>CM028130.1:68437500-70955000 GCA_016271365.2 Neoceratodus forsteri
GCATAGAAACTCTTAGTAGGGTTTCAAAGAAGCACTACCTCTCCCACCACAATTTACAGGGTGATGGAATAATTGATTTAAAGTGCCATCCAGAGAAATCACCTCAATTGAATGATAGGTGTGAATGATCACAACCTTTCACCACATCAGAGATATCCAGGGCAGGATTCTCAAAGCTCTTAGAAGGTGCAAACCCTTCCCTAACTCCCCAAAACTCCCTCAGCTATGGAAAAAAGGGGAGTTTGCTCCAAGTGCTATTCACAAAAGCCCCTGCAGCTGTGGGAAAAACCACTATGGACTGCGGAAAAAAGTGCAGCTGTGGAAGTCCCTCAGGACAAAAAGGTGTGAGATCAGTGGGGCATAGCCCCTGAAAGGCTATACATAGCCAGGTTTTCCCCCAGCTGAGGAAAGAATGTTACACACAGTGGAAAGAGGCGTAACTGTCCCTCAGCACACTACAGTAGTGCCCCAGCAATTGGAATCAATTAAGGTGGAGGTGTACCACAGGTAATAGCATCTCAGACAGTATAACAGTGGCTGATGTTACAGCACTGAAAGCACACATTGCTATGTTATGGCAACAGGCATCAATCACTAGACCCAGTGCAGCCCATGACAGAGCCCACAAGCAGTAGAGCCTGACCAGCCAGCAGCGAGTGCAATTCCCCCCCCCCACAGGCTACAGTAACACCCCTGTGAGGGATGACTATCACGGACAGTCAGCCACTGTGGTGCCAGGGTATCACAGGTACCTGTGGTGCTGCTGTGGTCACTGTTGGGGACTGGTTGCTGGTCTCTTTGTGTGCTGTCAGCTTCATATTATAGCAGCATTGTTACAGTCTGCTGCTTCAGCTAGTGGTTCCCTATTGCTGTGCCTTCACAGCCTCCATAGCTGCAGATTTGCAGCACTTGCGCAAGCCCTGCAGCAGCTAAATTGCTGCACCTGTGACACTTTTTATGGAAATCTGCAGCTGCGCTGGTTTTCTTTGAGAATTCAGCACAGCTGTGTTTCTGCACTGCAGCAAGCCTTTTTCCCATAGCTGTGGGAATTTCGTCTTTCCTGCCTCCAGTTTGCAAATCTTACATTAGTGTGCTGTGACTTAGCATCCTGCAACCCAGGAGAAAAGGACTACAACAAAAAAGCACCAAAAACAAAAATATGGATTTGTCAACTTTGTTACAAAACCTGAAAGACACATAGGTTTTAAAGAAATGTTTATTGAATGGCACTGCCTGTTTTACTGAAGAAAACCATTTGCACATAGTTTTTAAACTTTGGAGAAGCAGGTCCTATAAGCTTGCTGACAGGGAGGGCTAGACTGTGAGTTTAAGAGATTACATCATCAGCACCTCTTCACTGAAACTGGCTTTTTTGAACAGGCAGAGAATTTAGGGTTGTAAAATGATTTGTAACATTTAAACAAAATAACTTAGGGATCTTAGTTTTGGCATGAGGATGACTGGGGATATGTTGATCCATATTCTGTATTTATTGATGCCAGACATTTGTGACCCTAGTCCCTCTTTAAGTGAGCCAGAACTATCCTTAATCAAGCTTCTTGACTATTGCAGAGTGCTTGAAACATCTGACATGGAAGCTTCAGGCATTGAGAAAGGGACGGCCAGTGAAGACATCACTGTTAAAATCAGCCGCAGGCATGAGTCCAAGCCAGTTCCTACTGGCACACCACAAAAGCAGGCCACAAACACTGAGAGTAGAAATTGTGGTGGCTCGTATCCCCATCAGGGAGAATGTCCAGTGAAAGGCAAAGACTGCAGAATGTGTGGCAAGCCTAACCACTTTGCCAAAAAATGTCACTCAAAGCTGCAGCAAGCAGGACATTACAAGAATACCAGTAACAAAAAGCAAAAGGTTGCAACCCTAATGCAGGGTCAATCAACTCATAACACAAACACAAGAAGCCAAATCAGATTTGTCTAGCAGGGATGAGACCTATGTATTTGTAGTCAACAGTAATAAGCATATTAACCAACCACAGGTGCAGGTGCAAATCCTTGGTACCAAGATGACTGCACTGATTGATTCCAGTGCTGCAGTCAACATTGTATGTGAAGCTGTGTATGACACACTCAAGGTACACCCGGACCTCTAGTCAAATCACACAAAGATATAATTCTACAGATCTACAGAAGCACTTGCCATCCTAGGAACATTTGTCAGTTCCACAGAGTCAAAACACAAAATTACAACTGGGACATTTTATGTTGTCTGAGGAAATGGCAGTTCACTTTTAAACTACCAAACAGCTTCAGAATGTGGGCTAATCAAAATTGTTATTGCAATACCACCTCTAAGAGAAAAATGTACCATGACAGATCAACTTGTAGACCATTATCCTGACCTCTTTCATGGCACTGGCAAGCTTAAAAACTTTCAAGTGTGCCTTCCCATCAATTCTTAAGTAAAATCTACAAGTCAGCCACACTGCAGAGTTCTTTTGCACATACAAGAGAAAGTTGAAGCAGAACACAAGCTCCTTGAGACAGAAGACATAACTGAAGAGGTGACTGGACTGACACCCTTGATGTCACTGATAGTGACACCCCTGAAATCTAAAGACCCCAAAAATTGAGGATTTATGTTGATATGTGACAGGCTAACACAGTCATTTACCAGGAGCGCCACACCAACACAACCATGGATGATGTAATTCACAAGTTAAATGGCACAACAGTATTTTCAAAGTTAGGCCTCAAAGCAGAATACCATCAACTGAAGCTGCATCCAGACAGCAGGCATAACATTACTTTCTTGACCCACATTAAGCTCAGAAGGTACAAGCAACTAAATTTTAGGATATCATCAACTGCAGAAATATTTCAGAATGTTACACATCAAACATTGCAAGGCATTGCTGGCATAAAGAACCTAAGTGATGAAATCATTGTGTACGGGATGAATCAAGAAGAATATGACAGAAACCTTACAGAAGTTTTCCAGAGATTAAGGGAAGGTGGTCTCACAGTCGATCACCCTTAAAGTGAGTTCAATGAAACCAGACTAGAATTCTATAGCTTCATTTTCTCAGACAATGGAGCATCAGTTGACCCAAAGAAAGTGGAAGCCATCCAGAGAGCCAGCAATCCAAAAGATGGCAGTGTAATTCAGCACCTTCTTCGAATGGGTACATATTGTCTTGTTTCATTCCAAATTTTGTAACAGTGACTGCACAACTAAGAGAGCTCACACGAAAGGATGCCAAATGGTGCTGGGGTGAGGAACAAGAAACAGCAATAAGGACATTTAAAGGAAGCCATACAAGTGAAACAACTATTGCATATTTCAACCCAGAGAGAGAAATAGAGATAATTGTTGGTGCTAACCTGGTAGGACTAGGTGCCATCCTTCTACAGAAAGATGCTTCAAAGCAATACCTCATAGCACATGTCAGCAGGTCTCTCAGTAATGCTGAAAGGCATTATTCCCAGACTGAGTGTGAAGCTCTACTTACAGTATGGAGCTGTGAACATTACCACCTTTACATCTACGGCAATCCATTCATACTGTTCATCAACCACAAACCTCTAAAGCTGAAATAAAATAACCTGAGATCTAAACCGCAAGCATGCATTGAATGAAGAAGACTACAGCTACAGCTACAGACTTATAACTTCAAGGTCTAGTACAGAAAAGGAAAAAACAATTCAGCTGACTACATGTCACACTATCCAATTCCAGCCAAGACACCTGAAAGCTGAAGAGCAGCAAAAGGAGCAGAAGAATACGTCAACATTCTAGCACAGTACATCTCACCTAAAGTAATGACACTGGAAGAATCACAGCAAGAGATGTTGAAGGATCCAGTCCATCAAACAGTCCAAGCACTAATACAAAGTGAAAAATGGCACACCTTTAATTGCAGTACACTCCATACAGATGAATTAAAGCTGTACTAACAACCTTGCAATGAACTCACTGTGTTATCAAGTAATGACATAATGCTGCGAAGAGCTAGAATAATTATACACTTTACACTTAAACACAAGGTATTATCACTGGTCCATGAAGGACACCAAGTGAAAGTGAAGACAAAGAGAATCCTTGGTGAGAGAGTATGGTTCCTGGACATAGACCAAAAGCTGGAAAAACGGTCAGAAACTGCTTAACACGTCAGGCCACAATATCTGTCACACAATTTGAGCAATTGCAAATGTCTGAACTACCAGATGCAGCATGGCAGAATGTCATGCAGATGTTTACATGCCTCTGCCCACTGCAGAATACCCCTTGGTCATCATAGATGATTACTCCAGATACCATTTAGTAGAGATAATTAGACCCACTTCATCCAATGCTGTCATACCATTGCTGGACAATGTTTTTGCTCTGTTTGGAATTCCCTAAATTGTGATGATGGACAATGGCCCATCATTCAACAGTGATCAGTTTAGCAAATTTGCAGCATATTTGGGATTTTAACATAGGAAAATTAACCCTCTCTGGCTGCAAGCCAATGCTTTCGCAGAGAGATTTATGAGGACTAGAGGAAAATTCCTTAAAGTAGTTGGGATGCAAGGTGCACTGTGGAAACAGGAACTATGCAGGTTTCTCAGAGACTGCTTTTCCACACCACACAGCACAACAAAAATATCCCCCAAAGAACTGCTGTTCAATTGCAAAATGTGAACTAAGATCCCACCACTGTGACTGCAAGAGACACAGTATCTGATAGTGACTTAAGACATAAAGATTATGCTGCCAAAGCCAAGATGAAAGTCTACTCAGACAGACATCACCATGCAACACCTACTACAATTGCACCTAGTGATACTGTGCTGTACCAGCAGCTGGAGACTAACAAGGTCTCTACCCCTTACAATAAAAAGCCTTACACAGCCACACGAGTGAAAGGTTCAGTGGTCACAGCTGCAAGAGGTGGATTCTCAGTGACCTGAAACTCTTCATTCTTCATGAAACTCCAGCCTTCAATGATTCTGCCTCAGACCTGAAGAAAGAGGATGATGCAGAGCCTGTTTGACCAATCTCCAATGCATTACTCCAGAAGTACCCAACCTGACATGACAGACAGCCACCTGTTTATCTTAAAAGACTACGTACCTTAAAGACTAAACAGAGGGACATGTGTTTTACAAAAAAAAAAAAAACAAAGAGATCAACTTTTTCTTTTATTAATACCCATAGTTACATTTGTCACTGTGATGTATTATTATTATTATTATTACTAGTACTAGTATTAACTAGAACTCTCTTTGACTAGGCTATGATTAGTAAAATGAAATTTAGCCACTTGTGATAGTGGTAATATCTGAATTATTAGTAATACCTTTGGTTTTAGAATATATCAGTCAGAAAGGAAACAGAAAAGGAATGAGTTAACAGAACCACCTGACGGATTTAATTATTGTTGTGGCACTTAGATTTCAGCACTTAGTTTGTAGCATGTTGATAGTGTGGTGAGCACCTGTTGCTTTATTGCAGTACTCAGTAAACAGTTGCCTTCTAAATATTAACAGCTGAGGAGTGTGCACTGAGCAGAAGCACTGAATGCAAGCCAAGTTGGTTGTCTTTATTTTCAAATAAGAGTATGAAAATACTACACATACATGACCCCTGGTTAGATTCTGCTCACAAAAGCCATTTGCAAATGGCTTCCAGGATTTTAAGGTGCAACATAGCAGAGAATATAGATGCAAAAACAATACTCCACCTCACTATTTTTTCATTTGCTCAGTTGCTTATTTCACAGGGCATGTGCACATCCAACTTGCTCTACAATCCAAGAATGGATGTGCTTAATGTCTGGAATATTATAGTTTAAATAATACACATAACAATATTTGTCACTCTAGAATAGGCAACTTAACCATGAAAAAAAATAGTTTGCTGTTGATCTGCATGGAATTTAGTTATTAAAATGTGTTCTTTTTTTCTGTATAAGTGGGAAAATAAGTAAAAAAGATTTGGTAAGAACATGTTTAAGTCTAGACACTTCTTTGTTTGCTTAACAGAGTGCAAGTAGACTTGACACAAAAGGTCTCGAGTTTGAATATTGCTTTTGGATTGATAAAAGTTTTTGTGTTAATAGTCTGTTGAAAGGAAATGTGGTCTAGTGGTTAGAGCACTGCTTGGGAATTCAGAGATCACAGGTTTACCCCCATCAGAGCCAAATATTTACTGGGAAGCAGCTTTCCAGAAAAGTAATAAATGGAGATTACTAAAAACAATGAATAAAAGACCTTTTTTGATTGCCACAAATAATATAGTGCGACCGAGTTACCTTCTTATACTTTCATACTCTCTGTGGCAGCTAATGTAGTCTATAAAGCACTTTGAACTGTGTCTCTCCAGGTTTATAACATAATAGTGAAGAATAAGATGAGTTCACTGCATGTATCCAGGCTTCTTCTGAAATATTACCATTTAATGCCTTATTCCAGAATTGTCTGTCTGCCGCTACCTGTTTTTTTATTGTCCTTTGCTCCTTATAGGCAATCATAAATCTCAGAAGTACGTTGCTGTAATAGGTCCTCTTTGTAGCAGTAAATGATCTAACTGATTAGGAGTAAGAGATTCTGAATCCCTGACAATTGTTTAGAAAGAAAATGTCTTATATTGCAGTTGCAAAATGTTCATAAGCATATCCTCTCAAAACCCTGTTTAAGCTGATCATTTTCTTATATGGCAACAGAAATCAGTCTTCACATAATTTCACTGAAATTTGAAATCCTGCTTTGCGCATTGTAAAAGCACCTCAACATTGGGTATAGTACTGAAATAAAGACAAAATATTACAAAATGACTGGCAAGGATTCATTTAAAATTACACTGCCAGTCCTGTTTAGACCTCAGATTGTTTCTAGTATGAAAAAGACATTACCTGGTCAGTCCAATTCTGATTCCTTTTTTCTTTTTAAAAATAAAAAAAGATCACCTACTATGCTGGTGTTACTACATAAAAACATGTTTGTTTACAGTCCTTGATCTACTCCGACTCCATCTTTCCTGCACTTGCCCCCCTCCTCCCAGTTGCAGCCTAGTCACTCTTGATGTATTGAGAGTAGAGTAGAGCAGATCATTGCATCATGAGTAGCTGCACTGTTTGGGGGTGTTTCTAATGTTCAGGAAGTAGAAAATAGGAATAAATCAAGGATTTGTAGCAAAACAAGGTTCAGTATAATTACTCTACTATCATGCATTCAGCTTTACTAAGATGGGAAGCAAATACAACAACCAGCAACATCAAGAAAACTTTAAGAAAGGTATGTATTCATAAAATGTGGGTTCTCAACTAGACATAATATGATGCAAAAATGATTGACAGTGTTCCTTTAAATGGGTTTGACAATATGAGGTCACACTTCTCCATACTGTACAAATGATGTAGCCCTTTGGATTTTCTTTAAACTGTATGCCCTGTTTTTCAGCAGAAAGCGAATGTACTAATCTGTCAGGCATATGCTGCTTTTCCAGATCTAATCAAGTTGTGATGCTATTCTTTTTGTTCCACTCAACTTGGAATCTGAGATTCAATACCTATGAATTTAGTTCAAAATCTGACACACATAGCTCCTTTATCTTTTTAACTGCTCACTGAATGAGCATACTGTTTTCTCTACTATGTAAATGTATAAAAGAGCAGGTGACACAATCATACATATAGTCTGATGGCAGAAAAAGAGTCAATTGCCTGTCTAGGCTGTCTCTATGCCTATCTGAAGCCATGCCCTGCCTACACTAGGCCATAGTTATGCGCTGATGACACTAATGGTTTCTCGAAACCCCTTTCCCTAGAATAATTCAGTCCTCTTTTCCCATAGTTTGTACTTGTGTATGTCTCACCTATTTGAACCCAGTCTTTGACTTTACATGGACCATCACATTTGCAATCTGTTCTACTCATCCACCACCTTTTCTGTAAAAGAAAAATTAGAAACATAGAGGTTGACGGCAGATAAGGACCACAAGGCCCATCCAGTCTGCCCATTTCTTTTTCTACCTTATAAATGTGCCGTCGGCCTTTGCTCTGTTAGTGGCCTATCTATTCATACTCAGCTGTATTGCTCCCTTATGCCTATCCCATGCCTGTTTGAAGCCCTGCACTGTATAGCCACCACTTCCTGAGGTAGGCCATTCCATGCATCCACCACTCTTTCTGTGAAAAAGAATTTCCTCACATTCCCCATTAATCAGCCTCCCTCTACTCTCATGCTGTGTCCTCTTGTCCTGCTATTTTTCTTATATTATAACATGTTAGACTCTTTCACCTTGTTAATGCCCTTAAGGTGTTTGAATGTTTCGATCATATAACCTCTCTCCCTCCTTTGCCCAAGGGTATACATATTGAGTTCTGTTAATCTGTCCTCATATGCCTTCTGATACAGACCCTGCACCATTTTGCTTGCCCTTCTCTGGACTGCTTCAAGTTGGTTAATGTCCTTGTGAAGGCGTGGCCTCCAGTACTGCACTCAGTACTCCAGATGGGGCCTAAACAGTATCTTGTAAAGAGGGATCATTACCTCCCTCTTACGACTTGTGATACCCCTACTAATATACCCTAACATCCCCCTAGCCTTACCTACTGCTTTAGAGGTCTGCTTGAATGATTTCAGGTCATCGGTGATGATGATGCCCAAGTCTCTTTCTTCCTTTGTGACTGCCAGCAACTCCCTTCCCCTCCCAGCCATTATGTGGCTTCAGGGTTTCTCTTCCCTATGTGCATGATTTTGCACTTCTTTGCATTAAATCCCAGTTTCTACTCTTCTGACCATTTTGCTAATTTATCCCGATCTCTTCTCATTCTGCCCACCCCATCTGGATCATCTGTTCTGTTGCAGATCTTGATGTCATCTGCAAATAGACAAGCCTTACCCTCTACTCCATCTGCTCCATCTGCAATGTCACAAATGAAGATATTGAAGAGGACTAGCCCCAGGACTGATCCCTGAGGTACCCCACTTGTGATTTGCATCTCTTCTGACTGTATACCATTTACCACCACTCTCTGTTTTCTGCCTGTCAACCAGTTTGCCACCCAGTTGACCAACGTCTGACCCACCCTGAGCCTACCCAGCTTATTTATCAATCTTCTGTAATGGAACAGTGCGAAAAGCTTTGCTGAAGTCAAGGTGGCGACATCAGCAGCTCCCCTTGGTCCACCACTCTGGTTACCCAGTCAAAGAAATCTATGAGATTAGTTTGACAGGACATTCCTTTTGTAAACCAATGCTGTCTTGGATCCTGTGCCCCTATGGATTCCAGGTGTTGCACTATCCTTTCCTTAAGGAGTGCCTCCATAATCTTGCCCACTACTAAGATAAGACTGACTGGTCTGTAGTTCCCTGCTTCCTCCCTTCTGTATATCATTCTCAAATCTTATCCTCTTTAATTTACACACGTGATCTCTTATCATAATGCCCTCATTCCTCCTGAACAGTTTGTTGCATTCTGCTCTATTCATTCCCTGTAGGTACTTTCACATTTCTATAATGTCCCTCTTTCCCATTTGGTTCCTAGTGAGCACATGTTGAGGCTCATCAGCCTCACCTTATCTGAATTCCTCTGCTGTCCCTGTATCTTTAATATCTCCCTCCTCTGGACAGATTCTAGACAGTCATTGCCCTTGTTTAGTTGCAGATTCTGGAACTGTGAAAAGTACTACAGGTCCAGGATATTCAAGGGTCCTATGAGGGCCTGCTAAATGTTTGCTTCAGGAGAAAATAAGTGCTTGGAGCAAACCATAGGTATATTGGAACATGCTACAGCACTTTGTGAGTGCTAAAGGCATGCTCCTATATGCTAGCTTGGTACTATCCTGATTACAATTGCAAACCTCTGCCTCCTACTGGCGACAAGAGGTATATAACCAAAGAGATGCTATGGGTATTGTGATTGCAATTATGCTTTTAGGGCCACTAATGGTGATTGCTCCTCTGGAGTAATCTGCCGTATTGGCACCACAAGATATCAATATTCCCATAGTAGTAGCAAGACACTATAGAGTCATTTTCTTCTCATTATGACCTCATTACAGCCCAGAGCACTCACAAGTAGTGTCCCCACCGGCACTCCACAGGGATGCCAACCACATATGATATTGATTCTCCCTGTTGTCCAGTTGCCCACTGCTCCCGTTCACCTACCCATACATACAGTATGCAACAATTTCCATTGTGTCCAGTGGTCTCCCATGCCCCCCCAATCATCCACTCATACATATTCTGTGCAACAACTGCCCTGGTGTACAGTGGTCATCCTCACCCCACATGGGCGAAGCCCCCCCATGATACACCTGACCTGTCATTATTATGACCTCCACCATCATCGGCCCCACTGCCTACAGTTGAGATGCCCCACACCCCCAATGTAAACCAGCACAGACCATCTGATTATCTCTGCGGCCAGGTGCCAACTGACCGTTCATCATAGTGCATATATTCTAGAAGCAGCTGTTTACAACTGGAGTGCATTCATGAACTGATAGCTGGCATCTGGCTGAGGAGGTGAGTGGAGGTTCTGTGCTAGTCACCAGTGGCAGTGAGTGGTGCCTGTACTGTAGGTGGGGGTTTGGGGTGGTGGTGGTCATGGTACAGACAGGTCAGGCGGGACAGAGTGGGGGCTACATATGTACAGAGGCAGGGTGGACTACTGAACACCAAGGCAATTGTCTATGTACTGGAGAGTGACTGGGAGTGGGGGTGACCACTGGACACCAGATCAGTTACTGTGTAAATACAGGCAGGTGATCAGGGGCAGAGGGGTACCACTGGACACCATGGCAGTTTTTGTATGTGGATGGGTTGGTTATTTGGGAGAGGAGGAACCACTAGACACCAGAGAAATTACTACTTCACTATGGGTGAGTGATTGGGGGTTGGGGGCTATGGTCAGGGGGTTGCAGTTTGTAAGACCTTGTTTGGGCGGCAGTAAGCAGCGCGGCATAAGCTACTACTCAATGCTTCTCAAAGCCTACTAGCACGCCAGTTGACCTATTGTGCATGCAAGGTGCTATTGCCGGTGATTTGCATAGGTGCACCAGCATGTTTAAGAGCTGGTCACAAATGGGTTAGTGATTCACCAACTATCCCAACCAATACGGCATTTTGTGATCCTCCCATGCTTTGGGGTCATAAATTTGTGTTAGCAAGTCACTGACCCATTTTGTGATAGCAAATGCCTTTCCAATATTCTGGCCCAGATGTTGTCTCACTAGGTATCTGCAGATGGTCAATATCACCTCCCTCTTTCTACTGGACAACGCTTTTCCAGTGCATCTCAGCATCCTGTTAGGTTTCCAAATTGCTTTGTTGAGTTAGTTAGTAGAGTTGAGGCTGTCACTGATAATGACTCCAAGTGTCTTTCCTCAGTGGTCTGATCCACTCTTTTTTTCCAATGGAATTTACTGCCAATGAGCAGGTTTTCTTTTGTGGCATTAAATCTGAGTTGTCATAATCATGTCTTCTCTCTGACCTTTCCAAGTGCCTTTGTCATATCATTATTCCTTTTTCAGTATCCACTCTGCCACAGATTTTAGTATAAACTGCAAAGAGACAGCTGTTGTCCAGGATTCCCTCCTGTATGTTTCAGATGAATATGTTACATAGTGTCAGTCATAGGACTGATCCTTGTGGTACATCACTTGTTATCTCTCTGACCACCGAGTTCTACCCATTCAAGACCACCCTCTAAGTCCTTCATCTCCAGCTAATGCCCATTCACAGTGTTTTAGACAGTGTATTTCCCACCTTCAAATCACCTAGCATTTTTAAAGCATACTCTGGGGTAAAGAATGGAAGCCTTTGCTGAAATATAGATATAATATTTCTAATGACAGGCAGCTCTCCACTGCTTTCACAACCTTATTAAAAGGGTCAGTTGGATTCGTCTGGCACAATATTCCTGCAACAAACCCATTGCTTTCTGTCCTGAAGCCTGTTGGCCTCCAAGAATTTTACTATACTCTTTTCATAAAGTTGTCCAGTACTTTCTCATTGAACTAGGTTGGGCTGACTGAGCTTTAATTTCCTGGGTTATCCCAATTCCTGCAGTTGTGGTGTGGCAACACATTGGCCATCCTCCAATCCTCCAAAATCATTTATATTGCCAGAGAGCAGTTAAAGATGTCAATCAGTGGCACTACTAGGGAACTCACAACCTCCGTGAACACTCTAGGGTGAATTCCATCATGGCCCAAATACTTTTCCACTACAAGGGACCAAAATCCACTGAGCACCCTCTCTACTCTGATCAATCCCATCTTCAGAACCTTCACCCTTTCCCCTTTAGCCTGGATCTCACATTCTGGGAGCAGTACTCCTTCTGCTGCAGAGAAGATTGAACATAAGTACTCATTCATGATATCTGCTTTCTTTCTAGCCTCCTCCTTCCACACACCCCTGTTTTCTATCTGACATTTCTTACTTTGTCATCCATTTTCCCCCATGTATCAAAAGAAGGTGTTATCCTCTTCCTTGACCACCTCTGCTATACTGTATGTAGCTGTGCCTCTGTTTTCTTCTTTTCTCACTACACCTTTCACCTCTTTTCAGTTTTTCCACATAAACCTCCCAGAATTCCTTGTGCTGTTCTCTCTTATGCCTTATAAACACTACCTTCTTTACCCTTATTGCCTGCCCCAACTCCCTGGGGAACTTGATTGATCTTTTAGTTTTTCTTTTCACCTGTCTCATACAGGAGTTAGTTACTTCTGTTAACCCATTCTTAATGATGTCCTATTTGGCATCCACTCCTACTGCTTCCCCTACATTAGTTAATATTTTATGGAGCATTGCTCCCATCTTTCCCAAATCATCTCCTCTGAAGTCCAAGATCATTGTTCTTGAGTTATATGGTAGCTTCCTAGTACAATATTAAACCACACTGAGTTGTGGTTAGTAGTCCCTAGACAATCCACCACACTTAAGTGATCAATTATGAATCTATAAGAGAGCACCAACTCAAGAATAGCTCCCTCCCTGGTAGGGTTCTTCATCCACTGTACTAGGAATCACTTGTGCATAACTTCCATGAGAGCTTGACCTCTAGCACATTTGGCCACTGGTGTATCCCAATCTGTATCTGGCAGTTATGTCACCCATTAGCGCCACCTCCTCTTTTATCGCTGCCTTATTGTTTTCCTGCCCCAGAATCCCATCCATAGAAACATTGACATTGATGGCAGATAAGGACTGCATGGCCCATCCAGTCTGCCCATTAGTCCTACTTTAGGTTTTGTGCACTGCAACTAATCTGATACTCCAACCCTTTTGTGCTATAGCTATATCCAGATTAATTCTGTCTTGCTCTCCTTATCGATGGCTCTAGTCCGGGTAGCCTGTATCAGTTGTTTTTTTATATACATGGTCATCCTTCCCCCTCTGCCATGAACCCTGCCCTTTCTGTAAAGGGTGTAATCAGGGACAAATAGTTCCCAATCATGTATTTTGTGTTTCGCATGTTTCAGTTATGACCATGATAACACGGGCACCTTCTGCTGCCTGTAGGTCCTCCATTTTGTTTCTGAGACCCTTGTTCATTCAGGCTACTGTCCAGACATCTGCCATTTTCCTGGACACAACTAGGACTTTTCTTCTTCTCCCCCCATGCTACTTTTCTTCTATTCCCAAGTTTTGTTGTTTGTTTAAAATTGTATTTGTATACAGGTTGATTTGTTGGAGAATTAAACCCCATTTACAACAAATTCCTGTAGAACACAGTTACAATAACAAAAACAAAGAAATAAAGAAGTACATACAATCCAAAATCACATACAATCTAAAAACAATTACAGCAAACATTCAAGTATTCCTGCAATTTAAGTTTAAAAATGTGCAAGTCAGAAATGTCAGCAATATGAAAAGACAATTCATTCAAAGTCTTTGCTAAACTATTCTGGAGAATGATGTCCCCCATCCGATTTTTAATTCGAATTGTAGCCAGTTTTCTAGTTGTTTTCCTTAAGCTATCTGAATATGACAAATTGGAATTCAGACATATTAAGTGACTTAATGAATGTATTTTTTTGTTGTTAGAGTAAATTAAACCATGACATATCACTAACCATAAATACTTTCTGAGATCTGCCGGGTGTAACCAATCAAGTTCCTGATAAACTAAACATCGATGGGCTCGGAATTTGTTCTTTAGAATGTAATTCCCCAATCTATAATAGGTCTGATCTAGTTTGTTCAGGAATTTCTGATAAGAGTGCATGTATAATGGGAATCCGTAATCAAGTACAGGCAACAGCAATTGTTTTACTAATCTAGTCTTAATTTCTCTAGTTCTGCCTTTCCAGTAGAAAAGTAACAATAAACAAGGCAATGATCAATGCTGCTGTGCTCATTAATGTGACCAAGGCTTAATCTGGTTCAAAGTCAGTTGGCATTCATCTGTGTCCCCTTCCTCCGGGTCATGGCTGAAAATAGGCAGAATTTGTCTAGTGCACTAACCCGGTCAACAAAAACAAAATACATAAAAAATAAATAAAATTTAGTTAACCAGTATATTCGTAAAGTAAGCATGTTGACCTTGGGCATTTCCACTGCTGTTCTTACCTTAATTGACAGTTACCTTAAGGACAGAAGGCAATACAGTATGTGAAACTAAGTGATCTCACAGCTGTAAATATAGACATCCATCATGGATCAGTACTACAGCAGGTGCTTCACTCTGTCCTATTTTTGTAATGACATCTTGCTTATCCCAGCATCTTGCTCCTCCCTGCTTCATACTGATGACATAATGTTTTATACCAGGTCAAAAAACATAACAGACGTAAACTGCATCCTGAGCTCTGTCATCCATCTAGTGCATTCCGTTCTCTCCCAAAACACTACGGTACTTCTCAACACTAATAAATCTTACTCCATTTTATATGGCTCTGCTCCAAAGCTAGAAAAGAGTCCTGGCACTCATCTAAGAAATGTTCACTTGTTTAAATAACTTGGTCTTATCCTCAATTTTTCTGTGGCTATCTCTCTGCATATTTCCAATACCAGCAAGCTGTTATTTAGTATAATACCCTCACTCCCTCTGATGGATTTGCCATACCTCAGGGTATTCCTCTTTTCAGTCTTATGTATGGATATTTTATCTACACCACCTCCTATAAAGGAAACCTGAGCAATCGAGATGCTACTTACATAACATATGTCATTTTTCATTGTCCTCCACCTGACTTACCCATCGCTACCAGCTCTACACTAGGTAAAACTGGTTATACCACGTTGCTCATAATTCCCTTACTATTGATACTCTTACAGACACAAATCTCCTCCCTAGCTGCCACGCTGCAAACTCTAGATCCAGCTTAGACCTTCCAGTCCTGGTAACTTCTCTCTACTGACTGTTGCAATGTGTTCAACAGGCTTTCTCCTACCTTGCTCTGAAATATTGGTACTCCATCCCTGAAGCCCCCGGTACACACTATTTCATACTCACTTCAAAAGGGAGCGATATTTAAACCTAATCTTCAGACATGTGCATTTGTACATGACTTCCTGACTACTGTACCTGTGCCTAGAATTATTATAATATTTATTTTTAAAACTCTTTTATTACTTATTGCTTAACTATATATCAACCATTCAGGGTTGTTTAATGTCTTTATTCTTTAAAGAGGTAGTAAAGTGCAGTGGCTTAGGGCTCTGAGCTGCAAACCTGGAGACCTGGGTTTTAATCCAAAGCCCCCACTTGCATAATGTGTGATCCTGAGCAAGTCACTTAACCTCCCTGTGCTCCCAGGTTGCACCTGGAAACACAATTCGGCTTAGTGTGCATTTTCTGGGAAAACAATTTCTACTTCCTTTAAATGTGTCTGTTTTGCTAAATTAACACTGAAGATAGTAACATAGAATTTGACAGCAGATAAAGACTGCTTGGCCCACCTAGTCTTCCCATTTTCCTACCTAACAGATAAGCTGCAGATCCTAGTTAACCAACAACCTACTTCCTCCTACCCCCCATTAGAATTGCCTAATGCCTGTTCCATGCATTCTTGAATTCCCCCACTGTCTTTGACTCTATGACCTCCTCAGGAAGGCTGTTCCATCCATCTACAACCCTCTCTGTAAAGAAATACTTCCTCACATTACCTCTGAGCCATCCCCCTTTTATCTTCAAATTGTGCCCCCTTATTCTTGCACATCTCTTTTTCTGAAAGATGCTACCTTCTTCGACTTTGTTGATTTTCTTGAGGTATTTGAAAGTTTCTGTCATGTCCCCCCTCTCCCTCCTTTCTTCAAGGCTATACATCTTAGGATCCTATAGTTTTTCTTCATATGCCTTCTGGTGCAGACCATGCACCATTTTGGTTGCCCTCTTCTGGACAGCCTCCACCCTGTCTATGTCTTTGCGGAGATGGGGTCTCCAGAACTGTACGCAGTACTCCAGATGTGGTCTTACCAACTGTCTCTACAGAGGGCCAACAACTTCCAGCTTTCTACTGTTTATGCCTCTCCATATGCATCCCAGTATCCCCAGCTCTCCTTACTGCCTTCTCACATTGCTGGCTCACCTTTTGGTCATCTGATATGACTACCCCCAGATCCCTTTCCATTTTTGTTGTTGTCAGTATCTCACCCCCCATTGTATACTCTTGCCTTGGGTTTTTGTTTCCCAGGAGGCAGTATAGCACAGTGGTTTAAGGCCCTGAGCTGCAAACTGGAGACCAGGGTTTGAATCCCACAGCCCCCACTTGCATATTGTGTGACCCTGAGCAAGTCACTTATCTTCCTTGTGCTCCCAGGTCGCACCTGGAAACAAGCTTCAGCTTAGTGTGCCTTTCCTGGTTAAATAATTTCCCCTTCCCCTTCCCTTCCCCTTTGCACTTCTTTACGTTGAATGTAAGCTGCCATACATTTGACCATCCCCCAACCTTGTCAAGTCCCTTTTCATCCTTTCCACCCCACCTTACATATCAATCCTGTTGCAGATCTTTGTGTCATCTGCAAAGAGACATACTTTACCTTCCAGTCCCTCTTCAATGTCACTTATAAAGACATTAAAAAGGACCAGTCTCAGTACTGAACCTTGCGGTACCCCAGTAGTAACCCTCCTTTCTTCACTGTTGATTCAATTTACTACTACTTACTGTGTCCTGTTGTCCAGTCACTGTTTTACCCAGGCTACCACCCTGGACCAACTCCCAGGCTGGCTAATTTGTTTATTAACCTTTTGTGCGGGACTGTGTCAAATGCCTTGCTAAAGTCTAGGTAGACCATGTCCACAGCCCCTCCCTGGTCTACTACTTTGGTCACCCAGTCAAAGAAATCAATTAGATTTGTTTGAAATGATCTTCCTACTGTGAATCCGTGCTGCCTTGGGTCCATTGCCCCACTGGCCTCTAGGTACTCAACAATTCTTTCCTTCAGAAGTTATTCCATCATTTTCCCTACCACTGAGGTCAAACTGACAGGTCTGTAGTTTCCTTCCTCTGTCTTGCTCCCACTTTTGTGAAGGGGAATCACATCCGCTCTTCTCCAGTCCTCCTGTACCACACCATCCTCCCATGATTTATTAAAAAGTGTAGTCAGTGGTGTTACTAGTTCTTCCCTTAGTGCTTTTAGAATTATGTGGTAAATTCCCTTCAGGCCCCATTGCTTTATCCACCTTCAGTTTTAAGAGTTCTTTCAGAACCCTTTCTTCTGTGAAAGGACTAATATCAACCCCCTTATTCGGAGTGCTTCTATTGACTGGTCTGTTGTTCACTGGATTGCTACTTGCTTATTTCCTGTTACACTTTTGTACTTTATTTCAACCATATTTAATGTAATATATGTATGCAATAAGACGCACCAGTGTGTGCAATTATGGTGGAATCATTTCATGTCTCGAGGGTGGTGTTAGGCGTGATGCACTTGTGCTAATTCCCATTAAAGATCTGAGAGCAAAGTGCATTTATTCCCCCACAATTATACTTTCCTGAAGTGTCTTATCATACTTATAACAGTGTGAGAAGAATGTCAAATTTTTATGCTAAAAATACGATACACTGTGCTAATGTAGGAAAAATAGTAAATGTATTGCAACATTGATAAAGTAGTCCATTTGAACAGTAGGGGAATCTCAGAACTGTAAATACAGTGGAGTCACCTGATGATTCTGAGGAACTAGCAGCTTTTCAGCTCCACTCCAGCTCATTGTGGATATAAATTCATTTTTTCCTTGCATAATCTATTTTCCTTAATATCTCTATATTTCTATAACCAGAGGAATTGTCCTGGTAACTGTCTCTGCACTTAATTTGTCGGGATTGTATCAATTATGGAAACTGAGATGTGGCAAAGCTTACCACACCATACACTGCCCCAGACACCGAACAAGGCCTCCAAAAAATCCAAAGGTCACAGCTCAGCTACTGGCCACTCTACTACTTCTTTACTGGAGTCTATCCCACTCTTGGAAGAAAAATTCTTGACTGAGCTTCAGCACATAAAGGATTCTCTTATTGCCCTCACTTTGGAGCTCAAAACTATTAGACAAGATCTCAGGAGATAGATTGAAGGGTCAGGGATGTGATAGTCCACTCTGTTTCTCTAGAAAAGTGCATGACCAAAAAGACCCACAACTATCCTCCCTGTGACAAAAAATAAACAAAATGGAATTTAAAGGATTTATAAGGAAAAAGTAGGAGAAGCAATTTGGCTGTCCTTGGCCTCCCTGAGAATGCAGAAAGGGCCACCCCATTCCAATTTACACAGAAGCTTCTAGAAAAGCTGTCCAGGCCATCATCAAATGGCCCGACGTACATAATGGAGCTTGCTCATAGATCTTTGCGCCCTTGACCCTCTGACTGGATCTCCACAATGTCCGCTCATGTTAAAATTACTGAATTATTTGGATAAACAACATATTCTGTCCAAATTCCAAGATCTTCTTACGATCACCTGAGAGAGTGCAAGGCTTTGCATTATCCAGGATCTAACTGCTTCCATCAGACAAAGATGGGTAGCTTTTTCATCCTATAGTAACAAAACTTATTCCATCTGGCATCAAGATTCATGTGCTATACCCTGTCAATTACAATTTCACCTTCAAGATTCTTGGCACTCATTTGACAGTGGGGATCAAGCTGCTAGAGAACTTAAACAACTTCTCCTGAATCTCTTCAAGTCTGGCTGAACTTCCTTAAATCATTATCTACCCAGTTGTACTCCCTAGTGTACTTACTTTATATCGTGGTGTTACTTGAATATTTGTTTTCTGAACCACTGTGGACTGTCATATGAAATCAGGCACACCCCTTGTTGGACCAGAGACCTACCACTGGTAACCTGCAGTTATTTTCTTTAACCCTTTGGCATGTGTTCTCCATTCTGCGGTCTGCCTACCCCTCATATTTTATCTCAATAGCAACTCTTCATGGCCCAATCTGGTCAGTTACATACTCATCTGGCTTAGAGAAATTTGAGCTCTACAACATTCCACTGGTGTGCCAGATTTGTGTCTGGGATTCTTCTTTGGTCCATGTTTCCTCACTGAACATTTGGGCTGCACAAATGATATTTTGCAGCCTGCAATTATACCTCAACCTCAATAGCAGTAATGAATTCCTGCTCCAAAGATGGATCCCATTTCATAATAGGAAATTGTGGAGCGGTCCCTGTGATCTATGATTCTGCACTGCAAGTACTCTCTGTATTATCCTATATTGCCCACATTAAGATTTTACCTCAGGCTATTTTTTCCCCCTGGCAGATGCTGTTCTCCAATGACTATAGTGGGCTGTGACTAGTTAATTTCATAATTTATTGGCTCTCATCTAGCTTTTGTGGAAAACTTTCTTTTTGGCTCCTGATCAGCCATTGGGGTGGGCTCCTTTTCCCAACCACTGATACTACTGCTTGGTTACTGCCTTTTTTTAAAGTCCAGCTGTACCGTGGAATCTGGATGGTTTGTAAGACCTTTATTGCATACCTACTGCTTTCTGTGAATGGATTGCCACAATATCTGGTGCAGTTTGCACTGGTGTTCTTTTTAATAGATGGGTAGATGGACTTCTGCCTCACACCATGGGCATGTCAAAAGACACATTTTTATTTAATACTTTTGTTCTTTGGTCTAGTCCTGTTACACCTGTACTGGGATGACTCCTATTTCTAGCAAACCTTCTGACTTGCATTTTTCCATCTTAGTGCTTAGTCACTGTATGATTGATGTTTAAGCTTAGGTAGTTTGGATACTTTAAACCTTTGATTTTAGCTTGATAAATTTTATTAAATTCTGATAAGGTTGTTATTGTTGACAGATGGATGGGGTGGGGTAAAAGGGGTGAAATGATGCTGGTAACTGACAGCCTCACAAGCTGACATTGTGGATGAGTCTACAGTTCTTTTTCCTGGTGGAGGGTATTATCTGCTTTGGGGGTAATAGGGCTAGCATCCCTTGATTTGCCAACACTTGGCTTGGGATTTTGGAATCCTCATGCTATCCAGCTATTTCAGCACACAGCAGGCACTTTATTTTTTCCTGGTCCCTAAGACACCTTGTGGATGATATATGCCAGGATTTAGCATTTTGGAATTTACTCGATCATTCTTATATACTTCTCATTAGTTGATTTCTGAGTCATGTTTGTGGTAAGAGCAGCGTGGAGGGTTATGTTGGGATTTATATTGGGAGGGTTGGCAGGGGGTTTCACCACAATAGTTAATGGTGGGGCATCTTCATGGGAGGGGTGGGGTTGGGTTTTGGATGAGATTTGTTGGGATTTCTTGTGTCCTTACATTATATGTTCACTGCTATAACTATGGGCGCAGGGGTGGGTTACCACCGGAGGACAGGAATAACTTATGTGTCAATTATACTCATTCTTTTCAAATTTTGGATAGGGTCTCTTCTTTCAGCTAATATATCATGATGGTTGCCTATAATTATCTACACATGGAATATAAAGGGTGCTCAATCTCCTACAAAATGGGCCAAGGTCTTGATTCATCTCCATTAACTTAAAGTGGAAGTTGCTTTTTTACAGGAAACTCACCTGCTCCCATCCCAGGTTCCCCTTTTTAGGTGTTCCTGGCTGGGGCAGACTTTTGGAGCAGGCTCTGACACTTACATAAAATCAATCAATCAATCAATCAATCAAGTCTTTATTTAACCAGGCGTTCATCGTTGAGCAGAATCTCGTTTGCAAGATGGACCTGGGTAAAAGGGGCGTCCCTATCCTAGTGGCTAGGAGAGTATAATTTTGTCTGCTTCAGGAAGAGGCAGATCATCAAGGCTGGTTTATTATTTTGCAGGCCTTACTTGGCCACCTTGAAATCATTTTGGGTATCATTTAGGGACTCACTACAGATGATGACCCTAGATTTTCTACTACTTTGATGTCCATACTGGTGCCTTGAACTTATATTCTCATACTTCTAATGGGGACTGGAATGTGGTTTACTGTAATGACCTTGACAGATCTGGTAATCACTGTCAATCTTTATCATCAGGTCAATTGGATCTCTGGGACTTTATGGACTCCTTGGGCCTCCTAGACCCCTGGCAGGCATTGCATCTTGGACAATGGGAGTACTTCTTTCATTCTATCCCACATAACTCCTTTTCAAGGATTGGTTGTTTTTTTGTTAGGAATTGAGCACCTTTCTGGCATTATCTCATGTCACTATACAGCTAAAGTTTTATCTGACCACCACCCCATTCTTCTTCAGCTGTGCTTCTCTCCATCCCTAGAATGTGATAAACTATAGAGACTTAATAACCAACTGTTTAAATCTCACTATTTGATGCAACATATCCAGTGTTTTATTACCTCTTTCCTGGAGCTTAACTCCCCTTCCAAGGCTAAACTTGATCTCCTATGGGGGCTCTGAAATGTTCCCTCAGGGGAGAACTAATCCGTTTGGCTTCTAGGTGAAAGAAGATGGCTTCGAGAGAATTGGACTCTCTGTTGGATCAAATTCAGTCCTTGGAGAAACATATTTCTTCATCCTCTCCTCAGTCAGATTGGAAACACCTAGAAGGTCTCAAATCTAAATAAAACATCTTATTAGGGGAGAGGGCGGACCACCTACTATTGCATTCTATAGTAAAATATTTTGACCAGGGTGAGAAAGGTGGGAAACCCCAGGTATTGCATTTGCATTACCAGGCCACAGACAGGATATTAACCTCTATTCACACTGAATCAGGCCAGCTTCTCACCTCTCCCCGAGATATTGTCGCCCATTTTTGAGTTTACTATCAAACACTATATACGCTGTCCCCTTTACTTTTCTGCCCCAATCACCTAGAGACCTTCCTTCAAGATATAGATTTGCCTCATTTGACTGAACCATACATGGAAATATGACAGACTCCCCTGACCTTACTTGAGATTCACCAGGCAATTGATTCTTTAGCATCAGACAAATCTCCGGGCCCAGACAGTTATACTGCCAATTTCTATAAAACCTTTACAACCGTGTTGGCCCCCATACTTCTAAACACCTTAAATGATATCTTCAAGGAGGGCCTCTCTGATTCTTCACTTAAGAAGGTCTTTACTGCAGTCCTCTCGAAGCCTGTGGGGACCTCTTTTGAGTCTCGAACTATCAGCCAATATCTCTCATTAACGTTGATTTTAAAATTCTAGCTAAAATATTGACCAGTAGGTTGAACTAAGTTTGGGGTCCCCTTATAAGCATTGAATAAGTAGGTTTTGTACCAAGCATGCTTTAGGCAGATCATCTGCCTAAACTTGCCTACCTTATTTCTGCATTCAGGAGTTCATGTACTCCTGTGGTGCTTGCACCCCTGGGTGGAAAAAAAGTATTTGACAGGGTCTCCTGGGATTATTTGTTTAATTTGCTACCCAAGTTCCTTATCCCACAAACTTTTATTTAATGGGTCAGGGTTCTCTATTCCCATCCTTTGGCTAGCATCCTTTGCAATGGGGTTCTTTTGACCTCCTTTTTATTACATCAGGGCACTAGGCAAGGATGTCTATTCTCACACTTTTTATTTAATTTGTTTTTGGAGCCTTTGATTAGGAAACTTCATGCCTCCCCACAGGTTTTGGGTATTTCATTGGGGTTGTACCAATATAAAATCTCAATGTATGTGGACAACATCCTCTTACATGTTTTGTCTCCTGCGATGTCTTTGCCTGCTGCCCTCAATATTATTACATAATTCTGTCATATCCCCCACTTATAAATTGAATTTAGCAAAAATGGAAATGATGCCCCTTAACTGCACAACCCTGAGGGCTGAGATTGAACATCTGGGCCTGGTTTGGGTTGGGGATAAACTGAAATATCTGGGTATCTATTTTAAGCATGTCACCCATCAAAATGAAACAATATAATGTAGACTCAGCAGTTGCCCGAATCAAAACAGTTTTAGAACATTGGTCTCTATTGCTTATATCCATGTGGGAGTGTCTGAATATCATACAAATGAATGTACTACCTCATTTATTGTACCCATTTCAAATGTTAAGTTATGCTACTGCCAAAGTCTGGTTCAACTAGGAACAACATGATACTCACTTTAGTCCTATGGTGGAGCAAAACCCCCTGAAGAGCACTATTAACATTAATGCGTTCTAAGGAGAGGGGAGGCCTCTATGACCCCAATTTCTTTTACATTACTTGGCCATCCACTGTTCTAGATTTTTTCAATGGTTCAGACCACATTCTGGGGACAGGACCTGGTCTTATGTCCAGCAATGGTTTGAAGTAGAGTGTTTTCACTGTTTACAACAAGGTCTGGACATTCGTGCACTTCTTTAAATGACCTGTAAGAAGCTCCCTTGACCATTACAGGGAACCCCTCTAGAAGCTTCCCTATAAACCCACTTAGTCTTATGTTCCCTAGTTAAAGTACAACCATATAAGGATAGTACTCAGCTTTTAGTTTGGAACCGCAACTTTAAAATTGCCGGGCAGCTGCTTACTAAAACTTTCTGGCCTCATGCCGAGGTGGATGTAGTTGATGGTCTCATATAGGACCAGAAACTTCTCACCTTTCACGAGGCCTGAGAAAAATATTACTGGCCTACCACATCCTGTTTCAAATATTTCCAACTGATGCACATGCTTTTGCATCAATTTGGCACTGGCCCATGGGCTAATTCCTATAGGACTCATTTCCTCCCCTTGGCCTTATCTGACCCCACTTTTATTTATTTATTTAGTTTTTGTTGACCGGGTAACTGCACTAGACAAATCCTGCCTATTTTCAGGCACAACCCGGGGGAGTGGGATACAGATGAATGCCAACTGACCTTGAACCAGATTAAGCTGTTGGTGGTATTTTCAGTAAATGAGGGAAATTTGGCCAGGACACCGGGGAAATTCCCTTACTCTTTTCGATAAGTGCCATGGGATCTTTAACATCCACCTGAACTATCACCAATCCAGACAGATGGGACCTCGGTTTAATGTCTCATCCAAAAGACGGCACCTCAGAATTGCAGCACCCCCTCATGCTGCACTACAGTGTCAGTACTGGGATATTAACCCAAGTGTAAGATGTGGGAATTGAGCCCACAGCCCTCTGATCTCCCAGCCTCAGAGGCAAGTGTCCTACCTACTGAGCCACTGACACTGCTTCATGTTCTTCTCATGTTATTTCCAATTATTACCATAACTTACACTAGCTTTTAAATAATAATGAAGGCCCAAAGTTTTACCATTGGGACCAAGTCTTATTGGATACTAATTCTTCAAGAAATTGGCCTTGAATTTGGAAACATTTATATAAATACATAAAATCAGACACATACCGTTTTTTGCAATTTCAGGTCTTACATAACCTTTATTATACCCCTGTTAAATTATGTAGAATGGGTAAACTTCCATCTGACATTTGTTCCTGATGCATTAAGGGACCTGGTACATTGTTTCATATCGTTTGGTCCCATGAAAAAGTTACTCCTTTCTGGGAATCCATCCAGTCATGAATGGACCCCATGCTGGGGCAGTCTGATGCATTCCTCCCTGATGTTTGTTTATTGGGGGACTATGAGAATAACCTACTTGGTTACCAAAGTCCACATATAGCTCTTATCTCAGCTTGTGCAAAGAAATTTATTCTCTGACATTGGCTTGACCAGCATACCCCTTCATTTATTGAATGTTACAGAGAGATCCTGTTTGCATTTCAGGCAAAGCAGCTTATAGGTAGTATGCCGAATAGACTTCACAGATATTGACATAGCTGGGAATCCCTATATGTCTTATTAACTACCTGAGTACATACAATATGATTTCTTGCACTTTGCAGATTTTGCTTTTCCCTGGTAGCACCCCACATTTTTTCATTGACACTACTCTGTCTTCCTTACTTAGTATTTAAAAGGTTGCTGTGTGTATTATTACCTGATTTTCCATTACATATATTTCCCTTATGTCCGCTTCTCTGGTACTCCTCTGATCGTGTTTCCTCCAGTGGTAGGAGGGGAGGGGTAGGGTGGGGAAAGGAGAGGAAGGGAAGTGGTTTTTGTTCATTAGAAAATGTATGTGAAATAGTATTGTTACATCTGTTCTATTCCTTTCATATAATTGACTATGTATCATTTACAGGTTGGAATTGACATTACTCCGCCAGACTCTTACTGTTGGTTGTACATCTCTGGATTTCAATAAAGTTTATTCAATGCAAAAAAAAAAACTGTAAATACAGTAATGACTGGCAGTGTGACTGGGACTGAAGGCTCTATAGAGTGTAGTGATTTGATGTGGTACACTGGCTCCTGGTCTGAAACAAGGATAGGACTGTAGTTATGATCTCATAATTACACTCCTTTGCAAATCTCTCAGCCAGTCAGAATGCTTACATTCTTTCTCACCATTTTATAATGTACTTTAATGGTGCATATTTATTGTACTACTCTCACCGCCTCCCAAAAATTTGGAATTCCCTCCCCCCTCAAATCTGACACTCATCCTCTGTCTACTCTACTCTATCAGCTTTGCCTTCAATAATTACCTTACACCTAGCTTCTCCTGCCATGTCCCTCCCTAATTCCCTCCTCTAAGCCATGGACAATCGCTACCCCTCTACTGTCATCTTCATTTAACCCTGTGCACCCACCTCCAAATTTCTAGCTCTCCTCCTCGTCCCCCAAATTGTTCCCCCTTACTGGCCTCCCTTGATCTCTCACAGACTGTAAGGGACCCAGCATGCTCTCCATGAGTCCCCCTCCTACACCCCAAGGGGCTTGTACCTCTCATCTACTCCCTTCCCCAACCATCCCTCCAATCTCCCTAGACTTGCAGTCCTCTTGCAGGGTTCTTAACATCCTGAAGGGGTCCTACTGCTTCTAGGCTTGTCTCCTCTTCTTTCCCCTCCCCACCTACCTGTCCCCCTATCCATTGCAGTCCCCTTGCAGGGTTCTCAACATCCTAAAGGGTTCCTACTGTGCCCAGGCATGTCTCCTCTCCTTCCCCTCCCCCATTATACCTTTTCTCCCTACCCTTTGCAGTCCCCTTGCAGGGGTTGTCAGCATCCTGAATAGGCTGTACTGGTCCTAGGCTTGTCTCTTCTCCTTCCACTTGCCTATCTACCTTTCTCCCTTATCTTTGCAGTCCCCTTTGCAAGGTTCTCAGCATCCTGAGGAGGTTCTATTGTGCCTAGTCTTATCTCCTACACTTCCCCACCCCTCCCCTCCCCATCTTCCTTTCTCCCTGGCCATTGCAGTCCCTTTTTCAGGGTTCTCAGCATCCTGAAGGGGTCCAACTAAGCCTAAGCATTAAGTTACACCTCTTCATTCTCTCCTCCCTCTTTAAATCCCTACAGCCTTATCCCCCCTTTCTACCTAGCCCCAAAGCCCCTTTGCAAGGTTCCCCACATCCTGAATGGATCTCTCTAGGACACTGCCATATCCCCTTCTCTCTGGTCCCCCCGTCCCATTGCAGGGTTCCTTCAACCTTGAAGAGGTTTCCAGGGACACAGCACTTCCCCCTCCCCCACCTCCCCCTCCATCTCCTTTCAGCCTTTTCTTTCATGTAAGAACTTGTTTACTTATTAACCCAGCACGCCATATAATAATAATAATAATTTTTATTTAATATAGCGCCTTTCAGAATATCAAAGCTCTTCACAAACACAACGCACTCAGTTAAACAATAAATACGCATAATATCAAAGAAAATCAGGAAATGCTTTTTCCCATAGAAAGGTCTTCATTGTCTGCTTAAAACTCTCCAAAGTCCTACACTCCCATAGCTGATGAGGTAGAGAATTCCAGAGGGATGGGGCAGTGAACATAAAAGCCCATGCCCCAGATGACTTCAGTCTAACCCTCAGAATCTCCAGCAACCCCTCATCAGCCGAGCACAGTTGATTCATAGGGGTGTAAGGAATCATAAGTTCTTTCAAGTAGTCCAGACCCAGTCCATGTAGGGCCTTGTAGGTTAACAAACCTACCTTAAAGGTGATCCACAGCTGAACTGGCAGCCAGTGCAGATCGCACAACACTGGGGTTATATGAGATCTCCTTGATGCCCCAGTCAATAAATGTGCAGTCGCATTCTGCACTAGCAGCAAGTGGTAGATATCAACCCCAGCAAGCCCTAGGAACAGGGAGTTACAGTAGTCAAGGTGTGAGGTCACGAAGGCATGGACCAAGATAGGCAATTCGCTGGACGGAACAAGGTGCTTGATCCAGGCAATGTTCCTAAGGTAGTAAAAGGCTAACTTAACTACTGCAGACACCTGATGGTGAAGGGTCAGACCATCGCCAAGTATCAGTCCCAGGTCATGCACCCATTCAGAGGTAAGGATCTGCTCACCCCCCCAGAAATAAACCAGATGGCAAATCAGACCCCAACCCTTCTATCCTGCAACCAGGGCCTACCACCAAAACCTCAGTCTTTCCTGCGTTCAACTTTAACCCACTGGAACTCATCCAATCTTGGATTTCCATGAGGCAGCTGTTAAATACTGAGAGAGCACACACCTGGTCTGGAGAGAAAGACAGGTAGAGCTGGGTATCATCAGCGTAGCAGTGAAACCTCAGCCCATACCATCTTACAATGTCTCCGAGGGGCAGCATATACACTGCAAGCAACATGGGGGACAGAACCGAGCCCTGAGGTACCCCACACAGCAGAGAGAAAGACTCGGAAGAAAATATTCCTGAGACAGCTCTCTGAGTTCGACCGGTGAGGAAAGATGAAAACCATCTGAGGGCTGTACCTGTCAGCCCACAGATGAACCACAGGCACTTGAGCAGAATCCCATGGTCGACAGTGTTGAAAGCTGAAGAGAGATTGAGGAGAATAAAGATAGAACGGTTTCTCCGATTTCTCGCCATCAGGAGATCATTGAGCACCCCAACCAGAGCTGTCTCAGTACTATGCCTCTTACGGAAACCAGACTGGAGAGGTTTGTATAAATTATGGATGGTTCTCTAGTTAAATTGCCACCACTTTCTCGATAACCTTGCCCACAAAAGGAAAGTTCGAGATAGGCCTGTAGTTCACCAGAGACTCTGGGTCCAAAGAAGCTTTCTTCAGAAGAGGTGTCACCACTGCCTCCTTCAGAGAGCTAGGAAAGTCACCTGATTCCACGGAGCACCAGACGATCTGAACTAAGACCGGGCCTGTAACATCATTACAACCCAAAATTAGGGAAGTAGGGCCTGGGTCTGAACTACAGCACATGGGGCGCATCCCCTGGATAATCCTCATAATGTCAACGAAATCCGGTAGGTCAAAGGTACTCCAGGAAATACCGGGCATGGTGACTGATCACTGAACAACCATATCTCCCATAGAATGAGATGGACGAAACTCCTGCCTGATGCCGGCCACCTTATTCGTGAAGAATTGAGCGATCTTATCACACTCAGTTTGTGATAAAACTTGACAGAGCTGCATACAGGCTGGGTTGAACAGCCTGTCCACAGTTCAGAAGAGTTGAGCCAGTTGGTTCCCAGCAACAGTGATTTCCCTGGACATGAATTCTGCATTCTTATGGGAGATTGCTGATTGATAGAGTTGATAATGCTCTAACAAAATAAGATGGTCGGTTTCCAAGATGGATTTACGCCAGTGACGTTCTAACCTGCGTCCAAACTTCCGCATCTCCCTCAGCGACCCATCAAACCATGGGGTCCGAGGGCAAAGCGGAAGGGGATGAACACGGACTGGAGCAATCCGATCAAGAGCTGAAGTAATAGCCTTATTATAGGCCACCAAGTGCTCTGGATTGGTGCTGGTCTCACCGAATACCAAGTGGTCAATCACTGCCACCAGTTCTTCAGGGACCACATCCCGTAAAGGGCGGTAACTGACCAACTCCACAGGGGCAGACCTACTTAGGCGGGTAGAGAAACTGAACCTCACAGTGTAGTGATCAGACCAACCAACTGGTTCCACCCCAAATCAGAGGCCTCGATCCCCAGGAGGAGGACCAAATCAAGAGAGTGACCACCATTGTGAGTAGCTGAGGAAGTGACCTGTGTGAAGCCCAGTGATGTCATCAACTGGAGGAAGTGTTGTCCAAAAAGCGAAGATTCGTCATCAACCCAGGCATTGAAGTCACCCGAACTATCAGTCTGGGTGACTCCAATGTCATGTCGGCGGTGAAGTCCGCTACTTCCTGCTGGAACAGCTTCTCATCCCCTGGTGGACGGTAAATGAGATCTATCCTGCACCCTACACCACTTACCACAGTACACCAGTGAGGCCCAATTCCATCTTAAAACAGACCGCTACCCCACCTACCCCTGCGATCCAACCTCAGGTGATGAACAGTATCACTGAGTACCCAGGAGGAACAGCTGCCTCCAGAATTGGGGCAGCATTACCATCTAACCAGGTCTCAGTGATGCAAGTCAGATCCACTGTTCCAACAAAATCTGCAATCAGTGTAGTCTTGTTCTTAATGGATCTGGCATTGCATAACAATGCCCAGGTTGGACAATGCTCGTGGGCCATCCCGACTACTTGCCCATCAAAAAAGGAGGTGCCCTTGGGTATGGGGATGAGACATGGATTACCACGTTCCAGGATCCATTTCGCCCCAGGGCGTCTTCAGGTCTTAACCACCCCTATGGGAGAAAACCGCTCATTCGAGCTCCAATGTCATCGCCTTCCAACCCACCCCTGCCCCCTCACCCTGGGAGCAATTCCCAGCACCCGACAACGCTGGTAAGTAAAAGCAGGAAGTGGGGGGGGAAGACAGGGTGGAGGGCATGAAGAGAGGAGGCCGAATACCTCAGGACTGGAGGAGCAAGCTGACACATTCTGCAAGATACCTCCAAATTGTGGCTAACACCACAAGCAATCCTAATTTCCTAAACAGGCAAAAGTGCAGTTGAAATCTCCTAAAAATATATATCACAACACCCCAATAAGTCCAAAAACAACAGAACAAACTAAAAATAAACCAACTTATCAAACAAAACCAATAGACTAATCCAGTAAAATAAAATCCCCAGGCAGCCAGTAATGCTCACTATCTGGTGCCGCTAATTAAAAACAAACTTAATAAACAAAAATAAATAATAAAAATAAAATAAACATAAACATAAACCCCCGGGCTACACTAAACTCTCACTATGGTAACCAGGAGGAGCAGAGTGGTACTTTCACTGCCATAAAAATAATGAAATGAGTAAAATAAAAATAACAAAGCAAATAAAATTAACACAAATATTGTACTGAAGTCATTAAAAAACGTCAGGAAGTCCCAGTCCTAGGCACTCTCACTGCCAGATCTTCCAAAGGTGCAAGAGTTCTCCAGACGCAGAATGTAAATGGTAAAAAAGAACAAAACTAAGCCAAGGTTTAGAGCATGTCCAATGGCCAGAAACCCCAGAAACACTCTCACTGATTCAGGGGTTTTAAGTCACAACCAGGCAGTCAATCCCCAAAAGAAAGCACAGGGAAGACTTCAGGACTAATTATGTTCCCCTTGCTAAAACCCAACTGGTTATCCCCAGCCCACCACCAGGCCACAGTAGATTGCTATGAGACCCCAAAGGAGCCCACCCAGATGGTCACCCTGGGGTTCCCTAGAGGAAGGGACCACCACCCACTGATTCCCCAGTGAGGGAAGCCCCCCCAGACCACTGTAGATGGAACGGCTGGGACTCACCAGAAAGGGCAATAAAAGCAGGGAAATGAACGGCAGAAATCCCAGACTGGACAAGACCCACAGAGTAATCAGAGACCAGAACCAAGAGTACAGCTCATGAGAATTCCATCTTCCCAAGAATTAGTCCAAGCACAAAAGGAAAAACCAGTCCGGAATCCAATTAGACTCAGGTCTCAGTACTCATGGACCAAAATGGCATAAACCAAAGTAGGGAAGAAAAGTCCAACAAAGCAAATAGCTCCAAAAGTCCTTAATGCCAAGAAGATCTGGTCCCCATACAGTCTACGGTCACTGGATCACCGAATCCTCAAGCTCCAACAAAGCAGTCCGATGGCAAAGAGGACTAGCTGTCATATGCTATGCAAAAGCAAGTATAACAGCATTTGCAACAAGCACTACAACGCATAATAGTCAGCATAGTAGACAGCGAGCTGTTCATCAAAACCAGCAGCTTGTATCAGTGATCGGCCCCAAGCAGAGAGACGAGGGGGTGATATACTTCCTAGCATCCCTCGGATCCTCCACAGTCCCGAATCTCGAAATAAAAGCACCAACAACCAAAGGTCATGCACAGCTCACAAAAGTAATAATATATAAAATACAAGAATAAAACATCAAAATAAACATAAAAACCAAAACTTTAAAACGATTGTAAAATAAAACGCTTCAACTGCATCAAGATCTTTAGAGAGCAATCGATCACATGCCCAGCCTGGCAGCCATCTTCCCAACCAATTCATTCATCTGTCCACTCTTTCTACCTGTTATGCACAACTCTGTTGTAACACTGTTTGTAGCACCTGCCTTGCAACAACATGTTAATGTCGATCTTGTAACTTGAATGTTTAATGTCTCATTCCCATTGTACCCTTTCCTCCCAGGTCGCACCAGGAGATGAGTGACTTGTCACTCAGTGTGCCTTCCTGGTGAAACCTTTCAATAAATAAATAAATAAGTAAATAAATAATGTATTGTACTGTGTTGTTATCATGTTATGTACCATATTCATTGTATTTCGGTTCCATTTTTTTTTTTTTTTTTTTACTTTATTTATATGGCACCCAATCCCAGAGGCTCTGGGCACCTTACACAGTTAAAACAAGCAGGGTAGATGACATCAACATATGAATGAAGCTGCACAAGGGTTATTTAAAAACAACGTCTAAAATTCAGCAATAAATAAACATTAATGAAAACTTAAAATAAATAAACCATTAAAATTAGCTACATTTAGTCTGGGAAGGCCTCTTTGAAAAGATAAGTTTTTAGATTCCTTTTAAATGCCTTCACTGATGGAGCCTTCCTCAGAGATCTGGGGAGCAAGTTCCAGCAGACCGAGCAATCCACCTTGAATCAATGGTCACCTGAAGTTTTCAGCCTGGCCCTCAGAACTGCGAGGAGGCCTTTGGTGGAAGAGCGGAGGGAGCGGACCGAGATGGCAGGTGTGAGGAGGTCAGTCAGGTAGCTAGGGCTCAAGTCATAAAGGGACTTATAGGTGAGTATGCCCACCTTTAAGATGATCCTCCACCTGACAGGCAGCCAGTGCAGATCACACAGGATAGGGATCACTTGACAAAACATAGGTGGGCCCATCAGCAACCTGGCTGCTGTGTTCTTGCACTAGCTGCAGTCAGCAGAGGTTCCCTCCACTGATCCCTAAGAAAAGAGCATTACAGTAGTCCAACCTGGTTGTAACGAAGGCATGTACCAGTGAGAGCAGGTCCTCGGCAGAACAAGTGGCTTAATTTGGGCAACATTTCTTAAGTGGCAAAAAATACTTTGGAGATAAGTCCCAATCCCACTTATCTCCAGACTGTTTAACTCCAGGGCTCTGGCAATATATACTAAGGAATGGAATGGAATGCTCTAGAAATATTAGATTATGGATGATTCACCATTACGTACTCCTTTGATTTAATTTTATCCCTGTAATGTCACATAAGATAAGTGCAGATAAGTCTGATCTCTGCCCCAAATGCAAAATTAGCATTGGTACCTTCTTCAGTATGGTATGGGAATGCCCCAAGACCAATGCATTTTGGAGGGAGGTTCCACACTTTTTAAATAAGATCATGAACAATTCCAAGGGTTTTGACCCCATTAGTATCCTATTAGGGGTAGCAGGCTTTTCGGAGAGTGTGTGAGGAGGGGGTCACCCATTGAGGAGGTTGGGCATTGTAATTGCTAAACAGACATTGGTGCTTAACTGGGATTCAGAAAACAACCCTATGGTGTCTCAGTGGGTGTCCTCTTTGTTACAGAGTATGAAACTAGAGCATCTTCAGAACAAAACAACCAATCAAGAGGACAAATAGAACTTGATTTGGGGCCTGTTGGAAAGGATAATATCAGAGACCTGATTCCCAGCTTTCTGAGAGACTGAATTGGGGTCCTCCTTTGGAAGGTGGACCTGGGGAGGAGTCACTTTACTAAGAAGCATATTGTTGACATTCTAGTACCTATATATCACTTTTGATAGCATTTAAGTTTTTACAACCCTATGGGTGGAGGTTGTGTGGGACAATCACCTAAAAATGTCACTTTTCCTGTTTATTTTTTCAAAATTGTAGTACCATGGCACCTGAGCTTTAACACATGTAGGGAATGGGAAAGCCCACATGACCGTATTCAACTGTAGTTTTGTGCGGGGTAAATTCTATGTTGGAAGGGCTTTCTCTGCTTTTATGACTATCTTATTCCTTTTTATTCACCTGATAAGTGTCCTTCCCAGTAGATAACTGTTATGTGATATGACTTATATATGTACTGCCTCTATGTCTTTGATATAAATAATGTTTACAAGAAAAAAACACTTTGGATGACAGACGACGCCTGTGCATCAAATGTCAACCTATCATCAAAGATGATGCCGACATTTTTTATCCTTCAGGGTGCCGTCATTGGGGTGGATTCCAGGACAAGACCTGCTGCTACCCTGGATTGCATTCCCATAATTTCTGCAACAAGGCTTGATCACCAGCATCTCTGTCTTGCCTGGATCATCCTCCTCCAGTTAGAGGACATACAGTCCAGGATCTCGTGCAGGCAACTATTTAGCACTTCAGTGGCATCATTTGTTCCAGGGTCAAAGGATATATACAGCTGGGTATCATCTGTGTAGCAGTGAAAATGCAGACTGTAACATCTGATGATCTCTTCCAGGGGCAGCATGTACATCACGAACAACATTGTCAACAGGATTGAGCCATGAGGAACGCCACATGGTAAGAGCTTTGGAGAGGAGAAGAAATTCCACATCACTACCTGTTGCTTCCTACCTAAGATATAGCACTCTAACCAGTTGATGACCATACTGGCGAGTCCACAATACTCTCTAAAGGGATTAAAAAGCACAATGGAATTCACTGTGTCAAATACTGAAGACAGATCAAGGAGAATGAGAACTGATCGGTCTCCATTATCCTCAGACCTGAGAAGGTCATTTTACACCCTAACCAATGCTGTCTCCATGCTATGCCTTGCCCTAAATCCTGACTGAAATGTTCATAGATGTCAAAGGCTGCGAGGTGTGAATCAAGCTGCAGTGCCATCACTTTCTCCACAACCTTTCCTAAAAATGTGAGGTTGGAAATAGGTTGACAGTTCACCAGGACATTAAGGTCAATGGTTTCTTTAGAAGGGGCCTCACCAATGCCTCCTTCAAGGCATCAGGGAAAATCCCCTGTGAGAGTGAACACCGGATTATCATGGCAAACACTGGACCAATGGTCATGGCACATTCTGTATTAACGTGTTGTATTTACAAATGTATGGACCATGTAAGCTGATAGCAAGGGACCCCTTTAAAAATGAGTCTTGCACTCAATAGAGTCTTATCCCTGTTCTTATTTTATGAATACAAATGTTTACTTCTTACAAATTCTACTAATTACTACTATATCCTATTAGGAGACTTGTCAGGGCTTGGTCCAGCTCACAGAAGGTGGGCCACAGTTTTGAGATCATGTCAGTGACCTCAGCCACCTTCATTGGCCGAACCTCCTCCCAGACAATAGGAGTACACATGCTCCTACCAGGCTCACCACTGTGAGGCTGATCTTGCCTCACGTGGGAGATTCCACACCGGATAGAGGACACTCTGTCAGAAAAGAACTGAGCAAACTCTTCACACAGTCTGATTGAAAATGCCTTTTTCACTGCAGACAGACAGGGTGGTATGTCTACAGTCTGAAAAACCTGAGCCAGTCTGTTCTTACCTATGGCAATGTCCCTTGACAGGAGCTCTGCCTTTTTATGGTCAATTGCCCCTTGATATGGCATGAAGTCATAATGTTGTGCGCAAAACCACGCACCACAACAAAGCTGCATGCAAAGCAGCATGCGGAAAAATAACATTGGCACAATATGTTGATCAGAGCACACAGCGCGCACACAGCAGCAACAATGTTGCCCCCACACTCCCTGCACTAATTATAATACATTCCAGGGAGTCGTGGACATTGGGGTTAAAAAAAAAAAATTGGGTTGGGAACATTTTTGTTTTTCAGGCCAATAAATGTTTCAGCAGAATGGGACCTGGAGAGAACTGAACTACAATCCCAGGTCCTTGATGCCGCCAGAGGCAGGTGCTCTAGCCGCTCCACCATGAGAGCAGCTCAGCCAGGCACTGCCCCAATGGCATCCTTCACCTTCCCTGCCGGCACCCTTCAATGAAAGGGGTTGCAGTTCATAATGCATGCTGTAAAACCCCTGTCACTGTAGAGCCATTAACGCTTTTTGCAGCACTGTATTTCATGCACAGTTTTATCTGTGCCATCTTTACTGGTACCCCTTGATACTCATGACAGTGAGTTCTCAAGGCCAGTTTGTCCTCCTTGGACTGAGTCCTCCATTAACAATGCTCCAACTTCTGGCACTTGATCTTCATCTCCTTGAGAGCCCCATAAATTCATGGGGATTAAAAGTGAGAATATCTGGGTCATATATGGACCAACGCGATGACATCAAATGCTCTGGAGACAGCCATATTATAGGCTTCCACTGCCTCACCCATGCCAAAGGAACATGCAGCACTCACACCAGACAAGTCAACCATTGCCAAGAGTCCCTCTGGGGACAATCCCCTTAAAGGGTGATAGCTGACCATCTCAACAAGGGAGGGACTATCAGAGGGGGCCCCAAATCAAAACTCTACCATGCAATGATCAGACCAAGTGACCTGATCAGTCCTGAGGTTCATAACTTCAAGCCACATTGAGAAAACTTAATCAAAAGTGTGGATGCAGTGGTGGGTTGGAGAAGCAACTGCTTGTGCTATGCCCAGTGATGTCATCAAAAGGAGGAGGTCATGTCCAAAATGTGAGGATTCATCATCAACCCAAGCATCGAAGTCCCTCAGATTTAACCATCTAGGGGAATACACCACTCTGTTGATGACAAAATCCATGACCTCCTACTGGAAATCTCCCCGAGGACAGTAAACAAGGAGAATCATACAACCCGAACCTGGACCCCAATGCACTGCCACACATTCAAAGGATTAGGTCAAACCCACTGGGTGCATAGCAAAGTTCATGCTGGATCTAAAGCAGATGGCCACTGCCACCAACATTCCCTCCACAGGCAGTGTACTACAAAATACCAAGCAGGGAAAGACGCCTCCATGACTGGTCCAGCGTCACCCCCAGTGAGGTCTCTGTGATGCAAGCTAGATCTACAAAAGAAATCAAATGTACCATAATTGTGGTCTTGTTTCTTATCGATCTGGAATTGCACAGCACAGCTCAAAGTGGAATTGTGGAGACTGCAGGCCCACCTGCTAGCTGCCCACTTAGTGTGGTGGGAACCCTGGGGATGGGCATTAAACACATTGGTCCTCTCTCTTGGCTTCATTTAGCCCCAGGGAACCTCCTACTCCTAACCACCCTGATACTGATCACCTCAGCTATACCTACAGCACCCCACTGCCAACCATCTTGATCCCTATTAAAGCCTTCCTCCTGGCAGCACCTTACAACTGTAACTGAAAGAGGGAGGTCAGCAAAGGGGTGGAGGTTACTCAGTAAGGATGCTGTATAGATAATATGGAGGGGTTTATGATCCTAGCACATAGTGCAGCAACTAACTATTTGTTAAAATCCATGCTACAGCCTTAGCTATTTAACTAAAACCAAAACCAATAAAAATAGAAACCTATCCCTAAACATGCCTCCGTCATTCACATAATATAGAACAGCAACCTCACCATACTCAAACTGCACTCATACATTATCGAAACCCATCCACCTCCCCAAAAGATAATAACCCCTAATTAAATTAAAATGAGTCAGACAAGAAACAGGAGAATCCAAACTATTTTTACTCCTGGGGACAATCCAATAGTCAGTTTTACAAAGTAAGGTTAAGCTGAAGTTTGTATCCAAATCCAGAGGAAAGCACTGGTCACTTACAGTGCTCTCAGCACTGCAGATAAGGAAAACCAGGAAGCAAGAAATGCTGTCACTGTTCTCTCATGCGAATAACATGGAAAACCAGCTTATGTACTGCAAGCACAGAAATCCTCTAGTTGTGCTCTCACCACCACCCCAGAAACATTAGAAACATTCACAGCACTCACTGTGGAGATTTACAAGTGGGGGTCCAACACAGAACCATGGCCGGCAAGTCAAGTGTAGACTCCTCAGGTTCACAGCCCATACAGCAACCAGTTTCAAAGCAGTCCAACAGATTGAAAGGGCAGAACCAGCCCTGGTCATACTCTCAATCCACCACTTTGTCGCACTTGAGCCCAGGCTCAAAACTCCAGTGGCCACGATTCAGTCTGCAGTTGGGCTACTCAGGCCACAAACAACAGCAGAGCCCATTCAGTTTTACCAAAACCATTTCTTCAGTTGAATCCCTAACCAGCTTGTTAGCTGCTCCACAATAACCACTCAAAAGTGCTGCTCCTCAGTTGTGGCTGGTTTTATCACTCAAGCAACTATTCTCCGCACCAGGAGTTCTAGAGGGGGGGCAATTTCTGGAGGTCAGAGCAGGTCTTGGTCTCCGTCCGGATCACTAATTACAAGCGCCATCAAAACAGTAATGTATTAGGAAAGTTTAAAGTCATCTAGATAAAAATACAGCAGATTCTGCAAAATTCTATGAAATAATAAAACTAGCTCAGACAATACCTCACTTAGTCTACTGCCTATCTATATTTAGCCTACGTCTCAGCACTAAAAACACTAAACTTACATACTGCTAAAAACAAATAAAACCAGCCTCATCAACAAAATGTCTAGAAGGCTGTTAACTAAGGGTTCTCCTAATAGGCTGCAAAATAAATGTTTGAGAGGTTTTGGAGGTGAAATGTTTTCTTGTGCTAACAAGAGCACAGAAGACGGCCTGCCTGGCTTGAGGCGGCCAAGCGTTCATAGCGACGTCGCTTTTTGATCCTTCGATGTCATCTCTTCCTATCATTGTGAAGCAGAATTCACCAAGTGTTGGATTGTTCACCCACTAATAGGGAACGTGAGCTGGGATTAGACCATCATGAGACAGGTTAGTTTTACCCTACTGATGATGTGTTGCTGCAATAGTAATCCTGCTCAGTACGAGAGGAACCGCAGGTTCAGACATTTGGTGTATGTGCTTGGCTGAGGAGCCAATGGTGTGAAGCTACCATCTGTGGGATTATGACTGAACACTTCTAAGTCAGAATCCCGCCTAAACATAACGATAGACTCCTGGAGAAGGTCCAGAGGAGGGCAACCAAAATGATTTGGGGCTTGGGGACAGGACCTATGAGGAGAGGCTAGAGGAGCTAAATATGTACACATTGGAAGAGAGAAGGGACTGGGGAGACATGATAGAGGTCTTCAGGTACATGAAGGGGGTAAATAGGGGAGGAACAGTCAGGGTGCTTCGAAGGAAGGAAGAGGGGGCCACTAGAGGGCATGGGTGGAAGCTGGAGGGGGGAAGATTCAGGGGAGAAAGGAGGAGATGCTACTTCACTTAGAGGGTGGTGGAGCCATGGAAAGCGCTGCCTAGGGGGCTGGTGGAGGCAGAGACAGTGGAGGGGTTCAAGAGGGGGGTGGGACAGGTACAGGGGAAGGGTTCTGGAAGCAAAATCCAAGGCAGCGAGAATATCCAGAACTGGGAAGGGAGAAGCCAGAGAAGACGATGGGGGCAGCAAGGTCAGTGCCCAGGGTGGGGGCTGACCAAACGAGCAGATGCGAAAGACTGTTAGGCCTATTCTGCTGGCATTTTAGTATGTTAGTATGTTAGTAAGACAGAAGACCAGCAGGGTGGCCCACTTACCTTCTTGTTCCATTGTGCACATGACTGTATTTATTTATTTCATTCTTGGATTACAATACATTTGAGCAGGAAACCGCTCACTTACAAAGGTTCCACTTCAACAGGATGGGAAAACATACAATGGAAGCAGTACAAAAGTCACTAGTTAAACAGATTATACAATATCAGGATTTATGTATTCAACAATACAGTAAGGTTGAGGAGTAACCTACAGTGCATCCATCTATAGCCCTGGTGAACTTCTGGACAGTAGTGAGGATGAGAGCAGCCAATGGTGGCTTTGTCAGAACCTAAGGAAGAAGACTTGCTCAGTAAGTAAAAGACAGTGGAAGCACAGTGAGGAGTGGGTAAGGGGAGGAGGGCATTGTTAGGCAGTGAAAAAGGGGGGGAGATAGTTGCCTAAAGAGGTGATAGAGGGAGGAAATAAAAGGGAATAGGGATGGTGGGGGGGTTGAAGGTGAGGGGCACACAGGATTAACTAGAGGGAGCATGTCAGAACAGGGAAACACATTGCCTTTCTTAGGTGCAGTCACAGCTACTATTCACTAGTAGATGTTATCATAGAAAGTTTTTGAAAGGGCCCAGTGTTGGTATGGTAGTAAGTTCTGCACCAAGGTCATTGAACCAGAGGGGGACCTGGTAAGAGTAGGACCACTGTCCCTGTGTGGTTCTGCATCTTGGAACTGTGCACAGTTGATGGGCAGAGTTTCTGGTAAGCTGCAAACCTGACAATAAGTTTAGAAGGTTAGCCACGCCAGGAGGTATGAGTCCAAGGAGAGTTTTTTTGGCTAACAAGCAGGTTTTGTAGTGAATTCTATTGTTAAGTTGAAGCCATCCAGTTTGTTCATAAAGGTGGCAGGTGTGGGTGAGGCGAGGGGAACTGGTGATCAGCCAGCAGGCTTTGTTGAGGACCACTGCTATCCTTTGGAGGGAGGTAGGGGGTGTGGAGCTGTAGATGACTAGTCCATAGTCAATGATGGAAATGACTGCACTGTTGATAGTGGTTCGCATGGCATCTGGGGTCAAGCATTGCTTGTGTTTGTGAAGGAACCCTATTCTGATGTTAACTGTTCTGACCACATTCTCGATGTGCTTGGAGTAGGAAAGGGAGCAGTCCACAGTTACACCCAGTTATTTAAAGTGATTGACTTTTCAAGAGGGACACCTGTACAGTTCCTGATAGTAAAAGGGTAGGATATGTGTTTATTTCTGGCACTACTAAAGAGCATCACCTTTGTTTTTTTGTAGTTCATTACCAATTTGTGAGTCCTGAACCAGTCCCCAACTCACTCAAAAGCAAGTTGCAGTTGATTTTCAAGGTGGGGAGGTTCATGATATGTGGGGTTGATGACAGCTTCATCTGCATAAAGAAGGATCCATTGATTGCTGGAGCGGGGCAAGTCATTTAGAAAAAGGCTAAATAGGAGTGGTCCATGTGTCAATCCCTGTGATACCCCACAGTGAACATGCAGTTATTCAGATGAGGTGTTAGCAATCCTCACTTGCTGTTAGCAATCCAAGAGGTTGCTTTTGAACCAGTTAGTAGATTCATTGGAAAGGCCAATGGATGAAAGCTGTTGAAGTAGTAGTGAGTGACTGACAGTGTCAAAAGCCTTAGTTAAATAAATAAAGGCTGCACCAACTAGCCCCCTGGTTAAGTGAGCTCTGAATGATACTGGTGAATTTCAGCAGAGTAGTGGTTATGCTGTGATCTTTTCAGAATCCATGCTGTTCAGGGCATTGGATTGTGCATTTTTCAAGGTATTCCACTAACTGATCCGCGACAATCCACTCCAGTGTTTTGGACAGTGGGGGTAGGATAGAAATTAGCCTATAGTTGGAGTGCAGTGCTCTGTCACCATTCTTATGCACAGTTGTTACCAGAGCTGACTTCCAAACCTTGAGAAATTGAGTCAGTTGTAAGGATAGATTAATTAGTTTAGTAAGGGGAACCAGAATCTCTTCGAGTGTAAGGGTGACAAGCTTGAGATCAAGGGTGTCACTGCTCTTCCTTGATTTCCCAAGTACCTTATGAAGATACCTTCTAGCCTGGTTTAGGGGGACTGCTTTGAAATAGAATGGAGGGGAGATGTTTGCTGTTGCTATAAACCTTGGTCCCTGAAGAAAGTGGATTCCTCAAAGAAATTGTGTGGAAGGACACTACTCAAATCTGTAAATGCTTTGTTAGACACATTAGCAATGGTCAACATGTCTACTGTTGGAACACCATTTATGTTTAGCATACTTGGAACCTCCTTATGGTCTTTTCCAGTGGCATCCTTGATATTGATCCAAAACTTCTTACTATGGCCCCAGCAGTTTTTTAACCCCTCCCTAAAGTGGTTATTTATAGTGGAGCTGATGGCACGGGTACAGTCATTTCTAGATCTTCTGTATTCCTGTAGGTCGATTGCTTACCGGTGACTTTTGCTCTGTGCCCTAAGTGATCCCTGAATTTCATGATATCAGTTAGATCAGGTGTAATCCAAAGGTTGTTGATACCCTTGAGCTTGGTCTTCTTTACTGGTGCATGGGTAACACAGGCTATAATGAATTGGTTGATGAAGTGCTCAAGGGCTATGTTCATATATGTGGCCGTATCAAGTAAACTCCAATCGATGCTATGATGTTGCTATTTGAGGTGCTCAAGGTGTCCCCTCCTTAACATTCTACAATGAACTGTCTTTGGGGGAGGCTTGTTAAATTTATTAGTCCAGTTACATGTGATTGGGGAGTGGTCACTTGGAGAGTCTGGGTGAACGGTAATGTTAAGATATGTTCCAGGAGATTTGTAAGTACCCAGTCCAGCAGGGTACTAGTTCCTGATTTGTAATTAGTTCTAGTGGGCAAGTTCACGAGCTGGGTTAGGTGGAGTGCAGAAACTGTGTCCTTATGAGAGCCAACACAAGGCGAGATCCAATTTACATTGAAATCACCCAGGACAAAAGTTTCAGAAGCAAGGTGTTGAGTTCTTATGCTCTCCATGACCTCATCAAACCCCTTGGTTTGTTTTCCTGGAGGGATATATACCGAGAGAATAGTAAGTGCCTTGTTATGTGTCCCGAGCTGAATGATTATGGGTAGAATCTGTGTAGAATTGCCTAGGTGGGGTAGAGGAAGGGTATGCCCCTTAATTGTGTCCTTGAGAAATATGACACAGCTACCCCCTCTTTTAGAAACCCTGTCATTCTTGAATAGGGAGTATCCAGGTATCCGAACAGCAGTCTCCGGGATTTTTGGGGTGAGCCAAGTCTCAACAACTGAGAGGATGTCCAGATTGTGCTATGTGACCCAGACTTGCAAGCTATCAACATTTTTGATTAAGCTGCAGATATTGATGGAGGCTATCATTAATGTACTGGACATTTGGGTAGTCATCCCAGGATTAAGATGTATGTTTCCTAATAGGAGGAGGAGGAGGAGGAGGAGAAGGGGGTGATGCAGAAAGGCTGTTTTAGCAAGTTTGACTTTTGAGGGTGCGGGAGTTCTGAGTGGGGACTGTAATGAGGCAGATCAGGGGATGGGAATAGAGAGTATGAAATGCATAAGGAAGGGGACGGGAAGGGTTAGGTGGAGAGAGCAGATTGGACTACTTGGGGGGGTGAGCCAATCATGGTCAGTGAGGCTGACAGTACTGTAAGGTGTGTGGAGTTGGGAGAGAATAATAGGAATGAATGGATATTGTTGTAAGAGGATGTTTGGGGGTGGTGATGGGGAGGAAGGCCTCAGATGAACAATAGTAGGCTCCAGAGGTGAAGCATACTGATGGGATACCTGAGGTAGGGGGTTGAAGATAGTTAAAGTATAAGAGATACATATGGAGAGATCACAAGTACAGTGGTAGGAATACTGACTTTGGAATGGAAGGCACTGGGATCTAACCTCAGGTAGGCATGAAACACCTAGGCACTATTAGTTTGCTGTTTCCTTGTTGTGATACCTGAGAATTGTTCAGGCACTAATTGTAATTGAGAAAAACAGTTTTGTGGACCTGGGTCAGAATTTTAGGGTTTCAAGCCCAACCACAGCAATTTGTACTGAGAGTGCTTATTGCAATAGAGAGAGATGGTCTGGTCTCTTAGTACAGAGTTAGTGCTGCTGATTGTAGAGCAATGGGCACAGGGATCAAAACTTGGGCAGGGAGGAAGTACAAAGGCACTACAAACAGTGCTAATTCTTGGTTGTGATACCTGAGAATTGTTCAGGTACAACTCTTCTGGGTTGTGCCTGAAAATAGACCTTGTTGTCTAGTGTACATACCAAATAATCAAAAAACAAATAAAAAAATAAATTTGTCTGCCCTATCTTGAGCAGATGGGCCTCCCACATTAAAAGGAGGTCCCCGACTTATCCAACCACTAGAATCTTCCCAACTAGTTTAAATTAAGAGATACAGGCTTCAAACTTCTACCCAAAGGCACATTTTTTACTCACTGTTTTTTTTTTAACTGATTATTTCTGCCCCAGTCCTGGTCTGCCCTTTCTTCTCTCATCCTCCCAGCCCCATCCCCTGAACATCAGACCCCCTGCCATCTTACCCCATGGCTTACCTTACAAGGCAGGGTGGTGGGAAGCCACCAACTCAACCCACCAAGTCTGGATCTAGTGTCAAGGAGGCGTCTTCTCTGGGGTGACACCTGCAAAGGATGGCCATGCTGCCACTCAACTGGGACCATTTTTTTTTTTCTTAACTGTGGAGGGGAGCATGTAATGTTGACAATGCTCCACACACAGCATGCCAGTCTGCTGCTCTGCCTCCAAGCCCCAGTGTACAGGACCCAGCATGGCAGCACCCAGCTACCACTAGGTGTCAGGCAAGTGCTGGTCTTCTGTTCCCCACCCTTCCAGGAGAGGAGAACTGTCCTCTGGATGCTCCAGCTTCTCCCTCCTCAGCTGAACCTCAACAATCCACTTGCACCACAAACATGGGTAGCCAACATGGAAGGAGGTAAGGCATGGTGCTTCAGCCCTCCACACCACTGGGCCAGCCCATGCTTTCTCATTGAGGCAGCCTTTTCAAAACAGTTTTCCATCCCTCCAGAAAGAGCTCCATTCCCCCACATTGTGTAAGTCCTCCCTCATGCATCATTCCTACAGCAATTTATTAAATTGAATAATGTCAGACTGCTTTGACTCACTCTTCTTAACACTGGAAGGACCTCAGAGAAAGTCACCACATATGCCACCACAGACCACACATAGCTTGCTAGGCAGCATGCCAAGCTATCTTTTATCTCTCTTAAAGTCCATCTGGTTAACACATTAGTCCCTAAATGGACTACCATATCTAACTTCCCTCCTTGTTCCCTCAACCAGCTAATCTACCCTGGCTAGTACTCTATTAACTGTAACCCTGTGAGACAGAATGTTGACTTCTTCTCTGGGTCTCTATTATGACAACCCAATTTATCCATCTAACTATAAAATCTTTAATTATAATAACCCTTTTACCTGATTTCTTAATGTTAGGACCCCCCCATAGGCTTTGCTTTCCATCGGCCTCTGTTGCCTTGGTTACAAAAGGCTTTATTCTTCTTTCCATGTGCTTTGGTTGCCTTTCTTCAACCCATGCGGCAAATGTGATTGCTTGTTTCCAAAGTGCTCCCATAAACTCCTGATGGAACCCCCATCCCACCTACCCTTCCTATTACAGTCCATCCCGTGTTTTGAGGTCAGTGATGCCTTTGTGGAAGAGGAGAAGCAATAAGCACCCTTGACCAACTGTGACCTACACCACAAAATATGTATTTCAGCCCATGCTACAGTTATCTCTAAGGATAGTGCCAACAATTTCCTACATATAGGCCAATGGTGGAGCCTCCTCCTCAGCATGCTGTGGAAGATGGAAGATGGCCACTTTAGACTCCCTACAGCTCACTATATCCCCCTCCCAAGTGCCATGTGCTTACATGATTTGCTTCCTTTTCTATCTAAAGTAAATAAATGTGTTACCTGACTGTAGGCACTGTTTTCCAGTAACTAAGGCCGTTTGTTTGCTAAGAAATATGGCCAGCTCTTTAATGTGGTAATGTGCTATGTTGTGGCAGTAGTAGATAAATGCAATAAACTCATCTTTAGGTAATCCTAGTAAGGCTTTACCCCAGAACTCAGACAGTTGTTAATACCAAAAGATGTGCTGTATCACCTGTCACTTCTTGCAATTTGTAAACACACTGCGATTTCTACAAAAGGGAATTATTGCTTCATATTTAAAATGTCACTGAATATTTAATGTCTGTACTATTTAAATCTATGTGTTGTACCTACTGTATGTCTCCACCCCCTTTACTGCAGTTACACCATTGGGCAGTCCCTCCCTGTGTCAGCCCTACCACAAAGGAGTAAGTCATGGGATGGAAGGTTGGAAGATAAGCAACAAAAAACAGTGATGGAGGAGGCATGAAACATTGAAAGATAGAATGTGTAGGCAGAAAAGCACTGCCAGACCAATCCAGTCTGCCTGTTGTCATTACCTGAAAGCCAGACCTTTGATTCTAGCTAGACCTATGATTCTAGCTTTCCTGGTTCTCATTCCCCCTTCCTATGTCGATAATGCCCTTTTGAATACAAGATTAAAATTAAAACCCATGTCTGGCATTTGAGACTCTTCAGTATCTTCACATCCCTCCCACTCTTGACACCAGATCCTTCATGGGGGCACAGAAGGAATGTATTTTTAAATGACCAGTGAGTAGTTAAATCTGGATGTTTTGCCCTTCTCCTGCTTGACACCATTATTAAAGGAACACTCTGGATAGCCTAACAGTATACTTCAGGCTGCCATCCTGTTTTACAAAGATCCTCACTTAAGAAATAATTTGGAGTTTCAATTTCTATAAATTTAGAGATTTTAAGGGTTCCTTACCCCCCCCCCCATTGCTGGCACCATGCAGAGCGACAATTGCTGCTTGCACTATGTGAATGAGGAGGATGTTCACTTTAGGCAGTTGTACTTCACTGAGGCTTTGTAAGATTAGCCTTAAAGAATTACAACTGCATTAAGGCATGCTTCACACCACCTTTGCATGGAGCAAGAGGTGTTTGATGCTCCACATGGGGTGAGCAAATGGGGACAAGGAACACATAATTTTTTTTGTTTAACAAGTATTGGAAATGGGTGCACTTTTCTAAATATCTATTATAGTGGCATGCTAGTGCCACCATATTTAGGGTTGAACTGGGCTTTCTATGTTAAACCCAAAATTTTACACTTTAGTATCTTTCCAACCATTAGGAGGATTTGCATGATACTTTGCATGTGCAGTCTTGGCCAGTAGATCTCTGGATGTGCAAAGTTTCATTTTAGTTGGATATGTGGTTTCTGAGATCTGGATAGTGAAAAAAGTGAATTTTTCATAGTTTTTTCACATTGGTTTGAACAGGGTTTCTTTGAATTTGGCTGCCCCCAGACAACTTGGAATTTTGGTCTGAAACATTCAGGGTAGAAAGGGGCTAACCCACAAATGTACTTCTTGCTGTTTTAGTGAAAAAAATATTAAGGTTCAAAGTTATTTAACTTTCATTTTTTCATAAATTGGCTCTGCGCATGTTCAGTACGCACCTCAAAAAAACATAGCTGTATAAAACAAAAAAATTATTATTTTTTCATACTGACATCATCTTTTTTAGTGAGTGGAAAATCCTTTTTTGTTTGACCAAAATCTTGCTTTCCGTTTTTGCTAAAAATTCAAATTTAGAAACCCCCAAAAATGACATTATCAAGAGCAACCAACACAGACACCTTGCTTATCAGGATACCCTTAGCTGGATTCTGTTTAACAAATCCCCTTCAATGTGTGTTTTTACAGCTTAGACATCTTTTTTCATAATGTGTGACACAAAAAAAGAATCATCTTTCGTATCACAAGTGACGAAAAAAGATATTTTTTCATGACAGAAACATCCTTTACCCGGTGTCTAGTGGCACCCCCTGCCCTCCAATCACAGTCCCTCTTGGTTAGGTGTACCATCACAATCTTGACAGATTTACAGTGAAGTTCACCACAGCGACGAATCTCACCAGGTCACTGTGGTATCTCACTGCACAGAGCCACTCACTCTCCGGTCGTTCCATCCCCATCCCTGATACAACTCCAACTCGGAGTTGTATATTTAGAAATGGGGGTGTAGGTGGCACAGCCCCCCACAAGAGGGGCTCGGGGGTGAAGACCCCGTCAGAAAAAAGACTGTTTCCCTGCAGGAGCAATGCCGACAGTCGGCATTGTTCCCATCACTATTGGGGATGTCAAGTGGTGGAATCCTCTTGGTATAATAATTTTTCCTGGTGTCTAGTGGCATCCCCCCCATCCCCATCCCAGTAGTTATTGTAAGTTTCCCTGGTGTCTAGTGGCACTCATCCACCCTCCGATCACTGTCTCTATTGTTTGTACTGTATAATTTCCTCTGGTGTCTAGTTGCACCCCTCCTACCCTCTGATCCCCATCCCCATTGTTTGTATAATTTTTCCTGGTGTCTAGTGGCACCCTCAGCCCTCTGACCACTGTCCCTATTATTATTATTATTATTATTATTATACCTGGTGTCTAATGGCATTCCCATGTCCTCCAATCCCTGTCCCCAGTTTTTGTATAATTTCCATTGTGTCAAGTAGCACCCCACCCTCCAATACCCATTCCCAATGTTAAATTAATTTTTCTTGATGTTTAATTGCACCTCTACCCTCCCTTCACTGTACTCCCTTGTAATAAGGAAAATGGTCCCTCAATATCTCTTTTTTTAACCTGTAAAAAAGAAAATGGTCCCTCACCAACTTGACCCTCTCAACCCAGCTCCCTCTCATCACCCCCCACCCCGACACCCCACACACCTTCGCTCACCTGAACAGGTCACAGAGTTAAGATCCACTTTCTGACTGAAGACACATCTTGCTGCTGGAAATGCTGACTGCTATATGAGAAAGTAAAGTAAGTTCAGGTCAGCATTTTTCAATAGGGTTTTCAACTTTGGTGCATAACTTTGTCATTTTTCAAAATTATGACACCAAATTTTCAACATACCCTGATTGATGTCCCACCCTCATGAACAATGTTGGTGTCATTTCGCAAATCCTGCCCAAAAGGGAATTTTGAAGTTGGTTGGTGAAATCACCTTCCAGTCAGGATTTCAAAATGTTCACAGCACGTATTCATGAGGTGTGGTCATAACAAGGGTATGTTGAAAATTTGGGGTCAAAATATACTAAAATGGCAAAGTTGTGCACATCCGTTGACATTTCACTATGCTCTAAGTTTCTTAATTTTGTCAATATCTTAACCCCAAATTATCAGCATACTCATTTCTTTATGCCCCCTCATGAATGTGATTGCTGTCATTTTTCAAATCTTGCCCAAAATATCTTTTTATGCCCCTGGCATGGAATGATGCTGCAGTGGCAAGGAATTATATTTTGGAGGGGTTTTGACAATTTTTACTATTGGGTTGATGAGGTGGGATACTAGGAGTACTATGTTGACAATTTGGTTGCTGTCATCCTACAAATGGAAGTGCAGGGCCCAGAGGGTCCTGTGCTTCCCCATAAACATACCTATATGCATCTACGGAGGGATGGGATTGCAGGGCCCAGAGGGCCCTGTGCTTCATCAGAGAAATAATTGTATGATTATACTGTCTCAAAAAGTATGAATGCATGGGAATGCAGGGCCCTCAGGGTCCTGCGCTGCAACAGGAAAATAAGGATGCCATTATACTATCTCAAAAAGTAAGGAAATTCTTCACAAAAAAACAGCATTAATACAACATTTAGGGTTCAAGCTAAAGCAACAAAAATATGGAACAGTGTCTTTAGGATTTTCAACCTTAAAAACCCAATGCCACCCTTAAAGCAAATCATGGGTGGAGTCTTCCTAGGTGTTGTCAACCTTAAAGCTCACCACATTAGGTCTGTATGTTTCAGGAGTGTATTGAATAGGGTGATCTTTAGCGATGAACACTCCCTAGGAAGATGCCACCCCTGACTTGCTCTAGGGGTAGCACTGGGGTTTTTGGGTTGGAAACCCTAAAGCCATATTTCTGACTGTTGTCACTTTAGCCTGAACCCTAAATGTTGCATTAACATAGTTTTTTGCAAATAATTTTGTTAAATGGGAATAAGGTACTGTGGTATGCAGTTAGGATATCTCATATCCAGAACTGGCACGGGGTCATTATGTTGAACAACATAATGCCACATGGCACAATTTTGCTGCACGATTTATACCATGAGGCATTTGTTTTTGTTCTGTGGGGGGCTGTGCCCCCTGGAACTCCCCACTAAAGATTTTCAACTCTGGGGGGGCCAACTTGGGGTGCACACAAGTCTGGGTTCGCCATAATACCATATGCTATTATAGTTGTGTGGCATTATGACCCGGTACATCCAGAATTTCCCTTTAATGTGGACCCTGCTCCCTTCTTCAACCCACACAAGGATCCCAAAGTCCATGAATAAAAAGTCCTGCACCCGTCCCCAGTCCATGAAGAGGAGGGATGTAATGTTGGCATATAAAGGCTTTGTAGCCCAGGGTGCAGACTAAACTGTCCTTTTTATCTGCTCAGTCTAAGCTCATAGTCCCTGCACATTGGTATCAGCAGAGAAGTGAAGCTGTTTGCTGATAGCTCATCTCAGTATATGCCACAGGATGGTAGAACACTCCACCTAGCATGACTGAGCAGAGCTAGGAAGACTGTGATAGAGAACTGGATGGAAGTTCATTAATGTAATTCATCAATAGTCTCCCATCTGATCTTCTGATACAGTCTACTTAAGATCACTCAGTGAAGCTAAGCAGACTGGGGTCTACCCCCTACAGGGCACTGGCACTGCACTGCAGTGGCCGGGAAGAGAAATGATTAAGTAACCAAGAGTGTCACTTGGCTTATTGTCCCCCACTATAATACATTGTTGGTTGTGAACAGGACTTTCTATTATTGACCTTTGGGGTCAGAGGAGACAGGTCCACTTAGGGAAGGGGGGGGCCCTGTATTATTAATAATGGCATTTGATAGGAGGGAAGGATGAGCAGGACAGCCATATATATCTATATGGCTACAGGACATGATGGATCTGGGATAGAGATAAAACAGTGATACTGGAAAGCTCAGTTGCCCTATAAAACCACAACGTGTGTTGTGTGACAGGTTAGTGAAGAGGTTGTTTTAGAAATAACATACCTGCTGGGGGAAAAACTGACAGGATCCAAGATATGCTTTGTTTTTTTTTTGCACTGGGTAAAGATGGGGTGGGTTGACCATGACAATAACCCAACCTACTGGGTTGGGGGGGGGATTTGCATTGCTGTGAGTGTAGCCAACAGCCATCTTGCTGTCTGTAGCTGGAAAAATGGGATACCATGGCACACATTTTTGGAGTTTTCAGTGTACCTTCCCCAGCTGCAAATCACTATGCCAGTTAAATAAAATACTTCATTGTCTCTGTTGAGTAGACCAATTCCAACACTATTTTTTAGCTTGTTTATTATTGCAATGTGACTTGCTATCTTTGGAGTCTAATAATTTGTTGACATGACTTCCAACAGATAAAATCATTTAACTGCAGAGCAGTTTCAAATTACATTCTTGGTCATTTCTCCCAATGTGTGTATGTGTGTAGCAATGATTTACCTAATTTCCTCTGAAGAGTTGATTTGTGTTAACCCTTTCAGGATCTATCTAATTAGTGTCAACTCCAGTGTTCCTAGATTGAGCAAAGCATTTCCCTGCAGGACACCCTCCTTTTCCTTGTATTTTACATGTAAAACTGGGACAAAATTCCTGTACATTTTCCTGTATTTACAAATCAATACATGTACACAACTGACTTCATTATGCCTGTCAGCAAAATCACTATAACAAATGTTAAGGCTGTTTTATGTGCCCATATTTATTATAAATGGTAAAACTCACCTGCAACATATCACAGAGGCTCTGGAAAACCTTTGGAATCTCTCAAGCTTAGCTTTCAAGGCTCACATGTCTCCAGAATCTCTTGATAGTATTATAGCCTTGTAACAATATACTGACACAGGATAGCTTTGCTGAGATGCAGTATATCATTTCCAGGGGGAGTCCTAATTTTACCCATTTTTACATTGTATTGATACAGGTTAGTCTGGCCAAGATGCAGTATCACATTTTCAGGGATCCACAATGCCGCATCAACAATTTCATGTTGACGCAACATTACCCTGACACCACTACATCGATTGCAGTTGTTGTCAGGAAGGTGCTGGCATGTGTAATCTTCTTGTTTTGTGGGGAGGGGATGTGCCCCTGCACCCCCACTCTTTTGGATTCTCAACTCTGAGATGAAGCTGAGTCAGGGATGGGATGCAGGACCTTGGGGAAGGGTGCCAAGGTCCCAGACAGACTTTATAGTGACGTGGTGATGTTTTCAGTATCGACCATATCACTGTAAAGTTGTCACTGTAGCAACAATATGCCCATTTTCAGTGGGGTCTTACTTTTACCCATGTTTGATTTCCAACAGAGGACACAGCATCTAACTGCAGAGCAGTTTGAAATTACATTTTTGGCCATCACTACCAATCTGTGTATGTGTGTAGCAATGATTTACAGTATTTCCACAGAAGAGTTGATTTATGTTGACCCTTTCAGGACCTATCTAATTAGTAACATTGAAACTCTCATGGTTTTATATTTGTAGGAAGGGTAAATGCTAGGCAATTAATGTTTTAGGGGTTTTCAGAGGTTGAAAGGGGCATCATAGGGGATTGCAAAGAAAAGATAGCAGTGTCAACTGCAGTGTTCCCAGACTGAACAAAGCATTTCCCTGTGGGGCACCCTCATGTTCCCTGTATTGTCCATGTAAAACTGGGACAAAACTCCTGTACATTTTCCTGTGTACTCAAATCAATACATGTATGCAACTGACTTCATTATGCCTACCAGTAAAATCACTATAACAAATGTTAAAGCTGTTTAATGTGTTCTTATTTATTTTAAATGATAAAACTCACCTGCAGCATATTACAGAGGCTCTGAAAAAACTTTGGAATCTCTCAAGCTTTGCTCTTCAAGGTTCACATGTTCCCAGAACTTCTTGATGGTATTACTGTCCTATTACAATTTACTGACACAGGATAGCTTTGCTGAGATGCAGTATCTCATTTTCAGGTGGTCCTAATTTTACACATTTTACAGTGTACTGATACAGGTTAGCCTGGCTGAGATGCAGCATCTCATTTTCAGTGGGGTCTTACTTTTATGCATGTTTACATCTGCATACAATGTACTGATGCAGGATAGCTTTGCTGAGATACTGATAGTTGCACTGTGCAACATGATGGTGCTGACTTAAACTGCACATGTACGAGTACTGCACATAAGTAGTCATGTCAGTGCTGTCATGTTGTGCAAGACTGACTCTGGGGCAAACTGCACAAGTGCAAGTATCACACGTTTGCAGCTCTGTAATTGCTGCAGAATCAGTTATGTCTAACTCCAATGTGGCGAGAGCACTGTGTATTTTTTTCAACACTAATGCCACTCTTAAAAATTGTACTGTATTGGGTCTGACCAGAGTTTGTTTTTAAGGATATTTCTGTGTTTTTGCTTTTTGTTTTACTAGTTATCACCTGAACACTGAATAGCATGAATTTGGGGGCCAGAATATAAATACTTGTAAATGCACAGACCTACTGTTTAGGATAGAAACCAATCAGCTTTGTGAATCTCATGGGGTGTCTGGTCAGGTCAAGCCCATAGCAAAGTAGATTATGTTCTACATATCCTACTGTTGCAGTCTTGCCTCTTGCCTTCTGCAGCCACTCTAAATGCCCATTCTAGAGGGAAGGGGATCATTGTTGCAACTGCTATGGTTATTTGCCTGCTAGATATCTATAAAGGAGTTAACTGACCTCCTATCCTTACCTTCACCGCTTACTACAGTATGTGTAAAATTGCAGTCTTTGAAATATTCAAGCTTGGGGCTATAGTGTTGAAAGCCTTTTCCTAAATATGAGCACTAACTCCCTTCTGCTCTTTTGGTACTCTTTGTTAAAAGGTTTTTGTGTGGCTGTGGATATACATGCCGATAGAAATAAGAGTTACATAACTGTGTTTTACTCTAATGATAATTACAAAAGCTATGCCTCACTCACCCTTCCTTGTTAGTGCAGTGCTGTTCTAGGTTTTTGGAGTGTTAGCATTACATTTTGTGTTTTGGAGTCTCAGCTGTGTTTTTTTAACTTAGACTTCTTCCGCAAGGAGGCACGTATCTGATGACTGGTAGCAGATGGGTGAAAGGTGAGGGAAGAAATTGCTATGAGGGTTATTAAAATTCTGGAACATTCTGTTTTTTCAGGTGTAAACATCAGTACCAAGTTTCGTTTGTCTGTGGATGAATGACAATGGAAGAAATACAGTTGCCAGGCTGTTGGTGCAGGGGTACTGCTGCAGCCTGTGGCACCAGTGATGAAGTTTAGGACTGAGTCCGAGATCTTGTAGTCTGTCTGGGAGAGGAAAGGAACTGGACATTTCTCTTGCGGGGGGGTTCTGTCATCTCTTACTGCAACCCTTTCACCTGAGTGGTTATCACAAGTGGGTAATGCATGTTGTACTAAAGAGGACATCTCCTGCATGCATGCAGCAGCAGTCAGGTGCATGATCACACATGCATGGGTATATGCATTGCTGGCATCTGGGGTGGAGATACAAACTGTTAGAAAATCCACTGGCTGGCTGGCAGGATGTAGCCTGGTGGACTTAGCTCAATGCAGCCTCGTGTGCCCCTCAATTTGCCTCAGCTCTGGAGTGGACCTGCCTCCATTGAGCTACACAACTGGGAGGGTAAATCATGGGTTTGAAATTACAGTAACAGGCAGCAGCAACAGGGCTATATGGTTGCCTGGGGCAGATAGGGCCAGACAAGTGTGAGTGTGGAGAATAGTGCAGATGTTTTTTTTTATACATAGTTACTGGTAAGTAACTCTTTCTCTTTCTGTACCAGCAGGAGGCATGCAATCCATACGCCTTAAGAAAAAAAAAGAGGCATAAAGTTGTGATGGACACCAAGGTACATCTGCCAGTACTAACAAGGACCATGAAGCAAGCCTTTGATGGCATGGCCTCCACTTTTACCCTGTTAATGGGTCATTTGGAGCAGGGGACATCTAGTCCTGACCACAGAGTGCATAGAGGACATGCTGCCCCAGTCATGGGACTGTTTTGAACTTATCCTGTCCAGGCCAGGCACTGGCAAGCGGTGTGTGATAATTTTGTGAAGTAAAGAAGAAAAAAAAAATGTAAGTCTGTTTTCCCTATTATTAGGGAACATTATCAGTCAATCTTTATTTTACCAGCAAATAATACCATTGAGGGGACTTATTTACAAGGTGGTCCTGGAATACAACAGATGCACATACTAACAACAATGCAAAACAAAGTAGCAAAGTAACAAAAGCCAGAGTGTAAATGGTGCAAGGAGTTACATCTCAGTATGAATATTAAAACATTGTGGTGAATAATCACATTTGTAGAGGAACACATATCAGCACAAGAGCACATAACAGTACATACAAGAACAATAAAAATCAATGACAACTTTCTAAACACACAACAACTGGATAAGTACTGGAAGGTGCCTAACGAGGATAGATACTGTATATAATCAATCATGAGGAGTTAGAGAGGATGGGGATAGTACGTAAGATAGGTAATAGCAAAACAGGATGACTGGTGCAGAGAAAGAGAATAGGTGAGAAGGGGGAAGAAGAACAGGAGGCCAAGTTAGGGTGGGGGAGGGGTCTGCAGGTGAGGAGAAGTGTGTGACTAGAGGGAAATTCTCAGGAGAGTGGGAGAGGGGGATGGTAAGGGAAGGTGGGAGGGAGGACAGTAGGGGAGCAGAGGACACAGAAGCTAAGTAAATGAGCATATAGCAGAGGAACAGTGCTGCAAAAATGTGTGCAACACAGTTTACCGTGGGTGTAAGTTAGCAGAAGCAGGTGTAAGTGTCTTTAAGGGAGTGATTCAGCAGAGTCTTAAAGGTGGGTAGATCTGTTAATTTTGTGAGTTTCAGTGCACTTTGTACATTGTTCCACAAAGTGGGGAGAAGACGGCTGATAGCAACATCACCATGATGCATTCTGATTCTGGGTGTCTCAAGCAGTAGACAGGAATACCTTCTGAGTGAGTATTGGCCTTTAGCAAAGGTGAGGAGATCTGAAACTTTGGCAGCTTGTTGGTAAGAGCTCTGAACATCCAAAGTATGGCATTTTTTAATCTCCTTGTTTTCAGCGACTGCCACCCGATTTGAGCCTAGAGGGTACAGTGGTGGGTGTTAATGGGTGAGTTGATAATAAACCTGATGGCCCTATGATAAAGGGTATCCAGTTTGGCTACGGAGGCCGAAGGCAATGGCTGTATAGGAATTCCACATAATCGGTGGGAGAAGGTAGTCTGGACTAATCTTATTTTCACATCTTGGTTTAAGAGGTGTCTGATGTGATAATGTGTACCTGGCCTTTGCTTGAGTTTTTTTGAATAGTTCTTCAAGGTGTACCAAGAAGGAAAGCTTAGAGTCGAGCCAGAAGCCCAGATATTTGAACTTGTTAACTATTTTAAGCGGCTCACCCAGCAGGATCTGGATCTGGAATTTGGGTACTGCAGTGGGGGGGGGGGAGTCATTGAGCGGGCTTGGGGGGAGAGATGCATGGCTTTTGTCTTCTTGGCATTAAGAAGCAATTTCAGATGGAGGAGATTGTGTTGCAGGATGTCAAAGTCTTGTTCTTGGCTAACATATGCAGGTTATTTTCCAAGTAAGCAATAACACACAACAGTGTGTGAGTTATTCATAGGTTTCATAGGTTTTCAGAGAATTTAAAGAAGGAAGTCCATATACTCACCACAATTTAGGTATATCTAAAGATTTTATTATTACTCAGATATTTATCTAACTTCGCCTTAAATTCATCCATTATTTTACTAGCCACAATTTCAATAGGGAGCTTATTTCAAATTGTAGTTATCCTTACTGTTAAGCATTGCTTCCTCCTAGCTGTATTATACCTTTCCCCACTTATCTGTAGAGGATGGGCTCTAGTGCTGTATGACGGGTCTCTTAAAACCAGATTTAACTGTTTTCATAGTTGTGGATCATTTAGCGCCCTATAAATCATAGACGTATCGCATCGTAGTCTTCCAAACTCCAGGGATTATAATCCCAGAGATTGTAATCAATGTTCGTAATACTGGACCTCTTTGATCCTATGAGTTGCTCTGTTTTGAACCCTCTCCAAGGATCTGATGTCACCCCTGCCCCCAGGCACCCACAACTGTGCACAGTATTCCATATGTGGGTGCACCAATGAGGTATAAAGTGGCAAGAGAACCTCCCTGTTCCTACATTTTACATGTTTATGAATGCAGTATTGTATGCTGCTAGCTTTTTTAATGACCTGGTTGTAGTGTGGCCTAAAACTAAGATCATTGCTGATTTTTATACCAAGATATCTTTCTTCAATGACTGCCTTTAATGATTTATTCCCCAGCCTCTATTGGTGTTGCTTATTTTTTTTTTTACCCATATGCATCACAGTGCATTTATCAGTGTTAAATACTGACCCTTGCCCCAGGCCCAGGCTTTCAATTCCACTAGGGTGGCTTGCAGGGAATCAGCATCCTCTCTGTTATCATCAGCAAATTTAATGAGCCATATATCTGGTGGAGAGCTCATGGACCCAATATACAAATTAAAAAGACATGGACCTAAGGCTGAGCCCTGTGGGACCCCACTAGTCACATCTGCCCAACTTGAATATTCTCCCTTGATGCAGACCCTCTGCTTTCTGCCTGTCAGCCATGACTCAATCCAATGGGTAATATTCCCATGCATACCCAACTTAGCCAGGGCAGCAACCAATTTATCATGTGAGACTTTACCAAATGCTTTAGTGAAGTCCAGAAAAATGACATACACAGATCTACCTTTGTCTAAAGCTTTATTTACTTTCCCATAAAATTCCAGGAGGTAGGTTTGTCATGACCTCCCCTTTATAAACCCATGTTGTGTATTGTCGATGTTACCCAACAGATGTTGAAATTCAATAATGTATTCTTTTATAATGCCCTCCAGCAGTTTCCCCAGGATTGAAGTCAAACTAATAGGTCTATAATTCCCGACTTCTTGCCTTGAACCCTTTTTATGTATGGGGATGACACCTGCCTGCTTCCATACCTCTGGCATATCTCCATCATTTAATGATTTCTGAAAAGGCAAGTTGCAGGGTCTCCATTGAGCTCACTCACTCCCTCTCTCTCAGTCACTTGTTCTGTTTCTCCCACTGCTGTAGGCTGCCCTTTTGTACTGGGCCCCTGCATGCATCGCTGTCTTTTCCTGCCCACAATGAAATCCGCAGCAGTCCAGACAGAGCTCATTTGAGCTTGGTCACTCCCCCATCTCTCAGCTGCTCAATCCTGATCTGTCCCAAACACTGATTTCCGATAGAGACTGTGGTATTCTGTGCCAGAAGTGTGAAAACACATTTCGGCCAGGACCTGAAAAATGACACTATACTGTTCATAAGGAGGTGTGAACAAATGCCAGTGTTGAAAATCTGGCATGAAAATATTACTAATTTGCGAACTTACAAGAGTGCATGGAAACTGCACAACACACGCTTGTAACAGCCACTTTAAGAGTTTCATCACAATATTTTCAATATAGGCATTTTAGGAACTCTGCTCATGAACATTGTCAGTGTGATTTTCTTAATGTGTCCCGAACACTGATTTCCCACAGTGACCGAGCTATTGTGCTCCGGAACAGCGAAAACACATTTCGGCCAGGATGTGAAAAATGACAGCTGCACTGTCCATAAGAAGGTGTGGAAAAATGGCAATGTTGAAAATCTGCAGTGAAAATATTCAAAATTGCAAAGGTATGAGCATGCGTGGAAACTGCACAATGCGCATTCATAACACAGTCATTTTATGGACTTTCATCACCAAATTCTCAACATAGGTATTTTAGGACCTCTGCTAATGAACAGTGTCACTGTCATTTTCATAATGTGTCCCGAACATAGATTTCCCACAGCTACCACGGTATTCTGCACTGGAACTGTGAAAACGCATTTTGGCCAGGATATGAAAAATTACAGCTGTACTGTTCACAAGGAGGTCTGAAAAAATGCCAATGCTGAAAATCTGGTGTGAAAATATTGCAAATTTGCCAGGTTATGAGCGTGCATAGCAACTGTGCAATGCACGCTCGTAAATCAGTCATTTTTTGGATTTTTCCAACCAGATTTGCAACATAGGCTTTTCGAAAGCCCACCTCATGAACACTGACACTGTCATTTCATTAATCGGTTCTGAAAGGGAATTCCATGCAGTGACCACAAAATCACCTTTCTGGGCCAAATAACACCATGACAGTGCAAGAATTCATGAGGAGGGGTCCCAAAGACTCCATATCGAAAATTTGGTGACAAAATTCCAAAAAATGCCTGAGATATGCATCAAAGTTGAAAAAAAACTATTTATTCCATTATACAGCTAACCGACATTTCCTCAGTTTGCAGTCGGCTTTGAAGAGTGCAGACATGTTCTTGGTCCATGGAAGATGGTCACGCCGGACTCCGGAGGTAAGTATGGGGTGAGAGGGGTGTGGGGAGGCAGGGTGCACAGTGGGTGGGCGCGGGTTGTGGGAGTGGGGCAGGGAGACTGCCAAGGGACTGTTTCCTTTTCCACAGGAAAAAAAACATTGTTGTACCATTTTGTTTTACAGGGGCAAGTGGCACACTGGTGTGAGCTCCCAGTGTGCCAATGGAGCCTTTTCTTGGGGGGGCAGCTGTAGCTGATGGGGGATTGAGCACCCCCGTCAGCACACAACAAAAGCCTGGAGGTGACATTATGCCGTTGAGGATTGGGCACCCTGTTGGCACAAAACAAAAGTGGGGGTGGTTACATAATGCTGACAGGGAGTGGGCTTCCCTGTCAGCAACATCAACCTGGAGACACTGAAGCTGACGGGTTTGGGAGCCCCCATTGGCAAACAAACATGGTGGGGGGGGGCACATGCTGCCAAGGGGGATTGGGCACACCCTCAACTGGGGGGGATTAATATTGTTTGTGAACACGGTGGTAAGCCACCACCGTGTTCTCAAACAGTATCACTGTAACAAGAATCTGCCCTGGAATGACGGGTCACTCCCTCATTGCAGCAGACGATGCTGCAATGACGAGGTGGCCCCTGATTGCAGTGGCTGAAACCTTACAAGGTTGTGGCATGCTAGCTGAACTAGTATCAGCAGCAGAATGCCACGGCATTGGGCAAAGTGGGCTAAGCCTTTAAAGGCTGTGGGGTCATTGGCCACAACAGTGCCGCACCTCCACAACCTGCTTCTTGAAAGCTGCCGCAATATGTTTCTTGCACATATGCTCAATCAGCATAACAAAACTAGCTTCCGCCTTGATTCGACAGAGGAAAGAAACTGTGAGGCAGCATTCTAAGTTGTAGTGCTGCAGCATTGCATCACTACTACACCACAATAACATAAAGATGTCACTACTTCAGGATAACATGCATATTCCAGGCATGGAATTCCATGCATAACAGGGTTCCACCATACATTATGAGATTTTTTTTTATTGCTTCAGTCATATCCCTTGCCAGGTCTACAATTCTGTCTTTAAGGTGAATGTGGTAACAATTCTTTCTTCTTGAGAGAAAAAAAGCTAAATTAATGCACTTATACTCACATTTTTGCAGAACTAGAACATTTTACCACCAAAAAAACAATGGAAGATGACTGGAATCTTTTATAGAGAAAGTAATGTGGGGTCACAGTTTTTTGCCCAATTTCATTGCACTGCTGCTTCATGGAAATCTATATTTCAGTGCTTGGAGAAGTGAGCACTACTTATGTGTTGTTTTTCCTTGAGGAAATATGTTGATATACGTTAACAGGGATAAGGGAATCTGAGTGGGCAAGAGAAGGGACATTGGTACTAATATAAAGAGGAGGGGTTCTGAATCTTAAATTAAAATAAGCTCCCAGTTGCCACTTGATTAAATTTAAATTTCAGGCACCGGAGAAGTGGGAGAGGACGTGGGAGAAAAGATTACCATTTTGAAGTGTCTCTCCCCCATCTGACCATCAGATCATCTTCCCAGCAAGCTGCTTGCTGTTGATGGGAAACAGGATGTGGAACCACCAACTTGGCAGAAAGGAGCTGTGTGGGGAGGAGATGAGGGATCCCACTCGCTATGCAAAAGTCCTTCCTGCTAAGCAGCCCTCCACTTGTGGCCCTCATGCTAAGGACACACACAAAGCACAGCAACAACTGGAGTCTACCCAGAGTCACGCCAGGAGACAGCTGACTTCCAGGAACCCTGTTAACTGGAGCAAAGGTCCAACTGTATATTAATTCTGGGATATACTGTGTTATGGCTGTGAGGGCTTGTTGTTAATTGTTCTGGGATAATTGTGCATGTGGATGTTGGGGCTTGCTGATAACTGTTTGTGGGTGTCTGGGCAGTTGCTATGCTGATAGCTAGGTAGGGGGATACTTATAAAAAAAAGTTGTTTGAAGGTGTGCTATTTATATCATACCTGTCTCTGCAACATAGCTAGGGTAAGTAAATAATGGGTTGTATTGTATTATTTTGTACTGTATTGTACTTTGGTAATTGGTACTGTAGTACTGAATTGTAATACACTTTAGAAATAGGTACTGTGTTCAACTTAGTCTTACTGGGTTCTAGGGCATGAGGACAGGTAGTACAGGGATACAGAATGCAGACAGAGGTGCAGTGCAGTGGTTGTGGGGCAGCAGACTTCAGGAAGACCTTCTGGAGATTGCAGTGCTGCCTCATTTACATGCACCTCTCTGGGTTGGTGAAGATCTCTAGACTTGAGGCTATTGGTTGCCAGTCCAGAGGGAGTCACAAGACTCTAGCTGCACTGACTATGAGTAGGGTGACCTTTTCTCCAACCCAGAGATCACCAAGTCCATCTCCAATGACACAAAGTTGTGAATGAATGCTTACAGTACACACTGCAAGCCCACTGGATGCGATGTTGACCACTGGTATTGCAGGGCTTACTGTAAGCTGTTATTCAGTGATGGCACAGTTGGCACGCAGCTGTGGAGGTGTGCAGGTGGGTATTGCTGCCCGCTAGCTAAATTGGACATGCTGGTTCAGGGGGAGTGGGGTGCGGTGTGGGTGCCTCAGTGGGTGGAGGTGGTGAGGGGTCCACAGGACAACCAGGGTAGGCTTGGGATTTCAACATATGTTATGATTGGGGATGGTATGGGGTACCACTAGACAACCAGGATGGTTCGGCATAGGATCATGCTACAGACGTGGTTCAGGGAAGGGAGGGGGGCCACTAGACTACCTGGAACATGCGAGAGAGGACTATTCATCATATGGTGATCAGGGAAGGGGAGCCACTAGACTGCCAGGGACTTAGGAGAGAAGACTATTCATTGGATGGGGTTTGGGAATGGGAAGAGGGCCACTAGACTACCAGGGTTGTGTCTGGTTCTCGGTTTTAGTTTAGAATAGGGGCTTTGGGGGTAGCCACTCAGGGGCTGGGCTGCTGTAGTGTGTTGTGCAATAAAGCAGTCCACCTGTGGGTTGCTGTAATGTATGCATGGTTTTTCCATGCCTGTCTTTGCATGGCACATCTCTGAGATATGTGGGCAGCTGCACTGCACTTCTCAGCTGAATATGGAGATGTGCCACATATGCAGGGGAACGCCCCCTCTGGATGCACTGCATGCACTACCTTTGTGATGTGGTGCATCCAGACTTCCGTGGCACATCACCACCATTTGTACATAGCCCAGGGGTGCATTTTCAGAGATGTGCCAGTGCAACTCAATTGCACAGGGTGCATCTTCTTTGAATATCCTGACCTTTGTCTCTAGTGCTGCTAAGGAACATTTTCTAATTTTGAGGATTTTTGAATAATGCTTAGTTTAATTAGTTTTTAGCTTTGTCTGCGTCTGTGAAGGAGCTGAGTGGGGGTAGAGTATGTGTGCAAAACCAATGCAGGCTATTTCTAGCCTTTTACAAACAGATTTCTCACAAGTTGTGAGTGATTTACTGTTATTACTTTTAAGCCTTTATATTTGTTATTCTACTTATTTGTATTAATTTCCTTATATCTTGACAATTATTTTTTTCTTTCTCTGAAATGTTACACCTGTCTGAGAGTTCCTTCTCCTGTTAGTTAGCCTGTGTTATATGCCAGTCTTCTGCTTTTAGTTGTGTATTCTAAAGTTTTGAACATGCAGTGCTGATCCTTTATTTTATTTTGTGTTTGTGGTCAGTTCTGTTTGCTGTGTCATTTAAACTGTGAAAAGCAATAGTTCTATATATATTTTGTGTGGAAACGTAAGTACTTTTAGTTGATCATTTGAACTTGTCCATATACAGTTTCACTGATTTGGTGAATTGCTCCCATGTATTTTATTGCTGGAGCTTGCCTCTGCACTGTGGTGTTCCAGTTTCAGTTGACTTTGCTTACCCTTTCCCTGTTACAGCATTGTTTACTACCTGACCCACGCAATATAAAAAAGTACATATTAATATAGCAGTTGTCAAGAGATTGCTGAGCCCATCATATTGTCGTAGGTGCCTTTGTTTGTCAATGTTATATGGTTGTCTCTTCCCTTATATAAAAAAATTGTAGTAGTAAGTACTAACACATTACAGTACTTAAGTTGTCCAGCCACAGGTGATCTGCATTTAAAGTAGGTTAAATGTGCCCTTTGTCCCGGTGTTGCTTTAATTCCTGTTTGAGGAAAGAAAAAAGTTCCCTTTTTGTTCTTACTAGACTAGGCTACCATATATGGTATTAGTTGTACAGAGTACTGCTACCTGTCCTGATTGTGTTTGGACTTGGAAGGAAGCCAGTACTGCAGCTGTGAGGTGTTATTCACACAGTTAAAAATACATATTTTATTGATATATTCCCAGAGAAGGGCAAAGCTTTGAAGCAGCATATAAAAATGCTTGCTAAGAGATGGTCCAGTAAAGGGAAAAATATCAGAGGGGGGCGAGGCAGCTAAGAAGTCTTTTGAGGAGAGTACAGCTTCAGTTCAAGATCCCCAAAGCACACGTATGTCTGCATCAGTGTCTTCTGTGGGCTCTGGTGGTGCTGCAGCAGGTACCAGCAAATGAGTTATTCAAACAAGTACTGGCATTCCTGTGTCTCAGTTTTTTATGGCCAGAACTGTTGCATCCATGCTGGTGGGGTATGACAATGAGAAGAAGGGAGACACTGACACCAGCACAGGAACAGTGGTCCAGGAAGAGGGTGGCAAGTCTGTTGGTGTGACTGTCCCAGGGCCTGTTCCTGCTGGAGATAGTGGAGGTGATATTGTTCAGCTGGAGTCTGATAATCTGGGAGATATGGGTAGTCAGCCCCCTGAAGAGATGATCGTAGAGAAAGAAAAAGTGCTATTCAAGAAGATAGTGATAGGGAGGAGGAGGAGGAGGAGGATGAGGACAAGGACATTATCAGCATTGGTGCTAATGACAATGACTGGGATGATCCCTCATGGGAGCCTGAGTTTAAAAAGGTGAAGGATAATGTAGGCCAAGGCCATTTACATGCCTTGCCCATGGGTCAGGCTGTCACCAAGCCTGTCAGCAATCCTCCAAGCAGTCCAGTCACCCCCTCCCAAAAGTAGTCTTATGGAAATGATGAAAGCAGCCCAAAAAGCTAAAACTTCCAGGCCTGTTGCTCCACTCTCCCAGCCCCACCAACATCATGTTAAGTCGAGAGGTCAAAAGTGTCTAGTTTGCGACTTTTATGTGCTTGATCCAGCTGATGACAACATAGAGATATGGCAACTGTGTCAAGCACATGTTAGTCAGGGAAAAAAAGGAAGCCACTTTGGCACTGAGGGCCAACATGCCTACCTGAAAAACAAGCACTCGCTGAAATGGCAGCAACACCAGAAGGATACCAGAGCTGTTGGTGGGATGTCACTCAGCAAGATAAATGTAATTGAGAGCAGTTCAATACAGTAGGAGAAGGGAGGGCAAAGTGGGTTGGTGGAGGAGGAGGATAAGCAATCCTTTGGTCTCTCAAGTAGTGGGCATATGCAGTGGAGGCACCACTCCCAGTCCCTTGACTTAGAAAAGTAAACCACCACACCCAAAATCATCATCATCATCATCATCATCAAATCTTTATTTATTCAGGCAAACATCATTGAGCAAGGCTCATTTACAAGATGGACCTGATACGGTCAAGGTTCAACAGTTGATATACAACAGTTACATCATACAATTATATAAAACAGTTATACATACAGGGGAAAAAACGTTTATAAACACAGTGATGTACAGTAAATTCACTTGATAAAAATCAGTTACAGGAAAGTTAAGCTAATATTTACAGTATATACATTATATACAGTATATACATATCCCAGTGGAGGGGCCATGGCAAACACACAGCATAATGTAATACTAGGATGGTGAAGGTATTACTGGGTGCCATAAGATGGGGTGTCTGCCTGGAAGGATTATGCCATATATGGTTAATTTTTGGGAGGGAGATTGTGAGATGACAAAGCGAGCTCTAGCGGTAGCAACTGCATTTCTCTGTGAAGAAGACTGTACAATGCTGTTTAAAGGATGCAAATGGAATAATATTGGACAGTTTTAGGGATTTTTGTAGGGTGTTCCATGCTATAGCTAGAGAATAGCTGATTGCTGCCCTCCCTAGCCCGGTGTTGAATTTGGGCAATTTGAGCAGGATGATGTTGTTGCTTCTTAGTGCATAGGAGCTAGGAATGGTCTGGGTGAAGCAGTCCAGAATATAGTTTGGAAGTTTTTTTGATAACGCTCTGTAAATCCATAGGGCTGCATTTCTGTTCCTTCCGAGGTGAAGGGAAACCCATCCAATTGCAGCATAAAGAGAGCAATGATGGGTATTAGATGGCAGATCCGTAATGAATCTTATTGCTCTATGATATAAGGTATCCAACTTGTGTAGGTAGGAGATGGGGCAGTGACTATAAAGGAAGTCTGCATAGTCAACAACTGATAGAAAAATGGCCTGGACTAACCTCATCTTTGAATCTCTGTTTAGGAAGGGTTTTAATCTATAGAGAAGGCCAAGCCTTTGGTGAAGCTTTTTTAGCAGTTCTTCTAAATGATGAGTGAAGTCGAGTCTGTTGTCAACCCACACACCTAGGTATTTGAAGTTTTCTACATACTCCAGATTTTCTCCAAGTATAGTGCATAGCTGGGGCAGAATGATTGAAGAGGAGGTGCTGGTGGAGCTTTAATTTGTGAACATCATTGCTTTAGTTTTCTTTGCATTTAACAGAAGCTTTTTCTCAAGTAGCTGATATTGTAACAAGGAGAATTCTGTTTGTAGGATTTCACGAGCAGCTGCAGGAAAAGGGTTGCTGACATATAACACAGTGTCATCAGCAAAGAGGTGTACAGAGGAATTGGTGAGGGTTGAATCAATATTATTTATATAAATGGCAAAAAGGGTAGGACCCAGGATAGAACATTGGGGGACTCCTCTTAACAGTGGTTTTAATGGGGATAGGTCACCTTCAGCTTTTACCTGCTGTGACCTACCGGTGAGATAACATCTGAACCACTTAAGGGAGGGTGGATCTAGGCCAAGGGAGTGCAGGGATGATAGTAGAAGCTCGTGGTTCACAGTATCGAATGCTTTGCTCAGGTCCAGAAATACTGCACAAACATTATTCTTTTTATCTAATTCAGTTTGCCAGTCATTTGTGACCTTGGCTAGTGCAGTGATAGTGCTATGCTTGGCCCTGAATCCAGATTGAGCTGGATTTAAGAGGTTAGCATTGTCAAGATACTCCCTTAACTGGTTACTCACTAATTTCTCCAGCATCTTGGATAGCACTGGTAGAATGGTAATGGGCCTGTAATTATTAAGTTCCATAGGGTCCCCTGATTTTAGAAGGGGAACCACTTGGACTGTCTTCCACAGTGTGGAAATAGAACCAGAGTTTAGTGATAGGTTAAAGAGATGTGTTAGGGGGACTGCAAGTACATGGGATGCAATCTTTAGAAAGTAGGGGTCCATAGAGTCTGCCCCTGCGCTTTTTTTGGTATCCAGCTGCCATAATAGATTCTCTACTTGCTTCAACAGTATAGATTTGAAGCTGAAGGAAGAGTCAGCTCTCTGAACACCAGTGTAATGGGAACTTAATTGTTCCCTCAGCAGGTTAGCTGGAGAGGTGTCAAAGGCAAGGCCAGCCGTTGTGAAGTGGTTATTGAAGGCATCCAGAATTTCCATTTTGCCAGTGATAGGGCCATAACTGTTGTGTAATTGAGTTGGAAGGGAGGTGTTAGCATCCTGCCCCACCATACCCTTGATGGTACCCCAAAACCTAGCAGGATTATGATAGGAGGAGTTGAGCTTGGCCAAGTAGAAGGCAGCCTTTGCATCCCGAACTTTCTTGGTGCATCTATTCCTGGCTTTCCTAAAGATCATCCAGTCATTTGCATTCTTGGTTTTCTTGCCATTTTCCAGAGTTTGTCTCTCTCAGCAGTGCAGCTTTGAGGTCAGCTGAAAACCAACGACAGGATTTGTTTTTTATTCGGATACTAGAGATTGGGGCATGGGTGTTAAGGGCATTTATTATAATGCTATTTAGCACCTGCTGAGCTTTTTCAACAGAATGGGCAAGATAAAACTCTTGCCACTGTGGAGATCGAGCTGGATCATGCAAATATCCTTCAATACTGATGTTTTTCTTGGATCTCCTCATGAGGAATTTTGCAGGGTTTGTTGTTTTGCTGGTGGATCTTACCCCTGTGATGGGGCAGTGATCACTTATATCATGAGAGAAGCACTCCAGCGTGTGGAATAGATGTGGTTTATTCACTAGCATGATATCAAGTAGTGTGCTGTTATTACTATTCCTTGCATTAATTCTTGTTGGCTCATTAATTAGTTGTGTGAACCCATATGTATCACAGAATGATACCAGAGGTGCAGCTGCCTAGGTAAGCCAGTTGAAATGCAGGTCACCTAGAATAATGACTTCTTCAATGCTGGGCTTGAGCAGATTCCCCAGGTGGGATAAGAGCTTGTATTCAGCAGAGGGGGGTCTGTAGCATCCAACTAGCTGAAAAGCTGCTGTATTGGGGAGAGTGACTTTTAGGGATATGCATTCAAATTCCTTGGGCATAGAGGTTGCAGCAATACAGGATACAGGTATACGGATTTTGCATATACAATACTCCACCTCCCTTGTTTGGCGATCTCCTCTGAATAGCTGATAGTTGGGTAGGTTAACATCCCTGTCTGCTGTGGTGGGTTTGAGCCATGTCTCAGATACCACAGAAAGTCTGGCAAGGTATGGGCAACCCAGGCTTGTATCAGTGTAGGTTTTTTCAACAGACTGCATGCATTAATATGCAGGAAACTGAGGCCTTTAATTGAGGTTAGGTCTGATGGAGAGGTGATACATTCAGGGGGTCCAGGGTTGATTTCCACGTTACCAATACAAAGCAATAGAAGGAGCAGGAGTTTCGTGAGGGCTGCCAGTGATAGGGAGAGGGGGCTGTCTTTGGTCTTCCTTCTCTTATTCTGTTGTCACTCTTTTGGGCTGCTCCATATGGGGTTAAGGAATTGTGTCGAGACACCAAGTAGCAGTTTGGTGGTTAGGCTTAGGGGGGATCTGTATATCCAGTAGTGGAGCCTTGATTGAAATACATGTGTGGTGGTATGTGTCTCTTTTTGGGGGTCACACCACTGTAATCGATGCAGCAAAGGTAGGGCATATGTGAGGGTTTGAGTGTCAACCAAAGGGGATGGTTCAGAGAGACTGGGTGGATGGATCACCCTAGTTTGTGTGACTTGGACATCTTCTTTGTGGAACCCCATGGCTGACAGTGAAAGAAGTATCAGAAGTAAACTCCCCATTGTGAGAGAGATATTGTTAGTTGGCTATCGGGGGAGTAGTGAAGTTGCTGATTGGCTGGATCAGCAAGCCAGTGTGACAGTCTGTTGGTTTAGGGTAATGCTGAGGGCAGGGAAGAGATTTTGGCGGGAAGATACCTATAAAGTAACACACAAGAGGGGGGAAGGGTGGATGGGCAAAAATTTTGCGGCTTTCCTGAGTCCTCCCTCACTGTCCCTCGTGGCCTAGTGGTTCCCTGAGGCGGCTAAGGTGCCGTCAACTGCCCGCTGGCAGAACGAAGCCCTGGCGCTCAGCTGGGTGCTGTGGGGCAGGGCTGGCTGGCTGGAGAGAGACAGAGGAAGGTGCAAGAATTAAATAGAGGCAGAAACAAGTGTTCCTGCTCGTCACTGACTAAATCTGCACAACAAAAGACTGTGGGGGGGGTGCTGTGGCGCCTCAGCGTCGGGCCCACCTTACAAATGCAAAAAAGGATTTGTAATCACAGCAAAGAGCAATAAATCAGCAGTTTCCCCTTGCAATTACATTAGCAGAAAACAGAACCTTTTAGGTATATTACACAGTTTAGGGAAGGAAAGTGGCGCCTCAGCGTCTGGCCCACTTCGGATACCAAGGATTTAGAATTACAGCAAAAATACAATCAAATCAACAGACTCCCTTTACAGATGCAGCAAAATAGAAGACAGCTCTTTTTTGGGGGGATTTTGCAAGAATACAGGGAAGAAAATCAAGTCCCAGACAGATTTCGGTATGGCAGGCTCAGTCAGTGTAAGTCAATGGGGCAGGAGAGCCAATCGGCTGCTGTGCCTAGTGGAGCGCTCGCTTACCAATTGGCTGCAGCTTTCCTGAGTCCTCCCTCCCTGTCCCTCCCAGCCTCGTGGTCAAAATCAACCAAACTAACTTGTTTCATGTGGGCTCCACAGCCCCAAGAGTCAACGGTTACTCCTAAAAGAGCAACATTGGTGCAAAAAGTAGAGCGTTCTGGTCAAACAGCCCCAAAGATGCAGCCCACTTTAAAGAACATCCTTGAGTGGCACACAAAGTACCTCCCAAATCATACTGCTGCATGTGAGTTAAATGCTGTCACCGCTGAAATGCTGGCCATCGATCTGTTGCCATTCTCATTTGTGGAGCATGCTGGGTTCCGCAGGTTGATGGCCCATGACTGTCCCAAATGGCAGGTTCCATTGTGAACCTATTTCTCTAAGTGTGCCATGCCAGAGCTGTACAGTACGGTTGCTAATTCCATAAGACATGCAATGAAGCATAGTGCATCAGAATATATCCATCTTAGCATGGCTGTCTGGACCAGTGGACGAACAGCAGCAAGCTCATATCTATGAATAATGACACAGTAGGCACAGGTACATGGGGTGGTAGCTGATTTTGGGACTGGCAAAACCTGCCTGAAGCAAAATTGCGGTGGTAGCAATACCCCTGGAATTCGGTAGCATGCAACTCTTAAGTATCCGAAGTGTTACTAGTTCTCACATAGCTGAGAAAATGCTTAATGTTCTGCTTGACGAGACTGATGAGTGGCTACACACACGGTCACTCACTGCAGGATTCATTGTAAGTGATAATGGCTCCAACGTAATGAAGTGCATTAGTGACTGTGTTTTTTTCAGGGTGCCCTGCCTGGCTCATTGCCTCAATCTTGTTGTGCAGCAGTTTCTAAACCGTGCAGACATTAAGGAAACTGTGACTGTTGCCCGTTATATATGTGTACACTTCACCCATTCTGCAAAGGCCCATGACCATCTGCATGAGCTACAGTGCAATGATCATCTGCCTCAGCACCATATGAAGCTTGATGTTGTGACCAGGTGGAACTCAATGGTGTACATAATTGACCAGCTGTATAAACAGTATATGGCTGTTTCAGAATACCTGCTGTTGCACACCATCTGTGACAGTACTGGAGTGTCCATCACTCTAACAACAGAGCAGTGGCACCAAATGGATGGGCTAATACGCATTCTCTGTCCATTTGAGCATGCTGCACAGGCAGTGAATGGGGACACTGTTTGTATAAATCAAACCATACCCCTCACATGTGTGCTGAGGCAGATACTGGTTAATGTCCAACACCAGATAGAGGCAGGATCATAGCAGTTGTGATCTGATGGATCACATGCTCCACATGCTGGACACAGAAACCCATGTATCTAGCACTGTACAGCTGGATGAATTTGCAGTCACTATCATGCCTGAGCCACGCTACAAATGTGGCCTGCTTTCTATAATTGAAGGAGGTCATCAGTGAGTGCAAAATTTGACGGAGATTCTCATTAGATGGGCATCTGTTGCACAGATGAAAGAGGTACATAAACCATGCATTACACAGAAAACAGGTGTTGCTACCACCACCAGCAGCTCACATGCAATCCAATCTGACAAAATGGGCAAGATACAGCAGAAAATGGCAAGCAATCTCATTTGGGATGTTCTCTATCAGGTAGGAGTGGAAGGCAGTATAGCGCAGTGGTCTAAGGCTCTGAGCTGCAAATCTGGTGACATCCAGCAGACCAGACCTGGGTTTGAATCCCACAGCTTCTACTTGCATACTGTGTGACCCTGAGCAAGTCACTTAACCTCCTTGTGCTCCCAGGTTGCTCCAGTAAAAAGCTTTCAGCTTAGTGTGCTATACCTGGTTAAAAATAAATAAATAAAATATGCAAGAGAAGAAGACAGATGGACTCAGGGCAGCAGAACGAATGGTGGAGGCCTACATGGGGGATGCAAAGCACCTTGCCAATACTGACAGCTGTTGCAACACTGCAGCAGCAAAGTGACCCATCGGCCAGCACTAACAACAGTTGTGAAATACCTGAGCTGCCCACCATCCAGTGTCAGTGTAGAACAAGTGTTTAGTTCAGCTGGGGCCATTGTGCATGACTTTAGGACCAATTTGTCAGCCAAGAATATGTCCATGCTCACATTCATCAAAATGAATGTAAGGCACGTTCTGCATAGCACAGTGATGTCATTGTTGTTGCCACATGAACTGTGTCTCGGTGATGATGATGATGACAGTCCCTCTACTAAGGCATCCACCAGCAATGAGATGGATGAAGCAGCAATACTGAGAGAATTTCCACCTGTGACAACTCCAGTCTTGAAGACTGCGAAGGCTGCTTCTAGGAGGATGTGACAGTGGAAGTGGAACAAGGCTGAAGTTACTAAAGGGCTCCCCTCAACCACTTTCAGCTCAGTATAGAGTTATAAATTATTTTTGTTGTGATGGTTGTGTTATCTGCTGCAGTGTTAATCAGTTTCATTTGATTATCCTTTGCCCTAAACTGTTGTTTGGTCCCCACCCCTATATACTGTAAAGCAGCAGCAGTCAATTTACCATAAGCATAAACATTTTGCATGATTACAGTTATGATGTTTCGCTGCCAGAAATATCAAGATACACATTTTACTTTTTATTTTGACTAACCCCATCTTAAAGCAGGATTCATTGTCTTGAGACATCTTTAAAAGTGCCCATGCTGGCACATGCCACACTCAGCCATCCCCTCCTGCCTCTTGCCACGCCCATGAACTCCATGTAAAAAATAAATATTTTCTGCTGCTTACTATCCATGACAGGTTGAAGAGCCCTTCTAGTACAAGTAGAGTATGAATGTAACACTCACATTCAACTGTTAACACCAGTTGAACAGATTTTGCAAAATGGTGAATGGTGGTCAGCTTTAAAGATGTGAGTCATTAATTAAAAAATAATCATCATAAAAAAGGCTTAACAGCATCTAGTTCCCCTTAAAAGGTTAATTATAAGTAATAAAATAGTACTTGTACAGAAACTGTGATGGTCCCTGTGGGAGGAGGTGTTTGCTGCCCACAGTCTGGCTTCTAAATTTTCCTAATTACTGCAGCTCTGCCACCTCAAATGATTAGACAAGACATTAGCCCCCTCCACCTAATTACTAAACACAGTCTCCACCATCTGTTTCCACATATACTCCCTCCCTGGATGTGCTGTTTACTCATTAATGAAAGCAGTGGCCTACATCACAGTTCAAGCAACCTGCTCTGACATCCACACACCAGCTCCTGCAGGGCCTGGATGTAGTCATCCCACAACAAGGGATGAAAAGTCACCAGAGGAAAATGACCTAAGCAGGAACAATGACAGGAAACATGACAAATACTCATCCATCTGCATATCTGGTGTTAGCAAGCAAATTAGAAGCAGAGAAAAAAAAAATAAATATATATACTTACCTTACACTGTGAATGTAATTAAACTGCAGAACTTGCCCCAAGAAGGAACCTGCAGAGCGGCGCACGTGAAGCACAGCAGCAGGCATCCAGATTCCACATTCCCTTTCCCCTAACAGTACGTGTACCTTGAAATAAGATAAAAAGAATAAATTTTGAGGATTTTTAAAAGTTCCACCTCCCCCCCAGTCCAGCCCACAACCTCCCAACCCCCCAACCCCCTCCTCCCACTGAAAACCATAAAAAATTAAGAAATACTTACCTCAGGGACTGTCTGTGAAACTGGAACCATTGCACAAGTAAATGAATCGCCCACATCTTGAGCAGTAACAGCAGCAGGAGTTAACATCACTGGAATTCTGGAATGTTGGCAAAAGCAAAAAGAAGACAATTACTATCAAACTCAAATATCCAGACTGCAATAACCTACCCCAGTAATGAAAAAATAAATACTTACCATCTGCATTGGGAAATGTGGTGCATTCCAACATCCCAGATCCAAATCCCGGCCTGGCATGATGATGTAATCCTCAGCAAACTGAAAAATAATAGAAAAGCAATAAAAACATAACATATTAGAACTCAAGATGCCACAATACCAAACCAACAGCACCCTTCTCCTGCACAGAAAAAAATACAGACAGATACTTACCAGTGTGCAGCAGCAGCAGTATGGACTCTGTGACGATGATCCACTAACCAGCCAAAACATTACTTCTCGTGGCAAGTTATCAACTAGTCAGAGAAGCAGGCAGCAAGCTAAGGCATCCCAAAATCTCATTCCCTCCAGATCATATAAGTTACAACCACAGAGTCAATGCAGCCAAACAGGACAGTAGCATTGGGAAATGATAATTCTACATTTTTTCTCAATCAATTGAGAAACCAGCAGCAAGAGGAAACAAGTGCAAGTAGCAGCACCATTTTGCAGAAGGAATTAATTTTCTCAGCGTAGCATCCATTTTTGTTGTTGTATAATTCCCACAATAACTGTATCTCCCTTCTCTCACAATTTTGCCATGTGTTTTTTCTGGACTTACTGTATAAGACCTGTTCTGCATACTACAGCAGCTAGCGGATACAAGATTCATCCTGAAATCCCATACGAAATAATGGGAAACGTTGAAATGTTGTAACTTTTGAATGGATTAATATATTTTCACCAAACCTTTAAAATGCACATCTGTGATCCATGTGATCCCTATCCAACATACCCTATACATTTGAAAACAAATGCCAAAGCCGTTTCTGAGAAATATGGTGACAAAGAATTTGACAAACCATGGTAGTCTTCAAATTTTTTGACACCCCATATCTCTGCATCCACACATCCCACCGGAAAAAAACTTTCTACATACAGAGATCTTTGGTACACATGGCTCATGCAAAATTTCATGCAAATTGATCAAATGGTTGCAAAGTTATTAAAGTGCAAAATTTTGGGTTTGACATAGATGTGACCATTGAACCTTAACTATAGGGGTGCCACTGCACCCCTATAATATACATATTCATTTCAAAACAATTTTGTTAATGCATCAGTTAGGGTGCATACTATAGCAACAAAAGGATGGTAATGAATCATTAGGGTTTCAAGTATTAAACATAACAATAATATAACTAATATGGATTTACAAAAGGCCACTCATATATCACACATCTTTGCTGTTTTTATGAGAGGGTTAGTAAGACACTCTGTAAAGAGAAACCTGTGGATATAATTGCCTTGTCTTCAATAAGGCCATTGATCTGATGCTATATTAGGCAATCCTTAAGAAGTTAAATAATTTAGAAGTGCATGGGAAATTAACTGTATAGATTAAACAATGGCTATCTATCAGAATCCAAAGAGCATGTATAAACTGCACCCTGTGAGAGGAGAGTAAAGTGAATAGTGGAGTGCTATACCACAGGGCTTGCTGCTGAGACCCATCATATCTATTTATTTGTTTGTTTATTTATTTAATTATTTATTTATTTCAAACAGTTTACCAAGAAGCACATAACAGCTAATTTCCTGATGTGTCCTGGGGAAGTACAGAATAACAAATAGGACTCTGCCCACTGTAGCTGAGACAGACAGCAGCCACCAGCTTCTTTTTAGCAAGGAGGTGATTTAATAGAGTACACTGAATTGAATTCTTCATTCTGTTGCCTGTGTAAGTAAACAGATGTCAATGTTTTGGTTCTCTGTTTTTGGGGTTGACTTTTCTTAGTGTAACTTTTATTTGCCAGGGAGTAAATCTAGTTGGGAGAATATTTACAGTCATTTTTGACTAGACCTGTTACTTAAGCACTGTAAAATAAGTGTCTGATAAGGGGTGGAGCTGAAAGGGGCCTAAGGAACTGTGGATTTAGAACAGGAATTGTTTGTGTACTCTGTCTGCTGTAGCTGAGAGAGAGATAGAGAAAGCGCACAGCCACCAGCTTCTTTATAGCACGGAGGTGATTTAATAGAGTACACTGAATTGAATTCTTAATTTTGGGGCCTGTGTAAGTAAGCAAGTAGTAATCAGTATTTTGGTTCTCTGTTTTTGGGGTTGACTTTTCTTAGTGTAATTTTTGTTTGCCAGGGAGTAAATCTGGCTGTGAGAACATTTGCAGTCATTTCTGACTAGACCTGTTACTTAAACTGTGTGAAATAGGTGTCTGAAAGGAAGGAAGGCACTCACCGGGGTGGTGGGTCAGAGTTGTAGTTAATTGTTTCTGAAGGGCATGGGGCTTAGTCACCCACCCTTCCCCTCCACCCACCACCCCAAGTGCAACATATCCCTTATATCAGGTGTTCTGACATCACGTCCCCAAAATACAAAGGTCATACACCTGTTCATATCCTTAAAGGCACAACACACTGAATAGGGGGCAAACACTCACACACTTGTGCACACTAAAAAAAATCTTAAGCAGGCAGAGAGACAGACATGTGGGGAGTGGTGCAATGCACTGGCTGTGGAGTGGTAGTCTTCTGGGAGATGTTCTGGAGCTTGCATTGCTACCCTATGTGCAGGCACCTCTCTGGTCTGAGGAAGGAGGTTGTCCGTCTCCATGCTGACCTGGCGAGGATTCAGGAAATCTCCTCCCCCAACCAGGGACCTCCCAGGCCACCATCACTGCCTCAGAGGTTGCCAAGAAAAAGGAGCAGTTGGACCACGGTGGGCTCAGGGAGGGTAAGGGTGGTGGAACAGAGGTGCATCCCTCCAGTTGTGACTCTTCACAATTCATTTGCCATTCTGGTGGAGCTTGGTTCCTCTATGGAGGCACCCATAGTGGAGACCAAGGAGGATGCTGGGAACCTCCACAAAAAAGACCCACATGAGGGTGGCATGGGACCCCACAGGGGAAGGAAACAACTCCTGGTAGGGGACTCAGTCATTAAGTGGGTAGAACTGGGGTAGAGAAGAGAAGAGAGAGAGAGAGAGAGAGAAATTAGGTGCCTGCCTGGTGCCATGGCTTGGAGGGACAGGAAGTGAATCCTCAGGATCGTGGGAGCAGCTGCACAGGGGAGGGAGCTGGATTTCATTGTTCACCTAGGGAGAAATGATCTGGCTGGAAATTAGATCAGAGCAGTGCAGCAGGAGTTTTTGGAGTCAGAGAGGGGCCTTAGACTAGTGGCATGCATGGTAACTTTCTGTCTATGGCATGGGTGAGGCTAGGGTACTCCACACCATGGGATTCAATGACTGGTTAAAAAACTGGTGTGGAGCTTATGGATTTGGCTTCACTTGGGACAGGGGGTTCACCTGGAGAGATACAGGCCTATGCTGGTGTGATGGTCTGCATCTGTGGGGGAGGTGACCAGGATCCTGGGTGATACATTAAAATGCTTCATTGGCAAGCTTTTAAACTAGCCAAGGGGGGATACACTGAAGAGAAGCAGGGAAATCCCAGCATCCTCCCACAAAAACATGGTAGTTAGTGAAGTAGACACCAGGGAACAGAAGTTGATAGGAAGCAGGACAGGGGTAAATCCAGAAAAAAGGCAAAGGCAGTAAGGACAGGGATCAGCCTAAAAGGGGTAATGCCATCAAAAAATGGAGGGTGATGAGTACCAATGCCCATAGTCTGGGAAACAAGCTCCCTGAACTAGTGGCCTTGATGGTAGAGGGATCCCTGGATATTGTGGTAGTCACAGAAACAATAGAGAATAATGACTGGGATGTCAACATACCAGGGTACACAACCTAAGGAGGGACAGGGAGGGTAAAAGAGGAGGAGGAGGAATAGCTCTTTATATAAGGGAAGAAATCTAAGCAACAGAACTAAAGGGTGAACAGGGAGGGGAAGAGGCACTGTGGGTCATCCTGGAGACAGTAAATGGTACCACAATATGAACAGGGGTTGTTTGCAGATCCCTTTCTCAGGGGAGGCAATAGACAAGGAAGTGATAGAAGGAATCCTTAGAATGGCAGAGAAAGGAAAGTTATTGTTGATGGGGGACCTGAATATGCCAGATGTTAACTGGAACACCTTTACTGCTGCCACATCCAATAGCAGGGTCATTCTCGTTGCCCTACAGAAGGTGTGCCTCAGACTTCTAGTGTTGGAACATACTTGGAAGGGAGCAATCTCAACCTGGTATTCTCAAATGGGGATGGAGAGAGGTTCTCAGATTTAGAAGTGGGTAGCCGTCTGGGAACAAGCGACCACCAAACAGTGTGATTCACAATTAACAGAGCTGTAGAGTCAAGCCATACAAAAGCAAGGGTGCAGGACTTTAGGAGGGCTGACTTTGGCAAATGGGAGAGTGTCTCAGAAAAGCACTAGCAAACAGGCAAGAAGGAGAGAAAAATCAAAACTGCCACTGTAGCAACAACAAGCCTTTGTGTAAAGCAAATGAGCAAAACAAAATGAAGGAAAAAGCCACTACGAGTCTCAAAAGAGGTGGCAGGGAAGGTTAAGGAGAAAAGGATAGCATTCAGGAAATATAAGGAAACACAGAAGGAGCAGGACAGAGAACTATATCAGTTAAAGCAGAAGGAGGTAGGGAAGGCAGTCAGAATAGCAAAAGCCCAAACTGAGGAAAAGGTACATTAGGGAGTGAAGAAAGACCAAGGGAGGGATACTGAGGCTTAATAAAGGGGAAGGAATGTTGGAAGAGTGTGTCCGTGAAAAAGCAGGGATACTGAACAAATACTTCAGCTCAGTATTCACAAAAGAAAAGGAGAGGAAGGCACCGAAACCAAACAATAGAAACACTCTAGATAGCGGGGTCAATACCATAGAAACATAGAAACATAGAAGTTGATGGCAGATAAGTCCCGCAAGGCCCATCCAGTCTGCCCATTCCTTTTTCTACCTTATAAATGTGCCATCGGCCTTTGCTCTGTCAGTGGCATATCTATTCATACTCATTTGCATTGCTCCCTTATGCCTATCCCATGCCTGTTTGAAGCCCTGCACTGTATTCATAGCCACCACTTCTTGAGGTAGGCCATTCCATGCATCCACCACCCTTTCTGTGAAAAAGAATTTCCTCACATTCCCCCTTAATCTGCCCCCCTCTAATCTCATGCTGTGTCCTCTTGTCCTACTATTTTCTTATATTTAAGCATGTTAGACTCTTCCACCTTGTTAATGCCCTTAAGGTGTTTGAATGCCTCGATCATATCACCTCTCTCCCTCCTTTGCTCAAGGGTATACATATTGAGCTCTGTTAATCTGTCCTCATATGTCTTCTGATGCAGTCCCTGCACCATTTTGGTTGCCCTTCTCTGGACTGCCTCAATTTGGTTAATGTCCTTGTGAAGGTGTGGCCTCCAATACTGCATGCAGTACTCCAGATGGGGCCTAACCAGTGTCTTGTAAAGAGGGATTATTACCTCCCTCTTACGACTTGTGATACCCCTACTAATACACCCTAACACCCCCTAGCCTTACCTACTGCTTTAGGAGGTCTGCTTGATGATTTCAGGTCATCAGTGATGATGATGCCCAAGTCTCTTTCTTCCTTTGTGACTGCTAGCAACTCCCCTCCCAGCCTATAGGTGGCTTCAGGGTTTCTCTTCCCTATGTGCATGATCTTGCACTTCTTTGCATTAAATCCCAGTTGCCACTCTTCTGACCATTTTGCTAGTTTATCCAGATCTCTTCTCATTCTGCCCACCCCATCTGGATCATCTACTCTGTTGCAGATCTTGGTGTCATCTTGGTGTACCAGTCTATTTGCAGAAGAAAGGGTTCTGAAATAACTCTTAAAATTGAAGTTGGACAAAGCAATGGGGCCTGATGGGATTCACCCAAGAATTCTAAAAAGAACTAAAGGTAGAACTAGTGACACCGCTGACTACATTCTTTAACATATCATGGGAGGATGGGGTGGTACCTGAGGAATGGGGGAGAATGAATATGATTCCACTTGACAAAAGGGGGAGCACGGCAGAGGCAGGAAACTACAGATCTGTTAGTTTGATCTCAGTGGAAGGGAAAATGATGGAATCACTTCTGAAAAAAAGAATTGTTGAGTACCTAGAGGCCAGCAGGGCACAGTACCCAAGGCAGCATGGATTCACAGTGGGAAGGTCATGTCAGACGAATCTAATAGAGTTCTTTGACTGGATGACCAAAGTGGTAGACCAGGGAGAGGCTATGGATATGGCCTATTTAGACTTTAACAAGGCATTTGACACAGCCTCGCACAAAAGATTAATACACAACTTTGCCAGCCTTGGATTGGGTCCCTAGGTGGTAGCCTGGGTAAACAATTGGCTGGACAACTGGACAGAGGGTAATAGTACAGGGAGTCCACTCTGAGGAAAGGGGGGTTCCTAGCAGGGTACGGCAGGGTTCAGTACTGTGACTGGTCCTCTTTATTGTCTTTATAAGTGACTTTGCCAAGGGACTGGACAGAAAAGCATGTCTCTTTGCAGACGCCACAACAATCTGCAACAGGATTGATTCACAAGGTAGGAATGGTCAAATGTATCTCAGCTTAGATTCAACGCAAAGAAGTGCAAAGTAATGCACCTGGGAAACAAAAACCCAGGGGAAGAGTACACAATGGGGGGGGGTGAGTTACTAACAACAACAAAAATGGAAAGGGACCTGGGGGTAGTCATATCAAATGACCTAAAGGTGACAAATAATGTGAGAAGGCAGTAAGGAGGGCTGGAGGGATACTGGGATGCGTAGGAATAGGCATCACCAGTAGAAAACAGGAAGTTGTTATCTCTCTATACAGACAGTTGGTAAGACCTCATCCGGAGTACTGCGTCCAGTTCTGGAGATCCCCATCTCCTCAAGGAAATAGACAGAATGTAAGCTGTCCAGAGGAGGGCAACTGAAATGGTGCAGGGTCTGCACCAGAAAACATATGAAGAGAGACTAAAGGAGCTTAATATGTATACCCTCGAGGAAAGGAGGGAGAAGGGGGGCATGATAGAATCTTTCAAATACCTCAAGGGAATCAGCAAAGTCCAAGAGGGTAGCATCTTTCAGAAAAAGAGATGTGCAATAACAAGGGGGCAAAATTTAATAATAGAAGGGGAACGGCTCAGAAGTAATGTGAGGAAGTATTTTTTCATGGAGACGATTACGGATATATGGAACTGCCATCCTGAGGAGGTTGTAGAGTGAAAATCAGTGGGGGAATTCAAGAATGCATGGGACAGACAAAAGGCAATTTTAGTGGTGGGTAGGAGGAAGTAGGCTGTTGGTTATACTAGGATCTGCAGCTTATCCATTTGGTAGGGAAACAGGCAGACTAGGTGGGCCAAGTGGTCCTTATCTGCTGTCAAATTCTATGTTTCTGTGTTTCATCTTTCTAAGGATCAAATCTAAGTACTAACTCATTGACTGTCCTTGCTGATGTAATAGCCAGCAGGAATAATGCTTTCCAAGTGAGATATGTTAACTCACTGTTGGCCATATGTTCAAGCATAGGGGGTATAAATGAAATAAAGCCATAGTTCAAGCTATTCCAAATATATACAACTGATCTGCAAATTCTATAGATAAATAGGTTAAAAATATACAGATGACACCAGATCAAAGGAGGAATGAATAGAATTGCAAAATGACTTAAATGAAATCTCCCTGTGAGTTGATAAATAAGGTATACAACTGAATATTGACAAGTGCAAGATAATGCACTTAGGTCCAAAGAATGCTGAATTTGTTTACTCATTATTAGGTAAATACCTATTGCTAATGTGAATGCAGATAGTCACAGTTTCATGCTTCTATCAAGTTCTATTGGTTATAACATTACTTGTGCAGTAAATCTCATACTGCCTACCTTTGGTCTGTGCCTTCTTTGATATATAATGTTGTAGTACCCATACTCCCCCCAAGGTTGCTTGAAAGTATGTAATTCATTTCAGTCCATTCCATTTTCTTACTTTGTCTTCCTTCCATCATTTAAACATTTTAAAGGGGTTCTTGATCTCATCACTCAGTCGAATACTGATCAGTTTGACCACTGATGAAAAGGGGAAACTCTTTCATGGGTCAGGTACCCACACTTTAAATCTGAATATATCAGTATGAGCTGAGGTCCCACTGCCTTGTCCCTTTCTTGTGTATAAACCTCAGAGCTGGCCTGGTGGTACTGAGGGTTGAGTCGCTGGATGCCTTACCTCGTGTCATGCCAGCGACCTGGGTTTGGGAACAGACTTGGGTCGCTCAGAGGTCGACCAGAAAAGGAAAGATAGAGCATCTGGAGGACTGTTGTTCTTCTTTGGGGTGGCGGGATTTGCCCTACATGCTGTCTGCTGACACCTAGCAGTGGCTGGGGGTTAGCGTAAGTGTGCAGGGGACATGGGTGTGGGAAAAAAATGGAGGAAAATTCTGAGACCTGACAGGACCCTGGATGGTCCGATCACTACAGCAGAACCTCCCTGACACCAGATCTGATTTCCTGAAGGGATGAGCATGCTGGCACTCCTCACACTGGCCCTGCCACAGAGTGGGAATCCATAGGGGAACCTCAGGGGATGGACTGGTTGGGGGATCGTGGGCCAGAGGATGTACCCTTCCAAGGGAGAGATCATAGCCCCTGTCAGGTCAGCAGTGGAGAAATTACATATGGAAAAAAAAATAAACCATTCTCGGGCCTCATCTTGTATATAGTGTGCTCTGGCCAATAAGAGGTTCACAGGTGACCACTAGGGGGCTTTAAAATTAGGAGACGGCCATACCTCTCCTGTTTTAATACAATGTTAAATGTTTAGTTAGCACAACCCTAGCTAATAAAAAGAGATTTTGTCTCCTTTCTTACACATTTTTCTTAAATGTTGAAGGGGTGTTCCTGGTGCATGGTTAAGGTCAGAATCTATAGTACCCATGCTCTCCCTCAACCAAAAGCTGCTTGAAAGCCTGCAATTCATTTACATCATTACATTTTCTTACTTTGCCTTCATGTCATCATTTTAACATTTTAAAGGGTTCTTGGTCTCATCATTTGGTCAAATTCACAATTACCCTGACCACCGATGACAACTTTGAGACTATGTATATGTATCAGCTTCTTAAAAAAAATAACTCATGCATGCATACATTTGCTCTAAGTTTGGCACCATCAGCTAACTTTGATTCAATTGCACCCATTTGTGTCTCACCCCTATCTACTCACCGGGAATCTCCCGGGTTTAATGGGGAACTTAGGGAGTTAAAGATTAGGGGTCAGAGGTTAGAGAGATGTTTGGATGATGTCTGGCTTGATGGAGGACAAATTGGCCCTGAGATCTCATTACAATAATTATTAGGAGACAATCTCTCAAAAAAAGGCAGATTTTATGTCTAGGGAGATTGCTGCAGCAGGGAACAGACCAGCTGATCTCTTCTGCATGGCCAATGGGTTATTACAACCTGCCTGTCTCCATGTGGGAGGGACAGGTTTGAGCATGAGGTGTGAAGAGTTTGCTCTTTACTTTGCCAACAAAGTGTCCTCTGTCAGAGCAAAGATCTCCTCCAGCATCACTCAAAGGGATTGCCAGGTTCTTCTTGAGATGTTCCGGAGCACTCCTCTTGTATGGGCTGAGTTCGATCTGGTTGGAGTAGAGGAGGTGGTGGAGATTGTCTGGAGGCTGTGACCAACACAATGTGATCTGGACCCAGGTCCAACCCAACTTTGGGTAGGATGTTTGTACCTGATTGGATCTGTGGTGGCTGAGATTGTCCAGAGCTACTTGAGGAGTGGGGTCTTTCCATCAGCCCTGAATGAGGCCTTGGTTAGGCCCCTATTGAAGAAACCCTCATTGGACCCAGATTGTCTCAGCAACTACAGACGGTCTCTAACTTCCCATTTTAAGGGAAGGTCATAGAAAAAATGGTGGCCATCCAGCTCAAGGAATGTCTGTCCTTCTCCTCCTCTATTTATGAGCCTTTCAGTTCTGGGTTTAAAGCTGGGCATGGTATGAAGACTGTCTTGGTGAAGGTGCTTAATGATCTCCTGATGGCGAGAGACAGGAGAGAGCGTACCATTCTGGTCAGCCTGGAACTCTCGGCAGCAGCTGACAATGTGGCCCATGAGATGCTGCTTGACTGACTACGGCACTGGTGTGGCCTGTCTGGAAATGTCATCAAGTGGTTCAGGTCATACTTGACAGGCAGGGTGCAGAGGGTGATGATGGGGTTAGCCTCATTTAACTCGAAGCCTCTGCACTGTGAAGTTTTGCAGAGATCGGTCTTTTCACCCTTGCTATTCATAGTGTGTATGCTGCCATTGGGGGACATTAACTGGTGGTATGGACTGGGTTTTCACTGCTATGCCAGTGATACCCAGTTTTACTTGTCCTATGCACCGGGTAACCAGATGGCGGACTCCATATTGATTTATTTATTTATTTAGTCATTCTCGGAGTACAAATACCTTTGAATGCAGGCCACTCATTTTCGAAGGCTCCTTGTCAGAGGGAGGGGTCACAAACAAAACAAGGGAGGTACAGACACAATCAGTAGTTACATCAGAGCATAGTAAATCAAATAATGCAATTATGTACACAGTGCTTTATAAGGGTGAAAGGGAAGAAGGTGGGAGGAGAGTTAGCATGGAAGGTAAAAGAAGGGGAGAAGAGCAGAATCTAGGTAGAGTAAGAAAATATGGCAGCCACAGACCATTTCATATAGTGAGAGAGTATGGGTAGGCAAGGTGGAAGAGGGTATATGCGAGGAGGAGGAGGAGGAGGGGGCATACAGTGGAAGAAGGGATAGCAAGATAGGATAGATGGGGACTACAGGGCCTGGTTAGTAGAAGAAAGAGGGAGTATGTGAAGAAAGCAGGATGGGGTGGGGTAAGGAGGGTGGTGTGACCAAGGAGGGAAAGATTGTTATAACAGGAGGAGGTGGGGCCTGGACGAGATCTAGATTTGGATGACTCATCATTGGCTTCAGCTTATCTCAGACAAGACTGAGGTACTGGTGGTGGGTCTTGATGGTGGTGGGAATTTGGGAGACCCCCTTTTCTTTTACTGGGAGGGGTCCCATTGACCCCCTCCACACAGGTGAAGGATCTGGGTGTGATCCTCGAAGATGGCTTGACACTGCATGCTTAGGTGCCTGCTGTCATAAAAGCTGAATTTTACTATCTGAGGAATATCGCTTGGATCCAGAACCTTATACGATCTGATGACCTGACCACACTGGTACATGCTTTTGTCATGTCCAGGCTAGATTACTGCAATGCCCTGTACTTAACGCTGTTTGAAACCAACCTCCACTGGCTGCAACTGGTGAAGAACACAGCAGCGAGGTTGCTGACTGGCATACAAAGATGTGACCATATTATGCCCATTCTCCTCGAACTGCACTGGCTGCCAATTAGGTGGAGGATTGTCTTCAAGGTCAGCTTGCTGACCTATAAGGCCCTACATGAAAGGGGACCAGTCTACCTGTATGATTTCCTCATTCCTCATCTCGGCTCTCCATTCCACCGAGAGTTGTGTCCTTAGGGTTCCCATGGTTAGCCTGCAGCATTCAGGTGACTGTGCATTTTCTGTTGCCGCACCTACCCTGTGTAACTATCTTTGGGGGGCACTCTTGATTGAAACTTTTAAAAATTACTTAAAGACCTTTTTATTTAACCAGGCTTTTAATTTATAGATAAATATATTTTAATGATTTATTTTAAAGAGTAAAGATAGATTTTAAGGCTGTTGTTAGCTCCATTTGGATTGTTTGTTATATCTATGTATACTGTGTTTTATTGTTATGTGAAGCACTCTGAGTCCCCAGAAAGGGCACTCTGTAAACAAAGTATCTATCTATCTTGGGTTCATGAATGCTCTGGGCATCTGGTGGTGGAAATTCAGAGTCAAGTCAGGATGTAACAAATTTAATATTTATTTTTTTACTAAAAGCATGCAAAATGTAAGGATGAGGTAGATCAGGGGCCGTATATGGCATCAGAGGTATGTAGATGTCAACAGGCACCCTGGTCATACAACACCAAGGCAAGGATTCATAAAGCTTTGCCCCAGTGCAAACCCAGTTCTTCACTGGTTGCTATTCACAGAATCCTGGTTTGCACTCTCAAACCAGTTTTGTGGCAGGGCAAAGTGTGGAGGGGTGCAATGCAAATGAGGGTGAGGGAACATGAATATTAGTGCAGTTCACTTCCCAAAGAATCTGCTCCATGCAAGAGTGTTTTGTGTGGTCCCTTGCATGGAGCAAATACTGCCAAATAAGACCTTGCCTTAATCCCCCTCAACCCTTGTGGTTAGTGGTGATGTTGCTGTGCCCCACGCCTGAACCCAGCACAATAGTCCCTGGTGTCCAGTGGTCCCTCCTCAACCCCATACCCAACCGATCAAGTACACATATGTTTTCCCTGGTGTCTAGTGGTCCCTCCCCCCATCTGATCCTGTTTCTGATCTTTTTTTAACAATCCCTGGTGTCCAGTGTTCCAGTGTCCCCCCATTCTGATCACCCATAATATCAAGGAAAATAATTTGCTGCAGTCCAGTGTTCCCCCCAATAAATTGATACCATTCTCAGTTGTCTAACAGATCCTCCACCCCCAACCCTATCAGGTAGTGCCCCACAACCCCACTACCCCATCCTGACCTTAGCCGGTGACCTGAGCTGTTAATCAATGAGCACCTCCTGTATATGGTATATCCTAATTGACAGCTCAGTTGGCAGCTGTCTGTGGTGGAGGGCAGAGGGCTGTGCCAGTTACTGACTCAGGTTTGGGATGGGGGAGTGGGGTGGTGGGGCACTACCTGCCAGGGTGGGTGGGTCCACTAGACATCAGGGAATGGTATCAGTTTATTGTGCAGTGGACTGGGATGGGGAAAGACTTGATACCAGGGAATGCTGTTCTTTGATATTACGAGGGATCGGGATGGGGGAACACTGAACAACAGGAAATGGTGTTCTTTGATATTATGGGGATGGGGATGGGGACCACTGGACACAAGGGAATATTGTTTATGGATCAGTCATGGTTGCGGGTGGGAGGAGGGACCACTAGACATATGGGAATATAATATAAAGATCGGGCATGAGATCAGGTGGGGGAGGGACCACTAGACACAAGGAAAAATTATATAAAGATCGAGCATGGGAATTGGGTGGGAAAGGGAGGGACCGCTAGACACCAGGGAACATTATATAAAGATCAAGCATGGGATCAAGTGGGGGGAGGGACCACTAGACACTGGGGAATATGAAATAAAGATCAGGCATGGGATTGGGTGAGGAAGGGTCGACTAGACACCAGGGAATATTATATAAAGATCGAGCATGAGATTGGATGGGGAGGAACCATTAGACACCAGGGAATATTATAAAAAGATTGAGTATGGAATCAGGTGGGGAGAGGGACCACTAGACATTGAGGAATATGAAATAAAGATCAGGAATGGGTGCCGGTGGGGTGAGGGACCACTAGACACTGGGGAATATGGAATACAGATCGGGCATGGGATCAAGTGGGGGAGGGACCACTAAACACCAGCATTAATCATTTTCTACATCAGGTAGGCATTCAATGAGGGGGGTGGACCACTGGCTGCCAGGAAATGTGAGCTGTCTATCAGGCAGGGGCTAGGGAAGTGCACTAAGCTCTGGTGCAGCCTATGTAAATGATCTCTTAATGGGCATGCAAATGGCCACATAGTGCCTTGCCTGTCCAATGGGCTCATTTACATGGCTGCTTTTGTGAATTGGAAATAGCGCACCAGCGCTATTCATTATGGAGCTATAGACCAGGCTCCATGTAGGGGCGGCACTGCTGGGGTTAGTGCTATCACTAGTGGAGTTAGCGCTGAATCGACCTGGTCCTATTGTCAATTGGATAGCGCAGGTGCAATATCCAACTGAGAATAGCAACCTTAGACACCTGGGCAACTGCAAAGCGCAACACAAACTTTTGTGTTGTTCTTTGTGATTTTTTGTGAATCGGGCCCCAGAGTTTACATTTAAAGCTGACAATGACCCTTAAAGATGTTTATTTGCTCACTGATATTGCTGTGAGGTCTAACCTAAAATGTGCGGGTTAGGTACAATTTGGCCCAAGTGTGATTCATTGCTATGAGGGTTAGGAGACAACTTGGTAGAATTTAAAGTATTAATAAAATTGTTTTCCACTGTTGCACATTCCATTTTACACACATTTTTCATAAGGCTTCTTTTAAAACAATGGTAGTTTCTGTTTGCAAGAGTCAAATCAATTTATGTAAGATAAAACTTCCATTTTCATGAGTTTTGGTTGTTATTTATAAGTGATGAATGATCTCCTCATGGTAAGGAATCAGGGACTTTGCACCATCTTGGTCACGCTAGATTTCTTGTCAACATTCAACATTGCTGACCATGGTGTACCTTTGAATTGCCTGAGGAATTATATGGGATTCACTGGCACTGTATTGAGCTGGTTTGAGTCCTGCATTACCAGGAGAATAGAGAGGGTGACTCTGGGAAATTTTATTTTTGGGGCTTCAGCACTCTCCTGTACTGTTCCTCAAGGCTTGATCCTACACCTATGTATTTTTTCAGTGTATATGTTGCTTTTGAGTGAGATCATTGGATGGTATGGCCTTGAGTTTTACTGCTATGCAGATGATACTCAGCTTTTCCTATCTGGCACTTCCATTGTGCATGATATGGTTTGTGTGCTAGAGAGATGTTTGACTGAAATAAATGACGTGATGGTCTCAAACTGGCTATGCCTTAACCTGGGAAAGATGGAGGTCATGATTGTTGAGTTGGGTGGGCAGGGCCCATTGATGTTGAGTGGGCCAACTTTACACACTTCATTGGCCAGTCAACCATTCAGAGCTGTAGAAGCAGTTAAGAATCATGGGGTTATCCGGGACTGCAAGCTGACATTCAATCAAGAGGTGCTGGTTGTGGTCTAGGCTGGCTTGTATCATCTCCTTTAAATTGCCTGGATTAAATTGCATCTAGCCTCTGCTGACCTGGCAACAGTAGTTCATACCTTTGTCACCTCTAGACTCAAGTATTTCAACTCTGTGTACCTAGGATTATCTGGACAAACAGAATAATAGCATTATAGAAAAAGGGATGTCACACTTCTATAAATCAGGGATGGATAGAATGGCCCAGTTACCTAATCAAGAGACATTAAAAAAAGATGTCCATAATCAAAACTATAATCTGGTAGAACAGGAGAGAGAAATACTTATAATTGGGGATTCAACCACAAGATGTATAGACACTGTAGCGTGTAAAGGGAAAAAAATGCACACAACAGTGAGCACACTCCCAGGGTTCCAGTTGGTTAATATAGATAAACCTCTTGGTGGATTAATGGAGGGCACAAAAGAAGCACTAGTTATACTGCAAGTGGGAACTAATGATGTGGAGAGACAGAAGGAGGAATCCATTCAAGAAGATCATAACAGGATAGCAAATAGGGTCAAATCAAAGGATGGGGAAAATCATCATCTCTGACATCCTCCCAGTGTATGTGTGACATGAACATAAAAATTGAGCCATAAATAAATATCTGGTTACACTTCCTCTGCAAACTAAACAACATTGGCTTCATGGATAATTTCACCACCTTTAGAAATATAGCTGTATACAAGCAGGATGGACTGCACTTAAATAGAGTAGGGGCCAGAATGCTGGGCAAAAAAATAAATGAGGTCATTACATTTCATTTAAACTGGCAAAAAGGTGGGAGGGTCAGTTAACAATGAAGGACACAAAATCCCCCAAAACAGATGGTACCTATAAACAAAGATGGAGAGGAGTCCTACTAAATGCTAGGAACATGGTAAATAAATGTGAGGAATTTCAACAGCTTCTGGATACTCAGGGCCAGATATTCAAAGGGGTTGCACCTGGCGCAAGTGTGTTGTGCCAGCACAACCCCAGTAAAGCACCCCAGTGCGATATTCAAATGAGGGACCTGCGGAGGGCAAGTCCCGATCCACCGGGGTGGCATGACAATCATATGCAGCGCAACCCCAGGGCAAGTGCCCATGCATATCCGGTGCATCCCGATATTCAGCCTGGGATGTGCGGCGCATATGCTGGCACAACCCTGAGATGCACCACATTCTGCTGGGCATATTTGAGCCTGCTGAAAATGGCTCAAATGGTGGCCACCTACAGGTGAGCTGCTGTACTGCAAGGTGCAAGACAGCAGCTCCAGCCATGGCTGGCCACCCGCCCACCCAGTCCACTGTGCAGAAGCACCCATGTCTTCTCTGGTGGTCTAGTGGTACTCCCCCTCCCTCCCTGTAGCTGTGATCACCAGGCAAAATGAAACAAAATTAATCCCTGGTAGTCCAGTGGTAACCCCCCCTCCTCGTAGCCATGGAAAAATGAAGCAAAATTAAGCCCTGGTAGTCTAGTAGTACCACCCACCTCACCCATAACCCCAGTTGCAGGTGAAACCCTATATATCATAAACCCTGGTGGTCCAGGGGCAACCCCACCCACCACACAGGAACCCCTGCCCTTGACCCCCATCATTGATGAGTAGCAGCAAACCCACCCGCATATAACCCGGCTGCTGCCGAATGACAGCTAACAATATCAGCTGTAAGCCTATTGGTCCACACTGTGGACCAATGGGCTTGCAGTGCATACTGTAACAGCCATTCACAAAATTGTGAATGAAGGGGGGTACCACTGGACTACCAGAGATTATTTTCTTTACATTTTGCCAGGTGATTGCAGCTACGGTGAGGGTGGGTGGGCACCACTAGCCCTCTCTGGCAGCATCAATCTCAGGGCACCATGCACATTGTGCTGGCCAGCCCTGCACAACTCATGCAAATGGGGCCATAATGTCATGCAAATAGCCCCATTTGCACCTTGCATACATTATGGCTCCATTTGCATACTGACGGCTGAATATCAGGAATTTGCACACAGTGTAACTCTGTTGCGCTAGCGCAGTTCCCATTCCTGGTATTCAGCCCTGTTTGGGGCAGGGATGCACCAGTGCATGGTAGTTGCACATTGAGCATTATCTGTTATATTCAGAGGAGATGCACCATTGCTCATCTCCTTTGAATATAACCCTGTGCACCCCCACAAGTGCTCTTGCCAGGTGCAAGTCTGAATATCGGGGCCAGGATGTACAAACTGCACTAATAACTACAACCTGGTGGGAGAAGGACACTATTTGGGAAAGGAACATCAAGGGTTACAACATATTCTCTAAATCTAGGGTGCATAGGAGAGAAGGGGGATAGCCAGAGACACAGAAGAGTCACTAAAATGCAAGAAGACCAGGACAATTTTGAGATATTATGGCTGAAATTATTACCTCATGCAGCAACCAAAATGAAGCTAGGATTACTGTATAGGCCCCCTTTACTGTAATTCCAGTGGAGAGTGATGTATTGTTATTAAATCACATAGCAAGCGTAGATTTATCAGAAAGAACAACGCTGATGAGAGACTTTAATCTGCCTGAAACTGACTGGCAGGAGCTAAGGGGTACATTAAAAATTGAAAAATAATTTCTGGACATTTTTGACCAGATTGGCTTAGAACAGAAAGTGCAGGAAAAAACTAGAGGTAGCAACACCTTGGATATCATACTAACAAATATGGGAGACACAGTAAGAGATGTAGTAATAGACAGTCCACTTGGAAATAGTGATCACAAAACAGTGTACTTTAAACTCAAGGAGGTACAAAATAAAGCTAATAATGGCAAAACAAGTGTACTAAATTTCACTAGAGCTGATTTCACATCCATCTAATTCAGTATCTCACTATGGGAGTGGACAAAAGACTTTGAAAATAAGTCAGTAAATGCAATGTGGGAGATTATGATAGAGAAAATAAGGAAAGCGGTACTAAATCATAAACCTAGCAAAATAAAATACAGAAAGAATAAAAGAGATCAGGGGTGGCCAAACTCAAATTTAAAGAGAGTGATAAGAAAAAAGAATAAATTTTATAAAGAAATTAAAAGCAGGCATGATCAGGAAGGAAAAATAAAATACAGGGATATGGTCAAAAACGTTAAAAAGAAAATAAAAAAGGCAAAATCTGAGTATGAGATCCAGTTAACTTCAAAAGTAAAAGACAATTACTAAATCTTTTACACTTACATTAATAACAAAAAAGGGTACAAGTACAAAAGATCTCTTTACAAATAACGAGAGAAATACAGCAGACAGTAAAGAAATCATAGATATTCAAAACAAGTATTTTGTTCAGTCTTTAATAAGAAAACCATGGATGACAAAAAGTGGGGCAAAGAATCAAGACCTGGGCAGATAAAAATCATTCTAGAAGATGTAGTGGATAGGCTAAAAAAAGGCAACATAAATAAGTCACCAGGGTCAGATGAAGAACATCCTAGGGTGCTCCAGGAGCTTTTAGAATATCTAGCTCCACCACTCACACACATATTTCAGGCCTCACTGGACAGAAGGGAGGGGCCCCAGGGGTGGAGGAAGGCCACAGGGTGCCACATTTGAAAACAAGCATTTGTCAATGCTGAATATTGTCTTGCTGGCATTGGCATTAGTAGTGCAGAAGTTAGAGAGATGCATAATAGGAATGGCAGAGAAGTATTGAACTGATGCCAACCCCGCCCCACCCTGCAGAGACTGACAGGCACTGGGATACGCCTTTGGATCGTTGGCCATAGTGCTAACACCATTTCACCTCACCCTACCCTGCAAACACCGACAAGTGTTGTGGTGTGCCTTAGGGTCTTCTGGCTTTACTGTGAAGTAGTAGAACAGCAATAAACCACGCCACTCGAAGAAACTTATATCAAGGCAATACTTTTAATGCATAAAACACCGCAAAAATACTAGAGCACTTCATGTGTGTAAACACAAACTCAACCTCTACCGGTTTCACACAAAGAAATATGCATCATCAGGAGGATGACCATTCAGACAAACGGATCCTTTTAAAGCCAAAGAGACCCAATGAATATAAAGTGCCAGTACTGCAAATGAACTGAATGCATAAAACACAGGGGCCCAGATATTCAAAAGGGTTGCGCCATGCTCAACAGGGTTGCGCGTGCGCAACTCCAAAAATGCGCCATTCTGCGATATTGAGAAGGGGCCAGTTGCGCCACCGAAAACACGCTGAGCCACAGCGCCATCGGAAATGAAGGCATGCGCAGCAACCGGCGGGGGCGGTCCATGCATGCGCGCAATGCTATATTTGAACACTTCGCGCACGCGCAAGAGTGGCTCAGCCGAAGTTGCGAATACCGGATTTGAGCCAAAATAAACGCCCAAGGGAGCGGCGCAAGAACCTCGAGCAGGCTGCAAACCGGGGAGAGAGACAGAGAGAGAGAGAGACAGAGACAGAGAGACAGGAGCAGGAAGGACAGAGAGGGACAGTGGGTCCTGGAGGACAGAAGGCCAGTGGGGTGCCGGTGCAGTGGAAGCAGCAGTGGGGGCAGTGGGGGAACACAGGAACAGCAGCTGGGGGCAGAAGCCAGGGAGATGGACAGTGTCAGCTTCCACATGGAAGCTGTAATGAGGGGGGTGAGACAGCATGCTGCAGGGGGACGTGGCCGTGGAGGGGCCCGTCGGCGGTATGCCCCCGACAGGCGGTATCGTGCCCGCATCAGCTACGAGCTGTACAGTGATGTTGAGATCGTGGCCCGGTACCGCCTGAACAGGGCAATACTGAGATGGCTCAGTGAGCTGTGCAGTGATGTGATGCAGGCACCCTCACGACGGAGTCACGCTCTGTCCGTGGAGACCAAGGTGACAGCCTGCATGTGCCTGCTCGCCACGGGCACCTTCCAGAGGCCGACAGGGGACACCACAGGCATCACGCAGTCGGCCACGTCACGCATCCTCACCCAATTCCTCAGCGCACTGCTGCCTCATGCTGCGGAGTACATCCATTTCCCCAGCACCGTGGCAGAGCGTACAGCAAACATGCAGGAGTTCCACAGGGTAGCACAAATGCCTGGCGTGCTAGGTGCCATAGACTGCACCCATGTGGCCATTCGCACGCCACCTGGCCCCGGACAGGCTAAGCATCCGGAACCGAGAAGGGCTACTCAGTGTCAACTGCCAGGTGGTGTGTGATGCCACTGGGCGCATCATCAATGTCTGTGCCACACACCCTGGCGGAGCACATGATGCCTTCATATGGCACCAATCTGCACTGTGCCATCGATTTGAGTGGGAACATCCCCACGGGTCATCTAGTGGGTGAGTACTCATGTATGGAATGCAAACTCTGTGCAAGGGTGGGAATGACATCAGGTGCCATGGTAGTGGCACACAAGGATATGGGCAATATTTACCTGACCTAACACTGATCTCCACTATCTCCACACAGGTGACTGTGGATACCCTCCGTCCCTGGCTGCTCACACCATACGGCACCCCAGACCCCAGCGCAGCACGGTTTCAATAGAGCTGCCACGCTGCAACACGGAACATCATAGAGCGGGTGTTGGGATACTCAAGGCTCTTCCGATGCCTGGACACCTCGGCGGAGCCACAGTACAACCCCAAAAGGCCTGTGGGATATTCCTGGCCTGTTGCATCCTGCACAACATGGCCAAAGACCATGGGATAGCCGTACAGGTCCAAGAGGGGACAGCGATGGGGCCAGTGGCGCCCGATGATATGGGTGATGAGCCGCCCCCTAGGACGGAGGGACCCCGACTGACCCAGCAGGCCCAGCTGCACGGGACACCATTGCAGAAGAGCACTACGCACAACACAGGTAAGTCAAGGGACATGTGCAGGCAACACTGTCTATGCTGCAAACCACAGGCACACAGGGGAACACACCGTGCATGAAGGTCAGGGGTTGAAGGGTCACGCATACCAACACATTAGCAGAGAGGTGAGCACTCAAACAAACACACACACACACCAGGTAGCATACAGGGCAGCAGCACAGCAATGCGGAAATTACGCTATCACACAGCACCACCAACCACCCTCACCACCTGGACTGTCCCGCGTCGTGTGTCAGGACCTGGGCAACCTTGCACCTTGGTGTACAGTACAATGCAGGCATCATCATCCACACGCACCTGTGACAGCAGTTGGGAGAGTGTGCGGTGGTCCGTGTGTCAGTTTGGTGAGCAGAGCACCCAGCAGTGCACTGCCCACCATGACACACATTGCACACAGGGCAGCACCAGACAGGGCCTGCATTGGAGACAGCTCAGTCAGGAGCACTGTCCCACGCCACCACGGATGCGTGGGCGGCCCCGCCGTGGCCTAGCAGCACTGGCAGGCTGCGCGAGGGGCCACATCGGGTGGCACTACTGCACCACCAGGGGTCCCAGTGCGTGACCGCGACCTTGCCGCACAGGGGTCTGCATCCCGAAAGAACTTGCATCAGGGGTGCTCGGGATGCCCACAGCAGAACCCAGGCGTCGACAGGCCTGGTGTCGCCGATGCGGGGAGCAGGGGAGTGGAGTGCGCACTGTGTGGGTGCGTGGTACAGGGTCACCAGACAGTGTGGTCAATGCGGTCGCCACAGAGACCACTGCCTGGGTCAGCCTGTCGATGGCAGCGGTCACATCCGTCCGCATATGGACCATCTCGGCCCAGTCCCGAGCACACTCCCTGCTATGCCGCTCCACGGACACAGTCAGTGCCTCCACGGACCTTGCAACCCGCCCCTGCAGCTGTACCGACTCCTGCAGCAGGCGGGTGTGCACGTCCAAAGGGTACTGTGCCCCAATGGCATCGTGACCCCCAGGGTGTGGATGGTCCTGGTGCACAGCACCCCTTGAGGTGGCCGCTGTTCTGGGACCAGGTATGGGCTGATCCAAGGGGCGGTGGACAAGTGCCACTGCCTGACGCTGTCCCCCAGGCCTGGTGTGCAACTGCTGCTGCTTCCTCCAACTGCTGAGCCCCAGGTCCACCTGTTCCACCCTGTGCTGTCAACAGTGCCAGACACCTGCTCAGCCACCGGTGCTGCCCCACCGGTGCGCTGACAGGCCCAGCCTGTGACTGTGCCAGCATGCTGGTACACAGGTGTGGAGCTGGGCGGCCGGGGGCACGTGTGACCTGCCGTGTGTCCCTCGTGGGACACACACTCTCACTGGCCATTGCAGGCCTGCCATCATCAATAATTGCTGATCACGTGCCACTGCCATAGGCACAACATGCTGGCACACCTGCATGCCAGACTGCTGTGACACGGCTGTGCACCCTGCACCCGTATTACTGCCGGCGGAGTTGTCAGCCCAGCTGCCTGCTGCTACAGTGCGTGCAGGCTGCTGGCGGAGGTGGAAGGTCCCTCCTCCTGGTCCAGCAGGTCTGCCTCACTGTCAGCACCCACCACCACCGTCTCCTGCAGGCGAACAGGATCTGAAACAGAAAGAAAGTACATGTGGAGTGCATGTGAACAACAGCCGCCCCCACAACATCACCGTGACATACGTGCAGTGATGGGCTTCCACCTGTCTGGAATCCTCCGCCAGGAACACCGCCAATGGCACTTCGGCTGCATGGCGCGACCAGTGTCTCCTCGGTCGGGGTCAGCTGCAACACCACTGGTGGTCCCCACCAGTGGCAGCCGTCACCACCCTGAAGGCTGCCACCTTCTCCCTTCAGCCTCCTGCGGTCAGTCCCCATCTTCTTGCGGCACTCCTGCACGGAGCTGGTGGCTTCCGTGCAGGTTGACGCCAGAGCTACCCCTCCCATGCAGCTGCACGCTGCTGAGGGTGCCCTCCGCCCACTCAAAAGCGGCTCATCCTCCAGGTAGGCCTGGAAGAGGCCTTAGTCTCTACTGTGGTGAAGTTCGGCCTCCTCCCACGCCCCGTCCACACCTCGGCCTGGTTCTCGTCAGTCATGCTGATCTGTATGGGTGGAAGTGGACACCTGTCACTCTGCAGTCCACAGCATTTCCCCATGAGCATAGCTGCAGGCGGGGAAGAAGCCCCCCCCTTTCCTCGCTGCCTGGGAGATACTGATGGAAAGGGTGCCCTCTGCCCCCTTCTAAGTGCCCTCATCATGCTCAGCCCCCTCATCCCGTGACACCCTCCAGCACCCCTGCCCATGTGCATTGTCCTGAGCATCACACAGCATGTAACTCACCTCTCAGCTGCAACAACCAAATCTGGCCGCCACAACCCAGTGTCGTATTTTATAGCGCAACACATGCAAATGAGGTGTGGCGCAACTTTAATGACATGCTAATCGCGATACTGCGCCTTTGAATGGCTGATCGCCTGCTTTGCATATGTCGGCTGAATATCGCGTAAATGCGCTTAGCGCAATAGGGAAGGTCCGGCTGAGCCGATGGCGCCTGTTTGTGGTTGTGTGCTACACTGCATTGCGCATGCCCAGACGGGTTACGCAAGATAGCGGCCGATCGCGCTGCAGAACTGCTGAGCGCGATAGGCTATTCTAGACATGGCCACCATTGTGCCAGTGGCGCTGCAGCACTGGGCACTATATGGTGCTGTGGCACCTCTGCGATAGTCCCTGTGGCACTGGTGCTGTGCTCCATGATCACGCAGGATACCTATGCATCCTGCGCTATGCGTAGCCTGGCGTCATTGCCGTGACCTTAGGTATGCCCTCTGACCCCTGGCGCTGAGTGCATGCCATGTGGCGTCCCTATTGGCGCTGTGTCTGGCTGCTAGCCATGTAAAGTGATTTCGCGCTTAAAGCGGCAGCGAGCAGGGTGCCTGTGCTGGTCTATTGCGCAACAACCCACGGGGTCACAGCGCAGCGAGGCACCATATTGCCTGCTGTAAAGTTGGTGCCATGGCTAGGAGGAGGCGGTGCCGTGGAGCCAAGTTGAGTGGCCAACCTGGTGGCCCTAGTGGAGCCCACTATGACCAACTGTATGGTGAGGCCCCCTCACCAGACCGAGGACCCATGTGTGGCAGCAAGTGGCCACTGACCTGAGTGGGGTCACTGGCGGGGCAGTCTGCGGAGCAGTGCGGCACCGGTTCAGTGATCTCCGCGGAGGACCCGGAGCTGTAGCGCAGCTGCGTTCCCGTGCCAGGGCCTGGTGCCTAGGCCACGTGAGTGTACCATCTATTCACCTATATTCTCTGTAGGGGTGTGTGTGTGCCTGGGTGGCTGTGCATCGGTGTGTCAGTGTGTGCAGCTGTGCGATGGATGGTTATGGCTGTGTGGGCAGGCAGTCTTACTGGGGCAGGGGGCACTCTGCTTTTGAGTCACACTGATGTTTGTCTCACCATATGTCTCCCACAGGCCGGATGGTGATGGCGCCGGACGCGGCTGATGTGGGCCATGCCAGGGCCCCAGTCCCACAGGCCGTCAGCCCACAGCGGCAGCAGCAGCATCAACAGCAGCAGCAGCGGCAGACTGAGCTGCTGGAGGAGTGTGAGTATCATTACGTCATGGATGCTATTGCATGCTGGGGGGGCAGGACCACCAACCATGATGGACACAACCAGATGGGTGGTAGTAGTTCCACTACTCGTAACACTAGTGAGTCCCCACACTGGAGTACAGTGTACAGTTCCGGAACACATAGCTGCGTATGGACAGGGACTGGGTGAGAGTGTTCACAGGAGGGTGACATGGATGGTGCATGGATTGCATCACATGTCCTATGCAGACAGGTTGACGGAACTGAACATGTACTCCCTGGAGTGGAGGAGGGTGTGGGGATATGATGGGGTCATACGAGTATTGTACAGGGGGGAACAGTGTGCAGGAACCAATATTTGTCAGCGTAGAGGATGTTCCAGGTGTAGAGGGCATGGGAGGGGGGTCGTTTAAGGGAAACATGCGAATGTGTTTCCTCACATTATGGGTGGTGGACGAGTGGAACACCCTGCCAGAGGATGTGGTGGGGGCTGACTTGGTCACAGGAGATCTGTATGTGGGCTCGCCATGAGGGACTTCTGGAGGTCAGGGGTGAGGGAATGGACTTATAGGACATGAGTGATCGTACAAGGCCAAATGGCCAGACTAGGTGTCCCATAGGCCCCTATCTGCGACACTGTCTATGTATCCATGTATGTAGTGTGACACAGGTGACCTGCATCACAGTGCAGCATCACGACACGTCTGTGTATGCATCACAGGTGGTCCAGGCATGCACTGGGCACATAGCTGTGTGACTGGCATCGCACCACGTTGCAACATCACATGACAGCCTAGTTTGTACTGTGATTGATGTGGGCAGTGTGTGTGGGCGGTGGTGCGCATGGCTGGTGCCGCCTGTTTGTGATGGCCATGTGCATGTTCACTGTGGGTGGGTGCATGCCATCACATGTGCAGCACATTGGGTTAGCTGGGTTGCAGGTTGGGTGGTGTTCAGGGTTGTGGTCAGTCTCAGCCATTGACTGTGTTCCCATTTTCCTAGGCCTCAGTGTGCTTGACGCATGGCGCACGATGTCCGGCGCCTGACACAGCTGGCCGGCGACAACAGAGAGCTCCTGCAAGCCCTACAGCAACAGGGGAACGGCGGCACAGACACAGGAGGGGAAGGCGGCAGGGGAGGAGCAGGAGCCTGCTGGGCCGTAGCCCACCTTTTGTTGCCTTCCCCATCCTTTCACCCTGACTTCCCTCTCCAAGTTGTTTTCCTCCCCTTGCACCCCTGCCTTTACCCGTCCCCCCAACTTGTACATAGTTTTAGCTGTTTTGTTACCTCTTTTGTTTGAATATAAAATTCTATTTTTGGTACAACTGCTGTGTTGGTGTCTGCTTTGCAACTGGCTCTGGGTGCTCCGTTGCAGGGGTGTACATGCCATCTGGGCTATGGTCCTGGATATATGTGTGTGTGTGTGTGTGTCCATAGGGGAGGTATCACCAGCATAGCATTGCCTTTCTGTTGCTCTGCCATCTGCTGCCACCCACTGCTGGGTGCACAGGGTGGGTCTGGGTGGTCTGCTTCTCTGCAGCATGGGGTTGACGTGTGGCGACGGGGTGCATGGTGTTTCCTGCAGTGCCTGTCACTGCACATGGCCAGTGTCTTGGGGGCACGGTGCACGCTGTGCTGTGCGTACAGGGGGACTGATGTGCACTGTGGTTGTCAACCCCTGGGTGTGGCACTCTCTGCCTGCCAGTGGTTGTGCTGGGGCATCATGGCTCTGCTATGCTTTAGTTGGTTTGTCCCCATGGGCACGTGGATCAACCGTCCCACCCCAGTGATGCTGTGCTTGGGGTGTGCCAGTGTGGTGTGGGTTCTGCAGTGAGTTCCTGTGCCCATGTGTGGCATGGCTGGCGGTGGGCCCCAGCCTGCTCCCCTGGATGTGCAGTTCCATTGCTCTGGGGGCTGTGCTTCGCTATGGCAGCTCTGCACTGCTCAGCTGAGCTTCCATGGATGCGCCATAGCGCAGCATTTTAGCTCAGCTTCTCCTTCCTGGTTGCGCGATGGCTCAGTATGTGCGATATTCAGACGTTGGTTGCTTGCGCAATTTGCTCTGCTCCATGTTTGAATATCGCACCTGTTGCGCATTTGCGCAACTGGTTTGTGCTTGCTCCTGCTGTTGCGCCAGTTTTGAGCGCAGTTTGAATATCTGGGCCTCGATCTATATATATGGCTATTGAAAAAAAACAGTACACATTTCATACACACTAAAGGAGAATTCGGAACAAAAAGACTGTAAATTTAGCAAGGGGAAGAGATACAACAGGCATAACATATTGGTGTGATCCATACTGCTTATAATTATAAAGCACAAAATGAGGCATTAATAAATTATATCCTCAAAAAAGAAAAAGAAAAAATTTGCATTTTACTTACATATTACTATTCTATATATAGCAGTATATTAGAGGCTATATTTAATATTTTAACATTACCACCAAAGTTTCCCATGAATTCTATGTCCTTAGTGAATTTGAGACTATGACGTGACGAGCATGAGGAAAACAAATATTTCCTGCAACCTGAAAGACAAACATAAAAATATATCAAAAATAATACATATATTTATAGAGCTGTTTGTCAGAGAATTCCACAGATGTAGATTTAAGGAGGAATATACATACAGAAAATCACACAGGTTCTAGTCTCACCAAGGAGGCAAAATAAATACTGTTGACAAGTAAAGACAATTATGTCTTTCTCTTAATGCATGATAGCAAATCAATTCTATCATTAAGACCTGGAGGTTTTAGTCCTCCCAAGGTAAAAATCCAGAAAGATTCACGATAAAGCAGTTTTTCATCCAGATTACCACCACATGGTCCCAATGTTACCCATTCAAGGGCGCAGAACTTGAAAAAATGTCTGCCATCTCTTTTGCTATTAACATGTGATGCCAATGCATTCTTGGCATCATTATTTGTGATTGAGCGAAGATGTTCACCTATCCTGATCTTAAATTGTCTACTGGTTTTTCCAACATAAAAGGATTCACATTCACATGTTGCCAAATATATAACATTATTGCTGTTACAATTAAAGAATTCTCTGATTTGAAATATCTTGTTGTTGTTATATGTAGTGAATGTGTCAGTCCTCAGAATGTAGGAACAACATTTACAGTTCCCACAACTAAAGTTACCAGCAGGTAGTGGTGGCAACCAAGTTTTAAATGAAGTCTCTGTTTTGTCAGGTAGATAACTATGCACTAATCTGCCCTGCATATTTCTACCTCTAAGAAAGACAAATCATGGTTTCTCTTTAACATCTTCGCTCAAAAGCGGTTCATTTTTCAAGATGTGCCAATTATTATTAATAATGTTCTGCACTGCATGGGTATGTCTAGTATAATTAGTAATGAAATTCATCTTGGATGATACCACTGGCTTAGATTTAACTGTCAATAAGGCTTCCCTCTCAGTGTCCAAAGTATCTAGAAATGCTTGACCTACATGTTTAGAGGCATAACCTCTTTCAATAAATCTATTGCACATTTCACTACCCCGAGCAAAGAAATCACTGTCTTCTGAACAATTTCTGCGTGCTCTATATAATTGGGCCTTGGGAATGTTATTAATCATGTGATGTGGATGACAACTGGATGCAAGTAAAAGTGAATTTTGATCAGTTTCCTTGCAGAACAGATCAGTTTTCAATGATCCATCTTAAAGTTTAGAAATCCAAAAATGAAACGCTATCTTGGTCACTTTGTACCGTAAATTTTAAATTAGAGTCAGTAGATTCAAGGTATTTTACAAAATCTCCTAGTTCCTCCAGTGTGCCAGTCCATACCATAAAAATGTCATCAATAAAATAACGCCAGCTATCAATCTTATCATGAAAAAGGTTGTTCTGGATGTCATAGACATACATTTTCTCCCATCTGCCCAAATAAAGGTTGGCATAATTTGGTGCAAAAGTTGCTTCCATAGCCATACCTTTATATACAGTATCTCTTCCAAAAAGAAAAACATTTTTGGTTAGTACATGTTCACTACAAGTGAGCAGAAATTGTTTTTTAGAATCTTCAACAGTTTCATCTAAGGACAACCAATAATCAAGTGCTTGAATTCCCCCCGAGTTGGGAATGTTGGTATAGTGGGAAGTAATATCCATCGAAACAAGACACCAGTCACTTTCAGTCTGCATTTCTCCCAATATGCCTAACATCTGGGTAGTATCCCTAATACATGACAGTAATGCCATAACATATGGCTTAATATGTGCAGCAACATATCTGGACAACGGCTCAGTAAGTGAACCAATTCCGGCTACTATTGGTCTGCCTGGTGGGTCATAGTAGTTCTTATGAATCTTGGGCAGTATATAAATACTAGCCCTGATTGGTTTAGATACAGTAAGGAATTTAACTTCAGTCATAGTTATAACCCCTGCAAATAAAGCATCATTAAGAAAAACATCTATTTCTTGTTTGAATTTACATGTAGGATCACTTTTTAAAGGAGTATAGAAATCCACATCACTAAGTTGTCTAGTGATTTCCTTAACATACATGTCTCTAGATAGAATCACTACTGAACCCCCCTTATTTGCTGGCTTAACAACAATATCATAGTTCTGTTCAAGTTCACTTAAAGCAGCAGCTTCTTTACCAGAAATGTTAATATATCCAGCTGCTGCATGTGTGTCAAGCATTGATTGGAGTCCCCTTTCACATGCCTTTTCAAAAATGTACACTGTTTCATTATATGGTGGCATAAAATTTGATGGTGTGTAAAAAGTACTCACCTCTTTCTGGGGAATACTCCTCTCTAGTGGTGTACTAGAGAAATTTCCATGACACATCTCTGCTTTGTGAAAGAAAGCTCTAAGGTTAAGTAATTTTGTAAAACTATGTAAATCCACATAAAGATCAAAAGGCTGTGAATCCTGAGTCGGAATGAAAGATAAACCTTTCTGCAAGATATTAAGTTGATCTTTTGAGAGCTTCTGTCCAGAGATGTTGATCACAATGCTTTCCTCTAGATGTTGCTGTTGGGATATTACACCAGATGTCTCCCTCTGACTCGGCTGCCAATGTTTTCTCCCCCCACATCGTGTTGTCTTCCTCTTGGGTCCTTGATATTCCATTTGTCCTGATGATAGCCCCTACCTCTGGTTCTGTTGCTCCTGTTGGTTTGAGTAGACGGTAGTTGGAACTGTACAGTACGCTGTAGGTCTAATTCCTCTGTCTGTTCTGCAACTAAAAAAGGATCCTCCACTTCAAATTCACTATTATCAGTGGTATAGGTTGAGGAATTGTTCCTATTTCTGAGAATAGATTTAGGGCATGGCTCAATAGATCTTCTATTATTGCCACGTTTTTTGTTTGAATTTGATGAACTATTGTATTTTCGGCTCCAATCGAAAACTCTATCATGAAGATAGTCTGCCCTATCTCGTTTAAATTTCTGTAGTTTAATTTGTTTGAGTTTGTTGTCCTCTCTTTTCACATTATCTTTCAATTTTTATTGAAGTAATAAAAAATTAGTATGGTCTTTAAACTGTAGAACCAAATTGTCTTTGTTTGAGATATCAGCTGTTACTTCTAATTGCTGAGCTTCATAATCCCGTATTAGCACTCGCATAAATTAGTCTGTTGCTGATTGTTGTGCCTTTTTCCAATCTATAACGAGCAGTTCTCTATCCCAACCATGCCCTGGATGTTTAATTACTCTCAGGCCCAGTGGTGAGTGGCCTACCTTTAAATATGCTTCCAGAGTGATTTTGCCCCAATAGTGGTGTCTTCCTCTCACAGTCGCTCTCTCTAATGAAGTGAATGCTGCCTTAATATCCACAATGCCTTGGGTTGCTTCAGAATCAATCAAATTATCCCCTGCTTGAGTATTAATATCACTGTCAGAGTCTCGAAAAAGTTCCTGTTCTCCCGTACTGTGCAGGACCAGTGGGTGACACCAGGGGTAGGGGTCCAAAGGATATGGCAGCCCATGCCAGTCCACCAGAGGCTGCCATCCCCCTTCAGAATGAGCCAGAAATGTGCCATAATATCAGACCAGTGCCAGTGACACCCCCAGCCCAAACCTCTTCACCCAGGACTGGGGGCCAGTGGAGAATGGGCTGTACTTGCCTCGGTATGAACTGGACAACCAGTCAGAGAGGGGCACATAGGTGGTATGACAGCCCCAAAGTAGATGACCTCTGTGCCAGCTGCACTTGCTTCCTTGACAATGTGCAGGATCATGCAATTGTCTGTCCCCTTGCCTGCCCCCAGCCCACCGCAGAGATGGGTCCTGTGACCATGATTTGGGCATGGAGTAAGCATAAAACCATGGCTCTGGATGCTGTGGGGTGCCCCAAAGGTACACATCCTGTGCATGGGGGGCCTCTACAGCTGTCCACCCCCTTTGCAAGAGTGGAGCAGCTGCAATCATTGTGTGGAGCATGCCCTTATTTCAAAGCATATTACATATAGAATAATGCATGGGGTGGTGTGTGTAATGAGAATTTTACACACACCTGAGGTGTGGGATGCTACATCAACCCAGAGGGGTTTAGTAAAGCATCCCACACTGATCATTGCGAATGCGTTGTTACGAGCATGCATTGCACAGTTGATATGCACCTCGTAAAACAGTCATCTTATGGAGCATTGTCACCAAATTTTCAACACAGGCATTTTAGGACCTCTGTTCATGAACGGTATCACTGTCATTTTTGTAATGTGTCCCGAACACTGATTTCGCAAAGCAACCGCGCTATTCTGCTCTGGAAGTGCGAAAACACATTTCGGCAAGAATGTGAAAAATGACAGCTACACAGTTTACAAGAAGGTGCGATAAAATGCTAATGTTGAGAATCTGGCATGCAAATAGTGCAAATGCACCAACGTACGAGCGTGCACTGCGCAGTTGCTGCACACGCTCATAAAACAGTCACTTTATGGAGTATGGTCACCAAATTGTCAACACAGGCATTTTAGGATCTCTGCTCATGAACAATTCACTGTCATTTTTGTGATGTGTCCAGAACACTGATTTTGCACCATGACCTCGCTATTCTGCTCTGGAAGTGCAAAAACACATTTTGGCCAGCATGTGAAAAATGACAGCTGCTCGACTCACAAGAAGTTGGGGTAAAATGCCAATGTTGAGAATCTGGTGTGAAAATATTGTGAATTCGCTAACTTACGAGTGTGCGTTGCACAGTTGCTACGTACGCTCGTAAAACAGTCATGTGTTGGATTTTTCCCACCAAATTTGCAACATAGGGTTTTTGAGAGTTCCCATCATAAACAGTGGCACTGTCATCTCCTTACATGGTCCTGAAAGGTGATTCCATACAATGACTGTGAAATCACCTTTCGGGACCGAATAATGCCATGACAGTGCAAGAATTCATGAGAAGGGGTCCCAAAAACTCCATGTTGAAAATATGGGGCCAAAATTTGCAGAAAAATGCCTGAGATATGTACTAAAGTTGAAAAAACCCTATCTATCCCATTACACAGCTTATCGGCATGTCTTCAGTTCACAGTCGGCTTTGAAGAGTGCAGACGTGTTCCCGGTCCACCGATGATCGTTGCGCCGAGCTCCGGAGGTAAGTATGGGGTATGGGGGTGTGGGAAGGCAGGATGCACAGTGGTGGGTGCGGGTTGGGGCAGGGGGGAACGGAGACTATGAAGGACCGTTTTCCTTTTATAGGTAGTAAAACTGAAAGAAAACATCGGGAAAGTTTTTTTTTTCCATGGGATTTGGCATGCTGGGGTGGGCTCCCAGCATGCCACCTATCTGTTTTGGGGGTCTGTAGCTACTTGAGGTTGGGCACTCTCATCGGCAAACAACACGGGGCGAATTTATGCCGATGGGGATTGGGCACCCGTTGGCACACACAAAGAAGGAGGGGGCATGCAGAGCAGAGGGGATTGGGCACCCCCTCAGCATTAAACAATTTGGGGGGTTATTTCTGCCGACAGGGAGTGGGCTTCCCTGTCAGCACACAAGGAAAGGGGGTCAGGATAACAACCGAGGGGGGATTGGGCACCCCCCCAGCATTACACAATTGGGGTAGCTTTATGCTGACGGGTAGTGAGCTCCCTCATCAGCATATTGACAGGAGGCAGAGACAGCTAACAGGGGGAGATTGGGCACCCCCAAAGTCGGCAGTTCTACGGCCGTGTCCCGCCATGCATATAATGGTGGCGAGCACAGCAAGAAAAGGACCGCTGCATCAGATGAGTTTTGCTCGGATTGCAGCGGACCTTTCCTTAGATGTGCTCGCCACATTAGTATGCATGGTGTAGTGCTGGCATGCAGGCTGATTGGGGAATGAGGGACGCACCTACTGATGTGTGCCCTGCATTCGCCCAACAGCGACCGCACCCCCAAATCTGCACTATAACAAGATGTTGGCTTGCGCAGGTGCGGCAAGCCAACATAAAAAAGGGCCTAAAGCTAAACCTGAAAACTTCAGATCAGTAAGTCTGACATCTATGATGGGAAAAATCCTGGAAAGTATTCTAAAAGAACATATGCCATCACATCTGGAAGCTAACAACTCAGAAGATCCAGCACAGCATGGATTCAAAATATCCAGGTCATGTCAAACAAACATGCTTGTGTTTTATGAAAATGCAAGTAAGACACTGGATAAGGGAAACTTAGCTGATGTAGTCTTTCTAGACTTTTCAAAGGCCTTCGACAAACTGCCACATGTAGAGCTTCTGAATACACTAAAGGGTATAAAATTGGACACAAATATAGTGAACTGGATACAGGCATGGTTGGGAAAGAGAAGACAGAGGATGTCAGCAAATGGCGTGCTATCTGATTGGGCTCAGGTGACCAGTGGGGTCCCCCAGGGCTCTGTACTGAGGCCCTGTCTTTTTAATATATATATATATATAACCTCACTTAAGTATGACCATCAAAACATATGGTCAACAATATTTGCAGATGATTGTAAGATAGGGGCTATCATAAACAACGAAAATGATGATATAATATTGCAAGATTCCCCAGAAAGCATCCATAAATGGACAGTCAAAAACAAATTAGAGCTTAACATGGGGAAATGTACAGTTATGCATATAGAGAAGCACAATAGGAAAGTCAGCTATAAAATGAGTAATCATAGATTACCTGAAATATCTGAGGAAAGAGATTTGGGGGTCACAGTTAGTGCAGATTTGCAGTTCAGTTCACATTGTGAAAAAAATGGTTAAAAAAGGCTAACCAAACATTAAATTGTATCCTGAGACATATTGGCAGTAAAAACAGCAGAGTTATCATGCCATTATATGGATCCTGGTGAGACCAAATCTAGAACATTGTTGACAAGTATGGTCACCTTACAAAAAATGGGGGTATACAAAAAATAGAAAATATTCAGAGAAGGGCCACATTTAGTAAAAGGGCTAAATGAATTTACATATGCAGAGAGACTCAATAGACTAGATCTGTATACTCTGCAGTACAAAAGAGCAAGAGGACACGTGTATGTTATACAGGGCCATACGTGATGGTTCATTATGGGAAGAACTTAGGCTGTCCTTAAATTATTGCAAGTATGAACCAAGAGAGCACCCGCTACAGTCAACCTGGGGCAAATGGAATCTGTTGAGGAGGAATCACTGGATCAAGTCAGAGAGTGGTACCCTTGTGGAACAGCCTCCCATTATAAGAAGTGACTAGTGAGACAATGGACACTATCAAAAGAAGGCTTGATAGGTTTTACACCTACAAAAATGTGTCTATTTAATCTTAATAGGCAAGCATAAAGGACGAAAGTCTATCTAGCTTGTATATACCTATGATACCTACAATTTGTTGAGAGACCTGCAGCTTGTCCAGAATGCTACAGCCTGACTGATTGTGGGCTCCTCTCACAAGGATCACATCACACCAGTTCTGGGTATGCTGCACTGGCAGCCTATGCGGTGGCACATAGCCTTTGAGATATGCTTGACAGCATTCAAGGCCCTGCAGGGTTTAGGACCAAACTACTTAGATGACTTCCTAATTCCCTATCACCAAACTCCCTCTCTCTTCTCTTTCAGTGCAGGCCTGCTCTCCGTAACTGTATGCAGGCTGTGACAATATGGGGATAAAGCATTTTGAGATGTGGTGCCTACTTTGTGGAAAGCTTTGCCACTACATATTAGATCTTCTCATATGGTAGGGACCTTTTTGTCCATGACTGTTTTAAATTGTTGTTGGATTTCATGTTTTAAATTGCACATTTCCACTGCTATATAAATTGCTATGAAGTTTTAATTGTATTTATTGCAAAGTGCCCTGAGCCTTTCAGAAAGGGTGCTATATAAATGCAATTGCCTTTCCTTGCCTTGAAAGTGGGTAAAAGAATGGAAAATTTTGCACAAAGCAAACAAAGAAAATATTTGGGGCTGTAGTCTGAAACTTGTGTAGTCCACAAGGTCCATATTTCAGCTGTCTTTTTTAAATTATTAAATAAATTAGGTTGTTCAAGATCAAAAATCAGGGTCTGTTTTCTTGACTCTTAAAACTGTTTTTGTGACTAGCAAACCCATTTTCATTGAGGCTTAACTGTCCTGAAAGCGATAATATAAGAGGAACCTTTGCACATGAAAAAATGAACAAGCAATTAGAGCTGTAGTCTAAAACTGATGTGGTCCACAAAGTATGGTGTAAGGCTGATTTTTCAAGTGCTGATTTAAACAAAATAAACAATCATTCTTAAATAATGAATGAAATCTGGTTGTTCAGTATCTCTGTTTTTGAGACACTCTCAAAAGAAAAAAAATACAGATGGCGATTGAGGGCCATGTGCAAAGTAAGATGAGGGTGCAAAACATTTCGTCAGGTTGGAGAAGAGTTCTTCCCATCCACCACTGAATCACCACCCCCCACAGGGCACAAAAGGAGCTGCAGAACAAGGTTTGACAAAGCAACCATTCTGAGTCCAGCTGCACCTCCTTCCCTGCTATGCAATCAGTCAGAAGGCTCCTGCTGACAAACCAGGAAGAGCAGACAGAGCATGGGTTTTAACTTGTTTTAGTTGTTTAACCAGGAGTAGCACACTAAGCTGAAAGATTTTTTACAGGTGCATCCTGGGAGCACAGGAAAGTTAAGTGACTTGTTCAGGGTCACACAGTATGTAAGTGGAAGCCGTGGGATTCAAACCCAGGTCTGATCTGCTGGATGTCACCAGATTTGCAGTGCAGAGCCTTAAACCATTGCACTATACTGCCTCCCTATAGCCATTGGAGACAAAGAGGAGTAGCATAAACCATTTTGGCAGGTTGCGTAATGGTTTACCCCTTCAATCACTTAATCACCACACATTAGGACACAAAAGAAGCTGTCAGGGAGCTGTGCAACAGTGCTTGGAAAAGCAGCCAATGAGATCCTGGCTGTGTCTCCCTCTCTGCCAGGCAGCCAATTGGAAGGCTGCTCCTGGCAAACCAGGAATAGCAGATGGAGACTGGGATTTAAATAGCCCTTGGAGACAAAGAGGAGTGGAGCCAACCATTTCTGTGGGTCAGAGAAAGGTTTTCCCCCTCCACCACTGAATTGCCACCCCTCAGAACACAAAAGTAGCTGCTAGGGAGATGCGAAACAGTGCATGGCAAAGCATCCAATCATCACCTAGCTGCACCTCTTTCACTGCTAGGCAGCCAATTGGAAGGTTGCAGACAATTGTAAGGTTACTGCTGGGAAAACAGGAAGAGCAGGAGACATTTAAAGAAGTAGGCCATCAAGTGGTTCCCCATTCTAAGGATCTAAGTGACAAATAAACTGGAATCTACCCACTTGAGTCAACCCAATGAGGCAGTTGGTAGCTGGGGGACTCTGTACCTCAACAAACCAGTGGGGTATCTGCACCAAAGGATTAAGACAGGAGGAAGCAGGATCAGGACACTGTACCCAACACCAGAGGTAAGCTTCCTGCTTGAACTCCTGTAACTGCACACCCATTGCAAGGGAGCAAGGAGGGTCAGGACATGCAATAGGAAGAGTACAGGTAGGAGTAAAAAAAGAAAAAAAATAAGAGGGAAGTGGCATGTTAGGATCCAGAAACAGTGTGGGTATATGTGAAACACTGTATCTAGAGTAGGAGTAATTAAGGGTTTAGCAGGGGGTTAGGGGCAGACTGGATGGACCATGGAGTCATTTTCTGCCATCAAGATCTATGATTCTATGATTTGAAGTGAACAAAACAAACATGGGCAGGGTAAAAGTAGGTTAGGATCGAGCAATAACTGGGCAAGGGGTAAAAAGGGGCTTAATGAGGCAAAACAGTAAAACAGGCAAGAAAGGACATAGTTATGCTGGGAGTGGTACAGTGCAGTGGCTGTGGGGTGGCAGACTTTAGGGACACTTTCTGTAGACTGTGTTGCTCCCCCATCTGCTTGCACCTCTCTGGGCTTAGGGCGGAGGTTGTCAGACTCAAGGCTGAATTGGCTTCGATTTGGAGGATCTACTCTCCCACCCAGGGACTACCTAGTCTGCCACTGCTTACCTGGGAGGTTGCCCAGAAGGAGGAGGAGTAGGTGGACAACAGATGGCTCAGGGAGGGTTAGGATGGTGGAGCATAAGGAAATCCCCGGTCTGGGACCACTATGGAACCCTTACGTTGCACTAGCTTAGTGGTAATGTCCCACAGAGGCAACCAAAGTAATGACTGGGATGTATGTGGGAGTCCTTCATAGTGGAGAACCCAAGGGGTGATAGATGAGCAAAGAGTAGGAGAAAGCGAATCCTGGTGGGGGATTCTATAATGAGGGTATACAGTTGGGAGCAGGTAAGGATGAGAAGAGGGGTATTAGGTGCCTTCCCAACACCATGGCACGCAGGGAAGGAAAGAGAATCCAAAGGACTGCTAGGCAGCATGTAGGAAGGGAGACTGGACATCATTGTCCATCTGGGGACAAATGACCTTGCTAGGGATGAGCCAGCAATAGCTCAGGAGGAGTTTAGGGATATGGGGAGTGGTGTTAGTCATATAGCACAATCTGTGAACTTCTCATAGGTGCTACCTGTTTACAACAGTGGGAGAACAGGATTGTCTGCACCAGGATCTTTAATGCATGGCTGAAGGAATGGTGCAGAGAGAAGGGTTTGTGCTTCAATGAGGACTGGGGCCACACCTGGAGGGATAAGGGCCTGTACAGGGGCAATGGTCAGCATCCATCCAGGAGGAGAAGAGTGGTTGTCAGTGAACAGTTTAAGTGCTTCATTGGCAAGCAATTCAACTAACCAACGGAGAGGTGGAATAAGGCAGGGAGACATAAACTGCTCCTATCCCCACAGGCTTATAAGATCAGCAGTGGGAATCCTGAGGGAGTGAAATCCCAATAGGAACCAAATAACAAAGGAATCCAAGGGGAAAAAAGGAAAGAGTAAAAAAAATTGTGGAGGAAATAAGGAAGGGCAAATGGGAAATAAGAAGGGGGGAGGTGACAGGACAATATTGAGAGTCATGTGTGGAAATGCTCGAAGTTTGGGCATAAAGATTGCAGACTTTGAAGCTACTATTTCAGATGAGGAACTCAACATAGTAGAAATTACTGAGTCCTAGTGCAAAGAAAATGAGGACTGGGATATAGCCATATCAGGGTATACTCTATTCCAAAGAGACAGGGCAGGCAATAAATAAATAATAAATAAATAGGTAAAAAATGTGGAGGAGTGGCTCTTTATACCAGGGACAACATAAAAGCTATGGAAATAGAGGGAGAGAAGAGTGGAGCTGAGGTTCTGTGGGTAGCTCTGGAGAAATGCCTGCCATCTGAACAGGAGATTTACAGACCCCCCAGCACAGGGCAGAAAGGTGTATAAGATATCATGGATGCAATCCAAAGGATAGAAACATAGAAACATAGAATTTGATGGCAGATAAGGACCGCATGGCCCACCTAGTCTGCCCATTTCCCTACCTAACGGATAAGCTGCAGATCCTAACCAACAGCCTACTTCATCCTACCCTCCACTAGAACTGCCTTATGTCTGTCCCATACATTCTTGAATTCCCCCACAGTTTTTGACTCTACGATCTCCTCAGGAAGGCTGTTCCATGCACATACAACCCTCTTTGTGAAGAAATACTTCCTCACATTACCTCTGCGCCGCCCCTCCTCTATCTTCAAATTGTGCCCCCTTGTTCTTGCACATCTCTTTTCTGAAAGATGCTACCCTCTTGGACTTTGTTGATTCCCTTGAGGTATTTGAAAGTTTCTATCATGTCCCTCTCTCCCTTCTTTCGTCAAGGCTATACATCTTAAGCTCCTTTAGTCTTTCTTCATATGTCTTCTGGTGCAGACCCTGCACCATTTTGGTTGCCCTACTCTGGACAGACTCCACCCTGTCTATGTCTTTGCGGAGATGGGGTCTCCAAACTGTACACAGTACTCCAGATGTGGTCTTACCAACTGCCTGTACAGAGTGCCAACAACTTCCTGTTTTCTATTAGTGATGCTTCTCCCTATGCATCCCAGTATGCCTCCAGCTCTCCTTTCTGCCTTCTCACATTGCTGGCCCACCTTTAGGTCGTCTGATATGACTACCTCCAGGTCCCTTTCCATTTCTGTTGTTGTCAGTATCTCACCCCCCATTGTGTACTCTTCCCCTGGGTTTTTGCTTCCCAGGTGCATTACTTTGCATTTTGTTGCATTGAATCTAAGCTGCCATACATTTGACCATTCATCCAACCTTGCCAAGTCCCTTTTCATCCTTTCTACCCCACCTTGCGTATCAACCCTGTTGCAGATCTTTGTGTCATCTGTAAAGAGATAGACTTTCCCTTCTAGTCCCCCTGTAATGTCACTTATAAAGACATTAATAAGGACCAGCCCCAGTACTGAACCCTGCGGTACCCCACTAGTAACCCTCCTTTCTTCACTATGGACTCCATTTACTATTACCCGCTGTGTCCTGTTGTCCAGCTAGTGTTTTACCCAGGCTACCACCCTGGGACCCACTCCCAGGCTGGCTAATTTGTTTATTAATCTTTTGTGTGGGGCTGTGTCAAATGCCTTGCTAAAGTCATGGTAGGCTACACCTCCAGCCCCTCCCTTGGTTCACTATACTTTATTCACCCAGCCAAAGAAATAAATTAGATTTGTCTGACATGACCTTCCTGCTGTGAATCCATGCTGCCTTGGGTCATGTGTCCCACTGGCCTCTAGGTACTAAACAATTCTTTCCTTCAGCATTGATTCCATCATTTTCCCTACCACTGAGGTCAAACTGACAGGTCTGTAATTTCCTGCCTCTGTCTTGCTCCCACTTTTGTGAAGGGGAATCACATCCACCCTGCTCCAGTCCTCAGGTACCACACCATCCTCCCATGATTTATTAAAAAGGATAGTCAGTGGTGTTACTAGCTCTTCCCTTAGTTCTTTTAGAATTCTGGGGTGAATCCCATCAGGCCCCATTGCTTTATCCACCTTCAGTTTAAAGAGTTCTTTCAGAACCCTTTCATCTGTGAAAGGACTAATATCAACCCCTCTATCCAGAGTGCTTCTATTGACTGTATTAGGTATCTCCCCCTGCTTTTCCATTGTGATTACGGAACGGAAGTATTCATTCAGTATCCCTGCTTTTTCACTGTCACTCTCTGCCCATCCACCTTCCTCTTTATTCAGCCTCAGTATCCCTGCCTTAGTCTTCCTTTGCTCCCTAATGAACCTATAAAAGGTTTTATCCCCCTTCTTAACTGAGTTGGCTATCTTTTCCTCGGTTTGGGCCTTTGCTATTCTGACTGCCTTCCCCGCTTCCTTCTGCTTTACCTGGTACAGTTCTCTGTCCTGCTCCTTCTGTGTTTCCTTATACTTCCTGAATGCTATCTCTTTCTCCCTTACCTTCCTGCTACTTCTTTTGAGAACCATAGAGGATTTTTCTTTCATTTTGATTTGTTTATTTGCCTCACACAAAGGCTTGTTGCCTCTGTGATGGCAGTTTTAATGTTTCCCCATTGTTGCTCCACCCCACCTTCTTGCCTGTTTGCTAGTGCTTTTCTGAGGCACTCTCCCATTTTGACAAAATCAGCCCTCCTAAAGTCCCGTACCTTCACTTTTGTGTGGCTTGACTCTACAGCTAAGTTTATTGTGAACCACACTGTTTGGTGGTCGCTTGTTCCCAGATGGCTACCCACTTCAAGATCAGAGATCCTCTCTCTGTCCCCATTTGAGAGTACCAGGTCTAAGATTGCTCCCTCCTGAGTGGGTTCCAAAACTAGCTGTCTGAGGCATGCCCCCTGTAGGGCATCAAGAATGGCCCTGCTCTTGGATGTGGCTACAGAAAAGGTGTTCCAGTTAACATCTGGCATATTCAGGTCCCCCATCAGCAATACCTCCCCTTTCTCTGCCATCCCAAGGATGCCTTCTATCATTTCATTGTCTATTTCCTCCCCTTAAGATGGTGGTCTGTATACAACCCCTGTTGTAGATTGTGGAGCCATGGCCAGTCTCCAGGGTGACCCTGAGCTCTGCACTAGTTTTTCAATCAGTCATTGAATCCCATGGTGCAGAGTACCCTAGCCTCATGCATGCCCTAGACAGGTAGCACTTCCAAGAAAGTTACCATGTGTGCTACTTGTCTAAGGCCCCTCCCCAACTCCATAAACTCCTGTTGCACTGCTCTGATCCCATTCTCAGCCAGGTCATTTGTCTCTAGGTGGATAATGACATCCAGCTCCTTCCCCCTTGCAGCTGCTCCCATGATCCTGATGATTCATTTCCTGTCCCTCCAAGCCATGGTGCTGGGAAGGCACCATACCTCCCTTTCCTTTCCCTCCCCCGTTCTACCCCCCTAACAATTTAGTCCCCCACCAGGAGTTGCTTACTTCCCCTGTGGGGTCCTTTGTCACCCTCCTGTGGGTCTCCATTGTGGAGGTTCCCAGCATCCTCCTTGTTCTCCACTGTGGGTGCCTCCATAGAGGAACCATGCTCCATCAGATCAGCAAATTAATTGTGGAGAGGCACAACTGGAGGGATGCACCTCTGTTCCACCACCCTCACCCTCCCTGAGCCCACCGTGGTCCAACCACTCCTCTTTCTTGGCAACCTCTGAGGTAGTGGTGATGGCCTGGGTGGGGGAACAGGTTTCCTGAATCTCTGCCAGATCAGCATGGAGACAAACAACCTCCTTCCTCAGACCACAGAGGTGCCTATAAATAGGGCAGCAATGCAGTTTCCAGAATGTCTCCCGGAAGACTGCTGCTCCACAGCCAGTGCATTGCACAACTCCCCACATGTCTGTGTCCCTTCCTGTTACAGATGCTTTTCTTTTGTTGTTTTATGTTCTTGTTTTATTGTGTGCAAGCTTGTGAGTGTCTCTCTTCCCTATTCAGTGTGCTGTGCCTTTAAGGATATTAACAGGTGCATGTTGTTAGCAGTTTTAGGGAAGTGATGTCAGAACCCCTGTTCTAAAGGAAGCTATGTGCTTGGGGTGGGTGGGATGAGGAGAAGAGTGGGAGGGAGTAAATCTATGCTATCCAGAAACAATCAACTACAACTTTGACCTTCCACCCAAGGAAGTGCCTTCCTTCCTTTCAGACACCTCTTTCTCAGAGGTTAAGTACCAGGTCTAGTCACAAATGACAGCAAATATCTCCCAGCTACAGTTCCTCCCTGGCAAATTAAAGTTAAAACTAAGCAAAGTCAACCACAAAAACAAAATCAATACTAGTTACTTACACAGGTCCAAAAAGTAATAATTCAGTTCAGTGTAGTCTAGAAAATAACCTCCTTAATTCAAGGAAGCCATGGCTTCTTTCTCCTTCTCTGTGTCTCAGGATGGCATGCAAAGAGGAGGTGTTACTGGTATGGGACATCAATCTACCAGATGTGGATTAGAGCCTACCAGCTGTGGCAGCAGTCAGAAGTAGGGACATCCTGGACTCCCTGCAGGGGGCATTCCTTGGGCAGCTAGTTAAGGAATCCAATCATGGGGGGGCAATACTGGACCTGGTACTGACAAATGGGGACAATGTTGCTGAAGTCACGGTGGGCGACCACTTGGGGACCAGTGATCACCATGTGGTGTGGTTCAGTATAAGAACTGGGCTAGAATTGAGCCACAGTAAGGTAAGGGTCCTGGACTTCAGAGGGGCTGATTTTAAGAAAATGGGAGAATGCTTCAGGGACGCCCTAGCAGGTAAAGGGAGACTGGGAGGAGTCAGAGAACAATGGGCAAAAATAAAGGTGGACAGTGAAAATGCAACAAATCTCTGTGTCAGGCAGGTTAACAAGGACAAGACAAAAAATAGGCTGCTATGGTTCTCTAGAGAAGTAGCAGAGAAAGTTATAAGGGCAACAAAACTAGTATTTAGAAGGTACACAAGGACAGAGATGGAGGAGGATAAAGAGAGATACCAGGAGAAACAGAGGCAGGAAGAGTAATTAGGAGCACAAAGGTGCAAACGAAGGAGAATATTGCCCAGTCAGTAAAAAAAGGTGATAAAATATTCTTTATATATATATATATATATATATATAGTAAGCGAGAAGAGAAAGACCAAAGGAGGGAAATAAGGCTAAAAGGGGAAGGAGTGGTTTGTGAGGAAGAGGGTAAAAAAAAGCAAGTATTGTTCAGTATTTATAGATGAAGGGGTAGTTGATGGGCTAAAGATGAGGGACAAGGACATTAAAGGAAGGGAGGTGGACACTAGTCCTTTTACAGAGGAGAGAGTCCTCAAGGAACTAGGAAAATTAAAAGTAGACAAGGCAATGGGATCTAACAGAGTGCACCCTAGTATACTGAGGGAGCTCAAGGAGGTGCTGGCTGCACCGCTGATAACTCTGTTCAACCTATCACTAGAAACAGAGGGATTCCAGGGGACTGGAGGAGGGCAGACATGATCTCACTATGCAAAAGCTGAAATAGAGAGGAGGCAGGAAATTACAGACCTGTCAGCCTGACTTTGGTAATGGGTAAAGTAATGGAATTGCTACTGAAGGCAAGAATTGTGGAAAATGTTGTAACCTGTGGATTACAGGATCCGAGAGAACAGGTCTTGCCAGACAAACCTGATCGAGTTCTTTGACTCGGTCACCAGGGAAATGGATCAGGGAGGAGCATTAATAAGTAATATTTATTAGGTGCCCAATGCTGGAGGGTCTGGGTGCCGCACAGTAAAACAGGTTTAACAAGTTAAACAGGATGGTAAAAATATAATGTCATATAAATAATTCAGAGATAAAATAGTTATAAACCTTATTAAATTAAAAAGCATTTTCAGGGAAAGCAAGGCTGAAAAGATGAGTCTTTAGGCCCCTTCTAAATGCCTCCACTGTCCCTCAAAGATTTTGGCAATGAATTCCAGAGGACAGGGCTGACCTCCCCGAATGAATGATCACCTGAGTTTTTCAGCCTGGTCAATGGAACCACCAAGAGTCCTTTGGTGGAGGAACAGAGGGAGCAGGCCGGACAGCAGGAGTAAGGAGGTCTAACAGGTAGGCAGGACCCGATCCATATAGGGCCTTATAGGTGAGCAAGCCGATCTTAAAGAGAATCCTGCACCTGACTAGCAGTCATTTCAGACTATGCAGAACAGAGGTCATATGACAGGAGCACGACAGTCCTGTCAGCAACCCGGCCACTGCATTCTGCACTTGCTGCAGCTGACAGAGGTTCCCTCCACTGATCTTGAGGTAAAGAGCATTACAGTAGTAGAGTCTGGATGTTACAAAGGCATGCACCAGTGACGGCAGGTCCTCAGGTGGAATAAGGGGTTTAATCCGTGCAATGGTCCTTAGATAGTAACAAGTACTTTTGATGACAGCTAACACCTGGGCTTCAAATGTCAGCTTGCCGTTGAGGACAACACCCAGATTTCACACCCTAGAGGACGCTGTCAATGGGATCTACCCCAGGACCAAACCTGTTGCCATCCCGGAGGCATCCCTATCACATCCGTGACCCGGCTGAATCATCAGTACCTCTGTCTTATCTGGGTAAATTCTTAGCCTGTTAGAGTTCATCCAATCCTGGATCTTGGCCAGGCATTTATTCAGCACTTCAATGGCACCATTTGCTCCTGGTGCAAAAGACATGTACAGCTGGGTATCACCTGCATAACAGTGGAAACCCAGACTGTACTGTCTGATGAGCCTCCCCAGGGCAGCATGTATACCGTGAACATCATTGGTGAAAGGATCGAGCCCTGAGAAACTCCACAGGTCAGGGGCATTGGGGAGGAGGAGAAGTTCCCCATCACTACCCTCTGCCTCCTGCCCGAGAGAAAGGACTGAAACCAGTTGATGATGGTACCGGTGAGTCCACAAAACTCTCTAAGGTTATCCAATAGCACAGTGTTGTCCATAGTATTAAATGCTCATGACAGATCAAGGAGGATAAGAATTGACAGCTCCCCTTGATCTCTTGCCCTACAAAAGGTCATTATGCATTTGGACAAGTGCTGTCTCTGTGCTGTGCCTAGACCTAAACCTGGACTGGACTGGCTCTTAGATGTCAAAGGTTTCCAGGTGTTCCTCAAGCTGCAGAGCCACAATCTTCTCAACAACCTTCCCAAGAAATGGGAGGTTGGAGATTGGTCTATAATTTGCCAGGACATCAGGGTAGAGAGGTGTTTTTTTTCAGAAAGGCCTCACCAACGCCTCTTTCAAGACTTCGGGAAAAATCCCTTCTGAAAGTGACCACCTGATTATCCTGGCAAACACTGGACTGATAACCTCAATGCATCTTACTAGGAGTCGTTTCGGGCCAGGGTCCAGTCCACAATATGTGTGCCACTGCTTCTAAATTACCTTAGAGACCTCAGCCACCTCCATGGGCTGAAACTCCGTCCAGACAATAGGAGTTCCTCTGCTCCACCCAGACCCCATGGTGCAGGACTGAGCTACACCCACTGGCAAGATCCAGGCCTGAACAGAGGATACCCTGTCACAGAAGAACAGAGTAAACTCTTCACAAAGTGCTACTGAGAAGGCTGTTTTTGGCTGTAGACAGGCAGGATGAAGAAGTCTTTCCACAGTATGAAAGAGCTTATGTGGTCTGTTCTTTCTGGCAGCAATCTCCCTGGACAAGAACTCTGCTTTCTTATAGTCGGTTGTCCTTTGATATTCAGCATAATGATTCCCACAAAGCCAGTCTATCCTCCTCTAGCCAAGCCCTATGCTAGCAACGCTCCAACCTCCAATTAGTTGTGGGTGAAGTGGCAAAAATTAACTATGCAGAGTAGTCTTCAAATTTTGCCCATTTCACATAGCAAAATGCAAAATTTTGCTGCAAAATTTGTCTGCGGAATGGCAAAATGTCACCTGCAGAAATGAGAAATTTTTCCTCGCAAGGTGAAATTTTGCTTTTCTGCAGGTGAAATTTCACCTTCCAAGATGAAATTTCGCCTTGGCGAAATCGGGCTATAATAGGAGTAATTTGCGGATTACTCTACATGGCAAAATTGGCCACTTTGCCACAACTTCGCCAGCAAATTTTATATTTGCTGCTTCTCTACCTCCAACCCATGGTCTTCATCACCTTGTGAGCCCCATCAAACCATAGGGGTCTCAGGTGAGAGGACCTGGGTCATATATGGACTGGTGCAATGGCATCAAGTGCCCTGGAGACAGCCCTATTATAGGCCACCACTGATTCACCCAAGCAAGCCCCACAAACTGCACTAACACCTGAAAAATCAACTACTGCCATCAGTTCCTCTTGGGACAATCCCCTTAATGGGTGATAGCTGATTATCTCAGCAGGGGAAGGACCATGGGGAGGAGCCCCCAAGCAAGAATTTCACAGTACAGTGATCAGACCAAACGACCTGATCAATCCTGAGTCAGTGACCACAAGACCCAGTGAGAAAACCAAGTCCAAGGTGTGGCTATGATAGTGAGTCACAGAGGCAACTACCTGTGCAAGGCCCAGCGATGTCATCAGCTGGAGGAGGTCAGATGTGGCCTACCTGGTTTTCAGTACGGCCTTCAACACTGTTCCACATAGATGACTGGTGAGCAAGGTGGGTAACCTAGGAGTGGATACAAAAGTAGTAAAATGGGTAAGAAGCTGGCTAAGCAATAGAAGTCAGTGAGTGGTGGTAAATGTGGTCCACCCTGGAGAAGGCAAGGTGACAAGCTGCGTGCCACAGGGGTCAATACTAGGCCTGGTCCTCTTTAATGTCTTCATTATCAACATTGCAAAACTTCCTGAAGGGAAAGTATGCCTGTTTCACTGCTATCATAGGTATTATCAAGCATTTTAGACTTTCATCCTTATAACTTGCCAAACCCTCAATATTTAGAACTCAGTAGTTCTATCCCTACAAAATCTAATCTTGATTTGAAGATACCCATATTTGGGATGTCCACCACTGTAGATGGAAGTTCATTCCAAGAGGAAACTAGCCTTTGGCTGAACCAATTGTTCCTTGTGATCAGACTCCATTTTGACAAGTGGGGTTGTTTGCTGTGCCTCCTACCACTGCACCAACTAGTCTTGAGAGTGAAGCCTAACTCTTCTTGTAGCTTAGTGTCCATCATTGCCTTGTAAAGCATACACATGCCACCTCTAAACCTCCTATAATGAAGTGAATAAAGGTTCAGGGCTTCCAGCCTTTCTGCATAAGGTCTGGTTTTCAGCCCAGCTATGGATCTGGCAGCTGGTCTCTGTACCCCCTTCACTTTAAGGATATCTTCTCTCTTTTATACAGGGACCATACTTGGGTGCAGTACTCCAAATAGGGTCTAACCAGAGCACCATACAGTGGGATCAGTACCTTTTCCTCCCTACTAGTTATGTGCCTTAGGATACAGGTGAAGTTTTGGTTAGCTGTTTTGATCTGCTCACTACAATGGGAACTAAATTTAAGGTCAGCAGTAATCTTGATTCCCAAGTCTTTTTCCTCCTGTGTGACACTTAATGCATCATTCCCAAGTTTGTATAATAAGTTGTCATTATGTTTGCCCAGGTGCATAACTTTGCACTTTGCGGCATTCAACACTAGATTGTTAAACTCTGTCCACTTAAAACTTTTATCAATAGCACCTTGCAGGACTTCCGGTGGGAACCAGTGAAGATGGCAGTCTAAACCTCTCGCTCTGCCCCAGCCCGATGGAAACCCTGCAATTACCACTTGAGTGATGGACTAAGTGCTCTCTCTGCACTCGACTGTTCCTGTTCCCACCCCCTGTCGTCATCAACGAAGTATTTTGCAGGGAAGTAGTATTTAATAGTGTCGATGAACCATGCAATCGCTGACTGAGGTGCTTCTATGTAGGCCGCACATGCTCGGCTGTGGTTTCCCTAATTGCAGTGTCCCCAGGTCACTTCTTCATGGAGCGCCTGCACCCCTTGCCTCCTTCGTGTTATTCTAATGGCAATTAAGGGCATTAAGGCCAGTTGGACCAAGAGAGGGGTTACCGACGCTTGACTTCTAGTCATTAGCCTAAAGGCCTCACAAGTACCCGCCTGGTGCTACGTGGGGAGCTCGCCATCAAGATGGATCAAGTCACAGGCAGCAGTGAGGGGGTGGCAGTTCAGGGTGCCCTCGATCAGACACAGGTAGGGGAAGCCCTGGGCAATATCACTAAAATGCTTGAAGCGCTACTCTCCAGGGTGGACAGCATCGGCGCTTCACTGGCGGGCAATGACGCAGATGTCCGTAGGTTGGAAGACCAATACAATGTCCTTGAACAGTGAGAGGGGGAGCGGGAAGGCCAGCATTTGAATGTCTTGCACAAACTTAGAGATCATGAAGCCAAACTGGCACACCCATGGCAAAGGGCTGAAGTACAAGAGAACCGCATAAGAAGAAACAATATCCATATTATCGGGGTACCAGAGGGGGCAGAGGGCCCTAACTTGGAGAAATTTCTTAATGAATGGCTTCCACAGCTGGTCAGAGAATGACAGAAAGAGCCAGTCAATGCTGAGCATGCCTATCGGGTCCCTAGTAATTTGAAGCACACTAAAAGCCCTCGGACAATAGCAGTTCATATGTTGCGCCTCTCAGTCAAGGAGCACTTGCTGAAAGTCATAAGAGACATTGGGGAACTTACTTGGAGGGGTCATGTCATCCTCTTTATACAGGGACTTTTCACAGGAGGTTGCAGCAAGGCGAGGTGCTTACAAGATGCTTAAAAAAGTGTTGAATGCAAACTCAGTACAATACAGATTCAAAGGACTTACTTCACTTCATATGTCTAAAGATGATCAGTCTTTTATAGCGGACTCGCCGAGGAATGCAGAGGCCTGGATTCGGGGGCATTGGCCGAGTATGCTGGTGAGCACTACATCTCCCAGACACCTCTGGGAGCCAAGGGGTAAAATAACACAAGGAACCAGCAGAAATGGTAGCATTGTCCCCAAGGACCAATATCGTAGACGGACGAGTCCACCCAACGCAGCTCCCCCATCAAAAAGGCAGCTATGGAATCCCTCCCCCGATGAAACCAAGTCACCCCCTCCACATTCTACACCCTATCAAGCTTTGGAAACACCTAAAGCTGGTCAAGTTCAGCAAATGCCTGAAGCGGCTGACCCTCCGATGCCAGCGAGACAGCGCTCACGCGCTAGAAGCCCTCGTCCATCAACTCAGAGGAACTCAGCTGTGTTCCCACCTGCCAAATTTTTAAAGGCAGATCTAAATACTCCAGAGAAAAGCAAGCCAGCTGATAAGATGGAGGAATCAATGGGGGCCATGGAGAGTGATCCGATACCGATTGATTGGGCGTCGACGATATAGAAAGAAGAGAACGACGTGGAGAAGGCAACCTGATCTGGTGTGAAACCTGGGCTGAAAACATATGCCGAAGCCCTGTCCATACTGGGGACCTGAAAATCAGTGGAGTGTCACTATTGTTACTATTAATAGCTGAGAATTGGAAGCGCTAGTTGGGCAGTAGTGAGGGGAGGAGGCATGCCCCCCCTTTCCCCTGATTGAACTAGCTCACCCAACCCTGAATGAGGCTATGTCTATGAGCTAGGGGTAGGGGAACTCCTCTCCCCCCCCGTATCTACCTCGTACTATCTCCTATGGAAGGAATCCATATAGCCCAGCTGATGTAGATAGTAACTCGTCACCCCTTCTTGCCGATACAGACGCGTCTCTGTACGCACCCCATGTCTGTTAATGGAAGGGCTGTGTAATTTAATGCTGGTACTTCCTAATCATTTATACACTTCATAAGTAAATCGTTAGTTGGGCAAATTCTAAGCGGTACACATATGGGTACCTAATAATTCTTTGCAATGGTCTGAGTAATCAACCAAGCATATAGTCACCCATGGATTACTACCTCTCCCATGGACTAGATCCTTAAAGATCAATATGGCTGACAGATTCTCCCCTCCCTCCCCCTTCTTCCCATCCCTCAGTCAGGTATTTCCAACTAAAGTGCCCCACCCCGCAGTTTGGGGGTGGCTTCAGACTCCGGGTCGATCCTGGAGGCTAGTTGCAGTACATGTGGCCAGAGCTTCAGTTTGAACTGCAGGACAGATCTCTCAATTTAGACGACTTCACCACCTGATTCAACATTTGGTGTCTGAAGCAGGTGGCTTAGGCAGTTACCTCTACTCACGCATTCAACTCGACACCAATAACTGAGCTCTAGCTGGTCGATTCTATTGTCTGACATGGTTTATAACTAATCTGTTGGTTAACCTTGTTGGTTGATGGTTGATTGTTGGCAGATTTCTGCCTTGTCTTTCTTTCTCTCTTCTAAATTTCCAAGGTATATAATCCTGTTTTTTTCCTTATCTCCTCACTCTTCACAGGCCTCTCTTCAATTGAAGGTAGTTTGGTCGTTACTGTCGCCTCTCAACTTAAACAACACCTGGTGATTTTGAGGCTCATCGATGGTACAAGACCATCCATAAGCCACTAGCTGGGTAGCCCTTTCCTTTTACTCCCACCTGCCTCCCTTATTATTGGTTGGGTGAGTACACTCATTCTCTTTGCTACATAATAGGAGGGTATCATCATGGCCCAGACCACAGTGGTGCCGCGAGGGTGGGGTTGCGTCTCCTGGAATGTGCGTGGTCTCAATCATCCAGCAAAACGAACTAAGGTGTTGCAATATTTAAATTTGATCGGTGTGGATATTGCATTACTCCAGGAGATGCACCTTACCAGCCACACAGTGCAATGGCTAAAAAAGCTGTGGGTGGGAATGGTGTTGGCTAGTTGTGCCTCCATGAAATCTAGGGGTGTGGCCATCCTTCTACGGAGATCAGGACCATAGACTGTCGAAGGTCTGCATCAGGACTCATTAGGTAGGTGGATAGTGGCTAAGTTGGCTTATCCTGGTGGCAAGGCCATGCTAGCCAATGTTTATGGTTTTAATATGGATACAGGGGATGTTTACTCTGAGGTGAGTCAGGCCTTCACAGAGCTCTCTGGTGACGACCTGGATATTCCAGTCCTATTAGGTGAGGATCATAACCTGGTGAGTGACCTTTTTTAGATAAATCCATACCCACAACACAGTCCCATTTGAGGGTTTTAGAAACTCTAAATACTATGATGTCAGAATGGGGTTAGGAGACCCATGGAGAATTAATCATCCGAGCGGGCGTGACTATACGTACTTCTCCACAGTGCATGGGACACACAGTAGACTTGACTTCTGGTTGGCCAATCATGCTGCTATGCCAGGGATAACAGCTCCCACCATTGACAGTATAGTCATTTCAGACCATGCCCCGGTAACGGTCACTTCCTCTCCCCCAGGGCAGAGCTCACACTCCACAAGGTGGAGATGTAACCCATTGCTCATGGAGGATGCAGCCTTTCGTGACTGTATAAAAAAGGAAACTCTCTCCTATTTCTCAGTTAACACCCCAAGGGAAACAAGTGCAGCCACAGTCTTGGAAGCCTTTAAGGCAGTTATAAGGGGGAGAATTATCTCCTTCTCTGCGGCCAAAAACAAAGAAAGGGCAAAACAGATCTCAGAGCTTCAGAAAGATCTGGCATCTCTAGAGAAGCAATTTAAACTATCATCTACCAACCCACTTAACTCCCCGCTCCTAGCCGACATTACTGGCCTAAAATATAGACTTAATGTGCTGCTGAATAGGAAGGCGGAGTGGCAACTTACTTATGCTAAACACAGGTTCTGGAAGGGAGGTGATAAAGGAGGAAAACTGTTAGGTTACTATTTATGGAAGCAACAAACCTCCTCCAGAATTTTAGCCCTAAAAAATAAGGACGGGAAGGTTGCTACAAAACCTAAGGCTATCAATGAGACTATGAAAATATTTTATCAGGACCTGTATCAGACTAAGAATACTTTCTTGGATACTGAGTTATAGCAGCGCCTGTGAAGTTTTTGCCGAGGGGCGCAGCTCCCTAAGCTCTCGGAAGAGCTGGTTCTAGCACTGGATGCTCCCATAACTCATGATGAGCTCTGGTCTGCACTATCCCATATGGCCAAAGGGAAGGCCCCCAGGCCGGATAGACTATCTGCAGAACTTTACCAGGTGCTGCAGGATGAGATTACTACCCCTTCACTGCAAGCCCTCCAGGAAGCCCAATCGAATGTTATACTTCCTCCCACTATGCGCAAGGCCCTTATCTCACTAATCCCCAAGAACTCTTCGGATAGCTTATCATGTGCAAATTATAGACCTATCTTGCTTTTCCCGGTCGATACTAAGATTCTAGCTAAAATTTTGGCAACCAGATTGTCCCCAGTGCTTCTAAATCTGATCTATCCCTCTCAAATGGGGTTCTTAAAAGGGAAATCGAGTGCAGATAACCTACGCCTTATTTTAAACCTGAAATGGTTGGCACTTCACTCCGCGGTCCCCATGGCAGCCTTAGCGGTTGACTTTGCTAAGGCTTTCAGCTCACTGGAGTGGGCGTACCTGCATCAGATTCTCCAGCTATACGACTTTGGTTCCCAATTCTGCTCATGGGTATATGCACTGCACAATCTGCCCTTGGCCAGAATCCTTACTAACAAAGATACCTCTCCCCCCCTTTATCCTCCAAAGAGGTACCAGACAGGGGTGTCCACTCTTGCCACACCTGTTTTTGGTAGCTCTGGACCCCTTAATTAGAACACTGACCAATACCCCAGCTGTAATGGGTATTCCTGTGGGGAAAACTTCCTACTTAATTAATGCATATGCAGATGATATGCTTCTTACTCTCTCTGACCCACAGTCCTCCCTCTCGCCAGTTCTGTCAATACTGCAGGAGTTCACTAGAATATCTGGGCTCATGGTAATTCAGAAAAAAAACATTATCTCCCCTAAATAAGAAATGTAGTAGATAATGTTGAGCTGGTACAGACATTTCCTGGTTGTTGCAGGGATTTCCATGCTTGGGCATTAACATTACAGCAGCCTGGAAGGACCTAGAAATGGTTAACTTCTCTCCCCTCCTAACAACCCTAACAGCTGAGGTCCACCGCTGGATGAAACTGTGCCTAACTCTGAAGGGTAAAGTGGAGGCAATCAGACTGTTTATCTTTTCCAGGGTTTCTTATTTACTAAACAAACTCCCAATTCCTTTCTTCCAGAAACCATTCCAAGCCTTAGATAGGCTGGTAGCACTTCTACTCTGGGAAGGTGGTGTCCCTAGATGGGGAAGAACAAAATTATGGGCACATTGGAAAAAGGGAGGGCTCGGGCTCCACTGGTTCATGGGACACCACTTGGCTTTTAATATGGCCCAGACTCTGATGTGATTTGCCCCTCGATCTACTCCCCCTCCTCAATGGGTGGTGTTGGAAGCTACGCTGACAGCAGGGACTTCCCTCTACTCGCTGTTATCCTGTAGGAAACCAGATAACTCCCAACTCACACCGATTAAGACAAATTCATGTGCACTGTGGCACAGTGCAATGGGCAGAACTGGTCTTCCCAGCTCCAATTACCCTCCCTTATGCTATGCTCTGATTTGGAATAATCCTCTTGTAAAAGTAGACCACAAGCCACTTCATTGGACCTCATGGGCCTCTAAAGGCATACAGATGATAGCCAACCTTCTCATATCAATCATGCATACAGTGATGTCCTTCGAGCAGCTTAAAATTAAATACAAATTACCAAATCAGGACTTTTGGAAATGTCTCCAACTGCGTAGTGCATTGACCCCTTTACTTAAAAGCTGGCTGCCCCAATCTTCTTGGAAATGTCTGAGTAACCTCTCCTTGCCCAGCAGAGGCAAGGGCCTTGTAGGCTCTATATATAGAACCCTTAGGGACTCCCAACTGGATATCATCTTAACTAGCAAAGCCACATGGGAGCAGGATAGTTCTCACACTTTATCCCTACAGCAGTGGTCAGAATGTGTCAGATTGGCCCATATGACCTATGTAGACTCAAAGAGCCAATTGATTCAATTAAAAATTCTTCTTAGATGGTATCAAACTCCCTCAGTCCTCTACAGGTGAAAGATAATCCCACAAGACAACTGCTGGAGATGCCACTCCTCTCCGGCCCACCTATATCATATACTGTGGCTGTGCCCAACAATTCATACCTTTTAGACTCTAGTCTTGAAGGATTGCTTCACTATAGTGGGTTCCTCACTATCCCTTCAACATTACTCCCTTTTGCTAGGGGATACTTTCTCAATAAATGCACTTACTCCTTCTAATAAAGCCTGGGTCCTGGTCGCTGTCATGGAAGTGAAGAGAGCTGTGCTAGTGAGATGGAGCCAACCCATGCCCCCCACACCTTCTCAATGGCAGGCAGCCATGGTTAGGCTGGCCACCTTCGAAAGACTTACGGTAGTAGCTAGAGTCAAACTGACTGACTACCACTCAAAATGGGATGCTTATCTGCACTCCCATATTTGCAGAGTGTCTCATCCACCACTACAGAACCCTCCTATTATTAGCAAAGGTGATTCTAGGGTGGTATGCCTACTGTTAAGTATCTTCCTCCATGGTGTGTAGACTCTGTTATCCTCTTTCTTCTTCCTCTTATCCATAGTTATTTTTCCTATAGTTCCTGCTTTCTGCTTCCTACTTAACCCTGATCCTACGTATAGCTTAAAACAGCAGTGCAATTGACCTTTGTTGTAAAAAAAAGACCTATTTATAGCTGTAAATGTATGTTAAATACATTAAAGCCTACCTATTTCTATCAGATGGCAACAGATCCCATATTCTTATGTTGGTAATATTTCCCGATGCTAACGCACCTTCGCCCGGATCACCATTTTCAAAACAAGTAAAAATGTTGCATCTTGGTATTAGCGTGAGCAAGACTGCTTACCATGATGCAATGCATTTTTCCCAGAAGACAGTACATCGTTTGTGTGTATGCGCGCTCCCGATTTCAGTTGTAACTTTGGACATGGCAATGGATCAATTTAGTTCAAAAGTGGTGTCACTTCACTGTCTCAGATACAAGTATGTTATTTTAAATCATAAATATGTATGCGAAACATGCTTGGATCATAGTCATATTGTACAGTGGGAACGTCAGTACACATTCAAAAGGACAGGTTGCAATGCGCTGGTCATGCCGTTATATTGCTGAAGCTTGGCTCTCGCACCAAATCACTACTGGTTAAATTGAATCAGTTACCAAAAAAAAAAAATCACAAGAAAATAACACAACAGACATACATACAGCTTAGTGGTATTATGTAGGTGACAGCTGCACTGTGGCTAAGTTGCACAAACATAATGCGAATCCTGAGAAGGCTGTCAGTAGAGGATGAGTAGATTATAATGCAGTTTCACTAGAGGCTTGCACGAAAACTTTCTCTCTGTAGTAAACAGAGTAATTATCAATTCTCTTGGTAGTGAGGCAGCTGTCCATATGGAATGTGTGTCTTTACGCATGCCCTGTTGAACGATGAATGCAGTAAATTCATGATTGCTAATGAATACACAGCAGAACAAATTCAATATTTGCTAGCCTGTTTGTTGTGGTGGGGTGGATGGACTGTGCTCGCTACCATCAATGGCATTTGATCCATTCATGTATTCTAATGTCAGTTTTCTGTCAACAAGGTTCCCTTTTGCATCACCCATTTCTCCCCCCTCACAAAATGATCTAACTACAACAATAATTAATGCACAAAAAAATGCACTGTGAAATAGTTGTCTAGTCCTGTCGTGATTGGTATTACATAACATGTTGTATATTATATTATTACAAACTTGCTCCCAACCCGTTTTTTTTTCCTACATTCTGGTGTAAAAAAGATAAGTAAATGTTTTATCTGCCATTTTCTAGCTGTCTTCTGTGCCATGATGGTTAATATATTTGACTTTTGTAATCTTGGTGCTTCATCAAAGCTGTCGTGGGTTCGAGACTCCCCTCACCAATAATTTTTTTTTTTTTTTTTTTTTTTTTAATTTAGGTTGACAAATTATCTCATATGTGTCTTGGTATATTATAGTTATTATTCATTCTGTCTACATCTTTGTCTTGGATGTGGTTTGGTATTATGAAAATGTTATCAAATGAACCTAGCCTATGCCCCGTACATAACCCCAGGTATGGCTGCTCCCATGGGAAGCTAATATTAATATTATGAGAACAATCTGGCACTCCTTCTCTCCCATCGGTTTTTCTCGACCTGTGGATTGGCATTAAAGTCAGATATACCATGTGTGTTTTGCCCATCCACATTGTTTGGAATTGATCAGCATCCATATTTATCTTGTGCACATGATTTTCATTTGTGTATTTAAATAACATCAAGGTGCAATTTTGTATCTAATATTTAGATCCCATTTTAAACTGTTATTTGTAATGACAAATTTCATCTGCATTTATGTCATACCCCAATTTTTTTCTTTTTCCTTTTTGTATTCTTTATTTATGAGATTTCAAGTTACAAAGCGCTACAGGCATCATACATATTCCAGTAGACAGTGGATAACATATCTTGACTATTCAGTAATTCTAACAATAAGCATTGTCAGGATTATGTAGTTCTAGACAAGATTCTCCACTACAATTTCAGAAGGAGTAAATGTACAGGGAGAATAAGCTTGTAGATAAATCATACTCTCACTTCAGATCTAAACAGAGAACAAATAAATCCCCTTCTATTCGTCAAGCTTTCCTCCCACTCGCAGACTTAAAACTCTGGGGGGAAGACCCTATGCTAACTGGACACTATACAGACCAATAGACTGTCTGGGCTCGGTTAAGCTAAGTTAACACCCTACATACCCAAGGTCTCAAAAGGAGACCATGCAGAGGAAAGAGTATTTTCCAGGGTAGATTTAAAGTCTGCAAACAGAGCTGTGCACTAGAGTACACAAATAGATTCCTGTCCAGTTGCAAATACACAATTTCCAATAGGTTATTTAACGTAGGGCTCTTCGAGATCTCTAAAGTAATTTCACTGCTAACCTACAATCATTATATACTGTGAAGCATTTCCTGGGAGGACCTCAGAAATGTGTCTTAGGGCCTGACTAAGTTACACTGAGTAAGATTTGAGACAGCTATAGACATATTACATTCATACAGGTTCCTCTTCAGCATCTGAATCAGTAGCCACTGGTTCCATTTGAGAAAGTAATTTTTCTGTAAAACTTAAAGCTGCCTCCGGGTCAGTGAAAGTATGTGTCTTTTTCTGGTGAATAATCTGCAGTCGTGCAGGGTAGAGCATCTGGGCTTGCACACCCTTGGCCAGTAGGGATTTCTTAATGGGTTGCAGTTTTTTCTTACGTTCTTGTGTCTGGGAGGCTAAGTCCGGGGAAGAAGCCCAGGCGACTCCCTTCCCAAACAATATCCCCTTTTTTCCTGGCTGCTTGTAGCAAAGGAAGCCTAGCCTCTGAGGAAGATAAGGTGATGATTACCGTTAATGGTCATGCAGTAGCACCTCCTTTTGAGCCAGGGCACAGAGGGATAGTAAAGGCTTGTATAATGGTGACACCCATGTCCTTTTTTAATAATTCCAAGTCCTCGAAGATCAAGCGATCAAGTGCCGGTAGCAATTCCACCCGACTGGCATACCGTGGTGGAAAACCTACAATCCTAAAAATTCTTTTGCCTCAGACCGTTCTCCAGCATCTCCACTTTTGCCCTCAGGAAATTGACGTCTCAGATAAGGCCCGCACTGATCTCAGATTGCCATTCGGAAGTTACATTCAGGTCAGTAATTGCCAGGGTGTTTTCATCAATTTTACTCTGCACATCCATAAATTTCTGCTCCATCGCTGCCAATCGCCTATTAGTCTCATCTTCCGTCTCCTGTAACTTTGTTAGGAGGGGGAGAATCTGAGCTAGCTCTGTCGATGGCGAGGAGAAAGTTGGGCCTCCCAATTTGCCAGAAGCGCTGGTCCCCAGAGATTTAAAGTAAGTCTCCAGCCCTGATGAGACGTTCTGATGATGTTTTTTAGGGGCTCATTTTATTCACCGTCAGTTCCGATCGTGTTTTTTTATAAAATAGGTTGGTTTTGTTCTCGGCTACTTATTAAAAAGTATGAGTTTTGAGAGACCAAAACGTAACACTTTGGAAAAACGTCCGCCCAGTCCAATGCTCCACAGTGCCCCCCTTTTTTCCTTTTTTAATGCTTTGCTGATCTTTATGATATCAGAAACTAATATCAAACTTAATGTAAACTATGTGTTTGGTGCAGTGGTTAGTGCTTTTTGCCAACCATAATTTTTATTTTCATACCCTGATACCTCTGGTTCGAGACCAGCTTCTGTCTGTGATTGTTATTTGCTGTTTCTTACTCTGTATTAATCTTTTTTTGATATTTGTTGTGTTTATATTGTGATAACCTTGTGGATTGACTGTTTTTCAGCCTGTCAAGAACTACTGTGTTATGGTGACTAATGAGCTTATGATTTGCTGATGATTCTCAACTTTACTCTGATGCCCAGACTGCTGATTATATCATGATATGCAGCACACACTCCTCCTCTCCCCTCCCCTCCCATTTCCTTGATGGTAAACATTGATCTGTCCATCAGGTGATAACACCCCCGCGACACACACACACACACACACACACACACACACACACACACACATATAGTTTATAAATAATGAGCATTTCACATTGAGGATTAGTTCCAAGGGCATATATTCTTTTTTTTTTCAGCCAAATTATCTTTCTCTGCATTTAGAATTAAAAACTTTTATGTTATTCTCAGTTTGTGTTGTTCGTTTGATGCACATCAAGTACAAAGTCTTACTGGATTTTTTTGGTACCAGTGTTTGGAATTTGTATATGTGATCACAGTTCAGAATTCCTTATATTCCATTTATTTTTTTATTTAGCATTGTAGGAGTGCTCCAGATTATAAGACTAACTTTCAGTAAAGTGATTCATTAATGAGCTGTTGTGGTGTTGTGGGTAGGGTGTTTCCTGCTTATGTATTTTGGCACACATCACACAAAGACACAGGTTCAAGTTGTATGTCCTTCCATCCTTCTTGATTTTCTTTTTTACATTTTTTTTGTTGTTGTTCGCTAATAGTAATTAGTATGAGGCTATGTTTGGAGTGTTTTTGTGGAGTATGAGATGCTTGGCTGTTTTCTGATTTGTTTATTGTGTGCGTTGGGGGGGGGATTCCCGGGTTGCCCCTGAAAAAAGGGACCTTCTGGGCTCAGTGGGCCTACATGTTCACCAAAATTTAATAAATAAATAAACTCTATTATTTAGTAAGAGTTTGTGTTTTTGTCTTGTCTCCAAAATTGGTTGACACACCCTGTCTGCTGACTATTTGAATTTTTCTGTGGAACCCAAAAAATATGTAAACATGGAACTGTGGGCAGACAAGAACCGCTAGGCACATCAAGTCTGCCCGTATACTCTATGCATTGTAAGTGGCAAATGACCGTATGTGATTAATTACTTTTCATCACTTCTGTTCTGTAAGGGCTCACTTTTTGTCTGCCCCAGTCATGCTTTAATCCATCAACTTCACTTGCTCCCACTACCTACTGTAACAGACTAGTCCAAGTGTCCATTAGGAACAAATACCTTATCACGTCCTTTATGAATCTCCATTCCCATATTCTTAATCCATGTTCCATTGTTTGCCTCCCTTTACTCAGCTTAAACACCACCTGGCCCACCCACCCTCTTGTTGATATCCTTCAGTTAATGTAAGGTATCGATCGTGTGCCCTTATTGACACCTATATTCCAGTGTGCACATATTCAGTACCCTCAGACTTATCTCATAGCCCATTTCCTTCAACCCCAGCAGGTGGAAATTATCCACCACGATCATGTCCCCCTCCTGCATACTAACACGATTTGGTCAACCAGTTCCATGTCCCTTTCCACTTACTGGGTTTGTGTCCTGCACACCATCCCAGATAGCAGCTTTCTTCCTTTGGAGTTTTGGAGCAGTATGCAGATTTCCTCCATACTCCATTCTTCCTTTTGTCATATGTACATTTGATTCCCCCACTCACATAGATAGTCACACCCCCCTCCCATCTTCATGATTCTTTTTGTACAGACTGCACCATGTGATGGTCAAACTCCAGTCCCGGTGATCTGTGTCTCATGTTTCTGAGATGGCTGTGATGTCCAACCTCCCTATGGGCAACTTGTTGTCTAGCATTCTCGCATGTACAGAAACCACCCTCCATCCTGTCCATCACGAATATCTGAAGTAGCCTGCACAAGGCATAGCCAAGTGCCATATGCCCCTAGAGTGTGATTAACTGACCATTGACATAACACCTGCGAGTGCCATATTGCTATTATAATAAAATTGTTTTTTTTAACCAGTTTTTAAACCATGTTAGGCATATGGTTAAGCTCTACATGTATGTTAATAAAAGATTAACATAAGGCTGTTAGGATTTTTGCAGCCAATCAGAAAGCTCAATTTCTCAGTCCCTTTTTATAATTGCATTTAATGCTATCCCCAATGTAATTGATGAATACATTGAACAACACCGGACCCAGCACAGAACACTGTTCTCCAGTCCTGCAGTACCACGCCTGACTTTACTACACTATTAAATAGGTCTGCCAGTGGCCTTGCCAGCTGTTTTAGTACTCTTGGATGTATTAAGACTGAGCCTGCTAATTTTTCCACTTTCAGTGCTGCATACTCTCCCTTCTTCTATCCTCCTCACCCGTGCTCAATTATAATACTGATATGGAGGTAAGGCACCTATTCATCAAGATCTCTTTTGATACCTTGATTCTCACCTCCTTCTAATTACTGGATTAACTGTCCTGGTCACCCCGCAAACTCACACATTTACATTAACTCTGCTTTTGTCCTCCTTTCCTTTACTTACATGAGTGCCATCTTAATTCTCCTCACCTCTTCCTCCAACATATTTATCCTGATACATATTAAACACCTCCCATCATTCTGATATGAGTATTTTTACTATAATTGGTAACTGATTATTAACAGTATTTTATATATATATATATATATATATATATTTTAATGTAGTTCCAGTACTGACTCCACTTCGGAAACATCATCAACTGGTACATGTGCTAGTGCTGCGGAGGTTTGGGTGCAAACTGATAGAAGTAATATGGCCAGAGGGCATGGCCTTGTGAGGACACGTGTTGGATGTAGAGGACGTAGAGGGAGACATAGAAACATAGAAACATAGAATTTGATGGCAGATAAGGACCGCTTGGCCCACCCAGTCTGCCCATTTCCCTACCTACTGGATAAGCTGCAGATCCTAGTTAACCAGCAGCCTACTTCTTCCTACCCCAACCCCCCAGAATTGCCTTATGACTATCCCATGCATGCTTGAATTCCCCCACTGATTTTGACTCCACAACCTCCTCCGGAAGGCCGCTCCATGCATCTACACCCTCTCTGTGAAAAATACTTCCTTAAATTACCTCTGAGCCGCCCCCTCTATCTTCAAATTATGCCCTCTTGTTCTTGCACACCTCTTTTTGAAAGATGCTACCCTCTTGGACTTTGTTGATTCCCTTGAGATACTTGAAAGTTTCTATCATGTCCCCCTCTCCCTCCTTTCCTCGAGGCTATACATATTAAGCTCCTTAAGTCTCTCTTCATATGACTTCTGGTGCAGACCCTGGCCTACGTGGCCAGGTGGAGACATGGCCTACCTTCATCATCTTTCATTACCAACAGTGTTAGCATAAGTGATAGAGAACCAGCATCTCAGGAACAAGAAATACAAGTGTGTACTGATTGTTATGAATAACAAAAAGCAGATTATAGTACTATAATGTATGGAGTGCATTATAATGAACTGCAAATGCCAATTTTTTCTTGCTGTTACGGTATAACTGTAACATCAGCAGCTTGTTAACTGTGCTTGATACATCACACAATTACCATATAGAGAATAATGTATGGGCAACCATATACAACAAGGCTGTGTTTCCATCGGGAGGCTGAGATGACAGCATATGAACATCGAGAGCAAAGCTCGAGGGGACTATGCTGTCATCTTAACCCCAAGATGGAAACACATGCCGAGTTGTGTGTGGTTGACCATATTTTATTTTATATAGTATATGGTTTTTACACTACTGTGATACACCCCCACTGAAGTAAAAACAAAAGCTCTTGTTATTTCCTTGTTCTACTCACTTATCAAAATCAAATTTCCAGAGTTTTGAAAAGTAAAAGGTATGACTTTGGACACTGGGTAGTTAGTAAGTAGCTAGGTGTAGAATAAATGAGGAATTTAAAATTGTATGACCTTTGAACTGTGCATAATAACTGTTCAGAATTTGCATAACAACACATTAGAATTCGCACCTATTTACTAGTTAACATCACAAACATGGCTGCATCCTTTACTCATACTGCCTTATAATACACACTTATCTATCTGTCATGCACAAATAATTATTGATTTCATTATTTGAAAATTATGCTACTTTACACTAAGCGAGATGTATGAAATAACCACTATTTTTCTTCTTCCTAATAGACATTGATACAGAGGATGAATTATGGGGCTGTGCAGCGCTATGCAATTTGACTCACTCTTCAGTGACCTGGTGGAGTATTTGATCTGCTGGAAGACAATGATGAGAACAATGTGGCAGTCCACCGTACTGGACCTCAACCTCAGTGGTGCGTCTGTGGTAAATGTTGTGAGATGCCAACCATTCTGGAATGCACATGCTGTGGAAAGATACCTGCGCATTGCGTTTCTTTAACCCAGACAATGGATTTTTTATGTCTATCTGAGCCAATGTTAGCAGTCACAGTTGCATACCGTAATGATTTATTTGGTTTGCAACATTATGTGCAAGATAACCATAATCGTGAAATGAGATTTGCTGCCTACAGGCAATTTATATTGTGGCAATATGGTCGGCTCGGCAATGGTAATAGAAGAGTTATTCCTTCATGCTGTGTCTGGAGAATAAGGGACAAATTTCCAGACCCGAATGGCATCTATGTTGGTTTTATACCACACAGACTATCTTGATATTTTATTATAGAATTTTTTATCTCAGTATTTTATTTTGTAGACAATTGAAATAATAAAAATAAAATAAAATGTGTTGGTAACTTGTACCGAGCTTGACAAACTTACAGCCAGTACTACTTGTACTCAGGTCGCACCTGGAAATGAGCCTCATCTCAGTGTTCCTTTCCCGGTCACCAATTTCAAATAAATAAAAATATATAAAAAGTTTACCGTTTGGTAGTTGTTGCTAAAAAATCTATCCATGTTACACACACAAACCAATCGTAGATGAGATGAATACAATAATAACATTTATTTATGCTAATCTTTTAATTGTACCATTGTAAGAAATAAATGATGCTTCACCAATATATAATCAGTGCAAATGTGGTACAGTGTGCAGTGTGGAATGTCACTTCCCAATAATTAAAATGAAAAGTTGTTAGTCAACATCAAGATGGGCAGATTTTATGTTGCCGCTGTTTTATCAGAAACAAGAATTATTATACAGCAAAGGAAATTACATTTACGTAAGAAAATACAGTTAACAGATCTCATTGACGTGTGACATATATTGCATAAGTTATAAGTATAGTCCTGATGCCGGGTGGGTGGAAACCTATATTCCAATACCTGTGTTACTAAATTGTAATATGCACTGATCACTTCATTTTCACAACTTAACCAATAACATTCAATAACTTCAAATATTTTCAAAAGTATTTACATTGTGATAATATATGAGAAATTAAACATTTAATTACATTTTGCTTAACACATACAGTGTACCAGTCATAAAAAAAACACATTCTGATTCATACTTTATGTGCAGTTGATAAATTAGCAATTCTGATAATTGTTCATTCTCATTTATACGGTGATCTTCTAATGAACCCAATAGTCTGGACCTACATTGTTGACGTGCAACCAGTTGTGAGACAGGTAGTGGCTGTATTTGCGCAGTAGTTGCTGCAATGTTCGCTGGATGTCTGTGTGGTAGTTCCATGGATCGCATGACGTGTTCTTTGTCAGACATATGCCTTTCGATTATCTGACATTGAAGCTCAGGAATGTAGTAGTAGGTCTTCTGTACTTTGATTGCTACTGCTGACCACTGTCTGGTATGTTTGGAGTAGTGTCGGGTATGCCTAAATTGTGAATATTAGATATAAGTGGGGTAAGTAAGCAATAATACCCAACAGGGTGGGTGGTATTGGGCTATACTGTCTCAGTAACCCCCCAAAAAATGGCGGCAATTTGAAATTGTTTGCCCAGTGCTTCAGCCAATGAGGAAGCAGGCTGGGCACAAGGATACTTGGCTGCATATGAGGAAGGTTTGGTTTGGTCTCGGACTTCTTATTTGGTGGGCATCTATTGTCTGATAGATGCCCACCTAAATAAGTGTCTCAGCCAATCAGAAGAGAGCTTTGTCTTTGCCCATTTTCTAAAGTATTTTAAACATTATACAAAACCACATTCGCCAGGTATCCCGTATCTGATACAGACACAGCAGTTGTTCCAGTGCATAGGTACTCATAAGTATAACAAACCATCCTGTGTGTCGCACATATGACTTCCTGCACCTTATATTTCATTGCACATATGCATAGTCATATTTCCAGCTTTGAAAACTGGCACAGTTACAGACTGTATATGTCAGTCTTTACCAATCATATGACTATATAAGAAATTTTATCCACTGTATGATACTATTCACAACTCTTCTAAAAACTCTATATATAGTAACTTCTCATTCTTTTTCTACAACTCTTGCCTTACAACTCTGTTACAGGTCTTTGTGACATCTGCAAAGATTTACACTTACGCCATAAGGAATGATCAGTGGTCATGTTAACAAAAAAATGTCATAAGGCTGTTGATGTTTAAAACCTATATACAGTGAGAAATTTAAGAAATGAGGCATGACCAAGGGTTATGTTATTGGTCTGTTAATCACTTTCTAGTGGTGTACTGTGTCACGAGGTGTAGCCGAGCACCACATGCCCCTAGATGGTGATTAACTGACCATTAACCTAATCCCTGGGAGTGCCTTATTGCTATTATGAACATAAGGATGTTAGAATGTTTGTAGCTAATCAGACTTATCGTGCAGATTTACCATACTTACATCGTGTTCCCATTTATGTCCTTTAGGTATTCCCTATTTATATGACAGTTGTGGTCAATAGCTGCAAGTTTGTTCCTGGCCTCATATGCTTGGTATCTAAGGAAACAAGAAAAACTATGAATGACGTGTGCCAGGAATGAAACTGATATTGACCGCCCCACCAATGAGTGTCCCTTCTGCACCAAGCACACTCCCCCCTCTCCCATCTGGGGTAGGATGGCACTCCTAGGGATGCTCAGTCCTTCTCCCCCTGGCCGGCCTTCTGATGACCAATATTTGTTACCGAACCCAGACCGCTGACATCACAAGCGGATATCTCGCTGCTGCTGCTGGCCATAATGCTGGTTCTGACGCAGCATAACCCGCACACTTGATTGATTACTGTACTACGCATATAAAGCAGTTGACCATCGTAGCAACTTTTGCTCTGATGAATTAGAGCCAGCTAGTACTTTAATATTAATTCTTACCCATACGCATGTCTCTTTGATGCATATAGGAGTATCAGACTATTGAAGTGCTCCAATTCGCCAGTCTTTCTGTGCAAAAGTAATAAAAATTATGCTATTACTGTAAATATTACAGAAACAGTATTTATCACAGAATTTAAAGATCATAGATAAAGCATCTTATATTATAAAAAGGATATCAGAAATGCTTCCAACTGATTGGCTGTTAAGGATTCCAACAGGGAGCTCAGAGTTTATTTATGTGCCTCACACCATCACCCACAGTGATATATTTCTACTTTTCCTACTTGTAATTTTATCTGCTGTGTACCACTCTATACAGTTCATCTCAACCGTAGCATGAACATCATATCTATGTATGTTATTGCCAAATTATACTAACACCAATGTTTATCAGTTCCAGTAGTGGTTATATTTATAACCACAACACATGTACCAATATAGTATGTTTCAGCAATCAATTGACACGACGTGAAGCATTATGTGACGTCTCTACCACATAACCACTGATCACTCTACATGTCAGATTATACATAGAGTCAACTCTGGTCATGCAATTGTCACATCACTCAAACACATGATCACCTAGAATGAGAAAAAAATCTATTCTACATAATTATACAGTTTAATTTATTTGACAAATAAATTGTTAATTAATTGACATATCAGGAAATATATTCTATAACACCCTATCGCAACGGGCACCATAAAACTAACCCATACACTGTCTCCATATAGAACTCATACAGACCTTGCATGTGTAAAATATCTGAGTTTATTACGAATCCATGGATCACACACTACATCTCTCAGCGAAATGTGAGATGGTGATCCATCGGTTAGCCAGCTTTTTCCATCTAATGGGTCAGTCATCTCTTCATGTGCACATCCTGTGATCTCTCCTGGAATGAACATCTGCCAGCTGTGCACATTTACTATGTGATGTAGAACTCCTCTCCACAAAGACTTTAAATTTACATGTAATATAACAAACAAGACAGTGAAAATTAACCAGTTTTAAAATGCTTTGCAACACAAAATAGGATATATAAGATAGTGTATGGGTAACCTTACACTACAAGGCTATTCTTCAACCAGGGGATACAATAGTCATTATGCGTTACTGAGAATGATACTAATGCAGTAGAAGAACTTTTTGCGGTGTATGAACATCCATACAGAATCGCACTCCACCATACATTACAACCTAGAATGAGAGGGTGATGTCCCTACTGTAGACCAATACAAGTTAACATGTAATCATTAGGTAACTAAATTTGATAAGCTGATACTTATATTTAGTAAAATCACACTTCCTTCGCATTGCACACATGAGTACCAGAAATGGTTAATGATGTCCCTGAACCATGGCAATAATTCTTTGCTCTTCTTCTGAGAAGTGGCCTATAATTTTTGTACAATACAGAGAACATACTTTGTTTTTTTTATAGTATATGTTGTTTTACACTACAATGACTGACATCCACTGAAGCGAAAATTAAAAACCTTACTACTTATTTGTTCTACTCACACATCAAAATCTAATTTCCAGGCTTTTTAAAGGTAAAATGTATGACTTTGAGTACTGGGTGATTAGTAAGTAGCTGGAGAAGACAACAGAGAATAGAAATTTTAACATTCTCTTTTTGTTTTAACTGACACAGTGTGCTGCAGAGGTGTCTGCAATTTCAAGGTTAGGAAAAAACACAACTTCCAGCTTAACTGGATTGAGGATATGCGGCAGCATTCCAAGTTGTCATGCTGCAGTAGTGTCAAAGCTACTGCGACATAACAACTCCATTCTACTTATGGATTTCTATCCATAACAACATACTACCATACACTATTATAAATTTCTATATCAGAATATAATCGTTTGTGAACAGTAAATGTCAATAAATGTCATACCTTACGTAATCTTTTGTTTAAGGCCTTGCTACCATGCCATAGGTTGAGCTGATGTTCAATTTCTGTATACTTTCTCTCTTTTTATAAAAATAAAATCAAGTACATATGATTACTGAGTAACAATAAATGACATCTAATTGTTCAATCTGACCGTTAAGACCAAGACATACACTGATTATCCAGTATTTGGTTAAACAATGAAAGATATTAAGTTATGGGTATGACTTTATATAATGTATTTCATCAGATGTACATACTCATTAACGAAAGGATCTGGACATGGGCATCAGTCACTATCTCTGAAACTTGTATCCCTTTGGCTTGAATGTTGTTTAAACTTTGTTCGAAAGCTAGAACTTCCATGTTTGTAGATTTTCCACTACATTCCCTAACATCCACTATTTGAATGTCAATAACCTTTTTAGATGCATAATGCATCATGGTGTATGTTTCATATTTAGCCGAATGCCCTGGACTGTCATTCCTGCCATCCCCCATCAACACCACTTCATCACTAAGTCCGGATACAATTTCATTCTGCATATTCTCCCAAAAACAGTTGATGGCTGGACACACACATACTGTCTTTGAATTGCATAGAATATAGATTTGGTAACAGGTTTCATATTCATGAATTTTAAGAGAAGAGAAACCTTACCGTAATTATTCCCTGATAGCAAAATATTTGTTGCTAGTAAAAAATTACCGGCAGTCATTCATTGAATAAATGGTTGTGAGTACCAGTAATGTATGTGACCCTTATCACAAACCACCTTAATCTGGAATGCTGTCCCAATTCTGTGCAACATTGTTAGCACCCTTTGCAAACTGTGTGAGAGGCCTTTCGGCACCATGCAATTCTGCTTAAAGTTGGACCAGCATAACATTCTGTGGTGATTTGCATATGTATCCCATGATGCTTTGCATTGTGGGGGCATGTGTGATTTTGTATTTTCTTGAAACTTGGCTTCCCAGCCAAATGCCCTTCGGGGTAACCCTTGCCTCAGTGTTTGCGCACAGAGGTTCTTTGTCTATTAAATGAAGTTGCTTGAAGCAGCCTCTGGTATCACAAATTCTGAATGCTTTAACTGCAAGCTGCATTAAACAGGACTCATAAACAATGCCTGTAGTTAACTCATGTATGCGAGAGCTATCATGTATATTAACATGCTCAGCGCAGTTACTATCAGGACATATGTTGTGGCAGTAACTTTCATAGTACAAACCAGAAAGGTCATCCTCATCCATTGACATTTCATTATCAGAATCGATGAAGCTGTAATCGAGAAACAATATATGTCAGTACAATAATCTAAAATGAGTCACATTTACGCTAGTGACTCTATATGTTCGTACCTCATTTCAGAATAAATGACTTCTCTAACTCTATGTAACTTGCTGCTGCGACCGTCTTCTAATAAGTGAAGAGGGTCATAATACAATCACAGTGAACCATGACTGGGTGTGGTTTATGCTTGGAGTTATGTCAGCCATGGGTAAACCACAGCATAACCCACACCCGGTCATGATTTACCGTTTAACTACATGACTCACTGTATCCTCCTTGTCAAACTTCTGCCACCTTCGGAGTGGGTATTCATCAGCCAGTCTGTCAATAGTGTGCTCTCTTAAATAATCCAAATATAACAGCTATGCTTTTTATGTTCTGACCTGTCATTTCCAGTATCATATGTAGTATCATGAATGTCAACCTCATCTTGGGATGTTTCAGGGGATGACGTTATGTCTGACTGATCAGCGACAACTCTGTATGGGAATCAATATTTTAGTTGTACAACGGCAGATCAAACACAGTTTTACAAATAAGCCTTAGGAACACAATATAGTGACCCAAAAAATAAAACTAGAAATGACATGAACCGGATGATCAAATGTCATTACATATACCAACAGTAACTTTCTGCTTTATGTGTAATTTTGCCTTACCTTAATAACGAATCTACAGTAAGGTCACATGATCATGTAAGAAAACAGGTTACATAGATACACAGACTGAATGTCAGTGGGTCAAAATATCATCAGAGTTAAAATCAATATAGGTGTATTTGGGTGATACAAAGTTTCACCTAACACATGGCATGGAATACTAACATGCAACATCATATCCAAATCACACCAAACATGAGTAAATCCCAACATCAACCACACCTTGTCATGATAACTTTGTTAAATAATCCACAAGCTGTTTTGTAACTAAGCAATATACCATATCAAAGAGTGGGTATATTGGTGAATTTACCACATCTGGTGTGGTTAGGACATGAGGTGCAATCGAGCGTCCTAACATCCCCCAAAGTGGGAAATCCACCCATATATCCATTCTCTGTTGTGGTATATTGCAGTTATACACTGTGCAACTTGTTTATTTTTGACCAATGAGGTGACTGGATTTTCATACTCAATTGCATAATAGAAGATTTCCCAAACAATGTCTTACTGTGTTTGATGCGTTATTTCTTCCCGTGCTCTAATCAAAGGTGTTGACATCAGATGAGCAGGAATAGATTCAAATGGGGAGACAGGAGATGAATAAGACAATGGTGTGTTGGATGAATTCATCTCTGTGGTGTAGGGAAAATTAGAAAAACAGCAAATTAGGACAATTGTATACATAAAAAAATACACAAATAAAAAAAGTGTTGCAAGTGTTTGTGTGTTGGGGTAACCATGACAACCAACTACCAAACCATCAACTATAGAAGCTCAAGTAGGACAAAAGTCCCTAGGTTAAACATTAAAAGAAAGTTGTACATTTTCTTAGAGCAATAATACCCTCAGGGTGGGTCTTTATTAGAATGCCGGACCTTCCAGGGGCTATAAGGCCCTCTGCCTGCTGCGTCGGGCCTCGCCTTTACCTAGAAGGCGATCCGTATTCCCAATAAAAGAATCACCTGAAAAACCAATATACCTACATATCTATCAATTAAGCAATAAGGCATGACCAAAGGTTATGTTAATGGTCTGTTAATCACCTTCTAGGCATGTACTGTGGCACGAGGTGTAGCCGAATGCCACATGTCCCTAGTGGGTGATTATCTGACCATTAACATAATCCCTGGGAGTGCCTTATTGCTATTATAATAAAACATGTTTTAAAACATTGTCAAACCTTGTTCAGCATATGGCTAAGCTCTACATGTATGTTAATCAAAGATTAACATAAGGCTGTTAGAATGTTTGCAGTCAATCAGAAAGCTCCATTTCTTATACCCTTTTTATAATAAGTAATAATAACGAATATAGGAATGTACCTACCATAAATCTGATGCTGTGACTTATCATTACAGTCTTTCGATCTGAAAATGTAAAAAGAATTAGTAACAATTAACGGATGTAAGTGAATACATGAATACAGAAACTGAACAACAAAACACATTACCTATATGAGGCTATCAAAAACATTGCGAGATCTCTATCGGATTCCATATTCAGTTCATCTTTCAAGTTCTTCCCAAGTTTGACTGCTTTTTTGCATCTTTCACGGTCCTGTTCTAACTTCCTTCTTTTAGCAGTAGCTGGTGAATATGTAGGTGGTCGTCCACATCTTTTCTTGGGAGGCATCTTTAAAACAATGAATTATTAAAAATAGATAAGCATACACTGTTTGGACTGTATACACCAGTCAAACAAAAACTGCTTGCTCGATGCCTCAGGTTCATTACATTATCAGCATCATGCTAGTCTCATATACTAAATACAGACATAGTTGTGTGTGTCCTCATTTCAGAGCTTAGTAGTTAACCAAAATTATAAAAATTGTCTAAGAAATGGAGCTTTCTGATTGGCTGTAAACATTCTAACAGTCTTATGTTAATCTTTTATTAACATACATGTAGAGCTTCACCATATGATTAATATGGTTTAACAATGTTTAAGAAAACATTTTTATTATAATAGCAATAAAGCATGAGCAGGGGTTATGTTAATGGTCAGTTAATCACCCTCTAAGGGTATGTGACACTCGGCACACCTCGTGCCCATTACACCACTAGAAGGTGATTAACAGACCATTAACATAACCTATCTCTGTAATAACAAAATAAACTCAGCAACAGGGCTAATAGCAGTACACGGTGCTGACACCCAAGCTTCCTGCCTTCTCTGCCTCTATATCCGAAATCAATCAAAGAGGCAGACGACACTGCAGAGCAGGACACTGCAGCACAAGAGCTAGCACAACAAAAGTAGCCCAAATCAGGAACCAAAAAAAAGCAAAAAGGCAATTCAAAAAACATCGTTTCATAGGAGATGCCATGATTTGGGGAGTTGATACCCATCTCCAGCCAGGGTTAATGGTCAGATGTCTCCATTGTACATCAGCGTGGAGAGACACTGACCGCATTGCACAAATTGTTTACAAAAGGAAGGTCCTGTCAAACTAATCTCATAGATTTCTTTGACTGGGTAACCAGAGTGGTGGACCAAGGGGGAGCAGTTGATGTCGCCTACCTTGACTTTAGTAAAGCTTTTGACACTGTTCCACATAGAAGATTGATAAATAAACTGGGTAGGCTCGGGGTGGGTCAGAAGTTGGTCAACTGGGTGGCAAACTGGTTGACGGGCAGAAAACAGAGAGTGGTGGTAAATGGTATACAGTCAGAAGAGATGCAGTCTCGAGTGGGGTACCTCAGGGATCAGTCCTGGGACCAGTCCTCTTCAACATCTTCATTAGTGACCTTGCAGATGGACTAGAGGGTAAGGCTTGTCTGTTTGCAGATGACACCAAGATCTGCAACAGAGTAGATGATCCAGATGGGGTGGGAAAAATGAGAAGAGATCTAGATAAACTAGCAAAATGGTCAGAAGAGTGGCAACTGGGATTTAATGCAAAGAAGTGCAAGATCATGCACATAGGGAAGAGAAACCCTGAAGCCACCTATAGGCTGGGAGGGGAGTTGCTAGCAGTCACAAAGGAAGAAAGAGACTTGGGCATCATCATCACTGATGACCTGAAATCATCCAAGCAGACCTCTAAAGCAGTAGGTAAGGCTAGGGGGTGTTAGGGTGTATTAGTAGGGTATCACAAGTCGTAAGAGGGAGGTAATAATCCCTCTTTACAAGACACTGGTTAGGCCCCATCTGAGTACTGCGTGCAGTATTGGAGCCACACCTTCACAAGGACATTAACCAAATTGAGGCAGTCCAGAGAAGGGCAACAAAAATGGTGCAGGGACTGCATTAGAAGACATATGAGGACAGATTAACAGAGCTCAATATGTATACCCTTGAGCAAAGGAGGAGAGAGGTGATATGATCAAGGCATTCAAACACCTTAAGGGCATTAACAAGGTGAAAGAGTCTAACATGTTTGAATATAAGAAAAATAGCAGGACAAGAGGGCACAGCATGAGATTAGAGGGGGGCTGATTAAGGGGGAATGTGAGGAAATTCTTTTTCACAGAAAGGGTGGTGGATGCATGGAATGGCTTACCACAAGAAGTGGTGCCTATGAATACAGTGCAGGACTTCAAACAGGCATGGGATAGGCATAAGGGAGCAATACAAATGACTATGAATAGATAGGCCACTGACAGAGCAAATGCCGATGGCACATTTATAAGGCAGAAAAAGAAATGGGCAGACTGGATGGGCCTTGCGGTCCTTATCTGCCATCAACTTCTATGTTTCTATGTTTCTATGTTCAAAAAGCAGGAGATGACATTGACGTTCTGGTACACATAGGGACTACGTTGAATGGGAAGAACACCTCTCCCCCCTCAGCTAGTGGTCAAACAGGGATTCAGCATGTTTGTAGCTAATTTGCATTACCAGGTAAAAAAAAATAACGTTTGTCTTCCCATACAATGCACAGGAGAATCATGTACACAGATGCGCATAGCCTGGTAAATGAGATCCAAGACCTTCAGACAATAATGTCAGATGCTAAACTGGACATAGTAGTAATTAGTGAGACTTGGTTTACCGGTATCCACACTTGGGAGACTTCAGTGCCTGGCTATGTACTGTTCAGAGTAGATGATCCAGATGGGCTGTGCAGAATGAAAAAAGATCTGGATAAATTAACAAAATGGTCAGAAGAGTGGCAGCTGGGGTTTAATGCAAAGATGTGCAAGATCATGCACAGAGGGAAGAGAAACCCTGAAGCCACCTATAGGCTGGGTGGAGAGTTGCTGGCTGTCACAAAGGAAGAAAGAGACTTGGGCATCATCATCGCCGATGACCTGAAATCATCCAAGCAGACCTCTAAAGCAGTAGGTAAAGCTGAGTGATGTTATGGTGTATTATTAGGGGCATCACATGTCATGAGATGGAGGTAATAATCCCTCTTTACAAGACACTGGTTGGGATTGAAGGAAATGGGCTATGAGATAAGGCTGAGGGTACTGAATATGTGCACGCTGGAATATAGGTGTCAATAAGGGCACACGATCGATACCTTACATTAACTGAAGGATATCAACAAGAGGGTGGGTGGGCCAGGTGGTGTTTAAGCTGAGTAAAGGGAGGCAAACAATGGAACATGGATTAAGAATATGGGAATGGAGATTCATGAAGGACGTGATAAGGTATTAGTTCCTAATGGACACTTGGAATAGTCTGTTACAGTAGGTAGTGGGAGCAAGTGAAGTTGATGGATTAAAGCATGACTGGGGCAGACAAAAAGTGAGCCCTTACAGAACAGAGTGATGAAAAGTAATTAATCACATACGGTCATTTGCCACTTACAATGCATAGAGTATACGGGCAGACTTGATGTGCCTAGCGGTTCTTGTCTGCCCACAGTTCCGTGTTTACATATTTTTTGGGTTCCATGGAAAAATTCAAATAGTCTGTGTTATGTTTTTCTTTTTGAATGACCCTTGGACTTTTGTTTTTTTCCCCTGGGCAATGCAATTTTCTCTGAATGTTGTTACTTGCTACATGCTCTCTGTCTCTGCCTTACAGTTACGCAACCTCCTGTACGAACTGTATATATACTATTTTTTTTTGTAGCTGTATGCTGTACCATATATACAAATTGTAAATATATTTTCGAAGCTGTATACTGTACCTAATGTAAAGTTGGTGGTGTATTCACCCCGGGTCGCCCCTGAAAAAGGGACCTTTGGTCTCAGTGGGTTTACCTGGTAAACAAAATCTAAATAAATAAATAAATAGTCAGCAGACAGGGTGTGTCAACCAATTTTGGAGACAAGACAAAAACACAAACTCTTACTAAATAATAGAGTCCCCCCAAATATAGCCTCATACTAATTATTATTACCGAACAACAACAAAAAAAATGTAAAAAAACAAATCAAGACTGATGGAAGTACATAGACTTCAACCTGTGTCTTTGCATGATGTGTGCAAAAATATATAAGAGGGAAGCACCCTACCCACAACACCACAACTGCTCACTAATAAACTACCTTGCTGAAAGTTAGTCTTATAATCTAGAGCACTGTTACAGTGTTAAAAAAAATAATGAATGGAATATAAGAAATCTAAAAAGTAATCACATATACCAATTCCAAGCAGTTGAACCAAAAAAGAATTAAGTAAGTCTTGTTACTTGATGTGCATGACATGACCAACACAAACTGAGATAAATATAATAGTTCACAATTCAAAATGCAAAGATAAACCGAGGTCCCATCTGCCTGTTCTGGTGCTAGTTCAGGTGGATGTTAAAGATCCCATGGCACTTCTCGAAAAGAGTAGGGGAATTTCCCCGGTGCAATGGCCAGATTTCCTCCATTCACAAAAATACCACCAACAGTTTAATCTGGTTCAAGGTCAGTTGTCATTCATCTGTATGCTCCTCCCCCGGGTCATGCCTGAAAATAGGCTGGATTTGTCTAGTGCATTTACCTGGTCAACAAAAACTAAATAAATAAATATATTTGGATGATAAACAAACAGTATATTTGCAATTGGAACTAATCCTCAATATGATATGCTCATCATTTATAAAATTTATAAAAACCACTACACCAAACACATTGCTTAGAGTAATCTTGATATTGATTTCTGGTATCATACAGACCACCACTGCATAAAACAAGAAAAAAATTGGGGTATGACATAAAGATAGATAAAATTTGGCATTACAAATAACAGTTTAAAAATGGGATCTAAAGATTAGACAAAATGTGCATCTTGATGTTGTTTAAATGCACAAAAGAAAATCATGTGCATAAGACAAATATAGATGTCCACCAAAACAAAACAAATTTGACTGGTCAAACGCACTCATTTATATCACCATGAAGCCTAGACACAGATCAGGTAACACTGATGGGAGGAGGTCAGTATTGGTTGCTTCTCATAATATAAATATTAGCATGCCGTGAGCTAGGTAGTCAAACAAGATCCATTTTAAAATACAAATATATATGCATATTGAAAAATAGGAGTGAGAGAGACTTGAACCCATACCCATGGCAGCATAAAATAAACACCAAGCTCTCTAATGCTAGCTTCTACACCACAGAAGACATCTTGGAACTCATTTGATAAAACTGTCTGTTATCTTTTTTCAACAAATGTAGTGTGGAAAAAAAATGGACTGGAAGGGAGTCATTTTGTAACCAGCTACCAAAAACACAATCTGGCACATAATACAGCAATTACAATTTTAAAGGGAAATGTATTCGAAAAGAAAAACGGAGCCTCCATTTCTTTTGGGTTTGTTTACTTTTTTTTTCCAGGTTCCCTGCGTGCCGTGATGCGCAACCATCATTGGGGTTATGGCCAGGTCTCAACCCCTTTTGCTGTATTCCAAACATTTGAACATTTCAGAGCACATTCTATACAGGATGCAAGCAGAATAAACACCCCCCAATAATATCCCACTAAAAAAATGAGCTAGGTAGTCAAACAAGATCCATTTTAAAATACAAATATATATGCATATTGAAAAATAGGAGTGAGAGAGACTTGAACCCATGACAGCATAAAATAAGCACCACAATCTGCAATGCTAACCTCTGCACCACAGAAGACATCTTAGTACTTTGTTGATAAAACAGTCTCTTGTCTTTTTTCAACAAAAGTACTGTGGAAAAAAAAAAAGGACTGGAAGAGAGTAATTTTGTAACTAGCTACCAAAAACACAATCTGGCATATAATACAGCAATTTCAATTTTGAAGGGAAATGTATTCAAAAAGAAAAACGGAGCATCCATTTCTTTGGGGTTTGTTTACATTTTTTTTTTAAGGTTCCCTGCAATGTCACACCTTCACTTATGGTACTTAGGGATGGACTGATAAATAACTTGGAGAGGAGGACAAGTTATAATTCAACCCCATAAGTGTGGAAATGATATTTTTCCTGTGCCCCTGGACTGTGCTTCTCTCCCCAACTGCTATCTGCTAGGATATGCCAAGCTACGTCTAACATCCAGCAACTTTTTGTACTGTCAATGCCAGTTTCCTGGAGCAAATGACCGTTGACTCAGTTATTAAGGCAGACTTGGGTGATCGAGGATGTCGCTATCTTGCGTTACAGCGGGTTATCCAGGCTCACAACAAATACTCTGACCCTCCCTGAATGATATAAATGTCGAGCAGACAGTGACTCATTTTATATGCATCTCGGAGAGCTAGAAAGGGTGCGTAGTAAATCACAAGTCCATATACGATCATTATACACGTACAAACATCATAAGAAATCTATGTGAATTTTGCTAGATAGGTCACAAACCTTATATGTAACTGACAAATCACCATCTGATTTTTACAAAATACCATGCAAATAAGTACTTTTGACATTGGCAGTGGGTGAACCAGTGCTACAGTAACAGGTTTTATAGCACTGTTTACTTCCTGGATTCAGAAACGGGGGCGAGCGTGTAAAGCGTTATGCCGTCTGCTTCTACCAAATCATGGCTGCAGACTGTTTAAAAAATATGGAGCAGCATTAATTATTTTGCGCGCAGTAACCCCACTTTAATTTTAAACGCACATCCCCACAATAGAGTTTTGTCACAGTAACAACACACATAGAAAATGGAGAATTAAATACATGTAGCATTGTGTTTACTTTATTAACGTCAATTTTTAATGCATTTCGTTGCACTGCTGCTTTAAGCATTGTATCATGGGATTGCTGGGTATAAGCTGATTAGGAGAAACTAGTTAGTGTAAATTCATTATATAGTTGAGAGGCCTGTGCTGTAAGGTAATACTTTGCTGGATCCTATGTCTGAATAATTGTCTGTGTTCACTTAAAGATTGCAACAGTTAGTTGGTCTCACACATAGATAAGGCCTTCCTCAAGGCCAGTGGAGACTTGGATTCTGTACAATAGTGGTATAGTTTTAGAGCAACTTGGTCATTAAGATATGTCCTGTAAAATGGCAGTTTTATCAGTTATCCTGCGGCTCGTTGTCAGCAACTCAGGCTTATTGTGAATATGCTGCTGTGTGCTAAGTGAACCAAATGAATAAAATGAAAACTTCAATAAAATATTACATGATAAAAAAAAAATAGCACCTTGCAGGGAAGAAGCATCATCAGGATTATTTACTACTGACCCCACTCTGCAGTCATCTGCAAATTTTGAGAGCCAGATATTTGGGTCATTAGATTAGTGAGTGGAAATATAAATATTAAAGAGACATGGACCCAGGACCGAACCCTGAGGGACCCCACTAGTTATTGGTGCCCAATTGGACAGAGTCCCATTAACTGTGACTCTTTGCTCCTTATCCTGTAACTATTCAAAAATCCAAATTGTAATATTTGACTTTAACTGAGCTCCCCTAGCATGCTCAGGAACTCTGAGTGGAGTAGTTTGTCAAAAGCCTTCACAAAATCCATGAAGGCAACATCAACTGAATTCCCCAAGTCTAATTCCCTATTTATCATCTTAGTCAGGCTATTCTCTTCTAGAAAAATAAGAATGTTCACTTTTATGATTCCTTCGAGAAATGTTCCTATAAGTGAAGTTAAGCTCATTGGCCTAAAGTTTGCTGGTTGGATCTTCGGTCCTTTTTTTAAAAGAAGGACTACTATCACAGCCTTCCTATCCTGTGGAACTTCACCTCTGTCAAGTGAGGATTGGAAGGTATAGGTTAGTGGCAATGTCAATAAGTCCACTAGCTCATATATCACTCTGGGGTGGACATCATCAGGCCTTGGAGAGTTACTGATATCTAAATTACGTAGTCTATGTAGAACATCATTTGGGTCAATAATTATTTGCCCAGGGTAAGACAGATTCCTGGTTGTACGTGAGGTTGAAGCACTGTTATTAAAGACTGAACAGAAATAGTTATTTTGGATGTCAGCCATCTCCTTGTTAGTAGCTAGTAGACCAATGTAGTTCTTAAATGGGCAATATTAGTTGTACTCTTTTTTTAAGCTATTGATGTAAGAAAAAAAGGAATTTGTACTGTCCTTAACCTTAGATGCTAGCAGGACCTCTTGTGCTTTTGCCTTTCTAATTTTAGATTTAACCTTCTTAACAAGATTCCTATAATCCTGATAATTAGAATAAGTAATGTCCTTTTTATATTTTTTTAAACATTCTATTCCTTTTATTAATCAGGCTTTTAATAGAAGAATTCAACCAGCCTTTTTTTTTTCTTTGTTAGGATACTTGTGAATGCTAGGTATGTATTTTCTGGTCTTATCTTTTAATATTGTAAGCAGTAAGTTCCACATCTCATCTATTGACAGGTCTTTGAGATCTTTCTCCCAGTCCCAAAATGAAAATTCTTTTCTAAACTGTACAAAATCAGCTCTGCTAAAGTTCAGCTTAATTGTAGTTCCTGACTCCATAAGTGTATGAGTTTCCTTAATACTAAACTGGACAGTAGAGTGGTCACTATTACCAGGCTGGCTGTTTATCATGATATCAATTGTACTACCCATATTTGTTAGCACAATATCAAGGATGCTGTTTCCTCTTGTGTTGTCTTGCACTTTTTGTTCCAACCCAATTTGATCAAAAGTATCCAGAAAAATCATGTCTGTTTTCTTAGTTCCCTTCATTAACTTCCAATCAATGTTGGGTAGGTTGAAATCCCCTAGTAGCAATATTCTGTCAGCAGGATCTAGGTTGTCTAAATGGTTTAATAAAACCTTATCATTAGCTGATGATAAAGAGGGTGGCCTATGGATTAAACCCAGTTTGATTTTAGATCCATCTTGGGGGAACAGTTTAACCCACGAAACCTCCAAGTGAGCCTCATCCACTTGCAACTCTTCACATTTTATAGTCTCGTGAATATACATAGCAATGCCACCCCCTTCCTATGTACCCTGGATTTTGAAAATAAATTATAGCCCTGTATTGATTTTGCCAGGGTATCCTTTTCATCCCACCATGTTTCGGTAATTAGGGCCAAATGAATAGTTTGTGTTGCTAATAAGATCTTAAATTTGTCAAATTTATTTACCAGGCTTCTGGCATTAAAAAGTACCCCCTTCCATTCTGATAAATCCTTAGCTTCCCCATATCTATTAATAACACCATTTTTGTTGATCACCAGTCCCCCTCCCCCTTTCGCCAGTTTAAATGAAACTTAAGCACTGCATTAATCTGTTTGCAGATGGCACAAAAATCTGCAACAGAGCAGACACACCGTGGGGGTGGAAAGAATGAGGGACAATCTGAAAAATCTGAAAAAATGACCAAGTGAATGGCAGCTGGGCTTCGATGCAAAAAAGTGCAAAATCATGCACTTGGGGCATAGAAACCCACAGGCAATGTACCAATTGAGTGGGGAGGATTAGCAACCACAAAACAGAAAATAGACATAGGAGTAATCATTTATGATAGCCTGAAGATAGCCAAGCAGTGTAACAAGGCAGTGGGGAAGGCTATCAGGATTGTCAGAGGCGTAGGGAGGGGCATCACCAGCAGAAAGAGGGAGGTAGTATTACCTCTGTATATATCACGGGCAAGACCCCACTTCAAGTATTGTGTCCAGTTGTGGAGGCCACACCTCCAGAAGGACATACTGTAGATCATGAGGAGGCAGTACAAAGGAGGGTTACCAAATATGTACTCTCTAGAGGAAAAGAGTATAGCGGGATATGATAAAAACATTGAAATACCTCACAAGTATTAATAAGGTACAGGAAGGTAGCATTTTCCATAGAAGCAGATCCTCCAGGACTAGGGATGATGATTATGAAGCTGGGGGGGGGGTGGGCTCAGAGGAGATGTGAAGAAATACTTCTTCATGGAGAGAGTGGGGGACACCTAGAACAGCCTCCCAGCAAAGGTGGTGGGTTCTGAAACGGTAACAGGATTCAAGTATGACAGGGATAGACACAAGGGGACCTTAAAAGTAAGACAAGAGGGGGAGAAGACTAGAGATTGAGTAGGGTCTGTGGTGGCACAGTAGGTAGGGAAAAAAAGGCAGACTAGATGGGCAAAGAGGTTCTTATCTGCTGACAACCTCTATGTTTCTATGTTTAAGTTGCAGGTCTATGGTAATGCATGTGATTATGCAGTTCCTTTGATAGGAACCAGCAGACTCACTTGCCAAGTCCACTACTGGTCTCATGCCATGAATGTGATGTTGCAGCTGCTTCATGCAAGACCACTCATGAAGTTAGCTACAGGTCTGGAGCACTGTGTGTTATGATGCCGCTGCTTCTTTAGAAACATGGGAACATAGACAATGATAGCAGAAAAAGACTATTGGTCCATCCAGTCTGCCAATAAACCCTGACAAATCTGGAATCTATTGACAATATGGAGTCCTAACCTGTGCTATCCAACCCCATCCTCCCTGCCTACTGCTACCACCCTGAGCAACCACCAAGCCCTTCACACTTTCCCAACTATGCTTGAAACCATTATTAGTTTTGGCACCCACACATCAGTTGGCAGATTGTTCCATGGCTCCACCACCCTTTCTGTAAAATAAAACTACATACGAATCTGCCAGCAGAAACAGGCCTGATGGCCTATCAACTCTGCTAGGTAATGGCAGCTGGCTATTGTGCAGCTTCTTCCCCCCTCCTTATCCTCCACTGGAAATAACCAGACCCTCCCCTGTCCCATGCCCTTTTGAAACTATCCACTGTCCTACAGGATACCACCCCCTCTGGCAGAGGATTCCATTTTGACACCACTCTCTCTGTGAATTAATGCCTCCTCATCTCCCTCCTAAAACTGCCCCCTTAAACCTTATCCCATGCCATCTCGTGGCCCTCCCCTTCTCAGTTGAAGTAACTTATCTGTGCCCAATTTGTTGACTGCTTCAAGTACTTGAAAGTCTCAATCATATCCCCCGATCCCACCTCTCCTCCAGGGTGTACAAGCCCAAATCGTTCAACCTATCCTCGTAGGTTTTGTCTTCTAAACCCTGGATCATCTTCATCACCCTATACTGCACCCCCTCCAGCAGACTGATATCCTTCTTAAGATACAGACACCAGTACTGCATTCAGTACTCCAAGTATGGACTGCCCAAGGACCTGTAGAGGGGCAGGATCACATCCCTATGTCTGGATGAGAATCCTCTTGCGATGCATCCCAGCATCCTGTTGGCCTTAGTTACTGCCCTTCTGCATTGAACACAGTTGTTCATGCTCCCAGTTACTATCAGTCCTAGGTCCTTCTCTTCCTCAGTGATACTTAGCTGAACCCCATCCAACCAATACTCCCTCTTCGGCTTCTTAGCTCTGAAGTGCAAAATGTTGCACTTCTTGGCATTGAAGCCCAACTGCCACTTCTCTGATCACTCCTCCAGTTTGGAAAGGTCCCCTTGAAGCCTTTTCCACCCCTCTATATCATCCACTACCCCCCCCCCATTTTGGTATCATCTGTGAACATGCTGATCCTGCTCCCAACTACTTGTGAGATATCTGATATGAAAAGCTCGAACAACGCCAGTCCCAGCACAAAGACCTGTGGCACTCTGCTTGTGACAGGCCTAAGAGATGAGAGTTGTTTCCCCCCACCACCACCACCACCTGTTGCAGCCTAACCTTTAGCCAGTTCACAATCCAATTTACCATCTTTGACCCTACCCCAACACCTTCCAGCTTCCCCCCCAGCAGCCCATGTTGCAATGAATCAAAGGCTTTAATGAAGTACAAGTACAGAACATCCACAGCATGGCCCTCATCCAGCTACCTCATCACCCAGTCATAGTGCTCTATTAAGTTTGTCTGGCAGGATCTCCATGAGATGAACCCATGTTGCTTCCCATCCTATAGCCCATTCTCTTCCAGATAGGTCACTAATCTCTCCTTTATCGCTTCCATATGTTTACCCATGGAAGTGAGGCTAACAGGTCTGTAATTGTCTGGCTTATCCTTTGGGCTGCTATTGTGGATAGGCACCACATGAGCCAACCTCCAATCCTGTGGCACGGAGCCCCTGTTCAGGGAGTTGTTGAACAGGTCCACTGGCAGCCTGGCAAACACATCTGCCAGCTCCCTGAACACCCTGAGGTGGATGCCATCAGGACTTGGTGCCTTATTCACCCTTAGCGCTTTCAGACCCTCCAGTACCCCACTCTTCATAATCACCCCATTAGTCAACCTTGCCCCTTCCACCCCCACTCCTCATCCACAGAGGTAGTTAACCCCCCCTTCGTTAACACAGAGAAGAAATAATCATCCAGTGCCTCTGCCTGCTCTGCCCTCTTTTCCACCCCGTCCTTCTTGATCCTCACTATTTGAGCCCTGCAGCTACTCTTTTCCCCATCATATCTAAAAAAGTCCTTCCCCACCCCCCCATGCCCTGAGTGAACCTCAGTTCCCTGGAGATCTTGGCTGCTTTGAGCAGCTTAGTAACCTCACTGGCCCTCATCATATAAAACTCCCTGTCCTCCCCCCTCCCTGTCCTCTTAAACCTTTGGAAAGCTGTTTGTTTTGCCCTTACCTCATCCAACACCTCCCTGCTCAGCTGACATGGCTTCTTAGCCCTGCTCCTCTTGCTATGGGTCCAGGTGTAAGCTACGGTAGCCTCCCTCACTCCAGTTTTGATGTTTTCCCACTTATGATGTGCATCCATCTCTGGCTTAATTCCTTCTAGGCACCCCTTCAGGATTTCCTGCATCCTCCCAAAATCCGCTCGCCTGAAGTCCACCACCTTTGTCCCTGAACTTACAGCCTCCCTGCTGAGATTGAGGGTGAACCACACTGAATAATGATCACTCCCAGCTAGCTGGTCTTCCACCTGTAGTTCCCTCATACCTCCCTGTTCATCAGTACTAGGTCCAGTGTATTTCCAAGCCAAGTTGGCACTCTGACCCACTGCTCCAGAAGGCTATCCTGGAATGCATCCAGCAAAACCTGTTCCCTGGAGCTAGAGGTTGCTGAGGCTCCCCAGTCTACACTAGGCAGATTGAAGTACCCCATGGTCATCACCTTCCCTTTTCTACATACACAGAAGATCTGTTCGGCTAGTTCCCCATCCAGTTTCATGGTCTGAGTAGGTGGCCTATACACCACTCCCAGTCTCGGATTACTACCTTTAGCATCCAGGATCTGTATCCACAGTGCCTCTGTCCTCCCCTTCTTCCCCTTGTAGCTTGTACATTTGATCCCTGCCTTTACATAGATTGCCACCCCACCATCCCTCCCCACCACTCTGTCTTTCCTATATAATCTGTACCCTGGGATCACAAGACCCCATTCCTGGCATTGGGTGGCCCATGTTTCCGTGATGGCTGCAATGCCCACCATCCCCTCAGCTAACAGAGCCTGTAAATCAGCTGTTTTGTTCCACAGGCTCCTCGCATTGTCACTTCCCTCTTGAGTCTGCCTCCATCTGCTTACACTTTTGCCTCCATATTCTAGATTTGCTACTTATGCTACATAATTCCTCACAGTTTAACTTGTTCATTCCTTTCAGAAACTCGAAGGTATCTATCATATCTTCCCTCTCTCGTCTAGCCTCCAGTGAATATATGTTTAGTGTTTTGAGCCGAATCTCATAAGATCTGCCCTGCTGACCCTGAATCATTTTGGTCTCCCTATGTTGCATTGCCACAAGCCTGTCCTTTTCTCTCCTTAGGTGACAACTCCAGAACTGGGCACAGTACTCCGGTGGGGCCTCACCAGTGATCTAGTGAGGTACTAATATCTCTTTCCTTCTGCCATCAGTACCCCTTCCTTTACACCTGGCATACTGTTTGCCCTACTGTTGGCCTTGTTATACTGGTTTGACTGTTTTATGAAGTCATGTATGATGACCCCTAGATCTCTTTCCTTTGAGGTTATGCCAGCTTTACCCAACCGTCTGGACTCTGTCCTGGAATCTTTTTTCCTATATGCAACACATTGCACTTTCTGGCATTGAATTTCAACTGCCAAACCTTTGACCTCCTTTCTAGCCTTTGCAAACCTCTCTGCATCTCCCTGCTCCCATCCTTGCTGGCTACCCTGCCACAAAGCTTAGTGGCATCTGCAAAGAGATACATCTTGCCCTGAATTTGCCACTGATGAACATATTGAAAAGCACTGGACCTAGGACCAGTCCTTATGTCACACTGCTAGTAATCTCCCTGTCTTTTGATTTGAGTCTTTTAAACACAGCCCTCATCTGTCTCCATTCCAACCAGTTTCTCACCCATCTGTGTCCTTCACAGCACCCAAATCCTTTAACTTCTTCAGCAACCTTCTGTTAGGCACTGAGTTGAAAGCCTTGCTGAAATCGAAGTAGAGTTGGCCCTTATTCAGCACCCTTGTTACCCTGTCAAAGAATACTATCAGGTTGGTCTGACAAGACATCCCTGCCCTAAACCCATTCTGTTTACTATCCTGGAATACAGTGCTCTCCAGGTGGTTTATGGTGTCCTCTTTGGCTAGTTTCTCCACTCAATTGCCAACGATAGAGGTAAGGCTAACATTTTCTTTTATGTGTATTTTTCCCCCAGATAACAGGGCCATGGCAGACACAATTGTGGGTGCACATGGAGGTGCACACGCACACTGGGTACCAGCTCTGACCCTTCCACCCCACACCTGGAATTGCCTGCCACACCATCCACCTATGCTTCCCATTGGATCACCACCCAATGGAAGCGGAACTACGGAGGGGTGAGCAACCTCCCAGGGAAAGGAGAGCTGCCTTTTGGCTGCTCGATCCTGCTCCCTCCCCCTCCATGCCAGCTCCCCAATGGTCCGAAATAATTTCTGAACCCAGGTGACTGGTGTGACACTAGGTAAGACATGTAGCGACTCAGCCCTCAGTATCAACGGGCTGGCCAGACAAACAGGTTTGTACTTAGCCATTTGTTCCTTGCCTCCTGCCTCCTTATGGAGCAGAACTATGTTCACTACCCTACAGTCTTTTGGAAGTACTCCTGTCTGAACTGAACTACTGAATAACCCTACCAGTTCAGTTTGTTCTGTTGCCAACTTGTTGATCATCCTCGGATTCATCACATCTAGCCTTGGGACCCTATCTATGTTTAGGGCTGCTAGTTAGTGGCCCGAATTTGTGGTAGGTGGCATGCAGTATGTTTGATAATGCAGCTGCTTCATGAGTAGCATGGAACAGGGAACAGGGGAGAGTGAGGGTGGGGAAAGTAGGGGTGGCAGTGGGATGACAAAGGGAAGGGGGCAAGCTGCAAACTAGGGGTGCTAGCTGCACACTTGAGCATACTTAGATAGACCAGATGGTCTGTTTCTGCTGGCATGTTCATATGTTTGTATGTTCGTGTGAATAGCCCACTGGACAACTTGTGAAGTCCTCTACAAATCTTCCACAAAGCATGAAATGATGCAGCTGCAGGCCATGTGCAAAGCAAGTAACAGGTTCTGGGATGTGAATAACACTGCAGTTGGTCTGCATATGGCTCAATGCAAAGTAAGATGCTGTTGTTTTCTATTTTAAAAGGAATGCAGTCCTTTATCCCAAAAATGCACACTGCACTTAATGATACTGTCAGAGCCACTAATAAGGTCCACTAAAGGTCTTTTGCCAAGTGTGTCAAGTTGCATGTGATTTACAACTGGCATAGCATGTCCAAGGTAGTCCACATGGGTACTCCTCTGATAAGCAAACAAAACTTTTCTGTAAGTTAATTCAGGGACTGACTTGGCAAACCAAATGTGCAGAATACATAAAAAAAAAACAACAACCAGCAACTCCAAACAACAAATATAGTCAACCACGTTCTTATTTTATTCCATTTGATATGGGCCCTCCAGTCCTTGTCCAATGTTTTGCCCTGTGAGCATCTTCAGGGGATGACAATCTGTATAAAACACAATATAATTTTATAATCATGTCAACAATTCTTTATCATAATTTTAAACCTCTACATACACCAAAATAAGGGAAACAGTGCAAAAATCATGTTCTCAGCATACCTCCAAATGTTTCCACTCAATATTACAGCATTTAAGTATTTTTGTAGTGTAGAATCAACATATTTCATAGTAGTTCTGCATGTCACACAAGAGAAAAATGTTCTATTTTGGAATTGTGACAAGTGCATCTGATTATATACCCCACTGCTCTATGAAGGCATGATCATATTCAGTATCAATTCTTATATTCTCCATAGAATTTTTTTTTTTTTGACGGCAGATAAGGACCACTTGGCCCACCTAGTCTGCCCATTTTTATACCTAACAGATAAGCTGCAGATCCTAGTTAACCAACAGCTTACTTCCTCCTACCCCCCACTAGGACTGCCTTATGCCTGTCCCATGCATTCTTGAAGTCCCCCACTGTTCTTGACTCCACGACCTCCTCAGGGAGGCTGTTCCATGCATCCACAACCCTCTCAGTGAAAAAATACTTCCTCACATTACCTCTGAGCCGTCCCCCCTCTATCTTCAAATTGTGCCCCCTTGTTCTTGCACATCTCTTTTTCTGGAAGATGCTACCCTCTTGGACTTTGTTAATTCCCTTGAGGTACTTGAAAGTTTCTATCATGTCCCCTCTCTCCCTTCTTTCCTCAAGGGTATACATATTAAGCTCCTTTAGTCTTTCTTCGTATGTCTTCTGGTGCAGACCCAGTCCAGTCCAGGTCCAGACAGTGAAATAAAAAAAAATCTTGGTGGGTTGGTGCATCATAAGAAACCTCACTCCATATGTTACATGTGTATATCATAATAATACTATTATACTCCATTATCCCTGCTGTCTTATTGCATGCATCTATTATATACTCAAAGGCATGGATGAACATAGTAGTCTGCTTCCACTGAGAACAATAACATAGGTATATTGGCATAGTGCTGTTTTGTTTATTAAGCCTATAAGCAGTCTTAACTAATTCAATATTGTAAATCTCTTCACATGTAAATATTTTCAGGAGTTATCATGGGGCCTGATTTTAAAACAGCCTTTTGAGTGATGCAAGTGGCATTGTTTTAGGGCTCTGACAAACTTCACATGCATCACAGACCCTGCCCCCAATTTTACAAAAGGGGGAGTACCTGCACTAAATTCCCTGGAGTTGCCGCAGCTGCAGATTTGCACCAAGTGAGTGACACAGGGATCTGGCCCACCCACCTGGCGCTACACTAGAGGGGACATGAAGGTGTGGGGTGACTATGCATGCTAGAAGGGGGTCAGGAGCAGTAGGTGGATGGGGGTGCCTGGACAGCATCATGGAGATGGAAGAATAGCAGGGTGGTGATGTGGCATCTGATGGAGGTGCCTTTTGCAATGCCAGGCAGCCATGATCCCCAACCCTGTAGGCATGAGGCAGCTACCACAATGCTGGGGGATACTGGGTACCAGGGGACTGCTGCGGTGCCCAGAGAACATTCCCCTCCACCACTGGCAGCCCTTACCTTGCAGCCAATGCTTCCCTCCTACAGGGTTGGGGATTGTGTCACTTGTGGGGCAGGTGCCATGACTGTGCCCTCCTGGGGCCAGGTCACTTTCTCTCCCTGCTAACCCTGCACAGACTGTAAGCCAATCAGCTGCCAGGCATTACAAAATGCACCCTTTGTCAGGTGCCACATCACTGCCCTGTTATTCCACCATCTCCTTGATGCCTCCTAAGGCACCTGTCTATGCTCATTCTGCCCCTCCTGGCAGGTCCCTTCACCAGCCACCACATTGTCCTGCAGAGGTGCAGAGCCCTTAGACCACCTCCTGGTTGGCCTATCTTGAGCCCCTGTTGCATCTATGGCAGGGCTTGCAATATTCCAAAAAAGGGGATGGTGCAGCCCCGCCATGGCACAAGCACCCTTGTGACCTGGGCAAGGGTGCTTCTGTCGCAAGGGTGCCACAGAGTGTTTTTGGCACAGGGTATGTCAACTTTTTTGCAGCCTACATTTTAAAATTGGCATTGCCACACTCTTTGATGCAAGATGTCACTTGTGTCATGCCCATTTGGTGCAGGCATCCTACGTCAAAGCCTTCTATTTTAAAAACCAGCCCATGATGTGTATAACATGTAAATCTTTCAGTCAACATCATAATAAATCACTGAAAACTTATTTTTATAACTCTTTTCAAAATGTGCTTTATTTTCAGTAGCCCATATGTACCATGTCCTCAGTGATTTTAGTAAACTGCTTTTACAATGCTGGAAGAACATGCATACATGCATAGTTGCTATTATCTTGTTTGTGAACTCCTAATTCCTTTGTGCAGGTGTTGTGGCTCACAGCAATGGTGTTCTAGCCTACATTATGCAGTTTCCGTTATTGCTTCTGCTATGCAGTAAAGCATGATTATGTTCTTTTTTTTGCTCTGATCTTAAAACACCTCTAAAACTTGTTATTATTACTACTGTACCTCAGATTGATTTTCACTGCACTCTGTAGTGCTGAAAGTGTAGAGTTCCAATGTTCTTTTCTGTGGACAGAAATTGATATCTTTCCTACATGCTACAGCAGGAAGTAAGCTGTTGGTTAACTAAAATCTGCAGCTTATCCATTAGGTAAGGAAATGGGCAGACTGGGTGGGCCAAGTGGTCCTTATCTGCCGTCAAAATCTATGTTTCTGTATTTCTACTTTACATGTAAACAGGCAACATGTTCAGTTTCAAAGCAAGTTAAGAAGTAAAGGCAGTATGGATGCCATTTCCCTTGCTTACCAGACTAGCTTTTCAAACTTGAAGCAGGTAATGAAGCTTGCGTCTCTACCTGGAACAGGTGGGGTGCAAACCAAGGCAGCTAGCCAAGTACTTAAATGTTCACCATCCCAGAATGGTTGCACTCACCAAATGAATACTGACACGATGGCAGTTTTTGCAAGTAAAAAGCTTTTGTTTTATTGTGCTAACTTACAATTGCCAAAACACTGTGGTATCTGAGAGAAACCTTTGCACTTCATCCGATATGTGCCACCTAAGGAAGACCTAATGGTCAAAGGGCAGGAGTTTCTTTCAGATGCCACAGTGTTTTGGACAACTGCAAGTCAGCATAATAAAAACAAAAGTAGAGAAGTTATGAAATTAAATTTTGCCAGTGAAATTGCTGCAAAACTGGCAATTTCGCCATGCGAAACACTTTGTGAAATTCCGCCATTTTGTGAAATTTTTTGCCTGGTGCAAAATTGTGGAATTTCACACAGGAAACATGACATTTCACAGTAAAATGCACAATTTCACCAAATTTTGCCCACATTTCACTGTATTTTGCCCAAATTTAACTGTTTCATGGGCAAAATTTCACATTTTGCGGTGAAATTTCACATTTCACCAATGGAATTCCACATTTTGCACCCACGAAATACTTTGCAGAACAAAATGTTCTAATTTCGCAAATCTCTAAACCAAAGTTTTTTACTTGCAATAACTGCCTTCATGCTTATGTTCATTTGACGGGGTGCAACCATTCTAGCTTTTCAAACTTCCATGGTGGCATGGGTAGTACTATGCGTCACATCTGCTTGTGATTCTCTCTTTAAATACTGGAAGGAGGATGGATTGAATTGAGAGGACCAGTCCAAAAGGCTGCCCACCAAGCATCATCGCTGTAACATCATGACCTCATACTACCTGCCCAGGACTACCACACAGCCGTCGCTAGGCGATAGTGATGTGTTGCTCCCTAACAGCACTTCAGAGGGCAAATAACGTGTGCTGACAGCAGGAGCACACTACTCACCCTCCGCTCCATCTAGTCTTTAAGATTATAGTTAAGCAAGGTGTTTGTGCTGCAGTACTTCACTCAGTAGTCTTAGTGCATTTTCATGACAGACTGTAAATACTAGCAGTGTGTCAATAATAGTAGTGCTGTGTCCTTGTGAGCCTTGGGTGTCAGTGAAAGTGTGCTGATTTTGTGATTTCATGGGCAATGTACTATAGGTTAAGTAAAAAAAATGAAGATATGTGTACCAAACAAGCACTGTAAATTCCGAGGCTGACTAGTCCAATGGCACATACAAATCAATCTTATCAGCATATGCAAAGTCAATGGGCTTGATTCTCAAAGAGGGCTTGGATCTGCGCAAGCTGCATCAAACAGCAGCTTGTGCCGAAGCCCAGTGCACCAGGGACCCTGCTCCAGATTCTGGTATAGGTGGGGTCCTGGCACCTAAGTCCCCACACTTGCAGGAGCCCCTCCCATGTGACAAACACATGACACATGGAAGGAGCTTGCCACAGGATCCTGCGGCAAAGGCAAAAGGTCCACCCTTCCCTGATCCCTGTGCAAGTAAAACCTCTTCCCTGGTGTTCTAGTTACCCCCTTCTCTGATCTCTAATGTCACCGTATTTGCAATGAATAATCCCCCCTTCCTGATGGTCTAGTGCCCCCCCATACCTGATGTTGCCGTGTAACAATGAAGAAAAAATCCCTTCCTGGTGTTCTAATGGCCCCCCACCCTAGCAGGTAGTGCCCATCACCCCACCCCCCAATCCCAAAACACAGCCAGTGATTGGCACAGCCCTCCTCTCACCTCCATGCCTAGCTGCCGACTGAACTGTCTCTGAGCGCCTAGTGTGTGTATACTGTATGCTCTCATCAATGAGCATGCATACTATTCATATACTAGGTGCTTAGTGCCAATTCAGTTGGCGGCTGTCCTCAGAGGTGAGAGGTGGGCTGTGCCGGTCACTAGTGGTATTTCAAGATCAGGGGGAGTGGAGTGGTAGCCATGACCTGCTGGGGTGGGAGCTATTAGACCACCAGGAAGGGGGGTTCTTCATTGTAAATATAGTGACATCAGGGATTTGGGAGGAGGGCCATTAGACCACTAGGAAGGGGGGTTTTCCACTAGTTGCCCACTGCGCGAAACAGTTGGCGCACCTGCGGGACTTGCCGCTGGGATCCACCTCCCCGCCCAGTGCAACACTAGCAGGGCGGGATGGTGGGGCGGTGAGGCTGCTCGATAGAAGGGGGAAGGCATAAAGAAGCATGGAAGTTGTCATTCGGTGGGGTTTCAGGGGTTGGGTGGACAGCTATGCAGCAGCAGCAGTGTTGGCACCCAGTCAGCTGCCTGTGTAATGGATTGTTTGTACAGTCCAGTAATTGTACCATGTGTAAAGTAGGTAAAATCCATGGTAATCTAGCAGCCACCCAATCTCAGATTGCCCTCAGTATCATGTTTGTCATAGTCCCTGGTGGTCTAGTGGACCCCCAGCCCTGAATGTCCTATAAATGAACAAGTTAAGAAACTCACACCCTGGTGATCTAGTGGTCCCCCCCCCCCAGCACTGAAATGCCTGTAAACTAACAGGTTCATGAAATGATTCCTTGGTGGTCTAGGGGACCCCCATCCCAGCAGGCAGTGCTCACCACCCCGCTCCCCCATCCTGAACCCTGAGCTGTCAACTGGCACAGCTCTTCTCTCAGCACCATGGCCTGCCACTGACTGAGCTGACACTGAGCACGTACTGTATACTGCAGCTGGCTGTGATGGTAAGAAGAGGGCTGTGTCTGTCACCGGCTTGGGGCTCAGAATGGGGGTAGTGGGGTGATGAGCACTACCTGCCAAGTGGTGGATGGGGGTCCACTAGACCACCAGGGAATGGTTTCATGAACCTGTTAATTTACAGGCATTTCAGGGCTAGGGAGACCACTAGATCACCATAGAAACATAGAAATTGTCAGCAGATAAGGACTGCTAGGCCCATCCAGTCTGCCCATAGGCCCTATATATTGTATGTTGCCACTGACCCTATGTGATGTGATGTGATCAATGGCTTTTCATCACTCCCACCCCTCTCAAGTTTCCCTTGTGCCTGTCCCAGGCATGCTTAAACCCCTCCACTGTGCTTGTTGACACTACCTCATGTAGCAGACTATTCCAAGCACTGGCCACCCTTTCCGTGTAGAAAAAACTCCTCACATTACCTCTTCATCTACCCATTTCCAATTTCATGTTGTGCCCCCTTGTTCTAGTACTTTTTCTACATTGGAAAAGGTCTGCCACCTGCACCTTGTTTATTCCCTTGAGGTACTTGAAAGTTTCAATCATGCCCCCCCCCCACTGTCTCCTCTCCTCTAGTGAGTACATATTGAGGTCCCTTAGTTTCTTCTCATATGTTTTGTGATGCAAGCCCTGCACCATCTTTGTTGCCCTTCTCTGGATAGTCTCCACCTTATCTATGTCCTTGCACAGGTGTGGCCTCCAGAACTGTATGCAGTACTCCAGGTGAGGCCTTACCAATGTTTTATATAATGGCATCACCACCTCCTGCCTCCTGCTAGTGGTACCCCTACCTATGCACCCCAACATGTCACTGGCCCTCCCTGCCACCTGGGTGTACTGCTTTGATACCTTATGGTCATCAGAGATGATGACACCTAGGTCCCTTTCCTCTTTGGTGACAGTCATCTCCTCCCCCCAACCTGTAGCTCTCCCCAGGGTTCCCTCTACCCAGGTGCATTATTTTGCACATCTTTGTGTTGAACCTTAGTTGCCACATCTCCAACCATCTTTTAAGCTTCTCCAGGCCCCTCTTGATTTTCTGCACCCCTTCTGGAGTATTCACCCTGTTCCTGATCTTGGTGTCATCAGCAAACAGGTAGACCTTTCCTTTCAGACCCTCTGCAATGTCACTAATGAAGACATTGAACAGGACTGGTCCTATTGTTGATCCCTGTGGTACCCCACTGGTCACCTCCCTCTCCCCAGATTGTACCTCATTTACCACTACCCTCTCTCTCCCCTGTCTGTTAACCAGTTCCTAACCCAGATCACTACCTTGTCTCCCATGCCCAGACTACCCATTTTGTTAATCAGCCTTCTATGTGGGACAGTGTCGAAGGCTTTGCTGAAATCTATGTAGGCGACATCTACCGCCCCTTCCTGATTTATTTCCCTAGTCACCTAATTAAAAAAATCTATTAGATTCGTTTGACATGACCTTTCTGCTGTAAATCTGTGTTGCTCAGATCATGAGCACCTCTGGATTCCAGATGTGCCACTATCCTTTCTTTCAGCAGTGTCTCCATGATCTTTCCCACCACTGAGGTGAGGCTGACTGGCCTATCGGTCCCCTCCTCCTCCCTACTGCTGATTTTGTGCAGTAGGACTATATGTGCCCTCCTCCAGTCCTCTGGAATGACACCCATGTTGAGTCATTCTGTGATCAGGGCCACCAGAGGCACTGCTAGATCCCTTTGCAGCTCCTTTAATATTCTTAGGTGGGTGCCGTATGGCCCCATGGCCTTATCTACCTTCAGCTTTGTGAGTTCTTCCAGAACTCTCTCCATTGTGAATGAACTGGTGTCCACTTCTCCCCCGACCATTGCCTCTGAAACCCAACTGTGATCCTTGACCCTTCCCCTCCTTAGTGAATACTGGGCAGAAGTATTTGTTCAGTATTTCTGCCTTGTCCAGATCCCCCTCCTTACACTCTCTGTTCTCCCCTTTGATCCTCATATTCCTCCCCTGTTTTTTCTTCTTTCAGTGATGTACCTATAAAATGCCTTATCCTTTTTGTTTACAGACTGTGCTAAGCCCTCTTCTGTCTACATCTTAGCCCTCCTAACAGTCTTCCCTGCTTCTCTTATACATTCAAGTTACACCTTCCTGTCCTCTTCCCTTTGGCTACCCTTGCATTTCCTGAAACTCAGCCTTTTAGCCCTTACTTTGTCCCCCACATCTTTGGAGAACCATAGAGGTTTCCTTCTTCTTTTCCCTTTGGCCACTATACTAACACATTGGTTTGTTATATCCACTATGGCTCCTTTCAGTTTGAGGGTAAGAATTTCTTCACTTGTTCATTTATGGGAATTTCAGGACTGGGGACACAATAGACTCCCAGGGACTATGACATGCACAATGTTGTGGTTGGTCTGGGATGGAGGAGTCACTGGACTAACAGGGATGTTACCTACTTTACACATGGTACCTTTACTGGACTGTACAAACAGTTCCATACACATACACCCAGCTGGGTGCCAACACTGCCACTGCCACCTAGCTGTCCCTCCAGTCCTCCTATACCACCTCCCTGCCCCAACTGCAGCCATCAGCCATTGTCTGATCCCCTATCAATACTGCAAGCCACTTAGACCACCTCCTGGCTGGTATATGTGGTGCCCTTTGCTGCAGCCCCACCATGGTGAATGTCCCCTTGTGACCAGACACATCACCATGTTGGGTGCAAGGGTGGTGCTGGAACACTCTGGGGCAAGAAGTCCCAGGTGGGTTGTAGCCCCTGACAGAAAATCAGGAGTGGCACAAAATGTGACACAAGGAGCCACTTGAGTCAATTCTGATTGACACACGCTCCTTGTGTGACTCTGGGGGTTTTGAAAATGGAATCCCTAGAATTAAAGGCAAAAATAGGGGAAAGTTAGGTCCAAAGACCTAGTGGGCTTAGAGAGATGATCAGTTAGCAGAAAGTGTTGCAGCCACATATGCCACTTGCAATTTATTTGGCATTATGTTGCCCGGCTTTACCACCACAGAGTCCAATTTTCATCCTAATTCATTCCAACTGTCCTATCCAAAGCAGAACTGGACACATTTATTTTCTGACAGTGAAATTGTGGCAACATTCTGATTTCACTTCCAAGAAATTTTGTGAAGTTTTAACAAAATGTTGTGAAAATTTGCCAAAAATATGATTTCTGTTATTTCCATAAAATTTAAAAAATATTTGTCCATATTGCATTAACTGTGGTATAATGAGTTTACCAAGGTCCATATAGATAGATAGACAGAGAGATAGATAGATAGATAGATAGATAGATACTTTATTTATATAGCACCCCATTCCAGGGACTTGGAGTGCTTCACATTAACAATTTAAAAACACAATAATATCGTAGATCAAGTAACAGTTAATTCACAAACAAATGCTGGAAGAGGTGACAGCAATTCACTTACAAACTATCATCTGTATCATATATACAGGTATTCCACATTGTAAATCTTTATCATTTAAGGTGACTGAGTTATAGAGTACATTTCCAAACTTTCAGAAATTGTAAAATTGCATTTCACAAGTATGTATGAAAACTGCAGAATTTTAAGCCCCTATAACATTAACGCTAGAAAACAGAATATCATCAATTTTGTGAGGTGCCTTGACCCTACATATTAGCTTTTTTTAATACTCCCATGTCCCAGCAACATAGCATTGTGCTACCATGCTGACAAGATTGGTTCAAAAGTGAGCCTGGGAAGTCACTTTGGGAAGCAGGTCATGGCTGAGACTGCAGTCACTTGGCAGTGCATCTCCTTCACTGAGGATTGGCATGGATTCCACCAACACAGCAACCCCTGCGACCGGGCCAGGCAGCTTGATCCTGCTGGAGCAGAAACTGTAGCTGTGTGAAGATAACAGATGCATTGCCTCCATGTAAGGAGGTGGGAGGGACAAAACTGTGGTAGAAAAATTCAACAGCCATCTGAATGATGGCTGGGTTCAGCCTGATGAGGGTATATCCCTGTGAACAAGGTATATCCCTTAAGGATGAGCTGCCAGCTGGGAGAAAAAAACAATATGAAAAAAGAGGTTGTTTGTGTCAACTCTCTTATCTCTAAACCAAAGATTCCAAAATAACATCAGTAAATAAAGTTGAATTTCATGAGCTTTTGTAAAATTGTAGAATTTTGTGATACTGTTATTGAAGCCATGTCCATACATTTTGCTAAGTCATATAATTGAGCTGCCATTGTTGACGAAGATAAATGCTAAGTAAAGTGGCAATAAGGTAACATTCATAGGAGGATCGATAATAAAATCATAATAGTGCTAAGTGTCAGGTCACTATCTTGAGTGATAAACCATGAAGAATAGTCATGGACCTTACTAGTCTGTCTTCTTGCAACATGCCAGCCAACCACTAGAGCTCACTGACGTAAGGACTTCTGGAAACACATGCATGAGCAGCATTGTTTCTAACAATGCCACTTGCTGACTGTTTAACAACCCTGTAGATAATAGTACTGTACATATTTTCATCATCTGAAAACAGTGGCATCAAGTGATACCAAGCATTACAACTAGTTGAGACTTATGACATTGTGACAGAAGTATCTGGATATCTTTAGTCATGATGGAGCATGATGCTGGGCATCGCTGTTGCAGGAGTGTTTGAGGGCCTTTACAGAGCCATGATGCTATTGTAGGTAAGGTGATTCAGGATGATAAGCGCTTTCTGAAAATTAAATTCTACAAGTTGAATCCTAGCGGCATTACCTATCAGGCATCCATAAATTATTGAGCACATTTTGCCAGTTAGTAATTTCTAACATATTCACAATAAATTTTAACCATCTAGACTATATTTATCAAGCTGAATTAGATTCCCAGACCTATTTACATTGGTATGCATGCCTCATTTTGAGTGTATACCTGCAATAGCAGTGGCGCTATAAACATCCTAATATTTTTAAAACGTTCACACAATTTAACAAATACATTGTGACATTTTGAACTCCTATAACTTACAATTTATGAAACCAACTACCCCTCTCTTTAGCAGTTTCAAAGACTCTTCCAAGAAAATATGCATATAAAATTTTAATTATCTTACTCAAAAGGTGGCTAGATTTTAAGGATAGAAATATTTTCAGAAATGTTCACATCAATAATAAATGTCCAGACTTTAAGCCCCTGTAACTTTCTTACCCTTCTTCCAAATGTCATTGAACATAGCATCCTTTTGTGGCCCCTTCCAAACAGTACCAATGCCAAAGCTCACATCTCTAGCCATGAGATGTACTGAGTTATGATCAATCACTGAATTTCAAAATATTCCACAACATTTCTGAAATTTTTTGGAATTCATAAACTTTTGCAAAAATTCTGTAAAATCAGAATTTGCTTATTTCACCCATCCATACTCCAAAGTATTCAAGATATAAATCCAGATAATTTCCCTGTGTTAAAGTAATTTGTTCCCATTTCCACCCATCAAGGGTTCTGGGACCTTTAGTGTGGCCCAAAACCATAAAGATGCTGGGTTGTGTTCTACTGTTGTAAAATGCTGAGCCACAGGGGACTCCTTATGTTTGTTTCTAATGTTGCTCTTACATTCATTGATCCTTTGCGTTAGTGGCATTATTGTCTTTCCTATATAGTATTTTGCACAAGGACAGGTCAGCAGATATTCTGTAGGGACTGAATCAGATTTAAGCACACCCTTGATCTGATATTTAGTATTTCTACTTGGATGCTCAATTTCTGTCTTCCTAGAAGTACTGCTGCATTGGGCACACCTGCCAAATGGGGTCATTCCTAGTGTGAGAGGTACTAGTAGTAGTTGACAATCATGTTCTTCTCTAGAATAATGTTCTTAGTGAACAAGTCTGTCTCTAAGGGTGCTCACATTTTTAGAGGCAATAATCTGACAACTCTGAAAATCTAGTACATTGAATGTTCGAGATTGTCCCAGTATTTGTTCATGATCATTTAGATCTCATTCATTATGCTCTGAGTATTCTAAGAAGAATAATAATCTATTGAGATATGTGTGGCCAGTGTTGCACCCTGGTTTCATTAATGTATTCCTGTCCATCCCCTCAGGTTTTGTAATCACTTTATTGACAACTTTGTGTGGAAAACCTCTTTGTATTAGAGGCCACATTTGGTAGTTCTAGTGGCCATGTTTTTGTGCTGTAGTTCTTATTCCTGCGCATCATTACTGCTTCAGTTTCTTCTGACTCTAAGCAATTGAGAGTATGGAATGCTATTTTTTCAGTTTTCAGGGTGAAGGCTGGATGAGTGTAAGGCTGTATTGTGGTCCACCTCCTTTCTGTAAAGTTTAGTTTCCAATTTGTGTCCTGTCTTGTAAATGATGTCTAAAAATAGAATTTCAGTATGATGGAATGTAAGAGTGAACTTCATGTCATCAGTCAATGAGTTCATGTGGCCAAACAAATAATGCAGTCCTTATGGTCCCCAATACAACATTAGTAGCGTGTTAATGTATCTGTTGTACAAGTGTAGATGGTTGTACAATGGACTGTACAATGGCATCAAAACAAATTGGGACTCAAACAGTTCCATAAACAGATTTTCATACATGGGTACCATCATGCTATCCATGGTTTTCCCCTTTATTTGCTGCTAATAGATGCCCTTGCATCTAAAGTACAGTGGTTCTCAACAAGTACCATTCTGGCCAGTTCTGTAAGTAATGAAACTGGCAGGTTGTCTGTTCTGTCTAATCTCAACAGGGCTGGTTCAAGGCTGTAAAGGCCTTCCTTGTATAGTATCATAGCATCTAAATCCTTCACAACTAATGTGTATAGAATTGTGTTATTAAAGTTGTTTGTTTCATTAAGTGTATGTATGATATTAAGGATGTGACCTGTGCCTTTAAAAAAGCTCTCCATCTTTAATGTAAGGGGTTGGATGTAATAACTGACATAACAGAAGAGTGGTTCTAGTACTGACTCCAGGCCTGAAACAATTGGTCTTCTTGGTGGGTCAACCATATTCTTATGGACTTTAGGCAGTTCATAGAATACAACAATTTTAGGAAATCTGGCTATTAATATGTCTTTTTGCCACATCTCCAAGCTCTTAAATCCTTTGCTTCATTTAATACTTCCATTATGCTCTGTTGTATTCTGTCAGTTTGGCCAGTATCTAGCTTCTGGTGGTTTTATCTTATATCAAGTAGATTAGTACACATTGTAGTGTAGTCTTCTCTCCTCATGATCAATATTCCACCCTTTTAACCACTGATTTCACTATATTGCTTTCGTTTTGCTCTAGGGTCCTCAAGGCATCAGAGTCCTGTTTGGATAAATTATATTTAACTCTTGTATTGTCATGCTTAGTGACAGCTTGTTTAACATTTCTCAAGATCTGTGTGATGAAAGTTTCTACATTGTGTCAGTACCCTTTTTCATTGTATCTATTTATTAAAGTGTAGGAATTGCAACCCTTTGAGTCAGGGACTCATTTACAAAGGTTCCACATCATAACAGAAAAGAAAACAAAATACAATGAGTAATACAGGAACTTGGAGCAAATAGATAGAGTGAACATACCAGAAGTGCACATAGTAAATTCAAGTAAACATTTGATATAGATACATATTATTACAGGGATGAGAAATCAGCCCATGGTGCCTCGACTACAGGGCAAAGGTTGAGAGCAGAGATGGAGGGAGGGGAGGAAGCAAGAAGGGTTATGGGCATCCACAGCTGGAACTGGACATGATGAAGTCATGCAGCTCTTTTTTGAAAGGCCCCAATCTGGGTATGGAGAGGAGGTGCCCTGGGATTGAGTTCATCCAGAGGGGAGACCAATATCGAAAGGAGCTTTGGCTAGCATTAGATTTGACAAAGGGGTTGTGAAAGGCAGCAGTATCAGAATGTCTTGTAGCCTACCTCTGTAACCCCAGTTGAAGAAGCGAAAAACAACTGGGGGGGGGAGAGGCCCAATTGGATTTTCTTGACAAGTAGGCAGGTCTGGTATAGTAATTGTCCTTGGAAATGTAGCCATGCCAATCGTTGGTAGAGGCCACAAGTGTGTGAGCCATTCGCTGACTGTGGCCAGTTAACAGGCCTTATTTAAGGCACATTTGATTTTGGACAGGGCATTGTCTGAGTCAGAGCCATAGATAACTATGCCATAGTCAACCAGGAATAGGATACAGCTAGAGATAACTAGTCAGAGAGCATCATGGGGAGGCAGGGTCTGAGTCTATATAGTAGGCCAGTTCTGGAATTAACTGCAGATAAGGTAGATGAGATATGGTCAAAGAAAGTGAGAGCCGAGTCAAGGGTGATGCCCCGATATTTAAAGCTAGTGACAGGTTCCAATGTGGTTCCTTGGGAATTGTGTATAGAGAGGACAGCTGAGTTGTGTTTATGTTGAGGGTGGGCGAATAGCATTACCTTAGTTTTTGTATAGTTGAGGACTAACTTATAGGTGACAAATCAGGATTCTATTTCTGTGAAGGAGCCCTGTAATGATAGTTGGAGCTGGGTAGGGCCTAGATCCAACTAATAATCACTGCATCATCTGCATACAGGAGGACATGTCCAGTGGAGGCCAGGGGTAGGGAGTTGAAAGGAGAAGACTCCTGTATATTTCTGATTTGGAGATGTCTGATATATCTATTATACATTACATCAATTACTGTACATATGTCAATAAGAGATCAGTCATTTCTTCTGTTGGAACACATATCTATAGTCTGATGCTCTGACACAAGGTAGTAAAGTGTCAAGCAAGCCTCCATTTACATGCAAACGAGTCACTTGTAATACAGCCCCTCCCATTCCTTGATGTCACTGCAGCAACAGTGCTTGAGAAAACATAAGGATATCAATGCTGACTATCCTGATTTTAGTTTAAGTTTGCAATGGCTTAAGGCAGTTCTGTCATGCAACTCACACAGGGAGTAGTACTTGTAGCCGTAATACTGTATGTGTAGAGCAAATAACACATCTAATAGTATTTCATTCACAGGAAACAAACTATGTTTCCTTGTACTGCTCATGTCTCTCTGTGAGACAGTTGCAACATGCTGTGGAGAGCAGTAGACTGAATCAGTCAATCAAGCAGTCAATCAGTCAATCTGCATTGAACCAGGTGAACACCCTTGAGAAGATTCATTTACAAGGTGGGCCTGAGCAGGTTTCCAAAGAGTCACACAAGACTGAATTCCTCCTTTTCATAAATGATACATACACACCCCCTTTCAGCAGCCTTAAAGTGGAGAGCTACATCACTTACTTTGTAAAGTGTATTGATTTACATTTCAAATGCTCCTTAAATCTGAGTTTCTGACTGGAAATGCCAAGACACAGAATGCATATGACATGGGAGGGATGAGCTAAGCAAATACAGAGCACTACAAACACTGAGACAGATTAGTTTCTTTACCTACAACAGCTGAAGTGTAGCGTCTGATTTGTGAGGGACATCCTACTTCAAATGCTGGCATTACAAAGCGGGGCGGGGGGGGGACTGCCACAGTTTGTCCTCAGTACCTTCAAAGTGAAGTGCTGTAGCTCTCACATCACTGCTAATGATTTATAATGGGAATGGGGCACTTTTAAAGTCATGGATCTGAGGGGCCATGACAGTTCCCAAGGAGGTTAGGGGAACTTATTAATGGTTATAGTGTAAGGGACTCTAGTATGATTTGAACCAGAGTCTCCCAGTTCTTGTGCCTGGGCTTTAACCACTAGATTATCCTTCTTCCATATGCTGCAGCTGATGCTTTCCTGGTAACTTATTCCTTGTTATAACTGAACTCTTTATTGCCTTACAGCATCCATCTAATCACTGGCTGCCTAGTTACAAAGGGAAAGGGGCATATTTGCAAGATTGTTTCTCACTGCTGGTGTCCATCAGAACAGAGAATGTTAACACACACAGAACATAATACAACATCTGTATAATACCACTTAAAACTCCTGTTGCACCCAGAGTCATTTATTGGGTAAACTGTTTTTGCTGACAGGAACAGTAACACAACGCATACAGGCACTTCCTTATATGAATACTGTGTATACCTGAAATCAGTGCTGCCTCACACTCACAGGGTCATAGTCCCTATTAGACCTGCACTTCAGGATGTAAACAACACTTAAAGGGTTCCTCCATTACTCAAGTGGGGAACCAAACATTGTGGGTTTGGTTTACTGGTGGAACTGCATCTAGTGCAGCACCATTATCTGTTGCTCTGATGACATCATCCTCCAGCAACACTGATGGTAAAATGGAGGGCAAACACATTGATAACTTCTGGGGGCTGTATATTTTTACTTATAATCTAGATTTGGACAGCAATAGGGCTGCTGGCAACTGGAGGAGGCACACAACAGTTACACATAAGGAGTTGAGAAAATATTGTTGTGAAACTATGGGAGACTTCCCCTTTAAGTACAGCGAAAAGAGCAGTGGGTCAAGGATGGAACCTTGAGGGACACCTGATCAGACAGGAAGGTTTGTGAATAGGGTTTTATTCATCTTCACTTGCTGGGTATGTCCGTGAAGATTATGGGAAAACCAGCCAGTGGCCTCCTGGGATAGACCAACAGAGAGAAGGGAGTCAATCAACATAGGGTGACTGACTGTGTCAAAGGCCTTGGATAGATCTATGTAAACAGATCCAGCCAATGCCCCCTGGTCAAGGGCATCATGGATATAGGAGGTATACTCCAGCAGGGCAGTGGTTGTACTATGTCCCTTCCTGAAGCCATGCTATTTATTTATTTACTGATTGATTTATTTATTGTAGTTTAGGATTAATACATTTGAGTCCTGGGACTCATTTACAAAGGTTCCAGGTCATACACAAAGCAATTAGTCAAACATACAGGTTGCAGAGATTACAAAAAAAGTCAGACAAAGCATATCGGTTGCATACATTTGAACTATACGAGTTAGAATACATTGAAGGAACAGTTTGTTTCAGTCAGGTTACGAATAATATAGGAGAAACATGGTTTTAAGGGTATAAAGCATTTCAGTGAGGGAAAATTCAGTATACAGCTCAAACAAAGGAAACAGTTTCAAAGGAAGTGCTTTAGACTGTCAGTTTAGGGTCATCAGGCCCCTGGAAGTACTGGCTATATCGATGGGGACTAGCTATACAGAGGGGGAGTGAGTGGGTGAGCAGTCTAAGGATGGCGTTGTCATTTTGTGGGAGGGTGAGTGATGGGGAGGAGTTGCTGCAGTGATGCCAGCAGCGTGGGGGAGGGTGAAAGCTGGAGCTCAGTAGGGGGCAAGTAAGGGGGACCAGGCATGGGAGAAACTAAGGGAGGGTACTGGAGTGGAGGAGAGGTGTGAAAGGAGGTTGGGATATAAATAGCAAGGGAGGTAGGTGGTGTGGTAATGGGGGTTGTGCAGGAAAAAGGGTGGGGTGGGAATATTAGGGGCAGGGAGAGGGTGGGGGTTGGGAGGTGGAGGGGGGCTGATGGTGTAGGAGGGGATGGAGTGGGAAGGGGATGAGGGTGGGTTATTCAGGCTAAAGAGTCCTGTAATTGGCTTGTTGAATCATGCACAGGCCAGTTCACGATGCAATAGAATCCTAAGTCATGTTTTGAGGAGGCTAATCTTATTGCTTTCAATGAGTGATGCAGGTAGCCCATTATACCATTTTGGTCCTTGGTACGAGATGGATTTCTGTGCCAGGGTGGTGCATTTATATGGTACCAGGAGCCCGCCTTTCTCTGCACTCCTGGTTGGCTTAGATTGTCTTGCCTGCTGGAAGATTCCCAGTAGAGATGGAGGCGCTAGTCTTAATTGGGCCTTCTTGACAAGTAGGCAGGTCTGGTACTGGGCTCTGAGATGGAGAGGAAGCCATCCAGTAACTCAGTAGAGGGCACAGGTGTGGGTTAAAGAATCGTCTCCTAGGGTCAGCCAGCAAGCCTTGTTTAATAGGGTTTTTATTCAATTGAGGGCAGTTTTTGTGCCCGCCACGTATATTGGTAGGCCCTAGTCAATACATGCAAGGACAAAACTGCTTGTGGCTAATTTTAGTGCATCAGGTGTCATAGAGTGCCTGTGGTGGTATAGCACTCCAAACATGGTCAGTATGACCAGAAAAATTAAGAGTGTCATCAATGTGAATGGCTAGGTATTTAAATGAGTAGACTTGCTGTAGAGCATCTCCATTAAGATTCCGAATCAGCATAGGATGGAACTTCTTTTTGTTCTTTGGGACAGTAAGCAGCATACTCTTAGTTTTTTGTGTGGTTTAGCAACAGGTTTTTGGCACTGAAACAGGATTCTAGCTGTGGAAGCTGTCGAGAAGTTGGGAAGTGATGGTCGACTGGTCCCTGCCAGAGGCAGAAATTACGGCATCATCTGCATAGAGTATGATGTGAGCTGGGCAGGCTGAGAGTAGGGTATTGATATAGAGACTGAAGAAGAGAGGCCCTAGAATTGATCCTTGGGGGACTCCAATTCTTATCTCCCTGGGAGATGATAGTGAGTCTCCAATTCTGAGTGCGGTGAGCAAGGGAACTGCTAAACCATGCCAGTGTATCTGGGAATAGTCCTGTTGAGAGCAGGCTGTTAAGAAGAAGGTGATGGTTAATGGAGTCAGAAGCCTTCGTGAGGTCTATGAATAATGACCCCACCACCATCCCTTTGTCTAAGGTGTCGTATACTTGTGAGGTGTATTCTACTAGGGTCATTAGGGTGGAGTGATGCTTCCAGAAACCATGATGTTGAGGGCACAATTTGTTGTACTTCTCCAGGTACTCTGTGAGCTGGTCAGAGACCACCCTCTCTCGGGCTTTGGAGGGGGGGTGGATATCATCCTGTAGTTAGAGGTGTTGGTTCTATCTCCAGTTTTAAGGACAGGGGTAACTAAGGTCATCTTCCAGGCATCGGGGAACACACCCGATCTGAGTGAGGCATTGAAAACCTTTGTGAGTGGGTCGGCAAGCTCATTTAGGACAAGGGTGACCACCTTCATATTGACTTGGTCACTTCCCAGCCCAGTCTTTCCAAGGATGTGCTTGACGTACTTGATTGTCTCAGCCCTGGTGATTTGTTTAAAGTAGAACAGTGGAGTCCCAGTTTTTGATGTTGTGGGGTGGGCATGATTTGGTGATGGAGTAGTAGTAGGATTGAGATAATTGGCCAGTAGTACACCTGAGAGATCAGTAAAGGCTGAGTTGAACTCGTTGTGTATGTCTACAGGTTCCTTGAGTGTCTCTGTGGAGGTTGTAATCAGGTCTGGTGGGGCTCTGGGGGGCCCTCCCCACGAGAGTTTTCATGGAGTTCCAGAAGTCCTTACCTGAGCCTCAGTATTTGATAAAAAGGTCTTCATAGTACGTGGCTTTAGCTGATCATATGAGCCTGGTGCAGTAGTTTCTAGCTGTTCTGTATGCAGTAATGTCACCTTGTTTTCCGGACGACTTGGTCTTATGCCACAGATTGTCATGGTTACACATTAAATCAAATAACAATCTGGAGAGCCATGGGTTGATGGTTCCTTTCAATTTTTTGGTTTTGAAGGATGCAAATATGTCACAGGCTCTATTGAAAGTCACAACTAGATAGTTCAAGGCTTGGTTACCATTAGTGGCTCTGTCGAGTGGTGACCAGTCAATCTGCTTTAGATATTGCTTGAAGGTGTCCAGTAGCCCTGGTCTCAGAACTCTATTTCTAGAGACCTTGGGTGGATGTTTAGAGAACTTATTGCTCCAGTAGAACTGGACTGGTGAGTGGTCACTAAGCAGGCTGTCTGGCAAGACAGATACTCCAGGTATGTGCTCAGGGTGGGCAGAGAGGAGCCAGTCGATGAGGGTAATGGTACCAGTTTTGTAGTTAATCCTGGTGGCATGAGTGACCAGTTTGGTGAGGTACAGACTGGATATGAGGTCTCTGGTCTGAGTTTCCTTCAGAGACTGCCAGTTGGTGTTGAAGTCTCCAACAATGACTTGCTCTCAGCTTGTGCCCAGCTGTTGTCGATTGCTTACAAATAACTTGAGGCCAGCGCCATGTTTATTTGGTGGTATGTACACTGTGGTGAACAGTAGGACCTTATTTTGTTGCCCTATGGAGAGTTTTAGATTGAGGATTTGGGCTTCATTGGCTTGCAGGCTGTTGTTCAGGGTCTGAACTTTAATGTCTTCTCTAACGTAGACAAGGCAACCACCCCCGCATTTGGTTAGCCTATCCTGTCAGTAGGTGTTGTAGTCATTTATCGAGATGGAGGCATCCGAGTTTTTTGCTGAGAACCAGGTTTTGGTGAGGGCTATTATGTCTGGTTTGGTCATCTCCACCCAAGCCTGGAACTGGGGGAACTTGTGCAGGAGGCTATGGATATTGAAGGAGTTGATCTTGACGAGTCCGTTTCCTTCAGCGGTCTTGCAGGGGGGAAGGGCCAGGGTTGGGATGAACATTGCCAGATAGGAGTAGTATCATGAGTATCAGTTTACAGCCAGCCTGCCGGCACAGCGGTTGGATTTCTGCTTGCGACACTAGTGACCTGGGTTTGGGAATAAGCCTGGGTCATTAGAGGGCCAGCAGGGAAGGGAGAAGAATCATGTGCCCTCAGGACCACTTTCCTTCTCCAGGGGGAGGAGGGGTTCTGCACTTGGTGCAGGATTGACACCTAGTGGAGGCTAGGTTTATCACCCTGCGCTGACACAAGGTCAAGGGTTCTCTGGGACAGGACAGATGCTGGTGTCATTGCACATCTCTGCCCCAACCTACAGGGATAAAATCCCTCCACTACAGGCCGTCTCCATGATGCCATGCCCCCAGACTTCGATTAAACTCCTGGCTGAGGGTTCTCCCAACCAGATATGGTCCCTGGTTCCTGCAGCAGTGTAGTGGCCCACCCCTTGAGAGTATGCCAGGGGTGTCCGGGAGAGGGAGGGGCTTATCAGGAGGTGGAAGCCACAGGGGCACCGTGACCAAGGCTGATTAATGATGACCAGGAGTTGGGGCAAAAGTTTAATAAATATAAAAAAAAAAAATGAGTATCAGTTTACGAAGGAAGCGGGACCAGGTATTCTTGATTAAGTGGCTAGGCTGAGCCTCCGGGCGCCTGTAGTCCACATTAAATGCTATGTAATAATTGCAGCATAGTAGAGTGGCGATGGTGGGTGCACTTGGACCCTGCTTGGTATTGTTTAGTGTGGTGGTGAGTGGTGTTCACAACCAAGGGAGCTCAGTGGATGTACCCCTTCTGTCTGGAACCACTAACCTCAGTTCAATAGTGGGGATTGTGGGTGCCCTAGCTGATCCTTCCATTTCTCTCCTGTCATTAACCCCATGCCAGGTAAGCAGAGTGAGCAGGAGGGCTGTTGTTGTTGTTGGCAAAGTAGGTGATGCGAGTCCAAGTATTCGGTGAGTTTGTCTGCAACAATTTTTTCTAATGCTTTAAAGAGGGGAGAGAGGATGGATATAGGTTTATAGTTACTGCAGGAGGTACGATCACCATTCTTATGTAAAGATATAATAACTGCCCTTTTCCACTGAGTAGGAAACTGCCCTAGACATAGAGACATATTGAGGATTTTGCTTGGGGGGGTTAGCACTGCATCAATACCCAAGGAGAGCAGTGTCTAAGGAGTCAGCACTCTATCTGGTTTTATCAAGGAACTTGAGATAGGGGTGGGCAGCGCTAGGGGAGATTGTCTTAAAGCGAATAGGTGGAACCCCAGGGAGGATGGGGGGAAGTGACCTGTAGAAACAGAGAAGAAATCAGGGGGGGAAGATAGAACTGAGGTCAGAAAAAGCAGCACTAAAAGCATTTGCAATCTTGTCAGATACTTGGGTGGAGTCCCATCAAAGATTAGCATGGGGGAAGGGGAGGAGGATTTACCACTAAGCTCCTTAATATTCTCCCAGAAATTCCTCCCATTTCCCCAGGTAGCAGTGAGTCTATCCTGATAATAGACTGCCTTAGCTTGGCAGATAGCCCAGGTGCAGGAGTTACAGGCAGCGTGATAGAGTTGATGATCAGCATGGTGCATACATACGAACATACAATTGTGCCAGTAGAAACAGACCATCCAATCTATCTAAGTCTGTTCGTGTGTGAAGCTAGCACCCCTAGTTTGCAGCTGCCCCACTATCCCTCCCCTTTGTCACCCTTCTGCCACCCCCCACCTTTCCCACCCTCACTCTCCCCTGTTCCCTGTCCCATGACCTTTTGAAGCTGTTCACAGGCTTACATGATACCACCCATGCTGGTAGTGTGTTCCATTTTGCTACCACCTTGTCTGGGAAATAGTGTCTCCTCATTTCCCTCCTAAATCTTCCCCTTTCTGTTCTTAGTCCATGCCCCCTCGTGTCCCTCCCCCTCTTTAGCTTAAAGACCCCATCTGCCCCATCCTTATTGAGTCCCCACAGGGTGGCCGAACTCCAAGGCATGATGCCACAGATTATCATGGGCTGTCATTTGGTCAAGCAAGGACTGATTTATCCAGGGAAAGGATTGATTTTTTTACAATCCACTTCATGAAGGGGGCAAAGATATCACAGGCGGCTTGGAAGGAGCTAGTGAAGGACACAACAGCATCCACTGAAGTCAGATGACTGAGAAGAGACCTGTCAACAATTGGGAGGTGATTGCGGAAATGTACTAGGGAGCCTTTCTTCAGATGCTGGTGCCTATAAATCCTCGGGGGAGGAGATTTCCAGCTGTTGGACCAGTGGCAGGTGACAGGTGAGTTGTCACAGAGTGAATCAGACAGAGCCTGGATTTCCTGGATATGCTCAGGATGATTAGTGAGGATGAGATCAATGAAGGAATTGGTGCCCCTGCTTTTGTTTACCCTGGTAGGGGAATGTGCCATCTGAGACAGATTTTGGGTGGCAGCTGCATTCCTGAAACAAGACATCTGTGGGGCAAGCCAATTTGTGTTTAAATCCCCAAGTACAATAGTTTCTGAGTTTTTGGGGAGCTGAGAGATGATGTTTAGGATGGATGTGAAAGCATCCTTCTGATTTCGGGGAGGTATGTAAACTGACATCAGGTAAAATGATTTGCCAGGATTGCCAACAGTAACCTTTATGTAGAGAGTTTGGGCACCAGCAATGAGGTGTGCGGTTTTGATAGTAATGCCGGTAGTCCCAGAGGTAAATTGTACATTCCCCACCCCTTTTCTCCAGTCTGTCCAATCTGAACAGTGCACAGCCCTGCAGGATAACAACAGAGCCTGGGGTACTCTGTGGTAGTCACATTTCGACTTCTGCTAGAGCATCAGGGATGTGGAGGCTAAGCCAGGGTTGGAGTAGGGGGAATTTCGTTAAGAGGCTGCAGATATTGATGGTTGCCAGCAAGAGTTCTTTAGATTGCTTTGATCTGGGAGGAGGAGCAGCCAAGGGAAACAATCATGGGATTTAAGAATGCATGGGATAGACATAAAGGAATTCTGGAGGTCAGGGGTAAGGGGCAACAGACTTCTAGGAAAACATAAACTGAACTTACAAGCTCAAATGGGCAGACTGGGTGGGCCATAGGCCCTTATCTGCTGACACTGTCTATGTATCTATGTATCTATGTAAGGGGCCTGGATTGGGATGTATATTACCAGAGAGAATCAGGAAAATGATAGTGATCCTGGATAAGATACGTTGCAGGATTCTCTTATGAGCACGCTGTGAAGGGCCTGCAGGGGGGTGGTGCTGTTTGTTTACAATATGAGATCAGGTGGCCCAATACTTCAGGCCCATATAGGACTTAGGGTGAAATGAGGTTACTGGGGAGGGGTGGGTGGGGGCTACTGGGAGGCAGGGGTGGGACATAGTGATGGACAGGTGGGGTAGGGGTGATGGCAGGTAGGTGTAACCATTGGGATGATGGGGTGGTGGAGGGGTGGGGGAGCCTTAGAAGAGACAATATGAGGTGGGGCAGGCTGTGAATGTGTGGGAATGGAGCAGGGGGGGCACATGTAGAGAAGAAGCGACACAGAGAGGGGAAAAGACAAGGAATACATTTCCTGGCAGCAGGATGAGGGAGTCAAATAGTAGAGGAACAGTTTAGTTTGAATCTCTAAATAGCGACTTGAATCGAGACGGATAATTAGTGGCCACTAGTGACAGGCACTGATGATCTGCCTATGGGAAAGTGGGATGATTGTTTTTTAAGTTCACCTGACAAGCTCTATATAATACCAAGATTACCCAGGGTGGAGGTAGGGGCTGTGGGGGAGCCGATGCAAAGCATCGGCGGGGCCTCCTTCTCGAAGTGAGCTGGAGAATATCAGCAGGGCTTGTGGGCTTGCTAGCTTTCCAGCTCTGGGATCTTTATCTGACTGCAACATTTAGGGGGTCCGTTCCAGGGAGGCTCAAGGGAGGGTATCCGACTCTCACGACCTGCACCCATGAGGGGAGCTTGTGCTGTGAGAGAGAATAGAGGAGACAGATTTAGTAAGGTTAGTGGAGTAACAGGGAGCTCAGAGAACAGGAGGAGGGGATTCAGAAACATTCTGAGCAGGTTTCAAGTAACAACTACGTCTGAGGTCAGATTTACAGGTAATGTGAATCCGAATTAGAGTAAAAAAATTGCAGCAAGGGCCTTATATTCTTAAGGCAAATTTACATGTAACAGGTGGATTGTTTGATATGAATTTTTCAACTCTCCTAATTTCCTTAATCTCTCGTTCCATGTCTTGCTTTTCTGTAAACTCTTCCCATCAGCACACTGTTCTAAAGAATTTGTGCAAATCTGCCTGTATATGGAAATTGTATGAATTTTTGGCATGAAGCGGGTAGTCTCTTAGTAAGGACAGCAATCTCTGTGCTGTTAGGGTTTCTATGGATGAGAGAAAAAAAATCAGTATTGTCTGTAGTCTCCCCCTCCCCTACCTCTCTCTCTCTCTTCTCTTCCTCCTGCAAACCAATATAATCCTTCTTTGTGATCTGTTACCGGGCCCTGGGATCTCATGTGATACATAGGTTGTCTTGCACCAGAAGCTTCTTCCTGTAGGATGGATGTGGCCCACATATTGCAACAGGACACAACCCAGAATCTTTTTTTTTTATGTTTTTTTGTTATTCTTTTGGTAATTGGGTCAGGCCTACGAGGCACAAGGCCTGTTTTCAGGGGTGACTTGGAAGCTTTGGGGAAGTTAAGTGACTTGCTCAGGATCACACAGTATAAAAGTGGAGGTTGTGGGATTCAAGCCCTCTTCTGCAGGATGTACCAAGCTCATTCACAGCTCATTATGCTAACCTATATGTTATACTGAATTCAGGGTTTTCTGTACACACCAGTACTGTCCCTAAGGCTTGCACGATAGCACAGGTCCTTCTATTGTTCAAATCTGGTGATCCCACAGACCTAAACAACTACTGCCCCATTTCCATCCTTCCCCTCCTCTCCAAACTCCTCTCCAAACTTGTGAACACCCAGCTACAGAGTTACCTCAAAACGAATGATCAAATTAACACTGCCCAATCAGGTTTCAGACCTGCACACAGCACCACCTCTGTACTGTCACCAATGACTGGTTCCTTGCAATGGATAATAAACAAGTGACAGGTGCAGTCTTACGTGACCTCAGTAAAGCCTTCGACACTGTCGACCATGCTTTACTTCTTGATACCCTACTTTGCCATGGTATTACTGGACCTGCACTCCTATTGTTCAACAGCTACCTAACTGACAGACTCCAGCAGGTGAAAGGGGATCATTCTTTCTCTCCTCTACTAGCTATCAAAAGGGGTATCCCACAAGGCTCAATCCTTGGTCCTTTGCTATGTATGCTGTATATCAACAACATCAGAAATACCTCAGCAAAGGAAAAATTCATCTGTTTGCAGATGACATGTGGATTTACATCTCTAGACCATCTGTAACCAAAGCCCAGGCATATTTCCAATCCAAGCTCAATCTCCTCCAATTTAATCTGACACAATCAAGACTCCTCCTTAATGCAAAAAAAAAACAAAGACATGTACTTCTGTTATAACCACCTTACTTCCACCACAAATGCAATAACTTCCCTTCCCCCAATAAGAACTCACCTGTATGATGACCTTGATATTGTCACAAATTTTAAATATCTTAGGTGTGATCATGACCAGTACCTCACTTTTGTTGCGAACATTTCCTTGCTTATAAAAAAACTACGGCAACACGTTGGGTTCTTCTTCAGGAATAAAACCCTATTTCCTGCTGATGCCAGAATATGCCTAGTCCAGACAACCTTCATGCCTCTCCTAGATTACAGTGACATTGCCTATAGCCAATACTCAGACTCCCTTCTCCATCAACTGGACATTCTCTATCACAGACCAATCTGGTTCATTTCTAATGCCTGCAGATGCACACACCACTGTGAGCTCTATGTTGGTGTAGGCTGGACATCACTGTCAACTAGATGACTCTCTCACTCCCTCACCTGGCTCTGTAAAGCTCTCCTGGCAAAGCTTCCCCCTATACTGTTACTCTCTTTCATCAAATGACCAGTACATATTTGTTGCGTAACAACAACTTAATTATATTAGAAGTCCCCTGTGTACGGTCCCATTTCAGGGAAATGGCCATAAGTCATACCCTTCCCTTAGCCTGCAACAAATCCCTGCTACACCTCAGGCTACACAATCTAATACCCTTGCACAGCTTCAGTAAGCTGATTTCAGAGAAACTTAGAGATTGCTGTACATCCCACTAACTAACCTGAGTACCCCCTTCCCCTTCCTCAGCTACCCTACTCCATCTCACACTATTCTCAGTGCCCCCTCCTATCCTCACCTACTCTGCTCCCAGCTTGCACAATTACCACAGCCGATTGCAGACAAACTTGAGAATGCTGAATATGCCACTAACCTGATTACTACCCCTCCCCATCATCAGCTACTCTAATCCCATTTCACACCACTCCCAGTGCCCTCCTCCTATCCTCACCTACTCAGTTCCCAGCTTTCCTCATTATCACACTCTCACTACTTTACCTCCGCCTACCCCCTTCCCCCTCTGTTCACCCTGAGCACGGCTTGACCTTCCATCTCACCACTCTATTATCCACCTCTGATGCTCTATGGTATACTGTGAAAACAAATTGATCAGGTTGCCTCTCCAATGTAAAGGTATTGCCTCCAAGTGCCCAAGACACTGTTCTCATGAATGTGCCAGAGACACTGTTCTTATGTATATTAAGGAATAGACATGCAGGTGCATATGTGTTTGTATGTATGTGTTTATATACATGTAAATGTATATATGTGGCGTGTGTATAGGTACATGCATATATTTATTCATCTATCCTTGTATATAACACTGTATATATTTCCTATGCCAATAATACTGTACATAAGTATGCTGCATCTACCCATGTCCTTATTGTAATTATTACTTTTGCTCTGTACTCAAAGTATCAAAGTACTGTAAGTATATGTTTGTCCTTCCAGGACCTCCTTGTAAATTAGCCTGCTCAATGGAATTTTCCTGTCAGTAAACCTGAACTTGAGGTTTTGAGCCATAGAGAGGGTTCCAGATACCTCAAGGGCTAGAGACTGGAACAAATTACTTGAGTGCAGGGAAACGTTCAATATTCATACTTCGAATGCTTTGGACAGAACAGTTGAAATGAATGAGGATAACAATTGGGTTGTGTGCTGGTGGCTCCAGCTAGCACCGTGCCAAAAGAATTCCTAATGGCATATTTAACTATGACACTTCCTGCTAACTGATCATCTCTCTTGCGTCCCTTAGGTCTTCGGATGTAACTTCTCCCTATTTCTGTCCTTTGGTACCAGGTCTTCAATCCTCCCCCATATTATTGAATAGCTTCAGTTCATAATTTTTTACCCAACCCCCATATGCATTTCATATTTTGACCCTATTAATGATATTCTTTGACACTCCAAATCTTATCCATCACTGTCTCCTATGGCATGATCAAAAAAACTCTCATGACACCCCTCTTAGGCAGACCACTATGATGGCTTAGCTTTTTGTTCTGAACAGGGCAGTTGCCAAGTTAAAAATACACATCAGCATTCTTTCCATACATCTCTTTACATAGTCCTATTAACTATGCTGTCAGTCTCATCCATTGACTCTGGGCTTTCATTACTCCCTGTGAGCTAAAGGGACACTGTAAATGTACTTTATAGAACAAACACATTGTATAGGGAATAGTGATTTTACAGCAATAATATGAATCTAAAGTCTCTCTTAAGTTTACTCACAGACATTGCATATGCTAATAAGATTGATCCTTATGTACCTCTGCACTAGTCCGCCTCTGAATTGACAGCACTTGTTTAGTACACATATCTTTATTTTATTTTACTCAACCTATAGTACATTACAACTACTGTACCTACAAATATAGTTTTGTCAGTTGTGACAGGATTTCAGACAAGCAAGGGGGTGGAACTATAATTTATTTTAAATTGCATCTCAGTATATGAACTACAGGTCTATCTGCTCATGCCAGCTCGAATATTGAATTATGTCATGCAGAACCTATCCTGGGTAATTCCACCTATACTGTATTTATATTTCCCCTGTGCACAGTCTCTTGACTCTCCCATTCATTATGAAAGTTGCTTGAACCTGCAGTGAATTTATTCCTGTTGGAGACTTTAACATTAACTGGTTGAATCCTAAAAATAAGCATAATGAGATAACTCTCAACAAACTTCAGCCATCCAGAATCATTAGTGAGCCCTGTATCTAATAATTGCAAATGTGCCTCACTGTTAAACTAGATTCTTACTCCTCATACAGGCAGGATGTGCTGTTCAGGTGTTCTTCCAGATACAATTAGTGACCATTCCTTCATTTTCTGTGTGTGGAGAGCTAAACCCTGAAAAATGGCTCAGAGGTTTATCCACCTTTGAGATTTCTCCTGCTTTGACCTTGCCACTTTTAAACAAGATGTCACTGGTGCGAATTGACCTTTCTTATGGACATCAGCGATGTAACCCTAGCAGTCTCAGTCTCGCACTTCAACCAAGTATTCACTGGGCTTCTGGACAAGCATGTCCCATATATGACTAGGAGAGTCAGAGGTCAGGTGACTAACTAATTAGATTGCAACCTGCTGAAAGTGATCAGATATAGAGGGATAAAAGCTGCATAAGTTTAAGGTCACTAATGCAATGTCAGGCCTGCTTATATACACGAAGCATAGGAAGAACTGTAAGATGGCAATTCAGCACAGTAAAAAGCATCTATGATATAGTTGGCAAGCTGCATCAGTTGTGGAAATGCAACAAACAATCCCTGGGTCAGGATGGAAACCTCTTTCCTAATGACATGGTCGTAAATGGTACTAATTGCAACAGCACATTGACTGTTGTTACTTCATTTAATGCACAATTTGCTGATCTCTCTCAATACAGTGACTCCCACCCCCTTCTAGCCAGGCCCACCTTCAATATTATTAGCTGAGACTCACCCAAATTTCTGCTACAGACTTGTGAAGACCTCAGAGGCCTGTAGACTTCTCAGACAGATACCTGATTCAAAGTTTGCTGAATCAGATGGAATTGAACCAAAACTATTTATCACCACTGCCTGTGAGGTTACACATCTGGTCACTAAGATTATAAACCTGTCCCTTTCTTTTGGGACTACATCTGATTTAAGGAAGCTATCCAATATGCAGTAGTAGCCAGAGACATTGCCAGCTATTTCCAGATATTTCGCAAACATTCTCAAGAGTTTCTCTTTGCTGCTCCTACTATGGAAATGCAGAAAGCAGGAGATATTTCTGGAAATATCACAGAAATGTTTGGAAATATCTGACAGTGTCTGTGGCTGCTACTGTAATTCCTGTCTCTAAGAAAGATAATTCTAAAGACATCAGTAACTATAGTCCCATGCCACACTCCCAGCTATTAATATAATCCTGGAAAAAATAATTTCCCTCCATCTCACCAACTACCTGATCTCCTACACTCTCTTGAATTTGTTGCAACATGGATTGCATAGTGGACATACCTGTAGCACTACCACCATCCTTGTGACTCTTACTGTTAGCACTGCTAGTGCTATGGACAGGGATGACTTGAGTGGAGCTGTCTTTATAAACCTAGCCAAGGTTTTCAATATTGTGGATCATTCTTTACTATGCAGCAGTCTTGAATGTCTAGGTGTCATGCTAAGGTTACACTCTGGGAAGAAAATCAAACCAAACATTTAGTTGTCTGATTCAAACAGAGTATATTTATTAATTCAAAGCTACATGGTGCAGCTAATCACAACTGAACACCAAATTTTTTGAGCCATCTCAGGCTCTTCCTCATGCCTTTAGAAAGAGCACGAGACTGCTCTAACATGTTGGTGTCCATCTGTGACGTGCTGCATCATGTAGCTGTGAACTAATATATATATAATCTTTTTGAATCAGACAATCAAATATTTGGTTTGATTTTCTTCCCAGAATTTAGCCTTAGCATGATTTCCCATTTTGTTTGCTGACTTCAAAGCTGACTTCAAATGCTTGGAGATTGGTTACTTCTTCTGGTTGCTGCATACCATTCTTACAATATCTAGGTGTCCCATGGGCAGCCCTTTCCTTGTTTAGGAATAGCCTGCATAACAAGATTGAGTCTACAAAATTTAAAACCATTTATCCTGACTCTATACCTAACTGTGGGTGTATCCCAAGGATCAATCCTTGGTCCCCCCCCCACTTGTAAATAATAATAATCATTGTCTTGCAAGTGGCATACCCATTCAGTATGCAGACAATTTGGTTTTATCCTAAAGTGCAAAGAATATTGCTGACTTTAAAAGTCTGAACATCAACCTCCAGGAGGTACAATACTGGCTACTAACTGACAAGCTACTCTTAAATGCATCAAAAACCCAGGTGATGCTTTTTGGATCTGCCTCTAGGCTGAAAAACTGTCCATCTTCTCTGATGGTCTTGTGTAAAAAAGGTACCTAACTTGCTACTGTAACTAGTTTCAATTAACTTGGTGTCACCTTTGCTCCTGTCATAGACTTTTCATTACATGTCTCAGGCATCTGTAAGGCTGTTAATTCCAGGATCAGGATGTCTTGCAAAATTAAAAATAGCTTCAACCCCTATGCCCGCACTGCCATTGTCTGTGGAATCCTCCTACCAAAGCTCCTGTATATGGTTTCCCCTTGTCTTTCTCCTCCACCAAAACCATTGTACAGAAATGGGATGTAGCATACAGTAATATTTGCTTCTTTGCCCCCACTGTCAATCATGAAACACACCTCTGTGACTTATGTGCCTAGGTGGTGTGGCTCCTGTTCCCTCCAACTTGATTTTACTGTACAGTGGCAGCTATAGACATGATCAGATATTTCCTGATATTTCTATGATATCTCTGGAGAAATTTTCTTCCTGACTGCAGTTCCACTATGGGCCACCAGAAGGAATCTCTTTAGATATTTTGCGAAATATCTGGAAATATCTTACCATATCATGGCTGCGACTGTAGGTAGTGTCATCTACACTATCACTCACAAGACAATGCCAACTTTGCTTGCCTTGATCCTTCAACCTGTCTATAGCTCCTACCAACTGCAATCAGCTAACCATGGCCTGCTGATAATACCAAAAAGCAAACACATTTGGGAACAGTTAAGAAAAAGAAGAGCAACATCCATTACCTCCTTTAAGGAATATAGCCCTCAAATTGATAATACATATCAGCATGCAGGCATGTGCAAAATCATATTTTTATTTAATCAAAATTAAACATTTGCAATCAGCAAGCTGTGCCAAAACTCATGTGAGCTCTTATTATAAATAGGTGGTCAGACAGACAAGAAAGCCATACCTAACATTTCACTAGTTGCTTCATCAAGGGTTCAGCTAACTCAAGATAGAACCAAGGCTACAACAAATAACCCTAAGCAAGCTAGAACTGCACTCAAAAAACTGGAACACTAATTTTAATCATAGGAAGTGCTATAAGCAATGCTTTAACCACTCCTGTAGTAGAGGGGAATCGAATAGCAGATCTAATCAAAGAATTAATAATAATAAAAAGTCAGTCTCGGACCAATGGAACTCTGCTAATATAAAAGTGGTACCTTCACAAAAAGGAGAGAATAAGATCCAGAATCTGAAGAAGGGGAGAGACCAATTGCAGGGCCCCAAAACTACAAAAAAACTTAACCAGCCAGGAGAAAGGCACATAGAGGCTGCAAGGATAGTTTAAAAGGAAACACAAAAACAAACCATCAAGCTATTCAACACTATTTGAGAAAGAAAACATCACATAATAAATCTATCTAGTGTCACCCTATCAGGGGCATAATTAAACATCCTCGGCAAAGGCTTAACTTTTATTCCAGAACCCATTGCTAACCCCTTTAAAATACATGCTGATTTAGAAAAACTTTCAAAAAATTCACCTAAAAACATTCTTTGTCAGAAAACTCAACATGTGTCCTGAACCTGTTTCTTTACATGGCACTGCCCCAAGTAATAATCCTGATGTCAATAACACTATGCCTAATAGGTTGCCCCCTAGTGGATCAGATACATCTAAAGCCACTGGTGCCCAAGCAACACTAAGCCTTCCCATTCAGTCTATTGATGCTTTAATAGAAACAACATTGAACTGTCTATACTCCAAATTTCTGGACATGACCCCTGATACCCCTTCTGATTGGACTTCCACATTAAACCTTGATTTGGATTTATTAACAAATTTAGTAATAGAAGATTATTTGGATAGTCTGCAAAGTTGTGGCTTCACATCAAGGAGAAAAAGCTTCAAACCACAATCTGTATTTTATCTTAACAAATCAACATCTCCAGTTATTACTACTTTCAAGTAATTAGTGATACAAGAAACAGAAATAATATTTACATAATCAAAACACTATAAACATTCTAATCTAGCTCAAGGAGAATCCTTGGATTTACAGGAAATTGAAAAGATGGACCAAATTATCATAAAACTTTCTGATAAAGGAGAGCAGGTACTAGTGATGGATCACTTTACCTATTTGAAGGAAGCCCTTATCCATCTGAATATTATTCAAAACTTCAACCTCATCTACCAGAACCCCACCTCCTCTACCAGAGCCATACACCTATATTTGTTTGATGCTTGAACCGTTTCCTAAATGATAGCCTACATTCTGGGTTGATAAGTAAGGGTGAATTCCTGTATTTAAAGCATGAAACTAAGGTTCATGCTAAGAGTGCATTATGAGCAATAGGACAATGCCCCTGATGCACTCCTGTCTCAGTACCCATAATCCTGTAGGTGCATACCTGATAAAATCAGTTTGTCCTGCTTGCTTTTAAATGTTAATTTGTTATTACTTTGGGCTGGCAATATAGCCTAGAGGTTAGAGGAACGAGGTGTGAACGAGCTTGGTACATCCAGCAGACCAGACCTGAGTTTGATTCTCACAACCTCGACTTGCATACTGTGTGACTCTGAGCAAGTCACTTAACCGCCCAGTGCTCCCAGGTCGGCCTAAAAACAGGCACTTGTGCCTAGTGGGCCTTACCCGGTTACCAAAGAGTAAAATAAAAAATTAAAATAAAAATTACTTGAAACAATATCAGCTGGTAGAGCATTCCGACAACTAACAGGGAAGAGATTGGTGACCGGTTGGGGGGCACTACACTACTGAAACAGTGATTTTAAATATGAGTCTGTGGTCAGGGAGGGGGGAGGGACTCTGGACTACTAGAGACTGTATTTATTTATTTGAGGAGGGGATCAATGACCCGGGAGGGATGGCTACACTATGGGAAATTATTTAAACAATTAAGGTAGGCAATCGAGAATGGGAGGGACTGCTAAACTATGGAAATTTTTTTTAACATATTGGGTGGGTGATCAGGGACCAGGGAGTGACAGCTACACAATGGAAAATGTCTTTACCATATTGGGTGGGCGATCAGGGACCGGGGAGTGACAGTTACACAATGGAAAATATTTTTACCATATTGGGTGGGAGATCAGGGACTGGGAAGGGACACAACACTATTGAAAATAATTTCACAATATCAGGTGGACAATTAGGGGCCAGTGAGGGACCGCTACACTATGTAACATTTTTTTCCATATTGCATGGATGAAGGGACCGGGGGGGGGGAGAGCTGCAGTACCTCCACTAGCCACCATGGTTGCACAGATTACCACCAGGTTTTTGTCAGCAGTAATTGCTCCATGCATGGGCCTTCATAAATGGCACTTGCATGCAGCAAAATCTTTGTGAATATTTATGCAGGGATCTGCAGGCCCCCTCCCTTCATTTGCATTGTGGCCCTCCTCCCAACTTTGCCCCAGCTCAATCAAAGTTTGCCTGGGCAAACTGAGCTTTGTGAATACCAACTACAGGCAAACCCCTGTTTACCAGGGGCAAACTGGGTTGGCGCCTGGGAAAAGTTACATGAATCTGGCCCCTGATATCCCATGTTATCTAATTTACTACCTATATTTTCATAAAAACATAGAAGGTTAGTCACACATGATCTACCTTTTTTTAAATCATGTTGATCAGCATCTATGTCACCCAATAATAAATTAATTCTGTCTTTTTTTTTTCTGTGTGTTATCGTTTTACCCCACCGACATTCCGGTGACTGCCTCTCCTTCGGGCCTCCTAGTTCTCCACAATTCCCGGCAATCCCTCTTCAGGAGCTCTACCATCTGCTTCCACATATTGCAGCTGATCCCCGTGTTTGTCCCAGCATATCCCATTGCTGGGAGGTTTCCCCTCCTCTGAGGAGGAAGGCACCGGGGAGAGGGAAACCCAGAAGACTATTTTTGTTATGATCCCAGGGACACTGCTGTGGAGGAAGAGGCTCCCCAGAGGTATACGGTGGCATGGAGGATGGAAGCCGTCATCCGGCAAGCACCGCAGCAGTTTTCCAGTTATCGAGAGTCCCTCCCAAAGGTTAGGTGTAGTGCCCCTGTCTCCACTAGGGGCCACTACAGAGCAGGGCCATCCTCTAACCCACCCCAGGAGAGGAGAGCAGTCCTCTGGATGCTCAATCCTCTTCTTCCCCTGCTAGCCCCTTGCGTCCAAGCCTGTTCCTGAACCCGGTTTGCTGGCGTGGTTTTGAGGTGTGGTGTCCAGCACCTCAAACCTCTGCACCACCGCGCTGGCTTTAATTCTGTCTTTAATAGTACTTTGCAACATCTTCCCAATAATAGATGTTAAGCTTACTGGACCATAATTTTCTACACAATGTTTCTCCCCCTTTTTAAATAGTGATGTCATAAGAGCTATTTTCCAGTCGCATAGAACTTCATTATGGTTTCTGCTGTTTTCAAATATTATTTTAAATGGGTGAACCAAACTAGTGGCCATCAACTTTATCATATCACAGTGATCTTATCCGGGCCGGTATGATATGTTCTCCAGTATTATTAATCTTATTAATCATTTCTTCTTCTGAGATCTCAGCTTTTGTGCCTGGGTTGATTAGACACATATCAAGATGTTTTTCCATTTTTGCATACACCGAATAGAAATTATCCTTACAAATATCTGCTATTCCATTTGGGTCATGAACTGCTATTTTATTTTTATGCTGATTGCACGCATGTGCAAGAAACAAATTGCGGCAGCTTTCTCCACAAGCAGGTTGTGGAGGCATGGCACTGTTGTGGCTAATGCCCCCACAGCCTTTAAAGGCTTGCCCAGTGTCCCCCAATGCAGTGGCATGCTGCTGCTGACACTAGTTCAGCCAGCGTCCCACCAACTTTTAAAAAATCAGCCACTGCAGTCAGGGGCCACCTCATCATTGCAGCATAAGCCATTTGCTGCAATGAGGGAGCGACCCGTCATTACAGGGCAGGATCTTGACACACTGATATTGTTTGTGAACATGGTGGAGGTTTACCACCGTGTTCACAAACAATATTAACTCCTCATGTTTATTTGCCGATGGGGGCCCCAATCCCCATCAGCTTCAGTGCCCCAATATGTATGTTGCCAATGGGGGAGCCCACTCCCCTTCGGCATTATGTAAACCCCCACGTATATTTTCTGCCAGCAGGGTGCCCAATCCCCATTGGCATAATGTCACCCCCCCTTTTTGTTGTGTGCAGATGGGGGTGCCCAATCCTCTGTTGGCTACAGCTTTCCCACTGCAAAACAAAGACTCCAGTGGCATGCTGGGAGCCCACCCCAATGTGCCACATGCCCCTGTAAAATAAAAAATGGTCCCGCAAAGTTTTTTTTTTTTAACCTGTAAACAAGGAAACTATCCCTCAGCGGTCTCCCTGCCCTCCCACAACCCACGCCCACCCACTGCGCACCCTGCCTCCCCACACCCCCCCTCACCCCATACTTACCTCCGGAGCTTGGCACAATGATCTACGGTGGACTGGGAACACATCTGCACTCTTCAAAGCCGACCGCAAACAGAGGAAATGCTGGTAAGCTGTATAATGGAATAAATGTTTTTTTTCCAACTTTAATGCATATCTTAGTCATTTTTTGGAATTTTGGCACCAAATTTTCAACATGGGGTTTTTGGGACCCCTCCTCATGAATTCTGGCACTCTCATGCCGTTAATTGACCCCGAAAGGTGATTTCACGGTCACTGCATGGAATCATCTTTTGGGGCCGATTAACGAAATGGCAGTGCCAGTGTTCATGAGGTGGGCTCTCAAAAAGTTGTAAATTTGGTGGAAAAAATCCAAAAAATGTTTTACTAGCGTGCATTGTGCAGTTGCTACGCACACTCATAACATCATGAATTTGCAATATTTTCATGCCAGATTTTCAACATTGCCATTTTTTCACACCTCCTTGTGAACAGTATAGCTGTCATTGTTCACATCCTAGCCGAAATGTGGTTTCTCACATCCGGCGCAGAATAGCCTGGTCACTGTGGGAAGTTAGTGCTTGGGACAGATTAAGAAATGACAGTGACACTGTTCATGAGTAGAGGGCCTACAATGCCTACATTGAAAATTTGGTGACGATACTCCATAAAATGACTGTGTTATAAATATGTGTTGCACAGTTTGCACGCACGCTCATAACTTCGTGAATTTGTAATATTTTCACTCCAGATTTTCAACATTGCCATTTTCCCACACCTTCTTATGAACAGTACAGCTGTCATTTTTTCCATCCTGGCTGAAATGTGTTTTCACATCTCTGGCACAGAATAGAGCGGTCGCTGTGGGAAATCACTCTTCAGAACAGAATAAGAAAATGACAGTGATACTGTTCATGAGCAGAGGTCCTAAAATGCCAATGTTGAATATCTGGTGATGATAGCCCATCAAATGACTGTGTTACAAGTGTGCGTTGCACACTTTCCATGCACCCATGTAACTTCGCAGATTTGTAATATTGTCATGCCAGATTTTCAACACTGGCATTTTTCCACACCTCCTTATGAGCAATACACCAGTCATTTTTCACATCCTGACCGAAATGTGTTTTCACAGTTCCGGCGCAGAATAACGCGGTCGCTGTGGGAAATCAGTGTTCAGAACAGATTAAGAAAATGACAGTGGCACTGTTCATGAGCAGAGGTCCTAAAATCCTTATGTTGAAAATTTGGTGAAGAAACTCCATAACATGACTGTGTTACAAGCATGCATTGAACTGTTTCCATGCACCCTTGTAACTTAGCAAATTTGTAATATTTTCATGCCACATTTTCAACAGTGGCATTTTTTCACACCTCCTTACGAACAGTACAGCTGTCATTTTTCACATCCTGGCAAAATTATGTTTTTTGCACTCCTGCCAGAGAATAGCGCGGTCACTGTGGGAAATCAGCATTTGGGATGGATTAAGATCAAGCGAGTGACGGGGTAGTGACTGAACTCAACTGAGCTCTGTCGGGATTGCTGCGGATTTGTTTGTGGGCAGGAAAAGGGCCCAACACAAGAGTCCAGTACAAAAGAGCAGCCTGCAGCACTGGGAGAAACAGAATGAGAGAGAGGGAGGGGGAGTGAACGAACTCACCGGAGCACTGTCAGGACTGCTGCAGATTTCTTTGTGGGCAGAAAAAGGCGTCAATGCAGGCAGGGGCCCAGTACAAAAGGCCAGCCTTCAGCGGTGGGAGAAACAGTATCAGCAAGTGAGACCGGGGGAGACTGAGTGAGCTCAACGGAGCTCTATCAAGACTGCTGCAGATTTCTTTCTGGGCCGAAAAAGGTGCCAATGCAGGCAGAAGACCTGTACAAAAGGGCAGCTTGCAGCGCCTGCACAAACAGAATGAACGTGTGAGAGAGGGAGACTAAGCAACCTCAACGGAGCTCTGTCAGGACAGCTGCAGATTTCTTTGTGGACAGACAAAGGTGTCAGTGCAGCCAGGAGCCCCGTACAAAAGTGCAGCCTGCAGCGCCAAGAGAAACAGAACGAGAGAGTGAGAGAGAGGAAGTACGGAAGTTGATTGAGACTGCTGCAGATTTCTTTGTGGGCAGAAAAAGGTGGCAATGCAGGCAGGAGCCTAGTAGAAAAGGCCAGCTTGCAGCCCCAACAGAAATGGAATGAGTGAGTGAGAGAGGGGGGGAGTGAGCCAGCTCAATTGAGCTCTATTGTAACTGCTGCAAATTCCTTTGTGGGCAGAAGAAGGCAACAATGCAGGCAGGAGCCCAGTAGAAAAGGGCAGCCTGCAATGCTGGCAGAAATGGAATGAGCAAGTGAGAGAAGGGGAGTGAGAGAGCTCAACTGAACTTTGTCAGGACTGCTGCAGATTTCTTTGTCAGCAGAAAAAGGCACCAACAGAGGCAGGAACCCAGTACAAAAAGGCAGCCTGCAGCACCACGAGAAACAGAATGAGTGAGTGAGACAGGGGGACTGAATGACCTCAATGGAGCTCTGTGGGGACAGCTGTGGATTTCTTTGTGGGCAGAAAAAGGTGCCAATGCAGGCAGGAGCCCAGTACAAAAAGGCAGCCTGCAGCACCACGAGAAACAGAATGAGTGAGTGAGACAGGGGGACTGAATGACCTTAATGGAGCTCTGTGGGGACAGCTGTGGCTTCTTTGTGGGCAGAAAAAGGTGCCAATGCAGGCAGGAGCCCAATACAAAAAGGCAGCCTGCAGCGCCGGGAGAAACACAATGAGCGAGTGAGACAGGGGGAGTGAGCAAGCTCAACGGAGCTCTATTGTGACTGCTGCAGATTTCTTTGTTGGCAGAAAAAGGCGGTAATGCAGGCAGGAGCCCAGTACAAAAGGGCAACCTGCAGCACCGGAGAAACAGACTGAGCAAGTGACAGAGGGGCAGTGAGAGAGCGCAACAGACCAATGCAATCAACATTCGGCATTGACAAATGCTTGTTTATTATTGGGCCTGTTGCATTTTTTTGTTTTTTTAATCAGGAAATGTAGCTGTAAAAGGACTTGCAATTATCATTTTAGCATTAATTGCAATATTATATTCAATAATTCTTTTTGCTGAGTTTACTGCATTTTTACATTTTTTGTAAGTTTTTATATTTTTCCCATTAGTGTTCTCTATTAACTTTCTTGAAGGAGCTAAAAGCTCTTGTTTCTCTCCTTAAATGTTTCTTGATTTTGGTTGTAAGTCATCTGGGTTTTTTCCTTCCATTTATTTCCTTTTTCTATTTCAGAATATACTTATCACTAATGCTCAAAATAACATTCTTGATTTTAATCCACATGTTCTCAGTGTTGCAGTCTGATAAAAAAAAGTATCCCAATCAATAGTGGAAATAGCTTTATTTATTTCAACAAGGTTTGCCTTATTATAAAAATAAAATTCAGATACTCTCAAAGATAGTCCAAAGGTCTCTACATTTTGTTTACTTCCCAAGATGCATAAGGACCCCCAGCACATGCCTGATAGAACCATCATATCAGGGATAGGGTCCATCACTGAGAGACCAAATTTGTAGATGCCTTTTTACAAACTTTTGTCATTCATCTTCCTTCCTATTTAAAGGGTACAAAGGTGGTGCAGAATGCCCTACATGACATTAAATGGGATGCAGGTTACTTGTGGCTTACTAATGTTGTGACGTAGCTTTATACCTGCACCCGACATCATCTGGGCCTAAATGCTGTCCGCTTTTGCATGGATTCTTCTGACACTAATGAAATCTTGTCTGCTGATTTTGTACTGGCAGACACTGACAGCAATTACTTTACTTTTAACAACAATTTTTATCTTCAAACCTGTGGCACTGGCATGCGGTCAGTGATGGTGCCCTCCTACACTAACTTATTTATGTGATGGTGGAAGGAGGTTGGCATCTATGACCCCAGGCAGAACCCCTATGCTGGGAGGATCAAGAACTTTGTCCATTTTATTAATGACATTTTGATTATTTGAGATGGCATTGTGGAAGAAGCAGGGGCATTTGTTAATGAAAACCCCCACCCCCCCAAAATAAATTAGTGTAACCTTCAATATATGCTTACCAGATCAAAACAAAATGTCATAGGGAATACAGTAGAGGCAAAACCCCAAAGTGAAAACAGCTAAAGGCAAAATAGCTACAGGGATACTGTAGTGAATGGTCACAAGAGCTATTCCTGTAACTATATAGCTTTCAGTAAAACAGGTTAAGGTCTGCTGCCGAGCAGCTTGCATGGCTCACAGGGTAGAGTTACAGACAGGGAGAGTGGTGGAGCACCGATGTCATGGGGTTCAATTCCCTGTCCCAGGACATTTAACATATTTAATTTTTTTGTCTTCCCGGGATTCCTTTTTCCCATTCCACTTTGCAAAAATCACCCCCATGAGATTTCTCATCATCCCTGAGTAGCCCCCCTGGAGTCAGTGATAAAGTTGGAGGGTATGGGATGCAGCCCCCCCTGTAACGGAGGGTGCGGGGACAGATCCCCCTGCAAAAACAAAGTGTATTTGTTGACTTTGGCAAAGTAGCGCACTACTGTTGTTTTGTGCACTATCTTTGCTGTCTGCATTTTGGCTTCAGGGTTTTTGATCGCACTGTTATTGGCTGCGACATTATGACCCGGTGCCAAATTGATGTACTACATCCACCCCTCAGAAACAGTCTTTTTAGATTTGACCCTTAAAGACATTGCAGACACTGGCAAAATTGTAACTGAGAACTACAAACAACCTTCTGCAGGCAATATAATCCTCAGAACTTATAATTCTCATCGTAGCCATATATTGGACAACATTCCTTATGGCCAGTTTTTCCACCTTCACCAGAAATGTTCTGACCTACACAGCTATGACAAACAGGCAAATGGCCTACAATGTAGGTTATAAGACAGGCTATAAGACAAAGCTATTGACCACAGCTAATTGTAAGGCTAAGGGTAAAAACAGAGAACTTATGCTCAAATTTAGACAGAGTCTGTTATCTGACCAGATTAATTTTATCACACAGTATAACACAACAGCTCATAGAATAACAAGGGCTATGAAGAGATTTTAGCCTATTTCCTATGCTGATCTTAATCTTAAACATTATCTAGGAAAGCACCCACAGGTGGTATTCCATAGGGGTAAAAGAATACAGGATTTTGTGGCTAAAAGCCACTTAACTCAAAGTGGGAATCTTCCTTTAACTTCATGTTCTGGATTCAGCAGCTGCCATTCCTGCAACATTTGTTAATATGCCCAAGAAGGTCTCACCTTGACAAGCCCAATCAATAATCATGTCTTTGACATTAAACATCACATGACTTGCAGGAACTCCTACATTGACTATGCTATATGGTGCCCATGTGCTGAACTGTGTATACAATGAATAAAACACCCTTTGAAAGAGTGTATCCAAGAACATGTATGGTCTATTTTACATGCCAGATGTGACACTTCTGTTGTCTCGCACTGGACTGTTATGCACAACTCAAATGTTAGCACATTTAGATTAATGGGGGTAGATTGCATACAACCCCTGGTCAGAGGATGAGACAGATTGCATATGCTCCTACAAAAAGAAAGTAGGATTATCTTCACTTTGGGGGCTTTTTATCCAGTGTGACTCAATGATAGATGGGATATATTACCCTATGACTAAAACTAAAATATTGATAATTTTTTTAGTCTTTTCCCACCACTTTATTATGTTATTAGTTAATAACTGATACTTTATTTTTTCCCTTTTTAGGTGAAATTGTTGTATTGTTTTGGATCACTAGTCTCTTCTTTGAAATCAACTCAAAAATGCAGGCTACATGATTTTTAATATTGTAAATTAATGAACTTCTGAATTAAAGCTTATGCTATATGTGTCTGTATATACTGTATATTCTTTGCAAAAAAACAATGTTAATGCATCAGTTAGGATTGATGATAGAGTGAAAAAAGTAGGGAAATATTATGTTAGGATTTCCAACCCTAACACCCCTGCTCCACCCCAAAGTGAATGAGGGGTGCAGTTATCCTTGGGGTTGTCAACCCTAATGCTCCCCCTTGTATGTTCTCATGAAACATACAGTGGCAGCCATGATATGGTCAGATATTTCCAGAAATTTCATGAAATATCTAAAGAGATTCTCTCTGGTGGCCCATAGTGGTAATGCAGGCAGGCAAGAAATTTCTAGATATATCACAGACATTTCAGGAAATATCTGACCATATCTATGGCTGCCAGTTGTAAACACCTGTCTCCATCACATCTCAGCTTTTCTGTTACTGCAATGGGGTGAGTGTTAGGGTTGACAACCCCAAGGAAGACTCCACCCCCCATATGCTTCAGGGGTTGTCAGGGGTGTTAGGGTTGGAAACCCTAACATAATATTTCCATACTTCTTTTGCTTTAACCCTAACTGATGCCTTAACATAGCTTTTTGCAAAGAATGTCCTAACTTTTTGAAATACTGTAATCATATCCCCATCTATAGTGTTTGAGAAACAGTATTCGTATAGGCCCTGCACTCCCCTGCCTCCATAGATATGTATATGTCACTGTAGAAGGGCCTGTGATTCCATTTATAGGACAACAGCAAACAAATTGTCAGAATAGCTATCTTATTACCCCACCTCATGTGCCTGGTACAGGAAAGTTTTGAATCCCTGCCAAAACATAATTCTGCTCAACTACAACGCTATTCCATACCACAGGTGCAAAAACACAGTTTTGCCAGGATTTGAAAAATGCCAGCTGTGACATACATGAGGTGGGGCAATAAGATGTTGAAAAATGTGGTGACAAAATATTTAAATTTCCAAAATTACAAGCGTGCATTGTGAAATTGTAACAAATGGTTATAACTTTGCCATTTTTTCATATTTTGACCCCACATTTTTAACATAGCCTTCTTATGACCCCACCTCATGGACAAGGGTAGGATAACTTTTCAAATGCAGCCCAAAATGTGAATTCATCAAGCTACCAGGAATACACCTTTCATGTGTGAGTTGCATAATGACAGTCATATTGTTCATGAGGTGAGGCCCCCAAAAGGCCATGTTGAAACGTTGGGGTGAAAACATCAAAAAATGGCTGAGTTATGTATAAAAGTTGAAGGCCCTCTTTGAAATACATTGAACCGCATTTACCTTAGTTTTTCAGACTGCAGTTGCCAGTTCCAGCAGCAAGAGGTGTATTCAATTGCAGAGTGAATCTCGGACCTGGGAACTGTTCAGGTGAGTGAGGGTATGTGGGGGTGCACTGGGAGGCATGTGGGGTTGTGGGTGGTTGAGGTGGGGGATGGCTGTTTGGTGAGAGACCATTTAGTTTTTTACAGACTTAAAAAAAAAACAGATTGGGACAGCGATCAGAGTTCTACCCTTGATATTGACATGTTACTTTGGCATAAAATAAAGATACAAAATTCAAATAATACAAACACAATGATAAAACTGAACAGCAGTGGCTCGAGGACAAGGGACAACACTAGAAATCATCACATTACACAGAGCGTGATTAAAATTGGAATAGCCAATTCAGTGATAATGTGGAATCTAGCACTGTTCTAGCTTCCAGATTAGACTAGATAGCTTCCTGACAGAATGACATTGTGGGTTATGCATCATAGGTAGGGGTAGTAGTATTTTATGTTATAGGTCTAGATGAGTGTCCATGCACACGTTATGTATTATCACTGCCATGCAGCAGGAAGTGGAGGCAATACATACACCAAATCCCTTCTGTCTCAATAGTACTATGTTACTATACAATTTTAAGTAGACAATATATTGATAAAAATTGAAGTTATATTCTGCAACCATCAATTTTGCTTTAACCTGAGCAATACAATAGATGCTTTATTTTAAGTCTTCTTCAATGCTTTCTTTAACCTTTAATAGAAAAAAAAGCAATAAGGGGTTATGTTCCCCTTTAGCATTTTTAACAAACACTATTTTCTTGCCTACAATAATTCATGTTAGGAATTGCATTACAATGACTTTTCAAAGAAACATCTTATTTATTTTGCAATTAAGCTTCATTTCAAGTATGACAGTTATGTGTGTGGCAACGTGAATTAATACTTTTGTGTTTTTAAAGGCAGGTAGCCCTTTTAGGTTGATATTAACACAGTGGCTAGCAGTGGAGGTGGGCAGTTTGAGCCAGTCACCTCAACTTTATATCTGTGACAACTGGGTGCTGGTGGCACTTTTAAACTTCATACATTTGTTACTGCACACTGACCTTTCTAGTGCCCATATTGGTAATGAAAAGCAACCAAACATTTTGCAAACAGCCCTTTTATAGGGTGGAACATGCATTAGAATCTGGCAGTGTTACATGCTGTGCTCCTTGAGAAGACCAGTGTGTACATGTGATCGTGCTCCCACCCACTTGTGTGCCAGACCCTCCAATAGTGGCACCTAGCTATGGAGGTGCCAAATGCAGTGGCTACTGATTAAATAGACTTAATTTATATTTAACATTTTATTACAACAATGGAGCCCCAAAATAAGCAACTTGTCAGACTTGGTATAGTATTCAAATAAGCATATGTCAGAGTATTGATTGCTCCAAGTTTCTAGATTTACAGAGAGTTAGGTGGAGATACACTGTAAAAAGGGATTTTACAATCAAATCAGTCACCAATTTCCATATTTATGGTATCTCACCTTAGCGATCACTTACGGGTTAAGAGGAACTGCAGTTTGGAGTCAGATTTGGAAGAAACATTGGGAGATATGGAGGATTGGTTTAGACAGAGAGGTTACTCATCTAGCATGTTGAATAATGCAAAAGACAAAATTATGTTGAGACCAAGAGAGGAACTGCTGGTAATAGGGGAAAAAATCACAACATTCGATAGGGAATAAATGTATGCTTACTTTAAAATTTAATGACATGTTTTATGACATCAAAAGAACAGTTAACAAGCAAACACAAGTATTTGTCAATGCCAAATGTTTGCTTGCTGGCATTAGCAGTGGTAATGCAGGAGTTAGGCAGATGCAGTATAGGAATGGCATTGAAGTATTGAACTGATGCCAACTCCACCCTCACCTTTCAGAGATGGACAGGCATTGGGGTGTGCTCTGGGCCGTCGCCCATGGCGGTCACAACATTTTACCTCATCCTACCTCTCAGACACTGACAAGTGTTGAGGTGTGTCTTGGAGTGTTTGGGCTTTACATTCACCTCATTCCATAAGGAAATACACTGAAATGTGTGCAGTATAGAAGAATGGGGTGAACTCTGGCAGCAAAGGGTCCCAGGCGCACCTCGATGCCTATCACTGGCTACACGGTGGGGGTGGAGGTGGAATGGCATGAACATTACTATTGAAAATTCCAAGTTACACCCCTGACGCCTGTCAGTCCTTACAGGGTAGGGTGTTATGGTCAAAAACCCTAATGCCCTGGGCATTTCTTGGTATTTTTACTCCAAGTTTTCCACATGAGTTTTGTATGACCCCATTGCATGAACGGTGACTCTATCAGGTCTTTAGGAGAAAGGTGATTTTGCATAGCGACTGAGTCACTTGGCGCCACAGGTGCAAAGACAGATTTCAAACAGGATGTGAAAAGTGACAGGTGTACTATTCATGAGGAGGTGTAAAAAATAGCATTATTGAAAATCTGGAGTGAAAATATGCAAAAACTGGTGGTCACGAGCTTGTATAGAAAATGTGCAATGTACACCAATAATGTAATTAGTTTGGGGATTTTTTACAGCAGATTTTCAACACAGGCATTTTGGGACTTCTGCTCATCAACAGTGTCACTCTAATTTTCTTAATCTGTCCTGAACACTAATTTCCCACAGCAAATGTGCTATTCTGCGTCAGGAGTGTGAAAACACATTTTGTCCAGGTGTGAAAAATGACTGCTGCCCTGTTCATAAGGAGGTGTGGAAAAATGTCAATATTGAAAATCTGGACTGAAAATATTACAAATTCATGAACTTATGAGGGTGTGTGGAAATTGTGCAATGCATGCTCATAACAGAGTCATTTTATGGACTTTTGTTATCAAATTTTAAAGATAGCCATGTTAACACCTCAGCTCATGAAGACTGTCACTGGGGTTTTCTTAATCTGTCCCAAAAATAGATTCTGCATAACAACCATGCCATTGTACGCTACGGTCGGGATATTCAAAAGGGATGATTATGGCGCAACAGGGGTGCACCATGTACAACCCACTAATGTGTCCCAAGCACTATTGAAAGGAGCAAGATGACCTGCCCAAATCCCGGCGCGCTGGGGAGCAACTCTTACTGTGGCAGGCGGCGAATGGCAGGAGAGTGCCCATGACATGCCGCAGACATCCCGATATTCAGTCCAGGATGTGCAGCACATATGCCAGTGCACCCCACATTGTGCCACACAGGAGGGTGCAAGATGTTCCTGAAAAACAGGGAACAAGTCAGGAACACCCACAGGGGGCTGCCGCATTGCATGGTGCAACACAGCAGCAGCCTGCCATGGGTGGCCACCTGACCTCCCCAGACACCATATCAGGGCACACAGCCCCCCTGGTGGTCCAGTGGCCCCCCTCTCACCCAATCATGGACAGAACTAAGAGAAAGATCCCTGGTGGTCAGTGGACCTCCCTCCCCTCACTCGATTGCGGGCAGTAGTATAAAATTATTTCATGGTGGTCCAATGGAACCCCCCATCACCTGATTGTTTGCACAAACATATGGAAATACCCTGGTGGTCCAGTGGTAGCCCCTCCCCACATTCCCACTGCAGTACCCCACCACCCTGCACCCCCCCAGTCAGCGGCGGGTGGCAGCACCCTGCCCGCAAGCCGCCTGTCCACCTGCTGACTGACAGAGTACAGTTTGGCTGCACAGCTGTTGGTCCACTGCATGGGCCAATGGGCGTGCAGTCCAAACTGTACTATAAGGTCCCGAATTGTGTCCATTCACAGTTTGGGACTGTGTAGTACAGTTTGAACTGCACGCCCATTGGCCCACACAGTGTACCAATAGGCGTACAGCCAAATTGTACACTGTCAGCCAGTGGGTGGCTGGGTGGCTTGCGGATGGGGTGCTACCACTTGCTGCTGACTGGGGGAGTGCAGGGTGGCAGGGTACAGCAGTGGGCAGGTGGGGAAGGGGTACCACTGGACCACCAGGGTATTTCCGTATGTTTGTGCCTGTGATCAGGCGATGGGGGGTTTCCACTGGACCACCATGGAATCATTTTATATTACTGCCCATGATCAGGTAAGGGGGGAAGGTCCACTGGACCACCAGGGATTTTTATTTTACTTATCCCTGTGATTGGATGGGGGAGCCCACTAGACTACCAAGGATTTTTGTTTTACTTCTTCCCGTGATCGGGCAAGGGGGGGTCCACTGGACCACCAAGGATCTGTCTTATACTTCTGCCCACAATCAGGTGAGGGGAGTCCACTGGACCACCAGGGATATATTGTTCATGTATGCACATGATCAGGTGGACAGGCAGGGGAACTGTAGGGTGTTGGTCCCCAATGGCTGCAGCTGGGCAGGGCATCAGATGCAACTAGCTGGGGATCAGTGTACCACATGCAAATGGAGTTATAATGAAATGCAAATGGCCCCATTTGTGCCTTGCATGCATAATGGCCTCATTTGCATGTGCAGTTCTGAATATCACTTTGATGCGCCTAGCGCAAGTGCACTTGTGTTGGCACATTCCCCTTCCCCATTCTGCCACTTGCACCTGGTGCAGAGGTACTGTGCCATGCACAATGCATGCACCCTCAGTGCCATATTTAATGGTGCTGAGCCATGGTGCAGCACCACTGAATATCATCTGGTCCTCGCCCTGGCGCAACCTAGTTGCACTGTGCCCAGGCTTGCGCCACAGCCAGGCACAGTTTGAATATCCCGGCCAACATGTCCGAAAACACATATCAAGTGAAATGTGAAAAATGACAGTTGCACTATTCATAAGGAGGTGTGGTAAAATGGCAATGCTGAAAAGGTGGAGTGAAATTATTAAAAATGCTCGAAGTTACGAGCGTGTGTAAGAAACTGCACAACGCACGTTCATAAAACAGTCATTTGGGGAATTTGTTTGCCAAATATTCAGCATAGGGTATTGGGGGCCTACCTCATGAACAGTGTCACTATGATATTCTTAATCTGTCCTGAACATTGATGTCACACACCGACCACGCCATTGTACGCTACATGTGCGAAAACACATATCAGGTGAAATGGGAAAAATGACAGTTGTACTGTTCATAAGCAGGTGTGGTAAAATGGCAATGCTGAAAATCTGGAGTGAAAATATTAAAAATGCTCGAAGTTACTAGCGTGCATAGGAACTGTGCAATGTACACTCGTAAAAGTAATTTTGGAGAATTTTTTCACCAGATTTTCAACATAGCCATTTTAACACCTCTGCACATTAACAGTATAACTTTGATTTTCTTAATGTGTGCCAAATACTGATTTCGCACACCTACTGCGCCATTGTGTGCTACATGCTTGGAAACACATTTTGGGCCAGATGTGAAAAATGACAGCTATATTGCTCATAAGGAGAGGTGGTAAATGGCAATGTTGAAAATCTGGAGTGAAAATATTGAACATTCGCGAACTTACGAGCGTGCGTAGGAACAGCGCAATGCATGCTCATAAAACAGTCATTTTTTGGGAATTTGTTCACCAAATTTTAAACAAATGGTTTTTGGGGGCCTACCTCATGAACTATGACACTGTCATTTCGTAAATCGGTCCCAAAAGGTGGTTCCACGCAGTGACTGTGAAATCATCTTTTGGGGCCAACTAACAAAATGACAGTGACAGAATTCATGAGTTGGGTTCCCAAAAACACCATGTTGAAAATTTGGTGAAAAAACTCTCAAAAATGCCTAAGATATGCATCAAAGTTGAAAAAACCCTATCTATCCCATTATACAGCTTACCGGCATTTCCTCAGTTCGCTGTCAGCTTTGAAGCGTGCAGACGAGTTCCTGGTCCACGAAGATCATCATGCTGGGCTCTGGAGGTAAGGTATGGGGTAAGGGTGTGTGGGAGGTGGGGTATGCAAAGGGTGGGCGCGGGTTGGGGAGGAATCTACGAGGACCGCTTTCTACTTTACAGGTTTATTTAAAAAACAAAAAAACATTGCGGAAAGGTTTTTTTTTATAGGGACATTTTGTTTGGGCATGCTTGGGTGGGCTCCCAGCATGCCAACTGACTGTTTGAGGGGTGCTGTAGCTGGCGGGGGGATTGGGCACCCCCGTCGGCACCTATCGGGGTTGGGGGAGACAAGAGCTGAGGGGATTGGGCACCCCCTTGGAAAAAACAGTTTGGGGAGGTGAGCATCATGCTGACGGGAAGTGGGCTCCCCCGTCAGCAAATTATGAATTGGGGGCATGCTGACAGGGGGATTGGGCATCCCTGTTGGCACATAGAGGTACGGGGGAGAGTGGGCTACATTTTTTTTCAACTGTTTGTTTCATCAGGAAGGCACACTGAAGGGGGTGGGTGGCAGCTTGCAGCTTTGTAATTGGCTGTTGCAGTCAGGGAGCATATGAACAGCTGATTGCATGCTGACGGGGCACTCCCTGATTGCAGTGGTTCAATTACTTTGATCTAGTGGCCTTCTTGGTTAACTGTCATCATTGACAGCATGCTGCTCTATTGGTGCAGCAGAGACCAGCTCAAAAATGGACTGCTGCTGTTGGCCACAACACTGAGGCACCTCCATAACCCCCTTGTGAAGAAAGCTGATGCAATGTGTTTCTTGCACATGCATGCAAGCAAACACAAAAATCACTGGCATGTACTCAGATCAACCAATATGGGAGAAAAGGCATTTTCCCAGGCCCAAAAGTTGTGGCTAAAAAAGTAAAATCACTACAAGATAAACTTATGCACACAGACCATATTATCTGAGTACAAAGACAAGTGAGTTATTTTACAAGTGAAGATCTAAGGGGAAATTACCCATGTGGAAGATGTGTCCACTGCAATGGTTCCTATTAGCAAAAAAAGATTTGGAATATAAGTAAGAACACAGATGTGGTGATTAAGGACTTTTTAACTTGCCAGAGCCAGAGCACAGGTGTGATACATGGTATAAAATGCAATGTGATATGATTTATTTGGGTGAAACAAAGTTGCAGTTGAAACAAAGAATAGGGGAACATAAGGGTTACATCAGAAATCTTGACATAAATTCCCCTATTGCAAGTCACTTTGTGGAGAAAAGACACCAACTCCCCATATTTAGATTTTTTGAGATTGAAAACATAACTAGAAACTGGAAGGGAGGTGTCTTTAACCAAAAATTGTTGTTAAGAGAGGCATATTCTGTCTTTTGGATGAGATGTTAACCCAAGGTCCCATCTGCCTGGATTGGTGGTAGTTCAGGTGGATGTTAAGATCCCATGGCACTTATCGAAAAGAGTAGCTGAATTTTTATTGAAAACATAAAAAATATATACAATTCAGTATTACGTCATACAAAATCAATCAAAAAGAAAAAATCAAGAACATAAATAAGTATTATTTCATACAGTAACCCCAAACGTAAAGAAAACATTATAACCAACCTCCCTCCCCAACCCCATTAAAAGAGTTTGGAAATTCGTTGTTAAATCATAATAAAATATATACAAATCCATAATAAATCATACAAATCATGGGAAAAAAAGAATAAAACCAAAAAACAGTATTAATTCATACACAAAACCAAACATAAGGGAAACTTTTTTTTTATATAAAATCAAAATTGGCCCATTTCTCCACCAAGTCCCTTGTGTTCCCCTTTGATAATTCATCACACTTCCATTTTTTAATTTCCCGTAGTATAATAAAATACAGATCTAAAGCAGAAATATCTTGTTGCTGCAGAACTAAACAACATCTACAAATCCAGATCCAATATAAAAAATGAACAAACAAAATCCTAACCATACCTATATACAACTGAGTAAATCAGGTATCAGGAATCCCAAAAAACAATAATGTAGAAGCTGGAGGTATAGGTAGCCTATTTTTCCATCTATTTTTAACAATATCCCAAAACTGAATAATATAAGGACAGGAATAGTATAAATGATCTATTGTTTCTATTACTTCTACACAGCCCTCTCTTGACAATACCTATCATACAATGCTTTATGCTTCTGGTTTCCTTTAACATTTATTTTCTGATGAACCCACAACCACACTGTATCCTACATCAGTTCAGGGATCCGGGGATCTGTAACATAAGCAGATATTGACTCCTGTTGGAAGCTTGAAAGACTTGAAAAAGGGTGTTCCTGAAACTGAACTGCCAATAATTCTTCGTACAAAAGCTTCCTAGAGAAGGTGTGTACCATATTATATCTTACTTCCCATTTAATAATCCAATCAAAGACCCCCTCTCATCTTTTTACTAAATGAGGACTCCTTTTATTTTTATGAAAAAAAAATACCCTTTTCCCATTCTAACAAGATCCCTTTAAGTAAAGAGAAACCCTATATACTCCATAACTGAATAGTAACTTTTATCAAGGGTACTATATTTGTATATAAAAATACCGTAAAAAAAAATAAAATAGGGTTCAACATATTCACCCCTCCATCTTTAACTTGTTTATATAATATATTCCTTTTAATAGGGTTTAAACGGCTACCCCAAAAACAAGTAAAAAACACTCTGATAAAGAAACTTCAAATTTTTTAGGTAACATAAAAATAGCACTAATATATGTAAAAATTTGGGTTAAAAAGGACTTAATCAGGAAAACCCTTTTCTTTTTCCCAACCTTACATCTATTCCACCTACTCACCATCTCACTCCCCACAGATAATAATCTAGATCAATTATATTCCACCATTCCCCTACTGCCAAACTAGACTCCTAGAATTTTATATGGATTTGTAGCTATCTCACAACCACCAATCACTCTTGGAGCATCCTGAAAACCCTTTAAATCTATACATTTCATTTCCCAATATTCAAAGTAGCCCCTGAGGCTTTCCCCAACACCTGAATTAGATCCAGTTCAATAATCAGAGACTGTTGTTCCTGAATTAATAAACACATATCATCAGCATATGCCAGTACTTTACAAACTGAAGAAAATCCCCCGGATAAACCTAAAATTCTAGGGGATTGCTGCAAAAGTCTCATAATTGGATCAATTTGAAATACATAAAGGAGGGGGCTCAAGGGACAACCTTGACACACTCCTCTCAACACCTGAATTTTAGGACCCATAATACCATTGTCAAAAGGAACTACATAAGCTAAACCATAGCAAACTTCTAATCAACCTACAAACTCTTTTGGAATCCCATATGCAAGTAGACAATCCCATAAAAAGGAATGAGATACCCTGTCAAACGCTTTGGCTTGATCTAAACTGACTAAAAACTCAGAATTCTCCCCTATACAATTCCCTCCATCCCCTTCTACCACCTCCCTAAGTAAAAGCAAAGCATCAGTAATTCTCCTTCCAGGAATGGAACAAAATTGAGTTGGATTAATCAGGTGTTCCATAACCATTGCTAATCTGTTACCTAATAATTTAGCAAATATCTTAAAATCAATATTTAACAAAGTAATAGGCATGAAGTTAACCAAATCTGTAGGATCCCCGGATTTAAACAAAAAAAATAATAGACCCTCATACATTTTGTTAGGCAAATAACACTCTTCTTGAAAAAATCTATATACACGTACCATTTCTACTGGAATAATCTCCCACAGTAATTTATATATTTCATTAGATAAACCACCAGAACCCGGTGAAATCCCCTTGTGGAGACTCTTAATTACCCTATCCATTTCTAAGTTTGAAAAGGTAGATATCAGAATATCACAAAATTCTTCAGCAAGTTTCGGTAAAGCTGCTGCCTGTAAGATTTGTGAAGTAAATTGAGAAAATTCCACTGGGGTGCCAAACATTTCTTTTACATATTGAGCAATTGTCCTCATAATAGTACCATTATCTGTTGCCAAACTTCCTTGTGGTGTTTTTAGACCTTTAATCAATTTCCTCTCTCTACACTTTTGACAACTGACAAAAGGATTAATACTTTCAGCTTTCCCTTGAGTGCCGAAAGTTTGTCCTTTCTGAAGGGAACATAAACGGTCATACTGGTATGATCTCATCTTTTGTTTAATTACAGTAATCTCCTCTCTAAGATCCACCCCTTCCTCACATTGCCTTGATATCAACTCACCTAATTCATTTCTAAATACTAAGTATTCCTTGTATTTCGATATAGCTTGAAACTTCCCCTGAAACTTAAAAAAATTCTACAATAAGAATTTTTAAATCTTCCCACCATAATCCTGCATCATCATATAAAAATATCATAGAAATCTTATCACTTATCAATTCTTTAAAAGCAGACAAAATTACAAGATTTTCTAATAAGGATACGTTCAATCTCCAAAACCCTAAACCAGGTTCTCGTGCCGGGGGGATTGCAATATTTACCCCGATCAACATATGATCTGATGATTCTATGGGTAAAATAAACATTTCAGAAACTTCCAACGTTTGTTTCAAAAATAAAAAATCAATGCGAGAGGAAAGGTTACCTTTAAAAAAGGTGGCTTTGCCAGAGCATATACTATTTCTCTGAAAATCTTTCAGTCCTGCTTGAAATATCAAGTTTTTCAAAAAGGTCTTATCACAATATTGCTTTCCTCTATTTTCCTGAACTTGAAAATTTATATTAAAATCACCCCCCCAAAAAATCTGTCTGCTAGTAAACAAGTAAGGCTGAATTTTTGTTAACAATTCGATTCTTAAAGCCTTTGACTGTGGACCATAAACCGTAATCAATCTACACAATAAGGAATTAATAACTACATCTAATAATAATGCCCTACCAGGATCAATATCCACTAAGCGTAATACCTGGACATTAGAAGAACGAAAACAGAAACCCACCCCACAACATGTTTCCACTCCTATCGACCAGAAGGAAGAACCACACCACCATTCTCTAGATGCTTGTGATGTTTCAAACAAGGTATGAAGTCTAGTGTCTTGCAACATAAACACATCAAAATTTAACTTTTGTAAAATACCAAAAGTTATTTTCCATTTATATTCTGATTTAATACTATTGACAATTAAACATGCCACTCGTAAACTGATAGCTTCAAGGAGGTTTATTTATATTTTTCTTACTAGACCTAGTAACCTTTTTTTGTAACACCACCTCTTGTGAGGACTGAACTTCTGAATCTGGGGGAACTTGGATTAAAATCTGCGGACCTTCCTCCATAGGGTCTTCCCTATCCACTTGCTCTCTCCCACAAAGCAAAAGCTGAAAATCTGTTAAAAAGAGGTAAAGGTGACAAGGGTAACTTTACATGCCCAGGGTTTGAACATTCTGCCTTTTGTAAATTTGTGGAGGGAACTCCTGGACTCCCTGGAGAAGAAACTTCCTGCAAGACTACTACATCCATGTGCTCCTGAAGGGGAATAGATAACTGAACAGAAACCCGCCTAGGAGAACCTTGGAGGGTTGCAAAGGGAGTTTCTACTACCTCTACACCAGAAAGCTCCGTATCTTTATTATTAGCCAGAGGTAAAGGGGGGACCACCGTACCCTGTTTACCCATATGCAACCACTCTTTACTTCCTCTAGAGGAAGGGACACTACTTCTACCCCTTCCTCTATGCCGAAGCGGAGGAGGATGTACCATAACATGTTCTGCCTCATGCCTATAAGGCCTCCGAGCTTGAGAAAGAAACATCTCATGATCTGAAGAGTCCTCTGAATTGTGTGCAGCCCATGGACATTCCTGAAAACCATGGTCTTCATCCCCACAAAGATTACAGGTTGGGGGGGCTGTGCATTGGGTGGCAGAATGGCCCAATACCCCACAATGAAAACATTTTATACTATCACAGTCATTGTTCAAATGTGTTAAATCACCACATCTATAACAGCTTTTAGGCTGTCCTGCATAAAACAATATACCCCTGTCCCTCCCCCCAAAAAAGGAACTTGGCAAATGTTGAATCCCCCTATCAGTTTGTTTTAATTGAACCCGAAAGTTCCATCCTCCATTCCAAAATCCATTCTCATCCATGATTGGTCTAGGATGTTCAAAAATAGTACATCTTTTTTCTAACCAAAATTTAATGTTATTTACATCTACCCCCTCATTCCTAAACAACACTGTTATAGTTTTAATAGTGGGTTTAGTTATGGGGATTGCCAAGAATTCTTTCCAGTCTTCTAAGTCTTTCTGTTCGTAATATTGCTTCCAAAATTTATCTAAAAGTATCATCAAGCAGAAGCTAACATCGTAGTTCATATCCCCTGGCGCATGAATAAATGCATACACATCCATAGGGGTAAACCCCATCCAATCTTTAATAAGGGTTTTCCCCACCCAGAGCCTATCAGGAATAATTGGAGCCTTCCCAACATATCTGATTTGGACTGAGAATCTCCTTTTGGCTGCTTCTTCAGGCTCACGAAAAAGCCCAGCATGTGTCTTAGAACTTCCCCGATCTTGCACAGCAGGCAACGCTTCGCTAGCAATGCTACAGTCGGTTCTCTGCCCAGTCTTTTGCTGTAAACCTTCCCCCTTTTCTCCTACCTTCAGCATAGCGGTAGCTTGGAAGTCCTCTTGAACGTTCTCTTGCTGAGAACAAACACTTAGAACCACAGAGTCCTGGCAATCCAGCTAAGGGGGAACCGCATCTGACACAGCATCTAAACCTAGAGCCTCCTTATCAAAATGAGAAGATGTAGTAGAAACTTTTGGGGACTTAGCCTTTTGTCCATCTATACTGCTAAGTTGTATCCCTGGGCTATCCGGAGAACCTGGAATTGGTACCAAAGGATCTGGAACTCAACGATTCCCTTTATATAGCCATCCTGCTCTTTGTAAAGCATCCTCCAGGGACCAATCTGTTGCCACTTCAGGTAACCCATTTTCATTCATCAAAACCACACAATTACTGTCCACATTTCCCTCAGGGACAGTATCAGTGCTTGTAGGTAGACATTTGCTAGTACCTAATATGGGACTAGCTACCGGCTGTTTCCTTTTTTTCCTTTCTTCCTCCAATCTGGATCTGCTTTGGTTATATTCCTGTTCTGCAGTAGAAATTAAAGCCAATAAGTGAGTTTTCTTTACCTCCAGTTCTTCTTGGAGTTTAATTTCTTCAGTATTCAGATCACAAACAGCATCAGGCAAAAAAAGTTGCTCCATACATGTCTCCGGTATTACTTCTGGTAGCAAATTCATAGCTAAGATAGCACTTTCTTCAGGCTGGGTGTATGTGTCCTCTGGAGCTCCAAAAACCTGACCATTCCCGTCCATGGTCTGGGACACACTGAGCTTCTCCACACTCTCCTGCAGTGCTACAGTGCCCTCTGCAGCAAGAGCATGGAAATTTCCCTGGTGTCCTGGCCAAATTTCCCTCATTCACTAAAAATACCACCAACAGCTTAATCAGGTTCAAGGTCAGTTGGCATTCATCTGTATCCCCTTCCCCCTGGTCATGCCTGAAAATAGGCAGGATTTGTCTAGTGCACTTACCCGGTCAACAAAAACTAAATAAATAAATAAAAAAATAAAATATTATATAAAATATTTTCTGGAAACAAATCCAGTATGGAACAAATTAATTAATTGATTGGCAGGGTTCCATGTGATAATGGTGATTGAGGAAAGGTGATCACTATAAATCAATTTTGCTGATGTACACTCCCGTCGCACAGCATAAGATAAGGGTGCCAGAGACTTGGATTTTTTTTATTATGCAGGTGGCTGTGCCCCCCCCCCACTAAAGGATTATCAACTCTGGGGGGGGTGTATGTTGGGGGAGTGCAAAACACAGAAAAAAATGTATTCCTGGATCAGTGAAAAAAAATGAGCGTGTTCCCAGAACCAAACCCAGCACCCTCCCACCCTAGTCTGCCACCAGCCCACCATGCCACACAGCCAGCTCAACAACCCACCACTGCACTAAACCCCACAAACCCTCCCTCCCTCCCTCCCCTTCTGCCCATCACACAGCGTGGTCCCTCTCCCCTGTGCATGTGTACATATAGTGACATCCTCTCGCCATATTCACCGACCCCCTCATCCAGTCATCCTCCCTGCCTGGTAGCCCTGTGTACAGGTGCCATTATTGAGTCACCCTTTTTGAAAGCACTCAATCATGGTTGCCATCATCACAGGCTACCACTGGCAGCCAATACTGTAAAAAATGTTAAATGATCATTACTATGTTTTTCAATTATTAACAACCCCTGCCAACAATTACCACCACCATTAAATAGACAATAATGAAGAGGCATGATAAAGATGAAGTAGGTATATGTTGGAGCACATAAAAGTTTGCTTCTGGTACATGTATCCCTATAATATACTGTATGTGAAAATCCAGTAGTCTGTAACTAGTAATGCTTACTGCATCTTTAAAAGAGAAGAAGGGTGAAACATGTTAAAGATGGAAGAGGGACTTATTTGGGTACATAAAACAATGCTAGTGGTACCTATATCCCCATAACATATGTAAAAAGTTAGCTGCCTTTGACTAGTACTGCTAACTGTATTTATTGAGTGATCGCTAAGGTGAGATACAATAAATATGGAATAGTGATTGATCTGATTGTGAAATATCCCTTTTATAGTGTATCTCCATCTAACTCAGTGTAAATCTATGAATTTGGAGCATTCAATACTTTGACATACGCTTACTTGAATACTACACTAAGTCTGATAAGTTGTTTATTTTGGGGATCCATTGTCGAACTAAAATGTTAAATATAAAGGAAGTCTATTTAAATAGTAGCCACTGCATTAAACACCTCCATAGCTACAGTAGATGCTGCTATTAGCAGGTCTGGCACACAGGCGGATGGGACAGTATTCACAAGTGTGCACTGGTCTCCACATGGAGCATAGTGTGTAACACTGCCAGATTCTATTACGCATTCCACCCGATAAAAGTGCAGTTTGTAAAATGCTTGGTTGCTTCACATTACCAATACTGTCACCAGAAAGGTCAGTACACAGTAACAAATGTATGAAGTTTAAAAATGATGCATTACTTAGGTTGAACTGTTTAAACTAAGGATTTGTTATGTGTAAATGTAGATGGCAAAAAGAGCTACTGAATGGAGCTCATGACATGAGATACACACAAGCCCGTGCTAGGTATGAATGCAGCACGCTAATGACAACAAATATACACTTTTTTTATGATTTGTAAAGTGTTGCAGATGAATTAAAAGAATAATGTTATGTTTAATAACATGTTTATATGGAAGCACTAGATGATAATAACCATAGGATATTTAAACAACCGGAATGAATTCTTGAGTAAGTGAAGCAGCTCTGTCTACCCCGGTTTTTAGTTTTTTACATACACGAAAAGATATAAGCTTGTAACTGATGCTGTATATATTATTCTTTAGGAATTTAACCAGACTTTCTGAAAAAGGGATAGTTCCCAAAATGTAGGACTTGATTGATCTGAATGAAATAAGAATAAAACATATGTGTTATTTTAAATATACTGGATGAGTGTTTTTTTTTTCAAAGTTTAAACTATAAGAGGTATCTGGAATGTTTTTTTCTCCCTAGGGCAAGTAAATCATGCAAATAGCCACTCCTGATATGTGTGTGTGCGTCCTGACTGGTATTTCTCTTGAGCTGAAGAATAAATTAGGACTTGTTAACACTTTGAACCTTTTTTATCATTCAAATGGTTTTCAATAACCTGCCTGGCTAGCCATTATCATGAAAAACATTAAAATTTAAAAATGTTCAGATATCGTTCCACCAAACTATCCAAAGGTTCACCCTAGGCACAGACCTCATCATCCCTTTAAATTTCAGAAAAAACATGAATTTCGTCTGCGCTGTAGGTGACAGAAAAACATCCCATGTTAAGTATTGGAAAAATGTGGCAATTTTATACTTTTTTATCACTCCATTTCTCAAAAAACATACAAGATGCCACTATGAAACTTTTCACATTTTTAGACACTGGCAGAATAACTCAGCATGCCAGAGTTTGAGCTATTTCATTAAAGAATTCCAAAGTTATTAAGGTGCAAAAATTGGAGTTTAACAAATAAGTCATGGCACAACTCTAACTATAGATGTGCTACCATGACTCTAAAATACACCCCCCATGCAGCTGTCCTGTAGTAGTTTATTTTTATTTCCCCTTTTTTCCTTAATTAATGTTTTCTACTTTTATGAATTTTGTATAAAAATAGATAATTTACATATTTTCCCAATAGCAATTGGATGTTTGCTTTAAAGGGGGTTTATTTAATGTATTGGTCTAACTCAGTAACTTTGTGATGACTGAATTTAACACATGCATATGCCATTAAGATCCTGCTATTTAAGCAGTCTTTGAAACTGATGTGACCACTCTTCCTGAGGAAGAATCTGCACAGATTCAAAGTGTTGGGGTCTTTTGTTGTGTGCTGTTTTTCATAATAAAGTCACTTTGCAAGCACTAATATAGTGCCTAACCTTTTTTTTGAGCTCTGTCATAACTTGTTTTGGTGTATGTGTTTTTTCATCCACTGCTACCTCGGCCTCTGTTAGCATTGGTATTTTTGATTTGCTGTTGCTGCAACAACTAACCAGTAAAGACCCACAGTTTACATACAGTAGAAGAAGTATTGGGGACTCTATTATCAGTGCTTTCTATAGGAAAGACCAAACAGCAATCCAGCTGGGAGTAGCTCCTATGGAGGCACATACATGTGGGTATTGCAACAGGGCAATGTAATAAAAACTACAAAATCCATCCTGAATCATAAAGCAGAAAAAATAGTGATATGTCTATGCGCAGTGTACATTATCAGTAGCACCAAAGAAGTGGTCTATATGACCCTCTCCTTGACTTCCTGTACTTGCTTGGTTGGCCACTTCTGGTCATCTGGACCTGTGCTCCTTTTTGTGATTGCTCCCTGATTCCTGCCATTGTTCAGAAAGCCCCAAAGTAAGTAAGCAAAAGTAAGCAAAACAAAAGTAATAAAATACTCAAAAACAGATGTTATTACCACCTGCTGGCAGTGCAGATGACCCATTTGAAAACGTGTTGTTTAGAAATATGCATTTACGAGACACATCAAAACCCAAACAAATGAAGCAAGGCATAACTACTGTTTTATAGTACTTGAGAGAGTGAACAGACACCCAAGGGAAGGTGATTGAGAAAGCTGGCTGAATCAATAAGAGCATTTCTGGATCTATCAAACAGAATCACAGTGAAGCCAGACCAGTGCAATGGAGGGCTGAGGCTGTTATGCCTTACCTTCAGCCGCACTAGTTACCCAGATGTGGGCATGGACATGGGTCACTTATGGGCCAGCCAGGGGGAGAGGATTGAGCATCCATAGGACTTCTCTCCTACCATGGGAAGGGGGGTGTGAGCATGACTTGCTGCTCATGTGCCACCTAGAGGTGTTGGGGAGGCAGCTAAATATGAGAGTACAATAAATGGGAAAGACTATGCACATGATGGTGGAGTCATCTCTGTGAAGGCAGAGCTCACACAGTTCACCCATTGTACGTGCATGGATCTCAGGTAAAAATAGGATGAAAAACCTCTCTGACAACAGGATGATGTTTGGTTCTTCATAGACCTTGCACCAGCAATCAGGCACACAACCACAGTCCTTCAAGCCAAAGGAACTCAGACAGAAGGTAAGTCTCAGAGAAGCTGGATGATGGGATGCAAGGATGTGGGCAGGGATGCAGAGGTGGACAAAATATATATGAAAAAAAAACAGGAATGCAGTGTTAGCTAGAATTAAATATGAAAATAGAACTTATAAATTTATTTATTTATTTATTTGCTTTTGTTTACCAGGTAAGTCACACTAGACATCCATGTGCCTATTTTCAGGTGCGACCCGGGAAAGTTACAGACTTGAAGTTTTACAGGTACAGTGACTAATACAACTTTTACATACAGTGAAGAGACTAATACAGTGTCTACATACAATGGGGTGACTAGTATGGTTTTTACATACTGTGAAGTATCAGTATACATAGAGGAATGACAGTCAGTAGTAAAACAAAACAACATATGAGCCCAGGGGGAGGTTACGGGTGGCCCAGGGGAATCATGAGCAAGGCCATACATAGACAAGTGAATTGAGTCAGATTTAACATGCCACAGGAGTGCTGGCAAATAGGTCACCAGAAAGAAAATGCAGTGGTCCCAGAGGAGCGCTGAGGCCCGCCATGCCTGCGTAGTGTGGGAAGAGGCTACTAAGTGCAAGGGCAGGTGGAGGAAACCTTCAGGAAGTTCCAGAGGGAAGTTTTAAATACAGTGTGGGAGGGGGTGGCCCGTGTAGTGGCTGGGAAGGAATTCCATAGTTTTGGGGCATAGCTGGCGAATGCCCGATCCCACGCGGGGGAGTGTGTCCTACGAACTGGACGGAAGAGGGCCGCCCTTGATCTAAGATGGTAGGTAGTGATGTCTGGGTGGAGTGGAAGGGCAAGGGCAGCGGCAGTGGATGTTCTGACTATGTTGTCGATGAGGTTACCTATGACAAAGGTATGGTGCTTCTCTGAAGGGAGCCACTCGAGACGAGTGTAGAGGTTGCAGCGATGTGTAAGGGGAGGAGCAGAAAGTTCAAAGTGGCAGATGCTGTTGTAGGTCGTATCCCATTTTGAGAGGATTGATTTTGGCATGGGGCCAAAGGTCATGAGCCCATTGCAGAGGGAGGGGAGGAAAACACCCCTGGCTAGGGCCACCGGAGCAGCTGGAGTGAGGCAGTTTTTTGCTCTGTAGGCGAGACCGAGTTTAGCATTCGTGGCCTCACAGATGTTGTGGACGAGTTGGGAGAGGTCCAGCTGGGGGTCCAGAGTGACGCCAAGATACTTGCTGACAGGAATCGTCTGCAGGGGCAAGCCATCAGCCCCGAGGATTAGAAGGGAGGCAGAGCAGGATTTTGTTCTACTAAGGGTGCCGAATAGCATAGCATGTGTTTTCTTAAGGTTAGTGGTGAGCTTGTGTGCTGCCAACCAAGATTGAATCCACTTGAAGTCAGAGTTTAGTTGGACATTGATGGTGCCAATGTCACGATCACTGTTTAGGATGACAAGGTCATCAGCATATAAAGTAATTTGCCTATGGGTGGGGACAAACGGCAGCTTGTTAATAAAAAGGGAGAAGAGCGTTGGACCGAGGACGAACCCTTGGGGGACCCTGCATTGGACAGTGGAGAGGTGGGAATGGTTCTGGTTGAAATTAGTGTATTGCCTCCTACCAGAAAGGTAATTGAGGAGCCAGGCGTGGGCAGGGTTAGAGAGTCCAAGGTCAAGGAGAGTGGAGCTGAGGAGGGAGTGGTCTACCCTGTCAAAGGCCTTGGAGAGATCCATGAAGATTGCACCTGTGAGGTTGCCCTGGTTGGTAGCTGTGCGGATCTATGAGGTAACCACAGTGAGGGTGGTGGCCGTACTGTGCCCCTTCCTAAACCCATGCTGGGCCGGAGAGAGGAGGTTGTATTCCTGCAGATATACACTTAACTGAGAAGCCACAATTTTCTCTTGGAGTTTGGAGGTGGCCAACAGGATGGCAATAGGCCGGTAGTTAGAGGGGTCTTTGGGGTTACCTTGTTGGAGGACAGGGGTAATTTTGGCTACCTTCCCGAGTTCCAGGATGACACCAGCTGTTAATGAGGAGTTAAAGATGTGAGTTAAGGGCCAGGCAAGGAGATGGGCACCCAACCTGAGCAGTTTCGGCTCCAGATTATAGTGTCCTGCACCAGTGTGAGGGGGGAGGGTGGCAAGCAGCCTCTGGGTCTCTGCAGTGGATACTAATTGAAGGAAGAAGGAGGGCCGGGCCTCAGGTCCAGGTTGAGAGGAGCTGTTGGGGTGGGGTTCGGGTGGGTGAGCGTTAGGGGATGTGGAAGTGGCTGGGGCAGGGAGTGGAGGGGGAGCAGCTCGGAGAACATTGTGTTAAAGGTATTAGAGATAGTGCGTGGATTGTTGTTTAAGATAATGTGTGCTAATGCTTTTCTTCTTCTTCTTTCCCTACAGTTATTGATATGGAAGCAAGTTTCAATATAATGATCATCTGGTTATGGTTATAATTTAATTATTTCTTTCATTTATAGGTTTGAATAAAACATCAAAAAACTATCTGCTTGAATTACAATAACATGCCCATTTATAGTGAGTGATGCTTTGAGTATACATTTGGACCTCTTCCTCCTTCTCTCAACTCCCCCACATTTTCTCTCCTTATAGTGTTTGTTTCATCAATGTTTTAACATGTTACTTCTTCACGATCCTCAGTAGACAACTTTGTACTGATTAAAAGCATTAGCACACCCCATACAACATAGCCAGAAGATGTTGGCTTTACCAGAATATCCCTTTTCATGGTTCAAAACCAAGTCAATCCAGAGTTTGTTTTCTTTTTAACTCTTTTTTCTTCACCCACATACTGGGGCATCTCTCAGGGTCCCTCTCTTAACCTGCAGCTCCTGACCACCTGCCTGAACCACAACTCCCCAGACTTCTGAATTGAGTTCAGGACTCCTGTGTCCCCTGGGCCCCTTGGAGAGGATGGGATTCCCCAGAGGGTAGAGTCGGGGGATGCAGCCAGTGCTGGGCATGTGGGGCTCAGTCACTGGAGTTCACCATCACCTCACCCAGTCAACAGGGGTATTTCCTTGTTTTTCACCCTCCCCAACCTTAGACATGCAATGGCATCTAGTGACACCCGCTGCAGCTATGCCCCACTACTTTTGCTGCCCTGACATGCGCAGTGCCTCCGGTCTGCACTGGGGGTGGCTGCAATGTGGGACAATCCTGGATCCCTCCCCAGAGACAGGAGAGCTGTCCTATGGAAGCTCAATCCTCTTTCCCACCTGCCGACCCCCAATGAGCCAGGCTCATTTCCAAACCCAGGTCACCGGCATGGCATGAGGTGTGGCATTCAGAGCTTCAACCCTCGGTGCTACCAGGCCAAAAGTCAATCCAGAGTTAATAACCAAAATGTTGAATATATATTGAATATCTGTTTATAGTTATGCTTGTCGTTTGAATAATAACCTAAGGCATGCTCTATTGAAAATACTATTGTTTTTACATCAGCAAGATGGAGTTCTGCAGACGTCTTGCTATCACAGTAGAAAAATGGAGCTCATTGGATTCTGAATGGACTTCAAATAATTGGAGTTTTAGCACAATCACTCCACTGAGAGGGAGAGAGAGAGTGAGAGTTTAATTCACTCTCACATGCCCTATTTATTTTGTTTTGTTTAACCAGGAGAGACACACTAAGCTGAAAGCTTGTTTACCGGTGCGACCTGGGAGCACAAGCAAGTTAAGTGACTTGCTCAGGGTCACACAGTATGCAGGTGGAGGCTATGGGATTCAAACCCAGGTCTTGAGATTTGCAGCTCAGAGCCTTAAACCACTGTACTATACTGCTTCCTATTTTATCTGCTTACTTCTGTTATAGCTAGCATGAAGAGGAAAGGGCTGTGAGAGATGTCCTTCATGTACCAAAAAAAAAAGACTTACTCCCTCCCTTCCTCCCTCTCTCTCTCTCTCTCCCCCCCATGTGGCATTTCAGTTATATGAGATGTCTGGATAAAAAAGGCATCTATAACTATGATATCCTGCTATCGTATTTCAGATTCTAATAGGAAATGCCTCAAATCAACAGATTCCTAAAAGCTATGTTTTCCTGAGCCACTGAATAAAGAACAGGGTCTTATCAACTCAGGAGATCTGCAAGAGCTAATGTTATATGCACCTGCTTGCATGCATGTATGCCACTCTGTTAAAACTTTTCTGGTACAGTAACCTTATCTTAGTCAATTTGCAAATGGCTGTAATGCTATGGGTAGCAGTGCACACTATTCAGAACATGAAACAGTGCATGCATGTTAGTGTGTGTGTGTGTGTGTGTGTATATCACACATTGTTCGAGTCTTTCTGGTCATCATGGTGTAGATTAGTACAATGAGTCAGTGCAAAACACAGTGCTTATCCTAAATACAATAAAAGTTAGGGTTAGATGTATAAGTAAATAAATACCACATAAGGCAGTGTATGCATGTTAGTGTGTGGTGTGTGTGTGTGTGTGTGTGTGGGAGGCAATGCTCTGTGTGTGAAGACAGTGTACCACTATATTATTCTGGAATATATATGCATATATATGTATATGTATTAGTTAGTCTGTGTGTGTATCACAACAATTAAAAAGTGTAGTTATGTGGCTTAGTGGTTAGTGCAAAAATTATTAATCTACATTACTCCGCTATCTTGATTAATCTCAGCCTTATGCATGTCATTGATGATTTAAATGAACATTACGGTTGACAACCTCAAGGCACACCCCACACCTGTTGCTGGGGGTGGGTTCTTAGGATTGGAATCCCCAACACCACATTTCCCTACTTTCACCACTTCAACCCTAACTAGTGCATTTACAAAGCTTGTGTAAAGAATTTCCTTACTTTTGGAGATAGTAAAATTGTATCCTCATTTGTCTGTGGGAGCGCAGGGCCAAGAGGGCCTTGCGCTCCCATCCCTCCTTAGATGCATACATATATGTTGCTGTGGAAGTGAAGGGCCCAAACAAGGATGGAATTGTCAGCCTAGCCTTCTAGAATCCCATGCCATGAACCCAGTAAAGAAAAGTTTGAAATCCCTGCCAAAACATGATTCCACGCCACCACAACACCATTGTGCATCACAGGTGTGAAAACATAGTTTGGCTGGGGTTTGAAAAATGGCAGCTGTCATGTTCATGAGGTGGTATAAAAATAATTTTATGTTAAACATTTTGAGTCAAATTTTTTAAAATTGCCAGAGTTACGAGGGAGCATAGGAAAATTTCAATGTATGCAGATAACATTGGCATTTTTACATATTTTGACCCCAAAATTTCAATATAGCCTTCTTATGACCCCACCTGATGAACAAGAGCCGTGTAAATTTTCAGATCTCACCTAAAAGGTTATTTCACCAAGCAACCATGAAACTGCCTTTCCAGACAGATTTGTGTCATCCTACTGACATTGTTCCTGAAGTGGGGTCCCAAAAAGGCCATGTTGAAAATTTGAGCTCAGAGTATACAAAGAAGGCACATTTATCCCACAAAGTTGAAACCCCCATTGAAATACATTGAAACTTCATACGAATAAGGATTTCCCTCACAAACAAAGATGACGTCATACAAAAACAGATTATTTTTTCGTATCATAAGTCACAAAAAAAAGATTTCTAATTAAAAAAAACATTTTAGGGGCATTTCTCCAACAGTTACAAGATCAAAATCCAGCTAAGTGGGTCCCAGTAAACAAGATACATGTGTTGGTTTCTCTCCAGAATATAATTTTTGTAACTTTTGACATTTTTATTTTCCCTAGGGAAAACCAGAAAACAAGATGGCACTCAAATGAAAAATATTTTTCTCTTGTGAAAAAGGATGATGTCAATACAGAAAATTATAATTTTTTTTTTCATACAGCCATTTTTTTGGTGCTTACTGAGCATACTCAGAACCAGTTATTCAAAATGTCAGAATTAAATAACTTTGGAATGGATTACTATTTTTTCAGCAAATAAGCAAAAGGCACATCTGTGGGCCAGCCCTTTTCTACCCAGAACATTGCAGATCAGAATTCTAAACCACCTGGATGTTAGCCAAGTTGACAGCAAACCCATTCAATCCAATAGGAATAAATCCTGAAAAATTCATTTTTTGCTCTATTTGTATCTTGGAATTTGCATATCTGACTGGAACAAAACTTGGTACATCCAGAGATCTACGATGCAAGACCGTGCATGCAAAATGTTGTGCAATCCACTGAACAGCTGTAAAGTTATTAAATTGCAGATATTGGGGTTTAAAGTGAATTTCTGAGATTTTGAAGATATCTCTTTCACATACTATGCCATTGCTACACATGCTTCAAATGTTTAAGCTGCAATTTATTTTGTAAAATAAACTGTCATAGCAATTTTTTTTATGTTTTATCAGCACTTTGTTTCTGCCCGCTCTCCACTTTTTTGTGTGTGGCCACACTCCCAGAATGATATCATGGAAGGGATGTTTTGCATACAGCAACAAGGAATTCTGGGTAGATTGTAAAGTTGACTTAAATGTTCATTACTCAGAGGTGCAGTCCCTTATTTTGGTAGTGGTGACTGCAGTACAGTACCTGATATGTAGACTTATTTATTTATTTATTAATGTAAAAGTTTCACCAGGAAAGACATACTGAGCAGACAAGCTAGTTTTCAGATGTGCCCTGGGGCAGATGGACAAGGGTACACTGTAGGTACATATGTAGCAAGGCATTGTGGGTACAGTACATAGCCATTTTTTCTGTCTCCCTACTCCTATTTTGCTAGTGAAGCTGTCTGAAATACCAAGACTGACCAACAGAGGTCTCTTAGGGTTATCACCTTTTAAGAAGCCCAGAGTGGGACATTTCTTTACAGTTAATTTCTTTTATCATCCTAGTCCCAGGTGGTATTCCATCTTGCCTATCCCCCAGCACCGTCCACTGCTCAAAGTTTACTGCTAGCTTCCTCCATGGCTAGCATCCCATGGTGGGGTGGCAGTGATCCTTCAACCTGCTGGCATGGATCCAATGCTAGAGGTTCTGGCTTGTTCACAGGAGCAGTGCCTGTGGGGATCAGCTCATCCAGCCATGCCCAGGACACACTTTTTCTCCTCTGATTTTTCTCCCTCTTAAGAGATGAGGCATGCAATGATGCCCATGGAGGGAACATGCATGCATCCACATGTGCTCTCTCCAAGCATCTGCCTCTTCTCCTCTCCTTACTGGAGCATCAGTGTATTGTCCCCCAGCCACCACTAGGGTCCAGTCAAGCACCGACTGCTGGTGTCCCCCCCGGAGAGGACAGCAGTCCATCGGATGCTCAATCCTTCTCCTCCCCTGCCAACCCCCAGCAGCCTGTGCTCATTTCTGAACATGGGTTGCAGGTGTGGTGTGAGGTAAGGTGTCCAGTGCCTCAGCCCTCAATGCAACTGGGCCGGTGGAGTGGGGCATTTCTTACTGAAATATGTTTTTTATTACAGGACAATATGTAACATTGACCGATGCAACAGATCTGTTTTCTCAAAATAATCAGAATTAAGACTAAGTGTTATAGTTTTTTAATTGTTTATACTGTTTCGTATCATTTTAAAGCATTTTAGTTAAGGCATTATAGTTTCTGCAACATTTAGAAGAAAGTTAGGCAGTATTTCTTTTTCTGCTGTAATGTCAGGTCATGCAGTGTTTTTTGGGGTTTTTTTGTGTTTTTTTTGCAGGACACAGCTGCCCAAATCAGGGTTGTAATGCAAAAAGCAGGGGAGGTGGTAACCCTAAGGTCTCTGTTGCACAACAGTGCTTAAAAACTTTGTTTCTCTTGCTTGATATCACAGTAGGAGGTTGCAGCACTGAGGAAAAAAAGCATTTTTCTCATGGAAAACAGTACTTTTTGGCAGTTTGACTGTTAGTAGATTGAATCACAACTCATACAGAATACTACAGGTTACTAATCCCATTTGCTATGGCAAAACTCAGAAAAGCACTTTAACATGCCTACACAACTCTAACTATGGGGGTGTGACCGCATCCCTATAATACATATATACATATTATGGCCCCAATATTCAGAATTGCACCTGTCAATGGAGCCAGTGGTGGTGCAGCGCAACTGAGTTGTGCTGGTGCAACCCAGGGATATGTTCAAAGGAGATGCGCCATGGCGCATCTCCACTGAATATAGCAAGTAATGTGCACTGCACAAAGAGGATGCACTGGTGCATCCTTCCCCCAGACAGGGCTGAATACCAGGAATGGGAACTGCTACAGTGCAACAGAATTATGCTGTGTGCAAATCCCTGATATTCAGCTGCCACTATGCAAATGGGGCCATAATGTATGCAAGGGACAAATGGGGCCATTTGCATGTCATTATGGACCCATTTGCATGAGTTGTGCAGGGCTGGCCAGAGAAATGCCCATGATGCCCTGCACAGCATGTGGTGCTGCCAGAGGGAGTCTAGTGGTACGCACCCCCAGAGCAGTAATCACAAATGATAAATGTATAAAATAATCCTGGTAGGCTAGCAGCACCCATCCCTCCTCATAGCTGAAATCACCAAAAATAATTGTAAAAAAGTATTCTTGTAGTCTAGTGGCAACCCCGACCCACCCCGTAGCTGTGATCACTGAAAATAATTGTATAACATTACCCTGGTAGACTGGTGGCACACCCTCTCTCCTTATAGCTGCAATCACTGAACATAAATGTATAAACTTACCCTGGTAGTCTAGTGGCACCCCCTCCCTCCCTGTTGCTGTCACTGCTGACAATAAATCTATAAACTTACCATGGTAGTCTAGTGGAATCCCCCTCCTGCCCTGTGGCCTGATCACTGACAATAAATGGAAATGATATCCCTGGTACTCCAGTAGTACCCCCTACCCTTCCAGATGCTTCAATCCCCATCACTGTTGAATACTGTAATTCATTGTGATCTAGTGGTCCCACCACCCCACATGCATCCCCATTCACTGATTCTACCTGCAGATCCCCTCCTCAGTGGTCCAGTGGCACCCCCATCCCCCATCTACACAGGACCCCTGGTCTACCCAGCTCTCTCCCTGTCAGTGGCAGACAGCAGCATACCCACTGGCATACCTCCGCGGCTGCCCGCCTGACTGTCAACTACAGTATGGTCTGCAATCACTTTGGTACACAGTGTTGACCAATGGGCATGCAGTGAATACTGTACTAGTCAGTGGCAAATATGTGTATGAATGACTTCATTCACATATTTATGACCGACTAGCTGTAGCTGTCAGTCGTCAGGCGGCCACGAAGGTATGCAGGTGGCTATGCTGCTGCCCGCCACTGACAAAGGGAGCTGGGTGGACCAGGGGTCCTGTGTAGGTGGGGGAAAGGGGGTGCCACTGGACCACTGGGAAGGGGATCTGTAGGTAGCATTGGCATGCAGGGATTGCAGGAGGGGAGGGAGGACCACTGGACCACCAGGGAATTACAGTGTTCTTCAGTGATGGGGATTGGAACATCAGGAGGGGTGGGGGTACCACTGGACTACCAAGGATATCATTTCCATTTATTGTCGATGATCGGGCCACAGGGTGGGGGGGGTGCCACTAGACTACCAGGGTAAGTTTATACATTTATTGTCAATGATCGCAGCTAGGGAGAGGAAGGGGTGTGCCACTAGACTACCAGGGTAGGTTTATACATTTATTTTCAGCATTCTCAGCTACAGGGATGGCGGGGATGCCACGAGACTACCAGGGTAGGTTAGTAGGAACTGAACAAATTTTATTAAAATATTTTATTATTATAATATTATTATATTCTTAATTGCTATTCTGTATCCTTATATTGGCTTAATTATTAAGTACTATAAATGTTTCTGGTAAAATTAATATCTAAATGAACTCTAAGACAAGGACAATGCTGCTTAAGGCTTGAATACTGAAATGGAGGAATAATGCCATGAAGCAAAAGGGAATACAGTATACATGATCAACTTCAGGGAAAAAATGTTTCAGGGATAGTCTGTTTAAATTGAATTACCCCTATTCCAATTATTAGCAAAAGAGTTTGAAGCTAAGACTAAGAGATTATTGTCCTGGAAACTTAACATTTTATAAGACCTTGTTTTTCTGTACCAGCCAGACCAGATACCAGAGGTTAACAGAGACTGAAATAGACTGGCTTTAAGAACTGAAGACTTTGATTTATGGAAAATGTACAAAATGCTGATACAGTTCAGAATTATACAAGTTATTGGAAATGCATGAACTTGCCCAGTGATTATGTTTTAAACCTCTTGCCCAGTGATTACGTTTTTAAACCTATCAGCAAAGTGTAGTGTGAGCTATTTACAAAACTCTGTAGCCCCAAACACTGTTTAAAACATATTGACAAATGTGGTGCCTAAATTAAGTTGACCTTGCCATCTTTTCAATGGAATGGGTCTCAAGTGTATATCTAACAGCAACATCTAGTCGCGTGGTTTGTAAGCCTTCTGGATAAACTCCAAAGCAACATGAAGTCACGGATCATCTACCTCAAACAAAGGAGATCCCTGTCTTAAAGAAGTTTGCTAAGTTTATAAAGTTTCTAATGATAGCAGGTATGCCAAACTAACATCATTTTGAACAGGAAAAAATGTACTTCTGAAATATGTAAATACTTTTTAGATATCTATAAAGGAAAAAGTTTTATCAATTATAGATTTTATATTAGAATTGACACCATCATGCTTGGTCTGAAATGATTCCTCTCTTTTAGCTGCATCTATAAATGTAGTTTTTAATTGGTAACAAGGTGCACATAGATGCAACAAAGAAAAATTGTTTTATATCAAAAATAGTTTTAAAGATGAGGTCATATTGATGAAAAAATGGTTTAGGAGGGGCTAACAGTAACACCCTCAAAGAGCACTCAGACCAATCATAATTTAATGGTGATGTTGCCCAGCAAGTGGGACATAAATGGGATGCTGGCAAAGCTTGGGACTTGTACTAGGCCAAAAGCCTGAGGCCACACCTGCTTAGGACATAATTTGGGTTGAGCCATTGCCACTGCAAGGGGGTGCTAAACAAGCTTGAAAGCCTGCACAACACTACAACGTAGTCCAGCTGCTCAAACTGACTGTTACAAGAAGGACTCTCTTCCCAATGTCGGATGAAGCAAGGCCTATGTTTTGTATACTGAAAATTTGGACTGAAGTAATGTTTTGGAATTTCTGCTAAAAGTCTGAACAAAAGACTAACTTTGGAATTTGCAAGCCAGAAAGCCACAGTGCTGTTAAATAGTAGTGGGTCCAGAGCTGCAGGTTCAAGAGCAGAAAGTAACAGAAACAGAAAAGAGTCACAGAGTCCAGTTAACCAAAACAACATTGCTGCTACCAGGTAAAGATCTTTCTATAGACTAGGCTGCTAGATTGCTAAAATCTTGCTGTCTGATTTTTCCCACTAAATCCTGAAGTGAATTTTGATGATTTGTGACATCAAGCAAGGAGGATCCATCCAGCCTGCATTGCTTTATTGATGTCAGAAGACTCTACAGTTCTAGATTCAAGGGGAAAAGACAGAAGATTAAAGCCAAGTCCACCACCAAAGACTTTTGTCATCCAAAATCAGAAGTTACCACCAAGATTTTGAATGTTAAAAAGTAGAAGACTGCACCTACAGATAACTAAAACATAAGTATTCCTTTATTCCACTTTTAGTACCTTTATTTAGCTGTCTGGGGTGGTAACTTAGTGCACTTTAGCTCCAAAACCATGAGTATATAGTTAAGCTAGAATTTAGATGTAAAGAAAATACATTTTATGTGCTAAAGTTTAAAACAATTCTTATACAAAGATATAATTGGAGACACTGGAATAATGAGCAATGAGATCATTGGCCCGGTCTTAGCTCAGATTGTCCGGTGCTCTCTAGACATGGGTGAGTTCCCTTGCTCCATGAAGGAGGTGGCGTTGATCCCCCTTCTGAAAAAAGCTTCTTTAGACCCAGAGAACCTAGCAAACTACAGGCCTATCTCTAACCTCCCTTTTATGGGGAAGGTTATTGAGAAAGTTGTGGCTGCTCAAATGGATAACCATTTAACCATCCATAATTTATACGAACCTCTCCAATCCGGTTTTGGTAAGAGGCATAGTACTGAGACTGCTCTGGTTCAGGTGCTCAATGATCTCCTGATGGCGACAGATTGGAGACAATGTTCTATTTTGGTTCTTCTGGATCTATCATCAGCTTTTGATACTGTGGATCATGGGGTTCTGCTCAAATGCCTGAGGTTCATCTGTGGGCTGTTGGGTACAGTCCTCAGATGGTTTTCATCCTTCCTCGCTGGGAGAATGGAGATAGTGGTCTTGGGTCTATTTTCACCCAGGGCTTTCTCTCTGCCTTGTGGGGTACCTCAGGGTTCGGTGCTGTCCCCCCTTGTTATTCACAGTATATATGCTACCCATTGGAGACATTGTAAGATGGCATGAGCTGAGGTTTCATTGCTGTGCTGATGATACCCAGCTCTACCTGTCTTTTGTGCCATACCAGTTTGATGCTATCTCGGTACTGAACACCTGCCTCGCAGAAATCCAAGACTGGATGCATAGATATATAGATTTTGACGGCAGATAAGGACCGCTTGGCCCACCCAGTCTGCCCATTTCCCTACCGAATGGATAAGCTGCAGATCCTAGTTAACCAGCAGTCTACTTCTTCCTACCCTCACCCCCTAGAATTGCCTTATGACTGTCCCATGCATGCTTGAATTGCACCACTGTTTTTGACTCCACAACCTCCTCCGAAGGCCGTTCCATGCATCCACAACCCTCTCTGTGAAAAAATACTTCCTTAAATTACCTCTGAGCCGCCCCTCTATCTTCAAATTGTGCCCCCTTGTTCTTGCACACCTCTTTTTTTGAAAGATGCTACCCTCTTGGACTTTGTTGATTCCCTTGAGGTACTTGAAAGTTTCTATCATGTCCCCCTTCTCCCTCCTTTCCTCGAGGCTATACATATTCAGCTCCTTAAGTTTCTCTTCATATGTCTTCTGGTGCAGACCCTGCACCATTTTAGTTGCCCTCCTCTGGACAGCCTCCATCCTGTCTTTGTCTTTGCAGAGATTGGGTCTCCAGAACTGCACACAGTACTCCAGATGGGGTCTCACCAACTGTCTGTACAGTGGGATAATAACTTCCTGTTTTCTACTGGTGATGCCTCTCCCTATGCATCCCAGTATCCCCCCAGCCCTCCTTGCAGCCCTCTCACATTGCTTGCCCACCTTTAGGTCATCTGATATGACTATCACCAGGTCCCTTTCCATTTTTGTTGTTGTTAGTATCTCACCCCCCATTGTGTACTCTTCCCCTGGGTTTTTGTTTCCCAGGTGCATTACCTTGCACTTCTTAGCATTGACTCTAAGCTGCCATACATTTGACCATTCCTCTAACCTTGCCAAGTCCCTTCTCATCTTTTCCACCCTACCTTGTGCATCAACTCTGTTGTAGATCTTTGTGTCATCTGCAAAGAGACATACTTTTCCTTCCAGTCCCTCTGCAATGTCACTTATAAAGACATTGAAGAGGACCGGTCCTAATACTGAACCCTGAGGTACCCCACTAGTAACCCCCCTTTCTTCAGAGTGGACTCCATTTACTATTACTCTCTGTGTCCTATAATCCAGCCAATTCTTTGTCCAGGCTGTCATCTTGGGACCCACTCCCAGGCTGGCTAACTTGTATATTAATCTTTTGTGTGGAACTGTGTCAAATGCCTTGCTAAAGTCTAGGTAGGCCATGTCCACAGCCCCTCCCTGATCTACTACTTTAGTCACCCAGTCAAAGAAATCTATCAGATTTGTCTGGCATGACCTTCCTGCTGTGAATCCATGCTGCCTTGGGTCCTGAGCCCCTCTGGCCTCTAGATACTCAACAATTCTTTCCTTCAGAAGTGATTCCATCATTTTCCCTACCACTGAGGTTAAACTAACAGGTCTGTAGTTTTCTGCTTCTGCCTTGCTCCCACTTTTGTGAAGGGGAATCACATCTGCCCTTCTCCAGTCCTTGGGTACCACCCCATCCTCCCATGATTTGTTAAAGAGGGTAGTCAGTGGTGTCACTAGTTCTACTCTTAGTTCTTTTAGAATTCTGGGATGAATCCCATCAGGCCCCATTGCTTTGTCCACCTTCAGTTTTAAGAGTTCTTTCAGAACCCTTTCTTCTGTAAATGGGCTGCTATCAACTTCTGTATCCCAGATTGGCTGGATGAATTCCAATGGTCTAAAGTTGAACCCAGGAAAGACTGAGGTTTTGGTTGTGGACCCAGGTCATAGGGTAGAGGGGCTAAGGACTGGGTTGCCTTCCAGTTTAGTCATGGAGGAGGCCCAGATTCTCACCTCTGAACGGGTGCATAACCTAGGAGTGGTGCTTGACGATGGTGTGACTCTTCAACATCAGGTATTGGCAGTCGTCAAGCTGGCCTTTTTCCATCTTAGGAACATTGCCAGGATTAGGCACCTTGTTCCATCCAGCGACCTGTCTGTTTTGGTCCATGCCTTTGTGACATTGCGCCTTGATTATGGCAACTCCCTTTATCTAGGGCTTTCTGGATTTGATATCCACCACTTACAGCTAGTGCAGAACACAGCAGCACATTTGTTGATTGGGGCATCTAGAAGATCTCCTAATATCCAAGTGCTGTACACTCTGCACTGGCTGCCAATACAGTGACAGATCACCTTTAAAGTAGGTCTATTGACTTACAAAGCCCTACACGGATCAGGTCCTGATTACTTGAAAGAGCTCCTGGTTCCTTACACCCCTTTGCGACAGCTCTACTCAGCTGAAGAGGGGTTGCTGGAGATTCCGAGGGTTAACTTAAAGTCATCAGGTGTGCATGCCTTTGGGTTTGCAGCACCTACCCTCTGGAATTCTCTGCCCCGTCAGCTCTGGGAGTGCAGGAAGGTGGGGAGTTTCAAGCACGCACTTAAGACTTTGTTATGGGAGAAGGCATTTCCTGTTTTATTGTGATTTTATATTACACGTATTTGTACATCTGTTTTGTTTTTATTAATATTGTACAGCACTTTGAAATTTGAAAGGCACTTAATCAAATTAATTTTATTGTTATTATTATTATTAATGAGTTGCAAGTTCTCATAGAAAAAAGTCACAATATTTATAAGTATGCTGAAGAAATAGTGTAAACTGTCATCAATTATGCTGAATACGGTGTTTTCATTTGCATTGCTTATGAGTTGAAATTTGTTTTGCTTATTTGTTTTATTTGATTACTTGATTTTCTAAAACCTGTTGTTTTGTTTACAATACAGTTTATGTTTACAATATTTTATTATGCTTGACATTTATGCTAATTATGAATATTTCAAATTTGTACATATGTGAATAAAAAATATATTTACCTCTTATATAATCCAAAGTGTGGCAACAGTGTTTTTTCACTGTGCTTTTTGAATCTGGAGAGTATAGGATAATATCATATGTGAATTTTTATTATTTTTGCTAATTTATGAAAATAATTTTTGGGTAATGCCCAAGGTGAATCCAAGTGCATTATTATAAAAAATGATATAGCCTTTGTTCAGATAGGTTTGTACATTTATTTACATCGAGCACAGCTACGGAGAGGGAGGGGGTGCCACTAGGCTACCAGGAATGTTATGGGTGCTTCAGCATGGTGTGCTGGGTGGGCTGGTGGCCACCCCTGGCTGGCAGCTGCTGTGTTGTGCCTTGCAGTACAGCAGCTCGCCTGTAGGTGGCCACCATTTGAGCCTTTTTTCCCCACTCAACTGTGCCCAGCAGTATGTGTCGCATCTCAGTGTTGTGTCAGCATATGTGCCACACATCCAGGGCTGAATATTGGGATGTGCCGCATATGCATATACATGCCCCCTGACGTTGAGCCTCATACATTATCTATGTGTCCAGACACATCGGAACTTATGCTGGGCATGTCCCTCTTTTTAATATTGCCCCAAGGCACATTTCTGGGGTTGTGCTGGTGCAACTCAGTTGCACCAGGTGCAATCCATTTGAATATCTAGGCCTATATATATTTCAGTTTGGGATTAACACCTTTGAACCAAAGACTAATTTACAAAGGCTCCAAGTCACAGATGGTACAGAACAGAATAAACAGTAACAACAGTAACTATACAGAAATCCATAAGAGTACAAAAGATAAACATGAATTCAATGATGCATAGTATACAAGAGAAAAAAAATGAAATATTGTACTTTAGTTTCAAGTTACATTTTGGTTGCATACTGTCAAGAAATTTACATGGTAATTTCGCAGTCAGTACAACATATATAGACAATTTAGTTAAAGTCTGCATAGGTCAGCAGGATAATTCCATGGAAAAGTGCTTGGGTGGGGCAAGGCCACCAGGATGTGAGGTTTTGTTGAAGATGTAATTTAGTGGCAGCCTGAGGGAGCATTGTCATAGGTGGTGGAGGGTTAGAGGTGAGGGACAGGGATGGGAGAGAAGGAAAGGATTAGGGTGGTCAAGGGGCTTAGGCAGTGAAAGGGGGAAGGTAGTAGTGCAGGTGGGGGTGGGGACAATGATATGGGGAGGTGGAGGAGAAATAAGAGAATGGGAATTGAGGGTGGGCAGGAGGGGGGATAAGTAAGGTCACTGATTACAATGGGGGTGTGAGGGAATGCTAGAGACCATCCAGGTGCTAGAGTTAGAGCATTTACTATCCTCTTAAATTGTTAGAAAAGGGGTTAGGTTGTGTTAGGGCACTTACATACACATTCAAGAGAGAGTAATTCTTTGAGACCAGCCTGATCTTCCTACAATCAATAAGGTCAGGGGGGAGATTGTTCATCCATTTGGGCTCTCTATAGGTGAGAGATATCTGGGCTATTGAGGAATGCTTAAAGGGAATCACCAGCCCTCCCTTAGCAGCACTTTGAGTGCTGACAGCCAGCTGATTTAATTTGAAAAGACTAGATGTGGATTCAGGTGCTGCCCAAGCATGGCTTTCTTTGCCAGGAGGTGGGCCTGGTATTGTGCTCTGCTGTGAAGGGGTAGCCATCCAGTTGCTTTATATAGGTCACAGGTGTGAGACAAGTGATCAGTTCCCAGGACAAGCCTATATGCTTTATTCAGAAGGGTTTTTACCCTTTTGAGGGCTGTGTCAGTACTTGCTCCATCGATTATAAGGGTGTAGTCTACGATAGATAGGACTGTGCAGCTTGTGACAATTTTTAGGGCCTCAGATGGCATATAGTGATGGCATTGATAGCAAACACCTAGTTTTGCATTGGCCATTTTCACTACACGGTCAACATGGGTTGTGAAGGAGAGAGAATTATCCATGTGAACCCTGAGATACTTAAAGGTGTCAACCTGCTCAAGTGTAACCCCCTTGCTACTCTGCACTTCCAGTTTCCCAAACTTTTTTTGGTTCTGTGGAACAGTAATAATTGAGCAGCAGGTTATCATTAGAAAACCAAGTCTCCAGCCTGTGAACATTTTCTTCCATTTCATGGGTGATAGAGGGTAGTTTTTTTCCACTTACTGAAACAACTGCATCATCGGCATGTAACACGATGTGCACTGGGTACACTGAGGGTAGGGGGTTTATGAAAAGGCTGAAGAGGAGTGGCCCCAGTATTGAGCCTTGTGGGACTCCTAGAGTCACCTCTCTTGGTTCAGAAAGAGTGCCTTTGATTTTGACACACTGAGTTCTGCCTGAGAGGTAGCTCTTAAACCATGTAACCATATTTATAAACAGGACTATTGAGAGTAGGTATTGTGAGAGGAGCTGATGTTTGACAGTATCAAATGCCTTTGTAAGGTCTATAAAAATAGACCCCACTGCTAGACCATCATCAAAAGAATTGTAAATTTTGGAGATGAAGTCAACCAGGGCAGTGATCATGGAGTGGTCATTATGGAATCCATATTGCTGGGCACAGAGAAGGCTGTATTTCAACAGGTGAGCCATGACCTGGTCAGTGACAATTCATTCAAGGACTTTAGATGGGGGGAAAGAATGGAGATGAGTCTGTAGTTAGACAGGTTGGTGGTATTACCTCATTTGAAGACAGGGGTGACATACACCTTCTTCCATATGTCAGGGAACACTGCTGACCTTAGTGAGACATTAAAGACTAATAAGTGGATCCATCAGTTCATTTATTGAAATTAGCACCAGCTTCATGTCAACAAGGTTGCTCCCCATCCTTGTTTTCCCTAACACGCATTGAACATATTTGGTGGGGTCATTCCTTGTGAGCTGCTTGAAATAGAACAGGGGGATATTGCCCTTGGCTGAGTGAGTCAAGAGGGTGGTGAGCTGTAGATATAGAGTTGAGGAGGTCAGGTAGTTACTAGGAAGTACCAAGCTTAGATCAGTGAAAACCAGGTTAAAAGCATTGGCTGTCACCTGGTTCCTGATGTGTCACAGATGTGCTGGCAATTAGCCCTGGTTCAGGTTTGGAGGGTTTCTCTGTGAGTGATTTTACTGAGTCACAGAATTCCTTCCCTCGTCCCCAACTCAATTTTAGTAGATCGTTGTAGTAGGCTGCCTTGGCCTGATGGATGAGTTTAGTACATCAGTTTCTAGCAGTCTTATAGCATATAAGATCTGTTATTTTGCAAGTTGCTTTGGCCTTTTGCCAGAGATTATCCCTATCCTGCATGTGCTCAAGGAGGGAGCCTGTGAGCCTTTGGTTAGTAGTCCCTCTAGTTTTTTTTTTATTTTATAAGGGGCAAAGATGTCACAAGCCTTGCTGAACATCATGATGAAGAAGTTGAGGGCTTGGTTGCCATCCTCAACTCTGTCTAGAGATGACCAGTGAACCAACTTCAAATATTGCCTAAAGAAATCCAGTTGTCCAGGTCTCAGGGAGCAGTTTCATGTGACCCGGGGAGCACTAATGATGGTCTTATTTGACCAAGTGCACATTACTGGAGAGTGATCACTGAGGGTGTCCAGAAGGACAGTGAACTCAGAGATATGTTCCAGGCAGCTTGCAAGGAGCCAGTCAGAGTGCTTGTGCCAGTTTTGTAATTAACTCTGGTAGCCTGAGTCACCAGTTGGGTGAAGTAGAGACCAGATACCTGGTCTAGAATTGTGAGGGCATCATGGGACAGCCAACTGGTGTTGAAATCACTGACAATAATATTCTTCCAGTTGTGCTTTAATTGTTCCAGGTTGCTTAGCACTTGTTGGATACCCATTTTATGGGTGCCAGGGGGATGTACATAGTGGATAGTATTATCACTCTGTTTTGCAGGCCAAGTGTGAGCTTCGGGCTTAGTGTTTGTGCATTCTTAGTGTGGAAGCTACAAGGCAGTACTTGGGCACTTATCTCACTTTTCAGGTAGATCAAGCAATGCCGCCCCGCTTGGTCAGTATGTCCTGCCAGACCATTGTGTAGCCATCTAGGGTAATGGTGATTTGTGATTCCCCTTCACAAAAGTGGGAGCAAGGCAGAAGCAAGAAACTACAGACCTATTAGTTTAACCTCAGTGGTAGGGAAAATGATGGAATCACTTCTGAAGGAAAGAATTGTCAAGTATCTAGAGGCTAGAGGGGCACAGGACCTAAGGCAACATGGATTCACAGTGGAAGGTCATGCCAGACAAATCTGATTGATTTCTTTGACTGGGTGACCAAAGTAGTAGATCAGGGAGGGGCTGTGGACGTGGCCTACCTAGACTTTAGCAAGGCATTTGACTCAGTCCCACACAAAAGATTAATATACAAGTTAGCCAGCCTGGGAGTGGGTCCCAAGATGACAGCCTGGGTAAAGAATTGGCTGGAGAATAGGACAAAGAGAGTAATAGTATATGGAGCCCACTCTGAAGAAAGGGGGTTACTAGTGGGGACCGCAGGGTTCAGTATTAGATCGTCCTCTTCAATGTCTTTTTATGTTTACATTGCAGAGGGACTGAAGGAAAAGTATGTCTCTTTGCAGATGACACAAAGATCTGCAACAGAGTTGATGCACAAGGTGGGGTGGAAAGGATGAGAAGGGACTTGGCAAGGTTAGAGGAATTGTCAAATGTATGGCAGATTAGATTCAATGCTAAGAAGTGCAAGGTAATGCACCTGGGAAACAAAAACCCAGGGGAAGAGTACACAATGGGGGGTGAGATACTAACAACAACAAAAATGGAAAGGGACCTGGGGGTAGTCATATCAGATGACCTAAAGGTGGGCAAGCAATGTGAGAGGGCTGCAAGGAGGGCTGGGGGGATACTGGAATGCATAGGGAGAGGCATCACCAGTAGAAAACAGAAAGTTATTATACCGCTGTACAGACAGCTGGTCAGACCCCATCTGGAGTACTGCGTGCAGTTCTGGAGACCCAATCTCCACAAAGACATAGACAGAGTGGAAGCTGTCCAGAGGAGGGCAACTAAAATGGTGCAGGGTCTGCACTGGAAGACATATGAAGAGAGACTTAAGGAGCTTAATATGTATAGCCTCGAGGAAAGGAGGAAGAAGGGAGACATGATAGAAACTTTCAAGTACCTCAAGGGAATCAACAAAGTCCAAGAGGGTAGCATCTTTCAAAAAAAGAGGCGTGTAAGAACAAGAGGGCACAATTTGAAGATAGAGGGGGGCGGCTCAGAGGTAATTTAAGGAAGTATTTTTTCACAGAGAGGGTTGTGGATGCATGGAACAGCCTTTCGGAGGAGGTTGTGAAGTCAAAAACAGTGGTGGAATTCAAGCATGCATGGGACAGTCATAAGGCAATTCTAGGGGGTGGGGGTAGGAAGAAGTAGGCTGCTGGTTAACTAGGATCTGCAGCTTATCCATTAGGTAGGGAAATGGGCAGACTGGGTGGGCCAAGCAGTTCTTATCTGCCATGAAATTCTATGTTTCTATGTTCTATGGTGGTATCACTGATCTTAGGTGAGAGCCAGGTTTCAGTAAGAGCTATTACATCAGGTTGAAGTAGCTCCACCCAAGCCTGGAACTGCGACAGTTTGCTAAAGACACTGTGGATGTTCAGTGAGACTATCTTGAGGCAACCCAGTCTCAAGTGTGGTCTGGCAATAGGGGGCCCTGGGTTCAGGTGAACATCTCCCAAGATCAGTAGCAGTAGTAGTAGTAGTAGCTTTCTTAGAATGCAAGCCCAGTGTACCCAATTTAGCCTTTTTGACTTTATTCTGTGACGCAGAGTGTTGGGTGCAACCATGGTGGCACAGCTGCATAATAGGTCAGCTATAGGGATTCTGTGGGGTACTAGGGGTTTGTATATATTAGGTGGGATTCTAAAAATCATGTTTTGGGCATGATTCAATCTGTGAATTTCTTAACTTGAACCTGATGGTGGGGATGTAACCTGGACTAGATACAAGGTTAATCTTGTGACCCATATTTTTTAAGCACAAGATAGGAGATGAGGAGGGCTAGTAGAATCATTGTAGTTTGTGCCACCATGTTTGCTTGTTTAATTGGCAGGTGCCCTCACATTCAAATCAGGACTGCTGCACCAATTTAGGGCTGCAGCAGTTTAGGATTTATATTAGATTGGCATGCAGCAATAACAAATGGGAGATACAGGGGAGTATCCTACAACCAATAGAAGCAGAGAAGCTGGACTGTGGGTGGGAGATGATCAGCCAATAGTGGCACGGTAGTCTATGACAGAGAGGAGCCTGAGTGTATTTAATAAGCCATGAGGGTGGGAGATGGTGGGAGGTCTGAACATCTTCCCTTAGAAGCCCTAGAACAAGGCAGGCACAATTAAGATGCTATTCCCCTTACTGTTAACTTTTTCTGTATATATATATATATATATATATATATATATATATATATATATATGTGTGTGTGTATATATATATATATATATATATATATATATATATATATATATATATACATACACACAGTATAATACTGCTGCTGTCATGCCAGTATTGTTAGGGTGAAACTGCACTTCTGTCTAAAAGTCCAACCTTTGAAGCCTAATAACTTTGAAGCCATTCAAGGGATTTGCATGACATTTGGCTTACATAATCTCTATGGGTAGGTCCTTGATCTGCCAGATTTCATGGGAATCCATTGAGTGGTTTCTTAGATATAAAGTGTTCAAAAAACAGAAAAAGTGTTTTTTTTTGACATTTCTTTCTACAGCTGGATCTCAGAAATGGCTTCATGTTGTGGTCTGAAATATTCAGGGTAGAAAACCTTACAGTCACAGATGAGCCTTTTGAAGGTTTGGTGAAACAATTTTAATCCGTTCGAAAGTTATGCCATTTTAAACTTTCCGATTATTTCCTATGGGAAAAGTTATATGTCAGGCACAAAAAAATATTATTTTTTGCACATTCAGTACTGTGCACAAAATACCAGCTTCTTTTCACAAAGAAGGCTGGTATTGTGCACACAGTTCAGAGAGCTTCAATAGATTGAGCTGTGTTATGTCTGCCATCTTGTTTGCATCTTAGTGAGGATGCCGAACTATTGAACATTTTCAAAACAAAAGAAAATCAGAACACAGCTGAAGAGGTGTATTCTAATGTTTTTTTTTGTTTTCAGCTGGACCCAAACAAGGTTTTTTGTAGGGTGCCAGCTTCTGCAGAGAACGGCTTGTAGGTCACTCTTTGTATGAAAAGGATGGTATTTACTTGACTTCTGCAGCTGGAATTCGTGCTGCCGACTGCAAAGTCAAGCTTTTTATTTTTTATTTATTTTAGTCTTTGGTAACCAGGTAAGGCCCACTAGGCACAATTGCCTGTTTTCAGGGGCGACCTGGGAGACTGGGCAGTTAAGTGACTTGCTTAGAGTCACACAGTATGCAAGTGGAGGATGTGAGAATCAAACTCAGGACTGCCCTGCTGGATGTATCAAGCTCATTCACACCTCGTTCCTCTAACCTCTAGGCTATACTGCTAGCCATGTTCATACTGACACTGGGTGCACAATCCCCATGTTGGTATGTATCCCCACAGACACACACACTTATTTGCACACTCGGAGCACACCCCAGTGTGCCCAATATTATTTAAAAGACTATGAAAAAAAGAAAACCATCCCCCAACATCTTTTCTTCCATGCAGAATCCTGCATCAAAATTTGCGATCATTTTGATGCAGAATCCTGCATCAAACTAGTCTGCCTCAGCCCCAAATTCCTATGTTTCACACTGACATCAGGGTGCCCAATCCCTGTGTTAATGTGTATCCCCCCAAGTATTGTGGCACACTGGGAGCCCACCCCTGTATTCAAAGATGTAGTTTCTTTGTTTTTTTAACTTTCTGACACTGGGATGCCCACTCCTGGTGTCAGATGCTCCCCAGTCCACTTTTATTGCCCACGGGGGTGCCCAATCCACCTGTCGGCATTATGATCGCCCCAATTCATGTGGCACACTGGAAGCCCACCCCAGTGTGCCCATATTAATTTTTTTAACCTGTGAATAAAGAAAACTGTCACTGCTGTGTTTTTTTTGACAAATCTGTAATAAAGAAAATGGTCCCTTGCCATCTTCCCAGTCCCCTTCCCCCATCTCCACCCTCCCCCTACGCACTCACCTACCCCTCACCCCTTACCCTATACTTACCTCAAGAGGTTGGTGATGTCATCTTCTTCAGACCAGGAACATGTATACACTCTTCAAAGCCCAACCGCAAACTGAAGAATCAAAGGAAAGCTGTATAATGATAGTCAATGGGGGGGGGGTGTTCAACCTATGTTGATATCTCAGCCAATTTTAGGAATGTTTGCACCAAATATTCAACATGGGTTCTTGGGAACCCACCTCATGAACAATGGTGCTGTCATTTTGTTCTTAGGTCCCGAAAGGTGATTTCATGGTCACTGCGAAGACTCACCTTTTGGGACTGATTTATGAAACAACAGTGCCACTGCTCATGAGGTGGGGTCCCAAAAAGCCGTTTTTTGTAATTCTGGTGAAAAAATTCCCCATAAATGATGGCATTATGAGTGTGCGCTACACAGTTTCTACGCAGGCTCCTAACTTTGCCAATTTTTAATATTTTCACTTCATATGTATAGCATTGCCATTTTTTCATACTTCCTTATGAACCGTGTAGCAGTCATTTTGTACATCCTGCCCAAAATGTGTTTTTACACGTGTGGCACAGATTGGCGCAGTCGCTGTGTGAAATTAATGTTTGGGACTGATTAACAAAATCACAGTTGCACTGTTCTTGAGGGGAGGTCCCAAACAGCCGACATTGAAAATTTGGTGAAAAAATTCAAAAAAATGACTATGTTGCAAGCGTGTGTTTTGCAGTTTCTACACACACTTGTAACTTCGCCAATTTTTCTTATTTTCACTTTTGATTCTTAAAATTACCATTTTAAACACCACCTCATGAATAGTACAGCTGTCATTTTTCAAATCCTGTCAGAAATGTTTTTCCACACCTGTGGCTCAAAAATGGCATTACAGTTGCACAGAATTACATTTCAACAAGGATTTGAAAGTTTGCTGTAATGGTACATGCTGTGAGGTGATAAGAAGGTTATGTTGAATAGTTGGGGAGACAATTATTTAAGATGGCACAGTTATGACTATTTGTTGTAATTTTGCTACGCCTGCTCATAACTTAATGTGTGGAAGCACAGGGGCCAGATACCCTTGTGTTTTCACAGCTACATACTTATGTGCATCTGTGGAGGGATGGGACGCTGCACTACCACTGTGACATATAGATATTGTTGTACTATCTCGATGGAGGGATGCCAACCGTGACATATGGATACTGTTGTACTGTACTATCTCAATGGAGGGTTCGGACCCTGTACTCCCATTGTGACATATGGACACTGTTGCTCTATCTGGATGGAGGGATGGGATCCAACAGAAAATGAGCATGCAATTATACTTTCTGAAAAAGTAGGGAAATTCTTTGCAAAAAACTTTGTTAGTGCATCAGTTCAGGTGAATACCACAGTGACAAAAGCATGCAAATGAGGCATTATGGTTTCCATCCTTAATGCCCCACCCCCAGGGTTCCCACCCCTACCACCCCAATCCCGTCCCTCCACCCTCCACACACCAACAGGCATCAGGGTGTGCCATGGGGTTATTAGGCCTAACTCTCACCCATTCCATAGGTAAACAAGCTTACACGCCATAATATAAAACAACTGGGTGAGAGTTAGGCCTAACTCTCACCCAATCCCAAGTGTAAACAAACATACAGTACATGCTATAATATTGAACAATGGGATGAGAGGCCTGACAACCCCATGGCATACCTGATGCCTGTTGGTGTGTGGAGGGTTGGGGATGGGGTTGTTGTGGTAGGGGTGGGAACCTTGGTGGGGAATTAGGGTTGAACCCTAATGCCTCATTTCCATGCTTTTGTCACTGTGATATTCACTGTTAACAATGTTGTTTTATATATATATGTATATGGGTAGTATGCATTGAAATATCTCTGATTTTTCTGAGTGTAGTTTGACCTCATGACCCTCATGAGTGGTGAAGCCATGAGGAGGTCACAAGGTTAAACTGCACGAGGGGAAATATCAGTGATATTCCCAGTAGCCTCACTGCATATTCGATTTATGTAATGAGAAGTTTTTCTTTTTTTTGTGCATGTTGTTTTTAAAGTTTTAGATATTTATATATATATATATATATATATATATAGAGAGAGAGAGAGAGAGAGAGAGAGAGAGACTTGCTGTATCTACGATGTTTGTGGTTTGAAGAGGTAGCTAGAATTACTGGAAGCTTTTGCTGGCAACGCGGAATCTGATTGGCTACCAGTTGGCAGCGTGTCATCTGATTGGCTGCAGTTTTGTGTGTGGGTGGGTTTCATAGTTTTAATAACATGGTAGCAGCAGCACTCGATTAGTGAGGGAGACAAGTTGCCATTGTGAAGTTGTGAAGTCGTTTTTTTACTTGTAAAACTGTTTGAGATGTAAGCTATGTGGTTGATTCTGCTTTTCTGAGGAGTGATCTGGCTGATCTGGCTTTCGGCGGTGGTTTGACACAGTGAGGGAATGCCATGTGGAGGAGCTGTGTACTGTTGAGGAGGTAGTTGTCAACAAACAAAGTACTGCAAGCTGGTAAAAGGTATTCTGCTTAGCTGCCGGGAGTGGGAGGAGGTGCTGTTCTGTAGTTGTAAGGGCACTAAAAGGTACTAAGAAAAACGTGAAACAGAAATAAAAAATGAAGTAAACTTCTCAGTGTGAATGCCGATTTCACTCTGAGGAGGTTTAGAAGTGGAGCTGGCCCACAGGTGAAGTCCATTGTTTAACATGTACTTTGTAGTAAGCTGTGGTGTGGTGTTGATGGTAGTACAGTAAGTTGCTGTTGAAAATGAATGTGTTAGGTAGAATATGCAGGGACATGCAAAGAAAGAAACACTGCCTTAAAAGCTCTGATGTGGCATGGTGTTGTGCCGGTGGAGTGTTTGGAGAAGCTGAGTTATTGGAGACTGGGGAGTTGATAGTGCAGTAGTTTAAATGTGATGCCAGGATTAAAAAAAAAAAGTCTGTAAGTCTGTAAATCTGAGCTGGGGTGTGGGGGGTAGGTTCAATACATGTTTTGTTTGTCTTTTTTGAATGAGTTCTGCAAGGGCTATATGTGGTGCTGAAAAAAGATTTGGGGAGAAAGTGAGCATGTTCTGTGTACTGCTGGACAGAAATGAAACTGTTAGTTGGAGCTGGAATGCAAGTGAGCAGGTGAATTCTAATTGTACAGCTCGTGATGCCAACTCCCACCAATCAAAAGCTTTCTGGGCAGTTGTCGTGAAGTGCAGATAGTGTCTGGTTGTTACTTACAGTGAGGATAAATGACCTACAGTGAGGATAAATGCGATATTCTCACTGTAGGTCTGACCAGACAAAAATAGTGCTATTTGCCACTTTTTATCCAATATATATATTATGGTAGCACGGTAGTGCTACCATAGTTAGGGTTGAGGAGCCATTTCTATGTTAAACCCCAAAACTTTGCACCTTAATAACTTTGCAACCATTTGATGAATTTGCCTGAAATTTGGAATACATGATTAAGAACCATAAGCCTTGGGATCTGCCAAGTTTCGTACTGGTTGGATATACAGCTATGGAGTTATTAAGCATGATCTGTGCATGCGTTTACGCTTTTTCTGGAATTCTATGGTCGTGCCTACAGGTCGTACGGTTTGTGCGACTGGCCTGAAATCTTCAGGGAACATGTGGCCAGGGTCCCCGATGTGCCTTTTGAAGATTTTGTAAAAAAATATTAAACGGTTCAAAAGTTATTCAAAAAACAGTTTCCCATTATAAGTCAATGGGAAAAGTTAACAAAAAGTTCGACAGTGTCGCAATGCATTTTTACTTTCGCAAATGGGCCTGTTACTTTCGCAAATCCGTCATTTTGTTTTCAGTTGGTGATCAGAAAAATGGTTGGCATTTAAATTTGAGACCCTCTAGCAACGTAATTCTTTTTGTATTCACCTAGTCGGGCCCTGAGGATGCTTGCCATGTCTTTATTTTGTGGTAAAACACCCCAGAAATATGTTTTTCAAATTTCTGGAAAAAGTACTTTCACAAATTACTTTTGTGCTCACGAAAGTGTCGATTTTTTTTTGCGAAAGCTTTCGCAAATTGCGACAGTAATTTTCTAGTCTGTGGGAAAATGACAGCAATTCTTTGGCACTGCACTGCAAAATAACCGTTGGGAGTTTTGGGCTGAAATTTGAAGGGAACGCAGCTGACATCTCACAGAAATGGCTTTCAGTGTTGTATTGAAAAAATATTACATGGCAGCAAAGTTACGGCACTCCAAATTTGACAGTTTTTCCCATAGGATAACATTACGGCGCCCAAAGCATTACAGGAATCCTTTGGCACCCTGCTGCAAAATAACGGTTTGGTCTTTTTTCCTGAAATTTGAAGGGAAGACAGCCAACAGTCCACAGATGTGCCTTTCAGTAGTTTGGTGAAAAAATATCACACGGCGGCAAAGTTATGGCACTCCAAATTGACGTTTTCATAGGATAACATTACGGCCTCGACACATAACAGAAATCATTTGGAGCCCTGCTGCAAAATAACGGTTTGGTCTTTTTGCTGACATTTGAGGAAAGACAGCCAACAACTCACAGATGTGCCTTCAGTGGTTCGGTGAAAAACATTACAGGGAGGCAAAGTCATGGCACTCTGAACTTTTCTTTTTTCCCATAGGATAACATTACGCATTCGCCACTGCCAGGCCCGTGATCTCGAAACGGTATGCAGATAATGACTTTTCAATAGAAAATTTCTTAGCCCCCTCAAGGGGCTAAGATTTAAATTAGCCAGAACAGTTGTGAATAATATGACTTTTAAATTTTTTTTCTACGTCGTATGGTTACTGAGATATAATGTATTTATTATTCCAAGATCTCATTTTCTGTGCCGATACTCGTTATTATGCATACATTATTTGTACTCACTGTCTTTCTCTATGCAGGTTTTGGGGAAAACCAGCCTGTGCGCTTACATTACTGCTAGTGTTGCCCTTTCCACTTGCGGTTACGTACCTGTTTCACTTAACGTTGACGTCTGCTCCACCATGTGCGTTATCCTTTGCGTTTTCATTTGCGCTTGTGTTTCTGTTATTTTTTGCCATTTCTGTGTACAGTACTGTTTACCTTTCTTGACATTTCTGTTTGCAGGCACCATGTTACTATGTGACAACACATCACGTGGCAGACCATTCCCGTCTATGCCACCGTGTGCGTTACCAGGGCCCCGCGCTCCCGCCGCTGCATTACATTCACTATTTCTCATTATCATTCCCAAAAAGAAGGGAAATTAGAGGCAAAAAACTGTTTAATGCATTAGTTAGGGTTATTCCACAGCGACAAAAGTGAGGAAATTCGCTGTTAGGGTTGCAATCCCCCCTTGCACCCGCCACCCACCCCCCAACTGGCATTGGGGTGTGCATTGGGATCATGGGTCCTAACTCTCACCCCATTCTATTGTACTTCTGCTGCTTTACACATGTCATGGGGTGTGAGTTAGGCTGATCATCCCAATGCACACCCCAATGCCACCACGCAAGGCCATCCTTTTATGCTTATTTTCGCTATGCTTTGTTACTTTTTGCCATTTGTGTGTACTTTATTGTTTCGCTTTCTGTTTCACTTTGTGTCACCATGCCCATTGACATTTCAATATACAGGCACCATGTTACTATGTGACAAGACATCACGTGGCACACCATTCCCGTCTACGCCACTGTGTGCATTACCCTTTCTGTTCTCATTCACGCTTAGTTACTATGTGACAAGACATCATGTGGCACACCATTCTCGTCTATGCCACTGTGTGCATTACCCTTTTTGTTCTCATTCACACTTGTGTTACCATGTGTGCCACTGTTATCATTTCTGTTTGCATTGCTGCTCCTGTTACTATGCCACAATACATCATGTGGCTGGAGCGAGTTACATTCACTATTTTTCAATATCATTCTCAAAAAGAAGGGAAATTAGAGGCAAAAACTCCATTTAATGCATTTGTTAGGGTTGTTCCAGAGTGACAAAAGTGAGGAAATTGGCTGATAGGGTTGGAAAACTCAGAACCTGAGTTCACCCCCAGCACCACACACACACAGAGACACACAGGTGTGCCAGGCACGAGGTGTGGCTGATCACATGTCTCTATAGGGTGATTGGCTGACCATTAACACAATTCTTGGGAGTGACTTATCGCTATAATAATGAAACATGTTTTAAACAGTTGTAAACCTTGTTCAGTATATCGTCAACCTCTTCATGTATGGTAATAAAAGATTAACATAAGGTTGTTAGGATGTTTGCAGCCAATGGAAATGTCATTTTGTCAGACTCTGAAGTACACATAGTAGTGACTGAATGGTACATGTATAGTCACAGCTGTGACCTGTTGGCGCTGAGTGTGGCACCTTGGTATAGTAATAATGACTGCATAGGCACAGGAAAAGTAAGTACATTGCTGAGTTTTGACACTGTTAGAATTTGTCAAATGTGACATGCAATGTCCCACATCGTTGTATATGCTGTGATACTGACTGTATGTCATAGGTACCAAACAAACTGATGGAGGTATAGTTATAGCAGTATTAGTAAACATTGATTTGTATGCTTAAGTCATAGACACTTATTTTTATGTCATAATGGTATTTAAAGTAAGGAGTTGACACAGGTGGTTATGGTTTTAAAAAATTTATTGCCAATTTGTCAAATGGAGAAAAGGTCCAATCAAGAGTGAAATTTAGTTAACAGAAGCAGTCTCACAATACAATCTTTGTATGTGTGCAATCATTGCTTGTCAAATATTTAAATGTGTGAATAATAATAACTGTATAATATGGATTGGAGTAAGGTGTGATATTATATGAAACTAATCAGGTGTTGTGTGTTTTACTTATGTTTTAGTACTCACTACTGTTTATGGAGGAAGTAGTTTGATATTCAACCTGGAATTTATTAGTCAGGTTGAAGCTGTATGCTTCATTATATTTTTACTATTGAATGTGAATGGAGTTTGTAAAAATGTTACTTTTTAAAAATGGTTGTATGTTGTAATGTGTAGTGCATTACTTGTGTGTTATGTTAATAAGGGAATGTCAGTCTGTTGTGAAGTGTGATTACAGACATGATAGACAAGTGTTTTGTTGTAATTGTGTGATCTGCTAATGTGATGTTCCTGGGTGGGCGAAAAACCATATGCTTGACTGTCTAAGTAGTACAATTTATTAAAATGTAAGTTTTGTGACATTTGATTGAAATTATTTAATAATATGTCACTGACTTGGTGCAAATGGAAAATTCCCACCTTCACCTTCAATTGAGGCGATCATAAATATTGTCAGAACAGGTATGCAGTTTGTTGTGATCAGCAACAGTGCCTGATTTACAATAGTCAATATTTTTACATACGGTAGAATTATACTTATGTGACAAGTTAAAAAATATTATGTTTTTACATGAACAAATGACATTTTATCAATTTTCATTGGCTTCTATGTAAATTCTTAACTTGTAAATACTAAACTGTCATGGAATGCATTTTTTAACAAACTTATGGTTAGTTAAATGTTGTTACTATACTGCTGAATAATATCTAAAACATTCACTTGTACTGTAGTGCTACACTGCTATTTTTAGTACAAGTAATCAAGCTAATTATTAACAATGTACACTTGAAAACAAATGTTTCTATTATGTACAAGTAATTTTAAACACTTGTAAGAGTCACTAAATTAGATTCAGCAATTGGTTATTATTTACAGTTGTGTAACTCAGCTTCTTGCATTATCAATAAAGGTAGTTGTTTTTACATATGTACAATACTAGTACTATGCATGAAAGCGTGATAGTTCTACACTGTTGCATGGTGATCGAATGATGTTCTCTATATGTCAAGAGTCACTAGACAAATTGAAGTGTTGATAGACAACCAGTGACAGAGTGAATGTTTGCTGAATGTTATAAGGGTAGCTCTAGTTTATCTACTTATAATAATTGAGAAGTTCTTTTGTTTGCTAAAGAGTAAGAGCTTATAAGTCATATCAATTTGTTGTTATATATGAGTTGATACATGGATTTTAAAGAGATGTACAGAGGAGGAGAGTAGTAAGTCCTCAGTTTTTAGATGTACACTCTTGATAGACATGTAATCATGGTTTCTCTAGTGACTGTGAATATTGTTGGAGCTGATTGAAGCCACTACAACAATTTTCATGTAGTCACTGATCTACACAAGATCTATACATGTCACAGTGTATGTAATGTCTGTATTAGAATTCCATTTTGTTGAAATTATTGTTTATTTACAGTTGTACATTATACAACATTGTAATGAGGCATGAATGTTTTTTGGCAAAGTAGTCATTTTAAAATGCTACATGTTTTGTCCTATTCTTCTGAAATATGAAGGTTGTCATAATTCTCAATATTAGAAGATATGCATTTTCAAGGACGTGGCAGTCTCTGTTTAAAAGTCATTGTAGAGTCAGCTACACTCAACCATCCAGTTCTGCTCTTAGTAATGAGGTGTAATGCCCAGAATGCATGGATTGATCTGTGGTGATAGATTATACTGTGATGTCAAACAGTGATTAGTTGAAGACTATTCTACTAGCTGTGTAATCTGTGATAGGAGTATCAACTCTGAGCCTGTTAGGTCAAATCTGTGCAATATAGCAACAGATATTGAGATGAACTCTTAGACGTAAGGACTGAAATGCATCTGCCTCGAACCTTCCACAGGCATGACTACATTCAGCATTAGTGAGTAGCTGTTGAAATTTGACACTTTGGCTTCAGGAACAAAGAGAGTTATCCATAGCATGTCTTGTGTGGGTTTCACGCTGTGAACTGCTACATGAAAACATACATATTTTGTAACATATGTTACTGTGAAGTACTGCCACATTGGGGTGCCATCTTCATCCAGGTTGTTTACGAGGTTTATCATAAACTCAGTACTGTCTTTGCTGTATGTCTGCAGCAAATGTACTACATCCAGCATATGTAGATAACACCGTCGAGTGGTGTTAGTGACTGTACATTGTTAGAGTGGTCAGAAGTTATCTTGATAATCTGCTTCAAAGCATTTGATAGGGGATTGTCTTCTAGAAGCAGATATTGCCTGCACAACCGCGTGCATGGTAGAAAAACTGCATAGTTGAGTTAGCATAGCAGCTTACTTCCTATCAAGTTGTCAAAGAGTGGCATGCAGCTTCACCAACTGATTTCTGATGAATTGCTGGTTGTGAATGTTTAATTGAAGCTGGCTTTTGCTGAACTCTTTTGCTCTAATCACTTTGGAAGCTTGCTGCTGTTTGTTGCTCCTCTAGCTGTGACTGAATTGTGTGAGACAGACATGATATGTAGGCAGTGGTATTAAAGACATTTGTGGCTGATGTAGAGTATGAATTTAACCTGTTGTACTAAGAATACATCGCTTGTCAGCTCATATTTTCTGAGGTTCTATACTACGATGTGCAATCCAGAAAGGCTTTGTAGCACGCGGAAAGTGCAACGAGCTCATACCATCCTTGAAAATCTGTACCTGTGTTCACCATTGAAATCCAAACTCAATCCCTGAGATTTGTGAATGGAGACAGTATATGAACACATAATGGGAACTGTTTCCTCTGTTTACGTGAGATATCCTTAAAACCTGAATTTTACGCAGGTTCGACTATGTGTACAGAGTGTTCCATGTTGTCAAAGTGCACTACAAGTGTCTCAATATATGTCTTCTGGATATAGACAAAGTCAGTGATGTTTCCCATGGCACCGCTTTTACCATACCTTGTTCTACATCTAGATTACGCCGCAGCATGATATGTGCATTCTTACAAACTGTGAGAATAGCTTCAGGCCAGCTGTTCGTGAAACATCTGACTTCAGTTCACTTAGTCATTCAGTCATCTTTGCTACTAGCTTTTGACTAACAATAACGCCTATCAACTGTATCAACTGCATGCTGAGTTAGAATCTCTTGTCTCTCTTTGTAGCATTAGATTGTTGATTCTAGTGCATTTTTTAGTTTGGGTATAAGACATACTATGTGTCTGCTAGTAGAGTATATATCGCTGAAGACATTATGTGCTGTTTCTAAGCATGTACTATGTACTGTTTTTTCGATCATTTAACATACAAACATGTTCTGGTGATAGAAAACCCAGAGCAGCTTCATATCTAAAAGTGATTTGTAAGTTAGATCACCACTTTGTCAAGATGTTCTCAGACAACTCAACATAGGTAAATAATTCTATATGTTATAGCCTGCAATGCAACCAAGGATATTCTTAGCTTGTTTGACAGTCAGAGTTGTAATACATGCTCTGCATTGACTGGCAAGTTGTAAAGGTCTCCCAACACAAGTATACTTCTTTGCTACCAAATGGCACTCCATCGTCAATACCTAAGATCTGCTGTAGACGTAGATGAATTCAGGCAAGCATGACATTGGAGACCATGCTGATTTCGCCAACAATGAGTAACTGCATCTTTGTGAACATGGAATGGAGATGAGATGCAACCTCGAATGACAGTTTACGATACTCTCCAGTTCTACCATGTTTGACTGGCAACATAAAGAGACGGTGTAATGTTACTCCACCAATGTTGTATGCTGCTAGTCCTGTGGAGCAGTCACAGTAACAGACATTGAAGAGCCTGTCACACTCTGTATCTGCAGTGATGGCTTAACTCAGGAAACTCTTCCTGTGCCAGCTTGAACTGCTAACAAACATTAGTAGTGGCTTGTACTGAGTGCAATCACATTGTTTTGTTTCATGTAGTATGCTCATGTTGACAGCTTCAACCACTTGGGAGTGAACTGTATGCTGCAGCTGATTTAGCTTTTCTTACGTCAGGCTGGGTTGGACTATAGAGTGTGTGCCATGTTGCATGGCTGTCTCATTTTCTGATATTAACACTTGGGGCATTTAAGGGCTGAAGGTCACTTGAACACCTTTGTCCTTCTGATCAAGGTTGTCTTGTGAACTAACTGGAGTGTCTTCCCGAAGTTGCTTCTGTCTGCCTCAAGCTGTTCTTTTTCAGCTTTTAGTCTTTGTATATATGTCTGTGAGCACTAGTTTGGAAATTTTGTAAGTGAGATTGAACTGGTCTTCGAATGTGTCAGAGTCACCTTTAATTCAGACTCACTCCTCCAGGGTCTAAATAGGAATAGGAGAGCAAAGTAGTAATGTTCTGTGCTCTGATGTGTCGAGATGCAGTTTGTAGTGATCTATAAGCTCATGGCTTGTGCTCTTCACAAGATAGCCATCTAGTCCATTGACCTTGTAAATGTGTCGTGTTGAGTCAGGTGCTGCACCTGTCTTGTGGTCATACCACTTAGCCACCCAAACAGACATGCATCATTCATGTCATTGTGTTCATGGGTAGTATGTCTTATCAGGTTATTCTTCAAGATATGTTTTGAAGAAGGTGTATTGACAGCGAGCTCCTCAATTTCTCGCATGAGGAATCAGTACACGCCCGCTTTCTCTTTGTAGTTTATACTGAGGAAACGCATACGCCAGACTTCCCGCATAGATGTGTACCCATTAACCGTCACTGGCTTCAGTAGTCTACATTCTCTGTGTGAAAGAGTCTTCAAACTCAATGACCAAGCTGAGATGTCAGGCTTTTGCTTGAAGTGGCAATATCTTCCCAAAGATCTTGCAGAGCTTGTCTGTTCATGTTTGGTTATGTATGGCGTGACGACATCGAACCAGGGCCAGTGAGTTGTCAGCTACAAACTGAACATCTATGTTTGCTTGCTACATTAGGAGAAGAGTTGGGTTGTAGTCATTGATGTACACTCTTTTTCATCCCTGTAATCAGATACCTCTTGGTTGATTTTGCCTTCATGGTGTCGCATTGCTGAGAAAAGGTCATTCATGGCACCATTCTGACAACTCGTTTAGGAAATCCAAAGCGACATCGGTGTACCAATTAGATTTGTTCTTTACTACTCGCCGCAATATTTTGCGCAAATATGTCCCTGAACTTTTGTACCAACTTCCATAGTGTAGACTGTCATACTTGTCTGAATGTGACAAGTGATATATTTTTTGAGAATGAAGTACTTTGCTGCTTCATGTTCACCAATGCGTGGCGCATCCTTGATCCACAATAACATATGGATATGAGGGGCACCTCGTGTTTGATATTCTGTCCTCCAAAAGTAGTGTTCTACAATCACCTAGAGGAGGATTGTCCTTGACAAGATGAAAGAGAATGTCATGAACCGCTTGTGAAAATGTCTTTGACAGACACAGGATCAAGTGAACACTATTCTCCGACAGTCATCGGTGAGATGCCTTCGACATCGGAATTTGCCTACTTCAACAGTTCAATGAGTTCATCCCAGGCATATCTGTAGCACAACTAAGTGTGAAAACCATGTGGCTGCGCTTATTACTCCTCATAGCATTGTCATCACTCCGAGTGTCTGCGATATCAATATTCTTTGGTGCCACGAGACTTGAAAGTATGGAAGACAGATTCACTTGCACATTTTCATCTTTTCTGCATTAATTTCTAGAAATTGAGCAGCTGTAATTCCATCTAGTGGACTTGTTAGACTTAATGGTATGTGCTATAGACGCAGACAGAATGTTAGCTCACTCTCCCAGAGTCAGATGGAACAGGTACTGTATGTTACGCCTGACTTTGCCATCTTTGCTCAGGACACGGCTAGTGCGGTACTCAGCACCCTGTACCCGTTCTTTCATCTCAGGCATCCGCCTGACCATTTTGAAATAGGTCTGGAGCAGCGTGTTTCTAGTGTTGCCTCCCAAATGCTGACAGGCTCACCTTCCACCTGCTTCATTTGATAGAGATCAATGTTGTCTCCTAATGGATCTCACATGTTGGTGTGAATTGTGTAACTGTATCACACATTGTCACTTGTCTGTGTACTGACCTTCTCAATGATTGGCTTACTTTTTTCTAATAGATCGTGTTGCACAGAGACTGGCCATACTGATCTATGTCAAGGTCTATAAAGAGAATTGTTCCTCTTTAAATAAGCCAGAGCAAGCTTTACCTTTTGCACATTGACAACATCTTGCCAGATAACCTTGGCCTTTGTAGGCACACCATTTACAAGAATGACCAAGCTATTTTCTGTTGAGATTGCTTGAACATTTTCCAGTAGAGGAAGTGGTAGATACATCACAGAACCCTTTAGAGATCTAACAAGCTCTTTCTGTGGAATCTTCCATGTCTGTGTTCAGACGTAGAATCGTTTGGAATGGTTTCATTGTTCTGAATTAGAATACTTCAAACATATTCAATGTTGAAATCTTACTTGGTGTAATATCTGTTACCATGTTGTTTAGCACTGACCTTTGCATAAGTGTTGCACTTCAGTTTTGAAAACAGTGTTTGCATAGCACAATGGTGTCTTGTGGATGAAAGTCTGATTTCAGCAGCAAGAATGCTGCCAGGCAGAACCACATGTCATTGTATGGTGACCAGGTTTCTAGGTTGACTGTGATAGTTTGTTTCATGTAGCACAAACGGTTGCATGACACACACACAGAATCAAACTTGAGACTTTTGCAACCTCAAACTTAGCAATTTCTTCCTGCATTGTCTCAGAATGTCATTTTCTAACACTGAAACAGATTTTTCTGTTGAAGTGTTACACTGAAATTAGTTGTTTCTGGTCCAGAAGGAATGTGTTGCAGTTTTTTAGGAAAGTGGATGGCACTCTGCATGTCACCTGACTGCACAAGTCATTTAAACAAGTGTACTGATGTACAGCTCACTGTACTTATATACTTGTAGACAAAGTTTTGCATGCCTGTTTGATGCACTGCAAACATCTGCATGTTGTGAAAAAACTATCGTTAAACACCAGTATCGAGACATGCAAGTGAGTGACCCATGAGTCCAGTATGTGGCTGGATTTCACAATGGTCAATTTCTGTAAATAGTTTATGTCTCTCTTTGTGATCTGTTATTATGAATAGGTTAACAAAGTGTTCTACTTTTTGAAATGATGATTGCATACGGTTGCAGGTAGCATCACATGACCATGTCAGACAGTGCCATTTATTGAAGAGTGTGGTTGGACCACAGTCATCATCACTATCCTATTGATTGTCATCAGAGATACTGAGGACATTTTTTTAGTTTGCCGGACTCATCAATACTGAACATCTGTTCTTTCGTAAAGTAATGGTAAGACTCTTCCCAGAAATATGCTTCTGAGTGCTGTGTGTACAGCCACTGTCCTGTGAAAACATGGCAGAAGTTGTCAACAGTCAAACAAGGATACTGTTGAAGCCTTTTTTTAATGGCATATACAAGTTTCCTGAATTGTTCAAGCACATGAGACATCTTACGCCACAATCGTTGTAGTACAAACAGTGCTCTGTTGACAAAACCGTGACAGACATAAATTCACTCTGGAGAAAGGCGACTCTTGCTCTTTTTTGTTGGTGTGTCAAGTAGCACAGCAGCGATAAGTCTTTTGATCTTAGCTTACTTGCATAGTGATGGAAATACTTTCTCTGAGTTGTAAGTCACTATTTTTATTTTTACCGTGTTGTTTTGAGCATCTGTTGATGGTTACATCTAAAATAGTTGTGTTTCATCTCAGAGATCGACACAACATTTGTGATGCTATACATTTTGCTTTTCTGTTAAGGATTTTTGTTTCTTTTGTGCAGTGACTTGATGTAGGGGTCACTGTTGAAGTAAAGGTCTGTCAGTGTTCATTTTTTGTGTGCCTTTACTGTTTGGTTTGTTGCCTTATACAACAGTGTAGTACTATTATACCGCTTCTTTGAGACACATTCTACGCCTGTATTAGTTGGCATTTTTGGTATTATGGCTGATAGCGACAGTAAGTAACTACAGAAGTATCAGGCACCTGTATGAGAGAGAAAAAAAGTTTTAGAATAGGTTTCAGTAAATTTCTTTATAAACACTGTGTATTAATAGAATAGTACATTAAGAATAAGTTAACAATTTGGTAAAACATAACTAAATGATAGTTGTTATGAATGTGCATCGCGCAGCTGCTATGTAATATCAGAAATTTGTTCATTCTCATATTTTAGTGCACATTTAAAAGATTTTCTTCACTGTTCTTATGATAACTATAGGTGTGATTTTTACCTGTGTACGTAACATGTGTTTTCTACCATGTAGCATGTCATGGGATAGCTGTATGATAATTTACTATATGGTGAGCAAAACTTGAGAGTGATAGTGCATTACCAAATCTGTAACAATTAGTATGTTTACAATTAGGGAGTACATGCCACTATTACTGTTGTGTGAGTGTGTGTACCAGTTGGTAAGTATGTTTGCATGTTAGCTAAATTTCAATATTATTGCTGTATTTTACCAACATTGTGTTTTTTGTACCTGTATCACCATTGAGCTGTAATTTTTCACAACATGGAAAAAATGTTTTCCTACATGTACTGTGCAATGATGTAGTTCTATTGATTAAATAACGTGTGGGGCAGTCACAAAATTACCATGGCTGTGTTTGTGAACAGACAACTTAAACTGAATATGTTGAAAAATTTGTGTGAGAATTCTGAACATTTTTGATTTGCTGAAGCTTGCGCAGTGCAGTTCATATGTAATTTGTAAGTCTGTGTTTTGTCATCACTTTTCAGTTGAGAATTTACTATTTTGCTTTCAACCCACAACGTTGTGAATAGTACAGATTTCATTAGTCACATCTTAACAATAGTGTGCTTTTGCTTATGCTGCTATGTTTGCTCAGTTGATGTGAGAAATGACTATATGGTAGAACATGTTTAAACATAAGAGTGACACTGTTATGAGCAGAGGTCTTAAATGATATATGATGGACATTTAGTGAAAATTACAACAAATTAGTGTTTTGCAAATCATGCTGTAACAGTTGTTATGCACGCTTGGAACATTGTAAATCTAAAATATCTGCACTGTACTGAGTTTGAAGCAGCTATGCAGATTATGTGTTTAAAATTGAAAATGTTGCTATTTTTCCATAGAATCTGAAATTGTGTCAATATATAGACAGTCTTGGAAAATTACTTTCGTGAGCATGAAAGTTTCGAAAAAAATACTTTTGTGCATTCGAAAGTGTCGCAAATTTTACTTTCGTGCATTCGACAGTATGGTCAAAAAGTGCTGTCAGAACTTGACACTCGCAAATTTTACTTTTTGTAGCATCGAAGTCGTATATGTATTTTCGCATCTCGACAGTAGTTAATCTAACACTTGGGAGTGGCTTAAGCATTCATTATCAATCATTAAACAGTGTTTGAGTGACAGCTAGCTCTACCAATGAAATTTAAGATTTGTCAGGCCATTTCTGAGAACAAACCAGAGACGGACAACACTGAAGAAGAAGTAAACAGGATCCATTTTAAATATTGCTGAGAAAAAGCAGTTTGAAACTGTAAGTACAGTCTATCTTCACATGATATTTTCTAGTATTAAAAAAACTTATTAGAACATGTACATACTATTAATCAAAACTTTTTTTCTGTTTAATCTCATAATGTTAATTGTTATTGTGTAGCATGCTATATTCTTAAGAGAAAATAGTTTAAAGTGAGAAAGTATTTTAGTACTAACTTGTACAGATACAGCTGCAAATGGAGGGAGATAGAAGGTACGTGGAGTTGAATGACAAATGAACCAATCAGACTTGTTTGATGTTGTAATTGTTTAAAACTGCTCATGAAAGGGATGCATTTTTGCAGTTCTCAGTGGTTCAGATTTTTGCAGAACATAGTCTGTTAGTACTGAATGCGTGAGTTACATTGGTTGGATGAAGCCAGAGCAGGAGGGAATGTTTTTTTTATTTGTGTGTTTTGTCTGAATGCACTGAAGCTAGCTTGAAATAAGGAGGGAAAATATCAGTTTGATTTTCATGTTGTCTGGTCACTACAGGTGAACAGTCCTTTCTTAGTAGTTTCTGTACAGTTCTGAGTTTGGTATCCTAGAATGGCAGAAATAGCAAAAGGATTTTGTGATAGTTGGAAGCAGTTACATACATTTGCAGCTAAGTTTGCAGTTCATAGTGATTTTGGGAGGGACCTGCAGCTCGAATCAAGGGTGTAAGATGGTTTGGTCGTGGTGGTGGCTGAGATGGGAACATCTTTATGCCAACCATGCACAGACTTTTGAGAACTCATCTCCTCCTGACATACTGCTAATACATCTTGAGGCAATGATTTATGCTCAAAACGCTGGGTAGATTTAGTTACAGAGGCAAAATTGACCCTTTGCTTCTATTATGTCTGTTGCCTGCCTGTATCATACTTTTCAGATATTACAGAGCGAGAGTCCGGCAAGCAGAGCATCTATGTATCTGATTGACAAAGCTCGTAGAAAGTAAATGTACAGATTACTGCTTTTCTTGCATGCATGGAATGCATACTATACGTCACCCCAAAATAAAATACTGTAATGATTGGCTATTCCTCGCCAGATGGTGTACATTTCTACGCTGGCAATTGTCATTTTATGGGAGACCTTCAAGATGAATCCTGAAAGTTCTTAAGATCGTGAGACTGTTTGAGGAAATATTATGATACATAAAGGTTCTTTTCGTAACCATATTAATGTGTGGTCAAAAATAGATCAACTGCATATCACTCACATATATGATTCATATATGGTTTGCTATATTACAATAGTGGGGCGCAGCAATAGTAATTTCCTGCTTCTGTCTGTTCACAATTGTATGATATTGTTATGTCTCAACATTAGTAAATAGTTTGAGCATGTTAAATGAGTGTACTATTTACTGTGGCCTTACAGTATTGTAGCTGTACCAACATGATGGTGTAACTCAATAAAACACAGTGGTACTGTAAAATGTAATCATTTCTTTACTGGTATGTCAGGATATAGATTTATTTTAATGTTACAGAAATGGGTAGTTATTAGTATATGGTTATAATGGATGCACAACTGCATTATGGCTGCACTTTTACTTTCAATCACTTTGTTAGCTGTCTTCACATTATTAAGTGCATCCAGGTCTGTGCACAGTCTCTGCCATGTGGTTTTATCTCGTTTAACACCACGTGCCATAATGTTGTGTGAACACTCTGTGTAGTACAGATGATATGTCATGGTGTGCCCAATCTGATGTCTTTCATGGAAACCCCTGTTCCACGAGACTAGAGGATAGCATGGTAGTGGGACACCCATAGTGTAGTGCAGTTGTTTTATTGTCGAGGTGGCTGGAATCTTTTTAGCTCTATATAATGCTACTGATCTGTGTTTCTGCTATTTTGAAGACAAGTGATCTTTAATTTAATTATAGCTATATGGAATTTGTTTAAGAAATGATTTATATTGTTACATGATACTAATGTAGATATTTGTTTTTGTTGTATTTCAGAACTACTAAGAACTATAGTGAGAAATGAGACAGTGGACTCTGTGAGAGGTGCACTGCTTGAGGCAGTCCATGCTAGAGGCAATGCAAGAGGTTAATGAGGAGTACCAATCGAAAACTGGATTCATGGGAGGCATTAACAGCTATTTGCACATCTGTCTGAAAGTCAAAACAAGACAGTTGTACAGCTGAAGAAGTGGAGCTGTTGTGCCAACATTTCTACGCCTTCAAACAACGGAGGGTACCGGACAATGATACATGCTGGTACTACCGCTTATGAGCTTTGGGAAGCTGCTGGCAAGTCAGGATGCGGGGGAGCTCATCACCGTGAGTAACCAGCACAACTTTTCATAATAGTTGTCCATAAGTTTTCATAATTAGTAAAATAATTGTATACTGCATAAATAAGCAATAAGACATCAGGAGCGATTATGTCAATGTTAAAAATCTGTGCTTATTGGTGTATCTGGCATGAGGCACAGCCAGAGTACTGCATGCCCACACAGTGATTAAGTGACTATTGATATAAACACCTGGTGAGTGCCTTATTAGTATTATCATAGCAATATTTTGAAAATAGTTTTGAACATTGTTTTGTATGTGTTTTGTCTTATATATATGTCAATCAAAGATTGACATACAGCTAATAACGGTTTGATTACTAATCAGAAACCTGTATTTCTCACAACATTTTATAATAGTTTATACTATATATATGGATGTACTATCAAAACATGTAACCTAATTTTCCATTTCTTTACTGTGCTGTTCTTCACTTACAAACCAGAGTTTACAAGATAGTTGCCAGAAAACAGAACATTTATACACATACGCACTTACTACTATGGTATGTTGAAGAGAACAAAAATTACTGTTTAGTTATTGTGATGTAGTGTTTGAACTTGTACAGTCTGTAATGTTGGCAATAAACAATTCCTCTTGTCATGAACATGTCCATGGTGGTCCAGTGAAGGAAATGGCTAATCACACGTAGTAGTGTAATAGACCACCACTTTCTTCAATCTATACTTGGTGGCTCAGTGGACCGAAATGCTTAATACACAGACAGAGATGCCAAATGTACACATCAATAGTGTTTTATGCCCACAATTACAGACTATGTAGATAATGGTGTGCTGGGCCTCTGCACAGAAATATAGAATTGTTATAATACTGTGCTCCATAGTGTTTGTGGTCTATAATTAGAAACAATGTTGTGTATGTTCTGGCTGATTTACTGTTGTTGTAAGTCTTAAAACTGTACTGTGATTTACATCTAACACTTAAATATTTTTTTGGGTTCATGGTAGAACATCGGAGGCGCTCCCAGCTGCAACCGAGGTAGTGCCAGCACAGAGTCAAGCTGTGGAGGGTGGTTGTCGGACACCGAAAGTGTCATTTTGATTGAGTCCGACGGTAAGACTTTATTATCACAAATTTGTTAGGCTGCTTACAAATAAGAAACGAGGGTTTCTCATGACACAAAGTGTGGGATATTCAAATTGTGCCATTCATATGCGCAAGCCATTGTGTTGTGCAAATTAGCTGCACAGCTGTGTGTCTGAGGCGATATTCGAAATGTGACATGCAATTGGGGTATAATCATTGAAGCCGCAGTGTGGGGGCATTTGCATGTCATTATGGTGTGATTTGCATGCCATTAACATGTAGGTCTGCTGATCCTGGTGGAATTGTGCGTGGTGCCCTAACAGGCTGCAGCCATCGGGGAATACCTCGTGCAGCCTGATCATAGAGAAAACAGTGTAGAATACCCGCAGCACCCTCTCTGGGCTAATCAGAGGTATGGTTCAATTTCCTCAACAGCTTGATCGTGAGCAGCTATTGTGGCCTCTCCGCGGTCGTATCCCTGCTGATCCAGTGGACCGTGTCGATTATTGCAGGTAAGTTTAATAACCCTCCTGAACATAGCTCTGGTGGCACTGTTGCGACCCACCGCGCACTGCCCTCAGCCCACTCCGCCCCCGCAGCTGGTGGGCACTGCATCCCACATGCCTGCTCTCTCCTCGCTTCACCCGCCGATTGATCAGCGCCTGGTAGGGTTGCACGGCCATTGGTGTACAGGTACAGCCAATCGTGTTTTCAGCCCATGCCGCATATGATGTTCAGATTTTGAAATGAAGGAATTGATTCACAAATCTGTATTGATGCACAGTATGGGTGCATTTACTGGTTTCCCTTGGTCTGCACCAATGTGCAGCCCGCCGGGCAGCCAGTTGATGGGCGCCAGGTGTGTGGGATGATGCTGCCCGCTGCCTGTGAGGCGGTGAGCGGGGTAGTGTGTCAGGGTGGGTGGTGTGGGTTACACTAGCCACCAGGGCTATCTTTAGAGGGGTTATTAACCAACTGCCCATGATTAGAGTATTTCAGTCCACTGACCACCACGGATATGTTCAGGAGGACGGTGGGTTGTTTTACTTATTGCTTACTAGCATTTTGGTCCACTTGACCACAATGGGATGCATTTGTAGGTTACTTAACTTACTGGCTGTGATCGGGCATTTCGTCAACTGGAGCATCAGGACACGCTCGGGGAGCCACAGTGCTGCCCGTGATTCACCTGGTGTTGGGGAAGTACACACGCCCACGGTCAGGCCACTGAGGTGGGAGGATTTACAGTCAGGTGCTCAAAATCGCGTTCCAGGGGCACGGGACTGTTGTGACAGCACAGGTGGCAGCTGTTGTGTTTCACCTGAAATCTAGCTGCTCAGCTGTGGGTGAATCTCTAGTTATTTTTTTTTTTGCCCAAGTCATGCAGGCTTGGCTGGGGTTGTGACACAGCCTGCACAGCTCGGTGAATATCGGTTCTGGAGTTCATGCATGTTTCCCGTCCCACTTGACCATGCATTCATTTGCATTGTGCTGTTGTTTCAGCCTGTTTTCAGTGGCACAAGTGTGTTTTACTGAATATTGCAGAATGGCAGAATTTCTCACTTGCAGATGTGCAACCCTATTGGCTATGGTCAACCATCTTGAATATGACACCCAAATAGTTCAAAAAGGTGTGCAACCAAGTCTAGTGAATGCAGTGCCACCATGGCAGAAGATCCTACTACCATAACAAACTGGTATTACTACAGATGTGAGTGGAATACTATTCTTCATGAATCTGAGAATGGATGGATGCATAGCGGTAGATGGTGTTGTGAGGGGTCGGTTCTTCTCTGCTAATTTTGTGGTGGAGTTTAATGCAATGAGTAATAGATTACCAATTTAATGTTGTAGGTGTCTCAGTGGAATTCAATGGTGTGCTACTTGATTATCTGTTGGTATTATGGCATGTCCTTAGATTGTATTCACTTAATATTTCTATATGTCCCGCCAATGTTTCATTTTATTATTGCAATAGTTATAATGGACATTATAGAATATCTACGTTTGTTAATGTGTTTTAATAGCCCTGTAGGTAGCATGGTTAATAAATACACAATGGCCGCTATATTTAGCTAGAGGGTCATTGAGTGAACAGTGACATTATCACAGTTTTGTGTTATTCTTACTGTAATAATCACATTTTAAACTGTTAGCGAACAGGAGTCATATAATTAGGTATGCATGTATGTAAATTGAATATACGTAATGTTTTAGGATGTTTCGTGTCACAAATATGCATTATGACAATGTTATAAGTATTGTGATTGATGGAAGACACTGCTTGTTCTGCACTTTCGTATACTTACCAATTATATATTTGTGAGTTATCTTTTGAAAAAACGCGCTGAAGATAAGGGAATCACCAGGGAAAAATGAATTTTTATAAATGTTCTTGATTGGATGGACATTTGTCTTGGAAAGATATATACATAGTGTCATAATTTCAACTTTGTGTGGCTTTTTGCAGATGAGAAGACTTGTATATCATGTACTGAGTTAACAACATACACCTAGTTGGAGACAGAGTCGTTTGCAAGAGATATGTGTTCATAGATAAAATAATGATGTAGTATTAGAAATTGATATTTTAAAGAAAACACTTTTACCTTGATATTTCATCTATTAATGTGATTTTTACTGTTTGCTTAATATATTCAGGAAGTCTGCTGCTGAACATGTGGAGGTGAAGCAGTGCGGCGCCAGCCTACCACGAAGTGAAATTGTTGTTGCTATATCTGCATAATTGAGAAGTGCACTTTGTCAACATCTGTGTGGTGATCGCTCTGTTGATAATTATACCTTGCTGTCCTACTGCATGATAGGGAGTGTACCGTCTGTTTGCATACCACCGCAAATGTTCAATTGTTTGGGTGTGAGCAGACTCGTTGCTGTGGCAGTACCACTTTCTTTGTTTTTTGGGGGCAATCACTGTTGACATTACTACTTTATGTGCTGTGATCTTATAAGGTGGCAATGCTTTGATCACTGGAGATACTCAACCACCAAAAACAAACATGTGGAGGATATTGTAGACTTAAATGTGGTTAAAGTGTCCATAATATTTTTTTTTTTTTCAATCATGTTAGTGTGCCTTATAGTGTTCTTGATCCGCTTTTCCCAGTTGAAGTGAATAGCTGCAGTGTGTCTTCTTCAGCTTCCAGCCTCATTTCATTTTCTTACGGTGCAATGCTGTTCGTACTGTCAGATATGTATTTTTTAAAGGTGATCGAACTGAGGGAATGTTTAAAGTAATAATACAGTTATTACTGGACTGTTTATGTTTCACCTCATGAATATCGTGACGTTTTATATACACTATGGAAGTTGTTCACACACTTAAATGTGGTACTATGACAGCTTGCAGGTAATCACCACATCACGTGAGGCTGTTGGTTGTTATCAAAGAAGTTTTGAGTAGTAAACTGAAGCAACATTGGGCCACAGATCACATTGCTACACAATTCAATGATGTATGGCTTAGCTACACAGTGTCATGCTTTGAATGAGCACTATACTAAAACAGTGTTTTATACTACTATATGATGCTGTATTTGGTGAAACAACTTTGGGAGGTGTAAGGACATGGCTGAGATGAGACAGTGGCATAGTCTATTTAAAATTGTTTGAGATGAGCATTAGATGCATTACAGTCTCATGTGTGCAAAATGTTGTCAGGGGTAGGTCGAGTTCAAAGGAGTGTTATTGAGAACTGTTTGAATATCACCCTGCTATGGTGCCACTGTGCATGCAGTGGACTTGCACCACCGCAATATAAAGTGGCACCAGCTGGCAGTCGAACCCGATATTCAAAAGGTGATATCAATGGGTTGTACTTCTGGCGTGGGGAGTTATCTGATCTGATTGCACCCATTTGCTTGCATAGCTGCAGGTGTGCTGATCCTGGACTTGCACTTGCCCCTACCAGCAGCAGTCAAGGATGCTCTATGCAGGCCAATCACAGGCAGAGGAAAACCCCACCCCCCACTTGCCCTATTGCAGTATACTGTTAATACTTTCACAGCCTGATTGAGTGGTAATGTGTCTCCCCTCACAGACGTGGAGGTCCAGGACCTAAGCACGATCACAGGATGGCACTAAACACCTCCCCTCCTGAATATATCCTCTGGTGTCCAGTGACCGATAAGCCCATTGCACACTGAGTATTCAAATATCCCCACCTCCCGATCATATCCTGAAACTTGATTGCGGATGCAGTTAACCCCTCCAACAAAACACATGAGTGTTGGGGCACACATTCTGCCCGCGATTGGTTTGGTAGGGGCACAGAGTATATCTCTCAACTATACCACATTGTGAGGAACATTCTATTTTACTTCTAAAAGGTCTTGTTTCATATTAGAGGACTTGTACATCAGTGTTAATATTTTTACAAACTCTATAGTAAATGATGCTAAATATATCAATTTGATTAATTGCAGACTTCTGAATATCAAACATTTTAATGTGTGTTGTCTTTAATGAAAATTTACAAAGTGTTCTATTGCTTTGACCATTCTTTCAATATTTTGAGAGGCAATAACACATTTGGGAACAAACGTTGGGAAAAAGCGTCAACTTTGGAGTAACGTAACTTTAGCCCTGTAATATTTCACTGAAGCACTGAAAGCCATGTGTGAGGTAACAATACCTTCCTCAAATTTCAGCAAAAGACAAAACCATTCTTTTGCAAGGAGTGGCAAGGGTACTGTCATTTTCCTACAACCTGGAAAAGTACTGTCAAACTGCGAAAACTTCCAAAAAAGTCACAGTGTCCAAATCTGAAAGTACTCTGCAAAAGTACTTTTCAGAAATGAGAAACATATTTCAAGTATTTCACCCAACATAAGACATGCTAACATCCTCAAGGTCCAAACAGGTGAATGCAAAAGAATTAGGTTGCTAAGTCCCAAATTTAAATACAACATTTCCTGATGACCAACTGAAACAAAATGGCAGATTTACAACAGTAAAAGGCCAATGTGAAAGTAAAACTACATTGCGACACTGCCAAACTTTTTGTACTTTTCAATTACTTATATGAGAATTATTTTTGAATAACTTTTGAACGTTAATACTTTTCACGAAATCTTCAAAAGGCACATCAGGAACGTGACCACGTCCTGAAGATTTCGAACTTCCATCACAACTTGTGTGACCCGAAATGAGCAATAATTCAAAAAAGCATACACCACACGCAGATCACGCTTCATAACCCGCAGCTGTATATCAAAAGCGAAATGTTGGCAGTCCAGATGTATGGTTCTTGATAAATGTATTCAAATTTCAAACAAACTGTTTAACGGTGCAAATTACTAAATACACAATTTTAGGTTAACATGTAAATGGCTCCTCAACCCTAACTACGGCACTACCGTGCTACCATATATATATATATATATATATATATATATATATATATATATATAATAGAGGCAAAAAACTCCTTTAGTATACATCAATTAGGGTTGTTCCCACAGCAAAAAAAAAAAAGCTAGGAAATTTTGGGGTGGTTGAAAGCTCCCCTTGGATCCCCAACCCACCCCAACCAGCATCAGAAAGTGCGCGTTAGGAGTAGTGGCTCTAACTCTCACACCCATCACATGTGTAAAGAAGCTGAGGTATAGGAGAATGGGATGAGAGTTGGGACCATGACCCCAATGTGCACCTGATACTGGTTGAGAGTGGCTGGAAGATCAGAGGGGGCATTCAACTAACCCTAATTTCTCAGCTTTTTTGTGTGAACTAACCCAACTGATGCATTAAACAGAGTTTTTTGCCTCTAATTTCCCTTCTTTTTGAGAAAGAGGATGATAAATAATGAAAGGAATGTAGTGGCGGCATCGCATTGCCCTTTGGGCATGCTCCCGCCACATGATGTCTTGTTACACAGTAACAGGAACTGCAAAGCAAACAGAAGCAGCAATAGTAATGCACATGGCAAAGCAAATGTAAATGGCAAAGCAAATGTTAATAGAAACACAAGCGTATAATGACGCCAAAGCAAACAGTTACGTTAACGGAGACATCAAACAGAAGTGCATAGAGAATGCAACTGGTAACACACACATTCATGGTACCACAATTGTAAATGCAAATGGTAACAGTAACACCAACAATAACACCAAAGTAAACAGAAACACATGCACATACAAAAACACAAACCGTAATGCACACACTCACGGAACCACAACTGTAAATGCAAATGGTTATGGTAACATCAACAATAAAGCCAATAAAAACAGTAGCACAAGCGCATACGAAAACGCAAACTGTTACACATAAGGTCATGGTACCACAATAGTAAACATAAATGGTAACAGTAACAGCAACAGATAAGACAACAGAAACAGAAGTGCAAGCGCAAATGAAAATGCAAACCGTTACGCACACGGTGGCGTAGACAGAAATGGTGATTCGAATGGTAACAGAAGTGCAACTGGAAACATTAACTGTCACAGTAACAAAAGGGCACATCCTTCTTTTCCCCAAAAACTGCATTGAAAAAATGAATTGAAAACAAAGAATGTATGCATTATAATTGACTTCAGAGCAGAAAAGTATGACTTGGAATACTAAATTGCTTATATCTCAGGAACCGTATGACGTAGGAAAAAAAATTAACATTTTGTATGAATTATTACTTTCCTGGCTAGTTTTCTGCTTAGCCCCCATTTGGGGGGCTATGGATTTTTTTGACAAGAAGTCCGTATCTAGCACTGTTTCTGAGATACTGGCCCTGAAAGACGCAACGGATGCCATAATGTTATCCTATGGGAAAAACCATCAAATTTGGAGAGCTGTCATTTTACCACCCTGTAATATTTTTTCTCCGAACCACCAAAAGGCACATTTGTAGGATGTTGGCTTTCTTCCTTCCAAATTTCAGGCCAAAAGACCAAACCGTTATTTTCCAGCAGAGTGGCAAAGAATTCCTGTAATATGGCAGACGCTGTAATGTTATCCTATGGGAAAAAGTGCCAAATTTGTAGTGCCGTAACTTTGCCACCCTGTAATATTTCTTTACCAATCCACTAAAAGGCACATCTGTGCGATGTTGCCTTTCTTCACTCCAAATTTCAAGTGAAAAGACCAAACCATTTCTGATATATATGATGTCAAAGATTGGCAAAATTTCCCTATCTATTCCATTATAACAAATCTGCCCATCTTGTCCCTATTTTGCGATTAAAGATCACGATCAAAGACTCACACGATCAAAGAATTTGCAGCCTCACGATCAAAGAATTTGCAGGCTCATGAACAAAGAATAAAAAATTTAGTAAATCAAAAAATAGAAGCAATTGCATTAAACCACCACCATGGTTCAACAGAACAAAGCCCCCTTAGTAGAACCCACCCTCATTTGACTTCCTAGTACACCCCTGGGCTAAGAAAATTGAATTTTAAATTGAGCCATCTTGTCCCTCGCTCGCGATGCAAGATCGCGATAAAAGAATCTCATGATCAAAGAATTTGAAGGCTCATGAACAAAGAATAAAAAAATTAATAAATCAAAAAAGTTAAGGAATTGCAGTAATTCACCACCATGATTCAACAGAATGAAGCCCTCTAAGTAAAATCCACTCTCATTTGACTTCCTAGGGCACCCATGGGCTGAGAAAAATGATTTATAAATTCAGCCATCTCATCCCTTGCTCACGATGCAAGATCGTGATCAAAGAATCTCACGATCACAGAATTTGTAGCCTCACGATCAAAGAATTTTCTGGCTCACGATCAAAGAAAATAAAAAGGTGAAATGAAATTTATTCACTGATTTGAACCATGGTTCGACAGAGCAGACCCTCCTGAGCAAAACAAGCCCTCATTGGTGTCCCTAGCCCACCCCTGAGCTGAGATATTAGTGTTTTAGGTCACGATGCAAGATCGCGATCAAAGAATCTCACAATCAAAGAATTTGCAGGCTTGCGATCAAAGATCGTCAGCGAGCCGCAAATTAAGATTTTAAAAGCTTATAACTCTATTTTCTGACTGATTTGGATGCAACCAAAGCCATGGCTTGATAGATCAGGGTCCCCTGAGTAAAACCCATCAAAGTTTTACTTCAGAAGTGACCCCTGAGCCGAGATATTTGTGTTTGTGTGTTTGGAAAACTGAAAACAAGATGGCGGACCTTGCGGTCAAAGAATTTTGAAAATTCTTTGGGAACAAAGATTCTTGAACTGTGAGGCTGAAAATTCTTTGATCGCCAGGTGAGACCAGATGGCCAGAACCCCCATTCTTTGATCGCAAGATATACATATAAATGTTCCCATTGACTTATAATGGGAACTTAAAAGTGCCATAACGTTTGAATGCCTTAATATTTTTCCACCAAACAAAAAGTGGCATGTTCAGCCACCAAAGCTCTTTCAAACGAGCCATCATGCAGAGTTGCACACCACACAACGGCCGTGCAGGACCACACTAAGAATGCCAAAAGGTGCCTCCAAAAATAGATCATTTTGCATTTTTCAGCGCTTTCGTACACGAAGACCAGCACTTTGACACAAACACAATTTTGGAAAATCAAGAGATCTAGTGCACCCCAACTCATGTACCAAATTTCAGACAAATCCATTGAATGGATCCAAAGTTATTAATGTTCAAATTTTGACTTTAGCATGTAACTGGCTGCTCAATATATATATATATATATATATATATATATATATATATATATATACACACACACATTATGGTAGCATGGTAGTACTACCATAGTTAGGGTTGAGTAGCCCTTTTAAGTTTAAATGGTGAAATCTTGCACCTTAATAACTTTGCCACCGTTCAACGGATTAGCCTGAAATTTGACAGCCTTTGGGCATAAGCATAGATCTTGGGATCTGCCAACTTTTGTACTGGTCGGATGTACATCTGCAAAGTTATTAAGCAACATTCATGCACACAGTTACATTTTTTTGCAAATTCTTTGTTCACACCTACAGGTCGCACGGTTTGTGCGACTGTTCCAAAAACTTCAGAAAATGTGTGGCCGGGGTCCCCGATGTACCTTTTGAAAATTTTGTGAAAAAATATTGAATGGTTCAAAAGTTATTCAGAAATCAAGTTCACATTATAAGTCAATGGGAAAAGTCAGCAAAAAGTTTGACACTTTCACAAATGCACTTTTTAGTGTCGCAAATGACCCTAGTAGTGTTGCAAATCTGCCATTTTCTTTTCAGTTGGTGATCATAAAAATGCTTGGCATTTAAAATTGGGACCCTTTAGGAACACAATTCTTTTTGTGTTCACCTAGTCGGACCCTCAGGATGCTAGACATGTCTTTATTTTGGGGTTAAACACCCCAGATATATGTTTCCCAAATTTTTGGGAAAAGTAGTGTCCCAAAGCATTGTCGCACTTGCGACACTTTAGCAAATTTCTGTGAAATCTTTCTCAAATCACGACACTACTTTTCCAGACTATGGCCAAAATGACAGGAATTCTTTGCCACCCTGCTGCAAAAGAACGGTTTGGTCTTTTGGGCTGAAATTTGGAGAGAAGGCAGCTAACATCTCACAGATTGTTTGTTGACAAAATATTGCACGGATGCCAAGTTACAGTAATCTGAAGTTGCCATTTTTTCCCATAGACTAACATGGTGGCGTACGCAGTACCTTTTGGGGCTCGTATCTCGGAAACGGTGCAAGATACGGAATTTTCGTCATGACAATACATAGCCCTATGGGTACGCATTTAATGAAAACATAGCCAGGAAACTCATGAATCATGTGAAATTTTAATTTTTTCTCTACATTGTTGTTGCAAAAGCATTTTTGTTGCCTCGAAAACAATACTTCACAACATTGTCCCATATTTTGTTTTATTTGTCACTTCATTGTGCCAAGATGGAATTTGCTTTTGGCCTGAAATTTGCAGGGTGGTGAGCCCTGGTCCCACAGCTGTGCCTTTTGGTGGTTTGGTTCCAAAACATTCAATGGGCCCATACAGTAGTTGCAGCATTCCAAAGTTGAGAAATTTCCCTTAGGATAACATTTTTTTATTTATATATTGAAGAGAATCGGAATTACAATCCTTTGAGTCATAGACTCCTTTTCAAAGGCTCCACATCAATACAGAAAGAACAAACATAACATTTGCTAGTATTTATACAAAGGTTACATAGTACAGTATATAAACATTGAGTCAAGTATTTTAAGTAGTCTTTTGGTCTAAGCTGAGACACAAGGTAGAATACAGTTTCAGAGGGTCCTAATTGAACCCTGAGTCAGAGTTTATATACAGTATGATTGTTGGACTTGAGGATGTAGTCATGGATTAAGGTTAGGAATTTAACCCTGCCATTTTGGATTTTTTCCCTACACTAGGGCTGTAGACTGCAACAGTTGCAGTCACATGTAGTTGATTCAAGGATGAGTTTTTTAAGACCAGTTTTAAATTGGCCAATACTAGGGGCTAGGGAGATAGAGGCTGGTAGGTTTTTTAGCCAGAGGGGAGCCTGGTAATGGAAAGACCTTTGTCCTAGGGAGATACTACAGTGGGGGACTAGGAGAGAGGTGCTGGTTGGGTATCTAGGGGCCCTCTTGTGTGGGACAGTCTGGATGAGGTGGAGGAGGCCTTTAGGTGCTAGATTGAGGAGTATTTTTTGGCTTGGAAGGGGGTGTGATACTTAAGCCTCCCTTCGAAGGTGAGTCAGTCTGCAAGTTTGTAAAGCTCACACATGTGGGTGTCTTTAATGCATCCAGTGACAAGCCTGCAGGCTTTATTGAGTGCTATGCTGATACTGTGTATGGTTTGGTCTGCAGATCCATAAATCACAATGCCGTAGTCCACCAGAGATAGGACAGAGGAAGTTATAGTGTGATGCAGGGCCTGAGGGGGTAGGCAATGTTTATGTCTCTATAGGATCCCCAATCTGGTATTTACAGCAGAGGAAAGGTGTTGGATGTGTGTGAGGTAGGTGAGGGAGGTGTCCAGGGTGACACCCAGGTATTTAAAGCTAGTGACCTGTTCAAGATTGAGACCCTGTGAATTAGTGATGAGAAGTGGGGCACTACTGAGTGGGCTTTGATGGTGGGCAAAGATCATCAATTTCGTCTTGTTGTAATTGAGTACTAGGCAATGCTCTAAGAACCAGGTTTCTACTTCTCTGAAAAATTTGGATGGGGGTGTTTCCAGAGCACTACGGCATCATCCACATAGAGTAGGAGTTTCCCATTGCATGATTGAGGGAGGGATTTTAGGCAAAGACTGAAGAGCAATGGGCTGAGTATGGACCCTTGGGGGACACCCAATTGGACTAGACTTTTGGAGGAAAGGGTAGTGTTAATTTTGACCTGCTGTGTCCTGCCAGAGAGATAGTCTTTGAACCAGGAGATTGCTTCAGGGGAGAAATGTTGGGATGGAAGTGAGTGCAGCAGAAGTGCGTGACTGATGGTATTGAAGGCTTTAGTCAAGGCAATGTAGATGGCTTCTGCTAAGGACCCCTGGTCGAGGGCCTCATGGATATATGAGGTAAATTCTAGGAGGGCTGTGGTGGTGCTGTGCCCCCTCAGGAAACCATGTTGTTTGTGGTAAAGCAGCAAATGCTTGGTCAAGTAGTCGGTAAGCTGGTCCGACACTATTTTTTTGAGTGCGGGGGGGGAGGATAGAGATGGGTCGGTAATTACTGGTGAAAGTGGGTCACAGCTCTTGAGGATGGGGGTAATGATGACTCTTTTCCATAGCATGGGAAACTGGCTGAGGTATAGTGACCAGTTTAGTATTTTGGTGAGAAGTGGCAGAGTCACATCCAGAGTTAGCACCATTGATGCCTTTCAGCTCCCGTATCTCGAAAATGATTCGAGATATGGATTTTTTGCTACCCGCAACTTAGGAGGAGTAAGCACACGTAGATGTTTCAAAGTCATGATTACAACTGCAGTGGAATTTGTTTCATATTTGCCACGGTTACGGAGATATTGCCAAATAAGTGATACGAGGGTTCCTTTTCAGTACTATGGGGCTATTGAATGGCTCTGTACTTATGTGTAAGTGGGAGCGCAAGGATCAGTGGTTCTGCACTCCCACAGACACATTCCATTACACACAAAATGGGCAATGTGAAGGGAGAGCAGGGCCCAGATGGCCTGCGCTCCCACAAACACAGGTCAGTTACCAGTTACATTACACTTTCTCAAAAAGAAGGGAAATTCATTGCAAAAAACGTTGTTAATCACTAGTTAGGGTTGATAGCACAGCGACAAAAGTATGGAAATGTGATGTTAGGGTTACCCCCCAAGCACCCCACCCACCCCACCCCCTCCACGCACCATCAGTTGTTGGAGTGTGCCATGGAGTTGTCAGACCTAATTCTCATCCCATTCTCCTATACTGTTGCATGTCAGCTTGTTTACACATGGAATGGGGTGAGAGGTGGGCCTGATGACCCCATGGCAAACCCCAACATCTGTTAGTGTGTGGAGAGTGGGGTGTGGGGGTGGAATGTTAGGGGGGTAACCCTAATGCAAGTTTTTCTTGTCCCATGTTAGCCTATGGCAAAAGTTATATGTGCACTTTGAAAACTTTTGTGAAAACTTTTTTGTTTTCATGCTGCCACCATCTTGTTTTCAGTTAGCGAGAGACCAAAAACATTGTAAATCAAAAAATAGTACCTCTTGCTAAATACTAACACTTGTGTTTACCTATTCAGACCTTAAGGAACTTGCCCTGGCATCAGTTTTAGTGCAGATAGTTTGGAAATATGTTTTTCAAAATGTTTCCACCATTTTGGCATTTTGCTTTTCAGAAAACACTTTTTGTGTGCGCAATAATGACCACGCACAAAAAAAAGGTGGCTCAACAAGATATTTTTGTGCACCACAACAAGATTTCATTATAAGGTATAGGGGTGTTGTGAAAACATTTTTCTTTTTGCGAAAACAGTCCTTGAAAACATTGTCTCATGTGTTGTTTTCTTTGTCACTTCATTGTGCCAAGATAGAGTGTCCTTTTGGGCTGGCATTTTCAGGGTGGCAAGCCCTGATCCCACAGATGTGCTTTTTCGTAGTTTGGTCCCAAAACATTCAACGGGCCCATACTTACAGTATTCTGAAGCTGAGAAATTTCCGTTAGGATAACATTGCAGGACCTGAGCTGTTTTTCGGCACCCGTACCTCGAAAATGATTCGAGATACGGATTTTTTGCTACCCGCAACTTAGGTGGACCAAACACACATGGAAGTTCCAATATCATAATTACAACTGCAGTGTAATCTATTTTGTATTTGCTATGGTTACAGAGCCATTGCAAAATAAGTGATATGAGGGTTCTTTTTCAGTACTATGGGGGCTACTGTATGGCTCACTACTTATGTGTAAGTGGGAGCACAAGGCCCAGTGGGCCTGTGTTTCCACAGACACATACCATTACACACAAAATGGACAAAGTGAAGGGAACACAGGAGTCTGAGGGCCTGCACTCCCACAAACACAGGTTAGTTACCAGTTATGTTACACTTTCACAAAAAGAAGGGAAATTCTTTTCAAAAAACTTAATTAATGCACTAGTTAGGATTGATAGCACAATAACAAAAGTATGGAAATATGATGTTAGGGTTACCCCCCATCACCCCACCCCCAGCCCCTCCAAACACCAACAGACATTGGGGAGTCCCATGGGGCCTTCAGACCTAACTCTCACCCCATTCTCCTATACTGTAGCATGTCAGCTTGTTTACACATGGAATGGGGTGAGAGGTGGGCCTGACAACCTCATGGCACACCCCAGCATCTCTTGGTGTGTGGAGAGTGGGGTATGAGCATGGGGTGTTAGGGAGTAACCCTAACACAAATTTTTCTTGTCCCATTTTAGCCTATGGCAAAAGTTATATGTGCACTTTGAAAACTTTTGCAAAAACATTTTTGTTTCCATGCTGTCGCCATCTTGTTTACAGTTAGCGAGAGACCAAAAACACTGTAAATCAAAAAATAGTGCCTCTTGCTAAATAACAAGACTTGTGTTTACCTATTCGGGCCTTGAGGAACTAGCCCCTGACATCAATTTTTGTGCAGGTAGTCTGGAAATATGTTTTTCAAAATGTTTCCACTATTTTGGCATTTTGCTTTTGAGAAAACATTTTTTGTGTGCGCGATATTGACCATGCACAAAAAAAAGGTGGCGCGACAAGATATTTCTGTGCACAAAAAGATTTCATTATAAGGTATAGGGGTGTCATGAAAACATTTTTGTTTTCATGAAAACAATCCTTGAAAACATTGTCCCATGTGTTGTTTTCTTTGTCACGTCATTGTGCCAAGGTGGAGTGTCCTTTTGGGCTGAAATTTGCAGGGTGGCAAGCCCTGGTCCCACATATGTGGCTTTTGATGGTTTGGTTCCAAAACATTCAACAGGCCCATAGTTACAGCATTCTGAAGCTGAGAAATTTCCCTTAGGATAACACTACAGCGCCCACTGTGCCTTTCGGCACCCGTATCTTGATAACAATTCGAGATATGGATTTTTTGCTACCCGCAATTTAGGTGGACTAAACACACATGGAGGTTCTGATGTCATGATTACAACTGCAGTGGAATTTGTTTAAATTTGCTAAGGTCCTAAGACATTGCCAAATAAGTGATATGAAGGTTCCTTTTCAGTACTATGGAGCTACTGTATGGCTCTGTACTTATGTGTAAGTAGGAGCACAAAGCCCAGTGGGCCAGTGCTTCCACAAACACATACCATTACGCACAAAATGGGCAACATGAAGGCAGTGTAGGGCCCAGAGGACCTGTGCTCCCACAAACACAGGTCATTTACCAGTTACATTACACGTTCTCAAAAAGAAGGGAAATTCATTGCAAAAAACTTTATTAATGCAGTAGTTGGGATTGATAGGACAGTGAAAAAGTATGGAAATGTGATGCTAGGTTACCCCCACCACCTCACCTCACTCCTCATTTTCACACACACCAATAGATAGTTGGCGCAGCTATGGAGTTGTCAGATCTAACTCTCACCCCATTCTCCTATACTGTAGCATGTCAGCTTGTTTACACATGGAATGGGGTAAGATTTGGGCATGATGACCCCATGGCACACCCCGACGTCTGTAGGTGTGTGAAGGGTGGGGGTGTGAAAACGTGTGAAAACATTTTTGTTTTCGTGCTCTGAATTTTTGTTTTCATGCTACCGCCATCTTGTTTTCAGTTAGAGAGAGAGACCAAAAACATTGTAAATTGAAAAATAGTGCATCTTGCTATATATCAACACTTGTGTTTACCTATTCGGGCCTTGAGAAACTTGCCCCTGGCATCAGTTTTTGTGCACTTAGTTTGGACATATGTTTTTCAAAATGTTTCCACCATTTTGGCATTTTGCTTTTGCAAAAACATTTTTTGTGTGCGCAATAATGATCAAGCTCAAAAAAAAGGTGGCTCAACAACATATTTTTGTTTTTGCCAAAGCAATGCTCGAAAACATTGCCCCATGTGTTGTTTTCTTTGTCACTTCATTGTGTCACGGTGGATTGTCCTTTTGAGCTGAAATTTGCAGGATGGCAAGCCCCGGTTCCATAGATGTGCCTTTTGGTGGTTTGGTCACAAAACATTCAAAGGGCCCATAGTTACAGCATTCTGAAGTTGCAAAATTTCCCATAGAATAACACTGCAGTGACAGTATGTTGAAAACTATTTGAGATATTAATTTCTTGCTACCCACAGCTTAGTGGACTAAGCATGCAAGGAGGTTTTGAGGTCATGATTACAACTGCAGTGGAATTTTCTCTATAGTTGCTACAGTTACTGAGATATTGTCAAATAAGTGTTAAAAGGGTTCCTTTTCAATGCTATGGGGATGCTGTATGGCTTTGTACTTATGTGTAAGTGGGAGCGCAGAGACCAGAGGGACCACTCTCCCACACATGCATACCATTGTGCAAAAAATGGGCAACATGAAGGAAGCGCAGGGCCTTGAGTGCCCGCACTCCCACAAACACATGCCCGTTACCAGTTGCATTACACTTCCTCAAAAAGAAGAAATTCATTGCAAAAAATCTTTGTTAATCAACAGTTAGGGTTGATTGACACAAAGTATGAATGTGATGACACCATTATCCACCCCTGTTCTCCACACACCAACTGACTGGATGTAGCCATTGATCATCAGTCCAACTCTTATCTCTATTCTCCCATGCTGTAGCATGTCAGCTTGTTTATACATGGAATAGGGTGAGAGTTGGGCCTGATGACCCCATTCTCAGCTGGTGTGGAGGGTGGGGGTGGGGTGATAGGTGGGGTAATCCTAACATCACATGTCCATACTTTTGTCATTGTGCTATCAACCCTAATTGATGCATTAACAAAGTTTTTTTGTAATAAATATATATATATATATATATATAGAGAGAGAGAGAGAGAGAGAGACGATACCTTTTACATGCATTGGGAATGCATAATAAATAGAGAATACTGGATTGGCAACTATGCACAACCAGCCTGTGCTGCCACCGAGGGGTTCTGATTCCTTTTGACCTCAAGAGCAAAGCTTGAGTGGTCACAGGGAATCAGAATCCCAAAGTGGCAGTTCTGGCTGGTTGGGCAGAGTTGCCCATCCAGTATTTTCTATAGTGTATAGTGCCTCCACAAGAAGATTTGTGAATTAAAAAGACATTTTTAAGTTTTAAATATTTTGGTCACAAAATCTGTGAACTAAAAAAAGGTAATAATAATAGAAAAAAAGGTTGAACAGTGAACATAGTTTACGAAGCACATAGCAGAAATGACACTTTTTTTGGGGTGGGTCTATAAATATTAAGTCCTATCTGTAGGACTTCATTGTGGATCCTGGGTTGTTTCTGTTTGAACTGGAGGCTGTGGAGAGAGAGAGAGAGAAAATGAAGAAAAAAAAAACACTTAAATTTTTTTTAAATGTGTTCCATTACTCGCTCCTGCCCCCACCTCGCAATACTGAATGCTGTGTCTGTGGCTTTACACATGTAGTTATTTCTATTACAGTTTTAGGGTTGGTTTTTTTTTACATTGAATATTCATTTAAAAATATGACTGTTGATTTATGCTCCTTTCAACCCCCACCTGCGAGGACTTTCTGTTTGCCACTCGTGATATAGCGTAGTTCGAATGAAGGAAGGTGCTTACCTCAGTCGAAGCTGGAGGATGACTTGCTCATCTGGATGTGCCACTTTACAGGGTTAATGCATCTGTGGATGATCTTTATGTTAAAGAGCAGCTGTCAACTAGCCCCACACTGACATACCTGGGTTTGAATCCCACAGCTTCCACTTGCATACTGTGTGACTCTGAGCAAGTCACTTAACCGCCTTGTGCCCCAGGTCACTCCTGTAAAAGCTTTCAGCTTAGTGTGCTATACCTGGTTAAACAACTAAATAAAAAATATGTATATATATATATATATATATATATATATATATAACAACACCTACCTGGCCAGGAGTCATTTTCCATATTTCCTTTGTGGACTGCAATTTAAAAAAGGTTATTTCACTGGTAAATTTATTCACTGACCAGCCAGCTGAAAATGGAATCCTATGGCCACAACCCTAGTCCTGCACATGCAGCCCCATTTTGTGCTGTCACTAAACAAAGGTTGCATATATGCGCCCCATTGACTTGAAGATGGGAGATTTTTCCAAAGATTGTATGTATCTTTAATGTCAGGATTCTAAGAAATCAAAGTGACCACTCAACTAAGAGGGATCCTATTAGACAGGCGGCCACTTTGATTTCTTAAAATCATGATATTAAAGATACATAAAACCTTTGAAAAAAATTTCCCCATTCAAGTCAGTAGAGTAGCGCTTTGTCATACAGCCTTCGTTATTGACATCACAAAACGGGCTATATTGGGTCGCGGGCTGTAGGATGCGGAACTGCCTCTGTTTTTGCTGCGGGTCAGGGAATAAATTTACGAGTGCTGTAACTTTTTAAATGGCAGTCCACAAAGGAAACATTTATGGAAAATGACTCCTGACCAGGTCAGTTGTCTTATATATGTCAGAGGGAGGCAACACATAGACATAGAAGCTGCTCTTTAACTGCTTGCTGAAATATGCAGTGATCACCAAAAAGGGTGAGTGCTTTCAGGCTGCCTTTGATGTTCACTTGGACACCATCATCTTCAATGGAGGTTGTCATCTCTGGTGGCTCAGAGTAGCTAGAAGATGGTGCAGCCAGGCCAGTGCAGCTGCTTGCATCAAGTGCTGCTCTCATTTGCTTTTGTTCCTGGGTGCTGCTTGCTTCAGGTAGTTGCTGCAAAAGGTTCCACCATGCCGCATCAACAGGAATCCTTTCAAATGCCATTACAGTGATGGCACCCTGCTAACAGTCTGCATTGTGCTTTCCAGGAACTTCTTTTTTTTTTTCAGGGGGCTTCACCTCTCACTCCCCCCCATTCAGGGGGCTCTGCCCCTCACAACCCCATCCTAAAGATTGCCAACTCCAAGGTGGAATTTGTTTTGGGGAGGGGGCGAACTCCCTGGTGACAGTGGCATTGTTAAAACAATGGACCAGTACAGCGAACAGCAGATTCTGTTGCTCTACAGGTCTTCGCTGTCTTACTATCAGTGTAGCAATGGCATACGGCTGCAAGAATGCATGAGTTTCAATGTTATTTATTGTCTGACAAAATGGAATAGTTATTTATTGATTGGAAATTTCTGTGGCCTGATAACTGAGCCACTTCAGTAGGGGGGACATTACAGTCTATAAGTTTCTGTATTGAGATCTTTCTTCTGGAATGGTTCATTATTTTCTTATTATCTGGTAACCCAGAATCAACTTTAATCAGCTTCATAAGTGATCTGAGTTTGTTTTCCCCCACAGTCATTGCTCTGAACCACAAGAAGTGTGGTTTGCTGGAGAAGTGATTTGTATTAGGAGCCAGATAAAAGGGACTTTCTGTCTATTGCATTATCTGGAGTCTGAGACTGACATACTTTAGGGAAGCAGCTATGGGGTCTCAATTTGTATTTACTACATTTTCATACATCATGGGCTTCACTGATCACACATCTCTGGGTTTCTCACCAGTGTATGTTTTAGTTTGCCGTTCATTATACAGGATGTAACATTGCCCACATGAGTCCTGGCATAGCCCCAGATCACCCCATCTCAGGTTGTAGTGCTCACTTGTGTGCAGAGCAAAATAGACTGATACTGAAAAATAATATGTTTAACAGGGTTGTTTGGTTGTCGAGTCATAAAGTGCCTCTTGTGTACAGGATCTTGATGTCAGTGTCTGTTCGTGGCTCTGCTTAGAAACATAGAAACATAGAATTTGATGGCAGATAAGGACCGCTTGGCCCACCCAGTCTGCCCATTTCCCTACCTGATGGATAAGCTGCAGATCCTAGTTAACCAGCAGCCTACTTCTTCCTACCCCCACCCCCTAGAATTGCCTTATGACTGTCCCATGCATGCTTGAATTCCACCACTGTTTTTGACTCCACAACCTCCTCTGGAAGGCCATTCCATACATCCACAACCCTCTCTGTGAAAAAATACTTCCTTAAATGACCTCTGAGCCGCCTCCTTTCTATCTACAAATTGTGCCCCCTTGTTCTTGCACACCTCTTTTTTTAAAAGATGCTACCCTCTTGGACTTTGTTGATTCCCTTGAGGTACTTGAAAGTTTCTATCATGTCCCCCCTCTCCCTCCTTTCCTCGAGGCTATACATATTAAGCTCCTTAAGTCTCTCTTCATATGTCTTCCGGTGCAGACCCTGCACCATTTTAGTTGCCCTCCTCTGGACAGCTTCCATCCTGTCTATGTCTTTGTGGAGACTGGGTCTCCAGAACTGCAAGCAGTACTCCAGATGTGGTCTCACCAGCTGTCTGTACAGAGGGATAATAACTTCTGATTCAGTTTATTACCCTCGCCCAACTTCTTTAAATATTTTTGCTTCATTGCTAAGGTGTCAAGTGTCTGCTTGAATGATGCATTATTTCTGTGGAAGCTAAACCAACCATAGTTATGTTTAATCATGTGATGGTCCACACTGCCAAGGAGGCTTCTGAGGGTTGTAGGTTCGTATTCAGATCCATCTGTTTGTTTTATTTGGTGGATAAAATCAGCAATGTGCCGACTGCACATCGAAACAGTTACGGTAAAATCTCCCACAGCAAAAATTTCAACAGGTTTTGAAACTGTCACTGTGGGGGACCTGAGGGCAAAATTTTGCCCTTTCACCATGTGTCCCATCCTTTAAATCAACTCTGATTAGGAGTTGATAATCATTTAGAAGGGGGAGCATGGGGGATGCAGCCCCCCATGAGAAGCACTTCAATATCAGACTGACGAAATTTCACCTGTTGACATTGGGGCTCTTACTATGCCGAACTTCAACAATGGTGTTGTCAATTCAGCATAGGTAAACCGAAATCTGCCAGTAGGAGGTCTAATTCCTCTACTGGAATGGTCTGCATTGGCCAAAATTCCTGAATATCATTTAAGTATGATGTTATTACTTGTAAATCATTTGCTGTTTTCTGCCGAGTCTGCTTGTTTTGGTGCTCTTCAATAAACTTTCTATGCTTGCTGGACACTTTTGAGAAAACCATGGGCACCATCTGTCAGTTGATTTAATGTTTGGCTTCTGTGATGGTCGCGCATCGGTTTTCTCTTTTTCTTTAAACAGCTGTCTCATACACTAGCAAAAACAGCTGAGATGTTGTTGCACCACAGCAGGTTATTATCATAGAAATATAGACTTTGACAGCAGATAAGGACTGCTTGGCCCACCTAGTCTGCCCATTTCCCTACCTACAGGATAGGCCGCAGATCCTAGTTAACCAACAGCCTATTTCTTCCTACCGCCCACAAGAATTGCCTTATGGCTGTCCCATGCATTCTTGAATTCTCCCACAGATTTAGACCCCACAACCTCCTCAGGAAGGCTGTTCCATGCATCCACTACCCTCCCTGTGAAAAAATACTTCCTCGCATTGCCCCAGAACCGCCCCCCCCATCTTTAAATTGTGTCCCCTTGTTCTTGCACGTCTCTTTTTCTGAAAGATGCTACCTTCTTGGACTTTGTTGATTCCACTGAGGTACTTAAAAGTTTCTATCATGTCCACCCTCTCCCTTCTTTCCTCAAGGGTATACATATTAAGCTCCTTTAGTCTCTTCTCGTACAGCTTCTCTTGCAGACCCTGCACCATTTTAGTTGCCCTCCTCTGGACTGCCTCTATCCTGTCTATGTCCTTGCGGAGATGGGGTCTCCAGAACTGGACACAGTACTCCAGATGGGGTCTCACCAACTGTACAGAGGGATAACAACTTCCTTGGAATAGTTATTTATTGATTGGAAATTTCTGTGGCCTTCCTGTTTTCTGCTGCTGATGTCTCTCCCTATGCATCCCAGTATACCCCCAGCCCTCCCTACTGCCTTCTCACATTGCTTGCTAACCTTAAGGTCATCTGATATGATTACCCCCAGGTCCCTTTCCTTTTTCATTGTTGTTAGTACCTCCCCACCACTGTGTAATCTCCTCCTGGGTTCTTGTTTCTCAGGTGCATTATTTTGCACTTCTTTGCATTGAATCCTAGCTGCCATACTTCTGACCATTCCTCCAACCTTGCCAAGTCCCTTCTCATCCTTTCCACACCTCCTTGTGTATCAACCCTGTTGCAGATCTTTGTGTCATCTGCAAAGAGGCATACTTTTCCTTCCAGTCCCTCTGCAATGTCACTTATAAAGACATTAAAAAGGACTGAACCCAATACTGAACTCTGCGGTACCCCACTAGTAACCCCTCTTTCTTCAGAGTAGACTCCATTTACAATTACCTTCTGTGTCCTGCTGTCCAGCCAATGTTTTACCCAGGCTACCTCCCTGGGACCCACTCCCAGGCTGATTAATTTGACTATTAATCTTTTGTGTGGGACTGTGTCAAATGCCTTGCTAAAGTCTAGGTAGGCCATGTCCACAGCCCCTCCCTGGTCTACTACTTTGGTTACCCAGTCAAAGAAATCTATTAGATTCGTCTGACATGACCTTTCCACTGTGAACCCATGCTGCCTTGGGTCCTCTGCCCCACTGGCCTCTAGGTAATCAACAATTCTTTCCTTCAGAAGTGACTCCATCACTTCTCTTACCACAGAGGTCAAACTGACAGGTCTGTAGTTTCCTGCCTCTGTCTTGGTCCCACTTTTGTGAAGGGGAATCACATCCGCCTTCCTCCAGTTCTCAGGTACCACACCATCCTTCCATGATTTATTAAAAAGAGTAGCCAGTGGTTTCACTAGTTCCCCCCTTAATTCTTTTAGAATTCTGGGGTGAATTCCATCAAGCCCCATTGCTTTATCCACCTTCAGTTTTAGGAGTTCTTGTAGAACACTTTCTTCAGTGAAAGGGCTGGGATCGACCCCCCAATCAAGAGTGCTTCTGTTAATTGGATTAGGCACTTCCCCCTCCTCTTTTGAGAATACTGAGCAGAAATATTCATTCAATATCTCTGCTTTTTCACAGTCCACCTCTGCCCACCCACCATTCATTCTATTCAGCCTCACTATCCCTCCCTTTGTCTTTCTATGCTCTCTGAAGTACCTATAAAAGGTTTTATCCCCCTTCTTAACCAAGTTGGCTATCTTTTCCTCAGTTTGGGCCTTTGCTATTCTGACTTCCCTCCCTGCTTCCTTCTGCCTTAACTGGTACAGCTCTCTGTCCTGCTCCTTCCGTGTTTCCTTATACTTCCTGAATGCTATCTTTTTCTCCCTGACTTTCCCAGCCACCTCTTTTGAGAACCATAGTGGCTTTTTCTTTCATTTTGATTTGTTTATTTGCTTCACACAAAGGCTTGTTGCCTCTGTGATGGCAGTTTTGATGATTTCCCATTGTTGCTTCACCACTCCTTCTAACCTGTTTGCTAGTGCTTTTCTGAGGCACTCTCCCATCTTGCCAAAGTCAGCCCTCCTGCAGTCCAGTACCCTCACTTTTGTATGGCTTGAGTCTGTAGCTGAGTTTAATGTGAACCATACTGTTTGATGGTTACTTGTTCCCAGATGGCAACCCACTTCTAGATCTGAGATCCTCTCTCTGCCCCCATTTGAGAGTATGAGGTCTAAGATTGCTCCCTCATGAGTGGGTTCTGAAACTAGCTGTCTGAGGCCTGTCACCTGTAGGGCATCCAGAATGGCTCTGCTCTTGGATGTAGCTGCACCAAATGTGCTCCAGTTAACATCTGGCATAGTCAGGTCTCCCATCAACAGTATCTCCCCTTTCTCTGCCATCCTAAGAATGCCTTCTATCATATCCATGTCCATTCCCTTCCCTGACATGGGGATCTGTACACAACCCCTGTGCAGATTGTGGTGCCCTTTCCAGTCTCCAAGGTGACCCACAGTGCCTCCTTTCCTCCCTGTTTACTCTTTTGTTCAGTTGCTTTTATCCTTCCTTTACATAGAGAGCTACTTCTCCCTCTTCTCCCCTGCCTGTCTCTCCTGTAGGTTATGTACCCTGGTATGTTAACATCCCAATCATGGTCTCTCTGTCAAAATCATGTTTCTGTGACTGCTACTTATCCAGGCATCCATCTTCCATCAAGGCCATCAGCTCTGTGAGCTTGTTGCCCAGACTACGGGCATTGGTACTCATTACCCTCCATTTCCTGATGGCCTTACCCTTTTGTCCCATCCCTGTTCTTCTTTGCCTTTGTCACTTTCTCCATTTACCCTGCCCTTCTCCCTATAGCCACCTCTATGTTGGTGTTTACTTTTACTACTACCATGATTTTTTTTGGGGGGGCTAGGATTTCCCTGCTCCTTTCCAGATCCTTCCCCCTTGGCTAGTTTAAATGCTTGCCAATTAAGCATTTAAATCTATCACCTAGGATACTGGTTCCCCTCCTGGGCAGATGCAGCCCATCATGCCAGTATAGGCTTGCATCACTCCAGGTGGACCCCCAGTCCCCAGTGAAGCCAAATCCCTGAGCTCTGCACCAGTTTTTCAACTACTGATTGATTCTCATGGTGCTGAACACCCTAGCCTCTCCTATGCCTTAGATGGACAGCACCTCCGAGAAGGTTACTGTGCATGCTACTTGTCTAAGACCCCTTCCCAATTCCACAAACTCTTCCTGCACTGCACTGATCCCTTTCTTAGCCAGGTCATTTGTCCCTAGGTGGACAATGACATCCAGCTCCCTCCCCTGTGCAGCTGCTCTGGCAATCCTGAGGATTCGCTCCCTGACACTCCAAGCCATGGCGCCAGGCAGGCACCTTACCTCCCTCTCCCCTTCCTCTCCCAGTTCTACCTTTCTAACAATGGAGTCCCCCACCAGGAGTTGTTTCCTTCCACTGTGGGGTCCCATGCCACCCTCCTGTGGGTCTCCTTTGTAGGGGTTACCAGCATCCTCCTTGGTCTCCACTGCAGGTGCCTCCATAGAGGAACCACACTTTGCCAGAATGGCATAGGAATCGTGGAGAGGTACAACTGGAGGGATGCGACTCTGTTCCACCACCCTCACCCTCCCTGAGCCATCTGTGGTCCAACCCCTCCTCTTTCTTGGCAACCTCTGAGGCAACGGCAGTGGCACTGATGGTCCCTGGATGGAAGAAGAGGTCCCACAAATCCTGGCCAACTCAGCCTGGAGATGAGCAACCTCCTCCCTCAGCCCAGAGAGGTGCCTGCAGATGGGACAACACCTCATCCTCCAGAACGTCTCCCGGAAGACCTCTGCTCCACAGCCACTGCACTGCACCACTCCCATCATGTCTTATTTCTGGCCCCTTAACTGTAGTTTGGAATCCTTACTCTTTCCTCTGTTTTTTTTCTCTCTTTCTTCTCTCTCTACTTACTTTCTGCCTCTGTGCCCTTTAAGCTCTGGATTGTCCTGTTCTGAGACAAGAATATCCTACATATAGCGCAGTGGTCTAAGGCTTTGAGCTGCAAATCTGGTGATATCCAGCAGACCAGACCTGGGTTTGAATCCCACAGCTTCCACTTGCATACTGTGTGACCCTGAGCAAGTCACTTAACCTCCTTCTGCTCCCAGGTCGCTCCTGTAAAAAAGCTTTCAGCTTAGTGTGCTATACCTGGCTAAACAACGAAATAAAAAAAAAATAACATTTCTCAGTAAACTCCTTACTTGCTCAGAAGCAGGCCTCCAGCAGCTAGAGGGGGCAGGAGAGCTACTCTTGCCTTTCTCTTGTTCCATTCCATTTGAACTGTGGTACAATAACAATCCAGCTGCAATAGATTTTATACTGAACAACCCCTCATTACACACTTTATCAAATCAAATCAATCAAATCAAAATCTTTATTTATCCAGGCAGGCACTATTGAGCAAGGCTCATTTGCAAGATGGACCTGGTCATGAATACATCAAAGTACAGTACAGAAGCAGGTATACAAAAAGCAATAATATACCAGGAAGAAAAAGTATATACAGTGTATACAGTACAGTACAAGGCTGAAATAAATAAAGAAAAACAGCATTATTTTATAGTTGAAGAAGTCAGCAGATGTACAATCAACCATCGGCATACAGAGGTTATAAGCAGAGATCTTTTGAGTGAGGCAGCCGGCAACTACACATATAGGGGAAAGAGGCCATGTATGGGGTGGTGGGTTAGAGAGGTAAAGAAGTGGAGGGATACATAACCGATGATTGGGGGAAAAAGTAAGCTAAAACTACAGAAAGTAGCGATGGCTGTCATGTACTTGTTTATTATGATAATGACAGAGGAGGGGTAGATAATTGGGACACTACTATGGATGGGGTTGAACTTTAGCCAGGCTGGAGTGGACAGGGAAGGGTGGGTGCAGCAGGAAGAGTTAATAGGGAAAGAGTGAGATCCAGGGGTAGAAACATGGTGAGTGTCAGGATGGAAAGGGGGAGTTGTGGAATTAGTGGGCTAGCGGTGGGGAAAACATTTGCAAGGTGCTTTCATGTAACAATCTTAGAGCGCCTTGAAGGTATTCAGGCTAACAGGGCAGCTCAGCTTCAAGTTCCTTTCTAAACTGAGAAGCTTACAGCAGCTTTTCTGAAACGAGTTTTGACCCTTGGAACTTGGAGGGCAATTAGGGAATAGCTCCTTAGAGCATACATGCCTAACACACTCTGGGGAATACAATCTGAGACATATGAGGGGAGCTTGTTGGTCACTGCTCTGAAGGCTCATAGGGCAGCATTTCTATTCCTTCTATACTGAAGGGAAGTCCAGCCTAACGATGAGTACAGGGAGCAGTGGTGTGTGGAAAGTGGAATGCCAGTAATGAACCTGATAACTCTGTGGTAGAGGGTGTCCAACTTAGCCAGTGCAGAGGCAGTGCAGTGGCTGTAGAGCAGGTCCGTGTAATCTATTAATGATAGGAAGATAGCTTGAACCAGTTGAATCTTGTCCTCCTTTGTGAGCAGGTGGTTAATTCTGTAGAATAGTCCTAATCTTTGCCTTAGTTTCTTCTGTAGTTCTTTGAGATGGTCAGTGAAGGAAAGTTTATGATTGAGCCAAACTCCTAGATATTTGAGTTTAGCTACATACTCTAGTTTTTCCAAGAACAGTGGTAATTTGTGGGATAGCTCCCCCACCAGCAGGAATTGCCGCAAGCAAGGACGGGGAGAAGAGCATGGCTTTTGTCTTTTTCACATTGAGCAAAAGCATTTTGTTTATGAGCTGGTATTGTAGAAGGTTAAATTCAGCTTGGAGGTCTTCACAGACTGCTTCCGATGCGGGACGACTCAAGTACAGTACAGCGTCGTCCGTGAATAAGTGGATGTTGACTTTTTTGATGGGGTCATTGATGTTGTTAATGTAGACTGCAAAGAGGAGGGGACCAAGGATAGAGCTCTGGGGAATGCCCCTCAGCATAGGGCTTTAATGGAGAAAGATCACCTTCAGCTTTAACCTGCTGTTTCCGTTCTCCGAGGTAGTCTGCAAACTTTATTAAAATACTTTTTTGTTCTACTAAAAAGCTGTTTATCTTCTTCTGCACCCTGACTGGTCCCCATCTAGGTCAGTCTTCCCAGTCCCATCACACACCTTCTCTGGGTCTTACCTTTTTTGGTGGTTCTGCCAAAAGACCTTGGATCGAGGTGCCTGGGCATTGGTGTTGGGCCTGCAAGAAAGCAGGCCATCACTGTTCTATTGTCAGAAGGCTTTTCCTCCTATTTTCTCCCTTATTGGGCCCAGATATTTGTGTACTCGACCTCCATGGAGATACCTCAGGCATCCAGGTGTGGGGTTCCTTCCCATGCTGTCCCTGGTCACTGAAAACATACAGACTGTGATGAAGCCAACTCATTTAGGGCATCCCAGACATGTTAGTGTTACAGTAGGTGCAATAAGGTCCTCACTGACAATTAGATACTGCATGTTAATTGACCTATCCTGGGTAAATGCACTGTAAAATCTATAAAAGCAGGACCCAGTAAAACTGGGATTCTACATTTTTCCTGTGCTAACTCTACTAAACACACTGTAAAAATATGTCAAAGCAGGACCCTACTGAAAATGAAATATTGTATCTGCTCTATCCTGCTAATGACACTCACACGCCATGTGTGTGCACAACTGTTATAACAGCTGTGTGTGTTTTGTGAGCATTTTCAAGGGGTTGTGTATGTTCAAAACCAACAACACTGTTCACTGCATTACCTTGATGTTTATGTTTTTTCTCTTTTTATTGTGGTGTAAATGTGGGACTTTTACTTTATTTATTTATTTCAACAGTTTCACCAGGAAGGACATACTGAGTTGAAAAAAAAGCTCATATGGAGATGCATCCTGGGGGGAAGAGGGGAATAGAGGTGTAAGAACAATATAGTGCAGAACAATAATTTATGCAATAAAACATCATATAGATATACTGTATGAATTAAACAGTACAAAATGAGCATGAATGAGGTTCATTAGACAGGTAAAATTATAAGCAAAATTTTACAAGAACACAGTGGGGAATGTGCCGCATGGGAACAAGCAATAATATTTTTCAGTGGTAAGGACACCAGGGGATAGGATGCTGAAGGAAGTATTGCAGATGGGGGGAAGAAGGGAAAGTGCAGACAAGTGAGGGAGGAAGACGAGAGAAGGAGAGTCGGTGAGGTGAGTGGAGGGGCAAGGAAAAGGAAAAAGTGAGTAAGATGGTAAATTGAGGAGCAGGGAAGGGCTCTGGCTCAAGGGCACTCACAGGAGGTAGTGGTGTGGTCATGGAGCAGAGAGGGAAGAGAGCATTTTTAAGAGGTGGAATAAATGCTTAGGGGGAGAGAGTTCCAAACTTAGGAAGTGGAAAGAGAAGGCAGCCTGACCAGTGAAGGATTCTACATCACAGTAATACAAATAAGTCACACTTTAATTTTATATCTCTTCCCCAGTATCAGTCATTATCCTATTTTTTATTTTGATAAGCAGATAACTATTTTTATTCTTTGGTCAGTTCTACAATTTATTGCTTGGTAACTTATTTTTGTCAGTTAATTCTTAAACCTAATTGTCCTCTATATCTTTGTTGCACTTTAGTTTAGTTTAGTTTATTAGTCTAGGAATTAATACCTTTGAGCCAGGGCTCTTTTACAAAGGTTCCACGTCACAAAGAACATTTAACAAAGCACGATACACATTACAGGTAAAACCAGACAGGAAAGTTACATCATAAATTTGCTATTAACAGTTTAAGGCAGTAACGTTTTTAAGTTTCATAGAAAAACAAGCTATAACAGGTTCAAGCGGTAGACAATTTTCGAGGTTAGAAACTTCCAGGGAGAGGATGATCATTAGGCGCCAAAGGAGGCTAGAGAGGAGGGAAAGGTGGTGAGCGGGAGAGTAAGTGAGAGGGACAGGAAAAAGGGGGGAGTGAGTTGGGTGGGAGACAGGAAGTAGTAGAGGTACCAGAGGGTTCATTAGTCAGGAGGAAGACGATCAGATTTGAGGATGGACATGAGGAGTAGTAGTCTTTATCTAGCACAATCACAGTTACTAGTGGTGGTGAGGTGGGCACAGAGCATGGATTTGAAAGCCAAGCGAGGTTGAGATAGAGTAGGTGGACTAAACGATTGAACCATGTCGGGCCCTGTATGCGAAAGATCTTTGTCCCTTGTGCAGTCCGGGCATCTCGAACCAGGAAAGGTTGGCGCTCAGATCTGGTGGAGGGTCGTGAGCCAGATTCAATGGAGGTTTTGAATACATAATGGAGTCGGTCCCAAGATAGATTTTTTTTGCCATTGTGCAGGTGAGATAAATAAGACGATTTGATAGGTTCAACCAGCCTGATTCATAGTACAGATCACATGTGTGAGTCAGTCTTTGAGCCCCCGTGAGGAGCCAGGAGGCCTTATTTAGAGTGATTAAGATACGCCTTAGGGCAGTGGAGGTAGCTGAGCCATAAATAATAAGGCCATAGTCAATGATTGAGATTATGGAACTCTGTATAGCTATTCTCAATGCCGCTTGATTTAGAAATTGACTGTTACGGAATAGTATTCCAAGGCTGCTGTTCACTGTTTTCGCAGTGTTGTCAATGGGTTGCAAGTGAGCCCTTGGTCAAAAGTGATGTCCAAGGTATTTGAAAATATTTACTTGGTCCAGTGTAATTCCCGCAGAGGTTTGTATGGTGAGTGGAGCATGCCTATTTTGTTTTGGTGATTGGAGAAGAGCATGGCTTTTGTTTTATTGTGGTTTAGCACAAGTTTTCTATCTAGGAACCACCTTTCAACACTAGAGAAAGCAAGTTGCAGGCTTTTTCGAAGGGAGTTTGGATCCTTGTGGGAAGAGAGAATTACAGCATCATCAGCGTATAAGATTATTTTCTCCTGGCAGATATCTGGGAGGGTGTTAAGGAACAGGCTAAAGAGGAGCGGTCCAAGAATTGATCCCTGTGGTACACCCGAGAGAACTGGTTTGAAGTCGGAGAGTTCATTAGAGATTTTTACAGCCTGTGACCAATTGGACAGGTAACTTTTACCCAAGCACAAGGACCTTCGCCAGGCCTAGGCTAGAAAGTAGGGAGGTAAGTAGGCCATGATGGACTGTGTCTAAAGCTTTTGTAAGATCGATAAAGACTGCACTGTTTGGCACCCTTTGTCCAGGGCTGAGTGGACTTCTCCAGAGAAATCAAGTAAGGCTGTTGTTGTACTATGTCCTTTCCTAAAGCCGTGTTGTTGATTACAGAGTAGATTGTATTTGTCCAGGTAATCAGAGAGTTGGTCTGCCACTATTCGCTCAAGTGCTTTGGAGAGGGAGGGAGTATTGATATTGGCTCTATAGTTTCCTGTTGAGGTTTTGTCCCCCTTGTGCACTGGCTTGAATTCATGGCAGATTTCCATTTGTTGGGAAATTGACTTTGGCAAAGTGGCAGATTAAGAATTTTTGCAAGGGGTGAATTACTCATCCAAGGTGAGAGACAGGATTTTTAGATCTAGCGTGTCACTACTTGTTCTGGATTTGGAGCAGGCCTTCTTATGTACTTGTGTGCTTGTGCACTTTGATTTTCTTGAAGTAAAATTGTGGTTTGTCACAAGGTGTTTTGTGATACTAGGCTAGGTACAGGTAAGTCTGAGAAGAAATCTGGGGAGGACCCCACTAAGGTCTGTGGAATGTCTTATTAAGCGCATCTGCAATAGACTTTGGGTCAAGAGTGGTGGATCCATCAACTTTCATGATGGTAGGTGACGATTTTGATTGTTTACCCATTATGTTTGGATGTTGTCCCAAAAGCTCTTCCATCACCCGGTGGATTCAAGGCATTTTGAAATAAGCTCTTCATTTGCCTAATTTGTGAGGTACATCTATTTCGTGCCTGCTTGTATTTTAGGGTATCATGAGGTTAGCCTGTGTCTAGGCAACTGCCCAGAGGTGGTCCCGAACCTTGAGCTCGGCAAGTAGTTTGGCAGTAATCCATGGATTTGATAGCGTTTTGATTTTACGTTTTTTTACTGGGGCGTATAAGTCGCATGCAGAGTTGAAAGATTTAATTAAGTATTGTAGTGCGGTATTAATATCAGTTGATTCAAGGATTGGCGTCCAGTCCTGTTGTAGGAGATGGGTTTTCAACTTGATAAGATTCCCATAAGGCAATACTCTGCTTGTTATAACTTTGGGGGGTGGCTTGAGAAATTTATTAGACCAGGTACAGGACACTGGGGAGTGGTCACTGAGGGAGTCAGGGAGGACTTTAATGTTTTTTATCCGGTCAGGGTGATTTGTGAGAATCCAGTCAATAAGGGTGCTTGTACCAGTTTGTAATTTTTCCGGGTGGGGGAGGTTACCATCTGAGTCAGGTTTGCTGCTAGGATGTCATCTTTGTAAGAGCCAGTGTCAGAGGCGAGCCAGTTTATGTTGAAATCCCCGAGGAGGAGGAGCTCATTTTCAGAGGGCACTTATTCCATTTTTATGAACTTTATATTCTGTATTTTTGTATGTTATCTTTTTCCCTTTCCCCTCCCCCCAGGACACATCTGAAAATAGACTGTTACTAGCCCAGTATGTAATTCTTCATAAAACCTTTGAAATAAATAAATTTCATATCATAATAATGCATTAGCAGCCATTGTGACTCTTACTAAAGCTTATATTATTTTGATGTGTGCGTTTCAGAATGTCAGCTTTTAAAACTATGACTCTTTGTGGTGATTTCAACATAAACTGGCTGGGTACAGAGGCAGGTGTTGCCAGGGACTCGGTCATATCGGCCAACCTCACCCAGATACTGGACTCTCCAACCAGAAAAAATTATAAAACTGGCACCAGCACCCTTTTGGACAGGATTCTGACCATTCACCCCCCTGGATCACCAGATCCGATGTTCTATCTGACTCCCTCAGTGATCACTCGCCCATCAGCTGCATCTGGTCAAATAAATTCTGCAAACCACCACCTAAAGTCATCCTCAACAGAGTCCTACCCCTTGGACAGCTAATCAACCTAAAAACACACCTACTTAATCAAGACTGGCCAGCCATCAACCGGGCCACTGACACAAAAACAGCCCTGGATGTATTCATCCCCATCTTCAGTGAAGCCTGTAACATCTTTGCCCCACTAAAAAAAATGCAAAGTTAAATCTCTCTGCAACCCATGGCTCTCAGGCTCACTCCTAAAGAAGTTAAAACACAGGGACCATCCCTGGGAACAGGCCTGATCAACTGGAAATTGAGCAGACATCCAAGAATACAAAAGAGCTAGAAATGATTGCACCAAATCCATTCACCAACAGAAATCTGGCTACCACAAGAAAGCACTCACTGACTCATGGGGAAATGGGAGAGCTTTCTGGGATAACATAAAAGATGTCACCAGGAAGAAGCCTGACTGTTCTCAAGATTAACGGGAGTATTACACTGGACCAAAAAGTAATTGCCAATACTTTCAATGATGCCTTCACTGACCTCAGCAGCATCCTACCCCCTGACTTTTTCAACATCAGTAACACTCCTCTTCCCACCCATCAGACTCCACCCAAAAAACACCACCCCCTTCTACTTCAGAGCAGTTAACAGAAATACAGTCAGGAAATACACCTCCAAAGCCATCGGCAGCACCAGACCAAGTGCTGATACACTGGACCTCAAGCTTCAGTCCTTCACACTAGAGGAAGTACTGGGGCCTCTCGCCAGGATTTTTAATCTCTCCCTCTCTCTCAGCCAGTTCCCAGATAAATGGAAGTCAGCAACAGTCACTCCAATCCACAAAAGCGGTGACCTGACCTCTCATGGGAATTACCACTCTATCCTCCCACCTCTTTCTAAGGCCCTGGAATGGATAGTAGCGGACCAGCTCACTGACTATTTGAGCAAACATAACATCCTTTGCCAGCAGCAACATGGGTTTAGAAAAGGGCATAGCACTGCCACTGCCCTTCTTGAGTTCATGGGTGCCATCCACAACTCCCTAGACCACGGTCTCCTAACTGGGGCTATATTCATAAACCTGTCAAAGGCTTTTGACACCATCCATCATCGCCTCCTGCTTTGTCAGCTACTGATCTCTGGCCTCTTTTCTGAAACTTTGGCTTGGTTTGACAGCTACCTTGGCAACCGGACCCAATGTATAAAAATAGTGGACGTGCTCTCCGACACTAAAGAAGTGCGCTCGGGTGTTCTCCAGGGCTACATCCTGGGCCCACTACTTTTCAGCCTGTTCTTCAACCCTTTCCCCACCTCCAGTCCACTACAAATTATACTCTATGCAGATGATGCTGCGATTCTTGCCTCCCATCAAGACCCAAGCCGGCCTACAACAAACCTTTCAGCATGGTTTCACCTCGGTTGAAAACTGGTTCAAAGAACACAAATTAATTCTTAACCAGAAAAAAACCTAGACCATGATCTTCACCAGCCACCAAAACAAGCACAGAGATCTCCAACTCTCCTTAAATACCTGCTTAGGAAGCCCTCTGGAGCAGGTCAAATCCTTTAAATATCTAGTAATCACCTTAGACTCCCACCTGTCCTACGCTACCCACATAACTAATGTGGCAAAAACTGCGAACTCCAGACTGGATCTACTCTACGCCTATGGAGGTACCTGACCAAAGAGGCACTCGCTGCCGCTGTTCAAAGCTCCATCATCTCCCAGATAGACTATGGCCTTGTCATCTATGGTGCCACCACTCACACGGCACTCAGAAGGTTGTCCATCACCCTAAACAAGGCCTGTAGACTCATCACTGGAGCTAACCACCTCACACACACCTGTGACCTCTATATACAAACAAACTGGCTGCAACTTGAAAATCGTATTCAATACCAAACCTGTGTGGTGGCAAAGAAAATTCAGTTGGGACTCTCCCTTCCCAGAGTATGCACCCTTCTCCAAACAAAAAACCGCTCTAGAATCACCAGGGGATCTATGTCACAACTGTTTCAGATCCACGCTGCCTCACAAACCAAGGCCAACATTCATTCGCCTACAGGGCACCCTCCTGGCTTAATGGTCTCGCGAATGAGACTTTCACCACCAGCCTTGGTGCCTTCAAATCCAGGATCTGAAACACCCTTGTTGCCTCCAGCTCCTGTGATTGCCATGGCTAATGTTCCTCACCGATCTTCTTACATTCACCTCTGCTGGGCCCCATGCCCACCGCATTTACCCTTCCAGGGGCACCATCCTCTCCTGCACTTGCCACTGACAATGCCTCCTGGCTGCCTCACACTATTTCCAACCACCAACACTATCCCCTCCTCTGCCCTCTTGCCTCCCTTCTGCTCTCCGACCCCTACTTCTGCCCTCTTCCTCACCTCCTACCCCCCTCCATCCTATCTTCATCAAATGTCTTCTTTTGCAAAATGTGTTAACCTTGTAACCCATGAATTTTAACCTTTGTTATGACGTGGAACCTTTGTAAAAGAGCCCTGGGCTCAAAGGTAATTGTAATCCTAGAATAAATAAATGAATAAATAAATAAATAAAATAAAAATAATTATTCAGATGTATTCTGGGTGTGTAATTATATGTAGGTAATCAAGAGATGTTAAACAAGTCATCTTGTTGTATATCCATTTTACCATATAAGCATTGTCTCTTCATATTCCGTGATGTTAACTAGTCATGGACAATTCAGGAGAGGTATGAGAAGCATTTTGCATAGTTATAAAAACATAGTATTGACAAAGTATGAATGTAGGTCTCAGTGATAGATATATAGAAAATCACTTTATCTAAAAAAAATGTCAAGACAAATATATGACAGAGATCTGCTGTTGCTTTTCGTGTTGTTAACCACTGATGGTATTTATATTAGAAATTCGTTCTAGACACTTAGTTACCCATATGGAGTTGTGAATAGAGGCAGGGTGTAGGAAAATGTACTGTTTTGCTTCACCAATGCACAAGTTCTATACTGGAGACTTTCCATAACTGTTATGTTATTTGTTCTTAACAGCTTCAGTAAGTTATTTGTACATCTACCAGAACTAATTGAAGTGAAGTCATTAAAGCTCTTATAAAAGACATGATTAATGCCATTAGTTCCCATTAGCAAGGATAGAACCTACGGCTTCTGTCAAGAAGCTGGAATAATGAGGACTGTTTTCAATTTGAACACAAAAGTTTCTTTTTGATGTTTGCAACTGAATTATGCACATTTGCACATTTCTTTAATTCCTTGTATTGTTTGTTAACTGAATCGCTAATGAGGCAACTGGCAAAACATTAGATTTCACTTTTTTATCTGTTTGACCACCACTTGTGTAACAAACTCTGGTCAGAGCCGATATGGCTGTGGAGAGCTTTTGGGATGCTTTTACCCATAATTTCTTATGAATTTACACAATACAGATCTGCTGAGAGGCAGTTTTAATGTGGCCTTCCTTTACACATTTTTACAATGTATTTTCCTAGAATATGCCTGCTGATTGCTATATATTTAGCCTGGATAGTTCACAGAAGAAATGGCATCTTATTTTTGGGTGGTGGAGCACTGGCAGTAGGATGCTGGAATGTGTCATACACAGGTACAAGCTGTGTGTGACCAATAACACCCAATGGCCATACACCTCAGGCACTCGCTTGCGGATCCATCGTCCTGGTGCCATTTCACTGTTCAGTGTGGGTGACAGTCAATGATGTACCCACTCATACAGGTCCCAGAACAGGCATGTTACAGCTGACCTCTCATTTTTTTGTACAATCGGGGAACCGCAGACACACTATTCATAGCCTGGAGTGTACACTGCAAATGGCATTGCAGGATACTGCACTCCATGGCACCAAGGATACCTCAGCAGTCTGGAGGGTGGCATGTTACATAGTGGAATGGGGAAGAGTGTGGGCCTGCAGCAGTATATGACAGCAGGAAGATACAGCATCAACAAGGCATGCATTGGAGGTATGTCAATTCCCTCTCGCGGTTTGTCAGGGACATGCACACAGCTGCATACAGTGGTGGGTCGGCAGATTGCATAGTGCCCCAATGCATGGTATAGCTACTTGGGTCATTCTGGAGTGCAGGTCCCCAGCTCTGGTCCAGTGCAGTCGGCAGCTGGCCATGGCAGGGTGTGGAGGGCAATGCCAGTCTCTGCAACAAGTTGGGTTTGGTGGGAGTGGGGATATCTGCATAACAAGGTGGTGGGTGGGGGTTCTCTATGCTATGGATATGGACTGTGGTTTCCTCTGGTGCAATTAGGTCCAGGGGGGGACCTACACTATGGAGCTCTTCGTGGATGGAGTTGGATCGATCTGTGATGGGAGGGGATACCTCTAGTCCACCAGGGATACCAGGCGGCTGTGCACCAGGGTGCACTTCCACAGCTCACATCTGGGTTGCTGGCCAAGTTAGGCCAGCTATTCATGGCCTAACTGTGAGCTGCACTGCTCTGGATTACAAGGGGAACATTCTCACTGAGTATGCCGCAGCATGGCTTATGCATGTGAACACACTCGTGACTTGCATGGCATGCTATTTGTGTGCACCCTGGCCCATTCTCTTGTTGCCAGCACATCCTGCACATTTGAATATCAAACTGTGGTACATTATTGGAGTTGTGCGGCAAATCTTCCTTTTACACCGGGATGCAGCATTCATCTCCTTTGAATATGGGGGCCCTGGACTAGGCTACCCTGAAGAAATACATTATCAAAATGGTAAAATCATGACCCCACTGAAAACAAGATATTGCATCTAATGTGGAATGGCCTGAGTAAATACAATGCAAAAATGTGTAAATGAAGAACCCTATGACAATGAGATGTAGCATCTCCCCTGCGTTATCCAGGATATAAAATATAGGATAAGAAATATTTAAAGGAAATCTCCTCTAAACTGAACTTCACTGTGTTCACTGACATAAACACACAGTTTTTTTACTGTTTTATAACATATTAGAATGCAGTATTTATTTTGAATGTTGTAACCATGGAGATGTAGTATTTATTTAGATTTTGTTAACCAGGTAAGTGCACTAGACAAATTCGGCCTATTTTCAGGCACGATCCGGGGAAGGGGGTTACAGATGAATGTCAACTGACCTTGAACCAGACTAAACTGTCGGTGGTATTTTTAATGAATGGGGGTAAATTTGGCCAGGGCACCATGGAAATTCCCATATTCACCTGTAGGGGGACCCTCTGTCGGCCATTTCCAAGATGTCAGACGTGGAGTGTGCTGGTGGTGATGCTGGAGTGGAGAAGGAAGGGGATGTTCTCTCTAGTACATCTATGGTTGATACTGTTGTCAATGATGTTGAGCAAAATGAAAGCTACTCAGATACGGAAGAAATTGTGAATTTTTTATTAGAGGTTGTCTCTGAAAATGCACAGGATTCTACAAAGGCTCAGTCTGCTGGACAGGAATCTCTTCCAGAATCTAACTCACCTTCAAGATTGGTGTCTGCTGTTCCTTCTGGTTTAAATCCATTAACACCTGAACAAGAAGAAATGCTGTTGCAAAAATGTCATCTTGCATAATGAGGCTTTCTTGTTAAAACTTTTGGTACAATATGCAAACAGTTAACATACAGCTGTGTCAAGAGTAGAACCTCTGGTTTCCATGGACTTGGGTACACCTGGATTAGCTATATGTGTTCCAACTGTCTCCTTCCAAACTTTACAAGAAATACCTTCCCAGTTTAACTCCTCTGAACTTATTCAAAATGTACCTATACCCCATACAAGTGTGGAAAATCCACAAGACAATGACTTGGTTTCTATTCCTAGACCTCCTGCCTTCAACACTAATTGTGATCCGGCATTGGTGCTATAAGCTGCGGCATGGCTATCTACTTCAGAAAAAGGCTGGACCTCTCCTGGGCCCGTTTTGGCTACAGAAATTATTCAGTCCTCTCATTCTACCTCTAAGCAGTCTGTCACACCAGTTGAACCAATTCCTTTTGCAAACACGCTGCTTACAGTGCCCTCATTCCCTGCACCTTTGATTGCCTAATCTGGTTTACCTGCTGGGATGACTACTGAAAATTTAGAATCCGGGGACATTTCTACCTCTTCTCAGCACAGCATAGTTTCTCCCTTGCCCTTGGAATCTACACGGCATTCGGTTTCGTGGCCTCATTCTGAGGATGTCTCAGAACCCAACCCTGCAATGAGTGTGCACACTGAAGACTCCACAGGACATTCTCGTCCTTCTCAGAGACTTTTGACTGATATAAATAATGTCAATAATACAGACACTCCATTTAGTGGTCTGCAGGTGTGTGCTGTATGGCCTCACTACCTAGTTGTCCCCTGTGGATTGGATCCCCCCTTACTGTCTGTGCTTGACTGGGACTGGTGGCAGCTGTTGGCATCATGGTGGTGCCAGCAGTGAGCAGCATGTGTCTTCCATGTCAAGCATTTTCTAAGTGTCATGCTCTTATGTAAGGGTCACGTAAGCTGCGCTAATCCTGTGCAAACACTGCGCTACGCACCAATGACATACAAAGCTGTTTGCCCAGGATTAAGACCAGGGTTAAGACCAGCTTTTCCTGGGCGGTAATTTGTTCCACGTTAAGGGTCGCGCTATGTCGTGATAAACACCTTAGCATGGTGCTAGTCACTGAATATCTCATAGCACCTGTATTCATGTTCACTTTGCCCCTTGCATATAATTATGGTTTGCTCGGCGATAATGCACTTTGCCCGTGCTATGTGGCCTTTTGAATATGGCAGTTCCCTGGTAATCCCCCACTAAACCCACGCAAACTGTTTGCAGACCACGCAAAGCTTTGAATATCTGGCCCAGTGTCTTTAGAGGTTAAAAAGAACAACTGGAGGGGGAACCACTAGTGCCAGAGATTGTTGTATTTACTTAGGGGCTTGTGATCAGAAGGAGGGGAGACCACTACCACCAGGGAATATGATTTATATGTTGGGGCTAGTGATCAGAGGGAGGTAGGAACAACTAGCACCAGGGATAGCTACAGCCATCATTGACTGGGAGGGGCAGCATTGTGCTTCCTGCCTCTGCTACCAATGCAAATGGGCTCATAATGCCCATGCAAATTGCTCCTTAGTGCATTGCATGCACAATGGGCTAATTTGCACAATCTCCCTCACATATCCACTGTTCTTGGTGAAAATCTTGAATATGTCACAACATTCAAATACCTGGGTGTCTGGTTAGACAGCAGACTCGACTATTTAGAACATCTGGAAGAACTGCTAAAAAAACTCCGACAGAGACTTGGACTCTATTACAGAATAAAGTACTTTCTCACAAGTGATTCTAAAAAGAAGATGGTCCAGGCCACATTTCTACCAGTAATAGATTATGCAGATTTCTTATATATAGACAGCAGACTCGACTATTTAGAACATCTGGAAGAACTGCTAAAAAAACTCCGACAGAGACTTGGACTCTATTACAGAATAAAGCACTTTCTCACAAGCGATTCTAAAAAGAAGATGGTCCAGGCCACATTTCTACCAGTAATAGATTATGCAGATTTCTTATATGGTCATTGCCCCATCTCATATCTGAACAAACTGGACACACTTTACCATAGAGCGTTGAGGTTTATTACAGATCTACCTCTCAGCACTCACCACTGTTCGCTCTATGCTGCAGTTGGATGGACCTCACTCCAATTTAGAAGAGACAGGAATGCCACACTATGGACTTATAGAGCAATAACGCAGATGCTACCAAAATATGTCTCAGACTGCTTCACACAAGCCTCGTCAAGTAAATATGCCCTAAGAAGTCTAAATTTCATCATGCTTAAAGTGCCCAAATTCAACTCTCGCTATGGTAGATCTGCCATCAGCTATGTGTTATCTGCCTTATGGATCACGATGCAGAAGACACTGAAAGTGAACAGACACATTTCAATTGCATCCTTCAAATATCTGTATTCTAGGCTTATCAAAGAAAAATGTAATTGTTTCCACCAACAGTAGAGTATTCCTAATCTTATCCATCTCTCTGCCCAGCTAGCCAACTCATCTGTGGAAGCTATCCACCATTCCCAAGAGTCATTACCTTCACACCCCATACACCTCTCCTTCCATCTACTTCCCCTTAATCCTTTATTATACATCACTGCCCTAATACCCCCTATTATACACTACCCCAGTACTGGCCTCCTTCCTTCTTCATAGGCCCACTGTTAATCCCTACCACAGTACTGGCCTTCCCCCTCCTTCCTCCTCCCCCACTATCCATGTACACCCCTTCCCTCTCCCCTTCTCTGCACCCCCGACTACAACTGCCATTAAGACCTAAATTTGTCTATCCCCTCTATCACCTGTCCCCTCTTCTATATACCCCTTACATACCAGTCCTTGCAGAGACTACTTAGCAGCTGACTAGACATCACATCTTAATCCTTCCCAAACCCCCGTAAAATCCCCTGATATCTTACACTTCAAATCATACCCATAAATTCTTCCACCAATCAAACGAGCTGGATACTCCACAATCTATGTACATATGAAAAAAAAATTGGTGTTAATTGCTTATTGACTCATCCTCTTCTTGTATTGTACTTTACCAATGTACTACTACACCAGAAATTAGTGTATAGTCTCATTAAGATGTCTCCTCAAAATATGTGTACATTGAATTATATTATGTTCTTATGTAAATTGAACCTTGACCTTACCAGGTCCACCTTGCAAATGAGCTGTGCTCAATGATGCTCACCTGGATAAATAAGATTTGATTGATTGTTCGATTGATCTGCAGATAGCTCTCTGGTGCTATCAACTCTTGGGGCTGACTGTGAGGCATAAAATTGACCAGAAGATGATACTCCCCATCTTTGACTACTGCGACGTAGTCTATAGTGCTGCTCCCAAATCTTCCCTGACCAAGTTGGACACTCTCTTTAACTCCTTCTGCCACTTTGCTATTGACTCCCCTTCCTGCTCCCACCACTGTGAACTCTACCACTCTCTAACCTTCCTTCCACTATCTCACAGACGCATCTCTCACTATGCCAACCTAACCTCCAAATTCTGGTTAAGTGGGCTCCGTATCTATCTCTCATCCTCTCTGGCCACTCCACCTCCCCCCACCCACTCTCTCAGATCAAATGAAGCCCGCACCTTGACAGTCCCTCGCACTCCACCCTCACTGGTCAGACTGGTTTTGCCCATCATTTCCCTAAAATCTGGAATTCCCTCCCCCTGAAATATGACACTCCTCCTCCAACTACTCCCTTACCTCTGCCCTATACAATTACCTTTCCCTCAGCTGCTCCTGCTTTAACCCACTTTAATACCCATCCCCAGTTTCTGCTTTCCTACCTGACCCCCCAGCAGTGTTCTCAACATTCTTAAGGGGGAAATCAGGAAATGGCTGCCCCTTCTCCTCATATTCAGTTCTTGCCTTTCTCTCCCTCTCTTCTCCAACTGCCCTTCTGGGTCACCAGTGTGTACAACCTAACCCCATCCTTTTTACTCCAACAGCACTTGCATACTACCTCAAGCCTGCTCCAGGTACACTCATGCACTATAAATGGTTCTATAGGTTTTGTACATTCGTGTGTTCTTTTGTATGATTTTGGACATGTATTATAATTTACCCAATGTTCCTCTACTGTTTATTGTACAATACCTTGTGTTCCAACTGTTGCACAATCTTCCAATGTTGTATTGTTTGTACCACCCACATACTATTGTAGCGGATCATCCTTCATAACCCTATATAACTCCTCCACCCAGGTTGCACCGAGAGACGAGCAACTTGTTGTTCAGTGTGCCCTCCTAGTGAAACATTTCAATAAATAAATAAAAACTCCGGGATCCATGTTGGGGCAGCACTAGTGTTGTGCAAAACTGAAAAATTTCACCATGTGAAATAGTTAGCATATTTCGTGCATTTCGCGAAATATTTCATGAGGCAAAATGCAAAATTTCATCCCTAGAGTGTGTGAAATTTTGCCTACAAACTGGTGGAATTCGCTGTGCGTGGGTTAAATTTCACCACCCATGGGTGAAACTTCAAGTTGTCAAGGGTCTCTCTGGTGTCTAGTGGTGCCACCGCCCCCATGCCACTCACCAGCACAAATTATTCTCCCTGGGGTCTTGTGGTCCTTGCCAGCCTATTACCATCTGTAATTAAATAAAGCCCCCCCGCCCCCTTGTGTTACCCTGGTCCACTCATGTCCTATTAAAAAAAAATAAAACTCAAACTCCATTCTGTCTACTGGTTACCCCCCAGCTGCTCACCAGCCCAAATTATTCTTCCTGGTGACTAGTGGTCCCCCTGGACAGTCACTGGCTGTAATTGGATAGAGCCCCTCCTCTTGTACAAGCAGGTGCTCATTCATTGAAGTGCTCAGTTTGACTGCCGGTGGTGGATGTGAGTGATGGGTTGTGCCAGTGGCCTGATCAGGGTACTGGGGGGGAGTGGGGTGGACGCTAGCTCATGATGAAAGGGTGGGAGGTGGGAGGACCACTAGACACCAGGCAGTGTGGGTTTGATTTTTTTTTTTAAAGGACATGAAGGAACCAGGGTAACTGGGGGGGCTTTATTCAATTATAGCTGGTGATCGGCTGGGGGAGCCACTAGACACCAGGGAGAATAATCTGGGACACTGAGCTGCCAGGGGTGTGGGGGGGACCACTAGTCACTAGGGAGATTTTTGCAAAATAATGGGATATGCAGTGGGGTGAAATTGCGGGTGAAATTTTGCCATTTCGCCCCAATTTCATGAAACATTTCATGCTGTGAAATTGCTGATTTTGCCGCAATTTTGGCAGTGAAATTTTATTTCACTGCATCTCTAGGCAGCACTACCTGATTTAGGGGTGCCCCAACACAGCCTGATATTCAGTTGTTTAGCACCCGACTGATTATACCATCCCGGGACTCCTGGACAGTTACAAAGCACAGCACAAACATTTGGGCTTTGCTTTGTGCCCTACTAAATATTGGGCCCTTTATCTCTGCCTGTTTTATTTAACAAAATTTTATTTTGTCAAGTGTATTACAATTAAACAGTTGTTCCAAACTTTAGCAGCTCCTTTACTCATTCATTATATGCCTCATTGTGTAAATGGTTCACCTCAGTATTTGTTTTATATTCAGCATGCATATATAAAGTAGCACTTATCTGTTTTTGTTTAAAGTGATGCCTACAATACAATTGGGTGCCTATAAACAAATCTCAAACTTCTGTTTTTTTTATTTAATATACTTTATTCATTTAACATGTTTTAACAATGATCAGTGCAGACAACTTAACATTGCTGTTAGAGAAAAAACAACTGGTAATAGACAGCTACATAAATTACAGTTAATTTGCCTGCCGCCCCCCCACCTCCCTCCATCCCCGTCTGCCACTTATTCTTGTTAAGAACTATTGTAAAGAATATAGGTATGCAAATACTGGCTTTAGGATTATACCCGATGGATACAACCTTCATAAAACACACCGGTAAAAATTTGGTATTAGTAGAGTCTATTTTATTGTGTGTTTTGCTTGTAGAGCAAATATGATTTCCTTGAACCATTCTAAATAAAGAGGAGTAGATGAGTCTAACCAGTGCCTTAGTATTACTTTCTCAGCACAAGTAGTAATTAAAGCAATATGGGCTCTCTGCTGCGACCCTTGAACCTGCCTGAAAAAGCCCAAATTGCATACTTCAGGATTGAAGTTATCGGCAAGCATAAGTAAGGGATTAAGACGATTTCGTATATCCATCCAGAAAGAGTGAATATTATCACAGGCCCATAACATATGAAATAAATCAGCAGATTCTTGTTGATATTTTGGACATTTACTGGATGATAAAGCCCCTATTTGGTGCAGTTTGGATGGTGTATAATATAAATTGTGGTTAATATAGTACTGCATGAGTCTGTACTTATCCCACTTAATGTATTTATATAGTTGTTTCCAGATGCTGGGCCAATTCCTATGAGGGGAGTTTGGTGGTAGAATATTGTCCCACCCATAGAACTGTTGACCTTCGAAGGTAGCAGTTTTCTTGAGGAGAAATTTATATGAGTAGGAATAAAATCTCAAACTTCCACTTTCACTCGCTTGTGTTTTCTCATTTTGGCCCCCAACTCACTTAATGGTAAGAATATTTAAAAAACAGAGTTTGCAAAGTATCCAGTTTTGTGAGGCTATTAAGATATTCAAGTTCGTGTTGTAGACTTTTGTTGTTTAAAGCTAAAATGCTTCACTGACCTATGCTCTCAGGTGCAGATTCAGTGGGCATGGAATACATTCACTGCATCCCATAAATAGGAATGTATTTACATGGGTTACTTGCCAGGTCATTCCTGAAAATAGGAACTGAATGTCTAGTGCACTTACCTGGTAAACAAAAACTAAATAAACTAATAAAGGTATCTCCTCACATACAGTGCCACCCCCTGCTTTTTCTCTGTCACATGGAAACTTAGAATCTGTTGGCACACAAGGATCATTTGGCCCACCCAGTCTGCCCAGATGTTCCCTGCCTAATAAGGCTATTCAGACCCTAACTGGTCTCTGACAACCCTCATTCTCCCGTTTTCTATTATACAATTGGCTCCGAGAATCCTGCAAACTGATTGGCTGACTGGCACCTTTCAGCCATGGTAAATCCTAGCATTACTGATGGCAAAGGTGCCAGTCAGCTGCATCTAGAATGCCCACTTTTAAAATCACTCTGACTCCCGGAAACAAATGGTAATGCCACCATAATGCCATCTCGGTAAAGCGATAAAATCAACTAACTTTTAAAATGACATACCACCACTCCCAAAACTCACTATAAATACCACAGAAACCATTTTTTAATGACGACACTTGAACAGCACAATATACCTCCAGACCAAACCGCAGTGCAGGCCAAATTCAACCCCCCATTTCTGTAGCCCACCTACTGGGTGACCTCACTGCATATTGATTAATTCCCTGTATTTTTGTATTTCCTGTATATTATTATAACTCTGGGTCTGTTTTAATACCCCTTGAAGCTATAACTTGACTGTTGTATAGTTGTTGTCCTGTCTGTTGTTTGCTATATATGTAAATTTCTGACATGGAGCCTTTGCAAAGGAGTCTTTGACTTAAAGATTTGTAATTCTGAACTCTTCAATAAATAAATAAAACCAAGGCTTCTCTCTGTACTCTGTGTCGCTTTCCCCATGAGATATTTAGCTGCCATCTCCAGTGATGCTTGGTCCCTCCAGCTTCTGTTGCTGTCCTGTCTCATATGACATTTACTCCCTCTTGTGTCAGTTGCAGTGCCACTAGGTCCCTGATTACAGCATAACACTCGCATGGTCTCCCAGCAATTCGGAAAGTTAAAAATTATAAAAAAGAAACTTAGCTCCTGATCCTGTTGAACTGCATGAACAGCAGTGCCCAGAGTACAAAAGTTAAAAGAAAAGAAAGACTTGCAGTTCAGTACCACCTGAAATAGTAGCGAATATAGTGAACGAGGATGGCATGCTGTCTGTGCCTATGTCGGTCAGTCGATTGTCTCTGCCAGACATACATGGGAGTCTCGCTGTTATAAAAATAAATAAATAAGTAAAAACAGTAACATGCTATTGCTATTACTATAACCATATCCTCAGTTAGGTTGGTGGCGTCTTCTAAATATTCTACCTAGCAACATGGAACTATTTTCTAATAACTTAGGAATAAATTAAAGAAAAAATATTTAAACTACCAAAAAATGCTTGTTTTTCTGAAGGTATAGGGGGACATTGTATAATTGCAATAGACCACAACAGAGTGTTGGTGATGCTGGGATTTACTTACACCTGGTGTGGTTTGGTCACTCAGCCTGCAGCCTCATGTCTGAACCACGCCAGGCGTTGGTAAACCCAGCATCACTCACACCCTGTCATGGTGTATTGCTTAAAATACCCTTATGTCTATCCCATGCATGCTTGAAGCTCCCACTGTTTTTTGTCTCACCACTTTTGATGGTAGTCTGTTCCAAGTGTCTACCACACTTTCAGTGAAAAAAATATTTCCTCACTTCTCTGTTAAAGTCCCCCTACCACTTCATCACATGCCTTCTGGTCTAGTGCTACTTCACATTTGAAAGAGACTTCCCTACTGCACTCTGTTCATGCCTGTGAGGAACTTGCTGGTCTTCATCATGTCACCTCTCACTCTCCTCTATTACATATTGAGATTCCTCAATCTCTTCTTGTAAGATTTCTTGGACAACCCCAGCACCATTGCATTTGCCCTCCTCTGGACTGACTATTCCCCCGAGTATGTCCTTTCTAAGGTGCAGCCTCCAAAACTGGGCACATTACTCCAGGTGGGGTCTTACCAATGTGCAATTCAGTGGCAACACCACCTCCCTCCTACTGCTGGGTATACCACTCCCTACGCACCCCAGCATCCCATTTACCCTAACCACTGTTTTGTTACATTGCTCTGCCACCTTGAGGTCATCAAGCATGATAATTCCAAGGTTCCTTTCCTTTTTAGTGACTGTCAGTACCACCCCCATCTTGTACTCAGCGCCAGGGTTCCTGTGCTCTGGGTGCATGATCTTGCACTTTTTGACATTTAACCCCAACTTCCATGCTTTAGACAACTCCTTGAGTTTCCACATATGCCTGTTCATTCTTTCCATCCCCTCCTGAGTGTTCACCCTATTTCAGATTTCTGTTTCATCTGCAAAAAGGCATACCTTCTCTTCCAGTTTCTCAGCAATATCACTTATGAAGATATTGAAGAGGACCGGTCCCAGTACTGCTCCCTGTTGTAACCCACTGGTCACTGCTCCATTATTTAAGTGAGAGCCATTTACCAGCACCCCCTGTCTGTTATACCATTAACCAGTTTCTAACCCAATTCACCACTTTGGATCTCACCCCAACCTACACAGTTTCTTTATCACCCTCCTATGTAGCACAGTGTTGAAGGCCTTGCTGACATCCAGATAGGCCATGCCCACTGCCTTCTCTTGATCTATTTCCCTGGTCATAGACTAAAATAAATCCAGCAGTTATTTGGCATGACCTCCCCCCCCCCATGAATCCAAGCTGACTGTGGTCTTGCAGCCCACTGGATTTAAGATACTCAGCCAGTCTTTCCTTTAGCAGGGTTTCCATAAATTTCTCCATGTAGTTGCTAGCCTCCTCCCTGCTGCAGCTTTTATGCAGAGTCACAATGTCTGCTCTTCCCCCAGTCCCATGAAACCATGCTTGTTTTTTAGTGAGCTGCTGAACAAGGATGTCAGTAGGCAGCTAGCACCTCCCTGAGTTCCTTTAGAACCATTGGATATATCCCATCCAATCTCTGAGCTTTGTCCAACTTCAGAGCTGCAAGTCCCTTCTGGACTCTTTCTTCTGAAAATGGACTTGTGTCCACCTCCTCCCCCGATCATACTACTCCCTTGTGGTCCATCCCCCTTCCCTCTACTGTGAAGACTGAGAAGACGTGCCTGTTCAGAATGTCAGTTTTTTCGTGTTCCTCTTCTGAGCAGTCACCACCCTCCGCCCTTCTAATCCTTCTTGTCTATCCCAAAACAAACATCCAAGCATACAAAAATAGCCAGCAGGAAGATGGTCTTGTGGGCTATCTAGTCTGCTAGATTTCCTGAGCCCTTCTCTAACCACTACATGGGGCTTTTCCTCTCCTAATCCATCTCAACCCTTTTCCCCTTTTCTCTGCCCCCCTCCCAATCTATCCTAACCCTCCCCTTCACACTGTACCACCCCTCTTCAATCTGTCCACTATGGTCTAAGATATTACCTCCACTTAGAGTTAATTCCACCCCTTCACCACTTGTTCTGTGAAGAAGTGTATTTTGATTTCCTTGTTGAATCATCTCCCATCATCTTATAGCAGTGGTCACTTGTAGTTCTGCTTCTATTAAGACAAAAGAGGTCCCATATCTTCACCTTCTTTATACCTTTTGGGTACTGGAACATTTCAATCATATCCCCCCTCTACCACCTCTTTTCAAGTGAGTACATGTTGAGGTCATTCACTTTGTCCTCACATGCTATACCTTGCTGTGTCTGGACCATTTTCATCACTCTCCTCTGGACAGTCACAAGCATGTTTATATCCTTTTTCTGGCATGGTCCCCAGTATTTCACTCTGTACTCCAGGTGGCATTGCACCAAAGATCTGTCCAATGACAATATCTTCTGCTCGTGATCCCCCTCACAATACAGTCAAGCATTCTGTTTGCTTTGGCTACTGCCTTTTTACACTGTGTTGTTTGTTTTAGGTTGCTAGTGATGGCTAACCTTAAGTCCTTTTCTCTCCAGATTTGGTAACCTGGACAATTGGTTTCTCTTCATGTCAGACCAGGGCTCTTTTTGGCAGAATAAAAGCTAATTTATGCCAGATTACATTCATCTTAGTAGGGAGCAGACACAAAAGAGGGTGACAAGTCCCCCAAGCTGTAGTTGGTCCCTGGGTTCCTTTATCTTATATGCATGACTGAACTTCTTTGCGATAAACCTGACATATGCCCAACCACCTTTCCAACCTCATCAGGTCTTCTTTAAGGCCTGAATCCTTTCATCCATACCAGCCCTTCCCAAGAGCTTGTTGTTATCTGCAAAGAGGCAAGTTTTGCCTTTTACATTGTCTCCTATGTCTCTTGTCAACATATTGAACAACACCAGGCAAAGCACTGAACCTTGTGGTACCCCATTTATAACTTCCTTAAATAAGAGAATTTGTTCTACCACCCTCTCAGTCTTACAATACCTCTTAACCAATTTGCCACCAATCCAGTTAATTTAGTTCCTGCCCCTAAGTCCTTGAACTTCCTGATCAACCTGTTATTGGGTACCAAATCAAAGGCCCTGCTGAAATTCAGGTATAGTATGTCAGCTGTATGGCCTTTGTCTTCTGTTGTCATTACCCAGTCAAAGAAGTTGATCAGGTTGGTTTCAAAGGATCTCCCTGACATTAACCCATGTTGCCTCTCATCTTGGATGTGATTTTCCTCCAGGAACCTGACCAGTATTTCCTTTAGAATGGTCTCCATTAGTTTACTAACAATGGAGGTCAAACATGTAGTTGCTAGGGTCATCTCTGGGCCCACTTTTGTGGCATGGCACTACCTGTGTGTTACTCCACTCCTGCAGCTCCACCTCTGTATCTAGCGAGCTGTTCAGAGATTCGCCACTGGACCTGCCAGGTTCTTCACCAACTCCCTCAATATCCTTGGGGTTCCATCCTGGTGGTGCTGATGGTCGAGGAGCTGGACACCACACCTTGCGCCATGCTGGTGACCTGGGTTCTGGAATGAGCTTGGGCTACCGGGGACCATAGGGGTGAGAGAGGATACAGCATCCGGAGGACTACTCTCCTATCTCAGGAGGAGGGAGATCTGTCATCCCACTCATTGAGTGTCCCTTGGTGGTGGCTTGAGGACAGTATGGGTTGGAAGACACGTGCTGACGTCATCACATCGGTGGGGAGGAGGGATGGGAGAAAAGTGGAAAATGGAGCCTGGCAGGTTCCGTGATGGCTCCTGCATCCATGGAGGTCAGCCTGGTGTATCTGGATTGGGTCTCTGGGGAGAGGTTAGCCAGTGCCCTCCCTCCTGGCCCCAACATGGGAGCAATCTGTGGGGGACTGACAGGATCGGTGGTATGGAGATGCAGGGAGGCCAGAGAGTGAGTCTTTCTGAAAGGAAAGACTGCAACCACCTGCCAGGGTTCACAGGAAGATAAAAAGCTATATAGAAAAACATATCCTTGGGTAAATACCATCCAGACCTGGGGACTTGTTTGCTTTGAGGGTAATGAGCCCTGTTTTCATCCTGTGTTCTGGATTCCTGTCATCTACCCCATGTCCCCATCTCACGCCAATTTTCTCCTTTGCAGCACTGGTCCATTCTTTTCTTTCATAAAGACAGAGCAGAAATATTCATTTTCTACCGCTGTCTTCTCGGTAATACTTTCCCCCCCAAATTTTTTACTGTTCCCTCATTTTTGTCTTTTTAATCTCTCACATATTGTAAAAAAGTCTCCCCCCATAATACTTTCTGCAGTTTGTAACTCCTCTCTAGCCTTGGCTTGCCTGTCTAACCTCCCTGCCTCCTTAGCCTTCTTCATGTATTCCACCCTATCTTCATTCCTTTGTCTTCGTAAATTTCCTGTAAGCAGCTCTCTTTTCCCTTACTGCTTGGCCTACATCCCTATTAAACCTATTTGGTCTCCTGGTTTTGGAGTTCTTTCCTTGCTGTCTAATACATTCTTTAGTGGACGCCTTTCATCCTCCCTTAATGACTGTACACTTTTGATCCACTCCCACACATTTCTTGAGTCTTATTAGGTGTCCTCTCAGTACCTCCTCTTCTCCCTTATGCATCTGAAGAAAGTCTTAACCCCCTTACTGACACCTTTGGTAGTCCTTTCCCTCTGGTTTATTAGGCATACCTCCCAGTCCTCTTTTTTCTATGTTTCCTTATATCTCTGTTAGATAAAAGGTGTGTAGACCTGTTGGCAAAATATGACACAGAAGCACAGATGTCACAGAGGAAAGTTTATTCCAAAAAATACAAAAAACAGCATTACTTGCAGGAAGTTCAGTAACCTCCGAACACCATGTGGTCGTTATGCAAACTCAGTAAAACACAGTCTTACAGACATTCTTATACTACAGATAACAAAGTACTTTACTTGGTAATGGACTCTGCCAAAAAGGCAGAAGAACTGAATGCAGCAGTTCTATTGGTGGGCATTTAACACCTCAGACAGTTAGATCATTACTTTTTTGCACGTGCACACTGATAAGAGTAAAGCTGACTAAGACTAATTTTGGGTAACAATACAGTGATTCATAAGAGGTGCTGGCTATTGTAACAAGGCAAAAAGCTGTATGTGGTGCACAAGAACTATCAAATAATCATGCTGGGTAACAGTTCCAAAGCATATAATAACACGTGTAAAAAGTGGCAAAGAAATATATGTGGTAGAGTATGCTGCAATAATGAGTGGTGTAGCATGCATGGAGGTTTATGGGTATGTCCATTTCTACATATCCCCCCTATTGCCTGAAAAGGGGCAACACCAAGGAGAAAGCACTGTAGGCTCAAGCTTGGTGTACTGGGTTGTATAAAGAAATGTAGATGCACACGATGTTGTTATCGTATGCGGCATAAGCAGCATAAGGTAAAAATAAGGAAAATTATCAAAAGAGCTTGAAGAATCACAAAATCTTTAAATGTAAGTTCTAACCAGGTATTATTCATTCCAAATTGGGTTTACAACCTTTGAGTCAGAGACTCATTTACAAAGGCACCTCATCGCAGGAGAGGCAGACATCAAGACAGTTATTACAGCGCAGATTAAAACCGAGGATAACATTACAGGTGCAGTAAAAAGAACATTTTTATTTGGAAAATAACTTTATTTTTAAAGTTCAATACAAATAATACAAAACCAAACAAACAAACAAACATTGTTGAAAAGTGGAAGCCAGTGTTTGTATATGGCAGTATCTACTAGAGAAAAAAAAAAACGCCAACCCTACCCACCCCCAACTTGGCAGCAAATACCTAGGACTAACAAAGCAGTTTACTTTTCTTATAGGTTATTAGTTTGGTAGAGTTGGGATTAGCCTACAAAATAAAACATTAGTTGAGCCTTGATGGAGGGGGAGACAATGAAAGAAACACCATCAGAGGAGTGAAAAGAAAAACAGGGAAGGGGGAGAAGGAATAATACTAAAAAGTATATAAAAAAGAGACCCTTTCTAATGAACCAATGTCAAATTCCCCATCTACTTCGGGGGGAGGGGGGGAGGAGAATAGCAGCCAGGATTATAGATAACACAGCTTATCCTGGCTCCAAGGGGGCCCTAGCTTAGAGGGGTTCAAGGCTCGCTCCCCCCAGTAACCAAATTTGCCTTTCAAGTTTACAAGAAATCCACCCCAACACCTCTGAAATTTCTCGGCAGATTGAAAGAAGCTGGTAACACACCTTTCAGCATTTAGAGCATTTAAAAACTCATCCCACCATTCTCTGAACGAAGGTTCCCAGCTGCACTGCCAGTGCCGGAGTATTACCATCTTGGTAACGAGAGCTATCATTGCCATTTGCCTCCTTTGAGTCCAGGTTGGAATTTGAGCGTACATCCCTAGTAAGCATGCATTTTCATTAAAAAAAGCTGAGATATTAAAAAAAGGGGCCACCCACTGTTTGACTGAGTTCCAGAGTTTAGCAATTTTTGGACAGGCCCATAGTTTATGATATAAAGTGGCAAAAGAGTTGCCACAGTCCTCACAACCGGGGGGAGAAGACTTGTAAATCAGGGATAATTTGGCAGGGGAAAAGTAAAGGTTATGTAGGATGTTGAATTGGATATTTCTGAGTCTATCCTGTTTAATGCAGGAATAAGTATCCATCCAAATCTCTTTCCAAATTTTGGCTGGCCATCCTTTAATAAGGTTAGTCTCCCAGTAGTGAGCTGTGGGAGTATATTTGTGCATTACCTCTGACAAAATTAACTTATAAGTCTTGGAAATTGCTTTCCGGCTATCTGCTAATTCCTTCAATTTTTCTAGCAAAACTCCAGCTCCTTTGCTCCATGGACCTTTCCCTAAGAAAAGGCATGCACTCTGGCGAACCTGGTAAAGTCGTAATAAATCTTTACGTCTCACCTCAAATTCAGTGGCAAGCCCAGGTGCCGGTATCGAGTCAGCCAAAACAAAGCCTGCCAGTCGAATTTTGGAAGAGTAATTGCCTAGGAAGTTATTGATTGGGTGATTACCTATTTGTAGGTTTGGGTTATTGAGCAAAGGTTGTGCCAGATCCCTTAAGTAAGATTTATGAAGCAAAGAATAAAGCTGATGTAGGGCCTTCACGTCCCATCCCATCGGGGTACTTTTTATATTTTGGGGAACCTTAGACCAGGAGATATATAAGAGAGCTTCCAAGTCTATCTTGTGGCTGTCAATTAAAGATCGGTCTAAAGTTAACCAGGGGGAAGAACCTGGGGCAACTTTGGCTACTGCTGCCCATTGCGAGAATCTCGTAGCATGAATAGCCAAGTAATAAACATAAAAGTCAGGCAACTGTAGCCCCCCTAGTTTTCTAGGGTGGGTAAGTTTTGCATATGCTCGACATGGGGCTTTGCCTTTCCACAAAAAGTCTGAACAAATTCTGTGTAAGGGCTTAAAGAAGGACTTAGGCAGATAGATGTTAAGATTTAAAAGGGGGTAAAAAGTTTTGGGTAAAACCGCCATTTTTAAAGTGTTTGCTCTGCCCCAGAAAGACAAGGGTAGTTTGTTCCATCTCTCTAAGTCTTCTTTAATAGTTTTGAGCGGGGGGATTACATTGTGGTTTGCAAGGTTAGAAAGGTCTTTCGAGATTTTATTACCCAAATAAACCAGGGAGTCGTCCTCCCATTGTAGGCCCAAGGAGGAACACCAATCCCTCGGTAGAAGAGGAGATAAGGGATATACTTTAGTTTTGTTCTTATTTAGTTTATAACCTGAGAAGAAGCTAAAACAAGAGATGGTCTGCAGTAATTGAGGTAAGGATTCTCTGCTATTTTCTATATGTATAAGCAGATCGTCCGCGAAGGCGGATATCTTGCATTCCAGATTACCAACATGAATTCCCTGTATTAGGTTGTCTGACTTCAGGGCCCTTATTAGAGGCTCGATATACAGATTGAAGAGGAACGGAGAGAGAGAGGACAACCCTGGCGGGTACCTCGGGATAGGGAAAAAATGGCCGAGATGAGATTATTACATTGGATTCTAGCTGATGGGCATGAATAAAGAACATGGATGAGATCAATGAATCGTTGGGAATACCAAATTTCTGTAATACTGCAAACATAAAGTACCATTCAACTCTATTGAAAGCTTTTTCCACGTCTAGGGATACCAGAGTTGATTCTAATTCAGGAGCCCCAGCCACAGAAATTAAACAGAATGGCTTTCTGAAATGATCCGCCGAGGATCGCCCAGCCACGAACCCTGCCTGTTCTGGGCAGAGTAGCCCTTTCCATACTGTCCCCAGTCTGTTGGCCAGGATTTTAGCATATATTTTGACGTCTACATTAAGGAGCGAGATAGACCTGTAATTACCTACATCAGACGGGCTTTCCCAGGTTTAGGCAAAAGGATTATTCTTGCTTCAAACAAGGTTTGGTCACTAACCCCATGGGAATACCAGCATGAGTATACTTGGAGTAGCAAGGGTATTAGCCATCTTTTAAAAGTTTTATAAAATAGGCCAGTGAAGCCATCGGGACCCGGCGCTTTGTCTGGCTTTAGAGAATCAATGATTTTGGATATTTCCTCGCTTGAGAAGGGAGCCTTTAAACCTAGTTTGGCTTCCTCTGTCAAAGTCGGAAAGGAGATCTTTCCAAGAAAAGCCCACATCTTGTTGTCGTGTTCCAGAGTTCTCAACACTCCAGAATACAATGCTTTATAATAGTCTTGAAACAGTGCCAATATTCCCTCAGAATCAGCGACCAAAGCATTCGTCTGAGGATGCTTTAAGGCTGTGATCCATTTAGTGGATGAGTGTTGCTTCAAATGCCAGGCTAGAAGCTTACCCGCTTTGCTGCCTTGGCCAATATATGAGGCTTTTAGTAATCAGAGAGTTATTGCTCTTGTGATTGGGAAAGTGTGCCAACCTCTTTGCTTTCCAGGGCCTTAATTTTGTCTAAACAACTAGTTAGGAAATTGCTTTTTTTCCTTTTCTGCACCGATGCTATTCGGATAAGTTCCCCTCTCCAAGTGGCTTTCAACGAGGCCCATACCCGGTCTGTTGCGCTGATCGAGCCCCAGTTGGCGGTAATAGAGTTTGTTGAAAATTCTTGGAATCGCACCACTATTTGGCTATCAGACAATAGTTTATTGTTAAGTGTCCAAGAGTGGGATCTTGTTAGAATATTTGATAACAAACACTGCATCATGATAGGAGAGTGGTCGGAAATTACTCAGGCTAAGGTATTAGCATCTACTATGTAGGGTAGTAACTGTTGGCTAATCAAGAAATAGTCAAGGCGAGAATAGCTTTTGTGGACTGGGGAGAAAAATGTGAATTCTTTACTTGAAGCATTAATTATCCTCCAGGGATCTACAAGGCCCAGCGATGCTGTGAATTCCTGCAGAGCCCTCTGCGTGGGGGATCTTTTAATTCCTCTATGATAGGTGCGGTCTAAGTCGTTAGACTGTACCAGATTCCAATCGCTGCCCAAAAGCATGGGCAAATTTAAAAAAGGGGCCAAAACCATAGCCAGGTGTGTAAAAAAGTATGGTGATTCTAAGTTTGGTCCATAGATGGAACCCAGAACGATGTCTAAGCTGCCGATTTTACCTACAACAAAATTGAACCTGCCTTCCAGATCAGAAATGACTTCCGCTGGTGTAAATGGGACTCTTTTAGCCACCAGTACTGCTACTCTCCATTTGTTGGATGCAAATCCTGATCCAAAAACCTGACCTACCCATCTTTTTTGGAAGTGGTGTAACTGTTCACGTAACATATGTGTTTTCTGAAGAAACACAACTGAAGGGTCAAATTTCGCGAGGTGATTTAGGATGATATGTTTCTTTTTGTTGTCTCTCCCTCCTTTTACTTTCCAAGAAAGGATATTTAAACAGTTAGTCATACAAATGCCAACAATAAATCCCTATGTAATGGTGAAAGGTGCTGCCCCCCCACCTCAAGAAAAAAAAAAAAACATAACTCTTCGGTTAGCCCACCCCCAAACGTGCTCCTAAAAAATGACTATCCTAACCCTGACATACCCACTGTATAGCCCGGCCTGTAGCCTACACCTAACCAACTGGTCCATGGTGTGCGCTAGAAAGTGAGCTCTACCTCCCCCCAATCCAGACCTAAAAAAAGGAATAAGCTATAAGAAGCTTTGCGAATACTCTCGGCTAAGCCCCATCATTTTTATTATTTGCCTTCTGCACACCTTTCTTTATACTTCCCATTTTTTTCCTTTATTTTTATTCCAGTATCTTTCCCCAGAAGTTAGTAGCCATATTGGCAGAAACTGACTGCCTTGCCTGTAAGAAACAAAAGTCAATTAATATCATGAGCTGTATATAAAGAAAAGAAAAGGAAAACATTGCTACTAGCAGAGATCTATCCTTGCACTCGTCCTGACCTCCTCAGAACCTTATCCGTACAGCAAAGACAGGGGCCTTACACCAACTCATAATAGATCTAAGAATTAACCCCAACATCTATAAACTAAATAGTAATTGCTACTCAAGTTCTTAAAGTTCACACCATTTACATTTTAGCATCAACTGCAGAATCCAACAGGAACCAGAAACAAATTTGCATTTTATAGTAGAATTGAATATTTAGTGGGCTCCTCCAAATGTAGCCTGTGCATGCTGCAATTCATTTGGGGTTATAAACAAGGAAAACATATTACAGCTGCTGGCCTCTGACTACCTGGGAGAACCCCGACCCAAGTCTATGCTGCAGCATTTAATTATTAACAGCTTATCTATAAAGTGATAGAATGAAATTAGACAACTTCAGTGAAGGCTACATAAGTCCACCCATTCATAGAAATGAAGCTTCCTCTAGTGATTGAAAATAAAAAACTGACCATCTCCTGGCAAATAAACGAAAGTTCGAGGGAAAATAGAATGTTCTTGTGAAAAAAACACAAGAAACAAACTACAGTCCGAGATTGACTTATGGCAAACTTTCGGTTTGTAGATCCCCATATAGAGGGAGAAGCCACACCAAAATCTGGTAACGGCTGGATACACCCGAGTCTCTTATAAACGTCTCTCTACGAGCTCCATACTTCTCATAGTAAATTGCCTCCTCATCCTTTAGAAAACAGATCAGGGTAGCATTTCCTCAGAGACTTTATAGCCTCTTTGGGCGAATCAAAGCATTTGGATCCATCTTTCAGAGTCACCTCTAGGCGGGTTGGATACAATATTCAGTGTTTGATACTGGCTGCCTATAGTTTAGAAGTGATGGGGTGATAACTTGCCCTAAGCTGGCGCGTCTTCACCGTTAGATCTGGGACGAGTCTGAGTTTTTTTCCCTCCCACAATATAGCCGTGAGTTTCCTGGATTCCTTAAAAATAAAGTCTAGATCCAGATAGTTGAGTAGTTTAAATATAATTGGCCTGGGAGGTTCCGATGCTGATGCGGCTTAGCTCGCAGAGACCGGTGGCCTCTTTCAATTATAAACTCTGGGCCATTTGGGGAGGGGCCTACCATCTGTTTTAGGAATTTTTGTAGAAATAGTATGGTGTTCGGTCCTTCATCCCCCTCAGGGAGTCCTAGTAGGACTAAATTATTTCTTCTGTTCCTCCCCTCTAAGTCATCCAGAAGATCTTCCAGCTTGGTGATTGATCTTTTAAATTCTGACAGAGTAGGGTCGATTTTCTCCAGTTTCCTTTCTACGGAGGTTATCCTCGCTTTTGTGTCTGTTACTCACCGGGCTAACTGGGTCAGTGCCGGTTTGAAGTCAGTGACTTCCTAGATCAGCTTGAAAAGAGCTTCTTTAATAGTGGAAAGCTCTGAGTACACATGGGTGGGTGTCAATTCTTCCTCAGAGACCATGGGTGAAGAACTCCAATGGGGCCACTTGGCCTCGAGCTCCTGGACTGGCTCTTCCTTCTCCGATGGTATAGACATGATGCTGGAGCTGTTCGCAGGTAAATTTATGGAATGCATGTAGTAAACAGTATAGAAAAATTGAATCTTCTTGTTCGTGAGTTTAATATGGGTATTCGCAAATTTTGATGATCGAGAGGGACAGAGCTCATGGTAAGGCTGCTACTCTCCGCGTCGCATCATGTGACTCCAGTAAAAAGAACATTTAACATGGATACACTAAGGTTACATAATGTAGTAGTTTGTATGTTACTTAGGTTGCATAGTGTTACAAAATTGTGAGTTACACTCATGGATATAGTAGGTCCTCAGAGAAGACAGTGGGTTACATCCCTATTTGGACCTAGTAGGGAAGGAGTGGGTCTGGGGGAGGGACAGGCTGTCCAGTGGATGTTGTCAAGCCAGGGGGCAAGGCGGGTGGGTACCACAGGTTACAACAAGGGCTTAGTTGCACCTACAGCAGCAGGTACTAAAGATATGGTTCCGAAGGGCTATTTTGAAGGAGCCAATTTTTGGCAAGTTGGAGATGCAGCTAGGGAGGGAGTTGAACCAGGTGGGGGCTCGGTAGAGGAAGGATTTCTGGGCAGGAGAGGACTTGGTTCTGGGCACATTGAAAGTGGCATTAACAGAGCTACGGGTGGTGACCGACGATGATGACTCCTGTAGGGAGGTGGAGACCCCCGGGGGGGGAGAGTCCCAGCAGTGATTTCTTACCGAGAAGGCAGGTCAGGTAGAGCAGTCACTCCTCAAAGCTGAGCAACTTGGTGGTAGTATAGAGAAGGCAGGTGTGAGTGCAGCTGGGGGCACCAGCCAGGAGTCTACAGGCCTTATTGATGGAGAGTTGGATTTTGGAGAGGGCAGTGTTGTCAGCTGCGGCATAGATGGGCAAGCCATAGTCCATGAGGTACAAGACGGAGGAGGTAATGGCCAGCCTAAGGGCAACCTGAGGCAGGCAGTCCCTGTGCCAGTATTGCAGGCCAATCCAAGAGTTAATGGCAGCTGACAGGGCATTAATGTGGGTGTGGAAGGAGAGGGCAGTATCAAACGTGATGCCTAGGTACTTGTATGTGGTCACTTGTTCTAGTGGGTGCAGAGTGCTGGTGATAATCAAGAGGGGGGTATTTTTAGCTTTATTTTGGTGGTGGGAGAAGAGCATTGATTTGGTTTTCTTTAGGTTAATGACCAGTCTGAGATCGCCGAACCACCTTTTGGCTTGGTTGTAAGCTTGCTGGAGGGATAATTGGAGGGAGGTGGGATTAGGATGTGAGGGAACAAGGACTGCATTGTCAGCATAGAGGAGCATTTTACTGGTGCATGAGCTGGGGAGGGTATTGAGGTAGAGACTGAAAAGTATTGGACCCAGGATGGAGGCCTGAGGGACCCCGGAGTGAATGGGAAGAATGTTGAAGAGGGAGTTGCTGATCTTAACACACTGGGATCTAGCAGAGAGATAGCTAGAGAACCAGGAAACGGGACCACCAGAGAATCCAAGTTGGTGGAGAGAGTCGACTAGTAGGGGATGATAGTGTCAAAGGCCTTGAAGAGGTCAGTTAACACTGCTCCTGCAAGGCTGCCAGAGTTGAGAGCAGCATGCAGGTGTTGGAAGAATTCGAGGAGAGTTGTGATTATACTGTGTCCTGGGTGGAAACCATGATGCTTTGGGCACATAATGTCGTACTTGGTTAGGTATTCAGAGAGCTGTATCAACACCACTTTTTCAAGGGCATTAGAGAGTGGGGGTGTGGATGGAGATCAGCCGGTAATTGTTGGGGGTGGACCGGTCCCCACTCTTATGTATGGGTGTGATTTCAGCAGCTTTCCAAGCACTTGGGAACTGACCTAGGTATACAGACCAGTTTAGAAGGTCAGTCGGGGGACTAGGACTTCGTACAAGACCATATGGAGGATCCTGGAGTCGAGTGGGTCACTGCTGGGGTTATTGCTGCTTAAGACTTTTAGCAGGTGCGGTCTGGCTTCTTGGGGGGGGATAGGGTGCACAGGTAGAATGGTGGGTGATGCAGGACCCGAGGGAGAGAGGTGAGGATTGGGTCAAAGAAGCTTCTGGGGAGGACCGAGCTTAGGTCAGAGAAGGCAGTGTTAAGACAATAAGCTATAAGGAGTGGATCTGTGGTGGGGGTGCCATTGATGGAGAGCTGAGATGGTGGTGGAAGCGGGTCTTCCCATTTAGCTCTTTCATATTATCTTAGGAGGTCTGGGCTGAACCCCAAGTGGAAGCGAGGGTGGTCTTTTTAGTGCTCTGCCTTGGCCTGCCTAATGGCCCAAGTGCACTTATTGCGTTCTGCATTGTAGGCCTGTCTATCAGATGCCTTTCCAGATTCTACAGCAATGTGCCAGAGATTATCTCTGTTTTTGAGTTTCTGGAGTGGGGGTGGGGTGATCCATGGGGCATTGCATTTTTTTGAGCAGATCCTGATGAGGGGGTGAAAAGGTCACAAGCCTTACAGAAGGCATTTGTGAAGTGGTCAAGAGCTGAGTCAATGTCAGGGGCATGCTGGATAGGGGACCAGTCTAGCTGTGCTTGGTATTGATTTAATTTTCTGAGGCTGCCGGGGGCATAAATGGCAGCATAGAGTGGCCTGGGACACTGGCTTCAGAGTGGAGGATGACCAGAGACAGAGGACTGGGGAGTGATCACTAAGAGAGTCAGGGAGAATAGTGACATCCCAGATTTTGTAGGGGCAGTTAGATATAACAACATGTAGGAGAGTGCTGGTGCCAGTAAAATGGTTGAATCTGGTGGGCTGGGTGACTAACTGGGACGTATCCAGGGCAGCAAAGGAGTCCCTTATATGCGAGGCAGTGGAGGCAAGACAGTTAACATTGAGATCACCTAGGATGACTTGCTCCACTTTGTGAGGGAGAGATGTAAGGTAGTCATGAGGGACTGGACTGCTTGGTTATGATTCCTCGGGGGTACATAGGAGACCATGAGGAAGAGAGGGCCTTGGGCAGGGTCAGGTGTATTTTTTAAGGCATGGGCTTGGGCTCCATAATCAAGTTTAGGAGCTGGGAGTGCCTGACCTATAAGTGAATCCCATACAAGCAGTGCGCAACCACCACCGCATTTGTCTACTCCGTCTTCCCTGTAGATGGTATGTCCAGGGAGGGTGATAGCGGAGTCAGGGGTGAATTTGGAGAGCCAAGTCTCTACCAGTGCAATTATGTCAGGTTGATGTTGAACAAGCCAGCACTGGAGGGCAGCAGATTTCTTTAGGAGACTGCAAATGTTTAAGTATGCAAAGTGGTACTTAAATCACCATCATGAAATAGTTCATTAAAAGAATTACCAGCTCCATTTTGGGCCCAATCCTATTTGCAATCTATATCAGCTATCTTGACTCACAACTGCGCACAGCTAATGTGCACCTTTTTGCGGATGATACTGTCCTCTACACCTCTAACTCCTCTCTGGACTTGGCCTATGAGGACTTGCAGCGAGACTTATTTCTCTCCAGCATAATCTAATTAAACTTAAGCTCCTACTCAATGCCAAAAAGACCAAAGCCATGATCCTCTTGCTAAAGGCAGCCCCAGGACCATCTTGTAACCACAAGATCCTAACTCTACTGGGCAAACCCCTCGAAACTGTGGATAACTTTAAATACCTAGGGTTCTGGCTGGATAACAAGCTTAACTTTTTATGCCACCAGAATAAGGTCACCAAAAAATTAAGACAACAACTAAGCATATTCTATTGCATTAAGCATCTCCTTACCAAAGAAGCCAGGAAGAGGCTAGTGCAATCAGTATTCATGCCTCTACTGGATTATGCTGACTTCCTTTACAATAACTGTCCTTCCTCAGTACTTAGTAAACTTGACACTCGTTACCACAGAGCTTTGAGGTTCATATTTAATTTACCTTCTGCACCCACCATTGCCTGCTATACCGTGAGCTTGGATGGTCCTCACTTACTATAAAGAGGAAAAGAAATGCTCTCCTCTGGTTCTATAGAGAACTGTCTGATAAGCTTCCTGCATAAATTTTGAGCTTCTTTGAGTGTGCCAAGGGGTCATATGGCTTGAGACACTTCTCTATACTCTTCTTTCAGATACCTAGAGTAAAAACATCCCATAGCTTGGCTGCAATTAAATTCTCCTTCCCTTCACTATGGAATACCTTACAAAGTTCTCTAAAGCTCTCAACCCTCCCTGGTCCATTCACCTTCAATGCACTAAAAAATGAGTATCTGAAAGAAACCTGCAACTGCTTTAGGTGACCAAGCTCCCTTAATCTCTAATGCTTCTTGTGAACACCCTGGCACTTAGTCACGCTCAGCTCCCATCCCTCACTAGGGGATACCCAGCACTTGCTCCCCCCTTCTCTCTCTCTGTCTCTCTCTACCCCTCCCTCTCCCAAGTTCTACCACTGAAATACACCAGCCTACATATAGTAGTGTATGTACGGGCTTTCATAAGCCAGTGAGCATCTAGGAGCTAAACTTTTTACCTCTCCTGCTTCCTTTTTCAGAACTCACTTACCTGCATTTAACTATGCAGTCTCGGAATTTTCTGACTAGATATATCTCACACATGTACAATGGTTTTTGTGTATCCTCACTCCTCTATCTCTCTTGCTCGCTTTCTCTGTATCTCTCTCTCTCTCTCTCTCTCGCTCTATCTGTTTTTGGCCTGATTTATCTCATACATGTACAATGGATTTTGTGTCTGTTCTAACTGTTTGTAGCATTGTTACCCAGTATATTATGGCCTGTTTGATCCTTCACATGTACATTATGTGTTCTTGTCTACCCATGACTGTAACCTGTTTGATGTCCAGGACCACCTTGGAAATTAGCTTGCTCAATGATGTCTACACCTGGTTAAATAAAGTTTGATTGATTGATTGATTGACCAGTTTTAGTAATATTATTACTAATATGAATGAGATGTGTATCCTTTCTATCTAATACAAATTTGAGATTCAAGGGGAGTTGATCAATATACACATTTAAAACTAGTAAATGCTGTTCTCTAGCATTGACACAGTCAGTGTCACTATTGATGTAATCAAGTTCTGTGGTGTGAACAGGAGTGATAATAGAATAGCCAATGATACTGCGCTCATGTGGATCAAAACAGAAGTTAGGTATGTCAATACCAGAGGTGAGAGGTCCATAGCAGAATTTCTTGTAGTTGGTAACAGCACAGTATTGTCATTCACCGTTGTAAATAACTCAAACTTGAGGAAGATGCCACTTCATTAATTGTACAGAGGAAGTAATGGAAGCATTTGTTATCTGGCTGGTGAGGCATTGCACGGCATCTAGTGGCACTTGTTGTCCAGTAGATGTTGAAGGAGGAGATGTGACATTTGCAGGAGCAGAAGTAATTTTGAATAGGTCATCATTAAAGCTGTTTGACTGGTATATAGAGTTCAAAGAGAAATCGCACACTGGCATAGTTACTGTCTATCAAAGACATCACATCAGCACAAATAGCAGTATCCTTGTATTGTACAACAGTCTGTATGTGGGGTTACCCAGCTGAGGATGAAACACCAGCAGAGGAGGAAGGTTGATCCATTCTCGGTAGATGCTGCCCTCGAGGTGGCCCACAGAGTAGACTTTAGATAGTTTCTTGAAGATTGAAGAATCCTTGTTGAAGATTTGCAGGGGCACCTTGAAGGATTTGTACATAGAGTCCCTGATGGTGCTATGGTGTGTCTTGTATCAAGGCCCTTAATTAGAATGTGGTGTGACATAACCCAGGTTCCTGGCTATGGCTAAAGAAAAGGAAGTGTTCCTTACTATGCACTTGGTAATACAAGTCAAGGTTCTACAGTAGGGGCAGTACCATTTAGCTATACATTTATCCTGGAGCAAATCAGGGATACACCCTGATTCCAGATCCCGGAAGAGATAGTGTTTATGGCATAGTTGCCATAAGCTGAACAAATGATTTTCCTGCCTACAGTGGAGTCAGCCATGATAGCCAGAAAGAAGCAAGATCCTATTACAGTACTTAAGTGCCATCTGGTAGATTTTTAATAGAACTATCAGATGAGACAACCCTCTCTGAGTAGCAGTGAACACACTAACAAACAAAACAAAATCCCTAACTAAAGGTTTCACAGTTCTTATTAGGGATTTTTAAAAATTCTTAAAAATCCTTTGACTAATTTGGTGCCACTACTGTGGGTCCATTGCTGGGCATTGTCAAGGTTCATCAGGGAAGGCTGTTATGACTGTGAGGAAAAGAGTAGCAGTTGCGATTGATTGTGTTAAACAGTCACTATGCATGGTGGTGTTGTAATATTTCGCACAGAAGTGTGGTCCCAATGCTGCTGCAATGCTGTAAGGTCCCGTATGATGTTGATTAACTTGGTGTAGACACAAGATTCCACTGGGGAAAATGTGGGCATTGGGCCAACCTTGAAAGGTTATTTGACAAGGTGGGCCACTTGGATGTCCTGTTCGGTAGAATTATCAGTTCTCCATTCGATTTGCACACTGGAGTTTTCTGGAGAAACCACCATGGCTCTAAAATAGGCATTTTTCCTTCAATCACAGTAACATGGGTAAATGGGATTCAGATAGCCATGTCCCCATTGGAAGATGCAATGATGTGGATATCTGGATGTACAGGATCCAGTTGACAAAGGACTATCTGGAGATTCTTTGAGGCTGGTTCCAGAACACTTATTGAATCACATAGCAGAAGGTATGTTGCGATCAGCAATGTTCTGAAAAATAAGGCACAAACAGGTCAAAATACAGACCCCCCCATCCAGCTAAGGAGAATTAAACACCTTTGTGTAACTTCAGTTTATTTGAATGGTACCACTTTTGCTTGGGTTTCTTTTGGGCTGTCAGTTCTACTTTGTAGACAGGAGGGTTCAATTTGTTCACAATATAAAGAGGACCAGCCCACTTGTTTGACAGCGGATGAGCTGGTGTGCCATATTGCAGTACCATGACTTGAACACCTACTTGCCAGGCAACCTCTTTGACATCTTTGTCAAAGTACATGTTGGACTTACCCAGATCCTGAGCAGCAAAGCAGTAATTTTGGATCAAATTGTTTTTCAACTGTCCAACATACTGTAAGTGTCAGCTGACATGGTTGGGGTGTTGAGGTCTAACCACAAATATTCTGGCAGTCTTATCTGCCAACCCATCATCACCTGAATGGGTGTACACTGGGTTGCTGCAGCAGGGGCAGCTCTGATTGCCGTTAGGAGTGAAGGCAGTATAGTGTCCCAATTTTTGGCATTTTCATTTGCAAATTTACACAGCATCAACTTAAACTGTCTGTTGGCTCTCTCTGCTTGTCCAGAAGACTGGGGTGGTATGCTGTGTGGAACTTCTGCTTGACCCCTAACAATTCCAGACATTCCTGCATAAGTTGTCCAATGAAGCTTGCTCCCTTGTTGGATTCTACCTTGAGAAGTAGGCCCCATCTAGAAATTATCTATTTTACCAGGATCTTAGCATTGTCCTTTGAGGTATTGGCTCTGCAAGGGAATGCTTCTGCCCACTTAGAGAAGAGATATGTGATCACGAGTGCACACTTGTTATTGTTGCTGGTAATGGGCAAAGACCCAATGAAATTAATTTGTATTGTGTTCCAGGAACCAGATTGCTTCTGTGGAAATAACCTGGCATTTTTCTTGCCAGGAATTGGATTGTTCTGTGCGTAAGTGATATAGTTGTCCACATAACATTGTACGTCTGCTGCCTGACCAGGCCACCAACCCAGAGTTTTGAGTCTTTGTGTAGTTTTGTCTACACCTTGATGTCCACCTGTGGGTGTGTCATGTATCTGGTAAATGAACTATGTTCAAAGCTCCTTGGGGACCACCTACAATTTTGCTTTCCCAGAGCTGTACAAGATCAACTTCTGGTCTGCAGAGAGCCAGATATTTTTACAGTGTCTCCTATGGGGGTTGTCCACAGACATCTCTTTCTCTGTTTCTTTGGAGAGGTATTGATATACCATCTTTATTTCAGAATCTGCTATTTGTGATGCAGCCAGATCCAATGGGACCACTTGAGTCCACTTCTCATTGTATGGGCCTCAGTTTTGATTTGGGTTATGATATGGGGTGTTATGACCTTTACCCCCCTTGAGTGCCTGCCTTGGTCAAGGTAACCACTTGATCATTGTACTCATAGAAAGGAGAAGATTTCATGTGAGCTTTAACCTTTTGGATGCAAATCCTGAAAGGGAATTGTTCAGCTAAACTGTCAATGTATCACAATAGGTTTCTGTGTTTAACCCGGGCACCATCTGAGGACGCATAGTCATCAGTCCTCCAGAATGGAAGAAACTCTGTAAGAGAATTAAACACCCATGCAGAGTCAGAGAAAATGATGGTATCCTCCTTCTCTTTGCCAAAGCTGATTTCCAGAGCATAGGCAATGACTGCCAGTTCTGCATATTGTGAGGATCTGACTGTACACTGTCTGGATACCTCGATAATGTCACCATCTGAACAGAGGACCAGAACCCTGAACCCTGCCACTTATTTTGTGTCTTGATGAAAAGAGGAACCATCAGTAAAGATGTGGCGTATAGCTGGATCTGCCAAAACAGTGTGGGTGGCTGGTAGAAAAGAGCTTGGTTCTGGTAAAGTAGGTGGTTCTAGACCACACTCATGTGGGTTTCCTTGGAAAAGGAGTCCATGTGCTAGGATGGATGGCATCTTCGTGGGGTGTATAGTGATGTCTCTGTCTTCAAGGGGGAGTAATCAGTGGGTAAGTCTAGTATTGGAGACATTCCTATCCTTAACTTGATCTGATAGCAAAAAAGCGGTAGGGGTGTGGCTGGTGTGTGGCACCACAGGAGAAAGGCCTATGATGTAAGTGAAATGTCTGACAGACCAGGCTGTAGCAAGGAGGCGTCTCTCACAGAGAGAGTACTTCTGTTCCACTGGGGATAGTACCTGGGAAGCATAGAAAATAGGCCTAAGGTTCCCATGTACCTTTTGTGCCAACATTGTAGACATTGCAGTTTCTGAAGTAGCAGTTTCCAAATGGAAGGGAAATTCTGGGTTAGGATTGACCAAAGCTGGAGCGGAGGACAATGCCTATTTTAGGGCAGTAACAGCAGCTGTGTGTTCTGGTCTCGATGACCAGGGAACATTCTTTTTCAGTAACTCATACGGGTGCAGCCTTCTTCACAAAATCACTGATAAAGTTTCTGGATTATTTGCCCATGCCCAGCAAGTGCCTGAGAGTGGAGACACCAGTGGGTAGGGGCAAATCTTTGATACCTTGGAACTTGTCCAAGGCGTGACTCCTGCCATCCATGGTAATGCACAGACCTAAGAAAGAAACTTCAGAGTGGCAAAGCTGTGCCTTTGCTGGGTTGCACTTGAGCCCTGCTGGTTTCAGAAATGTAAGGAGCTCCTCCAGGAGCTGTGGATGTTTCTTCAAGTCTGCAGTTGCCAAAAGAACATCATCCACATACTGCAAAAGGCAACCTGGGAAGAAAAGCCCTGTATTGCATCCTTCATGTGGATGTGAATGAGGGAAGAGCTATAATGAAATCTCTGCAGAAGGCAGGTTCACCTGTACTGACGTCCTTCAAAGTTAAAGATAAACTTCTATTGACTCTTAGGGGTCAATGGAAGTGACCCAAAGTCATTGAAAATGTCCAGGGCACTGAACCATTTGTGTTCAGATTTTAGGAGTTTGAGCACAACTGGGGCAGATGCCATGGTGGGGTTCACAACTCGGGGTGGCTTGGTTAAGCTTCCTGTAGTCAATGGTCAATCTCCAGCTATTGTTGTTTTTTTTCACAGTCCAAACCAGGGACTTGACTGTGGAGACACAGGGCCTGATGACCCCTTGTTTCAGAAGATATTCAATTATGGCCCTCAAAGGGACTGAATCTGCTGGAAAGGGATACTGCCTTTGGCATGGTGGGTCCACACCAGTTACCCATATAAGGGTGTTCATTCTACCACAGTCATGCTTGTTTTTGGTAAAGGCTTTATGGTGCCTTTTCAAAATAGTCCTCCATTGATCAAAAAAGAAGATGTTGCGGGAACATGCGGATGACGTCATACTCTGCGTCATTCACCTTTACTGCTGCCACTACGTGTGAGTCAATAATGAGTAGCAGATGTTGAAGACTGGGTGCATGGAGTACTATCCTGTTTGCTTAATCCACCACACACCCATATCGAGAGAGGGAATCTACACCCAAGATGCTCTGATGGTGAAAGAGAATTATGAGGTCAAAACAGTGCTGCACTTCTAAAATGTCGATACTGATTGGTATTGGTTTGGACTGGTAGGTCATAATCATGGTCCCCTTAAAATTCTGAGTTGAGGTTGCCTATCCCGTAGGTCAATGAGAATGTTCAGGATGATCATGATGTAACACTGAAATGGCTGTATCTGTATCCAGAAGTAGTTCCAGCTGGAGGCCCCAACCAGCGCTTCTACACATGGGCAACCAGAGTCATCGGTAATGAAAAAGTGAGTATTTGAACCAGCGACACCATCAGTCCAGGTCTGTCCAGGCTTGCAAGGAATTTCAGAGCACTGGATCCATGTCATGGAACATCTGTGTCATTCCAACATATTGAGTTGTTGATTGCCCAATCCCCAAATCCTGTGCTGTAATGGGGTTAGCTTCACTCCAGAGGGGATAGCTGGGTAGGAGTAGTATACTCCATGTCTGACAGCTGAGCTACCTGTAATACTTTTCTACTGAATAAATAATTTGAAATTTGAAAACTGGAACTGAGTCTCATCTTTTTACAACCTTAGTGCAGTAATTTCCTGAACATTATTCACTCCAGGGATGGCTGCCAAGACTCGTCACAATTCAACGCTGGCATTGTATTCTCAAAGCCTATTCACTTTAGCTTCCATACCCTTGTACGGAGGTCTGGACTGTTGTTTTTGCTTGTTATTTCCCTTTGAATATTTATTTTTGTACTACTTGTTTTTGTTTTGCTGGTGGTCCTTTGGTTTCCCTTCCACCTTTTTACTGATTGGAGGAATCCTCACTTTGCTATACAGTGAACACTTTAGACTTTTGGCTCAAGCCAAGGTCTTTTGTGTGTATCTGGTAGACATGCTCCACCTGCTCCATGATTACACCCAAGGGTTCTCATCTGGGGAATATAGTGGCTTCAACCTTTCCACCGATGGCTGGCTGGAGGTTTCACAAAAACAGGCTTTGGTACTCAATTGAGTCCCCATCAGGATACTTGCTTGCCAAACCTTTGCTGCTGCTGCATGCAAACCATAAACGACTCTCGTATTGGGCTTTTTTTAGCACACTGCTTCACATGTGTCGCTATCAGCATGCCAACCAGGTTGGGGTCATGTGCCACCATGAGGTGAGCTGCAACTCTGTCAAAAGGGGCTGTGACATCATTATGTATGGATTCAGGCATCTTACTCACAACATGGGGTCCACAGTTTGCTAAAAAACTTGGACTTGATACTCAGGAGTAAGATTCAGCATTTGGCAGTGTTGCTGCACTTTCTCTTCTTGGTAGCTGAGATTGTAGGTGGGAGCCATATGGCTGATTTTGTCTGCAATGTTTTGGATAGCCTGTGCGAACTACAGGGCACCAGTGTCCTTTCCCTGTGTGCCCTGCCTGACCATGGTTCTCACGACTGCCTCTGTGATGATGGTGGCCATGCCCTGAAGGAGCGTCTGTGTTCCACCTCCTTCTTCAGTGCATCACTGACTGCACGTTTCAGCACTTTGGCCTGTACATCAGAGACCCCAGCTTTTGATAGCATCTGCAATCAGGATCTCAACTTCATGCTTATCCTTCTTATTCAATGTGGTTACCGGTGGGTGAGGCCTCAACCCTCCAGAGTCCCAAGGAATGTCCTCATCCTCACTGTTGTCATTGGAAGATGACGTCAACGTGATGGGCGGTGTACATGGAATAGCTTTCACATGAACCCATAGTACTTCCAATTCAAAACAGCATTACCTGCTAGGAGTTTGGAAACCTCTGAACACCATGGTGTCATCATGCAAACTCAGTGAAACACAGTCTTACAGATATTCTCATACTAGAGATAACAAAGTACGTTTTTAATTTTATTTATTTCACATCTCGGATAAAACCAATTGAGCTCAGAGCTCTTTACATAGGTTCCACATTGAAAAACAATTCAGACAAATGGCATACAAAGAGACATGGTAAAACAGAATAAGAAGAAACATGTTGGTGCTATGAGATTTATACAAGGATTCAAAAAAAATACATTGTACAAAATGGGATAAGGTGACAATACAGTCCTGAACACAAAAGAAACATACCATATATTGAGCCCAACATTGAACCTGTTAGTTGTCAAAACAAGAGAGAGTTAGAGAGTTACTAAGTGCTAATGAAGAGGGATGGGGAGTGTGCACCCAAGTGTAGTGTGCAAAAGAGTTGGTATTATGAATTCAGTAGTAGGGGTAAAGGAGGAAGGTGAACTTAGTTTAGTGCTAGAGATGGCAAACTCATTGGGATTCATGGATAAGATGGTTCTTTAGGTGCCTTTTGAAGGAGCAGAGAGTGGGCAGGCAAGCAATGTTCTCCTGCAGGGAGTTGAACCATAACGAAGCCTGGTAGGCAAAGGACCTTTGTCCTTGAGATGTGTGACATTTTGGAGTTAGGAAGGACTGTTGTTCAGAATTATGGGTACACCACGGATTGGTGCACTGAACCAGCAGTTGTTGGACCCCCGTTGGTAGCTCACCAAGGCAGATGTTTTGGCCAGGAGGCAGAATTGATATTTTAATCAGTCATTGAGCGTTTGCTAGTGTGCCATGGCACACATGTCGCATGTGTGAGTTAGTCGGTGAGCACCTAAGGTAAGTCTGCAGGCTTTGTTGAGTGCAGTTTTTAAATTTCGGAGGGCCATGTCTGTGGTGGAGCCATATACTGTATCGGCAGACCATAGTCCATGAGGGAACCCACTGAACTGTGAACAGCTATGCTGAGGGCTGCAGGGGTCAGACTTTACCTGTGGCAATAGAGTACCCCTAAGTGTTTGTTGATAGTGCTAGCTACATTGTAAATGTGGAGAGCATAGGATGGTGAGCTGTCAGTAGTGACTCCAAGATATTTGAAGTGTTGAACACGTTCAAGGGAGGTACCACCCCTATCGCAAACTGATAGCTGGTAGTTTCTGTGCATGTTTTGTGAGCTGGTGAACAACATTGTTTATGTTTTTTTGTAGTTCATTATCAATTTGTGATTTTTTAACAATGTCTCTATTCTGGAGAAGTCACACTGTAGTTGCTGCTCCATGGCAATTGGGTCTAAGCCATTTGAGAATACAACCGCATCATCGGCATAGAGTAGGATGCAGCCTTGACAGGCTTGGGGGAGGCAGTTTAGAAAAAGGCTAAAAAGGAGGGGATCCCAGGGTTTTAAATAATTGATTATCCGTCTTTTTCTTGGGATAATCCTCACTGTTCAGCAAGTATTTATATAGGTTTTCTAGAAGTGTTATGTTTGTTAAACACAGTGAGGCAAGTGCTATGCATTTTCACAATGTTTTAGCACTTTTAAGAGCAAAACACTAATTAATTTTTAGAGTTAAATAAAACCCTGGGACCCAGTATAGACCCCTGAGAAACACCTGTGTGAACTGGTTTGGTGTCAGAGAGGACAGTACCTATTCTGGCTTGCTGTGATCGGCACTGCAGGTAACTGCAAAACCATGTAACAGCCTCTGAAGCAAGGTCTATGTTAGTGAGTTGGTCAACTAGAAAGTCATGGCTGACCATATCAGAGGTCTTTGTCAGATCAATATAGGTTGCCCCGACAAGCAGACCAAGATTGAGAGATTTGTGGATGAAGCCCATAAATTCCAGGAGGTCTGTGGTGGTGCTCTGCCTTGCCCTGAAGCCGTGCTGTTCAGGGCATAGGAGCTCATACTTGTTCAGGTATTCAACCAGTTGGTCCACGACGATTCATTCTAAGGCCTTCGAGAGTGGTGGAAATATAGAGATGGGCATATAGTTTGAGGGGAGGGCACTATCCCCACACTTGTACACTGGGGTAACTATTGCAGCTTTCCATTTTTGGAGGAATACTGCAGAATGGAGCGAGAGGTTAAGGATATGGGTAAGGAAAGCTAGAGTTTCTTCTAGTGCAAGCGAGATAAGTTTCAGAATTGCGATTATCCCCACTGTATCTCCCTTTGCCGAGCACTTTACACAGGTATTTTCTGGCTTCCCTGATGGTGATGGCCTTGAAGGGAAAGGGGGGATGCAAAGGGTGTTGAGGTGGTGCAGCACTGTTAGTGGAGGAGAAGAAGTCATCAGGGAGAATACTCTGGAGGTCTGAGAAGGTATTGTTGTATGTATTGGCAATAGGTCTGGGATCAAGGGTGGGAGAACCATCAATGATATGCATGGTGGGGGGCCATTTTTGGTTCCTGCCCGGTGACCTCTTTTATGTTTGCCCAGAATTTTCACCCATCATTCCAGTTCTTGGCTAGGGCATTTTTATAGTATAGATTTTTTGCTATTCGGATGGTCCTGGTGCAGTCATTCCTCGCCCGCTTGTAATTCAGGTTGTCGGATTTCCTACCTATGGCCCTAGCTATTTGACAGAGGTGGTCACATTTTTTCATTAATTCAAGGATGTCTGGGCTCATCCAGGGGTTGAAGTAGCCTTTGATCTTATGCTTTTTTAAGGGAGCATGAATGTCACAAGTTGCATTGAAGAGGCAGATGAAATGGTCTAGTGCGCTATCCATGTCTGAGGCACCATACACCACAGACCAGTAGGGCTTGAGGAGATCAGCTTTAAGGCGATCAGAGTGACCAGGCTTTATAACCCTGTTGGTGACTGTTCTGGGAGGGGGTTTGGAGAAGTTATTGGCCCAAGTGAACATAATGGGGGAGTGGTCACTGATATTATCCGGGAAGACAGAGGCGTTTGAAATATGCTCAGGTCAGTTTGTGAGCACCCAGTCGAGTAAAGTACTACTGCCCATCCTATAATTTGTCCTAGCGGGGGCTTCAATGAGCTGAGTAAAGTGGATAGCTTGTATTGCATCTTTGAATTGATTAGCTTCAGGAGCTAGCCAATTAATATTAAAATCGTCTAGGAGTATAACCTCGGAGCTTAGGTTTACGCTTCCAAGGCAGTCTATTATGGCATTGAGACCTTAGACAGAGTTCTTTGGGGGGATGTAGATCAATAGTATTGTAACTGTTTTGTTGTGGGCCTCAAGAAGGATTTTTATGGCGAGGGCCTAGGTGAACGGTCCTAGGCTGGGTCAATTTAGGGCTATGCCCTGAAGGCTGTCCTTAAGGTAAATTGCACACCCTTAACCTCTTTTTGATAAATGATCTTGTATGAAAAATTAGTAACCCAGCAGACACATGGCTCCATCAGGGATCTTGGGCGACAGCCATGTCTCGACAACTGATAGAACATCTGGGTTATGAAGGGCTACCCAGGCTTGTAGGTTGTCAAACCTTGATGAAGACTTCAGATATTTAATGATGCAAAGGTCAATGTGTATGGTTTCTGGACACTTCTCCCCTAATATTGGTGGGGCCTGGATTTGAGTGGATGTTGCCTGAGAGCAGGAGTAGCAGGAGAGCCAAACTTACCACGTAACTTTTAAAGTATTTGAGGTTAGCTTTGTGCTGCCTTTTTGGGTTAATTCTAGAGGTATGCCTGTCCATGAACAAGCTATTTTATACAGTAGTGTAGGAGGGTGAATCCATGACCGTGCACAATGCATTTTAGGCCAGGTGTGCCAGGGTGAGGTGTTGGGCACATAGGTGGTAGTTGGTCCTGAGTCAAGCATGGATGTAATAGTACAGCAGGTGTTGCCATAGGAGTGCTCATTGATAAGGACAGACAAGTAGAGGTAATTTTGCCACTGCCTTGTGAATGTGCAGAGATTGGGCAGAAGTATAAGTAGCGGCAAAATTCTGGTTACAGAAGTCATGATCGATATGAGGGAGAGGGATAAGGACAAGAAAGTGACAAGGGAGTGGGATAGAGTAGGAAAGGTTATGGTCTAGTGGAGCTAAGAGGGTGTCCTGGATGTTTTCCTGCTGCAGGTCCTGAAACCTTGGGTGGGGACCTAGCTCAACATCTGGGAGTGGCCAGACCGAAAAAGGTCAAATCAGGCAAAATGGTGGGAGGGGCACAGGATTTGTGTGGGGGAAGAGATGTATTTAATAGCAGTCGGGGTTGGGGCGGATGGGTACGCAACGTATACAAATTACAGCACAATCCACTGCAGGTTATGCCAAGCAACTTAGCCCAGTGCTAAGCGCTTTAGAAGTTCCCGGGCTGGAAGCACTGTCCAATCGCATGTTTCCAGCACTGGGTGGCAGATCAATGGCAACTGAGCTGAGTTGGCTGTGGCCAATTGCACGTCTAAAATGCAATGCCATACCTTTTAAGTTTCCCTGCAGGCCAGAGAAGGTGGATGGCCAGCGGTGCTTCAAGCCATGTCCGGTGCCCTGTACAGTGATCCTGCGGTGGCTAGCAGAGAGGAGAGAAGGACAGATTAGGGCTCTGTATATACTCAAGTTCAGGGCCTCGTAACATCAGAGGTGGCATCATCCCCCCCCCACGGACACAATAGCAGAGGTAGTGTTGGAATTAAGTGGGGTGTGGACTGAAAGATAGGTGTACAGGATACAGGGAATGGCGCCAGGAACGGTGGCTGGGGAGAGTGAAGAATTAGCATTACAATAGATCAGCCAGAGAGCTGAGGGGTTTCGGGTGGGGGGGATTCGGTGAGAAATTAAACAGATACGCAAGGAGTCACATGAGCTGGGGGGTACAGGGCAGAAAGTGGAGATGTAGAAGAAATCAGAAGAGCTAAGTTAATAGGGAGGAAATTCACACTGGGGACTCTAGCGACACAGACCTACTCCTTTATCCTGTAGAGGGTTGTGAGCTGACCAAGGGTTACAGGGCTATAAAATAGCAAAGCACTATCCTGGTAGAGATATACAGGAGACCAGATTTAATTCTAAAGATAGGGCCCCAGGCACAGATCCTCGGGACAATTAACAATGCAGTAAATTTAACTATGCCGGGGTTGAGTTTGCTACATATAGACAGCATCTCGGTATAAGAGGCTGTATATTTTTCACTTTAGGTTAACTTAGGTTTCTTTCCAATCTGAGCTATACAAAGCAACACAGTCAAGTTTGCTACATTAATACAGCAGTTCAGGCATGTGAGGCAATTCCTTCCTGTATCTTAAGCTTTCATTCCTCTCTGAGCTGTTAATCTTATACAAATTACAGCAAAATCCACTGCAGCTTATGCCAAGCAACTTAGCCCGGTGCTAAGCGCTTTAGAAGTTCCAGGGCTGGAAGCACTGTCCAATCGTATGTTTCCAGTGCTGGGTGGCAGACCAATGGTGACTGGGCTGAGTTGACTGTGGCCAATTACACATCTGAAATGCAGTGCCGTACCTTTTCAGTTTCCCTGTGGGCCAGGGAAGATGGATGGTCAGCGGCACTTCAAGTCGTGCCCGGTGCCCTGTGCAGTGATCCTGCAGTGGCTTTTCAGTTTCCCTGTGGGCCAGGGAAGGTGGATGGCCAGTGGTGCTTCGAGCCATGCCCAGTGCTCTGTGCAGTGATCCTGTGGCGGCTTTTCAGTTTCCCTGTGGGCCAGGGAAGGTGGATGGCCAGCGATGCCTCAAGCCCTGCCCGGTGCCCTGTTCAGCGATCCTGTGGTGGCTAAGAGAGAGGAGAGAAGGACAGATTAGGGTGTTATCAGGGAACGGACTCTGCCAAAATGGCAGTAGACCCAAACACAGCAATTCTATTGGTGGGCAGTTAGCACCTCCGACAGTTAGCTCATTACTTGTTTTGCACGTACACACTGATAAAAGAAAAGCTGATTAAGGCTAGTTTTGGGTAACAATACAGCGATTCATAAGATGTAATGACTACTGCAACAAGGCAAAAAGCTGCAGGTGGTGCACAAGCAGTACCAAATAATCATGCTGGATAACAGTTCCAAAGCACATAATAGCAAGTGTAAAAAGTGGCAAAGAAATATATGTTGTACCTTCTGCCACAATAATGAGTGATGTAGCATGCCTGGGTGTATATGGGTATGTCCAGGTGTACACATCCTGAATGCCACACTTTTTTCATTCAACATCTTTGCAGCTTCCATAGAGAACCATAATAATCTATGTTTCCTTCTGCTTTTACTCACTTCCTTCAGGCAAAGATCAGTTGCTTTAGTTATAAGCTCCCTTTCGCCTCCACCTCTCCCTGGCAATCCCCCCTTAAGGCAATTTCTGAGGCAGTCCCCCATTTCTTTAAAATCCACCCACCTAAATTCCAGAACCCTTGTTCTTGTGTGGTTAGCCTCTGTTCCTAGCTTAATGTTAAACCACCCAGTACGGTAAGCACTGGTACCCAGTGGACTGCACACTATGATAACAGCAATGCTTTCCCTGCTTGTATGCACCAAGTCCAGCACTACCCCATCCACAGTGGGTACCTCAACTAGCTACCTCAGAAAACCTTCTTGCAGGGAATCAAGGATGGCCCTACTCAATGTGGAAGCTGCATCTGGAAGGCTACTCACTGCATCCGGAAGACTGAAGTCACTAACTAGCAGCACCTACCCCTTGTCCCTGTTGTAGTGTGAGTATTCAAGTACTTCCAAGTCCCATACAATGTTTTCTGCTGTCCATGTTTCCCTTATAGCTATCAGACCCAACTTAGCCTCTGCAGCTACTGCCTTGTGCACAAACATTTTCTTCCTGGGGCTTCTGTCATTTAAGCAGACCATCATCCAGGACCACTGTCACTTACCCTTACCATTCTGCTAACCAGACCTACCATAATTCCCTACATTATTTCACTTTTGTTACTTCTGCCCCCTGATGTCCTGGTCTTTGATGCATGCTTCTTTAACCATCACTATCTACATTACCAAAGGATTATAAAGATCCCCTGATTGTCTCCATTACTTGTGGATGCTCATGCTATGTCTCATTCACCTTAGTTCTCATCACAGAGGACAGTAGCCCCAGCCTCCCGTTAGTTTGAAAAACCCCAAATGTAAATCTAAAATCTCTGTCCCAATGCCTTTGTCTGTTCCCCACTAAGATGAAGGTCATCTGACATAAATTAGCCTTTATTCTGCCAAAAGAGACCCAGTCTGACATGAATTGAAATGACTCCTCTGCATACCACTTCTTCAACTAGTTGTTTAATTGAAAGCTTTTTAGTTTCCTTTCCTCTCCCCTGCACTGAATTGAGAGGTCCTTTGAGGTCACAGTGCCAGCCAACCTGAAATCCAACATCCTGATGCTAGGCTTCACTGCTCCCAATGGTATGCCTACCAGATCCATTAGCTCTAGATGAACAATAAGTTCTGGCATTCCACCCACTTCCACAACCAACCAATCCAACTTGGGAAGTACCCAATCTGCTGTCACCCATAAGAGACAATGAACCATCCTCCCCTGCCCTACCTTCTGCTCCTGCCCTGAGACATAGACCACAGTCTCAATACCCCTAACTATTAACTCTCCAAATCTAGTACCCTCCTACCTATAGATTCCCTAACTATGAGTACCTTCTTTTTATTTCTACCTTCATGGCTGTTGTACCCACAGCAAGCATTGCTGCTGCTAGGGCCCTGGTTGAAACAGGACACTCTCTCCTAGGTGGGGTAGTAGGCTGCATTGCCTTGCTCAATGGAGTAAAATGGTTGTTTGTTACAATTCCAGAGCTCCTTCCATTCCCTGTTACTTCCACCACCAGCCCCCCTCCTTGCCCACTACTTTTCAACTCCATTGAAAATCCCTGGAGGTTGCTGAGGAGGAAAAGTAGCAGATGGCACCATGGACATCCACTCTGACTGCCCAGCAATTGGTGAATTATGTCCCATGCTGCAGCCAGCATGAAACAGAGAACTGCCATCCTCCTACAGACTGGGCAGCCTCCACATCTCGCAGTGTGCCCTGGAGAGCTGTGGTGCTATAGGTCCTGCAGCTACTGTAACTTAACCCCCTTCTCATAGTCTCTGCATCTGTCCACTGTTCATGGCTACTGTAGGTCTCCTCTCTAAAACTTTATATACGGGATACCATAGATAGGGATACTCTCCTATATAGTACTGGTACTTGATTACAAATACCTAGACTGCATTATCCCAGCTAGGGTTTGGCTAGTACTTTCCAAGTTGCTAAACATTACAGATGTGAGATGATGGAATCTTCACTTTGTGAAATGCTTTACAGACTTTCCCGACTGCGTGTGAAGTGACACTTCTTGTAGTTTTTTGCTTGTCAAAAAGTCTACTTTGCTGAGCAAATCTGCATGTCACTCATGAAGAACTAGGCAAAGCGCCTTGACTAAAGTAAGCTTTTTTATTTAATCCCCCAGCCTACAGGCTATTGAAACTCACCTCCCTTCCACCACACTATCAGTTTTTAAGGCCGCAGTGGGCGGAGCCCTGCACTCCTCTTGCTACAGAAAAGGACTCCCACATTCCTTGCTTTCCTTCCTTCTGAACAACCAGTTAGACATTCAATACAATCCCCTCCCCATCCCTGTCATGTCTGGAGCACTCCACTCCTTGTTCCCAGAGCACTGCACAGTTTGTTTTTCCTAAATCTCAGGTGTTCTGATCATGAAACTGGGGGATTGGGCAACACCAGTGTCACTATTATGTTTCTGGGGGGGGGGGTGTAGTAGTGGGTGCTGATGGAGAGGGTCAGGGAATATCTATAATTTAAATAAAGAAAAACTGGTGGTCACAGCACAGTCCGCATGCGCCAGTAGTCGCGCATATGCAGTAGTGTGTACGGCCATCTTGGACATTTTTATTTATTTAGTTTTTGTTGACTGGGTAAGTGCACTACACAAATCCTGCCTATTTTCAGGCATGACCCGGGGGAAGGGGATACAATTGAATGCCAACTGACCTTGAACCAGATTAAGCTGTTGGTGGTATTTTTAGTGACGTGGCAGAAGTGTGCTGTGACCTCCGATTTAATTTATTTATTTATTGTTTTAAATTATTGATATCCCCAACCCAACCCTTCCTCTCAGCACCCACCACCCTGCATCCCCCTAGAAACATAAGAGTGACATTGGGGGTGGCCATTCCCCCAGTGTTGGGATAATGATGTCAATACCCCCACCCAACCTGCCCTCCGGGAACCCACCACCCCACTATCCCCCAAGAAATGTAATAGTGGCACAGGGGAGTGCCCAATCCCCCAGTGCCAAAATCCTCACTATTTTTGCATTTTAAGTACCTGTAAAATGAAAAACAACTATTGATGTCTTTTGCGGCCAATACTCTCCCCACCCGACCCTCCCACTCAGTTGCTACCACCCCACATCCCCCCAAGCCCTTACTTACCAATTGGAGGTCCAATGCTGTCATCCTCTCCAGACTGCAGAAATGTCTTCACTCTTCAATGGCGGACCACGAGCAGAGGAAATCAGGTATGCGCTTTAATGCATTTCAATGAGGTTTTGAACTTTGTAGCATAACTTGGCCATTTTTCATTACTTTTTCCCCAAATTTTCAACATGCCTTTATTTTGGGACACCACCTCATGAGCAATGCAAGTGATGTTAAGTAAATCTGCCCTGAAAGGTGATTTCATGGTCATTGTGTGAAATCTTCTTTCAGGCAAGAGTTGAAAATGTTCTCCACCATTGTTCATGAGCTGGAGTCCTAAAATGGCTATGTGGAAATTTTGGTGTAAAAATATTAAAAAAACAACAAAGTTATGAGGCTATGTTGAATTTTACAAACTTAGGCTTGTAACTTTGGTAATTTTCAATATTTTTACCACAAATTTACAACATAGCCATATCTTTAAAGCACCTCATGAAAGTGACAGCTGTCATTTTTCAAATTCTGGCCAAAATGTTTTTTTTTACATCCTGAATGGCGATTTTGTAGACCCTGCATGAAATCACCTTTTGGGCAAGAGTTGAACATTTTTTCTGCCACTGTTCATGAGGTGGATCCATGACAGTCGGTCGACAAATTATTTGTCAACCAACATTACAGCGACTCCTTTATGTCAACCACATTTGCGGTCAGCATGAAGGAAGTCACAGGACAGATTGTTTTCTTCAGTGGGGTTTTGACCCTGAACCCTCCCCACCACTAAAATAATCAACTCTGAGTAGGAGTTGTTTCAGGGAGGGGGTGCAATACCCCCAGAAAGTAGTGATGGGGTTCCGCACTGACACTACAGCGACTTAGTGCTGTTATCGCTGTAGTGGTGGTCACTGTTGAATTGTCTCAGTAGCAACAGCATACCTCATGAGGTGGGGTCATAAGAAGGCTATGTTCCAAATTTGGTGAAAATATATTTAAAAAATTCCCCATTCTCAGCTTAAAAAAAAAACAAGGTTATGAGCCTACATTGAATTTTGTGAACACAGGCTTATAACTTTAATAATTTTCAATTATTTGACCCCAAATTTACAACATAGCCATATCTTTATAGCACTTCATAAATGTGAAAGCTGTCATTTTTTCAAGTTCTGGCCAAAATGATTTTTTTTTGCATCCCAAAAGGTGATTTTGCAGTCCCTGCACAACATCACCTCAATTATTTGGGGGATAGAACTGGGAGGAGCAGGGAAAACTGAAGTAAGGTGCCTGCCTGGTGCCATGGCTTGGAGAGACAGGAAGCGCATCATCAGGATCACGAGAACAGCTGCATGGGAATCTGAGCTGGATGTCAGTGTCCACCTAGCGACAAATGACTTGGCTAATCATGAGATTAGAGCAGTGCAGAAGGACTTTGTAGAATTGGGGAGGGGCCTAAGACAAGTAGCACACACAATATCCTTCTCTGAGGTGCTGCCTGTCAACGGCATGAGTGAGGCGAGGGTACTTTTGCACCATGCAGTTTAATGAATGGTTGAAAAAATGGTGTGGAGCACAGGGGTTTGGCTTCATTGGGGACTGGGGTTCCACCTGGAGGGACACCAGCCTATACTGGCAGGATGGTCTGCATCTGTCCAGGAAGGGAACAAGTCTTTTGAGCAATCGGTTTAAATGCTTCATTGGCAAGCTTTTAAACTAGTCAAGGGGGGAGGCACTGATAAGCAGCAGGAAAATCCCTGCCTCTCCCTACAAAACAGGGTACAAAATGAGAAAAAGACCGAGGTAGACAGGTCAGTGGGGGATGCTGCAAAAGAAGGTAAAGCCATCAAAAAATGGAGAGCAATGAGTACCAATGCCCGTAGTCTGAGTAACAAGCTTCCTGAATTAGTGGCCTTGATGGAGGAGGAACATCTGGATATTGTGGCAGTCACAGAAACATGGTACACACAAAACCATGACTGGGACATAAACATACCAGGATATACTATCTACAGGAGGGACAGGGAGGGAAAAAGAGGAGGAGGAGTAGCTCTTTACATAAGGGAAGGAATCAAGGCAACAGAACAAAAGGGAAAACAGGGAGGAGAAGAAGCACTGTGGGTAAATTTGGAGACCGGCAATGGCACCACAATCCGCACAGGGGTTGTATACAGACCCCCTTCTCAGGGGGAGGAAATGGACAAGGAAATGATAGAAAGAATACTTAGAATGGCAGAAAAAGGGGAGATATTGCTGATGGGTGATCTGAATATGCCAGATGTTAACTGGAATGCAGTTGCAGCAGCTCTTCAAAGAGTGGGTTATTCTAGATGCCCTACAAGGGGCATGCCTTAGACAACTAGTATGGAGCCCACCCGAGAGGGAGCAATCTAGACTTGGTTCTTTAAATGGAGATGAAGAGAGGATCACAGATGTAGAAGTGGGTAGCTATCTGGGAACTAGCGACCATCGAACAGTATGGTTCACAATAAACACAGCAATAGAGTCAAGCCATACAAAGGCAAAAGTACTGGGCTTTAGGAGGCTGACTTGCCAAAATGGGTGAGTGCCTAAGGAATGCACTCACAAATGGGCAGGAAGGAGGGTGGAAGAACAATGGGAATAATAAAACTGCCATCACAGAGGTAACAAGCCTTTGTGTGAAGCAAATTAACAAAATGAAACGATGTAAGAAACCACTATGGTTCTCAAAGGAAGTGGCAGTGAAGGTTCAAGAAAAGAAAGAAAATCAGGAAGTACAAGGAATCACAGAAGGAGCAGGACAGAGAACTGTATCAGTTAAAGCAAAAGGAAGCTGGGAAGGCAGTCAGAACAGCAAAGGCCCAAACCGAGGAAAAGATAGCCAACTCTGTTAAGAAGGGGGATAAAACCTTTTATAGGTACATCACGGAGCGAAGGAAGACCAAGGGAGGGCTAGTGAGGCTTAATAAAGAGGAGGGAGGGTGGGCAGAGGGTGACTGTGAAAAGGCAGAGATACTAAACAAATATTTTTGCTCAGTATTTACAAAGGAAGTGGGCGAGGTACCTAAAACAAACAGTAGAAACACTCTGGATACAGAAGTTGATACCAGCCCATTTACAGAAGAAAGGGTTCTGAAAGAACTCTTAAAACTGAAGGTGGACAAAGCAACGGGGCCTGATGGGATTCATCCCAGAATTCTAAAAGAACTAAGGGTAGAACTAGTGACACCACTGACTACCCTCTTTAACAAATCATGGGAGGATGGGGTGGTACCCGAGGACTGGAGAAGGGCAGATGTGATCTCTCACAAAAGTGGGAGCAAGGCAGAAGCAGAAAACTACAGACCTGTTAGTTTAACCTCAGTGGGGAAAATGATGGAATCACTTCTGAAGGAAAGAATTGTTGAGTATCTAGAGGCCAGAGGGCCTCAGGACCCAAGTCAGCATGGATTCACAGCGGAAGGTCATGCCAGACAAATCTGATAGATTTCTTTGACTGGGTGACCAAAGTAGTAGATCAGGGAGGGCTGTGGACATGGCCTACCTAGACCTTTAGCAAAGGCATTTGACACAGTCCCACACAAAAGATTAATATACAAGTTAGCCAGCCTGGGAGTGGGTCCCAAGATGACAGCCTGGGTAAAGAATTGGCTGGAGAATAGGACACAGAGAGTAACAGTAAATGGAGTCCACTCTGAAGAAAGGGGGGTTACTAGTGGGGTACCGCAGGGTTCAGTATTAGGACCGGTCCTCTTCAATGCCTTTATAAGCGACATTGCAGAGGGACTGGAAGGAAAAGTATGTCTCTTTGCAGATGACACAAAGATCTGCAACAGAGTTGATGCACAAGGTGGGTGGAAAGGATGAGAAGGGACTTGGCAAGGTTAGAGGAATGGTCAAATGTATGCAGCTTAGATTCAGTGCTAAGAAGTGCAAGGTAATGCACCTGGGAAACAAAACCCAGGGAAGAGTACACAATGGGGGTGAGATACTAACAAGAACAAAATGGAAAGGGACCTGGGGTAGTCATATCAGATGACCTAAAGGTGGGCAAGCAATGTGAGAGGGCAAGCAAGGGCGGCTGGGGGATACTGGGATGCATGGGAGGGCATCACTAGCAGAAAACAGGAAGTTATTATCCCTCTGTACAGACAGTTGGTGAGACCCCATTTGGAGTACTCGTGCAGTTCTGGAGACCCAATTCTGCAAGGACATAGACAGGATGGAGGCTGTTCAGAGGAGGGCATTCAAATGGTGCAGGGTCTGCACCGGAAGACATATGAAGAGAGACTTAAGGAGCTGAATATGTATAGCCTCGAGGAAAGGAGAGAGGGACATGATAGAAACCTCAAGTATCTCAAGGAATCAACAAAGTCAAAGAGGCAGCATCTTCAAAAAAGAGGTGTGCAAGAACAAGGGGGCACAATTTGAAGATAGAAGGGGGGCGGCTCAGAGGTAATTTAAGGAAGTATATTTTCACAGAGAGGGTTGTGGATGCATGGAAAGGCCTTCTGGAGGAGGTTGTGGAGTCAAAAACAGTGGTGGAATTCAAGCATGCATGGGACAGTCATAAGGCAGTTCTAGGGGGTGGGGGTAGGAAGAAGTAGGCTGCTGGTTAACTAGGATCTGCAGCTTATCCAATAGGTAGGGAAATGGGCAGACTGGGTGGGCCAAGCAGTCCTTATCTGCTGTAAAAATCTATGTTTCTATGTTTCAGGCAGGAGTCGAAAATGTTCTCTGCCATTGTTCAGGAGGTGGGATCATAAGAAGGTTATGATCTAAATTTGGTGTAAAAATATTTAAAAGCAAAACAAAAGTTATGAGACTATGTTGCATTTTCCAAAAGCAGGATTGTAAGTTTGGAAATATTCAATATTTTCACCCCAAATTTTTTACATAGCCATTTCTTTACAGAACTGCATTAATGTGACAGCTGTCATTTTTCAACTCCTGCCCAAAATGTGTTTTTTGTGTCCTGAAAGTTGATTTTGCCGTACCTGCATGAAATCACCTTTCAGGCACAAGCTGAACACTTGCTCTGCCCTCCTTCATGAGGCAGGGTCATAAAAAAGCTACGCTGAAAATTTGGTGTACAAGTATTACAAAACAACAAATTTATGACCCTATATTACATTTTGCTAACACAGGCTCATAACTTTGGTAATTTTCAATATTTTTACTCCAAATTCCTGTTTAATAATGTTCCTACCCATTCCTCCACTATGCCACCACTTCCCTCCTCACATTGCACCCTACAAAGTTCTATATTTATATAATGCAAGCCCTTTCCCACCAGCAAAACAAGTTCCACCCACTTCTCCCTCCAGATCCCCTAAGTTTATCACTGAATACCCCCTCCCTTTTCCATCCTCTAGCCAATAAATGTCCCCTTCCCATATGCTTCCAAACCCCACTTTGCCATTTCTGAAATCCTGTAAACAAGAAAACTATCTTGTGGCAGAATGAGCATGTTTGCTTTTTGGTGTCTGGGATCAGAATGAACTATGAGTGAATCTAGCCTAGTAGAAATACTTGATTGTCTAGTTATACCAACAGATAGTAAGAGTCTACAGAGAAGAGCTGATTTATGCTCCTGATCAGTCCAATTTCTTGGAACCAGAGGGTGTAGCTACAGTACATGGCATAAGTTAGGGACAATATATAACAAGGCATGCAATAGTGGCATTCCCCTGGTAACATGTGAGGCACAAGGTACAGCCATGTGCCTTCAACCTCCCTGGAAGTGTAGTCAATGAAGCATAGCCCCACTCCATGATGTGTGTTATCACACTCATAAAATAATCCGAAATGCCATAAAAGTGGGGATGTCCAATGGCATAGAGTGTAGCATGTCACACTTTCATGCCAGAAACCCAGGCTTTGGAATGATCCAGAGATAATGAGAATCAGGATGCCAGTGATTGAAGAGTGCTACTGGCAGACATGTATCGTTTATCAGGTGGGATGACATGACATTTTCACAGCATCAGCAAGTCCTGTGATAGGGCTTTGGAAGGTTCACCTTCCAGCTGCAGGAACACATGCATGACAGTGTCGAGGTTAATGGAGGTTATGGTGTGTGCCGTATGGTGGTGGGAGGATTGCATTACTGGGGAGAAACTAGCCTGGCTCCATCTAAATGATAGCCAAAAGCTGGTACACTGAGGCCTCACCATTGAAAGCCTACCACCTGCACTGGATCCTGTTTTAATTGCTGTGGGGAGGACAGACCACTTGAACACCTCTGCCAATGAGGGAATAACTGATGGAGCTGGAAGATGTGGTGAAATTAGTGGTAGATGGGGCTTTAAATAAGTGGATTACCTGTAAACTTTAATGGGCTCCAGCTTGCTTTCATGTGAGTTCTACTTTCTGGTTTTGTGTCAAAAGGCAGCTTGGGTCAATTCTTTATTGGGCAGGATCCTAGTGGCAAAGTCCCATGGCTTCTGGCAATTGTGGCCATGCGCCAAACAGATGTAACATCTAGAGGGTTTGCTGCAAGCTGGGGGGGGTGGCCGTGTACCACTCTTGGAGGTCTCCGGTGATCTAGTAAACCCCCCCAAAGCCACGATCCCTATAACATTATAGTAACCATTCCCTGGTGGTTTAGCATTCCCCTTCCCAATCCCATAATAAATAGTATAGTTCTACCCTGGTGGTCTAGTGGACCCCATCAGCTTGATCCCTGTATCTGTAATGTATTGGTACCCTGGTGGTCTAGCGGCCCCCCCGCCCGATCCCATTATCAATATAATATTGTTTCCCTTGTGGTCTAGTAGATTCTCTGCCAGATCCCCATATCATTATAATATTTGTGACCTGGGGTGTAGTGGAACCCCCACCCTATCCCATTATCATTATAGTATCATTTCTCTAGTGGTCTAGTGGACCCCCCACCCAATCCCTGTATCATTATAATATTTGTGCCCTAGTGGTCTAGCAGACCCACCCAGTCCCATAATCAATATAATAGTTTTCTCCAGTAGTCTAGCAGACAACCGGCCCAATCCCCATATCAGTCCAATACTGGTTCCCCAGTGGTCTAGTGGACCCCTATCCCTCACCCCATCAGGCAGTGCCCCATCACTCTGCTCCCCCTGTCCCATTCATGAGCTGGCAACTGGCACAGCCTTCCTCCCCCCACTGAAGCCAGGCACTGACAGAACAGCAAGGAGCACGTACTGTACACAGTATGTTCTCAATGAATGGCAGAGCCTACCAGGGCACAAATATAATGATACAGGGATTGGGCAGGGGCCTCTAGATCACCAGAACAACAATATTACAGTATAGTGATAATGGGATCAGGTGTGGGGGGGGTTCTGCTAGACCACCAGGGAAAAAATATTACACTGATGCAGGGATCAAGCAGAGGGAGTCCACCAGACCACCAGGGACCTAGTTTACTAATAGTGGGATCGGGGCTGGGGAGAAGGGCATATTGCCACAAGCTGCTTAACTCTCCTGGAGGGCACATTTCTAAGTACTCTTAGACCAGCCCTGGCTGGTCTAATGGTACTTAGAAGTTGCCTTCCAGGAGAGATTTGAGAATCCCAATTTAGGGGATGTGGCAACCTGCATCTGCCGCATGCCCCCTAGCACATTACCACAGCCCATTTTGTGCTACAAGGATTGTACAAGCCCCTTTTAGTACAGACAGCCTGTGTTAGATGCTGGCTGCCTTTGAGAAATGCTCCCGGTGCATCTTTTGGTGCAAGGGGCACTTTACAACATTTCTTATGGTGCTTGCCCCTTGCATTAGTCTGGGAGCTTTGAGAATTAGGCCATTTACCTTGACTGGTGAGTTTATACTGTATTGCCCATATGGTCATATGATTTTCTGCTACACATGAGTTTCTTCTACACATCAATGCAGGATTTCTAGGTCCCATTTTATATAGAGACTAGTGTACGAGTGTAGATGGATAATAGTTTTCTGCAAACACCTGAAGTAGGCCCTCCGATACACAACTCTATTGGGAGGCCCATAATAAATGCACCTGGGCCATCCACAAGGTGAAAGCTATCTACTACAAAACCACCCTTACCTCTTCCTGGGGCTCTGCCCACAAATTTTGGGACAATATTAAGGAACTCAATGGCAAAACCCGGTCCACATCCCCATCCCAGCTCAATATCAATGGCACCACCTCCACTGACCCTCAGTGCATCGACGATACCCTCAACTCTACCTTCTCTAAACTTAGTTCAATGCTCCCCACCAACTTCTTTGATCCTGCTCGCGACTCCCCACCCACCTCCTTCACACGTCCCCCATTCCGTACTCTCTCAGCACAGGAGGCGAAACCCTACCTTATGAAAGTCCTTAATGGTCCCAGCCACAGCAGTGATTCTCTTGATCTTAAACTGCTCCACCAGGTTTTTGATGTACTGCTCTCCCCCTTACTAACCTCATTAACCACTCCCTCTGCCTTAGCCAGTTCCCCTCCACTTGGAAGGTGGAGGTCATCACCCCCTTACACAAGGGCGGTGATCGAACCATCCCAGGGAACTACTGCTCAATCTCAGTGTTTCTCCCTCTCTCCAAAGCCCTAGAAAAAATAGCATCAGACTAGCTCTCTGAATATCTCACCTCCCACAACCTCCTTTGCATTGAACATCATGGATTCCAGCCTGGCCATAGTACTACTACAGCCCTCCTGGAATTCTCTAGCTATCTGCATTCTGTCCTCGACAGAGGGCACCTGGTGGAGGTGGTGTTTATTGACCTGTCGAAGGCTTTCAGCACTGTTAGCTGCCCTTTCTTCCTGTCCACCCTTGTCCACCTTGGCCTCTCCCTGATGTCATCACCTGGTTCATATGCTACCTCTCCTCCCACTCCTAATGTGTCAAAATAAATAGCACCGACTCCTGCTACCACCCTGTTTGCTCAGGTATACCTTAAGGCTCTATCCTGGGTCCCCTCCTTTTCAGTCTTTACCTCAACACCTTCTGTCCCATCTACCCTGAGCAAGTCCTTCTCTAAGCCGATGATGCAGTCATCGTTTCCACCCACCCTGACCCACACACCTTACAAGGCATCCTTTCAAAATCTTTCAGCATGGTTGAAGCATGGTTCATCGACCACAGGCTCATCCTCAACCATAAAAAGATGAAGTCCATGATCTTCGCCCACAACCAGAGTAGATCCCATGATTCACAGCTCCTAATTATGTCCAGTGGCCTCCACTCCATTGAGCAGGTTCACAGTCTAAAATACTTCGGCATAACCTTCAACACATCACTATTCTTCCAAGACCACATCCACCTCCTTTGCTCCTCAGTCAACCTATGCATTGGCCTACTCTACCACCACAGGGACTGCCTCCCCCCCGAGGCCCTTAGGCTCGCTATTACCTCCTCAGTCCTCTCCTTCATAGATTATGGGTTCATTGTCTATGGCTCAGTCACCAACACTGCCCTCCAAAGAGTTAAAATAGCCCTCAATAAAACCTGCCACCTCCTAAAAGGCTGTGATAGGCTCACCCACACTTGCAATCTTTATGCCCTGTCCAATCTACTCGACTTTGAAGAAAGAGTCCAGTACCAGTCCTACCTCTTAACCCAAATAAATTATGGTTGGTTTGGCCCCAACTGGGCTATCAGCTTTGACCCAGCCAGCCCACATGGTACCCTCTACCTGTAGCTCCTCTACAGCACTGTTGCATGTGCCCACAGTCAGGACTGTCCTGGCACGGAGGTCATTTGCCTACAGAGCCCCTGCATTGATAAACTCCTTCCCTGCCTCCATCTCAAAAGAGAGCAGACTTGGGCTATTCAGCTCCTCACTCCAGAGTCACCTCCGCACCATCTGCAACTATAATTGCCTCTAGGTTCTACCCACCTGATCGCCTTCCCACCTGACTTAAACCCACTTTGACAATGGACCTCTGTCCTGCCTTCTTCTTCCCTTACTCAGTTTGGATAGGAACTGCACTATTGTACCACTTTATTTACACTACCCTGTAAATTGCTGTAAATGTCTTGTTTTTCATGTTCTAACTGTGTACTAACTGTGTATTACCCTGATGAGGAACCTTTTTAAAAGAGCCACTAACTCAAATGATTGTAATTCCGACATCATTAATAAATAAATAAATAAATAAATGTGATGCCCCATGAACCCAAGAGTGAAGCATGAGAGATTTACCTAGGTACCACACACCAATGGAGTGTTTAAAAAAAATGCACAAACCATACTCATGTATTTTTTTACATATTTGTGATTGTGACTTTAATGACCTCAGTTTGGGAGGCAGTATAGCACAGTGGTTTAAGGCTCTGAGCTGCAAATCTGGAGATCTTGGTTTGAATCCCACAGCCCCCACTTGCATACTGCATGACCCTGAGCAAGTAATTTAACTTCCCTCTGCTCCCAGGTCACACCTGTAAACAAGCTTTCAGCTTAATGTGCCACTCCTGGTTAAATAATTGGAAAAAAAAATGTCCTACTCTTGCTCTTTCATGGTGCTGGTCTGGTAATGAACATCAAGGTCTTCTTGTTTCCCAGACAGTGTTCCTTCTCATGAGGCTAGGAATTACATTTATTACCACAAGGATGCTCCTCAATGTCTGAGCTGCCTGGCTGCACTGCCTGCTCAGCAGTACAAGACCTAATACAGTGGTCAGCTTTTTCAGTGTATCAGAGGTTTGGGAAGTTTTGGCAGTCAGGAGCGGTTTTTGCCATCAGTAGTTTTATACAGAGTGAGCTCGTTCTTCTATTGCTCTCAGCTGTCTTTTGCTCACTGATATAACTCGCCAGTTATAATGGTGGATTAAACCATGATATTCATGTGTAATCAAGCCTAGCCAGTAACTATAATTGTACTGTCTTGAGTGGATTCTATCTATAAAATGCAACTTTGCTGCACGAAGGATTATGACAATTCAAGCTACCATCCTATCCTGCTATTTAACAGCTTGGAATGGTAATGAGCTGTCATTTGGTTACTGACACATAATGGCACTACCAGAGAGCTGGTGAAGTCAAGCACTTCATTTATTTTTTCAAGTTTTCCTCATGGAGAGAGAAAAAGAATCAGATAGTAAACACATGATTTGATTCTCCTTTGGTGGGTACAAATTATGCACACCCCAAACATCAGCAACATATGCAAATTGCTTAACTGACAACTTCCCAAACAATCTGATGTTTTGTTGAGGTACAGGATGTTGGCACAGCTCTATATTGTAACGGCATGCCTTTCAATTGTCACACACTACAAGGGAAGTCACTCATTTTACATCTCAAAAGCACTTTATCCCAAAGACAAGGCGCTGTACATTATTCAGTATATTAACATTTTGTGTTCACAATAACCAGTAATTCTTGGCGCCCACCAAACAACAATCTATGTAAACAGGAAAGCATCATTTTGCAGCATGCTCTGAACTTGTAAGAAATAATGTTGCATCCCACAGATTTCTTCTTCCCCCACATTTTGGGGGTCAATCAGGCAAAAGGGATGTTGCACACAGTGAAATAGAAATTCTCACATTGTGGATGGGATGAAGGATGGGTTTGAGGGCATATGATAACATTCTTTGTGATATATCACCTGCTATTGTTTAATTATGTTATTGTAAAAGGGCACAGAGCATATTGAAGGGCACTATACCATAGGACTACTGCTACATTGAGTATACTGGCAAGGAGAGCAATTCAGAGGAATCATCACCCTCTCTATTTTGTCTTGTGACCTGAACTTTATGATTAATAATCCCACAGCCTGGAACAGAAAGGGAGACAGTCATTTTTCAAGATCCTAATAGCAAGAAAAATGGTAGCAGTGTTGAAATAAGGGAGAGAGACAGAGATAATAACTTGCGTTTGAAGGCAGTGGCCCAAGCACAATTTACCAGAGAAGAAAATACTGTTAGAAAAAGTGAAAACTGCAGTGGCTTCCCCAGTATCAGTAAGAAAGGAAATAGAGAGTTTTCCTTCTATAGAACTCGAAATGCAGCCATGCAACTACTCTTTAAAAAAAGAGTTGACAGCCAAAATTAACAAAAAAATTGCCATTCTGTATATCAAGAGCGGAAGTTCTGAAATTACTGAGATCCATATCTGCCAATACCAGCTCTGGTTCTGACTCATTGGAACCTCGTCTACTTAAGCTGGCTGCTCCATTCATTGCCTTTCCAATTGCCAGAATCTACACTTTATCCCTTATCCATAACACCGTGCCAGACCTAAGGAAATCTGCAAGAGTAACACCTGTCTTTAAAAAAGGTGACCCAAAGGACATGGCCAATTACAGACCTATAGCAATTCTCTCTCTGTCCTTAGCAAGATCCTAGAGAAAATAGTTGCATCACAGACCATTGACTACCTTACATGCTACAGTCTCCTCTCAGACACCCAGCATGGTTTCAGAAAAGGTCATAGCACCACCATGGCTCTTCTTCAATTAACTACTGATATTCTGTCCAACATGGATTCTGGAAAACTCACAAGTGACATTTTCATTGACCTCACTAAGGCTTTCAACCTTGTAGACCATCCCCTGCTTCTCTCCACCCTCCATAAATTCCATTTCTCTACCCCTGTTGTGGAGTGGTTCTGTAGCTACCTGTCAAACAGGTCGCATGCTGTCAAATTTAACTCCTTCCCGTCTGACACGTCTACTATCAATTTTGGGGTCCCCCAAGGCTCTAGCCTTGGGGCCCCTTCTGTTCTCAATTTTTATCAACAATGCTGCTGAGGTCCTGGAATACTGTTCAGCTATTCTCTATGCTGATGGTCTGATCATCTATACTAGTTCTTCTAGTATTGCCTGCATAAACACATCGCTTATCTCAGACTTCAATAAGGTCATAGACTGGCTACTAGACTGTAAGCTTGTACTAAATGAAAAGAAAATGAAAGACATGCTCCTAGGTTCGGCACCGAAGATTAAGGCCTGTTCTAGTTTGCTGGAGGTTCTTCACCCAGGAGGAATTCCACTTAAAAATGTTACTTCCTTCAAGTACCTTGGGGTCCTGCTGGACCAGTCCCTGGATTTTAATCTTCACAATCAGTCCTCGTGCAAAGCTGTAAACTCGAAACTGGGAGTAGCTTACAAAACTAGCTACATGCTTACACCCTCAGCAAAATTAGCAATTGCCCGAGGTATTCTGCTCCCAACCCTTACTTATGGTGCCTCTATTCTTACCTCTGCCCATAAAACCTCCCTACTAAAATGGGACATAACTTATAACAATATATGCCGATTTACCTCTTCGTCGTCTCGACTCAAACATCACTACCTTCTTTATAAGGATCTGAATTGGCTCTCACTCTCTGTCAGTAGACAATACTACTTTGGATCACTAATGGGCTTGATCATCCGGGGAAAAAAAACATCCCAGCTGGCTGCGTTGCTGGTCCCTCAACCATCCTCCCATGGCCTGCGATCAGCTGATATATCCTTGCTCTATGTTCCAAGATGTCGGATGACTGAAGGCACAGGGGCCTTCCAATTCTCTGCTCCCAGGCTATGGAATGCACTTCCACTCAATCTCCAGCTGTCTCAGTCTCACTTTAGATTTAAAAGTGAATATCGACATTATCTATCCTTAACTGATGCTTGTACATGCTTTGACCCAACCTGAAGCTCCTGAGACTTACCAGTAATGTCACCCCTGCTCTAATCCAGCTCCAAGACTGTCTTCTGTTCCCCTCCCAAATTTTTTCTTTCTCTTTGTAAATAACTTCTTGACTACTAGCTCTCTTCCTTCTCGAACCTTGTTGCTGACCATTCACTGTTGTTTTGCCAATTACCACCCCTGACCTTCCTTCTGTCAGTCTTTCTTGTTATGTTTGAACATTCCTCACATTTCTCTCTATATAACCTTACTCTCTTAGTAACCCTTTCCCTCCACAGGTCAGGTCCGTGGTTTCTGCACTTATTATATTTACTGCCATTATTTGTATAATGCTTACCATTTTTATTTGTTGTTTCTACCCATTGCATTTTTGTAGCACTGCTGTGCTGTTCCTCTATTTGTATTATTGTACCCATGTTGCTGTTGTTCAACTGTTCTCTTTTTGTTGTACTCTCCCGGGTCATGCCTGAAAATAGTCATTTTATGGCTAGTGCACCTACCCAGTTAACAAAAACTAACTAAATAAATATATTTCAAGTTGTTTCTCTACAGTATGTGGTTCCTGTCTTGTAGGGGAGTGCTTGTACCTGAGTAATTAAAGTTATCATTACCTTTTCACTACTAGACAGCCAGAGTGGAAACACTCTGACATGCTTTATGTGCCACCAGCAGGCAGGGGGCAGCATTTGGTGAGCATACAGCTATTAGGTACCTTGTTTGTGATTGTGATTGTTATTGTATCATGTTCCTCACTGTTTGCTATGTAGTTTATCTGTTTATTGTATTCTTGCTTGTTGCCTGTGAAAATGGGCAGTTTGCTCATCAGTCTTACAAGGATAGAAAATAAAAAAATGAAAGGATGAAATTTATAGAGTATGGGGGAGTAACCCAGAATGGCAGGAAGTTCCTTGTCAAGTGATGTGTGTTGTAAGCGTAGAATGAGAGAGACTAGAATTGAAATGATGTCTCTGACAACACATGATCCCCACTGATGATGTTAACGAGTGCATGAATCTTCCATTAAAAATAATTATGTGAGTCAATGCACCAGGTAACTGCCATTCTAGTTTATCAAATTCTATGGTTGTAAGCTGAGAAGGGGACGTGTTGACAATAGGATAATTTAAAAAAGTAAGGAATTGTGGTAACACTTTATATTAAGTGTTCTAAATAAGTATTTGATATATAGTGAACAGGCTATTGTCATTTGATAAGATGTTTAAGTAAAGGTTATTAACCAGTCATAAGCATTTATCATAGATGCAACACATAGTTAATTATGCATTTAGCTCATTTATAAAGTTGTTGTCACCTAATACAATACTATGTTTGCAAAGAACATTCAACACTAAACACAGCATCCAGCTGTGGAGCTGATGGCATCATGCCCAAATTCCTCAAAATCAGAACTCCAGCTATAACTGTCCCTATTGCCACATACATAATAAATCACTATGCACCAGCTCCTTTCTTTTCAGCTGGAAGCATGCACTGGTAGTTCTGGTCCACAAATGTAGTCCATTTGACTTACCCTCCAACTACTGGCCAGTTTCTTTGCTCCTCATCCTTTCCAAAACCATTGAGAGGTTTATCAGCAGGCAGCTATCGAACTACTAAGTTCAAATTGGTTTTGTAACTTCCTACCAGTCTAGCTTTCTCTTCAACAAGTCAACATCCTCCTTCCGTCTTAGAGTCACCAACCACATACACACAAACAAGGAGAAGTGCCTGGGCACAGGGGCCATATTTATAGACCTAGCAAAGACCTTTGACACCGTGGATCACCACTGGTTCCTACTCAAACTAGCTGACTCTGATGTCCCCCTAAGCACTAGCATGGGTCCAATCATACCTGACCAACCAGACCCAGTCTGTCAAGCTTCGCCCATGCTCCTACTCAGTACTGGGTCAATATGCCAATTTGAAAATGTCATAGTCAAAACCACATAACAGACACCGCGTGGGGGAATACAGTGACATGATACAAAATGCTGCAAGTAGAAAATGTTGCAAGTGCGGTTTTGTACCCTGTCACTATTGGCTGACAAGGAGTGATGCAGAGGATATGACCTATGCTAAGGGGGTGATCTGTTGAACAGCTGCCATGGCTAAGAGGAAGGAGCCACTGGCAGTAGAGGGATGCGGCAGTCCTGTGGGAACCAGGACTCGATTCTTATTCCAGGATCTTTTGGATTTTTATATTATTTGGTTGTTTTAACAAGTCATGCAAGATAATTTTTTCCCCTGCCTGTGTTTCTTCCCAACCCCATGGTGTTCCCCTTGGAGTTGATTATTATAATAATGGGGGGTTCAGGGGTGCAGCCCCCTGTAATGGGCAGTGCAGGGGTTGCATAGCCCCCACAAAACCTAAAGATTTCTTGTCCCTTTTTTGGTGATGTTTGTCTCACCGTTATTGCTGAGTGCTAGCAAGGTAACCACTGTATTGACAGAGCGGTACATTGCTGCACTGTTATTGTTTGTGGCATAATGACCCCATGCCCTCCTCCCCACCCTACCAGTCACCCTCATGGTCCTACAGTGCTCAGTGCTGGGGACCCTGCTCTTCTCTACATACATTAATGACCTACCCAACTCCCTTACTGGCAGTACAAACACATGTATGCATACAATACCATTATCTATGTATCCGGCAGCTGTACTCCCCCCCCATAGAGGGTAACATCCAACTGAACCTTACCGCAGTACAAAAATTATTCCTGGATAATCACCTCACCATGAATCAAAAGAAAATTGCATCTACTGCATGTTGATCAGCCCCAGGAACTGGTTAAGTTCTACCAGCTCCACTCTGACTTTATACAATAAATGGGTCCTGCTTAGACTCAGATTCCTCCTACAAATACCTTGGTCTCCACATGGACCAGCACACTGATTACTCAGGGTACATCTCCCAGTTAGTAACCAAGTAATTTGCCAAACTAGGTGCCCTATATAGTGTAAAGAAATGATTCCACTGAATCATCAGAAAAGAGATTGTCAACCAATCAATCCTTCCCCCTTATATGCTATGGAAGAATAGCCTCCTCAGGTTCTTTGCTACCTCCTCCTCCCTTGATAAAATTAATACTCTGTTCAATGCACTGTGTAGATTTGCCCTGGCTCTCTCCCGGCACAGGGGTCTTAATGTTGCAAGACATTATGCCGCAGCAATATACTGCACTGCCAGTACAGCACAATATATTGTCAGTGGCAGAAGTCTTTGTTTTGTGGGGGTCTGTGCCCCCCAACTAAAATATCTAACTTGGGGGGGGGCTTAACAGTTAATATTGCACAAAGTGTGAAAAATAAAAAAAATCCCATGCATCTGAGACAGCAAATCAAAACCCAGCCCCAAATGCACTGCCTGCTTTTGCTTCCTGTCAGTGGCTCATCCCATTGAGTCACAGCACCTGCTCGGTGGACCCAGGTCCCAGCAGGATTCTTATCCTGTACTGGGAAGAGTAAGAGGGTGTACTACCATGCATACATCCATTCGTGGTTTTGCACCTTCTCACTCTTCCCTACAATGCTGTTCCTTCTATGCAGTCATGTCATGCGCTGTAGACCATATGACATATTGACCCAGTAGGCTGTCCCCCCACCCCACCCCCTGCTCCCACTGATAGAGTATGTACAACAAGCTACAGTGGTCCCCTTCCCCAGTGAGACAAATGATGCATACTGCCCTCCTGGGTGCCAAGTTTCAATCTGACACACTGCCTGAATATCTGTCTACCCTCTTCTCCCTTGTAGCGAACCCTTCCTATCTGCTCAGATCCAAAGCAGGATGCAGTCATCACTTCCCATGCTACAAGCAAAATCTAGGCCAAGCCTCAAGGCTCCCTAAAACCTGGAATAATCTCCCAGTTAATGTCACTGCCCCCTTCCCAACATCAAGGAAGGCTCTGATCAAGTCCTACTACAAATCTCCATTGTGATATTCCCAATGCCAAGCCTTCCTATGAGCCTATCTAACTCATCTAGCTAATGTTTATCATATTAACTCAATGGTGTATATTATGCTAACTGCTGTGATCCTCTGTAGGACAGTCATAGTTCTACCTTTTATTTTTTTTTCCCTGGGGCTTACCTGTCTTATTGCTGTAATATACTTCAGCAGGACAGTCTGTTTGCCATGTACTTGTTTCATTTGTTCTTTGGAATGTGTATTGTATGTAATGTATGAATGATGTAAGGTAATGCATAAATGCTGTAAGATTCCTCACTGTTCTGCTCCTCCCCTTCCCATCAGGTCACATGTAAAAATGAGTATTGGGCTCTGTGTGCTTAGCTGGTAAAACATGTTTAAAATAAATAATACAATATCAATTGTTTTGTAAGCACATTTTTTTAAAACTTTTTATTTATAAGTATTATGACATTGCAATGCAAAGCATAGACAATTCTTGAGTCATGCCGTACAACATACATATATATACAGTTGATATGTGGAGAGAAAGACAGGACCACTGTTGGTACAAGATTAGGGAGAAAAACAGATATTATACAATATGAGTAACACTCTGACCAATGCTGTCAATGCCCAAACAATAATAATCAGAAGCATTAATTACCCCAAACTGCTAAACCGACAAACATGCCTTTGTTGAGTAACTCATTTCATTAAAAAAAAAGCGTGGGCTCTCCCTTTCAGTAAACTCCCCATTACACACCCCGAATACCTCTCCAATTAAACTAAGGGTCCACAACCAGTCCAACTTGAAAATAAATCAGGAAATAGTCCGTAAAACGAAGCTTGCACTCTGGCAAAGATAGTCCCCTCCTTAAGAAGCCAAAATACCTCGAAATTATTATTTATATAACCCACTATTTTTAAGTAAATGAAGCTAACAGTTGATTATGTAATGAATAAGCATACACTAAGGCAGTTATGTATCTTATTGAACAGTATGTAAACATATATATATATATATATATATATATACAGATGGCTAAAGACAGAAAAAGATTAGGAGTTCATCAAACCTGTTCGGTTCTTCCTAGGTGTTTTATGGAAAAATAGAAACAGAGAAAATTATGGTGGATCGAAACCTAGCAGCCCATCCCATCTGCCTGAACGTTTAATTTTGAGATTTTATACCATCAGTTCTCCTTACTTTCTTCCTGGTCTGCCCCATTATGCACTATTCCAAGGTGCCTGTCTTCATTTTTGAATCCTTCCACTGCTTCAGTCTTAATGACCCTCTCTAGAATCTTGTTTCAGTCCATCACCACTGTTTTTGTTAAAAATAAATAACTGGCATTGATCTTGAACTCCCTCCCATCCGAGCCGGTTTCAGGGAAATACCCATTGTTCCCATTTGTCACTCATTGTGAATAACTCACTGATGTACACTTTGTATATTTCACAAAGGTACTTTAATGCTTTAGTCTTGTTGTCTTGCTTTCTCCTGTCCTCTAATGTGTACATGTTCAGATCCTCCAAGTGCTTCTCATAAAACATACACTGTTGCCCAAATATCATCTCTGCATTGCTTTTTTTTATCTCCACTCTATTTTTCTCACCTGCAGCTACAGTCCTGCCATACATTCAGCCACCGCTCCAACCTTCACCTCCAACCCCGGAGCTGACACGCCCAGCTGGCATATGCAGCTACGACCGTTGAGAGGGGCTCCCCCTTCAGCCCCCGTGCCCGGTGAGGATCCACTACTGGCACACGCCTATTTCAGGCATCGTCAGCCGGTGAAGTGAGAGGCCATCGAGCTGCCACAGACCATGCTGCCTTTTTTCTCTTATCCTCCCAATGGGAGCATGGACGTGCAATGACGTCACGCACCTGCGTGCAGACATTTGCTGTGCTCCCCCCTACAGAGCACCCGCGTCACTGCAGTTCCTATGGGCATCCCCAGGGACCACCAGAGCATGGCATGCACCCACCCCTTTACCCCAGGGCTAGGAGAGCTGTCATCAGATGCTCAACCCTAGTCCTCTCCTGCTGACCCCCAATGGCCCGGGCTCATTCCCGAACCTGGGTCGCCAGTGTGGAGCGAGGTATAGCGTCTAGCGCCTCAACCCTCAGCGCCACCGGGACGGCCTCTGCATTGCTTTTAATCTGTTCTTGTAACATGGCAAAAATATAGGACATCCAACCAAGACATATAATTGGTTCAAAAGTATCACATGGGGAACTCTCAACAAGGCATTAATTTAGCAATAATGGCATCCTGGAAGTGAAATACCGACGTGTGCCACAGAGAACAAAATAAGCAGTAGTGAAATCTTGGAATTGAAGCCATTGAACAGAAGTCCTTGTCTGTTCCACCCGCCTACCCGATTGCCAGAGAGTATCACGAGGAATAGGGTAGTGCAACTAGTTGGAAAAACTGTCTGGGTTAGAAAGGAGCAATACAATGGGGGAGATTGAAAAATTGTACACTGTTCAGTGGTAAATGATTCACCGTCCATGGCAGAGGCACATTTCACCAGGAAAGTGACATAGTGTGCAATTTTTATGCAAATAAGTACTATAACATTGGAACAATTGTGGTGATTATGTGGGGCACGACACCGGACGATTAAGCTCAGCACCTTAAGCATGTGAGAAAATATGTAAACTACTTGGTATATTTTGTGCAGTTCAGGTCGCGGCAAAAGCACATTCAAGAAATGTAGACCTCCTAAGCAATGTAGTAATATTACTGCTATTTACAATCATAAACCAAGTGTAACAAGCATTTGTCAATACCAAGTGTTGCTTGCTGTCATTAGCAGTAGAAGTGCAGAAGTTAGACAGGCGCAGTATAGGAATGGCAGTGAAGTATTGAACTGACGCTAACTCCACCCCCACCCTGCAGAGATGAACAGGCATTGGGGTGTGCCTTGGGGCGTAGCCCATAATGGTCATGACATTTCACCTCATCCTACCCTGCAGACACCTACAAGTGTCGAGGTATGCTTTGAAGTGTTCAGGCTTTACACTCACCCCATTCCATAAGGAAATACACAGAAATGGGTGCAGTATAGGAGAATGGGGTGAACTCTGGGGCCAAAGGGTACAAGGTGCACCTCGATGCCTGCCACTGGCTGCAGGGTGGGGGTGGAATGGCATGAGCATTACTGTTGACAATCGCAAGTCACACCCCTGACGCCTGTCAGTCCTTACAGGGTAAGGCGTTATGATTAGAAACCCTAACACCCTGGGTGTTTCTTGGTATTTTTACTCCAAGTTTTCAACATGGGCTTTTTGTGATCCTACTGCATGAATAGTGACATTATCAGTTCGTTAGCCGAAAGGTGATTTTGCAGAGCGACTGCGCCATTTAGTGCCACAGGTGCGAAAACACATTTTGAAAAGGGTGTGAAAAATGACAGCTGTACTGTTCATGAGGAGGTGTAAAAAATAGCAATGTTGAAAATCTGGAGTGAAAATATAAAAAAACTGGTGACGTCACGAGTGTGCATATAAACTGCACAATGCACACCCGTAATGTAATTAGTTTTGGGATTTTTTACAGCAGATTTTCAATGTAACCCACAGGTGGCTCTATCCCAAGGGCTACTACCCCTGCCTGCTTGACTACTGACAGGTTGAGGGGCCTAGGTTCTATGGCGGGTGCCTCTACCCAGAGGTCAGGTTTGTAGTGGTTAGACTAGCTTGGTCACAGCCCTCTGGAACAGTGAGGCCCCCTTTTATTCCCTCTAGTGGCTCACACAATGCACAGAAATTACAGTCCCAATACCCCACATGTACATACTGTTCATTCATAAAGTACCATTTACCCTCGAGACTGATTCTGAGGTTCGTCTCTGGGGACCCTCTGTAAAATAAGGTTAATCAACATACACAAACCAATACAATGCTTGATATGTAGGTACTGACACTTCAGACAGTTTAAAGTTTAACAACATCAAATCTGGTTTATTTAGGGGGAATAAAACATGGGAGGGGGAGATCAGGTTAATTGTCAGAATTAAATCACAGTACTGTGCACACATACAGGGTCTGAAAAGTCACACTCTGGGTACCCAGGTTGGGGGGGGCTAGCCAGGTCCGTTGCCCGGGGTTGGCTGGCAGGTGCAGATGGACGGGGCCCTGTAGAACAAAATATATGCACAACACCCAATTGTAATCCGGAGCTGGATGGCTCAGTCCATGAAGAAGTGAAACAACAATAATTAGATAACACACTTGTACTCATAATACCCAAGCTGAGAACCAGATGGTGGATGTTCTTCTGAGTTGCCAGAACAACAGGGCATGGAGACAAGGTCCTCGTGACTGGACTCCACTGCAGTAGATAGCAAACGGATTTAGTCCAAGACAAGCTGGGGTTTGCTTCCAGCTTCAACACACAGCACACAGCACAGGGGATTAGAAATAGCGATTCCCCACAAGCACTATGCACATTCATATGTAAAAGAAAAGTACTATACCGGGCAGGCTGCTCCTAGATCCCAATCGCAATTACTGCAAAATACCCAGGAGCACACACAGCAGCTTCAGTTCCTGACAGACCGAGCGCGATTCAGCAATTTCTCCAGTCTTCTACAGGGTTAGTCTGGTTTCTACCTTTCAGACTGCCTTCTTTCTTCTCACAGGTTGGATTCAGTCCGAACTAGCGCTTACAATGGCTGCAGGCCGAACCTCAGGGCCTCACACGCGCTTCCTGCGTGAAACTATACACCGCAGAAGCAAAGAGCTCCTTCTCTCTTCTCTGTCGCAACTGATCTGATCTTTCCAGTCACAAAGCAGGGCATTTCCTTTAGCTCCACATCATCCTGTTGACTGGTTCGGCTGTCACTCACAATAAGACTCCCTCTGTTGGTGAAAAAAGGCGCCAAGGTCAAAACTACATTTCCCAGAGTCACTACCCATACAATCCCCTTGTGGCTGGCTCAAAATTGAGAGTCCAAGTTCTGATTTGTCCACAGGCTTCATTTTAAGGAACCCCTCCCCATTGATTGGTCCATTTCAGCAGTTCAGGACCAAAATGAAAGAGCTACACTGAAACAGTTCATGCTGAAACAAAGACAGGTTAGACAAACTACATTTTCTCAGTCACTCCAAATGATTTCTGGCAATAGTTATATCTTTCAACAAGGCTCCCTCTGCACATGTAGTGATGGCAGAAATGGAGTGAATTGACAGCAGCTCGGGTGGGATTCGAGCATTAAATACACAGTCCCCCCATACAAACTAATTAAGTCTGCAAGCAGACAGATCTTAAAGAGACAGTACATGGAGGCTCAGATAGCACTTACTTGGAACCACATTTAAACAGCTCAGACGCCGAACACCGCCCAGACTTGGAGCATTCAGGCAAACTCCTGGAAGACTTTTGGGAACCCCCATTTGCAGGAGGGTTACATCAACATAGGCATTTTGGGACCTCCGCTCACGAGCAGTGTCACAGTGACTTTCTTAATCTATCCCAAACACTGATTTCCCACAGCAACCGTGCTATTTTATGCTCAAAGTGCGAAAACACATTTTGGCCAGGGTGTGAAAAATGACATCTGTACTGTTCATAAGGAGGTGTGGAAAAATGCCAATGTTTCAAATCTGGACAGAAAAGATTGCAAATTTGCAAACTTATGAGGGTGTGTGGAAATTGCACAGTGCACCCGTAACACAGTCATTTTATGGACTTTTGTCACCAAATTTTCAACATAGCCAGTTTAAGATCTCTGCTCATGAACAGTGTTACTGTGATTTTCTTAATCTGTCCAGAACATTGATTTTGCATACCAACCATGCCATTGTGTGCTACATGTTCAAAAACACATTTCAGGTGAGATGTGAAAAATGACAGCTGTACTGTTCATAAGAAGGTGTGGTAAAATGGCAATGTTGAAAATCTGGAGTGAAAATATTAAAAATTCTCGAAGTTATGAGCGTGCATAGGAACTGCGCAACACATGCTCGTAAAAGTAATTTTTTGGGAATTTTTTCACCAAATTTTTAACATAAGGTTTTTGGATGCCTACCTCATGAACTGTGACACTGTCATTTTGTTATTCGGTCTTGAAAGGTGGTTCCATGCAGTGACCACAAAATCACCTTTCAGGACTGAATAACAAAATGACAATGACTGAGTTCATGAGGTGGGGTTCCAAGAACCCCATGTTGAAAATTTGGTGAAATAATTCCCAAAAATGGCCAAGATATGCACCAAAGTTTAAAAAAAACATTTATGCCACTATACAGCTTACCGGCATTTCTTCAGTTCATGGTTGGCTTTGAAGAGTGCAGACGTGTTCCCAATCCACCAAAGATCATCATGCTTGGCAGTGGATGGATGCAGGTTGGGGAGGGGGACCACGAAAGACTGAGAGGGACTGTTTTCTATTTTTGCAGGTTTTACAAATAAATAGACAATGTGGGATGCTTTTTTGCATGCTGGGGTGGACTCCCAGCATGCCGGCACACCTGGGTGCTTCTTTTTTTGGGGTGGTGCTGGAGCCGATGGGGATTGGGCACCCCGACAGCCATACATTGTGCTTGTACTTGGGGAGGAGTGTGCATTAGCAGAGGGGGATTGGGCACCCTCTCAGCACACAACAAATGGGGGGGCATCAAGCCAACAGGGATTGGGCTACCCCATTGGTGAACCAGGTAGGGTGCATACCGACAGGGAGATTGGACACCCCTGGTCGGCTTTCTGTTTATTTATTGAAATGTTTCACCAGGAAGGCACACTGAACCGCAGGTGATGGCTTTCTGTCAGCTTCCTGGGGACTGTGAGAGACTGACAGAGAAGCCGTCACCATGGAGACACCACCTAATCAACTGTTTTGGTAGCTTGTAATGCACCAAAACAGCTGATTGCGTGGTGAGGTGGCCTGAATCTCCTGATGCACTTAGGCATTCTCCCAAACTGCTGAAAGCAATGTGTTTCTTGCACATGTGTGCAAGCAACACAAAAAAAGGTTAACTGATATGTAGTAGTAGCAAGTGAGTGTTTTTTTTTTTTGTGCACCACATTATCAATCAATCAATCAAAATGTTTATTTAGCCAGGTGAACACCGTTGAGCAGTGCTCATTTTTGAGGTGGACCTGGATTTGTAGTGAGCAGCAGAATACAACAAAATACAGTATATACAATAAATACATCATAGAACAATAACAGTAAGATATGGAAGGGTCAGACGATACAGTAAAATTTCAACATAAATAAAGATAAGGTATATAATATTATATGGTGATCCGAAGTAAAAATCAAGAACACATGGATATATTAGTCGAGAGTTTTTTGCTTAAAGTTGGCAGCAAGAGAAGAGTAGGGGTATAGAAGGCAGGTAATAGAGGCAGGAAGGCAAATGTTGTGGGACAGTCACAGAGGGAGAGGAGATAGAGGATAGATATCTCAAATCATAGAGATGAGTTTGAGCTGGAAAGCAAAGTCATAATCGGGGTTGGGGGAGGAGGGGGAGGAGGAAAGGGTCAATTATCTGAGGTGACCAAGCCCTATATAGCAGTGGCTCAGAGAGCAATAGGACCTTTTTTGAGGGTCATAAGTCAGGGGAAAGAGACACAGGATTCCTTAATTTGACATAGGAAAAATGATTTAAATCCTGTTACGCTGATAGGGTAAGTTAGTTTCAGCATTTTTTGCAGCTTGTTCCATAATTGAGGTAGCATGTAGCTTATAGCTGATCTGCCAATACGTGACTCTGCCTTGTATACATATAAGGATATATAGGAGGTACTTCTCAGGGCATACTTTCCAGGAATGCAAAAAGGTAGACAGAGATATAATGGAGCAGTTTATTTAAGACAGCTTTGTAGGTCCAAACCGCAGAATTTCTCTGCCGTCTGTAACTGAGGGATGACCATCCCACTACAGTGTACAGGGCGCAATGATGGGTAGAATATGGGAGACCTGTGATGAATCTTAAAGCTCTGTTGTAGAGCGTGTCCAGTTTGGCTAAGGCACCGGTGGGACCCTGACTATAAAGAAAGTCTGCATAATCTATTAAGGAAAGAAAGGTAGTTTGGACCAATTTCAGTTTGGCGTCTCTTGTAAGGAAATTAATGATCCTAAAGAACAGGCCAAGTCTTTATCTGATTTTCTTAGCCAGCTCATCTATGTGGTCAGTGAAGGAAAAACTATGGTCTAGCCAGACCCCCAGGTACTTGAACTTTGTAACGTATTCCAACTGTTCATCGAGGATAGCGGTGATCTGCGGGAGTGTCCCAGCAATGGCAGGATTTGTTGCATGAGAAAAGGGTGAGAGGAACATTGATTTGGTCTTTTTTGCATTAAGAAGTAGCTTCTGTCTTAGTAGTTGAAGCTGCAGCTGAGTAAAATCACTTTGAAGCACTTTTTGGGCAGCATCAGGGGTGGGGCTACTAGCATACAGCACTGTGTCATCTGCGAAGAGGTGTATTTGTGCTTGTTTAATGGAGACATCTATGCTGTTGATATAGATAGCAAAGAGCAAGGGGCCTAGAATGGAGCCTTGAGGTACACCCCTCAACAGGGGTTTTGGTGGAGAAGCTTCCCCTTCCACCTTTACTTGCTGGAGTTGGCCAGAAAGGAAGTTAGCAAACCATCTTAGGGATAGGGGTCCAGGCCAATATTCCAGCGGGATAAAAGTAGCAGACTGTGGTCAACAGTGTCAAACACCTTGCTTAGGTCCAAAAATACAGCGCGGACAAAGTTTTTATTGTCCAGCTCACATTGGCAGTCATTGGCCATCTTGGCTATGGCTGAGATTGTACTGTGTTGTGCCCTAAAGCCTGATTGTAGTGGATTGAGCAATTTTTCAGATTCCAGATAGTTGCGGAGCTGACAGTTCACAATTTTCTCCAACATTTTAGACATTATAGGAAGTAAGGAGATTGGCCTGTAATTATTAAGGTCACTAGGATCCCCTGACTTAAATAAAGGGACCACAATTGCAGTTTTCTAGATGAAAGGAAGATCACCTTGGGACAGGGATAGATTGAAAAGGCGTGTGATTGGGACTACAAGGACATGGTGGCCAACCTTTAAGAAATAAGGGTTGATGAGGTCGGCTCCAGCACTTTTCCTAGTGTCTAACTGTAGGAGAAGATCTTCGACTTTTTTCAGAGATGTAGGCTGCAGGGAGAAGGGTGTGCTAGAGATAGGTTTTTCTTGCTTGACTTCTCCAAGTTGTTGGTGGAGAGTATTGGCAGGCGAGGGGTCGAAGGCTAACCCTGCGGTAGCAAAGTGATTATTTAGGGAGTCGAGAATATTTGGTCTATCCGAGATGACAGTGTTGCCAATCAATATTTTAGTAGGTAAGGAATTACCCATAGTATGGCCTTCAATATCGTTTATCGTTCTCCAGAATCTGGTAGGACATGTTGAGGAATGCTCCAGCTGTGAGTGGTAGAATTTAACTTTTGCTACTCTGACCATTTTGGTGCAGAGGTTTCTCGCCTTCCTAAATGCGTTCCAGTCATTTGTGAGATTTGTTTTTCTGGTGGTTCTCCAGAGCACATCCCTACTCTGCAGAGCATCTTTCAGGCCTTCTGCAAACCACCAACACGGTTTATTTCTGATGTGGACTTTTTTTAAGGGAGCATACTTGTTTAGTGCCCCTAACACAATATCGAAGAAGATGTCATATACTGCAGTAAGGGTTTTAGCTAAATAAAAATCCTGCCAATGCAAGGAGTCTCTTAGCTCTGTGATATACGCATGGGCATCAAAATTACTTGTACACCTTTTAGTAGAGAATTTTAATGTGGTTGTAGATTTATAGGTAGATCTTACACATACGATGCAACAGTGATCATTATTGTCAGGGAAAAGGACACCAGTGTGGGAAAATAGGTGGGGTTTACTAACTAAGATGATATCCAGCTGAGTACTATTTTTGGGGTTAAGCCTGTTAGGACGAGTAGCCTCATTTATTAGCTGAGACAACCCAAGGGAATCGCAGAGCATTTTCAGGGGAATAGATGAGTTGGATAACCTATCTAAATTGAGGTCCCCCAGGATGATGTACTCTGATGGTGAAGATCCCAGGATGTTACTAAGCTGATTCAGCAACTGTAATAAAGCCGACGGAGGCCTGTAGCACCCTATTATGCATAACGAGACTCTGGTAGCAATTTCAACTCTTAAGGATAAGCTTTCAAATGCTTTTGGAACAGAGGTCGAGTCGATAATAGAGACAGGGAATTTATCCTTGATGTAGATGGCTAACCCGCCACCTCTTGACTGCCTGTCGGCTCTTAACAATGAGTAGGAAGGAATGTATACTGAATTGTTACTGGTTGCTGGATGAAGCCAGGACTCCGTGACTACCAAGACATCTGGGCAGTATGATATGCCCAGGCCTGAACCGATGCAATTTTTTTGATAAGCTGCATACGTTAACATACAGGAAGCTTAGCCCCTTAAAGTTTTGTAGCTCAGCTGGCGATTCAATAACTGCAGGGGGGGCCTGGATTTAGCCTAACATTACTTGAGCACTGCAGTAATAAGAGCAAAAGTTTCCTGTAGAGACCTGGGAGGAGTTTGGATAGCTGAGCCTTTTTCCAGTGTAGGATTCAACAGAAATAGTATACGGAGCCCTGAGTCTGGTTCCTGTTGGGCCTAGCACTGTCTTCAGTAGTACCTTGACAGAGCGAGACAATGGAATTATGGAAAAGTATGCAGATAGATACATGTCCTTAGGGGCCAGCTCTATGATAGTTCCTGTGTGCCATTGCAGAAGGTGGGCCAGTTGTGGGATGGGGGAAGAATAGAGCACATGTAAGCTGATCTAAATGGTTAGAAATAACCAGGCAGATCAACATAGTATGAGAGCCACTCTCCACCCTGGCAGTTGTCTGTGGATACAAGTTTGAGTCCAAGGAACATATGGTGAGCAAGGACAAACAGGAGATCAGGTAAGAAGCCCTCATTCTAAGACTAAACCCCATTGAACACTGCTAATAATTATCAGTGGAAGGGATATATCAGAGGATCAATAATAATTCTTTCCTACTGAGTAGAATATAGAAGCAGAAGTATTTTGAAGCAGTAACCCTGCTACAGCTGTAAGACAGGCATGGATACCTAAATTAACTTTTAGCTTTAATAGGACATAAGGGTTCAGTAAGCATACAGTAAGCTTAGATGCCTAAGATTGATAGGAGGAGGGGATTAATGTAGGCAGTAAGAACCAATGACAAGAAGTCTGAAAAGAAGTAGGTGGAGATTATGAGCATTTAAGGGTGACCTAGGAGGGGGTGGGGGCGGGAAGAAAAGTCAGCCAAGTAGTTAGCACAGTTGAACAGTTTGAGCTTGCATAGTTTCAACAAAAAATGGCTGTGGACCCAGCTATATCCAAGGCATAGGTGAGCACCTAGCTGAAGGCGGCTTGCTAAAAGCCCTGGAGGTCGGGTACAGCTAAAAATAACTTCATTTGTTGCGAGGATGGAAAATAAAATAAGCTTACAAAGCAGTTAGAAGGCTACGACCATGGACAGAATGACCGGCCAGTCAGGGAGCCCTAGCAGGCATGCAGCTAATGGGATCATAACCTTTGCCAGGCACGGAAAGTTGAAATTCCAAGTAGAGTACACGCAGGTCGGATCCGAATCAGTGTCCACACAGCTCATGAAGAGCCACTGCTGTGCTCCAAAAGATGCTTCGTACCTGATCCAAATCATGGTACCTAAATCATAAACTGCTTCTCAATCAGAAAAAAAACAAGTCTATGGTCTTCTGCAGCCCCCACAACAAAAACAAACAACTCCACCTCTCCATTACAACTGAACAAGGAGTCATCCTAGAGCAAACACAATCGTTCAAGTACTTCAGCATCACCCTTGATCCCCACCTCTCACACGCTGTCCATATCAGCAATGTTGCAAAGTCTGTCAATGCAAGGTTAGGCATATTATTCCGGCATAGGAAACACCTAACCCCAGAAGCACTGTCAGTGGCCGTCCAAAGCTCCTTCATCAGCATCATAGACTATGGTCTTATCATATATAGGTTTGCAACTACCACTGCTCTCAAACGTATCACAACCTCCCTGAATAAGGCCTGTCGTCGCATCACTAACTCACTTCGCCATACCCACACATGTGACCTTTATTCCCAATCTGGATGGCTTCAACTGGACAGACACATAAAATACCAAACCTGCATCATGGCCAAGAAAATTATAATGGGGCTTGCCCCACCTGGTGTCTGTGCCCTCCTTAAACCTAGACATAGGAACGTCACTACAAATAGATCCAATTCCCATCTACTATATATCCCATGATGTTGCATGACCCAAGGACAAAGATCATTCGCCTATCGGGCATCCAACTGGCTCAACTCTCTTGGCAGCGACATAGTGACCTCTCCAACACTCGGCCTCTTCAAGTCCAAGCTGCACCTCTCACTGCTTGTATCCTGCGATTGCCCATCTTAACATTTCCACCATTCCAGCTGCAAATGCCCCAGCACCCAGCACTTACAATCAGTCTTTGCACCCCTAGCACCTTACCTGTCATATTCCCTCGACAAGGCCCCCTGGCTGCACTGTCTCATGCCCTCACCCACCTCCCCCCCATATCTCCACTCCTGCCCCAGCCCCAACCACCTCCTGTACTCCCCCTTACCTCTTGCACCCCCCCCCTCAATCTCCTACCCTCACTTCCCCCACCACCCACCACCCCTTCCCTTGTCTTGCTCATAGCTCAAGTCTTTGTACTGGTTATTACATGTCTGTAAGTCAATGACTATATGTTTGTAACTAAAAATGATGACTGTTGCACATGCTGACATGGAACCTTCGTAAAAGAGCCTCAGCTCAAAGGTATTGTAATCCTAGATTGAAATAAATGAATAAAAAAAAAAAGACTCGGGTGCGGGAAGATTGGGCTCCTTGCACCATGGAGGTGCTGTGGCTTGTTCCCAACCACGGCAGCGGTCTCTTCCCGAAGGGTCTAGTGACATTAGTCGCTGATAAAATGTATATAGATAGATCTGAGGAGTTAGAAAAGTGCATTGAACATATTTCCACTTAATAACCTGAATGTTTTCTAGATCTAGTGAGCAATAGACATAACATCCTTCAAACATTATATAATATATGACCATGTTACAAGTGCATTAAGCCACTCTGAAGGTGGCATCTAATGGGGAATTAATGCATGGTTGGGTGGTAGTAGGCACTCAACCTGCGGTCTCGTACCACAACCCCCCCAACCATACATTAATTCCCCATTAGATGCCATCTTCATGGTGGCTTAATGCTTACCTTTCCTTCCTCAAGTGTGGGTTCCAAAGCTGGCCACAATACTTCAAGTGAGGATGAACCATGGTTCTTTACAGGATCTGCATTACCACTTGCCTTCTGCTGGTGATCCCTCCCCCTGTGCACTAAAACAGCCAATTTGCATTGCCCTCAGCCCTACCACACTGTGCAGATGCCTTCATGTACTCGATTCTTAACACCCATAGAACCCTTTATTCTGATGTGAGCTGCACTACTACCCCATTCATCCCATAGTATATTCATAGCCTAGGCAGTGCAAAGGGGGACCAGACATTTTTTAGGTATGTAAGCAAAAGGCAGAAGACCAGGAGTAGATTGTAAGGTTATAAAGAGAAGGGAAGGGGGGGAAGGGTCTGCATATGGGGACTGGGAAAAGTCAGACATCCTGAACAAATACTTTTTTCAGTGTTCACAGAGGAAGGAGAAGGGAAGGGCCACAAAAAAGTGACAGGAGCATTGGAAGGAGGAAGGTGGATACTAGTCCATTTTCAGAGGAGAATGCTCTGAAAGGGCTTGCTAATCTGAAGGTGAACAAAGCAACTGGGGCCAGATGGGTGCATGCAAGGGTATTGAGGGAACTAATTGAGGTACTGGCTGCCCTTCTGACACTCCTATTTAGCAGCTCATTGGAAACAGGAGAGGTCCTGGTGTACTGAAGGAGGACAGATGTAGTCCCACTTCACAAGAGGTAGCAGGGAAGAGGCTAGCAATTATAGGCCAGTCATCCTGACATTGGTAGTGGGAAAGATAATGGTGTTACTTCTGATGGAAAGGATTGTGGAATATTTTAAATCCAATGAAATCTGAGGCAGCATGGATTCATGGGGTGGTTATATCAAATGAATTAGGTATGTTTGTTGAAGTGACCAAGGAATTAGATCTGGGTGGACCGGTGGATGTGGCCTACCCAGATTTCAGTAAGGCTTTTGACACTGTTTCACATAAGAGGCTAGTGAGCAAGCAAGATATCTTAGGAGTGGGTACAAGGGTGGCAGACTCAGTAAGAAATTGATAAGAGGATAGGCAACAGAAGGTAGTGATAACAGGCATTCACTCTGAGGAAGGTTGACCTGAGAGTGCCTCAGGGATCAGTGCTGGGACTGGTCTTCTTTAATGTCTTTATAAATGACATTGCAGAGGAGCTGGAAAGGAAGGTCTGACTCTGTGTGGGTGACACCATGATATCCAATAAGGTGTACACTCCGGGAGGGGGGGGGTAGAAAGGATGAACAGAGAACTGAGAAAGCCTAAAGCATAATCAAGGATATGGCAACTGGGTTTCAATGTGAAAAAGTGCAAAATAATGAACTGACGGCTTAGAAACCCAGGGACACAGTACAAAACAGGAGGAGTGATACTGATGACCATTAAGCAGGAAAGAGACCTGAGAGTAATCATATCAGACAGCCTCAAGGTGGCCAGTCAGTGCAATAAGGCAGTTGAGAGGGCAAGCGGGATACTGGGGCACATAGGGACAGGTATCACCAGCACAAAGAGGGAAGTGGTATTGCATTAGTATAGATCACTAGCAACACACCATTCAGAGTACTGTGTCCAGTTATGGAGACCACATATCTGGAAGGACATTGACAGAGTTGAGCTGGTCCAGTGGAGGGTAATTAAATTGGTGTAGGGTATAGACACCCAGCAAGAGAGGAGGGAGTGGGGGGATATGATACTTTAAAATACCTCACAAGGTGAAATAAGATACATGAGGGTGAAATAAGGTACACGAGGGATGTGCTGAGAGATGCCCTGCATGGGCACCTCATCCCCCACCTCCAAAAGAACTGTCCCGGCAGTCCCAGGACTGCACCACACTGAAAGCTTCCTGACCAGCAAGCTGCCTTAGGCTGTGCTTAGAGTTGCCCTGCACAGGTGCCTCATCCCCTGTCTGCACGAGAACTGCCCCTGTAGTTCAAGGACCTCACCACATCGAAAGCCACCCAGCCAGTAAGCCGCCTTAGGCTGTGCTGAGAGTTGCCCTGCATGGGCGCCTCATCCCCTGCCTCCACGAGAACTACCCCAGCATTATAGGATGAAACCTCATCAAAAGCCAGCTGTTACTAGCCTGTAAGAAACTGTGGAATTTACAGTTCTTTGGTTCTTGGCTATTAACAGCTATGATAGAAAAGCCCCACTGCTGCTTTACGCTGGTTCCCCACCATTCCCCCACCCGCCCACGTTGTCTGAAGTCTTTGTTATATAGACCACTGTCACATGATGCCCTCTCTGGAGTCTTTGTTATATAAACCACTGTCACTTGACTTTAATTTACTAAGCCCCAGTTCCTCACTAGCTCCTTATACTAAGGTACCTCTAGAGGGCTTCCTCAGCTGATCTACTTCACCTGCAAACTTCTCCTGCATTTGTACGTTAACAAATCTTGCAGACATGTCACTGTATTCTTAGTGCACACTAACTCTGCCATGCTTACTCTTATTTTTCTATCTATCCTACTCCTTCCACTGCATTATCTCCCCACACCCTCTTACAATGTTATGCCACCTAGATCACCGGAACCTCTACTTCACACCCCATTGTTCAATTATACCATAAACCCTTCTCCTTATTGTCATGCATGGGTGCACTCGGTAATCCTACCCTGCACCTCCCTCACTTCTACTCCTAGCTACTATGCACTTTTAACCATATTAAGATTATACATATCACCTAGTTACTACCCTCAACTTATCAAGAGATCATCCACAGCTCTGCCATAGCACAAGAGCATGAAACGTCACTATATCATAATTATAATCCTGCTCCTGTCTGCCGGTGATATAACTCCAAACCTTGGTCCAACCCACTCTGCCACTAGCAGCACAATATACTCGGCCCTCAGTCCCACCACAACTAAACATTCTGACCTACCTCGTGGTCTCAGACTTATCCACCTCAACATATGCAGCTTTTTACTAAAAATAGACCTACTGCAGCCACTTGTGGTCACCCTTGCTCCCTATATCCTTATACTCTCAGAATCCTGGCTAAATAATAAAACATCGAATGAAACTATCTCTATCTCTGGCTATGCCATCACTTGCTAAGACTGAGCAGATCGAGGTGGTGGTGTAGCAATGTATGTCTCTTCTAATATCTAATATTCCACCATACTATCTCTTTCCCTCCCAGCGGCCTACAGAGTTTTGATCATAAGGCAATCCATCCCTTTTTCTACACCCATATTTGTAGCCAGGATTTACTGCCATCCTGGCCTTTACCCTCCAAAACCAATGAACTCATCAACACCATAGTGTCCAAAATATCTACTGGTGAACTATACAGTTTGGAGGATTCCAAATTAAACTGCTTGGACACCTCACTATGCCAAGTATGGAGTACCATAGGGGCTCACAATCTGTCTCAATTAATTCATTAACCCACCTGAATTAGCACTAAATCTAACAACCACTCATTGATTGACTGGGCACTCATGTCTCATCCTCACAGGATCATAAAGTCTGGTATATGTGTTAAGTGATCACCACATGATCTACCTCATACGCAAAGTCCACAGGCCCAAGGTCATGCAAATCCCTAGATTTATCACCCCTCCTCCACGACTTAGGTCATACAAACTGGTCCACTGTCTCGTTGTCCAACAACATCGACGCAACTCTCAATTATTTCAAAGAGAAGTTGCTAAATGTCTGGAACAAGTATTCCCCCATCAGGTGATCCAGGGTGAGGGGGAAATCATCTACCATGTGTTGTGCCTTAACTCCTAGCCTGCCACAAGGCCCATGAACAGGCTTCAAAGATCCATAAAGCATCCAAACAGCCTAGCGATCTTAAAACTTACTTATGCCTCAGGAATGCTTGCACAAAAGTGACCAGGTTGGCCAAAATGGAGTACTTCAGGTCATCCTTTCAAGATGATATAAGCAACCCTTCTAAGTTCTGGAAGATTGTTCATGCTCTGTTCACCCCTCCCCACTAAACCACCAATTCCTGTAATCAAAAAATAAAAACTCTCCCATTACCTTACCTCACTTAGTCACTTCAGAGTATAACACCTATTTTACATCCTGCGCCTCTGCCCTACTGTCTTCTCTGGCAGCAGCTGCTCCACTGACTGCCTTGGCACCCCCTATAAACAAACATCCCATTCATGACGGTTTCTCATTTTCCCAAGTTTCTCCTACAGTCACCCTGGAAGTTATTCTGGCTTCAAACCCTTCTAAAGGCAGCTCTCTGGATGGTCTCAATCTTAAACTCCTTCACCTATCATCACCAGCAATCTCCTCTCCACTGTCAGATATTCTAAACCTTTGCTTCTCCTCAGCCACAGTCCCTACAGCCTGGAAGCATGCCACTGTCTTGCCTCTCCCACAGGGTGGTAACCCCACCTCTCCAGGCAATTACCGCCCCATATCCTTTCTCCCCATCATAGCAAAGGTACAGGAGCATTTGGGGTTTGCCCAGCTCAACTCCTATCTATCAAACTCCTGTTTTTTCTCACCTTTCCAATCTAGATTCAAGAAACACCACTTCACCACCACCACCTCCCTGCTTAGGCTTATTGATACTATCCTCTCTGGAATGGCCAAGTCATGTCTGCCATCTTCATCAGCTTAGCCAAGGCCTTTGATATGGTTTTCCACTCCCTGCTTCTAGACATCCTCTCTGCAGCTGGCCTCTCCAACTCTGCTACCAACTGATTCAAATCTTATTTTGTGGGACACACTCAAGCAGTGAAAACTGCTGACTCCACCCCCGATAGAAACAGGAGTACCACAGGGTTCTGTCCTTGGACCAATCCTATTCTCTAATTTTCTAAATCATCTGCCATCAATTTGCACTTCTGCCTCCATTCATATGTATGCAGATGATGCTGTCCTGTACCCCACTGGACAGTTTCCTTACAATGTAGCCACCATACTCCAGCATGACTTCAATAAAGTTCAACAATGGTTTAGCTCTCATCAACTCTTTCTCAATGTCACAAAGATGTTTTCTATGACTTTCGGCAAAGGCTGAGACTCTCTAGGCTCCAACCAAATGCCCTTTTTCCACACCCTTGATGGAACTACTCTGGAGGCTACTTCCTCCTTCAGATACCTTGGGGTCTGACTGGATCAACACCTCAACTTTTCTGGACACATGGATGCCATCCTGAAAAAACTATGACCCAAGTTAGTGCCCTATACAGGAACCATAGTAGCATACCTCTGCCAGCTAGGTGGGAACTTGTCCAGAAGATAATTCTCCCTATTTTCAACTAATGCAATGTTGTTTACAGAGCTGGTCCCCAAACTTTCCCAACCAGACTGAATACCTACTTCAATTCCTTCTGCCACTTTGCATTAGATTTTTTCCCCCCTTACACACCACTGTAAACTGTACCATGCTCTAGCCTTCCCATCGCTTATCAATAGATGTCACACACATACTGCCAAATTCACCTCCAAATTTAGGTTTGGCTCACTACCCAATACCTGTCATCCTCTCTTGCCATCCCTCCACCCCCTACCCACCGCCTCAGTTCTTCTGACATGCAGAGAATGGCTATCCCTCACAGATCAACCACAGTAGGCCAGACTGCATTCTCTCCCTACTTTCCCAACCTGTGGAATACATTGCCCCACCAGATAAGGCATTCCTCTTCCCCATACTCTATCTCACTAGCCCTACATAACTACTTCTCCTTCAACTGCACCTGTACTTAGCTACTCTACTTAAACTGCACCCACACTTAGTTACCCAACTTCATCAAGCTCTCCATTTCCCAATCCTTCCTCATTCTACCTATTCCTATCTTCTCATTGCTTCCTAGTTAGCCCATTCCTATCTCCTCACACTCTCCACCCCTTCTGCCCACAACAATTACCTCATCCCCCTTCCTGCCTGTGTTATACTTCATCTCCCTTTCCTGCTACTACAGCACTCCTCCAATCACCACCCAACTCCCTTCCCTTCCCTCCTCTTAACCACACACTCAACGACAATCTAACTTTACTATCCCCCAGTGCAACAGAAGTGGCACTACTAGCTCTTAGGCAACAAATAATGCTCCCCTCTACATCTGTGGTATGTTATTTTATACAAATTAGCACTTGCTTCCTCCTGAGGAATACGATGTATATATAGTTAGTTCTATTACTGTTTTCCTATCACTACCTATCCAGGCTCCAAACATTGTATTGGCAAACTGCTGATTCTATTTGTTTTAGCATTCCAGTGTCTATATTGCCTTTGTATTGTATCTGTTCACTTGTCAAGCCTTGTAATTCTATATATCTTGTCAATGATGCCATGAATGTGCTATGTATTTCCTGGACCCCTTTCCCCCAGGATGCACTGTGAGATGAGCAATCTGGTTGCTCAGTGTGCCTTTCCTGGTGAAACTTTTCAGTAAATAAATAAATACATTTTGCAGAAAAAAGATGCTAAAGGACAAGGGGAAATGATGAGAAGCTGGAGAGGGATAGATTTATGAGAAATTTGAGGAAATACTTCTTCACAGAAATAATTGTGTATTCCTGGAACATCTTCCTGCAGAAGTGATGGAGAGAAATACAGTGATGTAGTTCAAGAATGCATGGGATAGACACTAGAGAACCTTTGAGAAAGAGAAGAGGGTGGGTGAATGAGCCAGAGATGAAGTAGGATCTGAAGTGATACTGCAGACAGAGAAAAATGGGCAGACTAGGTGGCCAAGCAGTCCTTATCTGCTGTCAAATTCTGTGTTTGCATGTTGTTTGTTTCTTGGCGTCTATGTTCATTACCTTGTGTTTTTCAAATTAAATTTCAGCTGCCACGCCCTGGAGCACATATTCAGATTTTCAAACTCTTTCTTTTTGGCTTTTATCCCCTCCTCAATGTTCACTCAATCAAACACCTTGGTGTCTTCTGTAAACAGGCATCTTTCCTGGAATCCCCTCCCCATGTCATAAATACTGTAAATATCTTTAATAGAATGGTCAATGACTAATCCTTGGGGGACTTTGCTTATGGTCTTCCTTTCTCATTTGCAGTCTACATTTAGGATCACCCTTTGAGTTCTCCCACTCAGACAGTTTTTCACTCACCCACTGTACAATCTTGCCCCCACCCCAGTAACTCAACTTCTTAATCAAACTCCATTGTGACTGAGACAAAGGATTTGCTAAAGTCTAGGTGCACAACACCAAACTCTTATTCATGCTCTTTGTTACCCAATCAAAACATTTAATCAAGTTTACTTGGCTCCAGTTCCCAACTTCCCACTGCTAAATCTGAGCTGCCTGGAATCCGGCAAGCTATTGGCTGCCAGGAACTCCACAGTGACTTTCTTTTCTTTTCTTTGCCTTTTCAGAACTCACCACATCTTCTTCTAAACTTCTGCTCTGAAATACTATAACCCCTTGAAAATGACCCATTGGGTTTAGCACCTAGACATAGTCCCAGTATTGATCAAACTGCTGCATAGAATTATTCACCTATCCACCACCTGCTCAATGTAGAAACACATTCTAAGGCCCATTTTGAATCCTTCTGTTCTAGTTTGAGGTTGTACCTCTTGGTGGTTGCTCTCTGTCTTAAGTAGCCTGTGGAGTCTACCATATTAAATCCCTGCATGCATTTGCACCTTTCTACCATATCACCCCTTTCCCTCCTACCCTCCAGAGATATGTGTTTTGATAGACTCATTTTACCTCATATGTCTTACCCAGATATTTTTTGCAGCCATCCTTCTGATAGTCTCTGACCTCTTCATGCCTTTCTTTTTTTTTTGTCAAGTCTCTTTCTCTCTCCTCCTGTCCAGAACTATTTCAGGCTGCCTCACTTGCCTGATCCGTTGTACCACCCGCTGTGTTCCCCGCCATCTTCAAAGTCATTACAACCCCCAGGGATATGGGGGGCTACTGCTCTGGAGCGATCTAAGGAGGCAGTGGTGGAGAACCAGTTTTGGGCATGTGGGGGCGGCACTGGAGGAGCCATTGCCTATCTAGCAGGAGGGTTTTTTTCCCCTTATATGCCCTCCTCCTCCTCCCCCTCCCCCATGTGTGGTGCACATCCCGACATTGCGGCATATGGCAACACTGCCTGCATCAGGACACGCTGTATACATGTGGTCCAGAGCTCTGTAGTGCCCCCGGTCTCCACCAGGGGTTGCTTGAGCTCTGGATATCCAATGCCCTCCTCCTCCCAGGAGAGGAGAGCAGCCCAGCAGGCTGTCAATCCAATCCCTCCACTGCCGACCCCCTACACCCAAACTCGCTCCCGAACCAGGGTTACCAAGATGGTGCGAGGTGTGGTATCCAGTGCCTCAACCCTCAGCACCACCAGGCCGGCTCCTGTCTTTCTTTAGTCACATGTTACTCCAGATATGATCTAAATAATGATCTGTACAGCAGTAATAACACCTCTATGCTGAGACTTGTGGAACCCAATCTGATGCTGCTCAGCATCCTGTTAACTTTCTCATATACTGTATTTGGAAAGAGACTTTTAAACTTGCTTATCACCCAACAAGACCCTTTCCACTTTTGAGACCGCTACTTTGACCCAACTGATGCATTACTTCATCGGCATATTTTTGTTTCCAATGTACTTGACTTGACTTTTTTGTGATCGAATTTCAATGCCAAAAATCTGGACCACTGTTATGATTTTTCTACATCCAATTTCAGACTGTTAAGTCCCTTGTCATTATTCACTTTCCCACAAACAGTAGTTTAACATCATCTACAGAAAGACTATTTTATCTTGTAACTCCAACCCAGTGTCATGTAGCTACATGCTAAAGATGAGCAGCTCCAGGACACAACCCTGTGCCACCCACTTTTAAAACCTTGACATCAGAGTGTTTCTCATTCAGGACCATAGTTTGAGCTCTATCTATCAACCAGCTCCATACTATGGCTATCAATGTTTTCATGGAAAACAAGGTTTTCCACAGACATTCATAGTCATCCCTGTTCTTTTCTTGATCCTTGGCTATACAGACAGGGTGACTTTACTACAAACCACCAAAAAAGACACAAACACACAAAGCTTAGAACCATGCACTTTTATCACAGAATTTAATCATGTAGCAGGACACATAGGTAATGTACTACACAAGAACTGGCCAGTATTAATGGGTGATACTGAAGTCAGCATGGCTGTTGGGGCCAAACTGCATGTTTCCTTCAGCAAAGGTAACAACCTCAGAGATAAACTCCTGAGGAGTAGAACCTCTAAATTTAACCCCACACAAACTACTTGGCTACCAGTAAGATTCAGTGGGTTTTTTATAAATGTAGTCATTGCAATATCTGCAAATATAGTCTAGCAAGCAAAAACTTCATACACCCTAAATTTGATAACATGAGATTTGACATCAGAGAACTGATAACTTGGAATCGTCGGCTGTAATGCTCATGCCAATTAACCCCCACCTTGCAGCCAGTGACAGGTATCGAAGTGTGCCTTGGGGTCTTCTGCCCCAAAGTTCACCCCATTCTTCTGTACCACACCCACTTCAGTTGGGGTAAGAGTAAGGCGCAAAGACCCCAAGACACACCTTGACACCTGTCACTGGCTGCAGGGTGGGGGTGAAATGGCGTGAGCATTATGGCCGACGATCCCAAATCACCACCCCGACATTCCATATTTTCAACATAGGATTTTTGTGACCTCACCTCATCAACAGTGGCACTATTATTTTGTTACTCAATCTGGAAAGGTGATTTTGCACAGCTACTGCACCATTTGGTGTCACAGGTGTGAAGACACATTTCGGGCAGGATGTGAAACATGACGGCTATACTGTTCATGAGGAGGTGTGAAAAAATGGAACTGTTGAAAAACTGGAATAAAAATATTATAAATTGGTGAAATTACAAGTGTGCGTAGAGACTGTGCAACGCATGCCTGTAACGCAAAAATATTTTGCAATTTTTTTAACAAATTTTCAGCATGGCCATTTTTGGACCTCTCCTCATGAACAGTGGCACTGTGATATTGATAATCTGTTTGAAAGCTGATTTTCCACATTGTCATTCTGTGCCACAAGTGTGAAAACTCATTTCGGGCAGGATGTGAAAAATGACACCTCCTCATAAACAGTATAGCTGTAATTTTTCACATCCTGCCCAAAATGTGTTTTCACACCTGTGGCACCACATGGCACAGTTGCAGTGCAACATCATCTTTCCAGATTGAGTAACAAAATAATAGTGCCACTGTTCCTGGGGTCACAAAAATCCCATATTGAAAATCTGGAGTGTCAGGGGTGTGACTTGGGATCATCGACTATAATGCTCATGCCATTTCACCCTCACCCTGCAGCCAGTGACAGGCATCGAGGTGTGCCTTGAGGTCTTCAGCCCCAGTGTTCACCCCATTCTCCTATACTGCACCAATTTCAGCTTGGGTAAGCATAAAGCCCAAAGACCCCAAGGCACACCTCGACACCTGTTGGTGTCTGCAGGGTAGGGTGAGGTGAAATGGCATGAGCGTTATGGCCAATGACCTAAAGGCACACCCCCAACACCTGTTAGTCTATGCAGGATGGGGTTGGCATCAGTTCAGTACTTCACTGCCATTCGTATTATGCATCTCTCTCTAACTTCTGCACTGCCAATGCCAATGCCAGCAAGCAAACAGTAGGCATTGACAAATGCTTGTTATAATTACCAGTGATGATTTGTTCAAAGAAATTCAGTTGCTTTCCTAAGAAGGTCCTTGTTAGTTAAATGATTGCCTTTCTTTGACACAATCTTCACTGGAAAGTATAAAAACAAGCTATTACACATTGCCCCCTTTAAACTCTATGGAGCATCTCCTTGTGCTGTTCCTTAAGTAATGCAGCAAACTTTCGCCATTGACAAATGCTTGTTGTTACATGATGTCTGTGACTGTATACAGCTGTTTGATTATTTTAATTAAAAGCACTATAAAATGGTTGCCCTTTTCCAGTAAGCTCCACCCCTGAGGAAGACTCATTGCAAGTCGAAGTGCTGGGCAAGCTTTGGAATGATTTTCTGTTGACCTTTGTCCAGGTTTTCTTTTACAATAAAGCATTTTTTTGATTTCTACTTTGCCTGGACTTGGAATTTCTCTTAAAGGTACTCAGTGCAATTATGTCCTGAGTATTTTGTTTGCTACTGGGTTGGCTGCCCTTTCAGTAATTGCATCACCCAGATTTTGCTAATCGTAGCACCACTCTTTTTGAACTGCTTTAACCCAATTTGTGGTTTGTTAATTATTCATGGACAAGCTTTCCAAGGCTGATATACTAATGCCTGGAAAAGCTACACAATCAAGAGAGACTAATCTGGTGAACAGAATCAATTTTTAATGTTGTAAATAAAAAAAATCATTATAAAATAACATTTAAAACTATTTCAGTTAGGAGCCATGACTGTGCATGATCTAAATAGGCAGGGCTGGCAGTATAGCCTAGAGGTTAGTGTAATGAGCTGTGAACGAGCTTGGTACATCCAGCAGACCAGACCTGGGATTGATTCTCACAACCTCCACTTGCATACTGAGTGACTCTGAGCAAGTCACTTAACTACCCATTGTTCCCAGGCTGCCCCTGAAAAAAGGCACTTGTGCCTAGTGGGCCTTAACCGGTTACCAAAGACTAAAATAAAATACATATTTTTTATGTTTGTTCTTGATAATGGTTTTCAATTTTTTTTCTCTATACTAGTCAAATTTATTTTCATATCCTGTTTAAGATTGTATCATTGATGGCATCCTGGTAAAAATATTGACACTGAAGTATCACATTCGCAGTACCACATTCAAGCTATTTATAATACAGAGTCTACTGTAAACCTGTATAAAATATTTATGTTTATCAGTTTAGCCTTATTTTGAGATGTATCCACTTAAGCTATTTACTGGATTCAAGATACTGTAATTGGAGTTACAAGTATCAAGCCCAAATGTGAATATTTTATTTAAATTTATGACTCCTTTCATTAATTTTATTTCTAGTTAACCTTTTTTTTCAATTTATGCTACATTTAATTTTAGCAAACTGTAATCCATCCAAAAGTTTGCCAGGAACAGTTTCATTCTCAGACTAATTAATACTGTAATATATTGATGCCTTTTTTATGTACATAACAATCAGTCACTTGGAAATCTGTAGTAGAGGCAGTATAGCACAGTGGTTATAGGCTCAGAGCTGCAAATCTGGTGACATCCAGCAGACCAGACCTGGGTTTGAATCCCACAGCTTCCACTTGCATACTGTGTGACCCTGAGTAAGTCACTTAACTTCCTTGTGCTCCCAGGTCGCTCCTGTAAAAAAGCTTTCAGCTTAGTGTGCTACTCCTGGTTAAACAATTAAATAAATAAATTGATTCTGACATCAAGAATTCATAATACTATCATCCTGACATCAAAACAATGACAACACAGAGTAGAATGCAGCCAGATCTCATGCTCAGCTCTTGTCAGCAGTCGCTTCTGTCACAACTTTCAAATCTCTAATGGCAAGTGACAGGAGCATTGGGAACTGCTGTAATGGCATGCACAATGGACTCTATTCTCAAAGCCCTAGTGGTGGCGCAAGGTGCCTGTGCTGAACAATAATGGTGCAAGTGGTACCTTGCACCAAAATTGGGCAGTGAAACTAGTCTCAATGGCAGTCTGCCTCAAACTGGCTGTGCACCACCCATGTGCTCAGAAATGAGCGGCAACTTGTTGAAAGGGGGATTGTGGAAGGTGCAAGTGGTCACATCCCTTAAAATGGGATTTCAGAAACTCGTCCAAAGGACAAACTTTTCAGTACCCTTATACCAGCCAAGGCTGGTCTAAAGGGACTTAGAAAATCTCTCTCTGAGAGAGTTGACACGAAGCAGCAGTATCCCTCGGGCCCCAGCCCATGGCCCTAATAGTGGCCATGTCCGGTAAATCAAAGCACCAACATGACCCCCTCCCCAAACCCTGAATGTTCCATTACCCCAGATAGTAAAATGAGCATCATGCCCCATCCCCAAACCCTGATTGTGTCATTGACCCAGACAGTACAGTGAGTATTATGCCCCATCCCCAAACCCTGATCATGCCAAGCACTGTATAATCAACATTATGCCACACTATGCAATTCCTGATGCCACAAAATCCCTGAGAAGCCCACAGCCTACTGATTTAGTGGTACCCACACTCCCACATCCCAGCAGGAAGTATCCACCACCCAAAACTCCCCATCCCATAAAAGAGCCAACACCAGCACAGCCCTCCACTCACCTTGGCAGCAGGCACTGACTCAACTGTCATGTAGCCTGCTATACATTACAGTGTATGCACATTACATACACTATACTGTACATACAGCAGACTAACAGTTCAGTTGGTGCCAGCCACAGAAGTGATTGGAGGGCTGTGCCTGTGCCGGCTCTTTTATGGGATGGGGGATGTTGGGGGTGGATACTACTTGCTGGCATGAGGGTATGGGGCACACTACATCACCAGGCTGTGGACTTTTCAGGTATTTCATGATATTGGGGATTGCAGAGGGGGTCATGATGTTGATTATACAGTACTTGGAATAATCTGGGATCAGCGAGTGTGACATGATGCTCATTTTACTATTTGAAGCAGTGGCACAATTGGGGCTCAGGGAGGGTGGGCTGCTTGCCCAAGAGGGGCTGGGGTGGTTCACAGCCATCTAGCAGCTTGTGACGTACACTGTCTCTGTTTGTTGCCTGGCCCTAGTTGCTGCAAGCCATGGGTCTTAACTGCTGGGACCCTGCACAATGGAGTTTGCCCTTTAAGGGGCAGACCAGGTTGTCCTGGTGCACCCATTCCCTTTCCATCAGGATGGTGTGTTCAGAAGGGGAGGGGAAGGGGAAGGAAGGGGAGGGGAGGAGACAAGGGATAAAACAATGGTCAGGCAACAGGAAGGGAAGGGGCAAGTGGAGGTACATAAGGGACAGCACAGAGGGTCTCAGCCACATTTTGCTGGAGTTTTGATTTTTTAACTACATCAGAACTACAGCACGTCAGATTGGCAACTAGGATCTTATTGGGGAGCTGAGGTTCGTGCATTACAGACAAGAATGTAAGGCAAGAAACAAGTTGGAGTTATAAAAAAAAGAAATGGCACTGTGTAGGGATGCATGTAGAGAAGGAATTGTGTGGAAAAGTCCAGGTCCAGAAGGACTGATTTATAAGCTTTGCACAGACAGATGCTAGTGTCGGTTGCCTGGGAAGAGGATCACTCGTGGTAGGCAACTGAGCCATGGAGGGGAAGTGGTAGAAGGCTGTACAACATGGGACAAGCCTGGGATGCTATGTTAAGAAAGGCTGTGCCTTGTGTGATGGCAGATGGAGGTTTCCCTAGCAAAGGTGGGCATTGTAGTGTCCAAGGGGCAGCTTGCCCTGGTAATGCATCCCCTGTTTATAATGGTTTGGGGACTCACAGTAGAATTGCATGCAGAAGCAGAGTAGGGAGGGTGAGATGTGGGGTTAGGAGGTAGAGGAGCAAGCATGTAGAAGCACCCACGAGTGATGACACATGGTGTGACGTCAGACGCCGTGGGTGCATTGCAGTGTGAGGCAGCACCTTTCAGAAGCACATGACACAGTAGATGGTGCCCTCTGGGTGATTTAAATTGTGTTAAGCTGCTTTGGGGAGAATCGGCCAAGGAGCAAGCAGGTAGAAGCACCCACGAGTGATGACCACGTGGTTGTGACGTCAGACGCTGTGGGTGCTTTACAGTGGGAGGCAGCACTTTTCAAAAGCACATGGCACAGTAGATGGTGCCCCTCTGGGTGATTTTAAGTGTGTTAAGTTGCTTTGGGGAGAATAGACAGAGAAGCAAGCAGGCAGAAGCACCCACGAGTGACTACAATGTGGTTGTGACATCAGACATCGCGGGTGCATTACAGTGGGAGGCAGCGCTTTTCAAAAGTGCATGGTGCAGTAGTGGGTGCCCATCGAGGCATTTTTCAATTGTATCCAAGTGGTGTTGAGAAGAAGCACAGTCGGAATCACGATGTAGATCGAAGCAGATGAGCAGGCCAGGACAGCTTCTGGTTCTTGGGGGCACAGTGTTGGCGAGAGATAGCATTTTTCTAACCGCGTGGCACAGCAGTCGGGATTCTCCATGGTGGGGATTTCAGTGATTTGTAAGAGAGTAGCAGGCCATGGAAGAGGTAGAGAAAAAGGGCAGAGGTGCCTAACAGGAGAGTGCCCGCGAGTGGCAGCGAGGGACAGCGTGGCAGGCCTAAGGCTATTGTGGGGGGAGAACCAATAAGAACACACAAAAGGGGTGATATGGGAGGCCCCTCATGAAAAGGGGTGGAGTGGAGGTCTGGTGACTGCGTGGGGGCAACGGGACAGGAGGGAGCAAGGGGAAGGGAGAGAACAGAACAGGTTTGGAAGGCCTGCAACCAGAAGTGTGCGAGGGCATGAGGGGAGGGCAATTTACAGGCCAGGAGGCCGTAAGACATAGCACAAGGAAGCAACTTGGCCATCAGTGATCAGAGGCTGGCTGGGGGGGTGAAGGAAGGAAGGCTAGCCCTGACAGGCCAGGAACATGTGGTGGAGGCCTCGGGGGCAGATTAGCAATACTTAGGCCTCCACGGGGGGAAGGGGGGTGAGCGCTTATGCAGGGAGGCTGCGTGTCACACCCCCGAAACTGGTACATGCAGGGAGGAGTTGTACAGGCCTAGAAGGCCACAGTAAGTGGCGCATGAGGTTTAGTGGCCATGAATACAGGCCAGGGGAACCACATGAAGGGAGGTTTTTCGGCATTGCTTGCCAGAGATGGGGAGGAAAAAACCAGGGCATAATGTCGGATTGGTGGTCTAAAAGGGGGGGATAAGCAACTCAAGGGACAGGAGCACAGTTTAGTGCAGAAGAAGGCACGTTTGGCTATTGGTCGGGAGGTTTCGGGAAGTAGGCCTGGCCCTGTGTGAAACTGTTACAGGCAGACTTTTAATAACGGGATTTTCTTGTCCTTTTCTTCAGTTATATCTCACAGGAGCAAGAAGGAATGAACATGGCACCAAGGAAGAGCAGGCCTTCAAAAGAGGACACCTACAGGGCAATAGTGGAACTGGCAGAGAAAGCCAATAGAATGTGGGAGCTGGTGGAAGGTGAGGAGCCTGGGAGATCCAGGGAGAAAAGAAAAGCAGGAAAGGAAAAAGGGAGCAGAGGGAAATGGGTAGCTGAGCCACGCAGCCCAACCAGGGTACAGACACCAACAGTGGCACCTACCAGGGTGGTTAGCCAAGTACCTCTGCAGCCCATTGACTTGGTACCATCAGTCCCTCCCCTGAACCAGATAGGAGTTCCCATAGTGGAGCCCGGACCGGATCCCCAGTGCACAGCGGTTCCTCCCCAGCCGCATTTAGGGCAACCACCCCTTCAACCAATGGGAACCATGGTCGAAAACCAGGTGAACAACAGGCAGGAAGGAACGGATAAGGTCACAGATAACTCACCTGACTCCATGTGTGACAACATTAAAGAGTATATAAGCCAAATTGTGTCAGCACTCGGGGCTGTGGGTTTGGGGCAAAGGAGTCAGCACTGGCCGAGATTAGGGTAGGAAAGGAGTGGCCAAAAGAAAAAGAGGAAGTAGGAAAAGATGGGAAAGGAACAAGGGAGATAGGAGCCCCGGGGATGAGACTGGGGGAACATGTCCCATTGGCCAAAAAAGAAAAATATATGGAAGGGAGAATATGTGGATATTTTCACTCTAGTAAACCAGGAAGTGGCAGCAAAATATGAAGAAACTGAAAATATAGGTAAGAGTGAAATGGCAGCAGCGGTAGTTTTGTTAGGAAAAAAGGAGGAGGACAAATTCACTAAAGGGAAGACTTGGGAAGGATGGTTTGTAAGTTTTGCCACATTCTCAGCAATCGTGTTGGAGAAGAGGCCTGAGTTGGGTATCCCACTCATTACATATTCATTGATAATCAGGAGAGCGAAAGAGAAGGGGAGAGTGGGATGGATATACTATGACGAATTCTTTCAGCAGAGAATGGTGACATATGGGGCTATAAGATGGGACACGAAACAACTAAACCTGTGGACAGACTATGTAACTGATCAGTCCATGCCTGAGGGAGAGCTTGGGAGAAAAGGTGCCGTGCCACTGAGGTGTTGCTGGGCCTACAATAGGGCCTTTTGCTCCTGGCCATAATGCTGCTTCTGGCACACATGTTTGAAATGTGGGGGATTACATCCAGCAAGCCGGTGCAGGACAACATGGGTCCAGGGAGCCCAGGGACATGGTGGGCAAGGGTCAGATCAACAGCTTTTTTGGGAACGGCAGGGAAATAAAGGGCAGACATGGAATAGAGGGGGGAGAGGCAGGGGACATGCCAGTAGAGGTTTTCAGAATCACTGACCAGCAAGGTCAGACATCATTCAGAGAGGGAGACCCGGGTGGAGAAGAAGGAAAGAAGACAAGGGAACAATTTAAAGAAGCTAGAACCCCCATCAGGATAGAGGCATGGAAAGAATGGCTAGACAGATACCCAAATAGGAAAACAGCAGTGATGATTAAAAAAGGTTTTGGCACAGGTTTTTCGTTGCAGTGTAAGGGCCCAAGGCAAGCAAGGGAGGCAAACAATTTGGCTTCAGTAATAGGGAGGGGGGTAATGTTAAGACAAAAAATAGAGAAGGAAAAGGCAGCCAGAAGAATAGAGGGACTATATGATAATCCCCCATTGCAGAACATGAGGATTTCTCCATTAGGCTTGGTTTGCAAAAAACAGGAAGGGGAATACAGGGTGATTCACCACCTATCCTTTCTGAAGGCAATTCAGTGAACGATTTTATCAGTGAGGAATATAGTAAAGTGACATATTCCACCTTGGAAGATGCAGTCCGGATCATCCGGGCAACTGCGGATGCATGGATGGCAAAGATGGACATAGAGTCCGCTTTCAGATTACTTCCGGTTAGGAGAGAGGACTGGGACATGTTGGGTTTTAAAGTCAGTGGACAGTACTATTTTGACAAAGCCATGCCCATGGGTTATTCTATAGCATGTGCGACATTCAAAGCCCTCAGCACATGTTTGCAATGGATATTTCAGGAAAAAACTGGGTATAGAGCAGTAGTTCACTATTTGGATGATTTCCTTTTTATAGGCAGTGGGAGAAGAGAGACAGAAAAAATGCTAGCCAGCTTCCAGGAGCTGTGTAAAGAACTAGGGGTTCCTTTGGCACCTGAAAAAACGGAAGGGCCCAGCAAAGTTTTAGAATTTCTGGGGATTGAGATCGATGCTCCGGGGGAAATATTTGAGCTGCCAGACAAAAAAGTGAAAAAAACTGAAGGAACTGATTCAGATACATACCAGTAGAAGAAGAGTACAACTAAAACAGATACAACAAGTATTGGGACATCTGAACTTCGCAAGCAGGGCTATCGGGCCAGGGAGAGCTTTCGCCAAAAGGTTAGCAAGGGTTACAGCCGGAGTGACCAGACCACACCATTGGGTGGACATGACAAAGGGAGTCAAGGAGGATTTTAAAGTATGGGAGGAATTCCTCAGGGACTATAATGGCTGCTCCTTCTGGCAGGAGGAATGGGTGTATAACACAGACCTTGATCTTTACACAGACGCAGCCAGGGGCCTAGGCATGGGGGGCTATTTGAGGGGCAGATGGTTCACAAAATGGTGGCCCACAGACTGGGTGAGAGACGGTAGGGTAAAATATACAACATTGCTAGAAATCATGCCCATCTGGGCGTGCACCCTGGTGTGGGGGGAGGAATTACGGGACCAGAAAGTGACATTTTGGTGTGACAACAGAACAGTGGTAGAGGTCCTAAAAAACAGGGGAGCCAGGTCAGACACAGTCATGCAAGTTTTGCATCTTCTGGTGCTAAGGGCATTGCAGTTGAACATGTCATTCAGAGCGAAACACATAGAAGGGTACACAATATCCTGGCTGAGATCCTTTTCTATCTGCAGCTGGACCATTTCCGGAGGCTGGCACCAACAGTGGAGAAGCAAAAAACGCCCATACCAACGAACATCTGGGATGTTGGCAAGAAGGAGCAGAACTGTTGTTTTGCAGCTCATGGGCACCTCGAACTCTGAGGGCCTACGATAGGGCCTGGCAAGTCTTTCAAATATTCAGGGCAACACACCATATGGAGGTAAGTAGGCCACTCACAGAAGAACAATTGGGAAAGTTCACCATACAGCAATGGCAAAAAGGAACAGCCCACACCACAATGGGGGTCTATTTGACAGGGATTAGTGTTGTCTGCAGTCTAAACGGATGAAAGGACCTGACAAAGTCATTGTTCATTAGAAGGATGATGCAGGGGTGGGGTAGGTTTAAACAAGGGTCAGTGGACAATAGAAGACCAATAGGAGAACAGTGGCTAGCAAAACTAAAGGAGGTGCTGCAGTCAATATGTAGATGAAAAACTGAGGCCCAGCTATTTCACACGATTTATGTGGTAATGTTTGCAGTGGCCATGAGAGTGAGTGAGGTGGTAGGCCATCGCAAAAATGACAAGGAGGGGGGATTAGAATTGGAAGACATAAGCTGGGTGATGAAAGAGATACAGATCAGGATTAAGAGGTCAAAGATGGATCAAAGGGGACAGGGTTGCATGGTGACACTAAAGAAGCATGGAGAGGGCGCAGTGTGCCCAGTGCAGGCTTTGTGGGCTTTTTCCGCAGAGCATGGGACCAGGATAGGGAGATTATTTGTGCATGGTGATGGCAGAAGGGTCACAGGTTACCAAAGCACAGCATTGCTCAAAAAAGGCATTTAATTCCAAGGGGAGGATCCAGTTAATTATTCATCCCATTCCTTGCGGATTGGGGCTGCCTCACAGTGGGCAGCGGCAGGCAAAACTGTGAATAGTATTTTGGAGAAAGGATGCTGGCAGCCTGGCAGTTATAAGAGATACATTTGAGCACTGAAGTGTGGAGATTAACATATTACTTATGTTTTGTTACAGATCTGGAGACAAAAAGGGGGCGGGGGGACAAGGAGAGTGATACTATGGTGAAAAAAAAAGACCATATATAAGATAATTATTTTTGCTTAAACCCCATAGGAAAAGGGAGGATCACAGAAGTCTGGATCTGCGGCCACTCCTATATTTATTGGGCAGAAAGGAGAGCAGAGAAGAAGGCTGGAGGAAAGCAGCTTTACCAAAATGTGAAACAATGTAGGTTGGTTTGGCGTGGAATCCGGAGGATGAAATGAGCACAGCTGCTTCCCACCTTGAAGAAACTTAAGGAACGGTGACCCAGTCCAGACTTAATTATTATACATCTAGGGGGCAATGACCTTGCGGGCAAGCCATGGGTGGACACATACTTGCAGATAAAAAAAGGGACCTAGAAACAATACAGCAGTGGTGGCCTAAGGTAAGCCTTGCCTGGTTGGATATGATACCAAGGAGGGTCTGGAGACAGGAGCACAGCCATAGAGCCATGGATAGGGCCAGGAGAAAGATGAACAGAAGGGTAGGGACACTGGTAAGGAAAATGGGAGGACAGGTAATACTGCGGGGTGTGGAAGAGTGGGTAGTGGATTTCTACAGGTCAGATGGGGTGCACCTGTCGGATCTAGCCATAGACATATTTAACACAGAAACTATGGGTTTTATAGAAGCATGGAGAAGGCATGCAGAAAATGGACGATAAAAAAGGGGGGGATATAAATAAAAAAGGGGAGAAGAGAAGGAGTAGGAAGGAGGTCTCCCTGAGGTAAGGGAGAATAATACGCTAAGTGAGCGGAAAGCCAGTCATCCAACGCAAGCTGGAGACCGGCTAATGGGGAAAAAGGAGGAAAGGAGGGGAGGGGGAAAGAAAAAGGAATAAGACCAAAAGATGAAGAACCTGAAGGAGAAAAGCAGTCTCAGTTTTCACCGTCACCTAATAGAAAAGGAGAAGAAGAAGGTACCCAGGTTTTCACCTGGAGGGAGAAAAAGAGGAAGAAAGAGGGATAATCAGAGATTGATATATGGATGAAAATAAATGAAATTGTAAGAGATATAATAATAAAATTTGATGAATTGGAACATGGAATTATGATATATAAATAAATTAATTGCCAGTCTCAGCACAACAACAAACAATGGTCTCTGTCTTTTGTGAGGGAAAAGGGGGGAATCCGGGACAATGGAGTTTGTCCTTTAAGGGGCAGACCAGGTTGTCCTGGTGCACCCCTTCCCTTTCCATCAGGATGGTGTGCTCAGGAGGGGAGGGCGGAAGGAAGGGGAAGGGACAAGGGATAGAACAATGGTCAGGCAGCAGGAAGGGGAGGGGCAAGTGGAGGTACATAAGGGACAGCATAGAGTGGCTCAGCCACTTTTGCTGGAGTTTGATCCTCCCACCCACCCTACAAGACAGAGCAAGAGGGAAGACAGTCAAGAATGGACTGTATGGTAGAGGCTATCAAAGGTGGATGACAGACACGTCCGGTAGGACGGTTATTGGACTATCAAAGGTGGATGGCAGATAATACTATGTTTTTTGGACTGCCAAAGGTGGATGGCAGGAAAAAAGGGGGAAAGGGGGGGAAGGAGGGGAAGGAGGAAAGAAAAAGGAATAAGACCAAAAGAGGAAGAAGCTGAAGGAGAAAAGCAGTCTCAGTTTTCACCCTTACCTAACAGAAAAGGAGAAGAAGACGGCACCCAGGTTTTCACCTGGGGGGAGAAAAAGAGGAAGAAAGAGGGATGATCAGAGATTGATATATGGATGAAAATAAATGAAATTGTGAGAGATATAATAATAAAAGATGATGAATTGGAACATGGAATTATGATATATAAATAAATTGCCAATCTGAGCACAACAACAAACAATGGTCTCTGTCTTTTGTGATGGAAAAGGGGGGAATCCTGGACAACAGAGAATCAGGCACAGGGTCCCTGGCACACCAGGCTTCAGTGCAAACTGCTGTTTGCCACAGCATGCACCAGTCCAAGCCAGCTTTGAGAATCAGGCCCAATTTCTCCAACTCTGATTGAACTGTTGAATCCACAATCAACAGCCACAAATTTCAGGTCTATAAACTTGATTTAGAATTTATTTCTCATAATTAAATTTGTTCTTGCCATTAACAGAGTTGTTGTTTGTATTAATTGAGGGTGGTTGTGTGTGGTTCATTGGAAGGGTGACACATCTCCATCACAGTCACTTCTTGTGTAAGGAACTGCCTGCAACTAATGGTGACTGAGCAGAGAAGTAACCATAGCATGGTGATAAGTCTTTAAAAAAAGGAACCAATATATTAAAAAAAATAATTTATTACAGGTGCTGTAAATCCATCTCAGGATTCCTGTGATGAACAAACCTATCAAGCTATGCTCTCAAGGTTTATGGCATCACGGGTATCCTTCAATGGATTTACTGCACTGTAACAGATGGATGCCTATCTGTTATTACAGTTATCTCATTTTGTAGCTGCAAATGACAGCTACTGTATCTAGTGTGTATTTGTTTTTCAAATGACAAAGCAGTTTCCTAAAGTATTTTAAGTTTTAGCTGGCCATCTTCTAAAAAAATCAGTTTATCAATAAACCATCTTAATTAATAAATTGTCTTATTCCCATTTGGCCAACTACTTTTTTGAAGTTGCTAAACAATTCTTCAAGCATTATCTTCATGCATTATGGGTTTTCCTAAAAAGGATTTCTGAGTTTTCTGTACACACCACAAGCATGATCTATATGTATTGTGCCTTTTCCTATGATGTTTTCTGAATAGTCTGTACACACCATAGTGAACCATTGTTAATGATGGTTCATCTATGTTTCACCATGGTGTATCCATGGTCATAACAGCATGGAATAGCAAATGCATTTTCATAAATTATTTGCATATCAGAATGCATAAATTGCATTTTATGCTACTTAATCCTAACAAAATTTTCTTGAATTTTTGAACAGAAAGAAAGTTTTATGCAAAGAATTTACTTGCTTGAGAACAGCTCTGCACTCACCATCCAAGAAAATTAAGATGTTGCCTAAAATGTTGCCCTGTGATATTTTTATTGGAAGTGCCAGTGCTAAAATTACACAGTGCCCTGAAACATTTTGGAAAAGAATTTCCTTTTGAAATCATGGACAAGCCATAAATGATCATGGTCTCTGACCAAGTATAATGATTGCTTAACCATGTACAACCATGGCAAAGCCATGATCCTAAGAGTGGGGAAGTTCTAGGAGTTGACAAAAGTTGCTGTTTCTGCCTTAGCAGAACATTTGCAGAAACTGGGCAATTTTCGCAGAAGTTTCTGAGCTTCTGCTTATGGTGGATTGGGAAACCTCTGAGTGTTTAGGGTGAAATTTTGTCCTTTTCTTCCCTGCCCAACTTGTAATATCCCCCCATGGCCAGTGGTCCCACTCCCTACCTGATCACCAGCCCCATATCATTTCAGACCACCAGTATGGCTAGCAGTCCTTTCCCCACCTGACCAGCCCCTGTCCAGTAGTAATCCCCCATCCCTTTCCTGTGTATAATGAAATATTTAATTGACCTGGTGGTCTAGTGAAACTCCACCCTCCCTGTCCCCAATCCTAGCAGCAAGTGTTTTTTTTTTAATTATTTTTTCTTGACTTATTTGCTGGTGGTCTATTGGCCCCCCACCCCAGTAGCTAGTGTTCTCTGGTTCCATCCCACTCCCCCTCACTCAAAAAAAGGAATGGGAAATAGACACAGGTCTTAGCTCTCCTCCATGGCTGGCTGCCCACTGAGTTGTCAATGAATATGAGCATGCTTATACAAGCATGAGTTCATCCATTGACAACTCAGTGGATAACTGGCCATGGAGAAGTGAACCTGTGCTAGTTCCTGCTCCTTTTCAGGATGGGGAAGAGGGGTTGTACTAGGAACCCTACCTGCTGGAGTGGGGGGGTAGGAGGGTGGGGGTCAACTAGACCAACATCGAATAAGCTTAAAAAAATATATAAAATAAAAAAAAAAACATTAGCTGCTAGGATTGGGGACAGGGAGGGAGGTGTGTTCAATAGACCACCAAGTCAATTTAATATTTTATTATACACAGGAAAGGGATGGAGCGGTTACTACTGGACAGGGGGTAATGGGGTTGGTGGAGGGACCACTAGCCACAGTGGGGTGGGGTTTTAAGTTCTAAAACTATACCAACAGGTGATCTGGTGGGGGGACTACTAGCCAGGGGTACTGAAATACCATGGGGTGGGTGATTGGGTGGGGGGAGGGCTTGCTACCCATGGGGAGTTACTGAAATTATATGGGGCATCTGATCAGGTGGGGGAAGGTGCCTCTAGCCACCAGGTATTTATGTTATTTATTTCAGGCAGCAGAGAAGGTGGAATTTCCATGAAAGTTCAGAAATGGATTTCTGAACTTTTGTGGAAGTGAAAGTCACACTTTCACTTATATTCCACCTGCACACCCCTAGGAAGTTCCCACTCCATCTAGTTACTCCTCCAGTCCTACAGTAAGTCCACCACCTTTTGTATAAGCCTCCTTCACAGCACCATGTCAAAGGCTCACTGAAGTCAAGGTAAGTACAAAATGTCAGCTGCCTGGTCCATATCTACTATTTGTGTCACCTTGTGGAAAAAACAGTCACATTTGCCTGACGTGATCTATCCCTCATGAACCATGTTTGTTCCTATACTGTATGTGAGGTGACTTTCTTCCAGAAAGTCAGTTATCTGTTTGTTTATACAGTATTTGACAACAGCTTACCCAATGCTGTGGTTAAGCTCACTGCCTTGCAACTTCATGGGTCTCCCCTTTCCCCACCCTTGTGCACAGGGCAGCATCCACTGCCTTTCAATCCCCTAGCACTTTGACTGTTGCCAGTGACTCATTAAGTCAATCTACCAATGACTGTAGCCAGAACCAATGCTGTCTCCTTCAGTATCCTTGAATGCATCTCTCCAATGATGACCAGCCACTGCCAGCCATCTTTCTAAGCTGGCCACCATGAGATGCATCCTGAGGAATACAACAAGCTTATCAATGTAGAGTATCACAGTGCTTTTACTGATTCCAAGATGGCTCCTGCATGCTATACTGACTGAGGATGAGCAGTAGAAGTGGGCACTCTAAAATGCCTCAAAAAGGTTGATAAAAGGTATGCCACCATTGCCTCAATAGTTTTTGCTTTAGAGTGCTTTTCAGATTTTCTTGTGTGGTCTTCTTGGGTTCCCGAGAGCCTTTTTTTTTCCTGCCTTCCAGCTGTGGGTTGCCTTGAGTCCTGACAGTGGAGAAGCATGGTATCTACGCTAGAAAGAACGGTCCTTGGGGTGGACTAGAAGAGGAGGATCTGGGATTGTAAACTGGTGAGACATGTGAGAGGAAGGAAGGAAGGTGAAAGGAGAGGATTTCAGGCCTTTTGGGCCTCTTGAGGAACTGGGGACATCAGGACACCAGACTGCTGGACTACCAGACTACTGGGCCACAGCGGAGAGAACTGTGAAAGTGTTAAGAAGTGTTAAGAAACATGTGGGAAGGAACAGAGGAGAGCCTGCAGTTTCTTGGACTGTGCCCTGTGGACTGCGGACTGCAGACTTGGCCCTGTTGTGGTAATACTGTTTGTAGGATCAAACAGGTTTTCCTTCATAAGTCTGTAAGAGTTTAAGACTGTAAAATTGTAAAAAACTGTAAAACACAAACTGAAAGAAACAAAAGCAAAGGAGGAGACGAGAGTGGGATGACTGCAGCAGCAGAAGCAGCTTTTCTCAAATACTTTTCTTAAACACAGTCATATTTTAGATTTTGATAGCCTCATTTTTGTACTGTGTTTAGATTTTTATTTAATTTTATATTTGTATTGCACATACCACATAAAAGTTCTGAGTTCTGTTTATTGAAACCACATGTATTAGGTTTGTGAAAACAGGGAGATTTAGTATGCTTGGGAGAGTTTTGAATTGTTTAAATTAGGGAAATAACATTTAAAATATTAAAAGGAAGTAGTTTTGTTAGAAGGGTATAGACAGTATTAATAATGACACTTAAATTTTGTTTTTCAAGGAAGGTATAGAAATTGGAATATAATTACGTCAGTACATTAATGCACTAATGCGATTGATACATATGGTACTTATTATGTAGTCTACATACAGCAAATTTAAAGCACCTTCTGAGACCTTTCTCCCAGAGCTCATTTTGGCTGGCTCAGTGTACAGGACTGGCTTTTTTAACCATTGGTGGTAGCCTGTTGGAAGTGCGAGTGTGATAAGAATGCAGTTAGAAAAATAAGAACACCAGCTTGAGTTTCCTTTGCACATTTTTAATCCTTGTATACCACACCGAAGAGGCTGTGTCAAATTTGTAGGGGATAAATATAAAAAAGAAAAAAACAGAAGAGAAGAGTGAAGGAGCCTTAGAAAATAAACCGCTATTCTTTAATGGTGAAAGGCGAAAGACAATAAATATCAAATTTAAGGTAATTAGAAGCTAAGAACCTAAACTCCTAGCTGTGTTGTTTGTTTTTGGTGGTCGAAATAAGGAAGAATTGAAACTATGGAGTTCCCTTTTTAAACTTTTCCTGTGATAGATGTGGATACAAATCATACTGAGACAAGACAGAGTCAATAGGAAAGCAGCCATTCGAAATTGTGCTGAGTATATGCAGAGTTGTTTCACTAGAAATCTGTTACTAGACCATAAGCATTTTTCTGTACCCTCTGGAATTAGATCTAGGTACATTTTTATTATAAATATACCTTTGGAAATTTAAAGGGAATATTTATAGTAACTTTAAGTTGAAGAGGTGATTTTACTGTTTTAACTTGTAAAGTAGTTAGCAAATAATAATTAATTAGTAAAATAATTGTATTTCTTCTTTTCTGTTTACTAGTGTCCCTCAAATACAGCTGAAGCCAAGAAGATAACAGACTACAATAATATAATACAATAGAGAGCATATACAGAGATTACAAAAGTGAAAAGTGAAATTTTTTTTTTGAATTTTAATCTAACTACTGGCATTTGTGCAAAGTAAAGTTTTTAGAAATCTTGTAAGGGTAATATTTTTGTAAAGGTAGTATTTGTTGTATTATTCCTTTTTCCCGTTTTTCTCTTGTGTACAGTTTACCTATATCAAGGGTAAAGAATTTGAATAATGATAACTAGATTAACTTCAAAAAGAATGAATGCAAACCTGATTTGCTATAAAAATCAGAAAGGGACAAAAAAATGTGCAGAAGGGAAAGAAAAGAAAATAGAAAAAAAAATTACCAGTTATTTTTTGGCACCAGGGAGTGAAATAATCTGGTTGGGAAAAATAAGTATTAAGGATTCATAGCTCGACCTTACCCCCTTTAAGTTCATCACCTATAAAAATTGATCAAGTAAGTCAACAACAGACAATTGTAAATGAACACCCCCTAATGAAAACCATTAGAATGCTTGAAGCAGGAAGTAATGGAATAATACCAGACATGGAAGAAGTAGAACAGAAAGAACAACAAACACATACAAGGGCTGAAGGACATAATGAGTAGCATTTGGATGTATGTGTGAGAAGGGAAATTGAACAAAAAAAGGAGAGAAAAGAAGATAGGGTGAAATGTAATATTCAAAATCAAAGTATCGATTTAGAATGAAGAAATACAAATGCTTCACCTGAATGTCCCAGTGCTTCATTTTTGGGTGATTTTGAGTGCTTCCTCATGCCATATAAATTAAGACTTAACTAGATCCCCTGTCTAGATTCCCACAAGATGTATCACATTTTATTCACTATAGAATAGGAGAAGACCCAGGAGAGGGACAGGAAACTATAGATAAAGTTACTAGTGAAATTAAGGATGGTGAATCAAAGGAGACAGCCCTACTGAAAATTTTGAGGGAAATAAGGAATGGGATTTTATTATACAATGAACTTTTGATCAATTTTACATCAATGATCAGTTTGCAATTGTCAAAAGAAACGGAGAAGTGTAATGTTATTAATCTGGAAGGGGTGAAAGAAAAAGTAACAGGAGAAAAAAGGAAAAATAATCCGGAACAAATACAGGCAACAACGACAGAAGTAGGCAATAAAGAAAAAGTGGAAATAGAAAAATTAGTACAGAGCCTACAAGTAAATAAGACACTAATGAATAACAAAAGGAGTAGGAGCAATAGGCTACAAAGGAAAGATGGAAATAAGTTGGATATAAAGATCAGAGTAAGGAGGAAAACACTGGAAAAAAGGTGAAAACTACAGGGATAAATTTATTGAATTTGAAGAAAATGGTATCATTAAGAGATATAAGGTGGTGAACGAGTACAAGCATAAAGAACAAAAATGTACAAAAGTAGAAATAACTAAAGAACAGAGTAAAGAAGCACTGAGTATTGAGAAAAAGAGAGAGAGAGAGAACAGTAAATTGAAAAAGGTGAAAGATTACTGACTGTATATCTGAAAGATATTCCTCGAACAAAGAATGAAAACCAGATAACTTTAAAACTGGTAGTATATAATGTATGCAAAAGGCATTCTGGGAAGTAAATTCTCCTGGAATTATGTAAGTTCTACATACAGATACCATGGTGGTAAAGAAAAATTTTGGATTTGTATGCTAGTAAAAAGTAAAAATGTGAGGAAATATCTATTGGAAGCAAAAGAAAAGCGGCAGGAAATAGGAACAAAAACAGATACCTCTATAGACGAGAAAAAGGAAATAGTGATGAGAGAGACCACAGATAAGAAAAGAGAGGAAAGGGAACCACGTGATGCAAGCTACCGGATAGTCGCTCCTCAGTGTAGCTCCAGCCTCCCGTCTCTTTAAAAACGCTATTTGGTATATTTTCTTGACCTCAAACCCCACTAGTTTGAGTTATTCTGGTTTCCTACAACTTTGTGCCCTTGCTGGGCGATTTTGAGAGAGAATGGGTGTCTACATGAAAAAGCAATAGCAGAAACACACCCCACCAGTTACTCCAGAGAAGGCAAAAAAAAAATCCCGGGCCTCGAGTGGAGCGGAGAAAGGGGATGCCTCGAATCAAGGTGCAGATCAGGAGCCGCTCACATTGTGTAAATTCCTGGAAGAGTTTAAACCAATCTGGGATGAGATTAAAGAAATAGCATCAGAAATTAAGTCGCTCACGAGGAAACTGGAAGAGGTTACTCTTGTTACCTCAGACAACTGGACCAGGATTTCCTCTTTAGAGAAGCAAGTGGAAAGGTTTGAGCCTGAGATGGCAGCTATGCACCAGAAATTGTCCTGATTTGAAGCTAAACTTGAAGACCTCAAAGGTCACAGTTGGAGAAACAACGTAGTGATCCTAGGGCTACCGGAGGGAGAGGAGAGTCAGAATACTATTGCTTTTGCCCAGAAGCTGGTGGAGAAGACTGCTGGCCCTTCTCCATTTGGGGCCAAATATATTATTGAGAGAGCCCACAGATCTTTAAGACCAAAGCCCCCCCCCGGAGCAACATCCCGTCCTATAATTTGCTGTTTTTTAAACTTTTTAGAGCGGCAACGCTTTCTGTATAAAGTAAGAGAACTCCAAGAAGTTCACTGGTAACAAGCCAAGCTCAGGATAGCGCAAGATATACCGGGCTCAGTCCACTTGAAATGCGTTGCATTTCATCTGGTTGTCTCAAAAGTCATTGCTGCTGGACTTAAATTTCGTATGGGATACCCGGCCAGGCTACAGGTACAGGTGGCCAGTTCCGGCTACGTAATGAGGATCCCAAGGCTGCATTTAATGGCTTAAAAGTATCCCTGCCAGATCTCTTTAGAGATACATGAGAGGCCCTGACTTCCTGACAAGAAGTGCACCGATGAGAGAAGTGTGGGCAATTACTTGAAGGAATCCTTGGGGAAGAGCGCCGCTAAACAAAGTTGGACTTTCATCTAAGCCCGATTAAAGGGCAGAAGGGACTTTCCTTTTATTATAGTAATCCAATTGTGGATAGATATTGATGTTTGTTTTGTCTGGGACTGGGGTTCCATTTAATTAAGATGTTATGGTTAGATTTCCGCATTTGGGGAGAGCAGTTCCAACACCAGTACTATTCAATCCCCCCCCGAGGAAGAATGATAAGACTGGGCCTGGTAAAGGTTTATGGCTACATCGTGCAGGGTATAAACAACTATAATCTGAGGGAACTTAATTATAGGGGCTGCAATGTTTCTTCCCTTGTAAAGTATTAGCGTGCATTTCTGCGTTGCTAACACAGGAGGGAGCTTGTGTTCCATGCAATAAGGATTAGCGGTTTTAAAGATCAGAGATAGCGGGGGTTTCCTGGTGCAAGGGCATGATAATTAGAAGATGAGCAATGGGGCCTGTCTCTATGGGACCAGAGAACTTACTGAGATAATGGCCTGCATGGCAAATTGTATGCATTGTTGTGGTTGGTTTCTCAATTTCCCACCGGGTGGTGCCTCCTTTTAGCAAGCAAGGCACGTGTGTTAGCAAGCTTTTGGTGTTCTTAGCGGAGATGCCTTGCTAACACAGGGTCATTCCCAATGCCTTTCATAGGGGGATAGACGGACAACAGTATGGGTCATTAAGGCAATAATGCATATTCTTCTCCCCTCTTTGCTATTAAAAAAAAGGGGAGATCGATTTAAGCCTAATGAGAGTTTGGGGATGGCTTGTCGGGAGGGCTGGGGGAGGAGTAGATAATGGAGTGTTGCTGAATGCTGTTAGCGATAATAGGGGGGTTAGGGAGGGCAGATTTTCAGATAATTTTCTGGGTTGTTGAAGTTTTGGTCTGTTGGTGGGTTACTTGGGTGGGAGGGGAGGGATAGTCGAGTTAGTAAGGAGAGGGTTGGGGGGTGGGAGATTGGCACAGCAGTTTCAGGGGAACAGAATTACCTGGTTTATGGTTGCAGTATATGTCTTATGTTTTATTTGGATTCACACTTGACATTATAGATGGCTCAGAATATTAATTTTGCTACGTGGAATATGAAGGGGATTAGGAAAAAACTTAAACAATATCAGGTACTCAAGCACCTGAGCTTGTTGCGAGCCCAGATATCATTTTTACAAGAATCTCACTTAGTGGATTCCAAAGTATTGCAATTTCGGAGGCAACAGATTGGTCAGGTTTTCTATGCCTTAGGGGTGACCAATAGTTGTGGGGTCATGCTACTGATTAATAGAGGCATTCCATTTGTTCCTTCTCAGGTTTTTAAGGATGCAGATGGCAGGTATGTCTTAGTTCAGGGTACTATTTGGGCCATGCCATTAGTCCTAGGCAGCATTTATGGACCTAACACAGACAATCCCACTTTTTTTATGAAACTGATCTCCACAATTCTTCCCATACTCCCTATTCCTATTATCTTAGGGGGTGACTTTAATTTAGTTTCTGACCCTAATATTGACAGATCGAGCTCTGGGTCGAGGGGACTGTCCCCTGGGCATAGGGCTTTTAAGGAAATGATGGACCAATGTGGGTTGTGTGATGCCTGGCGAGTTATACATCCCAACATCAGGGAATATACTTACAGTTCGCCAGTACATGGCACGCAGTCTCACATTGACTATCTGTTAGTTTCTCATGCGCTCTTGCTGGGAGTATTGCCTGCCTCGATCCAGCTGGGACCAATATCGGACCATTCTTTAGTGTTGGGTAATCTGGCTTTCCTTAACATGCCCAAGAGAGAGACCAGATGGAAATTAAACGAACATTTATTAAAAGATGAAAAGTATCGGGGATTGGTGAAAGATCAGATAGATTTCTTTTTTTCCACCAACCCAATAGACAGTACAAAGACGGATATTTTGTGGGGAGCCTTTAAGGCCTATATAAGGGGAATTCTCATTAGTCTAGCTACAAAGAGGAAGAGGGTGCAGGAAACTGAGTTATTGTCTTTATTGTCCCAGATACGGGATTTAGAAACTACACAGCCAGATAAAATTTCTCAAAAGGAATCACAGAAATTATTAGTATATAAGGATAGATATTTGGGAATGTTAAGAGAGAAGGCAGAACTGGCTATTATTCATACAAAGGCCAGTTTTACAGATCAAGGAGAAAAAGCGGGGCACCTACTGGCTTTATGTTTAATCAACAAGAATCAGCAAGATTTATACCCCCAATAAGGTCACAGTCAGATGGGACCCTGACAGTATCCCCTTCAGAGATAGTCCAGCAATTTGCTACATTTTATGAGCAATTATATAGGGATATGGACAGCCCTCCACCCATAGAAGAGCTAGAGGAGTATCTCAGGGAAGCACATCTCCCTTTACTATCTAACCCCAGAAAGAAATTTATATCTACCTCTCTATCACAGGAAGAAATAGCGGCTGTTATAAAGGATTTGCCTTCGGATAAAGTCCAGGGACCGGATGGGTTTTCAGCTTTATTTTATAAAGTTTTCAGAGATCAATTACTACCTGTGTTGCATCATCTCTATCTACATATCCTTTCCGGAGAGACAGCAGACACACATTTGTTTGAAGCTCTGATAGTTCTGTTACCTAAACCGGACAAGGACCCAGAGTTGGTTCAGAGCTACAGGCCAGTATCTTTGCTGAATCAAGACGTCAAAATTCTTTCAAAGATATTGGCAGATCGACTAACCCTGGTCCTTCCAGATCTGGTTTGTATGTCTCAGGTGGGATTTATGAGGGGATGTGCATCCTCGGATCACCTGCGTACCCTCTCGCATGTCTTCTCGGAGTCCAGGGATGCTACCTTTCCTGCGGGGTTAGTCTCCCTTGACGCTGAGAAGGCATTTGATCAGGTTAATTGGAATTTTTTATTTCAAGCCCTCAAGTCATTTGGATTCCCTTCCATGTTCATAGATTGGATCAGGGCAATATACCAGTCTCCTTCAGCGAGGATTTCAGGGAATGGGACCTTCTCCAAGTCTTTCACATTGTGGTCAGGTACGAGGCAGGGATGCCCCCTTTCTCCATTACTTTTCAGTCTTTATCTGGAACTCCTTATTCAACATATTCTCAACAATAAAGGAATACAGGGTATTCCCATTAGGAATGAGGTAGTGAAAATAACAGCATACGCTGACGATCCCCTTTTACATTTGGCTAATCCGGTAATATCTATCCTGAACATGCTAAGAGAGGTTAACAGATTTAGCAGTTTTTTGAATTATAAGTTAAATTCCAATAAGACATACTTTTTCCCTCTTAACAATAAGGTTTTAAAGACTGATATTATCTCTCTGGGATTATGCTGGTCACCCCGGGCTATTAAGTATTTAGGTATAAAGTTAATACATAATACTTCCTCGTGGTTTAAAGAAAATCTGGAGCCTCTTTCGCCGGGGATCACTTAAGACCTAGAGAGATGGGATAAGCTTCTGTTATCTTTATGGGGTCGTATTAATATAATTAAGATGAATGTATTCCCCCATTTATTTTATCCCCTGTCACACCTTAACTCTTTTGTCCCTTTAACTTGGTTTCAGAAAATGCATAAACTTTTTACCAAGTTTATATGGTCTAACAAGACCTCTAGGTTGGCATACCACAAACTAGATGCACCCAAAAATGAGGGGGGATTGTGGATTCCTTATTTGCCTATTTATTACTGGGCTAGTCATTTGGCTAAGTACCTGAGATGGGTAAGGCTGGGCCCATAGGACATGAGACCGGTTTGGCTCAAGATTGAATTAGACTTCATCCAATCCATGAACATGGACCCCTCGACCATGCTTTATCTAAACATTTCTCATTTACAGAATGTTAATAAATTCCCACTATCATGACCTCAATAAGAGTTCACTCGCAACTGTGCTCTTTTCTGAGATATAATCAAAGTAAAGATCTCACTCAATCTATCTGGAATTCCCCAGTTTTTAAATAAATAAGCAGAAAATTTCCTGTTTATGGTTGCCTCAGTTAGGAGAGGGGATAGTCTCCTCATTTTTGGATGAGACTGGGGCTTGGCTTTCATTCCCTGAGTTTATCAATAAGTTTAATATTCTGGGGTCTCAGGTCTTTAAGGTGATCCAACTGAGGCACGTGTTAACCATGATTCTCTGTACCATTCCACTCCGCCAAGCAGCCTTTGCATTGGTACCTGAACTCTCCTCTCTTATCGACTCCTCAGGTGTGATCTCTAAGATATATCAAGTGTTGTACCGATGGCGGTTTGGATGTGGTAATGGCCCCACTAATTTTTGGGTTTCATTTTTTCCCCAATATACTTTTAATTGGCCGGCTCTCTGGATGTATTGTCATAATTATGTATCCCAAGATAGATTACATCTTATGTAATTTCACATCCTATATCATTTGTATTATACTCCAATCAAACTGGTGAAATGGGGCCTTCTCGATACTGATAGGTACAATAGGTGTTCACAGGATGCAGGATCACTCCTTCATTTATTTTGGTCGTGTCCCCAGATAGCATTTTTATGGGAGCTTATAAAAGCCAACCTGGATCCTTTACTAGGTTTACAGGATTATTTTACACCTGACATTTGCCTGCTGGGAGATCTGTCTTCCAAAAATGTCAGAATCTGGAGATTTCACATATCCATGGTTGCACTTTTGGTCAAAAAAATTATTCTTAGGCATTGGAAAGAGGGGACCTGTCCAACATACCAGGAGTGGATCCATGAGATCCTAGCAAATCTGCACACAAAGAAGGCTATTGCTAGCCTCCAAAATAGGTTACACAGGTATAAGGTTATTTGGGACCCCTTTCACGCTCTAATTATGATGGCTATGGAATAATGTGTGGTTGAGGTTATTGACTTATTTACCTTTGGTTAATGCAATTAGATAGTGATAACAGTATAAAATGGACTGCTGTGCCAGGGAGGGAGGAGGGAGGGTTTGGTGGCAGTACGGTTTTGTTTTATAAATCTCATGTTCAAATGATTATTACTGCCTCCTGTATTGTGGAAAATGTGGTGAATAAACTTTGAACTGAAAAAAAAAGAAAAGAGAGGAAAGGACAAAACTATCAAACAAAGAAGTAAGATACAACAAAGGATGTCAAACTATATTAAACCTGTAGTAAGTGAGCATGTATTAACAGCAGAATCTGACTATAAGAAAATTATAACAGGAAGGAAGCAAAAAGGACCAAAAATAAACAACAGTATAATTTTGGAAGAAACACAAAATGAGGAAAGCATGGAAACAATGGAGGATAGTCATGATAATGCAATGGTAGTGGAGAGTAGCATGGAATATGTAATAAAAGATACAATAGAAATAGAATGACGGTATGATTATAAGGAAAGTAATGCAAAAGAACAGAATATGTGCATCCTGAGCTGAAACATGGCAGGGGCAGTGGGGAAATTTAAAGATAATGGATTACCTAATTTTTTACATGAGATGCACATAATACAGTTACAAGAGACTTGGGTAAACACTATGGAAGTATGTCATCTGTAAGGGTATCAAGGATGGCATATTTCTGCAAAAAAAGTAGATGGGGTGTCCTGTGAGAGGAATTAGTGCATTTGTTAGAATGGCACCTGGTTTATTGTGTAAATGTGTATGGAATGATGGCAATTTTAATATACTAGTTATAGAAGTCACCTGGAAAAGTAAGAAGAAATGGCTTTTGATAAATGTGTATTTTCTGCCAGACACCACTGATTCCCCCATCATAAGATGCATAAGTAAATATGTAGAAGTCATAGAACAATTACAGATTCACTACCTAGGAGTTATGATAATTGCAGCAGGTGACTACAATCTACGTGGGGAGGAACAAGAGGAGAAGGGAAAAAAATGGAATATGGATGATATATTTAAAATCCCTATTAGGAAATCATGTGATAAGAAAAAAAGTAGAGCTGGTAACTGATTCCTAACTGAATTGTATAAATTAAACCTGCAGATTGTAAATGGGAGAACCAGTGGTGACAAGACGGGTATCATATGAGAACATAGTAAAGTATAAGATACTGCCCAAAGATTGGAATATGGGGGTAATAGTACCACTCTTTAAAAAGGGTAAATGACACTCCCAGAAAATTACAGACCAATAACATTATTAAATATCAGCCAAAAATATTCTCAAGGTTAATTTTTAATAAGTTAGAAACTTGGATGGAAAACAATGATATTCCCTCTCGGTTTCAAGTGGGTTTTTGCACAGGTCAATCAACTATTGATCAGATGTTTGCACTTCGATATATTCTTGATAAATATGTGGGGGTTAAAAAAAAAAGAAAGATCTACACAGCATTTATTAACATGAAGTCTGCTTTCAACTCTGTGAATAAAGTAACACTGTTGAATATATTAAAAGAATTAGGAATGGATCCTGAGTTATTAAGAATTATTATGATATTACATCAAGAAAACAAACTGGTCAAAAGATATAATAAAGAAGGAGTTATGAGTGAAGCAATAAAGGTAAATTGTGGTGTGAAACAAGGATGCATTTTAGCAACAACCCTATTTAACTTATATATAGTTAAGTTAATGAGGACACTGGAAGAAGTAGATACATTTGCACCAAAAATAGAAGAAACCAAAGTACAAATACTGTTACATACAGATGATGCAGTAACTGTATCTCAGACCCTGCTGGGTCTGAAAAGAGCCATCATATCTGTAACACAAACTCTAGAGGAATTACATATGAAGCTTAATCAGGAAAAAACTAAACTAGTTGTGTTTGTCGATGAGAGATGGACAGGCATGGAGAACTAAGAATTTAGAGTTTGAGAAAGCTAAGGAATTCTGTTACTTGAGTGTAATTTTCTGTGAGGACTTAAAATGGAAAAAAACAGTTAGAGAAAATTAATGAAAAAGCATTAAGAACACTAAATGGAATTAGGCATTTTGCAAAAAAGATGGCTGGAAATTCCTTCGTAGCTCAATATAAATGCTTAAGGGCAAAGGTTAATGCCCAAATTGTATATGTTATGGCATGGGTGAGGCGAGGGTACTTTGCACCATGCAGTTTAATGAATGGTTGAAATAATGGTGTGGCGCACAGGGGTTTGGCTTCATTGGGGACTGGGGTTCCACCTGGAGGGACACCAGCCTATACTGGCAGGATGGTCTGCATCTGTCCAGGAAGGGAACAAGTCTTTTAAGTGATCAGTTTAAATGCTTCGTTGGCAAGCTTTTAAACTAATCAAGGGAGGAGGCACTGATAAGCAGCAGGAAAATCCCAGCCTCTCCCTACAAAACAGGGTACTAAATGAGAAAAAGACCAAGGTAGAAAGGTCAGTGGGGGATGCTGCAACAGAAGGTAAAGCCATCAAAAAATGGAGAGCAATGAATACCAATGCCCGTAGTCTGGGTAACAAGCTTCCTGAATTAGTGGCCTTGATGGAGGAGGAACATCTGGAAATCATGGCAGTCACAGAAACATGGTACACACAAAACCATGACTGGGATGTAAACATACCAGGATACACTATCTACAGGAGGGACAGGGAGGGTAAAAGAGGAGGAGGAGTAGCTCTTTACATAAGGGAAGGAATCAAAGCAACAGAACAAAAGGGTAAACAGGGAGAAGAAAAAGCACTGTGGGTCAATTTGGAGACAGGCAATCTGCACAGGGGTTGTTTACAGACCCCCCCTCTCAGGTGGAGGAAATGGATAAGGAAATGATAGAAAGTATACTTAGAATGGCAGAAAAAGGGGAGATATTGCTGAAGGGTGATCTGAATATGCCAGATGTTAACTGGAGTGCAGTTGCAGAAGCCACTTCGAAGAGTAGGGTTATTCTAGATGCCCTACAGGGGGCATGCCTTAGACAACTAGTATTGGAACCCACTCGAGAGGGAGCAATCTTAGACCTGGTTCTCTCAAATGGAGATGGAGAGAGGATCACAGATGTAGAAGTGGGTAGCCATCTGGGAACTAGCGACCATCGAACAGTATGGTTCACAATAAACACAGCGATAGAGTCAAGCCATGCAAAAGCAAAAGTACTGGACTTTAGGAGGGCTGACTTTGCCAAAATGGGTGAGTGCCTAAGGAATGCACGAGCAAATGGGCAGGAAGGAGGGGTGGAAGAACAATGGGGAATAATAAAAACTGCCATCACAGAGGTAACGAGCCTTTGTGTGTAGCAAATAAACAAAACAAAATGATGTAAGAAACCACTATGGTTCTCAAAGGAAGTGGTAGTGAAGGTTCAAGAGAAAAAGAAAGCATTCAGGAAGTACAAGGAATCACAGAAGGAGCAGGACAGAGAATTGTATCAGTTAAAGCAAAAGGAAGCTGGGAAGGCAGTCAGAACAGCACAGGACCAAACCGAGGAAAAGATAGCCAACTCAGTTAAGAAAGGGGATAAAACCTTTTATAGGTACATCAGGGAGTGAAGGAAGACCAAGGGAGGGATAGTGAGGCTTAATAAAGGGGAGGGGAGGTGGGCAGAGGGTGACTGTGAAAAGGCAGAGATACTAAACAAATATTTTTGCTCAGTATTTAAAAATGAAGAGGGGGAGGTACCTAAAACAAACAATAGAAACACTCTGGATACAGAAGTTGATACCAGCCCATTTACAGAAGAAAGGGTTCTGAAAGAACTCATAAAACTGAAGGTGAACAAAGCAATGGGGCCTGAATGGATTCATCCTAGAATTCTAAAAGAACTAAGGGTAGAACTAGTGACACCACTGACTACCATCTTTAACAAATCATGGGAGGATGGGGTGGTACCCGAGGACTGGAGGAGGGCAGATGTGATCCCCCTTCACAAAAGTGGGAGAAGGGCTGAAGCAGGAAACTACAGACCTGTTAGTTTAACCTCAGTGATAGGGAAAATGATGGAATCACTTCTGAAAGAAAGAATTGTCGAGTGTCTAGAGGCCAGAGGGGCACAGGATCCAAGACAGCATGGATTCACAGCGGGACGGTCATGCCAGACGAATCTGATAGATTTCTTTGACTGGGTGACCAAAGTAGTAGATCAGAGAGGGGCTGTAGACATGGCCTACCTAGACTTTAGCAAGGAATTTGACATAGTCCCACACAAAAGATTAATATACAAGTTAGCCAGCCTGGGAGTGGGTCCCAAGATGACAGCCTGGGTAAAGAACTGGCTGGAGAATAGGACACAGAGAGTAATAGTAAATGGAGTCCACTCTGAAGAAAGGGGGTTAGTAGTGGGGTACCGCAGGGTTCAGTATTAGGACCAGTCCTCTTCAAGCGTCTTTATAAGTGACATTGCAGAGGGACTGGAAGGAAAATATGTCTTTTGCAGATGACACAGAGATCTGCAACAGAGTTGATGCACACGTGGGGTGGAAAGGATGAGAAGGGACTTGGCAAGGCTAGAGGAATGGTCAAATGTATGGCAGCTTAGATTCAGTGCTAAGAAGTGCAAGGTAATGCACCTGAAACAAAAACCCATGGGAAGAGTACACAATAGGGGTGAGATACTAACAACAACAATATGGAAAGGGACCTGGGAGTAAGTCATATCAGATGACCTAAGGTGGCAAGCAATGTGAGAGGGCAGCAAGGAGGGCTGGGGGATACTGGGATGCATAGGGAGAGGCATCACCAGTAGAAAACAGGAAGTTATTATCCTCTGTACAGACAGCTGGTGAGACCCCATCTGGAGTACTGAGTGCAGTTCTGAAACCCAATCTCTGTAAGACATAGACAGGATGGAAGCTGTCCAGAGGAGGGCAACTAAAATGGTGCAGGGTCTGCACTGGAAGACATATGAAGAGAGACTTAAGGAGCTTAATATGTATAGCCTCGAGGAAAGGTGTGAGAGGGGGGACATGATAGAAACTTTCAAGTACCTCAAGGGAATCAACAAAGTCCAAGAGAGCAGCATCTTTCAAAAAGAGGTGTGCAAGAACAAGGGGCACAATTTGAAGAGAGGCGGTGGCTCAGAGAGTAATTTAAGAGTATTTTTTCACAGAGGTTGTGGATGCATGGAGCGGCCTTCGGAGGAGGTTGTGGAGTCAAAATCAGTGGTGGAATTCAAGCATGCATGGGACAGTCATAAGGCAATTCTAGGGGGTTGGGGTAGGAAAAAGTAGGCTGCTGGTTAACTAAGATCTGCAGCTTATCCATTAGGTAGAGAAATGGGCAGACTGGGTGGGCCAAGTGGTCCTTATCTGCTGTCAAATTCTATGCTTCTATGTTTCTATGTACATGGTTCAGAAGTATGGGGCCATCAATGTTAACTATAAAAATTGGGAAATAATTCAAAATAAGTAATTAAAAAACTATTGGAGTTACCAAGGGGAGCTTCTGGGGCCAAAGCTAGAATGGAGAGAGGAACCTTATCCATTCAAGCCACAATAATTAAAAGAAATATAAAGTACTGGGAAACAAACTGTTTCAGCACACAGAAAAAGTCTGATACATAAGTGCTGAAGGGATGTAATAAAAAGTGGTGTAGGAAAGGATACAAATTGGTTCATTAGATTAAATCAAGAACTAAACAGAGCCGGGATGCCATATAATTATATTATGGGATACGAAGGAAACATGAGAAACCCATCAACATTTGTACAAACTGCAATACAAAGAACAGAAGATCTAACAACTCAAATGAATTTGGGAAGAATTAAGGATTCATGGAACAATGCCCCACTAAAAAAAAAAAATAACTTTTGGGATGGAGAAATATCCTTTAAAATGTGAAAATGAGAAACACAGAAAAGTCATTACTAGACTAAGGTTTGGAGAATTAGATAGATGGGGAGATAAAAATAAAGACTATCAACAGATGGCAATCTGTATGTGCTGTAATAATGCTGTATTATCAAGTGTATATTTACTTTTTGACTATGTTGCATTTATTAATATAAGGGGAAAATATATTGAGCACATTTTTATTTTATTTTAGTCTTTGGTAACCGGGTAAGGCCCACTAGGCACACATGCCTGTTTTCAGGGGCAATCTGGGAGCACTGGGCTGTTAAATGACTTGCTCAGAGCCACACAGTATGCAAGTGGAGGTTGTGAGAATCAAACCTAGGTCTAGTTTACTGGATGTACAAAGCTCATCCACACCTCACTACTCTAACCTCTAGGCTATACTGCCATCCTGTATTTGCCAAAACAGAGCTGATGTGGAAAAGAATGAAAGAATTAAAGAGGTATTGAATTGCAAGAAAACAAGAAATGTATTTGCACTGGCAAACTTTGCATATAGAATAGCACAGAAAATGAAATGCAGTATTTATAGTCATTAGATATGTATAAGGTTAGGTGGACTAATGTATAGACAGAACCAGTATTTAAAGTTGTTAGAATTAAGATATCAAAGATGTTATAGTTAAACTTGTGCAATATGCTGTTAAGATGTTTGGTGTGTTTTTTTATTGTGCATGTAAAAAAATACATTGCTATACATATTTGGAAATAAAAGTTTACCTTAACTACCTTAAAATGGCTGGTCACCATTTAATGGGAAGACTAGGTGGGCCAAGTGGTCCTTATCTGCTGTCACAGTCTATGTTTCTATGAATGAAAGTCGTGATAAGCTTCTATTGTAGAACACTGAGCCAATCAAGTGTTACTATAAGAGCACTTCACAGGTTTAATTAATTTTAATTGTAGCTGGCGTTGGAAGACAGAGAGCTATCTATTGGTGGTCACTGCTGTGAGGGACAGTTTTCTACATTACAGGACACCTCACTTACTGATTGAGCATCACTTAGTTCTCTTTTGGGGATGTGGGGAAAGAGGATGGTGGAGTGCAGGAGGATGACGGAATATCTTTTTTTTTACAGTAGGGATATGGGTGGCAGGGTTGTATTATACACTATGATATTGAGGTTGATGCTGGATGGAAAGAATGGTACTAATAATATGTAACATCACCAGGACTGAGGGGAAGGAGCGAGATATGGGTACTTTGATGGCGGATGGCAGAGAGAGCTTCCTTTTCTATTCTCAGAACTTGTTGTAGGGGATGAAAGAACATAGCTACATGTGTGGGAGTGCTTTATTAGCATGAAAAAGCAACTACACACAGTGGTACTTCAACAACAATGTACATCTTCACCTGATGAAGTGCTCACTTCACTAGGAAAAAAACTTCATGTAATTTCACCAATAAAGTACCATGATTTGTAGTCTTTACCAGATGAACTGGACACATCACCAGGTAAAGACCTCCACAAAGTATCACTTTGCACTGTATGTAGTTGGGAAACTTCACAAAAAAAAATCATGTAGTGAGTTTTCCCAACTCTCACCCATCTATAGTCCCAATTAATGTTTTCAGATAATCGACAGTCAGATCAGATAATCATTATTTGATCTAACCAAATTACTGGATATTAAGTCAGATCTGTCCCTGGTAACTACAGTCTGATTTCCCTCCTCCCCATTCTGGTGAAACTCCAAGAGAAAATAGTCCTCTCCCAACTCTCCTCCTTTCTTAACTCCTCCTCCTTTTTGTCACCCTACCAGTCTGGCTTCAGGAAGTCCCACTTCACAGCCACCTCACTACTACGGCTCACCGATTCCATCCTAAATGGCATGGATAAGGGACATATCACCTCCTCAATTTTTGTCAGCCTCACCAAGGCCTTTGACATGGTCTCCCATGCTTTCCTACAAGATAAGCTCTCCACTGCAGGGCTATCTGCCAGTGCCACCAGTTGGCTCCACTCCTACCTGGTAGACTGATTACAGTCTGTTAAAATCAGTGATTCCACCTCTCCATCCCTCCCAGTTACCACGGGAGTCCCCCAAGGTTAGGTCTTCAGCCCACTCCTTTTCTCTGTCTTCCTAAATTACCTGTCCACACAACTCCATACACATGTATGCGGATAACACAGTGCTGTATGCTTCTGACCCTTCACCCACTGAAGTAGCAACCAGGCTGCAACAGGACTTCAATGAACTCCAGCTCTCGTTTCACGTGAATCAGCTATTCCTGAATGCCAAGAAGACTGTCTCTATGACCTTTGGCATGAGGAGAGACTCTCTTGGCTTGAAACCAACTCATCCATCCACACCCTGGATGGGACTACTCTACAGGCTAGCCCTTAGTTTAGGTATCTCGGGATCTGGCTGGATCAGCATCTCAACTTTTCTGTACACATCGATGCCATCCACCAAAAATTTCACCCCAAACTGGGTGCTCTTTACTGCAATTGTGGCTGCATCCTCCTGACAGTTTGCAGGGCACTTTTACAGAAAATGATTCTCCCCATCTTTGACTACTGGGACGTAGCTTACAGTGTCACTCTCAAGTCCATCCTAGCCAGATTGGACCCCCTCTTTCACTCCTTCTCCAGATTTGCCCTTGACAGCCAACCCTCTGCACACCACTGTGACCTCTATGATCCCTAAAACTGCCTTCACTCCATGACCACCATCAGGCACACTGTGTCAAGCTCATGGCAAGGTACTGGTCCCAGTCCCTGCCCCCGTACCTCAATGCTGTGCTAGTGAAACATATCACTCCTGCTTATTCCCTAAGAAATGCAGATACCCACCTCCTGTCGGTACCATGTATGTCCTCGTTGACTGGCCAAGTTGCCTTCAGACACTGCATGCCCAAGTTATTGAACTCCCTACCTGCAAGTACTCAGCTAACCCCCTTATCAAAACACCACAGTTACCTCATAAATGAGCATTTCACCACACTCTGTGCGTATGCCTGGATGTGCCTGTTAGCAGTACGCTCTGCTCCAGCCTCCCACCAGCTTACTGTAAAGCTGACTGATCATGTTGTATGCCTTGTCTTCCACAAATACTGTCTATCATGTGCTGTCATGATTTCAATGATATTAATGTTGTAATGCAATGATTTAATGTATTTAGCTTATCAATGTTTTTGTCACATACCTCTGTATCTTGTGTTGAAATTTTTTTTTTTTTGAAATCACTCTTTATCCTCCTCACAGCCTGCCTCCTCCGACCCTTCAGCGATGATCCACGGACATCCCACTACCCTGAACCCTGCCCACACAGACCACAAGTCCCCATGGAGCCGCGGTTTACCCCCCGGGCGGGGACGAGGTTGGGGATCTAACCCCGGAACTTACATTTCGTCGGCCTCGTGGACTGCTGGGCGGGCACGGGCACATCATGGGCACGTCCTGGGTCCCCACATCTTCCCGGACGAGGCAGGCTCTTTTCTCAGTTTTCTCCCTTCCCGAGCAGTCAACGACCTCCCCTGACGTCATGACGCGCACGTCGACGTCCGTACTGCTCAAAGGCCAACCAGCCAATCCCCAGAGGGCTTGCACTTCCTCGAGCCTCCACTCGGGGTCATGCAAGTGCCGGATTGCGGCCGAATCCCTCCCCGGAGCAGGCGAGCTGTCATCGGACGCTCTAGCCTGTCTCCCCCCGGCCGACCCACCGACTACCCAAGTCCGCTGCCGAACCCGGGCCACCGGCGTGGAACGAGGTGTGGCGTCGTGTTGAAATTTTATGCTGCATGTATTGTTCAGCTTCTCTATGGCCCCCTTCCCCAGGACGTACCTGGAATCAAGCAGTACTCTGCTCAGTGTTCCCTCCTTGTAAAACTTTTAAATAAATAAATCTGAAATTGCTTTATCCAACACTTTGGAAGTATTAAAAAAGCCAGTGTCCAGTGATATTCATTGGAATTTGAGATTATTTTAGCATCACTAGGGAAGTCATTCTGTGGTTCATCCTGTCACTGATATACATCTGGACATATACTCATGATTTGAGGGTGGGAATCTTCATGATGGACTGTGGCAGTAACATGCTGAAGGTGACAAATGATAGGGATTTCCCCTTCTACACACACTTGATCTGGTAGTGTCACATTCCTTAACTGTGTATGGGATATGATTATTTACACTGTTCCATCAAATGGGCCATGCTCCTCCACCAGTAGAAGCAAACTATTGTGCATCATTACCTAATTAAAGATCTTTCTACAAGGTGGAACTGTATTTTATATGGTGGAGAGACGCATGGAACACAAACCTTTGTTCGAGGCTATGGAATTCAGCGATGTGGTGTGAGAAGATAACTGTCAAGGGTGCACTGGTGTGTTCTGCCAAAGGTTTTTCTGCTTCTGCGGCCATATAAACAGGGCACTAAAGACTTCAGTGCTGAATCAACAACCCTTGGCATAGTCATTTCCAAGGTGAGTCTACTTGTATGCCTCACATGCCATTATTTACAATATTCCACAGCAATCTAGTAAAGCAAGGCTTGTGGAGGTAGAGGCGAGGGAAGAGGGAGAAGTGGCAGAGTCAACCTCAGTTTGGCTTTGACTTGTAGAGTCAGTTCAACCGCACCTGCTGGGTGAAACCACTTCAGCTCCCAATACAGTAATTGGCATAAGGTAAAATATAATACAAATGGGGGGCCATGAGCTGAGTAATGAATAAGAGTTACTGTAGCTAAGGTGAGGTAGGTACTTCTGGCATGCATCTGCTGTGGATTAATATTTGCAGTGTTGTGAGTTATGACAGAGTCTGCAAATCCCACTTGGACTGCCACAGCTCAGTGTGAGCTACAAAGATAGTTACAATTCATTGTTGACCTCAAGGTATATACCTCCTGTAATCTCTGACTCTCCGCTTTCCCTGATGCCAATTACTATATTGTTCCTTGCATCATTATAGATATTACAATGATATTTCTATACTGTGATTGTTTTATCTCTTGTATTATTTTAATTTTTGTTATCTGTTCTATAATAATAATAAGCTCTATTTCACACAAACACCTTTCAGAATACCAAGGTGCTTTGCAAAAGATTAAAACAGCAGTAATACAATCAACAAATGCAATACAAAGCAGTAACAGTAGTCTGACAGGTTTCCCTCATTCAGTACCGTTAAAGGCCTGGCACCATAAGAAAGTTGTTAACGCCTGTTTAAAACCTCCCTCAGTCATACACTCCCACAGTCGACGGGATAGAGAATTCCAGAGGGTAGGGGCCACGTACATAAATGCACGGGCCCCAGAAGATTTCAAAGATACCTTTGGAATCTCCAGCAACCTCTCGCCGGCCCAACGGAGCTGTCGCTCAAGGCAATAGGGAACAAGAAGCTCTTTCAAGTAGTCAGGGCCAAGTCCATGTAGGGCTTTATAAGTCAGTAAACCAACTTTAAAGGTGATCCAACACCGAATTGGCAGCCAGTGCAGATTGCACAGCACAAGAGTGATATGACAGGCTTGAGAAGTCCCCATCAACAATCACACTGCAGCATTCTGCACTAGCTGTAGGTGGCGGATATCAATCCCAGGAAGCCCTAAGTACAGGGTGTTGCAGTAATCATGGTGTGAGGTCACAAAGACGTGGACCAATACATTAGAAAATGAAAAGTAATATTATAGTAATATAATTTAAGAATTTTTTTATTAACATTTAGATACAGTAGTTTTCCTTTATTATATGGCAAGACAACATGATTTGGGATAATGAATGTTTAGTCTGTAGAAGCAAAACTAGTCATCATGGTGAGGATTGCTTATTGTGCTGTGCACACTGGAGGCCTTTCCATATGGTGGAAAAGCAGTATATGCTTTTGCAGTATGCACCACCATATACACTGTCTGGGCTTGGCATGCCTAGATAATGTGAAGCATGATGTAATGTTGTATTTATTTTATTTATTAAATTGTTTCACCAGGAAAGGCACACTGAGCAAAAATGATGCTCGTCTCCCGGTGTGACCTGGGTGGAGGGGTACATAGAAGAGGATAACACGCAGGCTATCACTGAGTGAAACATTTAACATTACAGTTTGTGCATTGGTGAGGAAAATGCTCAGGTTTGCCAGTAGGATACATATAACATTACATTTATTATATTACATTAATGTGCATGTTTAATCAGAATTACAACATAGTAACAGGTTACTGGCAGGAAACAGTTAGGCACAAGACACGATGATCCAATCTTGGAGCAATTTACATGAATGGAAGTGCAGTAAGACAGCATGACAGCAGAAGACTAATAAGTGCAATAGTTGGTTTAATAACCCAGCTTAGTAGCATATGCTGGGTGCCATTGGCCAAGCAATTGGGGATACGGGGTACAAGGGTGAGCACAGGAGGATAATCATGTGCAGGTACAATTTTCCATAAGATAATTAGCCATGGCAGTAGCAAGGTAGAGAGTGGAGGAGGAGGAGTGACGAATTTGGGGAGGAAGTTCATTCCAGAGTTTAGGGAGCCAGTGTGAAAAGGCAGCTTGTCCCACAGAGGACCTCCTCCTAGGGATTAGTAATTGATGGGCGTCGTAGGATCTAAGAGCATAGGTTGGAGAGGGATGTGATGATAGCAAAGAGGTGAGGTAAGGTGGAAGAGAACCAGAATTTTGAGACAAACTTAGTACAGTGCAGTTGGCAGTGATTTTCAAGAGAAGGGAATGCAAGAGAATGGTAGAGATCAGAGTGATGGATGCAGCAGGCTGCATTGAGGGCGAAGTGGCAGAAAGCATTAAAGAGGTAGTCCAGTCTAGATAAGGTGGACTTTGGAGCTGCACTGTAGACTATATCACAGTAGTCAAATGATGGTAGGATCATATTATGCTCTAGTTCATGCTTCATGGTTAGTGGGAGGCTGCTGCAGTTCCTGTAAAGGGAACTGAGCTTAGGGCGTAGTTTGTTCAGGATTGTGTCGATGTGGATGGAGAAAGATAGGTGTTAGTCAAGCCAGACCCCTAGATAGCAGAAGGAGGAGGTGTTTTCCAGTACAGTACCATCCAGGGTGTGGAAGGAAGGGAGGGTGGAGAGTCTGAACAGGCGTTGCCTTGTGCTGAAGGTCATGGTGACTGTTTTTTTAGCATTTATAAAGAACTGATGAGAGTCGAAACAGATCTGAACTTTATTGTAGTCTGCCTGAAGGTTGGTAGTTACCTCTTCCAAGGAAGAGCCAGATGAGAATAGGACAGTGTCATCTGCATACATCTGGATTGATGAAGTTGAGTAGCTTAGTGGCAGGTCATTTAGGAAAATGGAAAACAAAATTGGCCCGAGTACTGAACCCTGTGGGGCCCCAGTGGTCATAGGGAGGGGGGTGGGTTCAGAGCTAGGTCTTTTAGGTCCTAGCTATGAGTGTTTTAGTATTTTGGAGGGGGAGAAGAGGGAGAAAGGACAATAACTAAGGATTTGTCTGCCACTGAAAAGGGGTAAAATATTCTTATCTTATGTATTCAGGATTGGTTATATTTCTTTATCTTATATTTTACTCTACTATATCATGTAATTCTTTATGGCTAGTTTTAAATACTGCTCCTGGAATATAAAAGGGGCCCAGACTCCAGCTAAGAGATCCAAGGTTCTACTCCATTTAAAAAGTTTGCAAATTGAGGTGGCCTTTTTGCAAGAAACACATCTCCTGGTCAATCATATTCATTATTTACGTAGAAATTGGGTGGGTCAAGTATTTGGTTCTGGTATTGACTCCTGTAGAAGAGGGATTGCCATCCTGATAGCCCGCAGAATTCCATTTTGCCTTATACAACAAATTACTGACCCTGATGGTAGATTTGTCTTACTGAGGGCCCTCCGGGGCCACTCTGAATTAGTATTAGGCTCCATTTATGGACCTAATTGTGACAATCCTGAATTTTTCACAAATCTTATGACTCTCCTTGCCCCTTGGACCATGTTTCCAATGATACTCGGTAGAGATTGGAACCAGGTACTATCTAATTCCCTAGATAGATCTGGTCAGAATCGGCAAAAATTATCACCAGGACAAAAAGCTCCACATGAGTTAATGAACTCTGTTGGCCTGATAGACTCTTGGATGACAATGTATCCAGAAAGTAAAGAATTCCCATTTAATTCTCTCCCCCATCACTCTTTTTCCTGGATAGATTACTTTCTTATAACTGTCGATCACCTTCCAGGGGTCTCTCAGGCCTATTACTCTTCAAAGGTTATTTAAGATCACCGTATAGTTCATCTTCATCTAGATCTTTCTCCCAACATACATAGAGACAGAATTTGGAAATTAAATAATCAACTTCTGAAATCTGAGGATCAAATACAACTCCTTCAAACATTCATTTGTAATTTGATGGAAATTAATGCTTCATCCATGTCTAAAAAAGATTTTCTGTGGGGTTCCCTGAAATGTGCACTGATAGGTGAGTTAATTCAGCTAGCCACTAAGCATAAGAAGCAGAGAACTGCGGCTCTCTCTTCTATTTTAGCCCAGATAGAAAACCAGGAGAGGCATCTCCTTCCCTCGGCTCCTATAGAAGAGTGGGAGAAAGTTGAGTCTCTTCGTGCTCAATACAATCAATTAATAACAGTAAAGGCCGAATTCCTTATGCTCCGTTCTAAAATATTCTATTTTGATCACAGTGAAAGGGCGGGGAAACTCATGGCTCTTCGTCTTCATACCCAAAATAATCACCTCTATTTACTCGATGTCAGGTGACCTTTTAACCTCCCCCCAGATATTGTGAATGCATTCCAAGATTATTACCGACAATTATATTCAGCATCTGTACTCCCCTCTTTGCTTCAACAATTCGACAATTTAATTCAAGATATCAATCTCCCCATATTATCAGACATCCAGGTTAATATTTTAAAAGCTCCTACTACTTTAATAGATATGTGTGATGCCATAGACTCTCTTGCCCCGGACAAATCCCCTGGCCCAGATGGCTTCACTACAAACTTCTATAAAAAATTTAAGGAGATAATTTCCCTTATTCTCTTAGAAACCTTTCATTATATCTTTAAGAAGGGCATATCTGATACCTCTTTGACTCGAGCTATTATAACTGTCATTCCCAAACCCGGCAAAGATCCTCTCTTGATTCCTAACTACAGACCAATCTCCCTAATTAACATGGATCTCAAAATTCTTGGTTCTAGATTAGGCCAAGTTTGGGATTCCCTGATAAGTATAGAGCAGGTAGGGTTTGTAAAGGGAAGGCTTTCATCTGATAACCTTATAAAAATAACATACCTCTCTCCAGTGTCCAGGGATTCATCTGAACTGGCAGCACTTGTTTCCATGGATGCAGAAAAAGCTTTTGACAGGGTTTCTTGGGACTACCTTTTTATGTTATTACCCAAATATCACTTCCCGATGGAATTTATACAATAAGTTAAAATTTTGCACACTTCTCCATCAGCCCAAATCCAATGTAACGGTGTTCTTTCCACATCTTTCACTTTATTTCAGGGTACCCGCCAAGGGTGTCCCCTTTCTCCTTTCCTTTTCAACTTATATTTAGAACCTCTTATTAGAAAAATAAAAAATACGATACTTGTATCTGGTATATCAATAAGTAACACAGAATTTAACATTTCTGCTTATGCAGATGATATACTTCTCCATATCTCTAATCCTACCCAATCTTTATCTGCTGTCATTCATATCATTTCCCAATTTGAGGCAATTTCGAATTACAAGTTAAATATCAGAAAAACTGAAGTTTTTCCTCTCAATAAATATATGGTGAGGACCAATATCGAACATTTGGGACTACAATGGAACACTGATAAATTCAAATATTTAGGGTTCTACCTTCACCCCTCCCCCCATATCATGAAAAAACTTAACTTAGATGTTCTAGTTAAAATATTAACAGAAGATCTTAGACGCTGGTCAAAATTACCTCTTTCTATATGGGGCCGTATGAGTATAATAAAAATAAATGTTTTACCTAGTGTTTTATATCCCCTACAAATGTTTAATGAAGCTCTCCCATTATCATGGTTTTCTTAGATACAGAGAATTCTCAATACTTTTATATGGCAAGGGAAAAAAGTTAGACAAAGTTATTATAAGCTTATGCATCAAAAAACTGATGGTGGTCTTTAAGCCCCTAATTTTTACATAAATTATTTAGCTATATACTTGACCAGGGTTAGATACTGGATACAACCCCCAGAGAATAGTCTAGATCCTGCATATTGTCCTTCCTGGGTCAGAATTGAACAACCACTCTGCTCTGAAAAAGACATTGAGCCCAAGGCCCTTCCTTTTATTACTAGGAAGAACCTCCCTAAATCCCTAAAGGAAACACCACTAAGCTCTTCACTTCATATACAACATCAATTAATCACTTTCATCAAAGCGGACACAAACAAAGACACTGCCCAACCCTTGTTCTCAAATCCTAACCTTCTACTTTTGGGTAAGGTAATTAAATCTCACCTTTTTTGGCCTGATATGGGTGTTTTAAGAATGAACCAGTTGGTTCAGGACAAAAAACTGCTCCCCTATAATGTAGCCAGTCACCTTTTCAACTGGTCTGCCACACATGTTTTCAAATATTTTCAGATAGCCCACATGCTGACACATTATTTTGGGTCAGGAGGGATGGGACAGTCCTTTTATATCTGCTTTACTCCCTTATATTAGCTCTATCCCCTCTTCTCATATAATATGTTATTCATATAAATTTCTCCTAATAAATGTCGCTACTCTGGAAGGTAAGAAGTTCTACTGGTGGGATAATGTCTTAACATTGACTTCCCCTGCTAGGGACTGGTCAAATATTTGGAATCACTTATATAAATACATTAAGTGAGATAGATATAGACTTGTGCAATTTTATATTAACCATAATCTATTTTATACAACATTTAAACTTCATCAAATGGGAAGTGTATCTTCTAACCAATGCCCCAAATGTCAACAAGCCCCTGCTGACTTGCTCCATATGTTATGGTCATGTGATAAAATCACTCCTTTCTGGTTCAGCATTCAAAATCATCTTGATCCACTTCTTGCATTATCAGATAACTTTAATTCAGAAATTTGTTTCCTGGGTGATTATGCATGTTTACAAGGGAGTCAGTAGAGAGCCACATGGCCTTAATATCAAGATGTACCAAGAAAGTACTTTTGAGGCATTGGCTGGAACAGAATGCCCCCACCTATATGGAATGGTATAAGGAGATTATGTTTGCTTTGCAAGCAGAGCTCATCATTGCTGGAGCTAATAACAGAATGGACAACTATAAACTAAGATGGGAATCACTGTATACCCTTTTATTGATTCAGTAGACCTCAGTTATTTTTATTTTCCCTTTTAATGGCAATTACATTTAACATGGTCTTTAATTATTATATTTCTTTATAGCCATCCTCAGTTAATAGTAAGTGGCAGACTGGGGTGGGTTGAGAGGGAGGGGGGAGGGGAGTGGGATACAGACAATGATAACATGTCCTAGGACTTATTATACTGTAATCTTCATCTATGTATTACATATTATGTATATGTATTAGAATTTCATTAATGATTATTTTTCTGTTTAAGCATTTACACATTGCCTGTGTTGATGGTTGTTGTTAAAATTTAAAACTAATAAAGCTTACTAAATGAAAAAAAATTAAAAAGGGAGGGGTGGATGTGGCAACATCTGGAGAAGTCACATATATTTTAATATATAATGTAACAGAATATAATATATATTTGACTGCATAGCACCGTTGGAAAGGTAATTTTGTGCTGAACAACTTTGCCACTGATATTCTGTGTATATCATGTATACTTTAGGAGTTATTCATATTTGTTTATGGTATGGTGTGTATGGCTTATGTTGCCTGTATTAGTGGAAAAAAATGTTTTTACTGTTTCAACCAGCAAAGAAAAAAAATGAAATTACATATTATTCTTTGCATACCACCACTGGAAAGGTAATTTTGTGCTAAATAACTTTGCCACTCATTCTTTTTGTCTAGCACTTACGGTTCTTGAGCTATTAGGATTTGTTTGTGGCATGCTGACTATAGCTTGATTTTGCTTAGAACGGCCCAGGATTTACTATTAACAGTATACAGGAGACAAGTGGTGCAACAGCAGAGAGCTCCTGTGGAGGCAATGAGTTAAGAGTGGAGTAGAATTGGCAGCAGGTGGCGAGAAGAGGGAGTGAATGACCTTTCAGAATTTGGATGGATTATTTAAGTTAGATGTGAGGGTGGAGCTAATGTATTCTGCTGAGTTGCTGTGGTGCATTTATTGTGTAACATATGGTAATTGGCAAAATCTTGAGGGAGGTGGGATGATTTGTGCACTCTCCATGCTCTATCATGGGCATTTTGACATACTGTAAGTTCTTGGGTAATCCATGGCAGGTGGTTACCATGTACCCTAGTGTGACGCAGAGGGGCATGAGTTTCCCAGATGTTGAGGAATGTGGTTTGGAAGTGTAGAAGGGCTTCATCTGTTGAGTGTAATGTGGTGGTGGGGTACCAGTTTGCTAGGGCTAGATTTTCTAGCAAGGGGGACAGACTGAGGGATTTGTAGGAACGTTCAACTGGGAATTTTGGTGGGGCTTTGGAGCAGTGAATTTTGTAAACTAGATAAATAATGTGGTGGTTGCTCAGGGAGTCAGGAAGTAGGCCTGCTTTGATGAGCTGGTGTGGGTGGGTGGAGAGAGCCCAGTCAATTAGTGAGTGGTTGCCAGATTTGAGATTAAGACGGGTAGGCTCTGTGATGAGCTGTGAGAGGTTTAGATCAGATATCTCTGTTCTGTATTTGTTGAGTGCTGGGGCTAACCAGTTAAGGTTAAAATCTTCTATAATGTATAGTTCACCTGATGTGGTTTGTGATTAGATATGTTTGAGGAGGTTAGTCACAGGAGTGGCTGGTGTGCCTGGCCGGCAGTATATTCCGGCAATGTAAATGGATAGTGAGAAGGGGAGTCCCAACGGTATCATTAGGAGCTTGTAGGCTTGTGGCTCAGCCTTGGTTAATACTACTGAGAAGCGTAAGTCTGAGTTTACATAAATGGCTTCTCCCCCACCTCTGGTAGTCCTGTCGAGTCGGGCCATGACGTAGCCTGGGATAGCAACCTCAGAGTCTGTGATATTAGTATTTAGCCATGTTTTGGAGATGGTGAAGATGTCGGGGGCATCGTGGGCAGCCAGCACTTGGAGCGAATCAAGTCTGAGGGCTAGACTTCTTATATTTAAGTGCAGAAGTTGTAGTATGTGGGGGAGGGGGCCACCAGTGAGATTCGATGCGTAGGATGTGGCTGGGGCTTGGCCTGCTGGGTGTGATTGACTGATTAGGGTTGAGTAGATGGCCGGGGTTTGGGTGTATGTCCCTTGCTGCAAGGACCAGGAGGGGCGATAGTTAAATAGTGAACTGAAATTTATGCTTCAGTTCCTTATGCAAGAGTATTTAAACGCCAGTGTATCTATAGTTAAAAATATCTGGAGAGCAAGACCCATCATTCCTCCTCAGTGAGCTGTTAATTAAAGGCCAGGTCAAGGTTCTTATGCTGCTGCAGGTAGTTGAGAGAAGTGTAGCAGATCTTGGCCCCATGATGTGAGTGACAATTTATTGGAGTATACGATGGTAATATAATAAAAAGTTTATATTTTTAATACTTGGAATTTATTTTTATTTATATAACATAAAAACATGATTTTTGAATTAACACAAGTGGCAAAAATGCTGAAAAATAACACTCTTTATAATGCCTTAATGCAAACAAGCCACTGCCCATAAGCAGGACACAAAGGTAGCTGTGGTGGAACCAGAACTGGCAGTTTGTATTGTGATTTTTTTCCTAGGGTGGTTATCAAGAAGATGGTGGCAGTACAAGTGGAGGCTCACCTTTATAGATTTGAAATCAATTAACCTCTCCAATCGTGTTTCAAGCCTTACCACAGTACAGAATCCAGGTTTGTCAAGGCATTTTATGATCTGCTGTTAGTGAGAGATAGTGACAGTGCTATATTGTTGTTTTTCTTGATCTCTCAACAGCATTTGACTCTGTGGACTACGGGGTTTTGATGGATCACCTAGGATGATATGGGGGACTCACTGGGACAACTTTAAAGTGGTAGAGCCCTTCCTTTACAGCACAAAGTAGCAGGCTGTGATGGGAAGTTTCTCAACACAGCCAGTTGCAGTCAGCTGTGAGGTTCCTCAGAGTTCATTTCTGTCCCCCCTGTTGTTCATGGTATACATGTTGCCAGTGGGGCAAGCCATCAGGCAGTATGGTGTAGGATTACACTGTTATGCAGATGACACTGAACTGTACATGTCCTTTACATTGAACGGGCGGGAGACAGTCTCTGTACTAAAGAGCTCCCCTGAAGAAATTGTCAATTGGATGGCCTCCAGCTGGCTAAGTCTCATCCCAGCCAACATGGAGTTGTTACTGGTGGAACTAGGTCCTCAAGGGTCAGCTGAAAGATATGATTCTGACAGACTACCATCTCTGAATGGTGCATTTCTAACAGCAGTGGATAGGGTAAAAAAAATCTGGGAGTTATTGTCAACTCATTGTTGACACTAGAACATCAGATTTTGGCAGTGGTAGCAAATGTGGTGTAATAGGTCCATAATGGCAACTCTTCTTTTCAGATAGTTTTTTAGATTACAGTTATTAAAAGATAAAAAGTCTAGATCCTGATGTCATGAGAAAAATTAAAAAAAGGAAAAGAGAGAAACAGAGTTCATGTAAACTCAGATCTTTTTGTCTTTCTTTCCCTGATCTTGCTTTAGAGCCTAGTCTTCTCCTTGTCAACTTCTAATTCAATCACCCATTTTCCTCGGTCTCAGAGGCAAAAAGGTTTCTGGGAAGAGTGGGATGAGGAAGCATTGGAATCCCTCTTTCCTCCAAATATCCCCAGTCCCAGTGAATATGTAGCAATTTAAATGTATTTTACAGGGGTACTGTAATGGCGGAGGATCTGCGAAGTGTGGTTTGTCCAACACTGTCTTGTTCATTTTAAGCATTTTGCTTATCCTAATTGTCAAGCCATCTGGTAGAGGCATCTGATCCTGTTCTGTAAGAGAACTTGCCCTTGTGGCAACAGATACTAGCTACTCCAAGGCTGTTGTGGTCAGAGTTTCTGGTGTCAGGGGAGCAGACCTGGATTTTGGAGCAGAATCGGTTTGTGTGTCAGGCACATGCTCTTTTCCAAATGCCATTTCATAGGTTTCATAGGTGAATTCAAGCCAAAGATAGAAAATCTAGCCTATAAGGCTTGCCATCCAATTTTATTAAAAAAGAAATTTGTTATCTCCAAAATACATATCTATCCCATTTTTGAATTCATTCATTGTGGCACTCTTGACAAGTTTAGTCGGTAGGTTATTCCAGACTCCAACCACTCTTAAACTATACCAATATTTACAAAAATTATCCCAAGTCTGTTGATGTAATTGTTTCATATGTTTTCTTGTGCTAGTTCTCCCATGGTTATGAATAAAGCCCAACTCTTTCAACAACACTTCATCCTTCATACTCTTATATAGAAAACATCGATCTCCCCTTAGTCTGCGATAATACAGTGAATAAAGATTCAGACTCACCAAACTATCATAGTATGTTTTATTTTTCAGTCCCTTTATTTGTTTGGTTAATATTCTCTGAACTCCCTCTATAGAAAGTATGTCTTCCCTATTTTGGGGTGACCAAACCTGTGCACAGTATTCCAAGTGAGGCCTCACCAATGTAACATACAGTGGGATCAACACTTTCCTGTCTCTGCTTGCTATGTGTTTGAATATACAATTTAAAATCTGGATTGCTTTCTTGAGTTGGTTTCTGCAGTGCACTCTAAATTTTAAATCTTTTGTAACTGTGATACCCAGATCTTCTTCCTCTGTAACTACCCCTAAAGTGGTATTGTCTAGTAGGTAGGTTACTTCCTTATTATTCTTTCCCATGTGCATAACCTTGCACTTTGTTTTATTTAATACAAGTTTGTTAAGGCTAGTCCATTCATATATTGAGTCCAGTGTATGCTGTAGTGCTGCCCTTTGTTTGTCATTATTTGCAACTACCCCCAATCTGCAATCGTCAGCAAACTTACACATCCATATATTATTATTACTAATTTTCAATGAAGCAATGTATACGTTGAATAAACTAGGTCCCAACACCGAACCCTAGAGTACTCCACTAGATATTGGGGCCCGATCTGAATATTCCCCATTTATGTCCACCCTCTGTCTTCTATCTTGCAGCCAGTTTGAGACCCATCTGCAGATGTTACTAGGCAGTTTTATGTCTTCCAATACTGACAATAATTCCCCATGTGGCAATTTGTCAAATGCCTTAGCAAAATCTAGAAAGACCACATCCACAGAGTTCCCAGCATCCATTTCCCTATTCACTTTTTCATAGAAGGATAATAGATTGGTCTGGCATGATCTATTCCTTACAAATCCATGTTATAGGGGATCTATCATATCCCATCCCTCCAGATGTTCCATTAGGATATCTTTAATTATTCCTTCCATAAGTTTTCCCAGTATTGAGGTCAAGCTAATGGGCCGAAAGTTTTCTGGTAGGGTACTGGGTCCTTTTTTTAAAATAGGTACAATATTTGCTAACTTCCAATCATAAGCAACATAACCCATATTTATAGATGTTTGAAAAATATATGTTAATGGATGGGCCAACATATCTGCCAGTTCCCTCAGGATCCTAGGATGCATGCCATCTGGACCTGAGGATTTATTAATGTTAAGTCCAACTAGTTGTTTGTATATGTTATCTGGGTTCAATATTACTGTCCCAGGTTCAAAAGGTCTACTTATACTATGTGCATCTGTATCATTAGGGTTATAGACTGAACAGAAATATCTGTTCTGAATGTTAGCCATTTGTTGATTAGTAGCTGGATGTCCCACTTCAGTAGGAAAGGGGCCTATACTATTTGGGGTCTTTCTCTGGTTATTAATATAGGAAAAGAAGGCTTTTTATTATCATGTACTCTGTTGGCAAGATTGATCTCATGTAGGGCTTTAGCTTTTCTAATATTTACTTTTACTTTTTTAAGACATTCCTTTTATTCAGTATTTAGTTTTGCTGTTTTGGAAACTTTTAACTTCTTATATAACCTATTTTTTTATTGATTAATTTTTTAATTGTTGTAGAGAGCCAGGCAGGTTTTATAGTTCTATCCCTATGGTATTTAGTGGTAACAGGTACAAATTCTGTAGTCAATTTCTCTAATTTAATTTTAAGGGAATCCCACATGGTTTGTAAGGGTTTATTAGCAAATTCCAATCTCCAATCCCAGCTACCCAATTTCATTTTCATTTTTTGGAAATCAGCTTTCCCAATATTTAACTTAAAGGTAGCTCCCATGGGTTTACTAAATTGGATTTCTTTAATATTAAATAAAACAGTATTATGATCACTGTTGCCTAAGGGAGTACCTATTTCCACCAAATTGACTATGTTCCCCATATTAGTAAAAATTAAATCAAGAATGTTATTACCCCTTGTATTCTCTAGGACCAACTGCTCAAGTCCCCCATGATTCATGGTGTCTATATACTGTCTTTCAAGGGGGCATGTGCCCGTACCTTTGACCCAATCAATATTGGGTAGGTTAAAGTCACCAGTTATCAATAACCTATTAGTAGGGACCAAATTTCCAAGAATGCTCAATAAAGCCTTGTCATCATCTCGTGACATAGACAGGGGCCTGTAAAGAAGACCCAACATAATTTTGGGTCTGTTAATAGGTAATAATTGAACCCATAGAAGTTCAATTTGCCCCACATCCCATTTGATTTCTTCAGAAACAATATCCTCATGAATATGTATTGCCAGTCCTCCACCCTTTCTATATTTTCTGCAATGGGAAAATAGTTTATACCCCTCAATTTATTTTTCCCATTTATCTTTTTCGTCCCACCATGTTTCAGTAATTAGGGCAATATCTACTTTGTTTCTATGTAAAATTATGTTAAGCTCGTCATATTTGTTCTGCAAGCTTCACGCGTCTATGAGAATAGCATTCCATCCCAAGATATTTAAAGGGGAAGATGAAGTTCCATTTAAGTTATTGTTGTCTGTACCCCCCCCATCCAGTTTAAATGGAATTTGGTAACCTTCTGAACCTTTTTACCTAGAATTCTTACTCCAGCATAATTTAGATGGACACCATCATTTCTATATAAGGATGTTCTATTGAATGTCTTTTCATTGTCCATGAAGCCTATCTCTTCTTCCACACAGAATCGTCTGAGCTTACCATTGATTATTGTTATCTGTTTATTTCTGAACGCTTTGTTTCCCTGCATGGGAATTATTCCAGAAATAACAATTTCACCACCATAATTTCTAACTGTATCCACAATGTATTTAAAGTCCCTTTGCATGTAATTCCAATTAGTTTTACCCACATTGTTAGCCCCCACATGTAGGAGAACTAAAGGAGTAACTGTCATTGCAGCTGAGGTGCCATTAGCAGGAGGTAGAGATCTCCTGGATGGGGGAGGGGTGCACCTGAAGAACTGGTTGATGTAGTATTATCCTTCTGGAAGCAACAAGCTGAGGTACTGGCAGAAAGTTTTTTCTGTGCTTGAGGAAGGATATGGTCTTGATCAGGGTTGTCTTCCTAGATGTGGGCTGCCTTGAGTGCCAGTTTTACTCAGACAGGTAACATTTAAACATGTTCTTACCTATTAGGCTCACATGGCCAAATTCTGCACGAAATCCACAGTGCACCTCATAACAAATGCTACTGAGATAGTTACATCGACCACAGTTTTAACAAACCTTTGGCTGCCCAGCATAAATGCAAACTCCCCTGTCTTGACCTAAGAAGAAGCTATTTGGCAAGTGGATGGCTCCTAGTTCTGGTTGTTTCACCTTTCCTCTGAACTTCCACTCCCTGTTAAGATGTACTCACTGTCCATGAAAGATTTAGGGTGGCCCAGTATCTCACAATGCTGACCCACCAAAACGGAATGTCACTGATGTTCATCCTCTCATTCTTGAATAATAACATGACAGTTCTTATCTGTGGTATGGTCAGTGGAATGGCCAGGAAAGGAGACCACAAAGGTGAAGTGTTTAGCTGGGAGTATTTAACCAGAAGCATTCCAAAGAGTGGGGCATCCTAAAGCTTACATCAAAAATATCTTCGCCTGTCACATAAATTAGAGCTTAAACCTCAGGTGAGTAGAACTGCATTGAGTTCTTTAAAAGAGTTTGACACACATATACTCCTATCAGTATGCTGAGGGAGTCCTCCCTTACTTCTGAGGTGGACATCATTCTGCCTTAGAAAACATAAGAACATAAGAATTTGCTGGCAGAAGGAGATCGTGTGGTCCATCTAGTCTGCCCATGTTTTCTACCCCCCACACTATCAATGTGTCATGCTAAGGTGATTATATTGTCTGTCCCATGCCTGTTTGAATTCACTGACCATCTTGGCTGCCACTGCTTCTGGTGGAAGACTGTTCCAAGGGTCCACCACCCTCTCAGTGAAAAAATACTTTCTAACATTTGTTTTGAATTTACCTCCTACCAGGTGCATGTTGTGTCCCATAGTACGTGCAGCCCTGTTTTCCCGGAAGAGGTTCCTGGTTTGTACTGTGTTGATACCTTTTAACAAATTTAAATGTCTCAGTCATGTCTCCTCAGTTCCTCCACTGCTTGAGGGAGAATAAATTTAGCTGGCTGAGCCTAGCTTCATATGTATCGTGGTTCAGACCCTGCACCATTTTGGCGGCATGTCTCTGCATGGTTTCCAGATGGTCCATGTCCTTCTTTAGGTGAGCTCTCCAGAACTGCACGCAGTACTCCAAGTGGGGTCTTACCAAGGGCCTGTACAGTAGGAGGATTACATCATGCTTCCTACTGATAATACCCCTACCAGTACATTCGAGGATGCTGCTTTCCTATAGTGCTGCTTTTTTGCATTGCTTCCCTACTTTTAAATTGTTTGAGATCATGACACCAAGATCCCATTCCAGCTTTGTTTCTTCTAGTAGCTCCCCCTCCATTACATACTTCATGCATGGGTTCCTTCTACCCAAGTGAATGACTTTACATTTTTTGATGTTGGATCTCAACTACCAGTTCCTGGACTTTTGAATGAATGAATACTTTATTTCTAAAAAGCGCCTTTCCAAAACCAAGGCGCTTTTACAACAAATCAATACATAAAACTTAAATTCCTTAAAACAATCCATAAATATATTTTAAAAATCCGGATATGCTAGGTTAAACAAATACGTCTTCAAAGCTGATTTAAAGCTTTGGACAGTCAAGCATTCTCTCACCCGATGAGGTAGAGAATTCCACAGGGTTGGAGCCACAAAACTGAATGATCTTGCCCCTGATGTCTTTAAGTGAACCCTGCGAATCTCTAGCAATCCCTCATCAGTGGATTGGAGCCGACGGGAAGGACTGTAAGGGTGAAGAAGATCTTGCAGGTAACTAGGTCCCTGATCGTGTAGGGCCTTATAGGTCAGCAGACTGACCTTGAAGGTGATTCACCATTGAAGTGGCAGCCAGTGCAGTCCACGGAGGACAGGCGTTATATGACTGGCCTTTGACGTACAAGTCAAAAGCCTGGCCGACGCATTCTGCACCAGCTGCAAAAGGTGAATATCTACCACTGGTAGCCCTAGGTACAGGGCATTGCAGTAGTCCAGTAGTCCAAGCGGGAGGTAGCGAAGGCATGGACCAATGTTGGAAGCTCATCAATGGGAACCAGATGCTTCACTCAGGCTATATTCCTCAGATGGTAGAATGAGGTCTTGACAACCGTTGACACCTGATGTTTGAGGGTCAGACAATCATCAAATATAATGCCCAAGTTCCGCACCCAGTCTGAGGTCATCATCTGGGTCCCACCAAGCCAAAGACCTGAGGGTGACCCAGTCAATGAACCTACCCCTCGATGGCCTGGGTCCACAACCAACACCTCAGTTTTTTTAGGGTTTAACCGCAACCAGCTCACAGTCATCCAGTCCTGAATTTTGGTAAAACAGTTACTAAAGACCGAGACAGCATCACCCTGGCCAGGCACAAAGGACATGTACAGCTGAGTATCATCTGCATAGCAGTAAAAACTCAAGCTGTACCACCTAATGATCACTCCCAATGGCAGCATATATACTGCAAATAACATGGGTGCTAAAATAGAGCCCTGCGGCACACCAGAGGATAGGGGGAGTGATGTCGAGGAACAAATCCCAGACACCACCTTCTGAGTCCTACCCTCGAGGAATGATCGAAACGAACTGAAGACTAAACCAGATAGCCCACATATAACCTGCAGGTGCTCCAAAAGAACCCCATGATCAACGGTATCAAATGCCGCAGAGAGATCAAGAAGGACCAAGATGGAACGAGTCTTCCGATCTCTCGCTATTAGGAGGTCATTTAGTACTCTAACAAGGGCTGTCTTGGTACTATGTCTTTTCCTGAATCCCGACTGGAGAGAATCATAGACATTGTGGCTGGTCAAATGATCGTCGAACTGCAATGCAACCATCTTCTCAATAACCTTGCCTACAAAAGGCAGGTTAGAGACAGGCCTGTAGTTAGCCAGACATTCCGGGTCTAAGGAGGTTTTTTTTAGAAGGGGCCTAATCACGGCTTCCTTCAAGGGGTCAGGAAAGATCCCCATCTCCAATGACAACCAGATTATCTCAGCAAGGATCGGGCTGATTTTATCCACACATCCTACTAAGAGGCGGGTGGGGCCCAGATCCAAACTACAGTTGGTCGGTCGCAGTGACTGGACGATCATCACTATGTCATTGATTGTGGGTCAGTCAAAGTCAGACCACACAAACTGGATGTCCGACATCTCCTGCCAACCACTACAACTCCCATTTGAGAGATTTAGAAGGAGATCAGACCTGATTGTGGCAACCTTATCTGCAAAGAATTGAGCAAACTCCTCACAGCGTTCCTGTGAAAATGTTCTCTCAGGCTGAAGAGAGAGTGGATTGCACAGTCTGTCCACGGTCCGAAAGAGCTGGGCTGGTCGATTCTGTACAGCAGAAATTTCCCTGGACAGGAATTCTGCCTTCTTACAGGTAATTGCTGATTAATAGACACGATAGTGGTCCATCAAATTAAGCCTGTCACACTCCGACCCGATTTCCGCCAATATCTCTCAAGCCTTCTTCCCACTCTCCTCAACTCCTTCAAAGTCTCATAGAACCAAGGAGACTTTGGGCAAAAGGTGAGGGGTCGAACACATTCAGGAGCAATGGAATCTAGGGCCCCTACTACCGCTTATTATAGGCAAGAACCAGGTCCCCAGGATCCATGCATTCACTAGGCAAACTCGATGGGTCCAGTACCACCATCAGGTCTTCTGCGGTAACACCCCTCAAAGGGCAGTACCGGACCATCTCCTTAGAGACGACCTACCAGGGGGGGTCAGGAAACTGAACCCGATGGTGTGATGGTCAGACCATCCAACTGGCTCCACCACCAAATTGGATATCTCCATCCCCAGTAGGAATACCAAATCTAATGAATGACCATCTATATGGGTAGAGGAGGAAATAACCTGTGTGAAGCCCAGCGAATTCATTAGCTGGAGGAAGTCAGAACCAAACCGCAAGAGTTCATCGTCGACCCAGGCATTGAAATCCCCCAGGATCAGCCATCTGGAGGATCCCAATGTCACGTCAATGATGAAGTCTGTGACTTCCCGCAGGAAAACATTCCCGTTACCTGGTGGACGGTAAATGAGAAGAATCCTGTACCCCACACCCTCACCCAGAATACATTCAAAAGATTTGGTAATTCCCCCTGCTACCTCCATCAGACTCAGTTCCGTTCTAAAACAGATTGCCACCCCCCACCTCTACGATCCAATCTCGGATGGTGTATATCCTCTAGCATCCTAAGATCTGCCTCCATTTCTGTGATCCTCTCCTGTGTGTCCACCCTGTTTCAGTGCTTTGTATCATTTGCAGAGTCAGACTTTCTCTTTCAGTTCTTCAATGATGTCACTGATGAATATGTGGAAAAGGATGAGGCCTAGTACTGATCCCTGCAGCATGCCACTAGACACCTTCCCCTCTTGGGACAATGTGCCATTTACCATAACCCTCTGTGTCCTAACTTGAAGACAGCTTGTGATCCATTTAATTACTCTGTGACCGATGCTACCTTGATCCACTTTGTTGGCTAACCTTCTGTGTGGGACTGTATCAAAGGCTTTACTAAAGTCCGGATAAACCATGTCCACTGCTGCCCCCGGTCTACTTCTCTTGTAACCCAGTCAATCAATTCTATCAAATGTGTTTGGCATGAGCATCCTGATGTGAAGCCATGCTGCTTTTGGTCAAGTTGCCCACTTGCTTTCAGGTAGTTCACTACCCTTTCCTTAAGCAACGTCTCCATTATTTTAGGAGGCTCAGCTAGCTGCTGTTGGAAGACGTTTGAGCATCTCAGTGCAGAGTTCAATTGTTCTGACTCAGAACTGTCAGTTTTAGGCTCCCTAATGTGCTTTTAGGATATTTTGGCTCATTATTCAAAGAGCTCTGTGCAGTAGGGGATCAAGTAACCTGTAGGTTCTTAGTCATGGCAAGGGACACTCCTTGTGCTTGGCCTTCTTGTATAGCAGTATATTTACTCTGTGGTACATACTCAAATGTTGAGGATATGGCCTCAGGGGGAATGACAGATGTGTAGTGTCATCTGACCCCAAAGGGGCATTATCAGTTGAAACACACTGGAACTAATTATTTTGATTCTCCTGTTGTGCTATATCTGCTGGAACTGCAGATCCCTCCTTATCTTGTGACCTTACTGATGGCCTTGCCACTGACTTCCCGATTTTGTTCCCAAACTCAAAGGTACCAGGAATATTTAAATTAAAAGGTATACCTGAAGTATATTGCTGCTCAGCTTCTGACAGGATTCCTGTAGTTTAAGCCATTTGTGGGTGACCCTTATGGCTCTTGGCTATCTTTGCCTTCTGCTGTGCCAACAGTGAATCAGAGAGCTCAACAGTAAAAGCTGTAGATGCAGCAGCCTGGTTTCCCTCCTGCAAATGCTGTGACATCAAAAGTGCCAACACTGAGCTGTTAGACCCTATGTTTCTCTTAGGATCAAAGTTCTGGAGCAAGACTTTATCCTCCATTTTGTGTGCTTTTGTGGCACTGCACCAGAGTATCTCATACTGTTTTCAAGTGTCTCAGATGCATGCTGAGCTGATAAATCAAATAATAATGAACTAGCTTTCTGCGCCATTTTCTTGTTAGATGGGCGTGCCTGAGTGTCAAACATAAAATCAGTTGCAAGGTCCAGAATCCCATTTCCTTCTGCTGTTTTAATACAGACAGTATTTTCCAGGGATTCCTCTGGAGAAATTTTCAAAAGTTCAGCCATAGGACTCTGCAATTTAAAGGCTGACATGTGTCATTTTATAGTGATCCAAGCTTTTCCAGCCTGAATGTTTTCTCTACAGGATCAGTTAGGGGATCAATCAGTGAGACAGACCCCAAGGAAGATTTTTGTAATGCAGCATTATGTCAGGTGTAACACACTTCTTCCATCACCTCAGAAAACAAGTAATGTTTTCTCTCCATCATTACAGCTGCATGGTGATGTCACCATGCTCACATATTGCTATGAGTAGGAGAAAGTACTGTGAAAGAATGTGACAGGAATGAAAGACTATGGTCTTCCACTGAATAGTTTGGTTTGGACATGACTCACATTACTCCACTGTTCTCTCCATTTACTACAGTGGTGTGTGTGTCTGCAGCCCTGCCTGCAGTAGATAGCACTATTTCTAGAGCCCCTTTAATAAATGGGCCAGTTAAAAGAGCTTAAGGCAATAACTGCTGTAATTGCTATTGAAACACATTCATCATTGTAAGGGCATATACAGATAAATAGCTAACTTCCATAAATAATGAAAATATCATTTTCTTTCCACAGCACTCTTGTTGCACTCTGTTCTGCTTTCCACAGTTCAATATTCCAGTCTCTGCTTCAGATGGATTCCGCATTACAAGATCTTGTCTTTAAAGATCCTGTTCCTGTTATGTGCTTAGAATTCATTTATTGCTGCATATTTACCTGATTTTGTGACATATGTGTTAATTTCCTGTAAAATGTGTCTTTAAAACAAGATATTTATATCAATTACACAGTTAATGAAGCTGTGTGCCTTTTCTAGGTGGCTTTTTGTTTCAATACTTCCATCCACTTGTTCTCAGGTTACCTTGTAACACATTTAAGTTTTACCCCTTGATCATCCTTGCAGTTTAGCTTTAGCCTTCTTGCCTGCATTTACATAGACTCATAGAAGTTGATATTTTATTTAAGCTGTCTGTGCTTTCGTGCATTTCCCTGTTCAGACCCATAAAGGCATTGTGATTCTAAAGAGTTTTTTTTTAATTCCTCATTTCTCTAATTTTAATATGCTGTCCAATGTCTACCTCCACATCTACATTTATTTTTTCTATTTTATCAAGCTTCACAGCACCTGAGGCAAGCTAGGAGGAAGGTTCACAGCTGTAAATTTATAGTGGAATGTGCAGTATTTGCCTCCTTATTTATCTCATTTCATTACCATGTTTTGTGTATCTGCAGCAATCTTTATATTGAGGGCCCAAGAATTCTCGAACAGTTCACTGCCCATCTATGCATGCAGGGGTCCTGGAAAAACTTGTGAGGGACTCTGGGTCCATCATGTCCAACCCCTTTCTGTAGCATAGTAATTTAATGTTAGGTACTGGTTAGATGAGTGCTACCAGAATAGCACTGCACTAATCTGGTAAGCACTCAGATGGACAGCAACCAGGGATTTACAGCACTTGCTATAAGCACTCCCCTGGTTGCTATCCATAGTCCTGAAGTAAGGACAAGGGCAACAGGGATCCAGTAGCTGGCAGAGCTGCTCCCATAGCATGGAGGGCTGGGGCATACAGCAGCTTAGTCAGCGCTGTTGGAGACCAGGGTTCTAATCCTGTTTTTTCAGTCATTTTGCCTGTTTCAGGACTTATTTTTTTAAGAGACCATGGAAACAGTATTCCACATCCCCAGAAATGTAACTTGCCTTGTTATCCACTCCCCCTTGGAATGAGAATCATTAAGTCTGGGGGGTGTGGGGGCAGAGCCCCCCACAAACAAAAAGGTGCCATTTTTGCCTTGCACACCTTGTGTGCGCTATTGTGACCAGCACTGTTTGGACCCAGTGTTGAATGTTACAGGTTATAAGAGAATCTGGGTCCATCACGTCCCACTCCTCACTGTAATATAGCAATTTAATGTTGTAAGGGATTCTAGGTCCATCACGTCCAACCTCTCAGTGTAACATAGTAATTTAATATTGTATGGGAATCTAGGTCCATCATGTCCAAGCCCTCACTGTTTAACAAGAGGTATTGTAAGACTCAGAAAATGTCTGCATTCCACAGGAGACTTGATACTTTATTTTAATTAACTGAAGAAAATTTACTCCCTCCTGATACAGGGAAGTGAGTGGATTAAAATGTCTTAATTCGAGACCCACATTTCACCTGGGATTTGAGCAGTCTACCTGAGCTTGATACAGAGGACTGATGACTGGGCTTCAACTATCCAGGAGTCCAGGGCATGTCACTTTCTCGGAGAGGGATGGGTGTGGGCACAGGAAATGGTGAGGAGCAAACACAGGTGAGGGTCTGCAGCAGCCAGGTGTGAGATGCACGCTGGTTTAGGCATAGGTTGGTGATTTGTGACACAAACACATTGCAGTCAGAGGCATATGAATCTTGCTTCTGATTTAAAACCTGAAGCTGCCACTATTAATATAGGTAGACAGGCACCAGGAGCAAGACCCCAGTGCAGCTTCCCCCCTCCATCCAATACTGGGTGCCCAATTCCAGGGTTGGATGGTAAACTAAAATGAAAGTAAGTAGCCACTTGCTGCCCAACCCTGATGCCACCAAACTCCCCCTATTCTGACACCAAGTGCCCAACCCTGGAGTCAGGCAGTAAATAAAAAAGTAAGTGGACAATGACAGCCAAATCTCCATTCTGACACCAGGTACCCAGCCCCCAAGTCCAAGATTCAATAAAAAAAATAAGCAGACATAGGGAGCCCAACTCCATTAATGTTTTAGAAAGAAATGTTAGTTGTTTTTTGCACTAATCTATCTTAGCATTGCTCCCTGCCATTCTTGTACTATTGCACTTGTGTGTACTTGTCACTTTTACATCAAATAAATAACAGCTTTATTCCATAGTCAACAGTAAAACTTTAACCAGTTTTAGAAAAAAGCATACACAAGTTCGTAGGATGAATACTCAAAATGACAAAAGTGCAGTAGTGCAAAGAACAGCAAAGAGCAATGCTATGCCAGATTGGGGCAAAAGGAACTACTGTTTAACTCTGGAAGTGGAGCCTCATCAGAGTTAGTATCTTAATGTGGAAATGCCCTTCTATTACCCACCACTAGTGATGTGTACAGATTAAAAATTTAAAACAATGAATGTGACACATCCTCAGGTTACCAGGAGGCACTTAATAAAATTACAACTGGCAATTAAGGTAATGAAAAGTATTATATCAAACCTGTTATAAACTACCCATAAGGCATATTTTCACAGTTGGTTAATGCATGCAATTAGAAAACAGCTTTACATATAAACTACAATATCAGGAAATATGAATGTATGTAGAAGTCCATTTTGTAGATGTTGGAGTGAAGCACTGAGGATATAAAATGTAAATGTATTCATTAATATATCCCTTCTCTTGAGAGGCATTTTCTTTAGGACTATGGGACCAATGGACTCTGCAGTACAACGATTCCAAATGTCAGGCATCTATTCTAAAAAAAAAAACCGATTAAAAGCAGGACATTATTATAGAAGATGTTCACGCATAATAGGTCTATACTTTGGGAGCTCGTTATAGCCCAGGTGTGAATGATTGATTTGAACTTGTGCACTTTCTGTAAGATTTCTATAGACAGTATTTATTTCCAGTATGTGATGATGGCATACTTTGCACTAGAAATGTCTCTTTCTTTTTTTATGACTAAATGAGCATTTGAAATAATAATGCCCAGCTTCTTATTGTTTTTTAGAATACATGCCTGACATTTCTATTTTGTATCACAGGGTTCATTGGATTCACAGTGTTAGAGAAAATTTCTCTCAAGAGAAAGAATATATGTATAAATGAACACCTAAACATGTTATATCCTCAGTGTTTAACCACAACATATGCTAAATGGACTTCTATTTCATTTTTTATTTCCTGGTATTGTGGTTTATAGGTAAAGCGTTTTTAATATTTACAAGTACTATACAGTACAATTGTTGAAAATATGCTTTGTGGGTAGTTAATACCAGATTTGATGTTATGCATTACATTACCTGTATTGCCAGTTCTAAGTTTATGAGCCCCCTCATATCCTGAAGATGTGTCACATTAGTAATGGACTCTAATGTTTCTTTCATATATGACAGTGTATGCCATATTACATGTAATATGACAAATTTTTAAATAAAATCATTAACAACAAAACACCATACTAATTCCTGAGATCATGAACATTCACTAGAATTATTCTGCAGCCGTATTGGCTCTGACTAGAGGTTTTTTTTCAGCAGTGGCTGTGCATCTTCCTGAATATCAATTTGGTTTGTAGTCACTTGTGCTCTTAGTTTGGCCAGGAAATGATGCTATATCAGTCTGTATGTCCATCTCAGCAAACACTTCTAAGTGTTCCATAAATGCAGGGTCCTCAGTCAAACATGGCCTGGGAGGGAGAACAATTCCAGAGTTTGCATCACCTTGCAGTTCTACTCCAGATGGGCCAACTCCATCCACAAAGTGAGCCACTGGCACCTCCAGCCTAGAGTAAGGACATTTTTTTTATGAGCAAATTTGAAACAATAGACAAAGTCAATTATAAACAATGCAGAAAATACATCAGATCAGAACTGACATATTTGTATAAACAAATTAGTACATTTCATGCATGAAAAGAAATATGAAAATTAATGAAAAAAAGAAGAGAGAAAACTTTGTCTAAAGTAACTCACTCTTCCATACACCTGTTACATATCCCAGATTCCAAAGGAAATAATGTATAACTGATGTATATTTAACCATAATGTACTAAAAGGAGATTTTTCAATAGAGTTCTGTTCTTTCTTATATATTTTATCCAGATAATGTTCTATACAATCTGTAACCTGTTGTAAAGGTTTATATTCTTGTTGAAATATAAGTTTGCCTGGAATGTCTATAAGAAAAATGTTATACCTTTTATTATTATCCTTATTGTGCTTTTGTTGCATTTCTTGAATTTTCCCTGAACTGTTCAAGATACAGTAATAATTCTTTATAGGTGAGTGTCTGGAATTAATTTTCTTTCCATTTACTTGAAATATGAATGCAGACATCTTGAGCATATTGACATGTCAAAAAAAACATTCTTCTGTCTCAGAATAATCTATACAATCTGTTTTAGGCAAAAGCAGACTATTTGTTTATGCTTGTTGTTACATCAAAGCTTGCCAGGATTAAACTGAATTATGTGGCATTCTGCAGCATGCTAAAGCAGTGTTACTGCAGTAAACAATGTAATTTCAATGAGAATTAGTCCCTTTTGTCATGGAGAAAACTGAAACTGCCAAGATGAAGCACAGTGCAGTTTCCTGCATGACAAAATGACTAATTCCTATGGAAAGTACATTGTTTGCTGCAGTAACTGTGTTGCAGTGTGCTGAAAAGTGAAGTAGAACTGGATGTAATCCTGGCAAGCTTCACCGCATTGCTTACCCCATGTGTACCATGACTGCTAAGCCAGATGACATCCTAGATCCTTATGGGGTTCCTTTCATCAATCAATTATTTAATATCTATATTAAAGGTTTCAGTTGGAAACTCTGGTTAACATTTTTTGCCTGAAAAAAATAACATTGTCTGTCCATTAACTGATTTTCTATTTACTTTGGATTCTTTAATTTTTCATGTTGTAATTTTCTGAATGGCCATTTTTTTTTAATATGATGGACTCCCTACATATTTTGCAATTTTGATTTTTGTTATGCTAATCTTCATTTTCTAGAAAGAAAAATGCTCCAACGTAGGTAATCAGGTTTACCATGTTAAGTCACTTTGTTTAATGGGTAGGTAAGTAAAATGTCATTTTATTTGACTTAAACAGCTCCTCATAGCATTCTAAAACAACTTTGAACAACTTTGCTTCTATCTCTGCCATTAGATGACATATACAGTATTTACCAGATGAACAAGAATATTGGAATATGGACCATTTTTATGATTCAACTCTTTTTTGTTTACAAAAATTCCATAACTGCCACAGTAATTATTTTTGTTCTTCTAAATTAAGGTTTCCTTCCCAGTTTTATTTCTGTAAATCCCCATTAGTAAAATAAAGACCTAAGATTTTAATTTGATCTGATGACATGGCAACATTTCCAATTTCATGTCCTCACCCAGTGCTAATACCTTTATACATCCCAATACTTTTACTACTAGGTTACTAGCATTGCTAGGGGCTAAAGGACATAAAGAGGGCTCAAGGCCCATTGGGAATGTCCTCCAAATGTGTGGACAATTAGACCAACAGCTGGCAATTATAATAGAGTCTGTCTAGGATATGTTTAAAAGAGCTTAAACTTATACAGTTTGCTGCCATTTTAGTTAGTCTATTCCATACCATTGGAGCTTGAAGTGTAAAGAAGTGATCCTTCTTTACTGTCTGTGATGAATTTATAGTTATGTTTTTATTGTGGGATCTTAAATTTCCTCTCGTATCACTAAAGTGTAGGTCACAGCCTAACATTAGATCCTGGTTTTCTATTAGTTTATACAATAGTAATAAGTCTCCCCTTTGTCCTCTAGCTGTGAGGGAATGTAGACCAGTTTCCAGTAATCTAGTAGGATAATTTAGCCTTGTAAGTCTAGGAATGTTCTTTGTTATAGCTCTCTGAACTCCTACTACAGTATTTTAACATCTTTAAGCATGTAGGGGGACCAGAACTGTGATCCATAGTCAAGTATAGGCTGGAAATATGTTGTATGGATGGATAAAATAAGTTGTTCTGTCTTGCTCACAAATGAGCATTTCATTTTAGTTACCATTGACCGAGCTGTTCTAAGAACTGTCCTGCAATGATCTGAGGAAGAAAGGGAGTTTTTACTGTTATACCCAAATCCAGTACTTTGTGAACTGATTTTAATGTTGTCTGACCTAAGATATATTAATAATTTGGAATGTTTCTACCTAGATGGAATACTATGCATTTATCGATATTGAGTATCATATCATTTCATTCTGCCCACAACTCAATGCTGGCTAGATCAGCAACTAGTGTTAGGTGATTGTTGATGGTGTTAACTCAGCACCTACTTTAGTATCATGTGAACTTCACAATGCTGTTACTTATATCCTTGTCCGTGTCCTGGATGTATAAATTGAATAGCATAGTCCCAGTACTGACCCCTGGGGAACACCACCTGCCAACTAATCTCTCACTGGAAAGTATATCATTTATACATACTCACTGAGTTCTATTTAACAGCCAATTATGAATCCATGTAATTATATCATTTTTGACCTCAAGATTTAATAATTTGTCAATCAACTTAACATTAGGTATTTTATTAAAGGCATTAGAAAAATGAGTAGAACTATGTCAGATGGGTAACCACTATACAACGTTTTACCAATGTTGTTGTAGAACACTAGTAGGTTAGTAGTACAAGACCTTTCCTTTTTGAATCTGTGTTGGTTGTCATCTTTTATATCTGAATTATTGAGATGTAACTATATACTTTAGCAAGGCATTTGACACAGTCCTACACAAAAGATTAATACACAAATTAGCCAGCCTGGGAGTGGGTCCCAGGGTGGTAAGCTGGGTAAAACACTGGCTGGACAACAGGACACAGAGGGTAATAGTAAACAGAATCCACAGTGAAGAAAGGGTAGTTACTAGTGGGGTACCACAGGGTTCAGAAATGGGGTCAGTCCTTTTTAATGTCTTTATAAGTGACATTGCAGAGGGACTGGAAGGAAAAGTATGTCTCCTTGCAGAAGACATAAAGATCTGCAACAGGGTTGCTATGTGAGGTGGGGTGGAAAGGATGAAATGGGACTTGGCATGGTTGGAGGAATGGTCAAATGTATGGCAGCTTAGATTCAACACAACGAAGTGTAAAATAATGCACCTGGGAAACAAAAACCTACGGGAAGAGTATACAATTGGGGGTGAGATACTGACAACAACAAACATGGAAAGGGACCTGGGGGTGGTCATATCAGATGACCTAAAGGTGGGCCAGCAATTGAGAAGGCAGTAAAGAGGGCTGGGGAATACTGGGATGCATAGGGAGAGGCATCACCAGTAGAAAACAGGAAGTTGTTGGCCCGCTGTACAGACAGATGGTAAGACCACATCTGGAGTACTGTGTACAGTTCTGGAGACCCCATCTCCACAAAGACATAGACAGGGTGGAGGCTGTCCAGTGGAGGGCAACCAGAATGGTGCAGGGTCTGCACCAGAAGACATATGAATAAAGATTAAAGGAGCTTAAGATGTATAGCCTCAATGAAAGGAGGTAGAGGAGGAACATGATAAAAACGTTCTAATACCTCAAAGGAATCAACAAAGTCCAAGAGGGTAGCATCTTTCAGAAAAAGAGATGTGCAAGAACAAGGGAGCACAATGTGAAGATAGAGGGGGGACAGCTCAGAGGTAATGTGAGGAAGTATTTTTCCACAGTGAGGTTTGTAGATGCATGGAACAGCCTTCCTGAGGAGGTCATGGGGTCAAAAACAGTGGGGGAATTCAACAATGCATGGGGAAGACATAAGGCATTTCAAGTGGGGGGTAGGTGGAAGTAGGCTGTTGATTAACTAGGATCTTTAGCTTATCCATTAGGTAGGGAAAGGAGCAGACTAGGTGGGCCAAGTGGTCCTTATCTGCCTTCAAATTCTATGTTTCTATATAATTCAAGTCTGTTTTTAATTAGTAGTTCCACAAGTTTACACCAGTGGTAGATTAGACTTATTGGCCCATAGTTTTCAACTTTTCCCATTTCCAGTTTAGTATATTGATACAAATGTCATGTTTTTACAGTCATCTGGTACAAAACCACCCCTTAGTGAGTAACTAAAGATAACTGAGAGAGGGTGAGCAATTGCTGTGGCTGATTTAAAAAAAAATGGGATTAATGTTATCTGGCCCAGGACTAGACTTTGCATCTAGTTATCATAGTACAGTACATACTTCTTCTATTGTAAATGGTGAGTCAGTTGATTTGTTTGATAAAGTAGATGGAGGGGCTTGGGATGATGATGATGAAAAAACAGAACAAAAATAATCATTAAATTTATCAGCTACCAATTTGTTGTCTTCAATCGCCTTGTTATTATCCAGTATTGGTCCTATATTTCTCACGTTGTTCAGACAATTGGAATTTATATATGAATACAGTAGTTTTCTATCTTTTGCATGTGTAATTTTAAATTCAAAATTTGTTTTGGCCTGCTTGATCACATATTTTAAGACTTTTTGTGTTTTAAAGTATTTGATTTTATTTTCATGAGTTTGCTCTTTTTTGTACCATTTGTAGTCATTTTGCTTAAGTCTTATTTGTTTAGTAACTTTCTGATTTAGCCAAACTGGGACCTTGCCTTTTTTGTTATATTTTTTCCTTATTGGTACATATATGTTTTCAATCTCATTAATTAAGTCCTTAAACCTTTTCCATGTATTGTCAGCTGTCATATGTCTGAAAGTTATTTCCCAGTCTAGTTTAGAAAGGCTGTCTATCAACTATCAAAGTAAGCCATATGATAGTTTTTAATGATTGTGCTACAAACATGTTTTGATATCCCCTTGACCAAGTAGCAGGTAACTACCTGATGGTCACTATTGCCTAGCACTGCTAAGATATTAACATTTGCAATTTCATTCTCCATATTCATTAATATTAAGTCTATTATGTTGCTATTCCTAGTGGGATCAGATACAACTTGGTCAAGTCCACTATTTATACATTGTTCAATAAAAAGTCTCTCACTGGGATCCCCACTTGAGAAGGTCTTCCTGTTTATTCCGTGGTAATTGAAATCTCCCCAAACAATTATGTCTCCAAGAGTAGCCATTTCTGAGATTTCCTTATTTAGTGCTGTGTTATATTCATTTGTGGATACTTGTGGCCTATAACAAATTCCAAATAATACTGATTTGTGGTTTGGAAACACTAGCTTGACCCAAACTGTTTCATGTTTTTCATCTGTCTCCAATGGTGGCTCTTTTAGGTATGATGTGATTGAATTTTGTAAGTACAAACATACTCCACCACCTTGTTTCCCCCTCCCAATGATGCATATATAATTTAAATCCCTGTATATCCATCATCCACTCACAATCAGTATCCCAACATGTTTCAGTAATTGCAGCAATCTGAACATTATGTTGTATTAACAAGGCTTCCACTTCCAATTTTTTACTGATATTAAGACTTCTGGCATTCGTAGTCAGGATATTACAGCTAGTATCCTGGCATATAGGTGAACTTAAACATTTTATTTTAAGACCTCCCCCCCAATACTAGATTAAGTTTAGCCCCAGTTATTTTTCCATATTCAGTAATAGTACATAGTGCATTTTCACCTGATTCTTTGTTTCTTACACAAATAGAATAATAGATAGCAGAGTGAATTACAAGGGAGTAATGCCATAGAGAGGTTCCCTTGTTCAATGAACAATGAGATTATATTACTCACTTGTGATACACATTCTGCTATATGTTATATTTAGTAATATATGGATCTGATTCAAAAATCCATAGCTCTGAATTTTCTTTTGCAATCCTGTGACAAGGGTTGCCCAACCGCTGCACTGAACACTCACTCACTCCAACTCCCCTTCATCTACTGACTACAAACTTCTAGTACTTCAGTAGTGCCTCCAGTAATGACTTCTGCTGTGCAGTCCTACTGTACCTCTTAGTTGTTTTGAGAGCTGAGTAAAAGTAGGATCAATCAGATAATAATTTCAGTGGAAAAAAAAAAGAAATGTATAGTGCCACAAGTACAACAGAAATGATTTCTTCTTTCTAAGCAAGAGACAGACACCATGTTGTAGAAACTGTTCTGTCCGCCCAGAGAAAAAGCAGCCAACCATAAAATGTGCTTTGAAAATCATCACATTGCATCTGCAGCAACCACCTTTGACACCTAGCAACAAGCTCTACAGTGTGAAAGAGTCCTGCACTAGTGCTGTCATGTTTCTCTGATAATATTATTGTTCAGAGCTCTGAACCATAGTATTATGGGCTTTGAATGATAGTATTACAGTGAAGAATCAATGGTATTACCCCTTTTGAATAGTGGCATTACTGGGATTGTTTCTATTCTTTAGTAACATGTGTATTTGCATTTATCCATACACTACAAAGGCAAAAGGCAAAAATCATCTGCATAAGCTAGACCCTTTGAAATAGAGATCCCTGATTGATCTACCACTCTCACTATATTTCTGTTCTGTTCTATATTTATTACTTACTTAATTAATTTATTTATTTCAAAAGGTTCACCAGGAAAGATACTGGGCTAATAAAAGCTTGTTTCCTGATGTGTCCGGGGGAGGGGGAAGGAGTTTAATGCAACAAACAGAACAATAAATTATACAGTACACTGAAATTATACATTAACAACAGCAAAAATCTAGAACAATAAAATTGTACAATGTGTTAAAACTAAGTATTAACAATAGGCAAATTTATGCAAGGAACAGGGTGGAGGGCTTTACAGTTGGGCATAAATTAAATACAATTCACGGTGTGGAGGCAACATAGAACTAGCTTCTGTAAGGAGGAGAAGGAAACAAAAATGGGGAAACAGGTGTAAATCGAGGAGAAGAAGAAGGGAAGACAGTATGGAGAAAAGGATAAGGGACATGTATCAGGTACAATTGCAGGAGAAAGTGGTGAGGTCATGGAGAAGAGAGGAGAAAGAGAGTTGGGAGGAGGAGAGAATGGTTAGGGGGAGATAATTCCACAGTTTGGGGAAGCAGAAGGAGAAAGCAGCCTGGCCAGTGAGGTATTTATTTGAAGGGAGAGAAAATGAATGATAGCTAGAGTTGTGAAGGGAGTATGAGGGAGGTGGAGGGATGTGTAGGGAAAGGAGAGAGGTAAAGTATGAGGAGAGGGAGGCAAGCAAGAATTTTTGATATAAAGGAAGCACAATGAATGATGTGACTAGCTTCAATGGAGTGGAGGGAGAGGGAGGAATATAAGGAGCAATAGTGAGTGCAGGGTGGATAATCCAAAGCAAAGAGACAGAAAAAGTGATAGAGGGGGTCCAATCTGGAAAGGGTGGCCTTTGGTGCAGCATTGTAGACAATGTCACTATGGACAAAAATGGGGATAATCAGTGTCTGTATAACAGCTCTATGAGCAGGAAGATAGATGCAGCCTTTATTCCTGTATAAAGCACCTAGTTTAGGGTGGAGTTTTTTTCAGATGATATCCACATGCCCCAAAAAGTTGAGACACTAGTCTAGCCAGACCCTAAGGTACTCAAATGAGGGAAAATCATTGATAGAGACCCCATCTAAGATGTGGTAGGAGGGGAGATTAGTATGCCTGGAGAGCATCTGTTTAGTGCCAAAGGACATAGAAACCATTTTCTTGGCATTTAAGGATAGCTGATTTGAACAGAACTAGTACTGAACATTGTTGAAGTCTGGTTGAAGCCTGACTATCAGCTCAGAGGGGGAGGAAGCAGAGAAAAATAGGACTGTGTCATCTGAATACATCTACTGTATATGGATAAAGATCAGCAAGTGGAGGGGACATCATTTAGGAGGACCAAGAAGAGGAATGGTCCATAGGATGGAACCTTGGGGCACACCAGTACTGATAAATAGGGGGATAGATAATCTCAAATTCTAACTGACTGAGATCTTACCTCAAAGTAGGAGTGAAACCAAACAGTTCTGGAATTGGAGATCCCCCATTGCTGTCAGTTTGTCAAGGAGTAGGTGGGCAACATTGGCCAAGGTGTTGGCCAAGCCGGACAAAGATGGCAGAGATAATGAGATCCTGTTCCGTACTTGAGAGAATAGAGTCAGTAAGCCAGAGAAGGGAGGAAGTGGTGGAGTGGTGTTTATGGAAGCCAGATTGAAAGGGGTGAGAAATGAGGAAGAATCAAAGAAGGAGGAGATTTAAGACAACATTATGTGTTCTTGTGGTTTAGCTAAGGTGGGAAGCATGGAAATGTGGTAGTTTCCAGGGCTGGAGGAGTCACCTCCTTTAGGCAGTGGTATGATGTATGCATGTTTCCAGGAGTCAGGGGCAGAAGAAAGGGAGAAAGGGAGGTTGATAAGTAAAGAGTTTGGGAGAGCAATGGCAGGGGTGGAGAGGTGTAGGAGTTTGGGGTTGAGACCATCAGGGCTCCTACCTTTGAGAGGTTTAAAGGCCAAGGGAGCCTTGAGAGAAGGAGGAGAGATTGGAGAGAAGGAGAAGGAGAGAAATGGAGTGGTAGAAAGGGTAGTGGGGGAGGGGTAGGCAAGAGGGACAAGGGGTCATAATGTCACAGGACATTATGCCTCAGCAATATACCACGCTGCCAATACAGCATGATGTATTGCAAACAGCATAATTCTTGTTTTTGTGGGGGGGAGGCTCGACTCGTGACCCCCATTACGGGCTGCACTCTTTGAACCCTCTAAACTATTATCACAAAATCGGAGGGGTTAACACTCAATATTGCACAAAGTGTGAAAAAAGAAAATATTCCATGCGTCTGAGACCAGAAATTGAAATCTGGTCCCAAATGCACAGCTTGCCTCCATTGCTGCCAGTGGCTCATCCCATCGAGCCACGGCAGCTGCTCAGCAGACCCCTGTCCCAGCAGGATTCTTATCCTGCACTGGGAATAGTGAGAGGGTACACTACCATGCATACCACCATTCACTGTTTTGCACCCTCTAGCTCTTACCTACTATGCTGTTTCTACCATGTGATCATGTTGTGCACTGTACAGAGTGCACCATTTTGATCAAGTAGGGGTAAGAGGGAGGAGAGAAGGGAGGAGCTTCAGGAGGTGAACAAGGAGTTAAACTCTGAGGCAACAGAAAGGGAGTCAGAAATGAGGGTTTCACCCACCTTGAGAACAGGGTAGGAGGACTAAGTTAGGGGGAGAAGAGGGTATGGATGACATTCTGAAACTTGAAGGGGTCACTAAGGATGTCTTGGAAGGTGGAGGAAAAGTACTCAACCTTTACAAGCCTGGTGACTGTGGCACAAGCAGTCCAAAGGGCTTGGTATCTATTAAGGTCAGCCAGGGAGTCTTAGAACTTATGAGTCTTCCGTGCATGATCACTTGCACATAGGAAAACCAGTAATTCAGCTGAGATCCAAGGGAGGTGGGAACCACATACCCTGGTTTTACAGATGGGAGCATGCAGATCCCAGATTTACATGAATTTGGAATGCAGGAATTTAGGAGGCAGTATAGCGCAGTGGTCTAAGGCTCTGAGCTGCTAATCTGGTGACATCCAGCAGATCAGACCTGGGTTTGAATCCCACAGCTTCCAATTGCATACTGTGTGACCCTGAGCAAGTCACGTAACCTCCTTGTGCTCCCAGGTTGCTCCTATAAAAAAGCTTTCAGCTTAGTGTGCTATACCTCGTTAAACAACTAAATAAAAAAAAAAGAATGAAAGAAATTGAGGGAGGAGTTAATGTTACTGGCAGATGAGATGGGAGACCAGTCGGTATCTATCAAGTCAGCATGGAGCGAGGTCAGGTCCAGCAACTGGAAAGATAAGATCTGGAGGATGTTGGGGGGGACACTAGGGCAATAAATTTTGCACATGCAGTAGACCATAGGGTGGTCACTAAGGGTGTCAGGGTGGGTACCAGCATCAGTGATACAGTGATGGTGAGAGGGGAGTACCTAATCCAGTAAGAAATGATTGAGGGATTTATGATTGTGGTGGGTTGGGTCCAAAATCTGGTGAGCAAGTTGAAGAGGCTTAGTATTTGGGCAAAGTTTTGATTGTGAGGGGAAGAGCCAATTAATACTGTATTTCAAAAAAGTTAACTTTTCTAAAAACAAAATCAAGTCAATACCTTCAATTTGGAAGTAGATCTCTTCCAATGCTTTTGGAGGCTACAACTGAAAGACATTTTTAAAGAAAACCAGACTCCCAATAATGAATCCCCAAAAAACCCACAGATTCGTGAAGTCACCCAGTTTAGCAAACTGTCCGTGTGCCAGAATGAATAGTTTTAACACTTGTTCTCTAAAATAAATATAAGTATGTTTTTTCTTTCTTTCTTTCTGTAGTGGTAGAAAAGGTTTTTAAGAAGTTGTCTAATATCTGCCTTGATATTCCTCCACCATTATAAGGTGTCTTAATACATATGAAACACTGATTTCTGAGCTGCATGAAGGTCATTTGGTTGTTCTATATCCAAATCCATTAAACTAGACAGATTCATTCTCCAAAATACTGAGCCTGTAGAGCATTTTTGTTTAGCATCAGTTTCTAATAAAGCCACTCTGTGGACATAAGATTCAAGAGATAGTGCAGCTACTCGCCTTACATTAAAATTAGGAAAGATAAACCAGAAATCAGTTCATGAAGAAACAGTCTCTATATAAAAAAAGTACCGGTATGTTCAGATTTATTTCCTGATAATGCATATACATCTGATAATCCCACCTTTTTGCACTGCTATCCCATTCCACATCTGAGAGGCCATGACTAAAATCCCCACCCAACAATCCTCCCCTGAAAGTGTAAGGATTTCACTGAATTAATTTAAAAATATGAATTCTGTTTGATTTTAACTGCAGAGCAGATACATTAATCAGTCTAAATAGCAAATCTTGGTATTCTATACCCAGGTGTAAAACTCTTTCCGGAGAAATGTCAACCAACTGGATGACATTCACCTCTGAGGAATTGAGGAGGATGCCTACCCCTGCACATGCATCCTCCCCAGTAGAGTAAAAGGAGGTGCCCTCTCCACTCATTGTGTACCAATGATATTTCTGTTATGGAATGTAATCTTGTATCCTGTAGCAACATCATCTCCCTTCCTGAATCTTGCAGAATTACAAATCTTATTCTTTTCTGCAGTTCCTTATTCTATTAAGAATGTCTCTAATACAGCAATGCGTGAATCACAACTGTTGGTTTGTCGCCTAAGATGGCCACCGTGCTGGGTGTGTCTGAATAAGCTGAGAGTGTGGTGTCCAACTGGGCTGCTATTTTAAGAGATATTTTAAGCTATTGTTAATTTAAAAAGTGTGTTAGTTTGTAAAGTTTCATTGAGGTTTGTTAGAATTTAATTTTGTATAGTAAAATAGCTAGTTAGTTAGGGAATGTAAATGAGTTAGTTAGTGTCTGAGCATTTTTGTGACAGCAGTACACCCTGCAGTGCACACTAGGGTTGTAACTCTGTTCTGCGACACTCAAATTGGAAGACACTAAGGGAGCCTTTTTAAATTCACTGCATAAACAATACAATAAAATAGTGGCAAACTGAAACTGCAAGAACTTGCAAGAAGTTGCTTACTGTTCTACCAACTCGCCTGAGGGAACTTCATTATTTTGGTAGTTCAGCGGAGTGACCATTAGATTGTGGAAACTTGGAGGAACAACAAATGGAGTGGTAGGTTCCGATTGGGGTGAGAGCCCAGTTGGACCTAACTCGGAGGAAGTTGCCGGGTACCTTTGTGGAGAGGACCAGCTAGAGGAAGCCCTAAGAGATGGTGCACATAGCGAGCAGCAAGAGTCCCTGTACAAACTGGAGGGGATTGGGTTCCTTCGCCCGGACAGGGGGACGGATGTTATCATCACTGGAGGGTGGTGGTATGGATCCAGTTCCCTTAGGCAAAATCAGGGAGACCACCAAAGGGTAGTCTAGCCTGGGTCACTGTGATGAAGGACTGGGCAGAGCCTGACCCCGAAAACAAGACCTAAATGCTGCTGCCCGCTACCGTGAAGATTCCTGTGGAAGAAAATAAGGACTCCGTTTGAAGAAAACTGGGATTTCCTGGATTATCTGCTGGTGAAGTACTCTTTAATTTCTACTTTTGGGTGAGTCTTGGCTACATACTGAGCAAGGAAAAAACTGGGTTCTGTTGTTCATTTTATATTAAAATCTTAGCTTAATAAGAGGGGGCTTGAAAAATCTTAACGCTTCTACCCTGCAGTGGTCGGAACTTTTATTCTTTTTCTCAGAGGAAAATTTTCTTGGCTGCTAAGAGTTAATTTATTATATGTTTTAAGTAAGTGGTATATGTATTGTTAGATAAATAAATTTCTGAAAAAATCTCACTTAGGGAGGAGGTATATTGAGTGAGTGGGGGTGTGACTGAGAAATACCGGTGTGTGTGGAGTGTCTGAGACATGCGCTTAAGTATTAGGAACATGGTCAGGCAGTACTCCCCCTCGAGACTAAAGGAACTTCATCCGTTTGAACATCCTCCACTCCCTTTTGAAGTTTAGAATAGACATTGGGCTTCCAGCATCTTGAGGAGATGAGGAAACAGAAGGAATTGCAGATCCTGGAACACTCGAGGGGGATGGGAAAGGAGTGAGTGGATAGAGACAGTGAGAACCAGGAGATGCCCTGGGGTGAAATGGACCCAAACCCAAGAATGAGGTCATCCTTGCCTTGTGCCTATAATCAAGGGCTCTGACTTTGTCAGGCAGGAAGTGTGGCCATCCTTGGATTCCCACCCCTTTCAGGCAGTGTTATGCAATGCCAGGTAAATTAAGAATAAGACTGCAGTGGTAGCAGATCTTGTTGCTTTTGTTGACCTGGCTTGCATCACCGAGACTTGGCTGGATGGAAGAGTGGGCCCTATTTTGGAGTCCTTGGTTCCAGCAGGGTTCTCAGTGATTCACTGCCTGAAAGTAGACCTTAGGGGTGGGGGTGGGGATTGCTGTCTGTTTTAGACAGGAACTGGATCTTAAGGAGGTGCCAGTTGGAGGCACCAACTCCTTTGAGTGTATTGTGGGTGCAGGTGTAGTATACAGGACTCTTCTCATTTACCATCCACCAGATGATGGGAGGGAGTTCCTGAAGGAGGTTGTGAACATCATCGCCGAGGTAGTATTGGAGTCCCCCAGATGGTTAATTCTGGGGAACTTCAATGCCTGGGTCAATGATGAACTCTCACCATTTGGAGAAACTCTCCTCCAGTTGATAGATTAATTGGGCTTGACATGGGTTATTATCTCTGCAACTCATGAGAGAGGGCATATATTGGACTTGGTGTTCCACCTGGGGATGGAGATCTCCAATATGGAGGTGGAGCCAATCAGTTCATCTGACCATCACACCCTGAGATTCAGTTTCATAGCCCCCTAAAATAGGCCTGCCCCAAAGGAGTTAGTGCAATTCTGTCCTTTGAGAGGGGTTACCTCAGAAGGACTAATGATGGCATTGGAGTTCTCGGGACTTCCAAAGGATTGCACTGACCCAGGGCCCCTGGTGTCAGCCTATAATAGGTCTGTTGTGGGGGGTCTTGGATGTCATTGCTCCAACTTGCATTCACCCCCTTACCTTTCATTCAGGGGCCCCCTGGTTTAATGGGCAAATCCATAAGCTGAAGAGACAGGGGTGGAAGTTGGAGAGACACTGGCTGAAAACTCACCAGCAGATGGATAAGCTTAGATTGCTGGATTATTATAAGATCTACCAATCAGCAATTTCCCATAAGAAGGCAGAGTTTCTCTCCAAGGAAATTGCTTCAGTGAAGAATAGGCCAGCCCAGCTGTTCCGGACTGTGGACAGACTGTGCAATCCAGCCTGTCTTCATTCCAGTCAAGTGTTGTCACAAGTACAGTGTGAGGAGTTTGCACAATTCTTTAATGATAAGTTGTCCATCATCAGGGATGAGATCAGCCAGTGCCTTCCCATTTGACCTTGCACTGGTCAATCAGGTGGTACTAATGCCCAACTGACTTGGTTCACTTTTAGCCAACCGGCAGTCATAGATACAATGAGGACTGTCCATACTTTGCGGCCAGCCTACTGTAGTTTGGATCCAGGTCCTACACACCTACTAGTGGGGTGTGTAGAGGTCATTGGCTCAATACTTGTTGGGATAGTGGTGGTTTCATTGGAGAGAGAGGGATCTTTCCAGATCCCTTAAAGGAGGCAGTAGTATGCCCCAATGGGAAAAAAACCTCCCTTCACCCTGACTGCCCAGCAAACTACAGACCAGTCTCAAACTTACCCTTTATAGGGAAAGTTATTGAGAAGGTGGTCACCCTACAGCTGGAGGATCATTTGACCAACCACAATATCTATGACCCTCTTTCATCTGGCTTCAGGAAATGGCACAGCACTGAGACAGTCCTGGTGCGGGTACTACATGACCTACTGATGGTTAGAGATCAGAGAACCTGTTCCATCTTGATTCTCCTTGATCTCTCAACAGTGTTTGACACTGTGGATCATGGGGTGATGCTCAAATGCCTGTTTTTTCTGTGAACTGAGGGAGGCAGTCCTCAGTTGGTTTAAATCTTTCCTCAAGGGCAGATATCAGGGAGTGGTGTTGGGGATTTATTTCTTGTCCCCTCACTGGCTGATTTGTGGGGTCCCAAAGGGTTCACTGCTGTCCCTCATGTTATTTGCAATTTATATTCTCCCATTAGAGGACATTATAAGATGGTATGGGTTGAGTTTTCATTGCTATGCTGATGATTCTCAGCTCTACATGTCTTTGTGCCTGAACAGGAGTCTGATTCTGTCAAAGTTTTTAATAACTGCCTGCTAGAGATATTGAACTGGATGAGTACTAGCTGGCTTCAGTTGAACTTGAGTAAAACAAAGGTATTTGTGGTGGTCCTTGGATATAGGATGACAGGTGCATGGGTAGGGGAACCCTCAGGTTTAAATCTTGGGGAGACCCTGCTTATAGCCTCTGCCAGGTGCATAACCTGGGTATGGTATTTGATGAGGGCCTGACCCTAAGGGTGCAGGATTCAGCTGTAGTCAACTCTTCCTTTTACCATCTAAGGAATCTAGTCCTGGTGAAGCACCTGGTCCCACCAAAATATCTTCCTACCTTGATCCACACCTTTGTAACCAGTCATTTTAATTACTGCAATGCCCTCTGTCTAGGGCTACCGGGGGTTGATATCTGCTGCATGCAGCTAGTGCAGAATGCAATGCCAGGTTGTAGACTGAAACCCCTAGATCCAGTCAAATAACATCTACAGTATGCTGAGTGAACTGCATTGGCTACTAATACAGTGGTGGTTCACATTCAGGGACATTGCTGATCTATAAGGCCCTACATGAGTTGGGACCTCACTATCTGAAAGAACTCCTGTACTCTTACTACCTCCCCTCACTCTGATCCTCTGGCAAGGGATTGCTAGAGATTTCCAGGGTATCCCTGAAAACATCTGGAGAAAGATTATTTGCCTTTATGGCACCTACCCTGTAGAACTCTTTACCTCACCATATACGAGGTAGTCTGACTGTGGAATGATTTAAAAAATCATTAAAAAATAACCTGTTTAACCTGGCATTCACAGGTACTCATTGATTGATTGCTATTGTTTAACTGGTTTTCAAATATAATATGGTTATGTTATTGTACTGTATATTGTAAAGGTGCCCCGAGATTTGGAAGGGCGCCTCATACAAATAAAATGTTACTTTACTTTACTTTACTCTAAACATTGGCTCTTATTAAGGAATGAGAACTAAACAGCAAAAGAAAAAAAAGAGCAAAAATCCATCCCATCATGATTTTGTCCTGGTGCTTCCTGCTTTACTGCCTGTTTTCCTTTTCCTTGAAGTCTGGGTGTCTGTGGATGTATCTTCATTCTCAGAATAGGGATCTGGCAGTAATGACATCACTGAGAAGGTGTCTGATTCCGCCTCAGTGTCACACCACTTTTTCTTGTCTTTAAAGGCTTCAAAGTAATTAGTGACAGTTATATTAATATTCTGAGTCAGTATAGATTTTGGCTGCCTTTTCTATCAAATCAAGTTATTCTTAGAAATGCTTCTGTGTTTGGAGCTGAGGGGATTTTAGAACAACAGGCTGGAATATCAATCACGTGTTATAACAATTGGCTGTACCTCAAGCCCTACTTCTATGAATCATATAAACAAAAATACATTGTCTCACATTTTCCTTTTTTTCACAACCTACTGTATAAATGTTCTGTTAATTATGAATGAACATTTTTGTCTCATCCTTGGAATTATAGAAAAATGGATTTTATTATTCCTATACTATACACACTAATTGCAAATAACTGTTGCATAAATATGAAGTTGTGTAAACACTGTAAAAAGCAGCATAACTACAAAATAACAACATGCATTAATGAACATAAAAATAAGCAATCAAAAATCATCAACAAAAAGTTAAGAGGTAATGAATAAAAGTAACTCGAAACAACATCCTGTTTAGTATGCTTTTGTGAACAGTGCCATTGTTCATGCATAAGCACTTGAATGTATATTAGCATAAATATCTTAGATTGTTTCTTTTCTATATTAAAACTTGTTTAAATACTTCTTTGCATGCAAAATGTTTCAATATTCCTTAGTATAGGTTTGAACTTCTCTGTATATTCACATTCTAATGTTTTAGAAATTATTTTCCTGTCATGCAACCCAGGCCTAAGTTAAATTAGAAATATTATAAAAATATTAAAAATGATACTTAAGACGTCTGGTTTATTGCAAAATTTGGGTTTTCTTCTTGATTTCATACTATTGGTGAGAATCCTTCTTCCCCTTAATGCAAAAGTCTTCTTGGGTTCCACAGGCTCTGGTTCAGTCTTTACACAGTTATTGGAAGTTCCTTCTGCTATAGTTGCATAAAAATGAAACAGTCTCTTTTGTTGTAAATGCAGAAAGAAGCACGTGACTCCCCCTGGCAAGTATGGAAAAACATTCAAAGATTTTGGCAGGAACTCTGTTTTCAAGCATTAGACACAGACTCAAATGACACAGGTCTTCACAAGATAAGGATTAGTAGACTTCTGGTATGTAGAGTCTTTTTAGTGGCTGGATCTTGTTGGTCCCATCTTTACTCTATCCATGTGTGAACCACAGACTCTGGGCCACAACTGACATTAAGACAGCAATGCAGGCTTGCTTCTTGGCTAGTACAAAGATCAAGTCAGGTTTATTCCCTTGTTTGGGTTTTGGTGGGAATTTCAAAAAAACAGTACAAAATAACAGCAAAAATTTCCACTTCACGAACACAGATCCTTTCAGTATGGAGTCTAGGGAGCATCTGGCTGACTCTCACAAAGCTTAGCTTTATCACCTCTGGGCTAGAACATCATCATAACATCATTTCCTGCAAAATTTACTATCTCTGATTGGATCATGCAAATTATGTGGACAGAGTCAGTCTTCTCTCCTTAGGCCCCACCTCTCTCTGTACAGTTTACTTTTTTAGTCCAAGTTAACTTTCTCTCTGACTTTTAAATACAATAAGATATAGACTTGGGGAAAAAAAGTCCAGACTCAGTTCATCAAGGGCAGTCTACTGAAGTGTATTTCATATTTCTGAGGCTAATATTTTCTAAGATAATTTAATAATGGTTATAACATTAGTTTTTAGCAAAATCTTTTGAAAAGGAATTTATTAAATTACGCCATGTCTTGGGTTACAAAATGAAGCACCTTCCATCCAAATCCACAGTCAGGAAGTCAATTAAATAAATCAGATTCCATTGCAAATTATATTTTCTTTGTTCTTAGAGCTTTTCCAAGGCTAAAAGTCCATCCATCATGGGTTGTCATGCTGTTTAGTCAACTCAGTCTTTAAACTTTAAAGTTACATAGTTCAATCCTGCAGTAACCTATCAACTCAAAAATCATAATCTTAGACATTTCATGGGCAGACCTCTCAGAAGAGACCATACAGAGATAAGCCTGTTCTTAGACTTTTAGCATAGGATACTTTAGTAAATAACAGTACAGGGTAACAAAATTGATCCTGGGGTTAGGGGACAGACCATATGAGGAGAAACTGAGAGAGCTCAGTATGTGTACCCTGGAGGAAAGAATGGAGAGAGGGGATATGATCTAGACCTTCAAGTTTCCAAAGGGTTTGAACACAGTAGACAGCAGGTGTATGTTCAATCTGAAGGGTGGAAGGGAAACCAGTTGACACTCTATGAAGTTAGAAGGGGGCAGGGTCAAGAGGGAACTAAAGAGGCACTATTGCACTGAAAGGGTGGTGGCAGGGTAGAACGCTCTGCCAGAGGAAGTCATATCACTGCAGAGTGTTGTGGGCTTCGAGGGGGTGAGACAGATTCAAGGGGAGGGTACAAACCAGAAGGGGGCGGGAGATGGGGGTAGGGCATATGAGGGGGCAGCTGCAGTCTAATGGACTGAAGTGCTACACACTCAAGCAGACTAGATAGACCAAATGACCTGTATCTGCTGGCAATTTTATATGTTCGTATGTTTCGTAACATTAATTCTTTATTTGTGGCAGTTATAAAACTTGGTCCTCTGATAGATTAAAATGTCCTTTATGAGATGGTATGGTTTTTTGCCTGCAGTATCTTGTGTTCTTTGGCAACAAACAAAAGTTTCTTCCTTACATTGTAATGCATTGTAGTTTAACTCCTCGTACCTTGCAATACCCGGAACAGAGGACAGTTGTACTTTGCCAGCTGTCATGCTTGAAGCATCAGTTGCTGTAGAGATTATCATGTCTCTCTTTGGCTGACTAGAGACAAGCCTAAGACTCAAGAAGCCCATTTAAGGAGACTACACTTTTATAATAGCAGTATGAAAGTCCATTCTTTTTCCGTATCAAAGGTGAAATTCAAACCATAGAAACACTCTGTTTTCCTTTTCTTTGGAGAGTCCATATAAGCAGATTTAAAAGTCAAACCCTTTTGCAGTTTCAACCGGCTGTCTTTGCTTTGCCTCCCAATTACATCCCCAGTTTAACAGTATAATTAAATACTAATAACTAGGTATTATACAGACTATAAAATAATAATAATAAAATTATAAAATATTTTTGCAGTTTTGGATTTGTCCCTATAGGGAGGCATAGGCAGTTTCATTCACAGAACCAGTTGGAATTGTAGCTCTAATTGAAGCTGTCTGGTCTGTTTGTGATGCATTAGTACCCATCCTCATGGTGGAAGTGGACTTTTCTTCTTGTTGCTTTGCTTTTTAAGCTATAGAAACATAGGGTATCCTTCCAAAGGGGCATCATAATATAGGCACACCTCGACTGGGAATCCAGGACTTGTGGGCATTCTGCAGTGAGGGCATCACTCTGCCTCCCACACCTTGATTTGCCCAGCCATGGAGATGATTATATTAATGTCAAGGGGTGGGGGGGTGCCCCCCTCATAACCCCACAAAAAGTTCAGTTGCACCCTCAGTTTCTGTGGTGTGGTTGCCTGGTGCTATCATTAATTGTGGTCTTTTGACTGCACCCAGATCTCACATACCACAATTCTTTGTGCCCTTATATATATGAACCATATCATAGTACTCAGTGCCATTATGCAAGGCTGACAGGCAAATTCGATATGTGTGATAGTATCTTCACACAAGTTTCAAGGCATTGGGCTTGATTCAGATATCTCTGGGAATCAGAGCCAACTACATGGACCAGGGAGAGAAGGCGGGGCTGTTTGCTTGCATTGTGATTAAAACAACAGGAATCTGCAAGATTTATCCCCCCAGTTCGGGCTCAGGCAGACGGGTTTCTGAGAGTATCCCCTTCTGAGATAGTGCAAGAGTTTGCACTATATTATGAACAGTTATATAGGGACATGGAGAACCCTCCTTGTCCAGAGATTCTGGAGGAGTATTTGTCGTTGGATAAGGTCCCGGGGCCGGATGGTTTCTCCTCATTATTTTACAAAGCTTTCTGAGAACTCTTACTGCTGGTGCTTCACCGGCTATTTCAGCACATTTTGTCCGGGGTGGTGGAGGATGCCTATCTGTTTGAAGCCCTGATTATTCTTCTCCCCAAACCAGACAAAGACCTCGAGTTAGTCCAAAGTTAGAGGCCCAAACCCCTTTTAAATCAAGACATCAAAATTCTTTCAAAGATATTGGCTGATAGGTTAACTGTGGTCCATCCAGACCTAATAGGTATGGCCCAGGTTGGGTTCATGATGGGACGTTCATCCTCAGACCATCTGCGCACCCTTTCACATGTCTTCTCGGTGTCCAGGGATTCCACTTTTCCTGCCTGGCTGGTCTCCCTGGATGCTGAGAAGGCATTTGACCGTGTGAACTGGAGCTTTTTGTTCCAGGTCTTCAAGGCCTTCCAGTTTCCTACTATTTTTATAGACTGGATCTGTGCATTATATAAAGCCCCCTCAGCAGAGATTTCAGGAAACGGTGCATTTTCTAAATCTTTCTCACTATATTCAGGCACTAGACAGGGTTGCCCTCTCTCACCCCTTCTATTTAACCTTTATCTGGAACCTCTCATTCAAAATATCCTCAACAATGCGGGGATACAGGGCATCTGGGTTGGGTGCCATGAGGTTAAGATTACCGCATATGCGCATGATCTTCTTCTTTATTTATCCCACTCAGTGTCCTCTGTTCTGGCCTTGTTGGGAGAAATTTCTAAATTCAGTGCCCTCTCAAACTACAAACTAAATGCTAATAAATCCTCTTTTTCCCCCTGAATCATAAGATCTTTAAGACTGACATTACCTCCTTTGGTTTGTGTTGGGCACCCCAGACACTGAAATACCTGGGCATCAAATTAATGCGTAATACCTCAGCATGGTTTAGTAAAATTTGGATCCTCTTTCCCAGCTTATAATTCAAGACCCGGATAGATGGTCCAAACTCTCGGTTTCATTATGGGGCCAGATTAACATAATCAAGATGAATATCTTCCCAAGAATTTTTTATCCCCCCTTTCTTCTTAATTCATTTGTTCCTCTATCCTAGTGTCAGAAAATGCAGAGTATCTTTACCAAGTTTATCTGGTCTGACAAATACCCCTGACTGGCATACTATAAGTTGTCCACCTCTAAATTTTTAATGGGGATTGCGGATTGCTCACTTGGCTATATATTATTGGGCCAGCCACCTGGCTAAATGCCTGAAATGGGTATGTCCGGGTCCCAAGAATTTGCGACCGTTATGGTTCAAAATTGAGTTAGATTTAATCCGGTCTATGAATATGGATCCCCTAACTTTGTTTTATGTAAAAGTGTCCCAGTTACAAGGGGCTGAGAAGTGTCCCACTCTTATGATTTCCTTAAAAGTATACGCGCCACTTTGCTCTTTTTTGTGCTATACCCCCCAGTTAGACCTGGCCCAATCCATCTGGAACTCTCCGTCCTTCACCACGAATAAGCAGCGGATTCCCCGAACATGGTTGCCCCAACTGGGTGATGGGATAGTATCCTCCTTCTTGGATGAAGAGGGAAAGTGGCTTTCAGCAGATGAACTTACTCAGAAATTTAATATTCCAGTATACTCACATTTCAAAGCGGTTCAATTAAAGCACTTACTTACAACAGTGATGGGCAATGTCCCCCCCACCAAGCGGTTGGGGCCCTGATCCCAGAATCCTCCTCCCTACTAGGGTCCTCGGGTGTCGTCTCTAAATTATATCAAGATTTGTTTCATAGACGGTATGGGGACTTCCTCGGACCGACCAGGTTCTGGAGTTCCGTATTTCCCCAATATGCTCCCAAGTGGCAGGCCTTGTGGAGGTCCTGTCATAAATATGTGTCCCAAGATGTATTGCACCTTATGCAATACCACATTTTGCACATGTATTAATCTCCTGTTAAGTTAGTGAAATGTGGTCTCCTTGACTCAAACATATGTGTTAGATGTTCCCAGGGAGAGGGAACACTCCTTCATATATTTTGGTCGTGTCCTAAAATATCTTTTTTGTGGGACTCTATCAAAACTTTTCTGGATCCTTTACTGGGTCTGCAGGAGTGTTTCACACCCGATATTTGTCTCCTAGGGGACCTGTCCTCCATCAGAGTTAAGGTAAGGAGGTTTGATATCTCCATGATTGCACTATCTGTCAAAAAACTTATTTTACGCCACTGGAAAGATAAGATCACTCCTACATTACAGGAAAGGGTGAACGAAATCCTTGCTAACCTGCGTACAGAGAAAGCTATAGCCAGCCTCCACAATAGATTACCCGTCTACACACATATATGGGATCCCCTTCACTCCTTAATAATTGCTACCAGGATATAACTACTGTTTCATAGTAGGTAGCCCTGTATACTTATGTATAATATCTTAGAACCCGTGTTGTAAAATCGCGCAATACTGCTGTACGGGGAGGGAGGGGTGGAGGGCAGGTTTAGTAGAATATGCTACTGTATTTATGTTTTACTTTTCATGTTAACTGCCTCCAATGTTGTGGAAAATTCTGTTAATAAAGGTTGAATTAAAAAAGAAGAAATCTCTGGGAATGACACAAGCAGCTTGCACCATAACCTTAATGCAAATTGCGGCTTGTGTCAGATGCTATTAAAGAAAGCAGCTTGCATCAAAATCGGTGTAGTCTGTGCCAAAGTGGCTTTCGCCATGCTTGCATCCAAAACCTGTGTGCCCCATATTGCAATGGGGCTTGCATCACAAAAATTATTCAACATCCCCTTTTCTGGTTTTCACAAAAGTGGGAGCACTTACACTGCGCCAATGATGGCAGGCATCTGTTAGACCGAGGTGGAATTGTTCTAACTGACAAGGGCGCACAGAATGGAGCAGATCAAGCTACAGACAGGGAGGGTAAGACAGCCACGACATCCCTGCAGGATGGTATGTGGGCTGCATATGTCACTACTATTGCCATTTCATCTGTTGTATGGATTTTCACAGGTTTTCCCCATGCAGCAGTTTTTACCGCATCTTCTATCAGTTTTCATCCACTGCATCATCATTTTGATGCAGTCTGCATAAACTCACACTCTATGTCTCCATTCTCTGTTTTCACCCAACTTTGGGCATTCCTGCAACTGCATCATGGTAATGCCTCAGTGTGGGAATTCATGCACCTCATACATACAATAGCTGTTGTGGGTCACCTGAAGGCATTCACACCCCATTCTTTTGTGCCTTGGATTGCAGCATTCTTTCCACATGCATTATATCTTTGACCCAGTGAACCCTGCAGCCTCTGTTACAGAGATTGTTCATTTTTCTGAATATGGTGCACAATATTTATCACACAGGTCTTTGACACAAGATAGTTCTTTTGAAACACCTTGCATTGATCTAAGGGTTCTTTTTGATTTGAGCCCATTGTGAATGTGCCCAGTCTCTGCACAGAGGTTACATTTGACTTGATCACAGGTGGTGTTTAGATGATTCCAGCACCCACACCTGTAACATGCCTTAGGCTTACACCTTGGTCTTTAACCCAAAAAAAAAAGTTTGGTAAGTGTACCAGCCTTACTACTGATTGTTTCAAAGTTAGTTTTATATGCCAGCACCCTGTGAAAATGTGCTCAGAGTCCAGGATAGGATCTGGTTGTCATATGACTGTGCACCACTGTTCGAGCTAGTATAAAATGCCTGCCACATTAACCCCTTCATTTTTGAACAAAACTGTATTCTGTTTGAAACTTGGCTTTGTCAATGGTATAGCTACAAAGGGCACCCACAGGGGATTGCCCTTAAATTCATGATATTTTTTTTCAAAACCATTCCAGGCCAATTGGTGTTTTAGAGTTAATATCATATATCATATCTCCCAGTGTATGTATCAAGGCATAAATATCATCTGCATATAAGTGCATTACTTCTTTTAACAGGTTTCAGGCCACAAATACTCTATAAGGTACTACAGACATACCCCCTCAGTACTTGAGATGTTCCACATGTCTACATTTTCCTGATTCTGGAGCATCCTTAAAAGAACCAGAAAACAATTTAGAAGTGGGTCTATGTCCCCACTGTATGCTAGATGACCCTTCATCCCTGGCCACTTGTACTAATGGCTTATCTTGCCTATTTACTAAAGTTTAGTTAAAGGGATTTTCTATATGACCATCCTCAGTCCAATGTACAGAATGGCTAAGCCCTGAGATGCAGCATTTCTCATATCCTTGTGCATTACTTCAGCAGAAGGAACCTCATTTTGTCTAGAGGTATTGGGGTGCCCAGGCCCTTGTTACTCATTTAATGATTTCTCCTGTGATGGAATACTTTGGGGGTATATCTTCTATATTATTAGACTGCCTCCTCAGGCTGGATGTAGTGCTATTTAAAGATTCTGGTACTGTGACTGATTCTGGGACATCAGGGATTTGCTCTGTGTTTATATTTTCATGATTCAAGTCTCCCTCCAGCTCCCTAATTAAATTAATTACAGAGTTCTGGGAAGTCGACATTGTCATAGCTTTAGCCTGGTGACCAGTTTATTATGGTAAGGAAGAGACCACTGCCCTCCACACTCTTGTATTTTGTAAGAAAGCTGAACACTGACCTGCTGGGATGGAAACTCCATTGTAATTTGGATCTGAACCTGAGCCATCCATTTGTCAAACCCAATCTGCCTTCAGAATAGCGTTCTGTACAGACCAGATATTACATAATGTGTTTGATTGTGCGCTATGGAGTCTCCACCAACTGTAAGCCTTTTGCAGTAAATTTTGCAGTATTTTAGAAAACAGCCATCCCATCTCTTCAGATAATTCAAAGCATTTTTGAGGTGGAGTTGAGCTATCAAAACAGAACTAGCCCAATGAAGCAGTTTATTTCCTTTCTTCACTCTGACCACTTCCATTTCAGGATTTTCACCTGAAATTACCACTTTCTCCTTTCAATCCCTTGCAGATCTATCTTCTGCTGCTGTTATCTGACAGCACATCTGACTTGCTGAGTCACCATTAAGCTGTGACAGCTCAGTTCTTTGATCCGCTTGGTCTGCACCTCAATTTGAGACTTGACAGTGTCATTAAGGAATTCAGATGCCATTGTCCCATTGTCTCAGGACAACTATCAGGGTTAGGCATACTTTTTATCTTTTCATGCTTTGACCATTTGTTCTGCACATCTAGCTTCCTCTTCAGCTAGGAAGGAGAACAAAAAGGCTCTCTTTTTCTTCATTTTTGTTTCCAAACAGATTTTGTTTACTTCCTCCTGTGCACATGTGTCCATAGCAACCTTCTCTTCAGCAACAGGAAGATATTTTCCACCGTACAACACCATCCATGTCTAAGTTTTCTACAGTGTTCTCAATCAATTGAACCCCATTGCTGTTTGTCCCCTCATTGCTCCAGGTGAGGAGGGAGACAGGCTCTTCCAATTAGTCATCTTGTGCACTCACTTCTCTAGGCTCCATGGCTCTCCATCAGGAAGAACACAGTGTTCTCTGTCGAAGAGCAGGACAGTTTCCCTGGTGCCATTGCCAACATTGCCCTATCAATAGAATAGGTCCATGTAACTCACCCCAGGTCACACCTGTAAACAACCTAAGAGAGCTTAGTGTTCCTTTCTTTGTCAAAGTAAACATATTTACAAAATGTCATGTATGTTACTATGATTTATTTAAGATATTTTATGTTGACAATGTTTTTTTTTCCTTTGCATAGAATTTAATGATGGAATCTTCTGTATGTGAAAACCTCTTATGCATCCAAGTGGTTTTCATTTTATGTGCTGCAGTTTCTGTTCACCAGTATTCTAAGTTCCCATTTAAAATAATAGACTTCATTTGAAAATGCTAATTCTGCTGCAGCACAATAAAATAATGTCAAACATTAAAGAAAATCAGGTAAGTACACCAATATATTTAAATGTTAATTTTTAAATTTATTTTTATTTTGTTAACTGGGTAAGCACACTGGGCCACATGGTCCTTTTACAGGCAGAACCTAGAACATACACCAAGATAACAATGGCCTGATATGGATTCAAATCAGAAGTGAGATATTATCAAACTTGGGCTGATTGAGGCTAATGGGTCATGTACCAAGATGCTGAGTAAGAAGAGTAGGGCTAAGAAGCCGAGCTGGCTGAACAAGGAGGCTTTTGAAGGGGGAAGAGCAAAAAAAGCAGCTTTTCAGAGGTTCAATAAATCCAGGAAGGGGAGTAAAGGGAATTGTACGCAAAGAAATCCAAGGAGGTAACCAGATTGGTCAGGCATCCAAGGCTTCCAGGGAGCAGCTGAGGCTGGCACAGGGCATCAGGGAAGGGGAGAATGACTTTTGCAAATAAATAAGGGAGATAAGAAGCTGTAGGGACCAGATAATGAGGATTAGAAAGGACAGGGAGTGGGTGGAGAAGGGGGCAGAACAGGTAGAAGCACTAAATGAGTACTTCTGTTCTGTGTTCATGAAGGAGAAGGGTGGACAGCTACATTAGGGGATGGGGAAGGTGGGCAAGGGGGGAAAGGGGTGACAGATGGGTTAATTATGGAGGGCAGGGTACTGCAGGGTCTGAAGGCACTAAAGGTTGATAAGGCAGCAGGTCAGGATGGCATTCATCCCAGGGTGCTGAAGGAACTGGCAGGCGTATTGGTGGGACCACTGGTGGAGCTATTCAATACCTCCCTGAACACAGGTTGCATACCACAGGATTGGAGGATGGATCACATGATGCTCCTCCACAAGAGTGGTCCAAAGGATGAACCAGACAATTACAGACCTGTAAGTCTCACATCCATTATAGGAAAACTTATGGAAGCAGTCCTAAAAGAGAGGCAGGTGACCTTTTTGGAGGAAAATGGACTCCAGGACAGTCAGCAGCATGGATCTGTCTCTGGAAGATCCTGCCAGACAAACCTGATTGAATACTATGACTGAGCAATGAGGGAACTGGATAAAGGCCATGCAGTGGATGTGTTGTATTAATACTTTAGCAAGACCTTTGATTCACTGCCTCATGGGAGGCTGGGGGATAAGTTTCAATATGTGGGGACAGGGACAAAGATGGTAAACTGGACTGTGACTTGGCTGAAGGGGAGGCAGCAACAGGTGGTGGTGGTGGGGCACTCTGTTCCCCAAGAGTGTTGGCACACAGGGTGCTGCTGGGCTCAGTCCTGGGTCCGCTGTTGTTTGGGTTATTTATGTTGGATGTCTCACACGGTGTTAGGAGCAAGATCAGTCTGTTCACAGATGATACCAAGAAAGGAGCAGTGGTGGATGACATAGAGAGGTGGCAGGGGCTAAAGGAGGACCTGATCAAACTGGAGGATGGGTAAGGAAAGTGGCAACTTAGCTTCAATGCGAAGAAGTACAAGGTTATGCACTTCGGGGCAAGGAACCCTGGGAGGAGCTACCAGTTGGGAGGGGTTTAGAAAGAGGTCACAGAGGAGGAGAAGGATCTTGGAGTGATTATAATGGATAACATGAACAACTAAGCTTAGTGCAGGAAGGCGGCAGCTAAGGCCAAGAAGATGCTGGGTGTATTTTGAGAGGAATATCATCCAGAAATAGGGATGTGATTCTGCCGCTGTACAGGTCACTAGTCAGGCAACATTTGGAATACTGCATGCAGTTCTGGTGCCCCTTTCTGAAGAAGGATATCAGATTGCTGGAGGGGGTGCAGCATAGGGACACTACGATGATCCAGGGGCTGGAGGAAAGTCCTATGAGGACAGGCTGACTGAGTTGAATGTGTACACCCTGGAGGAGAGGAGGGACCAAGGGGATATGATTGAGATCTTCAAATATTTGAAGGGGATTAACACAATGGGCACATAAGGGATATCTAAGCTGAGGAGAGGAGGAGACACTAGAGGACATGGTCTCAGGTTGGAGAGTGGAAGATATTGGAGAGAGATGAGGAGGCATTTTTTTCATAGAGAGGGTGGTGGAGAAATAGAACACTATACCCGAGCAGGTGGTATCCTGTAGCACAGTGAGCACTTTCAAAAGGGGATGGGACAGGGTGTGAGGGGGGTAAACTGGGGGGCAGCTGCAATATAAGGGTGCTAGCTGAGCATTCAAACAAACTTACCTGATAGACTGTAAGACTCTGGCAGATTTGTATGTTCGTAACAAAATAAAAAACCTGCAATTCAATATATGAATGATTATTAATAATATTTACAACAAAAAACAGACATTAAATGTGCTTTATACAAAGTTTTAAATCAGTAAAAACTATTTGCATTGCAGATTTCTGAATGTAATGAATTCCAGTTTTTGCAGCAGCATAAGCAAATGATCTCTGACCTATTGAGATTTTAAGATGTGGGATAGTGAAAGTTATATTGTCATCTGAATGCAAGCATGCCTGCTTGTTTTCGGGGATAATAATTCCTGTCAATGGTCCCATATTCCTCATTTTCAAAGTTTTGTAGATCGTACAGTTCACATAGAAACAATCTCTACTATCAAGGGGTAACCAATTTTAAATGTTCATATTTAGTACATTAATGTTACCTGTACTTTGCACGTAGAGCAAATCTATTAATCGCATTATACATTAATTTTCTTTTTGGAAAACCCTATCCAAAACCCCACTCCATACCACACTTTCATAATCTAATGAGGGAAGAAGGCAGGGTTGAGATAACATTTTTCTTGTACTGTCAGTGAGCAATCCCTGAGACACATATAGGGCACACAATATTTTATGCAGTATGTTACTTGTTTGATTAATGTGTGAATCAAATGTTACTGGCAAGTCACTGTCACACCTAAGTATTTAAAATGACACTTCTTCCAAATAACTTCCATCCTCAAATTTGAAAGTTAGTTTATCATTTATTCTACTAGCCATTTGTGCTGTACAAAACAACATTACTATGTTTTCTTTTTCATAGAATCATAGAATCTTAGAACTTGATGACAAGAAAAGACCCAATGGTCCATCCAGTCTGCCCTTACTCCCAACTACCACCTCCCTCCTTGGGAACCCAACCCTCCCCCCTGTAGCCTTTTATGCCTGTCCCAAGTCCTCTTGAATCCCAGCACTGTTTCCACCTCCACAGCCTCCTCCAGCAGCCTGTTCCAGGCATCCACCACCTTCTCTGGAAAGAATTACCCCCTCACATTCCCCCCTATAGTGTCCCCCTTGTAGTCTCAGGCTAGTCCATCTAGTAGTGGTGTCCTTCTTTATTTTGAGTAAGCCTCCTGGGCCTCTTTGTTTAAACCCATGACTCACTTGAAGGTCTCTATCATGTCCCCCTCTCCCTTCTAGTCTCCTGGGTGTATAGCCCCAGCTTACATAATCTCTGCTCATATGGTTTGCTCTCCATCCCTAGCACCATCTTGGTCACTTTTCACTGAACCATTTCAATCAGGTCTATGTTCTTTTACAAGTGAGGTCTCCAGAACTGGACTCTATACTCCAGTTGTGGTCTCACCATAGCCTGGTACAGGGGCACTAGGACTTTTCTCCTCCTGCTGGTGATTCTCCTGCCAGTACTAGCCAGCATCCCATAGGCCTTCCCCACTACCTTAGTACACTGTTTCCCCACCTTAAGGTACCTAGAGACTACTTTATGCAGATCCTTTTCCTGCTCTGTTACCCTGATTCCCTCCCCTCCCCTCCCATTTTGTACTCTGCCTTTGGGTTACCATGTCCCAGGTGCATAACCACATACTTCCTGATGTTAAATTTTAGTTGCCAGGTCTCTGCCCACTCTTCTAGTGCCCTTAGGTCCTGCCGCATGTCCTCCACCCCACTCTCAGTGTCCACGCTATTGCAGATTTTTATGTCATCTGAAAAGAGCTCCTCCCGTCCTTTCAGTCCATCCATAATGTTGCATAAATAGATACTGAAGAGAAGCAGCCCCAACACCGACCCCTGGGGTACCCTGCTCATCATTTCCCCTCAATATAGTGCTCCCCCTTCACTACCAGCCTCTGGGTCCTGTCAGCTAGCCAGCTTTGCACACATCTAGTTATTTTGTCTCCCTCCCCCATACCTTCCAGTTTATTGACCAATCTTCTGTGGGGGATGGTGTAGATGGCCTTACTGAAGTCCAAGTAGTCCACATCCACCCCGCCCATGGTCTATTTCCTGTGTCACCCAGTCAAATAATTCAATAAGATTGGACTGGCATGACATCCCCCTTGTGAACCCATTCTGATTGTTGTTCAGTAGTCCATTCCCCTCTAGGTATTATGCTATCCTCTCCCTGGTGAGTGCTTCCATGACCCTCCCCACCACTGCGGTAAGACTGACTGGATGATAGTTCTCCTTTGCCTCTCTACACCCCCTTGTGTTTTGGTATGACTGTGGCTCTTCTCCAGCCCTCCAGCACTATCTTGAATCGACAGACAGGTTGAATAGGCTTGCCAACAGGGCAGCTAATTCCTCCCTTAGCTCCCAGATCACCCTCAGATGCAGTCAATCCGGACCCATGGCCTTGTCCACTTTCACTCTTGCTAGTTCTTCTCTGACTCTCTCCATGCTAAATGGACCCATCTCCACCCCTCCCCCTCAACCTCATCCTTGCCCTCCCTTCCTTCATAAAATTTGAGCAGAAGTACCTGTTCAATCCTTCTGCTTTCATGTAGTCATCCTTCAGTGGCAACCCCTACCCCCAGAGCCTTGTGATCCCTTGAATAGTCTTCCTCCTTTCCCTCGTGTACCTAAAAACTGTCTTTTGCGCCCCCTTTGCCTGTCTCACAATCTATTCCTCCATTTTAGCCTTTGCCTTCCTAATCTCTTTCCTTGCTATCCTGCTCTATTCTCTGTAGGTTTTCTTGTCCTCCCCCCTCTGCATTTCTTTTTATATTTCCTAAATGCCCTCCTCCTGCCCCTTACCACCCTTGCTGCACTCCTGTTGAATCACAGAGGCCTCCTGTTTTTTGCTCCCTTCCTTACCCTCCTTATACACATGTGTGTGGCCTCCTTGACCTGGTCTCTAATTGCCCCCTCATAGGCCCTCCACTTCTCTTATATCCCATATACCACCCATTGCTTCCCCCACTATCCTTCTCATCTCTTTAATTAATGTCTGCTTCTCTGAAGCCCAGAACTGTTGTGCTGGTCTGGTCACCTCCCTGCCTGCCCTCACCTTAAACCTGATGGTACTATGGTAGCTATTACCCAGCTCCTCCCTCACTACCACCTCCTCTATGTTCTCCCCATTTGTTAGGATCACATCCAGCAGGTTGCTTCCTCTTGTTGGTTCCCTGACTAACTTCTGAAGGAAAGCACCCTGTAACACTTCTAGAATTTCCATGCTTCTAGTTGAAACTGCATCAGGGACGGCCCAGTCAACATCTGGGAGGTTCAGGTTCCCCACTAGTATTGTTTCCCCTTTTAGAGCTCATGCTATGTCCTGCTTCATCTTCCAATCCTGCTCCTCCTCTTGGATGAGTGGTCTGTGCACCACTCTAAGCCTCAATAAACATAGAAACATAGAAGCTGGTGGCAGATAAGGACCGCAAGGCCCATCCAATCTGCCCATTTCTTTTTCAACAACTCCCCTGTCCTTCTGCCTATTGTTGCCCATAGTAATTCAGTCTCTCCATCGCCCTCCATCTCCTCCAACACCTTCATGTCTTCTCTTATAAACAAGGCCACCCACCTTTGTCCTTCCTGTCCCTCCTGATCAGTCTGACTCCTGGAACTTCTGCCTCCCATGTGCAGAGCTCCATCCACTAGGTCTCTGTAACTCCTATTATGTCCAGCCTATCATGTGCAGTGGTGGCTATTAGCTCCTCCATCTTGTTTGCCAGGCTTCTATCATTGACTACCAGACCCCTTCATCAATACCCCCCTTCCACAGATTCCCCCATTGGCCTGCCAGAGCCCCCGTCTTCAATTTTGTCCCGGGGTGACAGAGGGTCTCCAGACACATCCATCAAGCTGTGAAGCTCCACCTACAGTCTCCCTTCACTCAGTTTAAATTATAATCTTTCTCAAAGAACTGCCCCCATCTACACCTCAGCAGGGCTGACTCATCCCTGCTGAGGTGCAGCTGGTCCTGGGCATAGAAGCTCTCATCCTCCTAAGTTTCCCCCCATCCCCCTATCAATCCACACCCCATCTGTCTGCCCCATCTCTCCAGCCAGACATTGAATTCTTTTACCCTTTTGCTTTCTTTCCATCCTGGCCCTTGGTACTGGCTGTACCTCTGAGAAGGCTAGACTTAAAGCCTAGCCCCATGCAGAATCTAGCCAGAACCTTAAATCTCGCCTGTACCTTCATGAGACTGTTGCCATCCAGGTTGTTTGTACCCAGGTGGAACACTAGTGTACATTCTTATTCTTGTCCCTGGCCCATGACGACATGTGGTAGATTACCATCCACTCTGTCATCCTTGTCATACACTCCACACACACCATGCTTCCTCTGCCCCCTCCACTTGATCCCTTTCAATATAGAATCCCCTATCAGGAGTACCCTTTCCACTCCTTCCTTTGGTTCAGCTGCAATCCAGTTTTCCTTCCCGTGATATAGGTATGTGAACTACCTTCCTGTTGTCTCTCCCCTTCCCGTCCCCATAACCTGATCCCCTTCCCCCTCACACATTGCCTCCTTTATTCCCCTTTTCCAATTTTCTTATCCTTCCCCCTACTCTGCCACCCTACTTCGCACCTTATGCCTAGCTCCTCCCTGTGATCCTCTACGTGGTCTGGAGATCCTGGAATCCTCTTCTAGCTACTTCCTGCTGTTCCCATTTACTCCATTGTCACCCTGTTCCTCCATTTTTCCCTCTGGTGCCCCTTGTATTACCCCCTCAATCAGGAGAAATGTCCTTCCTCACTTCTGCTGCCTGCTGTTCCTTTTTTCCTGAGAACTCTCCTTCCTTGCCGACCCAACCTGTACCCTAACCAGGCTTGCCTGACCTTCAGATTCTTTTTCCTTTCTTCCCCTGGACCCTCTTCATGTCCTAATGTCCCCCCTCTCAGTACCCCTATTGCTTGCCACCTCCTCCTCCCTCTTGACCCATGCCCCCTTATCCTGGTTGCTTACAGCCATGGTCCCTGCCAGTGGCAGGTACCTTTTCGATACCGTGAGACCACCATTAGTGTGCTTGCCTTCTTCTTGTGATTTTGGGCTCCTTGTCATGGACCCCAAAGCCCTCCTTCTCTTAGCCCCTACCATGTGCCATTGTTCACCTTCTCTCTGATCCATTCCCCTTGGACCCACTTCTCACTTCTCCCCCCGGGCTGACCTGGCCTCCCCTGGTTTCTGCTGGCCTGGTCCCCCTCAGAGTCCTCCCCCACAGCCTCCCTCCAACTGTCACTATAAATATGCCCCCCCGACCCCTGCCCTTCATCCAACTGAAACCTCAGCCTACACAACTCTAACTCCAATCCTTTTAATCTGGCACATATGGGGCAGTGGCTAATCCTCCATAGTGTATTTATGGCAATAGCCACTCCACACCCAGTGCATCCCACTAGCCTGCTCACTCCCCATCCTGCACCATCAGTCCTCGCACCTGCCCAGCAGCAGCTCCGCACAACCCAACCACTCCTGTCAGCTTTCCCTGCCTGTGTCCCCTTCCTCTGCCACTGCCCCCCTCCTCACTCTCTTCCATTGAAGTTCCCCCATCCATTCCCGGCCATTTGGTCTCTCAAGTAGTTACCTTCCCCTCAGGAGATGCCATTCAATCTGTTCCCTTCCTTCCTAGTTATGCCTGTACACAGTTTCAATATTGGCAAAACCTGGTGACGTAAACTCTTTCTCCCCAAGCAATTCAGTCCCAAGTAGACCACGACCACCCTGTAACCTCCCCCTTAACAAACAGCTGTAAACAATTCAGCAAATTCAGCCCCATGCAGACTCTGTCCACCCTGTACACACCTCTCAACAAACAGCTGTAACAGTTCCCAACAGTAAGCAGTTTAGCCCTAGTAGAACCCACCCTCCTCCCCACAATAGCAGCTGTACACAGTTGTAAGCAATTCAGTAAGCAATTAGACCCAAGTATCCCCCACCGACCACCTCCCCACAACAGCAGCTGAACACATTTCACAATATTGGCAGATTGTAGTGATGCAAGCAATTTCAGCTCCCCCAAGTATAAGCTAGAACCTTCCCATTTACCCCACAACCACCAGAAGCAGCAGCACACTGTTTATTCCAGCAAGTAGCAAAGCCCAGTTTGTTGAATTTCCATTTACTGCTCCTGCCTCTTATGCTTGGTCATGACCACTTAGAATTTCAAGAAGGCCAGGTCCTTTTAAAATTTTCAAAGCTCACCCAGTTTACAGCTGAAGCAAAATCAAACAATCTCAGTATTTTTTTGAAAATTTCCTTCCAATAATCCACTGCTCCCCTCCCAGATCCAAGTTTAAGGACACAGTTCAGAGTTCAATCATTCACAACTCTTTTTTTTCTGAATTCTCATTGTATAGTCCAGAGCTTCCACTCCCATCTCGATGTTCAAGCACATAGCTTTCCCATGCTCAAATGCCAGTTCAGAATTTAATCATTCAGCTTCCTTCCTCCTAACCACTCCCCCCCTTCCTTCCCTTAGCTAGCTCCTCCTCCCAATGGCATTTAATAGAGGCCAAGGCTGGGGTCGGGGAGGATGGGTGGTATGAAAAAGTTCCCCTAGTGCTCACAGCTCTGCAGCCTGTCTCCAGGCTTTTAAAGCCTGGTCGCATTTGAAAATTGGTACCTCCTGCCCAGATTGGCTGCCCGTCTTCCTCGGCCACCGATGTTGCCAATCTGGGGCTCCCTTTTTGCAGACTGTAGCCTCTCTGCTCACTGATGAGTGTGGTAAGCCTTCCTGCCACAGCTCTGTTCACTGCCCGGCTCCATCTGTCTTCTCCTGCCACCAATGTGGCCAATCCTCCCTTCTCGTTTGTTCATCAACAACTTGTTCTGTAAAAACCATCTAGTCCAAATAGGGAACTCATTTTCCAATTTAACATTTAAAGCTTTAAAATTATTACAAAACTGCATGATCTGTGTATGAAATAATATTAAACCATATAAGTTGCTGAGGCAAGTCATTGATAAACAAAGGGAACAACAGGGGTCTATGAATTGACCCCTTGCAGTACAACATTAGTCAGTGTTTAGCTGCTGTGATTAAAAGATCTTAAACAAAAACCTGCATGCCTGTAACTACAACTTTCATTTACTAGAAGGGTATTCTTCAGAAAAGCAGTCTTTACTTTATCATTAGAGTATTTCTTTACCAGTGACACATATTTACAAATATGCTCAAAAGACCACAAAAGACTTTTGTCAGTTGGAAGTTTGATTGAAAGGTGGGCTGTTTGAGGGTGAAGAGTGTGCAAAGTGCCAACTACAATTCACATCACCACAGTTTGCTTATTTCATATTTTTAATACATTCATTAAAAACAATGTCAACTGACAAATCTAGATCACAGTCATCATCAATGAAGAGTAGGCTGAATGGCAGTTGCTAGTGAGCATGGTGGCATTAAATGGGTAGCACCCTATTTGAGCAACTATTATGAATGACTTAATATGAACGACTTAATAATAGCACGTAGAAGTAGAGTGACAGGTGGAAAAAGTCACTATATCCCATAGTGTGAGTGTAGCAGGAAGCTACACTCGCTACAGCAGGATATGGGATGATGTTTGACCTAGCTTGTCAAGCTGGCTGTGTACACTACTGCCCCTGGAACCAGCGACCCAGGTTTGGGTCTTGTAGAAGACAAAATAAAAACATTTTTTTTCCCTTTTCTTCTATGGCCACGCCCCAGTGGAGTAGATTATATTTATTTTGGGGGGTGATGGGGGCTTGCCCATGTAAAGGGGGATACAGGGAGCATAGCCCCCCACATAAAAATACATAGAGTGTTTTTTCTTTGGATGCAGCAAGTGACCGTCACCCTAATATCCATCACCCTGTTTCTGTTGAGTGTTTTTTTTCTTGATCTTTGTTGTCAGAGCTCATTAGGGGTTGCCTTTATCACATAATTCCCAATAAATGTAACAAAGATTGGAACAGTGGTAAATAATGTATGAGCTAGCATTGAGAATGATAAGCTCAAAATTCAAAGTTGTGATTCACATTTCATCAGTAAGTAAGTAAGTGTTTACTGTTCGGTCATATACCATTACACAAAACTAACATAAAAATACATGCATAGGTAAATTCATAGATATACAACACCAGTAAAGAACTTCTATAAATAATAGCATACAATTTTATACATAAAATATCATAAAAAATTTCACACCAAAAATGACATTCTTAAAATTTCCAGCAATTCCAGCAAGCAGTGTACTACAATACACTTCTAATTGCCTTGTATGTTTTGAGTGAATTAATGCAATGGTCTTTAAGAAAGAAGCTACATTATTAATAATTTGATCATCCTGTACAGTAAACATAATGGACTGGATATTCAGAAATGCACCAAATGCCAGCGCAAACCCAGCACAGCATGGCCCAACTGCACTATAGAAAAGTAAATGTGATATTCAACTGTTGCGCATGGTGACATGTGCCAGCGCAACATGACTGAATATCACACGGATGCGTCATGGCACAGTCAGAGGTGCACCAGGGAGCAGCCCGAGCAGTGCCAAAGCACAACCAGAGATGCACAAGAGCGCAAAGGAAGATGCACCAAGGCATTAAAGGACCAGACCTAGGCACTGCTGGGAGCAAGGTGGGGGGAGGCACCTTGGGATCACAGTTGAGCCCGGCCAAGATAAGTGGCAGGGATGCACAGTGGTGGCCCACAGGTGACCAGTGCCTACAGGGTGCACACAGTCAGCTGGCCTCCCAGCACCAGGGCAGTGGACACTGAAAACAGGTGGCACAATCAGCCAAGGGTGAACTGCCACCAGCCCCCCACTGGAGGGCATGCCCCCACCCATACCATGGCATGCCACACCCTGGCAAATGGTGCCCAACACACATGCCACACATCCTGTACAGCCAGTCCATGGCCATCCCAAGGCACACCCACTGACTGAGGGGTAGGATACCACCATGCACGGCCCACACAATAACACAGGCACACCACACAGACACCCACCATGCCACTGCAACATGACTCCAACTGCCAGCTGCAAAGTAGACACAGGCACAGGCAGGTAAGGTAGTAAAATGTATTAAACAACAATATACTATAAAACCACAGGGACAGGGTAGGAGAGTGGAGGATGGGGACAGGGGACAGGGACTGTACAGTGAGACAGGGAAGGTAGGGGAAGGGAAGGCAGGGGCACATTGGAGGTATGGGTCCCGCTATGGGTGGCCATGGCCTGCCGCCACCTGCTAATCCATCTCTGCCTGTTGTACGGTACCATCCTCCTCCTCATCTGCTGCGTGACCTCCAAAGTGGTGGAGGTAATCAAAATAATCTGCCACAGGAACTGGCAGTACAGTGGCAGTTGCGATCTTCTCTGGATGCCTATGACAAAGGAATGGACAGGTGATCAGTGCATGTCCATAGAAGCCATGCCCCCCCCCTATTGTGCACAGTGGAAACACACGCCCCTGGAGTGGCACCCCAGCCCTCCACAGTGGGTGGCCAATGCCTGCCGACACTCCAGCATGACACAACAGTGCACAGCGGTGGACACCACCACCCAAGGGCCTCCCAACCATTCAGTGGCAGGCAGGTGGTACAGCACTGCACCAGCACCACAGCAGCACCAGTGGCAGCTGGACGCACACCAGTCCCACCAACAGCTGCCACACATATGCAATGGCCACCCCACGGTTGCATGCACACTGCACAGTGTGCTGCACACAGCTGACATGGCACATAGCACAGGTCATCCATGGCTGCACCTCCACCCCTGCTGACTATCTGGTAAGGAGTAGATGAACAGAATAGTATCTACCTGCTTGCTGCGATGCTGCATGCACTGGTTCCACAGCCACTCCACCTCCTCCACATGGGCCATCTCCCCCAGCCGGTTGGCCCACAGCATCCTGCTATAGGCCACAAGGCACCCCTGTTGCCCTGGCATGGTGGCAATCCTCAGGTCCTAGGAAAGGGACGCAGACAGGCACACATCAGAATACAGCCACAGCATGAGCCCACTGCCCCCATCCATATGCAGAGTGTCTGGCAATGACACACCAAAGGGCACATGCCATCAGTGCCCCGCCGACATGGCAGACATCCCAGCCAACCCCGTGGTATGGTGGTTGAGCACAGATGCAGCATATGCCCACTTACCTGGCCATGGCATGGCCTCCCTGCAGACACATGCCTGCAGTACCCTCAGCAGCTCAGGGTCCTTCTGCATTAGACCACCATAATAGTGGTGGCACTGCTCCCCAGTGCATTGCACCCCAGTGGCCTGGACCAGGCTAGCAGCAATGGCCTGCCACACATCAGTCCTGACCTGCTGCAGGGGCTGCTGCCCAAACAGGCCTGCTGCATGTGGCGCAACCTGAGCCACAAGGTTAACAAGCTCCACCTGGCTCCAGCTGCGAGCAAGTCACACTCCACACCACGCCATGAGGTCTATACAAGTGGAGATCCAAAATGGTGCCCAGTAGTGCACGTGAACAATGTGTGTGGAATGCGTACCTCATGGGTGGTTGTGCAGTGTCCGCCAATTGTGCATCACTGCAGATGCACAGCATGGACACTGCCCACCTTGCACATGTAGCAGGAGTCCCAAGAGGGCATATGGCAGGGCAGGGTTCAGGGGTCAGAACTCTCAATGTGCACATGGGCTTTATAGGGCCTCTATCACATAGTGTGCAAGAGGGCCACTAGTGCCCGAGTGCCATAGACCCAATAGCACCTGAGCACCATGGGCCCTATAGTGCAGCATGTGCCATGGTCCCTATAGCACCTGCACGCCATAGGCCTAGTAGTGCTTGAGCACCATGGGCCCTATAGTGCTGAGCACCATAGGTAGGGCCCCTACTTTTCTGCCGCACAGTGGGACCAAGTTCTGCAGCAAGACTATCATTTGCCGTAGAACTTCTGCGGCGGTGGTTTGTAATTTCTACGGAAGTTCTGTGGCACTAACAAACTACCACATCTCAGTGACAGCTTGTCATCCTGACTTTACTTTCATGGCAGTTTTTATAGCAATCAGGATGGTGGAGAGCACACTAACACTAGTTCAAAAAATAACAGAATTATAAAAATAATTTTATGCCTAGAAAAGCAAAATGTCTCTCATTGAAGGTCCTAGTCTGTTAAATAAATGACATATGCAGAGGGGATCTTATGTGATAAATAAGGTATTTCTATATGCATGCTATCTATCCCAATAATGAAGTTTCCACTGTCTATCACTTATATATTTGTATGTGCTTTCTACACCACTCATGAGGTTCCCACTGTGTATCACTTACATATTTATATATAATTTGTAACATACATACAAATGTATGTGTGTGTGTGTGTGTGTGTGTGTGTATGTGTATGTATGTATATTTATGCAATAGGTGTGAGACCAAAAGCCATTGAATAAATCCATTTATTTCCACATATGTGGAATAAATCTAACTACCCTATATTTATCCCACATATGTGGGATAAATGCAAACTGTCAATCAAAGCTTTTTTGTTCACTTTTTGACAAACAAATGTGAATAACTTTAAAACGAAAATGATAGCATAGTACTGTGAGCACGAAAAATGTTCTGGACAAAAATATCTACAAAATGAGTGGTGTTTCATTTATAGATACCTTTTAGTTTTTTATAATTAGCAAAAACAGCAAAAATCCTATTTTCTTTTCACTTTTCAGACAAACAAATATAAATAACTTTAAAATGAAAAATGATAACATGGTACTGTGAGCACGAAAAATGTTCAGCATAAAAATATCTACAAAATGAGTGATGTGTCATTCAGAGATACCTTTTAGTTTTTTCAAAATTAGCAAAAAACAGCATAAAATTCAGTTTTCTTTTCACTTTTTCGACAAACAAATGTGAATCACTTTAAAACTAAAAATGATAGCATGGTACTATGAGCACAAAAAATGTTCAGCATGAAAATATCTACAAAATGAGTGGCATTTCATTAATAAACACCTTTTAGTTTTTTATAATTAGTAAAAACAGCATAAAATTAAATTTTTGTTTCACTTTTTCATCAAACAAATGTGAATAACTTTAAAACAAAAAAGGTAGCATGATACTGTCACCATGACATTTGTTCAGCAAGAAGTTCTCTACAAAATGAGTGGTGTTTCATTTAATAGCAACCACCCCGCTAGGCGGACATACACCAGGAAAGTTAACCAAAAGTCCCAGAAAGTCCCAGAAATTACCATTTAAAAAAAGAACATAAACAGTAAGAACCAAATGTTCCCACACTGATAAGAAGCATCCCTATTGCATAAATGAAATATACAATGGTGAGCTGTCAGATAAATGATTTATCTACACTTGTACTGTTTGACCTCGGACACCTCACTCGTGGCTTATGCCACTCGTGAAGTTCCCCGAGGTCAAACAGCACTTGTATAGATAAATCATTTATCTGACAGCTCACCATTGTATATCCCATATTTATGCAATAGGTGTGAGACCAAAAGCCATTGAATAAATCCATTTATTTCCACATATGTGGAATAAATCTAACCACCCTAGATTTATCCCACATATGTGGGATAAATGCAAACTGTCAATCAAAGCTTTTTTGTTCACTTTTTTGACAAACAAATGTGAATAACTTTAAAACGAAAATGATAGCATAGTACTGTGAGCACGAAAATGTTCTGGACAAAAATATCTACAAAATGAGTGGTGTTTCATTTATAGATACCTTTTAGTTTTTTTATAATTAGCAAAACAGCAAAAATCCTATTTTCTTTTCACTTTTCAGACAAACAAATATAAATAACTTTAAAATGAAAAATGATAACATGGTACTGTGAGCACGGAAAATGTTCAGCATAAAATATCTACAAAATGAGTGGTGTTTCATTCAGAGATACCTTTTTAGTTTTTCAAAATTAGCAAAAAACAGCATAAAATTCAGTTTTCTTTTCACTTTTTCGACAAACAAATGTGAATCACTTTAAAACTAAAATTGATAGCATGGTACTATGAGCACAAAAAATGTTCAGCATGAAAATATCTACAAAATGAGTGGCATTTCATTAATAAACACCTTTTAGTTTTTTTTTATAATTAGCAAAAAACAGCATAAAATTAAATTTTTGTTTCACTTTTTCATCAAACAAATGTGAATAACTTTAAAACAAAAAAGGTAGCATGATACTGTCACCATGACATTTGTTCAGCAAGAAGTTTTCTACAAAATGAGTGGTGTTTCATTTAATAGCAACACGCTAAGGCGGACATACACCAGGAAAGTTAACCAAAAGTCCCAGAAAGTCCCAGAAATTGCCATTTAAAAAGAACATAAACAGTCAAAACCAAATGTTCCCACACTGATAAGAAGCATCCCTATTGCATAAATGAAATATACAATGGTGAGCTGTCAGATAAATGATTTATCTACACTTGTACTGTTTGACCTCAGACACCTCACTTTCGTGGCTTCGCCCATCATTGATTCCCGAGGTCAAACAGCACTTGTGTAGATAAATCATTTATCTGACAGCTCACCATTGTATATCCTATATATATATATATATATATATATATATATATATATATATATATTTATATTTTTTTTATTTCCATGAACTTGCATCCTCATTCATACAGGTCCCATTAGAAATGGAATAGAGGAGTTATTGCAAAACTCATTTTTGATGTCAACCTGCTTTCCCTGACACACTGCGTAACACCATCAGACCATGACATCCATGTGAACTGATTGTGAGATAGAGCTCTCCAGACCAGAACAATGTGTCCACTATGTGACAGAACACTGTACCATACCTTCCCAGGCTCTGAGCAATGATGTGTTCCACCAATTCTTGTGCTGCCCAGCCAGCTCCCAGAGCTAATCTCTGAACCTGAGTTGCCGGCATGGAAACACAGCATGCTACCCTCTGGCCCAACAGCTGTCCCTGCACACAACATTTCTCCATAACTTTTAGATGATTCTAGCAACCAATGACAATATGTAATCAATAACCCTGGCAAAAATGCGTACAGTGCAATTATTTCTTTAACAGGTCTATTCTTTCAATAGGTCTACACATTATTATATTCCACTTTTCTAGGCATAATTACTTTACTTTTCTTAAAAATTACAGTTAAATTCACTTTACCAGTTATTCATTTCGGATAGCGTCTCTATACCTTAAAGGCACAAATAGGTTTGTACAAAGTGAGGTATGGACTTAATAAGTCTATGCTATTGGCAAGGTTTTGTTTAAGTTGGCCCTAGTGCAATAATGTAAGACTGAAAATTGTATTAGACTGTAGTGCAGGTTGAGCAACTATCACCATGTCTGATGTGCTGTGCCACAGTCTCTGGCAGTGGGAGCTGTGGTAGATAAGTGACTGTTCATTTCTGTTGCAGATTGCAGCCATTTCATTAGCTAATGTATGATGTTATAGCAATGATAACATCACATTCTGAACATATAGGGGGGTTTAGGATATAAAAAGAAGGGAAGGGAACCAGATTCTATGGAAAAACAGAAATATTAATAAAAAATCAACAAGAAGAGTGAATTCTGCAGCACCGCAGTTCTGCAGTAGATTGCAAGTTCTGCACAAAATTCTGCGGCCGCAGAATTCTAGGGGCCTTGACCATAGGCCTAATAGCACTTGAGCGCCATGGGCCCTATAGTGCCTGGGTGCTATAGGGTCCATGGCGCTCAAGCACTATGGCCCCTATAGTGCTCCTAGAGCACAGTGCACAATAGGCGGCAGTGTAGGCCACAGCACATGCATATTGTGGGCGGTGCACTGAGCATGTCACGACATTGTGCCACAACATGCGCCAGAGCACTTCCATTGTGCAAAGAGCAAGTGCGCAATATTCAGCCGTCACATGCAAATGAGCTCTTCAGCCTATCCCCGGGCACACAGAAGATAATAGGATGTCATTCCCGTTGTGCAACAGTTCATTTGCATGTGATGCACTATAAAGGCACTGCACAACAGCACAGCCCACTGACCAGTATTGCAACCATCTGAGGCAATTTGCTCCTGCCGTGGGGACAGCTAACACAGCAGGATGGATGGGGTGGGCTTCTGCAGCCAGTAACCACATGTCCATGTTCACAGGTAGCAACACATCTAAGCATGCAGAGGGCGAGGAGCGTGGGCCTGCCTACAAGAGCAGGCCCAATTTTACAAAGGTGGAAGCCGATGCACTGTTCGAGGTGTACCTCAACAGGAAGCCATTGCTTAGTGGCACCACTGGCACACCACAGGCCAGGGCCGTGACCTGGGTAGAGGTGGCAGTGGCCGTGAACCAGCAGGGCAGCCACCAGTGGTCTGTGCAGGAGTGCAGAAAGAAGGCGGGGCACTGACAAACACCAGATAAAGGAGAAGATGACAGCCATATGGGCTGCCAGGACAGCCACTGGTGGGGGCCAAGCTGCTGTGCCACAGCTAAAGGTGCAAAAGGAGCTGGTGTTGGCCACCATGTGGCGAGGCGCAGTCGAGGGTGTGCTGGGCGGTGGCTTGCAGACAGGAGGGAGTCCATCACTGCATGGTAGGTATGTGGGGGGGCGGCTGATACGGCAGCACTAACACTTCTCTTTTCCCTTACAGCACTGGCACGCCAGCAAGTAGTGGCAGGGGGCACCTGCAGCTGCTGTGGGGGCAGGCCCAGCCCCGGAGGACTAGCCATCCACCTCCATGAGCATCCAGGGGCCCAATCAGCTGCAGCACACCGCAGTCATCCAGCTGGATGTCCGGGGCATGGTAGCGGATGAGGCCCTGGCTGTGTTCCAGCAGGATGACAGCCATGGCATGCTCTGTGTGGAGACACAGCTAGGGGCAGGTTCTGACACTGATGATGACATGACACCCATACCTACCACCATCACTGGCAGCATGGCCAGTGTCCTGTTGGCAGTGGAACAGCTGCCTGCCATTGCCCCTGGCTCCACTGTGTGCACAGACACAGCGGCACTGGATGGTGATGGTGGTGCAACCTACCAAGCACTGGACAGCGCACATGGGCCAGAGAGGAGGCAGCAGCAGATGGCTGGGATGTTGGGCAGCCAGGTGCAGTGTCTCCTGCTGGGGCCCTTGACAATGCCCTACCCAATGGGAACCACACAGTGCAGCATCCACATGAGTGGGGGGCTGTGCAGCACAGTTGTACGCTGCCGGTGGGATGGCAACATGCCCATGCACCCCTGAGTGCCGACCCATTGACTGAGCACTCCTGATTGCTGCAGACATCCATGGAGCAACAGGTACTTCTCATAGCTGGGGTGCTTGCACTCCATGCAGAGGTACGCCAGGCAGCTGAGCAGCTTGAAAGGGGCACTGCACAGGTCCTGGAGGTCATACAGTGCCTGCAAAAGGACATGCCCACATCCCTGGACTGCATAGCCAGTGCTATCTCAGTCGGCCTTGCACCACTGGCTGCTACAGGGCATGGCCACCTGCCACAGTCAGTGCAGTGCACTGTCCACCCCATGAACTCAGTGTCAGGTGACACCCTCAGTGTCAATGCTGGGTTCCGCTGTCGGCATCCCAGGGACACCTGGAGTGGGCCTGTTTGGGTGCCTATGGACCCCTGTGAGGACCTGGTTGTGTTCCTGCAGTTCTACCCCTGGGGAGCAGTCACATACACCCCATGTGGCAGTTGAGCAGCCTATGTGTCCACGTGGTGGACCAGATGTGCACACTGCCCTGTCTGCTGCCACTGTCCTGTGTGCACCTGGGCAATGTGTGTGTTTGCATGACACAGTCATGGCACCTGTGTATCATGCCACATGCTGCCCATGTGCACACCCGCCCAGCCACTGGCCCATGTGGCATGTGCGTGATGATGGCAGCACAGCACTGGTTGCGCCTGTGCACTGGCACCCTGCATCTGATCCACGCCACGTGCTTGCACTTGAGCACATGCCTGTGGGTGCCAGTGCGTGGTGTGTGTCTGTGTGTATGTGTGTGCATGTGTGTGTTGCTGTACAGTGCTGCTTGATGTTGTGTGTGGCTGTATGGCAAGGCCCCCCTGCCCCACGCCTGTGTGTGAATGCCCATGGCCATGCCCGCCCATGCCTGTGTGCCATGCCACTGTGTCTGTTCAGTGCATGGAGGCTTGTCCACCTACCTGCATGTGCTATAGTGCTCCTGTGCTACTGTGTCCCAATGCTGGCATGCCATCTTCAAGAGCTGGGGATCCCTCCACCCGGGGGAGGCTGCCAACCACCCCCAGCCCATTGCCCCCATCGTCCCCACTGCTGTCCCCCTCTTCAGCCTCGACAGCTATCCCATTGTCAATGGCCATGTTGTGCAGCATGCAGCAGGCCAGGAATAGGCCACAGGACTTCAAGGGGCTGTACTGTCGGGCACCACCAGACCTGTCTAGGCAACGGAAATGTGCCTTCAGCATCCTGAACACATGCTCAATGATGTTCCGCATGCTGGCATGTGCCTCATTGTACTTGTCCTCTGCTGGGGACAATGGGTACTGGTAGGGGGGAGCAGTCAGGACCTGAGTGAGAAGCCACTGTCCCCTGTGTGGACAGATATATCGTTAGCCTGGTGTCCTCTGTCACTGTGCCATTTGTCCATCCCTGATGCTCCCACCAGTGCACCTGCACTGCCCACCCCACTTCCTTGCCCTGCTGTACCCAGCTGCTCATGGTCTTGCCATAGTCACCCACTAGGCGGCCTGTGGGGATAACCCCACTCATGAACCTGTGGCACAGTGCTGAGCTGTACCAGATGAATGTGTTGTATGCACTCCCAGGGTGTGTGGCACAGACATTGGTTATGCGGCCCCTGGCATCACACACCACTTGAGAGTTGACACTGGGATAGCCCTTCCTATTCACATATGCTATCTCCTCCAGGTCAGGTGGCATGTGGATGCCCACATGGGTGCAGTTGATGGCTCCTAGCATGCCAGGCATCTGTGCTACCCTGTGGAACTCCTGCATGGTTGCTGTACAGTCTGCCTGTGTGCTAGGGAAATGGATGTAGTCCACAGCATATGGCAGCAGAGTGTTGAGGAATTGTTTGAGGAGCCGTGATATGGCTGACTGGGTTATGCCTGTAGTGTCCCCTGTTGGTCTCTGGAAGGTGCCCGTGGTGAACAGGCACCTAACGGCTGTCACTTTTGTCTCCATTGACAGGGCATGGCTCTGTCTAGTGGGTGCCTGCAGCTCCTCACTGCACAGCTCACAGAGCTGCCTCAGAATCACCCAGTTCAGTTGATACCAGCCCATGATCTCTGCATCAGTGTGGGTCTCAAAGCTCATGCTTGGCCAGTACTGCCTGTTCTGGGTGTACCGCTGATGGGCCCTTCTAAGGCCATGTCACTCTACCTCCTGCTCCCTCACACCCCTCATTACGGCCTCCACCTGGAATGCTGCACTGGCCATGGTCCCTATTGTTCTGTCTTCCCCTGGGCGTCTGGCTCCAGTGGACCACTTGCCACCATGGGGTGGTGCCTTTCTCTCTGCTGGGCTCCCTCTTGTGTCACCTGCCCATGGCTTGCTGTCACCTATGACCTCTGTCCCACTCCTTTGTGGATGCCCGTGTCACTCCCTTCGGGGTCTGGTGGCCCCTTCTCTCTCACACTCTCACTATCACTCTGTCTGTCTCCATGTCTCTCTCACTGTCACTCTGTCTCTGTCTCTCTCTCTCTCTCTTTCTCTCTCTGTCTCTCACTCTCTCTCTCCCCCCCTCCCTTTCTATCTCTCTCTGTCTCTCTGTCTGTCATTCTTTGTCTGTCTCTCTGTCTGTCTGTCTCTCTCTCTCTCTCTCTCTGTTGCTCCCTTCTGTCGAAAGTGCTGTCCCCCTGCTTGCTCCCTGTTTTTATAGGCTCGGGTCTGCTCAGCACATCTGGCCATTGCTCCACACTTGTGCCATGGGTTGGGGGTTGAATATCGCACTGTGCCACATATTCATGGGAATGCCCCTGCCCTTGTGCATGCATTCATTACCATTGCACATTGGCACACTGCTACTTGAGCTGTACAATGGCTCCCGCCGAATATCGCTACAAGGTGCATTTCCACAGTTGCACATGTGCAACATACGCTTTCTAGTATCAATCAATGCTTTTGGAATAAACATGCCTATCTCTGCCCTTACCATCACAGTCAGAGCAGAGGAGCCTTAACCCAGTTCTGCTTTATATAGTCTGTTAAGTGGTATTTCAATAGAGTCATTTTTACTGTGTTCGAGACTCCACTCTGAAAAGTCATCTGTGAAAAATATTTAGCTTTTACTACAGTTAAGAAAGGTAGGATCATATTACCATCATACTTAAAATTGAAACTCGCTAGTGAGCCCTCTGTTTGCTTGAGTTTTATTTTAGGTCTATTTACTGTATGTGTCTAGACCACTTGATGTTACTTGTCAGTGTTAAACCAAGATACACATATTCAGCTACTGTTTTCCAGCATTTATCACCAATTTTCCATATTAGTTTAGACTTTTTAGACCCAAACACCATTACTTGACTTTTTGTCTCATTAATTTTCAAATCATGCTCCTCTACAAACTCCATAAGCTTATTTAATTTTAGTTGCAAACCTGATTGTATAAGTGCAATTAGTACCATGTTGTTGGCATATGCCAGAGGTGGGCAGCAATGTTTACCAATTTTCAGTGAATCAGAATTAGCTTGACTGTAGATTAATAATGTATTAATATAAATATTAAATAGGAGGAGAGCAATAATTTACCCCTGCCTAACTCCTTTGTTTGTATGAAATGGGGATGATATTTGACCATGCTTTCCCCATCTCACTGGAGCCCAGTTCTGAGTGTGTAATTCCCCAACAGTGCTAATCAGTACAGGATCAGTTCCCCAATTGTACATAACTTGTCAGAAAGTTGTTCTAGAGATAGTGCCAAGTGCTTGAATAAAATCAATAAAAGCTGCATACATTTTTTGTTTCCTAAGAGTAATATATTTTTCATCAATGATAGCTTCAAACAGTCTTTGTTTCAAAACAAATATGTGTGCTTCAAAAATGAAGAGCTTTACAAAAAATTTAATGGTGTATCATAGAATCTCTTGCTAATCAAAAGTGCTATCTTGTGATATTTTAGGGTTCCAGAATCTTCTCAGCATCACTTTGCACTTTAGGAATCCCTACAATGTCACAAGATGGCACTCTTGATTAGCTAAGAGATGTCTTTGACATACAAGACTGTTTGCTGTACTTAAACCATGATTAGACAAGCCCAGGCATCCCACTCATGTTTATTTTCAAACAAAGAAAATCAGATGTATGCACATTTTGATAATACTGTAAGATCCAATAGTCAATTGCTTTTGAAACAACTCCCTGTCCCACTTTTTGTTATGTGAAACAAGTCTGTTTCATTAGAGATTAAAGCAGCTCACACAAACAAGGTGGCTCATGCCATGGGAGACACAGGTGAGGCTACAATTTACTTGCTTATTTTGCCATAAAGCAGAAACTTCTTGGGCATTGTGGTCACAGTCAAGGGGAAAGGCTCTATGATGCTGGTTCAAAAAATATTTTGTTGACCAATGTTAAAGCCACATATTTATGTTGACCACAATTGCAGTTGGCAAAAATCCATCCAAGAACACTATGTTTTCTGCAGAGGGTTCCACCCCCCCAACCCCCCATGCAGGAGGCTCTGTCCCTGCACCCACCCTAACTTAATAAAATCAACTCTGAGTCAGAGTTAATTCAGGAAGGGGGTGCAGGACCCCAAGAAAGCAATGCTGGGGTCCTGCAAGGAAAGTACAGTGACCTGTTGCTGTATTCCTGTACTGTTGTTCACGGTAGAGGTGTCAATGTTCAATCAGCATACCAAGGGGAAGGAGTGGAGTGAGGTGTTCATATGATTGGCAGATGTCCCCCTGCCTCATTGGAACACACAGGAAGGAAGGTCAGATAATAATAAGGCCATATTTTTAACAGGGTAACTTGTACTGTGGCTCATATATTCTTGTTAGATTTTATATCCTACTAAGGGTTCTCTCTTTTTGCCTCTCGAGGGGCATACATGAAAATTTATGTTTCTACTGGGAACTTATGCAGTAGAGCCATGGGAGTTTTAAATCACGATGGAGAGCCGACTCAGGTTTGTTAACAGGTGCAGACTTTATGGACCTGAGCAAGGCCTTTGATTTAGTGGACCACTCCCTCTTGAAGACAAGCCTAAAGCATTCCAAACTGGGTTCTTCTACAATTAATTTGTTTTCCAGTTACCTATCTGGACGTAAACTACTTGTAAGGGTAGATAATGATGAGTCAAGAATGAGCCCAGTTACATTTGAACTACTTCTGGGATCGAGGCGTGGACCTCTGTTATTTTCACTTTTTATTACTGAGTTACCTTTCATTTACAAAAGGACATACTTCTTATTGTATGCAAATTATGTGGTCAGTTATGTAGCTCAAAAAGAAGTTAAATCTTTAAATAAGAAATTGGTGAGTGAAATGGATTTGGTCACATATTGGTTGCAAAACAATACAAAGATACTAAATTAAAACATTTATTAGGTACTACAAATAAAATTAAAAATAATTTCCATGAATTTAAGATTATTCTCCCACGTAGCAGTGAAATCGATATTGAGTATAATTTCAAATATTTGGGACTAACACCAAACTCAAGTCTTAAATATAACTGTCACATAAAACTGTTAACAGCACAAGTTCACAAAAGATTGGGTACTTTGTATAGAGTGAAACAGCTGTTAACAGATTCAACTAGAAAGCAAAAGAGTTAACAGATTCAACTAGAAAAGGCATTGCTGAAAGCTGCATTGTACCAGTTCTGGAGTATGATGACATTGTTTGGGGCAATATGTCAGCAAACATTTTGACTAACTGTAAAACACTTTACCACTCTACTGGTAGGTTAACTCTTAGAGCGAGACAAATAGAACCTCATTGCTCCATATACAATAAACTAAATTGGCTGTCAGTTGAGGAAAGGGAAGTGCTTAATACTGAGGTTTTGCACATAAACGTTGGTACAAAGGAGATAATAGTGTTTTAGTTGGTGTTATTAGTACTAAAGTTGTTAATATTTCCTTGAGGTCTATTGATGCAATGACATTGTTTATTCCATGGTTGAAAACTAGTATTGAATAAAAATCCATGCCTTACTATTTGTCAAAAAAAATCAGACCCTATTACTGAATAATGTAAGAAATATTAAATAATCAGGGGCATTCAGATTTCGCCTAAAGCAGTACAGGTGTAGCCAAAGACATGGGACCCAATTCCAAGACGACTGGTGTAACTTGCACATAGTTGTAAGTTCCGCCAGTTCCCCCAATGCCAGGGACCCTACACCACATTCCAGAAGTGAAAGGGTCCTGGCACTTGCAACATGCAACATGTGAGATGCACCTTGCGTGTGACAGTAGTCCATGCATGACGTATCGCAGCCGCATGTTGCAATTCGCATCAAGTCACAGGCAGCCCCCCAAAGATCCCGCAGCCCTGGACCACCCCAGCAGACACCAGGGAGCATGGGAGCAGCATGATGGTATCCGATGGTGCCAGCCATCGGATGCCACTTATGACAGGTCCAAGCTGTTGTGCCTTAGGTACACACTGTGTCTCGTAATTGCAACTGTATATTACGACAGCCACCCTACTGGAATTGGGCTGTGTTGCCATCATAACCCACAGTTGTGCCAGGCATTGTGGGCTGTGGTGTAAGTGTTGTCACATCCTGCAATTGCGGCAGCCTGCATATGCCATGGCGCATCTCACCTCTTGTAATAGGGGCTGGCGTATCACCTGGGGTAAGTAACTAGATACGCCATGGGGTTTGGCTTAGCTCACCTTACACTGGCATATCCCCTTCTGGAATTAGGCCCATGGTCAGATAGTTCCAGATATTTTGCAGCATTTCTAAAGAGATTCTCTCTGTTGCCCCTATTCCGGAACTGCGGAAAGCAGGAGATTTCTCTAGAAATATCACAGAAATTTCAGGAAATATCTAACCATGTCTTTGGCTGTGACTATGGTTGTACAGCACAACAGTGTTCAAATGTTTTATAACTCAGTTTAGATGTTCCTTCTGATACTTGCATCTTATTTCCTGAGTTGATTCATGTTTTGTAGTTATTGCTATGTGTGCCTGGAATGTGTATAGACATGTCTTTATATAAATATATATCCATTGTGAAAAGCTTTGTTATTGCATCAGTTAGGGTTGCTACTAAAGTAATAAAAGCAGGTAAATCAGGTGTTAGAGTTTCCAACTGTAACACTTCATCCCCATCCTCCAGACACTGACAGGCATTGAGGGTGTACTTTGAGGTTATCAACCTTAATACGCAACCCTTCCCATAAGTAAATAAGCAGAGATGGGTGCAGTATTGATGAATAGGGTAAGTGTCAGGGCTGACAACACCAAGGCACTCCCCCAATGCCAGTCAGTGTCTACAGGGTGGGGTGTTAGTGTTGATAACCTTAACACCACATTTCCCTATTGTTGTTGCTTTAGTAGCAACCCTAACTGATCTATTAATGAAGTTTGACAAATGAATTTCCTTACTTTGTCAAATAGTATAATCGTTTCCTTATTTGTCTGAGGGACCTGCGCTCTCATCCCTCCATAGATGCATATACAGAATATATGCAGCCATGTAGCTCTGGGTGCTGCTCTTCAATTTATAGGACAACGGTGATCAAATTGTCAGCATAGCCATCTTATTACCCCACCTCATGTACTCAATACAGAAAATCTTTTTAATCAACAGCAAAACAAAATTATGTGCAACTGCAAAGCCATTCCGCATCACAGGTGCATAAACACATTTTGGGCAGGATTTAAAAAATGATAGCTGTGAAATACATGAGGTCAGGTAATAAGAAGGCTATGTTGAAACTCGTCTAGAGTCAAAATATTTAAAATTTCTGTTTATGAGCGGACGTACTGAAATTGCAATGGATGGTAATAACTTTGGCTTTTTTTTATATTTTAACTCTAAATTTTGAATATTGTTTTCTTATGACCCCACATCATAAACCCCATCGGTGAAAGTGTTCAAATCCATGCCAAAATGCCATTCCATGCCTCAGGTGTTAAAATGCATTTCAGGCTAGATGTGAAAAATTACAGCTGTACTGTTCATGATGTGGTGTGAAAAATTGCCTATGTTGAAAATTTAGACTAACATACTATATTGAAAATGATCAAAGTTACAAGTGTGTATAGAGAAATTTCAACAAATGCTCATAAATTGGCCATTTTTAGGAATTTCTTAACCTAATATTCAACATGGCCATTTTGGAACCCCACCTTGTGAACACTGGTGATAGAATTTTGTTCATCAGACCCAAAAGGAAATTTCATGCAGTGACCACGAAATCATACTCTGGGCCCAATTAATGAAATGACAGTTGCAGTGTTCATGAGGAGGGGTCCCCCTCCCCAAAAAATTTTGAAACTTTGGTAAAAAAAATGCTAAAAATGGCAATGTTATAAACATAAGTTCAAAATGCCACTAAAATGCATTATATGACACTAGAGATGGGCAAAGTGACCCCAATTCGCTCTGTGAAGTGATTTGCGGAATGAAGGCAAATTCGCTGAGTGCTCCGCAACATGAAGCAGAGTACTTTGCATTATAATGGGTAGCACAAAGTCCATTGAAAACAATGACTTCATGTTACTCCGCCTTTGAGCGTGGCTCAGTTGGTAGCACATCCGTCTGTGGACCAGAAGGTCATGGGTTCTCATCCCACACCGGGATTGGACTTGCACCAAAAAATCGCTGCCATCCAAGTGCAGTATTGGGGGGTGCTGTACTGCTGGGGTGTGCAATCCTTCAGATGAGACATTAAACTGAGATCCCTTCTGCCCATCCTGCTGGGTGTCCAGGTGGAAGTAAAAGAACCCAGGGCATTCTTCACAAAGAGTAGAGAACATTCCCAGTGTCCTGGCCAATATGTCCCTTCTCATAAACTGGTTCATGCAATTATCCAGGCTGTGTGTGGGTGATGATGTGTGATATGGCCGGCACCACAAATTCAGTCACTTCACTACCAGTCTAGCATTGCTTGTAAAGTGCTTTGGATGTATGAAAAGCGCGATATAAATGCTGATTCTTCTTCTTCTTCCCAAACCATTACTCCACCAATTCTTAAGGCGAAGTACATTGAGAACAAAGTACTTCACCTCACTTTGCCTTGTTTTTAAGCTCCAAAGGTGAATTTTGCAGTGATTCATGGGATTTTAGGTCACATGGGATCTAGATTGTAGTTTGGGGTAGTGTGTGAAGGAAGCTGTTGGAGACAATCTGCTCTGAGAGCTCTCTGCTATTCAAACCTTCTAAAAGCTGTTAAAAAAGCCTTTTGAGTAATTTTTTTTGCTGAAACTTTCGTTCATCGATTATAGGAAACCCTCCTGTGCTCATATCATCTAGCAATTATTGTTTGTGTGTGGATTTTGAATGTTAATGTGCAACATTCAGTCTGTGTACTAAGAGACAGTGGAAGTGCGCTTTTGGGGGTGGGGCATATCTGTGGTGTAGGTAGATTAACTTTGAAAAAAAGAAAGTGCTTTCTGTTCTGGTTATATTTTTCTTGTATAACTGTGTTAATTTACATACAGTAATATTTTCAATATTTCTTGCTATTTTTTTGCTGATTTTTGTGGTGCAGCAGTGCATAATTTTAGTTTGTTTAAAATATGTGGTTATATTACTGAAGTTTTCAATTTGCTATGCATTATTTAGTGTGTGTGTGAGTATGTGGGTGATGCATGTCATCAAATCAGACAGCTTTTATTGTGCCACATAATTAGTGGTGGGCAAAGTGGGCTCAATCCGCTCTGAGAAGCATTTCGCGGAGCACAGACGGATTCGTGGAGTACCCCGCAAAGCGAAGCAGAGTACTCCGTGTTATAATGGGTAACGCAAAGTCCATTGAAAACAATGACTTCGTGTTACTCCACCTTCCCAAATCATTACTCCACCAATTCTTAAGGTGAAGTACCTTGTAAACAATGTACTTCACCTCACTTCGCCTTGTTTCTAAGCTCCAATGGTGAATTGTGCAGTGATTCATGGGATTTTAGGTCACATGGGCTCTAAATTGTTCTGCACAGCCTCAGTTTGGGGTAGTGTGTGAAGGAAGCTGTAGGAGACAATCTGCTCTGAGAGCTCTCTGCGATTCAAACCTTCTAAAAGCTGTTAAAAAATGCCTTTTGAGTCATTTTTTTTGCTGAAATTTTGGTTCATCGATTATAGGAAACCCTCCTGTGCTCATATCATCTAGCGATTATTGTTTGTGTGTGGATTTTGAATGTTAATGTACAACATTCAGTCTGTGTACTGAGATACAGTGGAAGTGTGCTTTGGGGGAGGGGCATATCTGTGGTATAGGTAGATTAACTTTGAAAAAAGACAGTGCTTTCTGTTCTGGTGATTTTTTTCTTGCATAACTGTTAATTTACACACAGTAATATTTTCAATATTTCTTGCCATTTTTTTGCTGATTGTTGTGGTGCAACAGTGCATAATTTTAGTTTGTTTAAAAGATGTGGTTATATTACTGAAGTTTTCAATTTGGTATGCATTACTTAGTGTGTGTGTGAGTATGTGTGTGACGCGTGTCATCAATCAGACACCTTTTATTGTGCCACATAATTAGTGGTGGGTGAAGTGGGCTCAATCTGCTCTGTGAAGCATTTTGGGAAGCACAGGTGGATTTGCAGAGTGCACCATAACGCAAAGCAGAGTACTTCACGTTATAAAGAGAAACGCAAAGTGCATTGGGAACAGTGAATTCATGTTACTCTGCCTCCACTGGTCACTACTCTCTCAATTTTTAAGGTGAAGTGCATTGGTGGCAGTTCACTTAGCCTCACTTCGCCTTGTTTTTGAGCTCTGAAGGCTGATTTTGCAGTGATTCATGGGATTTCAGGTCACATGGGCTCTATATTGATCTGCACAGCCTCAGTTCGGGGCAGTATGAGTAGGAAGGAGTAGGAGACAGTGTGCTCTGATAGCTTTCTGTAGGAATCTTTTAAAAAGCTGTTCAACAAGCATTTTTGCTTATTGAGGGGGGATCCAACTGTAGTTCATCGATTGTAGGAAACCCTCCTGTGCTCACATCATCGAACGTTTTTGTTTGTGTGTGGATTTTGAATGTCATTTACAACACCGAGTGTGTGTGTGGTGAAAGACAGTGAAGTGTGATGTGTGGTGGAGGGGCATATCTGTGTGTAGGTAGGTAGATTTAAGTTGGAGAACTAGTGATTTGTTTGTGTTTTGGTTATATTTTTGTTATATAACTGACTATGTTACTGTACACATAGTAAAATTGTCAGTAATAGTACAAATTTTCTTGCTGCTTGTTGTGTGAATGTGGTGCAGCATTTCATAAAGTCAGGTTGTTTAAATTACAAATTTACATTATGTGGCAGTACACTGAACTTTTGCATTTGCATCACATTCCTTGTTCAGCATTGTACACAAAGTGTTCTGTGTTGTGTGTGCTGTGTTGCATGCATCAGATATAGTACACCTTTTAAAATTTGTGACACAGACTAGTGTAAGTGCAACTAAGCGCAGCAGTGTGAACCTGCTATCCACTGCAGTTACCTGATTTTGTACTGTGATCGTGTACTCTGTTTTTAGTTTTGCTGCTTGTAGTGCCATAAAAATCAGCACTGTCTATATTCAGTGCTCCCCTCCGACCCCCACATTGAAAAGGTATTTTTTACCAGACTGGATTGTTTTTGTGACCCCATCAGCACCACTGGTTACTGAAGTAGTTTTAATTCCATGACAGTGTCACAACACAGTAGTATCTTATCTGTTGCTGAAGCCACAGTTGTTTATTTTGCTTCACATCCAGCCATCATCCCTCCAGTCAGAAAGTGAATGTATCAAAATCTGAACTTGGTAATATTATTTGTGGTTAATCCCCAAAATGCCTGCAAAGAGACGTGCAAGTAATGCTGTTTCTGGCTATGGCAATATTGGCAGTAAGAGGGTCTGTGGACATGGTAGTAGTATGAGGATGGAGAAATGCATTGCAGATGTGAGGAAAGGTATTTCTCCAGCAATGTTTTTTACAGCCCAATCAGTAGCTTCACTGATAGTTGGAGGAGAAGATGGAGGAGATGATGTTTTCCCAGCTGGTGGTGTTAGTGTTACTAGTGTTAGTGGTAGTGGAGGTAGTATTATCATTGTTGCGTCAAGGTCTAATTCCAACCAGTGTACCATATCCAAACATACTGAGTGTGAAGCAGTGCAAGTGAGTGACAGCATAGATGATGTCATACTTCCCAGTAACATCCCATTACCTGAACCTGATTCTGATGATTATGTCAACGATGGCATACGATGTAATATTCCATCCACCGTGGCACTTAACGTCATGCATTTTCCATGCAGTGATTCACAGTGTGGTGAAAAAATATCAGGTGATGGTGGTGTAGATGCTGATGCTGAATGTGATGATGCTGATGATGATGATGATGTTGCTGTTGTTGCAACATGCAGTCCATATGTTAGCATCCAAGCAGAAGATGTGGATGTGTGTGATAGAGATGTTGATGAATATGATGATGCTAATGTAATTGACCCCAGTTGGGAACTGGAGAAAAAGGAATTAAAAGTGGCTGTGTCAGAATCTGTTTGAAGGAACCCCCCCCCCCCCGGAAAAACTTGTGATTTACCGGGTTTTTGTTGATGATGATGCCGACCCAGTAATCAATATGATAGGTAGTCATGGTGGTCATTTGCAGTCCAGGTGTGCAGTGCCAGAAACATCATGTGCCCCCCCACTTCAGTGCTTAAAATAAAAGACTTAAATAAGCCACATCATCATGGACATGTTAAAAACAGAGCATCACACTCCCTTGTTTGGGATTTTTTTATTCAAGTTGCAAATGATGATTCAGTTGCAATCTGCCAGGTTTGCCATGTGCGTGTGAGTCGAGGTAAAAAGGGGAGCCATCTTGGGACAGGAGGACAGCACATGCATCTTGAGAACAGGCACTTGGCTCTGTGTACCCAGCACAAGCTGGCAGCTAATACCAGACTGGAACATTCACCCATATCACCTGCGGCAACCATAGCCAGCATGTTATCCCCTTCCATGACTGTTTAACCCAGTAGAAAATTAAACATGTGCAGTAGTGCGGTAATAAGAGCAGAGGATTACTACAGGCATGATGAGGTGGAGGACCATAATGACTTTGAAATGTTGTCCAGTGCTGGTGAGAGTAGCAGTTTTTGTGGTGGTGGTGGTGGTGAATGCAGTATGTCTAGTGCAAGTGGTACATCAACCCCAGTTGGCAAATCTGGAAAAATAACATAATTTCTGGGTTTGTCATCATCACCTGTGCAACCATCTTCATCAAATGTCCACACTCCACCCCCTACCAAATGCATTCATCACAGAGCACAACCATTTTGTGACCAACAACACACCCCGTGTAAAACGTTTAAGTCAGGCCACGTTACAGAGTGTTTTTGCGCATAAGCTGAAGTACCCCCCCCAACCATAAAGTGTCACGTGAACTTAATGCTGCTGTAGCGGAAACACTGGCAATCAATCTTTTTCCTTTCTCCTTTGTGGAGAATTCTGGGTTCTGGCAGTTTACTGCCCGCGTCTGTCCAATATGGAAAGTCCCATCCAGGACATACTTTTCTACCAGTGCTGTTTCCGAGTTGTCCCGCACTGTCTCAGACTCAGTAAGACATTCCCTTCAACATTCCTCCTCTTCATTCATCCATTTAAGTATGGATATGTGGACAAGTGGCTAAACAGCGGGGAGTTCATATCTGTGTATAACTGCACACTGGGCGCAGGTGCCGGGGGTTGTTTGTGATGCAGGTAGTGTAAATAATCAGTGCAGGAAGGAGATTGTTGCAGTAGCAATCTTCCTGGAATTCGCCAGCATGCAACAATTGCTATGCGCAGTATGACCTGTTCACACACTGGTGAAAACATGTTGGACATGGTACTGACTGAAATTGACAGATGGCCACAGCTTCTGTTCCTAACAGCTGGGTTCATAGCAAGTGACAATGGGTCAAATGTGGTGAACTGCATTACGAATGGTGGCTTATTTCATGTTCCATGCATAGCCCACTGATTACATATTGTGGTTCAGGATTTTCTGCAGCACCCTGACATAAAGGAAATGTTGACCATTGCACGGCATATTTGCTCTCACTTTTCAAGATCTGGAAAGGCCAGTGACCAACTGCGGCAGTTGCAGATACAAAACAGCCTGCCTCAACACCACTTGAAGCTGGGAGTTGCCACCCAATGGAACTCCACATTATACATGGCAGAGAGGTTGTATGACCAATACAAAGCCATCTCCGAATATCTTGTTATGAGCAGTAGCAGTGACAGTTCTGGGGCCTCCATGTCTATGACGACTGAACAGTGGCGCCTCATGGACTCTGTAATAACAATTTTGTGGCCTTCTGAACATGCCACACAAGCAGTGAGTGGTGAGACTGCCTCCATTAGCCAATCAATTCCACTGCTGTGGGTGCTGAGGCTGACATTGGTGAATGTACAGCATAGCCTTGATGTTGCCGGAGACAGTGGTAGCAGTATGTTGCTGCAACACATGCTGATAGTATTCGACCAGAATTGTCACATTGTGAGCATTCAGTGTAGTGACAACTTTGCCATAGCAACAATTCTGGACCCACGATACAAACGTGGAATTGCATCAGTACTGAAAGGAGAGCCTGAACAGGTAAAAAATATCAGTGGTCAACTGGTTCACTTGGTTCATGGGGCACAGACGTCACATGCCAAGGTTTGCAAACCTCAGCAGCATAATCCAGCTGAAGGTGTAGCTGGAGGACCAGCAAGCATATCATGCAAGGGTAAGGGGACTGCAGTTCCAGGCAGTCTGTCATCCAAAGTGGTTGGCGTCAACCCGCTTTGGGAGGTTTGGCCCAAGTGGGTATCTGTGAAATCAACGATTCTCGGGAACAGGCTAATGCATCAACAATTGGATTTAGTGCGGCACAGAGAATGGTTGAGTCATATTTGTCTGAAATCAGGCATCTGACAATAACTGAAGATCCTCTTTTGTACTGGAGTGGAAAGGTCAGTGAATGGCAGAGCTGACTGAAGTGGCACTGAAGTACCTCACGTGCCCACCCTCCAGTGTAAGTGTTGAGAGGATATTCAGCTCAGCAGGTGCAATAGTCAGGGAACATCGGACAAACCTGTTTCCTGAAAATGTTAGTTTGCTAACATTCATTAAAATGAATGAGAGGCACATTCCAGCACAGACTGCAACCTTGGTATTCATACCCCAGCCTAGTCATGGTGGTCTTGTTGATGTGGAAATGGAGCATCCTGGTGGCACTGGCAGTGGCTGCCTGAAACGGCCCACCAATGACCTAGATGATGACACAATGGAGAAAGAATTTTCTAGTGGTCAGACTTCAGACATCGATGACTGTAAGGGCAGTTTTCTTTATGAGGATGATGATGTGGTTAATGTTGGCAGGTTTTAACTGCAGTATTTAAAAGGCAATGTGCCCCCCGGCCCCGGACCATCACCACCACCGGGACTGATGTTATGCAAGTCTTCCACCATGAGTCTGTCTGCCCCCACATACCACCATCACCACCAGGACTGATGTTATGCAAGTCTGCCACCGTGAGTCTGTCTGTCCCCCACGGACCACCAGTCTGCCAGTGCACCACCACCACCAGCTTCTTAATATTTAAACAATAAAGTGAGTATGTGCACTCATGTTTGTTATGCTGCCTCACTTCCTTAAGTTGTGTGTTTTGTTTTCTGTAGCTTTTCAGAGCCGCAGTGGCAAAACACATACAGTACAATTCTTTTGTTTCTTTTACAGGAGAACAAAAACAGGCTCCATCGCTAAGACTCATTGGGAAAGATACTGTAGCTATACCGTACAGAGAGGAACCAATGTGATGTCCATGTGAAATCCATTCTGGTAAGTATGAAGATTTTATTTCTTCTGTTTCATTGCTTTGTAAAGACTGCTCCAAATATTGCTCACAACAGGTTGTCTTAGTAGTTGACAAGCTGTGTCTCTGAAATGTAACTTAACAATAGGGATTGAGATTTGAGAACCAGGGAGGGACACATAACAATGAAGTTGTAACATTGTAAGAAGTCATTCATTTATTTTTTTAGGAAACTTCACGGTGCTTTGTTGTTCTGTTAAAGTGGTCTTATCCCAAAAAGTTCTTCAACATCAGGCACACCCCTCTCCTGAGCTTGGGCACACATGCAACACGCAGAAGTAATTTCGTTAGATGACCATGACCATCCTAACAACCGGAATCCAGAAGGATGATGATGAAATCTGTGAAGAAGTAAAAAAATAAGAAACCATTACAGACAAAACTGAAAATATGATTCCTCCAACACCCACCAAAAAAAAGAAATACTTACCTTCATGTGCTTGAGAGTTATCCGTTTCCATTTAAGTGCAAAAAATTCTCATTGAGTACTGGAATGTGCACAGTAACAGTTTATGAGTCACCTGTGTGATGCAAAACAATAGCATGAGTACATGTCCATGTCAATTTCAACCCCCCCATCATCACCAAAATACACAACCATATCTCTATATATATATCTACTCACCAAGGCTACTATTAGTATTCATCCAAAGGGCACCTTTCAATCCAGTTGAGATGATCACATTTCATTTGGTGGGATTGTCTTGCACAACACATTGGACCAGCAACACGAACCTCACAGTCATCATTTTATACTGGGGTATGTACTGAAACAGTCTCTTTTCACTTCATTATCACTTGTCAATTTTCTGCACACAAGGAGGATGCATTGCAGGCCTGCAGAAAAAATCTGGGGACTCTGCGCCACTTTTGTGCGCATGAGTGAGTGCGCCATTAATTCTGGGGGACTTTGTATGTGCTAAAACAGTCTCTTTTCACTTTGTTACCACTTGTCAATTTTCTGCACACAAGAAGGATGCATTGTGGGCATGCAGAAAAAATCTGGGGACTCTGTGCCACCACTGCGTGCATGACTGAGCACCCCATTAATTCTGGGGGACTTTGTATGTACTGAAATAGTCTCATTTCACTCTGTTACCACTTGTCAATTTTCTGGACACAAGACAGATGCCTTTTGCGGATGCACCAAAACAGCATGCACACACACACACACGCTTAACAGAAGGAAGGGGGCCCAGAATACAAAGTGTAAAACATACGGAAGACAACAAAAAAAAAGCATAATTACATACAAGGGTCAGGAATGGTGGAGGAATACATTTTATGACATAGCAAGGAAGGTGTGGGAGGGGAACATGGTGTGAGGAAACAAAACTAATGTGGGATCATATGGTGATCCAGCAGCAGTTCCAGTATGGACATAATTTGAAGCTGATGTCCCTCTATGTCATCCAGCCGCTGCTCCACAGCACTCATCCTCTCGCTGTTCTCCTCAACAGCACTCCAGAGAACTGCCAAATCAAACAGTGTTACATGCATTTCTCTGGTGTCCACTTGTTCGACAGGCTGACCTGCTGCTGGTGGTGGTGGTGGGTGTGCTGGTGGAGCAACAGGTGCTGCTGTGGCCCTCCTCCTCTTCTTAGGGATGCCGCCATGCACAGCAGCACCCTCTGCCATGGAACGGCCAGCAGGTGCAGACATGGTCCGTTCTGTGGCAGCCTGCCACTCCAACTGGTGGTGATTAAGCATATGGGAGCACTGGCCCCCAGTCCCCAGGTGACTCCCCCGGGGGCCATGGTGCATCTCCACTGCACATAGGTGACACTTCACCACACTGCTGCCCCCCCCAGACACAGTCAAAAAACTGCCAAACAACAGAGGTGTGGGGAGGACCAGGCACAGGCAGGGGAGGGCCAGATTAACTTGCAGTAGGCAGCTCACACTGCTCAACACTGATGGGATCCATACCTGGGCCTGGGGGAACAGGCACATCCTGTTCCAAAGGACTTTGTGCAGGACTTGGTGGTGGTGGTGGTGGTTGAACTGCCTCAGAGTCTGGAGGCGGTGCTGGTCCTGCTTCCGGGGGTTGGACACTCACAAGTTTAGAGTGTTCCAACACAAATGGGTGCCCATGCCCCCCACGCATGTGCACAGTATGACGTGTACTACCATGCTCTCCCAGAGCTGCCCCACCACAGACATTCCCTTACCCTGCTCCATCTCTCCTACTGTGCTCCCTCAGTTCAAGCAATCACTACTCTGTCACATGACACAAGCACAACACATACATAGTCACACATACACACAGACAAACTACTAAGTAAGTATAGAGGTAAGAAAAATAAAATTTACAGAAAGAGCAAATTAAGTAAAAAACAGTACAGAAAAGACAAAAAAAGTAGCTTTTAAAAAATCTGTTGGGTTATTACTACCAAACTTTAACTTTCCTCCTCTCTCTGATCTCAAACTATCAGCAATCAAAACACTCCCCTCTCTAGTCCACACTCTCTCAGTCTGCACAGGAGAAAGTAAAACTGTCTGTGTGACTCACTTCCTTCCTACCTGGCTAGAAAGCATGTGACTTACAGTACTGTAAGCCATGTGATGTGTGGGGGGGGGGCTGCCAAGTCTGAAACACCAAGTGGATCACTTAGAATCATAATGAGGAACGTGAAGTCCATTGAAATCAATGACTTTGCCCTACTTTGCATTGTTATTCGGCCTCAACGTCAAGTGGTAATGACAAGGCAGATTGAGCACTTTGCATTACCTACTCCACGTAGTGGAGTGGAAATGTGACGTGCCCACTTCGCGTTCACTTCGCCAGCGGATTTTAAATTTACTGCATCTCTACACATAATAATTTTAGCAATGTGAACCTGCTATCTACTGCAGCTGTGTGATTTTTGTACTTCTTTGTGGTATCTTTACTGGTACTGGTACTAGTGACTGTTACTGCAGCAGTGCAGTACACTACCCATGCCCCCTTGCAGCCTGCCCCAACAGGCAAAGGTATCCTTTTCCAGATTAGAATTTCTGATGGTGAGCACTGGTTAGGTTTTGTGCCTTTGCGTCTGCATCTCTTTAGCGCACAGTACAATCTTAATCTGTCTGTGCATTTGCATCTCTTTGGGGCCTAATCTCCATCTGTAACTTAAGTCACAGTTGTTTCTTTGGCTTCCCTTCAGAGTATTGGACAGGTGTGGTGCATAATTCTGCATGAACATTGTACTCATTAATATGCGTTTTTAAGTCAGGACCATCATAATGAGTCACACATGATACAAATCACGTTATTCATCATCATGGTCACAAATGCAGTCACAAATCATGATTCACAATCACGTCACGAATCACAACATTAATTTTTTTACTAGTTACTTGGATGTATTGCAAGCATGTTTTGTAGTATCCCTCCAGGCTTCACCACCCAGCCATTGTACTCATTAATGAGCGTTTTTAAGTTAAGGAGTTTGCACTACAGCTAATTACAGTCCCTTATTGTTTATCTCACACCATCGACACCAAATCACGATCTTCATCATCACAGTCACAAATGCAGTCACAAATCACAATTCACGATCATGTCACGAATCACATTATTTTTTTTAATAGTTACTTGGATATATTGTAAGCATGTTTTGTAGTATCTCTCCAGCCCTCACCACTCCAACATTGTACTCATTAGTGAACGTTTTTAAGTCATGGAGTTTTGTGCTACAGCTCGTCGGGTAAGTACAGCCATAGGCATTCACATTTCTTCCCGTACAGCATGCAAGTTACAGTACTGTAAGTAGTGGTGGGCAAAGTGGCCCCAATTTGCTCCATGAAGTGATTCACTGAGTAACGCAGAATCTGCGGAGAACTCCACAATGTGAAGCGAGGTACTTCACTTCATAATGAGGAACGTGAAGTCCATTGAAACCAATGACTCTGCATTATTCATCCTTCCCCAAACCACTTCTTCACCAATTTTCAGGTGAAGTACATTGAAATCAATGTAATCCATCTCACTTCACCCTGTAATTGAGCTCCAAATGAAATTCTGCAGTTATTCATGGGTTTGCAGGTGACATGGGCCCTAGATTGTTTGGCACAGCCTCAGTTCTGGTCTGGGTAATGTGTGTGCAGTGGAAGCTGGAGACAGTTTGCTCTCAGAGCTCTGAAATTCAAAACCTCTGAAAGCTGTTTAAAATGCCTTTTTGAGTAATATTTTTCTCAAAATTTAGTGCATTAATTGTAGGAAACTCTCCTGTATTCATATCATCGAGTGTTTATTGTTTGTGTTTGGATTTTGAATGTTAATTTAGAATGGTCAGTCTGTGGACTGTTAAGTGTGCTTTGGGGCTGGGCGCATTTGTGGTGTAGGTAGATTAACTGGGAGAAAAAGGCAGTCTTTCTGTTTTGGTTATATTTTACTTGTATAACTGTGTTAATGTACACACAGTAATATTTTCAGTAATTCTTGAAATTTTTTTGCAGATTGTTGTGGTACAGCTGTGTACAATTTGTCTGTTTAAAACATTTGGTTATATAACTAAAGGTTTTCAGTTTGCTACAAATTACTTGAGTGTGCGTGCAATTCATGCCATTAAATCAGACACCTTTTATTGTGTTACAGAGTAATTGCAGCAGTGTGAACCTGCTATCCACCACACCTGCATGAATTTTTTATACTGTTTTGTGGTATCTTTACTGGTAGTGGATTGTTACTGCTATGCACTAATCCCCCAACTGGTAAAATGTATTCCTTTCCAGATTTGGATTTGTGACTTGTGAGCACTGGTTAGGTGGTGTTGTGCCTTTTTGCATGCATCCCTTGAGTGTGCAGCACAATCTTAATCTGTCTGTGTGTTTGCATGGCACCATTAATTCTGTGAGACTGCATTTCTTGTTGAGCTCTCATTTCACTTCGTCAGCCCTGGGGAATTTTCTGGACACAAGACAGTAGCATTTTGGGGATGCACATTCATTCAAGTGACTCTGTGTGTGTCGTCCCGACCACTGCGTGCATGACTGAATGCACCATTAATTCTGGGAGACTTTGCATTTCTTGTTACACTCTCATTTCACTTCATCAGCACTGGGGAGTTTTCTGGACACAAGACTTTTGGGATGCACATTCATTCTGGTGACTGTGTGTGGGTGGGATGCTGCCAATATTGTTGTCACTCCACCGTACTTCACGTTTAAGTCAGAATGACAATGCAAAGTAATAATAACAAAGCAAAGTAAGCCTTTCCTATGGGGCACTCCACGTAGCGAAGTGCCAACACAAAGTGGCCACTTTGCATTCACTTCACTGTCGGATTTTAAATTCGCTGCATCTCTATATGACACCTACCTTGATGCCTCAGTTCACGGTTCGGCTTTGAAGAATTTTGCAATTTTTTACATTAGCAATCAGTAGCCATTAGGATTGATTTGTGAGGAAATAATTACCATCAATGTTGTTTACTTAGGTTTTTTATTTATAGCTTTAAATTTAATGTTGCAACAGTATATTTTTTTTCACAGGACACTAATATTCCTTGAATCAAGTTAATACAATTAATAGGCATTACAGGTTTCAATCCCGGGATGGTGTTGTGCCGACATACAACAGACACCAACCAAAAAAATACTCAACAGTCATCTATTAATATATTTTTAACCAAGAATAGATCACAAAATGTTGCTTGTTATATTACTAAACAGCAACATCTAAATGAACAGAAAGTTAAATGGCTCAAACTTTGCCACCATGAAGCCCAACAGACTAGTAGTGCCTACTCCCCCCCAATTGCCATCACTCTTGCACAGGAATAGACCAGATGTAAACACAATAACTGGAACAAATAAATGCACAGAGGTTAGATCCATCCGCATCAACTTTTGAAGGACTGTTAAAAAAAAAATAGTGACTCATATCCCATGTTTTTCATAGGAAACACAACTGAGAGAAAAGATACAAACAAAATGTCAGTAGCTGAGGTGGGATTACTGGAGGGTCCATAGCAGGTCTGAAATTGTGCCTAATAATAATTACATAGCAGGATTTGACACAAGTACTACCTTATGAAAATGGAGGAACCTGTATACTTTAAAATAGGAGCTTGAATAACACACAATTGTAATTTCCCTACTATATACAGCACTGATAAAATCCCATTAGAGTTCATATTATCACCCCAGTGAAGTCTGCTATTGGTCTGGAAGGGATGCAGTGTAGGGGTAACCATGGTGTGAAGAATCTCAACAATGTGCAATGCTTTATGCAGTTCCTCTAATTCCATTTGGGATGTGCAGCCTTTTGAGGTGATCCTTATGGAAGTGTTAAAAGGTATGAAGGTCAGTGATAAAACAGCTACAGGTAACTTGTTTACTGTGGTGAAGGATTCCAAAAGCTTTGGTTATGATCTCAAATTAGAAAGGTTAATAGCAAACATAGACTGAATGTTGTTATTCCAAGGTTCATAAACTGTGGAACAAGTTAACAGCGAGGGCCAGTGCAGACATAATAAGGGATTTTTCCATCTAGTTCTCTATTTCCTCCACTTCCATCATTACTTTTTTTTTCTTTTATTCATTTTTCAAACTCCTTTAACTGTGATTATGCTGTTTCAAGTGAGGTGGATACTTAATCAAGACTGGAGGTGAAAGCACTACTACTGCAAAGTAGTGTTGTGTGAAATTAACATATTTTATTACCCAGAATGTTTTGCAAAAATTCACATATTTCATGAAATATTCCATGAGTGCAAAATGTGAAATTTCACACATGGAGGGTGAAATTTCACCCATTAAATGGCAAAATTTGCTGCTTGTGGGTGACATTTCACCATTTTTGGTATAGCCTTTTAGTTAGAAAAAATAAAGCCTTTTCAGCCCCACCCCTGATGGCCACAGTAAAGTGAAAAAATATATATATATCATCCTTGGTGTCTAATGATCCTCCGGGTGATCACTGGCCCAATTCCCAAATTGAAGAATCCCACCCCCACCAAGATTTGCTTCAATTTCCCCATCATGGTATAATAATAAAAAAAAATCCTGACTCCCTGGTGTCTAGTGGACCCCAAAACACCCCCACCCTGTAATCAGATAGTGTCCCCCTCTCCCCCCAGTACTCTAAGTGGGCCACCTGCACAGCCTTCCACTCACCTCCATGGCCAGCAGCCTGTTTGAGTGCTTTGATGAATGAGCATGAAATTGTACAAGCACATGCTCATTCATTGAAAAGCACTCAATCGAACTGCCAGCCATGGAGGTAAGTGAGGCTGTGCTAATGTTCTCGGGATAATGGAGGGCAGGGAGGCACTATCAAATGACAGAGTGGGGGTCCACTGAACACCAAGATCAGAAATTATTATTATGCCATGTTGAAAATGATGTAAATCTAGAGATGAACAATTAGGAGATTGGGCAAGTGATGGCCAGGGGGGGACCACTAGACACCAGGGATGATGACAATATATTAGGGCTGCAATTGTACAGGGGAGGTGGCTTCCTGAAGCACCCCGGAGCCATGATGAATAAAGTTACAAATTAATGGAAAAGAGTCGGGCTTTCCGAGAACCAACAGCACAGATAGACCCACAATGCTAGGTCCAGTCAAAAATATTCATTTTATTATTAAAAACAGACAACAACACACAGAACCACAGGCTCCAGGAAGCCCAACTTTTCCACTAATTTATATATTATGGCTGCTCATTTTGGGGCAAAATTTTGCAATTACGCAAAATATTTCACACAGCAAAATGGCCGATTTTACGACAATTTTGTCAGTGAAAATTTATTTGTAACATCTTTACTGCCCAGCTGGATCCTGGTTGGAAATGGCAGCTTGAGACAGACTGGCAAAACAGAGGCCAGGTCAGCAGTAGGCAGACATCCGGTTGGAAGCAGCAACATGTAACCGAAAAGAAAGGTAAATGGACTAAACTTTGCCACCAAAAACCCCAACAGCAAAGTGGTGCCCCCTTCCCCAATTGCCATCTATCTTGCACAGAATAAACCTGGCATGTATGCACAGCAACTGGAACAAATAAAAGGACAAAGATTAGATCCTTCTACACCACCTTTTGGGTGACTCCTAAAAAGACACTGTGACTCAAATCTGATGTTTTTAATAGGTAACAAAAACTGAAAGGAAGAGATACAGACACAATGCAATTGTTTTACTTATCCCAGCAGTTTGAACAATGTGTAACTGCAGTGAGATTAGTGGAGGGTCTGTTGGAGGTATGTGATCATGCCTGATAGCTATAACATAGGGGGATCTGAAATGAGTACTGCCTTATACAAATGAAGGAATGTGTATATTTTAAAATTCGAGCTTGAATGTGTTTATGTTTCAGGGCCACTTCTTAGTCATGTCTGCAATGGAAAAACTTCTGACATGGGAGATAGACAGATAGACAGACAGACAGGCAGATAGATAGATAGGCAGGCAGACAAATTGACAGACAGATTAACTGATATTCATGGATGCCCCTAATTTTGTCTCATAAAATACCCATGGCCGTCCTATATTTTGACTTTCCTGTATGGGAGAGTGACCACCAAGAAGGCAACAGCAAATCCCAAAAAGTAAAATGGTGCTCTCAATACAACATGAAACAACAGAGCCACCCATACTTTCATTTAAAAAGCTGCTGTTCACTGTTCATTGTTAAAAAGGGTTTCCCTATTAAGGGGCATCAAGATTGTCATTGGCCCCCTGGGATCTGCAAAAGGGAGGGATCTATGGGACAAGGGAGAGACAGCAGGGAACTCATCATTGGTCCCCTAGAACATGGACGGGCTTGGTGTTTAGGATATAGGACAAAAGGTAGTAGAGGAGGGGAGAGGGGTCAAGGGGGATAGAGACATCACAGGGGACTAAGGTCTTAGGGGGTGGGGATAATGAAGTAATGGGATGTCTGACAAGTGAGAGCATTGGCCGGAGGGCCATGTGGGAGGACTTGGGTAGGGGGGTAGCAAAATGGCTGCAGGCAGGAGAAATAGCTCTCTCACCTGCAGCTGATCTTGACTTCCCACCCACTTAGTCATGCATTATGTTATGAGGGGGTATAAGGTCTGCCAGGCAAGGGAACAGGGAAACTAAGGTTTGTCAGTGATTGGGTAGATGTGTGAGAGTAACGGACATCTAAAAATAAATGTGGCCCTGCCCGAAAGAGGTACGCAGGGCAGTGGAGGGCTTCTCATGTGGTAGTCACCCCGGGGGGGACAGGGCTGGGGTTCATGTGGGACACCTGAGCCCAGGAAATACTAAGGTAGTGAAGAGGCATCTGGTCTTTTTTACACCCGAGCCAACAAGGACATGTTTATCCTTGCAATGTTGTAAATATTTGTGAATTTTGTGAATAAAAGAGCAAACCCAAAAGATTGGTATGTATTATGGAAATATTGGTGGATGGTACTTATGGGAGTAATTTGTCTATTAACATGATAATCTACCCAATAAGCTTTAAGTGGTTGAACCAAGATTGGTTGTGGGTGTGGATGATTTCAGGGGCGTCCAAATGACAAAAGGTGTTGCCCTATTAAGGGTCAAGCAAGACTGTCATTGGCCTCCTGAGATCTGCAAAGGGGCGGGGTCTATGGGACAAGGGAGAGATAGCAGGGGGCTCATCCCCTAGGACCTGCAAAGGAGTTGGGTTAAGGGGATAGGACAAAAGGTATTAGGGGAAGGGAGAAGAGGTGGGGAGGATAGTGACATCACAGAGACTAAGGTCATCGGGTGGGGATAGTGAGGTAATGGGATGTCTGACAGGTGACGGCATTGGCTGGTGGGCCATGTGGGAGGGGTTGGGTAGGGGAGTAGAAAAATGGCTGTAGGCAAGAGAAATCCCTCTCTCACCTGCAGCTGATTTTGACTTCTCACCCACTCATCCACCCATGCATTACGTTATAAGGGGGGGCAACAGGAGCACTGAGGTTTGTCAAGGATTGGGTTGCTGTGGGAAAGCAACGGACATTTAAAAAAAAATGGGGCCCAGCCAGAAGGAGGTTTGGCAGGGCATGGAAGGGCTTCTCACAGGGTAGTCACCCCAGGGGAACAGGGCTGTGAATCAGATGAGACACCTGAGCCCAGAAAATACTAAGGTGATGAAGATGCATTGGGTATTTTTTTATACCTGAGCCAAAAAAGACATGTTTATCATTTCAATATTGTAAATATTTATGAATGTTGTGAAAAAAGGGGTAACCCTCAAAAATTGGTATGTATTATGGAAATACTGGTGGATGGTACATGTGGAAGTAATTTATCTGTTAATCGGATAATCTACCCAATAAGCTTCAAAAGGAAAATTTAAGGAGTGGAAGATCTGTTTTCAAAATATTGCTATAGGTTTCCATCATTAATGACTTAAATCAATAATTATAAATTGAAACAGAATATCTGTTTCATAAAAAAATCTGAGACAATGAATTATAAATTGAACCAGAATATCTGTTTCATAAAAAAATCTGAGACAATGAACTAAAGAAATATACTTTGTTATAATCAACATGCATATGTCAAAAAAATAACATCTTTGTTTTGCACTACATTGTAGCAGACTGTTCTGAAACACTGTTTGACAATTGTAACATATGCTATGCATTATTCTATTGAGATAGTTCCACAGGTTTAGCATGTAGAAATATAAAATTATATTTGTTTTAGATTATGGAGCAAAAGGATCTCTATTACTATGTTAGCACAGATATTCAGAAATGCATCAAAGGCTGGCACAGCGCAAACCCGATGTGCTGTGGTGCAACGGGAGCCATATTCAGGGGGTGCGCAGGCCGAACTGCACCAGCACAACCCGGATGAATATGGCAGAGTTGCGCCATGGCACAGAAAGAGATGCTCCAGCGAAAGTGTGGGAGCAGAGCAGCAGAGCAACAGAGCGGGGCATGGCACAGAGAACAGACCCATGGACAGAGCCAGAAAAGCACAGTGACAGGCCACAGGAGGCCTCCAGCAGCAGGGCACAGCAGGGAACACACAGGCACCCATACATCTTTCCCCAGAACAAAACAGTGGCACAGATAGCAGGCAAAAGAAGGACCAACAGCCAATGGAGGGTCACCAAGGGAGACCCCCCCCGCAGTCTGCTGGCCATGCCCCCCAGGCCACACCCAGGATCATGCAGCCAAGCACACATATGCCACACAGGCACACAGGAAGCACACACAGTAGGCACTGAAGGTGCTGGGAGGCAGGTAGCATGGCAGACCACATGGGACATGCCACACAATGCCAAGCAGGGGCCTCAACACAGTGTGCAGCCAGTACCTGACCAATGACCATGGCCATGTGCCGCCACCATGCACACACCCACCACATACCCCTGAGAGCCACCCCATGGGTAACCCAAGGCACAGCCACTGACCAAGAAGAAGGTCACTACCACAGTGGGACATACCACAGCACACAGCAGTGAAACACAGATGCACAACATGCACCCCTAAACATGCACTCCACAAGGACAGCCACTGGGCCACTGCAGCATGGCTCCTCATGCAACCTGCAAAGCAGACACTGACACATGCAGGTAAGACAAATTATATATATTAATGAACACAAGAATGTACAAAAACATGGGTCTGGGAAAGGGTAGGTATAGCAGGGGAAGGGGACAGGGAACAGGGACTGTACAATGGGAAGGGGGACTGTAGGGGGAGGTACATCAGGGGGAAACAGGAGAAAGCTGGGGCCAAACTAATGGTGGCCACATCCTGCCACATCTTGGCATAGTTGCATCCTCCTCTTCACCAACAGCAGGCACCTGATCTGGAGCACTGCCTCTATTGTTGTTGAAGTGATGATGATCAGCTGCTGGAGCAGCCAACCGTATAATGCCCACCTAGGCCTCCGCTGTTGGACACCTATAACAAGGGACAGGACAGATGATAAGTGCAATGTCCCAAGAAACCATGCCTACCCACAGTGTGTAATGGGCAGAAGGAACATGCACTCCTGGAGGACCCATACCGGCCACCCACAGGGGGCTGGGCCTGTGCCTGCCAGCAACTCGGTGCACCACGACATTGCACAGAGGTGGTCCCCGCCACACAATGGCACCTGACTGCACAATGACAGTCACATGGTACAGTGCACTGGCAGCACCACAGCAACAACAGTGACAGCAAGGTGCACACCCACCCCACCAACAGCTGGCACATGTGTCCAATGGATGCACCACAGTGGCATGCACCATGCACAGTGTGACACACACAGCTGCCATGGCAAATGGCACATGGCACAGGCAGCCATGCCCACACCTATTCCCCCGCCACCCCCAGGAACAGTGTGAAGGACCATTACAGTGTCTACCTGTGCTCTGCAGCCCCACCAGTGCTGGTTCCACTCCATCTTGGCCCACCGCAGACTGCAGTGCAGCTTCTGCCTGTGCCTGGTGATGATCCTCAGACCCTGGGAATGGAAAGAAGACAGGTACACATCAGGAATCAAACACAGCAGCTGCCCACCACCACTACCCCTGTGCACAGGGTGTGCCCCTGTCTGACACGTCCCATACAGCTGCATTTTAATGCAAGAGGTGGCTGGCAATGCCACATCACAATGCACATGATGACAGTGTTCCCCTCTGCAGGGCATGCCAGGCAGCCTAGCCAACACCACTGTATAGCACCAGGGTAGTCATGCAACATGGGATGACTTACCTGGCTGTGGTACAACCTCTCACCGGACATGTGCCTGCAGCATCCACAGGTACTCTGGGTCCCACCGCAGGAGGTTCCCATACTGGTGGAGACATTGCTCCCTTGTCCTGAACCCCGGTCCTCTCCTGCAGTCTGGCAGTAATCCCCTGCCAAACAGTGACATTGGCCTGCTGCAGGGGCACCTGCCCAATGAGTTGCGGGGCATGGGGCTCGACACAGGCCAGCAGGTTCATTAGCTCCAACTGTGTCCAATTTGGTGCATGCTGAACTCACCCCTGCACCACGTTACCTACTGTGATCTCGGGGACGAAAATGGCAGCAGGAGGTGCATGTGTCCACACCATGCACCTGCTGTGCGATGCGTGGGAGCATGCTCAGTGCACACACATCGCACAGTGCCAGAGATGCATGGAATGGGCATGACTACATGGGGTCACAGGGTCAGAGGTCTGATCCAGGGGTCAGGGGTTGACCGACCCGATAGGGAACGGCACCCCATACGTGGCCATGTGCGTAGCTGGCCCATGCATAACATGCGCAATGCCACTGCATCACACTGTCTGTGCAAGGTGCATGATTGCCACCATGATGCCATGATGTGCATGTGCACTGTGCGTCTGTGCACTGTGCATGTGTGTGCATTGTGCCATTGCGATTTGCTCCAGCACAATCCCATTGCATACGGCACAATATCACAATATTCAGACACCACATGCAAATGAGCTCATCATCCAATGTGTGGTGCACTAAGTGCATTAGCATATCATTACTGTTACTCCAAACCTCATTTGCATGCGCTGTGCCTTATAAGAGCCACGGAACAACACAGGCCATGGATCGGTATTGAGTCCTTTCGAGGTAAGTTCTGCATGCCGCTACAGCTCACTGAGAGCAGACAGCATTGCAGGGTGGGATGGACCAGGGAGATGCTGCCACTAACACACTGTGCTGTTTATGTGCACAGGCAGTGACATGTCAGATCATGAAGAGGGTGAGGAGCATGGGCCAGCATGAAAGCACAGGCCCAATTTCACAAAGACCAAGACAGATGCACTGTACAAGGCCTACCTGGACAGGGAGCACCTGTTCAGTGGTGCCACAGGCACACCACAGTCCAGGGATGGTGGATGGGAGGAGGTGGAAGCATAAATCAACCAGCACAACAGCCACCAGTGGTCGGCACAGGAGTGCAGGAAGAAGGTGGGGATGGACAAGAGGCACAATAAAGAGAAGGTGGCAGCCATCCATGCAGCCCAGACTGCCACCGGAGAAGGGCTTGTGGATGCACCAATGCTAACACTGCAGGAGGGGTTGGTGGCAGCCACCATGTGCTACACCATGGTGGAGGATGTGCCTAGTGGTGGATTCCAGATGAGTGGCAGCCCATCACTGCATGGTAAGTATGTCAGCCACACACAGCTGGTGGCATGAAGAGTGCATACACAAGCATTTCGGGGTGCATACAGGCAACATGCATGTCATGTGCATGCGTGCACACCCACGTGCATGCCATGCTGCAGGACACATGCAGTGGCAGTGAAGGGGGGCACATGTGGGCATTGCAGAACTGACACACCTTTTTTTGTCTTGCAGCAGCAGCACACCTCCATGCAGATGATGGGGTGCCGGCAGCATCTGTGGATACTGGTACAGCCCCAGAGGACCAGCCGTCCACCTCCACTGGGATCCCAGGGGCCTGACAGGCTGAAGATCAGCACCACAGTACAGGCAGATTACCTGGACCAGTGGTCGAACGAGGCCCTGGATGTGTTCCTCCAGGATGCCAGCCTTAGTGTCCTGTGTGTAGAGACACAGATCGGGGTGGGGTCCAACTCTGATAAGGACTACATGCAGCTCCTAGACCACATGGGTGACATTGTGGGTGTGCCCTCCTTTCTGGCAGCTGACATAGGCACCATGCCCAGTGCTCTGCTGGTGGCGGGACAGCTGTCTGCTAATACTGCACTTGCAGCAGTGTCCGCTGCCACAGCTGTGCCCTACTGTGGTGGTGATGTGGTCGCGTAGGCACTGGGTGGTGTACAGCAGCTGGACAGGTGACAGCAGCAGGCTGCGGGAGCTACAGGCCAGCAGGATGCAGTGTCCATCACTGGTGCACCTGCTATGCCCATTCCATCTGCAGATCCCACTGCAGTGTCCACCAGAGAGGGGGTCTATGCAGCATGGCCTGTCACCACATAAGGATCGGTGTCCCACCTGGGAACCCCAGGATGCTGACCAGCTGGCTGAGCACACCTGTCTGCTGCAGGCATCCGTTCAGCAACAGGTGCTGCTTGCCACTGGGGTGCATGCACTTCATGTGGAGGTGTGCTAGTTAGCTAAGCAGCAGGAGAAGGGCACTGCACAGATCCTTGCATTGATGCTACGCATGCAGGAGGCCATGACTGCATCCCTGGATCGCACTGTCACTGCGATCATGGATGGCTTTGCACTGCTGACTGCCACAGTGTATGGCCATGCACAGATGACCCCCACAGTGCGCTGTCCACCCCATGAACCCAGTGTCTGGTGACCCCATCACAATCAACACTGGGCTCTGATGTAGGCATCCCAGACGCACCTGGGGCTGGCCTGTTTGGGCACCTGCACACCCCCACGTAAACACGGTCGCAGTCCTGTGGTTCAAACCCTGAGGAGCTGCTGCAAACCCCCCATGGCTGATGCACAGCCTGTGGCTGCAAATCAGTCCTGGTGCAGCTGGCCCCATGGTTGTGGTCGTGAAAGGTTCTGTGCAGCGAACCTAATGTGCGGGCCACCCTGACCGCAGTCTGCAGCTGCTGCCTTGTGCGCACATGGGCGGTGTGTGTGTGCCTACCACTGGTATGGCACCTGTGTGTCATGCCGCACACTGCCTGTGTGCATGCTTGCCCAGCCAGTGGACCATTTGACATGGATGAGGGCAGTTTAGCACAAGTTGCACCTGTGCACCAGAGCAATGCTTCTAATTCACGCCACATACCAATGCATGTGTGTGCATGTGTGTATGTATGTGTGTATGTGTTGCTGTGTGTGGTTGTGTGCCACCAACCCCCCTACCCCTACATCATGCCTCTGTGTGTGCATGCCCATTGCCATGCATGCCCCTGCATGAGTATTGTACCTGTCTGTGTGGCTCATGCATGTGTATCACACCACCTACCTGTGTGCACCATAGTGCTCTTGTGCAATGGTGTCCCCATGGCATCGTGCCTGCTGTAGCAGCTGGGGATCCCACCACACAGGCGGTAGCAGTCCATCACCCTCCAGCCCATTGCCTCCGTCATCCCCACTACTGTTGCCCTCATCAGCCTTGACAGCTATCTCACAGTCAAAGGCCATGTCGTGCAGTTTGCAGCAGGCCAGGAATAGGCCACAGGCTTCCAAAGGGCTGTACTGTAGGGCACCGCCTGACCTGTCTAGGCAATGGAAACATGCTTTCAGCATGCCAAAGACATGCTCAATGATGTTGCGCATGCTGGCATGGGTGCAGTCAATGGCCCCAATCACACCAGGTATATGTGCAACCCTATGGAAGTCCTGTATGGTTGCTGTGCGCTCCACCTGTGTGCTGGGGAAATGGATGAATTCCAAAGCACATGGCTGCAGAGTGCTGAGGAACTGTGTGAGGAGGCAGGATCTGACCAACTGGGTTATGCCTGTGGTGTCCCCTTTTGGTCTCTGGAAGGTGCCCATGGTGAGCAGGCACATGATGCCTGTCACCTTCATCTCCACGGACATGGCATGGCTGTCTGGTGGGTGCCAGCATCTCCTCACTGCACAGCTTGCAGAGCTTCCTCAGAATGGCCCTATTCAGGTGATACCAGTCCACAATCTCCGTGTCACTGTAATTCTCAAAGGTGATGCAGGCACTGTGCCACCTGTGTCAGGCATGCCACCCACAGGCCCTTCCTCAGCCACATCGCTGTTTCTCCTGCCCCTTCACACCCCTCAATATGGCCTCCATCATGAAGGGTGCACTGTCCATGGCCCTTGCTGTCCAATGTTCCCCTGGGTGGTTGACTGCTGCTGACTGGTGCCACCCTGGTACACTGCCTGTCAGTGTGTATGTGTGTGTGTGTGTGTGTGTGTGTGTGTGCGTGTCTCTTTTGCTCTTTCACTCTCTCTGTCCCCTCTCCCTCTCCAATGCTACCTCTGTCCTTCTCCCTCTGTGTCTGCCTTGGTCTGTCTGTCTCTCTCTCTCTCCCTCTCACTCTCACCCCTGGCACAACTGCTGTCTGTGTGTTTGCACCCTGTATTTATAGGAACAAGTCTGCTTGGAGCAACTTCGATTAGTTCCACACTTGCACCATGGTTTCACTGTTGAATATGCCACTGCACTGGATATTCATGGGAACGCCCCCTGCACTTGCACCTGCATTTATTATAGTTGCACATTGGCGCAGTGGATTTTGTGCTGCACAATGGCACACACTGAATATGTCTCCTTGGCTCAAGTTTGCACTTGTGCCAGTGCAACTCAGTTGTGACATGCGCAACTGCTCTGAATATCTGGGCCATTTTGTTTAAAAGCCTTGAAATCAACTAATGAGTTAAAAGGATGCTGTTAGCAAATGCGATCATTAAGAGCTGTCAGGATGTGCTTTGCACTATAGTGCATAGACTGGAGTAATTCTGTTCACCTCATCAGCACCTGATGCAGTGGCTAATTCAGTATGTAACCTTGTTCAGGTACTATTTAAAAACAAAAACAAAAAGCTAAACCTAGAATTATTATTAAAATAAAAAAAACAGCGTACAGGGTAAATTAACTAATGGCACAAAACAAAGGTCAATGCAGCTGACAATTATGAAAAGAGTCTTTCAAATGGATGCACCTATCAGCAGTCAACAGACGCATACAGGACTGCTTGGCACTGTTTTTATGTTTTTATATTTTTATATTGCTTTCTGCTTAAACTCATTATTCCCACCAGCGCTGGCTACTCCTCTACAGCTGTTTTTAACAAAGTTGGCATGTAAAGAAAGAGTTTTAGCTGTCATTCTGCCACAATCTGCTGCTGTACTACATCTGTTGTTGTATAGCAGCAGACTGCAGCAGAGCGACAGAAGAAAGTATTTCCTTCATGTGAACTTCAGGCATGATTGCAAGAAAGCTTTTATTTTTTTTTTTTTCAAAAGTAGTGTGGCCATGATTCCAATGCCCCTGGGGATGGGGATCAGAGGGTGGGGGGTGCCACTAGACACCAGGGAAACAAAACATGAACATGGATGGGGATTGGAGGGTGGAGGGACCACTAGACACCATGGAAATCCCAGGAATGGATTCTTGACAGATGAAAAAGGATCCTTTTTCATCATTCGTGGTACGAAAAAGAATTTTTTTTTCATATCAAGTAGTGATGAAAAGGGATTCATAACAGTAAATGAAACACATTTCTGGGGCATATCTCTAGCACTGAAATGCAGATTGCACTTAATGAGGTCCCAGTCAGCCAACATGGTATGGTGGTCTCTCTGCAGGATGTCATTTTTGTGCCTTTTGAAAACATTTTCTAAGAAGAAATGGAAACAAGATGGTGGCAAATTAGACATTTTTTTCAAATTAGATTTTTTTCAAATTTGTAACTTGCAAAAACTTTAAAACAATTTATTCTTTTTTAATCAGACTAACAAAAGGCACATCTGTGGGCTAGTCCCTTTCTGCCCTGGAAATTTCAGGCCAAAAAAAGACAAACCATATGGGCTGTAGGCAAGTTCAAAGAAAAATCCCAGCAAAGTCAATTAGTGAAATAAATGAGCAAAAAAATGCCTTTTCACCTATCCAGAACTCAGAAACTACACATCTGACCAGAAGATAATTTGCCGCATTCTGAGATCTGCTAAGGGTGATGGTGCTTGCCAAGTTTCATGGAAATACATTGAACAATTGCAAGGTTATTAAAGCACAAACTTTTTAGTTTAACATTGAAGTGTCTACTCAACCCTAACTATAAGGGTGTGACCACACCCCTATAAAATATTTATATATAAATAGAGTATAGTGGTGAGGGTAGAAATCACTATAGTTAGGGTTGAGTAGGCATCACTTCAATGCCCTATCTGAAACAGCTTCTCACTTAGTGTGCTACTCCTGGTTAAACAATCTTCCCTTTCCCATTCCGTAAACCTCAATTTTTTCACATTATTATCTTTACAACATTCAGCAATATTGCACAGATTTTGCATGTGTGACGTCTCATAGGAGTAGATCTTTGGATGTGCCAAATTTTATTACGGTCAGATGTGCAGATTCCAAGATGCAAATAGTGCAAAAACATAAACAATTGCTGTTTTTTGCTCTTTTTTCCATCGCCTAGCACCAAGACGGATTGGAATTTTCGTTTTGTATTTTTAAGGTAGAAAGGGCTTTGATCAGAAGAATTTCCTTTGCTTGTTTGATGAAAAAAAGTATTAATCCATTCCAAAGTTATTTAATTTTAAAATGTTCGGTTCTGAGCATACTCAGTAAGTATTTAAAAATAGCTGTATGAAGTGATAATTTAGGCAATACTTTCATGAGAGCAAAAATATTTTTTGCATTTGCTGCCATCTTGTTTTTCATTTTTTTTATACTCCTCCTGCTCCCTGGCAGACCACTCCTTTGAGTCGAAAAGGGACCCCACTGACCTGCTCCCGCCACCAGCCATCACCACCTCACATTGCAGCCCCTGGGTAACTGATGTAACCTCACTAGGTGGGTCTCCTCCTCCTCCTAGGGGAAGGATCCAGGAGGGACCAACCAGTGCCAGGGTTTTAAATAACTGATTAGCAGTTTTTTTCTTGGGACAATACTAACTGTACAGAAAGTATTTATATAGGTTTTCTAGAAGTGTGATGTTTGTTAAACACAGTGAGGCAAGTGCTATGGATTTTTAGCATGTTTTAGAACTTTTATGAGCAAAACGCTAATCAGTTTTTAGAGTTAAATAAAACCCTGCAATGCACTCCTCTACAGTTGGCCCAGGAGCTGCAGAGGTGGTCTGGGACCATCCAGAGCACTTTCCATGGTGGTGGGGGCTGGCAACCATCATCCAGCCAGGCAGGGAGACATTTTCTTGGTGTTCTTCCCCAGGGGCATGGAGTGCCACTGGCATCAAGGTGTGCACTGACATCTGGTATGCTCCCCCCATTTATTGCAGCCCAATACATTGCTGTTCCCTCAGCCTCCACCAGGAGCCGGCAAGTACCAGGTTGCATCCCTCCCCTCGGTAGAAGGTTATCAGTCAACCAACGCTCGAGCCTTCTCCCCCAGCTAGACCTACAGAGACTCGAATCCATTCCTGAACCTGGGTCACCGGCATCATAAGTGGAAATCCAACCGCTGCACCAACAACATTTTAGTTTTTTTTAATAAAATTTGAACAGCTATAAAAATGCAACTGTACAGAGAGACGAACACATGTACTGTATATTTGTCATGAGGACCTCATTGAGTTGATTCTGCACTTAACTGTTGGAAAAATGAGGCCCAAAAGTGTTTTTTATTTACATTTTTCTCAGTTCTACCTGTCCCCCGGCACCATCACTCTGATGTCCACTGGGACCTACCGCAATGGCACTGAGGTGTCCAGCTGGCTGGGAGACTGCCATCATCCTGTCAGTCAGCACATTTTCCACTTGTTTTCTCCCCATTCTCAGTCACAAATATGCATGCGCACTTGAAGGACTGTGTATGCCATGGACCCATTACACCCTGCCTTACATAATGCATCCCATCCTGTGCTGCTACTGGACCTCCACCTAGTGGCATCTGTGCAGTGAGAGTAACAAGAACCCTACTCGGGAGAGGAGAGGAGAGCTTCCTGCAGCTGTTTGATCCAGCTCCCACCCGCCACCACAGCCAACCCCCAATAACCCTGTCTCATTCCCAAACCCAGGTCACTGGTGTGCCTCGAGGTGTGGCATCCAGTGCCTCAACCCTCAGCACCACCAGACTGGCCCTCAAAGATATTTTCTATTCATTATTATATGCTTTTTGTGACTCGCTTCTGCTTGTTTGCTATCACGTGATACAAATAATTTCTTGTCAATTATAACAAATTGCTTTTTTTTGCCATCACCTGTGCCCACATGGTTTGGAATATTTGTCTGAAATATTCAGGGTACAAAGGGCTGGGCTCACAGGTGTTTCCTTTGCTGGTTTGGTGATAAAAATATTACTCCATTCTTAAGTTATTACACTTTAAAAATTCTGGTTCTGAGTATGCTGAGTAACCACTTCAAACTAGCTGTATTAAGTGATTGTCTTTGGCAGTCCAACATCATCCCCATATCTTGACACTGTTTCCCTATTACCCAGTGGCACCCCCACCCCTCTGATCACTGTTCCTGGTTTCCGTAGTGTCTAGTGACACCCCTCCTCCAACCACCATTCCTGTATTTAGTAAATTAACATTTTCCATGGTGTCTAGCGGCACCCCTCCAATCCCTGTCCCCATATTGTTTCATATTTCCCTAGTGTCTAGTGGCATGCCCACCCCTCCAATCGCCATCCCCCACAATTGCCCATGGGGGGAGGGGGTGGGGGCTATGAACAGCGGAGGCTGGAAGAGTGGGATGCTCTCATTAGGGTGGTTAAGCCCAGAAGACACCCTGGGGCAAAGTGGAGCTTGGAGAGTGGGCCACCTTGTTTGGTCCCCATACCCAAGGGCACCATCGTTGGTGATGGGCAGGTAGTCGGGGCAGCCCAGGAGTTTTGTCCAACTTGGGTATTGTTATGCAATTCCAGATCTGTCTGAAACAAGACCGCAGTGATTTCCGATCTTGTTGGGTCAACAGATCTGGCTTGTAACACCAAAACATGACTGAATGATAATGCGGGCCCAATGCTTGAGGCCGCAATTCCAGCTGGGTATACTGTGATACAATGCCCGAGGTTGGACCACGGGGGGGTGCGGTCTGTTTCAAGACCGAATTGGCACTCATTAGTGTTCCAGTTGAGGAGGCCAGTTCATTTGAATGTGCTGTAGTAGCAGGTGTGGGCTATCGAATTGCTCTCATCTACCATCCACCTGGAGATGGGAAGCAATTCCTTAAGGAAGTGGCGGACTTTGTCATCAATATGGCATTTGAGTCACCCAGGCTGATGGTCCTGGGTGACTTTAATGCCTGGATTGACGATGAACTCTCACAATTTGGATGACACTTCCTCCAATTGATGAATTCACTGGGCCTGACACAGGTGGTTACCATTGCGACTCATAAGTGTGGCCATTCTCTTTAGTTGGTCTTCCTCCTGGGGATAGAAGCCTCTGACGTGGGGGTGGAAACAGTCAGTTGGTCTGATCACTACACTATCAGATTCAATTTTGGCACTCCCCCTTGTAGGTCAACCCCTGTGGAGATGGTCAACTACAGACCTTTACGGAATTTAACTTCCTATGGCCTTGGTATGGTGCTTGACCTATCACAATTTCCTGTGCACTGCAGGGATCCAGAAGCTTTGGTTTTTGGCCTATAATAATGCCATTGCCTCTGCCCTGGATTCTATTGCTCCAGTATGTATGCGTCCTCTCTCTCTTTGACCTCAGGCTCCTTAGTTTGATGGAGCCTTGAGGGAATTGCAACAACTAGGATGCAGGTTAGAACGTTGTTGGCAGAAATCTGTCTTATATGCTGACCATCTTAGACTGTTAGAACATTTTCGGTTCTGTCAGTCAGAAACCTCTCATAAGAAGGCAGAGTTCCTGTCTGGGGAAATTTCTGCTGCTCAGAATCGACCAGCTCAGCTTTTCAGAACTGTGGACTGGTTGTGCAACCCAGCCTGTCTACAGCTCCGAAGAGTCTTTCACAATTACAGTGTGGTGAGCTTGCTCGGTACCTTGCTGATAAGGTAGCTGACATTAGGTCGGAGATCCACTTGGCACATTCTATGCGAGTTGCTAGAGATCAGAGCTTGGTCACTATCCCTCCATTTTCCTGGAGTACCTTCAACTGCCCGGAAATCTTGGATGTTATGCAGTTTGTCCAAGGGATGTACCCTACATGCTGTAGTTTAGATCCAGGCCCTACATCCCTGATTATGGGTTGTGATGATTCTGTTGGCATGGTTCTGGCACAGATAGTCTGGTGTTCCCTCGAGTTGGGTGAAAATCCGTGTTCCTTGAAAGAGGCAGTAGTGACACCCTTGTTGAAGAAAGCTTCTCTGGACCCAGACTCCCTTGCAAACTACAGTCTATCTCGAATCTCCCCTTTGTGGGGAAGCTGATTGAGAAATTAGTGGTGGCCTAACTGGAGAACCATTTGACCATCCATAGCATCTATGAACCTCTCCAATCAGGTTTTCAAAAGAGGCATAGTAGTGAGACTGCACTGGTTCGGGTGCTCAATGATCTCCTGATGGCGTGAGACCAGAGAAAATGGTCCATTTTGGTACTTTTAGATCTGTCATCAGCTTTAGACACAGTTAACCATGGGGTCCTGCTTGAGCGCCTGAGATGTATCTGTGGTCTTTCCAGTTTAGTCCTCAGATGGTTTACCTCTTACCTCACTGGAAGAACTCAGAGGGTAGTTTCAGTTTTTTTTTCCTATGATCCTATCCCTCTGTCTTTTGGGGTTCCTCAGGGCTCAGTATTGTCCCCCATGTTGATTGCGGTGCACATGCTTCCCCTCAGAGACATTGTGAGATGATGTGGGCTGGGGTTTCATTGCTATGCCAATGATACCCAGCTATACCTGTCTTTTGTTCCCGACCAGGAAAGCGCAGTCTCGGTATTTAATAACTGCCTCAAGGAAATCCAGGATTGGATGAGGTCCAGTTGGATAAAGTTGAATTCTGGGAAGACTGAGATGATGGTTTTGGATTCTGATCACTGGATAGGGGGACTTGTGGCAGGATCCCCTTTAGGATTGTTTCTTGGGGCCACTGAGCTCCAGGTCTCCAAACAGGTGCGAGACCTAGGGGTGATGTTGGATGCGGGGTTGACACTTTGGACCCAGGTATCAGCTGTTGTTAAGTCATCCTTTTACCACCTGAGAAACATGGCTTGGATCAAGCACCTTGTTCTGTCTGGTGATCTACCTGCTCTAATCCATGCCTTTATGACCTTGTGTTTGGATTACTGCAACTCGCTTTACTTTGGGCTTCCAGGGGTTGATATCCACCGCTTGCAGCTGGTGCTGAATTCTGCAGCCCGGTTGTTGTTGGGGATTCCTAGATCTTCCCATATCACATCGGTGCTGGGGGAACTGCACTGGCTGCCAGTACAGTGGTGGATCACCTTCAAAGTCAGATTACTGACTTATAAAGCCCTACAAGAACTGGACCCTGACTACCTGAAAGAGCTCCCGATTCCTTACCACCCTGTGAGACCACTCCGCTCAGCCAAAGAGGGCTTGCTAGAGATTCCACGGGTGACTTTAGAATCTGCTGGGGCCCGTGCTTTTATGTTTCCAACTTCGTCCCTCTGGAATTCTCTACCCCGTCGGATTAGGGAGTGCATGACCGTGGGGAGCTTTAAACAGGACCTAAAATCTTATCTCTGGGTTAAAGCATATGGTAGCGATGATTGCTGATTTGTATTGTATATTTTATGAAGATGTTTTTGTTTTTATTGTGTTTTATTGTTTTATTGTACTGCGCCTTGATACATGAAAGGCACATAATAAATAAAGCATTATTATTATTATTATTTATTATCTTATATTGTTCATAATTCCCTGATGTCTAGTGACACTTGCTCCCTTCTGATCACCATCCCCATGTTTTACATTGTTTCCCTGGTGTCTAGTGGGGTGGCCCCCTTTTGCCCAACACCCTGACGGTGAAACAAGGAAAATTACCACTACAGTGACAGTCGCTGTAATTGTCTGTTTTCATGTTTCACTTCCCCCAGTGTCCTGCCACCTCCCCGGACCAACTCCAACCTGGAGTTGAGAATCCTAAAGTCTGGGGGGGGTGAGGGGTAGATAGCCCAGCAAGGGGGGTGGGACACAGCCCCCCACAGAAAACACTGGGGACTTGGGTGGCACAATACTTACCTCAGTACTGTGCCATCGCTGTGCAGGTGGTCAACAGATTTGCTGTCGACTAAACTCGGTGCTTCCATCTAGTGGCACTGCCCACCCATCCGATCACCATCCCCACAGATTGTATAGTTTACCTGGTATCTAGTGGCATCCCCCAATCCCTGTCCATCTGAAATAAAGGAAACTGCCCCATGATGTCTTTTTGCTTTCCTGTAAAATAAGAAAACAGTCTCTTGCAGCTATAACCGCCACCCCCACCCCTATCTCCCACTGAGCACTAACCAACCCACACCTCTCACAGTCCCCACTTACCCTCACTCAACTGAACAGGTAGAATGGTGAAGATACTGTCTCTGATTGAAGACACATCTTGCTGCTAGAACTGCAGACGGCAATATGACAATCTAAGGTAAATGCAGTTCAATGCATTTCAATGGTATTTTCAACTTTGATGCATAACTTTGCCATTTTTCTATATTTTATGCCCACATTTTCAACTTGACCTTTTAAGGACCCACCTCATCGACAATGTTGGTGGACTTTGTAAATCTGGCCAGAAAGGTGATTCTGTAGTTACATGGTGAAAGCACATTTCTGGTGGGATTTGATATTTTTTACCACCCTTGTTTATGAGGTGGGGTCATAAGAAGGCTGTGTTGAAAATGTGGGCTCAAAATATGTAAAAATGGAAATGTTATGGGTATCCATTGAAATTTTGCTGCACATACCATAACTTTGGTCATTTTAAATAGTTTTGCCCCTAATTTTTAAACATAGCCATTTTTAGACCATCTCAGGAAAATGGCAGCTGTCATTTTTTTTAAAATCCTTGCCGAACTGTGTTTTCCCACCTCTGGCATGGAATGATGTAGTGGTTTCGCACACTCATGTTTTAGTAGGGATTTCAAAATTTACTGTACCAGTAACATGACATGGTCATAAGAAGGCTATGCTAACAATTTGGGTGCTGTTGTCCTACAAATGGAAGTGGTCTCTGTGATTCCAAAGCAACATACTAATGCGCATCTATGGAGGGATGGGAGTGCAGGGCCCAGAGGGCCACTCTCTCTCACAGGCAAATAAGGATATGATTACATTAGCTCAAAAATTGTGGATGGATGGATGGGAGTGCAGGGCCCAGAGGTCCCTGCATTCCCACAGACAAATAGGGATATGATTATACTATCTTAAAAATACTGTGGCACTCATGGCTTGATTTGGGAGTTATCTGCTTCTGCAGTGTTATCTTATGTCAATTAAATTTATGTGCAGTAGGATTCCTTATATGTGTCTTGCACCAGGAACATCTGAACCCAAGGTTCATTCAGACTGAGGGCAGTATTGTACTGTTAAACTTGTCTGACATTATCTGTTTTTTTTTTAATGAGTATTTTAAACCAATGGGGATTTTTTTCTGTTTTTCTCTGCATTATCTAGCTGTTATAAGTATTGTATTTTCCAAACAACTGCCATGAGCTTCTGAAGAAGGACTGGTTGGTCCGAAAGCTAGAGCACTTTGTTCTTGTTACATCTATGTTGGTCCATTAAAAGGTATCAAATCATTTGCTTCTGGAACTATCTTAAAAAGTAATGAAATTCATTGCAAAATACTTTATTACACTAGTTTGGGTTAAAGTGACAAAAGTAAGGAAATATGGCATTAGGGGTTCCATCCCCAACATCTGAAACCCACCCTGCATGTAGCAACAGGTTTGAGGTGTGCCTTGGGGTTGTCAACCCTAACACTCACCCCCATTCTCATACATTGTACAAATTTCAGCTTATTTATTCATGGAATGGAGTGAGCATTAGGGCTGACAACCCCAAGGCACACCCTGTGTTGTTGCTGTCTGCAGTGTGGGGTTGTGGTGTAAGGGTTGGAAACCCTAACACCGCATTTCTGTATTGTTGTTGCTTTAAGCCTAACTAGTGCATTAAGGAAGTGTTTTGCAATGAATATATAAATATATCTTCTCTGCAAAAAAAGTCCTTAATGTACCAGTTAGGATAGCTTAATGCCACCAAAGTAGGGAAATGTGACACTAGGGTTTCTAGTCCTACCTCCCCATGCCCACTCCCAAAACACCAAAGGAACAAACATTAGGGTTTTAGGTCTTCAGAGTCATGACAAATCAGTGGTGTGGTCTTCCATGATGTTATCAACACTAATGACCACCTCGTTTCCTGAGCAAACAACATCACACATGATGTTCTGCTTGAAGAAAGCTACAACAAATTGTGATGATAACATGTAGTCAAACATTCTTATCTACCATTGAAGAGTGTATCACTATGAGTCACTAGCTTGGAGTTTACCCTGTGCTTCAGAAAGGAGGCTCCTGGCTGAGGTAAAGGGATGGATATTAGAGTTGACAAACCCAAGGAAGACCCCACCATTGATTCACCAAGATTCCAGATACCCAAAACCCTAATGTTTGTTTGTCTTGCTGCTTGGGGGGTTGGGAAAAGAGTTAGGTCTGGAAACTCTGACACATTTCCTTAATTTTTGTAGCATTAAGTTACCATAATTGACACATTAATGAAGTTTTTCTCAAAGAATTTCCTTTTTTTGAGATAATGGAATCATTTTCTCATTCACACAGCTGCCTTTGAGACCTACATGATCAGATGTAGATGATCTGCACCAAGGGAAGACTCTGTCCAGCTACAGAAGTGCAGTGATGGGTGTGAAGTAGAGCTGTGTGGAATGGAAAAATTCCAAATCTGTGGCACTTCAATGCAATTCCATGAATTTTTTTTTATTTGGAATTTCCTCTGAATTTTGCAGAATTTTTAAAATGTATTAATTTGCTCATAACTTAGCTGACATTTGATATAGAACTCTAACATTTGGTGTGCTTGCTCTTTGGAGGGAGTTTTAATGTTAAGCCAAATAACATTTTTTTGTACATAAACGTTTTTATTGAAACACCATTCCATAGCATCAGAATTATGAAACTACAAGGTAGGAAGGAGGTAGAACACACACAACAAACAGCCAAACTTCTACCAGAAGAAATATGCTATCATGAGTTACCACTTGCCCATGAAACATAGAAAATGAAGTTGTGGGTGCTGGCGACCACTCCGTCCGACCCACATCACTTACCACTAAAAAGATCACCCTGATAAACCTCTCTATCTCTCAATCAAATCCCCATTCTGTACTCCACAGTCAGATAACTAATGACCCCCATGACTCATAAAATCTAGATAATTCTGACTGCTTTTGAAATCCTACTCAACAGAGTTGAGCCAAATATCATGAAATTAGGACTGATGGTGTCAAATTTATAGGTGCTCAGAGTCTGCCATTTTATTTTTTGTGGGAAATTTCATGAGCATTTTTTTCTGCATATATCTCAGCATCCATTGTGCAAGTGATCTTAAATTTGGAATGATTACTTGACAATGGGCTACTCAGAAGAATAAACCGTACATTTGTATCAGAACTTGAAAACTGTATTTTTCTACTGTATAGGACCTATGTGAGGCCACATACTGACTATGGGTCACCATTTTGGTGCCCATATCTCAAAAAAGATATCGCCACTATTGAAAGCATCCAAAGAACAGCAACTAGGATGATACCTCATCTGGCACACCTATCATACGCTACTAGACTCGAAAAATTAAATCTTTACTCATTGGAAACTAGACGACTAAGGGGAGATCTCTTATTTCTCTACAAAATCTTGAAACAACCTAACATGATGCAACTCTGTGAATTAAATTACACCAAAAGAAAACTAGTTCCCAGATTACACAATAAACAACTAATTGTCCCAAAAGTGAATACTAACAAAAGACTACACTTCTTTACAACCAGAGTCCCCAGAATATGGAATAAACTACCCAATGACCTTGTTAATACCACTAATTTCGAGAATTTTAAACTCAAAGTAGATTTATGGTTGAACACCATTGGCAAACAATGATCCACAGTAATTGTGGGAGATACTCTCGATGGACACCATGCCTCCTTGTATCTCATTTAACCAAGTAACCAAGTAATACCAAGTAATAGATGTTCTAACAATGTACTGAATTTTGTGGCATTATAATGCATAGTCTCAAAATTATATGTGTTCAAGATCTGTCATTTTATTTTTGGCGGGAAATTACATGAAAAAGTTTATCAGCATGTAACTCAGGCCCCTTTGGAGCTAGGCATGTGTAAATGATCGCCAATAACCTATCTGTAGTGGTTATAGAAGCATATGTATAGGGATAGAATTGGATTAGAGAATTTTATGATACGGGGTTCAACATTTTACTATGTAAATATTTGCAATTTTTTTTGAAAACTCTCAAAAATGTGGATGTTTGTAACTTCTCTGCTCTTGCAGGCATAGATTTAACATTTGACACACATATCCAATGTCAGCATATCCCGGTGTCTAACACAACTGGATATGTTGGTTTAGCAGTTTGAAATTTACAGAAGTAAAAACAAACAATAATTTTTGGTAACATTTTTTGAATATTTTTGGTAGCATACGCATGAAGCATCCAGAATTCTTTTTGGGATTTTAACATTCACAATGCATGTGTCACTGCTTCGTTTAATAAGCTGGGTTGAGCTTTCTGTAGTCCTGCTGCTCCTCACTGGATGACTATTTTACCTCCTTTTCCCTTGGCATAGCCAGATTGACTCAGTAGAGCTAATGATCCCACTGATATTCTCTTTGTTCTTTACAGTGACAAAATCCCTTAAAATAAGAGTCACCTACTCCATTTTCTATCAGCCTATCCTGTTGGAATGGACAGGAATTATTCCTTCCTCATGCTCCAGATGATGTCTTCTCCCACTACATCTTTTTGAGCACCTCTAAGTCCTAGACTTGCACATATCTCAGGATCCTGGGATCATAACATTACTGGTGTGATTCTGATATATCCTCCATTCAGGTTGGATTTGTTGACACTCTGTACTTCCTTGCTCCAAATGGGAGGTCTACCACTGGTGTGCTACCCAGCTCAGCAATCCATTTCTTGGTAAAATTATGTTCTAACTCCAGAAACCAGGTTACCCCCTGAATTACCTGCCTCTCATACCACTCTCCTTTAATTAGACTCCCAGATAAGGCTGAGTGAAATTAGCTAATTCCAATTTTATGGAAGTTTTATGAAGTTCCCAATTTTTTTAAAAGACTCATGCAATTTGACTTTAATTACAGATGTTATTTTGCTATTTCTGGCAGCAAGTAAATAATAAAACTGCCACACACACAGTCTCCTTGTAAGGTCTAAGAACTTACCAAATTGAATAACATTGCTCTCCAGTTTTAAAGTTTCAGGGGTTTATAAATTTGCAGTTTACATTCTTGCAAAATTTTATTTTAAAATGTTGTGAAAGTTTGACTACTTTTAATTCAGTCCGACATGAAGCTGTAAATATGAACCTTCTCTGATATGACCATGTGGTATAGTAGCTTAAATGTTTCAAGTCTGGTTAAATTTGGATATGTTGGCTTACATTTAGAGGAAAATAACTGAAATTTACATTTTGGCAACATTTTTTGGCTGGCTATAATCCAGTTTCATTTGAAGCTAGAAATATTAAACTATGTACATACAGTACATAAATGTAGTGATAAGCTGTACACCTGCAAACGTTTATAACATTTCAATGAACAATATAAAAATTATACCAAAATAACACAGATCAAAATTTGTAGCAAAATGTTTGGCTTCCTATAACTCAGCCCCCTTTGACGCTTGAGACTAAAACATGTTGCACAGTTACATGAGGTATCTTTCTCTAAATCTTGAAACTGTGGAAAAATTTGGATAAAGGTTTATAAAATAAGAGCAAAATAACTGAAAATTAAATTTTAAGTAATGTTTGGCTACTCATAATCCCACCCCCTTTTAACCAGTTCCTCTCATATTTGGTATACCTATGTAAGTCATTGCAAACTGTTCGCATGCCAAATACTGTGTCTGTTGGATACACACTTTTAGAAGTAGAGCAAAATAACTGAAATTCCATGGAATTTTTGTGAAAATACTATGAAATTTCACAGAATCAAAATGGTCATTCTATAGGCATTTCACAAGCAGAATGCTATATTCTACACAGTTCTAATGTGAAGAATTGATGGGGCTGTCTGATTGGTTGCAGAAGTGCAGAGCCCTGTGGTCCTTACACTTCCATATGGCCACAGCAACAAATGTACAGGGCAAATAGTGCATCTGTCAGCAAATGCACAGGGCCGTCTACCCCCTATGGGTGGAGAGGTGAAGGGCCTTATGCCAAGATGGCAGTTGTCTTCACTACAAGGTACCTGGGCTCATTCAGGCAACACTTTACCATTCATTCCTTGGCTGGGGGGTTGCATAACATTGCCATAGCCCCACACACACCCCATCCAGTTGGGTCACTGAGCACAACTGTGAACTCAGCTCACTGGCACAGGATCACAAAGCATGCCCACTGTGATCAAGACTGGCACCACACAAAAAGTTTGTTAACAATTATAACTATTCTTTAAATTTTGACCACAACTTTTCAAGATATGGATTTTATGATTTTGCTTATATCCATGACATGTACCACTTATACGAACATACAAAACTGTCAGCAGAAACAGTCCTCATGGTCTATCAAATTCTGCTCAAGTATGCTGCAAGCACCCCTAGATTACAGTTACCCCAACCCCACCCCACTCCATCTTCAGGACATGCTCAGCACTATTACCCAACTTCTCAGCACCATTCACCCAGACCTTCCCTAGTTTCCTGTCCCATGCCCTTTTAAAATGTCCCACCATCTTATATGATATAGCCCCCTCTGGTAAGGCATTCCACTTTGACACCTCCCTCTCTGTGAAGTAATGTCTCCTCATCACGCTCATACATCTTCCACCCTCTAATCTTAGCCCATGCCCCCTTGTGTCCCCATCTTTTCTCAGCTTGAACAATCCATCAGCACTGGCTTTGTTTATCCTCTTCAGATACTTGAATGTTTCAAACATGTGCCCAATATCCTTCCTCTCTTCCAGGATGTGCATGTTCAGCTCACATAACCTGTCCTCATAGGCTTTTTCCCTCCATCCCCCATAACATTTTTGTCATTCTCAGCTGCACCCCCTCCATCAGTTTAATGTCATTCTTTAGATATGGATGCCAGTACTGCACACAGTACTCCAAGTGCAGCCTGACCAATGACCTGTAGAGGGGCAGGATCACTTCCATATACATGGAGGAGAATCCCCTTGAAATACACCCCAGCATCTTGTTAGCCTTTGCTACAACCTTGTTGCATTGAGCAGAGTTGTTCATGCTACCCATTATCAACACCACAAGGTCCTTCTCTTCATCAGTGTCCCCCAGCCTCTCTCCACCAAGCCAATAGTCCCTATTTGGGTTCTTTGCCCTGAAGTGCATAACCTTGCATTTGTTAGCAATAAAGCCCATCTTCCACCTCTCTAACCACTCCTCCAGTTTTGTTAGGTCCCTTTGTAATTGTTTCCATCTGTCTACTTCATCAACTATCACCCCCCATTTTAGCATCATCTGTGAACAGTCTAATCATGCTCCCAACTCTGTGAGATATCCAAAATGAATAAGCTAAACAGCACCAGACCCAGCACAGAGCCTTGAGGCACTCCACTTGTCACTGGCCTAGGTGCTGAGAGTTCCCCAACACCTCCTATTGCTGCCTCCCCCTCGGTCAGTTCCCTATCCAGTTGTCAATTTCTCCCCCATACCTACAGAAGTCAGTTCCCCCACCCAGCTGCCCATGTGGCACTGAATTGAAGGCCTTGCTGAAGTCCAAGTGTAGGATGTCCACAGAGTGTCCCTTATCCAGCTCTCTTGTAACCCAGTCATAATATTCTTCCAGCTTGGTCTGAAAAGGCCTCACTGAGATGCACACATGCTGCCACCCATTCTGGAGTTCATTTCCCTTGAGAAATGCCACCAGTCTCTCTTTCAGTATCACCTCCATAAGTTTATCCACTATGGACATGAGATTGACAGGTCAGTGGTTTCCCGGTTTGTCCTGTGGGCCACTCTTGTGAATGGGTATCACATGGACCACCCTACAGTCCTGGAGCACATAACCCGTGTCCAGGGAGGTGCTGAACAGGTCCACCAGCGGCTTGTAGTGTATTGATCAAAATGTCATTTTGCACCAGAAATGTGAAAATATGTCTCATCAAGGAGTTAAAAAATGACATGTGTTATGTTTATGAGGTGATGTGGAAAAAATGACTATGTTGAAAGTTAGGAGTCAAAATATTGAAAATTAGTGAAGTTATGAGTGAAAGTTGAAATACTGCAATGTTCAGTCATAACCTGAATAATTTACTATATTTGTACATTAAATTTTAAGCATTGACTTCTTATTACCTAACCTTATGAACCCAGCAAGAGTTTCAAATCCCCACCAAAATGTCATTCCATGCCACCAAACGTCATTTCATGCCAAAGATGCAAAAATGCATTTTGGCCAGAATTTGAAAAAAATGGCTGCTGTCATGTTCATGAAGTGTTGTGAAAAAAGAGCTATGTTGAACAATTCTAGACAAAGGGTGAGATATTCAGAAATGTGCCAAAGACTATCTCAGGTCTGGTGCAGCACAAGTGATATACGCCATGGCAAACCGGGGAGCCATATTCAGAAGATGTGCCACTAGAAATGCACCAGCACAAGTCGGCTGAATATGGCAAAGATGCACCATGGCACAACTAGAGATGCACTGGCACAACCACAAATGCATGGAGCAAACCCATGCACAAACACAGGAAGCAGGGCAACTGTAACAGGCCCAGGGACACAGATACAAGGAAGTACAGGGACAGTGGGCACAGGACCCCACCAGCAGTGTACACCTGTGCACACAGAGGCACTGAACTGGATGGAACACAGGCAAACATGTGATGGAGCACAGTCACCAACAGAGGCACTGTGCACTGCACCAACTACAGCTGTTGCATGGCTATGTGACAGGGGTAGTCACCAGAACAGCACCCCAGAAGCCATTGGTGGCCTGACCATCAGGTGACAGGTGGGGACAATGGCCAATGCAAGGCCACCAGTGATGTCCCCCTCCCATGCAGACCACCAGCCTGCCAGCCATGACAAATGCCAGTGCACAGTGGGTGTCCACACCCATGTCCCTGGACACAAACACAACCATGTCCCACACCCTTACAGGCAGCACCAACATCAGGCACTGAATGAGGCATGACCCGAGCAGGTGGTCACTCCCAATGTGACTGGGAGTACAACAGTGGATGCAGACATCCACACTCCAGCAGTCGGACCAGGCCAGCAGGACACCTAGGTCCATTTGCATCCCCCCACCCCAACCCACCTGCCCACCCCTGACCACAGCCCCACAGTGAAAGTGATGACACAAAACAAACCCACTGAACCCAGGAGACAGCCCCACCACAATGTGATGCACCATTGGACACAACATGGAATCCCGGGAACCCCACACATGCACACCCCCTGCATCGACACCAGGGACCAACACCTGAAAACTGCAGCATGGCTCCACATGCCACCTGCATTGCAGACATGGACCCAGGCATGTTGCAAAATAATGCTTTATATGATAACAAATCAACACAACAAAGTACAGAGACAAGGGTCAGGAACAGATGAGGTAAACTGTAGGATGGAGACAGGTAACAGGGGCTGTACAATAGGATAGGGGACTGTAGGTAAATAGGGAAAGTGAAGGAAAGGGGATGGCTACAGATGGCCTATTGCTGTCCACAGCTGGATGGCCCTTACTGCCGCATCCCCCTCCTGAGCAGCACCATGTCCCTCTGCACAGACCTCAACACCATGAGGACCCTACACAACACTATGAGGATCTGTCACAGCATCCTGTTCTGTGCCCATGCATTCCTCCTCACCGCTGACTTTTGGACACCTAAGGGAAGGAACATGACAGGCAATCAGTGTAATGCCCCAACGATCCTTGCCCACCAACATCTTGTAGTGGACAGCAGGTGCACACACCGCTGGAGAGAACACAATGGACCCACGCACAGAGGTCAATGCCAGCCACCCACATGCACACCATGGTGGTGCAGAGAGGTGGACGTTGCAATGCAGAGTGCACATAAATGCACAGGGATGGTCACATGGCATGGAGCAAAGGCAACGCCACAACACACACAGTGGAAGCCATGTGCACGCCCATCCCCACAACAGCCAGAACACAGCGGCAAAGGGATGGGCCACAGTGCCATGCACAATGGACTGTGCAACACACACAGCTGTGCAGGCACATGGCTGAAGTGACCATGGCTGTACCCTTTCTCCATTGTTGTCCCACTGTGACACATACAAGGAATGTGACTTTGCCTACCTGCCCTGTGCTGCTTAGCAGGTGCTGCTGGATGATCCCTAGAGGGCTCTACCCTGGCCTGCCTGTGGTCCTCTGGCCCTATGGAGGAAATGAAGAGAGGTGGACATCAGTACACAATCACGTATGTGGAGCTCCCCACCACACACAGCCCACCATGCACTGGGCTTGTCCCTGTCCATCCTGAGGCCCCCATGCCAGCACTACTGCAACATGTGCAGCAGTCATGCATGACACACAGTGCCCACCAGGACAGTGAACTACTCTGCTGCAGACCATGATGTGAAGCCCTACAAATACTACAGTACAGCACCTGGACATACATCCCACATGTGCACACCTACCAGGCTGTGGCACCTCACTGCGCTGGATGCATGCTTGCATCCAGCGCGGACAGTCAGGGTCCCACCACCACAGGACCCTATACCTGTGGTGGCACTGCTCTGGTGTCCTCACCACACCCATCCTCCTTTCCAGGGCCTCAGACATGCTGTGCCACACATCCCTCCTGGCCAGCAGGAGCTGCCCCTCATAAGACTGCACCATGGCCACCAGGTTGACCAGCTCCAGGTTGGTCCAGTTGGTTGCATACCTGCTCAAATCTGTACCGTTCCCACAGTGCAGCTGCAATACCAGTGGAAATGGTCACAGATCAGCGCATGTGTTGGCCACATGTGCAAGATGTGTGGTAGGAAACGCAGGGATGTAATTGCACAGCACGGGGAAGAACGGACACAGTACACAGTGCAGATCCATAGCACACTCATGGGTATACACATCAAGCCATGGCCTAGTACAAGGTCATGTATAAGACCTGTGGGTCAGAGGTCATGACCCCATGCATGGTGCACATGTACACACTAGGAACTGCTGCCAGGAAGTGCACGCATGCACGATGCCATAACAGCACAGCATGCACAGTGCCACAGCATCATGCACACTATGCAAGATGCAATATTGCCATGTGCTCTGTGCTATGCACATGCACACTGCAGGCATGCACACTGTGCATGCACAGGTATTGCACCATGGAGTTGCTCCAGTGCAACCCTATTGTGCATGGGGCAATTTCACAATATTGAGATGCCATATGCAAATCACCTAATCAGTCAATGTGCAGTGCAGTAGGGTCCATTAGCATACCATTACCATTGTGCACAGGCTCATTTGCATGTGTTGCACCTTATAAGTGCCACAGAACAGCAGAGGCCACAGACTGGTATTGCAACCTTTGAGGTAAGTGCCAGGTAATATGGATGGACAGAGAACTACTACAACACTGCAACTGAGGACTGCTCAGGGCCATGCTGACACTGACCCACTGTGCTGTTCATGTCTATAGGTGGTGGAATGTCAGACAATGATGGAGAGGAGGAGCAGGGGCCTGCATGCAAGCACATGCCCAACTTCATGTCAGCACAGACAAATGCCCTGTTTGAGTAACGTAAGTAAGTAAGTAAAATTTTATTTATATTAAGCGCCCCTCCCAAGCTTAGGGTGCTTTTATAATTAGTCAAATCAGTAAAATCACATTTTAAAACAATAAATCAGACAACCATACACTACACTTAATTATTATGTACCAGCAAAGGAGAGCCGACTCAATGGTGCCACGGGCACACCGCAGCAGTGGGCGGCTGGCTCAGAGGAGGTGGCGCAGTATGTCAACTCCCACAGCAGGCACCAGAGCACCGTGCAGGAGTGCCAGAAGAAGGTGGGCATGGACAAGAGGCACATTAAGGACAAGGTGGTATCCATATGGGCCTCCTGCAGGGTGATTGGTAGTGGCCCACCCACAGTGCCACCACTGATGGCTGCTGAGGAACTTGTGGCAGCCACCATCAGCTACACAGCACTGAGGGTGTGCCTGGTGGTGGATTCCAGATGGGTGGCAGTTCCTCACTGCATGGTGAGTATGTACACAAGAGACAGGCATGCCAGGTATGGGGGGATATGTGCAGGTGTACCTGATGCCATGCTGCATGCCACAAGTGTATGTGGAAGCAGCCTTTGCAATGTGACACTGTGGCATGTGGCAATGGTTACATGCACAGAGGGGCATAGACTGTGGTCAACCACTAACCCTCCATGCGGAGGGCCAGGCAGAGGCAGTGGAGGAACTGGATGCCAGACTTTACCATATTCACGGGCATTCAAAGCAGAGACAGGCCATGTCTTGGCTGTGTGGGGCAGGTGGATGTGCTAGGCATGGGGTCGGATGAAGCCCTGGCTGGGTTTCTGAAGGATGATAGCCTGAGTGTGCAGTGTGCTGGGACCCAGCTTGGGTTGGGGTCTGACACCAATGATGACATAACCTGATGCTGGACAGCATAGGGGTGGTGGTGACTGACACACCCCTTCCTGCTTCACCGTCACCATCAGGGACCAGTGCTGTTCCTGCTGTTGCACAGCTGCCACCCCTCCCCACCTGCTCAGTGGTGTGTGGCACCAACACTGTGGCTGTCATGGGTGGTGGTGGTGCTGTCGTGACAGCGACAGCACAGGGCAATGCCCAGCAGCCAGTTGGCCAGCAGCTGCAGGATTCAGGTTCCAATGGGCAGTGCAACATGGTGTCCAACACTGGTGCACCCAGTGACACTGTACCCCCTGTATGGCCCACTGTGCAGGGTCCACCAGAGCGGAAGGCTATGCAGTGTACTGTGTAACCCCCAGCAGCTCAGTGAATGGGCCAGGAGGCCCAGGATGCCAAGCAGCTAGCAGAGCACACCCGGTTACTTTGGGCATCTGTGGAGAACTAGGCATTGCTTCCCACTGAGGTGCACGCACTGCGGGCAGCAGTGCACCAGCTGGCCGAGCAGCAGGACAGGGGCAATGCAAGGCTTTTTGATGAGCTCAGGCCAAATGTGGGAGGCCATGACCACAGCAATGGACGGCATGATCGGTACCACTGTAGCTTGGCTTGCCTTGGTGGTAGCAACTGGGCTTGGCCATGTGCAGTGGACCCCCTGCAGTGCAGTGTCCACCCCACAGTCCCAGCATCTGGTGACTCCCTCACAGCAGACACTGGGCTCAGATGTAGGCATCCCAGGCACCCCCAGGGCCGGCCTGTTTGATCACCTCTACATCCATGCAAGGACACGGTTGTGGTCCTGGACATCAACCCCTTGGGAGCATCTGACACACCACCCCTTGGCTGTTGAGCAGCAAGCATCTGCCAATCAGCCCTGGTGAGGTCTCCCATGTGACCGTGGCAGTCATGAGACTGCATGGTTGGAATGACATGTGCACTGTGCTGACCTGCCATCTGCTGCCCCATGCACACAAGGGTGGTGCAACATGCATGTGGTGGTGCGCATGTGTGTTGTGCTGCATGCCCATGTGTGTGTGGACCATGCTGCTGGGACATCTGGCATGGGTGTGATGAGTGCAGCTCTGTGCTGGTCATGCCTGTGCACTGGTGTCATGCTTCTGATCCATGCCATGTTCCTCAGCGTATGTGTGTGTGGGGGGGGGCATGCCAGTACTCTGTGTGTGTGTGTGTGTGTGTGTGTGTGTGTGTGTGTGTGCATGCATCTGTGTGCCAGTGGTTCTGCCATTTGTGTTGTGTGCCCCCAACCCTGTATGCATACTGCTGTGCACATCCATGTCATTGTGTGGTGTGCTGGTCTGTGTGGCCTATGCTTGTGTGCCAGTGCACTTACCTGCATTGTCAATAATGCTTCTGTGCACCTTGCCTCCTGCACCAGATGGGAATACCTCCTTCCTGGGGTTGGCTCCCCACCACCCTCCAGTCCTTCACCACCATCATCCCCACTACTGTTGCCCTCATCAGCCTTGACAGCAATCCCATGGTCAATGGCCATGTTGTGCAGGATGCAGCAGGCCAGGAATATGCCACAGGCTTTTGATGGGCTGTATTGTAGGGCACCACCTGACCTGTCTAGGCAACAGAATCACATCTTTAGCATGCCAAAGACATGCTCAATTATATTGCATGTGCTGGCATGTGCCTCATTGCATCTTTCCTCTGTGGAGGACGACGGTCACTGGTAGGGGGTGAGCAGCCATGGTCTGAGGGGATATGCACTGTCACCTGTGTGGGAATGGACATGGTTATCCCTGTGCTGTGCTGCCCCCTGCTTCCTGTTCCCACCGCACTCACTTCCACACCTGCCCCACCTACCCTCCCTCACCCCCAGGGCTGTGGCTCTCAGTCACCCTGGTGCATGTCCTACTCACCTACAAGGTTGCCTGTGAGGATGTCATGTCATTCAAACCTATGGCACAGCACAGAGCTGTGCCATATGAAGGCATCATGTGCACTCCCGGACTGTGTGGCACAGACATTGATGATGTGCCCTGTGACATCACACACCACCTGACAGTTTATGGATGGATAGCCCTTCTGATTGATGTATACTGGGCTCTCTGGGCCAGGTAGTGTGCAGATGCCAACGTGGGTACAGTCTATGGCCCCAATCACACCTGGCATGAGTGCAACCCGGTGGAAGTCCTGCATGCTTGCTGTACACTCTGCCTGTGTGCTGAGGAACCATATGAACTCCAAAATACATGGCAGCAGAGCATTGAGGAAGTGGGTAAGGGTACATTTCATCACTGCATATCTCACAGAGCTTCCTCAGGATTGCCCTGTTCAGGTGGTACCGACACACTATTTCAGTGTCACTGAAGTTCTCATACATGATCCTGGCATGGTACCACCTGTGTCAGGCATACCACCACCGGGTCCTTCGTTGGCCACGCTGGTGTTCCTCCTGCCTCCTTACACCCCTCATTACTGCCTCCATTAGGAATGGGGCACTCTCCATCTTGGGTGTCTCCTTGGGTGCCTGTGTCACTCTGTCTGTCCGTCCATCTGTCTGTGTCTCTGTCTCCCTCTCTGTGTCATAGTCTCTCTCTCTCTCTTTCTCTCTCTGTCTCTCTCCCCCCCTCACACTCTCTCAATCCTTCTCTCTCTCAGCATGATGTTGTGCATCTGCTGTCTGTGTGTTTGAGCTATTTTTTATTGTCTCAAGTCTGGCTGGCTCATCTTGGGGTTTGCTTCAGACTTGCACCATTATTTCTGGTTGAATATGCTGTTGCGCGATGCATTCATGGGAATGACCCCTGCACTTGCACTGCATACATTGGTTTTGTGCCATGGTGCAATGGGATTTGCACTGCACAGCTGCTGCTATTGAATATCTCTCGGTGGCACAACTCCCTGCTTGCTCCGGCACAACTCAGTTGCACCATATGCAACTGCTCTAAATATCTCCCCCAAAATATATAAGGTTACCAAAGTTACAATGAATGCAGAAAAATCCAAACATATTCTCAGAACAATGTCATTTTTACATATTTTACCCCACATTTTCAACACTGCTTTCTAATGACCCCACCTCATGAACAAGAGTGATAAAAATTTTCAAATCTCACCTAAATGGTGATTTTGCCAAGTGACCCAAAAATCACGTTTCAGGTCTGATTTACAAACTTCTGTTGCAATTGGTTATGAGGTTGGGTCCCAAAAAGGCCATGTTGAAAACCTGGAGTCAGAATATGCAAAATGGACAAAGGTATGCATCAAAGTTCAAAACCCCACTGAAATACATTGAACCACACTTATCTTAGTTTCTCATTTTGCAGTCACTGGTTCCAGCAGCAAGATGTCTCTTCGATTGGAGACTGGATCTTCACTGTGGGAAATGTTCAGGTGAGTGAGGGTGTGTGTGGGGGGGTGGTGTGTGGGTGATGTGTGGGAGGTCAGGGTGAGGGAGGCAAATCAGCGAGGGATCATTTTCTAATTTACAGATTTAACAAGAAAAAATTAAGGGTTGGTTTTCTCAATACTTACTATAGAGGCACAATGGCATCCCTATAACATATACATTAGATATAGATATAGATATTTAATTATTTTATTTATTTATTCTTTTGGTAACCTGGTAAGGCCCACTAGGCACAAGTGCCTGTTTTCAGGGGCGACCCGAGAGCACTGAGGTGGTTACATGACTTGCTCAGAATTACACAGTATGCAAGAGGAGGCTCTTGGAATCAAACCAAGCTCATTCACAGCTCATTACTCTAACCAGTAGGCTATACTGCCTCCCAGATATAGATATAGATATAGATATAGATATAGATATAGATATATGTATAGATTATATATATATATATATATATATATATATATATATACTGTAGATATAAAGATATAGATATAGATACAGATATAGATATTCTTTGCAAAGAATGTGATAATGAACCATTTAGGGTTCAGATTAAAGCTCACAAAAAACAATGACAACCAGGCACAGAGGGCTTCCACAGCCAGATGGATGTGTGTATCTATGGAAGGATGGAAGTGCAGGGCCCAGAGGACCCTGCACTTCCTAGCCAGGTGGATGGGACCTGCAATAATGAGGATACAATTCTAATGCTCATAAAGTAAGGATATTCTTTACAAAAAACTGTTAATGCATCATTTAGTGATTAGTTTATTTAGTAGTCAGGAGACTTTCTTCATCTTCTACGAACATATGAACATACGAAATTTGCCAGCAGACCTAACACACCACACCCACCCTGCACACAGCAACAGTCATGGGGGTGTGCTTTGGGTTGTCAGTTATAACTCTTACCCCATTCCATGACTAAATAAGCTGAGATGGGTGCAATATAGGGGAACAAGAGCAACATTAGGGCAGACAACCACAAGGCACACCCTCTATGCCTGTTTCTGTGTGCAGGGTGGGGTGAGGTGTTACAGTTGGAAACCCTTACACCACATTTCCAAACTTGTGTCACTGGAACCCTAACTGGTACATTAATGAAGCTTTTTTTTGCCAAGAATTTCCTTACTTTTTGAGACAGTATAATCATAGTCTTATTTGTTTATTTGACCTATGGTCCTATCAATCAATAATTTTTGAGAGATTGTAATTGTATCCTTATTTCCTTGAGAAAGCACAGTGTCCCTGGACCCTGTGCTCCAATCTGTCCATAATCATATCTGTATTTGCATGTGTGAGTGTAGGTGCTTACATCTATTCATAATTCTTAAGATAGTATAATGGTATCCTTATTTTCCTGTTGGAGCACAGGACCCTCTGTGCCCTGCACTGTCATCCTTTATTGTGCAGAGCTAAAAACACCTCACATTACAATGTTATCCTAATGAAAACACAGCAAAATGTTAAGCCTGTGTAGCTACACACCAAATTAATATATTTTGATGAAATGAGCAAAAGGCACATCGGTGGCACAAGGCCTTTACACCCTGAAAATTTCAGAGCAAAAAATTAAAAACTGTTTCTTCACAGCGCAGTGACAAAGAAACAGCTGTCTAAATCTTACATTACAAATGTTTTTCTATAGGAAACAAACCAAAATTTAAAGCCACAGAACTCCACAACGAAGAAATATATTTTCACCAAACCAGCAAAAGTCATATCTGTAGGAAAGTCTTTTGCATACTGAAAATTTCAGACCAAAATCAACAACCATTTGTGATCTATGGAGTAACAAAGAAACAGATGTCTTAAAATTCCTTTTTCGCAAAATATGAAAAATAATTATTTTCTGCAGTTCTTTTTTTGCAATTTGCATAAACAGAAAATTCTTTTTTGCAAAACTGTGAAGAAGAATCCTTTTCCAGAGTTCTTGTTTCATAATTTGTGGTAAAAGAAAATCCTTTTTTGCAAATTATGAAATAAGATCCTGTTTCATGGCTTTTTTCCCACAGTTTGTGATAAAGAATGTGTGCATGTTAAAAAAAAAAAACATTTCTAAGTGACATCAAAAAAAACTAACCCTAGAATCAGATTGTACAGGTCTTGATTAGATGAAGACAACTGTTGTTGTCAACTAAACTCATCTATGTTTTAAGTTATTTAATTTTGTTCTCACCACTAAGTGAAAACAGGACAGCAGCGACGCAGAAAAAGATTTTGCATTTGCCACAAAACATTCCCCATTGTAAAAAAGGATTCTGAATTTGTGATAAAAAAAATGTTTTTTTAAGCAGAACCTCGAACTGGACCCAAAGGAAATAATGGGAAACTTTAAAATGTGATAACTTTGGAACGGATTAATATTTTTTCACCAACTGTTCAAAAGGCCCATCTGTAACCCAAGACCTTCATACAGTAAATATTTTAGGCCAACATTCCACACCATTTTTATGCAGTGGATTGGCAAAGAATTTCACCAAAAATAATAATTTTCTAATTTTTTTGACAATTTGTATCTCCTCACCCACACATCTAACTGGATCGAAACATGTCACATCAAGTGATCTTGGTCCCTGATGGTGCATGCAAAATTTCCTGTGACTCACTTGAGTAGTTGCAAAGTTATTAAAGTGCACAATTTTGAGTTTAGCATAGAAGTGAGGGTTGAACCCTAACTATACGGGCATGACTGTGGCCTGCAATGTATTATAGGGCTGCACTAGTGCTCCTATAGTTAGGGTTGACTAGTCAGTTCAGTGTTTAACCGCTAACTTTGCACATTAATATCTTTGGCTCTGTTTGAAAAAATGAGCTGAGTTTTGCACGTGTTGTCTAGGAGGCAATGTCTTGATGTGTGAGAATTTTTGTGATGTCAGCTTGTGCAGTTTCTGATATCTGTAGCTGTCATTATTTCAAAAAATCTTTTTTCCTATACTTAACATGAGATTTCTTTGCTCTCCACTATAGCTTACATGGAGTGTATTTTTCCCCCAGACTTGCAGAGGGCATGTGTCATGTCCTTAGGTAATGCCTTTGACTGGTCTGGTGAAAAAATATAATAAAGGGTTCCAGAATTAAAAGGTTTAAAAATGTAATGGTTTCCCACCTGTGCATGCATAACAGGATTTTCAAGATAACATTCTGCTGCAAAAGTAAAAATGTGTTTCTGCAAATGGTCATTTTTGATTTTGCATCACTTGCTTGGCAGGCACCACACATTTTTTAGTGCCATGCCAACTGCCATCTTGTTAATTTTTTCCATCTAATAACAAGCATGAAAAATACACAAAAATGTTGGCATTTTAAAAAACAAACATCAGACTCTAGTGAAATGGGACCTGTTTAGCTAGATTCTTGTGTATTTTGTCTGTGTGTTTGTTTTTAAACAGTTGACAGAAACACATACATTTTCTGGGCACTCAAAATCCAGGATACCTAGCTTAGTGAAAGGGGCCTTAAACTTGTGTCCTGTATACGAGAACAGCAGGACTTTCTTGACTTCTGAAGCCTCAGAAGGTGTTGTGCTGCCAGCTTCAGCTTAACAAGAGAGCCATTGATCCCCTTGCTGCCAATCTCTCTATGTGTTTCTCTAAAGCGGAGAAAAAATATACAGTAAAGCATCTGTCAATGCCAAACATTTGATGCTTGTTAATGTTTTTGAAAACCACAACTGCCCCAACTACTTTAATAATGTTAAACTCTAGAAATTATGTATTACTGGTTAGCAGGGGAGAGAGGCCAGAGTTCCTACAGCAAGTACATATGGCGTGAAAATGATAATTTTTGGCATTATTCTAAGAGCAAAATCCACAGATGCATTGTGACTTTACCCTGTAATTTTATTTACCCTGAAACTGCCACTTTTTGGTAACCTGTCTACAGTTATAAATGCCCAACACATTTCAGTCAGTTCTTTTGAATTAATATTATTTTTGCATCTGCTTTCTTTCATTGTAGGCTACTAATTAGGCATATGAATAATGTGCTAATTAGGAATTTTTGCGTAATTTGTGTATGTTTTTTATTATTTTCTGCTTGGTTTATAATTCTTCAGCATACACTTATTGTTCTTAACTGAACATGTCATCATGATGCCTTAAAACGTTCACAAATTTCCTCTACTTCTGTGTGAGTTGTGAGTTGCATCTCAGTGTGGAGGACATATTTTGTTGTGTGCTCAAGGAGGATTGGAAACATTTCTCTTACCATTGTACTTACAACCATTGGGTTACAGGCAGGCTGCTCTGTGACTATAGGCTAATATTTTAGGATATTAATAACATGCTAATTATGATTTTTTGTGGTAACTCATGTACTTTTTTATTCTTTTCTACTTGGTTTATAATCTATCAGTATACACATATTGTTCAGAACTGAACATGTTATCGTGATGCCTTAAAACGTAGTTTAAAAGAAAAAAATAAGGTTTACGGTCTAATTGATTCCCTATATTTTTAAGCTAAAAGACCAAGAACCTTTGTGTGCAAGCACTGAAGCAAGGGTTACCCCAAAGGGCAGTGGCTGGGAATCTAAGTTTCAAAGAAATACAAAATCACACATACCCCCCCCCAATAATGCACAGAATCATGGGCTGTGTATGCAAATCACCACAAAATATTATGGTGGTACAACTTTAAGAAAAAATGCATGGTGCTGAAAGGCTCCTCACATAGTCTGCAAAGGGTGCCAAAAGAAGACACAGACATGTGTTTCATCCTAGCAGGACTCATCAGTGTGTCTCATCTGTATGACACCCCAGTAAAATGCACCAGCTACCTAAGTTGGTCTGTCTAGGTTGGATTGTGGTAAGCCCAATAAAAACCAAAAACAAGCTAATAGACCAAGAACCTTAGTGTGCAAGCAATGAGGCAAGGGTTACCCAAAAGGCATTGGCCTGGCAGCACGAAACACATGTCAACATCAGAGCCAAGTTCTGTCCAACGCTCTCTATGGGAATTGATGGTGGTCAGTGATTGGTCACTCCTTCTTGGTTTTCCTTGATATCTTTTGACTGACCAGAGATCGTAGACATCGTGTGGATTGTCCAGAGTATGCGGCCAACGTGCTGTAGTTTGGATTCAGGTCCAACATACCTACTAATTGAGTGTATTGTGTCCATTGGCCCGGTCTTTGCAAAGATCGTTTGGTGCTCCTTAGAGCTGGGTGAGTTCCCTAGCTCCCCGAAGGAGGCAGTGGTATCACTGCTCTTTAAAAAAAGCTGCTCTGGACCCGAATTGCTTTGCTAACTACAGGCCTATCTTTAACCTTCCCTTTTTTGGGAAGATAATTGAGAAAGTAGTTGCGCTGGAACTGGAGAACCATCTTACCATCCACAAAATTTATGATTCCCTCCAATCTGGTTTCCAGAAGAGGCACTGTACCGAGACCACTCTGGTTTGGATGCTCAATGATCTTCTAATGGCAAGATACCAGAAGTGCCATTCCATCTTAGTGCTTCTTGATATCTCCTCAGTATCTGACACTGTGGACCATGGGGTGCTGCTCTAGTGCCAGAGGGTCATCTGAAGCCTGGTTGGTTCAGTTCTCAGATGGTTTCAATCTTTCCTCTCCTGCAGATCTCAGAAGGTGGTGTTTTATTTTCCTCTGACCCATTCTCTCTACTATGCGGGGTCCCCTAGGGCTCAATGCTGTCCCCTATGGTGTTTGCAGTGTACATGCTGACCCTCAGAGATATTGTAAGATGATATGGGCTGAGGTTTCACTGCTATACAGATGATACCCAACTCTATCTGTCTTTTGCGCCCGGCCAGGATAGGTCTTTAACAGTTGCCTGGTGGAAATCCATAACTGGATGAAATCCAGCTGGTTGAAATTGAATTCCAAGAAGACTGAGGTGTTGGTGGTGGATCTGGGTCACTGGATAGAGAGATGAGAGCAGGGCTACCTTCCAATCATTGGTTCGGAGGTGCTCAGCTGTCTTCCTCCGAACAGGTGAGTGACCTGGGGTGGTTCTTAACAATGGGCTGGCACTGCATTCGCAGGTGTCGGTAGCCATCAAGTCTTCCTTTTACCATCTTCGAAACATCACCAGAATTAAGCACCTTGTCCCATCCGGCAATTTGCTGACATTGATTCATGCCTTTGTAACTTTGCACGTTGACTACTGTAACTCCCTTTACCTGGGGCTTCCAGGAATTGATATCCATCACTTGCAGCTGGTGCAGAATGCTGCAGCATGGTTGTTGACTGGGACTCCTCATACAAATCACATCACTCCTGTGCTGTGCAAACTGCACTGGCTGCCTGTACAGTGGCAGATCACCTTTAAGGTCGGACTTCTGACCTATAAAGCCCTGCATGGACTGGGTCTGCACTATCTGCAAGAACTCCTGACTCCCTACAGCCCTGACCATCCTTCCCATTGTTAGAGGTTCCCAGGGTTCTGCTGAAAACATCTGGGGCCCGTGTTTTTATGTATGGTGTCCCTACCCTATGGAACTCTCTACCTCATCAGATTCGAGAGTGCAGGACAGTGGAGAGCTTTAAAGCAGCATTTAAAACTCACTTATTTCAACAAGCGTCTAGTGAGTATATTATATAACCTATTAGCATTCTGCATTGTCAGTTTTTATGGATTGTTACTAATTTGTTGTTTTAATATTTTTGATATGTACAGAGCTTTGGTTTTTAGAATTGTGCTCCATAAACAAAGATTATTATTATTCTGTTGGCATCATTTGCAGACTGTGTGAGAGACCTTTTGGCACCATGCATTTCTGCTTAAAGTTGAACCAGCATAATATTTTGTGGTGATTTGCATATACAGCCCATGATGCTTTGCATTATGGGGGGTATGCATGATTTTGTATTTCCCTATATTTTTGCTGTGTATTGCAATGAAGTGAATACAGAGTTCGGCTGATTTCTGCAGTTCAATATACTTCATTTCATAATGTGGTTCCTATGGGGGAAGAGCTAACCATGCAATATATGTATATATAAAATTAATCAGTTTTTTTTCCAAACTTATAAAAAACACAAACAAAAGGTCCCTTATTGATCATCCCCCCCACTTTCACCCCCACCTCCCATCTCAGCACCCACCACCCTGCAGTCCCCAGTACACCACACACACACCCTCACTCACCTGAACAGGTCCCAAGTTGAAGACCCACTCTCCGATTGAAGGCACATCTTGCTGCTGGAACTAGTGACTGCAATATGAGGAACTAAGGTAAATGTGGTTCAATGTATTTCAGTGGGGGTTTCAATTTTTATGCATAACGTAGCCATTTTTTGACATTTTGACCTCAAATTCTCAACATGGCCTTTTGGGGATCCCGTCTCATAAACAATATGACAATCATAATGCATCTCCCATCTGAATGGTGATTTCACAGCCACTTGGTGTATTCACCTTTCAGGCAGGATTTGAAAGGTTTTCCTGCCCTTGTTCATGAGATGGGGTCATAAGAAGGCAACACTGAAAATGTGGGGTCAAAATATGTAAAAATGGCAACGTTATGACCATTCATTGCAATTTTGCTACGCATACACATAACTTTGGACATTTTAAATATTTTGAAGCCAGACATTGAACATAGCCTTCTTATTATTCCACCTAATGTATGTCACAGCTGTCATTTTTCAAATCCTGGCAAAAATGTGATTTCTCTACTGTTTTGCGAAATGGCGTTGCGGTTGTGCAGAGTTACATTTTGGTGGGGATTCAAATATTTTCTCTACTGGGTACATGAGGTGGGATAATAGGATAATCATGATGACAATTTGATCACTGTTATACTATAAACTGAAGCACAGGGCCCAGAGGCCCTTGTACTCCCACAGGCAAATAAGGATATGATTGTACTATCACAAAACATAAGGAAATAAATTGCAAAAAACTTTGTTACTGATCTAGTTAGAGTTAAAGCCACAAAAGTAGAAACATTTTATATTAGAGTTTCCAACCCTAACACCCCAACACACCCTGCACACACCAACAGGCATTGAGGGTGTGCCTTTGGGTCGTCAGCCCTAACACTCACTTCCTTTCATGTTTCTGTTAACCTTCCATGCCTCCCATCCACCTGATGGTATCTTTCAAGCCAAAGCACCTGAAGAATCCTTGCACCCCCCATCAACAATAGTTGATAGGGGGACTGATGTGCAGAATACTCAGTTGTCCATTAATTTATTCCAGATTAGATCAGTCACCCCAAGTTCTCCTACAATGTGTCAGTATCTCAGCTCATAAGTTGTGGTCTGTGTGTATACATTCTTGTAGAAAGAAATAGGCAACAGGCACTCATAGACCTCTGCATCAGTGAATTCCTGTTCCTCATTACTGTCTACTAACATGCATGTATAAAGTGCAGACTTCCTGAGCATGCTGATCAACTACTGACATAGTGTTGCCCTATAGGTAAATGTGGGACAGTGGTGCTGGCCCACGGAAATAAACTTGCTGCCCATCAGGCCCTCCCCAATCAGGTAGTGGTTATTTGAAGATGTGGGGGAGGTGAAGATGCTTCAGGGGTTTTTTACCAGGAAGGTACATGTGGGAAGGATGGCAAAAGGGACAGGAGGTTTAAACGTGCATTGGGGGTGGAGGTAAGACTGGCAAGAGGCCAGCTATGCGTCTCAGTTGGGAGGTGCACAGTAAAAGTAGATCAGGGAGTGAGGTTGCCAAATAAAGGCAGCTGTGTCTCATAGTGAGAACAGGGCTGTAAAACCAAAACCCCACATTTGAATACAACTACTGTCACTTACTGTGTGACCCTAAGCCATTTTCTTAAACTCTTTGTAATGTATCTGAGGTTTCACTATTGTACAGCTAATGGCTGAGTAGGGTAAACAGCTGGAAGGAGCCATCAAGAATGTGGTACACATCCTTCTGATCATAATCAGTGCCCTCTGCCTCTTCTTCCAAGTTCACTTCAAGGCTTGGTCCTGAGGATCTTGAATTGTTAACCTTTCATAAACTACATTTTAAAGAATTCATTCAATTATTTCCCATGTCCAACATGTGACATCCACTACTACTTCCAGTCCTGTACCCAGTGGCAGGTTTATCTGGACTCATTCTAGTGGCATTGGCACCACAGATTAGCTCAGCACTCCCAGCAGTAATGCTGCAACTCCTCATCCTGATGACACCTAAAACAACATTGACATTGTCTTCACCAGCAAGCTTAATGTGATCAGGAACACAGAGCACTCAGAGTCAGCATAAGATAAAGAAGACTGGTGATGGACTGTGTAATGCTCTACATTTAATTAGGTGAGGGCATAGTGGAAAAACCCTGCAATTTGCATAGCACATAGTGTAATGTGAAAATTCACATAGTAAAATTCATACAACTGCACAAAGTTTACTATGGGAATTGCCACACTACGCATGTGAATTGATACACTTCACATCAGACATTCATTGCAAAGTGCAAATTGTGACAATTTAAGAAATAAGATTCACTGCAAGTGCAGCTCATTGTATAGTATACAATATGCAAATACAATGAATAGTGCACAATGGCCAAATTCACAGCAACTCTAGGCAAATTTGAGGTTAGTGAAGAGTGTCGGACAACCCAATCTTGCGTAGCGTAAATGTGACCTGAACTGCACAATGTGCACAACATGTAAGCATTACACTATGCAATTTGTGAGGTGAAGAGAGCTCATCAAGTGAGCTAAAGGTGGCAAGAGGCACGCACCAACATTCTCTGTAACTGGCGGGGCTGTCCCCTCACACCCCCTTTTTTATAGAAAACATGTTTTCTTGCAACATACTTAAAATAAATACTAAAAAAAAAATTACCAACACTGACTAACAAACAATATAACACCATCGCCAATCACTGCATATTAGTAATTTTGGTGAAGTAACATGTTATGCAATTCTTGCGCAGCATCGTTTATGCATTAAACGTATTTCTAAGAGTGGTCTCACACTCTCCACTATCTCTGAAAATTTTAAATTTGCAATGGTACTACATTTAATGTCTTTTCAGTTCATATTGTTTATGTTTTTATACATAAATAGTATTTTGGAGGGTATTACAGTATTATGTAATTTGAAAACTAATGTGGTCAGACTCCTGAGAGAATACAGTAAATGGCATGGAGATAAAACAGAGACTACAAGGGAGTAAATGCATTAAGGTCAGTAATGAAAAGTAACTACTAGTGTAGCCACAGTGGGCCATGGTGCGTTTTGTGGGTTTAACAGACTCTGACGCAGCATTACAAATAGTAATCCACAGCAGAATCATGCCAGTGGCAGCTGACACAAGTGAGCTACAATTATTCTTATGCATTGCTGTCCTCAAGACTTTCATGCACTCAGCCCCCATCCTCTTATAGTTTACTTAACACATGCCAACTACTGCATTAGGAACTGAAGTGGATTCACTGAATTTGGAAGCCAAACTGAATGTACGACCACCTACTTGAAGATGCGCAACAGTTGCCAACAGCAAACTTTTCTTACTCTTAAAAGAGAACGTTGCTGAACCTGCAATTAGCTTTTTCCTGTAGAAGCTGTATTTTGTTAACATGTTTTATTTTATTTTATTTATTTATTTGTTCTAGGATTACAAATACCTTTGAGCTGAGGCTCTGTTACAAAGGTTCCACGTCACTGGTACAATTGAGACAAACATAAGCAAAGATAACAGTTTATAAAATAAAAAAACACAGTCTTGTAGAGGAAAAAAGAACAATAAAGTGAAACTTTGGGGAGGGGAAGGGAAAGGAGGAGGGTGAAATCAGGGAGACTAAGTGGATGGGAGAAAAGGGGAAGTAGGTGGGGGGAACAGAGAGAGGAGAGGTGGAAGGCGGGTAAGAATAGAGGAAGTGCAGCAGGGTGGCATTTGTCATGGGCCAGCAGGGGAGGTGAAGATATGTTATTGTTCCATCGTTACTGGCATTTTATTTAACTAAGTGGTTCACTTTGAATATCAAACTGGTAGTAAGTAGTGTTTTAGAATTGTACAATGTAGTTTATGTCCCTGTCACAGACTTCTATAGTAGAACATGGATACATTGAAATATCAACAGGAGAGCTTCAGAAGAACATAAACTATTTCACAGAGTTATAACATGGTCCTCACCAACAGCATGAACATCATAAATAGTAGCTGAAGTTACTAAAAGACCACTAAGGGTGATTTGATAGATTGATTGATTTATTGATTGATTGATTGCTTTAAACTCTGAGTAGTCCTTGAGCAAGCAAGCCCATTTACATGGTCATCCAGAATTGAAGTAACAACCACAATAATAAATAATTATATCATACAGTGTAAACAAGTACAAAAGGCATCATCAAAACTAAACATGTAAGTACAATCACAATCAAAACTATTTAAAAGCTGATAATTTAAGATCCCTCAAGAACATGCCTATGGATCTTGCATTGGAAAATGAGCCTGCTGAAGAATTCTACTATTTGGGCTGGAACAATAATGCAGTGTGAACCAGTATTTAAAACACAGCTTCTACAAGAAACATAGCTTACAGGGACATGCAGTTTTGGAATGTGACAGGGTTATGCACTTTTGGAATGTCAAAGGAACACATGATGTCAGAATGTGAGAGGGGCGCAAAATGGTGCCTGTACTAGTGCAGGCTTGGTACACACAATAGGCATGTATCTGGCCTGTACCAGTCCACATCTTGGACAGGTGCAAAGGGCATGGCATTCACCATAGATGGCAACTGCAGGGCACCTGTCCATGGTCCAACCCCCGCCCCAGCATGTTGGTGCACAGGAGGCAGATTGACGGACACAGACAGGCATCCAATCAGATGCCCATTCTGATCTGATAGTGGATCTCTTGCTCTGCACAATGCAGGGGATTGTAGGAATCCATGCATCCTGGACAAGTCAGAAAAAATGGCATTAGCCCCAGCTCTCTCTGCTGTACTACAAGACTTGGGCAGTATGATAAGGGGTGGTTCCAGTCCTGCCATAGTCAGTGGGTGATTTCTATGGAGGGGCATGCAGAGGTTATGGCAGGGTCCCTTCCAATGTTGCCCGCACCCAATCTTGTCCTGCACTGTGCTCCTTAATGAATAGCACAGAGTGTGGGTGTGTACCTTGTGCACTCCACCAGAAAGTCCATGCACATAACTGTGCAAATGGCTGGAGAATCAAGGGTGGAAGGGGTGCACACTCTTTTGATGCACAGGACCCACAGTGTGCAGCTTACTAATGTAGGGTTGCCTACATGCTGAAGATATATGACTTTTAGGCAATCCACACATATGTACATATGGGCCAAAGTCAAAATGTGTTGGGTATGTGATGCACAATGTTGAAATGCGGTGGGTACATAACATTTTGGAATGCGGCTGGGACAAGTAATTTCAGAATAATATGGTGCGTCCTAACACATGCCCACAGTATGCATCCCCATTATATCAGGAAATGGTTAAGTCCCTTCCAAAGTCCTAGATGTGTGTTCCTGTTGCATTCCAAGACTGTTACCATCACATTTCACAACTGCACATCCCTGCTACATTCTGAGATTACATGTCCTCCACCATTCTGAAATTGTGCGCCACCTTGAGATTCAACAGCTTTGTCCACTGCTGCATTCCAAAACCACCTCTTTCTGCATTCCCAAATACTGTACCAAACATCTGAATATTCTGGAAATGAATGCACTGGACAGGGAGGAGAAGGCCATGAATTCTGGTTATAACATTATTAGTAGCTTTTCATTGAAACTGGCTTTTTTGAACAGGGAGTAAAATCAAGGTTACAAACCAGCTTGTAACTTTTAAATGACTTAGAGAGCCAATTTTTTGTATGAGCCTTGTTGGGGATATATTGATTCTAATTTTGCAGTGTTGCGTTTTTAGCAGGACTCCCTCATGACATTCATATATTAACTGAGATTGCAAAACCCATTCAGTGTTTTAGGCAAAATAAATACTGCTGAAATTAATCACTTCAAAATAATGATCATTTAGTTGTTGATATCAAATAAGGAAGATCTTGCTCATCACAGTGATTTCTCATTTTACATCTGTGTCATATTATTCATAAATCACATTAAAACAGAAATTAAGGTATGGGGAGACAGCTTCTAGAAAATGCTCAACCATTTTATAATAAATAAACTTAAGCCCTCACCCACTGACTCCTGCCCTACCTGTAACCTCTCTCTCCCCCCCTCCTACCACCCTCCCACATTTGACAGCTACCTCCCTACTGTCACCCTACCTTACCCCCCACACAATTTCCTCTTCTTCTCTACCTCCCACTCCTACCAAGCATCCTTAATGGATCAACCCCTCCCTCCTGCTTCTTGACAATGCTAACTCCTGGCTGCTCACTCTGGTCTCACTTCCTTGCTAGGAAGATAATTATTTTTATAAAAAATTGTCAGTGTTATTCATTACACTACTTACCTTAATTTAGCACTGTAAATATTCTGTACTTAATTAGTTAGCCATTTTTAAACACTTTGTATATAGTATTTGATCAATGTTTTACTAGCTGTTTCTCTTATGTATCTGTTATACTGAAGTGGAACTGTTGTAAAAGAGCTCCAAGCTCAAAAGTTGTTTATCTGAGACAATAAATAATTACTTAATTAATTAATTAATAAATAAATAGTTATCACAGCAAGCACTGCCAATAATAAGAACATAATACATCCCTTACCAAAATAGTCCAGCACTAAGCACAGCATACTTCTTCCTATTTATGATGTTAAATCAGGTATATCAGTGCAGGAAAACAATGTTTATTTCTTTCAGCAAGATTTAAAGCAAGTTGAAAAATATAGCAGTCAGTAATGCTAACAAGAGATCCTGCCTGGTGGCACTGAGGATTGAGGCGCTGGATGCCATACCTCATTGCACACCAGCGACTGAGGTTCGGGAACAGACTCAGACAGACGGAAGTCAGCAGGGGAGGGAAGAAATTGAGTGTCCGTAGGACTGCTCTCCCTTCCTGGGGGAGGGATTTGATGATGTGCTGCCCCAGAGCAGCTCCTGGCAGTGGCCAGGGGCGATGCAAAACTCGCAGTGCAAAAAGCAGATGCTGGGGACAGAGCAACGGCATGCATCGGTGCTCCTCACCATGGACACCATTGCATGTCCACACTCTGCAGGGGAGAAAATGCAGAAAAACCCTCTGGGGCACCAAGAGATACTGTAGACCCCAGGAGCATACCCACATCACAATGCTGGCCCATGCACCCAGGACTGCCACGGCTGACCCAGCGATGAGGAAGGTCCCTCTAATTTCAGAAAGAGACACCATGGAAGGGCAGACCCTCTCCCGAAGGGTGATCCGGTGTGGGGGTTGGAACTACCAGAGTTGCTTGGGGGAGTGCCTGGGGGAAGCAGCGGCTTGGGCTGGAAGTTAGAGGAAGCAGCTGAGTGGGTACTCTTGAAGTGTGCCTGAGGCCCAGAGAGAATAAATAAAGTATATATATAAAAAAAGTATGTTAACAAGATTGGCTGACAACAACAGCACTGGTCTAATTTTATTTTATGTTGTTATTTTTGTCAGTCTCCATGTTTTAATTGGGGAGGGGTTAGCACTGTGTTTAGATAGTTTAGTATAATAATTATTGTCATTGTTATACTCAAACTCCTTCCAAGTGGTGCTCAGAGAACCCATCAGGTCTGACTTAAACACTGCCAAAAGCCGTGTTCTTTCATGAGCTTCTCTAAAAAAAAAGCTTGGTGGTTCCAAGTATAACTATTTAATTTTCCTTTTCTTATGCTTTTCAGCTTGTGTTTATACCCCATTACAACTTCTGAGACTAAGCCACATCTGCGGCCAACTCGTGTGCACCACAGCAGCCGGCTTCCTGTGTTCACAATATGCTAATAAGACCTGCCAACTAATGGCAGAGGTTGGCAGAGCTCATTAGCACAATAACAACAGAGGAAACCAGTGTGCATGAGATGGCCACAGGCATGGCTTGGTCTTCAAGTTATGGTGTGGTATAAAAACAACATGAAAAGCTTAGAAAAAAGAAAAAAGTATAGTTAGACTGGTAATAATACTTTTTTTTTGTTTGTTTTTGTTTTTGGTTTTTACAGCCACTCATTAAAGAAAAGGCTTTTGTGCACTTTTACTTGAACTGTTTTCCCCAGATCCTATCAGTTTATATATTGGAAATAAGAAATAACCATACACTCAAATATATGAACAAACACACACCCATAATACCTTGCTGGTACACCCTATTGTACCAGCTAAAGACAGAAGTGTCACTTTACCAGTGTCTCAGCTTCCAAGGTAATAAAAGCATGAAATGTAGGCTACACACTCACATGTAAACACACACACACACAAATACACACACACACACACTCTCTCACAGATTCCCTGCCATCAGCTACTCTTGCCGCCACCACGGTATAGTCGGTAGTTCTTCCCCATATCCCAGTCTGTAGTCTTTCCCTCATATCACAATTGGTAGTACTCTTTCCAGAGCCAGTTAGTAGCCTTTTCCTCCACAGCCTAATTGGTAGTCCTACTCCTTTTAAGAGAATAGTCTCAGTAGCCTTATATAGCCTAGTAGAGAGACAAGACCTGAAAGTTAAATAGCTTCTGGGCCTAATGATACAGGTCATGGTGGCTAGTGCACACCAGTCAAATCAATCCCCCACAATAGCTCAGTTGGCAGCACCCCCACCCACAGCCAATTTAGTAACTCAACCCATCTGTACAGCCCATTCAGAAGCTCTACCCACTATTACAGCCAAGTCACTATCATGCATCTCCCCCAGAAGTCAATCAACAGTGCTCTCCTGTCCCTCAGGCCAACCAGTAGTACTCACAATCCCCCATAGCAACAGTAAGTTTATAGCTCTCCACACCTCCACAGACCAGTCAGTAGCCCTGGCCATCATCACCATAACCCAGTAAGTAGCCTTCCCACTACCACAGCTGGGTCAGTAGCCATCTCTCCCACCCCCACAGCCCAGCTCACAAATCTATAATAAATAATAGGTAATGGATCTCTTACTTGAGTCTTAGACAGCATGCAGTACAGGTCTTAATAGGATGATTTCACAGAGGATCTTTAGTTCTTTGGGGAGAAAATAAGGCAGATACTGTAGGATAGGTTGAACATATAACAATACTTATCTGGATCAAAGGGTCAGTTTCCTGTCAGACCTATAGAATTAAAGGAACAAATGGTTTAGTATGGGGAAAACTAGTAGCAAGAATACAAACTGAGCAGAGAGGTACAAAAGTGGCACAAGACGAGCAGAGAAGTTAAGAAAAATGTATTTCAGAGAGGAAAATACAGATGGAAAAGTCATAGGAAAAGAAAAAATAAAACACAAGATGGACTTAAGGGAAATGCATTATAAAGTGTTGTTGGGATGGGGGGACTCAGAACAGTCCCCTTAGTGCTCTGAGGTGACTTAGTGACTAGTAATACTAAAGGTACCCATATTTGAAAAGGAAAGCACGTCAGATAAAGTCATCAATGTCCACAGTTAAATAAAGAAATTCATTATTCTTGAAAAATGAATATAGAATGTCCTCAGAATAGAACTCCTGGAGTGCAGCAGTTATGTGTGGGTGATAACGGAGCAGCCAAGAGAGGAAACACTGTGGGAAAATCCTATGTGTTCAGATGGGCTTAAGTAAGCAATAATACCCGACAGGGTGGGCAGTATTGGCCAATGCGCGGACCGCCCAGGGCGTAATGAGGAATATACCAGAGGAGGAGGAATCTTATAGGCCCTGGAAGGTCCGGTATTGGCCAATACCACCCACCCTGGAGGGTATTATTGCACTTAGAAAATGGGAAAACAGTTTGAAATAATATACTGACACAGATTTTTAACTTTGCAAAACAATTTGTTGATTTTTATTTAACATTTCTACTCTAGGACAGAAAATAGTCCATACAATTGAAAATGCATTGCAATATTGCAATAAATCTAGTATTTAAAATTAGTTTATAGTTTTCAAATTGACTAAATATAGTATTGCAATGCATTTTCAATTGTACAATTAAACAGGCAGTACTTAAATACTACATTTATTGCATGTTATTTGTTGTAGGTGAACAGTCCGACTGGCCGTTTAAATTTGTACAAAATTACTCATTGACGTGCTTACGCTCTGATGAGCTGTCACGTACTCATTTGTGTTTACATTGGGTTTTGTTCACACGGTTGCGATTCTCAGGAACTTGCTGATTTTTTTTTTAAATTCATGCCAAAACCTGTAGTGAGACCGAGGATGGAGTTTTTCATGTTTAGAAAAGGGACACAAAAATTCCTGATACTGGCTTTGTGTCAATAGAAGGTCCCGATTATTAACTTCTCTCACAGAAGACATGCGCTGATGGAGAGGACTGGTCTGTGGAGATTTATCATAGGTAGGCTGCAAAATCTATTTTCTTTATACCTTTGCTTGCAGTCTTTCCTATTGGAGACTCCATGGTTAATAGGACCCTGCTGGTGTTTTAGTACTGGCAATGTAAGGCTGTGTGAGTCGGAGTGCTCAGGAGTGTGGCTAAAGCTCCGGTTTTCATGTTTGAAGCCTGACTTCGGACATGTCCAGCAGTTCTGCCTGCCTGTCTTCTTTTTGTTTATATTTATTGCAAGGGATGTGTCTGAATATGCAATGCAGATACTGGATTACCCTGCTGTGAGATTACGGCCTGAAGATATATTGGAGACTGGTGTGACATGCAGCATTGTGTGGCAATGATTTATGCCTGGCTTTTCTGACAGGGAAATGCAAGCATTACTATTCTGAAATGTTGCCCCTTTGATCTAGGAGAGAGGAGCGACAGCTAGGGAGGACACAGTTGTAGGCTGATGGTGTAGGGGATGTGCTAGTGGCTTGCGATCATTCCGGTTATTGTGTTGTTTTTTTTAAATTGCCAGACAGTTGATAAACTTCATGGGAGGATATGATGATTCACGGCTATGCGTGTTGTACAAATGGTGGCAGGTTGGAATATTTTCATTTGGATTTGTCCAATAGGGAAGCAGGGTGGGTGCTGTGATAGCTCAGTTGGGTGAAGGGACACTGTGGCCTGGATCTCGTTGTTAGGTGGGCATCTATTGTCTGATAGATGCCCACCTAAAGATGTGTGTCAGCCAATCAGATGAGGGGATGTACTTTGATCATTTTCTAATTAGTAAATAAACCTGCTGGAGGCAGGATTGGGAGCATGGTGGAGCCCTGAAGGAGAAGTAATCAAGGCTCCCATCACTTGGGACCCTCCAGGACAGCAGAGCCCTGCTGCATCGAGATAGATCAGGGCTCTCGCTCATCAGGGGCCTCTGGGACAGCCACTTTCAGTGGCAACAAAGTAGATTGGAGGTCCCACTCTTTGGGGGCCCCAGGATAGCCATTCCTGGTGGCATCAAAGTAGAGTGGGGCCCCCATTCTTATGGAGCCCCCAGGACAGCCAAACCCTGTACATTGAAGTACACTGGGGCTGCGGGTGTTGGGGAGCACATAGGACAGCCTTGCCTGCTGGTATCAAAGTAGATCAAGGCTGCTGCTCCTTAGGAACCCATGGAACAGCCACACCAGTGACATCGAAGTATATCAGTGTTCCCAATCCTCGGGAGGCAGATCCAGGGGTCATGATAATGGTGAGGCAGAAGGAGCCCCAAAACAGAATGAGGTACACGTGGTTTGTCCCAGATCTCACTTCCTATGCCATAACGCTCGATTCCCCTCCAAGAAACTTGTTCCATTTGGCAGCCCTGCCAATAAATAATTATTGACACTGGTAATTACTGCCACTGACCTTCACATACTGTATTCAACTACTGGCATTTAGAGAGATACCACCTGGTCTGAACTCCTGACAACAACTCAGGAAATGACCACGATTTTATCAAAATGACCATGATTTTAGAGGACATTACTGGAGCAGGTCCTGCTTTGTTGTTTCACTCCTGTGTGAATGTGATTGATTGAGGACCAACCAGACCAAAGTCGCAGATGTGGAATGATGTGGCCATCGTGAGTCTTTGTCAGGATTTCAGACAGGATGGTGTCACATTGGTAAAGTAATTAGCTGCTGTCATCAGAAAGGGGTGTGGAGGTTCAAGCAACTTGAGTTGGGTGGGACACCAGTGGTGTAATTAAGCACTGACTGCCAGTAAATCAATTAACTGTGATCAGTGGGAATGAGCTCACAGAGCTGTAGGGAGATTTAACAGCCAGGCAGACTAAACACCTGTTGGCAGGAAGGAGTCATCAAGGAGGAGAGTTAAAAAGCATTTTAGCTGCTTGACATACCTCTCAAGTGTCCCTCATTACGAGGGACATCCTCATTTTGCCCCTTAAAATTGCTGTGTCCCTCATCTGTCCCTAATGAAAAAGGTGCTACCCACAAAGAGAATGCGCTAGAAGTTCAGACTTTAAAGCAGACACTCTTAATATTCTAAAATACTAAATGCAAAATAAACTTTGTACAAGTAAACACTATGGTTTTCATAGTGTTCTGAGCTTTTATCTCCATGTTTGAGGATGTGGCCCTCATTCTGAGGGTCTGTGTCCCTGATAGTCCCTCATTTTGAGTGTCCAAAAATGTCCCTGTCCCTCATTTCCATGACAAAAGGTTGAGCGGTATGCTGCTTGATGGGCAGAATCATCTCATACAACTGTGACTGGAGAGGCTTTATCTTTTCATACGTGAGAAGCTTCTGCCCATCAGCAGCCTTTGCAGCAGCCTTGCCAGGACTGGATGTGCAAATTCTACACCTCCTGCAGGCTTAGCTGCATTGGCTGCTGACAGCATATGACTAATCTGGTAAACTTCTGCCCACAGCAGTGCCAATATGTTTGCTTTGTGGATGCATGCAAGTAAACTTAAAAAGATTTCTATAGGATTGTGCAAAAATGTTATGCAGCTATTCTGTTGACATGAACACTGTATTTTATTATTCATATTTATTATTTGGTGCAAGCAAATCTGTAGCAATGTAACATTTGTAACTCCACCAGGTGACCAGGGTTATTCTCATTGCCACTCCTTGACTCCCTTAATTCTATTGCGCCCCACACTCCTCTCTGGTCCTTTCATGCATGAAATATAAAAATCTCACGCCCTACCAGCACCTCGTACCATCATCACCATCTTTTGCATCAACCGTCCCCCATCCCAATCAGACCTGTCCTGTCCCAAAAGTCTCTTTAAATGTTTTCAAGACCTCGATCCATGCTATGTAAGTTTAAGGGTGGCAAAACATGGTGCAATACCCAGTGGGAATATTTATTTATTTAATTAGCATTTGTTAACTGGGTGATAGCTTGCAGGAGATAAAGATTTTCCCATTACAAGAGTAGCCTGAGTGTTGAAGGTGGTTGCAAACACAGAATACAAGTATATTATGTAAAACAAACCAATTGAGTTGTGATATTTTTTTGTTAGAGGTGTCTGTCTCCAACCCATCTTTACTGCTGACATGACAGGAGTTCCAGTGAGCATCTGGCAAGCTGCAAGCCCCTCCCCACCTGACACTGCCCATAACTGCCGTCAGCCCTGTATATTATGGGTCAAAGTCCCTGTGACAGTTGCACCTATCTTATTTCCTAAGCTGCTGGTAGTCAAAGGGAACAGTCAACACCAACAGCACCACACTCAAATATGGGGCTGGTCCCAATGCACACTTTGAGTACAGAAACATTAAGGTTTACTTACTGTTTACTGTAGTATAGTACATTGTATCAGATTAATTTTGCGTAGCTCTAGGCTGGCATCTTCTGTTACTACAAATTCCAGAATCTCTTCTAATTGACATCAGAACACTAGTCAGCAGTTTGAAGATTCAATAGCCTGTGGTACATGTTTGAATGTATATAAAATCTGATCTTTTGTTTGCTGGTCCTGCTGTCCTTTCTTGGTTATGTACAGTCACAGAGGACAGCACTTAACTCCTGGAGAAAAGCAGACCCATAAAATATCTGGTAGAAGATTATAAAATCTCCAACATACACTGCAGACTATTAAATCTCACACTGCTGCCTTCTGCTCTGATGTCAGTTGCAGGGGATTCAGGAATTTGTAGTAACAGAAGACGAGAGCCTAGAACTAAGAAAAACTAGTCTGATACAATCTAATATACTACAGAAACATAGAAACATAGAAATTCACAGCAGATAAGGACCACCTGGACCAACTAGTCTGCCCATTTTCTTTACCTACTGTAATACCACAGACCCTACTTTATCTCCAGCATAGCCCTCCCTTCCCTAACCCTTAAACATAGAAACATAGAAGTTGATGGCAGATAAGGACTGTCCAGACCATCCAGTCTACCCATTTCACGATCCATTTTTGAAATCAAGGACCCTAAATGATCCTTGGTTTATCCTTTCCTTCCTATTTGTAGGGTACCTTTATTTCTATCACATGAATTTGTGAATTCTTTAACTACTTTTGCTCCCACGACCTCCACTGGGAGGCAGTCCCGAGTGTCCACGACTCTTTCTGTGAAAAAATACTATGTCATGTTGCCCCTAAGACTATCCCCCTCCAGTTTCATGTCACTGCTCCTTGTTCTTGAACATCTCTTTTTTGAAAGATGCTACCCTCACTCACCTTGTTTATACCCTTGAGGTACTTGAATATTTCAATCATATCCCCCCTCTCTCTCCTCCCCCCCTGGGAGTACATATTGAGTTCCCTCAACCTCTCCTCATAGGGCTTGTCATGCAGCCCTTGTACCATCTTTGTAGCCCTCCTCTGGACTGCCTCCATCCTGTCAATGTTCTTCTGGAGATGTGGTCTCCAGAACTGGACACAGTACTCCTGCTGTGATCTCACCAGTGACCTGTAGAGTGGCATAACTACCTCATTTTTTCTTCTGGTGATACCTCTCCCTATGCATCCCAGCATCCTGTTGGTCTTCCCCACAGCCTTCTCAGATTGCTTGGTCACATTTAGGTCATCGGAAATAATTGCCCCCAGGTCCTGTTTCTGCTTTGTGGCTGCCAGTACCTCCCTCCCTTTCCTGTATTCCTTCCATGGATTTTTTTGCCCCAAGTGCATGATTTTACACTTCTTTGTGTTGAATCCAAACTGCCACACCCTTGACCACCCCCATAGTATGCTAATGTCCTTTCTCATTGTGTCCACCCCCTCTGGAGTGTCTACCCTGTTGCAGATCTTTGCATCATCCACAAACCGGCATACTGTACTTTTCTTTCAAAACCCTTTGCGATGTTGCTTATAAATACATTGAAGAGAGCTGTCCCCAGTACCATCTCCTGTGGCACTCCACTGGTTATGTCTCTCTCCACAGATTGTGCTCCATTTATGATCACTCTTTGTGACCTGCCACTCAGCCAATTTCTAATCCAGTTTACCACTTCAATGCCCAGTCCCAGACTATCTAGCTTATGTAGCATCCTCCGATGTGGGACGGTGTCAAAGGCCTTGCTGAAATCCAGGTGGGCCACATCCATTGCCCCATCCTGATCCACCTGTCTGGTGACCCAGTCAAAGAAATCAATTAGATTTGTTTGACAAGACCTTCCTGTTGTAAGCCCATGCTGTCTTGGGTCCTGTGCTGTGCTAGATTCAAGAAATAACATAATCCTGTCTTTTAGGAGTTACTCCACTACTGTTTCCACCATTTGGGTCAGGCTGATTGGCCTGTAGTTGCCTGCCTGCCTCCTCTCTGCTTCTACTTTTGTGGAGTGGGATCACATTTGCCCTTCTCCAGTCCCCTGGGACCTCCCTTGTCTCCAATGATCTGTTGACTAAGGTGGTTAGTGGTTCTGCCAGTACACCTCTAAGTTCCCTTAATATTCTGGGGTAAATGCCTTCTGGCACAATTGCTTTATCCTTTTTCAATTTCCCTAAGTTCTTCCCACACTCTTTCTACCATGAAAGGATTGGTGTCCCCAACTCTTCCTTTGATACCTTTATTGCTGAGCTGTGGAATTTCACCTTCCCCTTCTTTGGTGAACAGTGAGCAGAAGTATTTGTTGAGTATTTCTGCTTTTTCTGTATCTTCATCAGAACACCCTCCTCCCTCCTCTTTTATTCTGACCATCCCGTTCCTAGTCTTTCTTCTCACCCTAATGTATCTGAAGAAAGTTTTGTTGCCTTTCTTTAAGTCCTGGGCTATTTTTTCCTCTGTTTGCACTTTGGTACACCTGACTGCCCTCTGGCCTCCATCTGCTTCTCTAGGTAATATGGCCTGTCTTCCCCCATTTGTATTTCTTTGTGTTTCCTGAAGGCTATTTGCTTAACCTTAACTTTCCCAGCTACTTGGAAAGGGACCTGGGGGTAGTCATATCGGATTACCTAAAGGTGGGCAAGCAATGTGAGAGGGCAGCAAGGAGGGCTGGGGGGATACTGGGATGCATAGGGAGAGGCATCACCAGTAGAAAACAGGAAGTTATTATCCCTCTGTACAGACAGCTGGTCAGACCCCATCTGGAGTACTGTGTGCAGTTCTCGAGACCCAATCTCCGAAAGACATAGACAGGATGGAAGCTGTCCAGAGGAGGGAATTAAATGGTGCAGGGTCTGCACCGGAAGACATATGAAGAAAGACTTAAGGAGCTTAATATGTATAGCCTTGAGGAAAGGAGGGAGAGGGGGACATGATAGAAACTTTCAAGTACCTCAAGGGAATCAACAAAGTCCAAGAGGGTAGCATCTTTCAAAAAAAGAGGTGAGCAAGAACAAGGGGGCACAATTTGAAGATAGAGGGGGATGGCTCAGAGGTAATTTAAGGAAGTATTTTTTCACAGAGAGGGTTGTGGATGCATGGAATGGCCTTCCGGAGGAGGTTGTGGAGTCAAAAACAGTGGTCGAATTCAAGCATGCATGGGAAAGTCATAAGGCAATTCTAGGTGGAGGGGGTAGGAAGAAGTAGGCTACTGGTTAACTAGGATCTGCAGCTTATCCATTAGGTAGCGAAATGGGCAGACTGGGTGGGCCAAGCGGTCCTTATCTGCCATCAAATTCTATGTTTCTATGTTACTTCCCTCAAGAACCATAGTGACCTCTTCTTTCTCTTGCTCTTTTATTGTAATTTGACACATGTGTTAGTTGCTTCTGTTATGGCCTCTTTGAGAAATGCCCACTGCAGTTCCACGACCTCGCCATTGCCTTCTTTTACTATAGCTTTGTTAAGACATTCCTTCATTTCATTCAAAACAAAATATTGCTTAGGCCAAACCTAAGTATTTTAAACAATGCCAATATAAAAATTTAAAGAATCCAAGGAAATGCTGATAATCTTTCTGGCACCTATATAGTCCTCAAGAAGATAGATGTATAAAAGTATAAAAGTTGGTGAAGATTTGATATTAAATAGTATAGACATGCCAGACTGTTTTAATGATTTTTTCATTTCTAAAACATCTTGTGCCAGGAGTAGAGAGATGGATAGAAAGGGAAAGGGTTATGTTAGTGACCTTTTCTTTGGGATGGAGAGAAGTCCTACTTTAAATTCTCTAAGATAGATGAACAGGAGGTTTTAAAACTACTATTGAACTTGAAGGATGGAAACTTAGAAACATAGACACATAGAAGTTTTCAGCAGATAAGGACCACAAAGCCCATCCAGTATGCCCAGTTTTTCTACCTTACAAATGTGCCATAGGCCTTTACTCTGTCAATGACATATCTATTCATACTCATCTGTATTGCTCCCTTATGCCTATCACATGCCTATTTGAAGCCCTGCACTGTATTCACATCAACCACTACCCGAGGTAGGCCGCTCCATGCATCCACCACCCTTTCTGTAAAAAAGTACTTCTTCACATTACCCATTAATTGGCCTCCCTCTAATCTCATGCAGTGTCCTCTCATCCTGCTATTTTTCTTATATTGAAACATGTTAGAATATTTCTCCTTGTTAATGCCCTTAAGATGTTTGAATGTTTTGATCATATCACCTTTCTCCCTCCTTGCTCTAGGGTATACGTATTGAGCTCCATTAATCTGTCCTCATATGTTTTCTGATGCATTCCCTGCACCATTTTGTTTGCCCTTCTCTGGACTGCCTCCATTTTGTTAATGTCCTTGTGCAGGTGCAGCCTCCAGTACTGCACACAGTACTCCAGATGGAGCCTAACCAGTGTCTTGTAAAGAGGGATTATTAACTCCTCTTACAACTTGTGATGCCCCTACTAATACACCCCAACATCCCTCTAGCCTTACCTATTGCTTTAGTGGTCTGCTTGGATGATTTCAGTTCACCTGTGATGATGATGCCCAAGCCTCTTTCTTCCCTTGTGAATGCCAGGAACTCCCCTCCCAACTATAGGTAGCTTCAGGGTTTCTCTTCCCTATGTGTATGATCTTGCACTTCTTTGTGTTAAACCCCAGTTGCCACTCTTCCGACCATTTTGCCAGTTTTTCCAGATCTCCTTTCATTCTGACCACCCCATCTGGATCATCTATTCTGTTGCAGATCTTGGTGTCATCTGCAAACAGGCAAACCTTACCCTCTAGTCCATCTGCAATGTCACTGATGAAGATATTGAAGAGGACTGGCTCCAGGACTGATCCCTGAGGTACCCCACTTATGATTTGCATCTTTTAGGACCCAATACCATTTACCACCACTCTCTGTTTTCTGCCCACCAACCAGTTGGTCACCCAGTTGACCAACCTATGACCCACCCCAAGCCTACACAGCTTATTAATCAATCTTCTATGCGGAATAGTATCGAAAGCTTTTCTGAAGTCAAGGTAGGTGAGATCAACTGCACCCCCTTTGTTTACTACTCTGGTTAACCAGTCAAAGAAATCTATGAGATTAGTATGACAGAACCTTCCCGTTGTAAACCCATTCTGTCATGGATTCTGTGCTCCTATGGAGTCCAGGTTAACTATCCTTTCCTTAAGGAGTGCCTCCATAATTTTGCCCACTACTGGGGTATGACAGACTGGTAAGTAGTTCCCTGCCTCCTCCCTACTGCCACTTTTGTGGAGCAGGATCACATGAGCCCTTCTCCACTTTTCTGGGACCTCTCTTGTGCTCAGAGACTCACTAAACAGTTCTGCTAATGGCTCTGCTAGTTCCACCCTTAGCTCCTTTAGTACCCTGGGATGTATGCCATCAGGTCCCATTGCCTTGTCCACCCTGAGCCTGGTGAGCACTTGTAGGACCCTTTCTTTTGTGAAGGGACTTGTGCAAACCTCCCTCCCCCCTGTGTCCATGGTGCTGAACTGTGGGCCCTGCCCTACCTTCTCCTCAGTAAATACTGAGCAGAAGTATATATTAAGGATATATGCTTTTCTTTGGTCCTCCTCAACACACTCCCGCTTATCCCTATTGAGCTTACCAATACCCCCTCTGGAATTTCTCCTTTCACTAATGTATCTATGGAAAGTCTTGTCCCCTTCTTTTACTGTTCATGCTAGTGTTTCCTTGGTTTGGGCATTTGCCTGCCTTACTGCCTTCCCTGCTTCCCTTTGGGAAGTTTGGCATGCCTCCCGAGCTTCATCCACTGCATTCCCTTAGATTTCCTGAATGCCAACCTTTTGGCTCTGATCTTTTCTGCTACTGTTTTTGAGAATCAGAGTTGTTTCCTCCTTCTTTTGCTCTTGCTTTTCTCTCTAACACAGTGGGATGCTGCTTCATGTATTGCATCCTTAATGCTTGCCCACTTTGCCTGTACCCCCTCACCTGTTTTTTCTTCTTGCTAGGGCTAGCTTAACTCTGTTGGCCATCTTATCAAAGTCAGCTCCTCTGAAGTCCTTATATTTTTGCCTTGGAATGGGATGATTTAGTTCTATTGGCCAAATTGAACCATACCATGTGATGGTCACTGGCCCCATGGTGACCTTCAACCTGGAGATCTGTGATCCTTTCCCCGTTAGTCAGTACTAGAGCCAGGATAGCTCTGTTCCTTGTGGATTGTTGTACCAATTATCTAAGGCCCTCCCCCTGTGAGGAATCCATTATGTGTCTAGTTCTGGTTAATATTCCTGTTGGTATTGACCAATCTTTACCTGGCATGCTAAAGTCACCCATTAGCAGCACCTCCCCTTTAGCTGTCATGTTTTATATATCTTCTAACAGTATTGTGTCTATGTCATCCCCCTGGTCTGGAGGCCTGTAGCAAACCTAGTTCATATGGTTGTCCCATTTCCTGTTTCCAGGGTGACCCACAGTTCTTCTGGCTCCTTATGTGCATTCTGAATTTCTGTAGCTTTGATATCTTCATTTACATAAAGAGCCACTCCACCACCCCCCCCTTTTTGCACCTCAGTCTCTTCTGAACAGTACATAGCTGGGTACTGAAGTCTACCAAGTGTGGTAACTGGTGAACCATGTCTTGCTAATGGCTACTATGTCCAGTTTATCCTCTGTCATTGTTGTCTGCAGGTCTGAGTTCTTGCTCCCAGACTGTGGGCATTTGTGTACATGAATTTCCATTGGTCAGATTTCGGTGCGTTAGTTGTTGGGCGAGGTCTGGCATTTCCCCTGCATGTTGTATGGGGAGCCAGACCAATTTTCTTTCCTGATGATGCAAATAAACTACAAACATGCTGAAATCTTTTTTGATTACTAGCTGAGGGGGGAAGGGTGTTGTTTCCATTTGATGTATCAGGTACCCCATGTATCCCCATTTTCTAGTTTAAATATCCTGCAAAGAAATCTAACTTTTACTCCAATGCACTGAATCCCTCCTTAGTCAGATGCAGTCCATCAAATTTAAAGAACTTTTGCTCCCCTAACTGTTGCCAGTTACCTACAAATTTGTGTCCTTTTTCCTGGCACCAGCCCTTGAGCCACATGTTTAGCTCCCCTAGGTCCCCTTCTCTGTCCTTCTGTCCCATCTACCCCCTCTTCCAGACTAGCAGGATCTCAGAGAAGGTGATGCCGGAAGAAATGGATGACAGTTTGTCTCCCAGCCTGGTCAGGTGTTGCTTGGTCTCCACAACTGATCAGCTGGAGAGATTATTAGTCCCTATGTGTACCAGGACGTCAATGTTTTCTCCTGCTTCATGCACAGTTTTAGCAATGTGGTCAGTGTCTCTCCACACTGACGTACTTGGGAGAGATCTGACCATTATCCCCCCTCCAGAGGTAGGTATCAGCTCCCTGAATTATGGAATCTCCTATGGTCAGAAGTATTTTGGATTTCCTTTTTGCTTTTTTTTGTTTTAGTCCCTGTTTTGGGTGAGTTTTGTAGGGCTAGCTCCTGTGCTGCAGTGTCCTGCTCTGCAGTGTCCTCTGCGCCTTTGTTTGATTTTGGAGATAGAAGCAGATACCTGTTTGCAGTTTTTATATGGTTCGCGGAGGTGATACACTGGGGAGCACTGAGTGATGTGGCACCCAATTTGCCCCTTCTAATCACCTGCCAATCTACTGGATCAACTACCCTCTGCTGTCGAGGTGCTTCAGTTGAATGTTGGGGAAATGGTGAGCAGTTCTTGTAATATATTTCCTCCTGAATATGCAATTTGAGGTGTGCAATCCCTGCCCATGTTACCCAAAGCTGAGCCCTTAGATGTCTGATGGTCCAGCATGTAGGGCAGCATCCTAAATTCTATATAATTGCTCTATTGAAAAGTGTCCCACAGTACCTGCAGTTAATAATACCCATTTAATTTGAGTTGCTGAGTTTATAACCTGGTCCCAGTAATTAGAAGGAAAATGGAAGCAAAGGATTTTTTTATTTGTTTGTTTGTTTGTTTTTGTATAACTTTTTATAACAAGTTAAATTAATTGTGCCCCTGTAAGTGAGGTTACTGTGTGGATACCCCTCTGATCCTCCCCTTCCTACTTTGCTACAGGAAATGTCATGACTGTGTTACTCTATAACAGAATTGTAGTACGGGTTGGTTGGGAATGGTGGTGGGTGGCTGGGCCCTTCCCCTGCTGAAAAGGAAGAACCATGAATGAAAGAAACAAGGCGGTAAGAGCAGAAACAATCAACCAACAACAAATGCAGTCGTTATCCCTTAGTCTGTATCTCATATATGCTCCTGTAATTAGCCCTGAAAGCTTAGCCTAATGATAGATAAAAAAGTCACAAAACCTGTAAGCACCACCTGTAAAAATTTCACAGAACATATACCCTGTAAAAAAGCACTTTGCTACAAAGAAAAAATAAAGCAGTAAAAAGGTAATAACACCTGTAAGCACAACCTGCAGAACACTTTAACAGAAGATATACCTTGCAAAAAAACAAGTTGAATCAGAGAAGATTACAGCAGTAATCTGTAAGCATAAAACAGTGACAAACCTGTAGGCACACCCTGTAATAATGCAGCAGAAAGTACACCCTGCAACAGCAATTTGAATCAGAGAACAAAAAAAGCAGTAAAATGTAAGCAAAAAACAGTAACAAAACCTATGAGCACAAATGAAAATAGTAAAACACAGTAAATCTGCCTAGCCAAAAGAAGCCTTAATCTTTTCCTTGCTCTGATAATGCTGTTCCTTGGTCTATCCTTACTAGCAAACCTGGAAGAAAAGAGCTCAGGTGAAGCTAGGTACCTTTTCCAGCAAACCTGGGACAAAAATTTTGAAAACAAAAAAAAAGGCCTAGCACAGACCCTTGAGGGACCCCTGCCTTAACCTCCCTTGGTTATTTCTACCTTACTTAAATAATCTGCTTCTTACTTAAAGGGCCTGTTAACTGGTTTGTTTAATATTTCTTTAGAACAAGGTAAAGTACCTGCTATATGGAAGGAATCTACTGTAATACCTCTCTATAAAGGGGGAGATAGACTTGTTTTGTCTAATTACAGGCCTATTTCCTTTTTGTCCGAGGTTAGCAAGCTTCTGTAAAAATATGTTCTTCAAAAATTGCTTTTTTTTCTAGAAGAGCAAAATTTGCTAATAGATCAACAACATGGTTACAGAGGCGACCAATCCACTGTGACGGTGCTGGCCGGGTTCACAGATGCTGTACTGGTGGCTACCGAAGCTGGAAGAGCCACCACTGCAATCTTCGTGGACCTGGCCGGTGCCTTCAATACAGTGAATCATGAAATACTACTTTATAAGTGAGGGAGCTTGGGAATTAACCCTTGCTGTGACGTGGACTGATATATCAGTCCAGATTTCCTATATGTTCTAATTCTGTTGGTAGTCTAATGGTTAAAGATGTTCAACATGATTGGTTTAGGATCTGCTTGTCAAATTGCATTCAAAGAACAAGAATCCATTGTTTTACATCACAGCCAAGGGAGATTAAGGCTGGAGTCCTTCAAGGGTCTGTGCTAGGCTCTCTTTTGTTTTTAATTTTTGTAAATGATCTACCTCACCCCTTTACTATTAAAAACATTACATTATATGCTGATGATACCATTATTTAGGATTCAGGAACAAATAGTCATGATATTCAGGTTTCCCTTCAAAGTAAATATGATGTTTTTGTAAATTGGATTCAGTCAAATGAAATGGTGATAAATTAAACTAAAACAAATGTAATGTTATTTGATTCCTCACAGAGGCTTCAAGAACTAGATCCCATTCAGATAGTGGGAGCTGGCAGCCTTCCCCTTCCTTTGGTTACATCATTTAAATATTTGGCCATTTATTTAGATCAGAACCGTAGTATGGTTCCTCATATAGAAAAGTCAAGTAGTAAGAGAAATCAAAAACTTGGTTTCCTTTATAGAAATATCAATTATTTGACAGATGAGGCCCTGCATACCATAGCCAAGCAAATCATATTTCCAACTATGTACTATGGTAGTATTGTATTTGTGCACAGTAATCATTTATTTGAGTCCAAATATAAAATTATTTTTAATAACATTTGCAGGTTTGCTTTCCATGCCCTGTTTAGAACCCATCACTGCCAGTTACATGCAAATTTAGAGGTACTCTCTCTGGAGAGATGCCTAAAGTGCTTGGTAGCAAATTTTGTTTCAAAATATTACAAGTTCAATATTTTAAGAATAGCAATGGGGTATATAGTGCTTGTGTAACTTGTAGTACTTTTTGTGGATTAACTCTATTCCCACCCTTGAGTAGTAGGTCTGTAGGCAGTAATTTGTAGGGAATAAAAGGCCCAGGTGTAAGGGTGGGAAGAGCACTGAAGAAGGAGGAGGAGGAAGGGATGGTGGTGGATGAAAAACACTCCCTCAGCAAGGTAGGTGCGGATAAAGTAGGGCTTAAAAAGAGGTTGTGGAAGGAGCTATCCCCCACATTGAACCAAGGGCATAGCCCTCCCATTCAATGTTTGGGGAACAGCAATGGGTTATATAGTTTAGTGTAACTTGTAGTACTTTTTGTGGCTTTTATTTTATTCCCACCCTGGAGTAGTAGGTATGTAGGTAGTAATTGGTAGGGAATAGAAGGCCCAAAAAGATACTTCCTGCAGCTTAGAGAGTATGATCCCCTGGCACTGAGGAGAGTAAAAAACCCAAGGTGAATGAAACCTCTGAGAACCCATGGCAGGAGGTCTGCCTATTCTCTGGGAATACTAAATGGAGAAGGACCTAGGTTCAGGTAAACATAGCTAATTTACGGTTGGTGAGCTGCTTGGAGAGATGATGTTCCATCCTTGATCCATGGATGATGCTGATTGTATGATGATCCTGTGGTTGAAGAGTAGGTCTTCTGTATGAGTGATAGAAGCTGAAGTATGAAGTCAATCCAGCTGAAGGAGGGCAAAGGAAGTCCAATTTTCCAAGGTGATGAATGATGCTTGTCCCATGGAATTGCGGAACAGGTCCAGTTAAAGAAGGGCTAATGTAATCTATATTTCCAAGGTAATGAAAGATGCAAGTCCAAAGAGATTGTAGGGGCATAATATGTTGGGAGAGCATAATTTGATGGATATAAATCAGGCAATACACTGTGGCATTTGCAATGATTTGTAAATTTCTGGTGATGGCTTCAATTCATGCAAGGTTTGATGTGCAAAGCAGTCTGACAGTAAGGAATCGATTAGTAAGCAATAAGTCACAAAGTAAGCATCCCAGAGTGAAATGAGTAGAGGAGAGATTGGTTGATTGATGAGAGTAATGCCATAAGTGATTAGTAAATAAATAGAAGAAAAGTTGCGGAGCAGTCCAGATGGTACCCTAATGCATATAGGAACTGATTGGAAATTTAGTATGAAGGATGGATGGCTTCTTTGTTCATGAGATCTGTGACTTTATAAGTAAATGCTCTGCTAGTATGCTGACAAAAGTAAGCATGGTTATTTGTGTGGTGTGATTGTTTAGAAGATGCACTGTGGTGGCATGGTTGGTTAAGTATACAGGTAATTCGGATGCTGAAGTACTAAAAGAAGCTTGGAAGCAGATGTAATGAGTCAGTAAGCTGGACTGCCAGTGAGATCGATTAGTGCAGGATATTATAGAATCATGGTGCTACTGCAGAGTAATACTGAGTGGGATGGCTGAGTTAATGAAATTTGTCTGGACTGTATATGAATTGTGAGCTGGAATTTAAGAGAGCTAGTTCTCAGTGATGGCCTTTATGGCAGAAGTTAACTAAGGTAAATCGAGAAGAAGGGACTGAAGGTTTTGCTGGAACAGCTGTTGACCTGGATTCAGGTACTAGGTGAAAATGTGCAGATGAGTGAAGTGCAGAATAATGAAGTCCAGGAGCAAAACAATGATTTGGATGGTGTTGCACTAGTAATCAGCTAGGCAGTGGAGGTCCAATGTCAAATGTTCTGGAAGGTAGCTGGGAAATTCAAAAATGAGCAATGTCTGTTGAGACGTAGGAGTCTAGTAACTTGGTAAATAAAATGGTGTTGGAAGGCTAGGTTGAGAAGGAAAATAAATAATGTAGCTAGTGGAATAGGTTATCTTGCGAATCACGACATCCATAGAAGCAATGCTGGCAATTATCACAGAGCATAGCATGAGGAATTAAGTCTTTTCCATGTATGAGGATAGTCAGTGAGACAAGGCAGTCAGAGAAGTCATGGTGGTTGTATGGATGGGATTCAGGTTGTACATCGAATAGAGATAGAGAAAATCATCCTAATCTCCAAACTAATGGGATTTATGGAATGACTATGGGGGGCTGATTGGGCAATGTAAAACTCTATGATGGCATAAGAGTCTATGTGGTATGTTAGCCAAGGGATGTTATCTGACAGGAATATATCTCTGGAGTAATGAACACATGATCCAATGAGTAGTAGAAGGGCTGATAGAATGGCCAGAGTAGGAGTATGGGATGGATAATATGGAAAGCAGATAACTGGGTAGGAGTATGGGTCAGAATTAGGATACAAGGCCCAAAAGAGCCACAGCAACAGTATGAAGCCTGGAGCCAACAAGCCAAAGATGAAAGGCAGCCAGTCCAAATTGGAAGGAAGTCCGAAGTGGATCCTGAGGGACAGAATTAATAACCCAGAGAAAGTCACAGTCTAGGCGAAACCAGATGATGGCCAGAGCAGGAAGGTACAGGACTGGCCAAATCCACAGTGAACAGCAGCGAAATGCAGGAAGGCAGAAGCAAGGCATCAGACAAACATCCATGAAAGGCCAAGGAGCCAAGCCAAGCACCTTGAGCAACAGGAGTCCCATATCAGAGGAAGGCTAGAAACTACTAGGGAAAATGATGGAAGGTGCTGAAGCAATGAAGGACGAGGCCCCAAATCTGTAAATAAACCAAGTTTGTACGGCAGCCAGACAGGGACTGGCAGCAAAGAAGTCAATGAGGCAGTCATCCAGAAATGAGAGAGGGACATAACAGGCCAGCAGGGTCCATATGATGAGGGAAAGGAGGCCAAGGAAGCTATAGAATTAGGTCCAAGGAAAAGTAGGATGGTGAATGGAAGACAGTTAAAGCAGAAGGGTCCTGTGAATGAAGGGAAGTGGTAGACCAGCAGGATGAAGGCAAACAAGTTGATGAGGTCCAGGGTCCACTGGTCGAAGTCACAGGCTAAGCTAGGAGATGGAAGGCAGTTGCAGAGGAAAGACCCCATTCCCAAAGGGAAGCAGTGGTCTGAAGCCATGTTCCTGGAGGGAAGTAGGATCTGGGCAAAACCCTGATGACACAGGAGTTGGAGCAATAAACTATAGACCCAAGTACCTGACAGGAATGGCAGAGATGGATGGTGGTGACCTGAAGTAGAATGATGAGGGTACATAGAGTGGAAGAGTTTCATTCCCAAAGGGAAGTGGTAACTGGCAGGGGGTAAAGAAGGTAAGGTAAAAGTTCATAGATTGGAGACATGGCTCCCATCCCTAGTAGTCAGGGAGATCTAACCTGCACTCGATGCTGTCCAGCAGAGTTAGGGATGGAGGATGTCAAGTTGGTAAGCAGAATGTAGTTCCATTCCCGAAGGGAAATGGCACTTGTGTGTGGTACAGAAGGTAAGGTACAGCCTGTAGATTATAGGTATGGCTCCCATCCCTGGCAATCGGGGCGAGCTGACCTTCACTTGATGCTGCCAAGCAGAGTTAGGGATGGAGGATGTCAAGAGGGTAATAGGAGGAAGTGAACATAACAGACTCCCATCCCTGGTAGGCAGGAGAAGCCTACCTTCACTCAGTGCCTCAGAAGGTGCAAGTTAGGGATGGAGTCTGGAATACTGCTGGTGTGGGCTGGCGGGAGTGCAACGCAAATAAAGAGAGAGGAGAGGAAGACATCAAAGCAGGAATAGGATAATGAATTGGTGATGCGCAGTTGAAAATGTAGGTCTGGTAAAACACAAAAAGGTTGGAAATGAGATACAGATATGGATTAGTCATGGTAAACACAAACTAATATTAGCTGATGAGGTAAGCACTCAGGAGCATTCAGTGAGGAGCAAACTGGAGAATGGAGGAAGGATGAGGTAGCAAAATAAAGAGGAGAAGGTTCAGTATCATAGGGTATGGGAGATATGATAGGCGGAGTTCAGCCATGGAGAATGCAGTTGTGGTGTGGTCCTCTACACCCCCCCATACAGTGAAATCTGATAAGGCATCTGAATAAGGGACAAGTACTGCATTTGACAGAAGGTGGATCCCCTATACAGCTTCCCATTGACCGAAGGGTAAGGAGCTCAGTGCATCATGTGGATTCATGGCAGGAGCCGAGATGCCATTCAGATATCCTACCGATGGCTTGCACAGGTGCTACGGCTGAAGGGCTGCCTGCAGTCTAGTAAAGGGACATCCAAAGGATGCAAAGAAGTGCAAAGTAATGCACCTAGGAAACAAAAACCCAGAAGAAGAATGCACAATAGCAGGGGAGGTACTAACAACAACAAAAATGGAAAAGGACCTGGTGGTAGTCATATCAGATGATCTAAAGCTGGGTAAGCAATGTGAGAAGTCAGTGAGGAGAGCCAGGGGGATACTGGGATGCATAGGAAGGGGCATCACAAGTAGAAAAAGGAAAGTGGTTATCCCACTGTACAGACAGTTGATGAGACCCCATCTGGAGTAATGTGTGCAGTATTGGAGACCTCATCTACGCAAGGACATAGACAGGATGAAAGCAGTCCAGAGGAGGGCAACTAAAATGGTGCAGGGTCTGCAGCAGAAACCATATGAAGAGAGAGACTGAGAAAGCTTAATATGTATACCCTTGATGAAAGGAGGGACGGGGGGACATGATAGAAACGTTCAAGTACCTCAAGGGAATCAACAAAGTCCAGGAGGGTAGCATCTTTCAGAAAAAGAGATGTGTTAGAACAAGGGGGCACAATTTAAAGTTAGAGGGGGTACGGCTAAGGGGTAATGTGAGGAAATTTTTTTTCACGGAGAGAGTGGTGGATGCATGGAACCGCCTACCTGGGGAGGTTGTGGGGTCTAAAACAGTGGGGGAATTCAAACATGCATGGGACAGACATAAAGCAATTGTAGTGGGGGATGGCAGGAAGTAGACTGTTTAAAATCTGCAGCTTATCCAGTAGGTAGGGGAAATGGGCAGACTTTGTGGGCCAAGTGGTCCTTATCTGCTGTCAAAGTCTATGTTTCTATGTTAGGTGCTGGTCTGAAGTTGAAAGATAGGCTGGAATGCACTCTGCACAATTAAAGGGAGCACTGCAGGAGCCGAGTTAAACCCAGATGTTGTTAAATCAAACAGTTCACTGAAAGAGACATTAACGAACATGGCATTAAAGAAAATAATGAATGAAATGCTACAGTGCACTTTACCAGGCAGCTCCATGTGCATTAGATAGGACTGCACAGATTGCGAAATGCTGTACATTTGGAATCTGAGAATTGCGAGAAAGCCAGTTGTAATGCAGTTCAGTGTTCGGGGGAGAACTAGTTCTGGGTGAGGTAAGATGGGCAAATGCTGAGGAAGGAGCTGCATAACTGGAATAACCTTGTGGCTGAGATAAAAAATGAAATGCGAGGCACGTACTGGTAAGGCTCAATGAGAGGCACTCTGGAGTCCCCATGTCCATGTAGGGATTAAGCGGGGAGGAGGGAAATATGCAGGCCTGTGTAAGTGGAAGTCCAGAGCAGAGCAGGAGCTATGGTGTAGTGGGGAATTAAGGAAAACATCGGAGCTGAAATTGGTTGCATAGGGAGTGTGATCAGTGGTATGGAGCAGAGAAGGAGCTAGAGGAGTAGCGGGGTAACTGTAATACAAAGTGTCGAAATGGGAATGCGCTTTAGAGGGTACGGGAAGTAGCTTACCAGGTTAGAAGAGTCATGCAATCGTTATGCTAGCTACCGTGGCATCTGGGAATGGTAACGGTCCATACCGCAGTAACAGTTGGCTGTCCTGTAGAGGTGGTAAATGTAGGGGAAATACACATGGTAAAATTGGAAGGGAATGAGTAGGGTGGAGCAGGGATGCCATCAAGGAAAAGCGGGGGCCAGAGAAGGCCCAAAAAGAAACATGGGGAGGAGAAACTGAGAAAACCCAGGACAACAAAGGACAGGGGTGGGAAGGGAGAGGAGAGGCAACCGCAGCAACCAGGGAGATAAACAGAACAGAGCAGAAACAGGAAGAACGGGACAAGAGGATGGAAAAAATAGAGGCGAGAACAGAAAGAGACAAACAGGTTGCAGGAAGCACCAGAAGCACAGCTAGAGCCACGCAGGGAGCTTAGGAGGAAAAACACTCCCTAAGCAGGGAAGGTGCTGTTAGAGTAGGGCTTAAAAAGAGGTTGTGGGAGGAGTTATTCCCCACATTGAACCATAGGCATAGCCCTCCCATTCTAGAGTTTCTCTAGTTCCATCAAATTCAATAACTGTTAATGAATGTCATTGGACCACAAGATAATGTGGCTTGACCTCTTGTACCATCCCTGCTTTTAAACTTCAAACGAGTAGGAAAGCATTTATTGGTATGCTCCTATTTTAAATGGGTATGGAGAGTTGATTCAGAAAGCACAGTCTGCAATGCACTTTAAGCACTTACTGTTAAATATCTTGTATTGTGACAATGTATGTAAATGTAAATAACTTTTGTTTAAGTGAATCTGTTTTGCAATGTTTAATGTCAGGCATGGTTGAGAAAAGACTATGCCTAGTCCATCTCCTTGTTAAAAAAAAAAAAATTGAGGACTTCTGCCCGCCTGAAATCCAGGACCTTCAATTTTGAGTTTTTTCCCTCTTCCACTGTGGTCACATTAAACTGGACTGTTTTATAGTTGCTGGATCCCATGTGGCTACCCACGTTAACATCAGTAATCCTGTCACCATTTGTGAGCACCAGGTCCAGTATAGCCCCCTCTCAGCCACAAGCTGCTTGATGCATAGATACATAAATACATAGACTGTGACAGCAGATAAGGGCCTATGGCCCACCTAGTCTGCCCATTTGAATTTGTAACTTCAGTTTATGTTTTCCTAGAACTCTGTTGCCCCTTACCCCTGACCTCCAGAATTCCTTCATGTCTATCCCATGCATTCTTAAATCCCGTTATTGTTTCAGCCCCCACCACTTCCTCTGGCAGGGTGTTCCACTTGTCCACCACCCATTCTGTGAAGAAATTCTTCCTCACATTTCCTCTGAATCATCCTCCCTCCAACTTCATCCCATGCCTTCTAGTTCTGGAACATCTTTTCCACTTAAAAATAGTGTATTCTTGCACTCTGTTCTGCCCTTTACGATACTTGTATGTCTCTATCATGTCCCCTCCTCTCCTCCAGGGAGTACATATTCAATTCCTTCAATCTGTCCTCATAGGTCTTCTGATGCAATCCATGTACCATCTTTGTTGCCCTCCTCTGAACCTTCTCTACCCTGTCTATGTCCTTACGTAGGTGAGGTCTCCAGAACTGCACACTGTACTCCAGGTGGGGCCTCACTAGTGTCTTGTATAGTGGAATCATGACCTCTCTTTTCCTGCTGGTGATGCCCCTGCCTATGCATCCCAGCATCCTATTTGCTTTACCTGCTGCCTTGTCACACTGTTTCCCTACCTTGAGGTCATCAGAGATGATAACCCAAAAATCCCTTTCCTGCTTGGTGCATGCTATATCCTCACCCCCCAACTGATATATTGTGCCAGGGTTTTTGTGCCCCATATGCATTATCTTGCACTTCTTTGCATTGAATTTCAACTGCCAAACCCCTGACCATTCTTCAAGTTTTTACAGGTCCCTTCTCATTCTGTCTACACCCTCTGGTGTGTCTACTTTGTTACAGAGCTTTGTGTCATCAGGGAACAGTGAAATTCTGCCTTCTAGGTCCTGCACAATGTCACTGATGAAGATGTTGAATAGGACCAGTTCCAGCACTGATCTCTGTGGTACCCCACTGGTCACTCTTCCCTCTGTGGAGTGACAGACATTTATCACCACCCTCTGTGTCCTGCCGCCCAGCCAGTTACCTACCCACCACACTACTGTCCTGCCCAAATCCATATTCCCTAGTTTGTGTAATAGTCTTCTATGTGGCACAGTGTCAAAGGCCTTGCTGAAGTCCAGATAAGCCATTTCTACTGCCCTTCCCTGATCCACCTCCCTAGTCACCCAGTCAAACAATTCAATGAGGCTGGTCTGACATGACCTCCCCCTGCTGAAATCAAGCTGCCTTGGATCCTGCAGTCCATTGACAACCAGATGTTCCACCAATCTCTCCTTCAGTAGTACTTCCATGATGTTCCCCACTACCGAGGTGAGGCTGACTGGTCTGTAGTTCCCCACCTCCTCTTTGTTCCCACTTTTGTACAAGGGGACTACATCTGCTGTCCTCCAGTCTTTGGGTACCTCCCCTGTTTCCAGTGATGGGCTAAACAGGATAGCCAGAGGTTCAGCTACCACCTCTCTGAGTTCTTTAAGGACACTGGGGTGCACCCCATCTGGCCCCATTGCTTTATCAACTCATTACTTCCAGTTTCTTCAGGACCCTTTCTCGTGTAAAGGGACTTGTGTCCATTTCTGCACATTCTCACCCCTTGTACTCCCTTCAGACCCATTACCCTCCTCTTCCTCAGTAAAGACTAAGCAGAAATACCTGTTCAGTATGTCAGCTTTACAGTTGTCATCCTCCACACGGCCCCCATCCTACCCCTTCAGTCTCACTATCCCTCCCTTTGCCTTTCTTTTTTCACTTATGTACCTGTAAAAGGTTGTGTCCCCTCTACCCACTGATTTTGCAATGTGCTCTTCTGTCTGAGCTTTGGCTTCCCTTACTGACCTCCCTGCCTCCCTTTGTTTCTCCTGGTACTTCTCCCTATCCCCTTCTGCCTGTGTCTTTTTGTACTGCTTGAATGCAATCTTTTTGGCTTTCACTTTCTTTGCTACCTCTTTAGAAAACCCTAATGGCCTCCTCTTCCTTTTCCGATTGCTAACCTACTTAATACATAATTCTGTTGCTCTTGTAATCCCCATTTTAAATACTGCCCACAGTTCCTCAACCCCTGATTCCTGCCCCATTCCCCTTAACGCCTCTTTCAAGTATTTCACCATTTTCCCAAAGTCTGCCCCCCTAAAATCCAGGATACGTGTTTTTGTGTGGTTTGGTTCTCCTCCTTCTGTGATTTCAAACCACAATGACTGGTGGTCACTGTTCCCCAGGTGCTCCCCCACTGTTACCCCCATCACACTGTCCCTGTTTGTGAGCACAAGGTTCAGTATTGCCTTCTGCTGAGTTGGTTCCATGACCAGTTGCTTGAGGAAGGCACCCTGAAGGGAGTCCAGGATAAATCTGCTTCTAGTTGATGCTGCTGCTGGGATGCTCCAGTCCACATCTAAAATATTGAAGTCGCCAACCAGTACTACCTCACCCTTGTCTGCCATCCTTTGGATGGCTAGCATCAGCTCCCTATCTGTTTCTTCCTCCTGGGCTGGTGGTCTATAGACCACACCTGTGCGGATGGCTGGCCCCATTTTCCTTTCCAGCTTAACCCACAATATCTCTCCTAATTTTGCTCCTCCTGGATCTCTATTGCCCTTATGTCATTTTTCACACACAGTGCCACTCCTCCTCCCTTCCTACCTGCCTGGTCTCTTCTGAATATGTTGTAGTCAGGAATGGCCATCTCCCAGTCATGGTTATCATTACACCAGGTTTCTGTGATAGCCTCAATGTCCAGGTCTGTCTGCAGCATGACAGCCTCCAGATCTTCCATCTTGTTGCTAAAGCTCCTGGCATTGGCACACATGGCTTTCCATGATTTGACCTCCCTAGGCTGTTTAGCTGTTCTACTCCAGCCCCTTCCCTGGTTGTCCTTTATCCTTGGTTCTCCTTGTTGTCTGCCCTTCTGCTGATTTTTGCCCCTTTTCTGCCTATCCACCTCTTTGGTGCTAATCTCTATCTTTTGCACACTGCTTTGTTGAGATTTCCACTCCTTCAGTTCACTGGTTCCACTGCTAGCTGTGGGGGGTGAGCAAGTAGGTACCCTCCTTGCTGGCCTGCCACCCCCTTGGCTAGTTTAAATGCTTGTCAATGTAGCATTTAAACTTATCATTGAGTGCTTGGATTCCCCTCCAGGATGGATGCAGGCCGTCAGGCTTGAACAAACCTCCATCTGTCCAGGTGGGTCCCCAGTCACCAATGAATCCAAACCCTTCCTCATAGCACCAGTTTTTCAACCATGAGTTAAAGTTCCTGGTGCATGCACCCCTATGCTCTCCCATGTCTCTCGTAGGTAGTACTTCTGAGAAGGTGACAGAAGTAGCTACTTGCTTGAGACCCCTCCCCAATTTCCTAAACTCTTCCTGAACTTCCTTTGGCTCCCCATTTGCCAGATCATTAGTACCTAAGTGGATAATGACATCCAGCTCACCTCCCGTCTTGCCTTCACAGCGATCCCCAGGATCTTCCTTCCATCCCTCCGTGCTGTGGCACCTGGTAGGCACCTCACCTCCCGGTCCTCCCTCTCACCCTCCTATGTTCCTAGCTGGATCCCTCTTTTGATGGAGTCCCCCACCAGGATTCACTTCCTCCTCCTCTGGGGTCCACTGCTCTCCCTGCTGAGGTCACCTCCTTGGCTAACCTCCACATCCTTTCCTTCCACTTCTCTGGGCACCTCTATTTGGTTGCCCCCATTTGCCAGTGTGTCATTTGAGTTCTTGAGTGGAACAGGATCTGGGATGTGCCTCTGCCTGACCGTCTTAACCCGCCTTGAGCCCACTGTCATACAAGTGTTCCTTGTTCTCGGCATCCTTTGAGGCAGCGGCATTGGACTGGGTGGTCTCTGGATAGGGGTGATGGAACTCCTGACCCAGTTTACTTCCGCTCTGAGTCTGGCTACCTCATCCCGCGGTCCAGAGAGATGCATACAGATAGGGAAGCACCTCAGTGTCCAGAAGGTCTGCCTGAATATGGCTGCCCCGCAGCTACTTCATTGCACCACTCCCCACATTATACTGCAATTATACTGCTATTCCACTACTTGTCTGTTACTGAAGCTCTCCTAGTTCCCTTTTTATTAATTTACTGTCCTAAAAATCCTGCCACTGATCCTCAGATACTTTTCTACTGATCTACTGAAGAGCAGTCAGGATGTTCTTGCTTTTGGCTGTTCTTGCAGTCAGGGTGCTACAATCTATATCTGGCAGATTGAAATCACCTAGCATCAGTAGTTCATCTTTGACTGCCATTTCATGGATGGCTTCTAGTAGTATTTCATCCACCTGTATTGGAGGCCTGTAGATCACTCCTGTGCAAATGGCTGTTCAATATCCAGTTTCGAAGGTGATCCACAGTGCCTCTGCCCCTCCTGTAACTCCTGAATCTCCACTGCTTTGATATAATCTGGCATGTACATAGCCACACCTCTCCCTTTTCTTTCTTCCCTATCTTTCCAGTAAAGTGCATAGTCTGGTATGATTATGTCTCAATCATGGTTCCTTGTGTACCAAGTTTCTCTAACAGCCAATATGTCCAGGTCCACTTCTACCATCGGTGCTACCAGGTCTGGGATTTTGCTTCCCACACTGCGAGTATTCATACTCAGTGCTCTCCATGTACGGCACCCTCCAGGTTTTATCCCCTGTGTTTCTTGCACTCTCTTCTTGTCTCTTGTCCCTCCTTTTCTCCTCTCCCTATTACTTTCCCTGCCTGATTTCATCTCCTCCTTTTGCCTATCTCATGCTTTCTTGAATCCCATTACAGTTTTTGCCCCACCACCTCCTCCACTGGGAGGATGTTCCAGGCATCTGCTACTCTTTCTGTGAAGAAGCACTTCCTCTCGGTTCCACTGAATCTTCCCCCCCTCCAGTTTCATAGCATGCCCCCTGGTTCTTGAGCCTCCTTTTTTCTAAAAAATGATGTGCTCCTGTACCTGATTTATACCTGTGAGGTATTTGAAAGTCTCTATCATATACCCTCTTTCCATCCTTTCTTCAAGGGTGAACATATTGAGGTATTTTAGTGTCTCCTCATAGGGTCTGTGGTGCAGACCCTGCACCATTTTGGCTGCCCCCTGTGGACAGCATCTACTCTGTGTCCTTCCAGAGATGTGGTCTCCAAAACTGGACGCAGTACTCTAGATGAGCTCTCACCAATGATTTATACAGCAATATCACCACCTCCCTCTTTCTGCTGGTGACACCCCTTCCTATTCATCCTAGCATCCCACTGACTTTTCCCACTGCCTTATCACTCTGTTTGGCCACCTTTAGTTCATCAGATATAATTATCCCAAGGTCTCTTTCCTTTTTGGTGGTCGTCAGTAGTACTCCCCGCATCTAGTATTCTGCCCCTGGGTTTCTATGCCCCAAGTGCATGATTTTGCACTTCTTCACGTTGACATAGCTGCCACATTCTTTTTTTTTTTTAATTTCTTTTTTCCCTCCAGTTGCGGTTTGGGGGGCCTCTCTCTCAGGCATCCTGCCTGCTTCTGCCCTACCTGAAGGGCTCCTATCTGTGCCTCCTGTCTCCCTCCTCCTCTGTCCATGGTCAGCACTCCCAGCTTAACCCCTCTGGAGTGGGGCCACCCCTCCTCTTGGGCACACTTTTTATATTCAGATTCCAATGTGGGAGAGGACCTTGGTGAAGGAACCTGGAAGGCCAGGCAGGATGGACCCGGCCATGGGCATGGGGGCAGGTGCAGTCACCTACGCCGCAGACCGGGGTTTTCCTTGTTCTGATGAACTCTCCCCCTCCCATGCATGTGCATGTCCCCAATGCTAGGTGCATGGCATCCCCTGCCTGCATTAGGGCACACTGATTACGTGTGGCCAAGCATCCTGCAGCACCCCTCGTCTCCACCAGGAGCCACTGGCATGCTGGGAGAGCCCTGACCTACCCCACCCAGGGAGGAGAGCAGTCCAAAAGGTGCTCAATCCTCACCCACCCCTGCTGAGCCCTGGCAGCCCGAGCTGACTCTGAACCCGGGTCGCCAGCATGACATGAGGTATGGAGTCCAGCACCTCAACCCTCATTACCACCGTGCCGGCCACAGCTGCTACATTCTTGATCACTCCTCAAGCTTTCTTAGATCCCTATTCATTTTTCCACCCCCACTGGAGTGTCTACCCTATTGTAGATTTTAGTGTCATCTGCAAAATGGCATACCTTCCCTTCAAGCCCCTCTACAATGTCACATATAAAGACATTAAAGAGGACCAGTCCCAGTACTCATCTCTATGGCACTCCAATGGTCATCCCTCCTTCCTCTGAGTAAACTCAATTTACCACCACCCTCTGTCACCTATCCCAAACCAATTTCTTACCCAGTTTACCCCTTTTAGAGCCAGTTCCAGGCTGCACAGCTTGTTTACAATTCTCATATTTGGAATGGTGTTGAAGGCCTTACTGAAATCTAAGTAGGCCACATCTACCGCTCCATCCTGATCTACTTCCCTGGTCACCCAATCAAAGAAGTCTAACAGATTTGTTTCACATGACCTTCCCCCAGTGAATAAATGCTGCCTTAGATCCTGTAAGCTGCTGGTTGCAAGATATTCCACAATTCTTTCCTTTAGGAGTCATTCCAGTATTTTCTTCACCACCGAAGTCAAGCTGACTGGCCAGTAATTGCCAGCTTCCTCCCTACTACCACTTTTGTGAAGTGAGACATCTGCTCTCCTCCACTTCTCAATGACCATTTCTGTCTCCAGTAAGTGGCTGAACAGGACTATCATAGGTGCAGCCAGCATCTCTGAGCCTCTTCAATATCTTTGGATGTATCCAATCTGGCTCCATTGCCCTGTCCACTTTCAGATTTGCAAGTTCCTTTAGGACTTTCTCCTCTTTAAATTGACTAGCATCCATGTCCCTTCCTTTGATGCTCCTGTCTCTTATCAGTGGTCCATCACCTTCCCCTTCCTCCGTGAAAGCTGGACAAAAACTTTTATGCAGGATATCTACTTTTTCTTTTTCCCCTACATACACTCCCCCTTTGCCTCAGTTAGTGGAAGCAAGTGCAGAGTGGAGGCGACACAGGCAGAGGCAAGCTGTGTCTTCCTGCATCAGGAGAAGAAGTAGAGGAAGCAGGCCACCCCCTATGGTCTTTTAGGTAGAGTAAGCTATTTTTAATTAAGTGACATTATAATCAACACATCATTATGGAAAATGTCAATGAAATGCTGGACATGTGGCTTATACAGGGAATCTTTCAAAAATGCATCAAGTGTAATATGTTGTCTACAGAGTTGTGTATATCAAGGATTTGTAGTAGATGCTGCAAGCTAAGAGAGATTGAAAAGGAAATTGAAAACTTTAAAATTCAACTACATAATGAAATTGAGATGGACAAAATTGAAATATTTGTTAGTAGCATTAGAAATGATGAAATATCTTCTCATATGGATACAGCAGATAACAGAAAATTACCCATTGAAGATGAAATTGGTAGCACGAGTTCTTCTCCTATTAAACACAAGCAAAACAAAGCTACAAACCAAATAATATTGACTGGAGCAGGGTCAGAAAACATGAACCTAAAAAATGTAAAAGGACTCTGCAGGATAAACCCATTCATATCCAAAACTGGTTTTCTATACTTGGAGAAGGAACTTCTCAAGACATGGAAACCTCTAATGCTGAGCTCATAGCAAGACAAACAAGTCAACTCCCCCCCAGAGTAATTTAATATAGTATTTGGTGATTCAATCATCAAATAAACTGACAAGTACTGTATGTTTGTAGGAAAGACAGACTAAACAATGTTGTTACCTGTACCTGCTGATACAAAAGTTGTAGATGTTTGCAATAACATAGATAAGCACCATGTGGCAAATAATGCCTCTATTATTCTGCATGTAGGAATGAATGACGTGGGTAAAAAACACAAGAAGGACATATGTCATGATCTTCTTGATCTTAGTCTAAAGCTAAAATCTAAGAGTCACAAAGTGGCTATCTCCAGAATCTTGCCTGTACCCAGGGCCTTTCAGGAAAAAAAATAAAATGAGCCAAAGAATAAATGTTAAAATGTCCAACTTATGTAAAGAAAGGGACATAACTTTAATTCAAAATTGGGATGATTTCGCTCATAAGAGCAAACTGTTCTCCAAAGATGGGCTACACCTCAACAAGCTGGGTGCAAAACTACTGGGGGTAAATTTTGAGCAGTGCTTTTCTGAACTCAGTTTAAAATAAGAAAATCAGGAGAAAACTATCAGCCATGTATGTCTAACCCTATTAGACAATCAACCACGAGGAATAATATACCAAGTGAGACTAAGCAGAACCTTATTATTAAGTGCTCATAGTTTGAATAACAAAATGAACAAACTTAAGGCTCACATCACTCTTAGTGGGATAAATATTATTGCAGTAATCGAAACTTGGTGGGACAAGAAAGCTGAGTAGGAATTTAAGTTACCTGATCATCACTTTTATGTTACTGCACTGGAAAAAAAGGTGGTGACATGGCTTTTATAACTGATAGCAATATTAGACCTGTGGAAGTTATAGATAAAATCAAAAATTATTAATTTCCTACTGGAACAGTTTTGGCAATGCTAACGTTAGATTACACTGACACAATAATTTTAGGGGGTTGTTATCATCCCCCAAACTGTCCAATCGAGATCTATATTGCTATTCTCAGTGAAATGTAAATGGCAGGTGAACTGGGAGATTTGGTTGTCAAGGGGGATTTCAACTTGGGGGAATTAATTGGTCTTTTCAATTGGCCACAAGTTACATAGAAACATAGAATTTGACAGCAGATAAGGACTGCTTGGCCCACCTAGTCTGCCCATTTCCCTACCTAAAGGATAAGCTGCAGATCCTAGTTAACCAACAGCCTAGTTCCTCCTACCCCCCACTAGAATTGCCTTATGCCTTTCCCATGCATTCTTGAATTCCCCCACTGTTTTTAACTCTAGGACCTCCTCAGAAAGGCTGTTTTATGCATCTACAACCCTCTCTTTGATGAAATACTTCCTCACATTACCTCTGAGCCGTCTCCCCTCTATCTTCAAATTGTGCCTCCTTTGTTCTTGCACATCTCTTTTTCTGAAATATGCTACCCTCTTGGACTTTGTTGATTCCCTTGAGGTGTTTGAAAGTTTCTATCATGTCCCCCCTCTCCCTCCTTTCCTTGAGGCTATACATCTTAAGCTCCTTTAGTCTTTCTTCATATGTCTTTTGGTGCAGACCCTGCACCATTTTGGTTGCCCTCCTCTGGACAGCCTCCACCCTGTCTATGTCTTTGCAGAGATGGGGTCTCCAGAACTGTACACAGTACTCCAGATGTAGTCTAACCAACCATCTGTACAGAGGGCCAAAACTTCCTGTTTTCTGCTGGTAATGCCTCTCCCTATGTATCCCAGTATCCCTCCAGCTCTTCTTGCTGCCTTCTCACTTTGCTGGCCCACCTTTAGGTCATCTGATATGACTACCCCTAGGTCCCTTTCCATTTTTGTTGTTGTCAGTATCTCACCCCCCACTGTGTACTCTTGCCCTGGGTTTTTGTTTCCCAGGTGCAATACTTTGCACTTCTTTGCATTATATCAAAGCTGCCATACATTTGACCATTCCTCCAACCTTGCCAAGTCCCTTTTCATCCTTTCTACCCCACCTTGAGTAACAACCCCATTGCAGATCTTTGTGTCATCTGCAAAAAGACATACTTTCCCTTCCAGTCCCTCTGCAATGTCACTTATAAAGACATTAAAAAGGACCAACCCCAGTACTGAACCCTGTGGTACCCAATTAGTAACCCTCCTTTCATCACTGTGGACTCCATTTACTACTACCTGCTGTGCCCTGTTGTTCAGGCAGTGTTTTACCCAGGCTACCACCCTGGGACCCACTCCCAGGCTGGCTAATTTGTTTATTAATCTTTTGTGTGGGACTGTGTCAAATGCCTTGCTAAAGTCTAGGTAGACCATGTCCACAGCCCCTCCCTGGTCTACTACTTTGGTCACCCAGTCAAGAAATCAATTAGATTTGTTTGACATGACCTTCCTACTGTGAATCCATGCTGCCTTGGGTTCTGTGCCTCACTGGCCTCTAGGTACGCAACAATTCTTTCTTTCAGAAGTGATTCCATCATTTTCCCTTCCACTGGAAAAAGCTTCTGTCCTTATGTGACCAACTTCATCTCAAACAACATGTTACCTTTCAAACTAGGAGTGATAAGATTTAGGATTTAGTTATTTGTACTGACAGCCTCCAGGTGAGCAAGTGTATTGTTGCCTCCCCTGTTGGTGCTAGTGACCATAATGTTATAGAGTTTTCAATCTGAAAGAACATTAACCTTTATAATGGAAATACTAGAATCTTTCTTTACAATAAATCAAATGTAACTAATATTATGGGGGCCTATGTGCGAATGTGTGGAGTGGCTATGCACCGCGGATTCGCAGCACGTAACCACTCTGCACCCATTGCACCCCCCCATATGGGATGCATGACCAAGGGTGCACAGCCCCTATGCCCCTGATTCCATGGCTTCACAGACAACAACATGCAGGAGGCAGGTAGGGGGCATGCCAGCACACTGCACCATGCATCAAGGCGTATAGTACTGCCCACAGAGGTGCAGAGAAGGGTGCAGGTTACAGCAGGGGGGACCCAGTCATAACTACTGTGCATGCCCTGCGCACACAGCAGTCTACCATCCAGACCAGGTGGACAGCCCATGTCCCCCACCTACAAGACCCCTGCAGCCATCCCCAATGACTGCCCAGTGCCACTCATTCCAGCACACAGTTGTGCCCCATCCCTGTGTAGGCTGCCTCCCCACAAACACACACACACCACACATAAGGACATCAGCCTTGGGACTGCAGATACCCCCCACTACCCCACTCCACCCCATATAACACCACCAGCCCACCCCCCTGATCTTTGCTTCTGGCCCCTCTGGGCACTCAGTGATGGCCAGTGGCCCCTCCCCGTGGCACCGACAACACAGTCCCCCTGACTGGCTTACCTGTCTTCTGGTGCCATGGGATGGCCAGTGGCACAGTTCCCCATACGTATCCTAGGCCACTGGCCAGCCAAGTGATTTTGGGAGCTCACTGCCCATATATAGGCAGTGCACTCCCAGCATCATATGGATGGCCAGTGGGAGGTGTGTGTATGGCTGTGCTGCTGGCTGTCCTGTGGCACTAGAGGACCAGTACAGTGGCCAGCTGGGGGTCTATGCAGGCCAGGACCAGGGATAGGGGGCACAGATGTGTGTGAGGAGGGGACTGCATCAATGAGAATGGGGCAGGGGCACCATTGTGTCAGGGTGGGGGGGGGATGCTTCACAGACAATAGGGGGCAGGGGCACTTATGTGGGAGGGTACATGCCTACATGTGCATGAGGGCAGGGCACAGATGTGTGTGGGAGTGGGGTCAATCATGGGCATGGAGCTGTGCTTCAGGGGCACTGGCATATGGGACTGGGCAGGTTTGCCATTGGGGGTTTGCACCATGGGCAATGCCGAAGGATGCACCTGGCAATAGGGCCTGGCCACATGGGTCCGGGATTGCACATGACTATTCACACACACAGACCTATGCCCTGCTGCATAAGGGATCCACTGTGGATCTGGGATGGGCATCTGATTGGATAACCACCTGGGTCCGCTGCTCTGTTCCAGTCTTCCCCTCATGAACCCGGTGCACTGAGAGTAACAAGTCTGCAGACAGGCACCCATGGGTGTTCACAGTTGTGAATATGCACATCCTGCACCTGTCTGTCGCTGTGGAGCTACGCAAGTGGGATACGCACCTCTGGCATGCACTTCCTGCCCATTCATGCAAAGGTCCCTTACATTCACTGAGAGAGATTTAATGGGATAAAGCATGACATAATTAAGGTGGTAAAGAAATGTGGATGTTTATAAAGAACCCTATTCTTAATTTATGCAATAAATATTGTATATTCCCACAAGACACAATTATTTAAACAATAAAGTAAAGCCAAAATGGATAGACACATAAAGAGAATTAGAAGAAAGAACAAATCATATAATGTGCATTTGGAGAAAGAGTAATGTGCTAAGGGACAACCCAGTTCCCAGTTGCCTCAGTGGCACAGCTGTCAGTGCAATCAGAATGGTATTCCAGGTGGCCTTGTTTCAAGTCCCAGCTGAAGCACTTACTTCTATCTCACCATTGTTTGTATGTGTTCCACAATATATGCACACTACACCCATGTAATTGTATAAATGTAATCATTTGTGCAGCCACCAGGTTGTCAATTTGGAGAAAGGATAATGTGCTCAGGGACAGCCCAGTTCCCAGTTTCCTTGGTGGCACAGCTGGTAGTGCAATCGGAATGATATTCTGGGTGGTCTGGGTTCAAGTCCCAGCTGAGGCACTTACTTCTTTCCCTCCATTGTTTTACAGTATTTGTTCCACAATACATGCACACTGCACACTGCTCCCATGTAATTTTATAATCATATAAAAATCCATGAATCTTAAAACAGATGCAGAAAAGAATACATATATAAATGTATAAAAAAATGCAAGAAGGAAATCAGGAAAGTTGAAGCAAGCTATGAAAAACAACTCTTACTACAGGCAAGAAAAGATAATTTCAAGTTCTTCTATTCTTACATTAACTCCCATAAAAAAAAAAACAAGCAGCTAAGTTGGCCACATTTCTCATAATGGTATAATAATAAACAATCATACCCAAATGGCTAATCTTTTAAATATAAATCTCTGTCGGGTGTATGGCCCAAAACAGGATATAAATGGTCTAGTACATTGTAGAGAACCCTGTATTACTTTTACTGTAGATGATATAAAATGTAAATTATTAAAACTATGGGGTAAAACTTCTCTGGGTCCTGATGGCATTATAGGGCAAATGTTTTATTTAATGGCAGATGCCATAATTTACCCTTTGAATGTTTTCTTTGAATTTTGTCTAAACAATGGTTTTGTGCTGAAAGACTGGAAGTTAGTCCATGTTATTACCAAACACAAAAAGGGTTCCAAACATTTTTGGAGTAATTATAGACCTATAAGCCTAACATCTGCAGTTTTTAAAGCCCTTGAAAGCCTTATCAAGGATATTATAGCAACAGGTATTAATAATGAAGATACTGAGCAACATGGTTTCAAAAACAATTGTGTCACTCTCACCCATTTAACATGTTTCTATGAATACATTAATGCTATGTTGGACAAGAATTTACCTTGGGGCTTTGTTTCCCTTGATTTTTTTCAATCTGATGCATCATTGGGCATTAACTGAAAAGTAGGATTCATATAGTATTAATAGACATATATATTATTACTTGGATTTACAAATGGCCGAAGGATAGGAAACAGCGTGTTGCTGTAAATGGTCAGAGTTGGGTATGGTTACAAGTTGGGTGCCGCAGGCCTTGGTGCTGGGTCTGTCACTGTTTCAAATATTTATATCTGACATGACAAAAAACATCTTGAATTAATCAGTGAAATATACAAATGATGTTAAGATAGAAGGCCCGTGTTGTTCCACATAGCAAGCCCAATAGCTTCAAGAAGATTTAGATAAGATATGTGCCTGGGTTAAAAATGAATCACAAGACTGAAAGCAAACGAAGGCAAAGTAATGCACATAGGTAAATATAGCCCACATACCGCCTACACATTAAATAATAATACCCTGTGTGTTACTAACAACGAGAAAAATATGGGAGTTCTAATTTCAGAGAATCTTTCATGCACACATCATCTGAATGCCACTATTTGCAAATGTAATAGTCATTTAGTCCATTAAGCAAAATATTAATTCAAAACAACCTGATGTACTAATGCCTCTGTTTAGATGTTATGTTAGACCACACTTGGAATATGCTGCTCAGGTCAGACAGTAAAATAATTGACAATGTTCACAGTAAATTTACCAAACAAATTCTCAAACTTAAAAAGAAAACATATTTTGAAAGGTTAGAAACACTTAAGTTGATGCCTTTAGAGACAAGAAGTATTCATGGTGATCTGCTTTAAATGTATGATGCCATTAATGATTCTTATCTCTTGTACAAGCTAGATTTTGAATTTCTGGCTAAAGGATATGATATCGGGATCATCTGCTACAAGTAGTGAGCAGAACTTTTAATTCAAATTTAAGAAAATATGTTTTCAATTTGAGAGTGATTGGCCTATGGAACAGATTACTATTGGATATTGTTATTAGCAAGATTAAGGTGGATTTTAAGTGCAGATTAGACAAACACATTCTTTCAGTTAGTTGTAGGGAGCTTTGTACCCCACACCTCCTTTATGAGGGCTCCATCCCACCCCCCAAAAAAATATATAATCAACAAGTGGGGGAACTCAGTGATGTGAAGAAATACAGGATGGGGTCGATGACAACTGCTGCAGGGGTGCTTTTAACATATGAGAAGGTGGAGGAAGTGACAGAAAGCCGCTGCAACAGTTGTTAAAAAAAAAACATACACCCAAAAAGAAAACAAAAACACTCACTCCAGAAATTGAACCAGTGTCCACACACCACTGCAGCACATACAGACACTGACCCAAGCACCTGCCGTACACTTCCACCACATTTGGTGCCCCACCAAAATGCCTTTTGTAATGTTGAGTACTGACACTAGTGCTCCTCCACTGTTGACTCATCAGAATAACCTTTAACCTTTCTCGTTGAGGTTTTCTGGTACTGTGAAGACACAGTAGCCAATATTGCCCTTGCTCATTTGTACTCACTCTTTTTGAGTTGCTGAAATTGAATCACTTAAATCACAATACACCAGATGGATTCTGTTGGAATCTTGGTCACCTAATTGGAGCCATTTGAGGCTGCCACATTTGACATCAATGCAGATAGTGCAACTCTGAGTCAAAATGTTCCTCAAATCAGATTTCTTTATATTTTCCTTGATGACATAAAGAAAGATATTCTGTCCAAAGATGACACCACTGCTGTTATGCTGGCAGATGACTTGAGTCTCAGACTGTTGACTGATCAGAGAATAAATGCCATGTTTAAGAATGACACCTACATGTTGGCTTCATTGCTAGATCTTGCTTCAAGTGGAACATTGAAGCCATCCTTCACCCTTCCTCTGAAGTGGTTAAAGTAATTAAAACAAATGACACCATGCCAAACATAAGGCTTGACAACATTGACTACAGAGTCCTTAAACTTGTATGCAAATCCATTACCGTTCCTCTCACCAACATTTCCAACCACTCTCTCTCTTTTCCACTTAAATGGAAATGCGCTATTAGCAAACCTTTCCATAAATCGGAACCTAAAGATGATGTTACCAACTATAGACCCATCTTCTTCTTGGCTCCTCTTTCCAAAATCATAGAAAAAAATCATCCATAAGCAAACCATTGAATTTCTCAAGGATCATAACTTGCAGACCAAGGTACAACATGGTTTTAGGGCTGGCCATAACACCGAGACTACCCTTATAAAATTCATTACAGTACCTACTATACTAACATACTAATTGCCAGCAGATTAGGCCTTATGATCTATCGAGTCTGCTCGAACCTCAGATCCTTAGTCGAGTACTGAGGCCCTCCCCCCTTGTGTTCCAGAAACCCCTATCATCAATCCCCACACCCCTGGGCCAGGCCATCATCTGAAACATCTGCTTTCTGTGTCTGTCTACCTACATTAATAGAGCCAATGACAAAAGCCTATGCACTGGCTCAGTTTCTGTGGACCTCACAAAAAGCGTTCAACCTCATTGACCGCAGTGTTCTACTCATCACCATCTCTGGTTAGCACTTCTCATCCGACGTCATAAACTGGCTTTAGAACTACTTTAGCCACAGGTCACATTAGACAGTTATCAAAGGTGTCCTTTCTAACTCCTGCCCCATAAAATATGGAGTTCGCCTAGGGTCCATCCTTGGTCCCCTTCTTTTCTCCCTGGTTGTAAACTGCCTTCCTGAAATCTGCAGGAACACTGAGCTGATATTGTATGCCAACAATGCAGCACTCTTTTACAAAGACAAAGACACCTCTTCCCTACTTGAAAAGCTACAGTGTGACTTCCTTATGCTGCACTCCTGGTTCTCATCTAAAGGGCTTGTGCTAAATGTGAAAAAAAAAAAACTAATGCCATTGTCTTTGCCAGCTCCCGGAAACCACTAGCTTTTGATTTCACACTTCATGACAACAACAGCAACCGGATTGAGAGAGTTAATAAATTCAAATGCCTTGGTCTGCTCCTCGACTGCCACCTAAATTTTGAATCTGACATTTATCAGATAATTAGGAAAGCCCACCAAAGGCTTGGTATGCTATACAGGGTGAAGCCTTTCCTAACATTTGAATCTAAGTTCCTCTTATCCTCCAGTTTTCTGCTCCCTGTGTTTGACTATGGCACTCTAGTCTACTCACCCCCCATCCCAGAGTAATTTTAACAAGCTTCAGATCACTTATCACAACTTTATCCATTTTATCTCTGGCTGCCCTAGATTACTGCACCACTGCTACCTGTACAGAATCTCTAACTGGCTCCCCCCGGAGGACAGACTCAATTGCAAAATCATCACCTTTTGTCACAAACTTTCCCTGGGTCTCTTTCCTGATAGCATCAAATCCCTCTTCCCTAAATCAGCCTTCTCCCAGACCACTAGATTGTCCTCCACCATCTCCTTCTCTGTCCCTTTCTGTCACACCGCCCAAGACCACAACACCCTCTCCTACAAGGGTGCCAAACTCTTCAACAATCTTCCCGCTGCTCTCATCCAATGAACCACTACCTCTGCCTTTAAGTACAGCCTAAGGAAACATATTTCCTGGGCCTTCTCCTGCAGGTGTCCCCAGGCATGATTCCCCCACCCTCCCTGGTGCTTTTCCTTCTCCCCATCTAAAGCTGCAGCTTGGTGCACCGTTCTCCTGTGACAGGTTTTTCCTAGTCTGTGATTATTGGCATGCTTCTACTCCAGTTGCACTCTATCCCACCTCAGGACTTGTTTTCGATTTTTTGATATTATGATGGATGGCTTTTGGATTGATCTGTATTTAAACTGTTTGTACTTCTTTTTGTTTCTTGATGCCAAATTGTTAGCCTTGTAACTGTCAGCCCATATAATATGTTACATTTTGTTTGTCCAAAGTGAACATTTGTGAAAACGAGCAACTTTTGCTCACATGCCTTTCCAGTATAATAAATAAACTGAACTGAACTAAATTGATCCTTCCTGCAGGGGAAGACATTGAGTATTGGAGAGATCATTTTCTAACCAAATGTGACATTGCCCTACAAACACCATTACGTGATGTACCACAGTCAAAATCTGCTGAACCATCACAGTGCACCTCTGGCTCAGACGAGAGCATATCTATGAATTCTTCAAGATCATCAGAGTCATCACTGTCATCAGTGAGGGAAAGGATATGTACAGCAACATCTCAGGCATGTTACGTTCAGGGTCAGAAAGGCAAGTCACTTCTGAGTTGCCTGAAACACCATGGACACCTATCTTGCAAAGAAAGTGCAGCAGGTTCATCTGACAGACTCGTAACCATCTCATGCTGCACAATGATCCTGGAGTACTCTGCTGACCATACTGTGATTGGTCTCAAGGAAGATCAGTTGCTCTATCGGAAACAAAAGGGAACAATATAGCCAGATCTAACAAATCTTGCAATAGTGTACTTCGGTTGTCCACCTTCAAGTGTATATTCAGAACACATATTTAGTGCAGCTGGAGGAATAGTCACTGACTACAGAACACTGCTAAGTCCTGCAAATGTGGAATGGCTTACATGTCTCAAAATGAATGCTGACAGTATCCCAATTGTCTCCTGCCCAGTGGCATTGAGGGTGACCTGGGTTTGGGAACTAGTCCAGGTCATCGGGGGTCAGCAGGGGAAGGAGAGGATTGAGCATCCAATGGACTTCTCTGATCTCCCGGGGTAGGATCTGGGGCATGTTGGGTGCTGAAGGGACCTCTGGTGGAGACCAGAGGTATCATTAGCACTAGGCCTTACAAGGGGGTGGAGTGGTGGCAGACGTCAGCAACTTGGATCACGCAGACGTCATTGCACATCTGCACTCTGATGGTAAACAGCACAAGAAAAAATCCCCATCCTCGGAGATAGGGGATGGCACCTCTGCTCCGAGTCACACTCCCAACACAGGGCACTTTCCTCTCCAGGCCGCTTGCCAAGCCCGGCACTCTAGATTGTAGATAGAGCACCCTGGGCAGATTTTGCGGCCCCATCTCAGGGGATTCAGAGCTGGGGGGTCTGTTGGGCTGGAGAGAGGATTAGGAGGTGTCTCAGTGGGAGGTAGAGTCCAGAGGTAAGAGGATGTTGGAGAGAGTTCCCTGAGGATGGTGAAGAAATAGAATTGAAAAAAACAACAAAAAGTATCCCAGTTGTCACAGATACTAATTTATGTGAGTCCGACCATGAAAATGAACAACAGCCTGCAAACAGTGATACTGAATAGATGTCTAGGTTTTGTACAAAAGAAATCGAAGCATCACCACTGCCACTATGCCAGCCACATGTGCCGCACTAGTACTACTCTCAGTTTTCTTTTGTCAGTCATCAGTTTATATTATGTAAGTTTGACCAATGCCCACCATGGATATAATTTTTTAAAACAGTAGCAGGCTCAATCACAGCAGTTGTGCCTCTTGTACCTACATCAGAAATGCGCGCCATGGGTATAATTTTTTGACAAAGCAGCAGGCTCACTAAGAGAGCCTGCACCTCTCGTACCTGCCTCAGCAATGCCTGCCATGGGAATAATTTTTGGAAAAAGCAGCAGGCTCACTCAGAGCAGTTGCATCTCTCTTACCTGCCTCAGCAATGTCTGCCATGGGTATAATTTCATCTCACTCTGGGACTGGACTTGCACCTAAAATGCTGGCATCCGAGTGCAGCATTGGGGGGGGTGCTGTACTGCTGGGGTGTGCCATCCTCCAGATGAGACGTTAAACTGAGGTCCCTTCTACCCATCCCAGTGCTGTCCTGTTGGGTGTCCAGGTGGTAGTGAAAGAACCCAGGGCACTCTTCACAAAGAGTAGGGGACATTCCCAGTGCCCAGGCCAACATTTCCATTCCCATAAACTGGTTCATTCAATTGTCCAGGCTGTGTGTGGGTGTTGATGTGCAATATGGCCACCACTGCACATTCAGTCACTTCACTACCAGTCTAGCATTGCTTGTAAAGTGCTTTGGGATACACTGTGTATGGAAAGCGCTATATAAATGCTGATTCTTCTTCTTAATTTTTGGAAACAGCAGGCTCACACATAGCAGCTGCACCTCTTGTACCTGCCTCAGCAATGCCCAACATGGGTATAATTTTTGGAAACAGCAGCATGCTCCCTAATAGCAGCTACTCCTCTCATATCTGCCTCAGCAATGCCCACCATGACTATAATTTTTGAAAACAGCAGCAGCATGATCACACACAGCAGTTACACCTCTCATATCTGCCTCAGCAAATGCCTGCCATGGGTATAATTTTTGGAAACAGCAGCAGGCACACTAAGAGAGCCTGTGCCTCTCATACCTGCCTCAGCAATGTCCCCATGAGTATAATGGATTGGGGCAACTAACCGTGTAATAGTCCCAAAAAACAATCTTTGCATGATTTTTGTTATGGTCTGGGTAGGGTAACTGGGCAGTAGAACGGGACAGTTAGTGACTACCTGACCCAACCTGACTACTTGGTTTTCATTCAGGTTTTTTGGGGGTACTTTTGAGGTACTGGCAGGTTGTCTTGGTGGTTGGATATTTTAGTACCCACCCATCCCTACCTGTTAACCTGTTTTTTTCCTCCTACTCCATGTTTATTATTCTAGTATCTTTCCCTACTGTTATAATCATTGTCATGCATACTTTTATCTGTTTATTACCTTGATGTTCTTTCCTTGCTCAATGTCTATTATAACTCTTACTTTGCTATTACATACATTGAATTATTTCCAATGCCAATGTTTGCTGTATAAGTGCACCACTATCACTGTATTGTCTTTTCCATTCTAATCTCCAAGGTTGTGCCTAAAAGTAAGTATTTGAATGTCTGCTTCACTTACATGGCAAATCAAAACATAACAGATTATCACCCCGATGACTATTGATCTATGATGGAGGAGGGGCTATAGTTGCAATCCTGGCATCTCATTTGGATTAGGAGTGTGTGAATACCTTATATCAAATATTTGGCCTGTATTTCTATTCAACGGCACACATATTTTGTATTCATATTCAGTATACAGAATGAAAGGGTGGGATTAAAACAAGCTTCCCCTTCCCTAGGTGGCCAGGGTTGGTGTCCTGGCCATCCTCACTCCCAAACCTAAATTGTTTCCACCCACCTACCCATTTGCAAATTTGCACATTTTTCCTAGCCCTACTCCTGCACACTCTCACTAACATCAGTGACTAGACTACAAAAGAGTCTTCTTCCCTGACAAAGATACTTTGTTAGTAAATGTTCTGTGGTTTAAGAACACACTTTCTTTCAAACAGGTGTTTAAATAAATAGTATTTTGCAGTGTTTAGCTTCCAGTACTATTTTTTTCTCTTTTTGACTGATTCAAGACTTTCATCACTACTGATGAGTATAGCTTTTGGTGCCTTGTTCCGAACCATTGTTTTGGCATGCACATGCTGATAGTGCCTGCAGCTCCTGGTTTCAAGTGTTTTTGTACAGCAGTATGCCACAACAGACATATATTTTAGTTACAAAATAAGACAACATTCTTCTATGTTCCATAACATCAAGCGTCTGGAGTTTTTTTCATATCAGATTTAGTCAGTGTTAGTATCAATTTAAGAGGAACAATGCTTTGGTGGCAATGAGTCTGAGTAGCTAGAAAACAGCCCCAGATTGATATTAATACATGCCTGTTTTCAACATTGTCTGGTGACAGAGTAGCTCTTTTGTTAATAACAGTTCTGACACCAGCATTGAATATAATCTCAGAATGCACAATAGTTGGTAGAGAGCTTAGATACAGAGTGGCAGCTTTAAGTAATGCTGGCAAAGTTGTCTTTTCTCAATGCCATTTCTCAGTACCATCATCGGAAAGGATTATCCCTGATGTGTACTTGTTAAGGATTCTCTTCTATTACTTTGTACTTGTGTCTGGTTCAGGTGGCAGAATTATGTCCTGGTGTGGAGTAGAGTTTTTTTTGTTTTGTTCATTGTTGTGATGAGCTCAAGACCTTCACAAATGTTATTATTTTCCTGTTTGGCATCATCAAGACAATGATCTTGTTGAGTTTCACCATCAGCTTGGATGCATGTCTCAATTTTCCTGTTGTGATGCTAGGAGATGTCATGCTGTTTTTCCACTTTGCTTTGTTTAGAAGAAATCAAACAAGTCCCTCATCCTTTTACACATTGGTCTGACTTTCCAGTTGAGCTGCAACTTTCAAAATTAGAATGTATCTGTATTTGTTAATGTCAGTTCCATGTGGAGGAAAAGATGCTGAGCTGTGTTTAAACCAAGAGTCCGGCATTGTGTCTCGGATATAGTGTTCTAACTTTTTAATTTTCTCAACACTAGGATACATTTCCAGTGTTAGAGGTAACCGGTCTACAATGTCTGCAGCTGATGCTGTAGCAGGAGCCAAAGATGAAGGACCCCCTCTCCTTTTCAAGTTCCCAAGGGATGCCTTTACAGGAATGCTCTCATTCATTAAAAGCTCAGTCAATGGGCAGGCCAGCCATGAAGGAGAGGAAGGATGTTCCAGTCTGGCAGCTGTAGGGTTTAGGGGGTGGGAGCAGGGTGGTTGGATTCCAGCTATGGTGGGGGGAGGGAGGCACTAGACCACTAGTGATTTGGGGAATTATATATGACTGGGGATCGGGAGGTGGAGAGCTATTATGGAAACCAGTAGACCACCAGAATATTTTTTTTTAACTAGGACTATGGTACATTGGTTTAGTAGTGTTCCAACTGGAACTAACCCACTGTGGACTTCTGGTTTTCCAAAAAATGTTGTAATTAATTTAAAACACTTCTCTGGGCTAAAATGCACTGTTAAAACAACACAACTATGCCTCAGTGGCATATAAAATACATTAGTGATTCTTTGGTTTCCCCAGCAGCTCAGCCAACAATCCAACTATGTAATGCAGGGCGGCCACCTCACCACTTGGCCCTCAGAGTTGACAGAATGAACAGCTATATTCCTATTTGTCACAAAACCTACTGTAAGCACAATATTTATGGGAATAGTGTGTCCCCAAGTCTAAAATATTAAAACTTCCTCCAGCTCGCAGAGTTGCGGGTTTAGTAGTGTTCCAACTTGAAGTAGTCTTCTGTGGACTTCTGGTTTTAAAAGATGTTAAAATTCATTTAAAACATGTCAATGGGGCTAAAATGTGCTGTTTAAACAATGCTTTTGTGCCTCAGTGGCATAAAAAGTACACCAGAGTGCCTTTTGTTTCCCTGGCAGCTCAGCCCATGATCCTGCTATGTGATGCAGGGTTGTCACATCACCACTTGCACCTCAGAGATGAAAGAATGAGCAACTACGCTACTGTTTCTCACAAAACCCACTGTAAGCACAATATTTACTGGAGCAGCTTGTCCACAAGTTTAAAATATTGAAACCAGAGAATTTTGTTTTTACTACAACTACGGTTACGGTATGAACAGACTTGGAGGGTACTATAAATTCACTATACACTTGGGCTTGGGTTGTAGGGGATGGACCACTAGCCACCAGGGCATAAGGGCATTTGGGCTGTGTGGGCACTGTCGGGTGGGGGTGGATTTTTTTTAAGTCAAGTGGCAGGCAGGTGAACTGGTGGGGTGGAGGGACTGCTAGCCACCAGGGATTTAATGTGTACCTGTGGGGCAGTTGGAGCAGGAGGGGTGGTGGGGGAGGGCCAGTTGCCACCAGTTTTTTTTTGTTTTTAATATCATGTGAAATTTCACCCATAACTTTGCAGAAGTTTTCCACTCTGCCATAGGTTTGGAAACATCCATGATAGTTTCCTGATTTCTGTGGAAGTTCTGTAGGGTGACAAATTGCACTTTCGCCCACCCTGAGATATGTACCCAGTAAATGGCAGACTTAGTGGGGACAAAGATGGCAATTTGACATATATTAATGGTATGGAAAGTTCTGTTCAAGACCTAGCTTTTTGGTCTGGCTCCAGTACGGTTTGAAATAGACTTCAGATTATAACTAGATCTGAGAGTGACCACCCCCCCTTAGTACTAACTGGAGTAACAAAAGACAGTAATGTACATGTCAACCCACTCTTAGTTCAGGTGTAATCAGTTCATAACAAAATGGTCTTGTGGTCAGTCAATTTAGAAGAAGCATTAAAAAACATACTTCTTGCACATCTAAACTCCCTCTGTACTACGTTTCATCTGGAATCAGCTAGGGCTCTTTGGGCTCATCTGGCTTGCATCTTTGCTGACTTATGCCAAGAGCTGTATGAAGATAACTTAATAAGCAAAACCAAAACTAAAACAAAGGATATCAGCTGGTTTGATAAAGAGTGTAGACTGTTCAAAAGACAACTCCGGACAAAGCTTAGACAAAAAAAGAAAACCAATGATAAACTGTTGGCCAATAGTTTAAATCAAGATAGGAAAAATGCAAAGTACTCTTAAAACAGAAAAAAGCACAATATTATAAAAATCCAGTGGGTAAAAATGCTTTCCATTATTACAAAACAAGATGCAAAAAAGTTCTGGCTATATGTAAGTAAGGGCACAAATGCTTATAAAATGGCAAACAAAACAGTCTTGGCACACCTGTATATGGACAAAGAAAGACTCTCCACAAACAGCAATAGCAGACATAAAGTACAACAACTGTGTCTGCACTTGTTGCACTTTATGTCTGCCATCGCTGTTTTTGATATTTTCAAGTAAAGATAAGTAACATTTAACTTGCTATGTGTGGAGAGTCTTTCCTTGTCCATATATAGGTGTGCCAAGACTGTTTTGTTTGCCATTTCATGTGGTCTTAGAGCACCCATACCTCTGTGCGGCTCTATCTTATTGCCACTTATAAAATGGCCCCAGATATGCTTATCTCAGAAGATAACTGGCTGAAGCATTTTTCAGAAATTTTCTATGATAGCCAATTTGATACTAGTTATCCCTTGGGAGATACTAACTTTTATCAAATATCAATTTGTAGACAAGAGGTTTATTTTGCAATAAAAACTTTAAAATCTAATAAATCCACTGGATTGGTCTAACACCTCAAGTTGGTGTGAGGTTCAGGAAAAAAAACATTTAAAATGAGTATTCAGGAGCAATACTTCCCTGAATCATGGAAGGGGGAGTTGGTTGTCCCCATTCATAAAAAGGGGAAAGTAGATGATCCCAAGATGTACAGGCCAATCAGTTTGCTTGACATAAATTTTAAAATATTGTCTAAGATTATATTGGAAAAACTAAACTCTCAAAGAGAGCACAGGAAGCCTTATAGAAGCTCAGGCTGGGTTTAGAAATAACTATTCAACTATTGATAATTGCTTTATCCTGACACATATAATTGAAAACTATGCAATTTTAAGAAAAAAATATTCTGTGCATTTATTGACTTTTCACCAGCATTGGACACAATAGAGAGATGAATACTGTGTTGTCTAATGAGAGATAGGGGTATTAATCCAGACCTAATTGTCATAATTTCTAATTTATATTGAAATTATTTGGCTATAATAAGACTGGGTACCAGGGTGAAGTCTCAAAAAAATGTCTTATTAACAAAGGGGTATGCTAAGGGTGTGTACTGGCCCACACTTTATTTGCCCTATATATTGACAGTCTCTTAAGAAAACTTAGTAACCTGATTTCTGATGCCCCTAAAATAGGTACCGTTTCCTGTCATACACTAGCTTATGCTAATGACAGTATTCTGATGTACTTATTTAAGTCAGGACTCCAAAAACAGTTAAATCTTCTAAATCAAGAAGTGTCAGAAATTCTGAATTTGAAAGTTAACATGCAAAAATCCCAAATAATGGTTATTGGGCAGAAACAGCCTAATGGCTTCTGGTTTCTGGGCAAAGATAAACTTCTGAATACAAATAACTATACTTACTAATGGCTTACAGTACTTGTTCTTCAAATTTAGCTTGGTTGTCACAACTCAATTGACTTTCACATCAGACAGTAAAAAACACACATGGGTTGAATAAATTTAATTACTCATATGGAGTTAATTCAGTCAGACCCCAGCAATAAGGACCAAACTTTTTGCTCAGATTATTTATGGCACAGAGGTTTGGGAGCACAAAAACTTGGATAAGCTAATGGTCACAATATATAAAGTGCTAAGAGCTTCATTAGGAGTAAGGAGTTCCTATTGTTTTGCCTATATAAGGAGTGAGTCAGGATTAATAGATGTCAGAGCATGTGTAGATATTAGAAAAATCTGTTATTGGATAAAAAGTACCAGAATGCCTAAAGAGAGGATACCCTATAAGTCTCTTATTTTAAAAAATTAGAGTGGCACAAGAACAAACTTAATATAAGTAGTTGGCATGATAAAATATTGGGTTTATTGAAAAAGTATTATCTTCTGCAGTTGAAAAGATACTGTGATAGGAATGTTGTGCATAGCTTGAAATATGCCAAATACATTAAGAAAAAATTCTAAACAGATCAAAAATTATTTTAATTATATTAACTGCTCAATATATTCCCCCTGGTTTGTTTTATTTCAAGGAGGTCATGGCTTTAAGTATTATTTAGATATTTTAACTGAGCCAAACTTAAGGAAAATATATACTAAATATAAGTTTGAATGTTTTGATAATAATGCAAGTTTTAAAAGACTTCCACTATTTGCACAAAAATGCTACTGCACTTTAGGAGAAAAAGTGGATTTACTCCATGCTATCTGGGAATGTGATTGGTAAACTAAAGCTATAGCTCATTGGCTTGGTCCAATAATTGATATGTGGAATACTATGGATAAAAGATATATTACTACTGTGCTGTTTAATACAGAAGATGACCATACTCCTCTTACCCTTAATTTAAATATTAGGATCGAGGGTCTCCCGCTTTCTCTAGACTGGCTTCCTCAGCTGAGAGATTGCTGTGTCGATGATTTATTCCTGAACAACTCTCTTCTACCCTCCGGGGAGGTTCTGACCAAGTATAATATTCCTCAGAAGCACATTTTTAAAGTTTTTCAGTTACGAGACCTAGTGGCTTCCAGCTTCGGCTCTAATGGCACACCGTCTCAAATTAAACCCTTCCTAAACTAGATACAGGAACAGGCAACTAAGGCCCATTGTATTTCTAAGCTTTATTCTTTCCTACTAGACACTAAATTCCAGGACTCCCTGACTGGTTCCAAATGCTGGTCTTCTCTTCTGCCAGACTTCCTTCTAGATTGGGAACAAATTTGGGTAGATACATATCGGTATCTTTCTCAAGACAGACATAGACTCACTCAATACCATATATTGAACAACATCTATTATACCCCAGTTAAACTGGTTAAATTAAATATATTATCTTCAACTCTATGCACAAGGTGTGGCACGGTGGAAGGGAACGTGGTACACATTTTCTGGTATTGTGAGAAGGTGGCTCCCTTATGGCAGTCCATCCAATCTAACTTAGACCCTCTTTTGGGCCTTGATGATTTATTCACTATAGAAGTTTGTATCCTAGGGATGCTTTCCAATATACAAGTGATGGAGAGGAGATTCCACATGGCTTTAATCTCGATGGTCATCAAAAGATTGGTCCTTAGGCACTGGATGGACCAATTGGCTATCTCGTATGCAGAATGGATTAGGGAAATTTCGCTCTGCTTTTGGACTGAAAGGTTAATAGCAAGTTCTCGGAAATGTCTGGTTTCATTTGAGCAGAAATGGGGCAAATTATATGCTCTTTATTTGAGTTAATGTCTTGTTGGGTACACCTCTAGCTACCTTGGCAGCTGATATACCTTTATACATCTCATATGTATCAGGATCAGCTCCCTTTCTTCCTTTATTCTCTTTTTCTTTTTTTCTTTTCCTTTATAGAAGGCACATCCTGGGGAGGGTGGGGCCTGGGGGTCTGGGTGAGGGGGGTAGAGGAGTATTTCTCATTGTTTTTCAAGATTCAGGGATTTCTGTAAAATGTTGTATATTGTCACTTTGCAGCTGCTATACAGTTTATGTCATTGGTCATATTGTGCAATCCCTGTACTGTTCTCTCAGGTATATTACCTTTATATAAAATAATAAAGAAATATAATTTCAAAAAAACAAGAAGATGACTATACTATAGTTCAGCTAACAAACTTTTTTCATCAAATCAGTAAAATTAAAAGACAAAAAATGAAAAGTATTGATACTGCTGTAATATGAAATTTAATGTGATGAGCTATAATTACTACTATGCAAGCAGTTTTGGGGTTTTTGTATGCATACAAACTGTATTGCTTATTTAAATTTTGTAATTGTAATGTCTTTGAAATTGTATATGACTTTTTAGTCAAACAATAAGTAGTAGTAGTAGTAAAAATATTTTTATTTATACAGGCAAAAAGCAATTTGATAATGCAACTAGTTTACACCATAGGTCTTATACAAGGCTTGTTTTCATGGTGATCCTGTTGTTGATTTTTATGCACAAATTACAAAAGGTTCCCAACATTTTCGATATTGCACATATTTCATAAGATACAAATATTATATCATACTAAAAAGGAACATTTTTTAGCAACAAACACACAGACATAACAACAAACTAGTACACATCACATGAGATAAGTTTATGTAAAAGCAATATGAACTGATATCCTATGTCTTAAACTGATCTAATAACTCCTCATTTATCTATTGGGAACTACCAACAGCAAGGTGTTTACTCTAAACATATACTGTATATATACATTCAAGGTCCTGTTTAATTCTTTGTCTGAATTCCTTTATTAAGTTAATTTCTCTTAAATCCTTCAAAAATCTATTCCAAGAACTAGCAGCTCTATATTTAAATTTAAATGTGCTGTATTTATTTTATATCCTAGTTAATTTTAGTGCACTATCCATATTTCTCAAACGATAATTATAATTTACCCATTCTAATTGTTTCACAAGTCTTTCAGGCATTTCAAATTTCATAATTTTGTACAATAAGGTAGTCCATACTATTTCTCCTTTATAATACAAAGTGATCCAGGACAAAGCATCATACAGGGAGCAGTGATGGACTGTGGGACTATATCATAACACATATCTACTGTAGCTATTTTATGATATAATACATCCAGTTTATGTAAAGATGTTTTTGTAGAAAATCAATAAACATGTGATCCATACTCCAAAGTAGGAATGATCAACTGATTTGCTACCAAATTACGATCATTTTTAGTCATACAGAAAGTAACCCTTCTTAAGGCCCCCAATTTCATTTTAGTTTTCTTTATTATACTATCTATATGTTGATTAAAGGTAAGGCCAGAATCAATTTCAACTCCCAGATATTTATATATATCTGCCTGTGCCAATATCTGCCCATCTATAGCACTATCCAAGCTTTTATTTTTAGATTTAGAAGTTTTAAACAACATTGTTTGTGTTTTTTTGGTGTTCATCAATAAATGTTTAGTCTAAAACCAAATTTGCATGGCTTCAAACTCAGACTGGAGCTTTCCTTCTACTTCCTGCCTGTTTATCCCACCTGTAATTAACACTGTATCATCAGCATATAATATGATGTTTAAATGTGTTATACAATTTGGAAGGGGATTCATATTAACAAGAACCATAAAGGGGTCCAGAATTGAGCCCTGTGGAACACTATGTTTCACAACGGCCAACTCTGAGCTAACACTGGCAATGAAAACCAGCTGAGTACGATCTTTTAAATATGATGTAAACCATTTCAATGACTGGTCGGTGACCCCTATATTTTCAAGGGATTCCAACAACAAATGGTGGTCCACCAGATCAAAGGCATTTGACAAGTTCACAAAGACCATGCCCACAGACCTCCCATCCCCTAAAGGAGAAGCTATTAAATCCAGGAAGTCCATGAATGCAGTCTCCATGGACTGCCCCTGTCTGAACCCATACTGAACCAGAGTAAGTTTTTTATATTTTCCAAGTATAAAATTAATTTAGAATGAACCAAACACTCCATTAACTTGGAAATAACTGACAGAAGAGCTATTGGCCCATAATTTGTTGGAAGTGAAGCATCCCCACCCTTGAATATGGGAGTCACCTTGGCTCTTTTCCAGATACTTGGAAATTTACCCTGACTTAAACTCAAATTATACAACAAGGCCAAAGGCCATCCCACAACCCTAATACTATCCTTTAAAAAAATGTATTTCAATATCATCTAAGTCCTCAGCTTTATTACTTTTTAATTTCTTTATTTCTTTCATTACCTCTCCTTTGGTTACCTTTCTAAATCTAAAACTGGGCAAATTAGTCGCTTGAGATTTTGCCCTATCTTCAGGGTCTTTCTGATCATAGGGCTTATTTTTCAAGTTTAAATCTGGTAAATTAACAAAATAATTATTTAAAACTTCCATTGCTTTTGCTTGGGTTATATTTATACCATTTTCAGTCATTGCCAAATTTCCACTATTCTTCACTGGATTTGCCAAACTTTTAATTAAATTCCAATAGTGTTTTAGATCATTGGTATTTTGAATTTTTTGCCTATAGTGTTTCCCCTTTAGTTTTCTAGTGTCACTCTTTATTTTGTTTAATACGATACAAAGTTAATGAGCAATACATTGAAACGTATTTCATCATAATGCGGAGGACAAAACAACTCAGAGTCAAGCATGGTACAAAGGTTTCAAACAAATTAAGCTATTGCTTACATTCAAATTTCAAAGATGATACAAGGTTTCCTAAGCCAATAAAACTGATACTTAAGATAAAGGCACAATACATCAGAAGAATCAGAAATATGTTAGGGGCACCACTACAAGGGGCACCTACTACTGGTTGGGGTGAGTGTGTGGACATGTTCAGGGATGGGCCATGGGTGTCGGGTGAACTGCATTAATGGGGCTGGAGCCCTCTTGCATGTGTGTGGGGGGGCCACAGTAACAGGGATGGCCATGGTTGTGTGCTTGGGTAGGTGGGTGGATTCGATGGACGGGTGCTTGGGTGATGCTTGTGTTGGACCGGGTCTGTCCTCCTGGTCTGGAAAGGAGACTGTGTGTGCTGCCATCCATAGAGCAGTTATGGCAGAGTAATCCCTGCCATAACCTGCACACTGGTATGCCCCCCCCGCAGAAGGTACTATGCGCCTTTGTGCATGGCGCATAGTGCTGGCATGCCCCCCAACCCTAATGTTTTACAGTCTGTGTGGCTGGATAATCGGGTGTATAGGGGCTGCGTGCCCCATATCATGCATCCCGTGTGGAGGGGGCGCAATGGGTGTGGGGTGGCTATGCACCATGGATCCATGCATAGAACCCATTGTTTTTCTCTATGAGAAACTAATCCAGTATGAGTTTAAGATTCAACACTTCACTTGCTGCTTCTTTTGGGAGCTTTTTTCCACAGGTTAACTGACCTCTGGGTAGAAAATTGCTTCCTCACATTAACCCTAACTCTGTCCCTCCCATGCCTCCAGTGGTGAGATGCTCATCCTCAGTTATTTTAACCTGAATTGGATCTCCCCCTCTCTAAATAAATTGTGCAAAAAGATTAGGTCCCTCCAAGTTACTTAACTGATCACTTACCCAACCTGGCACAATCACAGATCCCTCAGTCAAAATTTCCCAACTGATTACTCACCCAACCTAGTACAATCACAGATCTCTCAATCACTCCCTTCTGGACTGGGTTCTCACCTCCCACCCCCACTGTCTTGTGGATGCTGATACCCTCCCCCATGACCTCAGTGACAACCCTATGGTCTACTGCATATGCAAGATTAACCATCCCAAAGCCCCCCCCCCCAAAAATAATTCAGATACAGTCCTTCAGGTTACTGGACTTTTCCTCCCTCCACACCAACCTAGTGGCTGCTGACTGGTTACCCATCTCTACAGCCAGCAGCATAAATACTATCATCCATTATTTCAATGCCAAATTTATGTCAGATTGGGATCTCCATGTCACCTTAGAAAAACAAGGGTCAAGGTTCCCACCTCCCACAGCTCTCAGCTGTGTTGCAGTCCTGTGTTCATGTGCATCACCTTGCCTGGTGGACCCACAAGGCCTCCAGCCTCCCTACTGAACTAATCAAGTACTAGGCACTTTCTAATGCCAGTACCAGAGTTACCAGGCTTGTAAAGTCTGAAAACTTTGCATCCATACTCCAGAGCAACTTTAATCACCCCTCTCAGTTCTGAAAGATTATCCATGCCCTCTCCCCCTCAAACCCAGTCCTCTCCATTGATACTTAAGCAGAGTGACATTACTATTTCTGATCCCTTTTCTGTTGTCTGAGTTTTCAACTCATTCTTCATCTCCTGTGCCTTCTCGCTCCTCCCCTGCTCCTCCCCTACCCCTCCCTTATCCCCACACCATCTCTTCTCTTTCTCCCCTACCAGTCTGGCTGCCATCTTAAGACCTTCTTGGCTTTTAAGGTAAGGCAAGACAAGTTTATTTATTTAGCACCCAATCCACACAGGCTCTGAGCCCTTTACGGAGTTAAGCAAAAATCATAACCTCAAACTCATTAAAAGAATAGAAGATGAAGTTAAAATCTGAAGCAATCCATTTCATATTATTCAGAAAAGACTGATTAAATGAAAAGGTTTTCAAAGAGTCTTTAAAGGCCTACACTGTGCTGACTGTATGAATGTGAAAAGGGAGCAAGTTCCATAACAAAAGAGCTGCCACTCTGAAAGCTCCATCACCTGAAGATTCTAACCTGGATGGAGAATTGACTAAAAGACCAGCATCAGTGAAATGGATAGGGCAGACTGGATGGTAGAGTACAAGGGGCTCCTTGAAGTAGTCCAGTACCAAAGCACATAGGGCCTTGTATGATATCAAGCAGATCTTGAAGGTGATGCATGAATGCAAAGGCAGCCAGTGCAGTGAATGCAGAACCGGCATAACGTGGTGACTCTGTGAGGATCCTGCTATCATCAAGGGCACCGCATTCTGCAACAGCTGCAGTCATCACATCAAACCTTCAGATAGCCCTATGTAGTGGCTGTTACAGTAGTCCAACCTAGAGGTGACGAAAGCATAGATGATTGTCATTAGGTCCTCCTGGGCTAAATATCGCTTAATCCTGGTGATGTTCTGCAGGTGATAAAAGCCAAATCTGATGACAAAAGACACATGTTGCTCAAATTTTTTTCTGCTGTCCAACATGACCCTCAGGTTCCTCATCGTATCACTTGCTGTGAGAGGGTGACCACCCAGTACAGGTAGAGCCATTCCATCCACAGTAGGCAAGCCCCAGTGACTAGGACTGAGCACCATGACCTCTGTCTTATCCAGGCTGAGACACAACAAGTTAGAGGCCACCCAGTCTTTAATCTCAGACAGATAATGACTCTGCACTGGAACAGCAGAAGCATCATCAAGGGAACAAGACAAGTACAACTGAGTATGATCTGCATAGCAGTGAAATTCAACATTTTCAGTGTCAGTGGCTCAGTAGGTAGCACACTCACCTCTGAGGTTGTGAGATCAGAGGGTTGTGGGTTCAGTTCCCACATCTGGCACTTGGGTTAATATTCCAGTATTGACACTGTAGTGCAGCATGAGGGGGGTGCTGCACTTCTGAGGTGCCGTCTTTCAGATGAGACGTTAAACCGAGGTCCCATCTGCCTGCATTGGTGGTAGTTAAGGTGGATGATAAAGATCCCATGGCACTTATCGAAAAGAGTAGGGGAATTTTTTATTATCATAACATCAAAAACAAAATAATTGTGAACAGTGTTAAGACACAGAAAATAATATACCAAGCTGATGGCAAACAAAATCGAATAAGCATTGCAGTCATACATTATCAGATCGGTGTGTGAGAAGAACTATGTATATGCACCCCCCACCTAAAAGAGTAGGGAAATTATAACAAAAAATTATATATATATATATATATATATATCAATTTCAAACCATAAAGAACACAAAATTAGTGTTGAATCACACAAAATTAAATTAGCATCATAAACAAAAAAAGAAAAGAATGTGTCAGTAATACTGTATCAATAATACTATCAGAATTATGTACACAGTCAACACCTCTATTTAACAAAATAATAAAAAACCCTTCTCCTTTTTTTTCCACATAGCCTTATGTCATTGAATCTTCCCTGTAATGAACAATTAAATCCAAATACAGTGTGTGACTGCCCATAACCTATTCATATTTTATAAACATTGTAAACCCTTTAGACCAATTAGTCACCTTTCTTGTGGTATAAATTCCTAAATCATTGATATAAACCCTTTCCATAGCCCCTTGAATCAGCAAACCCACTATATCATATGACATCAATTTTTGATAAGGAACCCATTGGCATCTAGCCTGCCATAAGTAATATTTCAAACAACAACAAAACATCTGTAAAATATCTATATTATAGGTTCTTCCAAGCTGATAAAACTGTCCCAAAACCAATTTATCGTAGTCTAGATGCAATAACCATCTCATATTCCATTTTGAAGCCAGGAATTTCCAAAGGAACTAGCATATGAACAATGGAACAAAAAATGATCCACAGTTTCTTCTTGGTCAATACAATCAGTAAAAGGGCATATTCTTTCATCTTTCACCATATGTTTGCAATTACCCCAAACTCCAATCCTCCCATGTACAGCTAACCACAAAAATTCCCACATATATCCTGGTAATCTGGGATTATTCAATTGCTGAAGTACCCCTGGAATCATTGTTGAAGGGCAATTTTTAAAGGCAGGCTCAGAAGGATATAATAACAACATCACTTTGTCATATAACTTTGGCTGTTTACTCTCTTTTACTACCTGTTTCAAAAGACCCAATTTGAAGAGTTTTATTGCCACAGGTTTAACAAATTGTGGCACTTCTAAATTTTGTAAAGGAGTTGTAAGACAAGCCAAATAATAATGAACTAAGACATGTTTTTGTTAACAAGCAGCACCTAGATGTAGGTGGCAATAATCCAACCTTAACATTTTGTGCTATAAATAGAGTATGAAAAAATATGACTGGATCCACCATCCCAACCCCCCTTTTTCTTTAGCAAGGTATGTGTATTGTCTTTTAATGGGGTTAATATATTGCCCCAGACCATCTGGAAAAATAAACTGTATAGTCTGGTTTCAAAACCTATTGGTAGCAGGAATATCATTGCAGTATACAGTAAAATGGATATTAAAAACTGCCTAATTACCTGTACCTGTTTTAATTTAGCTAATTTCCAGTGCTTCCAGATTTGTATTTTATAATCTATGGAAGATAACACTTTTTCCCAATTCAAATCTGGAAGATTTTGGGGTTCATACAGTAATCCCAAAATCTTAAATGGATCTGAAGAAATTCAAAGACCTTGAATATTAACCTCATTGGGATAACCTACCACAATAAACAAACCCTGACTTTTTCGTGTATTAATTCTGGAGTTTGAGACTAAGGAATAAGTGACCATAAAGTCCAAAAAAATGAAACTTGATTATAGTCTGAAAAAAATACACAAATATCATCTACATATGCCTGTAAATGTAGTTCTTCCATAATTGGTGGCCCCAATACCCCCTTCCATCTTGGATGTTGTGATAATGATTGAATTAATGTATCTATTGTAAACAAATATAATAGTGGACTTAACGGTCATCCTTGGTGTACCCCTGTAGGAATATGGAAACCTTCTGTAATTTCGTTCTGAATAACAGGATGAATAATGGCATTTTTATAAAGGGATTTTACCCAAGTCAAAAAAGAGGCCGGAACCCCATAACGTTTTAAGGTCATAAGCAAAAAAGGGTGATAAACCCGATCAAAGGCCTTCATTTGATCCACTGAAACAATACACCCTGAATGTCCATACAAGGAAAAATGCTCTATTAAATCCCTAATAATTATAAGAGCATGTTGAATTGTTTTTTTCCTGGAAGCCCGCAGTATTGTGAAGGGGAAATTACAGTACTTGCAAAGAGTTTGAGTCTTGAATTCAAAATCCCAGTTAATAATTTATAATCAGAATTTAAAATTGTAATTGGTCTCCAATTCTCCAAATTTTCTTTATTCCCTGATTTAAAGAAAAATGAATAGACCCTGAGAAAACCAAATAGGAAATCTGAAAGTAGATAGAAAAAAATTAAACACTAGGACCAAACATTCCAAAAATTCAGAGGGAAAGGTTTTATATAACTCAGACGTAAGTCCATCAATCCCTGGAGAAGTTCCATTTTTGGGGGATTTAATAGCATCTGTAATTTCTACTCCTGTAATGGGGTTAGTTGGAATAGACATGTTAAACCCAGTTTTTGTAAGTTTTATCTTTTGCAAAAAATGTCCCATACCATCTACACTAGGGGGCACCACTGGTTTATGAGAATGTAAAAAATTGGTTTATTGCAGTATGCAGACCTATTTTATCTTGTACTGATTGCCCTTTCTGATTTAAAAGAGAGGTCATAGTTGTTTTTGGATTTATAGTTTTTAAAGGCTTCATAGGGATCACCTTGAGGTTTTTTTGTGCCATATTAAAAGAGTTCTTTCATTGTATTAGCTCGATCATATTGTACCTCTTGAATCTGTTGTTTTAAAGCAGCTATTTGGGTAGTAAACTCATTTTTAGAGGTATTTGCCAGGGGAAATAGATAATATAATTGCTGATGCAATTTTAAATAATGTAGGAATTCTATATTGTCACAAGACCTACCTTGATTTTTTAACATCACTTGTAAATCTTCCTTAGACTTCCTCCACCATTCTCCTAAGTCTTCATATAAAATTGAGACTGAGAGTCTAGCAATAAGCAATAACCTAATGTCATTTATCACTAAAGGACGTTTTAACATAAGTGAACTTAATTTCCATCTTGACTTCTGTGGTGATGGTAGGGAAACTGAAGAAAAATTACACTGAAGAAGCATGTGATCTGAAAAAGCCATCGGGAAGGTGTGAAATTTGAAGGAGGAAAGATTGCGTGAGAGAAAAATATAATCTATTATAGATGTGTAGGTGTTCCTTTTATAAGTAAATTTAGGACCGCTATGTTGGTAACATCTACTATCTACAAGACCTGATGTATTTATTAATTAAAACAGAAAAATGTTGTAGGTGCCGTATTGGTCCTTTTAAAAAAACAGATCCAGAAACAAATGATTTGATACCTTTTATTGGACCAACATGGATGTTACAGAAAAGAACAAAGTGCTTTAGCTTCCGAACCAACCAGGTCCTTCTTCAGAAGCTTTGTGGCAGTTTTTTCAAATATCCCATACTATTAACACCAGATTATATAGAAAAGCAAATAATTCTCATTGGTTTAACATATACATTTAAAACATAATAGAAGATTACGTCAGAGAAGCTAATTAGCACCAGTATGCCTTAAACTGAAGAGCCTCAGAAGGGCAAAGGTTATCAAGAATTCTCTACAGCCAGAGAGTTCTTGTCACATACATTTTAAAATGTCTAAGTATGCCAAGAAAGCATTCTAGTGATAAAAAACCTTGGAGTGGCATTCTCTAATACATGTAAGATGAGCTACAACTTACATTCAATTGTCCTGGTATATTAAAGGACAGATAATGAGAGACAAAATCTTGAAATTAGGTATAACTGCAAGTTGAAATCAAGCCTCAAATTAACCTACACATATAAACATGATGCATGAAAGTATCACTTGTAAGTGTAAGTGCAAAAAAAAAAAAAAAAAAATTTTTCTTGTCAAAGACCCCCAAGAAAACGAGACCATGAGCCTGATAAATGCGGATTTCAACACAGAGTCTGTGTATAACAAAAATGCACAGAATCAGTCTAAGCAATCTAAATGAAAACCCAAAGGAATTACACCTTTAATGAACCCCCAAGTAAATGAGATATGCATCTTAATATGAGCAGTTAAAATGTGACAGTGTGAAATCCACCCACTGACAACTAATGAAGGAAATAAATACACACTATATGTGAAAACTAAGTGTTTTAGCCACATAACAACACACACAAACACACATACATACATAATACACACACACACACACTCAAACGCACTCACCACAGTGTTAAGGTGAAAAGTCAACAATGTAGATAACCATAAACTTACAAAATCAAAGGCCCGCTGAAGAACTAAACTGTTTATGTCCATCTTTTAAAGTAAAGGTCTATGTAAGTTTAAGTGGAATAATGTGTCATGTACCCAACATCAATGTTCAATCCATCTGCCACCATATTGAGAAGTAAAATAAGTCTAATTTCAGAAGCCCGTCTCTGTTGTGTACTGTTGAAATGTCCTTTTAAGACCATCACAGACATATCTGAGATTGAGTGGTCATCCTGGGAGAAGTGCTGGGCTACTGGTTTCTCAATCATCTTGTGATTAATAGAATGTCTGTGTGAATTCATTCTAGTGCAGAGTTGTTGGCTTGTCTCCCCCACATAACCTGTGCGAGGACATTTCTTGCATTGGATAAAATATACCACATTACTTGATGTACATGTATAATTCCCCTGTATCCTGAATAGTCTGTTTTGTGATGTAACCACACAGTCTGAAGTGGAAATGAGGTTACATGTCTTACATGCCGTTGATGACAGGGTCGTGTACCATATGATGTCATGGTATTCTGTTCGGTTCAAGTTGACTCCTAATAATCAGGTTGGTTAAATTAGGTGGTTGTTTAAAAGACAGTAGTGGTAGTTCTTGAAAAATACAGTTAAGGGTTTCATCCTCACTAATTATTGAATGGAGATCCTTAATCTTACGTAGGAGTTCAAGGTCAGGATGGTATGTGACTACTAAGGGTATTCTGTTGGTAGTCATCCGTTCCTTATATTGCAGTAGCTGTTCTCTTGGGACCTGTGTTGCACGTTCCACTGCTCTGTCAATTTCCTGGATGAGTGTCCCTGCTCAATAAAGGTGTTTTCAACACCGCCAGATATGTGTCTCTGTCTTCCTCATTTGAACAGAGCGGTGATACGAAGTGCTTGACTACATATAACAGATTTCTTTGTGTGGCTCGGGTGATTACTTTTCTTGTGTAAGTATCTCTGTCTGTCTGTTGGTTTCCTGTAAAGACAGGTATGTAGGGTACCATCCTTAATAGTGACAGTGGTATCCAGAAAATGTACACTTGTGGCAGAATATTCTAGGGAAAGCTTTATAGTTGGGTGGAGGTTATTAAGTTCTTGGTGAAAATCTTTAAGTGTGTCAGTGCCCTCTGTCCAAATTATAAACAAATCATCAATGTAACCACCTGATACCCTTTTAGCCACGATGGATGTAACCTCCCTCTACACTAATATTCCACACACAGATGGCATTTCAGCCTGCCTCAAATACCTGCATGACAAAAAATTGGACCCCAACATTGACCCTGGAGTTGTGGGTAAACTCACTGAATTCATTCTGACACATAACAACTTCAGCTTTAATGGTAAACATTATGTTCAAACTATGGGAACGCAATGGGAACCAGGATGGCTCCTCAGTATGCTAATCTTTTATGGCGAATTTGAGAAGGATTTTCTAAGGCACTGTACACATAAACCACTCGCTTATTTCCGTTACATTGATGATTTGTTTATAATTTGGACAGAGGGCACTGACATGACCTTTACTTTAAAAGATGGACATAAACAGTTTAGTTCTTCAGCGGCCTTCGATTTTGTAAGTTATGGTTATCTACATTGTTGACTTTTCACCTTAACACTGTGGTGAGTGCGTTTGAGTGTGTGTGTGTGTGTGTATACTGATGTATGTATGTATGTATGTATGTGTGTGTGTGTTTGTGTGTGTTGTGTTTTTGTGTGTTGTGGGTATGTGTGTATGTGTGTTTTGTTTGTTGTGCGTGGTGTGGTGTGGTGTGTGTGGAATGTGTTTGCTATATTTGTTGTGTGTTGTGGTTGTGTGGGGTGTGCAGGTGTGTGTGTGTGTGTGTGTGTATGGGGTGTGGTATGGTGTAAGTACACACATATGTGTGGGTGGAGCGTGGCATGGGGCAGTTGTTATGTGGCTAGAACACTTAGTTTTCACATATAGTGTGCATTTATTTCCTTCTATTAGTTGTCAGTGGGTGGATTTCACACTGTCACATTTTTAACTGCTCATATAAAGATGCATATCTCATTTACTTGGGGGTTCATTAAAGGTGTAATTCCTTTGGGTTTTCATTTAGATTGCTTAGACTGATTCTGTGCATTTTTGTTATACACAGACTCTGTGTTGAAATCCGCATTTATCAGGTTCATGGTCTCGTTTTCTTGGGGTCTTTGACAAGAACATTTTTTTTTTTTGCACTTACACTTACAAGTGATACTTTCATGCATCATGTTTATATGTGTAGGTTAATTTGAGGCTTGATTTCAACTTGCAGTTATACCTAAGTTCAGGATTTTGTCTCTCATTATCTGTCCTTTAATATACCAGGACAATTGGAATGTAAGTTGTAGCTCATCTTACATGTATTAGAGAGAATGCCACTTCAAGGTTTTTTTTATCACTAGAATGCTTTCTTGGCATACTTAGACATTTAAAATTTATGTGACAAGAACTCTCTGGCTGTAGAGAATTCTTGATAACCTTTGCCCTTCTGAGGCTCTTCAGTTTAAGCATACTGGTGTTAATTAGCTTCTCTGAGTAATCTTCTATTATGTTTTAAATGTATATGTTAAACCAATGAGAATTATTTCTGCTTTTTCTATATAATCTGGTGTTAATAGTATGGGATATTTGAAAAAACTGCCACAAAGCTTCTGAAGAAGGACCTGGTTGGTTCGAAAGCTAAAGCACTTTGTTCTTTTCTGTAACATCCATGTTGGTCCAATAAAAGGTATCAAATCATTTGTTCCTGGATCTGTTTAATTAAAACAGAGCATTAGAATCACAATAATTTTTTTTCCCACTGCTTGTAACTCCACTTTTCACATTCTTTAACTCACAGTTAGAATCTCCACATAAGAAGATTTCAAAAGAAGTTATTTAAAAAGGCCTAAGCATCATAAAAAGAGCAATCCTTTCTGCCTTTACCTGGGAACAATATACATTAATAAATCTACATGTCATGGAATTCCATACCCCATCAAGGATCATTAATCTCCCTGGGATTAAAGCTATTAGTTTAATTAAAGAAAAATTGTAGGAGTTAAAAAGGAATCCTAGTCCATCAGTTGTCTGCTGTCCAAAGGACCAAAAAGAAGGACCCCATCACCATTCCTTTTGAAAAAAACTGGCTTGGTCAATTGTGAACATCCATGTTTCTTGAAGCAAGCACACATCTATGGAATTACCATGAATATAATCATAGACTACTTGCTGTTGTCTCGAATTTAATAAACTGTGAACATTTAATGACCCTATTCTAAAGAAAGACAGTTATAAAATACAGTTTTAACCATCTTTTTCCCTTTTTTTTTCCTTTTCCCTTTATAGCCTTCTTGTGCATGAAAAGAGGATAGAGGAATGTCCTGTACAGGTTGAGAATCAGGTTCCATACAGTCCATTTCTGAATCACCCCACTGTTTAGATAACACAGCAAAAGGATTGCTAGATTTGATATCCACTGGGGGAAGGGGCAGGAGGAGGTTTAAGGTTCCTTGAGGACCTCCTGACTTGAGTCACAGGAGGAGTAACTGGAGGATCTGGAAGTAGCATCTCCTTTTGTGTGCTGTAGCATACAGGAGAAAGAAGTTTTTTTTTTCCTCAGACTTACTTAATCCATGAGATGGGGCTAAGGGAGGGATAACTACATCAGCTGAAAAAGCAGTCTCCATCTGGTTTGGACCAGCAGCCAAGTCCTGGGCCTTCTGAATTAAAAGAGCAGAACTACCACTGGATGCTTTATTTTTTTGCTGCCCATATACACTCAGAGAATACATGGCCTGTATCTTCACAAAGGTCACACTTTGTTAGATTAGCACATTGAAAGGCAATATGACCTATTTCCCCACAAATGTCACATCTAGGCTTGTCACATGAACTAGACAAGTGTGTTCAGTAACCACATTTGTAACAGGCCCTGGGTTGCCCAGCATAAAATGAATTAGGGATATGGTCAACCCCTGTATCAGTTTGCCTAAACTTCATTTTAAAGTGCTAACCTCCCATCCAGAATTGCTGTCTGTCTAGTATAGCCTCAGGAGAGCTCAATACCTCACATTTTTGGGACAACCAGTAAGCAGTATCATCCACATGAACCCCCTCATTCCGAAACATGATTGTAACATATTTGATAAATGGTTTAGTTAATAGTATAACCAAAAAGGGGGTCCATGTGGGTGAAAACTTAACCTGGGTGTACTACTCCCAAAATAAATCAAGAACATAAACTGAACGAAAGCGGACATCGAAGTTGTCCTCACCAGAGATGTTAATAAATGCAAACACTTCCCTAGGAGAGAAGTGCAAGGAATCCTTTAGTAGACATTTACCCACATAGTGCCTATCAGGCCTAACTTCTAAAACCCCTTTATAGAGGAGTCTAACAGCATTTTTACATGGTGCAGCTTCTTTTTTAATTTTGGAAAATAAATCTGACAACAAAGGTTTCTCTGAATCTGATTTTCCTTGTGATATATTAAAAGATTGTCCAGTTTTAGAAATGTCAGTGGCTAAGGGAGTAGTGGTTTGTGAGGCCACAACAGAAGGCCCATCCACATCTTGTACCCCCATAGCAGTTTCCGAGTTTAAAGGTGGAACAGGTAACTTTGGTTTCCAAGCAGGTTCATTCTGAGAAAAATTTTACTTAGGGTCCCACTCAGGTGTGGGAAGCCAAGTCCCTTTATTCAAAGTCCAACCCGCCTCACTCAAGGCCCACTGTGGGACCATGTTTCTTCTGTGAGAGGCTGAGAGAGAGAAACAGGTACTAAAGATACTGGGCTGACCTCCGAAATAATAGGGGTAGAAGTGTCCTTAACCCCCTCCAATGTCCCCAAGTTCCTTTTAGAAAAAATCACAGCAGCTCTCTTTTTCTTTTCCTTCATTCCCAGTTTTCTCATGCATTAACTGGCTCCTTTTAATAAAAGAAAATTCAGAAGCTCCCTCCTGGTTTAAAGGATTAGTCTGAAATATACAGTTTACTTCAGTATCTACGAGTCCGGTAGGGTTTTTCATCAATGGATTTCGAAAAACAAACCCCGCTGCTTTCAACAGGGTAACAGCTTGCAAATCAGGAACAGAGCTGCTGCGTACCGAGTTTGACTCATCCAGGTCTTTAGACTGTGCCGTAGCAATGAGTGGCAAGCTTAAATTAGTATCAAGTGTTCTTGATTCCCGTAATGGCTCTTGGCACTGAACCACACCGTGTTCTACACTGCCAGCCAACTGAGAATCTTTAGAAAGCATTTTTACTTCAGGCAAATGCTGAGAGATTTATATTAAGTCACCCGACCTTTTCATATCGGGAGCCTCCTCAGTAACTTTAGCTTCTTGACGGATGACAGCCTGTTCCTGAGCTTTGACAGGCTGAGCTGTAGAATGCAACAAAAACAGCTGTTTTTTTAGACGGTTTTGTTCTTGCGCAAGAACTTCAAGCCGAAGCTGAAGCTGATCCTGAAGGTCCTCTGTTACAGTAAGTGTAGGTGTCACCATATTTTTCACCGGCTGTAATTCTACTTGTGTTAAATCCTCTGTAGACACAAAGACTTCACCATCATCTGGTTCCCTATTTGAAAGAATAGATTTATCCATCATAGCAATCTCCTCAGAAATTAAAGCAGAGCCCAACCGCTCTCCTTCCACTGAGACGTCCACCTTCTCCAAGGTCTGAATGAAAGTGACCAAGCTCACAGAAGGCAAGTCCCCCTACTGCCAGCAATGCAGTAGGGGAATGTTTTATTTAAAGAAAAATTAGTGCAGTACATTCAATAAACAAAATACAATGTCAGCTTTACAGAAACTGTAAATAAGGTTTGCAAGAAAGACTAAAGGAAATCAACCCACAAATAAAACCAATAAACAAGGGTGAGGGAAAAAAAAGGAAAAAAGAAGTCAAAAGAAACATTTCAGTTTAAATGGAGCAAAATAAATGCTTACTAATACAGAGAGGAAAAAAAAAAGATCTTCAGGGTACTGCAGTTTCAATCCATGAACAATTGTTCCAATATGAACTGTATACAGCAGAAGTCAACAACTTTTTTTCCCCATTTTGGATTAACACAAGGCTAGAAACAATCTGTGCAACTATTTGCGTTGCAGAAAACACTTTCTGTTGCAGGAGAAAGGTGCACCTGGCCTGCCATAAATAATAGTGGCAGGATGCAAAGATGAGACGTAAGGTCCCTGTGTGATATTTCTGTAATCCGGGGGTATATCCTATACACCAGGATATCATATGTTACATTCTGAAGTGCCTTTTCTTTCCATTTATATAACAGGAGGGTCCAAACAACTTGACTATATGGGCAATCAATAAAAAAATGATGCATTGTTTCCAGTACCGCTGTACAAGAGTCTCGGGGGCAGATTCGCTCCTCTACTGATTTATACTTTAGGTTGTTCTTGACACCCAGTCTTCCATGACAAGCTAGCCAGGAGATATCCCAAAACTGTGTAGGGATCCTGGGGTCAGTTAACTGAGAGAAGGGCATTTCTAATTCCAGAAGGGAGCCTTGTGTTGATACCATCTGTGGTAAGACACAAAAATGGGTATCGAAAACAAAGTTATAAAGCTGTCTCCTTGTTTTAGTCAATATATGTGCAGGGGAGAGTTTCCATTGCCGGATCTTCAGAAAAGGGGGGAAGAGGAAGCTGGGGATACCTAGTTTTCTGAAGTTCCTAGGGATGTCATGCGGGAGTTGTTGCCATATTTGGCATACCTTCATGGAAAAGAAAATATAATTAAATGCCAAAATAGGGGTGGATCATGGAGTAAGTGGGGTATTGTGATTTTCAGAAATAGGCTATGGAAAAATACTATCGGGTTCAGCATCCTTACCCCACCATAACAATAATCCATGTATGTGTATGATCTTTTATGGGATTTAAACGGCTACCCCAGAAGCCTTGAAAAAAAATATTGTAAACTCTTGCCTCCAGAGAAAAAGGGACCAGAAACACTGATGCCACGTGTAAGAAGAGGTAAAGTATTAAAGTTTTCAATAAAAACACTCTTTTCCATTTTGCAATGCTATGTTCTTTCTAAAATGAAAGGGGGTGTGCTGCTCTATTTAATACTATATTCCAGTTATAGCTGGCATCATCTGAGGTGCCGTAATGTAATCCCAGGATTTTTATTGGAGCGATTGCCAGAGGGATATCTACAATATGCGTTGGTAAGTCCATGCTGGCTGAAGTTGGCACCACTAGTGCTGTGCTTTTTATTTGGGAGCCCGAAGCTGTCTCAAATGCTTTGAAAATAGGGGGAAGTACTATCTCATAGATACATAGATACATAGACAGTGTCGGCAGATAAGGGCCTATGGCCCACCCAGTCTGCCCATTTGAGCTTATAAGTTCAGTTTATTTTTTCCTAGAAGTCTGTTGCCCCTTACCCCTGACCTCCAGAATTCCTTTATGTCTATCCCATGCATTCTTAAATCCTCTGATTGTTTCAGCCCCCACCACTTCCTCTGGCAGGGTGTTCCACTTGTCCACCACCTGTTCTGTGAAGAAATTCTTCCTCATGTTTCCTCTGAATCATCCTCCCTCCAACTTCATCCCATGCCCTCTAGTTCTGGTACATCTTTTTCGCTTAAAAATAGTGTATTCCTGCACCCTGTTCCTCCCTGTAAGATACTTGTATGTCTCTATCATATCACCTCTCTCCCTCCTCTCCTCCATGGAGTACATATTCAGTTCCTTCAACCTGTCCTCATAGGACTTGTGATGCAATCCATGTACCATCTTTGTTGCCCTCCTCTGAACCTTCTCTACCCTGTCTATGTCCTTACGTAGGTAAGGTCTCCAGAACTGTACACTGAACTCCAGGTGGGGCCTCACTAGTGTCTTGTATAGTGGAATTATGACCTCCCTTTTCCTGCTGGTGATGCCCCTGCCTATGCATCCCAGCATTCTATTTGCTTTACCTGCTGCCTTGTCACACTGTTTCCCTACCTTGAGGACATCAGAGATGATAACCCCAAGATCCCTTTCCTGCTTGGTGCATACTATATCCTCACCCCCCAACTGATATAATGTGCCAGGGTTTTTGTGCCCCATATGCATTATCTTGCACTTCTTTGCACTGCATTGAATTTCAACTGCCAAACCCCTGACCATTCTTCAAGTTTCTGCAGGTCCCTTCTCATTCTGTCTACACCCTCTGGTGTGTCTACTCTGTTACAGAGCTTTGTGTCATCAGCGAACAGTGAAATTCTGCCTTCTAGGTCCTGTGCAATGTCACTGATGAAGATGTTGAATAGAACCGGTCCCAACACTGATCCCTGTGGTACCCCACTGGTCACTCTTCCCTCTGTGGAGTGACAGCCATTTACCACCAACCTCTGTGTCCTGCCTCCCAGCCAGTTACCTACCACCGCACTACTGTCCTGCCCACACCCATATTCCCCAGTTTGTGTAATAGTCTTCTATGTGGCACAGTGTCAAAGGCCTTGCTGAAGTTCAGATAGGCCATGTCCACTGCCCTCCCCTGATCCACCTCCCTAGTCACCCAGTCAAAAAATTCAATGAGGTTGGTCTGACATGACCTCCCCCTGGTGAAACCATGCTGCCTTGGATCCTGTAGTCCATTGACAACCAGATGTTCCACCAATCTCTCCTTCAGTAGAGCTTCCATGATCTTCCCCACTACCGAGGTGAGGTCTGTAGTTCCCCGCTTCCTCTTTGTTCCCACTTTTGTATAAGGGGACCACATCTGCTGTCCTCCAGTCTTTGATACCTCCCCTGTTTCCAGTGATCAGCTAAACAGGATAGTCAGAGGTTCAGCCACCACCACTCTTAGTTCTTTAAGGACCCTGGAATGCACCCCATCTGGCCCCATTGCTTTATCAACTCTTATTACTTCCAGTTCCTTCAGGACCCTTTCTCGTGTAAAGGGACTTATGTCCATTTCTGCACCATTCTCACCCTTTGCACTCCCTTCAGACCCATTACCCTCCTGTTCATCAGTAATGACTGAGCAGAAATACCTGTTCAATATGTCAGCTTTACTGTTGTCATACTCCACGCGGCCCCCATCCTCCCCTTCAGTCTCACTGTCCCTCCCTTTGCCTTTCTTTTTTCACTTGTGTACCTGTAAAAGGTTTTGTCCCCTCTACCCACTGATTTTGCAATGTGTTCTTCTGTCTGAGCTTTGACTTCCCTTACTGACCTCCCTGCCTCCCTTTGCTTCTCCTGGTACTTCTCCCTAACCCCTTCTGCCTGTGTCTTTTTGTATTGCCTGAATGCAGTCTTTTTGGCTTTCACTTTGTTTGCTACCTCTTTGGAAAACCATAATGGTCTCTTCTTCCTTTTCCTCTTGCTAACCTGCTTAATGCATAATCCTGTTGCTCTTGTAATCCCCATTTTAAATACTGCCCACTGTTCCTCAACCCCTGATTTCTGCTCCATTCCCCTTCATGCCTCTTTTAAGTATATCCCCATTTTCCCAAAGTCTGACCCACTAAAATCCAGGATACGTGTTTTTGTGTGGTTTGGTTCTGCTCTTTCTGTGATTTCAAACCACAATGACTGGTGGTCACTGTTCCCCAGGTGCTCCCCCACTGTTACCCCCATCACACTGTCCCTGTTTGTGAGCACAAAGTCCAGTATTGCCTTCTGCCGAGTTGGTTCCATGACCATTTGCTTGAGGAAGGCACCCTGAAGGGAGTCTAGGATAAATCTGCTCCTAGTTGATTCTGCTACTGGGATGCTCCAGTCCACGTCTGGAATATTGAAGTCTCCAACCAGTACTACCTCACCCTTGTCTGCCATCCTTTGGATGGCTAGCATCAGCTCCTTATCTGTTTCTTCCTCCTGGGCTGGTGGTCTATAGACCACACCTGTGCGGATATCTGGCCCCATTTTCCTTTCCAGCTTAACCCACAGTATCTCTCCCCCAATTTGTTCCTCCTGGATCTCTGTGGCCTTTATGTCATTTTTCACATACAGTTCCACTCCTACTCCCTTCCTACCTACTCTGTCTTTTCTGAATATGTTGTAGCCAGGTATGGCCATCTCCCAGTCGTGGTTATCATTACACCAGGTTTCAGTGATGGCCACAATGTCCAGGTCTGACTGCACCATGACAGCCTCCAGATCTTCCATCTTGTTGCTAAGGCTCCTGGCATTGGCACACATGGCATTCCATGATTTGATCTCCCTTGACTGTTTCACTGTTCTACTCCAGCCCCTTCCTTGGTTGTTCTTCATCCCTGGTTCTCCTTGCTATCTGTCCTTCTGCTGAATTTTGCCCCTTTTCTGCCTATCCACCTCTTGGGCATTACTCTCCATGCTTTGCATACTGCTTTGTAGAGATAGCCACTCCTCCAGTTCACTGGTTCCACTGCTAGTTGTGGGGGGTGAACAAGTAGGTACCCTCCTTGCTGGCCTGCCACCCCCCCTTTGCTAGTTTAAATGCTTGTTAATGTAGCATTTAAACTTATCATTGAGTGCTTGGATTCCCCTTCAGGATGGATGCAGGCCGTCAGGCTTGAACAAACCTCCATCCCTCCAGGTGGGTCCCCTGTCACCAATGAATCCAAACCCTTCCTTACAGCACCAGTTCTTCAACCATGAGTTAAAGTTCCTGATGCATGCACCCCTATGGTCTCCCTTGCCTCTCACAGGTAGTACTTCTGGAAAAGTGACAGAAGTAGCTACTTGCTTGAGACCCCTCCCCAATTTTCTAAACTCTTCCTGAACTTCCTCTGGCTCACCATTTGCCAGGTCATTAGTACCTAGGTGGATAATGACATCCAGCTCACCCTCCCATCTTGCCTTCCCAGTGATCCCCAGGATCTTCCTTCCCTCCCTTCATGCCGTGGCACCTGGTAGGCACCTCACCTCCCTGTCCTCCCCCTCCTGTGTTCCTAGCTGGATCCCTCTTATGATGGAGTCCCCCACCAGGATTCACTTCCTCCTCCTCTGGGGTCCACTGCTCTCCCCGCTGAGGTCACCTCCTTGGCTAACCTCCACATCCTTTCCTTCCACTTCTCTGGGTACCTCTATTTGGTTGTCCCCATTTGCCAGTGTGGCATATGAGTTCTTGAGTGGAATAGGATATGGGATGTGCCTCTGCCTGACTGCTCTAATCCTCCCTGAGCTCCTCGTTCTCGGCATCCTTTGAGGCAGTTGCATTGGACTGGGTGGTCTCTGGATAGGGGTGATGGTACTCCTGACCCAGTTTACTTCCACTCTGAGTCTGGCTACCTCATCCCACAGTCCAGAGAGATGCATGCAGATAGGGCAGCACCTCAGTGTCCAGAAGGTCTGCCTGAATATGGCTGCCCACAGCCACTGCATTGCACCACTCCACATTATACTGCAATTATACTGCTATTCCACTACTTGTCTGTTACTGAAGCTCTCCTAGTTCCCTTTTTAATTTACTGTCCTAAAAATCCTGCCACTAATCCTCAGATACTTTTCTTTTTAAAAAAAGAAAATAAACCAATAAATAAATGAGTCAAAACACTTGTCATGCTGAGGGTGGGCTTCTTCCCCCTTATGCCCCTCTTACTTCACACCCCTTACAATCCCCTTTGTTTAGCTCCTGTCAATCAGATTTAACAGGGCATATAATTAAGAGCTGGGGGAAGGGGGGGGCAAAAATTTGCTGCAATTAAAGACAGCAAAGAAATACACCACCACTATATTTTAAATTTTTAACAGCCCAAAAACAATTCTAAGTAAAGACAGCAAATAAATTACAGTGTCACTAAAAGCCCACAATCTAAGTTTAAAAGGAAAATAGCAATTACCAGTTACTGTAAAGCACTGAATTGATTATGTTTCCTTCCCCTTCTGGCTTCTTCTGAGATAGGGGGTAGTACAAATGCACAAATCATCAGCATATGCACATACTGGAGGTAGAGGTCTTCCAATGGGGGAAGAGATTCTAGGTAAAGATGGGTGCAGCAGTAGGGTTTTTAATAAAGGGTCCAGTTGGAAAATATATAAAAGATAACTTAAGGGGCAGCCCTGTCATACTACTCTAAGGCCTAAAAAAGGGGGGCATGGAGAACCATTTATATGGGGTTGTATCCAAGCAGTACTATGTATGAGTTTAAGCCAAGAGATGAATTTCTGGGGAACATGGTAGTGTGCAAGAACCTGGAACAAATAAACATGGCTCACCCGGTCAAAAGCCTTTTCTTGGTCCAATGAAGTAACAAGGTAGGTGAAAGTGGGTACTGTTTGAAATAATGTCTCGAATGAGGATAGGTTGGAAAGGATAGATCTGCCGGGAAGGGCATAAGTCTGCACCTCAGAAATAATCTGAGCAGCAACAGGGAGCATCCTATTGAGCAAGATGTAAGTGAATATTTTATAGTCTATGTTTAACAGACTTAGTGGTCTCCAGTTCCGTATATCGGCTCTGTTCCCTTTCTTGAATAACAAAATCATAATAACATCAGAAAATCCTTTAGGAGTAGAATTAATGCTTATGATGGTATTATATATTAACATCAGAAAGGGGGCCAAAAATAACATAAACTGTATATATAATTCTGCAGTAAGGCCATCGGATCCAGAGGAAGTGCACTTCTTTTGGCGTTTTATAGCCTGCTGGGTTTCCTCTGGTGTTACAGGTTTAAGGAGATGTTTCAATGTATCTTGGGATGGAGGAGGAATAGAAATACCTGAAAGGAAAGGTATGATACTATCCACAGGAGTTGTGGTGCCAAACATCATAGCTAGATAACAGCTGGCGATACGCTTTATGCCCAGCAAGGAATCATGGGGGGTATCGGAAGCAGGATCAAAAAGTTCCTCTATGTGGGTTGCATTTACCCTGTCAGTGCAACTTTTACAGATATCTAAGGAGGGACCGGAACCTTGTGTCCCATGTTGAGCTTCCATCTGTAAAGAATGTGCTCAGTGATACTGGAACTGCTCCATTTCTTCCTTAATGGACTTTATTGTGTGAGAGTAGTCCATGTGGGATGTGAAAGAAAGAGATATGGCCTGTTGTAGTTTTTGTCTGAGAGTAAGGTATCGAAGATATGAACTCAAGTGTTCTCTTCCTCCTTGTATGTAGGAAGAAAATCTTGATATCACTCTTAGTGTCTTCCCACCATTGTAGAGGGGAATGATATTTTATTTATTTATTTATTTAAAATTGTTGACCGGGAAAGGCACGCTGAGCCGAAGCTCGTTTCCAGGTGCGACCAGGGTGCATAGTACATCAGGGAGACATAGATATAGAAGAAATATAGATATACAGAAATAATAACAATTTGCATAAGAAAAATGGTACAGTATTGTAAATACATGGGGATTTGTGGTACGGTTACACTTTTGAAGAGCATCAGAGAGGAAATAACAAATTTATATATTTCATCTCTAGACCATAAAATTCCTAGACTGTCAGATATGAGTATAAATTTGTTTATTTACTGCAGAGAACTTCTCAAGAACTTGGTGTTTCACTAGGTCCAGGTGGGGGGGAATAGGGTGCACAGCTGAGGCAGGGAGTGGGAGGGAGGAGCCTGAGAAGCTGTTTGAAGATGGATAGGGAGGGGGCCAGGTGGAGGTTGGGAGGGAGGTTGTTCCATAGGAGTGGGAGTCGGTAGGAAAAGGCAGCTTGCCCGGAGGCTGAGAGGGACGTGAGAGGTGGAAGGTATGAGCATGTCTGTGGCGAGTGAGTAGCCAGAGGGTTGGCTTGAGAGGGCGGGAGAGGTAGAGGAGAAAGGGCTGAGCCAATGTTCGCTATGAGGGGCGCAGTGTGTTTTCGCCTTGTGAGAGTGGCATCAGTGATAGGAGTTGAGAGGTTTGGTGATGAGTGAGTGGGGGCAGTGGCTAAGCCGTGATGAAGGAGTATAGCAGGACATCAAGCTTAACAATGGAGGAGGAAGGGCTGCTATAAATGACGCTCATGTAGTCCAATACCGGTAGGATGGTTTTTCGATGAGTCTCCGAGTAGGGAGGGGAGGCAGGCTTTGTGGCAGTAGAGGATGGCAAGTTTGGGCCGGAGTTTGGTGCAGATGGCGTCGACGTGGGTGGAGAAATTTACATTTGAGTCCAGCCAGACTCCCAGGTACTTAAACATGGGTACGGTTTCGAGGGGTATTTCTTCCAGAATGTAGATCGGAGGGGGGCAGGCAGGGAGGCGAGTTTTTGTCTTGTGCCGAAGACCATGGAGACAGTTTTTTTTGCATTTAGTTTTAGCTGATTTTTCTGGAGCCAGGTTTGTACTCGGTTGAAATCACTTTGGAGGTTAGGGTGAGCGCTGTCATGGGAGGGGCCTGAGGCATAGATTATGGTGTCATCAGCATATAGGTGCACGCTGGAGGTGAGACAGGCTGAAGGGAGGTCGTTTATAAAAAGGGAGAAAAGGATTGGACCAAGGATGGAGCCTTTGGGGACGCCCACAAGGATGGGTCAGGGGTTAGAGAGGGTGTCCCCGATTTGTACTTGCTGCATCCTGTTTTGGAGGTAGGAGTGGAACCAGTTTATGGCCTGATTTGCAAGGCCGAAGGAGCGCAATCTGCCTAACAATAGAGGGTGGGAGACTGAATCAAAGGCTTTGGCTAGGTCAATAAAAATGGCAGTAGTTGTGTGCCCTGCGTCCATGGCAGAAAATATGGAGTCGGTGACTCGTAGTAAGGCGGTGGTGGTGGAATGAGATTTTCTGAATCCTGATTGATAAGGGGTGAGGGAGCTGTTTGTAGAGAGAAAAAGGGACAGCTTTGATAGCATGAGGGATTCTTGGAGTTTGGCAAGGAAGAGGAGGAGAGAGATGTGCCTATAATTTCCAGGGAGGGAGGGGTCACCACCTTTAAGGAGAGGTAGGATTTTGGCGAGTTTCAGGTGAGGGACGGTGGCTGTGTCGATGGAAAGATTTAGTATGTGGGTAATAGGGGTGACTATGGCAGCTGCCGAAATGCTGAGCAGACTGGGATGCAAGCCATCTGGGCTGGACTTAGATGGGTTTAGGGAGGTGAGAGAAGTGTAAACTTCCAGGGGTGTGAAAGGGGGAAAGTGGAAACCGTGGTGAGAGGGTGGGGGAGTTTTGGAGGAGGTAGGAGGGGGGTGAATCGGGCTTGGCGCAGGAGATGAAGAACAAGTTGAAGAGTTCAGATACAATGGCCAGGTCAGTGGCTATATTACCATCAATGTTTAGGCTAGGGCTGGCTTGCTTAGTGCGTGGATTTATAAGAGAGTTTATCACCTTCCAGAAAGATGCCAGGGAGGCTTGGTGAGTGGTGAGTTGGGCCTTGAAATACTGGGCTTTTGATAGTCGAATAGCTTTTGTGCAGTTGTTTCTAAGAGTTTTGTAAGACAGCAGGTCACTGGTAGCTAAAGAGGATTTGTAACGCCTCCAGGCCTTATCTCTGACGCGCCCCAGGGAGATTAGTTTGGCTGTGATCCATGGGTGGTGGTATTTCCTAACTCGGGCTTTCCTGAGGGGTGCATGGCGGTCCCATACACTTAGGAAGATGCTGCAGAAGTGGGAGAGGGTGGTGTCGACGTCATGTGAGGCAAGGACCGGGAGCCAGTCTGTGCTTGACAGGTCATGTAGAAGGGCGGATTTGTCAAGTTGGTGTAAGGGGCGGGTAGTGATGAATTTGGGGCCGGAGTGAAGTGAATGGATTTTCCGGATACAGTAGGTTATACAGTGGTCACTAAGGGCATCCGAAAGGATACCTGAGGCAGTGATCCTATGGGGGTGGGAGGTTAGAATCCAGTCGAGTAGAGTGTGATTTTGAGATCGATGATTTAGATGGGTGGGGTCCTGGATTAACTGAGTGAGATTTAGAGCTTCAATCCTCAGGGCTGATGGTTTTGTGGATGAGGAGAGCCAGTTTAGGTTGAAATCGCCTAATAGAATGAGTTCGCCATTTGAGGAGGTTAAAGAGATGGAGGAAATGGCTGAGATGAGGGAGTCATGTAAGGGTTTTGGAGGGGAATATAGAACACCTATATAAAGAGGGGTGGATGAGGGGAAGGATAGGTGAGCGACTAAGGATTCGTGGGAAGATGGGCGCGATTCTTTGAAAATTACTGAGCACTTAATGGAGTGTCTGATATACAGTGCTACCCCCCCGCCATGCTTTCCATGGTCCTGCCGGAACAGGATATAGTTAGGTATGGTGAGTGAGAGGTTGGAGATTTTTCTTGAGAGCCAAGTTTCTGTGATAGAAAGTATGTCCGGATTGTACTGTGCTGACCAGACAGAGAGGATGTCAAGTTTGGGGAGGAGGCTTCTGACATTTATGTGGAATATACGGAGGCCCTTTGGGAACGACTTTGGTGAGAAACTGAGTTAGGGGACCGGTGATGCTGGGGGAAGATTTGTTGCTGTGCGGCCAGGGTTTGGATGTATATCTCCTGCCAGGAGTAGGAGTAGCAGGGGTAAGAGGAGGCGAGTGTACTTTTTGCATCTGCTATTTGTGTGCCTTGCGGGTGGATCTCGCAGGTTTAGGCACCGGAGAAGGGCCTCAAGGTTTAGCATGTGTGAGTGGAGCAGGGAAGGGTGAAAGGTAGGGGAGGGTTGATTGAGAGGAGGAAAGGGGGAGATTCTATGTAGGGAGTGGGAAGGACGGTCAAGGATTTGAGTAGAGGTGATGTGCGGGGAAGGTGGGGGGTATTACAGTGTGAGGTTTGGGGGAGAGGGGAGGGTGGGTGTAAGGAGAGAGAGATAGGGGGTGGAGAGGTATGAGCATGAGGGGGGTGAGCGAGAAGGTGTCCAGGGGAGTAGAGCAAGAACAATTAGTACCGGGAGTGACATGGTCAAATAGGGTTTGTTTTTTTTGAGACTATACAGTGGCCTCTAGTGGTGGAGCTAGCTGTCTTTCTAGTATTGGAGGATATCTAGTTGCGGTGGCCACTAGTGGAGGAAATTTATAGCTTGCAGATGGGAAAGTGGACTGATTGGTTTTCGAAGGTCATGTGTCAGTAGCTATATAATGGAGAGCCGACCAAGGGTGGTGGTGGGGGCGGCAGGGCAGAACAGCGTCGTGATCGAGATTCAGCCATACCTGCACTTTCGGGGGGTTGGGGATATGCTTCCAATACAGACAACTGGGCCCTTAGAAGGTCTGTGCAATGCATTGAAATGACCGGATCTGTCAACAATGAACTATTCAATTTCCACCTAGAGTGGGGTTGACCAGGAAAGGAGTTCCCTGAGGGGAAGAAAACCAGAGATTTCCCCAGATGGTCTCAAGTCTCACAGGGTATGATTCTTGCCTGTGTGACTGAAATATTCCGTGAGACAAAAAGCAAATCTATCCTGGTAGCGTATGGGCCTCTGTGATAGGTTTTGGCACCTGGACCATGTAAAGCGTTATGTCCATCTATGAGGGCCGCAGTCTGAATAATTTTGTTCAGGGCAATTGAATCTGCAAATAGTTTTTGGGTGGAGCCGCCCTGATCTGAGAGAGTAAGACCATAGTTGAAATCGCCTCCCATATAGATTTGCCGGTTGGAATACAGGTATGGGTGTATTTTGTTAAATAAGTCTGTTCTGGAGGCAATGCTCTGGGGGTCATATACATTAATGAGCCTGAGTTTGTGTTGTTGGTATGTACAGTCTACAAGCTTGGCTCATCTTGGTATTATGTCTACCAACCAGGAAATTTGGAAATTAAAATTTGCAAACAAAATACCTAGGCCATCATACCTATCCTCTCCATATGACCAGAAGGAAGAGCCCTGATGCCAACGACTTTTAATTTGAGAAAGCTCATAAGGAGATTTCAAATGGGTGTCCTGGAGAAAATAGATGCCATGGTGTAAGTCAGAAAGGTACTGCATTGTACAGAGTTGTTTTCTGTAGGATTTAATGCTGCATGCATTTAGGGTGAAACAGCGGGGTCCTTGGTGGTGGTTCATCCCAGAAAGTACAGTGCCATTCTGGAGGAGCTAGTGTCAGGTAATGTTAGCATGGGTCCTATCTCCATCTGCTGAAGGGGGGGATCAAGCTGGGAGTCAGAGGAGAAGTCCATATGGGAGGAAGAGGCTAGAGAAGAATCCGAGTCTCCATCTTCCCCTTCCATGTCTCCCCACTGTCGTCTCTTGGCTAAGGCCTGAAATTTATTCCTCATGATAATTGTTCTCTTGGGGATGGAAGCTTCTGCTTTTCATTTGCCTTTACCCCGTTTAGAAGGGGGGATTACCACAAAGTGGTCTGACTCCTTTGGGGGGGAGGCATGGTAACCTGGGTACTAGCAGGGACTGATTCAGAAGGGGGTACTGCTGCTATAGGGTTGCCAGGGGACTTGGGAATGGCTCCTTGTCCAACCGTAGGTTCAGGCTTTTGCGGGAGAGGAGGTTCTTGTGCCAGGGTAGAAGTGGCAGGGACCAGGGCCTCCCTGTGGCGTAAGGCCTGAGTCTGGGAATCTGTTATAAGCGCTATCTGGTCCTGGGGAAGGCGGTCGAGCCTATTATGATCCGCCCAAGGGCACTGGTGATAGGAGTGCCCCAGCTCGTCACACAGATTGCAGTATAGAGGGTTTGGACAACCTAAACTCACATGTCCATAGGATAAGCACAAAGTACATCTAGGCTTGTTGCAAGTGCTGCTCAGGTGGGTGCGAGAACCGCACTTATGACAGGTCCGTGGTTGTCCAGGGTAAAAACATAAGCCATGGTCCCTGCCTATGTGAAAGCTGCCTGGTAAATGAGAGATACCTTTATCCGTGCTTTTAAGTTGTACCTTTACTTTCCATCCCCCAGTCCATACTAGGTCCTCATCCAAAATAGGTCACGGGACCTCTAGTATATCGGAGCGCTGCCTGAGACAGTACTGGATGTCCGCTATGTTCACCCCCTCACTACGAAACAGTAAGGTAACAATTTTCACTGTTGGTTTTGTGAGAGGGATGGCCATAAAGGGAGCCCAGAGTGGCAGATGTTTTACATGCTCATATTTCTCCCAGAATTTCTCCAAAGTGTATACATTTTTAAAACTTAAGTCATACACAGATTCCCCATGCACAAGAATGAAGGCAAATAATTTGGTTGCCCCATCCCTAAAGAGTCCCGCAACATACTATGCAATACAGTTCTTCTGTCAGGGCTTGTAGCAATGTCCCCCATGAACTTCATATATACAGCATTCCTTCGCTGTGCTGGCTCACCTAAGTTTGTGAACAGATCACTGAGTTTAAATGGGGTCGGGTTAGTGCCCTCACCTGCAAGCTGTGGACCAAATGGCTCAGATGTACCAGCTAAATTATGTTCTGAAGTCGAGGAGGATGAAGTAGATTCACATCTGGCTAAGCTGGGGCCCGTGACAGTATCTGTGATGTCAGGAGTTGATCTGGAGATAGCAGGTGTGCTTGTAGCATTACTAGGGAAAGATACTGGTTCCAGAGCTGTTTTCGTCATTAATGGTGTGTCTTCTGAAGATCAGAGTTCGTTGCATGCCTCAGAGATGATTTCCTGGGCTGAAACAGCCCTTGGAGAGGTCCAGGGTGCTCCTTCTGAATGTTGCTGCCAGCCAGCAGCATGGAGCGCTGCCATGGGTGACCAAATGCTCTCAATGTCCTCTGCGGTGCAATGACTGTCCCATAGATGCAAAGAGAGAGGAGCTCCCGATGCAGAGTTTGTGGCATTTCTGGTACTAGGAGTCATATCAGAAGTGGCTGCTGCAGGTTAAGTTGACAAAAAAGGCTGTGAGGAATACTATGAATCAGAGTGCATTAGACCAATAAGAAAGTCCTTGTGTGCAAAATACATGCTTCGCAGATAATTTTCTGTGTCATTAGAAGTGCTCTGAGTTCCTGAAACTGGGTAAAGTGGTGTCTGAGGCAAGTCTTCTTGATGATTGTCTGGCAATTCATTTAAAGTGGTACCTTCAGTATTTCTTTCTGCAGACTGCAACCGTGTAGGTTCTTTAGAGGTAATGTCAGGTATTCTTGACTCCATGGGTGAAGCTGTAGTCAGGTCAGAATCCAAAATATCTCCAGCAATTCCACCAGCAACCACACTGTCATCTGCCATCTTGGTACCACAGACAAAAGGGTCCCCTCTGCTCACAGGAAGCAAGGCCCCCTGTAGGCAAAGAGTAGGGGAATTTCCCTAATGTCCTGGACAAATTTTCCTCATTCAGTTAAAAATACCACCAACAACTTAATCTGGTTCAAGGTCAGTTGGCATTCATCTGTATCCCCCTCCCTCGGGTCATGTCTGAAAATAGGCAGAATTTGTCTAGTGCACTTACCCGATCAACAAAAACAAAATAAATAAATAAATAACATTGTAACACCTGATTATCTTCCCCAATGGCAGCATGTACACAGAAAACAAAATGAGGGCAAGGACTGAGCTTTCTAGAACTCCACAGGACAAAGCAGAAGCCTCTGAGGTAAAATTCCCCAGCACAACCTGCTGTGTTCTCCCAGGTATGTAGGACTCAGACGAGCACAGGGCTGTACTGGTGAGACCCACATAGATCCTCATGCAATCAAAAATCACCCCATGATTCAGTGTGTCAAACACCCATGAGAGATCCAATAGCACCAAGATTGAATGTTGCCCTTGGTCTCTCGTGAAGAGAAGAATGAGTCACCCTGATGATAGGCCATCTCAGTGTGCTGTGATGGGGTCAGAACCCTTACTGGAGAGGTTCATAGATGGAGAGAGATTCAAGGCGGCCGATCAGATGCTCTGCCACCACATTCTCAATAATGTTCCCTAAAAAGGAGAGGTTAGAGACAGGACTATGATTTGCTAAAGCATCTAAGTCATAGGAAAGTTTTTTTAGAAGGGGTCTGACCACGGCCTTTTTCAAGGCTGATGGAAAGACACCATCCCTTAAAGACCCATTCACTATCTCTGTGAATACTGGACCCAGGAACTCACAACAGCTGAGAATCTGCCGTGTTGGTCATGGGTCCAGCATACAGTTGGTGGGGTGTAATCTTGAGACCACCCGCAACACCTCTACATCTGACACAGACTGGAACTCATCCTAGACAGGCAGATTTACATAAGACCACTACCTACCCCAACCAGGCCACTTGAAAACATTCCAGACCCAACTGCTGACACTTTGCCAGTGAAAAACCATCTAAACTCCTCACACCTTTGCATAGAAATTGCTCTGATGGACTGTAAAATGGAGGATTTAATAGCCTGATGGCAGTACAAAAGAGCTGAGCTGGGGAATTTTTTGCTGCAGCAATAGACTGTAACAGTAACTTTGCCTTTTTTAGGTTGATTGCCTTTTAATATTCAGCATAGTAAATTCTCAATGCCAGTCTGTCCTCCACATACCCAGAGCCTCTCCAAGAATGCTCCAACCTTCCTCCCTTTGTCTTCAACTGCAGTTGCTCACCACAGTACCATGGTGAACTCTGACAGGAAGTCAAAGGACATGTGCAATGGAGTGTAAGGCAGCCATAAGCACCAAATTACAGTGCTACTTGGCTACCTCAGGACCTTATACACATGCCAGCAACATACCCAAGACATACAGTGCCCCCTGGAGTTTACAAGGTTCCGAATCATGTTTTGAATGGCACTGAATAATCTCCATGGCCGTAGTTAAACAGGGGGCCCCAACCTGGAACATGACTGCATGATGATCCAACCAACAGACTGAATTAACCTTGACTACAGTAATGTCAAGTACCGATGAGAAGATCGGATTCAAAGTGTGACTTTGCTGATAGGTTTCAGAGGCAACAGTCTGTGTTAGTCCCAGTGATGACATGAACTGGAGGAGCTCCTGTCCAAAGTGAGGGGATTGATCATCAATCCAGGCATTGAAATCCACCAGCATCATCAACTTGGGGGTGTCCAACACCAGTTTGGCAATGATGTACACCAGCTCCTGCAGAAAATCACTCCTTCCTCCCATTGGTCAGTAAATGAGAATGATCCTGCTACTGACACCTAGACCACATCTAGCCAGTGCACATTCAAAGGATCTGGAAAGCTGCCAGCCTGGTGGTGCTGAGGGTTGAGGTGCTGGACGCCACACCTCATGCCATGCCAGCGACCTGGGTTCAGGAACAAGCCCGGGCTGCTGGGGGTCAGCTGGGGAGAGAGAGGATCGAGTGTCCAGAGGACTGCTCTCCTCTCTTGGGGGGGATCCAGGCTCCTGCTTGGCACTGCAGCAGCCCCCAGTGTCAATCGGAGTAACTGCAATGTGCAGGGCTTAGCTAGAGGGGAGGTGGAGCTGCGGTGGGTGTGCTTGGTGCCATTGCACGACCGAGCTCTGTCTGGAAGGGATGGAGAGGAGGGAAGCAATGCAGCCAAGAAAAACAAAACCCACTCAGGAAGATAGGCGACAGCACTGCCCCCTCGACCACACTCCACTGGTCAGACCCATCCAGCTTCTGGGCTGAGCCCAGCCCGGCCTGAATTACAAGACAGAGTACCCTGGCTGGATAGGGTGGCCCCAACGCGGGAGGGCTCAGAGCTGAGGGGATAGCCGGGCTGGTGCCAGGAAAGCTGGATGGTTTCAGGCACAGAGGTAGAGCCGAGGGAGTGCAGATGCCCGAGAGAGTTCTCCGGGGCCAAGCGGAGACAGAAAAAGAATACAAAAAAAAAAGGATCTGGAAAGTTCATATGGGGAGTGCAATGAGTTCCAGAGTGGATCTAAAACAGATGGCCACTCTGACTCCTCTGCAATTACTCCTCAGTCAATGAACCATGGAAAAAACAGGCAGAACAGATGCCCCCAGTACAGCACCAGAGTAATTGCCCAACCAGGTCTCTGTGATGGAAACAAGGTCAGCTGATGAATCTGTGATCTGTGATGAAACCCTCCATTACTGCCATCTTATTCCTCAGTGATCTTGTGTTACATAGAATGGCTGGAAGGACAAACTACTACCTGCTCATTGAAATTAGGCCAGGCCCTTGAGAGGGGAACTATGCATGACAGGCCTTGTTCTTGATTGCATGCCCTCTTCAGGTGTCTCCTTGATCTCAACACACCAATCTACCCCCTGATTTCATAATCTGGACCTCCAATGCAGTGTTTGCCACTCCTTCACAGAATCTGCAGTTCCCTGTGTGGCTGAGGACTGCTGCAGGGAAAACTAATGGGGATCCCGCAAAAGACTGAAGCAGCCACCAGTATAGATTAGTTATAAAAGCCCCTCAACCACCCAGTAACCCACAGACATACCCTGATGCACACAAAATACAACAATAACACTAATTGTACATACACCTGACTCACACAATTCTAGAGCAATACATTAACTTTAAGAAACCAAAGCAAAACTTAAACAAAAAATAAAAATAAAAAATGAATAAAGGGAAAGGGAAAACAATAAAAAATAACTGTTGCCACTAAGTGAGTTTAACAAAGATGAGGAAAATATTATTTCAAACACATACTGCCACTATGTTTAAGAAAAATGTCCTGGTTAAATCAAACAGTCACCACAAATAAAGTCCGGAACACGGCAATAAATGCAATTGTGCATGCTTTAGTCCACTCTTAACAGACTAGGTCCAGATAATGTGATCAGAAACGCAAAATGCCGGGAGGGGGGCATACAGTCCAACAGGTGCCTGTCAGCCTACTGTCACTCCATCACAGTGCAGCTAGCGGACTACATAGTTGGCTCCCACCCAAAATGTGGATGCTGAAAGCCCTCAGGAAACCACCAGAAATAGCCCACCAACCTGAAACCAGTTTGACTGGACTAGACCGGGATATACCAAAGTCACAAGGGTCCCAGACACCACTTCTGAGAAGGCAGCACATCCATAAAGTTTCAAACCCCTCAGCAAATGCCTCAACAAAAGCCTAAAGTACTTTCCTGAAGCAGACACTTGGCCTCTGAAGCGTCTATCCAGCAAAGCTGAAGATGATGGTAATCCAAGTAGAGGTCTTCAGCCCTCTCTCTGGGCCAACTGCAACACCTGGTCACCCAGGAAGAATGACCATGACAAAACACTTTCTTTACAGACAGTTTGCAAAGGCAGTACAAAAACAAAGCAAAGCTGGTATCCGAGGCATTTTAAAAGTCCTTATTGAGTCTTAACTGGTATCACCAATGGTAAACTAGAAATTCGTCGAAAACAGGTCTTTGACAATTCTGGAACACCACTAGCAATGTTATGCTATTGACCCAATGCAGTTGACAGTGTGTTCCACCTGCTACCCAACTCATTGCTGTTTTCCCAGAGAAGCCAGATGGAAGTGTCACAGTACACTCAATTAGGGCAGTCAGAGCGCTCCAGCCCAGAGACTGCCAAATGGAGGTGGATAACATATTTAGTGGCAAACAAAAATGTAGAAAATAAAGCAAAACTATACTAAAAAATATAATCTACTGTGAAAAGCTTGACTGCCTGCCTCACTAAGAAACCCCTTATGCTATCTAAATGCTAGAATGCTGTGAAACAGCAAAGACAGCGTAATTTCCAACACTGCTGAGACAGACTATGGTGATAGGGCACAGGTGTTCATGGACAATTCAGGTAATGTGACACAAATAACTGTTCTCTTTATAGTCCAGATTTTATTTCATAAACCAATATTTTCTTCAGAAGCAGGACAAATTCCTTACAGCGAACTAGTTTGACAGCACTTAAAATGACTATAGGAATAAATTAGGCAAGGTCTAATGCTTTTTGGAGTGATTGGCAAAGCTCCCCGGAGTTCTCTCCAGACCCAGATCCTGTCTGATCTCTCTCCGCTTCGCATCCAACTTCTCTAGTTGTCACCTTAGAATTTATACAGCTCTGTGCCCATGTGATAGGTTAGCTCCACCCACCAGTACATCAGTGCATTTAAACTTTGTTTAAAAACCTTCATTTATATCAGATACTACAATATAAACACCACATTGTTATAGCAGTGATTGTATGTCATGTAAAACAAAATAAAAAGTTATTTTTCCCTTTTTAGTTACACTAAGGACCTCCTCCCAGCCACCACATGCATAAATACAGTGCAAAAGAGGCTGGTTGGCTCTATAGAGACAGATGACCTGAAAGAGGAGTGCTGCATCAAACAAAACCTATAAAAAGAGCAGATCACTGGAGCAACAGTAACGTTTTGATAAATCACCTATTATTCTTTTCTTTCTGTTTTATATAACTGCTATGTAGATATGTACATCTTTTTATTGCTTACTACCTAGCTCGTTATAAAGAGGAGCAGTGATGGCATTCTTATGTCTTTCCTTAAAATGCACAGAAAGCCAGAGCCAAAGCTACAATGACAGGTAGCTTTTCGGCACTGCGTGACTGTAACACTAATCCTGGACATAAGGCATACCCTTACCTACATGTCTAAGTGTTTCTTCTATTTTAACTGTAAGTCTAGTCTTTCTAAGGGAATCGGTTTTGGGCATTTCAATCTAATCAGCATATCGGCGATCTGCACGAACGCGCGCATATGCGCACAACCGTAGCTCTGCGGGAAAAGGACAGGAATTTCAGACTGCACGGCTGTATCGCCAAAGAGCAAGGCAAGCAAATTACTCCATGCCTTTACCTAAAAGATGCAAAGTAACATTTTAACTTGGTGCCTATATTCTAGGGTACTACCAAGCACCTCCAGATCTATTATTTTTATATGATACTGTAAACCAGAAAGTGAGTAGTATATTGACACTAAGACTTGTTCATACACATGAAAACAGCCACTATAAACAAATCCCAACTATAATGGATTCTGCTCTCTCTCTCTCTGTCGGGGCATTTGAAAGCTAGCAGAATGCTTTACTACAGGACTTAAACAAGCTTAAGGCTCAGCTGCTAGTTTCCCTTATTTTGTTTTTTTGAATGACAATTATCCACTAACCCTAAAGTTTTAAATTGCACACAAACGCATCTCTTGAGAAAGGTAATATGCCCTTTTTTTTAATTCAATATTTGCCCCGGGTTGGTGGCTGCATTTTAAATGAAATGAACTGGAGCACTCAAACACTGCAACTAAAAATAAAAACAGCTGATCTATACAGCTTGACTGTGCGGTGATGCGCACTGTCACAGCTCTTTAAGGTAGCAGCCAGCAGGGCACTCACAATTTCCTGAAGGGGGGGTACCAAAAAATTGACTCTAACTTCAGCCCCCTCCTTACTATTTTTTTTTTTTTTACCTTGCTACTTATTATGCTAAAGTTTTCATACTTAAAAAACTAAAAACGAGCACACAGGGCACTTCACATAAGCCTACAGGCAGTCCGAGTAGACGCTCAGAAAGCAGGCAAGAAACCTCAGCTAAAGGCATCTAGCATTTTAGACTAGCTAAACCTACCTCTCCTTCAGATATCTTTTATTGATCTCAAGATCCCAACTTTATTTTCTAATATTTCTTCTTTTGGTTTTCCTAACACAAAAAAACACAAGTAATTCCAGTGCCCCCCAATCCTTCACAGAGACACTCTGTGACAACTATAAAATCTAAAAACTAATCTAAAGTTCTATGCAATATAAAGCATTTTAGTGTTTTATATCTTTATAGCTCTTAAATAAAAAATGTCAAAAACATTAAACAAGATCAGCAGGAGCTCATGAGTTATCAAACAGCATGTCCAGACTGGCAGCCATCTTTAAACCCCCACAGTGGTGTAAACCCTGATGGTTTTGACCCCAAACCCTTCATTCTGTCCACCCCTGCCCTTGCTCTACCTATTATCTAACTTCTCAACCACGTCTCCTCCTTAGCATCCATCCCTGACACTTGGAAACAGGCCACAGTCATCCCCATTCCCAAAGTGGGTGACTCCTCCTCTCCTGGCAGTTACTGACCTACGATATGTCCATTCTCCATAGTCTGGATAAGATCCAAGAACACCTTATGCTATCTAGCTCTCCCCTTTTCTTGGCTCACCCTCCTTCTTCATCCTTTTCTAGTCTGGCTTCGGGAAGTCCCACTCCACCTCCACCTCCCTCCTCTGGCTTCCTGACTCTGTTCTCTGTGGCATAGATCAGTAATTAAGGATGTCCTCTCATTCAAGTACCTCAGAATCTGATTGAACCGACACAGTGCATGGGGCTGCCCTAAACTTGCTGTGCTCTACAGGAATAAAGGGTGTATCCCACTTCCTGCATATCAAGAGATTATCTCAAAGACCATACTTCCTTTTTTGACTATGGTGACGTAGTACACAGTGCTGCTTCCAAATCCACCCTGGCAAGAATAGATCCCCTCTTTCACTCCTTTTGCCACTTTGCTGTTGACTGTTTTTCCCCTGCACCCAATACTGCTCCTTTTATGCCTCCATCTCCTTCCTTTCCCTTGAGGCCAAATGCCTAACCCATTGTGCTTCCTTCCTCTCTAAATGCTGTATTGGCTTGGCTCCTCCTCACCTACCTTACTACCCTCCTCTCCTCCCTGCAGCCACTTCTTACTCTCTTTACAACACTGGATGTAATTCTTTCCCACTTACCTCAAGGAAATCCAATGCTGGTCAAGCTGCCTTATTCTTCTGCTCCCCAAACTATGGGGTTCTCTCCCCCTTACCATCTCTCCTCTTTCCACCACTTACTCTTCTCCCTCCTCCAGGACTTCACTACTCACTCCTGCAGTTGCCCCGATACTGGTCCCCAGGCTGCTGCCCACCACCCTTCTAGCACTGCCCCACACTTACAGTATTATAGTCCAATCTTCACCCTCCCCAATCATCAAGCTTTGCTCCCACCTTTAACTCAGTATTGCCTCTGCACATTGCAAATGTTGCTATCCTCTGGCACTCTATTGTATTGTAATTGCAAGTGTGGTTATCCTCCAGCACTTTATCATATAGTTATTTGTTTCTCATAGTCCTTGCCATTGCAAAATTCTTATTTATGATAACTATTCACCTCTTATTGTATTATTGTTATTGTTGTGCTATTGTTATTAATGTTCCTTATTGTCCTCCCTTGCCCCTTCCTCCCAGCACACATCTGAAAATGAACTACTGTACCAGTGCAGAATGTCTTTCCTCAAAAAACTTTTGAAATAAGTAGATAAAAAAATATGTGTCTGTCACTGCACTGATCAGGCTGAAATATTTTCTCCTGGTCTTTCTAAGAGCCTTAGAAAGTCATGATTTAGTGAGACATGCCACTCAGTCAAGAACCACAAGGTGAAGTGCTGAGGGACTTAGAATAGAGACCTACAATAGAAGAAGAGGGGCAGGGGGCAGGCCACTCTGATTGAGCAAGGGAGCATAAAACTACCAGGAAAGTGAGGTATGCATAAAACTATACTATCACCCTGTCCACTCACATCAGAAAAATACAGTATCACCATTTTTGAGGAGGCAGGCAGATGGGAGGGTGAGCTGGTCAGTTTCAGAGGGTGCATTTCCATCATCTTCCAGGGTCTGCCCTGAATACTCAGAGGATTTTCAGTGTGTCAGAGGATTGGGCCCTTGCTAATAAGGTCACTAAGAGGAGCATCTCAGGGTAGAGTGCCATTGTGACTACAGCACAACTACCTCAGAGACCCCTCCCAGGTCTGTGCATATGGATGGACTGTGCTTGGAAGGGGAGTGGGGAATGGTGCAAAGTACACCACTAAAGGGGCAGGAACTCCCACAGTGAATCCCAGGCAATGGTTTGTGCCACTAGCGGAACTGACTGAAGCTGCTGACTCCAGGGAAAGCAGTACTGGAAACCCCACTAAAGAAGTTTACACCTGAAGTAAGTGTGCCAAAGGGGGCTGAAAATGTCAGGAGAAAAAGGACTGTTGGGAGATTGCTAAATTAGAGGTAGGGGCAGCTTTTTCTGCGCTACTGGCCCAGCAGAGAGATCAGCCCACTCTTTGACAAGATAAAGAGCGGGAAAGGTATTTCCTAAGCTGGAAAATGTTATTTAGGAAGAGGCAGAGAAGCCAGATGTGGGGATTCACTTAGGTACCAATGACCTGCTGGGTGGCATAGAGTCAAGGACAACTTCTGTGAACTAGACAGGAAGTTCAGCTTAGCTGCAGAGATATTAACCTTCTTTGATATCCTACCAGTGCCATGTTAGAGTAAGGGCAGACATGAGAAAACTAGAAAACTTAAATGCATGGTAAGGTTGGTGTGGGAAAAATAGAGTTTTCTTTTAAGGGTACTGGGAATTTTCCTGGGAAGAGCACTGTCTGTTCACTAAAGTTGGTCTGCATCTGAGCAGAAGTGGCAGTATAGACTAGAGGTTAGAGTAATGAGCTGTGAAGAAGCTTGGTATAGCCAACAGACCTAGGTTTGATTCCCACAACTTGCATTTGCATACTGTTTGACTCTGAGCAAGTCAGTTAACCACCCCAGTGCTCCTGGGTCACCCCTGAAATTAAGCACTTGTGCTTCATGGACTTTACCTGGTTACCAACTACAGTAGCAGCCACAGACACTGCTAGCTATTTCCTGAAATGTCTGTGATATTTCCAGAAATATCTCATGCTTTCTCCATTTCCACAGTAGGGGCAGCAGAGAGAAACTCTTTAGAAATTTTGCAGAATTTCTGGAAATAGCTGGCAATGTCTGGGCTACTACTGTAATTAATAATGTTCTAGTGAAAAAGACAGATACTGGTATTATCAGTAATTTAAACTACTGTACACACACATACACACACACACACACACACACACACACACACAGCTGAAATGACTGCCTTATCACACACGGAGGATGTCTATCATCTGAGTAATGAATGTAAAAGAGTTTTTTTTTTTTTGTTTAACCAGGAGTAGCACACTAAGCTGAAAGCTTTTTTACAGGTGCAACCTGGGAGCACAGAGAAGTTAAGTGACTTGGTCAGGGTCACACAGTATGCAAGTGGAAGCCGTGGGATTTAAACCCAGGTCTGGTCTGCTGGATGTCACCAGATATGCAGCTCAGAGCCTTAAACCACTGCGCTATACTGCCTCCCAAAAGAGTGCTGATAAGGAGAATGCGTGAACATAGAGGGGATTGAGAGAAGGGGAGGATGGGCACAGAATCCAACCATAAGGGAAAAGACAAACCCAGGCCATGGAATGCCATTTTAATTCCATGAGTTTGGGGGGCAATGGAGGATCTCCAGGCAGTAGTAGTGGAAGCAACCAGATTTAGGAGCAGTCATGGAAACCTGGGCAACACAGAACCATGACTGGGACCTCATTATCCTGGGATATGCTTTTTTTTAGAAATGTATTTTTATTGAGTTTTTTTTCCTTTTCTTTTAGTTCAGGAGACATAATACAATAAGATCATTGTTTATATAAACTTCAAGTTTGATATGATACAGATATAGAATGCCTTTAGGACTTTTGTATTAGATACAGATTGTTACTTAAAATACAAACACTTCACCATCTTCTTTCAAATCTCATATCCTCACCACCCCAGTTCCCATCTGCTATGGACAAAAATCAGAGTCAGTTCTGGCCTGGTACAGTAACCATCTCTGCCAGAGAGAGGTGAATCTGTCCAATTGATTATTTAGTTTTGCTGTAATGTTTTCCATCTGGTATATTGAATACACTATTCGTCTCCACTCTTTAGTGCTTGGTATTGTTTTGGTCACCCATTTCTTTGTTAAGGATTTTTTTGCAGCCAATAGCAAAACGAGAAGCAGAGTTTTTGTCCATGGGGGGGAGGGATCCAGGTAAATAGCCATGAGTACCATTTTGGCCATAAGTTCAACACACTCTCCAAGTCCCTCGCTTATTTCCCCCTGAATACGTATCCAAAAGGGCATTAGTCTTGGGCACTGCCATAGTATGTGTGCCAGATCCGCCATCTCAGAACCACATTCCCTCCAACAGACCCCAAATTCAATCAGGAGATATTTGGTCAGACTGACCGGGGACCTGAAAAATCTTGATCTACACTTCCAAGAGTATTCTCTCCAAATATGAGACTGTGTGATCTTGACCACTCGTAAGGACAATAAGAACCACTCTGCCTCAGATATCTCAAGTTCTAAGTCTCTGTTCCAACTAGATAATATTGAATTTGTGGATTCTATAGATTGATCTTGCATCATTTTATATAGATGACCAATCAAATGACTCCGGCATTGTCCCTGGGAATGATCTAGAAATAACTAAAAGAGGGGAGGGAGTTAGTTTGACCTGTATTATTCTATTACGTAGTAGATGATTTCTTACTTGGAGATATCTAAAGTGGTCAGCATTTGGAAGAGTAAATTTAAGTTTTAGTTCTTCAAATAATAGAATTCCATTTGATCCCAGGAATTGGAAAGCCTGTTCTAGACCCAATCTATGCCAACGAGAAAAATTTAGATCATTATTAGCTGGAATGAAAAGTTCATCCTCTGAAATTATTTTACAATATTCAAAGATTGGTTGAAGTGGCTCTTTCTCTTGCATTTTAAACCAGTTTGCTAGGACCTGTGAGGTGATGCCAGTAAAATCTCTCAGTGGAGGAGTCTTTCCTGGAGAAGAGAAAATTATTTTTTTTATATCATGCATGTCATTTAAATGAAATTCCAGTTTCTTTCACTGAGAGTCACACTGGTCAGAGAGCCATAATAGGAGGATTTTTAGAAATACTGCCTCTGCATATTTTCTTAGGTCCAGGAGGTTGGTCCCACCCTGAGCCAAGGATAATTTTAATATAGTAAGATGGATCCTTGGTTTTTGTTTATTCCAAATAAATTTAGATATCATGCTGTCCCATGACTTGAAATAATATTGTGATGGAAAATAAGGAATATTTTGAAACATGTGTAGTAAACGGGGTAATATGTTCATTCTTATAGTTTCTATGCGTTGGAACAAAGATATAGGGAGAGTAGACCATCTGTCCAGGTATTTTTTTATTTCTATAGAAATGGGTTCATAGTTTATTAGTTCAATTACCTGGAGATCCCAAGGGATTTGTATTCCTAGATACTTTAATTTAGTAGAGAGCCATTTAATTGCTAAATTTCATTTTAACATGTTTGGGGGGGGAATAATTAAACAGAAGAGCCTTAGTTTTTGAAATATTTAATTTAAAACCATCCAATTCTGCAAATCGTAATAACATTTTCTGTTTCTTTGATCGAATCGGTAGGGGATATCAAGGAAAGAAGTATATCATCCGCATATAGGCTTATCTTATTATGAGATTGTTGCAGTGGGACCCCCTCCACCCTTTCCGATATTCTTATCGCTCTTGCTAATGGCTCAAGATATAAAACAAAAAGTAGAGAGGAAAGGGGACATCCCTGCCTTGTGCCTTGTCCTATTGGAATTGGGGGGGACAGTCCCTCGTTTATATGAATATAGGCTTTTGGTGAAAGATATATTTGGGTCAGCCTTTTCAGCAGAGAGTCCGAGAACCCAAAGGTTTTTAGACTGTCCCAAAGAAAAGGCCAATATGCCCTATCGAATGCTTTCTCAGCGTCAAGACTTATAAACACGGCTGGGATCTTCCGGGTTTGGACGTATTCGATAAGTATTAAGGAGTTTCTTACATTGTCTGTTGTGGATCTATTTTTTTATAAAACCTGCTTGATCTGAGTGTATTATTGTTGGTAGTATTGTTTCCAATCTCTTGGCCCATATTGCCATGAAGATTTCATAGTCTGAGTTCAATATTGATATTGGGCGATAGTCTGATGGGTCTTGTTTGTTTCCATTTGGTTTTGGGATGGCAGCTAATGTAGCATATTTCCAGGATGGGGAGGGTATTTCTGGCTGCCGTTTCTTTGAATAGTTTTAAAAGCTTCGGAGTTATTTCTTTACTGAAGGCTTTGTACCATTCATTGGTATATCCATCAGGGCCAGGGCAACGTCCTGAGAGTTGTTTAGTTACCGCTGCCTCTATTTCCTCTGTTAACCTAGGATATGCTTAATTCAGAAGGGACAGTTTTATGGCAAGGGGAGCAGTGACACAATTAATTAGTGACAGCATAAAGACAAAAAAAAACAGACATCTTGGAGGGGAGGGGGAACACTATTAGTGCTGCCAGTAGTCAAAAAGGGAGAAACAGAGCTGGAGCTGCCTGCAGGCCACCAAACCAGTTCAGGTAGGATGAGGAAGATAGGGGAGCAAAGCATAAGGGCTGCCACCTTAGGAAATGTAGTTATATAAGGGGATTTCAATCTGTCAGATGTGGATTGGGAAATATTAGGGGCCAAGAGTGCAAGGTGCTAAGCTCTTGAAGAACTCAAATTTGTTTGGAAGGAGGCCTAAGTGGTACTGATGATTGGACCAATCAGTGGATATATGTGAGAAAAGAGGTAGGATTTTAGGACAATACTGTAAATTTAATAACTGTGTTGGGCTTTATTTTTCTTACTAGCGCTGATCCTCGTGGAAGGAGTAGAGCACGGGGGAAATTTATGTTTTAAATTGGGACTTGTGTTTGTTTTGGAAAGCAGTGCTTCTGTGAAACTCTGGGCTGCAGAGAATGGAAACTGGTTGGGCCTGATTGGTTCTGGTGAATGGTGGGTGATATGGTGGTTTAAGATACAGGCTAGGCAACTATCCCTACCTGTAAGTGCTATAAAGCAGAAGTGCAGCATCTGCAGTAGCATCCCCAGGTAGCTTGCCATCCACATGGCACTTTTCCTTTTTCCTGACATAGGAATGCACAGGAAGCACCATTAGTGATTTGTAACATAGTAGGGCTGGTAAATACAGTTTGGAGGCTGCAGGTGAAAAGTTGTCTAGTACCCTATCTAGGTTAGGTCAAATTTATGTTTCGGGTAAAGGAGTTTTAGTAACATTATTGAATGTGCATTGTAGGGATAATAGTAAAAAATAGACTCAAAGTTGCAAAGGATTTACTGCAGTATCTTGTTGAAGGTAAAGTGAAGAGCTAGCAGTGAAAAATAGACTGAATGTATGTCACGTTCCCTAACACTCTTTTGAGGGAAAGATAAAGCAAAAAGTAGGGTAAAGGATTTGGGAATACTGTGTAGTTCAACAGTGTGAGTAGTACAGCACAGCAAAGGGATGCCTATCTAGGATAATGTAAAAAAAAAGTGGGAAAGCAGATTTGGGAATACAGTATAGTTTGAGTTTGTGAGTAGTATGGCTCAGCTAAGGGATACTAGATGTCATGAAGGGTAGGCACGACAGCAGGCTAGTTAGCTGTGGGGATTGTGGAGCAACCAACCACTGGGTTGTGCTCTGGAGATTTTGCTGCTGCCCCTATTTGCAGGACATACATAAAAGTCCAGTGACAGGTGGTAGCAGCATGCCATTAAATACTCTTGCTGTGCAGACAGTTGGACTGGAGTCTGTAACTACATAGCACCCCTCATTTCACCCAGAGACCCACAGTTCCAGGGAGATGGAGGGTGGTGAGGAGGGTCCAGTGGTTAAATAACATCATGCAGGTGGTGAAAAGAGTCCTTCAATTGAAACTGTAAATTGTTTTGCACTCCTGAAAGAGGCCCAGATACCTGACTCTCTCAGTGGAGACTGAGAGATGGTTATCAGGAAGAATCAAGCTTAAAGGGAGAATCCCAGCAGATTTATGAGAAGAAGGACACATCACTTGACAGAGCACTGGTAAATGGAGATGCAATGTTTAGGGGCATTGAGAGGGTGGTGTGTGTGAGAGGCAGAAAGTTAAGAGAGTTATCAAATGCCTACCAGGGGCCTCCGTCAGGAGACATGCATTTAAGATTGAGGAAATATTCAATCTGGTGGGGGGGGTGCCACAGGTAGTGATACCCTTAGGTACTTATGCTCTGACCATTCAACAGATGGAGGCTGTCATGTCAAACTGCTGGAAGTCAGGGAGACAGGATGAAGGGGAAGAAAACTTTGCTGGCCTTCTCAGGTTTCTTACCAGTCTGCGAAGGGGATGAGGGAAGGGTGATGCAGGAGAAAGTAGAGACTTTCAATGAATGATTGCAATGGTTAGGGGCATTGAGAGGGTGGTGTGTGGGGATCATGTGATGCTTTCTCCCTTAGCGGTCGCACTGTGCTATCGCTCCCTCTTCAATGACTGAATTTTACCTGTAATTTTGGTAAATCGACTGACCGACACTCCAATTCGAATTGGGTAGTATCTCCCCAGGTCAGGATAACATCGGACACCGAATTATGTGTTTTTTGAAGGCGGTATTAGGAAAAATGGAGGCTGAAATGAAAACCGCCCTCCCGACCAGAACACTACCTATTACACCGGATAAGCAGGCCAAAAAAGTCAAAACGCACACAGCCAGTACGAGTAAAGGTCCTCAACTTCCCGCAGTGGAAGACCCTCTTTTGGAGGAAAGATTTTTAATCGAAATGACATCACTAAAGATGGCTTTTGTGGAATTTGCAACAGATCTAAAAGAGATGCAAGCCGATCTTAAGGAAACTAACAAGGCTTTGTCTGATGTCTCTGCCCATACGGCCTCACTAGAATCATGGCAAGCTCAAATGGGGCCCGATATGTCTTCAATTCAGCACAAATTACACAAGCTGGAGTTAAAACTTGAAGAACCTGGTAATTTTCAGGCTTCCAGAAGAAGCCGAAGGGCATTCACCTGTTACATTCATACAAAAGCTGCTCATGAAAATAGCAGGTCCTCCTCCACACTATACGGTTTATGCTGTTGAAAGAGCTCACGGATCCTTACGGCCGAGACCTCCTGCAGGGGCCAAACCTAGACCGCTTATCCTGAAATTGCTGAGTTATGTGGACCGTCAGCATATTTTGGCTGCAGTCAAAAAGCTTAAAGAAGACAAATGAGATGACAATCCAATTCGGTTCTCTCAAGACTTACCAGTGGCAACTCATCAAAAAAGGGCTAAATATCGCACTTCGGTCACTAAGTTAATTGCGGCAGGAATAAAGTTTCGGATGCTTTATCCCGCTAGGTTATCTGTGCCTCATGGAAGCAGCTGGAAAACCTTTGAGAATGCAGAGCAAGCAGCTAAAGAGCTTGTGGTTCTCTTCCCAGACTTTTTCACCTCGCGTTGAAGGAACATCGCTTATCTGCTTTATAAAAGATCCTGCATTATCAGGATAGTATTTGGGCTGTAATGTGAAATCGGAATTGCCGGTATGGGTGCCTGCCTCCAAGATATGTTTAAGTTCCACGAGGTTAGAACCAGTATGGAGGACTTGGACTTAATGGTTAGGGGGCCTTGCCCTCTCGTTTTTTGATTTTTCTTTATGTAAGTGGTCATTTTCCTCTCTGTTCTTCCCGGGTGGCTGGGCTCCATTAGAGAGTCCTGGATTTAAATTTCTGCTTGTGTGCGAGATACGTTGACCAGCCAGGCTAAAGAAGAGCCTGTAAAGACTTTCTCCCGTTTTTTTTCCTTCTTTATATTCAGCTTCGTGAGTAGAGAGTAGTATTATGAAGATATTGTGAGCAGATTCGGCATCACGGTTGTGCGCATGATTGTGCAGTGGTGGCCAGCCGAATGAGAATCTTTGGTTTGAGGCCGGTGCCAAGGTTAAAAAGCACTTTCTGCTGGCAATGCTTTAGTAGACTGATTTTCACTGTTGGTTCTCTCTATTTTTTATGACTGTGTGATGTTTCTGCACCATTCATGTAGAATCTTATTAATCGGGGGTGCTATGTCCGGGCACAAATCTAAGGTGTAATCTGTTTTTAACAACTGGATAGCCAGACTTTAAAATTTGATTATGTTTTTCAGGTATTCATTGAGGTGAAGACTATTTGTTTCTTTCAGAGTATTAAGGAAATATTATAGAAAAATGTGTCAATATAATCTCTACAGAATACAGGTTTTTTTTTCTTCTTAAGATTTACCTTAGATAGGTTAGCAGAAAATAAGATGCTGATACCTGTGTTTTATTAATCTAGTAAACTGTTTATGTTAACATTCGTATTTATTAAGTTGTTCAGATGGGATGGGGTATGCATGTCTGCTTAGCAGCAGGAGAAGCAGTCATGAATCATTTTTTTGGGGTTGGGACCTCCTAAATCTTTATATTGGTTAAGGTTTGTTTGTGGATTTGTTTCTCATTATAAAGAGGGGGGTCCAGAGCTGGGTCCTTCAGGTCCTAGCTTTGAGGGGTGAATAAGGGAAGGGGGAGGAGATAAAATAATATGTAAGGGATTGTCTGCCACTGTAAGGGGATTAAATGTTTTTTGGTTAGGTATTCAGGAGTGGTTATATTCTTTTATTTTTTGTTATAGTTCTCAATATTATATAACTCCATATGGTTAGCCTTAAATATTGTTCCTGGAATATAAAGGGGGCTCAGACTCCTGTCAAGAGATCTAAGGTTTTACTCCACTTAAAAAGTCTCCAAATTGATGTGGCTTTCTTACAAGAAACTCATCTCAGGGTTAGTCAGATTCATTATTTACGTAGAAACTGCGTGGGTCAAGTATTCAGTTCCGGTATTGATTCCCGTAGAAGAGGGGTTGCCATCCTGATTGCCCGTAAAATTCCATTTCACCTTATACAACAAATTTCTGACCCGGGGGGTAGATTTGTTCTTCTGAGGGCCCTTTTGGGCCACTCTGTATTGGTATTAGGCTCAATTTATGGTCCTAACAGTGATGATCCTGAATTTTTCATGAATCTTATAAATCTTCTTGCCCCCTGGACTATGTTTCCCATAGTACTAGATGGTGATTGGAACCAGGTATTATTTAATTTTTTAGACAGATCTGGGCAGACCCGGCTAAAAGTAACACCAGGACAAAAGGCATTACAAGAGCTCATAAACTCTGTTGGACTGATAGATCCATGGAGGTTAATGTTTCCAGAAAAAAAGGAATTTTCATTTCATTCCCTTCCCCATCATTCGTTTTCCTGGATAGATTATTTTCTTGTAACAGTGGACCACCTTTCAGGGGATCTCTCAGGCCTACTACACGTCAAAGGTCATCTCCGATCACTGTATCGTCCATCTTCACCTGGATATATCTCCTAATATACATAGAGACAGAATTTGGAGGTTGGACAATCAACTTCTGAAATCTGAAGACCAAATATTGCTCCTCCAAACATTCATTTCTAATTTGATGGCTATTAATGCCCCGTCACAGCCCAAAAAATATTTTTTGTGGGGTTCTCTGAAATGTGCATCGAGGGGGGAGTTAATTAGGTTAACGACTAAGTGCAAGAAACAAAGAGCTGTGGCTCTTTCTTCGGTTTTAGCACAGATAGAAAATCAGGAGAGGCTTCTCCTTCCCTCAGCCCCTATAGAGGAGAGGGAAAAGTTTGAATCACTACGTACCCAGTACAATCATTTATTAGCAGAAAGGCTGAATTTTTAATGTTTCGTTCTAAAGTATCTTATTTTGATCATGGTGAAAGAGCAGGAAAGCTAATGGCTCTTTGTCTGTGGACCCAAATAACAGATAAAATAATCACCTCTATTTATTCGATGACAGGGGAACTTTTATCTCCCCCCCCCGGATATTGTCAACGCATTAAAAAGAATATTACCGACAATTATACTCTGCACCTGAACTCCCCTCTTTGTCTCAACAATTCGATAATTTTTTCCAAGATATTAATCTCCCTATATTAGCAGATAATCAGGTTAATATTCTGAAGGCTACGATTACATTAACAAAAATTTATGATGCCATAGAGTCTCTTGCCCCAGATAAATCCCCTGGCCTGGATGGCTTTACTACTAACTTCTACAAAAAATTTAAGGAGATAATTTCCCCTATCCTCTTAGACACTTTTCACTATATTTATAAACAAGGAATATCAGATACCTCTTTGACTTGGGTTATTATAATTGTTATTCCCAAACCTGGCAAAGATCCTCTCTACATTACTAATTATAGACCAATCTCTCTAATTAATGTAGATCTTAAAATTCTAGCCAAAATTCTTGCTTCCAGAGTAGGCCAGGTCTGGGAATCCCTGATAAGCACAGAACAGGTAGGGTTTGTAAAGGGAAGGCTTTCATCGGACCATCTTAGGAAAATAGCGTATCTTTCCTCTGTGTCCAGGGATTGGTCTGTACCAGTGGCACTTGTCTCCCTGGATGCAGAAAAAGATTTTGCCAGGGTTTCCTGGGAATACCTTTACATGGTATTATCTAAATACCATTTTCTGAAGGAGTTTATACAATGGGTCAAAACTCTGTACACTTTCCCATCAGCTTAAATCCATTGTAACAGGGTTCTCTCCTCATCCTTTACGTTATTTCAGGCAACCCGTCAGGGTTGTCCCCTTTCCCTATTCCTTTTCAACTTATGTCTAGAACCTCTTATTAGGAAAATTGAAAGTTTGAAATTTGTACCTGGCATATTAATAAGTGATATGGAATATAACATATCTGTGTATGCTGATGACATACGTCTCCATATTTCTAACCCTGCTCAATCTATACCTGCTGTTTTCCACATTATTTCCCAATTCGAAGCAATTTCGAATTACAAGTTACAGTAAATATTGGAAAAAATGAAGTTTTTCCACTCAATAGACATACAATGAAATCTGATATAGCACATTTGGGATTACAATGGAACTCCAAAAAATTTAAATGCCTAGGGGTTTACTTTCACTCTTCCCCCCACATTATGAAAAAATGTTATTTAGATGATCCAATTAAAACATTAACAGAAGATCTTAGAAGTTGGTCAAAATTACGTCTTTCTATATGGGGGCATATGAGTATAATAAAAATGAATGTGTTACCTCAGGTTTTATACCATTTACAAATGTTTAATGGGGTTCTTCCATTATCTTGGTTTTCCCAGTTACAGAGAATCCTTAATAGTTTCATATGGCAGGGGAAAAAAGTCAGAAGGAGTTATTGTAAACTTACACGTCTTAAAATTGATGGAGGACTTCAAGCTCCCAATTTTTACATATACTATTTAACTATACACCTGACGAGGATCAGATATTGATTGCAACCTCCTGTGAATGGTACAGAGTCTATTTATTGTCCTTCCTGGGTTAGAATTGAACAGGCTGTCTGTTTTGAAAATAATATAGACCACAAGGCCCTTCCTTATATTAGTAGGAAGAACCTTCCCATTTTCCTAAAAGAAACACCATTAAGTTCTTAACTTCAAACACAGTATCAATTAACTAATTTTTTCAAGGCGGATGCGCATAAGGATACTGCCCAACCCTTGTTTTCCAATCCTAATTTTTTAATTTCAGGTAAAGTAATCAAATCTCACCTTTTTTGGCCGGACATGGGTGTTGTTAGAGTGAACCAGTTGGTTCAGGACAAAAAAACTTCTCTCCTACAATGCTGCCAGTCATCTTTTTAGTTGGCCTACTAAATAAGTTTTCAAATATTTTCAGATATCTCACATGCTGACACAACATTTTGGACCGGGGGAGTGGAACAGTCCCTTTACCTCTGCTATATCTCGTTTTATTAGTTCTATCCCCTCTTCTCATATTATATCCTACGTATATAAATTTCTTTTAACAAAAGTTGCCACTTTGGAAGGTAAAAGGGTCAATTGGTGGGACAATATCCTAACCCCGACTTCTTCTCTCTGGAACTGGTCCAACATCTGGATGCACTTATGCAAATATTTTAAGTGGGACAGATATACAGTAGATTGATGCAATTTTACATTAACCATAATTTATTTTATACCCCTCTTAAATTTTATCAAATGAGTAAGGCATCATCCGATCAGTGTCCCAGGTGCCATCAAGGTTTCTGCTGACCTGTTTCATATGCTTTGGTCATGCGACAAAATCACTTCCTTTTTTCATAATATTCAAACACGCCTTGACCCACTTTTGGCATTAGCAGACTACTTCAACTTAGAAATCTGTATCTTAGGAGACTACGCTGGTTTACAAGGGTGCCAACAGAGAGCACATATGGCTCTAATATCAAGCAGTGCTAAGAAAGTCATTTTGAGACATTGGCAGAAACCAAGTACTCCCGCATATATGGAATGGTATAAGGAGATTATGTTTGCCTTGCAAGCAGAGCTCATCATTGCTGGGGTTAATAATAGAGTGGAAAAGTATAAATCAAGATGAGAATCATTGTACACCCTTTTAGTGATTCAGTAGTTTTTAGTTAGTTTTCAGTTTTTTCTTTTCTCTTAGGACGTATATATGTAATATGGTATTGTATTTGCTTTATAACCACCCTTGAGTGTTAATATGGTGGCAGACTGGGGGGGATGGGGAGGGATGTGGGTGGGGAGCAGACAACGATAGTAGGTTTTAGAATTTATCACAATGTAATTTCTATTCATGTGCCCAACATGATACATATGTATTCTTTCTTTTCATGGAATGCCTTTGTGTCTAATGTATCTATTCATTGTCTGTTCTAATGATTGTTGTTGTTGTTGAAAATTTTAAATTAATAAAGTTTACTAAATGGAAAAATAAGAGAGGGTGGTGTGTCAGGGGTATTTTAATAGGGTCCAGTCCTGGTTCAAGAAAAATAAACTCAAACTTAACATAAAAAAAGTGGCCATGATTTTTGGCTCCAGACAAAAACTGTCCACCCTTCAGCACCCTCCATCTTTCTTTATCATGGATGGTTTCTTCCTTGAGAATGTCTCAGCGTTCAAGTGTTTACGGATTTGGCTTGACTCCCACCTGGATTTCTCCACACACATTGATGCCATATGTGCCAAGCTTCGCCCAAATCTAGGTGCCCTCTACTGGCACAAAAACTGCCTCCCCCTTCCTACCCATTGAGAACATGTCTCCAAGATTATCCTACCCATTTTGACTATGCCAACGTCATCTACTGCCCTAAATCTTACCCTCCCTCAACCACCTATTCCTTGTATACCCACAGCATCTCATTCCTTCACTCCTAGTATTATCCCAGTTCCAGACCCCCCTCCCACTAGCTGCCCACTTTTCCTGATACATATCTCCTCCTTGATATGCCTGGGTCTTTTTAAACTGACTATGTATGTCTCCTTGCTTTCAGCATCCACTTCAACTAATTTTTTCGCTGGACTATAATGCATTTACCTTACAGGAATACTAAACCAAGTATGTTGTTGTATCTGGTATAAATTTTTACTGACTTGCCACCCTATTGTTATGTATACCCTTACCGACTGTCTTTTACCTGAACCCAAATGTATTTTTACTTATCCTGTCTATTGCAGGCCTACCTGTACTGTTGTACTCTTTCATCTACTGTCTATTTGTCTGTATTTAAATGCATTCTTACTTGACTTGTGTAATGCAGGTCCACCTTATAAATGAGCTTGCTCAATAGTGTTCGCCTGGATAAATAAAGAAATTGATTGATTGATTGCTGTATGGCACTGCCTCTCAGGCCTCCTTAGGCAGAATTTCTATCCTATTAAACTCCTTCTGTTACTTTGCCACATGCTCTCCTCCTCTTATCCACCACTGCCTTCTCTATTCTGCCCTATCACTTGCTCCCTTGCATGACAGGAGACTCGTTCACTGTGCATATTTCATTGCAAAATTCTGGTTTGGTACCCTCCCCCTCCTATCTCTCCTCCTGCCTCTACCCAGTGGCCTCCTCAACCTACTCTCTTCATTACAGAAACCCTCAAACCTTCTCTCTCTCTCACCCCCACTCTGTCTCTGGCCAATCAGCTTTCTCCTTCCATTTCCCTTCTCTCTAGAATAATCTACCTCTGACCTCCATCAGTCCCACTCCCCTTCTCATTCAAAAAACTCCTCACTGTGGCCTTGTGGCATAGAGGGTTGAGGCACGTGCGCCTTACCTCTTACCATGCCGGCGACCCGGGCTTGGGAATGGACTCGGGCACCGAGAGTCGGCAGGGGAAGGGGAAGAATCGAGCATCCGTGGGACTGCTCTTCTCCCCTTGGGTGAGTTAGGGATGCATGGTCACTCTGCAGCAGCACCTGGTGGAGACTGGGAGTATTGCAGAGGGATCACCATAAGGCAAACATCAGAAACCTGGAAATACCGCTCTGGACTTGCTGGATGATGGCTGCTGACCCAGGGTACCTCCAAAAGACTCCTGCGGAGGTCACCAAATACCCCAGCAGCACCTGGGACCAAAGGAAATTGTGTGCCAGTTCTCTCCCACTGGTGTCTTCCCCCTCAGAGGAGAGGGACCCTCCCAGTACAGGGTTACACCAAGCTATCCCCGTGGTTGGCTGTGGATCTGAGGTGAGATGGCGGCTTGTGTGTGGGAGATAGTAGGAGGTTTGGGGGTCATGTCAGCCAGAAGGAGAGGCAGCTCCTGAGCATGACAGGGGATAAAATACATAACAAAAAAAAAAGCTCCTCAGACTCCTCCCCCAACAGTCTTGCCTTCAATTTCCCCAAATCTCACCACCTTAATGTTCTATAACTCCTGTATGCAGCCTGCCTTGGCTGAGTAGGTGAGTGACTGCTTGTTAGGGGTTTGTTTAATCACTAACTCTCACTTTCTATTTACTTAACTTGCACTATGTAAATTTCTTGTGTTGTATAAATAGATTAATAGATAGATGAGTATGTATTACAAGGCAGTAAGACCATCGAGAGGTTTTGGGGACTTGGAACCTCAAGATCGAAGCTCGAGAGATTCCCAAAGTCCCCAAAACCTTGTAATACATATTCATTTATCTGTTATTTTGTAATATATGGATCCAATTGGAAAATGCAGCTTTTTTCATTTAGATTCTGTGAAACGCTGGCCTGCCGCACTGAAGATGCTAGCCACCGGCTGTCTGCCCACAGCACTGAAGACTCCCCCCTATTTAATTTGACACTTTTTTGTTTGAATTTGGTAGGCAGTCCTACCTTTTAGTTGTTTTTCATTCTTTGGCAAATGGAGGCTCAAGTAGGTAATTCACTGTATATTTGAAAAATAAAATAAAATTGGAGAAATTAAGAGGCTGCATTCCTCTCATTAAGTGAGATTAAATAGATGCCATGTTTTTTATGTTGTTCTGCCCTCCCATAGAGAAAATCCACCAATGGGATTGCACGCCATCACTTTGGCTGCAGGGGATGGAATGTGGCACCGTGGCAGCTGGGTTTCTGTGGTAGGCAGACTGGTGCATGCGCTGTGGCATTTGTGTGATAATACTATCGTTCAGTGCTGAAATGATAATATTATCAGCTCTGAACAATAGAATTATCAACAAGAACCAATGGTATTATCACTTGAGGAAGGGTACTATAGTATTATGGATATGGGAGTAGTGTATTACAGGGTTTTTTTCTGTATGAGTTTTAATAGTATTATTTTGCTTATCCATATATTACAATTTGTTGCTATAGTTATTGTTTTTTTTCTCTCTTGCTTGAATTTTTAACTTTTCTTGGGTCTTGTAACCCAGATCCTTGATTGTTTGCTGTCATGTTTATTTATTTTTCCATTTGTTGGTTGTAACTGTCCCCATTGTAGTACTCTTGTCCCCAGGTCACACCTGGAAATGAGCCTTGGTTCACTGGTGCTTTTCCCAGTTATCAACTTTTAAATAAATAAATAAATACAAATGATTCAAGGGGTGGTGTCAGGAGTGGGGTTTAAGTTTGTGGGAAACTCAGGTGACTTCTGGGATAGAACACCTTTAAAGAGAGATGGCTTTTCTCTCATAATAGAGGGAATAAGTACTCAAGGGTAGAATTTTTCTGACTACATAGCTAGGCATTTAAACTGAATGAGGTAGAGACTGAAGCTAGGTATTGAAGCCTTTGGAAAGGGATGGAAACAGGGAAGCTGACTAGTACTAACCCAGAAATGGTGATGATGCAGAGGTAAGATAAAATTGGCAAAGTCAAAACAAGGCCTGGCTATGGAAGTGAGGGTGAGGGGTTCATGGGAAGTCAACAGGGGTAAAGGCATTAGGATGAGGGGTAGGAATGGAGGTGTGGGCAAAGGACAGTACACAGGGACTATAAGGGGTGGGAAGAAGCTGGGTGGTAAGTAATCTGCCTGAATGCCAGGATCTTGAGTAGCAATATTGGTACGCTACAGGTAATGTGGCAGAATCTGAACTGAAGATACATCGCCATAACTGAGTCACAGCCAACTGGAAATAATGACTGGTACCTAGATATCCCAGGTTATATGCTGTACAGGGTCACAATGTGGAACAAATACAGTATAAAAGTCTACTCCAAAGAAGTGAGGAGTTTGTGGAGGATAAAAGGAGGGCCTTTAAAATACATAAAAAAAAGACAGGGGAGTAAAAATTGGGAATATCAGGGAATGTTAAATGAGACAAAGTGTGGTGGTCAGGAGACAAAAACAGACACAGAGCTGAACATTGCCGAGAGTCTTGGGGGTACAGTTTTAGTTATATCGTGAAAAAAGAAAAATGAAAGGGGGATTGTTCTGCTAAAGGTGGGAAGGGGAGGATGATGAGAAGAGGCTAACATTATAAAAAATTATTTTTGCTTGGAATTCATGGTAGTGGACAAGGAGCCACTACCAGAATGTGTCATTAAACCTCCACTGGGGGAGGAGGGTAAAGGACATGGAGAGGGTGATGGCTACAGTCAATTGGGTGTGGAAGGTCCTTATAGCCCTCAAGGTAGGTATGGCATTGGGACCAGATTCTTTGCCCCTGAGGGTGCTTAAGGAGCTAGATTCAGGACTGGTGAGCCCTTGAAAGAGCTGTTCAGATGCTCAATGAAGACTGGCGTGGTGCCAGGGTTTTGGAGGTCTGCAATATACATAAGTGAGCATGAAAGGGAAAAGAACAAGGTACTACAGATTGGTCAATGGAGTAATAAAAAGTCAGCACTCAGAATGTCAGTGGAATATATTAAGTTTACTGTGATTTAGCCATAAAGCTACAACATGCATGTACCAGTAAAAATACCTTGATGCATAAAGAAATGTATATTGCAGTCAGGTCTAAATGTAGTGCTTGACCAGCCTGGTGCTTCAAGGTAACAAAACCTGTTCATTGGGGCGTGGCTCACAATCTAACCTTGTGAATTTTATAAGAACTCCACATGTGCAAATAATCAACTAGTAATGAATTATTTATACATCTTCATTATTCAATAATATGTTTACTCTAGGTTGCCAATGGAGTTAAAGGGATCTACCAACATGTACCATAACAAATGGCAATAGTAACCTGCAAGAGTTGTGATTTAATCTCCTAACATCCAAACTGCACAAAAAGTGCTGTTTTCCATGAAAAAATGCTTTTATTTCTATGACCTGCTTCATTTGCATAACAAGACCCTTTTTTTCCTCTGTGCCACAGCCCCCAACTGTGACATCATGCCAGGAAAACAAAGCTTCTAAAGAGCTAATGCTAGTAAGAGAGAATGAAGGTTTGGTGCTTTTAGATGCCTCTGCTGTCATTCTGTTTTCTTTTGTTTCTTTACTTGCTTTTCCAAAATCTTATTTGTACTGTATGTCACCAATTGCTAGTAAGAAAAAAATCAAATTAAGCAGCTGGCAATTTTAATTTCTGGAATGACAATACCAGAAGTCTGCTGAATTCTTTTTTATTAGCAGTGTGAGAAACAAAGGTGAAAATCCACTTGTGTCACTGCATTAACAGATATTTTATCATTAAAGTAAAAAGTAATTACTAACACATCAAAATACAATAAATACAATTGTCTTCTCTTTATTAGCAGTAAACACCAGCTGGTTTGGAACAGAGACCTCTGTTGGTCAGTCTTGATATTTTAGCAAAATAGGAGTAGGGAGACAGAAAAATCAGCTATGTACTGTACTGACAATGCCTTGCTAAATATGTACCTACTTTATGCCCCTTTCCCCTCTTCCCCAGGAGGCATCTGGAAACTATCTTGTCTGCTCAGTATGTTTTTCCAGGTTAAACCTTTAAAAAAATACATAAATAAATATGTCTACATATTAGGTGTTGTACTGCAGTGACCACTACCAAAATAAGGGTCTGCACCTCTGAGTAATGAACATTTAAGTCAGCTTCATAATTTACTCAGAATTACTTGTTGTTGTATATAAAACATCCCTTGCATGACATCATTCTGGGGGTGTGGGCACACACAAAAAATTGGTAGGCAGGCAGAAAAAAGTACTGATACAACATTAAAAAAAATGACTATGAATGATTTTTTTACTAAACAAATTGCAGCTTCAACATGTGAAGCATGGCTGACAATGCAATACTATGTGAAAAAGGTATTTGGTTATTCTTACTATATCCTTTAAAACGAACATAGCCTGCAGTGCCACTAAAACCAGTAAACACTGAGTCAATTAATTTTATGGACATTTCCTTTTATTACAGTGTCACTGAGTCAGACACAGCAAGATAAGCTCTGAAATGCAAACCAATGGCAAATCTAAATTTTTTAAAGCATTTTAAACATTCATAAAATTCCTGCTTTTATTTTAATCATTAAAAAATTAAATCTCAAAAATATACTGCTTCTTGAAATAAATAGGCATCACCCAAAAATGCTGATTTTATGAATCATAAATAAATCCCAAACGTGTGAGAAAGTGTTTTTTTTTTTTTATATTCAATAAGGTAATTTTTAAAGTTGTTCATGTACTCCAAATAAGAGTCTAAATATCAAATTAATATGATGCAAAAAAATAGCCTCTAAAACATTTTTATTAGTTTTAACCTAAGTAACTTGGACGCAGCTACTCCTAAACATATGCACATCGACATTTAATTAATGCATTTTTAAAAAAAAAAAAAAAACAACAGCAGAATGAGGTCTCAGAAATACTTTCCTCTCATTAATTATAATGTTAATAATTGGCAAATCTTATTTTACTGATGTTACAAGATCATTACATTATTCACTCATGAAAAAAACATAAGATTTTAGAAAGACTGGTTCCCATTCCATTTTATCATTGGACCCCCTCAGTTTCAAAGTCTTGAGTCTGAAAATGTACATCGATTCTTTCTCATCTAGGATTTGCTGCCTTTTCCCTCGCCATTGTTTCACTGGGACATGGTCAATACCCATATATCTCACAGAATGTTTAGCTTTATTTTGAGCCTCATGTAAATCTTTGGCTATATGGTGAGAGAGATCCATCTTTTTAATTGCACGAAAATGCTCCTGGATCCTCTCCCTCATGGGTCAAGTAGTTTCCCCTATGTATACATGTCTGCAAGTACATCAAATTTCATATTTTAAGAACTTGGTAATACAAGTTATGAAATGTTGAATAAACACTTCCAGTAACCCCACTTCAATTGGGTTCAAAAATACCTTTCCTTGTAAAACTGATAGACACGTAATACAAGATTTACAAGGGGAAAAAAAGAAGGTATTATTGCTAAGCCAGTTTTTGCCCTTGTCCATATCAGTGAATTAATTTTGTACTAAAATGTCTTTTAATGTATTTCCCCTCCTGAAAGTGATATGGGGTTCTGTTTCCCAGATTTTTTTGAGGTCTTTGTCCACACTTAGGACATTCCAGTGTTTAATTACTATAGTTCTTAAATCTATGGCTAAAGGACCATATGCAGTAACTAATGTAGTTTTATTTTCAGAATTACTATAGTCCTTATACCTCAATAAATCCTGCCTGCTCATCTGATTAACCTTCATTAGTGCATTCTGTAAAAGGTATTCAGAATACCCTCGAACCTTAAGTCTGCCAAATAATTCCTCCTTAACCTAAAAAAAATTCTGGTCCATAGAGCTATTTCTCTTCAATCAATTCAACTGTCCATATGGAAGATTTTTCAAAATATGTGAGGAATGGTTACTTTTAGCATGTAAAATGCGATTACCTGCAGTGGGTTTTTGATATTTTTTACTCTGAATCTGCACTGTACTGTTGCAAAACAATGATAGGTCAAGAAATTAAATTTGTTTCTTATTATAATGTACTGTGAATTTAATCCCAATTGGGTTCTCATTTAGATATTCCAAAAAGCGATGTAGATCATGTTCGCTGCCTAACCATATGAATAACAAGTCATCTATAAAGTGCATATATGTTACTATTTACTCATGGAATAAACTTATGCAAGGGTAATGGATCCCCCTCCCCATCAATCCATGAATAGTTTTGTATAGGAGGGGCAACCGATGACCCCATTGCTGTCCCCCTACACTGAAAGTAATACTGACCATCAAATAGAAAGAAATTGCTCTTTAAAATTAAATCGAGAGCCAGACAAATAAAGGTCACTGGGTATTCTACTGAGCTTTTTTGTAACATATCTCTTATGGCATTGATTTCAATATCATGTTGGATACTGGTGTACAGCAATGTGACATCCACTGTAACCCATAAATAAGAATTCTACAGTTTCAAGTCTGCAAGTACCTCTAACATCGAGGTGGAATCTTTCACATATGATTTTAACATAACCACCTTCTGCTGTAGATACACATCTAAATATCTGCCAAGTAGTTCCATAAGGGAACCATTCCCAGATATGATGGGACTTCTGGGGGGGGGGGTTAATGGATTATTTGTGTAGTATTGGGACATGATAAAAAACAAGTGTGATTTGATATTCGTAATACAATGATTCCCTATCAGTTTCACTAATCCACCTTTTCTCTAAAGATAAATCCAGGAATGAGACTAACTTTTCCTGATAAAAATGTATGGGATTATGTGTTAAAGGTTTGTAAGTAAATTCATCATCATGCTGATGTGGGTAAAGGACATGAAGAAGGTGGTGGCTACAGTGAAAAACTGTGTGTACAGCATTGGGACCTGATTGTTTGCATCTGAGGGTGCTTAGAGAGCTAGGTTCAGAGCTGGTGAGCCCTTAAAAGGACTATTGAGATGCTCACTGAAGAATGGCACGGTGCCAGGTCTTTGGAGGTCTGCAATATGCATAATTGAGGGTGAAAGGTAAAAGAACCAGGTACAGTAGTAGCCATAGACACTGCCAGCTATTTCCAGAAATTTCTGTGATATTTCCAGAAATATCTGATGCTTTTTGCATTTAAACAGTAGAGCAGCAGAGAGAAACTCTTCAGAAATTTTGTGAAATATCTGGAAATAGCTTGCAATGTCTGTACTACAGATTGATCAGTCTTACTTCTATTGTAGGCAAGTTGACAGAGACCCTGGCCAGGGAAATCCTAGTAGCCTACCTACTATAGAGACACATGGGTTACAGTTCAACAGGCAGTATGGGTTTGTGGCAAGTATATCATCTCACACTAACCTAATTGTATTTTTTGACTGGCTCACAAGGGTGATTGATAAAGGACATGAGCTAAATTTACTCTTTTTTGATTTCAGCAAAGCCTTTGATTTGGTGCCACACTGGAGGCTGCCAAAGAAGACATAGGCTATGGATTGGGGAGTGAATTGGTCAGATGTGTGGGGAACTTGATGGGAAGGAGAAGGCAGAGGGCGGTTGTAAACAAGGTCAACTCAGAAGACATGGAGGCCACTAGAGGGGTGCAACAAGGGTCAGTACTTGTACCAGTCATGTTCCATATTTTCCTTAGCGACATAGTGGAGGGTATCCAGGACTAGTGATATGCGAAGTGGGCAAAATTTGCACTGTGAAATATTTCATGAATTGTGCTCAGTTCATGAAGTGCAATTTGAGAAATTTGAAAATTCACAGAGTGCCAGATAGACTGCAAAGTGTAGAGTTTCACGGGCAAAATTCCATACTTTGCACACAAGCTTCCCCGGCCACAATGTAAAAAAATATGTAAATCCCAGGTGTCTAGTGGTCCACCCCCACTGATCATTTGCCACAATGTAATAATTAAATCCCTGGTATTTAGTGCCCCCCCCAATCACTGGTCACAAAGTGAAAAAAAAAATTTTTTTAAATTAAATCCTTCATGTCTAGTAGTCCATTCCCCCCCCAATGATCACTGGCCCCAACAACATAAAGAAAGAATCTTAAATCATTGGTGTCTAGTGGACCCCCACCCAACATCCCATCAGGAAGTGCCCCCACCCCGCTCTCCCACCCAAACCTGATGTAAAAAAATAATCTAAATCCCTGGTACTAGTGGTCCCCACCCCACCAGTTGCCGGCCCCAACAATATAAAAAAAATCTTAAATCCCTGACGTCTAGTGAACCCTGCACCTCCACACCCCATCAGAGAGTGCTCCTCCACCTGCCCCCACCCTGACCCCAACTGGACCTCTGGCAAATATTTCTACTCACCTCCATGGCAGGAAGTCTGATTGAGCTCTCTCAATGAATGAACATGTGCACACACTCATTAATTCAGAGAGCTCAGTTGAGCTGCTGGCTGGGGAGATGAGTGGAAGGATATGCCAGTGGCCTGCTCAGGGTCAGGGGTGAGGGGTGGTGGGGCAATCTCTGATGGGGTGGGGGATTGGGGGGTCCACTAGACACCAAGGATTTCAGATGATTATGGTTTTTTTTTCATATTGTTGGGGCCAGCGATCAACAAGGTGGAGGGGACAACAGGACACCAGAGATTTACAGTATATTTTTATATTGGTGTCTGAGTGGGGGAGGAGCAGGGTTGTAGGGCAGTACCTGATGGGGTGGGTGGGTGGTCCACTAGACACCAGGGATTTAAGATTATTTTTTTTAATATCGTTGGAACTGGTGACCAGCAGTTGGTGTGGCACACTAGACCCCAGGGGTTTAAGTTATTTATTTTTACATTGGGTCAGGGTGAGGGGGAGCAGGGTGCTGGATCACTACCTGATGGGATGAGAGAGTGTGTGGGGGGTGTTCACAAGACAACAGGGATTTAAGATGATTTTTTTTATATTGGGTCAAGTTATAGGCGGGGGACTACTAGACACCAGGGATTTATTTGGTTTGCAGTTTGTAACTTCTCCTTGCTTTTTTTTTTTTTAGTACAATTTGCACTTAAAAGCCCCCAAAGCAAGGCAAAGTTACAAATGGTGAGTTTTCATTTGATGACCCCAACTTTGTGAATCGATCCACGAAGGCAAATTCAGTGACTTTACTGAAAATTTGCAAGAGAAGTAAAACTTTGCTGCATCTCTTTCCAGGACAAGATGTCTCTCTTTGTGGATGAAACAAAACTATGTGGTAGGGTAGACAGTGAGAAAGGGGCGAGGGAACTGAAGAGAGACCTGGAGATACTGGAGAGTTGGTACAAAATATGGAAACTGAAATTCAGTGCTAAAACTTACAAAGTGATATATTGTTAGAGATGTGAAATTGTTGGCGAAATTGCAGTAAAATTTCACCTGCAATTTCGCCAGTCACAAATATCTCACCCACCCTCATTGTTTCCTGTCCCAACAGTCTAAACCAAGTCCCTGGTGTCTAGTGATCCCCCCTGGCCACTCACTGGCCCAAATATAAATTAAAATTATCTTTCTGGTCTCTAGGGGTCCCCCCGCCACTGCCGACCGTCTGCCCATATTGAACAAGCCCATCACCCCTCCCAGTTAAGTAATTCTTTTCTCTGATCCCCAGACCCCCAATCATTTAAGCAAATTAAATCTTTTACCAGACCCCACTCCCTGGTGTCTAATGGACCCCCCACCCCACACACTGTCTTCAGATAGTGCCCACCCCATTCCCCCCAGTATCCCGATCAGGACACCAGCACAGCCCTCCACTCACCTCCAAGGCCAGCAGCCTGAATAAGTGCTTCAATGAATGAGCACTTACAAGCATGCACTCATTCATTGAAGTGCTCATTCAGGCTGCCGACCATAGAGGTGAGTGGAGGGTTGTGCCAGTAGCCCGATTGGGTTACTGGGGAGGGAATGGGGTGGGCACTATCTGAAGGCAGGGTGGGGGAGTGGGGGGTTCACTAGACACCAGGGAGTGGGGTCTAGTAAAATATAAATTTTTTTTAAAGGATTGGGGTTCCAGGGATAGAGGAAAAGAATTACTTAACTTAGGGGGGGAGTGCTTGCTCAATTTGGGCCAATGATTGGCCATGGGGAGATCACTAGACACCAGGGAGATAATTTTAATTTATATTTTGGCCTTTGAGAGGCCAGGAGGGGGGACCACTAGAAACCAGGATCAGGGAGGTGTTTTTTTTTTTTAAGATTGGTGGCCAGGGTCATGGCTGGGGAGGGAGGAGGGAGGGTTCTTCAATTCGGCTGGTGATCAGCAGGGAGGTCCACTAGACACCAAGGACAGGGGAAGGGATTGTTTTTGAAAGATTGGTGGCTGGATAGTGGAGAAATTGAGAAATTCCACTCACGGGCATTGAAATTTTACCAGCGAGAGGCAAATTTTGACGGTTCGAGAGTGAAATTTTGCCCACTCCATGGGTAAAATTTTCCATTTTACCAGGTGAAATATTTCACGAACTGCACAAATTATGTGAAATATTTCACTTAGTGAAATTTTCCAGTTTCGCACAACTGTACATACTGTACAAAGGGAAAAAGAGGACACATAAAGAATACTATGTGGGAGGCCTATATTGGCCACAACATCTGAGGAAACAGACCTTGGAGTCACCATTAGTGACTTCCTCAAACACTCCAGTCAGCACAACAAAGCATACAGCAAAGCAGTTAGAATGCTGTTTTGCACTGGGAGAGCTTTCGATAGTAGGAAGGAGGTGGTGTTGCACCTATACAGATCCCTGCTGAGGCCTCACCTGGAGTATTGTGCACAGTTCTGGAATCTGCACCCAAGAAAAGACAGGGATAGGCTAGAGATTGTGCAGTGCTGGGTCACCAAGATGATTCAGAGCCAGCAGAGCAGATTCTATGAGGAATGGCTGGAGGCCCCTAACAGGTACTCACAAGAAGCCAGAAGGGAGAAGGGTGACTTGACATAGATGTTTACCTTTCTATGGGGAATCAACAGAGTGAGCAGTTTAGACCTGTTCACTAGAAAAAGTAATGCAGTCATGAGAGGACATACATGGAGGGTAGTCAGTGGAAATTTCAGGAGGGACATGATGAAGTTGTATTGCACTGAGAAGGTGGTGGAGCCAAGGATAATATTAACTGTGCAGGTAGTGGGATAGGGACTACTAATGGGTTTAAAAATGGCTGGGACAGGTATAGAGGGTTATTAGGTGCAAAAGAAGGAAAGAGTGAGGTCAGGGTCGTTGGAGAGGGGGGAAGGCTCATGGATAGGAAGCATGGCTAAAACCCCATGTGATAGTAGTCAGGGGGAAAGGTAAAGAAAAAATCTCGAAATAAATATAATGCAACTGCAATTTAATCAAGATTGCTAGGGCCAAATAACCCCAACCCCTAGCACATCAACATCAAGGCCTTCAAGGGGTTATACCCCCTTGAAGGCTTCCATGCTGGGGCACTGGATTTGGGGTTATTCTGGGCTTCTCACCATCAGTGTCGCAGTTGCTATCTTTGTGTAACCACCCAGTCCCTTGGGTTACTAGAATCCTATCAGTTAGGAAAGTAGCAGGCAGCTGGTGGGGAGCTCATTAGGGGCTTCTTACATGATGACATCATTGTTTATTCAGCTAGCCTGAGTGTTCTACTCCTGGTTAAACAACTTAATAAAAAAAAAAAAGAATGATTAGGTCATTTGGAACTCTAACTGCAGTATAAGCCCCACTGTGTGGACAACTGCTCTGGAGAGCTTAGAATGTTCAGTTTGTGGTAGTGAATGTTGAGTGACGAGGTGAGACCGTGAGAGTGGCAGAAGAACTGCCAGTTGGACTCTGAGGTGAGGGCACAGCATTTCTCACCCTAGTGGAGTGTCATTTCCAGCTTCCAGTGAAGTTGTGAAGACCAGTTCTACAGCAGGATTTCCTGATTTCTACTCCCAGTGAAGTGGAAGGAATCGATTGTTCTCTGTGGACTCAAGGGGCAATCCCCTGAAGGTTCAGTGTGTGTATCAGCTGCCTTAGAAAGGAATTTTGAGAGACTCTTTGATCTGCTATCCAGGAGAATGCCTTTTTTGTTGTTCCGTGTACAGTGGATGGTACAGACAGTTTGTGAGTACTGTTCTAGGAGACAAGATCTCCACATATTTTAGGGGAATCATAGTCTGGGGTGTGTGTGCCCATAGATAAGGCTGCATCACACCTGTCAGTGCCCCTAGTTCACCTAGAAGAGTGAATGTTCTGTTAAACTGTTTACCCAGGTTTTACCATGCTGCAGCAACAGCGGCTATGGAAACATCCCCCGACAATGACAGCCGTATTGCCAAGTGTTAGCAATGCAGTGCTGGGGATGCCTCCTGCTTCCATCAGGGGTCTGTGCCCTCGAACCCCTGTTGGACCAGGGGGATGAAACACCCTGCGAGGTAATCCCCTGGCTGTGTGGAGACCATCAGAGTGACAGGCAGATTTTGGATGAATCCTGTCACTGTGGTGGTCTTCGCCGTTGGGGTTTCTATGAGGCGATGGTATACCGTTTACTCAGGAGAGTGCATTTTTTTTTTGGTCACTCCTGTGAGTGACGGATATGGAAAGTGTGGGACCTCTAGCATTTCAGTGGAAAATGGGGGTTTCAATGGTGTAACCCTGAAGAACAGCAGAGACTGTTGGTTGAGGGAAAGGGTGGGAGGAACTCCATCTGAAAGCTTACAAGACAGGGCTTTCTGGTTCATAATTGGCACCAATTATACCTGAGCAAGGACCAGTGCTGCAGGTTTAAGTGTGTGGCTGAGTTTCACATAATTGCACCTATGTTAGAAGAAAAGTTCTTAGTGTGTGGCAGAGTGTCACAAAATTGCACTAATGGGAGGAAAATGTTTGGGTGCGTGGCCAGGTGTCCACTAAATGCACCATTGGAAAATTGGGAAGAAGATGTTCATTTGTTTGTTCAAGAACTGTACTGCATGCAAGGAGAGTTTGTGAAATGTACCTGTCCTGCCTAGACTGATCCTTGGGGGTCCACTTCTGCTTTAAATGTCCATCTGTTGAATAAAGCCATACTGCACAATCCCGGTTACTGTTCTGGACATTCCGATTATTGCTTGTGGTTTTTGGATTTAGTGGGGCACCCTCAGCAGGTTAGATCTAGCATATGCCTAGCAGCCTCCACCCAGGACCTGGGTTGCTATTTCTACACAAGGTTCATGTTGTTTTGTTCTTGTACCTCCACTCCTCTCTTCCTCTAGAAAATGAGCCAGATATACATCCTAATGCCAAGGGTGGTATCAACCTTTCATAAAGTAGATGGTATGCCAGTGTGTGGGTACCAGTGTTCCAGATTTTAGTTGGAGGTGTGCTAACTAGTTAAAAGGTGGCCTGGGGGTTACAAAAAATGTGGGGGTCATCTGGTGATATTTAATTTGGGCAAGAGTTACAAAGAATATGGCTTGTCCAAAAGAAATATGTTTTGGGGTGAGAGGCATTGCTGAGGGTATGTCTAGGATCATCCTGTCTGGTGGCGGCACACCCAAGCAGAATTTGTTTACCAGAAGACAAAGTTGCACCAAGAAAAATACAACCTGAAAACTTTGACTGCCTGAGTTTCTGTGGAAAAGAAAGTGGGAAAATAAGCTGTTTGTGTGTTTACCTTGAAAATCTGGACTGAGCAATGATTGCCCTTGCCTTGTAGTAAAAGTGCTTATAAACTGTTTAAAAGTTGCAAATTTTCAGAGAAAAGTATTTGTGGACTTAAAGGACAGTGTTTTTTTAAGTTCTCAGAAAGTTTCAAGTGTGTGCAGTGAAAACTGTGGGAGTCACTATCACTAAGGAAAATACACCAAGCACTGAATGAAAATGCCTTAAAATGCTTGCCCCACTGAAATTTTCAAGCTGAGGAAAAAAGTGACAGTTTACAATTCAAAATGTTGTCTCCTCGATGGTCACCATGCAGGAGTATGGCTGAAAGAGAGAGACAGAGACCTCATTTGCATGCTGTTGTGTGAGTAGTCCTAGTGCACCTAAACCCTTGCCCTTACCTGAGTCTTAGAGTTGTGGAACATTCGTGGAGGAGCAGCCAGCAGTGTGCAAGCAGAGTGTAGTTCATGCATCAGGTAGTAGGAATCGCTTACAGCAGAAGCGCTTGTGTACTAGCAGTTTTTCTAACTTTTTTCAGTTAAACTGGGCTCAACCAATATTCCAAGAAACTGGAGAGTGATTGAGGCAATCATAGCTATGATCGGCAGGACTGCCAGCCCATTCCACCTGAGAGGCTTTCCTTGAGTCGGCAGCAGACCGTATTACATTGACGGTGAAAACCAACTACTGCCTGTGGGCACTTCAGTAAAAGTCAATGACTGTGGGCAGTTAAGGTCGGAAAACTGTAAGAACTGAGCAAATGCAGCAAAAGTACTGAAAGAGAGAGTTTTGTGAACATTTAAATCTAGGACTATGTGTGAAAGTGCTGTTTTCAAAGAAAGTGAACTTTATGACAAACGATCCCTCTGGTCCAAGTGCTAGTAAAGTAATGAATTGAGAAAGAGTAAAGTGAACTTGTGCTGAGAAGAAAATCAGTCGAAATGCAAAAGATCCAGCCAGAATCCTAGCAATTTTAGACTGAGTGTTGCAAAGTTACAGTTGCCATGCTGGGGTGTGGCCAGCCATGTAAACAAAGCAGCGCCATTTTAGATCAATGTTTTTTTTTTTTTCAGGTAAATGTTTTATTGTTTGTATTTTTTTTCATAACATAAACATATTTACAAAGTAAAATAAAAAGCCAACATACCTGCAGTCATATTTGTACAAACTGGTAATCAGCCTATTAACTGGTCATGAGGTAGGGCCAGTGAATAAATCATACTGTGAAACAAAAGTCATGACAGGGTATGGTAACAAAATAAGCCGAGTTCCTCAGGAAAAGGCACCTACCTCTTTTCCTGTGGTGAGTTGCCACAACCATGTAGGAGGTACCATTGCTGATTAGCCAAGACTTCAAGCAGTCAGAAAGATGTTCCTTCCAGTGGTCATTCCAATTGTCGTGTCTGAAATGGAAGGTCACCACAAAGTAAACTCAGCCATATGACAAGGTATTTAAGACATACATGGGCAAAGCAGGCTGAGAACCAACCAGTTAAAGGAGGGGAAAAAAAGAAAAACAAACATTGATTGGTAAACTATTTATAGCACTGTCTGTAGTGAACAAAAAACTTCTGCTGCAACCATTATTTATTAAGAAGAAGGTCCATAGCCATGCAGCACACTGTTAACAAGGTATAATCCAGAAGACAACACTGACTTTTTTTATTTTAGCCTATGCCCGCTCTGGGAGCCAGATAAGCCATGTATGGTGCCCAGCATTGCTGGAGTGACCGTGCTTGCCCTAGCACCAAATGGGAATGTCTGTGCAATTCATACACCGAGGTGAGTGTTAAAAGAATGTCACTCATGGTGGGCATGATGGGACTTCTCCAGTTTCTAAGAATTGTGCATTTTACCTTCATACATAGCAGCATTAACCATCTGAACTCTTGAGAGGTAAGATAAGGGGCATCTGATCTCTTGTCAAGCAGCAGCAGAGGGGTGAGGAGTGGGATATGGTAATAAATGATCTTACTAGCTTCTTGGAATACTTTCTCGCAAATGCGAGAGATTCGGGGGGCATTGCCAAAGAATGTGTGCATGAGCCTGCTTTGGGCATCCCTATGCGCTGTATGCCCACTTTGCCAACACTGTCCCCAATGTGAGTCAGAGATCTGAATTTGTAATGCCTTTTCCTATTTGGTCTTAGGAGTATATAGTTGAGTTGGTCAGGGCACCCCTAACTGCAGCATATATTATCCCTCCTGTCCCTTTGGATAAGTGGAGCCACTTGTGGAGTTGGGATGGAGATCCAGCTGGGCCATTGTCCACTGGAAGGAGCGGTTTAAGTGCATCCCTTAAATGTAAATATTTCCTAAAGTCAGAGCTGGGTATGGACCATTGATATTGTAAATTTTGAAAAGTTCCAACAACCTTGGAATTCGGGACCAAAAGGTCTCTGAAGAACAGGATGCCCGTCTCCTTCCATTTGGGCCAGAGCACCGGGCTGTCTCCTATTGTGATAGAGAAGTTACGTCAAAACGGAGTGTAAAGAAGGGGATGTGCAAGTGTCCCTAGTTTTCTATGTAATATCTTCCAATATCTAATTGTGGGATCCAGAGTTGGTTGAGATTAAAGCACATAGGGTACGTCTGCCCATAGTAGGGAAGCCAGCAGGGGAGAGTTGCCAATAATTTGTTCAATCTCTAGCCATTAGGGTGACTCAAATCAATTTGGGTTGAAACCATTTTAGGGTTTGAGAACATTGGTAAGCCATTTTATATTCCTCCATCCATGGTAGTCCCCATTCTCTTTGTTTCCAGTGTGACCTGAATGTGCTCCTGATATAGTGTGGTCTGTTAGTATCCCATAGGAAGGAACCAATCATCCCATCTATTTTTCAATACAAGTGTGAGGGTAGGCATAAGGGAATATGCAAGATCAGGTGAAAGAATTTGGGGGCCATAGACATTTTAAAGTCTGCAATCTTGCTGGCCATAGTAAGGTATAGAAAAGTCCACTTCTCCAGCTCCGCTTTGCATTCAGACATCAGATGGCCTAAGTTATAGTCCCACCACTTATCAGGATTTACCCCAACTCTGATGGCCAAATATGTAATCGTATCCTGTGATCATTTGAGCCCAGATCGGGGTATAGTCTGAGGATGACATTTTGGGTTAAGGGGGAGGATCTCAGTTTTAGTTTGATTAACTTTGAGACTGGAGATATGTGTTAATTGTTCTAGAAGGGTGAGTAGTGGGGGGATTGATACCTGACCGTCCCCTAAGGGGACCAGCAGATCATCTGCGTACATCAGGGTAGAGTAATGTGACTGTCCTAGACATATCCTTTTAATGTGGAGATCCTGTCGAAATGCTGCTGCCAGGTGTTTGACCACCAGAACAAAGAGAAAGGGAGAAAGGGGGCAACCCTGTCTAGTACCCCGATGGAGTTGGAAGGTGTCCAACATGATGAAATTGTTTAGCACCTTTGCTAAAAGGGAGGTGTATAAAGCTGCTATGGCTGACCTAAAGAGAGGGCTGAAACCAAAATGTTCAAGGGCAGTGTGGAGATAGTCCCATTCAACAGAGTTGAACACCTTCTCAAAATCTATTGCCAGAGCTGCAGCTGGGGTGTTCACCTGCTTGGCTAAGTAAATGAGATTAAGAAGTGTTTGTAAATGGTCAGTACTATAGCTGCCTCTAACAAATCCAACTTGTGAGGGGTGGATCAAGGTAGGCAGTAGTAGGTTTATCCTGTTGTCCAGTGCTCTTGTGTGCACCTTACTGTCAGTAATAATCAGGGAGATGGGACAATAACTGGCCGGATTTTTCCCCTTCTTGGGAACAACAGTAATTATGGCCTCATGAATAGTGAGCAGTAGTATGCCTTTGTCTTCAGATTCAGTGAATACCTGGCAGAGTATGGGGGGATCAAGGGTACTATTGCTCAAGGAAGTCCACAGATAACCCATCCCCCAGGAGCTTTCCCTTTTTTGAGAGACAACAAGGCTACAGATATCTCCTCAGGAGTGAGAGGAACCTCAAGGGCTGCACTTTCGGTAGGAGATAATTTGGGCAAACCTATGGTCTCTAGGAATTCATGGGTTTCAGGTTGCATTTCAGCCCTGGAGGAGGTATATAGTTGGGAGTAAAATGCTGCCATTGTATCATTCACCTCCTGTGGTTTGGTTCTTAACTTCCCGGCTATGGGGTCTTTAAGCCTTGAGATATACACCTGCTTGTCTGTTGTTTTTGGAGTTGGTATGCCAATATTTTCCCACTTTTGTCCCTACTCTCCCAGTACAAGTGGCGCATCCAGAGGACAGCTAAATCAGCTTTCCTGGACAGGAGCTCATTGAGTTTCAAATGGATTGTGAGAACCTACCTACCACAGGTGGAGTAGGGGGAGTGGTGAGACATAGTCTTAAGGGCTTGTTCTGCCGTGGCTAGCTCACCTTCAAGTTGGATCAGCTCCTTCTCCCTATTTTTGCTCCTATGAGTGGCATACCGTAACATCTTCCCTCTCACATTAGCTTTGGTATGCTTCCCAGGTAGTTTATGCAAAGGTTTCAGAGACAGGGTTCTCCTGCAGAAACAGCTTGGTTTCAGATTTAGCCCATTCTACAAATTTTGGGTCTTGCATAAGGAGTGGGTCAAGCCTCCAGGAGGGGGAGTGGGGTAGAGTGATAATAACATTTGAACTGGGGTGTGATTGGATATGATGGTAGGGAGAATGCTGGAGTCTACGACAAATTGAATAATGGATTGAGAAATAAGCCAGAAGTCCAGTCTGCTGAATGAGCCATGCACCCCAGACTGGAATGTATAATCACACTCTTTGGGGTGTATAAGGTATCAGATGTCAACCAACTGGAACTCAGACCTTAGCCGCAATGTGGCCTGTACCCCTCGGGTGTGGGTCTCTTTCCCTTGATCACATCTGTCCAAGACAGGTACCAACGTGAGGTTGAAATCCCTCCCCCTTCCCCGTGATAATGGGAATGTCTATTTCCGCCATGGCTTCGATTTTTGTTGTTAAGTCAAGAAAAAAGGTGGGATCATCCTCATTTGGGGCATATATATTTACCAATAGGATATGCCCATTGAGGGTGTCAAGCAAGGCGATCACCCATCTACCCTGGGGGTCTAAATTGCTCTTCACAATGGACCAGGGGAGGGAGTTGTGTAGCAGGATTACCACCCCTCTTTTCCTTGTGGGGGGCACTAGCGTGGAGTTACTTTTCCATCCAGTCTCTCACCAAATATGCATGGTCCTGCCTAGTTAGTTTCATTTCTTGTAAAAAGGCAACCTGGGCCTTCAACCTTTTCAGCTGTGCCAGCACCCTCTTCCTCTTTGAAAGAGCATTGAGCCCCCTAACATTCCACTTAATGAAGGATGTCTCATCCATAGTCATGGTTGTAGTGGGAAATCTTGAAGGAGAGAAGGCGAGCAGCTGACCAGGGCAGAGGCTAATCGTGCAGTTCAGATGGAGTATTCTGCAAAATAGGGGAATGCATATATTCCCTCGGGAGGAGGTTATACAGCAACAGTTAGGAGCAAGAAAGTGGTCATGCACTGACCCATCAACTATCAACATTACATGGTGTATAGACAGAAATATAAAAAAAAAAATAAAACTATTTACAAATAGTGGGTAATACCACACAGTGGTCAGGGTAGATATAGCAGGCCGAGGCTGCACCGTCCTCTCAGGCCTAACCTGCCCTTCCAGTTTGGGGGTGATCCAAGATGAGCTTCCGCAGCGACCCTTGGGTCTCATTCCCATGGGCACCTAAATTAAGCAAGGGCATGTGGGCTGGCTTCATCCAAGCCTCACTTCCCCGGGGAATCAACCATGTAAGGTGTACATTGGTACAAATAGCCTAGAGGGACAAAAGAGAAACTCATAGATACATACATAGATACATAGACAGTGTTGGCAGATAAGGGCCTATGGCCCACCCAGTCTGCCCATTTGAGCTTGTGAGTTCAGTTTGTTTTCCTAGAAGTCTGTTGCCCCTTACCCCTGACCTCCAGAATTCCTTCATGTCTATCCCATGCATTCTTAAATCCCGTGATTGTTTTAGCCCCCACCACTTCCTCTGGCAGGGTGTTCCACTTGTCCATACACGTTCTGTGAAAATTCTTTCTCATGTTTCCTCTGAATCGTCCCCCTCCAACTTCATCCCATGCCCTCTAGTCCTGGAACATCTTTTTCGCTTAAAAATAGTGTTTTCCTGCACCTTGTTCCTCCCTGTAAGATACTTATATGTCTCTATCCATATCCCTCTCTCCCTCCTCTCCTCCAGGAGTACATGTTCAGTTCCTTCAACCTATCTTCATAGGGAATTGTGATGCAATCCATGCACCATCTTTTTGTTCTCCTCTGAACCTTCTCTACCCTGTTTATGTCCTTACGTGAGGTATGGTCTCCAGAACTGTACACTGTACTCCAGGTGGGGCCTCACTAGTGTCTTGTATAGCGGAATTATGACCTCCCTTTCCTGCTGGTAATGCCCTGCCTACATCCCAGCATCCTATTTGCTTTACCTGCTGCCTTGTCACACTGTTTCCCTACCTTGAGGTCATCAGAGATGATAACCCCAAGATCCCTTTCCTGCTTGGTGCATGCTATATCCTCATCCCCAACTGATATATTAGCCAGGGTTTTTGTGCCTATATGCATTATCTTGCACTTCTTTGCATTGAATTTCAACTGCCAAACCCTGACCATTCTTCAAGTTTCTGCAGGTCGCTTCTCATTCTGTCTACACCCTCTGGTGTGTCTACTCTGTTACAGAGCTTTGTGTCATCAGCGAACAGTGAAATTCTGCCTTCTAGGTCCTGTGCCATGTCACTGATGAAGATGTTGAAAAGGACCGGTCCCAGCACTGATCCCTGTGGTACCCCACTGGTCACTCTTCCCTCTGTGGAGTGACAGCCATTTACCACCACCCTCTGTGTCCTGCCACCCAGCCAGTTACCTACCCACCACACTACTGTCCTGCCCACACCCATATTCCCCAGTTTGTGTAATAGTCTTCTATGTGGCACAGTGTCAAAGGCCTTGCTGAAGTCCAGATAGGCCATGTCCACTGCCTCCTGATCCACCTCCTAGTCACCCAGTCAAAATTCAATGAGGTTGGTCTGACTGACCTCCCCTGGTGAAACCATGCTGCCTTGGGTCCTGTAGTCCATTGACAACCAGATGTTCCACCCATCTCTCCTTCAGTAGTGCTTCCATGATCTTCCCCACTACCGAGGTGAGGCTGACTGGTCTGTAGTTCCCTGCTTCCTCTTTGTTCCCACTTTTGTATAAGGGGACCACATCTGCTGTCCTCCAGTCTTTGGGTACCTCCCCTGTTTCCAGTGATCGGCTAAATAGGATAGCCAGAGGTTTAGCCACCACCTCTCTTAGTTCTTTAAGGACCCTGGGGTGCACCCATCTGGCCCCATTGCTTTATCAACTCTTATTACTTCCAGTTCCTTCCAGGACCCTTTCTCGTGTAAAGGGACTTGTGTCCATTCTGCACCATTCTCACCCCTTGTACTCCCTTCAGACCCATTACCCTCCTCTTCCTCAGTAAAGACTGAGCAGAAATACCTGTTCAGTATGTCAGCTTTACTGTTGTCATACTCCACGCGGCCCCCATCCTCCCCTTCAGTCTCACTATCCCTCCCTTTGTCTTTCTTTTTTCACTTATGTACCTGTAAAAGGTTTTGTCCCCTCTACCCACTGATTTTGCAATGTGTTCTTCTGTCTGAGCTTTGGCTTCCCTTACTGACCTCCCTGCCTCCCTTTGCTTCTCCTGGTACTTCTCCCTATCCCCTTCTGCCTGTGTCTTTTTGTATTGCCTGAATGCAATCTTTTGGCTTTCACTTTCTTTGCTACCTCTTTGGAAAACCATAATTGTCTCCTCTTCCTTTTCCTCTTGCTAACCTGCTTAATGCATAATTCTGTTGTTCTTGTAATCCCCATTTTAAATACTGCCCACTGTTCCTCAACCCCTGATTCCTGTCCCATTCCCCTTAATGCCTCTTTCAAGTATCTACCCATTTTCCCAAAGTCTGCCCCCCTAAAATCCAGGATACGTGTTTTTGTGTGGTTTGGTTCTGCTCTTTCTGTGATTTCAAACCACAATGACTGGTGGTCACTGTTTCCCAGGTGCTCCCCCACTGTTACCCCCATCACACTGTCCCTGTTTGTGAGAGGTTAAATAATTGGGATAGAGAAGGCATTAGGCTTCTGGGTTGAGACCTTATTCAGCATGTAGCCTTAATGCCACCCAGCATCCTTACTCTTGTATCACAGTTAATCTGTACAGAGAGGAAGAGGAGAGAGGATTCAGGTGGGGGTAACCATTCTGTGCTCCAGATGAAGTGAGGAGCTTCCCACCACAGCTGAGAAGGAAAAATCATACTGTCATGAATATAGCAAGAGCAACAGGATTTACATACTGTATGTAAATACTCTTGCCCTTATAAAAGAGGAACAGATCATCTGACTGGACAGGCCCTCAAATTAAGCGTAGATCCTCTGATCAACTGCTCATCCATTGGCTGCTGTCCCATCCTGCACAGGTTCACCACTCCCCAATATAACCCTTAGTTAGGGCAGAGTTAGCATACCAACAAGGTAAGCAGAAACAATCAGTAATATATAAGCTGGCAAACCAGAACAACTCTAATAATGTTTAACTGACTAATGTCCCAGGATCTTTTTCTTATTTGGCAGGGCAAAGGCATAAGTCAAAAAGACACCATAACTAAGCTTAACTAAGCTTAGGGGAAATGGTTGAAATAGCACTTCCCAATTACTATATGCGGGATGTTGATCGATCCTGGGATCCACCCTCCTAAGCACATACCCCTGCTCTGGTTACAAGAAAATTAACAGGACACTTATCTAGGTCCGGTCCTGTGGCAACATTGCTTGGAGATCCTCTGTGGCTGATGGAGAGTGCTGTGCCCGCTTGTCTGGGCCAAGGTCCACATGGTCCACTGAACAATGGAGCAGAGGGAAGGCTCTGCTCAGAGACTCCTCGACTGTCCAATGTTGTAGCGCCGCTTCAGTAGCAGAGGCCTCTTGCACCATCTCCTCCTCTGGGTAGTCAGGAAACTCTGATGGTTCGGCCAGAACTGCAGGGGCCAGTAGCGCATATCGGTTTGGGGTGGAGAACTTTCTGATACTGGTATTCAACATCTCAAGAGCTGTCGCTTGATGCCGGTTGTGTTCTGTTGCATGGTCCTGGGGGTGGTTACTTTTGGTATGCTTGCCTGACTTCTGCCTCTTACAGGATCTCACTGGAAGGCTTGCCCCCTGGAAATAATAGCCCTGCTGGGGATCATCTTGTGCATTAGGTGCCCCCTTCGATGTACTTTTAGCCCCACTTTGGTCAGGGATGTTGTTCTGGTAGGAAGAGGGCTCCATTCTGGAATGGGGTGGCCAGTTGTGATGCAGATAATCCATAAAGGCTTCTGGGTTCGAGAAAGAAATGAAGGGTCCATTCACCTCCAAATGCATTGTGGCAGGGTATCATAGAGAGAACCTGATCCCCAGAGAGTGCATTAATTGGCGGGCTTCGGTATATGCTTTCCTCCTAGCCACCAATTCATGGGAGTAATCTTGAAAAATCTAAATTTTGTGACCTTGCCACGAAAGAGCACCAAGTTCGTGGGCTCTTGTAGTGATCCACTCCTTATCTACAAAATTCAGGATTCTGGCCATATGGAGCCTAGACTTCTCCTCGGGTTTGGATACCAGGTTTAGTGTCCTGTGAGCTTGTTCGATCACCAGACCAGGAGGCAGTTCATGTCTCAACACTTCTGGTAGGACATCATATAAAAATTCCAAAGGGTTCCCCTGCTCAGCACCTTCAGGGAAACCTAGGAGCTGGAGATTGTTATGCCAACTCCTATTCCCCAAATCATCAAGCTTGTTTGGAGCAGCTCTATTGCACTCTCTTCCTCCTGACAGTGGTGGTAAGTGAGTCGATGGAATCAGTATTGGTATTTACTCGCGTCTCCATTCTGCAGATCCTGGCATCCTTTTGTTGAATAGCCAGTGTCATGTTGTTTGAAGCTACAGTTACCTCCCCCATGCACTGCATCAGGGCTGCAAACATGTCATTTATCTGCTGCGTACTGAGGCCCTTAGGTACTTCCAAGCCCTACTGTGTGGACTCGCTTGGCCTAATGATTGTGGCTCTCTCCCTGGTTGTGTTACTCTCCCCTCTAACCTGGATCCTAAAACTCTCACTAAGCACAGGCATTTTCCCTCAATGCTGGAAAGCTGCACTGGTCACCTCAGTCTTTAAAAGCTGGGACAGAACCTGCCTGGCCAACTACGGGCAAATCTCAGTTCTGCCCCCAAGGCACTAGAAAGGATAGTATATGATCAGTTAGGTACATATCATGATAAGTACAACCTTCAATGCCAGGAACAGCATGGCTTTCGGAAAGCACATAGTACTTCAACAGCATTGGTTGAGTTTACCAGTCATATCCATGAAGCACTTGACCGAGGGCTCTTGGTGGGGGCCTCTTTCATCAACCTCACCAAGGTCTTCGACACGGTCAACCACGACTTGCTTCTCACACCTCTCTAACATTGGTATATCCTCTGTCTTTCTCTAGGCTCGTTCCAGAGTTACCTCTCTAACAGGACCCAGCAGGTCAAGATTCTTGACGTTCTATCCGACTATCGGTATGTTAATACGGGGTGCCCAAGGTTCCATTTTAGGCTCCCTGCTGTTCAGCATGTTTCTAAATGAGCTCCCCAACGTCTGCCAGAATAAGATCCTTCTATATACAGATGATGCCGTTCTCTACACGTGTCATTCTACTCAGGAAGAGCTGGAAAAAGGCATGCAAGATGACTTTACTGCTGTGTAAAAATGGTTCCTTCAGTCTAAGTTCTTGCTCAACTACACTAAGACTAAAACAATGTTGATTGCCTCCCATCAAAACCGTCATAAGTCCTATCACCTCAATATCTACAATAACAAGTTTGATACACTCGAAACGGTCACCACCTTTAAGTACTTTGGTGTCTACCTTGACAGCTCTCTCTCCTACAGCCAGCACATAGACCATGTTGATAAGGCAGCAAGTGCCAGACTAGGTCAGCTCTACCGGCATAGGCATTGCATCACTGAAAGTGCCATCAAGCCTGCAGTTAACAGCTCCATGCTCTCTATCATAGATTATGGACTGGTAGTCTACGGAGCCGGTACCGATACAGCACTTGAGCGAATCAAAATTGTCTTAAACAAACCCTGCAGACTAGTCCTGGGTGTGGACTGTTTAACTCATACTTGTGAACTATACTCAAGCACTTGCTGGTTAAGCCTGAATAGCAGAATTCAGTACCAAGTCTGTCTATTAGCGACAAATCCACCCTAGCTTTTGCTCCTCCTGGAGTGAGGCAACTGTTAAGCAACTCCACTTCCTCCAGACTAATTAAGGGATCGAGTAAAGCTGCCTTCATTATCCCTATCTAGGGCAATGGTCCTTTGAATACAGGGCCCTCTGCTGGCTAAATTCCCTTATCTCTGAGCTGATTGAGGAAACGAAACTACGCCCATTTAAAGCCAAGCTGCTGCAGTACCTGGCCACTCTTGGTAACTGCATCACCAGTGCATAATCCTATTATTACTGATAGCTTATCTGTCCTGCATAGCACCCCGCTGTCCCCCAACTTCCTCCACTACCTGGTGTGACCCCACTGAGCACTTACCCCCACGTCCCCTCTTTATCCCCCCACCTTCCTGCTTTCTCTTCACAAATAGTAATCTCCCCCTAAGTTCACCCCCTCCCCCCTGGTTTCCTCCTCACATCACCCCCCACTTTAAAACCCTTTCCCTTATCCTCTCTCCTCCACATCATCAAGCCCTGCCCTATCACCTACTTTCCTAACCCTGGGTATATTCCTATCCAATCACACCCCTCTGACTACTCAACCCCCTTATTCTGTCACCCCCTCTTTGTCTCTGTCCCCCACACTTATCCTACTCTCATTTATTCTGTCCTCCTCCTCTGGTCACCACCACTTCTGACCCTTCATAACTCTACCTGCATGCTATAAAGCTCAGCTAGACTAACTGTACTTGCTTGAATCTGTATCTGTATGCACCATAATGTACTTGCCTGCTGTATATACCCCTATCTGTTTTGTATAGTATATGTACCTTGTCTATTGCCTTATGATGTGGAACCTTTGTAAATGAGGTTTTAGCTCAAAGGTGTTATCCAAGATTCCAATAAATAAATGCTGAAGAGGGAGATCAATACAGTTCCAGTGAACTTGTAGCTAGAAAATGGAAATGCCAAAACAGTTCAAGTTGTTCCTGGCTGATCCGGTTGTAAATAATTCTGCTACACCCAATGATTATACAACTTTAAAGGAGCAAATTTCATGAATTAAGCTCCAGGACAGCAGAGCACTCGAATCAAGCAGCCATCACTCTAGGAGCCATACCACACCTCCAGACCAATGTTTTCAAATCCAAAAAAAGTTTAAAATGTTTTTTGCTAAATGTTGTGGAATACAGTTGCACTAGCCAGGCAGCCTGTTAGTGAACATTTCCAGTGTGTTAAAACCAAATCTCAGAGTGATTACAAAAGCAGTAATTTGGGGACTTGTCTGTTTGACTTGCAGAACATGGCGCAGCAATCCCCTCACTACCTGCTCCATTCCAAGGCATGGGTAGCCCAACAAGTACAAGAACTAGCTAATTCTGAGAAATTGTATGACAGTTCATCAGCACCCGCCAAGGTGGCATTGAAAAACTATCTGGTTAATGTGTGTGTAGTATGCCTAAAGCCAGGAAGAGATGTTTTTCCAATTCCACATTGCACAGACTGTAGAAGGCGATTTGGGATGAGCATTCAGGTGGCACAAGGGTAGCTAAAACAAAGTGCATCCATTTAGCTCTAACTTGAACACAGGCAGAGCACCCAATAGAATCAGAACAGCAGCAACAGGCTGGGTGCAGTCAGAGAGACCCCATAGAGTTTGTAAAGGAGTTCTTGCACGTTGTCTGTGTCAATGCTTTGCAAGGCCCAGAGGAAGTTAAGTGCTCCACGCAGCAGAGGATGGAATTGGATGATGCAACTGTAGGTTCAGCAGATCCGTGGGTGGAAGGCCCAAGTCCAAGCCTCGTGGTAGAGTCTGAAGTAGAGAAAGCATGCTGTTAGAAGGCCAGTGTCTCCAAGGATGCTGGAGAGTGGACAATTTCCGGGGTTGATGCAATACCAGTTCCTGGGCAGAATGTGTGTAGGAGGAAAAAAGGGAAAGGACTTGTGCAACACTCCCCATAGGGAGCACAGAGGCAGGATGGCCTGGTACTAGGCCGTGTACTGGCTGCAGACAGCCAGTGGTCTGGTCAAAGTAAGTGTAACCACCCAGTCCCCTGGGGTTACTAGAATCCAATCAGTATTATTGTTAAGAAGGTAGCAGGCAGCTGGTAAGGAGCTCATTAGGGACTTCTTACATGATGACATCATTGTTTACTCAGCTAGCATGAGTGAAGAATGATTAGGTCATTCAGGACTCTCACAGCAGCATAAGCTACACTGTGTGGACAGCTGCTCTGGGGAGCTTAAAATGTTCAGTCTGTGGTAGTGAGTGTTGAGTGAGGGGTGAGAGTGGCAGAAGGACTGACATCTGGGCTCTGAGGTGAGGGGCCAGCATTTCTCACCATAGTGGAGTGTCATTTCCAGCTTCCAGTGAAGAGATGGAGACCAGTTTGACAGCAGAATTTCTTGATTTCTACTTGAAGTAGAAGGAGCTGCTTGTTCTCAATGGATTCAAGGGGCAATCCTCTGAAGGTTCTGTGTGTGTTTCAGCTGCCTTGGAAAGGAATTTTGAGAGACTGTTTGATCTGCTGCCCAGGAGAATGCCTTTTTTGTTGTTCCATGCTTTTAATGTGTGTGTGGGGGGAAGGGGAGGTGCTAACTAGATAAAAAGTAGCCTGGGGATTACATGTGGATTTGTAGAAAAGTAAAGACACCTTTATGGGCAGATTGGATGGACCCTTGTTTATCTGCTGACAGTGTTAATGTTTCTGTTTCTACACCTGAAACAATACTGTTCTCCAGAATCTGCATTCAAAGAGCTTCTTTGCCTCTAACTACCCATCAGCCTGCATGAGTCCTGTAGGCTAAGTGCCCCAGGCTGTCCTGTCTGTTGTATATAGCTAAATAGAAAGACAGTGAGAGATGAGGAAGAGGAGATAACTTTTGTTTTTGTAGCTTTTTTTAATTAAATTGGGTTGTGCTTAGAGACACAGAAAATGAAGCCCTTATTGTAATGTAGCAGCACTCAGGCAGAATCTGTTCCATGTCTACTACAGATGAACTTCAGGCTTTTTCATGATCTGTAGCTGCTAGTTGTTTTCTATTTAAATGGTGCCTCTGACCTGAATTATCTAAGTGAGGGACTTTACACATGTCTACATCAAATTTCATTTGCCAATTGTTGATCCACTCCCCCAGTAATTGTAAGTCTGTCTGTAACCTGTCTTACTCCTCTCTGGAATCTGTCACCCTTCTTATCTTTAGGTCATTCAGAAATTTAATGACCTTAAGACCCTGGACTCAAAGTCATTAATAACAAGTATTTGTCAATGCCGGATATTCACCACTGGTATAGAAGCTCTGGGGTACTAGACGTATTGTGGTGCACATTGTGGGTTACATATTTTATTTACTTATTTACTGAAATGTTTCACCAGGAAGGCACCATGAGCAACAGGTTGCTCATCTCCCGGTGCGATCTGGGAGGAAAAGGTACAATAGGGATGAGACATTTTACATTCAAGTTACAAAGATAAACACAGCATACAATTAATTAAGGCAGTTGTTACAAACAGTGTTGCATACATATGTAATATGTTAGAACAATTAATAAGTGCAATCGTAATAAGTGAACAAGTGCTATTGTGACATAAGGGGTGAAGGAGAGAGAGGATGAGATGACACATAGAGCAGAGTCATGTCCTGAAGAGACCCCTTCAGGATGAGGGGAGCCCTGCAAAGTGACAGGGGACTGGGGTAGGGATTAGAGAGGGAGAGAGAGACAGAGAGAAAGAGACAGAGCTGGTGTAAGGAAAATAAGGCCTGACCCAAAAGAGAACCCTTCAGGGTGCCATGAACCCTGCAAGGGGGCAGGGAAGGTCAGGTGATTGTAAACCCTGCAGTTAGGTGCTGTAATTATAGAAAGATAGTGAGAGCGAGGGAATGAGAAATAACACCCGGGAGGGGATGAGACCTGATCCAAGAAACCCTCCAGGATGCTGGGAACCCTGCAAGGGGAACAGGAAGGCTAAGGATAGGTAGATGGGGAAAGAAAAGGTGGCAAGCCTAGGCACTATAGCACCCCTTAAGGATGCCAAGAACCCAGCAAGGGGAGTGTGAATGCTAGGAAAAAAGGGGAACAGAGTAGGTGAAGAGAGAACGGTGTGAGAACTAGCACCTAGGAGGGACTAGTGTCAGTAGAGGCAGTAGAGTCCATAGAGGCAGTGTGTAAATTCCAAAGGAGGATGAACTGTAAGGAGCAAGATGAAGGAAATTAAGGTGGGTAATGACAGGAATAGTTAGGAGAAAGATAGTTAGAGAGGGCAGTGTTGTATTGCCTAAGTTAGTAGCCTCTGTTTGTAAAATTCATTGCATGGCCAGAACTTTGTTGTTTTTTAATATTTTTGGCTACAGATTGTCAACATAACCTTCTTATGATTCCAGCTCATTAACAAGTGCAGAGAAAATTTTGATCTCTTGCCTGAAAGGTGATTTTGCACAGCGACTGCAAAATCACTTTTTGGGACACAAAAGCACATTTTGGACAGGATTTTAAAAATGACAGCTGTCACATTCATGAGGTGCTGTAAAGAAATGACTGTGTTGAAAATTTGGGGTCAAAATATTGAAAGTTACCAAAGTTATGAGCCTGTGTGCCCAAAATTCAAAGTAGACTCATAACTTTCGTGTTTTTAAATATTTTTATGCCAAATTTTCAACATAGTCTTCTTATGACCTCACCTCATGAACAAGGTCAGAGAACATTTTCAACTCCTGCTCAAAGGGTGATTTCACACAGTTACAGGAAAGTCACCTTTCAGGACAGAGATGCCTAATTTCACTGCAATTGTTCATGAGGTGGGGTCCCAAAAAAGGCATGTTAAAAATTTGGGACAAACATATGCAAAAATGGACAAGTTATGCCTAAGTTCAAAATCCCATTGAAATGCATTGAACTACATACCTGACTTTTTCAGTTCATGGTCTGGCTTTGAAGAATGAAGATGTGTCTTTGGTCTACAGAGATTTACAGCGTTGGACCCCCTACTAGGTAAGTAAGGGCTTGGGGTAATGGGGTGGTTGGTGCTGAGTGGCAGGGTTGAGTGGAAGGACTAACGGAGCAACAGACATCAATTGACAGTTTTCTATTTACAGGGTTTAAACAAAACAAAACAAAAATGATGCACACTAGTCTTTATTTCCTGGTGGCCAGCAGGTGCAGGGGACTAACAGCGTAACAGACATCAATGGATGGTTTTCTGTTTTACAGGATTTAAAAAAAAATGAAGATGCACTCTTTTCATTATTTCATGGCAGCTGGCGAGTGCAGGGACCATGCAGACAGCTCTCCTGCAAGAGCAGACTATGCGCACGACATCATCAGCTCTGAAAACCCAGAATCAGAGCAACAGCTTAGGTGGTGCTGACACTAGAGGATTAGACACCCCCAGTGTCTGTGTTATGTTTGTAGGGGGGTGCCGAGAAGGAGAGTAAGGTGAGGGAGACAGTTATGGGAGTGCCAGTAACAGACATCGATGGGCGATTTTCTCTGTTACAGCTGGCGTGAGCCCCTGGATGTATGAAATTCCAGGCTGATCATGACAGATCAGCTCTGCTTGTTGGGTGGTGTAGATCAAAGGAAAGAGATGACCCATTATTAGATCGGCTTTTTCTTCTCAAGTACAGGATGTCTCTATCCAGCAAGCCAAAACTGTGTCATGATCAGCTTGACTGATGATTGGTGGGGCAATCACACACCTTGAAGACTATTTTGCATTGGACAGACAGCGTCACACCTCTCAAAACCCAGTTCTCATAACAAAATATTTATTGCGTGCACACTCGCATGGGGAACATAAAAATATTTATTTTATTTTTATTTTATTTATTGAAGAGACCAGAATTACAATCTTTGAGTCAAAGACTCTTTTACCAAGGCCCCACATCACAGATACACATACATAGCATATATTAGACAGAACATAATTTATGAAATACAGAGATTATACAATTCATAGGTTACAGCTACAAGGGGTATTAGAACAAACCCTTAGTCATAATTATTTACAGAAAAGAGATAAATTAAAAGGAATTAATCAATATATGCAGAGAGATCACCAAGTATATGAGCTGCAGAGATGGGTAACTTTGGGGGGAGCATAAATTGGGGGATTAGGTTAATTGCAATCACAGGTGGATTGGTTGGGGAGGGCAGAACAGAAAGAAACTTGCAGGGTCCTAGCCACATTTCAGAGATGATATCCGAGGGTAGTTCATTAATCCAGAGGGGGGCCTTATAATAGAAGGAGCATTGACACATGGAGGGCCTGCAGCTGCTAACTGTTAGAGTGGGTGACAGAGAGCTTCTGGTAGCCCTTGGGTGGGGAACGGGTTTTATAAGGCATCGTAGGCCTGGGTGGAGGGATATTGTGAGAGCTTCCTGACAAGAAGACAGGTGTGGTATCTAAGTCCATTCTCAAAGTTGAGACAGTTGGAGAATCGATAGAGCTCACATGTGTGGGTCCACCTGTCACATCCAGAGACAAGGTGGCAGGCTTTATTAAGGGAGAACTAAATTCACCGGAGGGCAGAGGAGTCAGCAGAACCATAGAAAATGATCCCATAGTCAATTAGGGAGAGTGCCAAGGAGGTCACCCCCAGACCCAGCACCTCAGGTGGCAAGTACCCCCAATTCCAGTACAGGAGTTCTAGTCTAGTGTTGACTGCTGAGCAGAGCAGGCCAATATGGTCATGGTAATTGAGGTGGGAGTCAAGGGTGATACCCAGGTATTTAAAGGTTGGTACTAATTCAATTGGGGGTGCTCTGGAGATTGAAGATGTTGAGCGGGAATTTGCTACAGTATGTTTGTTTTAATGGTGAGCAAAAATCATTGTCTTGTTTTTTTTGTAGTTCAGAATGAGTCTGTGTTCTGAGAACCAGGCTTCGGCTTCTGAGAAAGAGCACTGCTGGGCATATTGAAGAGAGTGGAGGTCTGGGTGGCTGGTGAAAAGGACTGTGTCATATGCATATAGTAGCATCTGACCAGAGCAGAATTTAGGGAGTGTACTGACTAACAGTCTAAAGAGTAGAGGGCCCAGTATTGATCCCTGGGGTACCCCTGAGTGAACAGGCTTACAAGTCGAGAGCGTTGAGTTAATTTTGACCCTTTGATTACATTCACAGAGGTAGTTTTTAAACCACAAAGTGGCTTCCAGGGACAGACCTGCTGTGGTTAGGGATTGGATAAGGAGGATATGACTGATGGAGTCAAACGCCTTGGTTAAGACTAAGTATGCTGATCCTACTATGTGTCTAATATCTAGAGCTTTGTTTATAAAGGTGGTATATTCAAGGAGGGCAGTGGTGGTACTATGCCCATTCCTAAAGCTGTGTTGTTCAGGGCAGAGTAAGTTATATTTTGTAAGATAGTCAGTGAGTTGGTCAGACACTATTTTCTTAAGTACCTTAGAGATGGGGGGAAGAATGATGATGGGGAAGTAGTTGCTCGGGGATGAAAGTGATGACAGATGATTTCCAGTGGGAAGGGAACTGACCAAGGCAGAAGAACTGAATGAGAATATTCATGAGGGGGGTGAGGACAGAGTCAAGTGTTAGAAGGACAAGTTTTAGCTTGAGGGAACCACCACTATGATGAGCTTTCCTGAGTACTTTGGTGATGTAGTGCCTTGCTTCATGTGGGGAGATTGTATGAAGCCTGAAGTTAGGGGTTGATTCTAGATGGGGGGGTTGAAACAGCTTCCAGAGCCAGGTCAAAGAAATTTTGGGGAAGGATGCCGCTTTGGTTGGAGAAGGCAGAGTTAAGGGTATCTGCAATGGTCAGGGGTCCTGGGATAGGGAGCCATTTACTAGTAGTTGGGTAGTTTTCCCATTAAGTTCTTTAATATTGTCCCAAAACTTTTGCCTAGTGCCCCAGGCAGCAAAGAAGGTTTCATGGTAGTGGGCAGCCTTAGCTTTGCAGAGTTCCCAGGTGCACTTATTCCTGGTTTCCCAATAAAGTTGTCAATCCTGTTGTCTGCCCAAATCATTGGCTTTATGTCAGAGGTTGTCCTGATGTTTTCATGAGATTAAGAAGCACCTGGGAGAGCCAGGGAGTGTCCTGGCATTTGGCCACTTGTTTGGTGACTGGGGCATGGCAGTCACAGGCTGAGTTAAAAGTTGCAATAAAATTATCAAGGGCGTAGTCAATAGAGGAAGCAGTGTTGATGAGGGTCCAGTCACAGAGCAGTAGGTGTTTTATGAGCAGAGGGAGGGATCTCTTTTTTAGACGGAGCTTAACGGTGGATTAGGGGGGAAATTTAGGGTTTTTTGAAGACCACCAGCATAGTGCGGGAGAGTGGTCACTCAGAGCATCAGGAAGTACCTTGACTTCAGATATATGGGTGGGTCAATTACGATTAGTTAGTATGAGATCAAGGAGTTTCCTATTTTGTGGTTGAGTCTCATAGGGGATTGGACAATTTGGGTGAGGTCCAAGGCAGCAACAGTCCTTGTAAGGAGCTGAGAAAGTGGCAAGTCAATTGATGTTGAAATCTCTTAGCTTGATAATTTCACTGGAGTTAGGCAGATGGGAGAGGCAGTTGATAACCAAGCTGAATGCAGTCTTTTGATTCCGGGGGGGTGGTGGTGGGGATGTACACTGTCACTATGTGGAGGGTTTTACCAAAGTCTGTTTGGAGCTTGACTGTGAGTACTTGTACCCTGTGGGTGGGGGGTGGGGTGCATACAAAGGCTTTAAGCGAGTCCTGGTAATAGATGGTGCAGCCTCCACCCCTCTTCATCAGCCTATCTAATCTGAGGATGGAGTACACAGGTATATAAACGTCGGAGTCTGGGGTTTCATGAGCAAGCCAGGTCTCAGTCATTGCAAGGATATCTGATGAAATCTGCTTCATCCAGCCTTGGAGGACATCAGGCTTTTTTTACAGGCTGCAGATGTTAACTGTAGCTATGAGGAGCCCCTTAATGAACCCACAGGTGGTGGTAGGAATTTTGGGCAGACCTGGGTTAGGGTGCAGGTTGCCGGATAAGAGAAGGAGTATGAGTAAATGCCAGAGAAGAGCTGGTCTTAGATGCCTGTTGTTAACTTTATGGTTACTTTATCGAGAGGCGTACATGCTACTATAGATATGGAAAAGGTGGAAATATGGATAACTAAAACATACCCAGGATGAGGGCACAGTGGCATAGCCAGGATGCCTGGATAATGGGGCATGCCATGCCTTGCAGGAGAATCGCAGGAGGTAGTTCCCCATCAAAAGGGCCATTTGGGATACCTGCTTGACTGACTGGTGGTTGGCTGTAGAGGTAGTTAGATGCATAGAGAACCAGAAATGTGACAAGAACAAGAGAGAGAGAGACATTGTTTTACACAAGCGCACGTGGGCAGTAACTCCAGAGAGGTCATACTGGGCAGTTAGATTGCCCAAATTTTGTCAACGTAAATCAAGACGATTAGGTTTCCATATGGAGATAACCCAGATCAAATGGAGTAGTGGTAGGGTTTTTGCATCTGATACACAGGATACAAGGTTTGAGGCTGGGGAGGGGAGAGAGTGGAAAATGTGTGGTGGGCAGGGAAGGGTAAAGATTTGGAAACACAGAGAGTTAGATGAGAGGGAGGTACCATAGTGAGGGAACTGAGGGCATTAAATTACTTGGAAATAGGGAGTTTAATACTTACTCCTGGTGGCCAGTGGTGATAACTAGCTAATGTGGGGAGTAGGCACTTAAAAAAGATGAATGGAGGTCACGTGACCTGGTGATGAAATAAAAATATGGCCGGCCTTAGGTAGGTGGGTGGGTGGGTGACTGGGGCAGGGCGGGCAGGGAGTCAACTTGAAGCATCAACAGGTAAACACCGCTCCCGAGAAGCTTCATTGGAAGGGGGGATTACCTTTATGGCCTGCTTGCCATCCACTCTCAGGCATTGCTTGTGAGATGTGGGGGTCCTGGAAGCAGCCTAAGACCCAACAAGGATGGGATTAGCATGCAGGACCTTGCCGGAGATTGGAGAACAACGAAAGCCCTGTCTGACCCACTGCGCATACGTAGCTTTCCAGTGGGGGGGCTGTAGGCCTCGAGGAGCAACCAGGCATATACCTTACACAATAAGTAAATTTAGCAAGAACCCTAAAATGCATTCAGAGCTGTTATGAATTGCTATCAATTGTTAGAAATCCCACAGTGGAATTCACTCCTCAGAAAGTAGCAGATACAATTCCCAGTCTTAGAACAAGCTACGTCTGTGAAGCCACACCATGTTGCCCCATATTAAACAGTGTAGGACCTTCAAACTGAATCAGCCTTAAAGTACCCCTCAAGATGCGATAAAATAGCCCACAAGTGCCCAGAGGAGAGAATACAGAAATACAATCAGTCCACATCTTCCGATTAAATAAACCCTCCAGAGAAGCTCCTTAGGAATGGGGATAACCTTTAGGGCCTGCTTGCCATCTGCTCCTGGGCACTGCTCGTGCAATGTGGGGGGTCCTAGAAGCAGCCTTTAGGGCTTGCTTGCCATCCGCTCCAAGGCATTGCTTGTGAGGTGTGGGGGGGTCCTGGAAGCAGCCTTATTGATGAGTAGGTATCCCAATATTACAGCTTGGGGAACCTCACTAATAATGGCCTCCCAGTCTGACGTTGTCCTTTACTCCACTACCTGCTAAGCCCTAGTTCAGGACCAAATCTCTATCCATTTTACTTTATTTCCTATAATTTCAGTTTTCCTCAATGTCAGAACTGATTTCCCATGAGGAAGCATTTTTTTACTGACATCTGTATTACATCATCTGCTTTTCATCATCTACTGTAGTTCCTTTGTTACTTCATCCAAAAAAGGCAGACATGTTAGATTGTCATGCTCTTCCATTTGTGAATCCATACTGATTCCTCTTTAACAGCTGGAATCTATCCCCATGTTCCATATTCTGACTTTTGATAACTGCCTCCACTATGCCTTCTACAGTCAAGGCGAAGATCACTAGCCTACCTGGGTCACTTCTGCTCATCTTTTTATGTTTGCTTGTATCCACATGTGCAAAGCAAGCAGTTGGTAGTGTATGTGTCTGGGAGGTGTGACCTGTACACATTCACTGGAGTTTAGCCTGTAGGATATCTGGAAGTAAAAAGTCAATACTAGGAAGGATGATGATGATGATGCTAGTCAGTTTGCTGATGGGTGGAATGTTCTCACATATGAAAGAAGGAAGATGCTTTTATCATATTGGGTTTCTGCCCATTAGCATACCAAGAGGGCATGATCATCAGCCTTCTACTGGGTGCCAGCTCCTCCAGTCTATCTCAGTAAGAGGGGAACATAAAACAGCCATGATTGATGGCACCAGCTTCTCCAACACCCCCCTCCACCAGTAGGAGAATTCACCACAGCCATGATTGGCAGTGCAAGTTCCTCTAGTCTCCTTCGGTAGTGGAGAGACATGCATGATCAGCGGTGCCAGCTCCTCTGGTCCCCTTCAGTAGAAGGGGGCACACAACAGCTGTGATCAGTGGTGCCAGCTCCTCCAGTCCTTGGTTGAAGGCAAACAAAAAACAGCTGCAAATGGTGGAACAAGTAATGGCATCACTTCTCCCTTAAATGCAATGCCTCCAGCATCATGCAGCAACCAGGGTGCCCACCCCCAGTGCCACAAAACATTGCACTGACACTGGGGTACCCTATCCCCAGTGTCATTCTCTGTCTCAAGTATCAATTCCCTCCTACCTTGAATGAACCTCCCCAACACCAAGTGGAACTGAGTTGCCCCCCCCCTGCACGGAAAAACATAACACTGACACTGGAGTGCCCAATCCCCAGTGTCAATCCCTGTCATAGAAACAGAAACATAGATGATGATGGCAGAAAAAGACTGATGGAGCATCCAGTCTCCCCATAGTACCCCATCATACCCCATAATCTGTTGTTTTTGTCGGGTCTTCACTTACACTATCCCTTTTGTTATTCATGCTTCTGCCCCCACACCCTTCCTTCTAAGTAGTTAATATTCTCTTGACTGTATCCCAGCCATGTTTGAAGCTATTTATGATTTTGGTGCCCACCACCTCTGCTGGCAGACCATTCAATGGCTGAAACATTCTGCAAAATAATACTTCTTCACATCCAGTTTTCCCTGTACCTGACTGTTGCCTTTGCATTCTTGCCTACTATCTTGGAGCAGGTGTAGCAATAATGCTTAATTTTTGTTGTTTCTACCTTGATTGTTTATTTTGTATTTACTCCTGTATTAATCTGTGTTCTCTAATTGCACTTTATTGTAACTGCAAACTGTGTCTCTGCTATGTATTTTGTATCCACTATATGCCAGAGGAGGTAGTGGCAGCTGAAATGGTGGAGTGGTTCAAGAGGGTTTGGGATAGATTTAAGAGGTTGGGAAAAGAGGGTGGAAGCATACCAGAAGGGGGAGGTAGGGTGTTGGGCAGACTAGATGGGCCTTGGTGCCTTTTTCTGCCGTCACATTTCTGTGTATCTGTGTATTACCTTCTTGTGGGTTGTACCTGGAAATGAGTCTCAGCTCCGTGTGCCTTTTCCAGTTACCAATTTGCAAATAAATAAATAATATTGATACCTTCTTTTTCGTTGACCTCCAGTCATGAACCTTGTCCTAGCGTTTCTGTTCCTGGTAAACAGAACTCCTCTCTTTATCTACCTTGTTAATTCCTTTCAGTAACTTGAAGGTTTCCATCATATCCCCACTTTCTCTTCTGGTTTTGAGTAAATACATGCTCAATGCCTTTAGCCAGTCCTCATAGCATCTGCCCTCCTGCCCCTGAATTATCTTGTTCTTCTAATGTTGTACCTTTTCTAGCCTGTCCCTGTCCTTTATTAGCCAGGGTCTCCAGACTTAGGCACAGTATTTCAGGTGTGGCCTCACCAGTGACCTATACAATGGTAATAGTACCTCCTACCTTCTACTGTCGAATCCTCTCCCAATGCACCCATGCATCCTGTTAGCCCTGCTGAAGGTATTGTTACATTGGCTGTTTCGTTTATGGAAGTGACTAATGACGACTCCTAGATCCCTTTTCGCTGATGTTGCATCCAGCTTACCCACCCCCAATCCAAAGCTCTGTTTTGGGGTTTTTGTACCCTAAGTGCATAACTTAGCACTTTTTTGCATTGAATTTAAGCTGCCAGACTTTGGACCAATTTTCCAGCCATTGCAGGTCTCTTTACAGCTCTCTTATCCCCTCCACCACAAAATTTAGTGCAATTGGCAAATAGACACAGCCTGCCTTGGATTTGCTCTCCCATGTTTCTAATGAACATATTGAAGAGGACTGGGTCCAGAACAGATCCCTGTGGTACTCAACTAGTGACCTCTCTTTCTTCATTCACTACAGCTCTCTGCTGCTGCGTTCCCTCCAACCAACTCTGTATCCACCTTACTGTTTCCTTAGCTGTTCCCAGATCCCCCATCTTCTTCAGCAGTCTTCAACACGGCATCAAGTCGAAATGCCTTGCCAAAGTTGAAGTACAGTAATCCTGCAGCATGGCTCTCATCAACTACTGTTGTTACTTACTCAATGAATACTATTAGGCTGATCAGACAAACCCTCCCTCTCATGAATCTGTGCTGTGTACTATCCTGAAGTCTGTTTTTCTCTGGTATTTCACTTGATCTTCTTTGACTAGTGTCTCTATCACTTTCCCTAACACAGAGGTAAGTTTGATGTGTCTATAATTTCCAGGCTGCTCCTTGTCCCCTCGCTTGTGCAGCAGAACCACATTGACCATCCTGCTGTCCCTGGAACTGCCCTTTGCTACATAGAGCTATTGAATAGCCCTACGGGGGTTCCTCTAACACTGATGCCAGTTCCTTTAGACACTTGGAGGTATCACATCCAGGCTCAGCTCTTTGTTCACCTGTAGGGCTGTTAGCCCCTCTAAACTCTTTTACAAGTAAATTACAGTTTCATTTTCAGGACCTCTCTATCAGCTATATTTATGTCACTCTGTGACAAGGGCCAACTATTATCTTTAGTGAATACTAATCAGAAGTAGTCATTCAGCACACTTGCTTTCTGCCTGTCCTCCTCTATTACTCTGCCCCACCTTTACCATGACTATTTCCTACTGTCCTAAGTGTCTGCCCCATTCTCCCTTGAAGTAACCTACTGGTACCTTCAAGCATTGCACTGACACTGGGGTGCCCAATCGCCAGTGCCGTTCCCTCTCCCTGTTCCTGAAATTTAAAAAAAGTCCTATGAAAGTTCCTCTTTTTAGTTTTTATACCTCAAACAAAGAAAACCATCCATCCTCCTCCCCCACGGTACCCACTTCTCAACACCCTCCCACCCCACCACCCCACCTTTCATTTACATATCCTATGAATCTAGCACTGCTTCTCAAATATCCTGCTGCTTCCAACGTAAACCCCAAAGTGACTGAAAACAAAATAAGTTCAGTTAATGGATCTTCAATGCGTTTTCAACTTTTGCTCTTAACTTTGTTATTTGTTTAAAATTTGTAGGGGTAGCAAAAGTTTGGGTAGAAAGTTGCAAAGGTGTGGGAAGTGGTCATGCATGGTAACCAGTGAGTGTTATGTATGATGATATGTTGCTGCAGGGCAGGTAGGGAGTGGCATAACTGTAGGAAGTGGCATGCATGGTACTTGCTGTGGTGGAAGAGTAATGGATGTTAGTGAAAGTGGTGGTAGGTAGTGACATGACTGTCACATATGGTAACCAACAAGGTTTATGTGTGATGGAATGTGAAGAATGGGCAGGTAGGGGGAGCACATCGCTGTGTGAAGTGGCGTGCGTGGTAACCAGTGAGGAATATGTGTGATGGGGTGTTGCTGCAAGGTGGGTAGGGAGTGGCATGAGTATGGGAAGTGGCAGGCATGGTACCTGCTGGTGGATGAAACATATTTGATGGCAGAGAAGCACTGCTTGGCCCACCAAGTCGGACAATTTTTTCCATACTACCATATCACTGCAAACTCTGCTTGATCTCAGGATCTTTCTTCCTTCATCTTCCTTTCCACTAAGATTCCCTTCTGTCTATGCCATCATTCTTGAACCACACCATTTTTGCCCCCACAACCTCCACTTGAAGGCTGTTCTTTGAATCTACCACTCTTTCTGTAAAGAAGTATTTCCTCACATCTCTCCTGCATATACAACCCTCCAGCTTCATAGCATGTCTCTTTGTTCTTGAGCACCTTTTGTTCTGAAAAATGCTTCCCTCTTGTACCCTATTTACTCTATGAAGCATTAAAAGTCTCTATCATATCCTCCCTCTCTTCCACAGTATATATATTGAGGTCCTTTAGTTTCTCCTCATAGGGCTTTTGATTTAAACCCTGCATCGTTTTAGTTGCCCTACTCTGGATCACCTCCACTCTGTCTATGTCCTTCCAGTATTCTAGGTTGGGTCTTATCAGTGATCTAGAGAGACACAACACCACCTCCCTCTTTCTGCTGGTGATACCCCACCCTATGCAGCCCAGCATCCCACTAGCCCTCCCTACTGCCTTGTCACACTGCCTGGCCACCTTTAGGATATCAGATATGATTACACCCAGGTCTCTTTCCTGTTACGAACAGAGAGGGACAAACAGGGTGGCCACATTCCACCATGGCAGGCATCTTCTGAAGGGTTGTAGGCTGCACAGGCTGTGGGGTGGCAATGATTCTCAATTGGGCCTGGAGAGAGGGAGGCTACCCACTCTGTAGACAGCTATCTCATATCAGGAGTGAAGTATATTGGTTAAGAGTAAGCTGAGGGAGTTGGGGGTGTGTGTCCAAAGATAAGGGGTTTGGATATGGGCGGCAGAAGGGTAGGGCTGAAGGGAGGCTGAGGCAATGCTCAGAAATTACAGGATGTTATGTTGCACCAAGCAGGAGGGGGGATATTAGGGACAGAGGACCCTTAGAGAGGGATGTTGACGCTAAGGGGAAAACTGACGGGGTAAACATTCTGAATATAAAGAGAGTGGAGTTCAAAAAGTCAGGAGGGGCTGTTGTGGGGAAGCCTAGAAGAGCAGACAGTGAGAAGGGAGCTCCTAAGGAGAACAGGGCAAGAGGGGTGGAAGAGGGGCAGTTTAGAGGATCAGTCGGGGGAAACTCAGGTTACTTGATGGAGGCTGGTATAGAGTGTTACAATAAATTTGAACTACTAAGCAATCTAGAGGGGGAAGAAGGGGTTGGTGGAAATGAAGAAACTGATACAGAGGCCTGGGGGAGGGAGTATGATACCCATAGGGCATCACAGACCGGCAATGGAAAGGATAGAAATAGTCCCAGAGGGAGAAGGGGAAACGTAAATGTTAAGCAGATGGGGGAGATGCAATATATTGCAGACATGAGGGAGGAGAGCATGACTGGAGAGAAACTGGGAGACAAAGAGGCGGGAGAGGAGCCCCCCCTTTCAGGAGGGGGGGTCTGAACCAAGGATGGGGCCCTAGGTAAAGGGGACCCACAGAGGGCCTGTGGAGGCAGGGGTACTATTACAAGGGAGGAGGATGGTGGTGTGGGGGAAGGGAAAACCATCAGGGCCAGGATAAATGGTTCTGATAAGAGAGGGTTAAAGGGGACATCTATTCAGGGGGGTTTGAGTTAAGTGGGCAAAATAACAAGGGAGGCAGAAAGAGGAGGGTGACAAGGGGGTCTCTAATAAGGCAGGAAAACTCCCATGAAATTGAGATCCAAAATAAAGGGGGATGGGGGTTGACAGCACATAGTGGAGGTAACCATAAGGTTGATGGTGGTGTTTAGGTTCTGTTATTGGGAGACTCGATGATTAGGGGTATCCATTGGGAGGACGAGGGGTGAATGCCATAGCCAGGTGAAGATGTAGTGAGCTCTGGGCTGGCAGTGCACAGAGCAAGTTCATGATGTCTGAACTGGTTAGGGACTGTGGAGGAAAAAACTGGATTCCTGGTGCATTTGAGACTAACGATCTAGAGAAATAGCATTTGGAAATCCAAGCAAGGTTCTGAGAACTTGCAGAGTCTGTTGGAATAATTGATGCAATATTTCCTTTTCGGAGATATTGCCAGTACCAAAGACCTCAGTGGAGAAAAAAATGAACATCACAGAGGTTAATGACTGGCTCAGGAAGTGGGGTGAAGAAAGTGAGTCAGGGTGTTAGGGAACTGGAATGGAGTTTGGAAGGATAACGGACTATATGCCAAGGGCAGGCTTCATCTTGCCCCGTTAGGGAAGGAAGTACTTAAACAGGGGGTGGCTGACTACATTCAAGAAAAGTGGGGTTTAAACTTGTGAGGGGGGGAGGGATAAGGGAGGGGCTAACCAGAAGCCCTCTCCTCAGATGAGGGAGTAGCCTTCAAACCCAAAGGGAGGCGGGAAACAGACTGGGGAGGAGGTTCAGGAGGAGCAGAAGGTGGATGGAAGTATAAGGAACCTGGGTGGGGTTAAACAAAGGGATCAGGGATAAGGGGTGGGGTGGTGTTAGTAAATGCCAGGAGCTTTGGGAAAAAGTTGCCAGAGTTCAAAGCCATGCTGTTCGAGGTGGGGTGGTTGTGGTGGTGGTCACAAGCTGAGCCAACAAAACCATGACTGGGACCTAATCGTGCGGGGGTACACTATGCTTAGGAAGTATAGAAAGGAGGGCAGAGGGGGTGGAGTGGCTATGTTCATTAGAGATGACATAGAAATTTCTAGGGTAGAAGAGGCAGAGGGAAATGTGGAGGCCTTATGGGTCACCTTACGAACCCCGGCAGGAGGTAAGGTCAAGCTGGGTGTAGTATATAGGCCCGTCGGGATGGGTGATGTTCTGGAGGATGGTTTGCTGGACAATATCATTGCCCAGTGTGGACCAAAAGGGGAAGGACTGGTGTTGATAGGGGAACCTTAATATGCCAGGTACAAACTGTGGAACCATGTCCTCTAAGGTGGCCAAGAAGCAGAGGCTGCTGGATGGCTTCCAGGATGTGTTCTTAACACAGCACGTTATGGAGCCCACAAGGGAGGGCATGTCCTGGACATGGTTCTGGCGGATGGGGATCTGGTAAGGGACCTGGTTGTAGAGGATCCCTGACTGGGCGACCACTAGACTGTCTGGTTCAAATAAGCATGGGGGAGAGGAGAGATCTAGGACACTGGCAGTGGACTTCGGGAGAAGACTTTGTGGGCATGGAAATACTCCCAAGGATCACTTGAAGGGGATTACAACGACAAATGTGGAAAAGAAATGGGAGGTCATAAAACGGGGACTTCATGAGGCAGTCAGGACCTGCGCTAAGGTGAAGCATAAGGGAGCAAGGTCACATAAACCATTCTGGTGATCCAGTGAGGTTCAGGTAGCGGTCAGAGAAAAGAAGGCTGCCTACAAAAAATATAAAACAACGAGAGGGGATAGGGAAAAGGAAATGTACCATCTTGCATCTAAAAAAGTCACCCGGATGGTGCGCGGGGGGCAAAGTCAGTAAAGAGCAGCGGCTGGCACAGAGGATACTGGGAGGGGAAAAGGGGTTCTTCCAGTACATTGGGGAGTGGAGAAAAACTAAGGGCCATCTCAGCAGGTTGAGATCAGAAGGAGGGTTGGTGGAAGAGGCGAGGGACCAGGCAGAAGTATTAAATGAGTACTTCACCTCTGTGTTCACTAGGGAGGGGGATGGGATATCTACAAAGCAAGGCACGATAGGGATAGAAGTGGTAGTGAGTGGGATCAGGGGCAGCAGAAATGGAGCAAGAGGGAGGGAGGGAGGAGATACCCCAGGGGTGTCATATTAGGATAAGGATAAAAAGACCCGTAAGGTGGAGGGGGACTGATGATGCTATCTCCACCTAAAGAGTGTGGTTAGCCCTTAAGGGCCTAAAGAAAGATAAATCTCCTGGGCTGGATGACATTCATTCTAGAGTACTATGGGAATTGGCGGACATACTGGCTGCACCCCTGGCGGAGCTCTTCAACAGGTCCCTTGAGACAGGGAGGGTACCTAGGGATTGGCGAGAGGCACATGTGGTGCCAATCCATAAAGGGGGGGTTGAGGGAAGTACCAGGTAACTATAGACTCATCAGTTTGACCTCGGTGATGGGAAAATTAATAGAGAGTATACTAAAGGAATGATTGGGGGTGTACTTGGAGGAGTTGGGAGGTCAGGATAGTCAGCAACATGGATTTGTGCCAGGTAGATCATGTCAAACCAATCATGTGGAGTTCTACGAATGGGTAACATCAGAACTAGACAGGGGAAAGCCTGTGGAGGTATTATTCTTGGACTTCAGCAAGGAATTCAACCCTGTCCCCCACAATGGTCTGGTGGAGAAACTGACGGGGTTGGGAGTAGGCCCTTTGATGGTCAGATGGATTAAAAACTGGCTAGCTGGATGCACTTAGACAGTAGTGGTCGGTGGGGAGCTCTCGAACCGTAGAGAGGTCAGTAGTGGGGTAACACAGGGCTTGTTCCTGGGTTCAGTCCCATTTAATGCATACATTTCGGACATCAGGAGGGTATAGGGTGTGAAATGAGTCTCTTTGCTGATGGCTCCAAGATGGGAGCAGTAGTTGAGGGGGAAGAGGGGAGGTTGGCACTGTAATGCGACCTGGACTCCGTGGAAAGGTGGGCTCACACATGGAAATTAAATTTCAATATCACCAAGTGCAAGGTGTTACATCTTGGGCGGGGAAACCCTAAACACAGGTGCACCCTGGGAGGGGAGGCCTCAACAGGGGAAAAAGACCTAGGGGTCATGGTGGATGCTTGTATGAATAACTCTGAGCAGTGCAGGAGAGTAGCTAGCAAAGCAAACAGGATGTTGGGATGCATCGTAAGGGGGATCACCTCTAGGAGCAGGGAAGTGATTCTGCCACTGTACAATGGATTGGTTAGACCACACCTTGAGTACTGTGTACAGTACTGGAGACCACACTTGAAGAAGGACATACAGCTCCTGGAAAGGGTACAGAGGAGGGCAACTAAGTTGATATGAGGACTAGGGGAATTTGAAGTAGAGGACAGACTTGAGGAGCTCTGCCTGTTTTCATTGGAGGAGAGGAGAGACAGAGGGGACATGATTGAGGTCTTCAAGTACCTCAAGGGAATAAATAGGGTAAACACGGAGGGGATCTTTAGACTAAAGCAGGGAGGTATCACCAGAGGGCATGGTTTGAAGTTGGAAGGTGGAATGGTGAGGGGGAGAAGAGGAGGAGGTTTTTCACTGAGAGGGTGGTGGATCCTTGGAACATGCTGCCTTGTGAGCTGGTTCAGAGATCCACAGTGGAGGGCTTCAAGTGAATGCTATTTGCTTTTCAACCATTAAAGCTAGGAGAATTTCCTGATACTACTCCTTGTAGTGCGGCACTGAGTATCTCTCCAGTGGCGAAGCATAATGAGTTTGGCCATTATAGTAATCGATGGCATATGGGCTTTATGTGTGTTAGGTAGGCCAGGAAGGTAGATCCCAACTAAACAGACCTCTGGGGTGAATAAGTCCTCCAGACCTAAGAGAGGATCAAGAGAGTTCTTTATGGCATGCCAAAATGAAGCTATTGTTGGGCAGTCCCATAACATACTGTATGTTTTAACATTCCATCCTCCTTTCCACATCTATGGCATAATACTGAAGGCAGTCTGCCCATTTTGAATAATTTAGTTGATGTGAAATACATATTACGGAGTATACAAAACTGTTTTAGATGGAACCTGTCCTGCTTGAGGAACTTATAGAGCTGCCGCCAAACAGATTGCCAGAGGGGTACTTCATATTGAAGGTCAAGGGCCTGTTGCCCGCTAAAAACATATGCCTGAAAGGTTGTTTGGGTCCAGAGATTGAAACAATTGATAAAGTTCAGACACTAAATGTGTTTCAGAGACTAGTGAAAAGAGGGAGTTAGGTATAGTTGAATCCCACATAATCCAAGGTTTAGGGCCAAAGAAAAAAGATATGGAATGAGCAACCTGGAAATATTTCAAACAGGCTGAGTTAGAGAGATGAAAGTGCTCTTGAATTATGGCAAACAGAAGCTAATTTTCCCCCCTCTAGTATGGACTGTAAGGACAGTCCCTCCAGTTAGGGGCAGAAAGAACCTCGGAGAAGGCAACCTGCAATTAAAATATTAGGATTACCTATTAGCGGCCGAGTAACCACTATGCTGTTTCCACCTCATGTAAGCACTTAATGAAATGCCTTTAGGGATCAGTGTAGCAGTGTACCCTGGAGAGAGTGGGGTAGAAGAGGGGGTCTGATATAGGCTAAACTATCGAGACGTATACTCTGTTGACTACAAAGAGTACATTTCATCTCTACCCTTAATGGAGTGTCGGCGTTCGAAAGACGCTCACTCTCTTGCATGGTCCATTGAAGTAACTTACCACCGTGCTAGGCCACATAGTACAAAAAAAATTGGGAAGCTGTAGGCCCTCATTCACTTTTTGACATAGAGAGTTAGAAGTATGTTCTTCTGACATCCCATCCTGCCAAATAAATGTGTTAATCATAAACTGTAGATGACTAAACCACACTTTAGGGAGGTACACATTCAGCATGTCCAGGTATAGAATGAGGGGAGCACAATCATTTTGAAAGCACTTATACATCAAGTGGCATGCATATTACCTGCAGTAGTGGACAAATGATGCAGGGTGGCAAAAGGATGGGTAGTAAGTGGCATAATGCGTGATGTGGCATACATGCATGATATCCAGTAAGGATTAGGTGTGATGAGGGGTTGCTGCGAGTTGAGTGGGAAGTGGCATTTATTTATTTATTTGAATTTTGATGATTGGGTAGTTCAACTGAGACAAAGTCCCTTTTTCAGTGATGACCCAAGGAATGAAGCATTCCAAGAACAAATACAATACAACAGTACACATATAATAGTACAGTGAGTTACAAAATTCAGTTAAACCATAGATAATTAATACGGTACACAAGTAGGCATTATCCAAAGGATTCAGGATTATAGGCAGTGTACAACTAGCAAAGAGAGGCTGGAGGCAGATAGACATTTTATACCATATGCTGGAACATTTTTGTAATTCACATACTGGATATCACCATTTCAATATCAAGATAAGCATAGATTGTGAAGTTCACATGCAATTGGTTAGAAACATAAGGTTCAGGTTACAGTCAGATGTTATCCTAGGTAGAGGAGTGAGAAGTGAGAAGAGCAGCTTGTATTTGAGATAGGAGAGAAGACAGGCTGCTTGTGACCAGTTGAGAGAGATGCATAACATTAATCACATGTGACCTTACTTGTTAATTACAGTTGCCTGCATGGGGGGGGGGTTTGAAGAATTTATCTTTGTAATATTTTTTTGAATTGGTTAATGGTTTTGCAGGAAAGTAAAGGGTGAAGCAAGTTATTCCAAATTATGGGGGCAGTGAAGGTGTAGAATTTTTGGCCAATCTTTAGCCTGGCCTTCGGGAGCTCCAGTAATGGTAGGCTTGAGGATCTTAGTACACAAGGTGTAGGTTTTGGGGATAGCAGGCTCATCAGACTGGGAGGGGGAGGCTGATGAATTAACTTAAAGGTGATACAGTGCATGGGGAAGTCAAATTTGTTGTCAAAGGTTGGCCAGCTTAACTTGTTGAGTACTAGACAGTGATGAGTTTGGGAAGGGGGCCAAGGTGGCAAAGCAAGCGATGCTATGGTATGTCTTTTTTAGTTTGTTCAGTAACGGTGCCTTAATCGAGTGGATGACAGGTGCCACATAGAATAGACCAGGAAGTAGAGTGGCAGAGGCAGTGGTCACTCTGGCATGCTTTGAGAGGTAGGGGGCTGTGCGGTAGAGCAGCCCAAGTTTTTGGTTAGTGGTTTTGATGGTATTGTTTATGTGTGCTTCAAGCATTAAGTTCTCATCAAGTGTGAGTCCAAGGTATTTGAATGATGAGATATTTTCCAGTGAAGAACCCAAGGAGGTTTTTAAGAGGAAAGGTGTGTCATATGGGACTTTGAATGAGGTGTGACGAAAGAGCATAGTTTTGTTTTTTTTTCTCATTGAGAACCAGTTGGTTATTTTTGAACCAAGATTCTAGGGCGTGAAAGTCGAGTTCAAGATAAGTGGTCAGAGCACAGATATCCTTGGTGGACCTGTAGAGCATTGAATCATCTACATAAAGTTGTACTGAAGCACCATCAGAGTTAAGAGGCAGGTCATTGATAAATATGGAAAATAGTAGGGGACCAAGTATGGACCCTTGCGGTACCCCCGTCAGTGACTGGAGCTAGAGGGGACAGTGTGCTTGCCCATTTGACTCACTGTGAATGATTTGCTAGATAATTGGAAAACCATGCGTGGGAATTATTATCCAGGCCAATGTGATGAAGTTTAGTGATAAGTAGGGGATGATTAATAAGGTCAAAGGCCTTAGTTAGGTCTATAAAGACCATGCCAGTGGCTTGGCCCTGATCCATAGTATTAAATATGTCATAAGTGACTTGAAAGAAGGCAGAGTCAGTCTCATGGTGTTTTCAGACACCATGCTGAAAGTCTGTGAGGATGTTTGTCTGTTCAAGGAATGAGTATAATTGATCATAGAGGATTTGTTCTTGATTTTTTTTGAACATAGTAAATTTTATTGATATTTTAAAATGAAATACCATTAAACCATGGGAATCATCTTGTTGGAATAACAAAGACTATGAAAACAATTGTTCTTGAATTTTTGCTATTGGGCAGAGGATAGAAACTGGCTTGTAGTTTTGGGCTATGTAGACCGGGCCTGATTTGTGGACAGATACCACTACCACTGTTTTCCATTTGTCAGGAATAGAGTGGGTGATGAAGGATTGATTAATTAGCATAGTAATGGGCAGGGAAAATGCTGATGCCCTGATACGGAGGAATTTAGGTGGCATGGTGTCAAAGCCTAAAGTGATATTGCATTTGAGTCTATTGAGCAACTTTAGGACCTTGAAATTGATGGTAATTTTTATATGAAAGGAGGGATGTTGGTCTTATGCTGATTAGTATTATTGTACGAGTGGGTGGGAGCATGACTGTGTTTGTAGGGTGAAAGGTCTGTAAAGAATTTGTTTATTCCGGTGGCAGTGTTTAGAGGCGTTGTGAGAATGGTTCCATTGATGGTCATAGTTAAAGGAACAATACGTTCTCTACCTTTTAGTAGCGTATTCATCTGGCGTCAGAAACATTTAGGGCTGGTAAGGTTATTTTCTTGTAAAGATATAAGATAGTCCCCTTTGGCCACCTTTACTTTTCTTTTGCATAAATCGAAGAGCTGACAATACAGAATCCAATCAGTCTGGCCCCAGATCTCTTAAAGGTCTTCCAGGCTTTATTGCGTGTGTGCATGAGAACCCTCAGATTATTAGTTAGCCAAGGGAAAAGAAAGCCTTTGGATCTTCTGGTTTTATACGGGGCAAGAGAGTTAAGGACGGCTGTAAACATTGAGATGAGATAGTCAAGGGACTGAGTTATATCAGGGAAATTGTTAATTGGTGACAAGTCAATGGAGGCTAGGCAGCTGTTGCATTTTTCCTCATTGAACTTGGTCCAGTCCCTGGTTTTGTTTATTTTGGGCGATGGATGGATGGGGTGCAGTGTTATTCCAGACACAATAGGTGGGTGAGTGATCACTCATGGAGTCTGGGAAGATACCAGCAGCTTTGATGTTAGTAGGTGTGTTGGTTATAATCCAGTTGAGGAGTGTGTGTCTCCCAGACTTCATATTCAGTCTAGTGGGTTGTTCTATGACCTGCTCGAAATTAATGTCTGCCAAAACAGGGTGGTACTGTATGTTTTGTGAGCAAAGCCAATCAAGGTTAAAGTCATCACATACCACAGTGTCATGCCTAGGGATGTTGTCCAGGCTGACAATAACCTCCTCATAAGAGGATGTGTGTCTGGGAGGCAGATAGGTGCAGTCTAACATCATTTTCATGGACCGATCAAGAGTGATGGTGATGAAGATATGCTCAGCCAGACGGTGGATATCCAAATCCATTGTTTTGTCAGCAGTCAATTCAGTCATGGCACAGATCAGGACACCCCCTGCATTCAGGGAGGATGATCTTGTGGGATTTAATGTCAGGTTTTAGCAACGTTTGAGATATGTACAGGACATCGGGTTTATGGAGCTGAATCCATGTTTCAAGCTTGGGCATCTTACTACTGATGCTTTGGATATTCATGTGAGCTATTTTGAGGCCTGTGGTGTTGGCCCATGTCAGCAGCTGTCTTAGGGGGTTTGATATGCTTCCACATGGGGTGTTAGTGTTGTGCCCCGTATTCGGCCCAGGGTTTAGTTCAATGTCCCCAGATAGCAACATAGTACAAAGGTGGCACTGCATCAAGGGGGTTCACAAGAAAGGTAATTTTCACCACCATCTGATTTGAGATGGTGTTGTGGCTATTTTACATCGTAGGGCTAGTAAATGGAGACATGGAGGCTGTGAGACCATTTGACAGGGAGGAGTATTAAGTTGGCTGGGGATAAGGCATTGTTTGGAGGTCATTAGGGACCTTGAATTAGTAAGGGCTGGGGAAGGCCCATAATGCAACAAGAAAGCCAGACAAACTAGAGCCACTCTGGTACCTTTTAAGCGTAGCATGGCTGTGGTACATAGTGGACTAGCTGAGAGCATCACCAAGAACTACTATGGTGGGAGATAAGTAGTTACGGGTATCGGAAGAAAACTTAAGAAGCACTGAGAATGTTAGTAGGGGTTGTGTAGCCAGAGAGGGGCCAGAGATGGTAGGGCCAAGGATTAGTTTGAAATTTCCATCCAATCACAACGTAGTTGGGAGAGGCTTGGGAGTATTTAATGGAGGTCTGGGGTGGGGGTGGGTGGAGGACTGAAAAATTGAGTGTGTGGTGTAACAAGGACCAGGCGCTGCCCACCAGGAACCAGGGCTGCTTTGGCCCAGTAGGGAGTTCCACAGAGCCAGCTCAGCCATGGCGTAAAAGTTCACTCAAGTCTCAAGCCAGTAGGTAAGAGGCAGCAGTGCTTCTGATCAATCCTGGTAGGGTAGCACAGGACCATGGACCAATGGGTGTAAAAGCCGTAAATCTAGGTGGTGACACCTACTTTAGAGCCAGAGGGAGCAGAGTGGGTCTCGGCCTTCAGCTGTGTGCGGAGGTTCGATTTTGCGGGATGGTCTGCGGCGCTGCTTGGTCGGCGCTTTGAGGAGGCATAGGAGCAACTTCAGAGAAAAGAGAAGGGAGATCGAGAGGTTAGGTGGTGGTTTATATCAATGGAGAAACAATGGAGAATACTGGGGCTAGGTAATTTGGGGGCAGAGGTGAGGAGCTCTTTAGAGAAAATTGAATAGGAGCTAAGGTAAGGATGGGCGTGAGGGGTAACCTGAAAGGTGCCAAAGCTAGACAAAGCACAGGGAAGAACTGTAGGCAGGAAAAAATAAATTAGATATAAATCAAGAGGGAGCTATACCTTCACTTACGGAAAACAAATCAAATTATTCAGAATAAAAATGAGAGGGAGCTGTATGCTGGGAAAAAAAACACATGAAAATAAAATCAAAAGTAAATCAAGCGGGAGCTGTACATTCATCTACTGAAAGATAAATCAAATAAATCTGGCTAAATCGATAGGAAGCTGTACATTCACCTGCTAATAAAAATGGCTAAACATTGTTACCCAGGGCAATTCTATTCTAGCAAAATTAGCAGTATAAGTAAAACTTGCAAACAGACAGGCCTTGTGGTAGGCAGAGATCAAGTTCAGTACAAAACCCCGCTTTTACAATTATAGTTACAGAGAAGCATTAAAGTTTGAAAAACTGAGTGTGCGGTGTAGCAAGGACCCGGAGTTGCCCACCGGGAACCAGGGCTGCTTTTACCCGGTAGGGAGCTCCACAGAGCTAGCTCAGCCACAGCATAAAAGTTTGCTGAAGCCTCAGGCCAATAGAGAAGAGGCAGCAGCACTTCTGCCCAATCCTGGTAGGGTAGTGCAGGGCCATGGACCAATGGGTGTAAAAACCATAGATCTAGGTGGTAAGCCCTACCTTAGAGCCAGAGGGAGCAGAGTGGGTCTCGGCCTTCAGCTGGGTGTGGAGATTCAGTTTTGGGGGATGGTCTGTGGTGCTGCTCGATTGGCACTTCAAGGAGGCATAGGAGTAACCTTAGAGCCAGAGGGAGCGGAGTGGGTCTCGGCCTTCAGCTGGGTGTGGAGATTCAGTTTTGGGGGATGGTCTGTGGTGCTGCTCGATTGGCACTTCAAGGAGGCATAGGAGTAACCATAGAGCCAGAGGGAGCGGAGTGGGTCTCGGCCTTCAGCCGGGTGTGGAGCTTCAGTTTTGGGGATGGACTGTGGCACTGCTCGGTCAGCACTTTCGAGGAGACATAGGAGCAACCTTAGAGCCAGAGGGAGCAGAGCAGGTCTCGGCCTTCAGGCAGGTACAGGGCTTCAGTTTTGGGGGACGGTTTGTGGCACTGCTCGGTCTGCATTTCGAGGACGCATAGGAGCAACCTTAGAGCAAGAGGGAGCGGAGCGGGTCTCAGCCTTCCGCCGGGTGTGGAGCTTAGGTTTTGGGGGGCAGTTTGTGGCACCACTCAGTTTGAACTTCAAGGAGGCATAGGAGCAACCTTAGAGCCAGAGGGAGCAGAGTGGGTCTTGGCCTTCAGTGGCATGAGCTTTAGAAGTGACTACATGGAATGAGTGTGTGAAGTGGCATGCATGGTACCTGCCATAGTGGATGTATGATGGTGAACAGTAAAAGGGTGGGTAGGGAGTGGCATAAATCTGAAAAGTAGACATGCATGTTAACTGGTGTGGGGTATGTGTGATGGGGTCTTGCTGTAAGGTAGCTAGGGAGTAGCATGAGTGTGGGAAGTGATAGCAATGGTACCTGCCATGGTAGATGGATGAGTGATGGAGGGTGGTGAAAGGCCTGGTAGGAAGTGACATGAGTGTGGGAAGTGACCATGCATACTAACCCACATGGGCTATATGTGAGGGCATGTTGCTGTAGGGTGGGTAGAGAGAGACATGATTGTGTGAAGTAGAATACATGGTAGCCAGTGAGGTATATGTGTGATGGGGTGTTGCTGCATGATGGGTAGGGACTGGCATGAGTGTTGGAAATGGTATATATTGTGCTTGCTTTGGTGGTGAGTGATGGAAGGTGACAAATGGGTAGGGTGATGGGGGGTTGCTGCAGGGCAGGAAAGGAGTGGCATGAGATGTAGAAGTGATAACATGGTAACCTTCAATGTTTATGTATGATGGAGAGTGATGAAAGGTATGTAAGGAGTGGAATGAGTGTGGAAAGTAGCATTCACATGCTCAATGGGCTCATTGGCATTTCAGGGCTAAGTATGGCCCACAAGAGACCCATTTGGCCCACACTATCTCCACTGAGCTCTTGTGGGCCATATTCACTCTATTGCTCTGTTAGCATAGCGCAGTCACTATGTACTGTCCTGATGCAGCCTCCTATTTATTTTATTTATTTATTTATTTAATTCATAGATCAAATTTACAAACCTTTAAGTCAGAGACTCACTTACAAAGGTACCTCGTCACAGGGAGGGGGGACAAACATATTTGTGTGGCAAGACATTGGAGAACAATACAGGTGAGATACAAAGGAGTATACAGCAAGGCATTGCAGTGACCAAAACAGGTGAGATACAGCAGAGCAAAACAACAAACAAAAAACAAAACAAAAACAAAAATGTAAAAACTGTTTAGTGTCCCTGTGGCACACACAGGGTACTGTGCGTGGCGTGCAGACTACAACAATCAATTATAAGTAGGCTGGGATGTATGTAGTACTAACGGGACAGATGGGTTCAGAGGGTGCTCTAGGAAAGCACTATAATGGACAAGTACAGCTCCGATTGTCAGTGAGGTATTTGAGTAGGGCTATTTTGAAGGGGCCGATTTTGGGGATGTTTGAGATGCGCGTGGGGAGGGAGTTATGCCAAGAGGTGCTCTGTGGTGAAAGGACCTTTGAGCAAGCAAGGTCCTAGCTCTAGGCACCTGGAAGGTGGCTTTGGTTATATTGCGGGTGATGACCGGGTGGGAGGCCCGTTGAAGTGGTGTAGTGACACCTGGGGGGAAAGCCCAAGTAGAGCCTTTTTTGCCAGTATACAGGTGTGGTATTGCAGGCGTTCTTCAAACGTGAGTATGTTAGAGGCGGAGTAGAGTAGGCATGTGTGAGTTCTGCTGTGGGCACCAGTCAGGAGCCTACAGGCTTTGTTGATAGAGGTCTGGACTTTGGTGGGGGCAGTGGGGTCAGCAGCTGCATAGGTAGGGAGTCAATAATCAACCAATGACGAATGGACGAAGTGATAGCAAGCCTCAGGGCAAACTCAGGAAGGCAGTCTTTGTGGCGGTAGAGGAGTCCAATCTGGGCATTCATGGACGATGACAAAGCATTAAGATGGGTATGGAAGGAGAACGCTGAGTCGAAGGTGATGCTCAGGTTTTGTATGTTGATACCTGCTCAAGGGGGTGGAGTGTGTTGGGGATGATGTGAAGGGGAGCATTTCTGGAGTTACTCTGGCGGTGTGCAAAAATCATAGATTTCGTCTTCTTAAGGTTCAGAACCAGACAGTGGTCGAGGAACCATTTTTCAGCTTGGTTGAAGGTGAGTTGCAGGGAGCTCTGGAGTGTGAGTGGTTCGGGGTGTAAGGCGACGAGGACTGTGTCGTTGGTGTATAGAAGCATTTTGCCTGTGCAGGAGCTGGGGAAGGTGTTTAGAAAGAGACTAAACAAGGTGGGGCCCAGGATGGAGCCTTGAGGGACCCCGGAGCATACTGGTAGGGCTGTTGATAGGATACCATTTAATTTGACCCATTGGGATCTATCCTGGAGGTAGCTAGAGAACCAGTCCAGGGGGCCCGATGAGAGTCCCAGCAGATGAAGGGAGTCAAGCGTTAGTGGGTGACACACAGTGTTAAAGGCCTTAGATAGGTCGATGAACACCGCCCCAGCGATCTCCCCAGCATCAAGTGCAGAGTGTATTTGGTTGGAGAACTCCAAAAGGGCTGTGGAGGTGCTGTGACCAGGGTGGAAGCCATGTTGCTCTGGGCATAGTATGTTGTATTTAGATAGGTAATCCATGAGTTGGGTGGATACTATCTTCTCCAGGGATTTGGGGGGGGAGGATGGAGATGGGTCTGTAATTGTTTGGTAATGTTGGGTCTCCATTTTTATGGATGGGGTAATTTCAGCCAATTTCCATGCACTTGGGAATTGGCCAAGGCATAGGGATCGGTTAAGGAGATCCATGAGGGGGGCTAACATGACATCAAGTGTTAGGCGGAGTATCCTGGAGTCAAGGGGGTCTCCGCTCGGGTTGTGGGAGGAGAGGGCTTTTAGGAGGAGAGGTTTGGTGTCATGGGGGGAGATAGTCCTGAATAGAAATGGGGGTTGGGAGGTAGCTGGGTGGTTGGATGTAAAGATAGGGTCAAAGAAGTGGGCAGGAAGAACCGCACTTAGGTCAGAAAATGTGTTGAGGCAGTCTGCAATATGTGGTTGGTCAGTATTAATTGTGCCATTAATAATCATCTGGGGGGGAGTGAGTATTCCCATTAAGCTCCTTTATGTTATCCCAGAAAGCTCGGGCAGAGCCCCAGGATGAGGTCAAGGCAGTTTGGTAGTAACTGGCCTTGGCTTGTCTAATGGCCCAGGTGCATCAGTTGCAAGCAGCTTTATAGGCTTGCCTGTCCGCTGTCCTACTGGACTCAACTGCAATGTGCCATAGGTTATCCCACTGCTTCAGTTGCTGGACCAGAGAGGGGGAAATCCAGGCAACATTTTGCCTCTTGGGGCGAGTGTTGGTGATGGGGGCAAAGATGTCACAGGCCTTGCAGAAGGCACTGGTGAAGAATGCTATAGCAGTATCTATATCCATTGCAAGGGAGATTGGGGACCAATGGAGCTGGGCAAGGTGCCGCTTTAGCTTATTAAGGCCCCTGGGGTGGAAGCGGTGACAGGGGGTGGCATTGTAGGCAGGACTGAGTGTGGGTGAGGACCAGAAACAGGATGAGAAAAAGAGAATTTAGACAGCACAATTGAGTAAAACTGTGCTAATTGTCTTAATATTGTACTGAGTCATCTGTGCACTAACTGTTGCAGAGCACAAATGGCCAACTCTAAATATAGGGTCCTATACCACATAACTCGGTGGATACCAAAATCCATGAAACGATGACTACTGCAGGTAAGGAAGGTCTGCCTGTACACTCATTATGCTGTAGTTCTAACTAGCAACAGCATGCAGGTAAACATATTTGCCATTGACAAATACATGTTTAGTATATGTGTCACATGTGTATTCCTCCAGTCCCTATGCACCTTACCTGTTTCCAATGATGTCTGTGAAATCATTGTTGAAGGTGGGCAGAGGGAGACAGTGAAAAGGCAGAGATACTGAATGAATACTTTTGCTCAGTATTCACAAAAGAAGATGAGGAGGAGTTACCTAAACCAGACAATAGAAGCACTCTGGGTAGGGGGGTTGACACCAGTCCATTCACAGAAGAAAGAGTCCTGAAAGAACTTCTCAAACTCAAGGTGGACAAAGCAACGGGGCCTGACGGGATTCACCCCAGAATCCTAAAAGAACTAAGGGAGGATCTAGTGACACCACTGACCACGCTTTTTAACAAATCATGGCAGGATGGGGCGGTACCTGAGGACTGGAGGATGGCAGATGTGATTCCCCTTCACAAAAGTGGGAGCAAGGCAGAAGCAGGAAACTACAGACCTGTAAGTTTGACCTCAGTGGTAGGGAAAATGATGGAATCACTTCTGAAAGAAAGAATTGTTGAGTACCTAGAGGCCAGCGGGGCACAGGACCCAAAGCAGCATGGATTTACAGTAGGAAGGTCATGTCAGACGAATCTAATTGATTTCTTTGACTGGGTAACCAAAGTAATAAACCAGAGAGGGGCTGTGGATATGGCCTACCTAGACTTTAGCAAGGCATTTGACACAGTCCCGCACAAAAGATTAATAATCAAGTTAGCCAGCCTGGGAGTGGGTCCCAGGGTGGTAGCCTGGGTAGCAAACTGGCTGCACAACAGGACACAGAAGGTAATAGTGAATGGAACACATTCCGAAAAAAGAGGGGTTACTAGTGGAGTACCTCAGGGCTCAGTACTAGGTCCAGTCCTTTTTAACATCTTTATAGGTGACATTGCAGAAGGTCTGGAGGGAAAGGTATGCCTCATGCAGACGACACAAAGATCTGTAACAGAGTTGATACACAAGAGGGGGTAGAAAAGATGAGAAGGGACTTGGCAAGGTTGGAGGAATGGTCAGACATATGGCAACTTAGATTCAATGCAAAGAAGTGCAAAGTAATGCACCTGGGAAACAAAAACCCAGGAGAAGAGTACACAATAGCAGGGGAGGTAATAACAACAACAAAAATGGAAAGGGACCTGGGGGTAGTCATATCAGATGACCTAAAGGTGGGTAAGCAATGTGAAAATTCGGTAAGGAGAGCCAGGGGGATACTGGGATGCATAGGAAGGGGCATCACAAGCAGAAAAAGAGAAGTGGTTATCCCTCTATACAGACAGTTGGTGAGACCCCATCTGGAGTACTGTGTGCAGTTTTGGAGACCTCATCTACACAAGGACATAGACAGGATGGAAGCAGTCCAGAGGAGGGCAACTAAAATGGTGCAGGGTCTGCAGCAGAAACCATATGAAGAAAGACTGAGAGAGCTTAATATGTATACTCTTGATGAAAGGAGGGACGGGGACATGATAGAAATGTTCAAGTACCTCAAGGGAATCAACAAAGTCCAGGAGGGCAGCATCTTTCAGAAAAAGAGATGTGTAAGAACAAGGGGGCACAATTTAAAGATAGAGGGGGGACGGCTCAGGGGTAATGTGAGGAAATTTTTTTTTTCATGTAGAGTGGTTGATACATGGAACAGCCTTCCTGAGGAGGTTGTTGGGTCTAAAACAGGGGGGGAATTCAAACATGCATGGGACAGACACAAGGCAATTATAGTAGGGGGTTTGCAGGAAGTAGGCTGTTGGTTAACTAGAATCTGCAGCTTATCCAGTAGGTAGGGAAATGGGCAGACTGGGTGGGCCAAGTGGTCCTTATCTGCCATCAAAGTCTGCTTCTATGTTTCTATGTTATATCCTTTCCCTCATTCTGGAAATTGAAACATTTCACTGAAGGAACCTGACAAGTGTCTGGTGGTGACACATTTCCTCATTATATGCTGCATTTTAACAAAATCGTTAAATTTTATGCCTTTGTGGTTAAAAATTACACAAGAGCTGCCATTCTCCATTTTACTCTTGCAAGTGAGTCAGGCTCTTACTTTTAATCCTGGAAGTCAGTTCCCCCAGACCCCCCCCCCACCACCACCACCACCACCTTACCTCTTTCTGCTATTAATAAATTATCATGAGAGCATTGTAACTGTGAGTCCTAAGTTTTCTCTTTTTTTTGTCATTACAGTCTTTCTTGAAAATGGGTGCCTCCCATCTATACATTTCTTCAAAGCATCACTGGTCCACCTGGAAGGGTTGATACAGTGATACCAATAGATTTTTGGACTCTGTTACTACAGAGAAGAAACCCATCACTTACAGAAAAAAAAAATGTCAACCCATAGCCAGCTGACTTTCCTATAACTCTTAGGTATATAAATTCTGCTATTAAGCATGCTTCATTTTGTATGCAAGAAAAAGGCCACAGCCAGTTTGGGGTTGCATTATGAGTGCCTTCAGCAACTGGAAGTGTGGTTATCATATTCTAACCCACATGCTGAAGTGTCTTATAGTCTATAGTAGAGTATCATTCTGTGTAGAATTCCATCCCCTTCAAAATGCTTCTGTACCACAGTTCAAAGACCATGGAAACTAATTGTACCCTTTTGTGGTACAACAGCATTTTGAGACCTCTAGAAACTGCACAAGTCAGTTTTGGTTTGGAAGTGAAAGAACCACCACCTGTACATTTCAGATAATACTGTACACTATAAAAAAATACAGGATGAGCAACTTTATGCACAATCAGTATGTTCTACCTCCTTAGGGTTCTAATTCCGATGGAGTTCTCGAGCTTCGCTCTCTAGGTCAGAGGGGATCAGTACCCCCAGTAGCACAACACACTGGTTGTGCATAGTTGCCCCTTCAGTATTCTCCATACTGCATTTGTAAAATGGTAAACTGAGAATGTTTAAAAAACCAAAAAAGGCAACTTTTGTAATTAAAACTGGTAATTTTTAAAATAACTAGGACAAAGTAGTCCTTTTATACCTGACAATCATATGTCTATCTAAACAATAGATGGAATGTTTGTTTTTCAAGGAATACAGTAATTCAGATTTCTGCAGAATTCTAGTGGTAGAAAATTCACCTCACTCACAAACAAACCCATGGAACAGTAGGCCTCAATTAAGTAATTAATGTTACCTATGACTTCACATAAAACGTATGTATGTATATATGTATGACTCATGACTATCTGAAAATAGGCTCATACCTATATGATTTTTGTGCAGTAAAAACTAAACTGAAACTAGGTAGTAGCAAAGATTTCCATATTAGGCAGGCTAGAAGGGAGATGTTTCACGGTCAGAACAGAAGCTGTAGAAAAGACTGTAAAACTGTGATATGTGTATGGCGAGGGTTATAAAGGAAAAGAACATTTAACTAATTTTCTTTTTTTAATTTTGATAAGTTTTGTTTTTTGAAGCCTAGTTTATTCTGAGTAAATGCGTTGTCCATGTTTATAATAGAAATAAAGAATTTAGAGGTATTATCTGTTGACTGACTGGATTGTAGAACATCACTGGGTAACAAGAGAGATCTGGGCTTAAAAGTCTCACACCGTCCACTATGGGAGTCAAGATAGTGGGGGTGGATCCACTGGGTGGTGATAACTTGTTGAACAATACTGAGTGAAAGGTTACTTTACAAGCAGGGTCTGGTGTCTGTCTTGAAGGAACCATTTTACCCTTGCTCATTGCTAGTCAATGCAGCAACCAAAGATGGCAGCTTTATGTGTGTGTGTATGTGCTGGGGCAAAGTTATATGGTGATAATGGGGCCAAAACAGGACAACCTCTCTCAGTATGAAGAATTAGGGGAGTCCTGCTAGGGACACCCATGGAATGAGACTACACACAAGCAACAACTACAAAGAAGGCAATGATTTAGACACGAGACAAAAAAAATGGATTGCTGTTCAGCTAGTCAGATATTACTCAGATAGACGCAGACAAGTGAGAGCATAATTGCCATTGGCAGTAGATAAATAATAGCTTAATGGTTACTCAGAGCTGATCACAGTTTATGATGGATGTCTGAAAGGAAAGGGGTACTTGATTGATACAGTAGATACAAAGTCAATTCTCAGTAAAAGCAAACACAAGAATATGTGTTTACATCTAAATGATAGAATAATATTCAGAGGCAGTAGCACTGGTAGATTAGATGACTGAGATTCTATTTAAGGTTGCATGCAAAGTGGTTATGGGTTAATCTGTGAGTACATTTTAATTGCTGAAATAATTTAGTCCTACTTCTTGGTGAGCCCAGTCTAACAGCCAGTAAGACATTAATCTAAAAAATAGTTCCAGATCCAGCTATGGTAGATATTGCTACATAAACATTTCTGAACTGATCAAGAGTTTAAACATTATACTGCTGATGTGGATTCTGGATAAAGGAACTATGCTTTGAAACTGGGCAAAATAGAATGGTGAATACTAAATAAGAAAGCAGGCACTACATGCCAGAAGAAGCTGTTTATCATCTCATTTCAGCTGCAGCAATTCTTAAATATCTCATTGATATGAAGGACTGGGTAAGTTTGTCACTTTCTTACTTTAGTGATTGATTTGCCCAGGATAACTGAAATAAGATTTCACGCAACATTTCATAGAATATAGAATCTGCAACATGAAATCAAACTGACTGGCCATTCAGTTCCTGCCTAGCCCGACACTTTTTTAACTCGTTATTATGTTATTTCAGATAAGTAAATAGTACAAAAACATTGAGAAAAAGCTTAATGTCAGTTGTGTTCCACATACACAAGTTACAGCCACATAAGAACATGCAGTGATAGCCAGCAGTAAGTACAAATAGCTAGATATGCTGTTTAGAGGGTATGCAGTAGCCTGACTCAAAATATGCAGTCTATCTTCAATTGGTGTCACCAAGGCTTAATTGGCAGTAGAGCCATCTCTGGCCCAGATGGTTGTGGTTTCTTATTCCACAACACAATTCAGCTCTTACTCGTACTGTACACGCTGGCACCCAAGTGCAGTACTAAGGGGATGCTGTATCCTTGGAGTGTGCCATCCTTCCAATGAGACATTAAACAGAGGTCCTGTCTGCCTTGTCTGCTGGTTGTTCAGGTGGACATTAAAGCTCCCATGGCACTTCTTGGAATGAGTAGAGGATTTTTTATTGAAAACACAATCTCATACAGAAAAGCAACTAAACAAATTATGCAAAAGCAAACATAACTATAATTATAAAAGGGAAACCAGAAAAAAGACTATCCATCACCATTACACTCTTCTGAGTGCATCTCAGGTTTATGCAGAAGTTTATCCATGGTATATTTTTCCAGAACTCTGAAAAAAGCATTCTGGATGATTTCTGACTTTCTGCATTATAAACATATTAAACTTCTTTTTCCATTCTAAGCAATAATTCAGATTGTGAGATCACCTTCTGCTCTAGAGACAATTGATATCTACATTGCCATATAACCTGTAATGTGTATGTAAATGATTGTACTGTATCAATGTTATTTGATTTTTTTTTTTGTAAAAATTGTATATTGTGTATTTTTGTATGTTGTATTCTTTGCCTGACTTCAGGCCATACCTGAAAATGGAATATAAATTCCAGTGTACCTAACCTGCAATTTCAAATAAATGAAATGAACCTACTGAAAACAAATCAAAATCACAATTAAAGCAGCAAGCCCAGTGGCACGATAGGTTGAGGCATGGAAGCACTGGATACTGCACCACCAAACACACTGGTGACCCATGTCTGAAAAGAGACCTGGGTCATTCGGGGCCAGCTGACATAGGGAGGACTGAACATAACACAACAGCTCTCCTCCCTCAGGCTGGGGGATTTCTAGCTATCACAACTTGATTACCACCTGGCAGAGTCCAGAAGGCAGTGATGATGGGTCAGCATGCAGGGACAGGGTATTAGTAGAAGTAGCATCAATATAAATCAATTGATGCATGCATGTCAGTGCATGTCAGGACACTGAGGGAAATGACACTAATGTTGGAGGAGAATGCCCTGGCCTTCTTGGCTTCCCCACAGGCAGCACATGGTCCAACACAGCAGGCCACTATGGTGGTTAATGAGTTAATCCCTTGAACAGGTAGGTAACAGGCATGGTGGGACAACGTTGAGACCAGCAATGCTGAAAGAGAAAGCATTAAAGTAAACTTAAATCAGGTGGGAATTGTGGATGTATCCCAACATGGGTTTGAGAGGGAAAAGTCTTGTATAAGTAATCTGGACTACACAAAGGCTTCTGACTCTGTGTCACATTCCAAATTAATAGAAATACTACAAGAAATGAAGGTAAACCCAGGTTTGGTCAGATGGATATAATCATGGTTGACAGGCCGGTTACAAAGGGTACAGATCAGAGACCATATGTCCGAATGGGTTAGAGTAACAAGTGGAGTGATTATGTTTTTTTTTTTTTTTTTATTTAGTTGTTTAACCAGGATTAGCATACTAAGCTGAAAGCTTTTTTACAGGAGCGACCTGGGAGCACAGGGAAGTTAAGTGACTTGCTCAGGGTCACACAGTATGCAAGTGGAAGCTATGGGATTCAAACCCAGGTCTGGTCTGCTGGGTGTCACCAGATTTGCAGCTCAGAGCCTTAAACCACTGCGCTATACTGCCCCCCTTTGAGTGTCGCAGGGGTTGGTTCTGGGACCACTGTTGTTCTCCACCTTGATTTCAAGTATGCAAGTGTCAGGAGGGGCGTGGTTTAAAAAGTACGCCAGAAGACACCAGGGTGGGAGCTATAGTCAATGATATAGAAGCTATCCAGAATCTGCAAAACCAACTAAAGGAACTGGATGTATGGACACAGAAACATAAACTAAAGTTTAATGAAGGCAAATGCATGGTGAAGCACGTTGGTGCTAACAACCAGCGTGCTGTGTATACCATCAATAACAACCAATATCTAGTACAGAGAGAGAAAAGGATCTGGGAGTGATGATCACTAGTAACCTGCTATTTGACACACATAACAAAGATACAATAAAAAAGCAAATATAATAATGGGGAATATATTTAGAAATATAAAAAGCAGGAACAAGGACGTTCTGCTCCCTCTGTATTGGTCCTTAGTAAGACCAGTGTTGGAATATGGGACACCTTTGTCTACTCCACAAGGTGTAGGATTTACAAAACTAAGAGAGAGGGTACAGAGAAAATACCCCAAAATAATAAAATGAATGAAACATGATGAATATACTGATAGATTACAGCATTTGGGGTTGTTCTCATTCTCTTATAGGAAAACTAGGGGAGACCTATGCTTTGTATACTGGGCATATGTAAAAAGGGTGCTTTGGGAATTTGCTGGGCTAGAACCCAGACTAGCCATTGGAAGAGCAACAAGATTACATAGTAAGCAAGTAAAAGTAGAACAATACAGGACTACTAGGTGAGGACAATGGTTTAATCAAAGGGTTGCTGGCATATGGAACACAATCCCCTCTACAGTTGTGGAGGCACCCAGTATGCAAGCTTTTTAAAAATCAGTTAGATAAACATACGGGAGAAATAGCTAGAGAATACCTCCACTGATATGTGACAAGTCTCACATGGCTTTAGTAGTTGCTTGACTTGAATCCTACCTATGAACCCATATATGGAAAAAGAAATCATAATTAAACTTGACATGTTATTTTTTTTCCCAATATCCTGTAAGCACATCATATGGCATAGTCTGAATTATTGGATGAGGGGGACCAATGTCCAGAATACAGCCACAAAACAGCAATCAAAATGTAAATGAAACATAGTTTCTACAGTAGTTGTTCAAAACATTCTGGCCTTGCACAATATCTCTCCTGGATAGTTTAAGGGAATTTCTCCCATGTTCTGGCCACATTTCCCCATTCACTGAAATACCACAAACATCTTAATCTGGTTCAATTTTAGTTGGATTATATCTGTTTCCTGTCCCCTCTTCTTCTAGGACAAGGCTGAAAACAAGCAGTATTACCCAGCTCTCCTTTCTTGGTCAACAAAAAATAAACAAGTTAATAAATTCTGAGGGGTCAGGACAATAACTCTGGATTGGCAGAGACACAAGTGAGTTATAAAAGCGGCAATAAACTGTGTATTTTGAATGAGGCAATAGCATATTGGATTCATATAACACATTTTTTACTAGTTTACATTTTATATCAGAAGTTTATAGAAAATGTAACTGTTTCTCTTTGAATTCAAATGCTGGCTATAGTGCTGCACATGGCAATTGGGATATCATCAGCATAGTGAAAGCTGCTCTCTGAGTGTTTTAGTGTTCCATTGTAATAATAGTAATCTTCATGACAGCCATTGTGTCAACAGTAATAGCAATACGTTGTTGATATTTTGTTGTTACTGTTGTCATCATCTGCCAAGGTATCACTTTTATGTTAGATTTTTTTTTTATTCCTTCTCTTTTTATATAAATTTAGAAATATCACGGAAAATCCAATTGAAACGAATGTGGATTTCCTGTGATAGATCCAGATATATCTAGATGTACTGAGACCCATATCTGGCTGCCACTGTATCAAGGTAAAAAGGGAGTTACATAATATACCAACATATTGGTTGTAATAAATTGAACAGGTACACTAATTGCAACCTAATTGTTGTGATACACACACATTGACTAATTCATATATACATACAGTATAACTAAGGTAAAGGACCAGGGAGGTGCAGTGGATGTGGCCTATTTAGACTTTATGGGGGCATTGCAGAGGGACTGGAGTTGAAGTAATGCCTCTTCGCAGATGATACAGAGGTATGCATTAGGGTGGACATGCCAGGGGGGTTGAAAGAATCATAGAGAAACATAGACTTTGATGGCAGATAAGGACCACTTGGCCCACCTAGTCTGCCCATTTCCCTACCTGCAGGATAAGCTGCAGATCCTAGTTAACCAACAGCCTATTTTTTCCTACCGCCCATAAGAATTGCCTTATGTCTGTCCCATGCATTCTTGAATTCTACCCCAGTTTTAGACACAAAACCTCCTCAGGAAGCCTGTTCCATGCATCCACCACTCTCTCTGTGAAATAATACTTCCTCACATTGCCCCTGAGCTGTCTCCCCTCTATCTTCAGATTGCATCCCCTTGTTCTTGCACATCTCTTCTTCTGAAAGATGCTACCCTCTTGGACTTTGTTGATTCCACTGAGGTACTTAAAAGTTTCTATCATGTCTCCCCTCTCCCTCCTTTGCTTAACGGTATACACATTAAAAGACAAGGAACCTCTGTGTGCAAGCACTGAGGCAATGGTTACCCCAAAGGGCATTTGGCTGAGAAGCCAAGTTTCAAAGAAATACAAAATCACACATGCCCCCACAATGCAGAGCATCATGGGCTGCATATGCAAATCACCACAGAATATTATGCTGGTTCAACTTTAAGCAGAAATGCATGGTGCTGAAAGGCCTCTCATACAGTTTGCAAAGGGTGCCAACAGAAGACATAGACACGTGTTTCGTCTTACCAGGACTCATCAGTATGCCTAGTCTGTTTGACACACCAGTGGAATGAACCAGCTACCCTAAGATGGTCTATCATATTAAGCTCCTTTAGTCTCTCCTCGTATGGCTTCTCTTGCAGACCTTGCACCATTTTAGTTGCCCTCCTCTGGACTGCCTCCATCCTGTCTATGTCCTTGTGGAGATGGGGTCTCCAGAACTGGATGCAGTACTCCAGATGGGGTCTCACCAACTGTATGTAGAATGAGGGAAGACCTTAAAAACTGGAGAAATGGTCTGAAGAATGGCAGCTGGGATTCAATGCAAAGAAGTGCAGGATCAGTGCAATTATGATAATAAAATACATAAGTTTTGTGTAGACTGTGTGTTGATGGTAATATGAAAAAAATACATAGCAGAGTTGCAGTTATATGGTATTAATGGGAGAGAGAAAACCATATAGATCAGATATTAAGTTTTCAGTGCAACACAACATTATAGACAGAATGGCCCAGATATTCAAAAGGGTTGCGCATGGTGCAACAGTGTTGCGCCATGCACAACCCACTGATGCGCCCTGGCACAATATTCAAAAGGGAAAAGTGCGCCGCACAAATCCCATTGCCGGAGCATCAGTAATGGGCAGCAGCAGGCAGGGGGCGCACAATGCACTAACCTGCACAGCCTGATATTCAGCCCGGATGTGCAGAATCATGCATGCACAACCCCTACCTGCACCTGCACAAAGTTACTCCCAAAAAAAAGGAACAAGTGATAGCCACCCACAGGTGAGCTGCCACATTACAGGGCACAACGGCAGCTGCCACCTGTGGGTGGCCACTGGTCCTGCCGCGCCTGGTGGCGCCCCATGCCCATGTGGGCATCATTGTCAGGACCCCCCAAGTCCAATGATCCCTAGTGGTCCAGTGGACTGCACTGAGCCCGATCGCGGGCATCGTTAATAGGAACCCCCAAGTCCAATATCCCTGGTGGTCCAGTGTGCCCCACCCCACCTGCCCACAGAGCCCCACCTCCCACTCCCCCATCAGCCGGGCGGCAGCACCACCACCTGCTGCCCGCCGCCCGCTGACTGACAGCTCGATAGGGCTGCACCCATTGTTCACAGCGAGGAGCCAAGGGTGCAGCTATACCAGGTCCCGAATGTGGGCAGATTGAATTCACGCCGCCGGACAATGCGTCTGGCTATGAGCCACCCATTGGAATGTGCTGTGAACTCAGGCGTGCAACCCTACCCGAGTTGTCAGTCGGCGAGTGGCGAGGTGGCAGAGTGGGTGGGGTGCCCTACCCGCCGGCTGGCGGAGGGCGGGGCAGTGGGACTCAGTGGGCTGGGTGGGGTGGGGTACACTAGACCACCAGGATAGTTGGACTTGGGGTTCCCATTAATGATGCCCATGATCGGGCTCAGTGCGGTCCACTGGACCACCAGGGATATTGGACTTGGGGGGAGTCCTATTAATGATGCCCGCAATCAGGCTCAGTGCGGTCCACTGGACCACCAGGGATATTGGACTTGGGAGGTCCTATTAATGATGCCCATGACTGGGCTCAGTGCAGTCCACTGGACCACCAGGGATATTGGAGGGGGGACTATAGTGATGCCCATGATCGGGGCACATAGAGGTCCACTGGACCACCAAAGATATTGGACTTTTTTTTATATTACAGGAATGCCAGCAATTGGGCTGCAGGGAGCGTCAGTCCCCGATGGCTGCTGCCTGGCAGGGTGCCAGGTGCAAGTCGTTGGGGATCGGCGCACCTGCATGTTAATGGCATGCAAATGGGGACTTAATGGGATGCAAATGGCCCCCTGTGTGCCTTCCATATATTATGGCCCCATTTGCATGTCCCCTTTTGAATATCGCAGGTGCAGTGCATGGCGCAATGGCACTTGCGCTAGCGCATCTCCATGCTCCACTCTGGCCACTTGCACTGGCGCAGTGCCACTGCACCATGCACAGTGGGGGTGGCCAGGGTGCGATATTCAAAGCTGCTGCACCATAGCGCAGCTCCGTTGAATATCACCCATGCCACACCCCTGTGCAACAAAATTGAGCTGCGCCCAGGCTTGCGCCACAGCCTGGTACAGTTTGAATATCCTGGCCAATATGTTTAAATAGTGCAAGCTTGAATATTCATAAACAATATTGACAAATGAACACATAGTTGCAGACAATAACATGTTTACACAGTGCCAACATTGAAAATGCAATTGCAGTGTGTCTTCCAGTTTATTTAGTTTTCAGTAAGACTTCAGCATTGGATGTTTTATGACCTTGTATATCTGCAGAGCATTACTTTTGTGGCTTTTGACTGTACCACTGCAACATCTTATTTATGACCTTCTATATCTGCATAGGTTTCCTTTTGTGGCTTTTGACCCTAATACTGCCACATCTTATCTGTAGTGCTGTGCTTTCCAGCTACCCGCCTCTAGACACCCTCCTAAATTTATTTTTCCAATTTGCTATAAACTCCCCATTTCACATTCACCTCTGCTCTCTCTACTCGTCACTTTCTATTCCTCCTGTCTCCCACCATCACCACACACACTCCCTAGCTTTTATTACCAAATACTGGTTTTGACTAGTACTTTCCTATTTTCCTCATTCCTATCTCCAGCCAGTCCTTCCCCTACCATCTCCACTCTTGGCTAAGCCAATCTTTCTCCCTTTCATGCCCTGACTCCATGATAACTCAGTCAGCATTCCCCTTTCTGTCTACCCTCTCGCTGGAATCAACTTTCACCTACTGTACTTTCCAGCAAGCCTCCTCACTCACAGCATTAAAGCACCTGCTCCATAGTGCTTTGACAGCTCAATGCCTGTGCCCCTAGCGTCTTCCCATATTAGCTTTTGCTTCTCTGTGCTGTGACTCTCCTCTTCATACACTGATAAATTATATCTGCACAGTTGTATTTGTGAACTGCACTTTTGAATATGTATCTGACTGTATTCTGATGTTTCATTTATCTTAATATTGCTTGCATTCTGTTCCCATCATTTCCCTATTCCCCAGATTGCACCCGTAAATGGGCCCTGGCTCAGTGTACATTTCCTGGTTACCAAAAGTTTAACTAAATAAATTATTTCTCTAAAATTGTGGCATTCATGAATACAATGATGCAGTTTTCTTTGAGAAGACCTGCTATGAAATCATCTATTTTCTGCATGTCAGTAGAACACAGGCAAGAGTAAAAAGTTAGAAAGAGAGGAAGATATCAATCTCAATTACAGTTGAAAGGCAGATTAAGTTGACATGTTTATGTCCTATGAATCTTTCTTGAAAGGCAATTCTACCCACATTAAACAAAATAGTGCTTTCAAGACTGCTCAGCTCAAATGAGCATAGCAGACCGCTTGCTTCAATTAGCTCAGTGATTCTAAATAAACTCTCATTTTATCTAGTCTGTTGGGTATCTGGAGAGCTCCCTTTCTCTACTGTCATAGCAAGACAACTGCCAGGCTATGCCCACTGCAGCTGTAAAAATAGACCTGTCCATTTGTGGTTCAAGGGAGCAATAAGCCTTTTAACTAAATAAATGTCTGAAAAGTAATACAACTGTGCAAATGATTTAAATATGAAAAACCTCACTAGACCAATTATTTAGCAGAGGTGTTATTAACTGGAAGGTGCTGACCCAATTTCGTTAGTAAGCAAAATCTTGGTATGGTTACAATAAGAAACTCTCCTAGCTGACAGGTGTACCTAGCTCAGGGAGAAATGCCTCCATTCAGGGTGGGGGCCAGTGTTCTGGAAGTGTCATAATATGACAAACTTTGCAGATTCCAGCATTTCTATTAATCACCTTAATTGAGAAGCTTTAAATGGACACCTTATGGAGTAGGTGAGGAGTGTTTAATTTGCACATACAGTGGCACCAGCCAGGATGCAATGCTGTAATGCTGCAATGTATCAGGCAATGCTGCATTTTGCTGAAGGAAACAGTGTAAATCAATGGCAATTAAGTCATTTTTTACTGCAGTATTTTGTGACATGTCATTTACTACAAGTTACGTAAGCAATAAGACATAAGCTGGTGTGCATTAGACATTTCTAATGCATGGCCAGAGGTGTAGTAAGGCACGAGTGTGCAGGTCGAGTGCCTTCAGCACTTGGCTGTGCATTAGAAATGTCTAATGCACACACCCAGAGTGTCTTATTGTGCTTATAAAATCGGGCTGTGTATTTTACATGCATGTAAAAGTAAAAATCTAATGGTATACATTCTAAAATAATAAGAGCTTTGATGAATTTTGTTGTAAAGTAGTCCCTCCCCCTGTGATTTTATTTCCCCTGAGTAGTTCTGTCCTACTGTGACCACTATAGTTCTGGTTTTGGTTGTTATGGTTTTGCTATCCTCCCAATACATTTTTTAAGTTTTTTTTTATTGAATAAATGGTTATATGTTTTCATGTTTCATTGAATCCTGTTAGACTTGTGAGCCAAAGAGCAAGCAGACAGGAGGTAGGGAAGATACAAGCACAGCTGCATAGATGGGAGTTGAAATAATGAGTATACTGGTGATTTTATTTAAAAAAAAAATGTCTGGTTCTGCAAACAAGTATCATTATTAATTATTAGGTACAGTCTTCTGCCAGATGTTACTGTTCTAATTGGGATCTGAGAAAAGTAGTGGTGCAAGCGAGTTGGCTGGCAGGCATGCTGGCAAAGAATGAGCAGTAGATCGAGTGAATAGATGGGTGGGCTGGTAGGAAAAATCTGCGAGAATAGTATTCAGTGATTTTAAAATGTAGAAACAAAACTGAACCAGCTTACTATCTTCAGCAGCTAAGAAATGATTGTGTAGGATTATGAGCCCTACTTCTTCTTTTCTGTTCAGTGTCAGAAGTTTGATGTCATTCTTGAAATTGAAGGGGCATGCGGGAGGGGGTTTTGCGGAGATCGTTGTCAGTAAACCTATTTAAACTCTGAAAGAGAGGAAGGGGAACATATTGTAAGTACTTTCAACTGATTTAGAAGAATGTGCTTGCACATGTTAAAGGAAACAATGAACGTCCAGAGCCCTGCCACTGGTGGGAGGGGGTGGGGGCTGGCAAGTGATTGTAACTTTGCTCAGATGTATGAAACCTGAGAGAAAAAAAAGTAAAAATAACGGAGATTGTACACTAAAAGAAGTGTGCCAGAGACAGAGCAACTGAGGGTCTGTCTGTATTAGGACTTCAAGAGAAACCTGTTGAACAGGAGGCCATCAGGGATCGAGTGTATGAGAGGCAGGCAGCTGTGAGCATTTGAGCAAGCAGCGGAGTGGGGAGTTGTTCGGGTGCTAAATTAAATCTGGTCACTAATGTGGATTAAAATTAAACATTTTAAAAAATCATCCATAACTGTGTTCTGCTGAAAAACAAGATACTGTGAAGGTATTTTTGATAATTTAGTGAGGAATTTGCTCTGTTTAAAAAAAAAAAAAATAATGGTGGTCCTTAAGATTCTTAGCAATCCTTAACATTCTAAATGCTCATTTATATGTGTTTTTGGCTGCGTTTAGATTGTCTGCACCTCTTTTTAACTGTGTATTAGATGGATCTAATGCACGCGTACCAACCAATCAGCACACAGGATTTTCCTTTACTATTTTATAATATGTTGTATCATAGCTGGCTCTAGCTGTACCACAACATGTGTGGTCTAGGGATCTCAGATTCTCCCTGGAGCTGTGTAAAGCATTTCAGTGTAGATGAGTTAAGGTCTATCATCTGCTGTAGGATGTGGGTGTCTGCAATTGCCCAGGACTTCAATAGGAAAGGCTTGTGATCTGTAGTTCTGGTGGGATTCTTCCATAGCAGAAACAAAGAAGATTTATAAGGTTTCCTACCAAAGATTTTGGAAACTTGGGACCAGGATTTCTGGGGTGTGTAACAGGGATGGATAAGTCTTGAAAGGGTGAGCAAGGCCCTTGAGTATTGTAGGCGTGTTTGATGATGTGTCAGTCTATTTTATCCATTTCAAGAGCTGGATCTGATTACTGTCTTTTATTTTTTATTTTATTTTATTTTTTTTTATTTTAGTCTTTGGTAACCGGGTAAGGCCCACTAGGCACAAGTGCCTGTTTTCATGGGTGACCTGGGAGCACTGGGCCATTAAGTGACTTGCTCAGAGTCACACAGTATGCAAGTGGAGGTTGTGAGAATCAAACTCAGTTCTGGTCTGCTGGATGTATCAAGCACATTCACACATCGTTCTTCTAACCTCTAGGCTATACTGCCAGACCTAGACAGGTCAGGCAACCAGCTTGCCCACAATGTATGTGTGTCTCAGGGTGAAGTCAAAGGGTGCAACCTCCACATTTTAGGTCTTGCTGGAGTTTTTATTTTGCTAAGTTTGGGTCTCTCCTTGTACCAGAAGAATCATATCATCTTGGTGTGGATTTGTCTACTGGTATCATGATAGGGAGCTATTTAAGAAATAATTGAAACATTGAAGTACTGAAGTTTGGTGGCCATCATCATTTTATAGGCCTAAACTGTATCTCAGTAGAAGATTTTAAGTTGTGCACATAGATCCATAAAAGAAGACTGACCTCCTTAGACAGGGATAGGCGGAGTGACCTGGTGCTATATGGGATTCACAAGGGTTGGAACGGAATCTTTGTGTAATGTTAGTGTTAGCAGTACACCACTTGCAGACTCTGTGGCTTTGTGCATCTCCCCAGTATGTGTACTGCATACATTTAGATGTCATCTAATGATCTAGGAGGGGTTCTAAGGCTAGATTGAATAAAATGTGCCCGTGTGTGTGTGTGTGTGTGTGTGTGGGAAGCCTTGCTGCATGCACAACCCAGTATGAAGGGTTAGGAGGCTGTTACAGATCCAAAGAGTTTAAGAGTATGAAACAGAGACCACATTCCATCCAGCCAGTAACATTTTCATGTTCTAGTGATGCTAAAACGTCCAGAGGTTGGGAGTGTCTAGAGTGCCAGAGGATGTTGGCATGACTGGCAGGAGTTGTCTGAGCCTTGGCATTCAGGCATAGAATCTATTATACTTATTCCCTGTCAAGTAATTGCTGCATGACCGTAGAATGAATGGTAATTTTAAAAGTCTGTACCTGACAACATGACCTGGGTGCTGGGAAAGCATGTGTACTATATCATCTTTGTACAAGACATACAGTACGCTGATCCAATAAAAGGGTATCAAACTATACAGTGACTCCTCTTCTCAAAGGACCAATATAATTTTGTTCTTAGTTAACAATGTTGAAGTTGGACATCATAACCCAACATAGCCATCACTGAAGAGCCTGATGGGAGCTAATCATACAAATATAGTTATTAGAGATAATTCATGGCAGGTACAACCATGCAGTTTCAAAATTCAACTGAGAAGTTTGTTCTCCCTTTAAATGCTCAAATCATTTATCCTTTATATAGTCTGCTCCAGTAGAAATTTGTCTAGCCTAATTTTGAAACTGTCCACACTCCTTCTTTTATGCCCTCTTCTATAGCAGCCTGTTCCTCAGGCTTACCACCCTTTCAGTGAATCAAAATGTTTTCTCACACTGTCTATGCCCCCTGACAACTTAGGATTTTGACCACTTGGTCCAGTGTCCTATATTCATTTATAAGGCTTCCTATGGAGCAATGTGGACCAATGTATGAATATATATTTTTTTATTCAGTGTGCTTTCTTTACCCTCTGCCAACCAGCTCACCCCCATTAGTCTTACACACTCACCCAGACCCATCGCCCCTTTCCCCGTAACTTACCTCTCCTCCTACATACACTTTGGCTTACACCCCCCACAAAGAAGGGGCTCTACCCCTGATGGATACTTAGTTGGTGTTTCGAAGCAGAGTGCCACAGTGGTGGTGTGGGCCCTGCAATGAAGAGTGGACATCCTCCTGCATTGACTTGGTGTTTTCCTGTTTTTCTTCCCAGCCCCGTAGGATGCCAAGAAGACCTTCCAAGGTGTGGTCACACATGCACAAGCACGTCAGCATCTTCCCTTCTAACTCTGCTGCTCCATCTGCACCACCACCTGAGTACACCCAGGTGGTGGTAGCGCAGTGGAGTCCATCCTTCCTCCTCAAGCTGGAGAACATCCTCTGTGATACTCAGCTCACCTCCCCCAGCTTGCCCTCTGATGACTCGGGCTCATTCCTGAACGTGGGTCATTGGCATTATGAGTGTTAGTGCTACCATGGTGCCAGCAGGTTGGCTTACCAATCATTTTTAAAATTGTAATCAAATTACCAGTGTTATTTTGAGATGCCAAATATGGCTAATTTTCAATACAAAAAGACACAGCCATTCTTCTTGTTTGTTTGTTGAGTTGTAGCTCAATAATCATCCACTTAGTACTATGATCAGAGTCATATGCAACACTATAGTATAGATGCATGCCTATACATGCCAAACTGTGCATGCACTCAGTTGTTATACAGTATACCTATACACCTCACAGAATGCATAAGCACAGATTACACAATACATAAATATGCCACAGAATACAGATGCCCCACAGTTATACACAAATCACATAATGCATGCACAAATCCTGCACTGAATGTACACATAATGTGCAGCAAGACTCTTATAATGTGCAAAGAGACATACTCTACTTACTGATATAGTGATGTACACCACATTCTACACACTGTGCATACAAAGACACTAATACACACACATGCACACGCACACGCACACACACACGCACACACACACACACACACACACACACACACACACACACACACCCTAGTGCACAAATTCAGTTCACATACAGTCTACGCTGCATTCAGCTATCCGGAATTGCACATATACTGCCTATTTTATTAATTATACCGTTCATCCTTATAATGAACCCTATTTATCACTTTTGTTAGTTTTCCACTGTTCCTACAGTGTGTTGTTATATATTGAACTGTCAATTCTTTTTTTCAGAGCTGCAAATACTATGTAACTACTGTACTGTATTCTTATTGTATATTGTCTTGTAAAAGTATCTGTACGATGCCCTACCCAGGACCTCCTTGAAAATGAGCTTGCTCAATGGAGCCTTAGCCTGGTAAAATAAATAAACTAAACTAAACTAACCTGTATACACATCCCAAACTGTATGCACAATCCTCCCACACAATGCATATATACATATATCACACAATGTACTCAGATTAACCAGACAGTGTATGCACTACATAGTGCATGCACATTCTTACCCACTGCATCACATCCTCCTACTTCAGCCTCTCATTAGATGCTTATTCCTTCCATATCCTTGCTGCAAAGCTACACCAGGTCAGTCTGTTTTATTTATCCCCCTTCCAAGCCTGTCAAATAATGTCACTCTCCCTATCCAACCCTCATCTTCACTCAATTTGACTCTGTCTCAAAACATTCCTGCTTTCACATTTTCCAAAAGCATACACCTGCAACTAGATGTATATTGACTTACATTGATTTCCTGTACTCTGTTTTCACTTTCCTTCACTGTCTAATCTTGGATCAGCTCAGCAACTTTTGTTTACTGTACATTTAAATGTTTGCAGTTTTGTAAATGTGTGTTGTGCACCACCACTGCTTTTCTACATGTTCCCTAGCTTTTGCAACCTTATTGTTTCCTGCAGACTCCCCACTGTGTTATATCCAGTTACCTCAGCAACGCTTGTACCTTTATATTTCTATAATAACTGGTCAGCAATTTTTTCCATAGGCTGAACCAGTTATAATTTGCCGTTATAACCCACGGGTCATAACGGCAAACATGCGCCATTTCAATCAAAAAAGAGCCACATCCTGATTGGTTCTCCACGTCCCATGGGCGGGCTAAACACATTAACAAACATGGTGGCTCCTCATCCCGCTTACCGAGGAGCCGCCATAGACCACCCGTCACACTGGACGTCCTGTTTTCTTTTAAAACCTCTTGTTTAAATCCTCTTATCTGGTTGATCCAGCCATCTGTAACCTGCACATCACACCATCTCCCAATAAATCCCTCCAAAACAGAGCACCGCACTGGAACGGCTCTGAAGCGCTTAACAGAGGTAAGCGCCGTTGTAACAAGTGAAACTAAAATCGAACAAAGCACAAAGAAATGGTTGTAAAAAAGATGCCTAACAAACAAAAAGCTATTTTTCTAATAAAGATACTGTGTGTGTCTGTGTGTGTGTGTGTGTGTGTGTGTGTGTGTGTGTGTGAGTCACAGACAAACAGCATCAATATGGGAAAACATTGCTGACCAGCAATTATAAATAATAAAAGATGGGAAAGTGTGTTAAAATTCAAAATTAATGGTTGCCCTTGGTGACAGATGCTTTAATAAACCCCTCAGGCTTTGCCCTCGGGGTTTATTTAGCATCCCACACCTCGGGCAACCATTAATTGCTCATTAAGCACACTTTCCCATCCATTATTGTATATGTAATGTGTTTTTTATATTTATCACAGTTACTAATTTTGTACATGCACTTTAATATAGGAACTTTATTGTTTTTCCTTTTCTGTACATTACTTCTTGTAACCCCTCCCCTGGGTTGCACCTGTAAATAAGCACCAGTTTAGTATGTCTATCCAGGTCACCACATTTTAAATAAAAATATGAAAAATCACCCAAAAGTCAAAAATACACACATAACCACACACAGACATAGTGGCCCAGATATTCAAACTGCGCCCAAAAAGTGCGCAACAGCAGGAGCAAGTGCAAGTCCACTGTGCCCATGCACAAGAAGCACAATATTCAAAAACTGAGCAGGCCAAGATGCGCCTACGGCCGATGACTGAATATCGCACCACCAGCGCCATAGTGCAACTAGGGATGTGAAGCTGAGCATATCTGATGCACCATAGCGCAATAAGGGATGCTCAGTGGAGCAGTCCAGATGCACCATACCACAACCAGAGATGCCCCCTGCAGCAGGACAGCAATGCAACAGCACTACCAGAGAAGCAGGGGCCCACCACCAATGCCACAAATGGGCAGAGGAACATACAGCAGAACAGACATCGTCCCCCACACCCCATGCACTGCACAACCGGGGGAGATCTGGAAAAACCACTGGCCCATGGATACCAGCAACCAACCCACAGCTGGGCCATGGTGCCCCAGCACACCCCCTGGCAAGCTGTGACTGGCACACAAGGAGGGCCAACCACCCCGCACCATACCATCTCACCAATGTAGAGCACACCCTGCACCATGATCCCCATACACCCTGCCCAGGAGTAGTGCCCAACAGTGCAGGACACTCCATGCATGCCACCACCCCCACTGTGACAATGCAACCCTGTGCACCATGGAGCCATGCAAGGCAGCCCCACCATGAGCACCCTGCAGTGGGTGGCAGCAGACAGCGATGCAACAGATGCATACACAGTGCCACCCTGCACGTCCCCCCTGAGGTACAGCTGAGAGACCAACCATGCGTCAGCACACGAGGTACCCCACATGTGACATGGCATGCCCCGGACCCCACCTCCAGTGGTTCAGCACCCTGCACACCCTCCCAAGGACACATCCCATCCCAGCACTGGCCACAACAGCCAGCACAGACATGCACAGTGTAGCATGGAGGCATGCACCACACAGGATGCAACATAGTGCATGGACAAACACCCACCCATACCCAAGGGCACACCAACACAGAGACACAGTAGCGGGTCAACCAAGCCACTGGCGTGTGGCCACGGCTGACGTGTACACATGGCCAGCACCACTACATTGCACAGGTGTGTCAGCCACCCTCTGAAGGCACCATGAAGCTGTATGCTACCAGCACGCTGCCAGAGCACAAATGACAGACACTGGAGTACATCCCCTGCGACAGACACAAGTGACAGCATGGAGGGGGGGCAACAACAGCAGAGGCCACAGTGCCACCGGAGGCAGACGTGCACCATACTGATGATGGCAGGCAACCAGGCATTGTGCTGGGTACAGTTGTTATCCAGCATGGACAGCCACCACTGACATGCCAGCAGACCATGCATATCACAAACATGCAAGGGTGTCAGCTGCACAGGCCATGGATGGTCTGACAGGGGTGCCACGCGCACAATGCAGGCCCCATGGACCACTGCACACAGGCATCCAGTGCACAGAGTACAACACACAAACCACAGACAGTGAATGATCCCCCTTCCCACACCATAGGCAGTTCACCTCTGCACACACACACACACACACACACACACACCCATGCGTGCACCACCCCTGATGCCATGCACACCACTGCAGCTGAGCACCTGTAGCCCGCTACAAATCAGAGACCACCACAGTTGTCATAACAAAATGCATATATTTAAAAGATGTAAAATAAAACTATATACAATTATTTACAAGGGGGGGGAAGGGCCACAGAACAGGTGGGGGTGGGTAAGGGGCAGGGGTGACCATATTGGAAAGGGAAGAAGGGGTGTGAGGGTGGGTCAAAGGGGGGAAGGTGGTAGTCGGGGCATGGGGACATCAACAGGCACCCTGGTCTTCCTCCTCATGGTGCCAATGTGTGCTCCTCCATCTCCTCCTCACCCCATGGCAGTGGATCCTCTGAAGGAGCTGCAAGGTCTCCCATGCCACCTGGAGCAGCTTGTGTAAACTCCGCTGGATTTCCTGGAGTCACCGTCCACCTAGGATGAGGGAGCAGAGTCAATAGGTGTGACTCTCCAGCCCCCTGCAGCCCACCCATTGTGCATGGCATACAGCCATGTGCCATGCCCCTGTGATGGTGTGTGACCACCCACAGTGACCGTGTCCACAAGACCTGCCCTCCCAGGCAGCCACAGCCATGTGGACCACTGCACACACCCACCGCCCATGTCCTGCATGCACCACTATGGCCGTACAGTGACTTGGCTATGCGGTGTGAAGGCAGTGCCACAGTCATGTGCCCGGTACACGCATGGACCACCATTGACGTACTTCCAGACGTGCAGTGCCACTGGACAGTGCTGACTGTAACAAGTTGCGTGCATGGCAGTGGTGTCAATGGATGGTGGCCATGCCCCACTGCCCACCCAGTTATACAGCATGCAATAGTAATCATGGATGTAAGGCACTCACCATCATCAGACTGGTCCATGCGCCGCGGACCACCATCATCCCTCCTGGCCCGCTGCTCCTCCACGTGGCCCCTCCAGTCCCGGTTCTGCCGGTGTTCTTCTGGCCCTAAGGTGCAAACATGGAGAGAGGAACATCAGTACAATCCAGTAGCAAAGTCCCCCTGGCCCCATGTGTGTGCAATCCCACACAGCCATACCCATCACCCCACACCCTGATACCACCACCACGGCCAACACCAGATGCCCCCCCATGTGCCGGACACATGCAACCATGATACCTGTATGGACGATAAAAGTTATGGATGTTGCACCTACCTGGCCGTGGCACCGTGCCCCTCCTGGCACGTGCCCACAGGTGGGAAAGCAGGTCCATGTCCCTGTGCCTCAGGTCCCCATAACGGTGGTGGCACTGCTCCGCCATTCACTCCATACAGGTGGCCTCCTCCAGGGCGTCGGCCACCTCCTGCCAGACCGCACTCCTGGCCCTGTCCAGGGGTGCCTCTCCATACAAAGACCCAGCATGCAGCTCAACTATAGCCACCAGGTTGGCAAGCTCAATCTGGCTCCAAATGACTGCACGCCTCCACGCCATCTCTGCTGTCTGGTTGAATCAAAATGGCGCTCGGCCGCGTGGTCCTGCCACGTGCAGATGCTGCACGGTATAGCACTGCCATTCCCTATTGTGCTGTCACCGAACAAAGCTATAGTGGTGCACCCATGACTGACGCATGGTACCTAGGGGGCAAAGGTCAGGCGGGTGCAGGCGGGTACTGCCTGTTGGGGGCATACCACTGACGGGCCCTTCCATGGTCACGCCCCCCTGCTGTCTGCCTTCTCACCCCCCTCATTACTGCCTCCATCTGGATGGTGGCACTGGCCATGTCCCTGGCTTGTGTTCCCACCCCGGCAGCTGTTTCTGTGTTCTCCCCGCTGTCCTGGCTGCTACTTCCCCTGCACCGAACACCTTCCTGTGGTGGCCTCAGTGCTGTGTGGCACTTCCCCTTTCTGCACTGGCTGTGGCTGTGGCTCCCACACCTTCCCTGTGCCTGTGGGTTCAGGGTGCCCTTTCCCTGTTCTGCCCTGTGTGTCCCTCCTGCCCTGTTTGTCTGCCTATCGGTCAGCCACATGTGCCTTCCCTGTAGCGTTCTTGCACCTCTCCCTTGTTTCTTTTTATTTTGGCTCATTTCTGCCATCGCGCAGCTTCCGCTGCTCCCTATTGCAGCGGCGCGTATTTGTTGAATATCACATTCATCGTTTGCATGAGTTCCTCCCCCTTCAGTTGTGCATGCATTCATTATCATTGCGCTCTTGCTCTGCGTGATTTGGGGGGCGAATCTGCCTCCTGCTGAATATCACAAAATGGCGCATTTTCGGACTTGCGCTGGAGCAACCCTATTGCACATGGCGTAACCCTTTTGAATATCTGGGCCACTGTGTATATCACAAAATGTTGGCTCTCATTTATAACACACATTTAGCATAAAGCAACAATACCACAGTACCAAAATGAAAATTATTGGAGGATGACAGAGAGTGTGCTCTGCTCAATGACATTAATGAAAACAGGGGCATAGTATACTGATAAGTGCAGAGGCCCTATCACTTCTCCTCCTGTAATATGGTCGAGTTAATAATTACTTGGCATCTTTACACTGGGCCCACTCCCTGCCCACCTGTCACAGTAGAACACCCAGCCTTCAAGTCTCTTTCCTGTAGTTTTTACTCCTCCTCCTGCTTACCCTCCTAGTGCCCCCCCTCAGGTATGGCTTACCCTACACTGTTTGCCCTGTTGACGCTGATTGTACTTTTCTGTATTATGCTGTTCGCCACTTAATTCATCTAGTATGTACCTTTGTAGATCTCTAAACATTTTCTGTTTGTGCCTAAAGTCTCTTATGCTGTTAGCTACCTATTAATCTCTGTTAATGCCTGATTTTGTCTGTATGTTAACTTTGACTCCACCTATTGCTCTTGAATGTATGTACTTTGTAATCCTCCCGGGTTGCACCTGAAAATAGGCACTTGACTGTCTAATGTGCTTACCCGGTTAACAAAAGTAAATAAATAAATGAATTGTTGGTTGCAAAATTCTGTTACCTCATCAGCTTTTAAGTTACAACAAGACAGATGCCTGCTTCAAAGAGTTAAGTTCCACTGTCCATAATCTTCAAAATAAATTGAGTCAATGGTCCTAGCAGGGAGAGGCTTTGCAATTCCACAGCACTGCTTAGCAGGTTGCCAAATAATGGACATTCACCCAACTGTACATGTACACACCAACTGAAGTTTCAGTGTGTTGACACTCCTTCCTCACCTGTACTATGACGCAGAGTTTTCTGTAGCCCACAGCTCCTCTGAAGATGGAGAGATTACACTGAACAGAGTAAGAAGAAGAAGATGAAAAAGAGTGCTAATATCTATTTATTTAGTTTTTGCTTACTGGGTAAGAGCACTGGACAACAAGCATCGCCCATTTTCAGGCTCTACCCAGGAGTGTTACAGAGAAGATCAGTACATCATATCATATCAGGAGAAGCTACAGACAACATACAACACAACAAAATCATTGGGGTTACAGAATTATCACATCATATACAGTGGGCAGACCAGTGAATAAGGTTTACATAGAGGCCCGGATATTCAAACTGTACCACAAAGTAGAGCAATAGCAGGTGCAGGCACAAGTTCAGTGTGCCTATGAGCAACAAGCGTGATATTCAAACACTGAGCAGGCCAAGATGCGCTTGCACTACACAACTGAATATCGTGCCAACTGCACCATGGTGCAACCAGGGATGCACAGTGGTGGAGGTCTGATGTGCAGTAGCACAACCAGGGCTGCGCAGTGGAGCAGGGTAGCAGCGCATGAGCACAACCAGGTATGCGCAGGGACAGGATGCAGGGGTCTACCACCCATGGAAGATATGGGCAGAGGAGCACGCAGCAGAACAGACATCGCCTCCCACACCCCATGAACAGCACAACCTGAGGAGAGTTGGAAGAACCACCGGACCATGGACACTAGCAACAATCCCACAGCAGGGGTATGGTACCCCAGCACACCCCCTGGCAAGCTGTGACCGGCACACAAGGAGGTCCGGCCACTCTGTGCTACACCATCCCACCAATGCAGTGCACACCCTGCACAGAGATCCCCAGACACCAAGCCCAGGAGCAGTGCCCAACAGTGCATGACACCCCATGCATGCCATCACCCCCACTGTGACAATGCAAACCTGTGCACCATGGAGCCATGCAAGGCTGCCCCACTGCGAGCACCCTGCAGTGGGTGGCAGCAGCCACCGATGCAACAACTGCAGACACAGTGCCACCCTGCATAGCCCCCCGAGGTACTGCTGAAAGACCGAACCTGCGCCGGCACACGAGGTACCCTGCATGTGACAGGGCCTGCCCTGGACCCCACCACCAGTGGTACAGCACCCTGCACACGGTCCCAAGGACACACCCCATCCCAGCACTGGCCCCAACAGCCAGCACAGATGCCCACAGTGGTACATGGAAGCATGCGCCACACAGGATGCAACACAGTGCATGGACAAACACCCACCCGTACCCAAGGGCACATCAACACAGGGACACAATAGCAGGGCAACAAACCCACTGGTTTGTTGCCACAGCAGCTGTGTACCCATGGCTAACATCCCTCCATGGCACAGGTGTACCAGCCACCCTGCGCATGCACCATGAATTTGTACACCACCTGCATGCGGCTGGAGCACACGTGACAGACAATGGAGCACATCCCCTGCAACAGACACAAGTGACAGCATGTCAGGGAGGACAACAACAGCAAAGGCCACAGTGCCACTCGAGGCAGACATGCACCATACCAGTGATAGGAGGCAACCCAGCATTGTGCTGGGTACAGGGGTTGTCCAGCATGGACAGCCACCACTGACATGCCAGCAGACCGTGCATAGCACAGACATGCAAGGGTGTCAGCTGCACAGGCCATGGACAGTCTGACAGGGGCACCATGGACACAGTGCATGCACCATGGACCACTGCACACAGGCATCCAGTGCACAGAGAACAACACACAAACCACAGACAGTGACTGATTCCCCTGCCCACACCATAGGCAGTTCCCTGCCGGACACACACAGATGGCCATGCCTGCACCACCCCTGACACCATGCACACCACTGCAGCCAAGCACCTGTAGCCTGCTGCAAATCAGAGACCACAACAGTTGTCATAACAAAATGCATGTATTCAAAAGAGGTAACAAACAACTATGTACAAGTATTTACAAGAGGGGGGGAAGGGCCACATACCAGATGGGGCAGGCATGGGGCAGGGGTGAACAAATGGGAGAGGGAAGAAGGGGTGTGAGGGTGGGTCTGGGGGGGTTAAGTTGGGTCTGGGGGCATGGAGGGCCTATTGGCTGCCCTGCTCTCCACTCCTGTGGTACCTATGTGTCCTTCTCCTTCTGACCCTGTGCCGCTCCAGTCTCTCAAGGATTGTGAGGGATGCCCTCACCAGCTGCAGCAGCTCCTGCATGCCTCTCTCCAAGGCCATCCAGTGATGTCCACCTAGGACAAGGGAGCAGAGTCAATATGTGTGACTGTCCATCCCCCTGCAGCCCACCCATTGTGCATGGCATACAGCAATGGGCCACACCCTGTGATGGTAGCAGACCACCCACAGTGACCATGTCCACAAGACCTGCCTACCCAGGTGCACACAGCCATGTGGACCACTGCACACACCCACCACCCAAATCCTGCACAGCACCACAGTGGCCGTACAGTGACATGGCTATGCAGTGCAAAGGCAGTGGCACAGCCATGTACCCAGTGCATGCATGGACCACCAGCAACACACACCAACACATGCAGTGCCACAGGACAGTGCTGAGTGTACCGTGTGGTGTGCATGTTGGTGGTGTAAAAGGCTGGTGGCCATGGCCCGCCACCTACCCTTCAACACATCATGCACAGATGTTCCTGGAAGAAAGGCACTCACCTGCATCTGCAGCAGCCGGGTGCTGCTGCACTCTGGGCCCTCCACCTCGTCCCTGTTGCTGGGCAGCATCATGTTCCCGCTGTGCATGTGCTTCACGGGCACGGCATCTCTTCTCAGGGCCTAGGGTGCAAACACAGAGAGGGGAACATCAGTACACACCAGTAGCAAAGGCTCCCCCCCGGGGTCTGCGATCCAGCACAGCCCAGCCATGCTGCAACCCCACAACCACCCACACCTACACTGGACGGCACCCAGCCCTGCATGGTGGACACATGCACACCGCGATACCTGGACAGACAGATGCTACCAGTGTATGGATGGAGCACCTACCTGGATGTGGCACTGTGCCTCACCTGGTGTGTGCCCATAGCCGAGCCAGCCTATATGGGTCCCTCAGCTGGAAGTCCCCATAGTGGTGGGGACACTGCAGGTGATCCGGGTGGCCTCCTTCAGTGCCTCTGCCACCTCTCCCCACAACACTTCTGGGCCTCTCTAAAGGGTCTTCCTCAAACAGGGCCCCAGCATGGGGTTTAACAATGGCCACCAGATTGGCCAGTTCAAGCAGGCTCCACATTGCTGTTCTCTTGCGTGCCGTCTTTCGTGCAGCCAGGATCACAAAATGGTGCTCTGTAGCGCATGTCCCCCACGTGCAGATGCTACATGGTACAGCGCTGCCATTCCCCATTGCGCTGTCACCGAACAGCATGATAGGGGTGCATCCATGTGGATGCATGGCACCTAGGGGGCAAAGGTCGACCACAGGGTCAAGGGTCTGTCGTACACAGACCACCACAGTGCTATTGGGACTCTTTGCATGTAGCATTGTAGGGTGCCTGTGCGTGATGCCCTGCAGTGGCCTACCGTGCTTTGGCACCATGGCTCCTACGGTGCTCCAGGGCATGAGCGCCACACATGTGAACAGCGCACTAGCACCACTGGCACAGTGGTGGCCATGACCTGCACTGCCTCCCATGCTCAGCACATCATCAGTGCTGCAGGTGTCAGCATCAGCACCCCGGGCATGCACCATGCGGTGCCTACTGCGCACATCACAGAGCTGCACCTTTGCCTGAGCACGCTCAACACAATTGCGCAAGGTGCAACAGTGCGATATTCAGCCAGCATATGGAAATCAGCTCATCAGCAATTCCATGGCACAGCCACTGCATTAGCATCCACTTAAAGCTGTGCCTCACCTCATTTGCATGCCTTGCACTATATAAATGTGACATGGAGCTGCAAAGGTCATTGTTTGGTATTGCAGTCTATTGTGGTGGGTTACATGCTGTTTGGAAGTGTGGACTGTGGTGTGTGAGAGATGCATGGGACTGCACATTCAAAGGTAACACCAGTCATTCCCACAGGCTCTATTATGACCAAACGTGAGGAGGAGGAGGAGGAACAGAGATGTGGGAGATGGAGAAGGCCCAACTTCACCCAGGCAGAATCAGATGCCCTGTTCAAGGATTACCTTGACAGGGAACCGCTGCTCAGCAGACAGTGGGGAACACGACAGACCCGTGGTGTGGCATGGGATGAGGTAGCACGTGTCATCAACCAGCATGGCAGCCACCAGTGGTCCATGCAGGAGTGCAAAAAGAAGGTCGGCACAGACAAGAGGAGGATTAAGGGTATGGTGGTTGCCATTAGGGCAGCATGTGCTACAACCTGTGGTGGACAGCTGGCTGTGCCATGCCTGATGCCACAGGAGGAGTGGGTGGCTAGCAGCATGGGGCTGTTGTGCCCTAGAGGGCATTCCAGGTGGTGGATTTCAGATGGATGGCAGCCCGTCACTGCATGGTAGGTGCTGTGCTATCACTGTGTGGGGGGTGGGGGGAATGCCACAGGGTATGGCGAAGACATTAACGCTACTGTGTTCCCTTACAGCTCCTGAGCATCTACATGGGTGAGCAGTGGTAGGTGTGTCCACTGAGGGTGATACCCTGGACACAGAGGAGTGCCCATCCACCTTCACAGGTGTCTGAGGGTCAGGACCACAGCATACCCACCTGTCTGTCCAGACTGAAGGTGGTGGTGCTGGTGCGGAGGAGGCCCTGCCTGTGTCCCAGCATGACAGCGGCAATGGATGGCAGCGTGCTGTGACATGGACTGGTGCCAGATCTGGAACCAATGATGATGGATCAAGCATCCTGGACAGTGATATGTGTGGGCCACAAGATGGTCCCACAGCAGGAAACAGCACAGGCGCAGCCATAGGTGGTGCCGCCGTGGAGGCCTGCATGACACCACAGTCCCAGCCTGTGCCTGTATGCACCAGTGGGGCAGCACTGGTGTGCATCCAGGCTGGTGGGGCTGTTGCAGCCGCTGCAGTGGCACTGGTGAGCCCTGGCAATTGGCGGCCAGATGGGCAGTGTCAGCAGTCGGCCAATGGCGACGGGGGGACAGTGTCAGGGGTGGCGTCAGTGCACCGCATGTGGACATGCTTCAGCATGGCTCTGATGTGAAGTGCCCATCATCAAGGGGTGATGCCCAGCATGGCCAGGAACACCATGAGGGACAGCATGCCGATCCGGCGGATGACCTCTTTGATGAGCACAGCCGCTTACTCCAGGCTTCTGTGGATCAGCAGTAGCGGCTTGTGATGGTGGTGGATGCACTCAGTGTGGTTCTGTGCCAGGCAGAGGAGTGGCACAGCAGAGACCACGATCTGCTCCTGGCAGAGATGGCCCGGCAGTAGGAGGATATGACGGCTGCCATTGACAGGCAGACACGTGCATTCACAGCTGTCATGGCTACATTGGGTACCCGGTTTGTTGCCCATGCATCACAGACACCACGCAGTGTCACATCCACCCCCCATTCCTGGCGTCATGTGATACCTTCCATGTTGACACCAGGTTCGGCTGTGGGCATACCAAGCACGACTGGCGCGTGCATGTTCGGTGCGCTTCAGAACCCTGCTTGAACATGGTCACATTCCCGCAGTGTCACCCTTGGGGGACCGTCGGTGCCACCCCATGAGGCCAGTGGTCAGCCTGGCATGGCTGGCAGGTCTCAGCGGGGCCGCCCATGCATCCATGGTGGCCATGGCACTGTGCCGCATGACTGACCTGTCTCCTACCATGGCTACTGTCTGCTGCTGCCCTGTGCGCAGTGTGTTGTGCAATGTGCAATGCACTGGTGGGGTACCTGGCCCTGCACACACAAGGTCCATGTGCGCACCCTCCCGACTGCTGCCCACTGTGGCGTGTGCATGATGATGCCTGCATTGCACTGTCTGCCAGTGTGTAATGCTGCCCAGTTTCTAAGACACGCACAGTGACGGCCACTGGGCATGGTTGTGTGTGGACCTGTGTGTGGCTAGGGGATGCAGTCTGGGTTGGTGTGCCTTCTACCTCTTGTGCATGTCTTGTGTGTGTGTGTGTGTGTGTGTGTGTGTGCATGACCACATGTCTTGTTTGGCCCTGCCCATCCCTGACGGCATGTGCAGTTTCATGCTCAGACCCATTCCCTTGCCACCATCCACCCTGGGGTTCATCCATGCCTGTCTGTGGGTTGTGCCCTTGCCATTCATGGTTGCACAAGGCCCCGTGACCTACCTGTGTTGGCTGAAGTGCTCCTTTGTGATGGTGTCCCAGTGCATTTGTGACATCCGGATCAGGTGGGGGTCCCTTCGTCCAAGGGGTGGCTACCCATCACCATCTGGACTGGTGTCCTCATCGTCCCAATCGCTATCCCCCTCTTTGACCTCTACAGCTATCCCACATCATTGGCCATGTTTTGCAGGATGCAGCAGGCCAGGAATAGCCCAAAGGCCTTCGAAGGACTATACTGTAGGGCACCGCCAGATGTGTCCAGGCATCAGAAACATGCCTTCAGCATCCCAAACACCCGCTCAATGACATTACATGTGGTGGCATGTGCCTTATTGTACCGTTGCTATGATGGGGTAGCGGGGTGCCGCTATGGTGTGAGCAGCCAGGGACGGAGTGGGTAGCCACTGTCACATGTGTGTAGAGGGTGGACATTAGTATGGTGGTGTGCGTCACTCTGCCATGGGCCATCAAGTCCAGTATCCATGGCATCTCTGACTATGCACCCCCCACAGCTGCTCATTTTGTCCTGCATGATGTGCATAATCCACTAGGTGGCCAGTGGGGATGTTCCCACTCTCGAACCTGTGGCACAGTGCAGACTGGTGCCAGATGAAGGCATCATGTGCTCCCCCAGGGTGCGTGGCACAGACATTGGTTATGCACCCCCTGGCATCGCACACCACCTGGCAGCTGATGCTGGCAAACCCCTTCCGGTTAATGTAAGATACACCGTCCTGGCCAGGTGGCCTGCGGATGGCCACATGGGTGCAGTCAATGGCCCAGAGCATGCCAGACATATGTGCAACCCTGTGGAACTCTTGTATGTGCTGTGCGCTCCGCCTGCGTGCTGGGGAAATGGATGTATTCCACAGCATGTGGCAGCAGTGCACTGAGGAATTGTGTGAGTAGGCATGATGCAGCCAACTGGATTATGCCTGTTGTGTCCCCTGCTGGTCTCTTGAAGGTGCCCGTGGTGAGCAGACACATGACAGCTGTCACCTTTTTCTCCACTGACAGAGCATGGCTCTGTCGTGTGAGTGCCTGCATCTCACCAGTGCACAGCTCACAGAGCCACCCCAGGATTGCCCAGTTCAGGTGGTACTGGCCCACAATCTCTGTGCCAGAGTAGTGTTTGAAGGTGGTGCGGGCTCAGTATGGCCTGTTGGGGGCATACCGCCGACAGGCCCTTCCATGGCCACGCCCCCTACTGCCTGCCTTCTCACACCCCTCATTACCACTTCCATCTGAAAGGTGGCACTGGCTATGTCCCTGGCTGGTGTTCCCCCCCCAGCAGCTGTTATCCTGTTCCCCCCACTGTCCTTTGTGATGCTCCCACTGCACCAGGTACACCTCTGGCTTTTAGCTGTCCTGCCTACTGCCACTGCCTTCAGTCCACTGTGGCACTTCCCTGTCACTCCTGCACAGTAGCACAGGCTCCCTACTCCTGTCCTGTTCCTGGTTGTTTCCAGGTGTGCCCTGTCCTGCTCCTGCCCAGTCCCACTCACTGCTACCCTCTTCCTTGTTGCTGTCACCTTGCTCCCACCTCTGGCTTCCCTGTAGCATTCTTGCACCTCTCTCATTTCCGCTATTGCACAACTTCCGCTTGCTCCCCTATTGCGCATGGCGCATGCTGTTGAATATCGCACTGCACCATTTATTCATGGTTCCTCCCCCTATGGTTGCACATGCATTCATTACCATTGTGCTCTTGCGCATTGCAACTTGTGAGGCGCAGCTGCCTCCCGCTGAATATCACACAATGGCACATTTTCATACTTGCGCTGGCACATCTCTGTTGCGCATGGCACATCCCTTTTGAATATCTGGGCCAGAGAGTACAAAGATGTGAAACAGGCAGTCATCACAGAAAAGAAAACCTATCCCATGTAAGTACTGAGGGCATGTAAGGGGTAAAAGGAGGGAGAACATCCACCAGAGGACTAAAGGGGGCAGTGAGCTTGGGCAGGAGAGCCTTAGAAGTCCTAAAGGGACAAAGTGGAGAGACAAGGGCCAGATTCAGAACTAAGCATCATTTAGGGACACGAGCACTTATCCTTGATTTGTAGATGACTTTTGAGGCTGTATTTAAGGATCTGGTGGGACTGAGTACATTTCAGCTAATTTAGGAAAGAGTTCCAGAGTTTTAGTCTAGATACCACAAAGGAAGTCTCACCCATCCTTGTACTGCATTTGGGAGTATCAGGTAAAGAACTGTCTTTCGATCACTGGGAGTAGGACTGTGAAGAAGGTTTGAACCATCTAGCAATAGTTTCAGGGAGGCCCTTTTTAATTATTTTGTCAATGAAGTAGCCCACAATGTATGATTGGTAAGAGGAGGGGGACAGCCAGCCAAGGTCAGTGTAGAGCACACATCAATGTGTACACCTTGGTCTAGATAAAGCAAAGTGACAGATGCTGTTGTAATAGGTCTCCAATTTGCTTAGAGCAGTTTTAGTTGCATCCATGAATGATAGGAGTCCATATGTGAATCCTGGCCTTAGTGCACTCTGAGCGATGGTGAGTCTTGCAGTGATGGTAAGGTTGTGATTTGTTTTATATGCAATGCCCAGCTTAATATGGACTGACTTACATACAGTTGATATATGAAGACTGAAATCAAGAGAAGGGTCAAGAGTGATGCCCAGGTACTTAAAGGAGTCCACCATGTCAAGGGAGGAGCCTCCATGCTACCTGATAGACAGCGATTAAGGGCAGGCTGTGAGCATGGCAACTAGTTTTTTTGGTGCTGAAGAGGACCTGTTGTGCAACAACCATGAATGGATGGTGGAAAAATGTTGAGCTTATTGTTGATGTCAGTGATAAACCAAAGGTGAGGAGATTATCAAGCAGCAGGGAGTGATCAACCAGGTCAAAAGATTTAGTTAAGTCTATGAATACCACTCCTGTAAGCATTACCCTGTCAATGGCAATTCTAATATCCTTTATCAGTTTTATGAGGGTTGTAGTGGTACTGTGGCCACTCCTAAAATCGTGTTGGCATGGGGTAAGCTGTTTGGTTTGTTGAAGAAAATTTGTGACCTGAAAGGCAACAATTTTCTCAAGGAGTTTGTTGAGGGTGAAAAGTATTGTGATGGGCTGATAATTAGTCATACATCTGGTGTCACCATTTTTTGTGTACAGAGACAATCTGTGCAGTCCTCCAGAGTGCAAGCAATGACCATGAGGTGAGAGACAAATTGAACAGTCTAGTGATGGGGGCCACTATGTGGGGGCAGCTAGTTTGAGAAACCTCAGGAGAAGCCCATCCAATCCAGCAGAACCATACTGTAGTTTTGGATGGATTTGAGAAACCGGAACACTTCTCACCTGATGACCAGCTTAAGGTCAAGGTGAGAGGAGCTTGGGACCCATGAATCCAAAGAAGAGGGTGAATCCTGATCAAATTGGAAGGAGAAATTGCAGAGATCCAAGAAATGGATATTTAGGGCATTAGCAATGGTAGTGAAGTTGTTGCAGTTGGTCCTGTCCAGGGTCATGTCAGTTATTGGTGAGTTATTACCCTACCCCATGCTAGATTTCATGTGGTTCCAAATATTGTGGGGATAATGTGTAGATGAGTGGAGGAGCTGTTTGTAATGGGTGCTTTTAGCTTTGTAGATGGCTTTCTTGCATTCCTTTTGCAGCTGTCTGTATGCAGTCCACACCATGCAGTGGGTGTGAACCTGGGTGCATTTACCAGTGGACCATGCTTTATTCCTCTTCTTCATTACTGCTACAAGCTGGCTGTTAATCTACCTGGTCATGGTGCCTCTGATGTGTCACTTTTTGAGGGGAACAATCTCATCTTGGAGATTAAAAAGGATGGTATGTAGGAAGTTGAAAGCTTCATCTATGTCAGAGGTCTGATAGATTGGGGACCAGTCAATGTGTTGGGCAGCTAAAGTCATGGATCCATAGCCAAGGTTAGAGAAGTCCTGGAACTGGATTTCCTTTTGAGGAAGTTTTTGAAAGCATACACTCCATGTAGAAAAGACGGGTGCATGGTCACTGATAGAGTCAGGCAGTGTTTCAGCGTAAGTGATCCTATCCTTCCTATTTGTGAGAATCCAGCCAATAAGTGATTGATGGCTATGGTTGGTTGCAACTCTGGTCAGACTTGTTACTATTTGAGAGAGATGTAGCTTCCCTAGGATTTCCTCCAGTTGACCGGTATTGTGCCCTAGCCAGTTTAGGCTAAAATCCCCAAAGACTAGTAGTTATGACTTACCCTTCAGTGATGCTAGGTTCTGTGTGACAGCCGTTAAACCATTAAGTCAATTCTTTGGAGGGTTGTAAACACAGAGGATGTTTTGTTTCTTAAAGTTTCCTAGAAGAAGTACAGCATGCAATAGTTCACAACCTTTACTAGGTGAGTCAGGTGTGGGGTGGATAGAGAGGTGCTCTTTACAATAGAGCACCATGCCTCCCACACATTTAGGTGTAGAGTGATCAGACCTCAAGAACTTGTACCCTCTTAGAGCACACAGGGAGTCAGGTAAGGTCAGTCTGAGCTAGGTCTCTGTAATGCCTAGTATGTCTTGGGAGTAATTGGAAACCTGAGCTTCCAACTTCAAAATTGGTGGTGAGGCTGTAAATATTCATATGTGCAATTTTAAGACCTTTTGGGAAGAACCATATGGGGGTATGTTGAGGGGAAGCTACAAATGGAAGACCTGGGTTTGATTCAACATCCCTGTCCCAAACAATAATTAGCAGGTAGAGCCAGATTTCCCTGTACCATTTGAGCTGGGAGTATCTCCGAGAAGTAAGCCATGGGGAATTGGAGAAATGGTACGATATGTGAGAAGGATTGATGAAGCACAGGTAAATATGGCTACACAGGAGGTTAGATTTCCCCAGCAGAAAGTTTGAGAAAGTGAAAGAGGTCTCCGCAGAGTATACTCGTGATGCACTGCAATTAAATGGAACATGTATGAACTCGAAAACATGATTACCATAAGAGACTGAATAATGTAGTTGATGGTTGGACTCAGCTATGGTCTGAACATTTCATTTATTGCATTAGTTCTTTGTGGATGCCCAAATAGTCCCACACTTAATGCCCCATGAACTGTAGTTTCCTGACAGGAACCCTTATCAACCACTTCAATCTAATTGGAAGCTCCTATGTGTCACCAAATTATTAGAGGTGGTGGATGGCAATTATACAAATGGCACCCAAAGACTTGCACATTTTTCTTTGAAACAAGACTTGTGGCACAAAACAGAGACCTTAGGGACTTGTATGACTGTCTGATTATCAAAGTTTTGTTGGATGCTATTGTGCTGCATACTAATACTGTTTACTGTGCTCCCAGATACGTTAAGGGACTTACATGTTTTCTGATGCAACTGGTCTGAAGTATGTTATAGTACTTCTGAGTTTCAGCAGACTAGCTGGCATCTTATGCAGGAACATCAGACAGTTCTCTCCCATGGCCACTCCACCTAGCTTAGAGACTGTTGAGACTGAGCCTTATGGAAGGCTGTGGGTGTGCCAACCAAAAAATGAATGGAACACCCTTACCACGGTTTTTAACTTAAATTTGAATGTATTAACATAATGACTGTAATAGGTCATAGGGGACAAGCTGAAGTACATTACAAAACATATATACAATGTTACAAAAAAAAATCAATCTTATAATAACATAAAAAATGCCTAACATATAAATAAGATCAAAAGTTGAGCTAAACCTCACAGGCATTTTGATTGGGGAGTGTTTAGTGGATCATTTCTGAGATTCCAGCTACAAACCTCCTCCCATGACTTTCCAACTGGTGACTCATCCTTAAAGGAGAAAAGATCCACCCTGGACCTACTGTTCGCATGAAGACAGACCATGAGACACATCAAAAGATCTCCCAATTGGGTGTGTCTTATGCTTTGTTCATGATAACACCATTTGTCCCTGTCTATCTGGGATGCCACTGACCCTCTGAGGGAGCCTTTGCCATTGATAAATTCCCGCAGTGCCACTAGCTGTACCTGAGCCTTTCTGGTCTCCTGTTCAGAGGGTCCTACATCCATCCTTTTGGTCATTCATCAGTGAAAGGATCAATAGGAGTACTGCAAAGGATAGGAATATTAATAGCCTTGATCTTGGGGCAGTCCTCCATACTGGCCACCATGGACCTGCCATCAGTCTTCACAACTCCCAGAGCCTCCATGGATGTGTAGGTAGATGGTGATGACACTGAGCAGGAATTGAGGAGCACAGCCCAAAGACTTGGCCTGACTGTAGTCATAGCTTACTGTGTAGAGGAATTTGCTGTCTTCAAAATCCTTGCTTCATTATCCTCTAACTCCAGTTGCCAGTTTTCATTTCAGGAGCAGTAGGCCCAGAAAAGCAGCCTGGTAAATGGATTCAAACCAAGTATAATTTGAAATAAATTTTGTAGTATACTGTATTTTGATGATGACGCTGGATTAGAACTTAGCCCGGGGTATGGACTATGTAGTTGAAGTGCTACACCAAAGGGTAGTGATTCCAGAGCATGACTGCTGACAGTCCTTCATCTAATATAACTGTGTATGAAACGTGAAATGTGAAAACTTTAACATGTACCCACAACTGGTTACAATTTTAGAATTAACTTGAACTTGAAGTCTCCATATAGTTCAGGCACTTGTCTGATAAACTCATATTACACTGATGGTCTCAGGTCAGGCTGCAGTTAGGAAACCCTGATGGGTAGTCTTCCACTCTCTTTAAGATTAGGTAATTCCAGGACTGATCAGCAAGTAGATGCAACAAAGGAAACATTGTCCTATCCAAGACACGTCACCCACACACAAAAGTCACTTTTCCATCAACAGATAAAGTTTATTTGATGTGTTGACTGGCCCTTGTAACCTGGTCCAATGTTTTGTCTCATTAGCTCCTTCAGCGAAAAAGGGCCTGAACAAAAATGAATTACGTAATTTTTGCAAATCCCATCAGTGCAGTATTACACAGTTTATTACACATTAATTTAATATTCTGCTTTTGGAAACATCAGTTATATTACCATCTGCATCATGTGATTCAAAAGAATTACTTTGCACAAATTCACTTATAATAACAACAGATCATTTATAAACTCTAACTGCTCCCATACTGCATGAGGGTTATGTTTACCAAACACTTCCATTATACCTTAGTTCCCTGCTGTGTTCATAAATACAGAGTTCATTTCCAATAATAGACCATTACAGTAATATATAGGAATTAGTCTGTTTTATTATGTTTAATAGTTGTACATTAGAGTAAATACTGAATCTAATAATATGTATGTTTATAAGGAGGTTTAATAGTACCTGTTTGTATAGGTCTGTGGATGTGAATCCTCTCTTTTTGTGAACTAGTAATCAGTACATAAACTTGCAATTTAAAGCAACAAACATGTAAGTATTTTTGCAGTGCTTGTCCTAAGCACCCTCCATTTGCATGCAATCTCCCAGCAATGGCTTCTCTTATGGTAAGCAGAGTGCTGTATGTAGTTCTAGTGGGTGGGAGGGGGATTACATGAGTAAAAACAGTGATGTACTAATCATTTTGGTGGCAACAATTGTATCCATGCCTTGTGCTGTTAATAGATATAAAAAATATATTAAAACATGTTTCTTTTTAGCATATTCTTTTAATTTTTTTATGTGTTTACCTTATTTGTGTTTAATGAATTCTTATGGATGCAAAGTAATAAACTGGAGAACATCTCATCATTTATGAGAATAAGATACAAATGTTTATTTAATTTTAGTTATTGAATACTTTCACAATGAGATTTCCTTATCATAGAAACCTAGAAATTGATGGCAGATAGGCTAGTGTTGTGCAAACTTTGACAAATTTTGCCAGACAAAATATTTCATGTAATTTTGCAATTTTGCAAAATTTTTCGCCCTGGCGAAATCTCATTTCACCTGGGATTTTGATTTTGCATAATATGCTTTGACTGAGCAATTTTGTCCATCCATGCTTACAATTTCCCCTTATGGTGAAAATTTCACTGGTGTAACTTCCGATTTCGCCAGGGAAATTATGTATCATAGGTGAACTGTGCAATGCATTGTGGGTATATAGGTCAAATGTCATGCAAGTTGTTTACAGCACAGTCTATTGACTGTTGAGTTGGACAGCAGTTTGTTGTGGTTAGTGGTGGGCGAAGTGATTCACGGAGCAAAGGTGGATTCACGGAGTGTTATAATGAGGAAAGAGAAGTCCATTGGAAACAATGACTTTGCGTTATTCCACCTCCCCAGACCACTACTCTGCCAAATGTAAGGTGAATTCCATTGCAGGCAGTGCACTTCACCTTGTTTTTGAGCTCCAAAGGTGAAGTTTGCAGTGATTCATGGGATTTCAGGTCATATGAGCTCTGTATTGATCTGCACAGCCTCAGTTCTGGGTAGCATGAGTAGGAAGGAGTAGGAGACAGTGTGCTGTGATAGCTGTCTGTGATAGGAATCTTGTAAAAGCTGTTCAAAAAGCATTATTGTGTTTTTTGTTTGGATCCAACTTTAGTTTATCGATTGTTGGAAACCCTCCTGTGCTGATATCATCAAGTGTTTTTGGTTTTGTGTGGATTTTGAATGTTAATTTACAACAGTGAGTGTGTGTGGTGAAAGACAGTGAAGGTGTGCTTTGAGGGAGGGGTGTATCTGTGGTGTAGGTAGATTTAAGTTGGAGTAATTGTGATTTCTTTGTTTTTTGGTTATATTTTTGTTATATAATGGACTGTGTTAATGCATACACAATAATATTGTCAGTAATAGTAGAAATTTTCTTGCTGTTTATTGTGTGGATGTGGTGCAGCAGTTCATAAGTTCAGGTTGTTTACATTACAAATTTACAATACGTAACTTGGCATAGTACTGAACTTTTGCATTTGCTACGCATTCCTCATTCAGCATTGTACACAAACTGTTTGTGTGTGAGTGTGTTTGCAGTGTTGCGTGTATCAAATAATACACCTTTTATTGTGCCACAGACTAGTATAATTGCAGGTGCAGCAGTGTGAACCTGCCATCCACTGCAGCTGCCTGATTTTGTACTGCGATCGTGATATCTGTTCTTAGTTTTGCTGCTTGTAGTGCTGTAAAAATCTGCACTGTCTGTATTCAGTGCTCCCCCCAACCCCACATTCAAAAGGTATTTTTTACCAGATTGGATTGTTTTTGTGACCTCATCAGCACTACTGGTTACTGAAGTTGTTTTAATTCCGTGATAGTCTCAGAGTAGTCTCTTATCTGTTGCTGAAGCCACAGTTGTTTATTTGGCTTCAAATCCAGCGTCCCTCCATTCAGAGAGTGAATGTATCAAAATCTGAATTTGGTTATAATATTGTGGTTGATCCCCCAAAATGTCTGCAAAGAGACATGCAAGCAAAGCTGTTTCTTGCCATGGCAATGATGGCAGTAAGATGGTCTGTGGGCATGGTAGTAGTACGCAGATGCAGAAGTGCATTGCTGATGTGAGTAAAGGTATTTCTCCTGCAATGATTTTTACAGCCCAATCAGTAGTTTCACTCATAGTTGGAGGAGATGATGTTTTCCCAGTCAGTGGTGTTAGTGTTAATGGTGTTAGTGGTGGTGGTGGAGGTAGAATTAGTATTGTTGCATCAAGTTCTAATTCTGACCAGTGTACCGTATCAAAAAATATTGAGTGTGAAGCAAGTGAGTGGCAGCATAGATGATGTCTTACTTCCCAGTTACATCCCAGTAACTGAACCTGAGGTTTCTGATAACCATGTCAACAATAGCATACGATGTGATATTCCATCCACCGTGGCACTTAACGACATGCATTTTCCATGCAGCGATTGACAGTGTGGTGAAAAAATATCAGGTGATGTTGGTGTAGATGCTGATGATGAATGTGATGATGATGATGTTGCTGTTGTTGCAACATGCAGTCCACATGCTAGCATCCAAGTAGAAGATGTCAATGTGTGTGACGTTGATGAATATGATGATGATGTAGTTGACCCCAGTTGGGAGCTGGAGAAAAAGAAATTCAAAGTGGCTGTGTCTGAGCCTCTTTGCAAAAACTTGAGATCTACCAGTTTTAGTTGATGATGATGACCCAGTAATCAATATGATAGGTAGTCATGGTGGTCAGTTGCAGTCCAGGTATGCAGTGCCCAAAACATCATGTGCCTCCCCCCACTTCAGTGCTTTAGTGCTTAAAATAACAGACTTAAATAAGCCACATCATGGACATGTTAAAAGCAGAGCATCACAATCCCTTGTTTGGGATTTTTTTGTTCAAGATGCAAATCATGATTCAGTTGCAATCTGCCAGGTTTGCCATGTGCATGTGAGTTGAGGTAAAAAGGGGACCCATCTGGGCACAGGAGGACAGCATACGCAACTTAAAAATAGGCACTTGGCAGTGTGGATCCAGCACAAGCTGGCAGCTAATACCACAGTAGGGCACTCACTCTCATCACCGGCAACCACAGCCAGCATGTTATCCCCTTCCATGACTGTTATGCCCAGTAGGAAATTAAACATGTGCAGTAGTGTGGTAATAAGAGCAGAGGATTACTACAGACATGATGAGGTGGAGGACCATAATGACTTTGATATGTTGTCCAGTGTTGGTGAGAGTAGCAGTTTTTGTGGTGGTGGTGGTGAATGCAGTATGTCTAGTGCAAGTGGTACATCAACCCCAATTGGCAAATCTGGCAAAATAACAGCATTTCTGGGTTTGTCATCATCACCTGTGCAACTGTCTTCATCAAATGTCCACACTCCAGCCCCTGCCAATGCCATTCATCACAGAGCACAACCATTTGTGATCAACACACCCCTTGTAAAACGTTTAAGTCAGCCCACATTACAGAGTGTTATTGAGCATAAGCTGAAATACCCACCGAATTATACAGTGTCATGTGAACTCAATGCTGCTGTAGTGGAAATGCTGGCAATTGATCTTTTGCCCTTCTCCTTTGTGGATAATTCTGGGTTGTGGAGGTTTGCTGCATTTGCCTGTCCAAAATGGAAAGTCCATCCAGGACATACTTTTTTACTCATGCTGTCCCCAGGTTGTTCCGCACTGTGTCTGACTCAGTAAGACATGCCCTTCAACATTCCTCCTTTCCATTCATCCATTTAAATATGGATATGTGGACAAGTGGCAAAACAGTGGGGAGTTCATATCTGTGTACACCTGCACGCTGGGCACAGGTGCCGGAGGTTGTTTGTGATGTTGGTAGTGTGAATAATCAGTGCAGTAAGGTGGATATTCGCGGTAGCAATCTTCCAGGAATCCGACAGCATGCAACGATTGCTATGCACAATGTGACCTGTTCACCCACTGGTGAGAACATGTTGGACATGGTACTGACTGAAATTGACAGATGGCTAAACCCTCTGTCCCTGAGAGTTGGGTTCATAGCAAGTGACAATGGGTCAAATGTGGTGAAATGCATCATGAATGGTGTATTTTTTCGTGTTCCATGCATGGCCCACTGTTTAAATCTTGTGGTTCAGGAGTTTCTGCAGCACCCTGATATAAAAGAAATGCTGACCGTTGCACAATGTATCTGCTCTCACTTTTTAAGATCTGGAAATGCCCATGACCAACTGTGGCAGTTGCAGATACAAAACAGCCTGCCTCAGCACAGCTTGAAGCTGGAAGTTGTCACGTAATGGAACTCCACTTTATACATGGCAGAGAGGTTGTATGAACAATGCAAAGCCATCTCAGAATATCTTGTTATGCACACTAGCCGGGACAGTTCTGGGGCCTCCATGTCTATGACGACTAAACAGTGGTGCTTCATGGACTCTGTAATAACAATTTTACGGCCTTTTGAACATGCCACACAGGCAGTGAGTGGTGAGTCTGCCTCCATTAGCCAATCAATTCCACTGCTGTGGGTGCTGAGGCAGACATTGGTGAATGTACAGCATAGCCTTGATGTTGCCAGAGATGGTGGTAGCAGTATGTTGTTGCAACACGTGCTGACAGTATTCGACCAGAATCATCACATTGTGAGCATTCAACGTAGTGACAGCTTTGCCATAACAACAATGCTGGACCCACGATACAAACATGGAATTGCATCAGTACTGGAGGGAGGGCCTGAACAGGTAAAAAATATCAGTGGTTAAGTGGTGCGCTTGGTTCATGGGGCACAGAAGTCACGTGCCAAGGCCAGCAAACCTCAGCAGCATAATCCGGCTGAAGGTGTACTTGGAGGACCATCAAGCATATCCTGCAAGGGGAAGGGGACTGGAGTGCTAGGTGGTCTGTCATCCAAAGTGACTGGCGTCAATCCACTTTGGGAGGCTTTGTCCCAACTGGGTATTTGTGAAATAAATGATTCGGGAGAACAGGATGATGCATCAACAACTGGACTTAGTGTGGCACAGAGAATGGTTGAGTCATATTTGTCTGAAAACAGGCATCTGACAATAACTGAAGATCCTCTTTTGTACTGGAGTGGAAAGGTCAGTGAATGGCCAGAGCTGAGTGAAGTGGCACTGAAGTACCTCACATGCCCACCCTCCAGTGTAAGTATCGAGAGGGTGGAAGGGAGGGCCAGCTGCAGAATAAGGGGTGCTAGCTGCACATTCAAGAAGACTTGATAGACCTCTAGGCCTTTATCTGCTGGCAAATTTTTTATGTTCGTATTCTGCTCAGCAGGTGCAATAGTCAGGGATTGTCAGACAAACCTGTCTCCTGCAAATGTTAGTTTGCTAACATTCATTAAAATGAATGAGAGGCACATACCAGAACAGACTGCAACCCCTGGCCTAGTCATGGTGGTCTTGCTGATGTGGAAATGGAGCATCCTGGTGGCACTGGCAGTAGCTGCCTGAAATGGCCCACCACCGACGTAGATGATGACACAATGGAGAAAGAATTTCCCAGTGGTCAGACTTCCAACATCGATGACTGTGAGGGCAGCTTTCTTTATGAGGATGATGATGTGATTAATGTTGGCAGGTTTTAACTGAATTTTTCAAAGGCAGTGTGCCCCTTCAGATCACCACCACCGGGAATGATGTTAGCCACTGCCACCACTGAGCCTGAGTCTGTCCACCCCCCGGAGCACCACCACTGGGAATGATGTTAGCTACTGCCACCACTGAGCCTGAGTCTGTCCACACCCAGGACCACCACCACTGGGAATTATGTTAGCCACTGCCACCACTGAGCCTGAGTCTGTCCAGATCACCACATTCATCAGCCACAGACACAAAGCTTCTTAATATTTAAACCATAAAGTGAGTATGTGTACTCATGTTTGTTATGCTGCTTCACTTCCTTTAGTTGTATGTTTTGTTTTCTGTAGCTTTTCAGAGCCGCAATGGTAAAACACATATGATACACTTATTTTGTTTCTTTTACAGGGTAACAAAAAAATGCTCCATCACTAAAACTCGTTGGGAATGGTACTTTAGCTGTACCGTACAGAGAGAGAGAGAGCAATGTAATATCCATGTGATATCCATTCTGGTAAGTATGAAGATTTAATTTCATCCATTTCATTGTTTTGGAAACAGTGCAGCAAATATTGCACACAGGTTGTGTTAGTTGACAAGATGTGGGTTTGAAATGTAACTTGACTTTAGATTGAGATTTGAGAACCAGGGAGGGACGCATAACAATTAAGTTGTAAGAAGTCATTCATTTCTTTTTTTAGGAAACTTCCAGATGCTTTGTTGTTCTGTCAAAGTGGCCTTATCCAAAAAAGTTCTTCAACATCAGGCACCCCCCTCCCCCGAGCTTGGGCACACATGCAACGCAAAAGCCATTTCATTAGATGACCATGAACATCCTAACAACCGGACTCCAGAAGGACGCTGATGAAATCTGTGAAGAAGCTACTAAACAAGAAACCATTAGAGACAAACCTGCAAATATGATTCCCCTCACCCCCCCCAAAAAGAAATACTTACCTTCATGTGCTTGAGAGTTATCCATTTCCAATTTCAGTGCAAAAAATTCTCATTGAGCACTGGAATTTGCACACCAACAGTTTATGTGTGAACTGTGATGCAGAACAATACCATGAGTACATGTTCATGTCAACCCCTCCTCAACTACAAAATACACAATTATATATATATATATATATATACTCACCAAGGCTACTATTAGTGTACAGTCAAAAAGCGCCCTTCAATCCAGTTGAGATGATCACATTGCATTTGCTCGAATCACACATGCTGAACCACCACAGGGCAGAGTGGCAGGCTGCCATGGAAGGGGCCAGATATCCACCTGCTGTCCCTTCTGTGGCAGTGGCCGAGGGTGCTGCTGGGATGGGAGTTGTGCCTCATCACCACCGCAGCAGGAGGAGGGCCAGTACAGCAGCTGCTCCATCACTACCACCATCGCCACCACAGCCACCAGCACCACCCTCTCCACCACCACCTGCACTACCTGGATTCCTTGCAGCAGTGGACCCCGGCAAAGTCCCTGCAACACAGTCTGACATTGCCCTGGTGTGGGCAGGTCTTGTAGAAAACAATGAGCAGTTCAGTGCTTTAGCAGGTAAACAGAATAGAACATCATCAGCAAATATTTTCAATGCTGCACCTGCTGCTTGACCACCACGGCATCCCACAGCCACAGTAATTTAGGGGATTATTTTCTGCCCCCCACCCCACCCCACTACTGTGTTGTACTGTTTTTGTGTGTTTTCTCTTTGTTGTTGTTTAATCATACACATTTTCCCTTCCAAGGGAATCTTTCTTGCACCACATTGCAATACATTTGTGTGAAAACCGCACGTAATTTCATTAGTGTGTCACGTGATGGAGGAATTCCCATTCTGAAAATCTGCCCACATTCTGCCTCCCTTCTCAGTAATGTTAGGATGTGATGGCAGGGAGAGCGCATGTGCGTGCTCTTTACAGTGAATATCTGATTGTCCGGCAGCTTTCCGAATTTTTTTTATGTTATAATGGTCAGTTTGTGGTGTAACGTGTGGGCACGTTGCCAGTAAGAAGAGCCTTGTTAGTGGAAACATTCCCACATTTGACCACAAAGTCAACCTTATAACATAAGGAAACATTGGGATAGCTGCCAGACGTTCACTATAGTGGAGCATTCACCTGCGCTCCCACCTGGCATCACGTCCTAACGTTGCTGAGAAAGGGGGGCAGAACGTGGGTGGCTTTTCTGACCGGCAATCCCTCCATCACATGACACACTGTAATGAAATTATGGACGGTTTTCACAGAAATATATTGCACTCTGTGGAGCAAGAAATATTCCAGTGGGAGTAATGCCCCCACATATTAGTTTATGTGCATCACCATAACTATGTAATGTGGTGAATCTCTGTAAAGCAGCAGCGCAACAATTTGTTGAGAACTCTGACCTATATTTTTAATACTGTGTTACAACTTCCTTTACTTACATCCTAACTGACTGGAATGATACGTGAATTTGCAGTAGCTGAGTCTGCTGTACTACCTTTTTTCATGTATGAAATAATGAAAGCAGCATTCCTTTTAAATTGGTGCTGACCAGGTCTTTGTCATTGTTTTCCTTTGCTTTTCTCCATCACATCAATTAGTTGTTATATATCACTTCTGTTGTTAATTAACAGTTTTGCAGCAGGCAGTGTTTTATGACACCACTGAACAATAGTTATTGAAAAGCAGCTGCAAATAAATACAAACCTGGTCCGAACAATATTGGAAGGCGTGCACATTTTTTTTTCATACATGAAAAATAGTAGTCAAGTAAGTAAAGCAGACATAAATTGTGAAAAGAAGCATATCATTCAAGTTACGACTCAGATGTAACTAGTGGTGGCTGTTGCATTGTAAAGTAGCATAAAAAAGTACAGTTCAAAACTGTCAGAACATTCTTGCAATACTGCTTCAATTGTAAAAATGTCAGTGTGAATCATGAGCTCCCAGCAACAATCACAGAACACACAAAAGTGGCAAAGAGTCCCCAGATTTTTTTCTGCAGGCCCAAAATGCATCCTGCTTGTGCGCAGAAAATTGACAAGTGGTAATACAGTGGAATGAGAGTGTTTCAGCACATACAAAGTCCCCCAGAATTAATGGCACACTCAGTCATGCACACAAAAGTGGCACCGAGTCCCAGATTTTTTCTGCTGGCCCAAAATGCATCCTGCTCATGTGCAGAAAATTGACAAGTGTTAACACAGTGGAATGTAAGTGTTTTAGCACATACAAAGTCCCATAGAATTAATGGCACACTCGGTCATGCATGCAGTGGTGGCACAGAGTCCCAGATTTTTTCTATAGGCCCAAAATAGAAACATAGAAACATAGAATTTGATGGCAGATAAGGACCACTTGGCCCACCCAGTCTGCCCATTTCCCTACCTAATGGATAAGCTGCAGATCCTAGTTAACCCGCAGCCTACTTCTTCCTGCCCCCAACCCCTAGAATTGCCTTATGACTGTCCCATGCATGCTTGAATTCCACCACTGTTTTTGACTCCACAACCTCCTCTGGAAGGCCATTCCATGCAGCCACAACCCTCTCTGTGAAAAAATACTTCCTTAAATTACCTCTGAGCCGCCCCCCTCTATCTTCAAATTGTGCCCCCTTGTTCTTGCACACCTCTTTTTTTGAAAGATGCTGCCCTCTTGGACTTTGTTGATTCCCTTGAGGTACTTGAAAGTTTCTATCATGTCCCTCCCTCCTTTCCTCAAGGCTATACATATTAAGCTCCTTAAGTCTCTCTTCATATGTCTTCCGGTGCAGACCCTGCACCATTTTAGTTGCCCTCCTCTGGACAGCTTCCATCCTGTCTATGTCTTTGCAGAGATTGGGTCTCCAGAACTGCACACAGTACTCCAGATGGGGTCTCACCAGCTGTCTGTACAGAGGGATAATAACTTCCTGTTTTCTACTGGTGATGCCTCTCCCTATGCATCCCAGTAACCCCCAGCCCTCCTTGCTGCCCTCTCCCATTGCTTGCCCACCTTTAGGTCATCTGATATGACTACCCCCAGGTCCCTTTCCATTTTTGTTGTTGTTAGTATCCACTCCCCATTGTGTACTCTTCCCCTGGGTTTTTGTTTCCCAGGTGCATTACCTTGCAATTCTTAGCATTGAATCTTGTGTGCAGAAAATTGACAAGTGGTAACACAGTGGAATCAGAGTGTTTCAGCACATAGCCCAGTATAAAATGATGACTGTGAGCATTGTGTTGCTGGGGTGGTCTCCCAGCATGACACCTGGAAGTCTGTTTTGTGGGGCAGTGGAGCCAACAGGGATTGGGCACTCCTGTCAGCCATACAGGGTGCTGGGGTGTGGGGGAGCACATGAGCATGCTGGGATGGGGTCCCAGCGTGCTACTTGGGTGTTTGTTGGGGGGTCCAAGAAAAAAATGGAGCTGTCTATGACAGCTGTTCAGATGCAGTGCTGAAATGTAGGCACATTGCATACTGCTGATGGCAGTATGCGAATTGCCTGCCGACGGCAGTATACAAATTACCTACCCATTACCACCACTCATTGTAGTGCTCTTTTGCTTTGAACTGTATGCCACTGCATCTGAACTGCTGTCATAGACAGCTCGGACATTTATTGGTGGGGTGAGGCTGTGCCTGTAAGAAGGAGCAGGGCATTGGAGGCGAGGTGGCATACCTATGAAAATTCGTATGGTGGCACTATATTTCTTGCACATGCATGCAAGCAAACATAAAAGCTACATATTATTAAAGTAGTTGCCTAGAGATTGTTGAGCCCATCCATATTGTCATAGGCGCCTATGTTTGTCAATGTTATATGGTTGTCTCTGCCCTTATATAACAAAATATGGTAGTAGTAAGTACTAACACATTACAGTACTTCAGTTATCCAGACACAGGTGCTCTGCATTTAAAGTAGGTCACCTGTGCCCTTTTTCCCTGTGTTGTTTTAATTCCTGTTTTGGGAAAGAAAAAAAAGTTACATTTTTGTTTTTACTAGAATAGGCTACCATATACGGTATTAGTTGTACAGAGTGCTGCTACCTGTCCTGATTGTGTTTGGACTTGAAAGGAAGCCAGTACTGCAGGTGTGAAGTGTTATTCACACAGTTACTAATACATCCTGTAGAGGAAAATGTTATAACAGACCTAATGCTGCACAATGTAACTGTATAGAAAGCACCACAAAATGGCTGCAGAACTGAAACAATCTTCATGAAATGGTGGATAGTGTAAAATTCCATTGCAAGCATGTCCTTGGTGGATGGTGGAAAATTCCATAGCAGGCATGTCCTTGTAGTAATGTATGCATGCCTTATAGATGATGTGGCTAAAGTAAGTTAGCATAATAATTAGCATAACCAGTCAGTAAGTGACAGCAGTATTGTATTTAACATAGTATTAGCATAACCAATCAGCAACTAACAGCAGTATTGTATGAAGTTTACTGTCCAATGAAATTGTGCCATGACACTGTTATGTGACAAGGCAAGTGTATAAGAGAAGGAGGCTTACTATTGTAATCGGAGCTATGCAGTAACAACATGGGGAGCTGGCTCTCCATATGCATACGTGAATAAATGGTTTGAACTCTGCACAAGACTGTTTCTTTGTCTCTGTATAACAAGTAGGAAATTTCCACGACAATCTTGAAGTAGTCGGCAGGATCTGCACGGCTCTGTTTGGTGGCGTCTTCGCTGGAATAAGACCTGAATTATGCTGGCGGATGTCCAGAGGACATTGCAGGGAGACCACCTCACAAAGACGAGGCAAGGACCTGCTTTGGTGTTCAGGCGAGGACGCACCAACCAGAACGGCGCAGATCGACAAAAAAGTAAGAAAGTTCTTGTGTTGACTCCAAACTGAGTAAAAGTATTTTAAAGTAGCATAAAAGTAAAGTGGCAAAACAGTGATGTAAAACTCTAGAGATTTAGGCTGTTAAAACAAAAGTAACCTCAGACAAGTTTGAGTCCTTTTAGTAAAAGTGGTCAGAAGGCTTGAGTTGCCAGGGCAAAAGTAACTGAAACATAGGTTTGAGCTTTTGTAGCAAAAGTAGTCCAGGACCCGAACTGTTGGGACAAAAGTAACTAAAAGGGGGTTTGAGTTTTAACTGTGATGCTAACCAGCGAACAGAGCTAAGCAAGAAGGGTGTAAAGTGTAATACATAAACTAAACACAGGACAGTGACATGGGGGTGAAACAAAGCAAGGGAAAGTTGCCTGATCCCCTGCGTGGACCAGTAAAATGTATGGCTGATAAATATGGGAACAACTCAATTAGTGAGGTCCTGGAATGGAACCTGAGAACAGACGGATTATTTCCCCTAACAGGAACATTTAGCCTGGATGTCTTACAAGAAGCAAGGAGCATTCTAGAAAAGGTAGAAAGCAAACAAAAGAAAGTAGTAATAGATTGGACAAAGTTCAATAGATGGGAAAGAGAAGCAGAAAGTAGTCATGAAAGGTCAGTGAAGGGCATAATGGTGAAACAAGAAACAGAGGAGGAGGAAAGGAAAAGAAAGCCGAGAAAGCATGATACGCCACCCCCGTATCGGCCCCCGTTTGCTGCCCCGGCACCGGCTCTCCCACCCTCTGCTCCACCGTTGGAAGGGGCTGTGGGAAGGGGGCCGCAGGTCCAGGACAAATTTGAAGATGCTGTGGAAGCAGTGGCATGAATGGAGCCCGATACGATTAGCGGGGAATTAGTACCACATAGTAGGCAACCCAAATTCTATTTCCCCCCAAGAAGTCCCGTGGTGACTAGATCGACAGAAGGGAGGGAGGACCCTGCAATTAACATGCCACTAGTATATTACCCCAACCCTAACACAGCTGATGTATCCAACCCCCGGATAGGAGTAGAGAGACCTTGGAGCCCTGACGAACTGACTGACGCAGTTAAGGGTATACCGCCCCCTGGGAAAGATGTAGATGCATACATAGAGTAGATGCAAGCCCTATTTGCAATGTATGACCTGTCCACTTGAGAAATGACTGAGTGTTTCAGAAGAACTTTAAAATTCCAGTGGAATGAGTGCAAGGGAAATTGGAATATGGATGCTGCAAGAGACGATAGAGCAAACCAACTGCAAGCAGTTTGGACGGCAGTGCAGACTAAGTTTAAGAAAACTACTGATTGGCCCCGCATCCATGCTACAAAGCAGAAAACAGGCAAGACAGTGCAGGAATATAGAGAGAGACTGGAAACCATATTTAAACAGCACTCGGGGGTAAAGCCTGGTGATACAGCGTATGGAAATTTGTTGGGGCATGCCTTTTGTAGTGGACTTTTGCCTGAGATAAAAAAAGGAGTTACAACTGCTTGTATTGGATGGGAGACAAAATCATTAGCTGAGATTTTGCCGTATGGTGAACACTCTGAGAGACAACAGAGGGGAAACGAAGAAAAAGATCAGAAGAAACTAGTAAAGGCACAGCTAATGTACTATGAAGGAGGTAGGGGCAGGGGAAGAGGCAGAGGGAGAGGGCGAGGAAGAGACAGTCCCCAGGCACAGCGAGGGAGGGGTGATCATAGCCAGTACCACTGCTACCACTGTAACCAAATGGGCCACATTGCCAGAAACTGTACCCAGGAAGGGGGAGCCACCCAGTATGAACTACCCCCTCCCACTGCCGACTTTTCTGTGCACAACCCTTTGTATGAAATGCAACCGTCAAAGTACAATCACTAGGAAATAGCGGGACAACATCAAGCAATGCTCTCCCTCACCCCTGACCCCATTAAAATACCAAAATTGACACTAACTGTTGACAACAAGAATGTTTCCTTTTTGGTAGACACTGGTGCATCATTGTCTGTGATACAAACCTGTGAACTGTACCTGCGTCCCAATGACACTGTGGTGGAAACTGTGGGTGCCTCAGCCATACCTATGTATGAGCATCTGACCCAGCCCCTGACTGTGCAGTGTAGCAAGCTGACGATAAGACATGAATTCTTGTATAGTGAGACTTGCCCTGTAAACTTACTAGGTAGAGACTTATTGGCTAAGCTAAACATGACTATAAGTATAAGTAGTGAGGGACTCTCTGTGACCTCGGCCAGAGCTGGTATTTTTCCCTTGACAATGACTGCAAGTGACTGGCTGTACTGTTGGAAGCTTATAGGTGAGGAGCAAGTGGGCTCATTGATAGAACGGGCTGCTGAATTGACAGAGGGTGCTCAGGAACTACAGTACTATCTGCACTGTACTGCTCACTATGCAAAAGGTGAGAGGGATTTTGGGTACGAGGCAAGTAGATGGAGTACTCAGCCAATGCTAGATGAGTTACAAGTAAAAGATCTATACATAGCACATGACCGCTGGGCTGCAACTGTAGAACTTAATGCTGAGCAACAACAAGCCTATGTAGTGGAAGGGGCAGCCCCACACATCTCACTTGCAAAGGGAAAAGGGGTACAGTGGAAGGATTTGGAAGTGGTGGCGACATGAAAAACCCAGTTTAATTAGGAGCAAGAAGGTGACAGATGGGTGTTGCCATCGACGGGGTGTTATAAGCATGTTCTATGTGAGCAAGTGTCAGTGCAACTAGAAATAAAGGCAATCGGATGGATTACAAGGGAAAAAGAAAGTAAACTAAATGATAGGTTACCCCCTTGGCTAGATGAGCTGCCAGATAGTCTATGGGCCACTTCCAAGACTGATGTAGGATGGAGTCCACTCAGAAGAAAGGAGAGTTACTAGTGGGGTATCGCAGGGTTCAGTATTAGGACCAGTCCTCTTCAATGTCTTTATAAGAGACATTGCGGAAGGACTGGAAGGAAAAGTATGTCTCTTTGCAGATGACACTAAGATCTGCAACAGAGTTGATGCACAGAGTGGGGTGGAAAGGATGAGAAGGGACTTGGCAAGGTTAGAGGAATGGTCAAATGTATGGCAGCTTAGATTCAATGCAAAGAAGTGCAGGTAATGCACCTGGGAAACAAAACCCAGGGAAGAGTACACAATGGGGGTGAGATATAACAACAACAAAATGGAAAGGGACCTGGGGTAGTCATATCAGATGACCTAAAGGTGGGCAAGCAATGTGAGAGTGCAGCAAGGAGGGTTGGGGGTTACTGGGATGCATAGGAGAGGCATCACCAGTAGAAAACAGGAAGTTATTATCCTCTGTACAGACAGCTGGTGAGACCCCATCTGGAGTACTGTGTGCAGTTCTGGAGACCCAATCTCTGCAAAGACATAGACAGGATGGAAGCTGTCCAGAGGAGGGCAACTAAAATGGTGCAGGGTCTGCACTGGAAGACATATGAAGAGAGACTTAAGGAGCTTAATAGGTATAGCCTCGAGGAAAGGAGGGAGAGGGGGGACATGATAGAAACTTTCAAGTACCTCAAGGGAATCAACAAAGTCCAAGAGGGTAGCATCTTTCAAAAAAAGAGGTGTGCAAGAACAAGAGGGCACAATTTGAAGATGGGGGTGGCTCAGAGGTAATTTAAGGAAGTATTTTTTCACAGAGAGGGTTGTGGATGCATGGAACGGCCTTCTGGAGGAGGTTGTGGAGTCAAAATCAGTGGTGGAATTCAAGCATGCATGGGACAGTCATAAGGCAATTCTAGGGGGTGGGGTAAGAAGAAGTAGGCTGCTGGTTAACTAGGATCTGCAGCTTATCCATTAGGTAGGGAAATGGGCAGACTGGGTGGGCCAAGCTGTCCTTATCTGCCGTCAAATTCTGTTTATATGTTTCTAATAAAAAATGCACAACCTTTATCAGTCACACCAAAGTCCTCCTATAGGCCCCACAAACACCAGTACCCACTTGGAAGGGAAGCAGAAGAGGGAATTGCAACTGTGCATGCAGCATTGGTAGAGAGGGGGGTTATCGTACCATTTCCCAGTGCTACGGTAAACACTCCTATTCTACCGGTGAAAAAGCCAGATGGCACCTACCGGCTTGTGCAAGATCTGCGACTGGTAAATGCTGCTGTACATGCCAGAACGCCTGTGGTCCTGAACCCTGTCACTGTTCTGTCTCAGGTACCTACAAATAGTTGTTTCTTTACAGTTATAGATTTAGCAAATACCTTTTTCAGCATTCTCGTGGAGCCCGAGAGCCAAGAGTGGTTTGCGTTTACATACAGAAGGAAAAAGTGGACATGGACTCGGATGCCCCAGGGGTATGTTGAATCACCAGCTGTGTTCTCAGCCCTACTGAGTGACAATTTGTCTGCCTTTGTGCCCCCCGGTGGGAGTGTGTTGATACAATACGTTGATGATCTGCTACTTGCCTCCCCCTCGTGGGAAGCATGTGATCAGGACTCAAAGGCGCTGTTACTCTTTTTGTCCAAAAACGGGCACAAGAAATCAAAAAGTAAACTACAGCTGTGCACAGAACAAGTAAAGTACTTAGGTCATACACTGTCGGCGCAAAGGCGGGCCCTAGCCCCAGAACAAATTGAAGCCATTACCAAATTGCCCCGTCCGATAACAAAACAACAAATAATGCCCTTTTTGGGCATGGCGGGCTACTGCAGAGCCTGGCTGAAGGATTATGCCTTCTTGGCACAGCCCTTGCAAGATGCCATCCACTGCAAGGGTATGCAAATGAAAGATGAGGTCAGGTGGACAAACAAATTAACAGAAAACTTCACACAATTAAAATTGGCTTTAGCATCAGCACCTTGTCTAGGGCAGCCTAACTTTAACAAGCCATTTGACCTCTATGTGGATGGAAGGCATGGGTTTATGTCTGCTGTACTAACACAATTGCATGGGGATGCAAGAAGGCCGGTGGCTTACTACTCTAAGCATTTAGACTCAGTAATCAGAGGAATGGTGTCATGTCTACAGTCTGTTGCTGCTTCTACCGAGGCGGTGCTGGCCTGTTCTGATTTGGTGGGGTTCTCCCCTCTAGTTGTACATGTGCCACATGCAGTACACCCAATTATACTGCAGGCCCGCAACGCCCATCTAACTTCTGCTCGCTTACTGCAATATCAGAATGTGTTACTAACCATGTCAAATGTTACCCTTAAGCGCTGTACTACCTTAAACCCGGCTACCCTCCTCCCTACTCCGGAGGACGGTGACGTACATGACTGTGGAGAAGTAATTGACTAGGACTGCAGACCTCGACCTGATTTGACTGATGTACTGCTGACTAATGCAGACCTGGAACTGTTTGTGGACAGCTCAGCTCAACGAGATGGGCAAGGTCATCCAATCGTGGGATACGCTGTATGCACTGACAGCACTACTCTAGAGATCCATAAGCTGCCATCCCACTTGTCAGCCCAGGCCGCTGAGCTATTGGCATTAACCAGGGCCTGTGGTTTAGCAAAAAACCAAACCGTTAACATTTACACGGACAGCAGGTATGCCTTTGGAGTAGTGCATGATTTTGGAACACTATGGAAAAACAGGGGGTTCCTGACTTTGTCAGGAAAACCCATTGCGCATGCGAAACTAGTAGAAAACCAGTTGACAGTCATTCAAATGCCTAGGGCTGTCGCAGTCGTGAAATGCCAAGTGCACACATCTGCTTCTGACATTGTATCAAAAGGAAACGCCCGAGCTGATGCAGCTGCGAAAAGAGCAGCTCTCCTTGATGTTGTCCCACTACCGTTAATGCTCTCTCAAGAAGTAAAACCAGTAAATCTTTTTTCTGCCAGTGATGTAGCTGAAATACAATGATCTGCTGATAAAAAGGAGAAAAAGAACTGGCAAACATGTTGCACCTATGACGCCACCGCAAAGCTATGGGTGGCGCCCAATGGCAGACTTTGTCTGCCAGCAGTCACGTTTCCCTTTTTGGCCAATTTGACTCATGGAGCCGACCATGTGTCAAAAGGGGGGATGGTGGCTTTTGTAAATAATATTGGTATGTTGTAGGTTTCTCTTCGTATGCTGAAAACTTTTGTAAAAAATGTATTATATGTGTGCAAAATAATATCGGCAGAGGACTCCAAGTAACCCCCTCTGCCCATCCTTCTCCTACAGGACCTTTTGAACACATAATGATGGACTTTATTGAACTAAGCCCTTATGAGGGCTACAGGTATTGTTTGGTAATAGTGGATATGTTCTCTAAGTGGGTAGAGGCCTTCCCTGCTTGAAGAAGCACTGCTTGTGTGGTGGCAAAGGCCCTATTGAGGGGTATTATACCCAGTTGGGGCCTACCCTCGCGTATATCTAGTGACAATGTTACTCATTTTGCAAATGAAGTTATCAGGTTCCTATATGAGGTTTTGAAAATTGATTTAAGAGCTCACTGGGCCTACCATCCACAGTCTGGAGGGGCTGTGGAAAGGGCAAACCAAACCTTAAAGGTAAAGTTAACCAAACTGATGGCAGAAACAGGACTTAATTGGGTGAAGGCCCTGCCTTTGGCCTTAATGAGTATGAGAGGTAGACCAACGTGGATGGGTCTGTCACCACATGAGATTCTGATGGGTAGGCCTCTGAGAATGACTAATGCACCTTTTCCCCAAAGCAGGTTAACGTTGCACAGTATAGATAATGAAATGATTGCCTATTGTTTATCCCTTAATGCTGTGTTGAGATCTTTTTACCCTAGAGTAAAGGCAGCCTTGCCTGTGCCAAATCCGCCATAGGACTGCACTTGCGGCCTGTACCCTTGGTCTGGTATGACACATATTTACTCTTATTTGCTATGGCACATGCAAAGGATAGTGAAGGTAATTGGTCCACAAGCTTGTTAAATAAGGGCAAAGTTACTGTATTTCAAGGACACCACTTCGCCACCTGGTATAAGCCCCCAAAAAAGGGAACTCCCTTAAGACCCTTGTACCTAGATCACAGACCAAAAACCCCAGGCCCCCCTATTGTGTGTGTAGGAGTTGTACACAGACAGGAGCAAATATACAAGTGGGGGTGTCTAGCTGTTCTAATAATTATTATGCAGGACAAAATTATTCTTATACCTATAATACGTCCAACGGTAACATGACAACATGGTATGGTGAGGGTATATATTTTCCAGCTGAGCTTAAAGAGGAAAAAGTTTGGTACCTTGTCCGGCCTGTACTGGGTTATGTGGGTAAAGGCGTATGTGTTTTACCAACAGGATGGATTGGGTGCTGTTACTAGCTACACCACACCCATCCGTATAAGTGTATGTCCCCTCAAAATGATAATAATACGCATTACAGGGTGATGACTCAGCCGCGGCGCCGCCGAAAGCGTGCCATAGGTGCGGGAGGTTCTGAAGTACCTAGTGACAAGAGAAGAGTGCCAGTGGGTGAGAAGTTAGCTGCAGGATTTTTCCCATTCTGGGGGGTACTACAAAGCAAGCAATATATTGAGCAACTAAGCTACGAACTTGAAACCCTGGTAAAAGAAACCAATGAAAGCCTAACCCTTTTGAGTGCCGAAACAAAAGCATTAAGAATAGTAGCATTACAAAATTGAGCCGCTCTTGATTATGTATTAGCAGCCCAGGGCAGGGTATGTGCAATAATTGGAGAAAAGTGTTGTACCTATGTACCAAATGTGGCTGATAATATGACAGAAGTTTTGCACAAAATACAGCAACTACAGAATAAAATTGTAAGTGAAAATAAGTCTGAGGGTGACTGGAATCCATGGGGATGGATTACAAATTTATTTGGACAATGGGGATCGACAATCATGACATATGTTGCTGCTGGCATTATAAGCTTATTATGTATATGGCTCGTTGTACTTTGTGTAAAGCTGATGCTTACAAAAATATGTAACACAGCCTGTATCCCGCCTACACCAACTGTACAAGCACCTGTGCTACATAATTATGAAATAATAAAACAGAATGCACAAGAATTGCCTTATTATAACTGTGAAATCGATTTGTAAAAGTTGATACAGAGTATCAAAAGGGGGGAGTGTAGAGGAAAATTTTATAACAGACCTAATGCTGCACAATGTAACTGTATAGAAAGCACCACAAAATGGCTGCAGAATTGAAACAATCTTCATGAAATGGTGGATAGTGGAAAATTCCATTGCAAGCATGTCCTTGGTGGATGGTGGAAAATTCCATAGCAGGCATGTCCTTGTAGTAATGTATGCATGCCTTATAGATGATGTGGCTAAAGTAAATTAGCATAATAATTAGCATAACCAGTCAGTAAGTGACAGCAGTATTGTATTTAACATAGTATTAGCATAACCAATCAGCAACTAGCAGCAGTATTGTATGAAGTTTACTGTCCAATGAAATTGTGCCATGACACTGTTATGTGACTAGGCAAGTGTATAAGAGAAGGAGGCTTACTATTGTAATCGGAGCTATGCAATAACAACATGGGGAGCTGGCTCTCCGTATGCATACATGAATAAATGGTTTGAACTCTGCACAAGACTGTTTCTTTGTCTCTGTATAACAAGTAGGAAATTTCCATGACAATCCTTTCTTGATATACTCCCAGAGAATGGCAAAGCTTTGAAGCAGCATATAAAAATGCCTGCTAAGAGGTGGTCCAGTACAGGAAAACTTACCAGGGTGGGGGATGAGGCAGCTAAGAAGTCTGTTGAGGAGAGTACAACTTCTGTTTTAGTTCCCCAAAGCACACGTATGCCTGCATCAGTGTCTTCTGTAGGCTCTGGTGGTGCTGCAGCAGGTACCAGCAAAGGAGTTGTTCAAGAAGTACTGGCATTTCTGCATCTCAGTTTTTATGGCCAGAACTGTTGCATCGATGCTGGTTGTGGATGATAGTAAGAAGAAGGGAGACACTGACACCAGCACAGGAACAGTGGTCCAGGAGGAGGGTGATAGGTTTGTCAGTGTGACTGTCGCAGGGCCTGTTCCTGCTGGAGTTGGTGGTGATGATAGTGTTTAGACGGAGTCTGATAATCCTGAAGATATTGGTAGTCAACCCCCTGAGGAGATGGTTGTAGAGAAAGAAAAGGGTGTTGTGCAAGAAGACAATGATAGGGAGGAGGAGGAGGAGGAGGAGGAGGGCAAGGACTAGGACATCATCAGCATCAGTGCTGATGATGATGACTGGGTTGATCCCTCATGGGAGCCTGAGTTTAAAAAGGTCAAGGGTGATGTAGGCCAAGTCCATTTACATGCACAGCCCATGGTTCAGGCTGTCACCAAGCCTATCAGCAATCCTCCAAGCACCCCTCCCAAAAGTAATCTTATGGAAATGATGAAAGCAACCCAAAAAGCAAAAACTTCCACACCTGTTTCTCAGCTCTCCCAGTCCCACCAGCAGCATGTTAAGTCCAGAGGTCAAAAGTCCCTAGTTTGGGACTTTTATGTGCTTGATCCAGCGATGAGACCATAGCAATATGCCAGCTGTGTCAAGCATGTGTTTTAGTAAGGGAAAAAGGGGAAGCCACATAGGCACCGTCGGCCAACATGCCCACCTGAAAAGCAAGCACCTGCTGCGATGGCAGTAACACCAGAAGGATGCCAGAGCTGTTGATGGAATCTCCCTCAGCAAGTTAAATGTAATTGAGAATAGTTCATACAGCAGGAGGAGGGAGGGCAGAGTGGGTCGGTAGAGGAAGAGGATGAGCAATCCTTTGGTCTCTCAAGTAATGGGTATAGCAGTGAAGCACCATTCCCAGTCCCTTGACTCAAAAAAGTGCACCGCCACTCTCAAAATCAACCAACATAACTGGTTTCATGTGGTCTGCACAGCTCCAACAGTCAACTGTTACCCCAAAAAGAACAACAATGGTGAAACACAGAAACATAGAATTTGATGGCAGATAAGGACCACTTGGCCCACTTAGTCTACCCATTTTCCTACCTAACAGATAAGCTGCAGATTCTAGTTAACAAACAGCTTACTTCCTTCTACCCCCAACTAGGACTGCCTTATGTCTGTCCCATGCATTCTTGAATTCAATCACTGTTCTTGACTCCACAACCTACTCAGGGAGGCTGTTCCATGCATCCACAACCCTCTCCATTAAAAAATACTTCCTCACATTACCTCTGAGCCGTCCCCCCTCTATTTTCAAATTGTGCCTCCTTGTTCTTGCACGTCTCTTTTTTTTTTTTATTACTCATTTTACTTTATTGGCATATCCATTACATGTGCCGTGAACAAACATTAAGCTGGTGAAGATTTACAGAATAATCATAGATGCACTATATATACTACTAACCAGCCTATACTATTAGTATGTTCATGCCTATAAAAATTAGCTAAACACTACTCCACCACAGACCCCCCAACCCTCACCCATTATTTATTTAATTAAAACAGCATTCACACGCCAATGAACCCAGTCAAACTTTCTGAATAGGGGATACCTCCAATAGGTGACTCCCAGAGCGCCATGATGTCAGGGCTGTATCTAAAAGACCCCACTGGGAATAATAACCCTTGGCCCTATTGCTCATCTTGGCGATATGGGATTCTACCTGTAACGCAAGTGTAACTTCTTTGTGCCATTCGCCCATAGACGGGGTAGAAGTATCCTTTCAGTGTCTCAGGATAACAGCTTTTGCAGAGGCTGATATTATGGCCATATACAGTTTCTGCTGTTTGGACATACCGTTATTAAAATTATTCAACAAACAGATTTCGGGTGTAAAAAAAACATCCAGGTCTACCGCTTGTAATAGAGAGACATGAATTGCCCTCCAGAGGGGCTGAATCTTAGCACAATCCACAGTACATGATATATATCGCTGCCTTCCTCCCCACATCTGGTACATGCAGATTGTGTTAACCTGCCCATTCTATGTAGAGTTTCAGTAGGGGTATATAAATATTATATATAATGTGAACTGCTGAAGCCTGTATCTATCTTGTCTAATATTTCTATATGTATTAAACCATATGCGCTTCCATGTGTCCCTATCCTCTGCTATTCCTAATCTATGTGTCCAATAATAACTAACACCATTTGGGAGGTTGTCATCAAGCCGTTGCAATGCTCTATAAATTCCAGAAATAGAATGGGGCTGGTCAGCTATCTTAATTAAATCTACTAGTTCGACTCTATTATCTGTTCCGGCCTCCTTTTTATTAAGATGGGCTTTGATTGACTCGGAAACTTGTCGGAACTTGAAGTATTGTCCCTTTATTTCTGGAAACTTGACACATGCCCACTCATATGCTATTAACTTACCCTGAGGAGCTAAGTCTCCCAACTTTAGGCCCTCTAGAGATCTCCAGAACCCAGGCAAAATTGGTGCCAGTTGTATTAAGAAATGAATATTCTGTGTCGACATTTGTTCTAGCGAGTACTGCCAGCTGACCCTTAGAAGTTTTTGGGCCTGCTGTAAGGCCTTTAATGACCGACCAATAGGGGTGTCCTTTAACAATCTCAGGAGAAGTTTAATAGTAGTATACGCGACCATGCATAACGATATCCTATGTTTCCTAACTAGGTCTCTTTCAATAAAAATCCAAAGAGGTGTATAAGGGTGCAATGACGAGGGTGTATTTGGTTTAAACCAATGGACTACCTTACTTATGTGTGATGCAATATAATACTTATAGAAAGATGGAAAAGCAAGCCCTTCCTTCTCTCTTGGGCCTGTAAGTTTCTGGTATGCTTTTCTAATGGCTTTCCCTTTCCATAGGTATGTACTAAGCATCTTTCTTAGATTCACAAACCAGACTTTGGGCAAATAACAACCCAGCATATTTAAAGGATAGATAACCCTTGGCAGTATATTCATTTTTATCGTTTCTATTCTGGCCTATAACAACAGGGGCAAAAAATTCCATCTATTTAGATCTTGTTTGATGGTTTTAAGGAGGCTACCAAAATTTTTCTTGACCATTGAACTTATTCCTCTCATAATTTTAACACCAAGGTATGTCAATATCCTTGACTCCCAAGTCAGGCCAAGCTCCCTTGCTATATTGGGATAACATCTATTGTTCAGTGGGAAAAGTTTTGTCTTGGATGGGTTGATTTTATAGTTGGAGACTCTAGAAAATTTAGTTATTTCTCTTAGTATTTCTGGTATACCAGTGTCAGGTTCTTCTAAATGCATCAGAAGATCATCTGCATATGCTGAAATGAGATATCGCCTATTCCCCAATTCAATTCCTTTGATCACTTGTGATGCCTGCAATCTACGAATCAAGGGTACAAGATATAAATTAAACAGAAGCAGAGAAAGCGGGCATCCCTGTCTTGTGCCACAGGTTAAAGGAAAGGGAGACGACAATATGCCATTGCACCATACACGAGCTGTGGGGGAATTGTATAGAACTCGAACCCAGTCTAGGAACTCCTTAGGCAATCCAAAGTTATCCAAAACTGCAAAAAGAAAGTCCCAAGACACTCGATCGAATGCCTTTTCGGCATCTAGTGCCAATAATGCTGCTGGGTATTGTGCACCTTGGGCATGTATAATTAGGTGATGAATCTTACGTAGATGATCACTGGATAGCCTTCCACTCATGAATCCCACTTGTTCATCACTAACCATGCTACTCATGAATGGACTCAATCGATTTGCTAATATTTTAGCTAATATTTTGATATCGACATTCAACAGCGATATCGGACGATAACTGCCCATCAGCATAGGGTCCCGACCAGGTTTGGGAATGAGAGTGATGAATGCCTCTAGGAAGGACAGATCAGAGATACCTTCACTGAACCAAAAATCATACACTTTAGTTATAATTGGGCATATTATGTCCACATAGGCCTTAAAGAAGTTTGTGGTTAGCCCGTCCGGCCCTGGGGATTTATCTCCTGCTAACTGTGAAACTGCAACCTTCACCTCTGCCTCTTGGATTGGGGCTCCTAATTGGCTCACTCTAGTATTTGATATCTTGGTTAGGGAAACAGAGCTTAAAAACTTATGGATTTCTATATAGGTGGGTTTATTTTTTGAATCAATTGAATAGATTCGTCGGAAGTAATCTCTAAAAGTGGCCACAATTTCTTTTGGTTCTTTTACCATATTATCCCCAACCTCTTTACATATTGCAGCAACAACTCGATTGGAATTTAGCTGTTTTAATCTAAGTGCAAGTAATTTACCTGCCCTCTCTCCTGATTCTAAATATTTTATCTTTGTTCTATGTAAAGCAAGCTCTGCCTTCTGCATCATTATTGCTGAGTATTGGGCTTGTAACTGATACAGCTTAATCCAATCGAGCTCATCAGAATGCTTTGTGATGTTGTTCTCCGCATCTCTAATGGCCATTGTGATCTCTTCCAAGTGCATCTTGGATTTTCTGGCCCTGGTCGCTTATATCCGGATGCACTCTCCCCTAAGCCCACATTTCAACACTGCCCACACAATGTCTATATTCGGGACCGAGTTTAAATTACTATCTATAAAATGTGTCATAAACGTCTTTATTTGTTCCTGAATGAATGGCGTCTGCAGTAATTGGTTATTAAACCTCCATCTGAAGTCCCTTGTAACCCCCCTGTGCCGGTACCCACTTGATGAAAACTGGGGAGTGGTCTGATATGACTCTGGCATTAATTCCAGCTTCCACGACCGAGGGAAGAATATTCATGCTGATTAAAAAATAATCAATTCTAGAACATGTTTTGTGCGGAATAGAGAAAAAGGTATATTGCCTCATATCCCCATTCTTCAGTCTCCAGACATCGATCAGGCCTAGATTATCCATTACTTCTCTTAGGGCTCACTGTGCAGGGGAGAAACCCACACGCCTATTATCAGTCCGGTCTAAATGTAACTGTGTTGTGATATTCCAGTCCCCCTATTAACAAGGTGGAGGAAGTGAACCATTCAGAGCCTCTAGTATTTGCATAAAAATTGTGGAGAGTCTGTATTTGGGCCATATACTGATCCGATAACTACCTTCACTGAGACTAAAGTTCCCACTAGAAAAATGTATCGGCCTTGTGTATCCCATATCTCCCTTTCTAATTGGAAAGGAGTCCTCCTATGGAATATTATGGCCACCCCACCTTTATTGGAAGAAAAGCCAGCTCCGAAAGCTTGGCCCACCCACTGTTTAACAAATGGCTGAGTATCTTCTCTAGGAAGGTGTGTTTCCTGCAGACACACAACGTCTGCTTTAAGAGTTGAGAGTGTTTCAGTACAATCTGTCTCTTACATCTGTCTCTAGCACCCTTGATATTCCAACTTTCCAAATTAATAACTCCTGTCATGACCCTTAGAATTCGAAAATAATACCCAGTTGTGATCTTCCCCCACTGTATAAGGTTCTGTTAGCCGCCTGTCCCCGACTGCTATATTCTGGCGTGTGAATGCTGTTGCCTTCAATCCCCCACTCTCCCCCTAAACCCCCGAACTACCCTTAGTCCCAATAACTGCACCACTACTTCACTATGTCATGTGATGTTCATTTCAACCTAGGTTCCCGCCATCCCCACCCCCAACCCCATCTTCTCTCTAATTCTATAGTCTGAACCCTTGTAGAGTATTCAATGATATGAGAAACATCCTACATAACAAAAAATATTCATCCTAATAATGGAGACAAATCAGCCTTCCAATATGTTCACTTCCTCCACTATGACAAATCTCCATACACTAATTAACTATTAAAATCAAAACTTTCTATGGTCCACAGCCCCCTCTAGTGGGGAGATACGTTCCTGTTAAAGTCCCATTAGCCATGTCAAAAAGAAAAAAATCTCATATGCAGAAACTAAGCAAAATATCCCAGATTAACTCTAAACAAAATGCCCCACATTGTATGCACTTTCCCTGTAACTTTCAAAACATGTAACGAAGTCAATATAATCATATCAGTCCTTGTTATCACGATATTATGGACGTATCTCTCCGAGGACCACAAGCTCTCACTGCTCTCCGATTTCCAGTAGCCGTGTCAGAAAACCAAAAGTAAGCAAGTCTTGTACACAACGGATCTCCATTTTCAGGCAAACTCATCCTTCCTGGGCTATTTGCACTAATTGTGGCCATTACCGATTTTTAAACCTGGCTGGGAAAATCACCAGGGGCTCACCTGGAGAGCGACCAAACTGTAGCCAAGCTCGGATGATCCGCACCATCTAGGCAGTTCTCAATAACAACACGAGAACCATCAATTACAACTTCTCAGCCATGCTCCCTCCATTCCACTGTGCTCCATTCAGTTCCTCTTGGCTCCCCGGCAAAAAAAAAAAATGACACTTCAGCCTAGAATCTCCAGGGTTTGTGTCAAGCTCACTATCCTCATATTGCTCTGGACATGAATCAAATTAAATACTTCAACGTGGAAAAAAGTCTGCTGCAGCTTCGTTCCTGCTCACAACATTCTCCTTGCTGACACAGCAGCGAAGCACATCGCAAGCAAACACAAAACAGTCTGAGGAGGTCAGCCCCCCTTCCTGCCAGTCCTCTTGCAATTAAATCAGCTATTTAGCGCAACAAGATTAGTACATTGGCTGCCCCCTGTAATCATTTAAAAAGCTCTGGCAAGGCATTTTTAAGTTCTCCTTGAGCCACTTCAACTGAATCATAGGATTGCCACTGATCTTTAATCTTGACCTGGAGCAACGCTGGGTATCTGACTCGGAACTGTATGCCTGCTGCCACCAGCTTTGAGACTATGGGATGTAGGCTCTGTCTTTTAAGGCGCACCGAGTGTGGAAGATCGTGGGTAATTCTAATCTTTCTTCCCTCCCAAGCAACGTCCTGTAGCGATTTGATCTTATTTAAAATACATTGTTTGTCCAAAAAATTCAGCAGCTTGCAAATTATCGGACGTGGGGGGGCTCCAAGGACAGGAGGGGGACGAAGCGATCTATGTGTTCTTTCCACAACATAACTGCTGTTTGGAGGCGGACCCGCTATTTTTTCAAAGAGCTTCTGAACAAATAAAATAGTCTTTGATCCCTCTTCTTTTTCCGGAATACCAAGAATAATAAGATTATTTCTTCTACTCCTGCCCTCGAGATCTTCGAGCTTTTCTTCCATTTTCTTAATTCTCTTGTTGAAGGAGGCTCTTTCCAAATCGTGTTTATCTGCCTTAAGTTCCAGGGACTTAATTTTAATCTCATTATCCCCCACTCTCATTTCAACTGTTTCCAGTGCTGTTTTAAAGCATTGTATTTCTGTGTAGATCTCATCCACTAAGGATTGCAGCGGGGCAAAAATTTCCAGAAACCTTTCCTCTGTTAATGCAGATGGCCCCGGACTGGATTTAGCAGGTCCCTGACGTGGGCGTTTCGCGGCCTGCTCTTTCTCAGGTGAGGGAGGCGGCGTATGCTTTGCCCGTTGTTTTTTAACAAAAGCTTCCATTTTTGGGAAGCTTTACAATCTTTGGAGGTTACTCGGATCTTTCACTCGCAAATATCTATCGATGAATCCTTATTTACTCCACTTCAAGGCTGGTATATGCAGGTTGGAGACGGAGCTGATCGGAGAAGCTACTCTTCCTAGGCTGCCATCACGTGATCCTTGCACATCTCTTTTTCTGAAAGATGCTACCCTCTTGGACTTTGTTGATTCCCTTGAGGTACTCGAAAGTTTCTATCATGTCCCCTCTTTCCCTTCTTTCCTCAAGGGTATACATATTAAGCTCCTCTACTCTTTCTTCATATGTCTCAGAAACATAGAAACATAGAAACATAGACTTTGATGGCAGATAAGGACCACTTGGCCCACCCAGTCTGCCCATTTCCCTACCTACTGGATAAGCTGTAGATTCTAGTTAACCAACAGCCTACTTCCTGCCACCCCCATTACAATTGCCTTATGTCTGTCCCATGCATGTTTAAATTCCCCACTGTTTTAGACCCAACAACCTCACCAGGAAGGCGGTTCCATGCATCCACCAATCTCTCCTGAAAAAAATGTCCTCACATTACCCCTGAGCTGTTCCTCCCATCTTTAAATTGTGCCGCTTGTTCTTACACATCTCTTTTCTGAAAGATGCTACCTCCTGGACTTTGTTGATTCCTTCAGGTACTTGAATGTTTCTATCATGTCCTCCTGTCCCTCCTTTCATCAAGGATATATATATTAAGCTCTCTCAGTCTTTCTTCATATGGTTTCTGCTGCAGACCCTGCACCATTTTAGTTTCCCTCCTCTGGACTGCTTCCATCCTGTCTATGTCCTTGCATAGATGAGGTCTCCAACACTGCACACAGTACTCCAGATGGGGTCGCACCAACTGTCTGTACAGAGGGATAACCACTTCCCTTTTTCTACTTGTGATGTCCCTGCCTATGCATCCCAGTATCCCCCTGGCTTTCCTTACTGAACTTCTCACGTTGCTTACCAACCTTAAATCATCTGATATGCTACTCCCAGGTCCCTTTCCATTTTTGTTGTTGTTAGTACCTCCCCTGCTATTGTGTACTCTTCTCCTGGGTTTTGTTTCCCAGGTGCATTACTTTGCACTTCTTTGCATTAAATCTAAGTTGCCATATGTCTGACCATTCCTCCAACCTCGCCAAGTCCCTTCTTATCCTTTCAACCCCCCTTGTGCATCAACTCTGTTACAGATCTTTGTTTCATCTGCAAAGAGGCATACCTTTCCTCCAGACCTCTGCAATGTCACCTATAAAGATGTTAAGGAGGACTGGACCCAGTACTGAGCCCTGAGGTACTCCACTAGTGACCCCCCTTTCTTCAGAATGTGTTCCATTCACTATTACCTTCTGTGTCCTGTTTTTCAGCCAGTTTGTTACCGAGGCTTCCACCCTGGGACCCACTCCCAGGCTGGTTAACTTGATTATTAATCTTTTGTGCAGGACTGTGTCAAATGCCTTGCTAAAGTCTAGGTAGGCCATATCCACAGCCCCTCCCTGGTCTACTACTTTGGTCACCCAGTCAAAGAAATCTATTAGATCCGTCTGACATAACCTTCCTGCTGTAAATCCATGCTGCTTTGGGTCCTGTGCCCCGCTGGCCTCTAGGTACTCAACAATTCTTTCTTTCAGAAGTGATTCCATCATTTTCCCTACCACTGAGGTCAAACTTACAGGTCTGTAGTTTCCTGCATCTGCCTTGCTCCCACTTTTGTGAAGGGGAATCGCATCTGCCCTGCTCCAGTGCTCAGGTACCACCCCATTATCCCATGATTTTTTCAAAAGTGTGGTCAGTGGTGTCACTAGGTCCACCCTTAGATCTTTTAGGATTCTTGGGTGAATCCCGTCAGGCCCCATTGCTTTATTCACCTTGAGTTTTAGAAGTTGTTTCAGGACTCTTTCTTCTGTAAATAGACTGGTGTCAATCCCCCTACCCAGAGTGCTTCTATTGTCTGGTTTAGGTAACTCCTCCTTATCTTCTTTTGTGAATACTGAGCAAAAGTATTCATTCAGTATCTCTGCCTTTTCACTGTCTCCTTCTGCTCACCTCCCCTCTCCCTTATTAATCTTCACTATTCCTCCCTTAACCTTTCTATGCTCCCTAATGTATCTATAAAAGGTTTTATCCCCCTTCTTAACTGAATTGGCTATTTTTTCCTCGGTTTGAGCTTTTGCTATTCTGACTGCCTTCCCCACTTCTTTCTGCTTTAATTGATACAGTTCTCTGTCATGTTCCTTCTGTGATTCCTTATACTTTTTGAATGCAGCCTTTTTCTCCTTAACCTTCCCTGCCACCTCTTTTGAGAACCATAATGTTTTTTTATTCTGCTTTGTTTTCGTTATCTGTTTCACACAAAGGCTTGTTTCCTCTATGATGGCAGTTTTGATTTTTCTCCATTGTTCTTCCACCCCTCCTTTTTGGCCATTTGCTAGTGTATTCCTCAGGTATTCACCCATTTTGCCAAAGTCAGCCCTTCTAAAGTCTAGTATGCTTGTTTTTGTATGGCTCGTCTCCATGGTTGTGCTTTTTGTGAAGCACACTGTGCACTGGTCGCTTGTTCCCAGATGTCTACTGACTTCTAAATTTGCGATCCTCTCTCCATTTGAGAGTACTAGGTCTAGTATTGCTCCTTCCCCAGTGGGTTCCAGCACTAGCTGTCTAAGGTCTACCCCCTGCAGGGCATTGATAATGACCCTCCTCTTGGATGTGGCTGCAGTACATGTCATCCAGTTAACATCTGGCATATTCAGGTCCCCCATCAACACAGTATCTCTCCTTTTTCAGCCATTTTGAGAATGTCCTCTATCATTTTCTTGTCCATTTCCTCCCTTTGAGATGGGGGTCTGTATACAACCCCTGTGCGGATTGTGATGCCATTCTCTGTCTCCAAGGTGACCCAGAGTGCCTCTTGTCCTCCCCCTTTACTTTTTAGTTCTGTAGCTTTGATCCCTTCCCTTATATATAGAGCTACTTCACCTCCTCTTTTCCCCTCCTTGTCCCTTCTGTAGACTGTGTACCCTGGTATGTTGACATCCCAGTCATGGTTCTCCATGTACCATGTTTCCATGACTGCCACAATATCCAATTATTCATCTTCCATCAAGGCTACTAGCTCAGGAAGCTTGTTTCCCAGACTACAGGCATTGGTACTTATTGCCCTCCATTTAATGTTGACTTTATCCTTCCCCCCATGCCTGCTCTTTTTGCCCTTGTCTATTTTTCCATTTACCCCCGTCCTGCCCTCTGTTGTCTTCTGGTGCATACCCTGCACCAGTTTGGTTGCCCTCCTCTAGACAGCCTCCACTCTGTCTATGTCTTTGCGGAGATGGGTTCTCCAGAAGTGCACACATTACTCCAGATGGGGTCTCACCAACTGTCTGTACAGAGGGATAACAACTTCCTGTTTTCTAGTATTGATGCCTATTCCTATGCATCCCAGTATCCCCCCAGACTTCCTTACTGCCTTCTCACATTGCTTTCCCATCTTTAGGTCATCTGATATAATTACCCCCAGGTCCCTTTCTATTTTTACTGTTGTCCGTATCTCATTTCCCATTGTGTACTCTTCCCCTGGGTTTTTGTTTCCAGATGCATTTCCTTGCACTTCTTTGCATTGAATCTGAGCTGCCATACATTTGACCATTCCTTCAACCTTGCCAAGTCCATTCTCATACTTTCCACTCCATCTTGTGTATAAACCCTGTTGCAGATCTTTGTGTCATCTGCAAAGAGAAATACTTTTCCTTCCAGTTCCTCTGCAATGTCACTTATAAAGACATTAAAAAAGACCAGTCCAAGTACTGAACCCTGTGGTACCCCTCTAGTAACCCTCCTTTCTTCACTGTGGACTCCGTTTACTACTACCCTTTGCGTCCTGTTGTCTAGCCAATTTTTTATCAGGCTACCACCTTGGGACCCACTCCAAGGCTGGCTAACTTGTGTATCAATCTTTTGTGTGGGACTGTGTCAAATGCCTTGCTAAAATCTAGGTAGGCTATGTCCACAGCCCCTCCCTGGTCAACTACTTTGGTCACCCAGTCAAAGAAATCTATTAGATTCATCTGACATGACCTTCCTATCGTGAATCCATGCTGCCTAGGGTCCTGTGCCCCACTGGCCTCTAGGTACTCAACAGTTCTTTCCTTCAGAAGTGATTCCATCATTTTCCCTACCACTGAGGTCAAACTAAATGGTCTGTAGTTTCCTGCCTATGTCCTGCTCCCTCTTTTGTGAAGAGGAATCACATCCACCCTCCTCCAGTCCTCAGGTACCACCCCATCCTCCCATGATTTGTTAAAGAGAGTAGTCAGCGGTGTCACCAGTTCCACCCTTAGTTCTTTTAGAATTCTTGGGTGAATCACATCAGACCCCATTGCTTTGTCCACATTCAATTTTATTAGTTCTTTCAGAACCCGTTCTTCTGTAAATGGACTGGTATCGACACCCATTTTCAGAGTGTTTCTCTTGTTTGGTTTAGGTACCCCCACCTCCTCTTCCTTTGTGAATACTGAACAGAAATATTTGTTCAGTACCCCTGCTTTTTCACTGTCACCCTCTGCCTGCATTCCCTTCCCTTTATTAAGCCTCAGTATCCCTCCTTTCATCTTTCTTCACTCCCAAATGTACCTATAAAAGGTATTATCCCCCTTCTTAACAGAGTTGGCTATCCTTTCCTCAGTTTGGGCTTTTGCTATTCTGACTGCCTTCCCTGCCTCTTTCTGTTTTAACTGATAAAGTTCTCTGTCCTGCTCCTTCTGTGTTTCCTTATATTTCCTGAATGCTGTCCTTTTCTCCTTAACCTTCCCTGCCACCTCTTTTGAGAACCATAATGGTTTTTTCCTTCTTTGTGTTTTGTTGATTTGCTTTACACAAAGGCTTGTTGCCCCTGTGATGGCTGTTTTGATTACTCCCCATTGTTCCTCCACCCCTCATTCTTGTCTGTTTGCTAGTGCTTTTCTGAGGCACTCTCTCATTTTCCCAAAGTCAGCCCTCCTAAAGTCTACTACTCTTGCTTTTGTATGGCTTGATTGTTTGGCTGTGTTTATCGTGAACCACATTGTTTGGTGGTTGGTTGTTCCCAGATGGCAACCCACTTCTAAATTTGCGACTCTTTCTCTGTCCCCATTTGAGAGTACCAGGTCTAAGATTGCTCCCTCATGAGTGGGTTCCAACACTAGCTGTCTGAGGCATGCCCCTTGTAGGGCATCAAGAATGACCCTGCTCTTGAATGTGCCTGCAGCAAAGGTACTCCAGTTAACATCTGGCATATTCAGATCCCCATCAACAATGTCTCCCCTTTTTCTGCTATTCTAAGTATGCCTTGTATAATTTCCTTGTCCATTCCTTCTCCCTGAGATGGGGGTCTGTATACAACCCCCATGGGGATTGTGGTGCCATTTCCTGTCTCCAGGGTGACCCAGAATGCATCTTCTTCACCCTGTTTAGTCTTCAGTTCTGTTGCTTTGATCCCTTCCTTTACATACAGCGCTACTCCTCCTCCTCTTTTAACCTCCCTGTCCCTCCTGTAGATTGTGTATCCTGGTATGTTGACATCCCAGTTATGGTTCTCTTTGTAACATGTTTCTGTGACTGCCACAATATCTAGGCAACCCTCTTCCATCAAGGCCACCAGTTCAGGGAGCTTGTTACACAGACTATGGGCATTGGTACTCATCACCCTCCATTTTTTGATGTCCTTATCCCTTTTAGCCACATCCCTGTCCTTACTGCCTACTGGTGCGACAAGTACAGAGTTCTGGTCAAACAGCCCCAAAGATGCAGTCCACTCTGAAGAACATCCTTGAGTGGCACACAAAATACCCCCCCAATCATGCTGCTGCATGCAAGTTAAATGCTACCACTGCTGAAATGCTGGCCATCAATCTGTTGCTGTTCTTGTTCATGGAGCATGCTGGGTTCTGCAGGCTGATGGGCAGTGCCTGTCTCAAATGGCAGGTTCCATCGCAAACCTATTTCTCTAAGTGTGCCATGCCAGAGCTGTACAGTAGAGCTGCTGAATCCATAAGACATGCAATGAAGCACAGTGCATCACAATATATTCATCTTAGCATGGATATGTGTGCCAGTGGACACACAGCAGCAAGCTCATATCTATGCATAATGGCACACTGGGCACAGGTACCTGGGGTGGTAGTTGATTCTGAACCCTGAAAAACCTGCCTAATGTCAAATTGTGGTGGTAGCAACACCTGTGAAATTCAGCAGCATGCATCCCTGAGTATGAGAAGCATTACAGGTTTGCACATGGGTGCAAAAATGCTTAATTTTCTGCTGGATGAGACTTATGAGTGGCTACACACACAGTCACTTACAGCAGGATTCATCGCAAGTGGTAATGGCTCCAATGTAATGAAGTGCATTAGCGTTGGTGCTTTTTTTGGGGTGCCCTGCCTGGCACACTGCTTTAATCTTGTGCATCAGTTTTTAAACCATGCAGACAGTAAGGTAACTGTGACTGTCGCCCATTGCATCTGTGTACACTTTGCCCATTCTGCAAAGGCCCATGACCATCTGTGTGAGCTGCAGTACAATAACCATCTTCCTCAACATCATATGCAGCTTGATGTTGTGACCAGGTGGAACTCCATGCTGTACATAATTGACCGGCTGTATGAACAGTGTAAGGCTGTATCAGAAAACCAGCTGGTGCACACTACCCGTGACAGTGCTGGAATGTCCATAACTCTAACAATAGAGTAGTGGTATAGACACAGCCTTCAACGACACTTTCACAAACCTCAGCCACGTCCTACCTCCTAATTTCTTTGATCCATCCTCAGCCAGCTCCCCCAATTCCCCTCCTGATACACCCCCTTTTTGTCTACGTCACATTTCACCCAAGGCCGGGGTGCCAAATATTATAAAAGCTCTGAACCACTCCTGCTATAACAGTGACACCTTAGACTTTAAACTTGTGCGGCTCACCCTTCATGAGGTACTTATCCCAATCACCCATATCATAAACTGCTCCCTATGCCTAGGTAAATTCCCCTCCAGGTGGAAATCTGCATCCATCACCCCATCTTCAAAAGCGGGGACCGTACCCTCATCAATAACTACCGCCCCATCTCCATTCTCCCTCCCCTGTCCAAGGCACTAGAATGGATTGCCGCAGATCAGATTACGGACCATCTCAACAAATATAACCTTCTCTGCAAACAGCAGCATGGTTTTCGGAAAGGACACAGTACTACTACTGCCTTACTGGAGTTTACCACCCACGTCCGCTCCACTTTTGGCAGAGGTCATATCACTGGTGCAGTCTTCATAGACATCACAAAGGCCTTTGACACCATCAACCACTCACTCCTGCTCACCTCACTCTCCAACCTTGGTTTCTCTCAGGATGCCCTTGGCTGGTTTTCTAATTACCTCTCTAACCGTTTCCAGCAGGTCAAAATTGGTAATGCACTCTCCAATAGAATGCCTGTTCTCTCTGGTGTGCCACAGGGGTCCATCCTAGGTCCTATACTCTTCAGCCTCTTCCTTAACACCCACCCCAAGTCCTGCCCTGACAACCTAATTTTATATGCAGATGATACTGTTCTATATCCCTCCAATGCTGACCCCTTTGAACTCCACCACTCCCTGCAATCCTCCTTTAGTGGCACTGAAAAATGGCTCTCCACTCAACACCTTACTCTCAACTATCAGAAGACCAATGTCATGCTATTATCCCACACCTTGAACTCCCAGAGAGAGCAGTGCATTCATATACTAACTGTCAATCTGACCTTCTTAGAATAAGTGGACTCCTTTAAGTACCTAGGCATTACTCTAAATCCAGCCCTTAATTTGCACCAACATATCCATCTCCTGTCTTCCACCCTTAATGTTAGGCTCAGATTGTTGTATCATTTCAAGCACTGCCTCACCCCAGATGCTTGGAGGCTCACTGTCTCTGCCTTAGTCCTCTCACTACTTGACAATGGCCTACTCCTCTATAGTGCTGCAAACACCTCGGCCCTTTTTAGACTCTGTGTCTCCCTAAATAAAGCTTGCCGCCTTATACTGGGATGTGACCGTCTCACCCATAACTGCTCTCTCTATAATGCTACCAACTGGCTAAACCTCGACAATAGAATCCGGTTCCATACTTGCCTCATGGTGAAAAATACTGCCCTCCACCTCTCCTCTCCTGGGCTCTCCTCCTTAGTCCACCCAGCCCCAGTGATTAAGCATACATGTAGCTCTGACAAGCCTCTCCTGTCGGTTCCCTTCTGCCAGACCTCCCAGTTCCAAAGGTCCTTCAGTTACAGGGCCCCTTCTTGGATGAACTGCCTACCCACTTCACTAGTGAACAAAATAGAATTGGCCCCTTCGAAACATACCTCAGGGCCCACCTGAGGTCCTCAAATACCTGTGACTGCAACTGATTCTTGCCTGTATCCCTCCACATCTACCAAATGATTTCTAGCCCTGCTTCCCCCCAGCCCCGTACTTCTCCCCGACTAAGGCCTCTGGCCTGCTTACCCCATTGACCTGTTTTAAGTTGATGACTCTGTTATTTGTCTGAACTATAAATGTACTACTAATGACTTGTATAATTTACTACTAGCAACCAACTGTTAGCCTCACTGTAAATATGCTGGATTATGTACCTTGTCGAATTATTAATGTATTATGTTTTTTGTGACATGGAACCATTGTAAAGAAGTCTTTGACTCAAAATTATATCCAAATTACTCAATGAATAAAATAAATAAAAAATGGATTGGCAAATATGCATTTCCTAGCCATTTGAGCATGCTACACAAGCAGAGAGTGGGGACACTGCTTGTATAAGTCAATCCATACCCCTCATATGCATGCTGAGGCAGACACTGGTTAATGTTTGACACCAGATGGAGGCAAGTGGGGATCATAGCAGGTGTGATCTAATAGATGACATGTTCTACGTGCTGGAGATATATACCCATATATTCGGCATTGTACAGTCTGATGAATTTGCAATTGCTACCTTGCTTGATCCATGCTACAAAAGTGGCCTGCCTTCTGTAATTGAAGGAGGTCATCAGCGAGTGCAAAAGTTGACAGAGAACCTCATTAGATGGGTATCTGCTGCACAGATGAAAAAGGCATATAATCCATGCACTACACAGAAAACGAGTGTTGTTACCACCACCAGCAGCTCACAGGCAGCACAATCTGACAAAATGGGCAAGGTACAGCAGAAAACAGCAGCAAATCCCATTTGGGATGTTCTCTATCAGGTGGGAGTGGAAGCAATGGAAGAAAAGGAGGAGGAGACAGATGAAGCAGCTGGACTCAGGGCAGCAGAACAAATGGTGGAGGCCTACATGGGGGACATAAAGCACCTTCTCATTACTGATGAGCCATTACAGTAATGGAGCACCAAAGTGACCAATTGGCCAGCTCTAACATCAGTTGCTGTGAGATACCTGAGCTGCAAACCATCCAATGGCAGTATGGAATGACTATTTAGTTCTGCAGGGGCCATTGTGTATTAACATATGACCAATTTGTCACCCAAGAATGTGTCCATGCTAACATTCATCAAAATGAATGAAAGGCACATTCCGCATAACAGTGATGTCAATGGTGTTGTCACACAAACTGTGTCTTGGTGATGATGATGATGACAATCCCTCTATTAAGGCATCCACCAGCAGTAAGGTGGATGAAGCAGCAATGCTGAGAGAATTTCCACCTGGTGACAACTCCAGTCTTGAAGACTGTTAGGGCTGCTTCTCGGAGGATGTAACAGTGGAAGTGGAACAAGGCTGAAGTTACTCATGGAATCCCCCCCAACCACTTTTAGCTCACTATAGTGTTATAAATTATTTTTATCTATCATTGTATTTGTGATGGTTGTGTTATCTGCTGCAGTGTTAATCACTTTCATTTGATTACCCTTTGCCCTAAACTGTTGTTTGGTCCCCACCCTATATAAAGCAGCAGTCAAATTACCATAACAATTAACATTTTGCATGATTACAGTTATAATGTTTGCTGCCAAAAATATCAAGATACACATTTTACTTTTTATTTGGACAATCCCCATCTTAAAGCAAAATATGTTGTCATAAAACATCTTTAAAAGTGCCCATGCTAGGACATGCCACACCCAGACCTCCCCTCCTCAGTGCCACCTGACATGCCCATGCACTTCACATGAAAAATAAATATTTTCTGCCACTTACTATCCGCTACATGTTAAAGAACCCTCCTAGTACAAGTAGAGCGTGAACGTAACATGCTCATTCAACCGTTAACATCAGTGGATGTGATTTTGCAAAATGGTGAATAGAAACATAGAAACAAAGAATTTGACATCAGATAAGGACCACTTGGCCCACCCAGTCTCTCCCATTTCCCTACCTAATGGATAAGTTGCAGATCCTAGATAACCAACAGCCTACTTCTTCCAACCTCCACCCCCGAAAATTGCCTTATGTCTGTCCCATGTATTCTTGAATTCCACCACTGTTTTTGACTCCACAACCTCCTCAGAAAGGCTGTTCCATGCATCCACAACCCTCTCCATGAAAAAATGCTTCCTCACATTACCTCTGAGCCATCCCCTCTAGCTTCAGATTGTGCCCCCTTATTCTTGCACACCTCTTTTTCTGAAAGATGCTGCCTTCTTGGACTTTGTTGAGTCCCTTGTGGTATTTAAAAGTTGCAATCATGTCCCCTCTCTCCCTCATCTCCTCAAGGCTATACATATTAAGATCCTTAAGTATCTCTTGATATGTCTTCTGGTGCAGACCCTGCACCATTTTTGGAGGCCATCTTTAATGATGTGAGTCATTAATGAAAAAGTAATCATAAAAAAGGCTTAACAACATCCATATTCCCCAAAAAGGTTAATTATAAGTACTACCATAGTACTTGTACAGAAACAGTGATGGTCCCTATGGAGGAAGGTGTTTGCTGCTGACAGTTTGACTTCTAAATTTTCCTAATTATTCCAGCTCTGCCAACTCAAATGATTAGACAAGACATTAGCCCCCTCCACCTAAATATTAAACACCATCTCCATCATCCAATTTCACATATACTTCCTCCCTGGATGTGCTGTTTACTCGTTAATTAAGCCAGTGGCCTACATAGCAGTTCAAGCAACCCACTCTGTCCTCCACACACCAGCCCCTGCAGGGCCTGGATGTAGTCATCGCACAAACATGGGATGAAAACTCACCAGAGGATAATGACCTAAGAAGGAACAATGACAGGAAACATGATGAATACTCGTCCATCTGCATACCTGTTGTTAGCAAGCAAATTAGAAGAAGAGAAAAAAAAAACATATATATACTTACCATACCCCATGAATGTAATTAAACTTTGGAAATTGCCACCAGAAGGAACATGTGGGGTGGGGCACATGCAGCACAGCAGCAGACATCCAGATTCCACATTCCCTTTCCCCTAACAGTACTGCGTACCTGAAAATAAGATATAAAGAATAACACATTTTGAGGATTGTTCAAAGTTCCACCCCCAAGCCCCTCCTCAACCCCCTTCCCACCCAAGACCATCAAAAATGAATAAATACTTACCTCACGGACTGTCTGTGAAACTGGAACCATTGCACAATTAAATGACCAGCCCACATCTTGAGCAGCAGCAGCTGGAGCGGGAAGTGACATCACCAGAATTGACAAAAACAAGAAAAACACAATTACTTTCAAATTCAGACATCCGGGCTGCAGTAACCTACCCCAATAATGAAAAAATAAATATTTACCTTCTGCATTGGGAAATGTGGTGAATTCCAACATCACAGATCCAAATCCCACCTTGGCATGGTGATGTAATCCTCTGCAAACTGAAACATAATAGAAAAGCAGTACAAACATATTAGAATTCAGGACGCATAGAATCAACCCACCAACAGCCTTCTCTTGCACAGAAAAGAAAATGCAGGCAAATCCGTATGTGTGCCGCAGCAGCAGTATGGACTCTGTGATGATGAGCCATGACGCACCCAAAACATTACTTTTCATGGCAAGTTGGCAACAAGTCAGAGCTGCATGCAGCAAGCTATAGCACTCCAAAATCTCATTCCCTCTACACCGTACAAGTTATAACCACAGAGTCAACACAGCCAAACCTGACAGCAGCACTGGGAAATGATAATTCTACATTTTTCAATCAATTGAGAAACAAGCAGCAGGAGGAAGCAAGTGCAAGTAGCAGCACCATTTTGCAGAAGGAATTAATTTTCTCAGCGTGGCACCAGTTTTGGTTGTTTCATAATTCCTATGATATTTGTTTCTCCCGTCTCTTACAATTATGCCACGTGTTTTTTCTGGACTTACTGTATAAGGCATGTTCTGCACACCAAAACAACTAGCAGAAACAAGATTCATCCTGAAATCATTTTTAAACGATGGACAAAACTGCATTTTATTAGTTTGGGTGGTGGCAGGGCACTATATAACATTACGACTGAGACCAGATTTCTTTCTCAGTTTTATGCAAAATTTTTCATGCAGCATTTCAGGATTTGTGTGGCCTGTTCTGCACTAACGGCAACAAGATTCAGCTTAGAATCCTTTGTAAACAGTGGCCAAAACAGAATTTTAAGTCTGAGAGGTGGGGGCTATGCACCATATAACATCATAACTATAACCAGATTTCTGTCTCAATTTTATGTAACATTTTTCAAGTAACATTTCTGGACATATGTGACTTGTTCTGCACTAGCAGCAACAAAATTCAGCCTGAAATCCTTTGAAAATAGTGACCAAAACAGCATTTTCTGGTTCGGGAGGTGAAGGTCCATCATATAACATCATGCCTGAGACCAGATTTCTTTCTCAATTATATGTAACATTTTTCATGTAACATTTCTGGACATGTATGACCTGTTCTGCACTATCGGCAACAAGATTCAGCTTGAAATCCTTTGTAAACAGTGGTCCAAACAGCACTTTTGGTCCGGGAGGTGGGGGGACACCTTATAACATCATGACTCAGACCAGATTTCTGTCTCAATTTTATGTAACATTTTTCATGAAACATTTCCAGACATGTACGGACTGCTCTGCACTAGTGGCAGCAAGATGCAGCCTGAAATCCTTATTAAATGGTGGACAAAACAGCATTTTATTTGTCTGGGTAGTGGCGGGGTACTATGTAACATCATGACTGAGAGCAGATTCATGTCTCAGCTTTATCCTACTTTTTTCTTGTCATTTTTCTCATCTTAGCATGCCTGCTCTGCACAGTATGGCAGCAAGAGGCTGTGTTAAACTATGATACAAGTGCACATTTTGGATCAGATGGTGGTGGTGGGGCTCTAAAAAATATCATCATGACTGGAGGGGAAGGGCACAAAGTTAACATTTGTGGGCAGCAAGGCCAGGGTACATGTGTTGTTAAGCACAAAAAAAACATATTTATGTTTAACATCGCAATAAAAGTGCTTATGTTTCTATGATTGTTGTGTACATATTCAGACTGATGCTGCACATAGCCAAAACAACTACCACAAGCCCAGACAGCATCGCATAGCATTGGGAAAAAAATGTTGTTCATAGGAACAAATTACAATACTTTACATTTGCAGATAAGAGGAGGAAACATATAAGGAAGGAATAACATAAAACAAGAAGAAAGGTACAGTTTTTATGGGTATAATACTATGACAGGGGAGACATGCAGGGTCAGGGCGAGGGTATTCATATGAGAGGGGATAGGGAGGGAGCATAGACATTACATAAGCAATAACATACAAAACCACTGGACAAGAAAAAGAAACAAGAGGATATAGAAGAGGAAGAGGACAGAAAAGATTTTTTTTTTTACTTTTTGGGGGTTTTTCTTATTTTTAGGGGGTGCAGATCAGGAAGAGTGAGAGTAACACAGGAGAAGAAAAAGAAAAGAAAAAAAATAGGTGCTGTGCTGCTTCCAGGCCATCAAAACTTACATGGAGCTGGACTTTAGACCCCATTATGCACTGCCACCAATGCCATCATCACAGCCACCCCATGACACAGCTCCACCAGGAGTTCCAAAACTTTATCTTGATCCTCCATTATTTTTTGGAGGTCCTCCCATCTTCCTGGTGGAACTGGTCCAAGTCCTGACAGGCACCTTGCACCTGAGTGTGCGTGGCCACCACCTCACGGTGCACTGCCTCCAAGTCTTCCATGGTGATATTGCTGCTGCTGACCTGACCTGGGGGGACTGCTGCAGGCTGTGATTCAGCAGCATGACAGCAGATCCAGCAGGTGTGGGGTGCAACACTGCTAGATGGTCCTGCTGACTCCTGCTGCTGCTGTGTTCTCCTTCTGGACATGGCATGGCATCCCCTAGACTGGTGCCAACTGCCTTCCTCCTGCTCATGGCCCCCTTCCCCTTGATCATCACCACCACTACTGCCTCCTACTGCTAACTCCTGCTGCTTTGTGAGCCACTCTGCAGAGTGATGGTGCTGCAGGTGGCTCCTTTTCCCACCGGTCCCAAGGTGGGACCCTTGTTTTCCTCACCACTCCTGCCACAAAGGTTGCAGATGACAACAGTGTCATTTCCAGGCTTTGTGGTAAAAAAGGACCACACAGATGAGAATCTTGCCTGGTGGGGTGGGTTGTCAGCAGATGTCTCAATAGAGATCTTAACATCCTGCCCTTGCTGGGGTAGTGGGGCACATGCTCTGCTGTTGGGAGACAACAGGCTCCTGCAGCCTGGGGGGTGGGGCATCCTGCTGCTGCTGCTTGGGGGGCAGGTGCTCCTGCTGCTGGGGGTGCAGGGGGGCCTGGTGCTGCTGGGGGGACAATGGGTTCCTGCTGCTGGGGGCTAGAGCACATGCTCCTGCTGGGGGGGCCTGTCTTCCTGACAGAAATGCCCACCTGTTAATATGAACACTAGATCCCATTCCTGCTGCTCCTGCCTTCTGCCCAGTCCACCTTGCCCTACCTTTCTCATCTATGTTATATAAAAAAAAGGTTTTCTTAATAGAAAACTAAAGAAATGAAAAAGAAAGAGAGAGAGAGAGAGTGAGGAAGTCAAATACACACACACACACACACACACACACTCTTATACACACACGCTCGCACTCACAACAACAGAAAATGCCCTACCAAAGAAAGATGAACTTTTTTAAAATGAAGAATTTGGGGAACAACACACAAACAACCACACAAACTACATTTTAAACAAGTTATTCTTGTGCTGCAGTCTCACACACCACTACCTCTGCATGCAAGCTCTAGGAAAAGGAAGCAGATTCAGTGGCTTCCTGTCTGAGTACAGCCACCCATGTGACCTGTAGTCTGCTGCAGAGAGTAAGTCATGTGACGAGCCTTTTTTCCCCTAATTTCACCTGATACTACCACAAGGTGAAATTTACCGGTGAAATTGACAGCAAACTTTTGCCATAAGGGCTTAATTTCATGAAATGTTATGCGGGGTGAAATAAAATTTCACAACTTCTCTATACTAGGCCCATCTAGTCTGCCGTTTTCCCTGCCTGCCATAAAAGCCGCAGATCCTACTTGATCTCTGGCTTTACCTCCTCTTTCCTATTGCTAGGGTTCCCCATGCCTGTCACATGAATGCTTGAATCCCCTACTGTGTTTTGACCCACAGCCTCTGCTGGGAGTTTATTCCATGCATCCACCACCCTTTCTGTGAAGAAATACTTCCTCATGTTACCCCATAGTCTACCCCTTCTAACCTCATGTAATTCCTGGGCATCTCCTTTTCTGAAAGATGTTACCCTCGAGTACACTATTTATGCCTTTTAGATATTTGAAGGTTTCTATTGTATCTCCTCTGTCTTTTCTATCTTGCAGGGTATACATATTGAGGTCTCCCAGTCTCTCCTCATATGACTTTTGGTGCAGACCTTGCATCATCTTTGTTGCCCTTCTTTGAACTGCCTCCACCCTGTCTATGTCCTTACGGAGATGCGGCCTCCACAACTAGACACTGTATTCCAAATGAGGCCTCACCAAAGATCTGTACAGCGGGCATCACCACCTCCTTCCTTCTGCTGGTGATACCTCTCCCTGTGCAACCCAGCTCTCCCCACAACCTTGGCACATTGTTTGGCCACCTTTAGGTCATCAGATATGATTACCCCCATATCCCTTTCCTGTTTGGTGACCATCAGTTTCTCCCCCCCCCCCCATCATGTAATCCTCCCCTAGGTTCCTGTACACCAAATGCATGATTTTGCACTTTTTCACATTAAATCTCAGTTGCCACTGTCTGGACCATTCCTACAGTTTACCTAAGTCCCTCCTCATTTTTTCCACCCCTCCCAAAGTGTTCACCCTGTTCCAGATCTAACTGTCATCTATAAAGAGGCACATCTTCCCCCTCCAGCCCCTCTGCAATGTAATTTATAAAGAGATTAAACAGGACTCAGCCCAGGACTGATCCCTGTGGCACCCAGTTAGTCACCTTCCTTTTCTCAGATTGAGCACCATTTACCACAGCCCTCTGTCTTCTAGCACTCAACCAGTTCCTAACCCAGTTTACCACCTTGTGGCCCACTGCCCAGCTTGTTCTCAAGTCTTCTATGTGGAATGGTAATGAAGGCCTTACTGAAAGCCAGGTAGGCCACATCCACTGCTTCTCCCTGATCCATGACCTTAGCCACCCAGTCAAAGAAATCAATTAAATTTGTTTGACATGACCTTACTGCTGTGAATCCATGCTGTCTTGGGTCCTGTGCTCTGCTGGCTTCAAGATGTTCCATGATCCTTTGTTTAAGTAGTGATTCCATAATCTTCCCCACTATTGAGGCGAGTTTGACTAGTCCATAGTTTCCATCATCCTCCCTACAGCCACATTTGTGAAGAGGGACTACATCTGCCCTATTCCAGTCCTCTGGAACCACTTCTGTCTTGAGTGACTCATTGAACAGTGCTGCCAGTGGTGGCACCAGCACCTCCCAAAGTTTCCTTAATATTCTAGGATGTATCCCTTCCTGTTTCATTGCCTTGTTCACTTTCAATTTTGTGAGTTCCTTTAGGCCTCTCTTTTCTGTAAATGGACTGATGTCCATCTTCCTCCCATATTTGTTCATGTTGCCTAACTGTGGTCCCTCGCCTTCTTCTTCTGTGAATACAGAACAAAAATATTTGTTCAGTATTGATGCTTTTTCCAGGTCTCTTCCACACACTCTCCTTCTTCCCCTTCAAGCCTTACTATCCCACCCCTGTTTTTTCTCCTTTCACTAATGTACCTAAAAAAAAAAGTCTTGTCTCCTTTCTTAACCTCTTGTGTTATTTTTACCTCCATTTGTGCCTTTGCGCTTCTGACTGATTTCCCTGCCTCCCTCTCTTTATCAAGATACACTTCCTTGTCCTCCTCCTCCCACTGTGTTTCCTTGTATATCCTGAAAGCCTTCTTTTTCACTCTTACTTTCCTGGCCACTACCTTTGAGAACATAGTAGCTTTCTCTTTCTCTTGCCCTTGTTTACTTGCCTAATGCAAAGGTTTGTTTCCTCCACACTGGCTTCTTTCAGATGGGCCCACTGCTCCTCCACCTCCTCCCTCTTGTCCCTCTCTGCCAGTGCATGCTTGAGACATATCCCCATCTTAGTAAAGTCTACCCTCCTGAAATCCAGGACCATCACCTTTGTGTGACTTGACTCCTCCACTATACTCAAGTTAAACCACACTGTGATGATCACTGGATTCTAGGTTTTCACCCACTCTGACATCCTCAACTCTGTCCTCATTAGTAAGTACCAGGTCAAAAATTGCACCCTCCCTGGTGAGCTCTAGCACTAGCTGCCTGAGGCCTGCCACCTTGTACAAAGTAATGGATGTCCCTGCTCCGGGATGATGCAGCAGCTGGGATGCTCCAATCCACATCTGGCAGATTAAAATCACCTAACAGAAGTACCTCCACTTTAGCTGCCATCATGTGGATGGATTCCACCAGAACCCTGTCCACCACCTGCCCCCCACCCCATGCTGGAGGTCTGTTTATCATACCCGTGCAAACTGCAGTGCCGTCGCCTCTCTCAGGAATGAACAAAAGTATCTCCACTCCCCCTTCATTCCCTGTACCTCAGTCAACCTAATACCCTCCCTGACGTAAAGAGCCACCCCCTCCCTTTTTACCCCCCCGTCTCTTCTAAACAGAGTATAACCTGGTATGGCTACATCCCAGTCATGGTTTCCAGTATACCACATTTCAGTAATAGCTACAATGTCCAAGTCAGCCTCTGTTAAGAAGGCCACTAGGTCTGGGATTCTATTCCCTAACCTACTATAGGCTGGCCATAATATCCTGACACACACTAGGTCTTGTGGGGTCCCTTTAATGATCTGTAAAACCTTTTAATATCTAATAAAAGTGCACATATGCGTCTTTATGATTCCTTGCCTTTGCTAGATGCAGACAAGGTGGCGGTTTGACCAATCTTTCCCTGTAGTAGCTGCAGGGAGGGTCAAAATATTGTTCCAAAAATTCCAAGACTTGCTGGTACAGCAAGGGCTTATTGGGAGGAGTATGAAACCCACCCCAGGTTCCTTTTGCATTCCTGAGTGTGTGATCACTTCTGCACCACAAGGGTCAAGTTGGAAATTCTTGTAGCATATTTCTTCTGCAAGGAACCATATGTGGGGGAAGACGCCAGGCTGGTTATCTCTGCCACACTGCTGGCAGCAGAAAAGACTAGTGCAAAAACAATAGAGTTCAAGGAGCTAGGAGAGGAGGGGTTGGCTCCTCAGCAAAGGGGAGAAGGACTCTACCATACAGTTGTCAGCTCACTCACTTCCCAGTAACCATATCTTGCCGAGCAAGGAAAAAAGTGGTGGCCACCGATTAGAGTTTCCTTGGCGGGGGGGTAACTGGAAGAATTGTATTGTATCTAGTATGTTAGTTGTGTGGCTGGGGGCACAACCATTCAGCAGAAACTGATTTTACTTGATGTTATTATTGTTACCTGTTTATACCAAAAAAATTACTGTTTGTCTTGTGTGTATGTGTGTCACTCTGTGCAAGGTGTTGCCTCATTGATCTATCTGAGGATTGTGAGTAACTGGTGGGTCTGTCCAGCACTTTATCCTGTACTAGCTCTTTAAAAAGTCAGTTGTGTTGTGCTTTGGGCTGCGACTGACCTAGGTGTCAGTGACTGGGCTTTGCCACATCTAGGTGACTGTTACATCTTTTAAAAACATAATTTCACCTAAGGTTTGGTATTGCTAAACCAGAAGTACCAATACACCAGTCCTAGTACTTCTGGTACTTTATTTGAGTCCGCTGCTTACAAACATTCATCTCCAGTGTTAATTTGTGTGGTTTTGGGCACAGTCGTTCAGTAGGCACTTATTTTATCTGATTTTATTATTGTTACCTATTTTTATGTTGATTGCGCACATGCGCAAGAAACATATATATATTTTTTTTATTTTAGTTGTTTAACCAGGTATAGCACACTAAGCTGAAAGCTTTTTTACAGGAGTGACCTGGGAGCACAAGGAGGTTAAGTGACTTTCTCAGGGTCACACAGTATGGAAGTGGAAGCTGTGGGATTCAAACCCAGGTCTGGTTTGCTGGATGTCACCAAATTTGCAGGTCAGAGCCTTAGACCACTGCGCTATACTGCAACAGCTTTCTCCACAAGCAGGTTGTGGAGGCATGGCACTGTTGTGGCCAATGCCCCCACAGCCTTTAAAGGCTTGTCCAGCATCCCCCAATGCCGTGGCACGCTGATGCTGACTCTAGTTCAGCCAGCGTGCCACCAACTTGTAAAAATTTAGCTGCTGCAATCAGGGGAAGCCTCGTCATTGCAGCGTAAGCCATTTGCTGCAATGAGGGAGTGACCCGTCATTGCAGGGCGGGATCTTCACACACTGATATTGTTTGTGAACATGGTGGTGGTTTGCCGCCGTATTCACAAACGATATTAACCTCCCCACCACGTTTATTTGCCAAAGGGGCCCCAATCCCTGTTGGCTTCAGTGCCCCAATGTTTCTGTTGCCAATGAGGGAGCCCACTCCTGGTCAGCATTATGTTAACCCCCCCCTTGCTTATACTATCTGTTGATGGGGTGCCCAATCCCCATCATCATAATGTCACCCCCCCTTTTGTTGTCTGCCAATGGGGGTGCCCAGTCCCCATCAGCTACAGCTTGCCCCCCCAAAAGAAAGACTCCGGTGGCACTCTGGAAGCCCACCCCAGCATGTCACATGCCCCTGTAAAATAAAAAAAAATGGTCCTGTGATGTCTTTTGTTTTTTTTCATCCAGTAAAAAAGGAAACTGTGCCTTGGTGGTCTCACTGCCCCCTTTCCGCAACCCGCACCCACCCACTGTGCACCCTGCCTCCCCATACCCCCCTCTCCCCCTACTTACCTCCGGAGCTCAGCACGATGATCTTTGGTGGACCGGGAACACATCTGCACTCTTCAAAGCAGACCACAAACTGAGGAAATGCCAGTAAGCTGTATAATGGAAAAAATGTTTTTTTCCAACTTTGATGCAGATCTCAGACACTTTTTGGAATTTTGGCAGTAAATTTTCAACATGGGGTTTTTGGGACCCCTCCTCATGAATTCTGGAACTGTCATGGCATTAATCAGCCCCGAAAGGTGATCTAGCAGTCACTGCGTGGAATCACCTTTCGGGGCCGTTTAACGAAATGACAGTGCAAGTGTTCATGAGGTGGGCTTTAAAAAAGCCTATTTTGTAAATTTGGTGGAAAAAATCCAAAAAAGACTATTTTATAAGCGTACGTTGCGCAGTTACTACGCAAGCTCATAACTTTGCAAATTTACAATATTTTCATGCCAGACTTTCAACATTGGCATTTTGTCATACCTCCTTGTGAATGGTACAGCTGTCATTGTTCACATCCTGGCTGAAATGTGTTTTCACAGTTCTGGCACAGAATAGCACGGTCGCTGATGGAAATTAGTGTTTGGTACAGATTAAGCAAATGGCAGTGACGCTGTTCATGAGCAAAGGTCCTAAAATGCTTATATTGAAAATTTGATGACGATACTCCATAAAATAACTGTGTTAAGGGCGTGCAGTGCGCAGTTTGCACGCATGCTCGCAACTTCGCAAATTTGTAATATTTTCACTCCAGATTTTCAACATTGCCATTTTCACACACCTACTTATGAACAGTACAGCTGTCATTTTTCCCATCCTGGCCAAAATGTGTTTTCTCACTTCCGGTGCAGAATAGGGTGGTTGCTGTGGGAAATCAGTGTTCGGGACAGATTAAGAAAATGACAGTGGCACGGTTCATGAGCAGAGGTCCTAAAATCCCTATGTTGAAAATTTGGTGACGAAACTCTGTAACATGACTGTGTTACAAGCGTGCATTGAACTGTTTCCACAACCCTTGTAACTTCGCAAATTTGTAATATTTTCAAGCCACATTTTCAACAGTGGCATTTTTCCACACCTCCTTCTGAACAGTACAGCTGTCATTTTTCACATCCTGGCTAAAATATGTTTTTGCACTCCTGCCGGACAATAGCGCGGTAGCTGTGAGAAATCAGTGTTTGGGACAGATTAAGATCGAGCAGTGAGGGGGAGGACCAATTCAACTGAGCTCTGTCGGGACTGCTGAGATTTGTTTGGGGGCAGAAAGCCTCAAAGCAAGAGCCCAGTACAAAAGGGCAGCTTGCAGCACTGGGAGAAACAGAACAAGAGAGTGAGTGAGGGAGGGTGAGTGAGCAACCTCACCAGAGTGCTGTCAGGACTGCTGCGGATTTCTTTGTGGGCAGAAAAAGGTGTCAATGCAGGCAGGAGCCCAGTATAAAAGGCCAGCCTGCAGCAGTTGGAGAAACAGTGCAGCGCCAGTGAGATGGGGGACTGAGTGGAGCTCAACAGAGCTCTATTAGGACTGCTGCAGATTTCTTTGTGGCTGAAAAAGGTGCCAATGCAGGCAGGAGCCCTATACAAAAGGGCAGCTTGCAGCACCAGGACAAACAGAATGAGCGCGTGAGAGACAGAGAGACTGAGCAACCTCAATGGAGCTCTGTCGGAACAGCTGTGGATTTCTTTGTGGAAAGACAAAGGTGCCAATGCAGCCAGGAGCCCCGTACAAATACGCAGCCTGCAGCACCAAGAGAAACAGAACGAGTGAGTGACAGAGTGGTAGTGAGCAAGCTCAACAGAGCTCTGTTGTGACTGCTGTGGATTTCTTTGTGGGCAGAAAAAGGTGGCAACGCAGGCAGGAGCCCAGTACAAAAGGCCAGCTTGCAGTGCTGGCAGAAATGGAATGTGTGAGTGAGAGGGGGAGTGAGCGAGCTCAATGGAGCTGTGTTGGGACTGCTTCAGATTTCTTTGTGGCCAGAAAAAGCCACCAATGCTGGCAGGAGCCCTGTACAAAAGGGAAGCCTACAGCGGTGGGAGACAGAGAACAAGCAAGTGAGGGAGGGGGAGTGAGTGAGCTCAACGGAGTTCTGTTGGGACTGCTGCAGATTTGTTTGTGGACAGAAAAGGGCAGCAATGCACGCACAGCCCCAGTACAAAAGGCAGCCTGCAGGGGCTGGAAAACCAGAATGAGTGAGTGAGAGAGGGGGAGTGAGCGAGCTCAACGGAGCTCTATTGTAACTGCTGCAAATTTCTTTGTAGGCAGAAGAAGGTGGCAATGCAGGCAGGAGCCCAGCAGAAAAGGGCGGCCTGCAGCGATGGCAGAAACGGAATGAGCGAGTGAGAGAAGGGGAGTGAGTGAGCTCAACGGAACTTTGTTGGGACCGCTGCAGATTTCTTTGTGGGCAGAAAAAGGCACCAACAGAGGCAGGAGCCCAGTACAAAAGGGCAGCCTGCAGCACCAGGAGAAACAAAATGAGTGAGTGAGACAGGGGGAGTGAGCGACATCAATGAAGCTCTGTCGGGACTGCTGCGGATTTCTTTGTGGGCAGAAAAACGTGTGAATGCAGGCAGGAGCCCAGTACAAAAGGGCAGCCTGCAGTGCTGGGAGAAACACAATGAGCGAGTGAGACAGGGGGACTGAGCAAGCTCAATGGAGCTGTATCATGACTGCTGCAGATTTCTTTGTTGGCAGAAAAAGGTGGCAATGCAGGCAGGAGCCCAGTACAAAAGGCCAGCATGCACCGCTGGCAGAAACGGAATGAGTGAGTGAGAGAAGGAGAGTGAGCAGGCTCAACAGACCTGTGTCGGGACTGCTGCAGATTTCTTTGTGGGCAGAAAAAGCCACCAACAGAGGCAGGAGCCCAGTACAAAAGGGCAGCCTGCAGCGCCAAGAGAAACGGAATAAGCGAATGAGAGATGGGGAGTGAGCCACCTCAATGGAGCTCTGCCAGGACAGCTGCTGATTTCTTAGTGAGCAGAAAAAGCTTCCAATACAGGCAGGAGCCCAGTACAAAAGAGCAGCCTGCAGCACTGGGAGAAACTGACCAAGCGAGTGAGAGACGGGCAGTGAGCAAGCTCAACAGACCAACGCAATCAACATTCAGTATTGACAAATGCTTTTTATTACTTGTTTCTGCTGTGTGTACTGAAAAAAATGCTAGAAAAATACCCCCAAATTACTGTTTGTCTTGTGTGTGTCACTCTGTGCAGGATGTTGCCTCACTGCTCTAACTGAGAATTGTGAGTATCTAGTGGGTCTGTCCAGCACTTTGTTCTGTAATAGCTTTTAAAAAAGCCACTTGTGTTGTGCTTTGGGCTGTAATTGTTGTAGGTGTCGATAACAGGGCTTCCATCACATCTAGGTGGCTGTTACAACTTTCAAAATATAATTTCACCTTAGGTTTGATATCACTAAACCAGAAGTACACCAGTCCTAGTACTGCTGATTCTCTAACTACTTACATACTAACATACTAAATTGTCAGCAGATTAGGCCCAGTGGTCTATCGAGTCTGCTCCAGTAACAGCCTACAGTCCACTCAATGTGGCTGCCCCCCTCCCCTTTTGTGACCCCCTGCGGACCCTTTACATGCACGCCCACCCCCACCCAGACTTCACCCCTGTGTCTGTCCTACCCTCTCTTGAATCCTCCCGCTGTCTCCATCTCCACCAACTCCGATGGCACTGAGTTCCAGGGCACCACCACCCTCTCAGTGAAGTAATGGCACCTCATCTCCCCCTTAACCCCCCCAACAATCTCTGGCTATGCTCTCCCTCCTTCCGTCCTTCCTCAACTGGAGCAGTCCATCATAGCTGACAGGTTAATCCCCTTCAAATATTTAAAGACCTTTATCATATTCCCCATCCCTCCTCTCTCATGGGAGTACATGTTCAAATCCTATAGTCTCTCCTCATAGGATAGGTCCTTCAGACTGTTAATCATCTTTGATGCCCTCCTCTGGACCCTCTAAAGAAGGGCAACATACCTTTTCAAGTATGGGTGCCAAAACTGCACTCAGTACTTCAGGTGTGGTCTAACCAGGCAGTTGTTCAGGGGCAGTAGGACCTCTCTACTCCTTGATGTTATCCCTCTGGTTATATAACTCAACATCCTATTTGCCTTCACAGCTGCCCTCCTACACTGCTTGGAATTATTCATATTGGTATCTATTGCCACCCCGAGATCCTTTTCTTCCCTAGAGACTGCCATGTTTTCCCCTCAGAGACTGTAGTCGCACTCAGGGTTCCTGGCTCCCAAGTGAAGTACACTGCACTTCTTGGCATTGAACCTCAGCTGCCAAGTGTGTGACCACCCTTCAAGTGCCTCCAAGTTCTCTTGCAGCATCCTACTTCCCTCCTCCTCCTTGTCTAATGCCGCTCCCAGCTTGGAGTCATCCACAAATAGACTCAGCCTGCTCCTATCTCCAACCCCAAAGTCTGAGATGAACACATTAAATAGGACAGTCCCCAACACCAATCCCTGGGGGACCCTACTAATGACCATTCTGGGAGATGAGACCTCACCCCAACCACCACCCTCTGATACCTATCCATTAATCAATTCCAAATCAACCCCAGTATTTTCTCTCCCAATCCCAAGGTCCTCAGCTTCTCCAACAATCCACGGTGAGGTACCAAGTCAAAAGCCTTAGTGAAGTTCAGGTACAGGACAATCACTGGCTTTCCCTGGTACAGAGACATTGTGATTCAGTTGTAGAATTTAGCTAGGTTCGTCTGACACAATCTTCCCTGGACAAACCTATGCTATCATTCATCTTGGAGACCATGGGTCTTTAGGAACACTGACATCCATTCCTTTAAGATGGTTTCCAGCAGCTTCCCCACCACAGATGTTAGGCTAACAGGTGTGTAGTTTCCCGGCTACTCCCACGGATCGCCCTTATGGAGCAGCATTACATGTGCATCCTCCAGTCATGAGTGACCCATCCTGTTTGAAGGGAAGAGTTGAATAAAGCTGTCAGTAGTGCAGCCAGGACAGCAGACATTTTCCTCTATACCCTGGGGTATTTGAAGCCGCTCCTCATGAGCAGAGGTGACGCATGCAGAGGCAAGCACGTATGCCATGCGTGTCTGCTGTGTCCACCAGGGACAACTGGGCGACTGGCAGGACAAGCTATTTAAAACTAAATATTCTGTCCATTTAAGGGTAAGTTCACATTCTTCCTCATCTGTTCACTGTTGTAACAAAATGAATTTGGACTCAGGCATACTGTAGTTACCTTATCTACTTGGGAAATTGTGCTGGTCTGCTCGGTGTGTAAGAAATTCAGCCTATATCCAAGTGCAAACTTTGACATGTTTACTTGCTCTCAGTTTACTGAAATCAAAAACCTGAATCTTAGGATCCTTGATTTGGAAATGCAGATAGGTAGCCTTTCAAGTGAAGTCCTGCTAAATAAGTATATTTATAACAAGGTTGATCAAGGTCCTCAGACCTATTTTTGATACCACTGACATCCCAAAGGGCACTCAGAACAACACAAGAAAAAAGAAAAGGGATGAAAATGAAGAGGACGAAACAGAGTAGGCAACAGTTGGAGAGAAAGGGCAGCTAGAAAAAGGTAGAAGGGTTATGCTTTTCAACTCAGTGATCACTTGTAATGACCAACCTCTGGTTCAGTTAGAAAGAAACTCACTAATACACTTTGCTGTTACACATGAAACTATAAGCAAGGGTGATGAACCTGGTTAGTATTCCGTATGTGGGGAATTAGCAACAGAAAAGGGAAAGAGTCACAAATCATTTGAACTGGCCATATCCAACCAATATGAACCCCTCATTGATTTTTTGTGAAAATAAGGTGATTGATGCAAGGGTTCCTACACAGCATGATCGAGGATCAGAATACCTGGTCATAATACCATTAAAAGAGAAAGTTATGTATTGGGTGACTAAATCCTTAAATATAACCATTGGTATATTTGTAACCCTTATAAAGAGACCTGGACCTGTAGTTCATTTAGAGGAGTAAAGATCTCAAACATATATAATATGTCCAAAAACATATTGAAGAATGCAGGTAATAACCACCTTGTAGTCATTTATGTGGGATCCAATGACATAGAGTACATAGACACATAGAAACATAGAAGTTGACATCAGATAAGGACAGCAAGGACCATCCAGTCTACCCATTTCCATTTCTAACTTATGAATGTGCCATCGGCACTTGCTCTGTTAATGGCCTATCTATTTATACTTATCTGTATTGCTCCCTTATGACTTTCCCACGCCTGTTTGAAGCCCTGCACTGTATTCATATCCACCACTTCTTGAGGTAGGCCATTCCATGAATTCACCACCCTTTCTGTGAAAAAGAACTTCCTCACATTACACCTTAATTGGCCTCCCTCTAATCTCATGCTGTGTCCTCTTGTCCTGCTATTTTTCTTATATTGAAACATGTTATACTCTTTCACCTTGTTAATGCCCTTAAGGTGCTTGAATGTTTCAATCATATCACCTCTCTCCCTCATTTGCACCGGGGTATGCATATTGAGTTCCATTAATCTGTTCTTATATGTTTTCTGATGCAGTCCCTGAACCATTTTGGTTGCCCTTCTCTGGACTGCCTCAATTTGGTTAATGTCCTTGTAAAGGTGTGGCCTTCAGTACTGCACACAGTACTCCAGATGAGGCCTAACCAGTGTCTTGTAAAGAGGGATTATTACCTCCCTCTTATAACTTGTGATACCCACTGAGCAGATAAAACAGAAACCCATCGCCTTTAGTGATACCATTGAAAAATATGGTAGTGAAATATGCTTTTCAGAATTTCTACCAGTTTCCAGATCTAACTGGAGAAAAAATTAAAAAAATAAAGGTAATAAATGAATGGTTGAGGAAGTGGTCCCTAATTAAAGGTCTTGCATGCTTGACCCACTAGGAGATATTTGAAAACAATTTTAGCTTGTTTAGTGGGGATGGACTGCACCTTAGTAAAAGGGGTAGTGCACTTCTAGGGAAAAAGATAAAAAAAAATATTACATCTGTTTTAAACTAAATAACAAGGGGGTTAGGGAGCAGAAGACCAAAACAGAATATTTGAAACAACATACTAAATCAGGATACACCGACTCTACAACGACATTTTTACATCGCCCGACACTACAGCAACAACAGTTCTAGGTCATTGTAGTGTTGGCGTGGGACCTCGGCACTGCTTTCTAGGGGTATTGCACCCCTCCCCAGAAACAACTCCAACTCAAAGTTGATTATTTTAGTAGCAGGGGGTGCAGGGGGAAAAGCCCCCTTATGGGGGGTTTGGGTGGTGAATCCCTTTATGCCAACTGCAAATGCGGTCGACATAAAGGAGTCGCTGTAATGTCGGTCAACAACTAGGTTGTCGATCAACTGTCCCTAAATAGAGTTGAGGGGTATCATTTCCTAGTGACTAATGCCAGGAGCTTAAATCTAACTAAAAAATCTGAACCTGAAGCCATATTAATTAGAGATAATATCGACACTGTAGCCATTACTGAAATATAGTGGGAGGATAAAAGTGACTGGTCACAACACATATCGAATTGCAAACTGTTCAAAAAGAACTGAAAGGACAGGAAGGAAGGGGGTGCTTGTATGTAGATGAAAAACATTCATGAATCACCAGCCCGGTGGTGCAGCGGGTTGAGGAGCTGGACACAACACCTTGTGGCATGCCAGTGACCTGGGCTTGGGAGACAGCTTGGGTTGCCATGGGTCAGCTGTGGGGGCACGGTGTTGTCCTCTCCCAGGGAGGGATCTGGAGTTTCCCAGCTGCTTGGCTTTAACTGAATGGTGGCTTGGTGGTAGCGCCAAGACCAGTGGGAGACTCGGCGTTAGGCCAGTTGGGGGAAAAGGGCCATCACCCAAGCCACGGGGTGCATGCTCACCTCCATGGGGATGCACAACCATGTTCTGGGGCCCCAGGAGTAGAGGGAGAAACCCCCAAAAAGTGCTATGTCTCCTTATTGCTGAGCAGGTGGGAGGCAGCAATGAGGAGAAAAAAGCTCTACAGAAAAAGAAAAAAAAAAACATCCTTGACTGTACTAAAGTAATATTTTTAGAGGAACTCAATAATAATTTGGAACTCGTATGGATTCATCACAGTACTAAAACTGGCAAGAGAATCTTACTTGGTACCTATTACAGACCTCTAGCTAGCTCCAAGGAATACAATGAGATGATGATGGAAGAAATAGCCAGGTCTACTAAACTGGATAATGTTATAATAATGGGTGACTTTAATCTACGGGGAGTAGATTGGGAACTACTTACTGGTGTAATCTCATTAAATTCTGATTTTATCAATACTTTTATTGGTATCTTGTCTGGAACAGAAAGTTACTGTACCTACTAGGGGTAAAACCATCCGTGACTTGGTTATTAGTAACATGTATGATATGTTAAGTGACAAAACTGCATATGACCATCTAGGTAACAGTGACCACAATATTCTGAGATTCAGTATAGCAGTTGGAAAACAAACAGGAACAGCATAACGTTCCATTGCATAACCATGCCAAAGCACATTATCCTGAGAGTAAAGGTATCTTTGATTTCTATAAATTGGAATCTAAATTAAAAGACATAACCGTATTCTGTTCCAGACCCTATGTACACCATAATTAGGTTCAGTACAAATCTCTGGTATTGCTCTATATATTATATATTTTTTCCATTTAATGTAAATGTTATAGCATTCTAAAGATGTTTAAATAAGTCTATTCTGGTCAGAAATATGTAAAGTGATGAAACAGAGAAACAAAGAAACATAGAATCTGATGGCAGATAAGGACTGCTTGGCCCACCTAGTCTGCCCATTTCCCTACCTAACCGATAAGCTGCAGATCCTAGTTAACCAACAGCCCACTTCCTCCGACCCCTCATTAGAATTGCCTTATGTCTGTCCCATGCATTCTTGAATTCTCCCACTGTTTTTGACTGTGCAACGTCCTCAAGAAGGTTGTTCCATGCATCTACAACTCTCTCTGTGAAGAAATACTTCCTCACATTACCTCTGAGCCATGCCCCCCCCCCCCCCTTTATCTTCAAATTGTACCTCCTTGTTCTTGCACATCTCTTTTTCTGAAAGATGCTACCCCTTGGACTTTGTTGATTTCCTTGAGGTATTTTAAAGTTTCTATCATGCCCTCCCCCCTTTCCTCAGGGTTATACATCTTTTTTTATCATTTAAAAGTTTATTAGTATTTTGTTTTATAACAGCTACATCATACAAACATTATCAGCAAAGTACAAGATGATGAGATAACAAATACCATCAGCTCAGCTGGCTAACCATACATAAGGATATCAGTTGACCAGGGTACATTCAACAAATTATGATAGGAGTTAAGCTTATACCACCTATCTACTATGAAGGTGCAGACCAGGTTAACATGTTTCTTACCCCACATAATCTCCCTTCTACATTAACCCACCCACAAACAAAGGTAACATATTGGTAGCTTCCTGCTCAATTTATTTATTTATTTATTTAGTTTTTGTTTACCGGGTAGGTGCGCTAGCCAGCAGGTGACTATTCTCAGGCACAACCCGGGAGAGTACAAAACAGGATAACACAAGGAAACAACATTACAGATTGAGGCAACCATACAGAGTACATTCCAAACATATACAGAGGCAGATTCAGCTAGTCTAACATGATATAGGCTATACTGGGCAATGAGCAGCGGGCCAAGAGCAGGGAGGTGTTACAGGGGAGTGTTGGTACAGGTAATGGGTAAAGAAAGGGAGTTTAGAGCCACTTGGGAAACTTACGGCTTTACCGGGGAAAGCAGATGGAGTTAGCCGGGCTTGTGGTTCCCCAACCGGGCAGGATGATGTGGAGTGGCAGGGAAGGTGTAGGCAACAAGAATCGTGGTGGAGATAGTCGCCAGTGCGTGTCAGGAGGGAGGGGTGGGTCATATTGGGGAGACAGTTAAAACACAACAGCGAAAAAATAGATGGCAGGAAGGGTAGGAAGAAGTCGAACTGGCGGCGGCAGCAGCCAGCCAAGCAGCAACAGGCTGCCCAAGGAAAGTGAGGGAAGATGCCAGAGACATCTCGGCGGCAGGCTAGGGGGACCCAAGTTCATGGCTCTACTGTCAAGGATGCGGAAAATGGGAGGGGTGGATGGGAGGAAAAGCGGCTTGAAATACGGCTTTAGCGGTAGGAGGAGGGTAGGTGTAGCTGAGCTCGTGGTTCCGAGGCTGGGCATAAAAGCCGGTGGCAGTCCCTGGCCGTGGACATTCTGCGGTAAAAGTAGGCAAGAAGAGGGGAGGGAGGAGGTGAGGCCTAACTGTACCAACATCCATCTGTAGTTAGTTTAGGCAGTGCCCTGTTAGCGCAGAAGATAGAAACAATAAATAATAAGGAAAAATAACGCAAATAGCAGTAAGTAATGCAAACATTCACAAAAACATATTCATACATTAAAATTAAATTTGAAGATAAAGATAGGTGTGCTTGGAGGGGTAGGAATATGGGGGAGAGAAAACAAAAAAGGGGGGGAAGTATGGAGACAAGTAGCAGGGGAGTAGGGAGTAGAGACAGGGGAGATTCAGGGGATCAGGTAGGGTCAAAGCAGGTGCATTGATCTGAGGTGGCCAGGCGTAGTCTAAGCCCACACTTAAAAGAAGGATGCAAGGGTGCATGTCTGAGGTCCAGAGGGAGCTGGTTCCACAACTTAGGGGCTGCATATTGGAAGGAGCCGGTACCTTTGTTGGTGCGGCAGCGGGGAATATCCAGCAGGTCTTTGTCAGCAGATCTAAGCGTGCGGTTTGTAATGGAAGGAAGAAGGAGCTTCGCATGTGCAGCAGGCTGATTTTGTCTAAGTATAGAGTCAATGCTTTTGCAACTAGGTAAACTTAAACAGTTCATAAGGCCATCCTCTGGGATTTGGTACATTAATCAGTCCTATCCATGCTGGAACAGATTACTACTATACTCCAAAAAAATGCCAGAAACTGAGACTAGTAGCAAAGAAGAGAGTTAACATTAAGTGAAACAGTGGGTGAGAACTCCTTCTAACACACCAACACCCCCAAAGAATGTGAGGGGAGGGGAAGGGAGGGTTATTGTATGGGGGGGTTATTTGGCAATGGCAGGGGAACTTTGCAGATGTGAGAATGGAGGTATGGGTCCCATTTCTTGTGATAGTTCTCCAAATTACCCTTTGCAGAGACTGTAATTCTTTCAAATACAGCTAGTCTAGCCACGGTTGCTCTCCATGTGACCGGGGGGGGGGGGTGAAGTGTCATCTAGGAGAAGAGTTTCCTGAGATGGAAGAATCTGCTGCCCTACTGTTCATGAGCAGTCATCCTGGACTGTGGCCCAAAAAGGTTGAATGCTGGGACAGGCCCATAAAACATGGAGAAGGTGGGCAGGGGAGTTATTGCATCTCCAGCATCTGTCATGGGGAAGCACTTTAAATTTGTGCAGTTTAGCTGGTGTTCTATACCAGTGAAGGAGAATTTTCAACTGTATTAATTGACTTTTAGAATCCGCATACAATACATGAGCCGACCTGAGCCAAGATTCCCAGAGTTGCTCAGGGATGGGGCGCTGGAGTTCTTTTTCCCATGATATCCTGCAACCACGTGTAGTGTCTGGCTGTGAGTCTCTTAACAACTTGTAAATTTGGCCTACTAGGCCTTGACCCTTTTTAGGATTATGGACAGAGGTGAGACATTTCCATGTCCAATCCTCTGAGTGTTTATCTAACAGGGGATGCAGGGCATCCCGCATCTGCAAATATCTCCAGAAGTCATGTACAGTTAAGTCATAGCACTTGCACAATTGTTCAAAGGCCACCAGGGTTTTATTATCTGAGAGTAACAGATCTCCGACAGTGCGTATCCCTTTAAGAGCCCATTGTGTCCAAAAGACCAGTTTGTGATCAATAAGGATAAGGCTGTTATTCCAGACAGGGGCAAATTTGAGCAGCGGAGACTATGATGGATGTGGGCCATTAGGAAGGTGCAAGGCATGCTTCCATGCCTCACAGGTGTTGGTCATAACTAGAGTAAGCCGGAGACCCCTGTGTTTCCCACTGGCTAGGAGGAAGAACAAGGAGTCATCAGATACTAGAGCCTTTTCCAGGAGAACCCATTGTGGGGGGGGGCAGGAAGATATGGATTAAACCAGGTGGTGGCTTGGGCCACCCGGAAGGCCAAATGGTACCCTGTCCACCAAGGGAGTCTCAGAACCCCTTTGGACCAGTGGGCTCTTAGTTTTAGTTGACCCCACCTAGCAGTTCTGCCTTCCCATAGAAAACAGGAGACCAGTTTATCCAGGGAAACAAAAAGCTTGTGTGTTATAGGGATTGGGAGGTTGGATAACAAGTAGGAGATTCTTGGGAGGACAAACATACGCACCACTTCGACCTTCCCCTTGAGGGAGAGCCCAAGTTTTTTCCACTGTTGGATCTCCACAGTTAAGGCAGTCATCAGGGGAGAGAAGTTTGCTTTCTCTAGTTCACCCAACGAAAAAGGAATATAAATACCCAGATAGAGGAAGCCCTGCGGTGCCCAAGTAATGTCTGTCCCAGCCAGGCAGGATCAAGTACATCCAGGATTAAGTGGTGCCAGAATTGTTTTCTTTTGATTGATCCTAAATCCCAAGATGTTAGTAAACTCTTCCAGGATAGTTAGCAGCAGGGGATGGGAGGAGTCGGGATTGGAAAGAATAAGGAGCATATCATTAGCATAAGCATTGACCAAAAATGATAGCTCCTTTACCGGTATGCCTATTAGACCAGGAGTCTGCAAGAATTTCCTAATCAAAGGATCCAGTACAATAATGAAAAGTAGTGAAGACAGAGGACAGCCTTGCTGGGTACCTCTTGTAGGAGAAAAGAGGGGGAAATGTCCATATTTGTAACAATTTTGGCTGTAGGGCAGTGATATAGAGTTGATACCCAGGTGCGGAAAGAGTTTCCCAAACCATAGGTTTGTAAGATAGTATGGAGATAATTCCATTCAAGGGAATCGAATGCTTTAGAAAAATCAATTGCTAAAGCAGCCATAGGGGTGGGGTCATGCAGTGCTACTCATGTCAAGTTTAGAACAAGACGTAGGTTGTCCGCTCCTGACTTGCCCCTCATGAAACCGGATTGTGGCTGGTAGATCAGGCGAGTGAGAACTTTAGCCAGAAGTTTCATGTCTACTGAGAGGAGGGAGATAGGTCTAAAGTTTACACAGTCTAGTGGATTGGAAGACTTCTTGAGGGGCAGGGTTATCAATGCATCCCGCATTGTAGGTGGGAGCGATGTTGCATTGTGCAATTCTTCCAAGGTCTGAAGCAAAGGGGGAACAATCTCAGTGCTCAACATCTGGTATAGCTGAACCGTCATCCCACCTGGGCCTGGGGATTTGCCCTTTGCCATTTGGGAAAGGGCCATAGAGAGCTCAGCAGCAGTTATAGGGGAGTCCAAGTCATTTGCATCCTCTTGGGATAGTTTAGGTAGTGATATTTCTTTGTTAAACTCTAATGAGAGTTTTGTTTTGTTTCATACAGAGTTTGGTAAAATTCCCTCTTAGTTTCATTGATTTCTTTGGGCATAGATAGGACTCTCCCTGCTTTGTTCTGTAGTGCTAGGATTCTAGAGGAGGATTGCTGCTTGTGCAGGTAAGAAGCAAGGAGCTTTCCTCCTCCCCCAGGTCTTGTGTTTGAGCGAAGGAGTTGCCACTGGGCTTTATTGCTCAGTATGGTATTTAACTGATATTTCAAGTCTATGATGCATGCCAGCAACGGGGATTTCAGGGAAGGAGATGTAGAGGCTATGAACTGACCTGCTAGAAGAGTTAGTTCACTCTGCAACCCCTTAATCTGCTCTCCCCTACACTTATTCTGCATCACTAAGTAAGCAATGATCCTTCCCCGGAGTACAGCTTTGAAGGCCTCCCACCGAGTGGCGGCAGAAACGTCTGGCCGTGTTGTTGAGGGAGAAATATATCCAAGTTTCCTCGACAATGTGTTTTTTGAAGTCCTTGTCGTTCATCAGGAGTGGATTACATCTCCATCTAGTGGACGGCAGTCCTAGTCCTGGAGCGGAAAATATTATAGACACCGGTGCATGGTCGGAGATAATGATATTCCCTATAGTGGCTTCGGATATACCTGGGTAGGCGATTTAATTAGCTAACCAGAAGTCAAGTCTGCTGTGTGTATGGTGTACCTTGGAGTAAAAAGAGTAATCTCTCCCCGTAGGATAGGCACACCTCCAGGGATCGTACAAATTCCATTCTGATATGAGATCCTCTAAGGTAGCCATATCCTTGGGGTGAGACTGTGGTGTGGGGGTGGACTTATCCAGAAAGGTGTCGAGGACTAGATTGTGATCTCCACCAAACAATATGGGCATATCCGAGAATCTAGACATGAGATCAGTAAAGGCTTGAGAGATGGCTGGGTATATATCACCTGAGTCAGAGTTATGCCAATATATATTAGCTAGCAACAATCTGTCTCCCAGGTAGGCAATTCTAACCACCAGCCATCTACCCTGTGGGTCCTTGCATTGGTCTTCTGCCATGAAAGGGGAAGCCTTCTGAAGTAAAATTGCTACCCCCTTGGATTTGCTGGTGGCACAGCTAGTGATGACTTCCCCCATCCAGAGTTTCTTAAGCCATGCCTCAGTTTTACATGTTAAATGTGTCTCTTGCAACAAGGCAATGTCAGTGCCCAAAGACTTAAGATATTGGAGCACCTTAGTGCGTTTGGCATGGTGGTTAAGGCCTTTCACGTTCCATGACATGCACTTCCATCCAGGAGGAGATATGGGGTTGCTAGCCATTATATATCCCGATGGGCACAAAGCAGTAGAAGGAGTACTCACTCTATAAAGAAGAATGTGGGTACCTTGAGAGAGGAGACAGGCGGAGGAGAGAAGGATGATGCACCAGATATGAGTATCTTCAACCCTGCACCTGCAATGTGAGGCTAGCCAAAAGGGTAAACCAAGTACGAGGAGCAATATCTGTGTCAGTAACCACCTGCAGGTCAAATACAGAAATAACACAGAAGAGTTTAGAAAAAAGAAACAAAATCAGATAGCTCTGTTTAGAGAATATCTAAACCTATACCTTTAACTAGAACCAGATAAATGATTGATTCTTCCTTAATGGTGCTGAGGTGATCATGCAAGAAGGATCTGTCAATCCTTCGGCCACACTAGATCAGACACCATTAAAAGGGAGGGTCAAGAGGTAACCACAGTTGACCAGCCCCAACTCAGTCCCATATAGACTGCATGATAAAGCAGGACTATACCTGTCAGCTGGGGAGCCAGTAGGGGCTACGAGCCATAGCCTGTAGTGAAACTAGTTCAGCTGGAGAGATGGGGGGGAGAAAAGGGGTTCCAGCCATATATACCTAGTTGAAGGGAACAGGTCTGATGGCAGAAAATCTTAAACATAGATCAGGAGGGTCAAGTCCGGGTGGGGTGGGGGGTAACCTGGTACAGAGATTATTTTGAAATTCAGTCTACTCCATCTTGGTGGGTGGCTGAAGGGATGGTTATATGACCAAATAAGGTGGGGAGGGGGGAAGGAGAGAAGGTGGGACAAAAACATTTGTCCCATAGGGGCATGCTCAGGCGGCAGCAGATTGTTCCACCCTAGCGAGCTAACTATTGGGAGCTCTGTCCCTCAAGCACAGGTACCTCCGAAGTCAGGGGCCAATCGCCACTTAAATAAGAGGTGATTTGCAAAAACCCTGCGCACAGACACAGTAAAAAAGGAAACGACTTAATTATGTATCAAATAAGTCCGTAGTCAAAAAGAAGGTAGCATCTAAGTCTTTAGCCATGCAGGCCAGTAGGTTCTGGCTCCATCTGTTTCCCTTCCTCAGTGCCTTTAGCTCCCAGAGGGGTCACTAAGGCCTCTGCAAAAGTCTTAGTCCCAGGTTTCAGGAGGGTCGTATCCACTGCCCATTCCTCCTCCTCAGCTTCTTCCATCGCTGAGGCCCAATCTATAGACTCCATTTCCACTAGTAGGTCCTCCGTCTCAGTGGCTGTAAGATTATGACGCAGGGGAGGTGCCTCAGCTCGTGATAGTTTGGCTGGAGGGGAGCTTACCGCAGCTTCCGGGTGTGGAGTGTTTGGGCTGCTAGAATGTTGCCTCTGTTGAGAGAGGGTGAGGTGGCTTGCCGGAGTTGATAGATCAAAGAGGGCAGCTTTCTGATGAAGATTTGGTGCCTGGGTGCTGCCTCTAGATTCCGTGTGATTCTCTCAAGCTTTGTAGTGGTGGGTAGGCTTGGGGGATGACCTTTCTCCCGGACCAGTCCACTGCTGTTTGTTGCTCCCCGGCTGATCACGCAGCTGCACTTCAATTCCCCTGTCTCTTATGTCTCTCGTATCCCCAGGGGTCCAGAGGCATCTGGGAGATGTAGTTTTGGTAAAGAAGTTCGGCCAACAGCTATGAAGTCAAATCTCAGCATCCCTGGGACATTCTGCTAGAAAGGACTTTCCCTCTTTAAAAATGTACAGAGTGGTAAGCTTTTTGAAGCAATATTAAAATGCTCTGTGCTGCAGTAAAGCTTTAAGAGGTCCAAAATCCTTCCTTCGAGCTGCCACCTCTTGAGAAAAATCTCTGTAAATAGAAATGTTCGCTCCCTTCCAGAAAAGCTCACCCTGATCTCTTGCCACTTGCAGGATCTTTTCTTTTATAGAATATCGGAGGATATAAGCGATAATGGTTCTGGGTACATTTGCACTGTCTTTCTGAGCCCCGACCCTCTGGGCCCTTTCGACCCCAATCGGATCTTTCCAGTGCTCACCGAGCAATTGTAGGAGCTATTCATTAAGAGAAAGTTCCATGTTAGTGCCCTCTGTGCCCTCAGGGACTCCTAGGATCCTAATGTTGTTTCTGTGGCTCCTGTTCTCCTGATCCTCTGCCCTGTACCACAACTGTGCAAGTTTAGCCTCGTGTTCCCTTAATTGCTGAAGCACCGAGATGTGCTGCTGTTCAAGCTCTTCTGTGCATTGTTCAAGCACATTTTGTTTATCATCCAGCCGCTTTCTATCACCCAGGTTCCCTGTTAGCGCGGAACCAATGTTATCCACCCTGACTATAAGTGCCTTCAGCATTTGGGTGATGTGCGATAGTGCCCCTCCCAGATGGACCTGCTCAGGGGAAATTGCAGAGGGAGCAGCCCCAGACCAGCAAGAGTTGCCGCAGGAGAATCCGCCATGCCTGCCATCCTTGATCCTTAGTTTCAGACTGAAAAAAAAAAGCCTTGTCGATCACCCAGTGGGACCCAGTTGGACAGTACTCGCGGTCCGATGTGCGTGTGATCTGAGCCCAAAACCGAGAAGTGCGTACTATGATTTTGCCACTTGATGGGATGTTTGGTCTATGTGGCCTGTATCTTATTTATTCGCGGGTGCTGTTGTCAGTCAGCTTGCAACCCAACCACCAAGTTTGCGCCAAAACAACGTCAGGATACAGGTAGGGGGGAATTTCTAGCTATTTCAGTTCATCTACAGTCCCTTCAAGCATTAGCTTAAGCTCAATCGAGCACCAGGTTGGGGCAGAGCAAAGGGCTTAAGCTGCCATGCTGTTCAAGTCCAGGCCATGCCCCCAGGGCTATACATCTTAAGCTCCTTTAGTCTTTCTTCATTTGTCTTCTGGTGCATACCCTGCACCATTTTGGTTGTCCTCCTCTGGACGGCTTCCACCCTATCTATATCTTTGCGGAGATGGGGTCTCCAGAACTGTACACAATACTCCAGATGTGGTCATATCAACTGTCTGTACAGAGTGACAACAACTTCCTGTTTTCTTCTGATGATGCCTCTCCTCATGCATCGCAGTATCCCCCCAGCCCTCCTTACTGCCTTCTCACATTGCTGGCCCACCTTTAGGTTGTCGGATATGACTACCCCCAGGTTCCTTTCCATTTTTGTTGTTGTCAGTATCTCATCCACCATTGTGTACTCTTCTCCTGGGTTTTTGTTTCCCAGGTGCATTACTTTGCACTCCTCTGCATTGAATCCAAGCTGCCATACATTTGACCATTTGTGTTTGTTTTTGTTTATGTTTTTTGCACTTTAAATTATGTTTATTAATTAATTAATACAATGTGACTAAAGCCTAGTATACAGTATATATATGGATGGAATACTAATCTATGACACACACCCTGAGGAAGACCTTGTTTGGTCCAAGTGCCGGGGCTGTTTATCAGCATCCTCCACACAATGGAATACATTTTTGAAGTATCTCTAGTGACGGTTTTCCTAGGAGTTAATTCTCTCTAGTTTTCAGTTTGTGCTTCTGGGCTAGCTACCCTGGTTTGCACCGACAGACCTTGTCCTGAGTGCACCTGCATCCTTGTTCTTCAGAAATCAAAACTGCCCATGCTAAGCACAACCAAAGATCTTTCTATTCCTATATTAACAACAGGAGCTGTGATAAATCTCTTGGCCCACTAAACTGTAGTGCTAGTACTTTAAAGGAACTGTCTATTAGGGATGATGCCTTAAATTATTATTTTTGCACTGGTTTTAAAAGGAAAAACCAAAATCAATCATTACTGTACAGGCATGTAATAATAAATGCTTTTTCACTCAAAGAAGTGTTTAGATACTTAAACAGTATTAGTTCAAAATCTACCCCTGGCCTAGACTGTATACAGACATTATTTCTTAAGACCTTAGCATCCTCATTGTTCCTTCCTTTCACCATTCTGTACATTGTCATTTGAATCAGGTGTTGTTCCAGAAGAGTGGAAAAGGGCTTACATCTTCCCAGTTCTTAAAAAAGGGGAGTAAAACAGCTATTTCAAATTACAGGGCAATTAGTTTCACTTCTGTTCCTTGTAAGATTATGGAAACACGTCTAAAAAGTCAACTTGATGAGGAAGTAATTGTAACCCCCCTCTTTCTCTTTCTCTCTCGCTCTTACTTTATAGCCCCCACATTTGTAAGCCTTATTTTATCTAGCTCCCATTAGGTTGTGTGGTATTGTAATATAGGGATATTAAAAATAATACCATCCAAAACGGTTACAAAAAAATGCAGTAATACCCCCGACAGCAGTTTAGTAATACCACCGATAACACCCAATAATAACATCATTAAAATATCATAATACTAATGTTCCATCCTCGTAATACTGTTGTTCAGAGGTCAGAATGCTAGTTATTACCACTTTCAAACCAAAGCGCAAGCGCAAGCTGACAGCTCACGCTGACCACGAGTCGACTTTTCAACTGTGCCCACGAACTACTTCAAAGCAGGCTGTGTGGTCAGTGAACTCGTGTATACTTCTCGGTGGCATGTTTAAAATATATAAATAAAAAGAATGTCTCTCTTCAAACCACAAAACATAGCTGAAGACAGGCTGGAGTTCATCCAAAATCAAGAAGACATAAACACGATGAAAAAAACAGCCTTTGACCTAAAGCTGCTCAACAATTACCTAACAAAAATAGATGAGTCACAGCCCACAGAGACAATAGAAACTGAAGAGCTTGACAGAATCTCAGCAGATTTTAAATTTCAATTAAAAAACTGGACGGTAGCGAGTATGAGCCAAGCACTATTAAAGGAGGTCTAGGCGGCATAGACCACCACCTAATTTAAACAACTATTCAGACTCCATTTTCCAAAGTGTTATGATATAATTTAAGCAGATGCACAGCACACTAATAGCAAAATAGAAGTACTTAAAGAAGCTACACGTGGAAAATTGCCCCAAGCAAGCGCAGCCCCTCCCAGAACCAGAAATAAATCTCCTATATACCAGCAGTACCCTCGGTCTCCACGCACCAACAGTTCTGCTTCACATGCTATTTTTCAACACAGGGCTGCACTTTGCACTCCTCACCACTGAACAATATTTACTGCGCTGGGGTGATAGTGTTCCAGGAAAAGACATGGAGGGCAAAGAATTCCTGAAATACCATGAATGGGCAAAAACAAATAGAACAGGGGCAAATACAAGAGATGTGAGATCAGTGATGCCTAGGCTCTACCAAAACACCCAGCTCCCCAAAAAAGATGCCATGGCTGCATATCACAAACATGCCAGCAAGGGGCCCCCTCCCATGAATATACCGGACGCTCCAATCTATCTGCACCAAACCTAAAGCTCATGCCCACAAGCCATTGGTTCAGGTGTATGACCATAGGAGAAAATAAAATTTGAGGCATAATGAAGCTTCTCCAACAGACAGTCTGCCTTCCTCTAGAAAAGAAGATAATAAATCACTCCACCAGGAAAACGGCCATACAGATGCTAATAGACTCTAACATAACACCCACTGATGTCACCCAACTGTCTGGGCATAAGAATATTCAAACCATCAATAATTACTCTACTTTGTCTGAGTCCAACCAAAAGAAAATGTGCTCAGTCCTGTCATTCGAGCAGCAGCCATCCACTTCCCGAGCCTAGCCTGGAACTGACTATCACCAATCTATCTCAGAGCCTCCCAGAGCTGCACAAACCATCCAACAGGAAATGACAGCAGCCCATTGCCTAACCAATAAATGTGCCCAATGTTCTGAAATGTCCGGCAACATATTCAGCTCGCACTGCAACTTTTTTGGCAGCGTCGCCATAAATATTCAAAAGATTCCACAGCCAATAAAAAAAAGAAGATATGTTATCTACTCAGACTCAGAATCTGAGTGAAAATTCAAGGAGTATGTTATGTTATGCAGTTCATTCCATCCAGTTCCTCAATTGTGTCACAATCAAAAACACTTTTTTCCAAAAAGACTGGACAAATTTCCTGTTTCACATTTAACTGAACTTTTGCTATGCTTTGCTGTTTAATGTTTAACCAAACGTTTGCTGTTTAGCTGTTTTTCTGTTTCCTGGTTCAACTTGTCTGACTGCAAAATCCTGAAGCATGGAGCCCTCCTACAACCAAACCACTGGTAAGACCTTGTTAGCATCTTGCATCCATATAAAACAAAGAATAACAAATTGATTCCAGTGAATCACTCAGCTGTAATTCACTGGAACCTATCTATTATTCTATTTGTAAATCTCTTTGCAAGTTGTAACCATTGTCTTTCATTCTGTCTTGTAACTCCTTCCCTCCCATGTCTAGGGGTTTTTGATGGTATACAGTTATGTGGAAGGGCCCCCTGGTCTACACACAGTCCAGTTCAGTAGCATCTCAAAATTACATAACTGATAGTACCTTGTTGCAGGGATTCAATTGGTGAAAGAAGAACCTCCGTCTTGGGTACGATGGTAATGCGAGGGCTGGAGGGGCAGCAGCTTTCTGTCTGGGGGGCAGACTTGTTTGGAAAACACAACATAACAGTTCACAAGAATCAGAGGCGAGGAACAAAGATCACAGTCCAGACAGAAAAATCCTTTGCAATCAGGCAGAATTTATTTTCAAACAGTGTTCCAAAGGCTCAACCCATATCACACATCTTGTGGCTCCATGGAGCTTGGGGGGAACCTCTTTAACAAGTTACTTGACAATGGCCAGGGCTGCAGCACAATTCTTTAGTGGACAGGAGTCCCGAACCTGGACCCTTCTCAGTAACTGTGGCGCTAAGCAGGCTCCCAACAATTTCTGGTGGCAGGACAGTGGTTTTCTCTCTCTGCTTTCCCTTGGCTCAGAACTTAAACTCTCCTCACTGTGGCACATATGGAAATACTTCATTGCCTCTCCAGGCACCTTTGGCTCAATCCCCTCCTTCTCCTCAGCACTCCCATTAACAGCTCTGTGGGGGGCCAAAGCTGGGAGCCAACTCTTCTGAGAGTGGCCACACAGATAACCAAAATGTCTCCTCATCGGTGGACATCTATTTATGGCAAAGGGCCCAAGCTGCCACCACAGAACCCTCCAGAACCTGGTCTTTCACTTACTGGCTCTGGGCCTACCATGTCAGCCACCGCTCTCACACAGCTTTCCTTCTCAGAGCCGAATAGGCTCCCCAGCTCTCCTCACACTGGTCTGTATGGCACTTGCAGCACTTCTTGCCCTTCCCAGATGGATTGATGGGGACTTTCCTCATCTGTGGGACCAGAGGAGCAATCAACCCCCCCCAGCCCTGGGCCCCCAGCCCCGACTGAACATCCTTACCCCAGTTCAGAGATACAGGATGTCAAACAAATAAATGAAAAACTCCTTCTTAGCACTGCAGTCCCCCTTGTATACCCTTATGCCAGGGCTCTACCCCTTCTATGGGGTCTGGCATCCCTAGGGGCATCAGTGCCAGCTGGGCATCATAGTAACCCCCGAAATGGAGGGGGAGTTACATAAGGGACACAGTATTGATTGACATCTCTCAGCATTGCTTTTTATCAGGGAGGCCATGCACAGCTAATCTTATATCCTTTTATAATAAGGTTAGTATCAGTCTTGATAATGGCCAGCTGATGGATGTCATTTACCTAGATCATGGAAAGGCATTCAACTGTGTTATGTTCACTGTGTGCGCTAGAACAAGTTGAACATTTTTCTATGTACAGGGTTTTGAGAGATGTGTCACGGTAGTCCAATTCAAAAGACTCTATAAGGGGCTTGACTAATAATCAGCAAGCTTCATTATGACACTATTCAGGCACGAAAGTACGAGGACTTTAAAACAATGTGCCAACAGAAATATTCATAAATCATCTCTTTCAACAAGCACATCTAATCTCATCATGTGCACTTAGCCTGCCTGCCTGTACCCTTTCTCCTCAGCATTACAGAAATGGAAACAGGAACAGCTTGTTAAATAGTGGTTGCCTATTAAACTGGAGATAATAAGTTTACCCCATTCAAAATGCAACAACTTGACCATTTAAATACTTAGCATTTAAACATTTTCTTGCTATCCGCTTCAGTTGGGCAGGCATTCTTTTTCAAGAAAGATTCATACTGAGCCAGTCCAGTGGCACTGAGGGCTGAGGCACTGGATGCTTTACCTTGTGCTACACCGGCAACCCGGGTTTGTGAACAAGCACAGGCCATCGGGGGTCTGCCTGGGAAGGAGTGGATTGAGCATCTGTAGACTGCTCTCATCCCCTTGGTGTGGGTTCCAGGCTTGCACTGCACTGCAGTGGCCCACAATGGAAATTGGGGGGGTACTACAGTCACAGTGTGTCTAGAGAGAGGAGTACAGCGGACATCGGCACATTGTGCATACATGTCATTGCACATCTGTATTCCTAAAGGGAGAAAAATACATCAGAAAATGGTGGTCAGTTTTGGCGGCTTGATGGCCATGTCTCTGCACACCCATGAACCCAAGTGGAATCACATCTGGGTATTAGATCCAGGCCCAGTTGCCTGGGATTGAGGATCCCAACCACAGGCTCTGCATGCTAGCTTTGTATGAGTGAACCACTGGGGACCATGTGGGTACAGGGGATGAAGGCCAGACAATTGCAGTGCGAGCTGAGGAGAAACAATGTCGATATACAAAAAAAAAAAAAGAAGAAAGAGTCATACCCATAAATGTCACCCTTTCCCAGCAAGGAATCTCTTAAGATTTACACTGTTTTTTTAACCTCTGAAGACACTATCTGATAAGTACTGTCTCAGACATGGTTTACCATAGCAGAAGACATCGGTAAAGAACGGTTATCTTTTGTTACTAATTTTACTATGATTTTTGGGAAAAAATATTTATATTGAGGTACAGCAAACACACTCACACACACACACTGTACACACCATCCTCATGGCCACAACATTTGAAATAAATACTGCAATCTAATATGTTATAAAACAATAAAGAAACTGTTTGTTTATGTCAGTCTTGTATGGTTATGTGGAACGCAGTGAAGTTCAGTTTACAGTAGATTTCCTTTAAATATTTCTTATCCTATATTTTGTATCCTGGATAGCACAGGGGAGATGCTACATCTCATTCTCATAGGGATCTTCATTTTACACATTTTTGCACTGTATTTAATCAGAACATCACAGATTAGATGCAATATCTTGTTTTCAGTGGGGTCATGATTTTACCATTTTTATAATGTATTTATTCCACGTAGCCGAATCCAGATGTAAAATATTGTTTTCAACAGGTTCTGATTTTATGCAGTGCAGCATAACATTATGTAGATGTAGAGCCCCACTCAAAATAAGATGCTACATCTTCTGTGAACTTTCCAAGCTAAATATATAGCAATCAGCGGGCATATTCTAGGAAAAGTAGCCACAGTAATAAACTGCACTCTCCACCCTTGAGTGTGCCAAATAAGAAGCAGTAACACAATAGTTTAACTGTTATCACAGTTTAATAAAGTGCATAAAAAAACAAGAAAGCCAGGACAGAAAAAACACATGGACCTTTCCAAAATGGGGACACCAAAATACGCCACAGAGTAATCTCCAACCGGTTTCACCACTAAGGCAGCATCTTTTGCCATATTCTAAGAAAACACATTGTAAAAATGTGTAGAAGGAAGACCATATTGAAATTGCCTCTCAGCAGATCTGCATTGTTTACATTAATTAGAAATAATGGGTAAAAGCATGACCACACTGTAAGTGATATATTACAGGATATGCCAGTTGAGACTCGATATATCATATATTGAATCGCAACTGGCATATCCTTTAAAGATTCAATATTTAAAATGGTTTAAATTCTTTACCCAAATGAAATAAATATTTTAAATATGACTGGACTAGTCTTTCCTCATAGATCATATCCCATATGCCCTGTGCCATTGTAGTTGCCCTCCACTGCACCACCTTCACCTTGTCTATGCTTTTTCTCAGATGGTGCCTCCAGAACTGGATGCAGTATTCCAGGTGCGATCTCAATAGTGTCTTATACAGGAGCAAGATGACCTTCCTCTTTATACTCCTGATACCCCTATCTATGCATCTAAGCATCTGGATAGCCTTTCCAGCCACCTTATCTCACTGCCTGGTTTCTCTTGGATCCTGCGAGATAACTCCCAAGTCCCTTTGCTGCTTTGTGACTGTCAATACCTCCATACATAGTCTGCACTTTACCCCGGGTTCTTGTGCCCTATCTGCATGATCCTGCACCTCTTTGCATTGAATCCCAGCTGCCATTCTACAGACCATTTCTTCAGGTTTTTTAATTGTGTTTATGCCCCCGCTTTCCCCCATTTGCACTCAACTCGCTGTGCCGCAGCCGTGCATTCATCTGTGGAGGCACGTGGATGCTGTGGTTCTGAAGCACCTTCCCTCTGCTTGCCACCTGTCTGCCTGTGCTACTCTCAGGCCTCCACCTGGGGGTTGTTGGATTGCAGAGGGTAACAGGGTCCCTCCCCAGGACAGGAGAGCTGCCTTGTGGCTGCTCAATCCTGCTCCCTCCCTCCCTCCCACCTAGCTGGCTTTTGATGACCCGGGCTTGCTCCCAAACCTGGGTCACCGGCGTAGCATGAGGTGTGGCATCCAGCGGCTCAACCCTTAGCACCACCCGGCCATCTCTCCAGTTTTTTTACAGTTTTCCATCATTCTTTCAACACTCCATGGCATGTCCATCCTGTTGCATACCTTTGAATCGACTGCAAAGAAAAATGTTTTCCCCTCTAGTCCCTCTGCAATGTCCCCAACAAAGACATTGAAGAGGCCCAGCCCCAACACCAACCCCCATGGCACTCTGCTCATCATCTATCCCTCTCTGAAGTACTTTCTGTTTACCACAACCCTCTGACTCCTGACATTCAGCCAGTTTTCTACCCACAGAACTATTTTAGGATCCCTCTCTAGGCTGTTCAACTTGTTATTCAGCCTTCTATGGAGGATGGTGTTAAAGGCCTTCCTGAAGTCCAGCTAGGCCACATCCACTGCATCTCCCCTGGTTCACTATCTTAGTTATCCAGTCATGCCATAGATTAGTACAATGAGTTAGTACAAAACACAGTGCTTATCCTAAATACAGTAAATGTTAGGGTTACAATAGATGTTTAAGTAAATAAATGCCATATAATGACTCCATCAAGCCATAGTGATGGAAATTTCACTGCAATCCTTCACATTGATGCAATCCCGCTGACATCACCGACACATCCCAACAACAACCAGCAACATGCCGACACCAACAGCCGCACTTAACTGTATCAAGTGTGTGTGTGTGTGTGTGTATGTGTGTGTGGCAATGCTCTATGTGTGCAGCAGTGCACTGCTGTTATACTGTAATATATATGCATATATGTGTATTTGTATTAGTCAGTGTGTGTGTATCACAACTATAAGTGCAGTCAGGATGCTCTTTGGTTGGTGCAAAAAGTGCTAGTCTACATTTCCCCACTATCTAGATCAGTTACAGTCTTCTGCATGTCATTGCTTGTTTAACTGAGGTGTCTAGTGGCAACTCCCCACATTCTGATGTCCCTCAGAGCCTGAAAAGAAGAAAAAGGTCCCGTTATGGCTCTTCTTTTAATCTTCAAACATGTGTAGATGGTGCACTGCTGTGTTAAACTCATTGAGATATATATGTATATATCTGCATATGTATTAGTCAGTGTGTGTGTGTATCACAGCAATTAGAAAGTGAAGTTAAGTGTCTCAGTGGTTAGTGCAAATATTGCTAGTCTGCATTCCTCCACTATCTACAGTAGATCAGTTTCAGCCTTATGCATGTTATTTCTGATTTAATTGAGAGTCTGTTGTTGCCCCGAAATAACTGCCCCCCCCCCCCCATGCACAGCCCTTCCCAAGCTCAGCCCATGTTAGTCTTCTGGTACAGGGATCTGCTCCTCGACCTAGCACAACATCAATACCAGAGGCGAACATCTGGCATTGACAAATGCTTGTTTTTAATATTAAAAGCATGCCTGCATCATGTGGTGCAGTGTAGAAAATGCAGGAACTGTATGCTTTGTGTTCATACATGTTAAACACATTACAAGACTATGAAAGCTGGTTTGTCTTCATGTCTGTGTGTACCTTTGTCTTAATTCAGCATACTTACAAAGAGGCACTGCTTCTCATCTCTGTCAAGAATATATGTCCATGAGTTAAACAAATAATTTATATGTCTAATTCCAGCCTTATGTTCTGAAACAGTTGATGTTTATTATAAATCATTACCATCTTATATACGAGGTTGCTGTGCAGTTGGTCCTCAGAAGGAAAACATTTTATTTCACTTTTTACTGTCTGTGACAATGGCATGGGGTATGTTTTAGCATTTTATTGAGTGCAGAGGTTCATAGCATTATTGCATATATCAGCTTAGTGTCTTCTGGCATACATAAGACACAACACTGTACCATCATGACTAAGAAGCAGCCTCAGGGTTAGGACCATGGCTGCTTCATGCTAATCTGCATACTGCCTTTCTAAATTACTGACAGGGATGCGGGAAGCTATATATTATCACAGTAGTTGTATTACTGGCAGAGATAAAGGGGTCTACAAACAGCATGTCAGTACAGCTGCATGCATTCAATTGGGACCTTAAATGCAAACGTTTTTTTATTTTATATGTTCTTCGTTGCTTATCAGTTCATGTGTGACCTGAGAAACAGGAAGTACAACAGAGTAAGCATTTCTAGTAAGGGTTCATGTTTGTGTTTTAAAACTCTCACAATATCTGTAGTTAATGAATATCATAAGTACAGTATCATACAGTAAGTGTCATTTTAAAACTCTTATTATTACAACTGTTGAGCTGTGGCTGTCAGTGTGGCTTCATGACTGTACAGACATTTTCCTGATGGGTGCAAAGTTTTTAAAATGAGTCTACAGCCTTAAATAGTACATGGTTGCTTTCATTATCAATATTTTACTATGGTGTGGACAGTAGCAGGTTAAGTGCAACCATTTTTTGCTGTTAACAGTTACGCTTTGAAAATCAAGTATAGAGAAGAATGCAGTTTCCGAATTTAGATTTTAGACTGTTGAGAAACATTTTACACAGCTTGTGAAATGCTATTCACTGTATACAAGTGTTTCTTGAGCTATGTAAAGAAAGAAAGTGAAGGGTTAACCACTCACATAGGATTTATAATATAGTTTTGTATTACAGTCAACTTTTTTGTTTGTATTGCAGCTGACTTTTTTGTTTGATCACATCTTTTTGTATGCTAGGTGGCAACTTGGTAATGCCAACAGTGGTAAATGTGATGATACAGTATATTTGTCCTGGTTCTCCAAATTGTCCCTGATAAAATTCATGCAAAATATTAAAATCCTTATTAAATGCATTACCTGACACATAGTTGGTGTATTTGGACTCACCTCTCTAGTGAGTTTCTCAAATGGCTGAAGGATTGAAATAATAAATTCCAACATGGCCCATTATGGTGAATTATTATAAATGTCTGTGTCACCAATTTTATTTTCCAAGGTGTACTGCCTGACAGCTTTATTTTGTCCCAGCAGTTTTAGAAACATAAAACTGTTTCATTCCACCTGGAGGAGATGACCAGCTGCCTAGAAACACTCACTTGTTGTGCTGTTCACTCTGAGCCACTGCCTCAGTCAAGGGGTGCAGTGCACACTTGCGATGACTTGACTGGGTATTGCCTGGTGGTTAACAACTGTGCCAGAAGTGCTGCCTGCATTTTGAGCCCCCTTTTAAACTTGTAACAGAGTGGGTGGGAAATCTGTATACAACTCAACTGTACCACTTTTATGTTGCAGGTTGAAAACATCATTCACACTGTGGCAGTACTATCTGCTAAAGTGCAAGGCTACAGCATTATCCATTACTGTGAGACAGCTCACTGTAGTGGTTCACCCATGTTGTAGTGACAAACATGCTGGCATCAGCAACATATCGCCCGGCATTAAAGTGCCAGTCATTATGTTTTCCATGAGTTACAGCACCAAAATGCCCTCCCAGGAAACAGTCACTTTTTGCATGGGGGTTGGGGTTCACCCCAGAGGTGATAGAAACTTTGTGGAGGCAAAGGGTGACAGGAGAGAAGGGCAATCTAAAATCAAGATTGCGCCTTTCACTGTTGCCCTTGTTATGGAGACGTAATTGCAGTGACAAAATAAAGTTGCCGTCCTAATGGTATATCCACTCTAGTGCTGTAAAGGTAGCAAACCCCTTTAAAACTAGCATTTGTCAATGCCGAATGTTGATTGCGTTGGTCTGTTAAGCTCGTTTACTGCCCCTCTCTCACTCACTCAGTCTGTTTGTTCCAGTGCTGCAGGCTGCTCTTTTGTACTGGACTTCTGCCTGCACTGACAGCTTTTTCTGCCCAATAAGAAATCCGCAGCTGTCCTGACAGAGCTCCATTGAGGTGGCTCACTCCCCCTCTCTCACTCGCTCATTCTGTTTCTCCTGGTGCTGCAGACTGCCCTTTTGTACTGGGCTCCTGCCTCTGTTGGTGGCTTTTTCTGCCCACAAAGAAATCTGCAGCAGTCCTGACACAGGTCTGTTGAGCCTGCTCACTCTCCCTCTCTCACTCACTCATTCCGTTTCTGCCAGCGCTGCATGCTGGCCTTTTGTACTGGGCTCCTACCTGCATTGTCACCTTTTTCTGCCAACAAAGAAATCTGCAGCAGTCATGATACAGCTCCATTGAGCTTGCTCAGTCCCCCTGTCTCACTCGCTCATTGTGTTTCTCCCAGCACTGCAGGCTGCCCTTTTATACTGGGCACCTGCCTGCATTGGTACCTTTTTCTGCCCACAAAGAAATCCGCAGCTGTCCTGACAGAGCTCCATTGAGGTTGCTCAGTCCCCCTGTCTCACTCACCCATTCTGTTTCTTTTGGTGCTGCAGGCTACCCTTTTGTACTGGGCTCCTGCCTCTTTTGGCACCTTTTTCTGCCCACAAAGAAATCTGCAGCAGTCCTGACAAAGTTCTGTTGAGCTTGCTCACTTCCCTTTTCTCACTCACTCATTCCACTTCTGCTGGCACTGCAGGCTGCCCTTTTCTACTGGGCTCCTGCCTGCCTTGCAGCCTTCTTCTGCCTGCAAAAAAATTTGCAGCAGTTACAGAAACTCAGTTGAGCTGATCACTCCCCCTCTCACTCACTCATTCTGGTTTTCCGCCACATGAGCCTGCCCATTTTGTACCGGCCCCTGCGTGCATTGCTGCCCTTTTCTGCCCACAAACAAATCTGCAACAGTCCCAACAGAGCTCCGTTGAGCTCACTCACTCCCCCTCCCTCACTCGCTTATTCTGTGTCTCCCGCTGCTTCAGGCTGCCTTTTTGTACAGGGCTCCTGCCTGCATTGCCACCTTTTTCTACCCACAAAGAAATCTGCAGCAGTCACAATAGAGCTCCATTGAGCTCTCTCACTACTGCTCTGTCACTCGCTCATTCTGTTTCTCTTGGCGCTGCAGGCTGCACTTTTGTACAGGGCTCCTGGCTGCATTGGCACCTTTGTGTATCCACAAAGAAATCTGCAGCTGCCCTGACAAAGCTCCATTGAGGTTGCTCAGTCTCCCTCTCTCATGCACTCATTCTGTTTGTCCTGGCACTGTAAGCTGCCCTTTGGTACGGGGCTCCTGCCTGCATTGGTGCCTTTTTCTGTCCACAAAGAAATCTGCAGTAGTCCTGATAGAAATGCGTTGAGCTCACTCAGTCCACCTGTGCACTCGCTCATACTGTTTCTCCCACCGCTGCAGGCAGGCCTTTTGTACTGGGCCCCTGCCTGCATTGACACCTTTTTCTGCCCACAAAGAAATCAGCAGCAGTCCTGATAGTGCTCCGGTGAGTTTGCTCATTCTCCCTCCCTCACGCTCTCTCTCGTTCTGTTTCTCCCAGTGCTGCAAGCTGCCCTTTTGTACTGGGCTCTTGTGTTGGGCCCTTTTTCTGCCCACAAACAAATCTGCAGCAGTCCTGACAGAGATCAGTTGAGTTCGGTCACTATCCCCTCTCACTCACTCGATCTTAATCTGTCCCAAACTGTGATTTCCCACAATGATCGTGCTATTGTCCGGCAGGAGTGCAAAAACATATTTTAGCCAGGATGTGAAAAATGACAGCTGTACTGTTCATAAGGAGGTGTGAAAAAATGCCACTGTTGAAAATGTGGCGTGAAAATATTACAAATTTATGAAGTTACAAGAGTGCAAGGAAACAGTTCAATGCATGCTTGTAACACAGTCATGTTATGGAGTTTCGTCACCAAATTTTCAACATAGGGATTTTAGGACTTCTGCTCATGAACAGTGCCACTGCCATTTTCTTAATCTATCCCAAACACTGATGTCCCACAGCGATCACATTATTCTGCGCTGGAACTGTGAAAACACATTTCGGTCAGGATGTGAAAAATGAAAACTGTACTGCTCATAAGGTGGTGTGGAAAAATGCCAGTGTTGAAAATCTGACGTGACAATATTACAAATCTGCGAAATTACCAGGGTGCATGGAAAGTGCACAACGCACACTTGTAACACAGTCATTTGATGGGCTAGCATCAGCAAATTTTCAACATAGGCATTTTAAGACCTCTGCTCATGAACAGTATCTGTCCTGAACAGTGATTTCCCACAGCAACCGCTCTATTCTGTGCCGGAAGTGCGAAAACACATTTCGGCCAGGATGGGAAAAATGACAGCTGTACTATTCATAAGTAGATGTGGGAAAATGGCAATGTTGAAAATCTGGAGTGAAAATATTACAAATTCACAGATTTATGAGTGTGCGTGCAAACTGCACAATGCACGCTCGTAACACAGTCATTTTATGGAGTATCATTACAAAATTTTCAACATAGGCATTTTAGGACCTCTACTCATGAACAGTGTCACTGTCATTTTCTTAATCTGTCCCAAACACTGATTTCCCACAACGACTGAGCTATTCTGCGCCGGAAGGGCGAAAACACATTTTGGCCAGGATTTGAACAATGACAGCTATACTGTTCACAAGGAGGTGTGAAAAAATGCCAGTGTTGAAAATTGGGCATGAAAATATTGCAAATTCGTGAAGTTACAAGCATGCATAGCTACTGCACAATGCACGCTCATAAAACAGTCATTTTTTTAATTTTTTCCACCAAATTTGCAGCATAGGCTTTTTGAGAGCCCACCTCATGAACACTGGTACTGTCGTTTCATTAATTGGCACCGGAAGGTGATTCCATGCAGTGACTGCAAAATCACCTTTTGGAGCTGATTAATGCCATGACAGTTCCAGAATTCATGAGGAGGGGTCCCAAAAACCCTTGTTGAAAATTTGGTGCCATAATTCCAAAAAATGACTGAGATATGCACTAAAGTAAAAAAAAAAAAGCATTTATTCCATTATACAGCTTACTGGCATTTCCTCAGTTAGGGTCGGCTTTGAAGAGTGCAGATGTGTTCCCAGTCCACCGAAGATCATTGCGCGAGACTCAGAGGTAAGTATGGGGTGAGGGGGGGTGTGGGGAGGCAGGGTGCACAGTGGGTGGTTGCAAGTTGTGGTGGGGGGGCAGGGAGACCGCCGGAGGCTAATTTCCTTTTTTATAGGTAAAAAACAAAAGACACAGTGGGACCATTTTTTATTTTACATGGGCACGTGGCACACTGGAGTGGGCTCCCAGCATGCCACCAGACTCTTTCCTTTGGGGAGGCAGCAGTAGCTGATGGGGGATTGGGCACCCCTGTCAGCACACAACAAAAGGGGGGAGGGGTATTACATTATGCCGATGGGGATTGGGCACTCCATCAGCAGACAATAAAAGTGGGGGGGGGCACATATTGCTGACGGAGAGTGGGATCCCCCATCTGAAAAAATAAACATTGGGGCATTGAAGCCGACGGGGACTGGGGCCCCAGTCGGCAAATAAACACCGAGGGGTAATATTGTTTGTGAACACAGCGGCAAGCCGCCATCATGTTCACAAACAATATCAGTGTTTCTACATCCCACCCTACAATGACGGGTCACTCCCTCATTGCAGTGAATGGCTTACACTGCAATGACGAGGTGTCCCTGATTGCAGTGGCTGATTTTTTACAAGTTGGTGGCCTGCTGGCTGAACTAGTGTCAGCAGCAGCATGCCACGGCATTGGGGGATGCTGGACAAGCCTTTAAAGGCTGTGGGAACATTAGCCACAACTGTGCCGCACCTCCACAGCCTGCTTGTGGAGAAAGCTACTGCAATATGTTTCTTGCGCATGTGCACAATCAACATAAAAATTACCTACAGGAGTGGCAGCACCCTTGCTGCAGTGCTGCTCATTGTACAGTACACAAAACCTTTAATTTAAAAAATTGCATTTTGACATTTCTTAGGACACCAGCAATAGCAGCAGTGCAGCACTTCAACTGAGTTATTCTCAATATGACACAGTCTTTATACAAAAGCAGCAAAGAACACAATGAGTACACTGTAATTGTATAAAGAACTGCAAGGAGTACTGCACAAAGTCTCTTTTTTACTTACTAATGGAAAAAGAGTTCCTTATTCGAGTTTTACTTAATGATTCCCCTGCTCTCAAGATAGCACTCTCTTCTCTCTAGGGAGAAGAGGAGGCTAGCAGGGAAGAAATAAGGAGGGTAAAGGCAGAGACAGAGGAAAGCACAGCTAAAAGGGCCAAAAGTGGAGACAAACATTTTTTTATATATGTGTGGGGCAGGAGAAAGTCTAAGCAGGGGATTGCAAGGCTAAGGGGGGATGGTGGGACACAATTCGGAGAGGACGGTGAAAAAGTAGAAGAGTTAAATAAGTACTTTTGCTCCCATTTTACAGAGGAGAGGGAGGGCAGGAGGCCAGAGCTTAAGGGAAGGGGGAAGGGGAACAAAGAGGTAGACATAAGTCCTTTCAGTGTAGAGAAAGGTAAGGAGGTATTAGGCAGGTTGCAGGAGGATAAGGCCATGGGACTGGATGGGCTGCACCCAAGGGTGATCCAGGAGCTTGGGGAAGAGTTGGCAGCCTCGCTGACAAGGCTATTCAACCTTTCTCTGGATTCTGGAAGCATGTCAAAGGACTGGAGAAGGGCGAACATGGTACCGCTGCATAAGGGGGGCAGTAAGGAGATGAAAGAGAACTACCGCCCAGTCAGCCTTACTTCAGTGGTGGAGAAGGTCATGGAGGCACTCATTAAGGAGAGGGTGATGGACTACCTGGAGGGTAGTGGGCTACTAAATGATAAACAGCATGGCTTTATGAAAGGGAAGTCATGCAAGACAAACCCAATTGAATTCTTTGACTGGGTGACGGAGGTAATCGATCGGGGGTGGTGGTGGACATGGCCTATCTGGATTTCTGCAAGGCCTTTGACACTGTTTCCACAGAAGACTAGTGAACAAGCTAGAAAGAGTTAGGGTAGGTGATAGGATAACCAGGTAGAAAACTGGTTGGCAGATAGAAGCCAGAGAGTGGTGGTTAATGGGGTTTACTCTGAGACAGGGAGGGTTAGCAGGGACCTCCAGGGGTCAATACTGGGTCCCCTCCTTTTCAACATCTACATTAGTGACATAGCAGAGGGACTAAGAGAATAGGTGGGCCATTTTGCAAACAGTACAACAATCTTCAATAGTTTGGACACTGCAGGGTGTGGTGGAGGATGTGAGGCATTACTTGAGGACTTTAGAAGGATGGGCGGAGACTTGGTAGCAAAAATTCAATGTCAAATAGTGTGCTATGATGCATCTGGGGCACAAGAACCTGAAAGCAGGATACACACTGTGGGGGGAGGGGGGGACATTAGGGTTATGGAGCAGGAGAAGGACTTAGGAGTAATAGTATCTAGTAACCTCAAGGTGGGAAACCAATGCAGCAGGGCAGTGGGAAAGGCAAATGGGATGCTGGCATGTCTTGGCAGGGGCATCACTAGCAGATGGAGGGAGATACTGATGCCCCTCTACGAAGCCATGGTGAGACCACACCTGGAGTAATGGAGTCCCATTCTGGAGGCCACACATGCCTAAGGACATAGACAAGATAGAGGAGGTTCAGAGAAGGGCGACCAAGATGGTGCAGGGTAAGCAGGGTAAAACGTACGAGCAGAGATGCAGGAAATTGAGGCTGTACTCCTTGGAAATTGGAAGGGATCAAAGGGACATAATTGAAACTTACAAATATGTCAAGGGGATCAACAAGGTGAAGGCAGGGAGTCTACTCCAAAGGGGTGCAGTTACCAGGGGGCATAGTTTGAGGCTGCAGGGGGGAGATTCAGAAGCAATGCTAGGGAACAGTTTTTCATAAAGAGGGTGGTGAAGGCATGGAACAGGCTTCTGGAAGCTGTGGTGGGGGCTGGAACAGTGTCAGAGTTCTAGATAGCATAGGACAGATAAATGGGGTTGTGTAGGATTGGGAAGGGGCCACAGGAAGGGGATGGAATAAATAAAGGGGTGGAAGAGGACAGACTATATGGACTCGAGGGTCTTTTTCTGCCATCAAGAGTCTATGATTCTATGATTCTCATTCTCCATTTCTTTGTTGCTCTCTTGCTATCTGGCAACATGGTTCAATTGAGCAAAGGTATTCTTGTTATCCCATCACATGCCTTGCAGATTGTTTGAAGAACAGGACTGACTATCAAGTCTTTTGACTCAGAAGATTTTTGCAACCCGGTCCTGTGTGACTTCACAAAGGTCACATGATGTCTACCAACTAGTTCTGACCACCAGTGCCCAGTTAAGCCTGGTGTACATAAGTGTTAATCACTGCAACTGATTGGGCGGAGGAGAGGTGTTTGGTTTGCACCAGTGAACAGACTTGCCCAGGGTGGCAGCAACAAGAAAGTCTGGAGGTGCTAGTGACAAAGGTAAGCCTGTCTGACTCACATTTGGAAGAGGACTCCAGTGGTCAAGTCCATGTTGGTCTGAGTCCATGGGTAAATACTGGATCGGGGGGGTTGTGTGGTCCACCCACTCCTAATACATATGCACCACACAGGACTTACCCCTATTTCACCTATGCATTCTATGCACACAAGCCCAGCTAATACAAAAACACAGACCACACACACAGACATATCCCACAGTGTAGACACATCTCCAGCCTACACGGTTGTGGATTGCTGCACCTCTGGGGCAGGTACCAGGGTTGTACCCACCTGGGGCCAGGTCCCATTTTCTCGCAGCCAACACTTCATATACTGTGAGCCAATTGGCCTTCTGACACTGAAAAAGGCACCACAGCTGGGTGCCTCATCACTACCCTGCTAGTCTGCCATCTCCACCTTTGAGGCCCTTCTAGTGTTATACCAGGTGGGGGGGGAAGGGCTGGATCCCTGCCAAATATTTGGCACAAGCCTGCAACTGAGGCAACTCCTGGGTCTTTGGTGCAGGACCCCCCATTTAATAAAATTGGGTGCAAGGTCCCAGATGCACCCAGAGTTTGCCACAGCCCTAGAACAATGCAACTTGCATCGCTGTTTTAAAATTAGGCTCACTCTGTTTAAATGAAATTGATGCATCCATAGTAATAACTGAAATGAGAGATTTGTTAAGCTTTAGGGACTATATATTTCTGGCTTTATTTTTCAGTATTAGTTTTACAGTTCACATGCAGTACACTTTATGGATTTAATGATCAGTGTTTTGTATGCATCTGATAGCTTATGTGACTTCTCCTTCTTGAAGTTTGGCTTATCTGATCAAGCAGTCTGATTAATCAATTGATGACAGAAATACGGTTGACATGCATGTGTAAAATAAACAAATCTGTAGTTATAAGTATATAAGGAGAACACATGTAATGATAGCAACACTTCCTTGATGAAGCCTCAGTGTTTGGAGATGTAGTGCCAGTTTGCTATTTATTGAGTGCCTCAGTACCTTGTGTCACACTTCAACTGCTTTTTGTTATTTTTAGCAATAACGCCGGTTCCTGTCTAAAAAGCTGTTTCTAAAAGTGGTTCCTGCACAGTGGCTCAGCAAATATAAAAAATGACACAGTGTGAACTGTAAGTTTGCTTTCTTTTCTGTGCCCAGGTTGGAGAGTTGCGGAGCCCCTTTATAGACTCCATGGCATGAACAGTTGTGTGCCAGATCTGACATGGCAGATAGCTGCTAAATCCTGATACCAGTGACAAGATTTGAAATGGGAAATACAGTTTTTCTGATTGACCAGCTAGCATTTTCAATCATTAATATGGTGTCATTTGTGGAGCATGTCTGAAACCAGAGTCGGACAATATGTTAAAAAAAAACAATAACATTTACATTTGCATCTCAGGATATTCATTGAAAAGGCTGTCTCCACCTCCCACCCCACCTCCATGATGCCTAGAAACTCAAGGAATTTGAACAGCTCAGCAGATGGATCTGCTGCTCCCAATCCTAAAATACAAGATCTAGTCTGCAACTCAATAAATCAGCCTGTAGCAACCTCCCCAAAGCAAGAGACAAACACATGCTCACACAACATCTTCTGCAGCTGGATACACATGGAATGGAGGTTTCTGTTCTCCTTTCCCTTGTAGTTCAAGACATCCTTTTAGAGCATAGTACATTATGGCAATAGGAAGAGACAATTGTCACTGTCACCTTACCTCGCAATGCTGCATGAGATTAAGCCTGTTGCTCAATACTACAGTTTATGCTTACCTCCTCCTTAGAGCAATACACAGCTGCCTGCTCTCAAATAAATTGTTTCTCTGCAGTTGTTCACTCACTGGAACTGCCATTTCTCCCCTCCTCACCCCTTCAACATGAAGTATCCCGGACTTGCAGCAGCAACTTGACGAGTCTGTCAGTCAACTACAGAAGCAAAGTGAGATTGTCACCAAGCCAATCTTCAGCTCACCGTACCTACCTGTAATGCTAGACCCAGCCTGCAGCTCAACAACCCCCCAAACAGACACATACAGGCTACCACTCTTTTCTGCACAATGAGAGAGTCACAGCCTTCCTAATTCTGTCAGATGGAGACATCAAGATCTGTCCTGCCACTCATTCCCCTTCCTCCTCAGTCAGACACAGACACAGGTGCCACTGCCACTTGCTGATAGAGAGTCACTGTTTATCCCTACAGGCAGTACTAGGATAACAGAAAACATCAGGAACCACAGATGCAGGCAAAGATAAGATGGGCCAAGTAGGAACAGTGGCAAGATTGCTCGCCACACCATTTAACAGTCATCAACTGGTACTGTATTACATGGACCATGCACTTACACAGACTGAACATTTGACCCACGGTCTGCTCACTCACTTAAAATGTTACAATAATATTCATAATTGCATGAAAATAGTATGCACAGCTGGCCTGGTGGAGCTGAGGGCTGAAGTGCTGGACACCTTACCTTGCATCACACCAGCAACGTGGGTTTGGGAATGACCTCAGGTCATCAGAGAGCCTGCATGGGGGAGGGAGCAGGATTAGGCAACTGAAAGGTAGCTGTCCTCTCCTGGGGTGGTTGTTTCCCCCGCCATAGTTCTGCTCACACCGGCTGGAGGCCCGATGGATTACATAGGCGGAATGGGGTGGCAGTGCATCAGGAGAGTACCTCGAGGCTTGGCGTGCTCATGCCTCCACACGTTCGTGGATGCCTGGGGCATGGGGCAGGGAGAAAACGGGGTTAAAACTAATAAAAAAAATCTGTTCAAATAAATAGTATGCACAATGATAATAGGCAATAAACTGCCACTTTGGCACAAAATAAAAATATTAACATTCCCCATTACTGTACTCTCCTCTCCTCTCCTCTCCTCTCCTCTCACTCCTCCACTCCTCTCCTCTCCTCTCCTCTCCTCTCCACTCCACTCCTCTCCTCTCCTCTCCTCTCCTCTCCTCTCCCTCCCTTCCCCTCTCTCCTCTCCTCTCTCCTCTCCTCTCTCTCCCTCTCCCCTCCCTTCCCCCTCCCTCTCCTCTCCTCTCCTCTCCTCTCCTCTCTCCTCTCCTCCCTTCCCCTCCTCTCCTCTCCTCCTCTCTCTCCTCTCCCTCCCTTCCCCTCCTCTCCTCTTTTCTCCTCTCCGCTCCTCTCCTCTCCTTTCTTTTGTTTTCTTTTCTTTGATTTGTTTATGTATTCTGGTTAGTCCATGGGCCAAAGATCCATTTTCATGGTCGACCAGAGTGCAAAAGTATAATAAAATACATTACTTATCACATAATGCATATTGTACAGTATATACATATATATATATATATATATATACACACATAACATAAGACATAGAGTACAGGTCCATTCGTGCACAGCATCCCAATCAAGAACATTTATTTATTGAAATGTTTCACTTGGAAGGGCACACTGAACAACAAGTTGCTCATCTCATGGTGCATCTTGGGGGAAAGAGTACAGAGGAAAAATATACATTCACTCCAAACATGAAATTTGATTATACAATTAAAGCTTGTACAGAGTATACAAAACTGTATGATTACATAGGAATAAAATAGAAGTACATAACAAGTGCAATTCAGTAAACACCTGTGACATAGAAATGCAACTGTTGGAACACATGCTTTGTCTGAGGGTAATGCAACAACAGCTTGCAGGAGAACAGAGAGTGAATAAGGGGATCAACGAGGGGGAGGTGGGAAGAGGCAGGGTAAGGTTGATTTTTAAGAAGAGGAAGGGGGGCAGCAGGAGAGTTGGGCACAGTACAATGGAAGAAAAGACAGACGCATTGGAAGGAAAAGAGGAGGGAGGGAAGGAAGAGCTTGGGATTGGACCGAGATACAAATGGAATTAGTCACAGGTACAGCTGACTGATAGGAAGTTATGAAGGGCTGTAGAAATGTAGTAGGGGGAGGATGAGTGGCAAATCTGGAGGGGGAGAGCATTCCAAAGTTTAGGGAAATGATGTGAGAAAGCCATCTAACCTGCAGAGGTTGATCATTGAGGGACTATCAATCAATCAATCAATCAATCAATCAAATCTTTATTTATCCAGGTGAACATCTTTGAGCAAGCTCATTTGCAAGAAAGACTTGGTTATTACTGGATCAAAATACATTACAAAGAATTATTTACAGTGACTGTTACAATATCATCATTATAACAAGAAATAAATACAGAGAACGTGCACAATACAGTATCAGCTATAATACAGAGGTAGGCATACAACAGCACAGAGGATAACAGTGGCATATATTTGAAATTTGGGAAGCCTAGATGGCTTTGAGGGAAATAACAATGGTTCAGTCAGATAACAAATTGGTGAATAATGTAGCCAGTACAATACTTAGTCCTGGCCAGGGATGTACAGCTAGGTTGAGGGAATGTATGGAGTTCCCAGAAACACTGAAGCCGAGGAGCAGGGAAGGGAGGTGTGGAGGGTGGGGGAGATGTAGGGAAGAAACAAGGTGGGGAGAGGAGAGCAGTGGCCCAAGTGGTATGCATGGAAAAATGGTGCAGAGGCAGCCTGAGGAAGAGGGGAAGTGATTATAGAATTCACACACAGTTTAATGATATACGGCCTTGGGATGAGATCAGAGTAAAGAGGCACATGAAGCCAGCATTATACTATAATACAATTTGCAAGGAGCTGAAGCCTATAATTCCGGGTAGGTTAGTGACGAGGGAAGGAATTACAGGATTCCTTCACCATCTGAGCATAAAGGGTCTTGAATGATTCCAAACTGATTAGGGTGCTCAATTTCAACAATTTTTACACTTTTATCATTAAGCGGGAATCAAGCATCTAAGAGCATGGGCAGCAGGAAGGAGGGTGAGAAGAGAAGAAATAAGATAGGAGGGGAGAGTGTCAAACCAAAATGCAAAAACAAGAACATGTAATTAGCATTCAAAATTTAAATTACACAGTGCATCTGCATTCACTATCCTTTAACAAGAAATTTCTCAGAAGAAATCTGTATCTACTAATTGTAGTTCCAAGACAATCCAGCTTGGTCATAGTTAAATTAAAGAAGACTGGTAGTCTATACAGCAGAGTTATCTGTCCAAATGCAGTTTTCATCTTTAGTACAAAAAAGTAGCTGTGGGAAGATATTTGAGAAGGAAATTAATTAGTATATTTTTTAAATAAAGAGTGGAAATTAGTAGGTACCCTATTTAAGCAATAAGGCATGACCAAGGGTTATGTTAATGGTCTGTTAATCACCCTTCTAGTACGGCAACGAGGTGTGCCGAAAGTGCTATATGCCCCTAGAGGGTGATTAACTGACCATTAACATAATCCCTGGGAGTACCTTATTGCTATTATAATAAAAATGTTTCTAAACAGCGTTAAACCCTGTTCAGCATGTGGCTAAGCTCTACATGTATGTTAATAAAAGATTAACATAAGGCTGTTAGAATGTTTGCAGCCAATCAGAAAGCTCCATTTCTCAGACCCTTTTTATAATCATGGTTATCTTCTTAGCTAACAGGTCCATTTGAGATTATAAATCTTTGCTTCAGAGGAAGTATCCCAGCTTGTTTAAGAAGAACACAGTGATGTGTTTGGGATGGTAGTTGGGTTGTGAATTGACCTATTTGATTTAAAAGTGTTCTAACCTTTGTGAGAAGCCCATCACAAGTCTTATAATAAACACGCATTTGTCAATGCCGAATGTTGTCTCACTGGCATTGGCATTGGTAGTGCAGGAGTTAGAGATGCATAATAGGAATGGCAGTGAAGTATTGAACTGACACCAATCCCAACCCCACCTGCAGAGACTGACAGGCTTTGGGGTGTGTCTTTGGGTTGTCAGCTATAATACTCATGCCATTTTACCACACCCTACCCTGTAGACACTGACAAGTATTGTGGTGTGCTTTGGGGTCTTTGGGCCTTATACTTACCCTATTCCATAAGGAAATATGCTGAGATGGGCGAGAATGGGGTGAACTTTAGGGCCAAACACTCCAAGGCACACCTCAATGCCTGTCACTGGCTGCAGGGTAGGGGTGGAGGTGGAATGGTGTGAGCATTATAGCCAATGATCCCAAGTCACACCCCTGACACCTGTCAGTCTCTACAGGGTTGGGTGTTACAGTTGGAAACCCTAACGCTGTAGGCGTTTGTTGGTATTTTCACCCAGATTTTCAACATGGTTTTTTGTGACCCCACCTCATGAAGAGAGGCACTATCAATTTGTTAGCCGGAAGGTGGTTTTGCACAATGACTATGCCATTTGGCGACACAGGCATGAAAACACATTTTGGGCAGGATGTGAAAAATGACAACTGTATTGTTCATGAGGATGTGTAAAAAAATGACAACGGTGAAAATCTGCAATGAAAATATAAAAAAATTGATGAAGTCATGAGCATGCATAGAAACTGTGCAACACACGTCCGTAACCCAATTAGTTTTGGGATTTTTTTAACCACATTTTCAACACAGGCATTTTGGAACCTCCCTCATGAACAGTGGCACTATGATTTTGTTAATCTGTCCCAAAAGTTGATTTCCCAAAGCGACCACACCATTGTGTGCCACAGGTGCAAAAACACATTTTGGGCAGGATGTTAGAAATGACAGCTGTACTGTTCATAAGGAGGTGTGGGAAAATGCCAGTGTTGAAAATCTGGCATGAAAATATTGCACATTTGCAAAGTTACAAGGGTGCATGGAAACTACGCAACACATGCTTGTAACACAATCATTTTATAGACTTTCATCACCAAATTTTCAACATAGGCATTTTAGGACCTCTTCTCATGAACAGTGTCACTGTCATTTTCTGACTCTGTCCCTAAAACTGATCTCCCAAAATGACCATGCTATTCTGTGCCAGACGTGTGAAAACACATTTCGGCCAGGATGTGTAAAATGACAGCTGTACTGTTCATAAGGAGGTTTGGAAAAATGCCAATGTTGAAAATCTGGAGTGAAAATAATACAAATTCATGAAGTAACGAGCGTGTGTGTAAACTGCACAATGTACACTCGTAAAACAGTTGTTTTTTGGATTTTTCCCCCAAATTTGCAACATAGGCTTTTTGGAAGCCCACCTCACGAACAGTGGCACTGTCATTTCGTTAACAGATCCTGAAAGGTGATTCTGTGCAGTGACCGTGAAATCACCTTTTGGGATTGAATAATGCCATGACAGTGACTGAATTAATGAGGAGGGGTCCCAATAACCCCATGTTGAAAATTTGGTGCCAAAATTCCCAAAAATGGTCGAGATATGCATACAAGTTGAAAAAACCCCTATTTATGCCATTATACAGCTTACCAGCATTTCTTCAGTTCCTGGTTGGCTTTGAAGAGTGCAAACGTGTTCTCGGTACACTGAAGATTATCGCGCTGGGCTCTGGAGGTAAAGTATGGGGTGAGGGGTGGTGTGTGGGGAGTCAGAGTACGTACAGGGTGGGTGCGGTTTGGGGGAGGGGGCAGGAGAGATCACGAGGGAATATTTTCTTCTTTTACAGGGCAAAAAAAAAAAAGACAACGAGGGACAGTGTTCTATTTTTGCAGGTGTTTGTTGGGTACACTGGGGTGGGCTCCCAGTGTACCAGCTGCATTACAGGGAGGGGGACCACAGATGATGGGAATTGGGCCCCCCATTGGCACAGAAATGGTTAGGGAGCATGCATGATGCCATGGGGGATTGGGCACCCTCTCGGCACACAGCACAAATCAGGGGTTGGGGACATTATGCCAATAGGGAGTATTCTCCCCCGTCGGAAAATTGAACTGGGCAGGGGGACTGAAGCTGATGGGAATTTGGTCCACCATCAGCAAAGAAAGACTGTTGGGGGGGCACATGATGCTAAGGGGGATTGGGCACCCCCTTGGCACACAATTGGAATGGGAGGGGGGCATTAAGCTGACAGGGAGTGGGCGCCCCCATTGGCAAATAAAGTGGGTTGGGGCATGCCGACAGGGGGATTGGGCATCCCTGAAGTCGGCACTCTGCATGGCGGCAGTCAGTGCAGCCATGTTTATTGAAGTGCTTCACCAGGAAAGGCACATTGGGAGGCATGTTATTGTGCTGCTGCGTGATGAGCTTCACTCTCATTGCAGCTGCACTTTTCTCAGATCTGGTGGCCACTTCACGTAGTGCTGGTGTCAGCACCTGCATGCTGGCTTATTGGGGAATGAGGGATGCACCTACAGATGCATGCCCTACATTCTCCCACAGTGACTGCACCTCCAAATCTGCTACTACTACAATAAGCATGAGTCAACATAAAAATTAAGCCATAATCTATTGTAGAGAGCAGAAAACTTTGTGATAGCAATACACTCTTCTCTAGAGTAAAAATACAGTACCTTACCTAATCCCTCCAGTCTCTCCTGATAGTACCACTCTTCTAACCCTTCATTCATTTATTTATCCCAGTACTCTCTCTAACATTTCTTTTTTGTAATGTGTTACCCAAAACTTCATACAGTAGCTAAATGTGTCCTCAGTATAGTAGTACCCTGTACTGTGATAATATCACTTCACTGGTCCTACTTGCTTCTCTTTACCTGCATCCTGGCAATGCAGCAATGGTATTGTGGCCATATATAGCTGGACATTCTTTAACTTCCAATCTATTAACAGCCCAAATACAGTATGTTTTCTGGTCTGTTTCTGCTACACCTTCCCTTTCAATTTAGATTTCCGATGCTTGTTTTTTTTTAACCTACTGTAATGTGCATTACTTTACACTTTTCTTAATTAAATTTAATCCATTACCTATCTTTCCAAAGATCCAGCATGCCAAGGTCCTTTTGCAGCATTTCATGATCCCTCTCAGAGTCCACCACTAGAGTTGTGGAACCTCCTAAAGTTCAATCTTGCAAACCTATGTAGTTCACTGAATCAGTAAAGTTTGCCAAAGTTCACATGTTTAAAACTATTCACCCTGGAACACCACTGTTTTGAATTTAAAGGGACAATGTCAACCCCATTAGGCCTCTAAGGCCCTGTACACATTAATGAGGTAAAAAATTTTAAGTGCCTTAAAATGTTTTTTTTTTTTTGTTTGCCATTCACTTTTTATTAGACTTTAAAATTACACAGAGGCAATGAACAGAACTTAAGAGACAGTACATGGTGTACATTTGCATATTTGTCCAACAAGAGTATGAAAGACAGAACACACCCAGGACAAGTGCCTCTGTAACCCCCAGGGCCTCCCCTTCCTCCCCAAAAGGAAAACAAGAAAAGAAAACCCCCGGACACAAGGTGCTGTATAATACATGATCAGCCAGGGAAGTATGGTTCTCAATGATCATAAATAGGCAATAGCTAACGGGACCAGATTTTCTCGTGAGGAGGCAGCTGGTCGTGCAATATAGCTATCCTTCTTTCTATCCTGAGCAAGGCTAACAACTCTGATAACCATTCCGAGTAGGAAATTCTGTTGGAATCCTTCCAATGTCTAAGCACTAACCGCTTTACTGTAATAGAAATCAGCGATATATGAAACTTTCTCAGAGTAACCGGAATGTCAGACATGATTCCTAGGAGACAAACCTCTGGATTAAACATCTCTTCTAAGCCCAATAGAGGACTAGCCTTATCTTTAATATCAGACCATAATGGAGCGACCTTTGAGCAATACCAAAATATATGCAACAGGTCACTTTCTCTTGAACCGCACCTATAACAACAGGGTTCAGGCAGCACCTTTAAGTTGGATAGCTTTTGGGGGGAATAATAAATATTGTGTAATATCTTAAACTGTGTTAGTTTGAGAGGGTCTTGCTTCAAAAAATTATGACAATTGTTCCAAATCTGTAACCAGTCCAGAGTAACATTAGGAAAGGCACTAGTCCAATAAGAGGGAGGGGTAAAACTGTCGGAAAAGGCCCATTGCAGTAGCACCCGGTAGATTTTAGAAACTGCATGCGGAGTACCTATTAGGGACTTAACACTACCCCAAAAATCTATCCTGGGTGGGGTGATCCCATTCAGTCCTAATTTCTGGACTACGAGGTGACGCACCTGATATACCTTAAAACTCACACTTACAGGCAAGTTGAACCTGTTAAGTATTTGTGGAGTTGTACAGGGCCTACCTTCCTCATCTAAAAGGTCATTTAACCTACATTCCCAAGACTAGGCAACCACCTGTAGACAATAGGTTTCTTTCCAATCATCCATTGGGGTTACCCATAATAGGCTGATAACCATCCATACTATAGTCATATTTCAGGTAACTACAAAGCTGATTATGCATCCTTAGGGAAACACCAATAGGGAATCCTTAGTGAAGGAGATAGCTTGGAGGGTAAATAACAAGGCTTCAGGGTTAATACCCATTTTCCTGATATTGGCAACTTCAAGGTTAAACCAAGAGGACATAATCATTACGTCTGGCAGGAGTAGATGGGCGGTCCATCTACCATATTTGTTAATCTGTGCAGCCCAATAGTATAAAGCAAAGTGGGGCAACCTTAATCCACCCTGGGCTTTGGGGCGCTAGTTTAGTATATGACATCCTTGCCTTTTAAAATTCCAAATAAAGTCGGCTATTAACTTATGAAGTCTATTAAACCACGCCAGTGGAATCCAAATATTAAGCATGGATAATGGGTAAAGAGCCTGGGAAAATATTCATTTTGACGACGTTTATCCTGCCCCAAAGTGATAAGGAAACTGTGCCCATCTTTTCATGTCCAAATCTATAGTCCGAATTAGGGCATCCAAGTTAAGTTGATGAAGACGATTCGGGTTTTTTACTAGTATGAGCCCCAGGTAATTAAGAGATTTGGAATTCCAACCCAATCCCAAATCAATAATGTCTTTTTTGAAAATTCCGCTGGTCAGGGGGAACACCATTGTCTTTTCCTGATTCAGCTTGAAATTGGATAGTAAACTAAACTCCTTGATTACATTCAACAAAACTGGGACTGAAGTAGCTGGTTTTGACACATAAATCAGCAAATCATCAGCAAAGGCGGTGACCTTTATTACCTGATCCCTCACCTTAATCCCACTGATCATATGGTTAGAGACTATATGTCTTATTAAGGGTTCTAAATAAAGATTAAAAAGCAAAGGAGATAAAGGACAGCCCTGTCTCGTCCCCACCTACAGTGCAAAAGGCGCAGATATAGCACCATACACGCCACTCTTGCCGTCAGATTTGAGTATAGGGCCCTGATCCATCCCACAAATTTTTCAGGAAAGCCCACCTTCAACATCATCTGGAATAGGAAGGACCAATGAACCCTATCAAACGCCTTCTCAGCATCCAAGGAGACCAGCGCCAACGGGGAACCGGTCTCCTTGGAAGCCGAGAAGACGTGTGACAACGTCCTGAAGTGATCTGCTGAGGATCTACCCTTCATAAAACCCACCTGTTCCGAACGTATTAAACATGGCAGCAGTTTACTGATTCGCTCGGCCAAAACCTTAGCTAAAATTTTAATATCATAATTTAGCAAAGAAATAGGTCGGTAACTACCTGGGAAGTGCCTTAAAATGTTTTAAAGCTGCTTTAACACACTTTGCATACACACTTGTTGCGAAGATGAAATGTTTTTAAAAAATGTTCTTGAACCTAGCTGAAAGGTAGTCTTGAGCACGGTTTTTAAAACGTGTCATAGTAAGCACCTTTTTTTTATGAAGTGTGTACACAAACCATGTTGTAGCCTGCTAGCCAGAATCATCCAGTATCCCATAAACCCACACTGACCACGTCTGAAGTAATGCGGAAGTAAAAGCATGGTAAATTTGTGTGGCAGATAGCGATAGGCATTATGACTGATCCAGCCGCAAGTTGATCCGAGGATGTGACGAAAATACTCATTAGCTACTGGTCAATGGAGGCAGTGCAACATAAGCTAAATAGCTACCATCGCAACAGTAAAATTTATAAGCAAATCTGTGCTCATCTGACGGCCAGGGGTCATGACAAGTCAGCAAAACAGTGCAGGGAGAAAATCAGGCAATTAAAAGTGAGGTATCATAAAGTCAAAGGCTCAAATCGTAAGTCAGGTGCTGGTAGAGTGACATGCCCATTTTTTTTGAGGAGCTCAATCAAATCTTGGGAACAAGACCCACCTCTGCACCCCCTGTCATAATACAGAGTGGTGAAGTTGAGGAAGAGGAAGATTTTGACACCAATAATGAAGACGTTACACATGAGGTGCTGTATAATGAGGGTAAGCATAATATCATCCATTGTATAGTAATTGTCTCATTCGTGCCTCCATTTACAAATCACAGTTGTTCATGCTTATGGATTATGTGCTCTCATCCCATCTACTTTGTCTATCCTCTCCCAGGATTTGGCACACCCCTATCCATCTTTAACCAGCTGCCTTGATCTTGAAAATGACAGGGTTCCCTTGCCTTTCCCCCACCCTGGTACTTCACGGCATTAATTAGATGTGTGCAGAAAGTGCAAATATTTAGAGCCTCCCACCCAGCGTATTTCATAAGTGCATGTCGCACCGCGGTGGCCATCAGGTGCAATGTCCAGTATTAATTAATTGACGCTGTAAAAATGCCATGTTCTCTCGCAACATACCATTTTGTCATGTGGTGTGATCAGTCCTCAATTCAGTTGTATTCTCCAGACCATGTAATAGCACCTTCCTCTGCGTCCTCTGCTACCACCACCAATTAGCCTCTGGGCAGCCAAACAGCTGTCAGTATGCCCCTGGACCTGGGCTGTGGGAAGCCAGCACGCTGTGTCACACCAAGGAGAACAATGCAATCGAGCAATTGAGACATCACAATTGTAAACAGAATTTTACAGCAAGCTACTTTAACAATTTATTTTTTTCTGATTCATGCAGTCATTTGTCAAGCCATTTTTAATGCAAATCCATTGTAAAAACTGCAAGAATAAATCCCTGGGTGCTACATTCGTTTATATACAGACCCTCATCTGTGTTTTTTTTTACAATAGTTTAGTCACGCATATATGCTTTTCACCTTCGAAACACTGCTTCCAATGGTAATGATAAGAAACATAAAACATAGAAAAAAATAAAAACCAGCTTAGTGCGGACTATGACCTGAATTATGTACATGTTATGTACCAAGACAATTTTTTTTACTATGTTTGTGATGGATAACTACCTTGCACTCATATGCCACCCTGAGTGGGAGTCACAATGGCAGCAAACACATTCTATTTGTGTTTTATGTGCACTACAGTACTACCTGCCAGCTAAGTTCTGATAAAGTATTTCTTCATGAATATGCACAACCAAAGTAATGAACTACATGAAGTAATAGGTCAGGTTGCGCACCTTTCTGTGGAGGTTGACTGAATCAGCCCATCACACACACACAGAAACACGCACACATGCACGCATACACGCACACACACACAGACACACACACACTTGGTTTCACATTGGTCATATTTTGCCTGCCTCTGGACATTGGTGTCTCATTTTGTGCCATTACCATGGGTAATGAATAAAAAACAAAAATCCGTATGATTCCTTTTAAGGATCTTAATTGTTACATCATATATTTAAATTAATTGTTATAGGATATAGTGATACTGTTTGGGGGGGTTGGGGTGAGTTATGCATTTTGCGGTGTATGAACTGAACATATGTAGCGTAAGGATACTTGAAGTATAACTCCATATCAAAACTGCTTTCTATGTTTAAATGGTCACATGCTGGTTAAAATATTTTATTGTGGCCGATGTTATTGACATGCACTGTTAATTGATTTCCCAAACTAACAGTGGATATCATTTATGTCTGGAAAAGTGCCATCATGCTTCCTTACATATATAGCAGTGAAAAAATCATGTAGTAGCAGTGTGAAATATTTGTAATAATGTTGTTACTGTTACAGAAAATGCCAATGATATGTCAAATACAAGTGTCAGCATTGAACATCAGTCAAATGATTCTTCTATAGAATCAACAGATGATCATTTACATGAAGATATGCTAGGACCTTCCAGTGCTATTAATTCTCATGCAGATACACAGTGTGCTCAGAAACTAAGTGGATCTGAACTTCTCACTAACTTGAGGAAAAAAAAAGAAAATGTCAAGGATTCAAGAAATCATTGACTGTGCTTTTGAACCTACCCCAGAAAACTTATTGTGGAGCAGTATGACAAGATGCTGAACTTGGAGTGTGAACGAGCTGCCGGAGATAGGGAAATGGAAGAAAGAATGCATAAACATGAAGCAGAGCATACTGCTTCATTTTCAACAACCTTACTTCAAATTATGGGTCCTCAAGGCAATAGTCAGCAGTCAGTACCACTATTTTCTATTGCAATGACAGGAACACAATATAATTTTTCTAGTCAACCTCAGCAGCAAAATGTGCAGCAGCAGCCGACACTTCTTGCAATGCAGCATCAACCAAATTGCCAGTCTACAACTTCCAAACCTAGCCAATACAGCAGGCATATGATGTCAGTGCAAGCAAGAAGCTTGACTGAGGAGCTTTTTTCAGAATTAATGACATGGACAGAGTTGTAGAAATAACTTCTGACTGTGAGTTATTATTTGTAGTATTGCAAATTGATTGTTTTTTTTCCAATTGTTTAACCAGGTGAGACAAACTAAACTGAAAGCTTGTTTACAGGCGCAACCTGGGAGCACATGGAAGTTAAGTGACTTGCTCAGGGTCACACAGTATGCAAATGGAGGCTGTCGGATTCAAACCCAGGTCTCCAGGTTTGCAGCTCAGAGCCTTAAACAACTGCGCTATACTGCTTTCCAGTAATCAGAAATGTTACATACTGTAAATTGTTCTGTTATGTGTGTAGTTAATTGGCAAATACTGCTATAATACTTTACTGAAGGAAATTTAATAAACAAATGTAATAAGTAGAAATGTAATAGAACAGCTTCTAAATAAATCAAAAGTAGAGAATTTCAAACACCAAGTAAAGCTTTATTGGTAATACAACAAAGTAATTTTTATATATTAACTACTAAGTTTCAAAGTACTTGCTGTTGTACGTTTTGATTTTTTACAGAATTGCAAAGTTTTAATGTGATTCATTTTAAAACGTAATTACAAATGGTCTGACATTAAAAAGGGTTAATATCATAAGAGATATGCTTATGTACTCAAAACCGAGATTTGTCTAGCTGCCAAAAACTGTCATTTATATGAAAAAAGTTAGTAACAATCAGTTTCTGAAACGTGTTGTCATACAATAAAGACATGTGATTATGTACTATACATGTGTTTCACTTGTTCTTCCCATATGCATGACATGTGATGTGGGGCGCAGAGTCATACATGTTTTATTGGAAGCTTAATATATTTTACTTGTACTAATTATACATAGTACGTAACACTTCCTTTGCAGTGTACCGATGTAATACACAGTTATTCAAAGCTCACATCCCACTCATGACACTCTGGCTACAAATTATCACTGTATAAATGAAGTTTTGCAAAACTGAATATCCTCCACACTGTCACTGTTTATATATAAACAAAACAGATTGACAATTAATGTTGGCAGTACATATGGTAAGTAACTTAGTGTAATTGACCATTTTCAATGGCAAACTGCTGAGCAAGTGCATCTCTTATTGCCATGGCTTGCCTTGTTTGTGCAGGTACAGTCATGTCATCAGTGTGAGGCCATTCTGCATCCGACTGCTGCATGCTGTCCTGCCCATCAAACTCCATCCATGTTGAACTGAACTATTCACCATTTCTCTCAATTATATTATGAAGAACACAACAGGACGATATTACAATAGGCATGTTGTCAATGTGAAAGTTGCTGTGTTTCAGGAGACAATGCCATCTCCCCTTTAATCATCCAAATGCACATTCGACAACCATGCAAGCCTTACTCAGCCTGTAATTAAAGTGTCTTTTTACTGCATCCTCATAATCAGAGTACGGCTTATTCAGCCATGGTAACAGAGGTTAAGCTGGGTCACCAATAATCGCCACAGACACCTGAACATTTTAGATCACACGTTGCATTGGAGGGAACAGGGTTCCATTCTGACCCTTGTCAAGCAATGCACTATTTTTAAAAACTCATGCATCATGCACCTTTCCAGGTCACCCAACATTTATGTCGATAAATTGATACCTGTGATTAACTAATGCCTGCAGGACGACTGAATAGAAACATTTGCAATTATAATATTCAATCACATTAAATAAAGGACAGATAATAGGAAAATGAGTCGTATCCACTGCCCCACCACAAATAGGGAACCCCTAGTCCTGCTGGAAACCAGAGACCACATCTTCAACATTTTGTAGAGATATGACTCATGGCATAAGGACCTTAACTAAGGCCGTGCACACTTCCAGCACAATCTGACACACAGTTGATCTACCAACTCCAAATAGATGGCCAATGGTACGGTACTCTACGTTGGTGGCCAATCACCACAAGGCAATTGCCACCCTCTTTTCCACCACAATTGCTTGCCGTAGTCTTGTATTCTGCCGTTTTATTCATGGTCCAACCTCAGCACAAATCCAATTGAATGTGTCTTTCGACATTCTATAATTTGCTACCCATTGCTCCTAGCTCCATGTCATAATAACTATCTCCTCCCACCATCTGTTGGTATGATCCACGATCCAAATTATGCAATTCACTGTACCAGCCATGTAGCAACAGGCCAAAAGATGCTGTAGGTAACACACAGTTTGAAGCAATGTCAGTGTGAGTTAGAAACATAGAAACATAGACTTTGATGGCAGATAAGGACCACTTGGCCCACCCAGTCTGCCCATTTCCCTACCTATTGGATAAGCTGCAGATTCTAGTTAACCAACAGCCTACTTCCTGCAACCCCCCCACTATAATTGCCTTATGTCTGTCCCATGCATGTTTGGATTCCCCCACTGTTTTAGACCCCACAACCTCTCCAGGAAGGCGGTTCCATGCGTCCACCACTCTTCTGTGAAAAAGAATTTCCTCACATTACCCCTGAGCCGTCCCCCCTCTAACTTTAAATTGTGCCCCCTTGTTCTTACACATCTCTTTTTCTGAAAGATGCTACCCTCCTGGACTTTGTTGATTCCCTTGAGGTACTTAAAAGTTTCTATCATGTCCCCCCGTCCCTTCTTTCATCAAGGGTACACATATTAAGCTCTCTCAGTCTCTCTTCATATGGTTTCTGATGTAGACCCTGCTCCGTTTTAGTTGCACTCCTCTGGACTGCTTCCATCCTGTCTATGTCCTTGCGTAGATGAGGTCTCCAAAATTGCACGCAGTACTCCAGATGGGGTCTCACCAACTGTCTGTACAGAGGGATAACCACTTCCCTTTTTCTACTTGTGATGCCCCTCCTTATGCATCCTAGTATCCCCCTGGCTCTCCTTACTGACTTCTCACATTGCTTACCCACCTTTAGGTCCTCTGATATGACTACACCCAGATCCGTTTCCATTATTGTTGTCGTTAGTACCTCCTCTGCTACTGTGTACTCTTCTCCTGGATTTTTATTTCCCAGGTGCATTACTTTGCACTTCTTTGCACTGAATCTAAGTTGCCATATGTCTGACCATTCCTCCAACCTTGCCAAGTCCCTTCTCATCCTTTCTACCCCCCCTTGTGTATCAACTCTGTTACAGATCTTTGTGTCATCCGCAAGAGGCATACCTTTCCTTCCAGACCCTTCGCAATGTCACCTATAAAGATGTTAAAGAGGACTGGACCCACTACTGAGCCCTGAGATACTCCACTGGTAACCCCCCTTTCTTCAGAATGTGTTCCATTCACTATTACCTTCTGTGTCCTGTTGTGCAGCCAGGTTTGCTACCCAGGCTACCACCCTGGGACCCACTCCCAGGCTGGCTAACTTGATTATTAATCTTTTGTGCAGGACTGTGTCAAATGCCTTGCTAAAGTCTAGGTAGGCCATATCCACAGCCCCTCCCTGGTCTATTACTTTGGTCACCCAGTCAAAGAAATCGATTAGATTCATCTGACATGACCTTCCTGCTGTGAATCCATGCTGCTTTGGGTCCTGTGCCCCTCTGGCCTCTAGGTACTCAACAATTCTTTCTTTCAGAAGTGATTCCATCATTTTCCCCACCACTGAGGTCAAACTAACAGGTCTGTAGTTTCCTGCTTCTGCCTTGCTCCCACTTTTGTGAAGGGGAATCACATCTGCCCTCCAGCCTCAGGTACCATCCCATCTTCCCATGATTTGTTAAAAAGTGTGGTTAGTGGTGTCACTAGGTCCTCCCTTAGCTCTTTTAGGATTCTAGGGTGAATCCCGTCAGGCCCCATTGCTTTGTCCACCTTGAGTTTTAGGAGTTCTTTCAGTACTCTTTCTTCTGTAAATGGACTGGTGTCAACCCCACTATCCAGAGTGCTTCTACTGTTTGGTTTAGGTAACTCCTCCTCTTCTTCTTTTGTGAATACTGAGCAAAAGTATTCATTCAGTATCTCTGCCTTTTCACTGTCTCCCTCTGCCCACCTCCCCTCTCCTTTATTAATCTTCACTATCCTTCCTTAACCTTTCTATGCTCCCTAATGTACCTATAAAAGGTTTTATCCCCCTTCTTAACTGAGTTGGCTATCTTTTCCTCGGTTTGGGCCTTTGCTTTTCTGACTGCCTTACCCACTTCTTTCTGCTTTAATTGATACAGTTCCCTGTCGTGCTCCATCTGTGATTCCTTATACTTTTTGAATGCAGCCTTTTTCTCCTTAACCTTCCCTGACACCTCTTTTGAGAACCATAGTGGTGTTTTATTCTGCTTTGTTTTCTTTATTTGTTTCACACAAAGGTTTGTTGCCTCCATGATGGCAGTTTTGATTTTTCTCCATTGTTCTTCCACCCCTCCTTTCTGGCCATTTGCTAATGCATTCCTCAGGTATTCACCCATTATGCCAAAGTCAGCCCTTCTAAAGTCCATTATCCTTGTCTTTGTATGACTTGTCTCCATGGTTGTGTTTATTGTGAAGCACACTGTGCAGTGGTCGGTTGTTCCCAGATGTCTACTGACTTCTAAGTTTGTGATCCTCTCTCCATTTGAGAATGCCATGTCTAATATTGCTCCCTCCTGAGTGGGTTCCACCACTAGCTGTCTAAGACATGCTCCCTGTAGGGCATCGAGAATGACCCTGCTCTTGGATGTGGTTATAGTCCATGTCGCCCAGTTAACATCTGGCATATTCAGGTCCCCCATCAACAGTATCTCCCCTTTTTCAGCCATTTTGAGAATGCCCTCTATCATTTTCTTGTCCATTTCCTCCCCTTGAGACGGGGGTCTGTATACAACCCCTCTGCGGATTGTGATGCCATTCCCTGTCTCCAAGGTGACCCAAAGTTCCTCTTGTCCTCCCCCTTTACTTTTTAGTTCTGTAGCTTTGATCTCTTCCCTTATGTAGAGAGCTACTCCACCTCCTCTTTTACCCTCCCTTTCCCTTCTGTAGATTGTGTACCCTGGTATGTTGACATCCCAGTCATGGTTCTCCGTGTACCATGTTTCTGTGACTGCCACAATATCCAAGTGTTCCTCTTCCATCAGGGCTACTAGCTCTGGAAGCTTGTTTCCCAGACTACGGGCATTGGTACTCATTGCTCTCCATTTAATGTTGGCTTTATCCTTTTTTTCCCCATCCCTGCTCTTATTGCCCTTGCCCATTTTTCCATTTGCCCCTGTCCTGCCCTCTGTCAAGTTCTGTACCTTAGAGTTTACCCTACTACCTGCCATGTTTTGTGGGGGGAGGCTTGAACTTTCCTGTTTCCTATCAGCACCTCCCCCCTTGGCTAGTTTAAAAGCTTGCCAAGGAAGCCTTTAAACTTGTCACCTAAGAGCGTGTTGTCCTTCCTGGACAGATGCAGACCATCATGCCAGTATAGACCTTCATCTCTCCCGGTGGATGCCCAGTCCCCAATGAAGCCAAAGCCATGTGCTCTGCACCAGTTTTGCAACCATTCATTAAACTGCATGGTGTGCAGTACCCTAGCCTCACCCCTGCCATAGACTGGCAGCACCTCTGAGAAGGTTACCGTGCTTGTTACCTGTCTGAGGCCCCTCCCCAACTCCACAAATTCATCCTGCACTGCACTGATCTCATGCCTAGCTAGGTCATTTGTCCCGAGGTGGACAATGATATCTAGGTTCCTCTCCTGTGATGCTGCTTCTGCAATCCTGAGGATTCACATCCTGTCCCTCCAAGTCATTGCACCAGGCAGGCACCTTACTTCCCTCTCCTCTCCCTTCCCCAGGTCTACACCCTTAACAATTGAGTCCCCTATCAGAAGCTGTTTCTTTCCCCTGTGGTGTCCCTTGCCACTCTTTTGTGGGTCTACCTTGTGGATGTCCCCAGCATTTTTCTTGGTCTCCAATGAGGGTGTCATCATAGAGGAACCTTGATTTTCCAGGCTGACATATGATTTGTGTAGAGGTGCAACTCGGGGGCTATGCCTCTGTTCCACCACCCTCACCCTCCCAAACCTACTGTGGTCCATCTGCTCTTCATACATGGCAACCTCTGAGGCAGTGGTTGTGGAACTGGTGCTCTTTGGGTGGAGGAGGCCTCCTTAGTCCTTGCCAGTTCAGCCCGGAGGTGGGTAACCTCCTGCCTCAGAGCTGACAGTTGCCTGCAAATAGGGCAGCAACGCAGGTTCCAGAATGTCTCCCGGAAAATTGCTGCCCCACAGCCAGTGCATTGCACCACTCCCCACATGTCCCTCTTATAATATACAATGAGTAATATATCATTTTTTGTGTGTGTGTGTGTACTTACCCTGTATGCACTGTGCTGGGCAATTAAGAATATGACAGTTCTGTTCCAAGACCTGTTGAGGAAGTGATGTCAGAACCTTGGCTATAAAGGAAATGCCACGCCTGGGGTGGGCAGGGTGAGGGGAAGAGTGGGGTGGGTAGGCCACAACCACTGGTGACTGTTAGAAACAATCAAATACACCACTGCTCCACCACCCTGGTGAGTACTGCCCTTTATAGTAAGTCAACCAACACCCCAATGTACTAGACCACTGCTCCTATGCAAACCACTCTACTGAGTCCAGGGATAAAAACAAACTCACTGTTCAGCCAGCAGGACACTTCTAAAATATTGCACAAATATCCTTCCAAATCCTACGTGTCTAGCATAGAAATCAAGCAACTTCAGTTGTATTTTAACCCCTCTGGTTATAAAATTACTACACTTTAATGGAATCCTGCAATTCTTAATGCCAATAAGAAAATAATGAAACTTTCTGTAGAAAGTGTAGCTTACCTTCCTTGTCCCCTACAATATTATGTTTCACCAAGCTCCCAGTTCCTCAAATGTGTTCTAGTTTGTTCTCTGCAGTATAGCAAGTTTCTCAGCTTCCAACAGGAGCAGGCAAGTCTTTTCTGGTAATCCTAATTTTATGTATCATGTTTATTTTTTGTCTAAACATCATTTGAGCCAGCCTGGTGGTGCAGAGGGTTGAGGCTCTGGACATCTCACCTCACGGCATGCCGTGACCCAGGTTCAGGAGCAAGCCTGGGGCGGGGAGAGTGGAGCTGGATAGAGCAGCTGGCGGGCAGCTCTCTTCTCCAGGGGAGGGTGAGTGGCATCCCTCGCTCAATGGTTGCCCTCTGGTGGAGGCTGCGCAGGCTGGGAGAGCTAGCGTTAGGCCAATGGGGTGGGCGGAAGGGGGTCATTACCAGGGCTGTAAGGCACATGTGTGCCTCCATGTGTATGCGTCCTTCTCTTGGGGCCCCCAGGAGAAAAAATGGTGGACGATAAAACCAACAGCAGGATGATGACTGACTCCTCGCAGGCACTGCTCCCAGATCAGGCGTAAGGTAAGCCCCGGTAATTCTGGGTGGCAGGAGCTGGGGGAGTCGGTTAGATGGGGGCCATCCGGGGGAGCAAAAAATAGAAATAAGATAAACATCATTTGATGTAAAAGAAAGTGAAATGATGCCAGTAATACACTTAATCGAACTGTGGTACTCAACATTTCTGTTACTATTGATTGAATATTAACTAGGCAAATGGGCTGACTGTGTGGGCCTGTGGTCCCTTTCTACAGTCACACTTCTATGATTCTATGAATCTATAAACTTAAAATATTGTTACACATTTGAGTAACAATAGTATTGCCAACTCACAACAGGTCCAATACAAGTGGCACATTTTTATTATGTTGGTATGGGTGTGAGTGGTAAGCAGAAGACTACAGCAATGCATGCAAAGTATCACTGTCACAGTATTGTTCAGCAATGCAACATCACAATCAGACCAAATCCAAAGTGTGTGTCAATTGCATTCATATAATATGAATACAGATGTCTCACCAGTGCTGGTAGTCAAACTATTGCTGTGGCTGTTGTCCAGTGCAGGATCTCAATACTGTCAAACTGAGCCGCAATTAGTCTGTGGGCCAACACAGCAGACAGCAGTCTTGCCCTGAATGTTCTAGATCTGCAGGTAAACAATTAACACATGTCATTAGCATGAGTAGATGTACAAAGTAAACAGCATACAATAAATTCTGCAAATACAAATACAATTCAAGAGGACACTTGCATAACATTTCAAGTTCCTAAAGTAGAGAAGCTGAAATGAAGTATGCTGTTAATACTTTGGATTTCCATTTTTTTACTATAATATATGCAGCCCCCTAACAGATGTCAATATAGTCACTTCCTTGAAACAGTACAATCTGTGATCTCCATGGTAGTATACTGGTTATGAAGCCTATTTCAGTGGATGTGGTTATTGTCAATGTAGAATTTAGAGAGGAATTGTATATATTGTTACAGAAAAGAGTAATTATCAAATTAGCAGAACTTGAGGAGTATCACAGGGTGGTAGACTGGGAAACAAACCAAGTAGACTACAGTACTCCAAATGTAATATTAAAAGAACCACACTCTGAATAAAGGAGAGAGGGTCATTATACGATTACCGCTGGTTTCAGTTATGGGAGCGGTTCTCTTTAATATTTTATACGTAAAACTGGGGGTTGGGAGGGGGTGGGTTGGAAGGAAAGATATGACAATATAAATATGACAGAAAAAGATCTGCAACAAAATTGAAAGGGACTGAAGTAGGCAGATCAGATGACCTTAGCATGTATACTCACATGAAATAAGAATTAGGGAATGTATGACAGAAGCCTTGAATTACCTCAAAGGAATCAACACAGTGCATGAAGGCAGCATGTTTCAGACAACGGATTTTCAATAAAAAGTGCCACAATGTGAAGGTAGAGGGGGGGATAGCTCAGGGGCAATATTAGGAAGTATTTGTTCATAGAGAGTATAGCAGACACATGGACAGTTATTTAGAAACATAGAAACATAGAATTTGACAGTAGATAAGGACCGCTTGGCCCACCCAGTCTGCCCATTTCTCTACCTACTGGATAAGCTGCAGATCCTAGTTAACCAGCAGCATACTTCTTCCTACCCCCAACCCCTAGAACTGCCTTATGACTATCCCATGCATGCTTGAATTCCACCACTGATTTTGACTCCACAACCTCCTCCGGAAGGCCGTTCCATGCATCCACAACCCTCTCTGTGAAAAAATACTTCCTTAAATTACCTCTGAGCCGCCCTCTATCTTCAAATTGTGCCCTCTTGTTCTTGCACACCTCTTTTTTTGAAAGATGCTACCCTCTTGGACTTTGTTGATTCCCTTGAGGTACTTGAAAGTTTCTATCATGTCCCCCCTCTCCCTCCTTTCCTCGAGGCTATACATATTAAGCTCCTTAAGTCTCTCTTCATATGTCTTCGGTGCAGACCCTGCACCATTTAGTTGCCCTCCTCTGGACAGCTTCCATCCTGTCTATGTCTTTGCGGAGATTGGGTCTCAGAACTGCACACAGTACTCCAGATGGGGTCTCACCAGCTGTCTGTACAGAGGGATAATAACTTCCTGTTTTCTACTGGTGATGCCTCTCCCTATGCATCCCAGTATCCCCAACCCTCCTTGCTGCCTCTCACATTGCTTGCCCATCTTTAGGTCATCTGATATGACTACCCCAGGTCCTTTCCATTTTTGTTGTTGTTAGTATCTCACCCCCATTGTGTCATCTTCCCTGGGTTTTGTTTCCCAGGTGCATTACCTTGCACTTCTTAGCATTGAATCTAAGCTGCCATACATTTGACCATTCCTCTAACCTTGCCAAGTCCCTTCTCATCCTTTCCACCCCACCCTGTGCATCAACTCTGTTGCAGATCTTAGTGTCATCTGCAAAGAGACATACTTTTCCTTCCAGTCCTTCTGCAATGTAAACATAAAGACATTGAAGAGGACCCGATCCTAATACTGAACCCTACGGTACCCCACTAGTAACCCTCCTTTCTTCTGAGTGGACTCCATTTACTATTACTCTCTGTGTCCTATTCTTCAGCCAATTCTTTACCCAGGCTGTCATCTTGGGACCCACTCCCAGGCTGGCTAACTTGTATATTAATCTTTTGTGTGGGACTGTGTCAAATGCCTTGCTAAAGTCTAGGTAGGCCATGTCCACAGCCCCTCCCTGCTCTACTACTTTGGTCACCCAGTCAAAGAAATCTATCAGATTCGTCTGGCATGACCTTCCCGCTGTGAATCCATGCTGCCTTGGGTCCTGTGCCCCTCTGGCCTCTGGATACTCGACAATTCTTTCCTTTAGAAGTGATTCCATCATTTTCCCTATCACTGAGGTTAAACTAACAGGTTTATAGTTTCCTGCTTCTGCCTTGCTCCCACTTTTGTGAAGGGGAATCACATCTGCCCTCCTCCAGTCCTTGGGTACCACCCCATCCTCCCATGATTTGTTAAAAAGGGTAGTCAGTGGTGTCACTAGTTCTACCCTTAGTTCTTTAAGAATTCTGGGATGAATCCCATCAGAATTATTTCTGATGAGGTAAGGAGGTATTAAAAAAAAGTGTGGGAATCCAATAATGCATAAGGCAGAAAAAAATTGAAATTGAATGTGGGAGGAAGACAGGTAATGGTTAACTGGAATCTGCAGATCCCACCGTAATTATTTTCATGGGAACAATAGGTGGAAAAAGCAAACATTATCTACCATCAAAGAGTACGTTATGCTCTCTATGAGTATGCTCTCACTCAGTATTTAGTGTCAGCAGATGGATGGATGAAAAAAAAAAAACTTGCTCTGTAATTTAACTTAGGGATCATTCTCCAAACATATTGTTCAACTGAAACCTTGCAATCTTTCTCAATGTTTTAAACAGATGATGAAAAAACGAGCATAGAGAACTATAATTAAGTTAATATTGTCAACATGTCTAGGTTCAAATAAATAAAAAAATGTGAAGTTGATGATAACGGCCAATCCGATAGCTCGATTCCAAATTTGTCAAATTATTAAATAGATACTGTCAAAATGATTTTAAAACAATGTTGTCATGTTGATAATTACACAGTATGTCTTTATTATAACAGAAATTGTGAACAGTAATTGTTATGACATTAACAATCCATACATTGGTTTAACATATAGAAAATTTCATTCGAACAGTAGCACGTAATAGTGTCATCAGTGTACATCATCATTCTATTTCTTTGCTTTTGGTCATGTTAAATTCCCTGCATTGTCATTGCATGCTGTGGTTCTTGAAAAACAAAATTTTCATTACAATATGATGTCAGTCTCAATTTGAAATTATGTAGCTCATAATTTGTAAATTTAAGAATACAGCGATCTTATTGGCTGTAAACATTAACCTTAGATTTTTCCATTCATTTTTACCTAGCCATGTTGACAATATTAATGTGCTTATAGTTCTCTGCTCTTACCTTTGTATCGTGTTAAAACACTGATTCACAAGTTTTGTAAAATCCAACATTCTGATCGGTCAATACATGTGAATTAATATAATTTGAATGAGTCTGCATGACTCTGGAAAGCAGTTAGACCATTTCAATAAACAGAAACTGAGTATGAAAACAAAATAACATTCCATAAGCCTATGTTTCAGTTACATTTACATTACTGGAGCTTTGCAGGTTTGGCTGTCCTCTGGGCGAGACTCAGTTGCCAGTCAACAATTTGTTACCCACACACTTGTCACAGCAAGTAACGCAAGCCTGGGTCTATCTGCTTACAGCAACATTACTTCTGTACATGGTAAATAATTCAGGACAAGCTAGTATTTTCTATCGCAGAACCAAACACAAAGAAATTATCTACATCAGTGAGATGCAACCAGGTTTTTGAACATATGTGTCCTAGGAGTGCTGGAAATCACCAACAGTAATGCAACTTAAATTCCACCTGGTATGATACCCGGGTAAGCCACAAAGAACAAGTATTGCATTACATTTACTGTTGGTAATGCATTCGTTATGGGATTGGAGACAAACGATGATGTTGTGTGAATGAGCAGCATTGCTGCGTGGGACATCAGACCTCATGAAAATAATTGTTGACAGTGCCTGAACTACAGACAATATCACTGCCAGACTTTGCCACATTGTTAGCACATTCTTTCTCCATTTTTCACATCAGATTCTCAATGTACATCTTGAGAGGCCTATGTACTGACAGAAATTAAGGAGCTGATCTGACCAAACTGAACTCCTCTACAGTATATTGTAATCTCAGTTGGTCCTGTGAAACATGACAGTGTTCCAACATGGTTTTCAGGGACTATCGCAAGGCTAGCTGGAATACCAATATCTTGATAGTCTGTGTGACACTCAATATACAAGCCATACCATAAAAACCATACAAAATGCATGTGCAATTATAGTTCACCTACAGGTTAACCTCAGAGTGATCACACACAGAAAGCAGGAGTGTGATCCGCGATTACACCACAGCTGAGCCAGGGGTCTGGCTCGACTCTACACTCTTAGGAACCCAATTTATGGCACCATTTTACAAAAACTTACCGGAAAGTCCCAGTACTAGATAACTGCAAAGTAATAACAGTGTATTTATTTTGGGAGCAGCATCTGCAAGAAAAGTGAAAGCAAAGTGAATGCACTATATGTTCATTTTCAAAAATATTTTATTGTACTTTATCTGGCCACAAAGAAAAGTCACTGTAATGTGAACAGTGTATTATTTCTTTCTATGAACTACTGCTTTTTAACTGTGCATGCATTATACCATTTGAAGCACTCAGGGAAACTTTTCACCGAACAAAAGCGGCTTTTCAAAAGTGAATAAAGGGAATGGGGAAATGCACAGTATCAGATAAAAAAAATTCATCTGCTCTGGTATTGCTTTATACACTACGTTTTCCACAATATCTTCATGAAGCATTCCTATCTCTGTAACATACTTCTCATTAATAATGAGACATACTGTATGTGTGCTATTTTAACATTACTTCACAGCATTCTTGAAGAGAACATGCAGGCAAAACTAGATGTGACAGCAGAATCTCCATTCACAACAAAACAAATCAGCTTATTTTACAGAAATATAGCTTTTTCTTCTACAACTGTAGAAAACTGTAGAAAACTACCTAATATTAGGCTGAACAACCACATATGAAGCACTACAGATCTGCCACTAAGCGCTAGAAAGACAGCTCTGTATCCATGGTGTTTGTAAACAATGCGAAGCATGCTGGATAGACTAGGAACCATGGGATACATCGGCCGTCATGACAAGAAATGGACTAAAACACAAGCGGGTTAGGCAGCCAAGTATGGACAGAATACCATGTTTTAAAACGTTTTAAAAACCATGACACAGATACAGGAATTTCAATGTGGACACAATAACGCGGTAGGCACAAAACGGTTTTAAAAACATATTAAAATTTTAAAAACAAATTAGATCATCAGTGTATAGAGGCCCTAAGTGTTCCTAGTTTTTTTTTGCAATTTAAAATTTATTGATTTTATGCACCGTTACCATCAATTTCACCGGTACACAGAGAAAGCAAAAAAAGAAACTCATTGCAGTTACTACCAGCATCGTAACAGGTTACAACAAACATATGAACAAATACATAGGCGGCGCAGAAAAAAAGAAAAGAAACTCCCCCAACCCAAAATATAAAACAATAAAAAAAAAAATACTCTATACCAGAACCCCATTCCCCCCACCCCTCAAGGTTACAATCAAAACATAACACAAAGGTGCTCCATCTGAGGAAGAGGAAAAGTAAAGAGATGCCAAAGGAGAGAAGGACAGCAAAAAGAGGAGCACAAGGACATTGGCTTACTATATTGCATTCAGTTTACATTTTCCAAATTCCTCAGCATTAAATCGAAGCAACCCCATACTGACATGAAGGCATTAGTCTTACTGTGCATGGAAGCTATATGCTTTTCCAATTGTAATGCTAGTATACATTCTCGGTGCCATTCTAAAAGAGAGGGAGAGCTCTCAGATGACCAATGCCTTAAAATTATTAACTTCATAACAGCAGCAATAAGTGAGACATGGGCTCTCCAAAGTTTAGAGGCCATATCCGGGAAGATTTGCAATAAACAAATTTCAGGGTGTTCATACTATAAGAGCCAAGGATAAGGCGTACAAGTCTGTTAATGTCCTCCCAAAGAGTACCGAATCTTGGGCATTCCCACAACATATGCAATAAAGAGCCCTCTCCAACCTACAACGCCAACATTCGGGAACTCGAAGCTTCCATTGGTAGAGATATGTGGGGTCAAGTACATGGTGCATGATATTAAATTGGACCATTCTGAGCCTATCTTGTTTCACATATTTATAAATGGAGTTCCATAGGTTCTTCCAAAACTCCGGGAATCCTTAATGCCCAGCTCTCTAACCCAATAGTAACACACCCCAGATGGAATTTTCTTATCCCATTCTAAAATTTTACCACAAATTTTGGAGACAGCATGAGGTTGCGCTGCCACCTGAAGAGACATTCCATGTCAATGGATTGACCATGCAGAGGCGGAGGAAGGACAGAACCTGACAAGCGGCCTTCTTAAGTTGCAACCATTTAAAAAAAACAATCATCCGCAACACCAAAGGTCCTTCTCATATAATCAAAAGACCGAGGTACATTCTGGTCTAAAAAATCTGCTACGGTTATGTGACTAATCTGTGGCCAGAAGGAAGGAGATATCGGGACCCCCCCAATCTTAAAATGCACATTTTCAAAAATAGGCTGGGCTCCTAGAGTCCACCACTTAAAACCTAAATGTTGTTGTAACTGGAGGAGAGCTCTTAAAGACCAATGCATGGGATTATTTTTTAAGGGTCTCAGAATATTCGTAGGGGAAAGAAATAATAAAGCTCGCAACGTACACGCAGTTCCTTTTACTAGATCATTCTCTATATCGTACCAAAGAGGCCTATAGACCGTGAGCTGATAGCCCCTAGTCCACCAAGCAAGTTTACCAATATGCTGAGCCAGGTAGTAAGCAAACACAGAAGGGGCAGCCAATCCTCCCCTACTTCTTGGGGCTGTCAAGTTGTTAAAGGACCTGCGGATACGCTTCCCTTGTCCTATGAAGGAGCCAAACATTTTTTGCAACTTGACAAACCATCTTTTCGGGAGGTACACCGAGCATTCCCAAGGATACAAAAGTCTGGGCAGGACATTCATTTTCAAGAGATTTATCTTACCCCAAAGAGTCAGAGCAATGGGCTGCCACCTGGTTAGGTCCTCTGCTACAGCCTGAGTAAGGGTACCCAAATTCTCCTTAATCATCACAGCAAGATTTGTGTTAATCTTAATGCCCAGGTATAGCAATGAACTGGCTTCCCAACCCAATCCTAAGAATTGCAAGTCAGCCCTTATCACTCTCCTATTTAAGGGGAAAATCTTAGTTTTAGAGTAATTTAGTAATTAACCCGATATCTTTGAAAAACAATCAATTTCCTCGAGTATCACTGGCAGTGAGATATTTGACTGCACAACATGCAATAGTACATCATCTGCATAGGCTGAGCAGACATAGGCCCTACTACCTACTTTGATCCCCTTGATCTGAGGGTTTCCCAGTAACCTACGTAGAAATGGCTCAAGGTAAATGTTGAATAATAGTGGGGATAACGGGCATCCCTGTCTAGTACCCCTTTCTAATTTAATAACCTGTGACAAGACCCCATTGCATTTCACCCTGGCAGAGGCAGAGGTATAAAATTTTGACCCATTTTATAAAGGCATCCGGCAGTCAAAGGCCGACATGGTATGGAACAGATAGATCCAGGAAACTCTATCAAAGGCCTTTTGAGGCGTCAAGTGAGAGGAGCACTGCAGGAATATCTGAGTCTCTGACCTCTGCCATGAGATGCAATAATTTCCTCAGGTGATCCTGGGGCACCTCCCTTTCATAAAGCCAACCTGCTCCCTGCATATCAGCTTGTCCATTACTTTAGACAGTCTGCCAGCTAATATCTTCACCAGGATTTTAACATCCGTATTTAACAAAGATATCGGGCGGTAACTATTAGGGTCAGATGGGTCTTTACCTGGTTTCAGGATTAGAAACTGTTGCCTCAAAAACTAGGGTCAGAGACACCGTAACTATGCCAGAACTCAAAACCTCTAACAAAATTGGGGCTAACTGAGATGAGAAGACCTAAAAATTATTGGGATATCCATCAGGCCCGGAGATTTGTCCGGGGCATCTGTTGGATAACTTGGCATACCTCGAGAGAGTTATGGGAGCAGCCAGACTAATAACCACAGTCCGCTGAAATTTTGGAAGACCAGCCGAAATTAGAAGTTACTAATTTCTAATTCAAGGGATCCCCAGTCCGTGAATAGATTTTTGAAAGAAAACTCTAAAGGCCTCTGCCATTTCACCGAATCCGTACACACTTGACCATCCTGAGAGACACGAATTGCAGCAATATGATGTGCCAAGTCCAATTGCTTTATCCGCATAGCTAAGAGCTTCCCCGCCCTCTCCCCTGAATCTAAATATTGAAGCTTTGTATGGAGTAATGCAAGCTCAGCTTTTTGTTGAACCATCCCAGAATATTGCGCCTGCAATTTATGCAACCTGATACTCTCAGAGTCAGATGAGTGATGGGATATATTCAACTCAATTTGCTTAATCTGGGTCAATAAGGAATTTATCTTCTCTCTCTGAATATAATTTTTCCTAGAAGAGATCTTAATTAGCTCTCCTCTTATAGTACATTTAATGCGCCCAAACCAGGTCCATTGGTCACTGACTGTTGATTAACCTGAAGAAACGCATCAATATGCTCTCTAATTGTTTGTGAGATTGACTGCACCTTTAATAACTGAGCGTTTAGCCTCCATTGTGGGATCGTCGGGAAAGGTCAGGGAACTGCACAACACACTTTGCGAGGGCATGATCCGAAATAACCTGACTGAAATATCCGCCTGGGTTATGTCGGGGATCAGCAGGGCACTGACTAAAATATAATCTATTCTCGAATAGGACTTATGAACCGGAGAATAGAAAGAGTATTGACGCGCACTTGGATTAAGAATATGCCAAATATCCATTAGAGCAGTGCTCTCCATAAGGCCCTTTAATGCTCTCTGGGCAGGGGATAGGCCCCTACGCCTGCTAAATGTCCTGTCCAGATCATTCTGGAGCACAATGTTCCAGTCTCCTCCAATAATTATCAGTTGGTGTGAGCCAGCCATTACCCTAGGCAGCAACTTTGTATAGAAAAGGGGGGACTCCTCATTAGGACCAAAGACCGAGCCCAGTAATACTGTCTGCGAGGCTACCTGTGCATGTACAAATATAAACCGCCCGTCAGGGTCCCAATATTCTTCCAGCAACTTAAAAGGGACACTCTTGGCCACGAGTATGGCCACACCTGCTCTTTTAGTTGAGGCTCCGGCTCCAAATACTTGGGCTACCCACATCCTCCTAAAGTAATGTATATCACACTTATTCAGATGGGTTTCCTGAAGGAAGGCAACGTGTGCCCCCAAATGGTGTAAATGCCTTAATATTACTTGTCGTTTAGCCCTATCCTTGGCTCCCTTCACATTCCAGCTAATGAATTTAAATGCCTGACTCATATGAAAATAAAGTATAGATTCAGATTAGGCCCGACATAAAGCCTAGAATATTTATCATCATATATGAAGCCCAATATCATAATTAAAGTACCCCTAAACCAGATGGTCAGAAAACTCCACAGTGGATTGCAACCTTGCACAATATTAAAACCCTCCCCATCCCTGAAAAACTCCCAAAACACCAACCACCCTAGCCCCCTCACAAAACCCCAACAAAAGTTTATACACGCCACTTCCTCCCCACTAATACACTCCCCCCAGTTCCATTGAACTGCCCTCCAACGCATCACCAGCCACATGATAAACATACTATCAGCTCATAACCCCCAGCCACCCTCCCCGGAGCCCCAACCCTCCACCATACTTAACCATTATAGACTCAATCGACCCAACTGCAGCCAAGACATCCTAATATATTATATAATACTAATACAAAACCCTTTCACAAAAGAATATTACAGAAATGTATTGAGTCCTGTCGTTGGTTGAACAGGAGGGCCACCAAAGAGCACTGGTATATGTAACACAAGTTCAGACCAATTCCAGTTTATGGATATAACAACCCAAGAACATCCAGTCCGAGCTCGCTGATGTACAGGTGACCAAAACCAAAACATAGGCCCAGGCCCGATTGACAAAGTATCTATGAGAGATTGCCTCATACAGTGACTCCACCCTGTGAAGAGAAAAAAAAAAAAAAAAAAAGGAATATTGTCTATCTTCCAGCTGCCGAGGAGAGATATGCCTTTGTCTTCCTGAGTTCCTCGCAATCTTGAACAAGGCGCATCATATTAGATCCACATATCCTCATACTGTATTATGTTCATCCTGATGCCTCCCCTCAATCCATAAGAGCAGCAGGCAAACAACTCCAAGACCAATTTACTGGATGCTATTAGCCACAGACCCAGTGGACCTGCAAAATGTCATTTAAAAGGTCAGGAGTAGGCGTTGCAGCTCCTGTTGCCTCAGAGCAAGAATCAAACGAGAGCCAGTTTCCTTCCAGTTTAACCATTAAAACAGCAGGATATCTCACCTAAAGGGCTTGAAAGTGGCCACAAGTTTAGTCACTATAGGATGCAGTTCTGCCACTTCATCCTCACAGTGAGGAAGGTCTTGTATCAAGCGGATGCGTTTGCCCTCCCAAAGCAGCTCTTTCATGCCTTTGACTTTGTCCAAAATGTGCTGCTTATCAAGATAATTGAGAAACTTTATAATGGATGGCCTGGGGAGCTGATCCGACGTAGGAGGAGGCCGCAAGGCCCTATGCGCCCTCTCAATTATGTAATCCCCTCCACCTGGGGGGGAACCAGCAATCTTAGTGCAAAGCTTCTGAATAAAGGGTATCGGGGCACTCCCCTCTTCTTTTTCAGGGATGCCAATTATCACAATGTTATTACGCCTGCTGCACCCCTCCAAATCCTCCAGTTTATCCTCTAGTTTCTTAAATCTTAATTTCACAAGCACTAATTCTGTTTCCTGGGAGGCCTGCTTATTTTCCAGGGAAATCACTTTAGACTCCGTGTCCCCAACCCTCAACGACAGTGCATCCATCGATTTTTTAATTGCCTGCATGTCGTCAGCAACTGAAGCGATCGTTACATGCAGGCTGCATAGCTCCAGAAACTGTGCCTCCGATGGCGGGACATCACCAGTCGGCAGACTCGAAGAGCTAGCAGCCTGTTGTTTTGCCCTCTTAGCGGCCTTCTGCTTTTCCGCGTCTGTGGGGTGTGTGTTTAGGCCTCGCCTTCTTAACGAACCCATCCATGCTGTCCGCTCCCTCAGCAGTCTCCCACAGGACTCTCTGGCTCTTCAGATAGGGGTCTGCACAGCTGGGTAGCGATCAAGCCCGAAAAAATAATATTTTTTTAAACGGCAAACGAGGGAGCTCCGAGGGTGCGCTGCTTACGTTCAAGCTGACATCACGTGACCTCCTCAAGTGTTCCTAGTTTAAAAACACATGTTATGATTTTCCCATCCTATAGAGACTGCGGATGTAGCTGGTTGTTTGATTCTGATTCTTTTTTTCTTTCAAAAAGGGAAAAACAGATTGCCCACCATACTGGAGTTACAACTCAGAAACATGTTTATTTACATTCCTTGATCAACTCTCATTTCACATTTCTGGACTTAGAGACACCCGTAGCATAGTCTTGCCACTCATTACGCAGTGGGACTAGAGGAGTGTATTTCATCATGAGTGACTTCAGTATTTGGGGGTGTTTCTAATGTTCACAAAGTACGAAGTAAGAATAGATCCAGGATTTGAAACGAAATAAGGTTGGTTATAATTATAACTATACATTAACAAGCATTCAGTTCTACTAAGCAAGGAGACTGACACACCAACCAGCCACACCAATGAATTTTAGACTATTGCAATAAACAAATGTAGGTTTTATTACTAGAAATAATAATATGACACAAAATGATTTTACAGTGTCCCTTTAAGATATACTAGAAGTGGATTTTCTTTCTGCCAGGCAACATAAAGCATACAAAACAGAAGAATGGTGCAGCAACAGGAAGTGAAGGCGATTGATTCCAAGGCTTACAGTATATCCATTAATCACTAACAGCCCTGTCGTGTTGTGGCAGAAGTGTTAGATACACAACGCAGTCATACCACTTTGTCCCCTTCAATTTTTTATAAGGCATACTTAGTGCAAAAAGGAAAAATCAATGCATTTGAAGATGACAATGGTGCAGCAGCCAACAATGTGCAAACGCTACTGCTTCCAAACCTCATGCCAGTTCAGATACTGCCTGACATGGACACTTTGTACTAGGTTAACTTTGCCACATTCAGTTTTCATACAAAGCTGATGTAGGCTTAAAAATCTGAAGACAATGATACAGATGTACACAGTGAAGATTTCAGGTTCCCAAACATATGTTGTTCAGACACTGCCAAATGATGACAAGAATTTACAGTTATTCAAAAGTTAAGTGCTGGACCCAGTACTTGACCAGCTTTGCCAAAACATTTAATGAGTGTGTAAGGCCTATGTACACAAAGAAAAAAGAGAATAGTGCAGTGGACTTTAATAAATGTTACTTGTTCTAAGAATATGTCTTTTCAGACAGTGCCAAATCTGGATTAGGCTTCAAAATCTGCCAAGAATAAGTGCTGACACAGTGTCCTTGGCTTACTTTACTATAAAAAATGAAATGTTTGTAATTCTTCAAAAGACCAGTGATGACAATGATGAAACAAACAACACATATATAATAGACCACTAACTAATAAGAATTCTGTAAATATTTCACATAGTAGAAAGCTGGAATAATTGTTTTGTTTATGGTCAACATCAATTAGATCCTACAATTAAAAATAATTGTCCCACTCTCCAAAATGTACAGCCTGCATAGGGCAAACTATGCATTACAAAAATTCTAGTGCAGCTCAGATGATACAATTAAACAGACATGTGGGTGAGCCACTGAGGAGTGGATGGGCAGTTTTACTGGGCAGTGAGCTGAAACAGGTGGAGAGCAGCAAAGGCAGGGCAGCCAATTAGTTTAAAAACTGACATTGCTGACAAAGGTGCAGCAGCATGGATTAGGAAAAATAGAAATACAGTAATGGAAGAATGAAGATGGTCTTGTGGTACTCTATAATTAACTGACATAGGAGCCCTCATTATCTACCACATTATCTTCCTGTGTCCAAGCAGGTTGTATAGGTTGCTGTCTGCAGCATGAGCAAGAGCAGGAGCAGACATATAACTCTTTCTGTCTTTTTATTTTTCTGCATTTCAATTTTATTTCTTTTGAATTTAAGTTCTTAAGCTGAGGTTTAAGAGGACTGAGGCAGGGTTTTAGTGCAGTTAGGTTATGAGTGAGACAAAAAACAGGAGGTATTTTTTTTTGTGTGTGTTTAGGGTTCACTGATCAGAAAGTACTAATATTTTATTTTATACCAGTCCTGCAACTCGACTGTGTCATTCTGGGCAGCAATAGTTCATATTAAATCTAATCAGATTCCTAGTTCTGTCTATTCAGTGATGGTACTTAGGGCCAGGGAGTTTCATAGTGCATTCGCTGATTGTACACACTCTTTGGTTTGATGGAGCCACAAGAAGAACTGTAGTGAAACTGAGAGGTATTGGATTGCTGCCCGGTGGGATCCTGACTTTTGCAGAGCACCCTAAGATGGTGGAGAGTGACAGCCTGTTAGACAGGGATCCACTAATCCATGAAACAGAGGAGAGAGGGTCATGAATGGTTATGGACTGCCTTTGCCTCAAGCTGAGGCCAGTGTGGTTTCAGTGGGGACTGTTCATAAATTGTACGTGCAGTCTCAGGATACTTGAGTTATCCCAGGGTGCTGGACTGGAGTATTTCTTTTTGTGGCTGCAAAAAACATGAAGATTTGGTCTCAGGACACCTGGAGCATAATCTAGAGGACTGGGTCTGCTTGGCGTTGAGAAAGCTTACCGGCTCAGATTAAAATATTGTTTCCTGATTCCATGAATGCATTTTTGAATCCTCTTGACTTTTGTACAGCCATAGCAGTGGCAGAGCTGGATCTGTAAGCATTTCCTTTGCTTTCTCTTCACGCTCCACTACTTGTGGTGAGTGTACCTGTGACTGGGGTGAATTGATCTGTTCAAACTTTGCAGCTCAAACAGAGGCTTGGTCAGTGTTAAAAAATAACTCTTCAGTTTGAAGTGCCATTCCTGAATTAAAAATGTTCTTGCACTGCACTGGGTTTGGGGTTTATGGTATGAATGGTTAGTTAGGTTTGAGAATGTGGGTGATTGGGGTGAATTCTCTGTTTTAAATTTAGGAATGTGATGTATGAGTGAGTTGTTTCTGTAAGTATTGGGGGCTATTTCCCACGGCAACATGTACAAGGTGTGGAGCCACAGAGGGGTCTCTGTTTCATATTTTTTGGGAGTGCACTAAAGTAGTTCGATAATGGGAAAAAATAAAGTCAACATTAGATCCTCTATTAGGCTTAGCTGAATGCTTCTCCCCCTAGATCTGTGTTGTGGGAGCCCTATCAAAAATTTCTGTTAAGGAACGAAGGTTTCACATCTCCTTAATCTCTTTAATGGTAAAGCAACTGGCTTGACCAAGATGAAATCTCTTACTCAGAATGGTTGAATGAGATATTATACAGTCTGAGAGTTGAAAAAACTATTACTAGTCCTAGGAATCACTCCCAGGTTTATAACAAAAAATGGAGCAAACTGGAAACCCTCTTACTGGTGCATGCAACACAGAGGGTTCTGCAATCTCTGGCCTGGATGGGCAGGATCAGCACCAAGCAACAACTCCAGAGGTGATTTAGAGGGGGTGTACTGAGTACATGCACTGAGTGCCAAAATGGGGCAACCCTTGAGCAGGTCAGAGCCAAGTGTATAAAGTCAGCCTCATTTATTTAGCATTTTGGGCAAAGCTCTGATCTGGAGGCATCAAAGCTATGAAGCTTCAAAGGGGTCATATATGCTTTATGCAAAAAATGTAGCTGGATCTGATGCAGCTTGTTGCTGAGCGAGCAACTCAGATAATGGGAGCAAGCCATTTTCCAGGTATGCCAGTCAATAGGGAGGGAAAGATCTGTGCCCCACCTATCTTGACTCACATCTGGCAGTTGCGATAAATGGCCCTGTACAATGCGATAATAATACAGAGAGGGGCTTTTGTCCCAGTTGGGGCTTAAAGAGTTCCTCCTCAATGGGGGATGGATCTGACCACCCAGACTGAGGTGATAGTGAATCACTACATTTTAGACGTAGCAACAAATATAAAAAGAAGTCACCAGATTGAAGTGCCCATTCTCTACTAATTGTGGAAAAACTCTTCAGTACATCCCCTTCATACAATTGACCAACAGCAGAGATTCCCTTTCTTCTCCATGCCCAGAGTTACTGCAAGACTACCAGCATGTAGTTTCCCCTACATCACATAGCCAAAATTAGGCCAACATTTGGAGACATATTACATTCAAAACCATTACATTGGTGCACCCATACCCATGCCCACCCTGTGGCAACAGTGAAGTGGTTAGCTGCTGATATCACCCCCGGTTCCCCAGGACTCCAGCCAGGAAGTCATTTCTCAAGTTGCCATGTAATATATCCTCCTCAAGACCTAACCATGGGCAATCCGAGTCTGAAGAACTGGCAGGCAGAAAAGTCAACTTTGCCGTCCAATAATACACTTTAAAGTAAGTAAGCCCACTCCACCTTGAATGGGAGGGGCATTGTAATGTTGACCTCCTTATTTTTGCTCTACCATTCTGCCAAAGAAACCTATGTACAATGGCATCTAGCCACTTAAAGTGCACCAGGGGAAGTCTGTGTACTGTGAAGTGTGCTTTGGGGGAGGGGTGTATCTGTGGTGTAGGTAGATTGACTGGGAGAAAAAGGCAGTCTTTCTGTTTTGGTTATATTTTTCTTGTACAACTGTGTTACTGAAAACACAGTAATATTTTCAGTAATTCTTGAAAAATTTTTTCTGATTGTTGTGATGCAGCAGTGTATAATTTCAGTTTGTTTAAAACATTTGGTTATCTTACTAAAGGTTTTCAATTTGGTACGCATATGTGTGAGTGTGTGTGCGATGCGTGCCATCAAATAAGACACCTTTTATTGTGCCACAGAGTAACTGCAGCAGTGTGAACCTGCTATCCACCGCACCTGCAAGAATTTTTTATACTGCTTTATGGTATCTTTACTGGTAGTGGACTGTTACTGCTGTGCACTACCCCAACCAGCAAAAGATATTCATTTCCAGATTTGGATTTGTGACTTATGAGCACTGGTTAGGTGTTGTTGTGCCTTTATATCTGCATCTCTTGAGCGCGCACCACAATCTTAATCTGTCTGTGCATTTGTAGTGCACCATTAATTCTGGGAGACTTTGCATTTTTTGTTACACTCTCATTTCACTTCGTCAGCACTGGGGAATTTTGTGGAAATAAGACAGTAGCATTTTTGGGATGCACATTAATTCTGGTGTCTGTGTGTGACCACTGCACACATAACGGAGTGCACCATTAATTCAGGGAAACTTTGCATTTTTTGTTACCCTCTCATTTCACTATGTCAGCACTGGGTAATTTTCTGAACACAAGACAGTAGCATTTTGGGGAATTAAATGAATTCTGGTGACTGTGTGTGACCACTGCACACATGACAGAGTGCACCATTAATTCTGAGAAACTTCGCATTTCTTGTTATGCTCTCAGTAGCATTTTGGGGATGTACATTAATTTGGGTGAATGCGTATGACTACTGCATGGCTTGACGTCTGAGTGCACTATTAAGTTTGGGAAACTTTGCATTTCTTGTGCTCTCATTACACTTCGTCAGTACTGCAGAGTTTTCTGGACACAAGACATGAGCGTTTTGGGGATGCACATTAATTTTGGTGACTGTCTGTGTGAAGGACTGCCAAATATTATTGTCAATTCACCTTAATTCGAGTTAAGATAGAATGACAACACAAAGTAATAATTACTAGGTGAAGTGAGCCTTTTGCATTGGCCATGGAGAGCCAAAGAAAAGTGCCCACTTCGCGGGCACTTAGTCGGCAGAATTTAAATTCACTGCATCTCTATTTGTGATACAGGTCATTGCCATCAGCAAACTACAGCCGTAGGCATTTGTGTTCCTGTACAGCATGTGAGTTACAGTACTGTAAGCCATGTGATGTGTGGGGGCCTGGGGGCTGCCAATATTGTTGTCACTCTGCCTTACTTTTGGTTAAGGCGGAATGACAACGAGAAGTCACAATCACAATAACGAGGTGAAGTGGGCATTTCATGCTGGCCACTCTGCATAGCGGAGTGACAATGCAAAATGCCCATCTCGTGGGCACTTCACTGGCAGAATTTAAATTTGCTGCATCTCTAAGATGGGAGACTTTGCATGTCTTGTTACACTCTCATTTCACTTGGTCCGCACTGGGGGATTTTCTGGACACAAGACAGTAGCATTTTGGGGATGAACATTAATTCTGGTGACTTTGTCTGACCATTACCCGGATGACTGAGTGTGCCATTAATTCTGGGAGACTTTGCATTTCTTCTTTTTTTTTTGCATTATTTCTTTTTCCACCCCTACGTTCCCAGGATCCACTACTTCTTCAGGCAGCCATGGTCTCTGACGCCCTCCTATTAGTCCCCCCCAGACCCCCACCTCACTTCACATTGAAGCCAGACCCCTGGGATAGTTCGGTGTAACTCTTTACCAGATGGGTCCCCCTCCTCTGAGGAGGAAGGCACCGCTGGGGGAAACCCAGTACACTCTTCACTTGGTCAGCCCCTTGGCACTGCTGAAATGGGCAGAACATCCGGGGGAGGTTCTTCGGAGGCACCAATAGGCTGGCTGCCGTAATCCAGCCAATACTGGGCTTTTTCTGTTTTTCTTGGTTCCTCTCTGTAATGACGCTCCTGCAGCACTCCCAGTCTCCACCAGGGGCCACTGCAGAACAAAGTGAACCCACTATCCACCCCAGGAGAGGACAGCAGTCCTACAGATGCTCAATCCTTCCCTCCCTTGCCGACCCCCGGCATCCATAGTCTGTTCCCAAACCTGGGTCGCCAGCATGGTTCGAGGTAAGGCGCCAGCACCTCAGCTCTCTGCGCCACTGGGCCAGCTCTGCATTTCTTGTTAAGCTCTCATTTCACTTCATCTGCACTGGGGAATTTTCTGGAGACAATACGACAGTAGCATTTTGGGGATGCACATTAATTCTAGTGACTGTGTGTGTGGGGGGCTGCCAATATTATTGTCACTCCACCTTACTTTGCACTAAGGTGGAATGACAATGCAAAGCAATAATAACAAGGTGAAGTGGGCATTTCATGCTGGCTACTCCTTGAAGCAGAGTGACAACGCGAAGTGCCCACTTCGCATTCACTTTGCCAGTGAAATTTAAATTCACTGCATCTCTACTCCTATTTTACCCAGCAGTGAAAGGGGAAAGGATGTCCATCTTTCACAGTCCTCTGCTATCATGGCTAAGAGGGGCTTAAAATTTTACTTATATAGCTGGCCGATAGTGGCTGATAGATATACTCCAAGATATTTAAGCTTCGAAACCAGTTGCAGTCCCCCAAGATTAGCTATCAATTGGGTTCTGTACTGGATTCCCACAGGAAGCAACTTACTCTTAGACCAGTTAACCCGGTGGCCCGAAATCTTCCCAAAGCTCTGCATCAAAACATGAACCACAGGCAGGTCCTGAGCTGGGTTATGCATGTATAGTAGCTGGTCATCTGCATACATTGCAGTTTTGTGCTCCCGCCCTCCCCCCACAATTCACCTGATACTGATGTCTGCCCGAAGTTCAGCCCCTAGGGGTTCTAAGGAAAGAACATAGAGAATGGGGGATAAGGGAAAACCCTGCTGAGTGCCTCTCCTGAGGAGGAAGGGTTTTGAGAGTGTCCCATTTACCGCTATCTGCTCCTGTGGATGTGTGTATAGAGCATGAACCCAGGGGCAGAATGCTAGTCCTATTCCTATTCTACATAAGGTGTCAAATTGATACCCCCACTTCACGCAGTCAAAGGCTTTTTCAGCATTCAAGGCTACTACCGCTGCCCCATGGTGTCATTTAGACCACACCATCTATATATAATGTTCAGTGTACATCTGATGTTGTGCTTCCACATTCTGTCTTTCACAAAGCCGGTTTGGTCTTGGTAAATTAATTTTGGTAGGAGTGGGTCTAAGCGAGAGGCAAATGCCTTTGCTACTACCTTATAGTCAGCTGTTGAGAGAGATATTGGTCTGTATGAGGCACATTTGGTGGGGTCTTTACCAGGCTTTGGTGATACTGTAATTGTGGCGGACCGCATGGAGGGGGGAAGCTCACCTCTGTCAAGTCCCTCTCTGACCGTATCAAACAAAGGGACCAAAAGAAGACCACTGAAGGCCTTTAAAAAGTCCACCAGGAGCCCATCTGGGCCGGAGGCCTTACCACTTTTAAGAGCTTTAAGGGCGTCAGATATCTCCTGTTTGTAGACCGGAGAATCTAACTCCCTCATTCCTTCCTTACCTAGCTTGCTAATGGGAACCCCTTCAAAGAAAGAGTCCAATTCTCCTTCTTCAGGACAACATTCAGCTGTATAAAGCGTGCTATTGAATTTGCCAAAGGCTTGCCCAATCTCCACAAAGTGTTGCACTAATACCCTGTCAGGAGGTCTAAACCTTACTGTCGTGTTCTTGGCAATATTGGGAATGCAAGTAATCACAGACACGTTGCATAAGAGTAATAAACTTGTTTATTACTACCAAAAAGGATAAAATCACAGTTGCCCTAAGCAGTTCTTACCAATACTAACTGGGAGCCAGTGCTAAGCATTCCCTATACCTTGAGGTTTCTTTGTGTCTCTTGGGATCTCCGAGGTACAAGACTAGTGTACCACATTATTATACCTATGATAATTACTTTGGTTACTGTGAGATAGAAACATTTCTAGTTACAGAGATGAGCCCTATTGGCTAAATTAGAAGTGGCTCCATGGTCCAAGATAACATTATACAATTTTGTAATAGTCATCAGTTTGTGAAACAAAAGAGTTCTTATACAGAGTCTTACATAACTCAGTGTAGTAGTACAAATCACCAAAAGGTGGCGATGCTGACTTACATATCATAATTATTCCAAGGACACAGATGCCTTGGCATCTTACAAGTAAGAAATACACAGAAATTACACAGAGAGAATTTGTCCTTGCTATGTGATTTGCCACTCAATTTGTAGGGTAGATTTATCAGGAGCAACAACCGAGGCAGTGAGGTAAGCATCAGAACCTTCCCGGACAGTAATCAGACTATCAGGTATATTGATGGATACTCCCTCTGAAGGAGATGCTGGATGATCAAGGTGTGGTAGGAGGTTCTGTACCATGCCTTTGATGCAGGGGATAACTCCTGAGATGAGGAGATAATGGAACAAGATAGGCATCTTGTCAGTGTATCTGAAAAGCAAAAGCAAAGATTAGTAAGTTAGCACTATTCCACCCAATGGGTTGAGGAAAAGTAATTAAGCTCCTTTATACAGTTTCAGCTGGTTTGCATGTAACCATTTGTCAGTCAACTTATTGTTATGCAGGAGTCTAACCTGATAGACTGCTGGACTGAGCTTGTTGACAATAGGGTACGGGCCTTCCCATTTATTGGAGAAGGAATGGGTGGGATGTGCAAATCGGAATACCATTACCTGATCTCCAACCTGCCAATCCACTGCTTGTGCATGTTTGTCAAACTGTATTTTGGATTGTTGCTGGGTCTTGCCCATGCAGTTGGCAGCATACAAGTGTGTGTGTGTGTATGAGGTCTTTTCTGAGTTTTTCCACATATTTATCCACAGACACATGGTCTGCAGTGGGGGTGTGCAGGACAAACAACAGGCGTTCAGGTAATCTCATCTGTCTTCCAGTTATCACCTCAAAGGGTGTGAGCTGGGTAGTGGCTGAGGGTGTACCCCTAATTCCCATAAGGAGTCATGGCAGTAGGGAATCCCGGGTTTTGGGATTGTCCTCTATGAATTTGGAAAGCATTTGCTTAATCTGTCTGTTGGCTCTTTCTACTTTACCTGAGGATTGGGGGTGGTAAGGTATGTGGAACTTCTGTTGAACACCAAGGAGTTCAAGGGATTCTTTCATCAACTCACCTGTAAAACTGGTTCCTTTGTCAGAGTCTACCTTGAGAGGTAGGCCCCACCTGGAGAAAATCTGTTCCACCAGGATTTTGCCAGTGGTTTTAGCAGTGCATGTCTTAGTGGGAAAAGCTTCAACCCACTTGGAGAAGAGATCAATTACCACAAGAGCATACTTGTTATTTCTGCTGGTGTTGGTCAAGGGACCAATAAAATCAATCTGTATGGCATGCCAAGGGCCAGTGTCGTTGTGGTAAGAGTTTGGCATTTAGCTTGGTAGGAATGGGGTTGTTTTGCACACAAATGAGGCAATTATCTAAGTACTGTTTAACATCTTTGGTGACACCAGGCCACCAGGCAGTGGTCTTAAGCCTTTGGAGGCAGTTTTCCACTCTGTGGTGTCCAACAGTGGGTGTGTCATGCACTTGGTGCAAGAATTCAGACCTGAGGTGTCTGGAGACCACCCACAATTTGGTGGTGGAATCATCTGGTTGGTACCAGACGAGCTTGTCATCTAGTGACAAGTGTAACTTACCTTCATGCCTCCAATAGGGGTTATGTGTGGGAAGTCTCTCTTCGGTACTCTTGTCTAGGAATCTGAACACTTCTTTGAGTTCAGTGTCAACATGTTGGGCTGCTGAAAGGTCCAAAGGGGAAAAGGGTCCAGGTTTGTTCCTGATTGCTGCAATTTGTACACTGCATTGACATCTGGATGGTCCATCATCCAGGTGTCCCCCCCTCGGTCTCCTTCCTTGACAAGGGTGTCTGCTGTGTCACTGAAGGCATGATAGGGGTCATGAAGAGAATGAGCTTTGACTTTATGTACATAGAGTTTGTGTGCAAATTTTTGTGCCAGTGAATGTATGTATATTACCAATTCCTTGTACTTCACTGGACTGCCATCAGAGGAGAAGAAGGAGTTCTTCTGCCAGAAAGGAAGAAATTCTGTAAGAGAACAACAAACCCAGTTAGAGTCTGTAAAAATAATAGTGTCCTCGGTCCCATGCTGGATGAACTCAAGGGCACAGGCAACTGCTGCCATCTCTGCATGCTGTGATGATGCTACACTGCAATGCTTAGATATTTTAACAGTGTTCCCATAAGGGTAAATCACTAGAATGCCCATCCCTGCGATTTGTTCTCCCTGATAGTAGGATGCTGAACCATCAGTAAAGATGTGACACAAAGAGGTGTCAAGTATTTGTGGCATGGCAGGGAGGAAAGGACCTGGATCTGGAAGATCAGGTGACTGCAGTGTACAATCATGGGGTTCTCCTTGGAAAAGGAGTCCATGAGGCAGCATAGATGGAATTTTTGTTGGGTGTACCTGTATGTCTCTATCCTGGAGAAGAAGTGACCAGTGTGTCAGTCTGGTATTAGAGACTGACCCATCCTTCACTCTGTCTGAGAGCAGAAAGGTAGTTGGGGTATGGTTGGTGTTGATGATCAGTGGAGAGTACTCAATGATATACAGGAAGTGCTTGACAGCCCAGTAGGTGGCCAGAAGGTTCCTTTCACAAAGGCCATACTTCTGTTCCACTGGGGTCAAGAGCCGTGATGCATATGCAATGGGTCTCAGGGTGCCATGAACCTTCTGGGCCAACACTGCTGATATGGCAATGTCAGAGGTGGCACATTCCAGATGGAATAGGAGTGCTGGATTGGGGTTGACCAGAGCTGGGGCGGAGGCCAAGGCCTGCTTCAGTGACATCACAGCCTGGGTGTGTATAGAGCCCCAAGTCCATGGGATGTCCTTTTTGAGTAGCTCATACAGAGGAGCAGCTTTCTGAGCAAAGTCACAAAAAAAAATCTCTTGAATAATTCACCATACCTAGAAACCTTCGAAGAGTTGCCACGCTGTTAGGCAACGACAAGTCTTGCAATCCCTGTACCTTCTTCCAGGTAGGGCTTCGACCTTGGTCAGTTATTTTCAGACCCAGAAAGATTACTTCTTTCTTACATAGTTGTGCTTTTGCTGGATTGCATTTCAGGCCTGCTTTCTGGATGAGAGTCAGCAGTTCGTCCAAGAGATCCAGATGTTGTTCCTGTGTGGCTGTTGCCAGCAATAGGTCGTTCACATATTGCAAGAGACATTGAGGAGTAAAGAAACTCTCAAGGGCGTCCATCATGTGCAGATGGAACAGGGACAGGCTGTTATGGAATCCTTGCGGCAAGCAAGTCCACGTGTACTGTCTTCCTTCAAAGGTGAAGGCTAACTTATATTGACTCTCAAGGGCCAATGGTAATGACCAAAAACCATTGGAAATGTCCAGGGCACTGAACCATTTCAGGTCAGGGGTAAGAGTCGTAGCACGTCAGGTGCTAATGCCACAGTTGGGGAACAACTGGGGGTGACCTGATTCAGTTTCCTGTAGTCAATAGTAAGTCTCCAGGCACCTGTGGTTTTTTTCACGGGCCACACTGGGGAGTTAGCAGTGGAAACACAAGTTCTGATTACTCTTTGCTTGAGGAGTGACTTGATTATTTCTCTAAGAGAAGGCAAGGCCTCAGCTGGAAAAGGGTATTTCCTTTGCCTCTCATGTGCTGGGCCTGGCACTTCGATGACAGTGTGCATTCTGCTACAGTCATGCTTGTTAATTGCAAGCGCCTCCAAATGTAATTGCAAAATGGGGAGAAGCTTTGGGAAAAGCTCATGACCTTTGAACAAATCTAGTACGTCATACTCCTTGTCATTGGCAGAGATTGTCACCACAACGTGTGAATCAGGGATCAATATAGAAACATAGAAACATAGATTTTGATGGCAGATAAGGACTGCTTGGCCCACCCAGTCTGCCCATTTCTCTACCTAATGGATAAGCTGCAGATCCTAGTTAACCAGCAGCCTACTTCTTCCTACCCCCCCTAGAATTGCCTTATGACTGTCCCATGCATGCTTGAATTCCACCACTGTTTTTGACTCCACAACCTCCTCCAGAAGGCCGTTCCATGCATCCACAACCCTCTCTGTGAAAAAATACTTCCTTAAGTTACCTCTGAGCCGACCCCCTTCTATCTTCAATGGTATGGTATTGACCCTAAATCTGTATCAGTAGCATGTTAGCTAGATCCAACACACAGTCATGTGGTGCAAGGAAGTCAATTCCTATAATAATAGGATGATCATGCATTACCATTAGTTGGAAAGTGTGTGAGGCCTTTAGATGGCCTAGCTCTACCGGTAGGGGTAGAGAACGGTATACAGGTAACCTAGTACCATCATCTCCTGACATGTTGATCCTCTGTCCGGTGGACCAAGGGGATGTGTCTGGATGTTCATTATGTAATACAGATACAGCTGCACCTGTATCTAACAAAACTACTAGTAGGCAGCCCCCAACCTCAGCCTCGGTGCAGGGCCTTCCATTTGTATCCATGACTAGCTTGTTTACAATCCAGACTGGGGCCTGTAATTGTCAGTCTGTACTGCTGGGAGCATGGAGGGGTTGGGCCTGACTCCAGTGAATCACTTTACCATGCTGCACTGATGCTATATAGGGAGGAGCTTCTCAGTTCAGGCCTGTATGGGCCTGAAGGCCTGCACTTCCTGTATCCCCATGACCTGTTGGGGTCTGGGTCACCAGTTGTACCACCGCAAGGGCCTGTGCGGGAACAGCATCCGTTACAGAGCGCACTTGTCCCAGGAGCTCTCGGAATTTCTGATTCTCTTCGGCTATCTCCCTATATGAAGGGCCTGTTCTTTGTTGTTGTGGTTTATCTTTACCCTTATGCTTTTTATTCTTATGCCAATTCTGGTTCCCACCCCACTGTTGTTGTGGTTGTTGTTGGTGTTGGGTCTGTTGGGGATGTTGGTTATCAGATGGAGGGGCCTGTTTATGTTGGGCCTGCCCTTCCACAGTGTGGAGCATCCTGGCCTCTGAAGCAGGCTCCACAGTGGCTACCTTCTTGGAACCGGAGCCCAGATCACGGATATAGAGTTGGTAAACTCTCTCGGTTTTCCGAAGGATGTCAGCAAACCTATTCGTATTGGGGTAGGTTGTTGGCTCTACCTTTTCTTGTACTGCAGGAACCATGTTCCAAAGGAACAGGGTCTTATATTCAATAAGACCTACATCTGCAGCTTCTTGTGCCAAGTGCTTTCCTGCTCGGTAGGCCATCCAGAGTCTCTGGTGGTAAGTTGCTGGACTTTCCTTTGCATTCTGTTTTACAGGGTATGCAAGCATCACTCCTACTACACCTGGCCTGTGAGCAGAAATGAGCTCAGCTGCAACCTCATCAAATGTGGCTTTCCCATCCTGGCAGATGGCATCAGGGAGTTTGGCCCACAAACTAGGATCGATGGTTTGGCGTAGTATTTGGACCTGGACTTCAGCAGTGAGGCTAAGCATCTCGCATTTAGAATGCACTTTTCTAAGTGACAGCTGAGGTTGTCGGATGGGTTCATCCGACCGATACTGTCAGCTATTTGCTGAACAGAGTAGGCCATTTGTAGGGGATTACTGGGTCGATCAGGCAGAGGTAGATTATCTCGGGTGCCATCTAGTGTGGCCCGAGCTGCAGCCTCGGCCGCAGTACAATCAGTACCATCCTGCATGCCAGCCTCCTGCAGAAGCTGCCTAATCTGGGTTTTAGTATCATGTTTACTTCTTTCAGGAAGAGGTACATTGCTTATTGCAGTTTCAATCATCGTTTCTATCTCTTGCCTATCTTCCACATTAATAATGGCTATCAGTGGTGCTGTCGGGACCAGGTCTGGGCCTGTCCCCCCCATCATGGGGGCCGCCATTTTGGCATCTCACATGATGGGTGTCACGACGTCAATGACGTATGACATGGTGAGGGTGTAGTGGGGACCCGCCATGTTGTGGATGGCTGGGTGGGGTCTCTGGGCCATAGTAGGGGTGTGACTAAGTGTTGTATTGAGAGATGTCATCATCTGATACCTCCCCTTCAGATGACATGTGTAAGGCAGGGGCTACACCTCCCATCACCTTAACATGTCCAGCCAGAACCTCCTGCTGATGGCGCAGTTTTGCCATCTTGGTTTTACATTCAGCATGACTCACAGTTGCAACATCCATATCAACCTCATCTTGCATTTGCTTCTGCAACACTCTATACGCAGTGCTTAGTTTGCGATTGTCCCTAGTAGCCACTTCTAAGTAATTACGTACCTGGTTCAATTTGTCCTGTAGCTCTCCCATCTCCTCACTCAACTGAGCACTTGCAGCACTTAGCAAATCATTCATATGCAATACCTGTCCCTTATCCTGTCTCAAACTTTCACACTCCTGCTTCAACATGCAAAGTTCCTGTTCTCCAGTTTGATCTGAATGATGCAAAAGTGAATCCTTTTCATTCCGCAGAGTTTGGAGTTCAGACTCCAAGTTCTGCTGTAGTCTAACACATTCTGTTTCCTGCAAACCCATCTGTTGCTTAAGAGATTAAATTTGCAGATCAAGGGTTCGAAACTTCACTTCAGAGGCTTCCAGAGCAGCATAGAGAGCTGCGACCATCAACCCTTTAGCCAGAAGCTTATTGGTTGATTGTCTCATCTATGTGTACTGGGTTGAAATCCTCAGTATAGGTTTTTGGATTGACTTGCATCCCGTGCGAAGTCAGCCCATCATCCATGAGAGGTAAGGAAGTTTGAGACATCGAGTCTCAGTTCTGCGCAGATATTTGATACGGTGGCTATTGTGTGGGAGGGAACGAAAAATCAAACTTTGAAAAAGGCACTGTACTATGTATCGATCCACAGCAGGAGCACTTTATACACAGCCGGGCTACTGCATAAGTTGTAGGCTTACAATTCAAAGCTGTAATGGAGTGAGTCGAGTCGGCATCGACCTCACCCGAAAGGATGACAGCCAGACTTTGTAAGTGACTACAAACTGTCTTTTAAAATGGGAGAGGTGATACAGGAATGTACACCTACTGTCCCCATGGGAAAGTGAAAAGTTATAGCAAGAAGTGAAAACTTACAAGCACCAAATATCATCCTGCCATGGTTGCCAATTGTCAGGAGGTCTAAACCTCACTTTCAGATTCTTGGCAATTTTGGGAATGCAAGTAATCACAGACACATTGCATAAGAGTAATAAACTTGTTTATTACTACCAAAAAGGATAAAATCACAGTTGCCCTAAGCAGTTTTTACCAATACAAACCGGGAACCAGTGCTAAGCATTCCCTATACCTCGAGGTTTCTTTGTGTTTCTTGGGATCTCTGAGGTACAAGACTAGTGTATCACATTATATACCTATGATAATTACTATGGTTACTGTAAGATAGAAATATTTCTAGTTACAGAGATGAGCCCTATTGGCTAAATTAGAGGTGGCTCCACGGTCCAAGATAACATTATACAATTTTGTAATAGTCATCAGTTTGTGAAACAAAAGAGTACTTATATAGAGTCTTACATAACTCAGTGTAGTAGTACAAATCACCAAAAGGTGGCAATGCCGACTTATATATCATTATTATTCCAAGGACACAGATGCCTTGGCATCTTACAAGTAAGAAATACACAGAAAATACATAGCAGAGTATATGTATTGGCAAGCAAAATGTATTATAACAATATGCGTACATACCCTGACATCTACTGTTGTACGGTAGATGCCCTTAGTCCTATATGTTAGTATAACATATGCCTAAGTACTAGCTGTCTACGGTGTACCTCTGAGGGAACCAATTAGGGTGCAGGGACCTCATGTAACAACCCCTTGTGTGTTATATATCTTCCCCACCTTCCTTTCTGTCTCCATACATTTTAATTGCCATGTCAGCAATTTGTCTGCTCTATCTCCATCAAAATACTCCCCGGCATTTGACAATAGAATAGATCTCTCAAGATGTGTACTAGTCAATGTATTAAATTTCCATTTTAACTTTTGAAGGACATTATAGAGGGAAGGTGTCGGGTTCAGCCTATGTGCATTTTCACACGCCTCAATCTTAGTTCTCTGAAAGGCCAGCTCCTCCACCGCCTTCCCCCGCGATGCGCAGCAAATGATATAGTTTGGCTTCTGACATAAGCCTTTAAAGCCTCCCATCTGGTGCCATGGGCGGCCTCCCCCTGCCATTCAACTGAAGATACTCCTGAATGCACTTGCTGATTAAGTGCAGATACTCTTGATCTATTAGGAGTAGTGGATCAAGTCTCCAAGGTTTGGGGGCCTTAGGTTCTCCTGCACTCTCAAGAGAAATATAATGTATTGCATGATCCAAGATTATGATTGGAGTATAAGCCATCTCCCCCACACTCATCAGTAAGGATCTGGAGTGCATGGGGAAAAAAACTATAATCTCACCCAGAAGGGTTGGCATGTCACCAGGCATCTATCAGGTCTAGCCCATACTGGAGATCCTCCAAGGCCCTAGCATTCTGTGTTTTGGTTATTAGGGTCTTGTTAGAATTATCCAGAACTGGGTCTAGAATGCAGTTGAAATCCCCTTCCCCGTATCCACTGCCCCTCCCAGCATGACATGTCTAAAGCTAGCTTCTGGAAAAATCCCGGATAGTCTATATTTGGGGCATAAATCAAGCTAATCCAAAATGTCCCCTTTCCTGATATGTCCACTTTGGCCAAAACATATCTACCCACATGGTCGATAACAGTCCCCAAGACCCGGGATGATACTTCCCTGGGAATCCAAATCGAGGCACCGTGGGCCTTCGATGAGTAGGTGGCCAATATCCAGGTTCCCCCCATAAATTGAGCAGTTTTTTGAGCTTCATGAAGAGAAAAGTCTCTTGCACCAGAACGATCTGCCCACCCACTCTTAGTATCTTGGCTGAAACCTTTCTACAGTTTAAGATAGTTTTAAGACCATTAATATTCCATGACATGCACTTTATAGGACCACCCATAACTGTCTGCTATGCTTAGACCACTAGGTGACACTGTATGCTTATTTTGCACAACTAAATTTCCTTTTTCCCCAAATAGAGCAAAAAAGTTTCCCAACCTGTAAAAACCATAAACATCCCACCCCCCCTCAGAAGCACCAATCGGGGTCTCCCCCTTAACTTCCCCACATACTAAATCCATCCAACTGGTTAATGTGCATGCCAAGAAGGAGACGGTATCGGCTACCTGACTCAGCAGTATAGGATGTCACCAATACCTTCCCCCATCATACCTCCCCTCAGACACAGCAAGAATTTTACATATCCAACCCCCTCCCCAGCCCCCCAACCATAAATACTCCCCCTCAACTATTAAAGTATTAAACTACCCACCAGTTTCTCTCTCAACCAACTGTTCCAACATGAACAAGTAAACATCTCCCACCTTGCCCAGGCAGGGAAGCCCCTGTCAGCGTTCCCACTGCAAACAGCAGTCAGAAGTTGGAGCGTATACCCACCATAAAATACCAACAGGGAAGGTGGAACACCAACATGCAAAAAAACAGTTAAAGTATAACAGCAACTGATTATAATCAGTGGGCTGGCATTATAACCTAGAGGTCAGAGTAATGAGCAGTGAACAAGCTTGGTACATCCAGCGGACCAGACCTGGGTTTTTATTCTCACAACCTCCACTTGCATACTTTGTGACTCTAAGCAAGTCACTTATCCACCCAGTGCTCCCAGGTTGCCCCTGAAAACTGGCACTTGTGCCTAGTGGGCCTTACCCGCTTAACAAAGACTGAAAAAAAAAATCAATCTAAGCATATAAATTGGTTTAAGAGCACCAAGTCAAGGAGGCATAATTCCCAGAGCTATGTCAATTGTGGGACTGAGAAAGAGGTTTGCTGCTGCATTAGTCCAGTGCAATGCTGGCATAACTTGTGTTGTCTCAAAGCCCCAAGTAGATAAGTGCCATAAGGCCACTCACCCACAGACCAATACAGATCTCAGCAGACCTACACTTGCACAGAAGCAGCCTGGCTTGTACCCGTACCCCCAGGCGCGGTCGGGTGTGTTACGTAGTAACAATTTTACAGTTAGCACAGTGAGAAGACATACGGCCAGGCAATCAGCCTCTAAGCAAAAAAACAGTGAGCCTGCATTCAGACAAACTGAGTCACTTAGTCCATGAGGGCTCCGATTTTAAAGCAGCAATAACAGGCTGACCCTCAGACCGGGCATTGCAGTACTCCCAGGGCTATGCATCAAGGAAAAAAGCCTTTGGATTAAATCATTTTGGGCTTTCCACAGTTTCCTGCTGCTACCCATGTCCCCAGACATGGTTGGGAGCTGCCACCATTTCGCAAGGCCTGAGTTTAACTTTTTAGGACCCTTGGCACTGCCATCTTTCCAATTCAGTTCCCATCAGCAACATTGTAAGATTAAATTACACACCAGTCAGGGTTGCAGAGGACATAAGAGCCCCACGGTAGATTCCACTAAAAAGGTAGGGCATCACTTCCTTGTTTTTAAGTGTCCGATGTTCAGGGTGAAGCAGCATGTGCCCCTTCTCTCCTGGTCTCCTCCTCCTCAATCAATTTTTCAGCCACCTTAGAACACATGAAAAAGTGTTGACTCTGGCCCGGTCTCTTCACCCTAAGCCACACTGGGTAAAGGAAAGCAAATACCAGCCCAGGCAGAATAGCTTGCTTTTGAACTGTTTGAATTTTTGTCTCTGGATTTTTAAGTCTTTGCAGTAGTCTTGATGCACATATACCTTAGTGTTACTAAAGGATATAGGGCCAGCTTTTTTAGCCTTTTGCAAGATAGCTTCTTTATTGGTACACCGTAGATATTTTATTAAACAATGCTGTGGACGGTCCCCAGGTTTCAATTAGGGGCCCACACGGTGTGCTCTCTCCACCTCAAAGGCTGCAAACTCCTCCAGGAGACTCAGTTGCTCCACCAGCCAAAGGTGCAGTACCCTGCTGGGATCTTGATCCTCTGCACCCTGTGGGAGCCCAATAATTTGAATGGTGGACCACCTGGACTTGTTCTCCTGGTCATCCAAACATTCTTTTAGCTCAGCCAAGGAGGAGGAAAGCCCAGCCCATTCCACAGACACCCAGGCATTTGAATCTTCCAGTTCTCCCATCTGGTGTTTCAGCTACGATATCTGAGAGGCATGGGTGGCTGTGGTCTCCGTCAGACCTGTTACCACCATTTGGAGATGGGCGAGCTGTGCAGTAACATTCACAAAACCAGACTTCATCTCCTGCTGCATTTGTAGGAGTGTAGACAGAACTCTGGCAAGGGATTTTGCTAGGGACTCCATGTCAAGATCAGGTTGGTCTCCCGCACACCTGTTTTTGGTGCCTCGCAGCCTAGAACGCTCAGTCTGATTTGATTACGTGCATTAAAAGTCAACTTAGCCTGTTTATTTTTTAGATTTTTACAGATACCATCATGTATAGCAATCATTTAAAACTGGTGTAGATTATCCAGAGATGCTCTTAGTAGCTGTAATTTTTTAAAGACTTTAGGTGTCCAAGGGAGCCATGCAAGGAAGCATCTGCCACATTTGCTGGCTGGCCACGCCCTCCCAGAAGTGGAACTTGAGGCAGCAATACTCATGCCAGCAGAAAACGCACTAACACCACCAGCTGGTACAACATTCTCTCCTCCAACTATGAGTAAAGCTACAGATTGCACTGTAAAAAACATTTTTGGAGAAATCCCTTTATTGACATCAGCTATGCACTTCTGCATACTACCACACCCACAGACAATCTTGCCACTGGCACAACAGTGCCAAGGCCAGAAACAGCTTTGCTTGCACGTCTCTTTGCAAGCATTTTGGGTGATCACCAAGAGAATTCTAAACAAATTTAGATTTCTGAACTTTCAGTCTGGGCCAATGGATGTGAAGCCAAAAAACAACAACTGTGGTTTGCAGATGGAGACTGGGCACTAAACAGATGCAAAAGCACAGACAGATTAAGATTGTGCTGTGCAATCAAGAAGAGATACAGACACAAAGTCACAACAACACCTTAACCAGTGCTCACAAGTCACTATCCAATCTGGAAAAGAATACCTTTTGCAAGTTGGGGGATGGGGGAGTGTACCGTAGTAACAGTCCAAAATCATGCAAGTGTGGTGGATAGTAGGTTCACACTGCTGCAATTACTCTGTGGCACAATAAAAGGTGTCTGATTTAATGGCATGCATCGCACACACACTACAAGTAATGCGCAGCAAATTGAAAACTTCAGTAATATAACCAAATCTTTTAAACAAACTAAAATTATACACTGCTGCACCACAACAATCAGCAACAAAAGGTCAATAATTACTGAAAGTATTGCTGTGTGTACATTAACACAGTTATATGAGAAAAATATAACCAAAACAGAAAGACTGCCTTTTTCTCCCAGTTAATCTACTTACACCACAGATACTCCCCTCTCCCAAAGCACACTTCAAGTGTCTGTCAGTACACAGACTGAATGTTCTAAATTAACATCCAAAATCCACATACGAACAATAAACACTCGATGATATGAGCATAGGAGGGTTTCCTACAATCAAGGTACTAAATATTGAGCAAAAAAAAATTATTCAAAAAGGCTTTTCTAAAGGGAATCCGTACGTTTCCTTATGAAATTATTGTAAAGGTTGCTGTGAGGATCCAGTATGTAAATCACTGGGTTATATTTAGAAAATGTTTTCAGTAAGACCAAAAAAATGCTTTTTAAATAGGAATGTGGAGGCATACATTTTGTGGACTGGAAGGGTGTTGTGATAATGTCACTGCCTCACCATTGTTAGTGTGAGTGCAGCAGGTGAGAACAGTTTGACTGTGCTGTCAGGGATTCTAGTATATTCTGAGGAACACACAGGATTTTATATTTGGCAGAGTGCAAGAAAAGAATCCAGTGCTTCTCTTCATGATAGAACAGGATCCCTGTCTGTAAGAACAGATTGTTTCACCCTGCTTAATTGTATACTGTTCGAGCTGATGAGGCAGTGACATCATCACAACACCTTCCCTGTCCACAAAATGGATGCCTCCACATCACAAGTTTAAATGTATTTTTCTGTCTTACTGAAAACATTTTCTAAATATAACCTAGCAATTTACATACTGGCTCCTCATAGTAAACTTCACAATAATTTCATAAGGAAACATACGGATTCCCTTTAACAGCTTTTAGAGGTTTTGAATCTCAGAGATCTGAGAGCAAACTGTCTCCAGCTACCACTACACACACTACCCAGAACTGAGGCTGTGCAGAACAATCTAGAGCCCATATGCCCTGCAATCCTATGAATCTTTGCAAACTTCACCTTGGAGCTCAATTACAAGGTGAATTGATGCGAAGTACACTGATTTCTATGTGCCTTGCATTAAAATTGGTGTAGAAGAGGTTGGGAGAAGGCAGAGTAATGCAAAGTCATTGGTTTCAATGGACTTCACATTCCTCATTATGTTGTGAAGTACTTTGCTTTGCATTGAGGATTACTTTACGGATTCTACATTTCTCTGTGAATCGCTTCGAGGAGTGAATTTTGGCCACTTTGTCCACCTCTGCCTACCAGGTAGGCCCTGAAACAGCTGTAGGCTGACTGAGACAAGCCTGCTGTTGAGATGATTTCAAGGAGGAGGGAGTAGGAGACAGTTTCAAAAGCCTTGGCAAGGTAGACAAAGATAACAGAAGTGATGTGACCTCAATCCATTGCTATAAGGATAGAGTCAGTGAATCTAAGTAGAGAAGTGGTTGTGGAGTGATTCTTCTGGAAACCAAATTGGAAGGGAGTAAAGAAGAAGAAGGAGTCATCAAGGAAGGAGGAAAGCTGGGAGAGCGCAAGGTGTTCCTGAAGTTTAGCCAGGGTGGGAAGGAAAGAGATGGGGCGGTAGTTCCTGGGAGAAGATGGGAGAACTGTAGCATGTTTCCAGGCTATAGGGATGGATGCAGTACATAAAGACAGGTTAAGGAGGTCAGAGAGAGGGATTGAAATAGCAGGCGCAGAGAGGTACAGCAGCTAAGGGTCAAGGCTTTCGGGGGAGTGGCCCTTAGATTGGTTGAGAGAGAGTAGTGTATTTAGGGTGTCATGGGAGATGGGTGACCTGGGTGTCCTCCAGCTGGCTACATCTCAACCCAGGGAAGACAGAGGTGATGGTCATACAACCGGTTCATTTTGGGCCAGCAATGACAAGTGGTGACCTTTCTTTTCCATCATTAAATGATTACAGTCTTCAAGCTGTGGATGTGGTGAAGGATTTGGGCATCATTCTTGATTGCAGTCAGCCATTTGAAGAACAGGTGTCAGTGATAGTCAGGAATGGTTTTTGCCATCTTCATAATATCACCTGAACTAAACAAAATTTGGTGCCAGCTGACCTTGAAACAGTTGTCCATGCCTTTGTCACCACCAGATTGGATTACTGCAATGCTCTATACCTTGGGCTGTCTGGAAGTTTGGTGCACCAACTGCAGTTAGTCCAGAATGTCACAGCCCAGTTGATAGCTGTAACTCTTTATAGTGACCACATCATGCTGCATTATCTTCCTGTCCAATGGCGTATCATCTTCAAGATTTGCTTAATAACATTCAATACCCTATATGGACTGGACCCGAGCTACCTGAAAGATATCCTGAAGTCCTACGCTCCTTCTTACCCTCTCCAGTCCAGAGATGCAAGTTTGCTTCTGGTTCCTCGTTCCCATTTAAAACAGTCCCAGGATACAGCCTTTGGAGTTGCAGCCCCTTTACTGTGAAACTCTCTCAAAATCATTACGTTCTGCCCCAACTGTGGAAACCTTTAAGCACAGACTAAAAACTTACTTATTTATACAGGACTATCTAGATTGTCAATTATCTCTAGATGCTTCTATCTTATTTACTGTTTTTATTTATATTTAAATGCATTTATTTTGCTGTTCTTTGAATTTTGGAATCTAATTCTTTTTTAGTGTTGTGAGGTGCTCTGAGCCATTGGAAAGGGTGCCATATAAATAAAATGTGCCTTGCCTTGCCAAATCATCCATTAAGTTTAAAGAAGAGTAGATCTTGTTAAAATATGTAAGTTTTGTTTTATAAAGTAAGAATCTCTATATTTCTGGTGGAAGGATCTGTTTTCATGATGCTGACTTAATTTTCTGCAGCACTAAATATTCACTCTGATTATGTACTTGCAGGTGGACAATGAGATACTTGATGGTCTTAATCTGATGCCAGTACAATAAAGACTTATTGTCTTCAACCAGTTTCATATTCTCAACCAGGTGTAGTCATGCTAAATTGTATTTGTTAGCATTTCTGGTATCAGTATGGAACACCATTACCTACTGATCTGTTTTTTTAATCAAGCCAAATGAAGACAGCTGTTATTGTGGCTTGTTATCGACTGTCACTTTTTTTTAGCAGCAGTAGCAGTTCTATGCTGACTTAAGAACAATTAAAAGCAGGTTTCTCATATTTATCATTAATAGCAACACCTTGTTATCCCCCAGGTCCTTCCTTCCTTCCTCCCCCTCCTCTACCTGGCCTGTCACTGGGCATGCAAGTGGCAATTATTCCCCTTCTGCTATACTTGTAACACTAGCCTTTTGTGTCTGGCCCAATATGCAGAGACCAAATTGATGTCAGTCTTTATATGTCCGTGTATCCTATTGCATTCGTCTATATGAATACACAATATTCCCTGACGATCCAGGAGGTCATGAGGGCTTGGATTCAGCTCTCCCCCACAGCCAACAGCAAAGAAAACTGCCTAGCTGACCCCCTGACGATCCAGGAGGTTGTGAGGGCTTGGATTCAGCCCTTCCCCACAGCCAACAGCAAAAAAAATTGCCCAGGTACAGCATCTCCACATCTAAGGGTTTGCCCTGCTCACTGATCTACTTGGTGCCTTTTTTCTTAAACAATTAACTGTAGGCGTACAAGTGGAGATAGTTTTTGTATTCCTTTTTTTTTTCACTGTAAGCCTCAGTCTGTGCAACTTGCAGCACGTTACCTCAATTAAGGATACAGAATCCAGCCTGTTTAACAGTGAACGCAGCTTAGGTTACTTTAATTAATGTTAGACTGCTTCTACTGTTATAAAATTAATAAGTACTGAAAGAACCCAGCATGTTTTAGTTTTTAGTGCAGGTAAAATGTGATTATAATACAGTGGACTCAGGAGGTTTCAGTTTACTTTTTACTGTCTGCAAATCCTGATAAAGACCATCCCCCCTGCATCTTTCCCCCTTCCCTTACTTACATAATCAGTCACTCTCACTCTCCTTCCTCCACAGCTGACCCCCTGACGATCCAGGAGGCCGTGAGGGCTTGGATTCAGCCCTTCCCCACAGCCAACAGCAAAGAAAATTGCCCAGGTACAGCATCTCCACAGCTAAGGGTTCACCCTGCTCGCTGATCACGACCGTGCTATGCAGCTCCCAGGATTGCCCCACCAAATGCTGCATGTTTGGCTCCCCAGTGCCCCCACCACCACCCTTGGTCTGCTTTTACTTATATAGGGAAGTAGGCAGTCAAGTGGTGCGAAATTAACCTATCAACCCACTTCTCCATCTGCAGCTTATGCAAGCTCCCCACTAGTGGCCACTCTTCTCAATCCCAAATACCTAACCATCTCTACAATAAATATGCAACCACTTCACTGGATAGCTATCCTTATAGCCTCTATGATCCCCCATATGGCTTTACCACCCCCCCCTCAGGATCTAACACTAAACAACAGCCACTCTGCTGGCCAATATATAATTACCTGGTATTGTCCCTTCTTGCTAACCCCCAAACCAATCTACTCCATGTTACGTCACCACACTTGCACATACTCCCTACCAGCGCCTATTTTCAACCCCCACACATGCAGTACTCGTTGTACAGCTACCTTGATACCCAGCAGAAGACAACCCCCTATTCATCCTTCTGCCTTTCTACCGGGTACTCAACCCCTTGTCATCATGATAACCCACCTCCTAATCACACTTTCTGTACCTAGCACCAAACTCTTCACCTTAGCCACACTACCCACCCCAGCCACTGATCAATACCTCCCACTCCACCATTGGTCTGTGCATCCCCTATGCTCCAATCACCCTACTGGTACTACCGTGGTACCACAATGGACAATACTCTGCCTGGCCTCTCCCTCCCTACAGGACCTATCTACTCCCACCTCCACACAGTGCTGTTCCCCCTCCCTAATGGTTCCTAAGCTCATGAAGAAATGTTTTAGGCTGGCCTCCCTGTGCATCCTATTACTACTACTCCTTCTTTCTGGAGATGTACACCCCAACCCATGACCCACCCTCCACCCCAGGGTTACTACATCCAAGAGCCTTATGATCGCTCTCTCAATATATGTAGCCTCCTCAAGAAATGTGATTCTTTTCAGGGATGGGTTGCCCAGAATTGCCCCAATGTCATCTCAGTAGTTGAAACCTGGATCAACAACCACACCCCAGACTCTGCGGTCTCACTTCCTGGCTTCACACTATACCAAGCAGATAGAACCTCAAAGAAAGGGGGTGGTTGTGCACTGTATGTCCAGGAATCACTACAGTGTCTCACCCTACCCTCCTCATCGCTTGAGCACGGGGCCCAATCCCTCACACTGAATATCACTCTTGCCCGTAACAGAGACCCTTGTTTCCTCTCCTCTGTATACATCCCTCCCCGAAATCAGAAGACCGCTTTCCTCTCTGTCCTCAATCATCTTCAGACTCTCCCTGGCAATGCTGACATCATTGCCCTCAGAGACTTCAATACAAACTGGCTGGCTGACACTTGAGCCCCTGTTAGGGATGCTGCAACTGCCCAGAATCTGATCCAGTTTGAGACTACTGCTGCAAGAATAAACCAGAGGACTGGTAATGCCACCCTTCTAGATCTAGTGCTCACTAACTCCCTACACAAATCAACACAGATCAGGGTACTACCCGATGCTCTGAGCGACCACTCCCCAGTGATATCTCAATGGTTGTACTGTATCAACAAGCCCCCCCAAAACTGTCTTACAACACCACCTCAAACCTGGCAAACTACAATCCCTTAAACAGTACCTCCTAGTTACTGACTGGTCCCCCATAAGAAATGCTCAGAACATTGACTCTGGCCTCAACTATTTCATTCATATGTTCAACATTGCCTGCAACTGGTTTGCACCCCTAACCAAACAAACAATTAAAGGTGCCAACACACCTTGGCTATCCCAAGCCCTTTTGGACCAGGTGCGTGAATGAGACAATCTGTGGCACATTGCACAGGATACCAGAAAATCCTCTGACAGGCAGCGCTATCAGGAAGAGCGCAATACATGTACATGGGATATCCATAAAGCAAAGGCTGAGTACTATAAAACCTTGCTCACCAACACATGGGATGCAGGTCACAAGTTTTGGGACTCATTAAAAATGCTAAGTAGCAAAGCCCCCACTGCCCCACCTACCCATATCTGGACCAATGGATCTATTATCTCAGAACCAGCCCTTATTGGTGACACATTAAATGACACCTTCTCTGACCTCTCTGGTGTCCTCCCCCCAAATGTTTTCTCCCCCACCCACCCCACTCCACACTGCCCCTCACCAACCCCCCATTCTACTTTAAAGCAGTTTCCTAGTGTGAAGCTGCCCCTCTCCTACTCAAAACCCTCAGCAAATTCCGTTTCAGCTGTGACTTGCTGGACCTAAAACTGCTTAGACCACATTCAACGAAGTTCTCCTCCCCCTTAGCATGCTTTTGAAGCGCTTCCTTTCTTTGGACCAGTTCCCATCCAAATGGAAATCTGCCCTCATCACTCCTATCCTTCAAAGTGGTGACCGCACCCTGCCTAGGAACTACCGCCCAATATCAATCCTGCCTCCCCTCTCTAAAACCCTGGAAAAAATCGTGGCCATACAACTAATAGACTACCTCACTAAATATAGTAGTCTGCGTCCTGAACAACACGGCTTTCACCAGAACCATAGCACCACCACTGCCCTAATGGAATTTACAAATGCCCTCCATACATCCCTGGACACTGGTAACACTACTGGTGCTGTCTTTATAGACCTCTCAAAGGCATTCGATACCATGCACCACTCACTTCTCCTGGACTCCCTCACTCAGTTAGGCCTCTCCCATGAGACCATTGACTGGTTTGCCAGCTATCTGTCTGAGAGAACCTAGACAGTCCGGATTGGCCACTCCCTGTCATCCCCCCACCAAGTCAGGTCTGGAATCCCTCAAGGCTCTATCCTTGGCCCACTTCTCTTCTCCCTATACCTCAACACCCTGCCTAATGCCTGCTCTGGGAAAATGCTTTTGTATGCAGACAATGCAGTCCTCTACAGCTCTCACACTGATCCCACAGCCCTCCGCTCTGCACTCCAGAATCCTCCTCCGAAGCTGAATCCTGGTTCATTCAGCATAGGTTAGTACTAAATTACAAAAAACTAAATCTGTGATGTTTGCACACCCCCAAAATAAGAACATAGGACAACCCTTGCACATTCTGAACTCACTAAAGGACCCCCTTGAACAGGTTAACACTTTCAAATACCTTGGCATCACTATAGACACAGGTCTCTCTTTCCATGACCATATCCAATGACTAAGCACAGCCGTCAATGTACGTATTGGTCTCCTTCACCGCTATAAGCACTGCCTGCCTCCTGAATCTCTCTGCCTAGCCATCTCTACATCTATTCTATCCCTAATTGACTATGGTATCATCATCTGTGGTGTGGCCAACACCACCCACCTACACAAGATTAGACTGGCCCTCAGTAAGGCCTGCAGAGTTGATATAGGCTGTCCTAGACTCACTCACACATGCACCCTCTATGCGTCAGCAAACTGGCTCAATTTTGATGGAAGGCTAAAGTACCAGGCCTGCCTCTTCACAAAGAAAATCATCTCAGGATTACTCCCTCCAGCCCTCTCCCCACTACTTCAGGCCCCACTGTCCGGCCGCCTCACACAGCAGTCAGCAACTTTCCACTTTAGGGTACCTTGCTGCAAAACCACCTCTGGCCAAAGAACATTTCAATATCTGGCCCCAACCTGGCTCAACTCACTCCCAACCTCCCTTCTCACTGAACCCAAACTTGGTCAGTTCAAGTACCAACTAAGGGGCATTATTACCCAAGGATCAGTATGTGATTGCCCCTAAACCTGACCACCTCCCATCTCCCTATGTCTACGGACCTAACTCTGGTCTGCTGCCCCTGAGCGTGCCTATACCATGACAATGGACATCTCTGTCCAGCCTTGGCCAATGAATAACTCATGGGCATGGCTAGCGCCATCGCCTTGAAATGCTATACATATACCTGCAACCTTTATTCCCAGCTGCTTTTTTATTTGTATTTTTTGTATTTTCTGTAATCATCTGCAACCATTCTGTAACCTCTGTGTTTAACTACTATGTTACTTGTTACTCTGTACACTGTTGTCTCTTCTTATGTATGACGTGGAACCTTTGTGAAAGAGTCTTTGACTCAAAGGTGTTATCCGATATTTATCAATAAATAAAATAAATAAATAAATGTGTTCTTAAAGAAAGGGCAAGACGATCATAATGTAGTTGTCAGATCTATGTATTTCTTAAATAAGTGTCACCCACAGAACATGTTTTAGTCTTTCTATTATATCAGCAGATGTGATCTCCCTCTTCTCTTCATATTGGCACTTCATGCAAAAAAAGTTGCATGTCAATTAGGGCAGTTAGGGTTAGTTCCTGGCATAGAATGTATTCAACAGCAGTTTTGACTTGTGTGTCCTCCTTAATGGGCTTCATCACATAGAAAAGTGTATCCATCAGTCACCACTGTTTAAGGCTTGATGCTTACTCCTCTCTTACCAAAAGCATGCTCAAGTAAGTGTCAGGAAGAACTCAGATGGTGGTGCTCAACGGGGTCCACTCCAGGACTGTGAGGGTGAAGAGTGGCATGCCACAGGGGTCAAGTTTTGGGTCCTCTTCACTTCAACATCTATAACAGTGATATTGCTGAGGGTTTGTGGGGGAGGGTGTGCCTATTTGCTGATGATATGAAAATATACAATATGATGGACACCCCGGGGGAGGAGGACATGACAGAGGTCTTAAAGATGCTTGAAAAATGGTCTGAGACATGGCAGCTGAAATTTAATGCCATGAAGTGTGCTGTGATGCACTTGGGGAGGAGGAACAGAAGAGCAGGGTACACCATAGGTGGGGAGAAAATTAAAGTAACAGAATAGGAGAAGGATCTGGGGATCATTGTCTCCATGAACCTTAAGGTAGAAATCCAATGTAGTTGGGCATTGGGAAAGGCCAATGGAATACTGACATGCATAGGCAGGGGCATTACTACCAGAAAGAGGGAAGTAATAAATGCCCTTTACAAAGCCATGGTGAGGCTGCACCTGGAGTATGGGGTTCAGTTCTGGAGACCTCATCTCCACAAGGATATAGATGCATTGGAGAGGGTTCAGAGAAGGGCAACTAAGATGGTGCAAGGTATGCAGGGAAAGATATATGAGCAGCGGTGTAAGGACCTGAATCTGTATACGCTGGAGACAAGGAGGGAAAGGGGAGAGATGACTGAAACTTTTAAGTATGTAAAGGGGCTCAATAAAGTGGGAGAAGAGTGTTTACTTAAGAGGGAAGAGGGGGTCAAAACTGGAGGGCACAGCCTCAGACTGCAAGGAAAAAGATATAGGGGAAATATGAGAGGGCATTTCTTCACAGATAGGGTGGTAGAGCCCTGGAACAGACTACCGGATGGAGTGGTGAGGGCTAAATTGATGGAAGAATTCAAGAGGGCATGGGACAAGCATATGAGGCTGAGTATTGGAGGGAGGGCTGGGGCTGACAGCGAGCAGGAGGGGGAGGTGTAGGGGGAAAAAAAGGGCAGACTAGATGGGCCAATATGGTCCTTTTCTGCTGTCAAGCTTCTATGATTCTGTAATAAGTGCTTTTGGATGTCTTCCTGTTATTATTCATTTGTACATCTTTCTTCAGATGGTGGAGTGCAGGGGAGGGTTGGTGGTCCTTTTGCTGAATCTTGTGTAACAGCTTCATGCCTAAACAAAATGGCTGTAATGATCATAGACTATTTTTTGACCACCCTTACAGAATTATGCACTCTGTTAACGTACTGCTGTAGCCTGGAAATCTGTGAACTACCAGTTCCAATTATACAGTAAGCAAAACATGGAACATGGGTATAGTCCCTCATCCTAATGGCTTTATAATAACTGGTCAGCAATTTTTTACATTGCTTGACCAAGTTATAATTCCCAGTTATAACTCGTGAGTTATAATGGGGAACATGCACTGGGTCAGTCACGAAAACCGGCTCCTGATTGGCTCTGTGTGTGGTCTGGAGCGGGCTTTCAGTTCGAAAAACATGGCGGCTCCTTAATCACTTAGCGAGGAGCTGCCAGAGCAAGCGTTCTCATCGCTTTTTAAAAAAATAAAAGAATATATCTTGTTTTTTGCTACCATTTAGAAATGACAGCATGTCTCTCACTTGCTATCTGGATGATCCTGCCATTCAGCGGCCACAAAGAACAGGCAGTGGCAACGGGAAGACAACTGCGGTAAGATCTCAACCGCAAAATAAATGGAAAATGTAAAGACATAAAACAAAAAATTGCTGACCAGCAGTTATATTTAATAAGGGATGAGGAAGTGTTTTCAATTCGAAATTAATAGTTATGCTCAGTGTGGGATGCCTTAATAAACCCCTTGGGCTTCGCCCTCGGGTTTATGTAGCATCCCACACCTCGGGCAACCATTAATTTTTCATTAAGCACACTTCCCCATCCATTATTGTATATATAATTACTGACCAGAGTTTTTTCCCTAAGAGAAACCCGGTTATAATTTGCTGTTATAACCAGCTGGTTATAATGGCAAACATGTGCCAGGTTCCTCTCCTTCTTCGCATGTGCAAGCAGATGCTCTTCCCTTCCTGATTGCATGAACTCCACCACCACTACCGCTTGGCAGTAAGTACATTTGAAAACAAAAAAAGGGAAAAATTAAAAATCTCATTCTCAGGCTGTACAACAGACTTTTTTAATAGAGCAAATAAAGAAATGGAGAAGTCTGTGCAGCTGATGGACCACAGATCAATTAATCCGAACAGGACGCGGCTCAGCACCACTGTATCTATATTTTATATAATTGCTGTGGCAACAAAATGCTGTTCAGCGATTATGTAAAATAAAGGCTGGGTAGGGGGGTTTAACTCAAATTTTACACCCACCCCTTGATGTGGAATGCCTTTATAAACCCCTTGAGCTTCATTCTCAGGGTTTATGTGGCATCCCACACCTTGGGGTGGGTGTAAAATCTTGTGATAACCCCATCTCCAGTCATTATTCTATATATAATATTCTTGCATTATCTGTTACTATAAAACTTGCTGTGAGCAAAGGTGTTGTCAGTCACTTATCAAACACCAGCTAGCTGCACTATCAGAGGTTTGATTTGCACAGTGGCAATTGCCGAATCCTTAGATGCATAAAACTCATAGTAGCATATGGTTAGTGCTTATTGTGTATGGAAAGCAACCACTTCAGAAACATTGTTGTGCATGTTACAAGTGTCTGTGTGCATTCTAAAGATGTTATTGTGCATGTTCGATCATTAACTCAGCTTGTTTCCCCCCTCATACTCACTTCTTAGAAACATAGAAACATAGACTTTGATGGCAGCTAAGGGCCGCTTAGCACACCAAGTCTGCCCATTTCCCTATCTATTGGATAAGCTGAAGATTAAGCAATAATCCACAAGATGGTGTGGGCCATGCTGGATAACCTCACACCTGGGTGGTTGGGCATGGGGCCGCAGGCTGATTGCGTCCAATGTCCCAGAAGTGAGGTTATCCCAGCATGACCCACACCCTGGGTGCATTATTGCTATTATACAATGGCTCATTGTTACACAAAATTAAAAAAAAACATTTAAAAATGCTTTTAGTAGATTTTTAGTGTGGCAATGTATCGTGGTTTTTTAAGAGAATATGCTAAAAAGGATCCAATAAATCAATACAGTAAGGTTGTGCTCAGATAATCTCACTGTTGCCAAGGGCAGAAATCCAGTCAGGTTCTAGGACTTTTTATTGCCATTGTATAATTAAGCAATAAGACATGACAGGGTGTGGTATATCATGGAATATTGTCATGCCTCAGGTGGTTGTGCATGAGGCCAGAGGCCGAGTGCGTCCAACCACCTGAGAAGTGACGATTTTCCATGATATACCACACCCTGGACTGACTTATTGCTATTATGAACTGAGTTTGAAGTTTTATAAATTAAAAATGAAAGGAAACGGGTTTTAAAACATTTTATGAATGAGTTTTTGGGTGGTGTAGGAGTACATTTTGAAAAGATAGTTCTCAGACAGAAGACAGAAAGGACGCTGATGGCACTGGAGCTTTTTTGAAGCCATGATGATGTAGCCCAATATCATCATGGCTTCAAAGAGCTCTCGGCCAATCAGATTCCTCTGTTTATGATCCTCAGTTCATAATTCTAGTTAACCAACAGCCTACTTCCTCCTACCCTCCCACTATAATTGCTTTATGTCTGTCCCATGCATTCTTGAATTTCCCCACTGTTTTTGACCCCATGACCTCCTCAGGAAGATGGTTCCTTGTGTCCATCACCCTCTCCGTGAAAAAAATACTTCCTCGTGTTGCCCCTGAGCCACCCCCCATCTTTAAATTGTGCCCCCTTGTTTTTGCACACCTATTTTTCTGAAAGATGCTCCCCTATTGGACATTGTTGAGTCCCTTGAGGTATTTGAAAGTTTCTATCATGCCCCCCCCTCCTTTCCTCAAGGGTATATATATTTAGTCTCTCTTTGTATGGCTTCTGTTGTAGAACCTGCACCATTTTAGTTGCCCTCCTCTGGACTGCCTCCATCCTGTCTATGTCCTTGTGGAGACGAGGTCTCCAGAATGGTGCACAGTTCTCCAGATGGGGTCCCACCAGCTGTTTGTACAGAGGGATAACAACTTCCTGTTTTCTACTGGTGATGCCTCTCTCTCTGCATACCAGTACCCCCCCCCCACCCTTATTGCCTTCTCACATTGCCTGCCTGCCTACCTTAAGGTCATATGATATGACTATCCCTAGGTACCTTTCCATTTTTGTTGTTGTTAGTACCCGCCCCACTGTGTACTCTTCTGCTGGGTTTTCATTTCCCAGGTGCATTACTTTGCACTTCATTGCATTGAATCTAAGCTGCTATAAATTTGACCATTTCTCAAACTTTGTCAAGTCCCTTCTCATGCTTTCCACCCATCCTTGTGTATCAGCCCTGTTACAGATCTTTGTCATCTTCAAATAATACTTTTCCTTCCAGCCCCTCTGCAGTGTCTCCTATAAAGACATTAAAGAGTACCGGTCCCAGCACTGAACCCAACAGTACCCTACTAGTAAGCTCCCTTTCTTCAAAATGTACTCTGTTTACCATTACCCTCTGCATCCTGTTGTCCAGCCAGTTTGTTACCCAGGCTACCACCCTGGGACCCACTCACAGGCTGGCTAACTTGTTTATTAATTTTTTGCATGGGATTGTGTAAAATGCCTTGCTAAAGTCTAGGTAGGCCATATCGACAGCCCCTTCCTGGTGTACTACTTTGGTCACCCAGTCAAAGAAATATATTAAATTCATTTGACATGACCTTCCTGATGTGAATCCATGCTGCCTTGGGTCCTGTGCCCTGTTCTCCTTTAGGTACTCAACAATTCTTTCTTTTAGAAGTGATTTCATCCTTTTCCCTATCACTGAGGTCAAACTAACAGTTCCGTAGTGCCCTGCCTCTGCCTTGCTCCCACTTTTGTGAAGGGGAATCACATTCCACTTATGTGGCTTTCTGCTTCTCCACACAGTTCCACTCACTCACACAATGTTGCTCCACACAGTTCCACTCACTCACACAATGTTGTTCCCCCCTCAGGCTCACTCACACCACTTTCTCTTTCTCAGAAGCACTCTGCTCACTCAAACATGGGTAATGTTCAGCTCATCAAAACAAATGTCAGAAGCCATATACTATTGCAAATAAAATATGAGCAACCATACAGAACTCACCCTATATTTACATCTTGGTCTGAGATAACAGCATGGACCTCTTAATCTTTGTTGTTGAGGTCCATATGCTGTTCTCTCAACTATTTGATGGAATTACAGGCTTGTTGTGTACGGTCACCTATACATTATTCTTTATTTTGTGGAGACTGCAGTCACTCAGTGACTTGCTGCTGCTGCCAGTGCTGTCACCAAAATCTAACAAGAAATAAGAGAAGTAATAGGGGAAGCTGACCAAAAGGGTAGTCACTGCCATACAATCTGTAGTGTAACCACTTGTTCACATGTCTGTGGTGGTGTAAACCACTGGTACAACAGATGTTCTTAAACCACAAGATACAGTCATTGCAGACAATCTGATCCAAATCTGGAGGCGCACTATGGAAAAGTATATGTGGCTGGGCATTTGGTGCCTCAGCACTGCAACTTGAAGTAGCAATAGAAAACCTTCATTTCTCATAAAGGAGAGTAACAACAAGCCAGTGTCTAACATTTCTTCAATGACTTTCATTGACGTTTTTGCCTTGGAACTGTTGGCTTTATATTGCAGGCTGATTTCCAGTGACTGAACAAGAAACAATTGACTCATTTTGGTTGATCCATTAGATGGCTACTCCTATTTTTGCTGCCCCCTAGAGTGGAACTGGATGGAGATGTGTATCCTTTTGAAGGTACGGGAGTCAATTTGCAAAACAGCCTATGAATGGAGGATAATGGTGTTGCATTGCAGTTAAAACAGGGATGACTTCCTTTTCCTCTCTACACTCAACATTCACATCTTACTTCCCAGCATAATACTCTTCACTGTCTAGCACTAATGTGACACATTTGCATTACTTCTCATACTGAGATCATTACAACTTAAGCAAATTCCTTTTTTTTTTTTGCTAATTTCATTTCTTCCTTCACTTGTTTTGTGTAGATCTTGTGTCCATTTGGATTCTTTTAAACAACAAGCACTCAATTCACACTGAAAGATATTCAAAAATAAATACAAAACTCTACCTCACAAAGGAAAGCCATAATTATCAATATAGACATGACAGATGGTTGTAAATAAAAATGAAACCCCACAGAATGGTGGTTAAACTACAAAAGTGATGCAAAGCAAAGAGTCACCATTTCAGTTTTGTAGTGCCTAAAAAAGATCATAACAGCAAACAGGAAACCCATTAACTATATTTTAAAACAACCTGGATAAATAAAAAAATCTAATCAGGGCAAGAGCCTAGGTGCCTTCTCCTAGAATATACAAAAAATAACCCTGAATTCCACTGAACTGTAATTAGTAGATTATAAAACAAAAGCACACCCATGTACTGAATCACCTTCAGATGTTCAAAAAATGTCACTATTCATGTCTTCTGCTAGTTGATCTATTACTGAAGTACCCTCCACTGTTTCAGCAATAGCAGTAAATAGGTACCATCGAGAATAAAACTTCAAAAGTTGGGAATTTAGGTGGGCCACAACAGATTCCAAAGATCTTATCTGCTTGCAATTGGATAACCAACTGGTGAGAGATGGGGGTGGTGACTGTAACAAAAATTGTGTAATCAACTTGAGAGATGCCACAGAAAGTATAAGGAAAAGATAATGTTTGTCACCTGAGCCTACTTCCTTAGGAGGAAGCCCAAGAACAACTTGAACAAAACCTAAAGGAGAGGTAACTAATAAAGCTATAGAAATCAGATAACAAGCTTCCTGCTAGAGGGAGGATAAGTCAAGACAGCTCCACAAAACATGAAAAGGGGTGCCTTTCTGGCCACATTTCCACCAACAGCAATTGGAAACCATGGAGCCAATATGAAAGGTTCTGTCAGGAGTACAACAATATTGAACCAATACTTTCCATTTAAATTCTCTCCACATTGCAGACCCTGAGGTTTTATGGGTCAAGTGACATGCCTTCTTCTATTGCTCATCCAACAGGAAATACCAGTCTCAGACTCCCAAAGTGCCTGGACCCAACTCACCTGAGAGAGACCTGAACCGTCGTTCAAAAGAGAGTAAAACTGAGAGATGAGATGAGAGCAGTTGATTTGCTCAGATGCCTTTCTCAGCAAAACAGAGAGAGGGTTGGGTGTTTGAAACAAAGCCTCCAGCTGCCCTTGTGTAGTAAGAAAATGTTAAGCTTGCAGGAATAAAAAAAAAATCAGATGAGGTTAAGCGGAACTTTGTTTGAATATGTTGAAAAGAGTGGACATTACCATCCTCAACTAACTGGGAAAAAAAAAAAACAAGATCCTGTTGAGCCCAATGATGAAATCCAACATTTAATTTTTCAGGAGAGAACTGGGCATGCCATTATACAGGGATCCAAAATGACTGTATAGGTAAGGTGGCTAAAGTCTTTTTCAGTAACAGCCAATGGGAAAACGTATGGCGGGTCCACCTATTAGAAAATTGGGCATGTTTGGAAGAGCTATTCAGGAGCCATGGCTGGCTAGATAAAGGGTCTGACTGAAACAAAGTGGATTCCATGTTTAACCAGGCAAGATCTGGGGGGTGTTTAAAAATAGCTACCTCATAAATAAGATGGACTGCCTGAAAACAATGTTTGAAAGGGGGGAAACCCCAAACTCCCATGTGAACAATGCCGCTGCAGGATCTCCCACCATTTCCCAGGGTGTTTACTCTTCCAAACAATTTCTTTAAAGGCACGGTCAAGCAACTTCCAATTGGATCTGGGTTTTGTAATAGCCAAGATCTGATATAAAAAAAGTAACCGGTGCAAAATGTTCATTTTAATAACTTATATTCTATTAATTGATGTAAGAGGAAAGCGGGATCAACATCAAAGATCAGAAAATATGTTCCAGTGAAATTTGTCATAATTTGCACAGTATAAAGAGGCCATATTCTAAGGAAGAGCCACTCCCAAATACCGTACTGAAGTTTTATTCCAACTGTATCCTGAGTGCAATTGAAAATCTAAATGGACAGTGCCACTAATCACCAGGACCTCAGATTTCGATGAGTTAACTATAAAACCAGAGACCAAGCCATACTGACAGAGCAAAGCCTCAAGTTTGGGTAAGTTAATTAAGGGGTCTTGGAGAAAAAGTGCAGTGTCATTGGCATAAAGTATTACCCAATTGTCCACATCTCCTCCCTTTACCCCCCCCAGTCAATTAGGAAAGACTGCACTGCCACTGCCATCAGTGCCATACTTAACGCAAAAAGAAGTAGTGAAAGAGGACACCCCTGTCTGGTGCACCTCACTATAGAAAATGTAGAGGAACAGACGTCATTCATCAGATCCACAGTCTTGGGAGATTCATGTAACATTTTCACCCAAATAAAATAATGTTTCCCAAAACCCACTTTACAAAGTGTTTCTGATTATACCACTCAGTCACCCAGCCTATCAAAGGCTTTCTTAGCATCAATAAGAAGAGCTATCTGTGGAATGGCCATTTTAGCTTCTTCAGAGAGGATATTTAACATCCTCTCAATATTATTTCATAAGTGCCTTCCTGGGTTGAATCCTCTTTTATCTGATTGAATCAAAGAGGTTATCACACAAATTCCTTTTCATGGCATATGTTCCCAGAAGCATGGCTTCCTTACCTCAAAAAAGCATGTCCTTACATGATAGCACATGTGTCTTTGATTCTTTTTCCACTCTAAAGAGATCTCACACCACCATCATCACTGGTGGAGTCTTGCCAAGTAGCATTGTTTATCTCAATGGATGTGTGTGGCTATATTGGTCTTCTTCTATATCCATCTACTTTAACACCAGTTTAGGTTGCTGAGGTAAAGTTTCATGGACCAATTTTTCAACCTCATGTGTGTTTACTGCAGTTCTTCTTTCCTTCCCTTTCCCCACTGTTTTGTATGGGATTCTGTTTCAACATTTTTTCAATAATTTCCCCCATTGGTTTAAGATAATTATTTGCTCAGTTTGTAACAGAAATTTACTGTGATATCTTTTTCTATTTAGGATAAGTAAATTGTGTTTTGCGGGTTCCTTCAACACCTTTTACACATAAAATTGGACAGATTATTTTTTAATTTAATATTAATATTAATTTTGCATTCATTATGAAATCATGCTCCTAGTCTCTCTTTTGCCTTAACATCCATGAAAAGTAATGGTAGCGGGTAGAGAACAATTCCTCAGTGTCCCAGTGTGTTTCATATTGATTTCTTTAAGAGATCATTGTCAACTCTCTTAGGCCTCAAAGTTTATATAGAAACATAGAAGTTGATGGCAGATAAGGACCGTAAGGCCCATCTAGTCTGTCCATTTTTTCTACCTTATGAATGTGCCACAGGCCTTTACTCTGTCAATGGCCTATCTATTCTTACTCATCTGTATTGCTCCATTATGCCTATCCCATGTTTGTCTGAAGCCCTGCACTGTATTCATATCCACCACTTACTAAGGTAGGCTGTTCCATGCATCCACCACCCTTTCTGTGAAAAATAACTTCCTCACATTACCCATTAATCGGCCTCCCTCTAATCTCATGTTGTGTCCTCTTGTCCTGTTATTTTTCTTAACTGAAACATGTCAGAATCATTCACAATGCCCTTAAGATGTTGGAATGTTTTGATCATATCACCTCTTTCCATCCTTTGCTCTAGGGTATACATGTTGAGCTCCATTGATCTGTCCTCATATGTTTTCTGATGCAGTCCCTGCAGCATTTTGGTTGCCTTTCTCTGGACTGCCTCCATTTTGTTAATGTCCATGTGCAGATGTGGCCTCCAGTACTGCATGCAGTACTCCAGATAGGCCCTAACCAGTGTCTAGTAAAGAGGGATTATTACCTCCCTCTTACAACTTACGATACCCCTACTAATACACCCCAACATACACCTAGCCTTACCTACTACTTTAGTGATCTGCTTGGATGATTTCAGGTCATCAGTGATGATGATGCCCAAGTCTCTTTCTTCCCTTGTGATTGCCAGCAACTCCCCTCCCAACCTCTAGGTGGCTTCAGGGTTTCTCTTCCCTATGGGCATTATCTTGCACTTCTTTGCATCAAATCCCAGTTACCACTCTTCCAACCATTTTGCCAGTTTAAGCAGATCACTTCTTATTCTGCCCACCCCATCTGGATCATCTACGCTGTTGCAGATCTTGGTGTCATCTGCAAGCAGACAAACCTTACCCTCCAGTCCATCTGCAGTTTCATTAATGAAAATATGGAAGAGGACTGACCGCAGGACTGATCCCTGAGGTACCCCACTTGTGACTTGCATCTCTTCTGACTGTATACCATTTACCACCACTCTCTGTTTTCTGCCCGCCAACCAGTTTGCCACCCAGTTGACCAACTTCTGACCCACCCTGAGCCTACCAAGCTTATTAATCAATCTTTTATGTGGAACAGTATCGAAAGCATTGCTGAAGTCAAGGTAGGCAACATCACCTGCACCCCCTTGGTCCACCACTCTGGTTACCCAGTCTAAGAAATCTATGAGATTAGTTTGACAGGACCTTCCTGTTTAACCTATGCTGTCTTGGATACTGTGCTCCTATTGATTCCAGGTGTTGCACTGTCCTTTCCTAAAGAAGTTTCTCTCATGTAACAAAAAAAACATGTTTTAATTGGTCACATTCTGTAGAGATTGTGATATAGCTGAACGTTTGTTTCTGGTTCCTTTTTTCCTTTCTTAAAGTTAAAAAGAGACTGCCCAACATACTGGTGTTACCAGACAAAAACATGAGTTCCTAATGTTCAGGAAGTAAGCAATAAGAGCAAATCAAATATTTGAAACAAAGCAAGATTCAGTATAACTACACCATAAGCATATGCCTTACATCCATTTCTTTAAAGGTACACTGCCAACCACCTTAGGCCTCAAAGTGCCTCTCATTTAAAAAATGCATGTTATGATTGGTCACATTCTGTTGCGACTGCTGATGTACATGAAGTTCTGATTCTGATTTCTTTTTTCTTTACAAAAGTGAAAAGCAGACTGCTCTCCACACTTGTGTTACCACACAATAACAAATTTATTTACAGTCCTTGATCAACTGCTACAGCATCTTTCCTGGACTTGGGAACACCCCAAAACAGTATTGTCACTCATGATGCAATGGGAGAAAGAAGACAAACAAAAGTGCCTGCACTATTTGGTGGTGTTTCTAATGTTCAGCAACTTTTAGTAAAAGCAGACCAAAGATTTGAAACAAAACAAGGTTCGATATAGCTACACCATTAGCATTTATTTCAGTGTACCTAAGGAAGAAAGCAAATAACACAACTTGCAACATTGTAGAATTTAAAGAAGGCAAGCAATCACAAAATGCAGGTTTTCAGCTCAAACTTACAGGATGCAAAAAGGGATGACAATGTCAGGGATTACAAGCTCAAATGGGCAGACTGGGTGGGCCATAGGCCCTTATCTGCCAACACTGTCTATGTATCTATGTATGTATCTATGTCCCTTTAAGTAGCAACTGCTTTGTATTGTTAAGAAAATGTCCAGTGTTAGAGAATTCTGTAATTTTATATGACATTGCTTCATCCAGTTTGAGATGCCTTAATACATTTCAAGTTTCTGCTTCATATCCTGCTACAAACCTGTGCATCAAGCAACTGAGTCAAAGTAATTCAATGTTTTAGTGAATAGAGTAATGCTTGTGTATACTGATAGGTTAGAACTTTGGCCTTTCTCTAGTCTCACTCTTGGTAGGTAAGGCGGGTAGGAAGTAGAGAATAGAAGGCCCAGCACCAAGGATGAGCAGAGTGCCAGAGGAGGAAGAGGCAGGGGATGATGGTGGGTGTTTCTCAATGTGCTAGGCAGGGAACTGCTGAGGGAGACCAGACTTTATCTGGGATGTGGGAGGAGCTATTCTCCCACATTGAACCTCGTGCTTTAGCCCTCCTATTTAATGTTGTGGTTAATAGAGTAATGCTTGTATATAATTATAGATTTGAACTTTGGCCTTTCTCTATTCCCATCCTTGGTAAGTAAACTAGATGTTGAGTAGGGAATAGAAGGCCCAAAAAAGATTACTTCCTCCAACTCACGAAGAGTATGACCGGTAGCAGTGAGGAGAGGAAAAAAACCCAGGTGGAGCAAATCTCTGAGGGCCCATGGCTGCTGGCCTGCCCATTCTCAGGGCAAACTAAGAGGAGATGATTCTAGAAGCTTAGAAGTCAGTTTTAATTATAGTGTAGGGTGTAATGTTCATAGTGATGAAATTCCAACTTCCGAGTCTGTTGAATGATGAACATACAAACATACGAACATACGAAGAAGCCAGCAGAAGAAGGCCATTTGGTCTATCAAGTCTGCTCATATTGCAGGGTCCACAGCTTGAGCTAATGTCCTGCCCTCCCTCCTCACCACTCCTCCCATCCTCTCACCCATGATTCTTACCTTCCTCCTATGCCTATAGAAACATAGAAACATAAAAGTTGACGGCAGATAAGGACCGCAAGACCCATCCAGTCTGCCCATTTCTTTTTCTACCTTATAAATGTGCCATCGGCCTTTGCTCCGTCAATGGCCTATCTTTTCATACTCATCTGTATTGCTCCCTTATGCCTATCCTATGCCTGTTTGAAGCCCTGCACTGTTTTCATATCCACCACTTCCTGAGATAGGCTGTTCCATGCATCCGCCACTTTTTCTGTGAAAAAGAACTTCCTCATATTACCCCTTAATTGGCCTCCCTCCAATTTCACACTGTGTCCTCTTGTCCTGCTATTTTTCTTATATTGAAGCATGTTAGACTCTTTCACCTTGTTAATGCCCTTAAGGTGTTTGAATGTTTCGATCATATCACCTCTCTCCGTCCTTTTCTCTAGGGTATACATATTGAGCTCCATTGATCTGTCCTCATATGTTTTATATGTTTTCTGATGCAGTCCCTGCACCATTTTGGTTGCCTTTCTCTGGACTGCCACAATTTGGTTAATTTCGTTGTGAAGGTGTGGCCTCCAGTACTGCACATAGTACTCCAGATGGGGCCTAACCAGTGTCTTGTAAAGAGGGATTATTACCTCCCTCTTCCAACTTGTGATACCACTACTAATACACCCTAACATCCCCTAGTCTTACCTACTGCTTTAGTGGTCTGCTTGGATGATTTCAGGTCATCAGTGATGATGATGATGCCCAAGTCTCTCTCTTCCCTTGTGACTGCCAGCAACTCCCCTCCCAGCCTATATGTGGCTTCAGGGTTTCTCTTCCCTATGTGCATGATTTTGCACTTCTTTGCATTATTCTCCAGTTGCCACTCTTCCGACCATTTTGCTAGTTTATCCAGATCTCTTCTCATTCTGCGCACCCCATCTGGATCATTTACTCTGTTGCAGATCTTGGTGTCATCTGCAAACAGACAAACCTTACCCTCCAGTCCATCTGCAATGTCGCTGATGAAGATATTGAAGAGGACTGGCCCCATGACTGATCCCTGAGATACCCCACTTGTGACTTGCATCTCTTCTGACTGCATACCATTTACCACCACTCTCTGTTTTCTGCCCATCAACCAGTTTGCCACCCAGTTGACCAACTTCTGACCCACCCTGAGCCTACCCAGCTTATTAATCAATCTTCTATGTGGAACAGTGTCGAAAGTTTTGCTGAAGTCAAGGTAGGCAACATCAACTGCTCCCCCTTGGTCCACCACTCTGGTTACCCAGTCAAAGAAATCTATGAGATTAGTTTGACAGGATCTTCCCAGCCTCTCATAAAGCTGCCCACTGTCTTCAATGAGATGACCTCTTCTGGCAGTGCATTCCAAGTGTCCACCACCATCTCTGTGAAGAAGTGCTTCCTGACCTCCCTTCTAAACCTCCCACCCTCCAGCTTAAGACTGTGCCCCCTTGTGATATGGTTGCCACTGAGCTTAAAGAGACTTTACTTATCAATCTTGTTTATCCCTTTCAAGTACTTGAATTCAGGAGGGTTGATTCTTGAGGTTGATGAGGCAGATCCAGTCCAAAGGAATGTTCAGATCCTTACTATGAAGTACATCTGGCTGTTAAAAGGGGTGGAATGAGATCCAAGATCTATTTGAGATATTAGTTAACATTTCACAAAGGTACATAATCACTATGAGAGTGAGGAGAGCAAAATTGTTTAAATGGGTTGCCAAACTTCCAATTATGGGTTATATGATGAGTTATGAAATCCTTAAGGTAATCTGTTGGACAATAAAGAAGGTAAGGACAGGATGCAATGCTTCATTCCAGAAGTGGTAACAGGGAGGAGGCTGGAAATTATAGGTTAGTCAGCCTGACATCAGTGATGGTAAAGTGAATGGAATCACTGCTAATGTACAGAATAGTGGAATATCTTCAATCAAATGAGTAACAAGACTCGAGATAGCATGGATTCATGGGATGGAGGTCATGTCAAACAAATCTGATACATTACTTTGAGTGGGTGACTATGGAATTTGATCAGGGTGGAACGGTTGATATGGCATACCTAGATGTTAGTAAGGCTTTCAACACCGTTTGACATAGGAGACTATTAAACAAGTTGGGGAGCTTAGGAGTCAGTCCAGTGGGGTAAAATGGGTAAAAAATCTGTTAGGGGATAGGAGACTGAGGGTGGTGGCAAATGGAGTTCACTCTGAGGAGGTGAAGGTGACAAGCAGGGTGCCTCAGGGATCAATGCTTCAACCAGTGCTCTTTAATGTCATTATAAGTGATTTTGCAGAGGATCTGGAAGGGAAGGTCTGCCTTTTTGCAGATGACACCAAACTCTGAAATAGGGTGGACACTCCAAGAAGGGTGGTAAAGATGAACAGACGTGAGAAAACTCAAGGAGTGGTGAAGGGTATGGCAGCTGGGTTTCAATGCAAAAAGTGAAAAATAATGCACTTGGGGAACAGAATCCTAGGAGCAGAGTACAAAACAGAGGTAGTGATACTGATGAAAACCAAGCAGGAAAGAGACCTGGGTGTAATAATTTCTGATGATTTAAAAGTGGCAAGACAGTGTGATAAGGCAGCTGGGAAGGCCAGTGGGATGCTGGGATGCATAGGGAGGAGGTCCACCAGAAGAAGGAGGGAGGTGGTGTTGCCTCTGTATAGATCATTAGTGAGACTTCACCTGGAATACTGTGTTCAATTCTGGAAGCCACAATTCAGGAAGGATATAGAGTGGAGGTGGTCCAAAGGAGATTAGCTAAAATGATGAAGGGTCTACATCAAAAGCCCTATGATGAGAGACTAAGGGAACTCAACATGAACGCCATAGAAAAGGAAACAAAAATAATAGACCACAACAGCAGAAAAAGACCAGAGGTCCATCCAGTCTGCCTATAATCCCTGGAACTTTCCCTGGAACAAAAATTAAACCCAGACATATCCAAACTCTTACGAACAACAAGCAGGTACTTACTGTACTTCTGTCATCTGAGCCAAATGCCAAGTCAGATGATGTAGATGGTCAGAAGCAATCTGAGAGCATAAGAGAGACTAAAACCAGCATGTAGCAAAAAGCATAAACACCAAAGGTAATAAGAACCTTCTCATCGTTGGGGACTTAATGATTTGAGGCATCAAGCCCACCTATGGCAAAAGGATCATTCAGGTGTAGTGGTCAGATGTCTCCTGGAAACATCCACAAGAAAGGACACTGACAGTACTGTAAAGATAATATGGAAGGAAGGAGTGAACTCAAGCATTCTTTTCCACATAAGGACAAATAACCTTGCAAACCAGTTAGTAGATGAGGCTAAAGAACACCTAGCCCAGCTAAGTGAAAAATTGGTTACCTTTTCACCTGACATCGCATTTGCAGAAATTTTGCCTGTATGGGAAAAGGGGGCAGCAGGCAGACATTAGGGAAAAGGAAATTAACAAACTAAATGCCTGGCTAAGAGACTGGTGCCACACAAAGAGGCATCACTTCATAGGAAACTAGCAGGACTTCTGGGAGAGGGACTTATTTAAGTTCAATGGCCTCTGCCTAACAAAGGATGGCATTAAGATGTTTGGCCAGAAGTCTGATGTCTATGTGGGACATTTTAACTAGCGGATGGAGATGTGGCAACAACACCTAAGAAAACAGGCAGAGAACACCAGGAGAAAGGAGCTGCTGTTGTGACGGGACTTCTTTACTGGGACTAAAGAAGTAGAACTCTACTACTGGGACCTTCAATTTAGGGTGAAAAAAAGTGTGTTTGTCTGAGTTGGCTGAAGAGAACTGTTATCTGTGCAGTTATCTAGGTGTTTACCTCATAGTCTTCAGGTGAAGCTACCTCTGGCTGCAAGCTGCAACACTGGACTTAAGATTTGCAAGAAAGTGAGTAGTGCTCACAACAGAGGGAGGTGAACTTTACAATTTACAATTGTCTTTGGTTTGAAGCAGATTCCTTAGGAAAGTTAATATTCTTCAGGTGGAGGATACTTCTAACTGAAGGGTGAAATAAGCAACTTAGAATTATCAGAAAAGGCAGTCTTTCAATCAACAGAGGGACGTGGAGTTTGCTTTACTTGTGTTACAAGTGTTAAGGTTTTCAGTGCAGGAAGAGTTTAAACCCACATAGGCTAAATACTGTTTTCTGTGTCTGCCCTTCTGCACAGTTGAAGTGTTTTGGGGCTGACTGTTTTCAGAGCACAAGTCACCAGGCTCTTTTGGGGCTGGGGAAGTTTACCTGTGTCTGACTTGGATGTTTGGATTTTTCTCTGTTTGATTAGCAGGGTATTTTCTCTGTCAAATTGGTTTGAAGCAGTATTACAAATTGTCGTGTATGGCATCTTGCAGACAGGAAGGCACTCAACGCATCAGTAGGTCAGAGCGTTTAACTGATTGTTTCATGAGGGCACAGTTTAGGCCCAACCCCTTCCCACCTCTCACCCCACCCACCCCTGGAAATAGTTCATTTATACCTGGGGTTCTGACATCATTTCCTCAAGAGGGCAAGGTACACATCACTGTCATACCCTGTCTAGCACACTGCACTGACAATATAAGCATACACATTATATAAATACATATATTTCTATATAACGCACCAATCACACACACACACACACAAAAAAAACTAAACAAGGTAGACAGTTATGTGGGGAGTAGTACAATGTAATGGCTGTGGGGCAGCAGTCTTCTGGGAGTCTTTCTGGAGGCTGAGATGCTGCCCTGTTTGCAGACAACTATCTGCCCTGAGGGAGGAAGTTGCCCATCTTCAGGCTGCACTAGACAGTGGCAAGGGAACCTCCCCCATCCAGGGAGCACCACAGCCACCACCACTACCTCAGAGGATGCAAAGAAAGCACAGCAGTTGGACCACAGTGGGCTCAGGGAGGGTAAGGATGGTGGAACAGAGGCACACCCAGTCAGTTGTTACACTCCACAATCCATACACCATTCTGGGGGAGCATAGTTCCCCTATGGATGCACCCACAGAGGAGACTAAGGAGGGTGCAGACAACTGTCACAAGGGAGGCCCTCAGGAAGGAGGCAGAGGGCACCACAGGGAAAGAAAGCAGCTCCTGGTGGGGGACTCAATTATTAGGGGGATAGAACTGGGGGGAGCAGGGATAACTGAAGTAAGGTGCCTGCCTGGTGCCATGGCTTGGAGGGACAGGAAGCGCATCCTTAGGATCACGAGAACAGTTGCACAGGAGTCTGAGCTGGACATCATTGTCCACCTAGGGACAAATGACTTGGCTCATCATGAGATTAGAGCAGTGCAAAAGGACTTTGTAGAGTTGGGGAGGGGCTTAAGACAAGTAGCACACACAGTATCCTTCTCAGAGGTGTTGCCTGTCAGTGGCATGAGTGAGGCGAGGGTACTTTGCACCATGCAGTTTAACCAATGGTTAAAAAAATGGTGTGGAGCACAGGGGTTTGGCTTCATTGCGGACTGGGGTTCCACCTGGAGGGACACCAGCCTATACTGGCAGGATGGTCTGCATCTGTCCAGGAAGGGAACAAGTCTTTTGGACAATCGGTTTAAATGCTTCATTGGCAAGCCTTTAAACTAGTCAAGGGGGGAGGCACTGATAAGCAGAAGTAAAATCCCAGCCTCCCCCTACAAAACAGGGTACTAAATGAGAAAAAGACCAAGGTAGAAAGGTCAGTGGGGTTTGCCGCTACAGAAGGTAAAGCCATCAAAAAATGGAGAGCAATGAGTACCAATGCCTGTAGTCTGGGTAACAAGCTTCCTGAATTAGTGGCCTTGATGGAGGAGGAAGATCTGGATATTGTGGCAGTCACAGAAACATGGTACACACAGAACCATGACTGGGACGTAAACATACCAGGATACACTATCTACAGGAGGGACAGGGAGGGTAAAAGAGGAGGAGTAGCTCTCACATAAGAGAAGAAATCAAAGCAACAGAACAAAAGGGTAAACAGGGAGGAGAAGAAGCACTGTGGGTCAATTTGAGGCAGGCAATGGCACCACAATCCGCACAGGGTTAGTATACAGACCTCTCTCAGGGGAGGAAATAGACAAGGAAATGATAGAAAGTATACTTAGAATGGCAGATAAAGGGAGATATTGCTGATGGGTGATCTGAATATGCCAGATGTTAACTGGAGTGCAGTTGCAGCTGCCACTCTAAGAGTGGGTTATTCTGGATGCCCTCACAGGGGCATGCCTTAGACAACTAGTATTGGAGCCCACTTGAGAGGGAGCAATCTTAGACCTGGTTCTCTCAAATGGAGATGAAGAGAGGATCACAGATGTAGAAGTGGGTAGCCATCTGGGAACTAGCGACCATCGAACAGTTTGGTTCACAATAAACACAGCAATAGAGTCAAGTCATACAAAGACAAAGGTACTGGATTTTAGGAGGGCTGACTTTGCCAAAATGGGTGAGTACCTAAGGAATGCACTAGCAAATGGGCAGGAAGGAGGGGTGGAAGAACAATGGGGAATAATAAAAACTGCCATCACAGAGGTAACAAGCCTTTATGTAAAGCAAATAAACAAAATGAAACAAGGTAAGAAACCACTATGGTTCTCAAAGGAAGTGGCAGTGAAGGTTCAAGAGAAAAAGAAAGCATTCAGGAAGTACAAGGAATCACAGAAGGAAAAGGACAGAGAACTGTATCAGTTAAAGCAAAAGGAAGCTGGAAAGGCAGTCAGAACAGCAAAGGCCCAAACCGAGGAAAAGATAGCCAACTCAGTTAAGAAGGGGGATAAAACCTTTTATAGGTACATCAGGGAGCAAAGGAAGACCAAGGGAGGGATAGTGAGGCTTAATAAAGGGGAGGGAGGGTGGGTAGAGGGTGACTGTGAAAAGGCAGAGATACTAAACAAATATTTTTGTCTGTGATTTACAAAGGAAGAGGGGAGGTACCTAAAACAAACAGTAGAAACACTCTGGATACAGAAGTTGATACCAGCCCATTTACAGAAGAAAGAGTTCTGAAAGAGCTCTTAAAACTGAAGGTGGACAAAGCAATGGGGCCTGATGGGATTCATCCCAGAATTCTAAAAGAACTAAGGATAGAACTAGTGACACCACTGGCTACCCTCTTTAACAAATCATGGGAGGATGGGGTGGTACCTGAGGACTGGAGGAGGGCAGATGTGATTCCCCTTCACAAAAGTGGGAGCACGGCAGAAGCAGGAAACTACAGACCTGTTAGTTTAACCTCAGTGGTAGGGAAAATGATGGAATCACTTCTGAAGGAAAGAATTGTTGCGTATCTAGAGGCCAGAGGGGCACAGGACCCAAGGCAGCATGGATTCACAGAGGGAAGGTCATGCCAGACAAATCTGATAGATTTCTTTGACTGGGTGACCAAAGTAGTAGATCAGGGAGGGGCTGTCGACATGGTCTACCTAGACTTTAGAAAGGTATTTGACACAGTCCTACACAAAAGATTAATATACAAGTTAGCCAGCCTGGGAGTGGGTCCCAAGATGACAGCCTGGGTAAAGAATTGGCTGGAGAATAGGACACAGAGAGTAATAGTAAATGGAGTCCACTCTGAAAAAAGGGGGGTTAGCAGTGGGGTACCACAGGGTTCAGTATTAGGACCGGTCCTCTTCAATGTCTTTATAGCTACATTGCAGAGAGACTAGAAGGAAAAGTATGTCTCTTTGCAGGTGACACAAAGATCTGCAACAGAGTTGATGCACAAGGTGGGGTGGAAAGGATGAGAAGGGACTTGGCAAGGTTAGAGGAATGGTTAAATGTATGGCAGCTTAGATTCAATGCTAAGAAGTGCAAGGTAATGCACCTGGGAAACAAAACCCAGGGAAGAGTACACATGGGGGTGAGATACTAACAACAACAAAAATGAAAAGGACCTGGGGGTAGTCATGCATCAGATGACTTAAAGGTGGGCAAGCAATGTGAGAGGGCAGCAAGGAGGGTTGGGGATACTGGGATGCATAGGAGAGGCATCACCAGCAGAAAACAAGAAGTTATTATCCCTCTGTACAGACAGCTGGTGAGAACACATCTGAGTACTGCATGCAGTTCTGGAGACCCAATCTCTGCAAAGACATAGACAGGATGGAAGCTGTCCAGAGGAGGGCATTAAATGGTGCAGGGTCTGCACTGAAGACATATGAAGTGAGACTTAAGGGGCTGAATATGTATAGCCTCGAGGAAAGGAGGGAGAGGGGGGACATGATAGAAACTTTCAAGTACCTCAAGGGAATCAACAAAGTCCAAGAGGGTAGCATCTTTCAAAAAAAGAGGGGTGCAAGAACAAGGGGGCACAATTTGAAGATAGAAGGGGGGCGGCTCAGAGGTAATTTAAGGAAGTATTTTTTCACAGAGAGGGTTGTGGATGCATGGAACAGCCTTCCAGAGGAGGTTGTGGAGTCAAAAACAGTGGTGGAATTCAAGCATGCATGGGACAGTCATAAGGCAATTCTAGGGGGTGGGGGTAGGAAGAAGTAGGCTGCTGGTTAACTAGGATCTGCAGCTTATCCATCAGGTAGGAAAATGGGCAGACTGGGTGGGCCAAGCGGTCCTTATCTGCTGTCAAATTCTATGTTTCATGTTTGTCTCAGGTGGCTGAAGGGAATTGTTATCTGTGTAATTAACTAAGTTTAAAAAGATCTGTTAAGTAGGGGGAGTGGCTTAGCTAGATCGAAGCCAGGTTAAAGCCAGATTTAAACACTGCCCTAGATTCTTCTGCCAGAGAACAGTCAGAGAACACCAGGAGGAAGGAGATGCTGCTGTGACTGGGCATCTCTACTGGGACTATATTGCCCTCCTTCCCTCCCCGCCAACGCCCCCACCCTAAGCCAGTTCTACTTTTAGAGGCACAGGATTTGACTGACAACAGGAACTTCCTGTTTGGGAGTAGAAAGTGAGTGATCACAGAGACACCAAAGACTCACCACCCTAGAAGGAAAAGAGTAGCTCTCCATCCCCCTAGCTGCTGGAGGTCTGCTTCTGAGCAAGTAAGGAGACTACTGAGAAATATAGGATCTTCTTGTCTCAGAACAGGAAGATTAGGAGCTTAAAGGGCATGGAGGCAATAAGTAAGTAGGGAGAAAAAAAATAAACAGAAGAAAGAGTAAGTATTCCAAACAACAGTGAAGGGGCCAGAAATAAGACATGATGGGGGTGGTGCAGTGCAGTGGCTGTGGAACAACAGTCTTTCGGGAGACATTCTGGAGGATGCGGTGTTGTCCCATCTGCAGGCACCTCTCTAGGCTGAAGGAGGAGGTTGCTCATCTCCAGGCTGAGTTGGCCAGGATTTGTGGGACCTCCTCTATCATCCAGGGACCACCAGGGCCACTGCCGTTGCCTCAGAGGCTGCCAAAAAAGAGGAGCGGTTGGACCACAGTGAGCTCAGAGAGGGTGAGGGTGGTGGAACAGAGTTGCATCCCTCCAGCTGTACCTATCCACAATTCATATGCCATTCTGGCAAAGTGTGGTTCCTCTATGGAGGTACCCGCAGTGGAGACCAAGGAGGATGCTGGGAACCTCCACAAAGAATACCCACAGGAGGGAGGCATGGGACCCCACAGGGGAAGGAAACAACTCCTGGTAAGGGACTCCACTGTTACGAAGGTAAAACTGGGGGAGGAAGGGGAGAAGGATGTAAGGTGCCTGCCTGGCACCATGGCTTGGAGGGACAGGGAGTGAATCCTCAGGAACACTGGAACAGCTGTACAGGGGAGGGAGCTGGATGTCATTATCCACCTAGGGACAAATGACCTGGCTATGAAAGGATCAGAACAGTGCTGGAAGAGTTTGGGGAGTTGGGGGGGTTTAGTCAAGTAGCATGTATGGTATCTTTCTCAGAGATGCTGCCTCTCTATGGCGTTGGTGAGGCGAGGGTGCTCCACACCATGAGTTTCAATCAGTGGTTGAAAAACAGGTGCAGAGCTCAGGGATTTGGCTTCACTGTGGACAGGGAGTCCACCTGGAGTGATACAAGCCTATATTGGTGTGATGGTCTGCATCTGTCCAGGACGGGAACCAGGATCCTAGGTTATAGGTTTTCATGTTTCACTGGCAAGTATTTAAACTAGCCAAGTGGGGAGGCACTGTAAAGAAGCAGGGAAATCCTAGCCCCCCCAAAATAAATTGGGATAGTAAGTGAAGTAAACACCAAGACAGAGATGTCAATAGGGAGAAGGCATGGGTAAATGGAGAAAGTGACAAAGGCAATAAGGACAGGGATGGGGCAAAAAGGGGAAAGGCCATCAGGAAATGGAGGGTAATGAGTACCAATGCCCACAGTCTGGGCAACAAGCTCCCTGAACTGGTGGCCTTGATGGAAGAGGGATGCCTGGATATTGTAGCAGTCACAGAAACATGGTACACAGAGAACCATGACTGGGATGTTAACATACCAGGGTACACAACCTACAGGAGAGACAGGGAGGGCAGAAAGGGGGGTGAGTAGCTCTCTATGTAAGGGAAGGGATAAAAGCAACTGAACAAAAGAGTAAACAGGGAGGAGAGGAGGAACTGTGGGTCACCTTAGAGACTGGAAATGGCACCACAATCTGCACAGGGGTTGTATACAGATCCCCATGTCAGGGGCAGGGAATGGACAAGGATATGATAGAAGGCATACTTAGGATGGCAGAGAAAGGGGAGATACTGTTGATGGGGGACCTTAAAATGCCAGATGTTAACTGGAGCACCTTTGCTGCAGCCACATCCAAAAGCAGGGCCATTCTTGATGCCCTTCAGGTGGCATGCCTCAGACAGCTAGTTTTGGAACCTACTCATGAGGGAGCAATCTTAGACCTCGTACTTTCAAACGGGGACAGTGAGAGGATCTCAGCTCTAGAAGTGGGTAGCCATTTGGGAACAAGTGACCACCAAACAGTGTGGTTCATGATAAACTGAGCTACAGAGTCAAGGCATACAAAAGTGAGGGTTCTTGACTTCAGGAAGGCTGACTTTGGCAAGATGGGAGAGTGCCTTAGAAAAGCACTAGCAAACAGACTAGAAGGAGGGGTGGAGCAACAATGGGGAAACATCAAAACTGCCATCACAGAGGCAACACGCCTTTGTGTGAAGCAAATAAAATAAAACAAAAGAAAAAGCCACTATGGTTCTCAAAAGAGGTGGTGGGGAAGGTCAGGGAGAAAAAAATAGCATTCAGAAAGTATAAGGAAACACAGAAGGAGCAGAGCAGAGAGCTGTACCACTTAAGGCAGAAGGAAGCAAGGAGAGAAGTCAGAACAGCAAAGGCCCAAACTGAGGAAGAGATAGCCAACTTGGTTAAGAAGGGGGATAAAACCTTTTATAGGTACATCAGGGAGAGTAGAAAGACAAAGGGAGAGATAGTGAGACTGAATAGAATGGACGGTGGATGGACAGAGAGGGACAGTGAAAAAGCAGGAATACTGAATGAATATTTCTGCTTAGTATTCACAAAAGAGGAGGAGGGGAGGTGCCTAATCCAATTAACAGAAGCATTCTGGATAGGTGGGTTGAGCCCAGTCCTTTCACAGAAGAAAGGGTTCTGAAAGAACTCCTAAAACTGAAGCTGGACAAAGCAGTGGGGCCTGACGGAATTCTCCCCAGAATTCTAACAGAATTAAGGGGAGAACTAGTGAAACCACTGACTACCCTTGTTAACAAATCATGGGAGGATGGTGTGGTACCTGAGGACTGGAGGAAGGTGTATGTGATTCCTCTTCACAAAAGTGGGACCAAGACAGAGGCAGGAAACTACAGACCTGTCAGTTTGACCTCTGTGCTAAGGAAAGTGATGGAATCACTTCTGAAGGAAAGAATTGTTGAGTACCTAGAGGCCAGTGGGGCATAGGACCCAAGGCAGCATGGATTCACAGCGGGAAGGTCATGTCAGATGAATCAAATTGATTTCTTTGACTGGGTGACCAAAGTAGCAAACCAGGGAGGGACTATGGACATGGCCTACCTAGACTATAGCAAGGCATTTGACACAGTCCCACACAAAAGATTAATAGTCAAATCAACCAGCCTGGGAGTGGGTCCCAGGGTGGTAGCCTGAGTAAAACATTGGCTGGACAACAGGACACAGAAAGTAATTATAAATGGAGTCCACGCTGAAGAAAGAGGGGTTACTATTGGGGTACCGCAGGGTCCAGTACTAGGTCCAGTCATTTTTAATGTCGTTATTAGTGACATTGCAGAGGGACTGGCAGGAAAAGTATGCCTCTTTGCAGATGATGCAAAGATGTGCAACAGGGTTGATACATAAGCAGGCATGGAAAGGATAAGAAGGGGCTTAGCAAGGTTGGAGGAATAGTCAGAAGTATGGCAGCTTGGAGTCAGTGCAAAGAAGTGCAAAATAATGCACCTGGGAAACAAAAACCCAGGGGAAGATTACACAATGGAGGTATAGTCACAACAACAAAAATGGAAAGGGACCAGGGGGTAATCATATCATATGACCTTAAGGTTAGCAAGCAATGTGAGAAGGCAGTAGAGAGGGCTGGAGGGGATACTGGGATGTATAGGGAGAGGCATTACCAGCAGAAAATAGGAAGTTGTTATCCCTTTGTACAGACAGTTGGTGAGACCCCATCTGGAGTACTGCATCCAGTTCTGGAGACCCCATCTCCACAAGGACATAGACAGGATAGATGCAGTCCAGAGGAGGGCAACAAAAATAGTGCAGGGTCTGCAAGAGAAGCCATACGAGGAGAGACTAAAGGAGCTTACTATGTATACCCTTGTGGAAAGGAGGGAGAGGGGGGACATGATAGAAACTTTTAAGTACCTCAGAGGGATCAACAAAGTCCAAGAGGGTAGCATCTTTCAGAAAAAGAGATGTTCAAGAACAAGGGGACACAATTTAAATTGGGGGGGTGGCAGTTCAAGAGAAATGTGAGGAAGTATTTTTTCACAGAGAGGGTGGTGGACACATGGAACCACCTTCCTGAGGTGGTTGTGGGGTCTAAAACTGTGAGAGAATTCAAGAATGCATGGGACAGACATAAGGCAATTTTTGTGGGGGTAAGGAAGAAATAGGCTATTGGTTAACTAGGATCTGCAGCTCATCCTGTAGGTAGGGAAATGGGCAGAGAAGGTGGGCCAAGCGGTCCATTTCTGCTATCAAAGTCTATGTTTCTATGTTTCACCCGAAACAACCTATGAGGAACAGGTCACCTCCACCAATTAGTTAGTGGTACATCTACACGGCATCTCAAGGAGAATATCACAGAGGACAAGAAACACATATCGCATACTGGGTCTAATAATGTGTGTAAAGAAGTTAAGAAGGGTTAACTTGTGGGAAAGGGTAACCAAACAAATGGGGAGAAATCAGGTATGGAAAGCAATGTGTATAAATGCCCACAGTCTGGCAAATAAGATACCAGACCTCACAGCCACAATTGTGGATGCAGATCTGGACTGGGTTGCTCTGACTGAAACTTGGTGCATTGATATTCACAATTAGGATATAGCTATCCAAGGGTACAACTTATTCAGGAGAGACTGGAAAGGGAGAAAAGTAGGGGGTGAGTTATGTAATGGAATGAATAAAGGCAACAGAGATTCAGGGGGCACAGGGTGAGTCTGAGGTTCTATGGATCACAACTAGGACTGGAGTCAAAGCACTCATCTGGCTAGGAGTGATCTACGGATCCCCAGCACAGGAAGATGAGAAGGACAAGGAAATCCTGGAATCCTTACAAAGGATGTCCAACATAGAGTAGTTGCTGCTAATTGGGGACTTTAATCTGCCTGATGTGAATTGAAGCTCCTTCACAGATGCATCTGAAAAAACAGTGAATTCCTAGTGGCTCTACAGGGTGCAGTCCTAAATCAGCTGGTGAACACACCTACAAGGTACTTACAAATAGTAACAGGGTCTCGGACGTCAAACTAGGGAACCATCTGGGAGCTAGTGGCCATCGCATTGTATGGTTCATGGTTAACAAATTTGAGGACTCCAGTAATTCTAAATTAAAGGACCTTGATTTTAGGAAAGCAGATTTGTACATATAAGAATTTGTCTGAAAAATAGTCTATATGATAGGTCAAAAGGGGGTGTGGAAGAGTGCTGGGCCAAGCTAAAAGAAGCAATTATCCTGGTCACATCACAGTGCACCTATCAAGATATCAAACAAAAATGAAAAAAATCCACATTGGTTCTCAAAGGAGGTAGCAACCAAAGTGAAGGAGAAGAGAAGAGCCTTTGGAAGGTACAAAGAGTCAAGAAGTGACTGTGATAAAGAAGCATAAAAAGAAAAGTTGAAAGAAGCAGGGAACGCAATAAGGATAGCGAAGGCCCAAACAGAAGAAAGGATAGTGAAGGAAGTCAAGAAGGAAGACAAAACCTTCTACAGATACATCAGTGAAAAGAGAAAAAGAAGAAGAGTAAATGTGAGGCTAGCTAAAGGGAATAGAAATCATGTTGAGGAAGACAGGGAAAAGCGGAGGTCCTAAATGAGTACTTCTACTTTGTCTTCATGCAGGAAAAAATTGGCAATGGGCCAACGGCACGGGGTCATAACCATGCACTGAAATACAGAGTGGCATTTAATGCCGCAATCATAAGAACATGTGCCACAATATCGTCAGAAAAAACGTCGACAAACACAAGCAGCACACACCATTACAATTTATAGGCCTCTTTGTTTTTTGAAGGTGGCTTCACCCTCACACCCCCTCCAGAATTTAAAATAATAGACTCCGGGGGGGGGTGCAAATGTTGAGGATGGGGAAAAACTGCTGGGGAGTTGTTTTTTTTTCCCAAAAGCAAAAGACCGCAAAAAGTTGTAGCATGAGAAGATCTAGGGTCAACCAAACCATGGTCCCAGGTCTCTCATCCCACCGTGTGCTGGTGCCCTAGCCACTTCACCAGGGGAGTGCCTCGACCAAGCCCCCGGCACACAGCAACTTGATGATGCCACTTAAGAGCATGGAACAACAGGTGTTGCACTCGCTTACTAGTGCTGTTCTACCCCTTTCACTGAATCTACAAGCGCTCAACAGACAGTGTGGTATTCACCACGCTGTCTTTCATGTGCTATATTGACCCGGTAGGCAGGCCAACACTATGCAAAACAGGAAGCCCTGTTAAAGAACTAGATATAAGTCCCTTCACAAAGAAAAGAGTCCTGGAGGAACTAAATAAATTATTGGTGGAGAAAGCAATGGGTCCAGACAACATTCACCCAAGAATACTAAAAGAGCCTAGGAAGGAGCTGGCAGCACCTCTGGCAGAGCTCTTCAACAACTCACTGGAGATTGGTGAAGTTCTGGAGGATTGGAGAAGGGCTACAGCAGTACCACTCCACAAGAGTGAGAGCATGGAGGAGGCCGGTAACTGTTGCCCAGTCAGCCTCACACCAGTAAGGGAAAGTTAATCGAATCCCTATTAAACGAGAGGATACTGGCATTCCTAGAAGAAAGTGATCGATTAAACCAAAAGTAACATGGCTTCATGAAGGGGAGGTCCTGCCAGACAAACCTGGTTGAGTTCTTCGACTGGGTCACTAAAACGGTAGATCGGGGGGCATGGTAAATGTGGTCTACCTGGACTTCAGCAAGGCTATGACTCCATCCCACATAGAAGGCTAATAAAAAGACTAGAGCACATGAGGGCTGGACATAAGGTAGCAGTCTGGGATGAAAACTGGTTAAATGTGAGAACACTGGTCAATGACACATTGTCAGATGAGGGGACGGTGACCAGTGGTGTACCACAGGTATCCGTGCTGGAAACAATCCTGTTTAATGTGCTCATCAGCAGGGCCACTGGAAAATTACGGGCGCAATTTTTCCTCAATTTCCGCAATTTTCACCCTTCTCCACACAAAATCCGCAATTTCATGCGCTTTCTTATATTTATGGAATTTTTGACTGAAATTGTATAAAAATATTTACATTCTCAAGGAAATCTACTCAGATATGGTACAGAGACTTGGATTTGACCAAAACAGTACAGTGTGAGGTGAGAAGGGGTCAAATGTGACTCTGCTTTCATGTGATTATTTCCCTGCTTTGGTTTCAGAATCCTCTGGTCATGCATATGTAGACTTGAACGCTTAAAATCTGTGTTAAAGCAGACTATCAGAGAACTTTTTGCTGACACAGAGACTGAAACAATAGTTGTGAGAAAAGGTGCAAAGTGCCTCATTCACCTAAATGAAGTCTTGACCACATTGCTTGTTTTTGAATGGTAGGGTAGATTTTCCTTGTATAAATACTTTCAATCTGAAAGGATTTTGATTCAAATGTGTCAAGAGTTTGGATGGCCCTGTCGATTATAAACTTGAATGTGCTTCTGAGGGGGTTGGTGACAGTGATTCCTTACATGTTGGTCTGCCACAACTGTATACTCACATACAAAGCCTACAAAAAGCAAACATTTCTGAAAACGTGTTGAACAGGTTAAGTATAGTTAAACAGTTACCTTCAAATAGACAAAATAATTGCAACCCAAGTAAAATCACTGCAAACCGAGCAGAACAAAAGTACAATGTATTAAATACTATTGCATCATGTAATGAAAAGATATTGGTATGATTTGATACTTTTATCATGTGATTTTAAAATGTACTTACAGTGCTGATTAAGAACAGTAATAATTTTAATAAAATAATATTTTTCTTACTAGACCTTTATTAGGCACCCTAGTTATCTGTTTATTTTTTTCTGGCACCAAAGCAAGTAGTTTAAACAGGCTTCATTATTTAACATCTAGAAACTGGCAAAATATGTTATTTCAGGATGTATTCAGGACAGACTAACTGTAAATTATTGAATAAAATCTAGTTAGCACTGCATGACTTAGATGTATTGATTTTTGGAAGATATGCTGCATAATGGTTAGTTTACAGTGCATTTCAAAAACACACATCTTTCTTCATATTACAAGCATTTACAAGTGGTGATACATTTATCTAACAATTTATGTGATCGATACATGCTGCAGCAAACAATAAAATATTTATTAGGGGGCAGTGGGGATGTATAGTGAACCCCCGCAATTTTCGCAAGAAAATCCCCGCATTTTTGGGCAACATTTTCCGCAATTTTCCAGTGGCCCTGTCATCAGTGATATTGCTGATGGGCTGGAGGGGAAGGTCTGCCTGTTTATGGATGACACTAAGCTCTGCAACAGGGTGGATACATCTGAAGGGGCTCAAAAATGGAAACTGACTTTAAAGAACTGGAATAATGGTCCAGACATTAGCAACTGAAATGTAATGCAAAAAAAATGTACAGTCATGCATCTTGGGAGATGGAACCCAAAAAATGAATACTTTCAAGGAGGTGAAAAGCTGATGGCTACAAAACAGGAGCACGATTTAGGGATCATCATCTCAGATGACTTAAAGGCAGACAGACAATGCGAGAAGGCAGCACTGAAGGCTGGTGGCATCATGGGATGCATAGGGAGGAGCATCACCAGCAGGAGACAGGAGGTGATTTTTCCACTGTACAGGTCCCTGGTAAGGCCTCACCAGGAATATTGCATCCAGTTCTAGGGGCCGCACCTCAAGAGGGACATAGATGGATTGGAGACAGTGCAAAGGAGGGTGACAAAGATGGAGCATGATTTTTGCATCAGAAGCTGTACGAGGCGAGATTGTAAGAACTCAACTTGTACTCCCTAGAGCAGCATAGGGATAGGGGTGGCATGACAGAGACCTTTAAATACCCTAAAGGTATTAACCCTAGCTGTGCCGCAGACTGATTTATCGGTCCAGAAATACTATGTTTTAATTCTGTTGGCAGCCTAAGGGTTAACAATGTTCAAGTACAAGGCCTTTTCCTGATCAGGAGGGGAAACAGGACTAGGGGACATGACATGCGCTTAATGGGAGGTAGATTCAGGAACAATGTGAGGAAGTTCTTCTTCACAGAGAGGGTGGTGGATCTATGGAACAACCTACCACTGGTGGTCATGGGGCAAAGTCAGTCAGGGAGTTTAAATTGGCTTGGGACAGACATTGTGGAATACTCAAGTGGGAGGCAACGTAGGAGGGGGTATGAAAAATTGGGCAGACAAGATGGATCCTATAGTCCCCATCTGCTGTGACATTTTATTTTTCTCTGTTTCCTCCAGGGTATTAACCCTCTAAATCCTATCCCCATTCTCCTCCCTGGTCTTGTCGTGCCGGGTGACCACTATTCTCTATTCTATCCCATGCCTGCTTGAATCCCCTGATTGTGTTTCTACTCACCATCTCGGCCAACAGACAGTTCCAAGGTTTCACCACCCTTTCTGTGAAGAAGTACTTCCTCACTTCCCTCCTGAACCTCCCTCCTGTTAAATTTCCACTCGAGACCACATGACCTCAAGTTCGTATTCAGGGTAAATAATTCTATACAGTTCACCTTGTTAATTTCTTTTGGGAACCTGAAGGTCTCTATCATAGCTCCCTTCTCCCTTCTCCCTTCTGGTTTCCAGTGAGTACATATTTAGTGCCTTGAGGTACTCCTCCTAGGATTTGCCCTGCTCACCCTGAATCATTTTTGTTACTCTCTGCTATACTGTTTCCAACCTATCCCTGTCATTTCTGAGGTGAGGGCTCCAGAACTGGACACAGTACTCCAGGTGAGGCCTCACCAGGGATATGTACAGGAGAAATATTTTTCTTCTGCTATCAATACCCTGCCCAATACATCCCGGCATCCTGTTAGTCTTTCTATAGGCCTGGTTGCACTCTCATTTGTTTAAGGGAGTTACTGATGCTAACTTCTAGATCTCCTTCCTCTTTTGTAGTGGTGTCATACCACCCATCCAGTACTCCATCTTGGGAAACATTTTCTCTAGGTACATTATCTTGCACTTTTTGGCATTGAACTTTACTGCCAGATCTTTGACCACCCCTCTAGTTTTGTAGGTCACTCTGCATATCCCTTATTCCTGCATCACTATCTACCCTCACACATAGTTTGGTGTCACCTGCCAAGAGGCACAGCCTGTCCTAGATTCCCTCACCAATATCAATAATGAACATGTTGAAGAGAACCAGACTCATAACATATCTCTGGGTAACTGTGCTCATAACCTCCCTTTCCTCTGATTTAACCCTGTTGACCACCACCCTCTGCTGCCTCCCTTCTATCCAACTTTCCACTCAGTTCACTACAGTTTTAGCTGCACCCAAGTCTTCCTTCTTTTTGAGAAACCTTTTGTTGGATACTGAATCAAAAGCCTTGCGACTTGGGGGGAGAGGTTACATAGGGTTGTGAAGGATGATCAGTTACAATAGTTTGTGGGTAGTACAAACAATACAACATTGTAAGATTGTGCAACAGTTGGAACACAAGGTATTGTACAATAAACAGTAGTAGAATATTGGATAAATTACAATACATGTCCAAAATCATACAAAAGAACATATGAATGTACAAAACAGTAATAATGCTATAGAACCTTTTATAGTGCATGAGTGTACCAGGAGCAGGCTTCAGGTAGTACACAAGTGCTGTTGGAGTAACAAAGATGGGGTTAGGTTGTGCACACTGTTGACCCAGAAGGGCAGGTGGAGAAGGGGGGGAGGCAAGAACTGAATATGAGGAGAAGGGGTAGCCATTTCCTGATTTCCCCATTCAGGATGTTGAGAACCCTGCCAGGGTCATGGTAGAAAGGCAGAAACTGGGGACAGGTATCAAGGTGAGTTAAAGCAGGAACAGCTGAGGGAAAGGTAATTGTGTAGGGCAGAGGTAAGGGAGTAGTTGGATGAGGAGTATCGTATTTCAGGGGGGAGGGAATTCCAGATTTTAGGGAAACAATGAGCGAAACCAGTCTGACCGATGAGGGTGGAGCAGCAAGGGACCATCAAGGTACGGGCGTCATATGATCTGAGAGACTGGGTGGGGGGAAGTGGAGTGGACAGAAAAGGATGAGAGATAGGAGGGGAGCCCCCGAACCAGAATTTGGAGGTGAGTTTGGCTCAGTGAGAGATGTGTCTGTGAGATAGTGGAAGGAAGGTTAGAGAGTGATAGAGTTCACAGTGGTGGAAGCAGGAAGGGAAGTCAATAGCAAAGCTGCAAAAGAAGTTGAAGAGAGTGTCCAACTTGGTAAGGGAAGATTTGGGAGCAGCACCATAGACTACATCACAGTAGCCAAAGATGGGGAGTATCATCTTCTGGACAATTTCACCAATTGAAGTTGTGGTCGTTCATGCCTAGCAGCTCCCCTACTCTTACAGCACCCACCATCTGTGAGTTGGTGAGCACCACATCAAGGATTGCTTTCCACCCGGTAGGTTTCTTGACAAGCTGCACCAGTAGAGGATCTTGGAAGGCAACCAGTAATGTCTGATTCCTGTCTCTCTTGGCCAGCTGGACCTCCCAATAGATGTCAGGCAGGTTCAAGTCATCCACCACTACTACATTCCCCTTTGCTTTTCCTCTTTTATGTTCCTCCTTGAGTTCTCTGTCCCTTTTTTCCGCTTGCCTTGCAGGCCTATAGGTCACTCTTAAGCATACTTTTCTGTCTGAGGCTGCCATGAGTTACACCCATACTGACTCCGTCTCCCCACTGCTACCTCTAATACATCCATCTTCTGCCACTTCAATGTCCTCTTTGACAAAAAAGACTCTTCCCCCTACCTGTTCTTCTACATCTCCTGAACAGTGAATACTTAGGGAATGTCAATCCCAGTCATTTTTATCTGTGGCCCATGTTTCTGTGATGGCCATCAGCTCCACTTTAGTGTCTGCCATCAGCACCTGAAGCTCACTGAGTTTGTTGCTTAGGCTCTTGGCATTAAGGCCTACCCCCTCCATTTGACCCCCCTTGAACTCTGCTACTGGAGCAAGGGGGGATATGATAGAGACCTTTAAATACCTTGAAGGGGTAAATAAGGACAGGAGGAAAGTATTTTTCAAAAAGAAAGGTGCTCAAGAACAAGTGGATATGTTATGAAGCTGGAGGGGGTACATACAGAAGGAATGTGAGAAGGTATTTCTTCATGTGCACATCATTAGCGTATAGCAGTGTATTGTAATATTTTGCTCCTACTGGATTCCCTGAATGTGGGGGTGTGCTCTAATTGCTGCTAGGGACTCTGCCACTATCACAAATAGTAGAAGAGATAGAAGGCAACCCTGTCATGTTCCTTTGCTAGGGAAAAGGCTAGAGATGTTTGGATTGGTAATGACCTTAGCCATTGGGCTGGAATATGTATTTTTCATGCTATTTATGAAGCGAGGTTGAAAACCCATTTGTCTCAGCGCCTCATATAAGTATCCCCAATCCACCAAATCAAATGCATTTTTGAACTCTATGGCAATAGCAGCAGATAGGGTGGAGGCAACTCTGGCCATGTGAATCAGGTTGATCAGTGTACGGATGTTATCTGAGCAGATCCTTCCTCTCATGAACCCCAACTCTGAGGGGTGGATTAAGCTCAGGAGTATAGCTTCTAGCCTTAGGGCCATGGCTTTGGCAAGTATCTTGCTATCTACTGTGATAAGGGAGATGGGTCTGTTAGGTCCTTACCTTTCTTCAGGAGAATCATAATGTTCGCTGATCTCATGGTTTGTGGGAATACTCCAGAGAAGGTTGCCTTCTGAAACAACCTACGCAATATGGCAGAAATTATGTGTAAAAAGTTGCAAGAATTCAGATGTGAAGCCGTCCCTACTCAATGCCTTTCTAGAGGTTAATACTTTTATGGCAGCTTTTATCTCTAAGATTGAGAGTGGGGCTTCTAGGGTATGCAGTTGATTCGGTGCATGTTTATGGAATTGGAGTGGATTGAGGACGTTTTCCATCTGTTTGGGGCCTGAGGTAATTTTGAAGTTACATAGAGTCTCATAGACTTCTTTCATTATGTGATTCACCTGAATCTCTTTGGTGCAGACCGACGCAGTGAAGTCTTCTGAGTCCCACTCTGTGGCATTCCACTTGCTGCTTTCTCAGTCTGTGAACTAGCACTTTACCACACTTCTCCCTCCCCTTACCAGTATTTATGGCATAGCCTGAAAATAGCTAACTCTGCCTTTCTAACTAGTAGGGCATCTATCTCCATACAGAGTAAGAAAATTTCCTTGTGTAAGGTGGAGATTGACGTGCCTTTAGGTAGGGCTTTAAAACGCACTGCTTTTTGCTGCAAGTAAATTTTCTTTTGAGTGAGAAAGGAGTCCCTTTCTTTCCTGCACTGCATAGAGTATCTGATTATGAGTCCTCTCATGGTGGCTTTGTAAGCCTCCCAAAGGGTGCTCACAGAGGTCTGGTGATCATCATTGGTTTGGAAGTACCCAGTTGCCTTTTCCTAAATCCATATTGTGAAGTGTGGGTCTTGTATTAAAAGAGGGTCCAGCCTCCATGAAGTGAACCTCTGGGAAGGAGGTTGCACACCATATCTAGTTGCAGCAGTGCATGATCCCCTATGATGAGGGACTAGATGGTGGCTGCAGTTATCATGGGAAGTAGGGGTTGTGAAGCTAGCTACGTGTGGGGTTCCAGTGTACTATGGTTTCTATCTACTAGGTAATTGAATACCAGGTTGAAATCACCACCTATGAGAAGGGGGCAGTTTTTCATTGAATTGTACTACCTTATTCGAGAGTTGGTGGAAGAAGGAGGGGACATACTCATTCTGTGTGTACAGGTTACCTAGTGCAATGGGCCCAGTGGGTGTATCAAAGAGGGCCAACACCCAATTACCCTTAGGGTCCTCAGTAGTTTTTTTGATTGTTCAGTGGAGAGATTTATGTATTGGAATGCAGACCCCCCTTTTCTTAACTGTCGACGAACTGTGAACTTTCACTCTACCCATTTCCTTTTCAGTTTCTAAGCATCTGGTGACAGAAGCTTAGTTTCTTATAAGAAAGCAGCCTGAGTGTGCAGTCTTTTAAGGGTCATTAGACTTTCTTTCCTCTTCACCAGTGAGTTTAAACTCCACACATTCCAGGTGTGGAACCTTATATCAGCCATTTGGGTATAATCGGAAATCAGGTATATTCGGATGAAGCACAGCTGAGGAGGAAACTTGTAAAAGCAGAGGCCTGTGAGGGTGGGAACTTTTTTTTTATTTAGTTGTTTAACCAGGAGTAGCGCACACTAAGCTGAAAGCTTTTTTACAGGAGTGACCTGGGAGCACAGGGAAGTTAAGTGACTTGCTCAGGATCACACAATATGCAAGTGGAAGCTGCGGGATTCAAACCCAGGTCTGGTCTGCTGGATATAGCCAGATTTGCAGCTTAGAGCCTTAACCCACTGTTCTATACTGCCTCCACTTTCACACTGGGGCCTAGCACAGTCACCCTTACCCTTGCTTCTAGGGAATATACAGAGTATTTTGAATAGTAGGTTGGTAGTACTGTAGCCAGCAAATACTGACTGATGATGAGGCATTAAAAAATGCATAACACAAACAAAAACAACACTGTATACAGTGACATCAGAGTCTGAGGTGATAGATAAATAACTGGGACACTGACAGTGATCTAAGACTCCCTATTCACTCTCATGAGAGTGCCTTTTTGTAGATATTGCGCGGTCCCTTCAGACATCCTGAGACAAGTGGAACACTATGTTGCATATCAGCATTAGGGTCCTGTGTCCTTGGTAAGCCTTATTGCTGAGGCTGCCTCACTGATAGGTATATAACTCTCCAAGTGTGGGACTGCGATAACAAAAAGGGGGACATTACTGGTGGCCCCTATGTAGTTGTGACCTTGCCTTTGTTGGTAGGTAGCTGTGGATCCATATGACAGTGGTGGGGTGCCTGCAGGAGATGTCTGGATCAATGACCCTTGCCTGTGGGGGGGATCACTGCAGAGACCTTGGATTCTGAGGGGGGTAATGCCTATTGCATGGCATTAGGGGGGTCAGCTGTCCTATTGTCCACATGGGATATCCCTTGATGACTTCATGGTCAAGGTATATCAGAGTCTAAGATAATGTTGCTGGGGTCACCATCATCAGATCCCTCATGGAGCCATAATCGAAGGATGCTAGAAGCTAGTTTGTTTTTTCTTTACTTGCCCAGATCCAACATTAACTGTAGCTTGTGTAATGCAATGTTGGCACTGATCCTCCCCCCCCCTTAGTGACCTCATGCACCACTTGGGGTATTCCATCATTGTTGCACAATTGCCCTCATGCTCAAAGGCCCAACTGGTGTATCTGAACTGTGTCTATGTAGGCTGTTGAGGGTTGCTACCTGGAGTCACTTTAGTGTAGTCCTGGAGAGGGCACTTCTTATGTCCCTGCATTCAGTGTCCCTGTGAGAAGACACTGGGTGTTGAGAAAATGTGCTTGCTGGCTCCTTTGCCTTGCAAGCGTAAAGTATGTATGGGGTGTCAGGGGACCCTACTTCCCACCATATTCCTTACCCTAGGAGGGGAAGAATTATGATGTGCTGGGACCCAATTTATAGCCCCGATATCAGACAGGAAGGCACATGCAAACTCTTCTCTCATTTGAAAGACCATAGTTTATTACATTGAAACATATGCTAAATGCATAAACAAAGAAAACTCAAGCTTTGCGACTTGGGCTAGGTTGGTATGTCACATCACTCTGATTCATAGCGATATAGTTATGCCTGATGTTTTAGTGTATCCCATTATGGATAACCATATAAGTGTGCCTGTTATTCCATAGCAGGTATTTGAGATGCTTTCACTGTGGTAACACAACCTGGTGGGGGGAAGGTAGGAGACTCTGTAGTTTGCTTTTGATACTTCCCCCATACCATCTCATTGGGCACTAGAAAGTAAACAAGAGGAGTCACAACTGAGCACAGCTAATCAGCTGCTGATCTTTCTATATACATACATACTCTGCTTTACTTTATTAATGTCTGTTTCCCTGGAGGTATAGTACTGTATGGCTAGCTGATTGTTTGCCCTGTGCCTGTTTAGGCCCCCTATAAAAGTTTATGTGCAATTTTTTGTGGGCAGTTGTTTAGAGGTTTTGGTTTCTCTGCCTTGGGATGCAGGTCATGCAGGGATGGGCAGCAGCAGTGTGTTTGTGTGCAGTCCAGCCGAGTTCAATGTTACTGAACTGAAAAACACCTAAATCATAACAGAATTGCAACTGTTCACTTCGGGGGACCAGCTTTACTGGCAGGACAAGCTGCCAATGATAGAGTGGAACTAAAGCAGGGAAGCAGCTGATTCAGAGTCCTGCTGTGGAGATCAGGTACATGCCCTCTGGGAGTCGAGCAGGGGTGTTTACACAGTAACTTGGATCAGGTTAACACATCTCAGCTAGTCCCTTATAGCACTGGAAAGGGATTTTAAAGGGAGTGCCTTTGGTTCTGATATACCATTGGCGGTGTTCTTTTAAGTGCAATTAGATGGGTGTTTAGAAGTGATGCCACTGTACAGTACATTTGCTGCTTTATGGAGGTACATTAGAGATGCAGCCAGGCCTATGCTTGTGGTGGAGAGTGTGACTGCACTGATTTATTGGCTCATCCCCATCTCACCAGAAGTGCACTTGTTTGCACAGCCATGCAGGGATCTGCTAGTAGGCAGTTGGTGGGAAATGGGGAAATCAATCAAGGACAATGGGGCCTGGGGGAGCATGACCATCAGCAACATACAGACCATGATGGTGAAAGATCAGATCAGACACCCTTCATGCCCCACCCCCCCAAATTAGACCAGGAAAGCACACAATTCCCTTCAGTTCAGTACATTAGTGGGTAGAAACATACAAACATAGAATTCAACGGCAGATAAGGACCTCTTGGCCCATTCAGTCTGCCCATTTCTCCCAACCTATAATATTACATTAGCAGAATGAAAAGAAACAAAAGGTACCTGTCATAGCGGTCCACAATGGCTCTCTCTGGGCAAACAACAGGAGATTTGGCCCAGTTTCCTGTATCACTAGAACCACATGAATTTCCTGATTTTAAATTTTTTTCCTGCATCATCTGTATCATTTTGGTATGCTCCTAGAGTTGGGCACAGAGTTCATCAACTGCTTGTTCTCTGCAGTCACTTAGCTGTTCCATTCTCCAAAGCCTTGTATCTAGTCCAGAGATGGCTTTTGAGTTGGCCGCAGAAGTTTTCCTAATTTCATTCTTGCCTGCCAGAAGCTGAGAGAACATGCCCTTGATTCTCTCCTTAGGAAATGCTGCTGCCATTTTCAAGTCAAGCAAGGCACAGGATATTCTGACAGGGTTTAACTTCTTGATGTACATTGCAATTGGCTGAATGGATTTTAAAATAAAATAAGTTAGGATCCTTGAGCTTAGGTGAGTCTATTCTTGTTAAAATCCTGACTTATGGGGTCTTGAAAACCCTAGATTCTTCAGGATAAATGTTTCTACTAGCCAGAGGAACAAGTTAGGTGGTCATCTTGTATGAGTTCAGGCCACGCACCTATCACTTATTCTTTCACAAAGAGATTTAATATAAGTCTTGTGATGTGTTCCCATATTTCAAAGGCTCTACGAATTGACTGAATAATACTTATGTGTTGCCCCTCAGAATTAACTACTCTGTGCCTGTGTACAAGAAGGAGTTCATCATCATTAATCTGGATTCAAATTTTGGTATGAAGAGACAGATTATTAATTATTTTATGGGTTTTGTTCTTTCCTAAGTTGTTAATATGCCATGAATAAATGTAGCATGTTCTCTTCCCTTGTTGAATTCATATTTAGCAAGAGTTCATTGGCCCGATTCTAAAAGCTCACAAGGCAGAGCAAGGGGCTTATCAGTCAAATAATCAATCAAAGGATCTGATTATGAATGAGCACATACACTGTACAGTCTGCTCAGTGACAGTTCAGTTGGGGGCCAGCCGCCGAGATGTGAGCAAGGCTGTGCCAGACCCTGGCTCTGTTTTGGGATGGGGGAGTGGGGTATTGGGCACTACCTGCAGTGGTGCGGGGTCGGGGACCACTGGACTGCCAATGTGAGGGGATGTGTCTTATGTTACAATAATGGGGACATCAGAGATCATGAGGTAGGGCCACTATGCCACCATGAAAGGGGGAATATTTTATTTTATTTATTTTATTCCACCAAGAGTGACTCCATTGAGCAGGCTCATTTACAAGGAGGTCATGGAAATATACATATATGTTAATCATGGGGGACATTGGGGCAGGGGGCCACTATAGTACCAATGAGGGGTTATCTTCTATATGATAAACAAGGTCACATCTTGGATCAGGTCGGGGGGCCACTATACTACCAACAAGGGTTTTTTTATATATTTTAAATATAGGGGCACATCAGGGATTGGGGTGGCGGGCCACTATTCTACCAATGAGGGGTTCATTCATATATTACATATAAGGGCACATCGGGGATCGGGAAGGGGGACCACTTGCCTTTGCCGCAATGTGCCTGTGGCAAACCCTTCCATGTGCTTGGTGTCTGCCGACAGGAGGGGTTGCAGCAAGTGTGGCCACATAGGCACTGGGATACCTATGTACCTGAATCAGGTGTAGAGTCCTTGGTGCTCCAGGCTCTGGTGCATGCTGTTGCTTGCCACAGCTTGCACTGATCTACACCCCTTTTGAGAATCAGGCTGAATATATGTTGGTTCCCTAAAGATGTGTTTTCAACTATAATTACTCTTGCTAGATTAGTAATTTTAATATAGCCTCCTTCCGTGTTCCCTGGGCTAGGATCACTATAATTAATTGCTACTGGGATATTTCTTGTCTCTGTTTTAGCACAGGTTTTTATTATTTAATTTCTTTTTTTGTTCCCTTTTGTCCTTATTTTGGCAATATTTACTTCCCTACCATTGATAGATACCTTATTTTGTAAACCAGCTTTGCTGACGGCAGTTTTAATAATAAATATGTCATCTTCCTGATTATTAAGATTGTATTTTAGGGGAGTCAAAATTTAGCACTTGTCTTACTGTGTTCCCTAATTTCTAGAAGCAATGCTTAGTTTATGTGGTGGTGGGCAAAATTAGCAAATTCTGAATTCACTGAATTTTTAAAAAAATGTTTCACAAAATATTGCTAAATTTGTTTTAATTTTCTGAAATTATTTAATTAGCCAGAACTCAGTCAGTATTAAAACTAAGGGTCTGACCTTTTGCAAGCATATTGTCTGATACAGACCCTGAAAGTGTTCCAAGAGTCATAATATTTGGATGAAGAGCATTGAAGCTATAGGGGCTCAACGTCTGGCAATTTAATATCCAAATGAATAATTCTGAAAATATTTCTATGCTTACAATTTAGCCACCTTTGGAGCTAGATAACTGAAAACTTAGAAGAATTCTTTCCTGGAAGATTCACAGAAACTGCTAAATAGAGATTGCGAGGTTCAGTTATGACCAGCACCTGGCATGACTTCTAGGGGCTCACTTCCGAGCTCAGGTCATCAGTATGACAGCATGACATTATAATGCTGGACCATGGTTGTTGTCTTAAAGCCATATATTTAGGTCCAATGAACCTAACAACATTGGTGTTATTCTGTTCTCTAACTTTAAACATATAGGGGCTTAAAATTAAACAGATTACGTATTTATGAAATGTAATTTTAAAATTTCCAAAAGTTCTGAGGCTTATAACTCAGTCACATTTAAAGCTAGAGATCTAAAACTTGGCTTGGCCCAGGATGAAGAAACAAAGTCTGGCTGAAGTTCCCTGGAAGAAACCCTCTACCAGGGCTGCCAAGGATGAAGGAAAAAGTACTTGGTGTGAAATCCACTTGCAAGGATTGCCAAGGGTGAAGATCCACTGCAATTTCCCCAGCACAAACCCTTGACCAGGGCTGCCAAGGATGGAGGCACGTTGAATCTGCTTTGGTGAAGGATCCAGAAGAAGATCACCAAGGACAAGTTGGATCACAAAGGACAATTCGTTGCAAGCAGGATCAAACAAGCAGAAAGAGTTGGATGCAGGATGAAGATCAGAGCCCTGTAGTGTCCAGAACTTGAAAAGCAACAGTCCAGTGGACATGGATACACACTAGCCACGTTGGACTCAACTAACGGCGAATGACTGGGAGTGACAAACAAGATTTCTTCCAGGACATTCCACTTCCAGGCTGACCAAACCACAAGGAAACCAAGAGTCGGAGGTCACGAGTCCCACAGGGTTACATTGATTTTGACCAACAGAGGACAACAGGGAAGAGTATAGCTGTGAAGTTCTTCACTGGCTGAAGACTGATTTGGTGAAGAAATGAGCTGTTAACAAACCCACCAGGAGTGCTGGAGCAGAAGACTGAGTCCATACACCTTCAGTTGGCACAATTAACACTGGTAAATACACTTTTCACTGCACCAAGGTGTGTGTTTGTTGCTGGGGCAATTTTCCAGGAACAGGGGCAAATTACTAGAATTTGGGGCAATGGTTCATTGCAAGGGTAATTTGCCAGGAGCAGGGCTTCAACATTACAGGTAAGCCCAGTGTTCTTTTTTTTTCTTATCCCTGCCTGACTATAGTGAGGTGGGGGAGGGGAATCACATACAAAAGTCCCTATACCTGCGCCCTAAACCCATACTCACAACAGGTCACCCCAGGGCACAATATTTAATTAAAGAAGCCCCTATTTCTGTGGTGCCCCCATACTTTGGCATTACAGATTCAGGCCCACCTAAAAATACATGTCCCCATGTATTCCCTTTACATTCTATAGAAACATTTCTTAACTATTACTTCTATAGGTGTTTATAACACTTCGTAACACTTTAACGTTTCACTTAAATCTCTGTGTAAGCTCACTTTAGTTAAAACACTTTTAAAACATCTATAACTTTCAGTAGAACTTTCTTATTTGCTAAACTAAGTGATTGTGTCTTCTAATTACTCTTTTAGGGACTATCTATAAAAGGAAGGTTCAACTTGAAGGGCTTCCTGTATGTATCTCCTATGAGGGATTCCAAAAGTGGATCTCTGTGACCTACGAAGCTGAAAAGCTACCGGTTCTACAGGAATACACTCTGGTTCTAAGGGACTACCTGCTAGTCCTGAAAAATCTGGAGGTTCCAGACTTACTTCTGGCTCAGTTACAGGGTGGTTAACTGAGCATACCTGGGAGGTCCTAACCCAGGAATCCATACACCACTTTGTCAGTGATTCCAGTTCCATCATTTTGTGGGTAGGGTTCTCCTGCTTCTCCACTGGCTTAAAGTTCCTATTAGTCTCAGTTAAAGCACTGTCTCTGAAGGTACAAGGTTTAAGAAGATTTTGATGCACTATATTCGTGCCACTACAAGTTTCTTTTTGAATCTTATACATGGGTAAGTCAGGGTAGGGGATTTTAACAATAAGGAAAGATTCTGTTTCCCATCTGGTAGCTAACTTGTTACATTTCCGAGTCCTTCTTAGCAATACCCACTCTTCAATCTGCAGTGGGGTCACATTGGCTTTTGCATCATGTCATCATTTGCTTTTGTTGCACCTGATCTATGTGCTGGCTTACAATCTGACCAGCTTCCTGCAATCTTTTGTTGTGTTCTTGTACCCAATCTGTAACAAGTGGTTTATCCAGTTGAACTTCAAGCACTAGATCCATGGGGAGTTTATCATGGTGACCAAACATCAGGTAGTGCGGGATATATCCAGTCAAACAGTGGACAGTGTTGTTGTATACGTAGGCAAGTTCCAGAAGTAAGGCTGGCCCATACGGACGCTTGTACTCAGGTAGGGCTCTTGACATGCCCAAGAGCATCTAATTCATTCTTTCACAAAGTCCATTGCACTGAGGTGATAGGTGGTGACTTTTAGTTTGTGACTGCCATACAGGATGCAGAGTTCTTTAAAGAGCTGTGATTCAAAAGCAGATCCCTGATTGGTCAAGATCTTGGTTGGATATCCATGTGGCCGAACAAAGAGTTTCAAAAATGTTTCAGCTGTGGTTCGGACAGACAGATCTTTGATAACACTGACAGCCATGAATTTAGAGTAATGGCCCACCATTGTCAGGACATATGTTTGACCATTAGCACTGGGTTCTAACTTGAGATGATTTAAATTGATTAATTCCAGAGGTGCTTTGCTGATGATGGGATGGAGGGGAACTCGCTGATTGCTCTTGTCAGGACATTATAAACTGCAAGCTGGGCATTCTTCACACCATTTTATGACATCAGCTTTCATCCCTATCCAATAAAATCTCTTCCAAATGATGGCCTCTGTCTTTTTGTGACTAAAATGTCCAGAGTGATCATGATAGGCCTCAAGTACCATTGGTGCACTTCCTCTGGGAACAATTGTCTGAGAGACCTCACAGTGGGTAGTCAGATCTTGGGTTTGTCGAATGAGTCGAGAGTTCTTCATGATCAGGCATGTTCCGTGCCTCTACAACTTCACTGTTTCAGGATCCATCTTTTTGCATTCTTGGGGGGCCAGACTCTGTCCTGTCGAGATATATTTCTTAATCTGTTTAACCACTGGGTTTTGGTCCTGTAACTGCACCAGTAAGTTGTTTTGTTCTGCAAATTTTTCTGAAAGTTCTGGTACTTGCTCCACCTCTGTACACATAACTGCACTGTTTTGACAACAGGCCTGTACTATCTCTGTCAGTACCCAAATGAAAGGTGGCATCGCCACATTTTCCAAAAGTGTATCATCAGTCTCACTTTCTGTTGGTTTGGTACTCTAGATAGTGCATCTGCATTAGCATTGGTCTTGCCCGACCAATATTTTATGGAGAATTGGTAGTTGAACAACCTCAATGCCCATCTTTGTTCAAGAGCCTCTGGCCTTGCAGTGTTTAGATGTGCCAGTGGATTGTTGTCTGTGAAAATGGTGAAGGGAGTGGCTGCTAAGTAATGACTGAATTTTTCAGTGACTGCCCAAACCAAGGCCAAAATTCCAAATTGAAAGATCTGTAGTAGGCACCATTCTGTTCCGACCCTCTCAAAAATGACTTGAGTATTCTTTCATATGCTCGATGCCTTCTTGCTCTTGTGCCAACACTGCATCCAGTCCTTTGTTGCTAGTATCCTTGTATAGCTGGAATTGTTTAGAGTAGTCAGGGTACGCTAGTACAGGTGCTTGAATTAGAATCTGCCTCAACCTATTGAAAGTCTCTAGCTGCTCTGTGGCCCACTTGGCTAGCCAGTTTTTGGGTATCCACCCTGCTTTTGCTCTTCAGAGAAGTTCATTTAATGACAAAGCTATTTTGGAGAAATTTTTGACAAACTGCTGATAGTATCCAGTGAAACTCAGGAATCTTCAGATGTCTTGAATTGTTACAGAGACTGGCCATTCTTGCACAGCTTCCAGCTTTTCAGGGTCAGGCGACACTATGTGGCCCATATAATTCAGTTGAGATTGAAGAAGATGGCACTTGGGTGGTTTTATTTTCAGACTGTACTGGATCAGTCGAGCAAAGACTTCATCTAGGTACAATAGATGCTCCTGGTGATTCTTAGAATATGTAATAATGTCGTCCAAGTATAACAACAAAATGTCAAAGTTTCAGCTTCCCAAATAGCATTCCACTAGACTTTGAAAAGTTCCTCGGGCATTGCATAGGCCAAAGGGCATGCAGGTGAATTCAAACAGGCCCATGGGTGATATAAAGACAGTTTTCTCCTGATCCTCCAGAGCCATGGGCACTTGCCAATACCCACTTGTCAAGTTGAGAGTGGAAAATATTGTGGCAGACTGTAGGGCTGTAAGAGTGTCCTCAATTCTAGGTAAAGGGCAGGCATCTTTGTGAGTGATATTGTTCAGTTTTCTATAGTCTACACAGAAACAAATCTTCCCATCTTTCTTTTTGACCAGGACAATGGGAGCAGCCCGAGGACTGTGACTTTCCTTAAAGTGACTTTGGCTTCTTTCATCTCTCAGATCATTTCCTTCACAGGCTGGTACATTGCCTGGGGAATTGGTCTGAATCTTTCTCTTATCGGCCGGTGCTGATTAGTAAGGATGTGGTGCTGCACCTCTTGAGCTAACCCAAAATCTAATGGATGATGACTGAAAGCCTCTTGATTATTTACCACATCTTGGATGACATCTGCCTTTTGTTTGTTCTGTAGTCTCGGGGGTACCCAGGTTGATCTCCCATCTCCATGCTGGTACACTGGGGTCACAGTGGTTCTCGGTCTCTTCCACCCCGATGGCTGGTGTTCTTTGGTCCTTCTGGATCTGGTCTTCTTGCTCCAAAATGTCCTGGAGGGACACGGTTTGTAACTGGGCAACCGGTTGGTTGCAATGGAGTCACACGTTGTAATTCCCGTAATTGATAACCCAGACATGGATCCTTCCCTTCATGACCGTGGCAACATTTCTGGCCACCAGAATGGGTTCTTCTTTCTCATTAGGGTAGAGTTCAATCAGGGCATCTTAATACTGACCATGAGGGCCCACCTTGGCCTTGCACCACAAGGTGGTCTCCACTCCTGGTTTCAGAGTAATAGGTTGGGCATCAGGATCTCAGACCTTTCCAATCTCACCAGTTGTACTCACAAAGCATTGATGGCACTGAAGAATATGGATAGTCTGCTGCAACACTCATATTTTTACACAAGGAGACCTTTTTGTTTGGGTCTGCAGGATCTGCACCAAATCCTCAAAGCAGTGCTGGAGAAAGTTTATTCTGAAAATGAGTGGTGGCAAGTTGTCGTTCTACGTGTCACTGATGATTATTCCTATACAATCTTCTGCATTCTTTCCGAACTAGATGCTTGCATCCAAATACCCTAAGTATGGAACCTCAGCTCCACAGCTGGTGATCAATGTAATCCAAGACTTTGGAGGTGGCTGAAGAGCTTTCATTGTCCAATGTTGCCAGAAATATGGCTCTTGCATGGTCATAACCTGGGACCATGCAACCAGCAATGCCATCAATTCTACTCCATCTACTCTGACTGGAATGGTTGGACTCCTACCAATGAAATAGGATTGATCCATTTCTGTGGGTGGACCTGGTCGACCACTCTTCAAGGATTGACCCCCATCCCCGAAGACTCCCTGTATAATGCCATCACATGTTCTGAAGGTTGCTGGCATCACGTATCCATATGGCCACTGATACCACATCTTCTGCAAATTGGCTTTCCTTGACTGTCAAACTGGTCAGTCAGATGCCTTCCTTCTCCCCTTCTAGGTCAGGACTGAGGGTCATTGAACCTCCTTCCTCATTCAATCTGAATCTGGGGTGTGTCTCTCATTCAATCTTCCTTAAATTCTTTTACTTCTTGATAGGCGTCTGTCATTTTCCATGTCAGGGTCACTATTTGTTCCACTAATTCTGAGTTCAGGCTTGGGTTGGTTGCAGTGAAATGGACTGGTGACTGAGCCATCTGACTGCATAAGGGTCGGGAGTCTGGGAGATGGCCTAGGTACCTACCCATTGGTTCTCGACCATACACCCTTTCTTCACTGGACAATCCCTCACTCAGTGGTCACCTTCACCATGGGTCTTCTTGTGCCAGTCCTTCCATTGGATACCCTGGCCATGCTGCACCAAGAGACATCGCTATTTGGGGGTAGATCATGTTGTCTTCTCCTGCTCGACCTAGTACTAAGACCATGATGGCTTTCTCTTTAAAGCCCAGAAAATCTGCTTCAGAATCCTGGAGCTGTAACATATAGAGCTCCCTCCTCAGGGCTTCACTATGCACCCCTTCCACAGATGTCTCTCTTAAGACAAGGCCTGGATCTGTAATCTCTCTGGCATCCTCTTTCTCAATTGCTCTCAACAGCTCCTGAAGACTCAATGCATACTCTCAGACAGTCTCTTAAGTCCTCTGGGTATGTGAGAAGAGTTTCATCTTCAGACTGGATATCGTGCAAGTATCAAATATCTGTTTTAACCTTTGCAGTATCTGATCGGCCGTGGTCTTTGCACCTTCAGATCAGAACTGAACTTCTCTGTGGGCCACACCTTTAAGTTGTCCAATAAGTATTTCTACTTTCTCTCTCTCTGGGATTTGATATAGCTGAAACATGGCTTACATCTTACAGAGGAACTCACCTGAGTTACAAGTCCCACTTCCATTCCTTTCTACTGTGAACTGGTGAAGCCAGGGCACCCCAATGCAGTACTGCATTGTGAGAGAGGTGAGGGGGGATATGTGCTCTCAGTCTTCCATCCCAGCGTCTATGGATTCATTACTTATGGATGTGTTATCCCCTCTGGACAATCCACTACTGTAATCTGGTACTGCTTACATCTTTAAAAGCTCCAGCTTTGGACTCCTTAAACTTTTTCCTGCAGACTACACCAAACATTTTTCTTCTCTATGTGGTGAATTAATTGAGTGCTGACCACGAAGATCACCTATTTCAGATCCACCACTAGCATTGCCTCAAGCAGGTAGAATAGTGAGAGAACACTGTGATTCAAATGGGGAGGGTGGGTGGATGGATGGAGGCACCCAGTAAGGAAAGGCAGGAGACAATCTATAAGATTGATGCCCAACAGGCTTTATGCATACCACAGGGAAAGGTAGACATTGTCACAAGGGAAGAGGGGAACCAAACTAAGTAAGAACAGTATGTAACATTCTGTAATGTCCATAAGAGGTGCACCTCAGCCTAAGGCCACTATTTGTTAAGTTCTATACTATGCTTACACTAAATGATTTGGTAAACAGTTTCAGAACATCTATTACTCTATAATGATATTAGACAATCACTGCAGTGAACAATGGAAACCAGTTGCAGACCCCAAAGGGCTGGGTGGAGTAACCACCTCTAAGAGTCTATTGGCGTTAAAGGAAGTCCAACTTTTTCCTGCCTTCTTCGTGCTCACAGATGAAGAGTGAAGAAGCAATGGTACAAAAGGGAGAATGGGGTTTCTACTTGGTACCAAGCTACACCTATGTGAAAACCTAGGAGAGGTTGGAGGGGATGTGAGAGATTTTTAAACAGAGCCTGATTCTTCAGTCAGTTCACTCTCTAAGGTTGCCAGAATACTTTTAGCACAAGAGAACTGAAATCTGGTGAACTCTTCCCCGGCACAAACCCTCGACCAAGGATGCCAAGGTTGAAGGAATAAAGACTTGGTGTTGAAGCCACATGAAAGGATTGCCAAGGTGAAGATCCACTGCAATTTCCCTGGCACAAACCCTCAACCATGGTTGTCAAGGATGAAGAAACAAAGACTGGCTGAAGTTCCCCGGCACAAACCCTCCACCAAGGATGCCAAGGTTGAAGGAACAAAGACTTGGCATTGAATCCACATGAAAGGGTTGCCAAGGTAAAGATCCACTGCAATTTCCCTGGCATAAACCCTCGACCATTGTTGTCAAGGATGAAGAAACAAAGACTGGCTGAAGTTCCCTGGCACAAACCCTCAGCGAGGGCTAACAAGGATGAAGGAACAAGTACTTGGCATTGAATCTACTTGCAAGGATTGCCAAGGAGAAGATCCACTTCAATTTCCCCAGCACAAACCCTCGACCAGGGCTGCCAAGGATGGAAGCACGTTGAAGCTTCTTTGGTGAATGATCCATGAGAGGATCACCAAGGACAAGCTGAATCCCAAAGGGCAACATGGTGCAAGCAGGATGAGACAAGCAGGACAGTAGGATGCAGGATGAAGATCAGAGCCCTGTAGTGTCCACAACCTGGAAAAACAACAAACTGGTGGACGTGGATACACACTGGCCACATCAGACTCAGCTATCAGTGAAAGGCTGGGAGTGACAGACAAGGCTTCTTCAAGGACGTTCCACTTTCAGGCTGACTAAACCACAAGGAAACCAGCAGCCGGCGGTCACAAATCACATAGGGTTACATTGATTCTGACCAATGGTGGACAACAGGGAAAGGTCTTGCTGTGAAGTTCTTCACTGGCTGGAGACTGCTTCAGTGAAGAATAAGTTGTGAACAACCCCACCAGGGGTGTTGCTGCGGAAGAATGAGTCCATACACCTTCGGTTGGCACTATGAACACTGGTAAATATGCTTTTCACTGGACCAAGGTGTCTCTTTGTTGCTGGGACAATTTGCTAGGAACAGGGGCAAATTGCTAGAATCCAGGGCAATTGTTCATTGCAGGGGAAGTTTATCAGGCGCAGGGGCAAATTGCTAGAATCTGGGGCAATTGTTTATTGCAGGTGCAATTTGCCTGGAGCAGGGGAAAATTGCTAGAATCCAGGGCAATTGTTTGTTGCAGGGGAAAATAACCACAATCCCATTAACAACACAATCTTGGTACTTTGCAGTCAACACAATATTTCAGATACAAGTCAATACACAGTTTTGTCAGATAACAGTCACTAGATGGCAGTTGTGTGCCAAGCACTCTTCTCTTGCTGACCCTTGACAATGGTATTACACTTGCTGGTTACCTGTGGTACTAGGACCTGGCTACTCCTGAGCACCCTCAGCATAATGCCTCTTTTTCCCTGACCTTACTGGTCTTTTAAATCTCTGGGCCCCTTTATCCTACTGGCCTACTTTTGGCTCGACCCTCTTCAGCTGCTCTGGTGGAACTACCTGCTGTGCCATCTAACCTGTTGGGCTGATAGCTACCCCTTTTAAATCTGTTGGGCCCCTTTCACTGGCTACTCAGCCTATGCTGCTGGGCTGTCTCCTCTACTGGTCTCCTTTAGCTGCTGTGGGCCTAACAACTGGGCCCCTTTTAAATCTTCTAGGCCTTACTGCACTTTTAAATAATCTGCTGGCCTGTTTCAGGCCTAGCCACCAGTCACCCAAGGCTTGTTCCACTTTCAATCCACCTTAAAGCTACCAACAGTCCCTATTTTCCAAGGACAGCCGCTATTTTAGGCAGCATGTCCCAGTGTCCCCACAAGTTTAGCAAAATATCACTTTTGTCCTGGTTTTTGCTTACTTGTCCCAGTTTTGTCCCTTTTTTTTGCTGACTGCTAATCCATGAGTAACAGTTATTTCAGCACCACTGTGGTGCTGCTCAAGCTGGACAACAGTTTGCAACTTTAACCCCTGCACCTATGTTGCACTGCAAGCATGTCAGGAAAGCACAGTAAAGCATGTTCCTTTCTGTTAGATTAGATAGGGTAGTAGTGCAAACAAGTGCATGTGGACATCTGCTTGCCAGCAGTAGAGAAGGACTCCAGACAGAAGAGACCGGCAGCAATGAACTAAGGTACCTGAACCTGATCAGCTGCAGGGAAGTGTGTGAAAACAATCTGGTGTGGTGGTGGGAGTCACTGAAGTGAAGTTTGCTCAGCAAATGAGGGGAGTGTAAGCAGGTTGGAATGGGACTGTCAGGAGAAGAAATACATGCAGTTCGAATGTCTGAACACAATTTCATGCAGGTTTGCTTCTAATGAATTTTCTGTAGATCATGATTTGGAACTTGCTGCAGCAGAATGATGTATTGCTTTATCTGGATGTTTGCTACTGGTGTTACTGTGGGGCGGCATGGCCAGAGCAAGCAGCAAAATTTAATTGACTGTGTGCAACACTGTCTGTGGCAGTGCCTGTGGGAGGGATGGGTGAGAGTGCATGGTCAGGATGGACTCTGTCCCAGTTTTAGGCCTTGGAAAGTTGGCAGCTTTAATCCACCTACCTATTGAATATTTAATAATTTTTCCCTCTGGGCCTATAGGCAGGCCCCTCACCATGAGTTTCGCCGAGCACAAATGATTTAATTAAAGAAAGGGCCTCCAATCCGATTCCCCAGCAGTGCTTCCAGTGCTAAAACAACTTAATTATTTTTTTTTTTATCTAAAATAATACAGTCGGCCAGCACTCTTCAGCGTGCTGCTGTTGACTCACCGCCTCGTGGCCCGAGTGAAGCTGGTGCAGGAGGAGGGAGGTCTCTGGCAGTGGGAGGAAACCATGGGAGGAGGTAGCAGGCAAGCGGTGGATGGCAGGGGGGATTTTCGAGGGCTGATGACCTTAAGGTCATGATGCGGCTGCGGCAATGCCACCGACATGGGACTGGAACACTTGGGGAACAAAAAAACAAATGGGGCGACAGCATCCCACACCGGAGTGCCGAGGAGCCAGAGGAGTCTTCTTCTTCTTTTCGGGATGACCACCAGACTCGACCACAGGAACAGCAGATGTACACTGGAAAAGCAGTCTTCGGTCTTCGCTGGCTGGAGGAGAGGTACCACCACAGAGTCGACGTGACCTGCTTCCACGCCACAGGTAAGCCCAGGGTCCCCACTGTACTCTCTAGGTCCTCTTACTTCCACAGTACAGCCCAAACAACCATGGAAAAAATGACTCTCCCCTATTTAAAACGTGCTCGGGGTTCCAGTTCTCGAACCCTTAGCCCGTGCTCAAAACCAACGGCCAGGATTTCCAATGGGCACCGTGAACCAGAAAGATACAGCATTCCCAGCACATAGGTGCCCATTCTTATGCTGCCTGCTCCAGGAAAAGGGGGGAAGGGGGTAGAATGGAGAATAGCAAACAGCAGAGAAAAAAAATTTCTTTTTTTTCTTTTCTTTGTCCTGCCTGGCCATAGTGAGGAGGGGGGGAACAGACACAAAAGCACCTATACCTGCCCCCTAAGCCCATACTCACAACAGGACACCCAAGGGCACAATATTTAATTAAAGAAACCCCTATTTCTGTAGTGCTTCCATACTTTGGGGTATTGCAACTGTCCCCAACCAAGATGTACCACCAAGCTGCAGGTATCTTGGCCATGCCTTGCCTCCCAATGTGACTTTCCGAACTTGCTTCCAACCCTGGGTTGTCAGCATAGCAGTATGAAATCCTTCTTTTGGCTCATTGTGGTGGCCTCAACACCTAATATTTAGGGTCAATAAACCTAACAAAATTGGTGCATTCAGTTCTCGAGTTATAAAGTTATGGGGGCTTAAAATTCTGCAGCTTTCATAACTGCGAAATGAAGTTTTAAAATTTCTGGGTATTTAGAGGCGTATTATTCCATCACCTTTAAAGAGAAAACTTTTCAGGTTGGTGCACTTCTGTATATACCTTTGTAAAGGCATCCTACCAAATATAGTGCATTGCTGAGGTGCTTTAAGGGAAGGTATTGGACACATACTTTAAAAAATTAGAGCAAAATAACTGAAATCATTTTGGTGAAATTTTGCAAAAGTCTTGTGCAAGTTTTTCAAAATTTCATGGAAGCAAAACTGGAATTTCACCAAAATTTTGCTGGAGGAAATAAAAGTTCACCCAGCCATACTAGGTAACTGACTGGTGTGAAAGATCTGGAAACCATAAACTACTTCTGGTATATAACATAGTATCAGTAGTATATACTGCACTTGACTGCAGTGGCAACCAGTGCCATCAAGAATGACATTGCACTATCATGTCTCCTTTCAGTACTCCAATATTGATAAAGTCACATTCAACTGAATGTGGCTTTAGCAATTGACATTGCATCATAGCGAATCTGCACTAGTGATATGTTGTTATGGCACTGGCTGCCACTATATGTCAAGACCTAAGTAGTACTCCAAGAGTAGTGTGTCACCCTGCCTGGGAAGCTGCCACCCTGCATGGTTCTTTGTGAAAACAGCGATCGCGGAAGGGCGCTCACCATTTGGGCGTGTGTACATAGCCAAAAATGAATTACGACAATGTACACTCACAGCCACTAGAAAACTGGTGACTGGTTTTCTATGATATGCAGGGGGCTGTGTCCCCCCCCCACACCCCTACTCAAGGGTTCTCAACTCCGAGGGGTGAACTTAAAAAAAATGAAAATCCTGACAGACGCAAAAAAATATGGTGCCCAGAACTGAACCCAGCACCCTCCCAACCCCAGCCCACCACCTACCCACCACACCACAGGGCCAGCTCAGCAGCTCACTGCTGCACTACACCCCCCCATACTCTCCCTCCCCTTCCACCCATCACACCAGCATCATCCCTCCCCCGTCACAGTACTCACCTACCCCTGTATCTGGTCACTACCCTGCCAGGTAGCCCAGAACACAGGCATCGTGATTGAGTCACCCTTTTTGAAAGCACTCAATCGCAGTAGCCATGTTCACTAGATACTACCCTGCACCTGTCTTTTGGGAAGTTGTACCCATGGGGCCCTGTATTTGGAGACAGGCCATAACTATCAGAGATACAGTAGTACCCATCTTAAGTGGAGGGCCTAGAAAAATCATGTGAGCCCTCCCTAATGAGCTTAAGGGACAGTAGGCTGATAAACAGAAGTAACCCTTAATGAAGGTGTAACAGCAAGTTGTTAAACACTGATCTGCTTGATCCCAGCTCACAACATGGACATTCCAGTTTGTGTGTGGTCTCTTATTATTGGGACCTCTTTGGTTGCTGATGTCCCTGGTCCCCATTTCCAAGGCCTATTGTGACTGATAATGTTTTTGAAGCAGGCCTTCTGAGAAGTACCATCCTGTTCAGGTGGGAACCTGACTTTATACTATGAAACATTGACTGAGGGAGGAGGTAGCTGGACTCCAAGCAGAGTTGGCAAGGATACAGGTGACCTTCACCCCCATACAAAGACCATCATGTCCACCACCACTCCCTCAGAGGTTGCCATGAAGGAGGGAAGGATGGACTATTGTGGGCTCAGGGATGGTGCAGGAGGCAGCACAGAGGCACATCCCCCAGATGGTGACATTTCACGACTCTTATGCCATCCTGGCAGAGCATAGAGATTGCGCAGCATCTTCAAAAGTGAACATCATGGGGGTTGAGGGGGACATCCAGGATGGAAGCCCAAGGGCAGATGAGAACAACACAGGAGGAGGAGGAAGCAAATCCTGGTTGGGGACTCCATTGTCCAGAGGATTGAGCTGGAGTAAGGTAGCAATGGTGAGAGGGAGGTAATATGCCTACCAGGAGGCAGAGTTTAGAAGGTGGGCAAGTGAATCCTTAGGATTGCAAGGGTCATAGCAAGGAGGGGGGACCTGGACATCATTATTCACTTGGAGACTAATGACCTGGCTAGAGACGAGGTAGATGTAGGAAGAGTACAGCAAGAGTTCAGGGAGCTGGGGAGGAGTCTTGGGCAAGTGGCACACTCTGTCACCTTCTCAGAGGTGCTACCTGTCCATGGCAAGGGGGAAGCGAGGGACATCTGCATCACTGAATTCAACAAATGGATGAAGAAATGGTGTGAAGAGCTGGGGTATGGCTTCATTGGGGACTGGAACCTCACCTGGAGGGATGAAGGACTATATTCTCCAGATGACCTGCATCTATCCAGGGGAGGCAAAGGTATCCTCTCTGAGAAGTTTAAGTGTGTCCTTAGTGATCATTTAAACTTGCCAAGTGGGGAGGCATAGACAGGCAAGAGGATTATCATGCCCCCACAGGACATAACTGAAAGCAGTGAGGACCCAATAACTAGCACAATAGCTAACCATAAAATTACCATGGTTACAATGTGGGAGAGAACAGAAGGTACATCACTAATTCAGCACAGGGCAAAGACCAACAAACAAGGAACATTAAGGGGGTAAACAGAGTGGAAGGTCATGTGCACAAATGCCCACAGCCTGGGAAACAAAATCCCAGACCTAATGGCACTGATGACAGACACACACCTGGACATTGCAGCTATTACAGAGACATGGTACGCAGGGAACCATGACTGGGATGCAGCCATACCGGGGTATACACTTTTTAGAAAGGATAGTGAGAGGAAAAGGGGAAGAAGGTTTGCTATGTATGTAAAGGAAGGGATTAAAGCTATGGAGGCTCAGGAATCCAGGGAAGAAGCAGAGGCAGTGAGGGTCACTCTGGAGTCAGGGAGCAAAACAACCATCTGTACTGGAGTACTCTACAGGCCTCTTATGCAGGGGGAGGATATAGATCTAGTATTAGTGGAAGCCATCCACAATATGGCAGCCAAAGGGGAAGTACTACTAATGGGTGACTTCAACATGCTAGATAGAGATTGTAATATCCAGACTGCAAGTACATCAAGGAGCAGGGACCTCATGTCTGCCATGGATGGGGCAAACTTAAGGCAGTTGGTGGTTGAGCCCACCAGTGAGGGGGCTGTTCTGGACTTAGTGCTGGAAAATTGGGACAGAATCATGGATGTTGAGGTGGGCAGTCCCCTTGGTATGAGTGACCACAGAACTGTGTGGTTTAGAGGCAGCACGTTGGCAAAAGAAAGCCATTGAAAGATTAAGATCCTAGATTTCCAGAAGGTCAACTTCATGAAAATGGTGGAAAAGCTCAACATTGCCTTGGCAGCAGAAGATACGGGGAGGGGTAGAAGAACTGTGGCTTAGGATCAACAGATCCATAGCAGGAGTGACAAGTCAATGAGTCAGATTGCTTAGCAAAAGCAAAAGAAAGAAGTGGCCACTGTGGTTCTCTAAATCAGTAGCTGAGAAAGTGCAAGAAAAGAGTAAGGCATTCAGGAACTACAAAGAGGCACAAAAAGAAGAAGACAGACTGAAATATCTGGAGAAGCAGAGAGAAGCTGGGAAAGCTGTCAGAGGGGCTAAGGCAAGAATGGAGGAAGGAATAGCACAGGCTATTAAGAAGGGGGATGAAATCTTCTTCCATTATATTGGAGAGAGGAAGAAGACCAGAAATGGTATTGCTAGGCTAAAAGAAGGAAAGGGGTGGGTGGAAGATGACCTTGAAAAATCTGAGGTACTGAACAAATATTTCTGCTCAGTATTTACCACGGAAGAGGCAGGGGAGGTGCCAAGGCTCACAAGGAAAGATGTAGGGGGTGGGGGGGGGAGGTGGACAGCAGCCCATTTATGGTGGATAGTGTCTTGAAGGAACTAGAAAATGTAAAGACAGAGAAAGCAATGGGGCCAGACAGGATTCACCCTAGAGTGTTGAAGGAACTCAGGGAAGTCCTAGCAGGTCCGCTGACAACCCTATTCAACCATTCACTAGAGATGGGGGAGGTACCTGGGGACTGGAAGAGGGAACAGGTGGTCCCTTGCACAAGACTGGAAGTAAGGAGGAGGCAGGCAATTACAGACCTGTAAGCCTGACCTCAGTGGTGGGGAAACTGATGGAGTCCCTGCTTAAGGAGAGGGTAGTGAGGTTCCTGGAGTCAAGCGGTGCAAAAGACCCAAGGCAGCATGGATTCAATGAGGGTAGGTCCTGTCAGACTAATATTATTGATTTCTTTGACTGGATGACCCGGGTGGTGGATCAGGGAGGGGAAGTGGATGTGGCCTACCTGGATTTCAGTAAGGCCTTCAACACCATTCCTCATATAAGGTTGCTTAACAAATTGGTGAATCTGGGTGTGGGCTCTAAAGTGGTAAAATGGGTAGGTAACTGGCTAAAAGGCAGGACCCTGAGGGTTGTAGTAAATAGCATAAAATCAGAAGAGAGGGAGGTGACCAATGGGGTTCCACAGGGATAAGTGCTGGGTCCAGTTCTAGTGAATGTCTTCATAAGCAACATTACAGAGGGACTGGAGGGGAAAGTATGCTTGTTCGCAGATGTCACCAAGATCTGTAACAGAGTTGGCACATAGGAGGGGCTAGGTAAAATGAGAAATGACCAAAGACTATGTGAGGAATGGTCAAGGGTTTGGCAATTGGGTTTCAACGCTAAGAAGTGCAAAATAATGCACCTGGGACACAGAAACCCAAGAGAGGAATACAGGATAGGGGGAAGATACTAGCCACCACAAGTCATGAGACAGACCTGGGGGTTATCATATCCGATGACCTGAAGTCAACCAAACAATGCAAAAAAGCAGTGGGGAAGGCAAACAGAATGCTGGGGTGCATAGGAAGGGGCATAACTAGTAGGAGGAGTGAAGTGGTGATGCCACTGTATAGATCACTTGTGAGGCCTCATCTGGAATACTGTGTCCAATTCTGGAGACCACATCTCAGGAATGACATAGGCAGAATGGAAGCAGTCCAGAGAAGAGCAACAAAAATGATACATGGACTGCACCACAAACCTTATGAGGAAAGACTCAAGGAACTAAACAGCTATTCACTGGAGGAGAGAAAGGAGAGTGGGGATATGATAGAGACTTTCAAAAATCTTAGAGAAATAAACAGGGTACAGGAGGGGAGCTTATTTCAGAGATGAAGGTGCACAAGGACAAGTGGGCATAACATGAGGCTGCAGGGAGGGAGGCTTAAGAGGGATGCTAGGAAGGAAGTATTTTTCACAGAGAGGGTGGTGGATCCATGGAATAGCCTACCAGCAGAGGTGATGGAAGCAAAAACATTACAGGGATTCAAAAGTGCATGGTATAAGCATAAAGGCACCCTGCTGTACAGCAGAGCAGGAGAAAGGCAGTCCAGATAAGAGTAGGGGTTGCCAAACCAAGTAGGGAAATGGGCAGACTAGGTGGGCTGTATAGTCCTTATCTGCCGACAGATTCTATGTTTCTATGTTTCAATGAGGAAGCAACAGCCATAAGGCTTCCTGGCTTATTTTTGTCAAATAGATACTAGCCGGAAGTATGATACAGTAACTTAAATAAAGAAAGATTCCTTTGTCTTACAGTTTGGAAATTGGGGAAGGGTCTCAAGTAAGTAGCTACTTCTGTCACCTTCTTGGAAGTACTACCCACGAGAGGCATGGGAGAGCATAGGGGTGCATGCACCAGGAACTTTATCTCATGGTTGAAGAACTGGTGCTGTGAGGAAGGGTTTGGATTCATTGGTGACTGGGGACCCACCTGGAGGGATGGAGGCTTGTTCAAGCCTGACGGCCTGCATCCATCCCAGAGGGGAATCCAAGCACTCAATGATAAGTTTGAATGCTACATGTACAAGCATTTAAACTAGCCAAGAGGGGTGGCAGGCCAGCAAGGAGGGTACCTAATTGCCCACCCCCCACAGCTAGCTGCGGAACCAGTGAACTGGAGGAGTGGATCCCTCTACAAAGCAGTGTGCAAAAGATGGAGATAAGCGCCCAAGAGGTGGGTAGGCAGAAAAGGGGCAAAATTCAACAGAAGGGCAGACAGCAGGGAGAACCAGGGATAACGGACAACCAGGGAAGGGGCAGAAGTAGAATAGCTAAACAGTCTAGGGAGGTCAAATCATGAAAAGCCATGTGTGCCAATGCCAGGAGCCTTAGCAACAAGATGCAGGATATGGAGGCTGTCATGGTGCAGTTGGACCTGGACATTGTGGCCATCACAGAAACCTGGAGTAATGATAACCATGACTGGGAGATGGCCATACCTGGCTACAACATATTTAGAAGAGAAAGGGCAGGTAGGAAGGGAGGATGAGTGGCACTTTATGTGAAAAATGACATAAGAGCCACAGAGAAACAGGAGGAACAAAATGGGGGAGAGATACTATGGGTTAAGCTTGAAAGGAAAATGGGGCCAGCCATCTGCACAGGTGTGGTCTATAGACCACCAGCCCAGGAGGAAGAAATAGATAGGGAGCTGATGCTAGCCATCCAAAGGATGGCAGACAAGGGTGAGGTAGTGCTAGTTGGAGACCTTAATATTCCAGATGTGGACTAGAGCATCGCAGCAGCAGCATCAACTAGGAGCAAATTTATCCTGGACTTGCTTCAAGGTGCCTTCCTCAAGCAACTGGTCATGGAACCAACTCAGCAGAAGGCAATACTGTACCTTGTGCTCACAAACAGGGACAGAGTGATAGGGATAACAGTGGGGGAGCACCTGGGAAACAGTGACCACCAATCATTGTGGTTTGAAATCACAGAAGGAGCAGAACCAAACCACACAAAAACATGTATCCTGGATTTTAGGGGGGCAGACTTTGAGAAAAGGGGGAGATGCTTGAAAGAGGCATTAAGGGGAATGGGGCAGGAATCAGGGGTTGAGGAACAGTGGGCAGTATTTAAAACAGGGATTACAAGAGCAACATCATTATGCATTAAGCAGGTTAGCAAGGGCTACCTAGAGAACCCTGCCTCCATTCCAGTCTAGCCAAGGGCTTAAGTAAGCTATCAGTCCTCTTTAAATGCACTTGGTACCGTTCCTCCAAACCACCCTACCCCACACACACACACACCATAATACCGACAAAGCCCTCTGAACTGCTCCCCCATCACAGCCACCCCCCATTTCACTATCCCCCCACCTCTCGGTCTCTGCTGGTTGGTTTCAAACCCAATCCCCCTTGTTTCACTATCACCCAACCTCTCACCATCTGGGATAGCATTTACTCTGCCATAGTCTATCAACGGATTTGGAGGTTTCCAAGGGTGGGCTACCTAGGGCAACCGATTAGAAATACTTTAGTATTCAATTACAACTGCACAGTTTTTTTCTCCTATTTGTCTAATTGTCATGTAATAGCTCTTTAACGTCTAATGATCAGGCCTCTGTAACCACTGAATATGTGTCTTGTCTTATTGTCCATCCTGACGTGGAACCTTTGTAAAAGAGCTCACACTCAAAGGTCTTTCCAAAATACTAATTAAACAAACAAATAAATAAATAAATAAATAAATAAATAAAAGGAAGAAGAGGCCATTATGGTTTTCCAAGGAGGTAGCTGAGAAAGTAAAAGCCAAAAAGATTGCATTCAGACAATACAAAAAGACACAGGCAGAAGGGGATAGGGAGGTACCAGGAAAAGCAAAGGAGGCAGGGGGTCAGTAAGGAAGACAAAGCTCAGACAGAAGAGCATATTGCAAAATCAGTGGGTAGAGGGACAAAACCTTTTACAGGTACATAAGTGAAAAAAGAAAGGCAAAGGGAAGGATAGTGAGACCGAAGGGGGTGGATGTGGGCTGCATGGAGGATGACAACAGTAAAGCTGACATATTGAACAGGTATTTCTGCTCAATCTTTACTGAGGAAGAGGAGGGTAATGGGTCTGAAGGGAGTACAAGGGGTGGGAATGGTGCAGAAATGGACACAAGTCTCTTTACACGAGAAAGGGTCCTGGAGGAACTGGAAGTAATAAAAGTTGATAAAGCAATAGGGCCAGATGGGGTGCACCCCAGGGTCCTTAAAGACCTAAGAGAGGTGGTGGCTGAACCTCTAGCAATCCTGTTTGCTGGCTTGGTTTGCTGGCCAAGGCTCCTAGCTTCACCTGAGCTCTTTCCTTCTAAGACTGCTTGAAAGGCAGAGTAGAAAACTAACAGAGCAAGGGAGAAGGATTAAGACTAGTTTGGCTAAGCAGATTTACTGTGTGGTGGTGTTTTTATTTTTTACTCACAGGGATTGCTACTGTTTGTTGCTAACATTTCATTGCTTTATTTTTCTCTGATTCAAATTGTTGTTGCTGGTATACCTTCTTCTGCATTATTACAAGGTGTGCCTACAGGTGTGTGCTAACAGATTACTGCTGTAATCTTCTGATTCAAATTGTCTTTTGCAAGGTATATCTTCTTTACTGCTTTATTTTCTCTGGAGCAAAGTGTTTCTTACAGGGTATATCTTCTTCTGAAATTATTACAGGTGGTGCTTTACAGGTTTTACAGTTTTATCTAACATTAGGATAAGCTTTCAGGGTTACTGCATTTGTTGTTGACTGATTGTTTCTCTCTTACCTCCTTGTTCTTTTTCGTTCGTGGTTCTTCTTTTTGGCAGGGAAGGGCCCAGCCACCCACCCCATCCCCAACCACCTCTCACACTCCTCTTTATAGGGTACCACAGTTGTAACATTTCCTGTGGCAGAACAGGAAGGAGGCGGATCAGTGGGGCCTCCACAAGGTGATCTCATTTACAGGGCACTAGTAATTTAACTTGTTATAACAAGTTAACAAAGCACAATTAAACCATTACTTGCATTTTTTTTTCCTTCTAATTACTCTGACTAGGTTACAAACCCAGCAACTTATTTGGAATGGATTTCATTAACTGCAGGTACTGTGGAACAATTTTCAGAAGGACAGTCTTACAGGATTTAGGACACTGTCATACATGCTGGGCCTGGAGATCTTAGGTCTCAGCCCGGGCATGGGCAGAGATTGCACGCCCCCAAATTTCATATGAAGAGGAACATGATTATAATCCATCCCTGCCATTTCCCCAGCATCCAACAGAAAACTCTGATTGCAGAGGGTAGTTGGTCCAGGAGGTTGGCAGGTGGTTAGAGGAGCAAATCAGGTGCCCCATCACTCTCTGCTCTCCAACACATTACCTCCAAAACCATATAAACACTCACAACAGGTATCTGCCTCTATCTCTGAAATCAAATAAAGGCAGAAGACACTGCAGAGCAGGACACTCACGGCACAGGAGCTAACACAACAATACTCACCCAAATCAGGAACCAAAACTAAACAAGCAGAAAGGAAATCCAAAAACTTCTGATCATAGGAGACTCCATGATTCAGGGAGTTGATACCCATCTCCAGCCAGGGTGATGATGTCAGATGTCTCCCAGGTACATCAGCATGGAGAGACACCGACCGACATAAAATTGTTCACACAAAGCAGGAGAAAACATTGATGTCCTAGTACACATGGGACTGATCGATCTTCGCCAGCCGGTCAGTTGGGGAGACCAAGGAACACCTGACTAGGCTGGGTGACAAACTATCATCTATTTCGCTCTCATCTCCTTCTCTGAGATCCTGCCAGTCTGGGAGAAGGGGAGCAGATGGACGGAAGGTCAGAGAAGGGAGATAGGGGAGCTAAACACGTGGCTCAAGGACTGGTGCCAGGAAAAAGGACACAGATTTGTAGGGAACTGGCAACAGTTCTGGGAGCGAAAGTTCTTTAAATTTGATGGACTGCATCTGACTAAAGAGAAGTCAGTGCATTGAGACAGAAGTTTGACGTCTTTGCAGAATATTTAAACTAGCAAATGGGGAGGGTGCAGCACCCATACGTCAATGGAAGGCCCCTCCCCTCAGCTAGTGGTCAAACAGGAATTCAGCGTGTTTGCTATTCATTTGCATCACCAGGTAAGAAAAAGGTTTGTCTCCCATACGATGCACAGGGTAAGCCAAACTTCACCCAACAACTAACTCACCAAAATCTGGCCAATGGAAAATCATGTACACAATGCTCACAGCCTGGGAAATAAGATCCCAGACCTGCAGGCAATAATGTCAGAGGCTAAACTGGACATAGTAGCAATTAGTGAGACGTGGTTTACCAGTAACCACACTTGGGAGACTTCAGTACCTGGATGTATTGTTCAGAAGAGACCGAGGTGCAAAAAGGGGAGGGGTGGCCCTGTATGTTAATGAAAATATCAAAGCTACAGAATTCAGAATACACATAAGGAGCCAGAAGACACTGGGTCACCCTGAAACAGGTAATGGGACAGCCATAAGAACTGAGGTTGTCTACAGGCCCCCAGACCAGAGGAGGACATAGACACATTACTGTTAGAAGATATACAAAACATGACAGCTAAAGGGGAGGTTCTGATAATGGGAGACTTCAACATGCCAGATACAGATTGGTCAATACCAGCAGGAACATCTGCCAGAACTAGACCTCATAGTGGATTCTCTGCAGGAGGGCCTCAAACAACTGGTACAGCAACCCACAAGACAGAGAGCTATCCTAGATCTAGTACTGACTAACAAAGAAGGGATCACAGATCTCCAGGTAGAAGGTCACCTGGGGCCAGTGACCATCACATGGTATGGTTCAATTTGGCTACTACATCTAAATCATCCCATTCCAAGGCAAAAATATGGGACTTCAGAGGAGCTGACTTTGATAAGATGGCCAACAGAGTTAAGCTAGCCCTGGCAAAAAGAAACACAGGTGAGGAGGTACAGGCAAAGTGGGCAAGCATTAAGGATACAATACTTGAAGCAACATCCCATTGTGTTAGACAGAAAAGGAAGTGCAAAGAAGAGAAACCACTTTGGTTCTCAAATATAGTAGCAGAAAAGGTCAGAGCCAAAAGGCTGCCTCTCAGAAAATATAAAAGGAACAGCAGGGATGAAGATAGGAGGCATACCAAACTGCCCTAAGGAAGCAGGCAAGGCAGGCAGGCAAAGTCCCAAACTGAGGAAACACTAGCACTAACAGTAAAAGAAGGTGACAAGACTCTCTATAGATACATTGAGTGAAGGAGAAAGTCCAGAGGGGTATTGCTGAGTTAATGGAGAAAAGGGAGCATGTGAGGAGGAGGACCCTGTAAAGGCATCTATCCTAAATAGATACTTTTGCTCAGTATTTACTGAAGAGAGGTAGGGCAGGGCCCACAGCTCAGCATCATGGACACAGGGGAGGTGAGCACTACTCACCACAAAAGAAAGGGTCCTACAAGAGCTTGCTAAGCTCAGGGTGGATAAGGCAATGGGACCTGATGGCATACATCCCAGGGTACTTAAGGAGCTAAGGGAGGACTAGCAGAGCCATTAGCAGAATTGTTTAGTGAGTCTCTGAGCACAGGAGAGGTCCCAGAAGACTGGAGAAAGGCTTCATGTGATCCCACTCCACAAGAGTGGTAGCAGGGAGGAGGCGGGGAACTACAGACCGGTCAGTCTTACCTCAGTAGTGGGCAAGATTATGGAGCACTCTAAGGAAAGGATAGTGCAACACCTGGAATCCATAGGGGCACAGGATCCAAGACAGCATGGGTTTACAAAGGAAGGTCCTGTCAAACCAATCTCATAGATTTCTTTGACTGGGTAACAGAGTGGTGGACCAAGGGGGCAGTTGATGTCGCCTACCTTGACTTCACAAAGCTTTTGACACTGTTCCACATAGAAGATTGATAAATAAGCTAGGTAGGCTCGGGTGGGTCAGAAGTTGGTCAACTGGGTGGCAAACTGGTTGACTGGCAGAAAACAGAAGTGGTGGTAAATGGTATACAGTCAGAAGAGATGCAAGTACAAGAGGTACCTCAGGGATCAGTCCTGGGGCCAGTCCTATTCAACATCTTCATTAGTGACCTCATGAGATGGACTAGAGGTAAGGCTTGTCTGTTTGCAGATGACACCAAGATCTACAACAGAGTAGATGATCCAGATGGGGTGGGCAGAATGAGAAGAGATCTGGATAAACTAGCAGAATGGTCAGAAGAGGGCAACTGGGATTTAATGCAAAGAAGTGCAAAATCATGCACATAGGGAAGAGAAACCCTGAAGCCACTTATAGGCTGGGAGGGAGTTGCTAGCAGTCACAAAGGAAGAAAGAGACTTGGGCATCATCATCACTGATGACCTAAAATCATCCAAGCAGACCTCTAAAGCAGTAGGTAAGGCTAGGGGGTGTTAGGTGTATTAGTAGGGTATCACAAGTCGTAAGAGGGAGGTAATAACCTCTGTACAAGACATTGGTTAGGCCCCATCTGAGTACTCATGCAGTATTGGAGGCCACACCTTCACAAGGACATTAACCAAATTGAGGCAGTCAGAGAAGGGCAACAAAATGGTGCAGGGACTGCATCAGAAGACATATAGGACAGATTAACGGAGCTCAATATGTATACCCTTGAGCAAAGGAGGGAGAGAGGTGATATGATCGAGACATTTAAACACCTTAAGGGCATAAACAAGGTGAAAGAGTCTAACATGTTTAAATATAAGAAAAATAGCAGGACAAGAGGACACAGCATGAGATTAGAGGGAGGCCGTATTAAGGGGAATGTGAGGAATTCTTTCACAGAAAGGGTGGTAGATGCATGGAATGGCTTACCACAAGAAGTGGTGGCTATGAATACAGTGCAGGGGCTTCAAACAGGCATGGGATAGGCATAAGGAGCAATACAAATGACTATGAATAGATAGGTCACTGACAGAGCAAAGGCCGATGGTACATTTGATAAGGTAGAAAAGAAATGGGCAGACTGGATGGGCCTTATGGTCCTTATTCGTCACGTCTCTATGTTTTGTATGTTTCGTTTAGGCCAATCACTGAAACAGTGGAGGTACCCAAAGACTGGGGAACAGCAGATGTAGTCCCATTATGAAAAAGTGGGAACAAAGAGAAAGCGGGGAACTACAGACCAGTCAGCCTCACCTCGGTAGTGGGGAAGATCATGGAAGCACTACTGAAGGTGAGATTGGTGGAACATCTGGTTGTCAATGGACTACAGGACCCAAGGCAGCATGGTTTCATCAGAGGGAGGTCATGTCAGACCAACCTCACTGAATTTTTCGACTGGGTGACTAGGGAGGTGGATCAGGGGAGGGCAGTGGACATGGCCTATCTGGACTTCAGCAAGGCCTTTGACACTGTGCCACATAGAAGGCTATTAAACAAACTGGGGAATACGGGTGTGGGTAGAACAGTAGTGTGGTGAGTAGGTAACTGGCTGGGTGGCGGGACACAGAGGGTGGTGGTAAATGGCTGTCACTCCTCTGAGGGAAAAGTGACCAGTGGGGTACCACAGGGATCAGTGCTGGGACCGGTCCTATTCAACATCTTTATCAGTGACATTGTGCAGGACCTAGAAGGCAGAATTTCCCTGTTTGCTGATGACACAAATCTCTGTAACAGAGTAGACACACCAGATGGTATAGACAGAATGAGAAGTGACCTGCAGAAAGTTGAAGAATGATCAGGGGTTTGGCAGCTGAAATTCAATGCAAACAAGTGCAAGATAATGCATATGGGGCACAGAAACCCTGGCACAATATATCAGTTGGGGGGAGGGTGAGGATATAGCATGCACCAAGCAGGAAAGAGATCTTGGGGTTATCATCTCTGATGACCTCAAAGAAGGGAAACAGTGCAACAAGGCAGCAGGTAAAGCAAATAGGATGCTGAGATGCATAGGCAGGGGCATCACCAGCAGGAAAAGGGAGGTCATAATTCTGCTATACAAGACACTAGTGAGGCCCCACCTGGAGTACAGTGTACAGTTCCGGAGACCTTCACTATGTAAGGACATAGACAGGGTAGAGAAGATTCAGAGGAGGGCAACAAAGATGGAACATGGATTGCATCACAAGTCCTATGAGGACAAGTTGAAGGACTTGAATATGTACTCCCTGGAGGAGAGAATGGAGAGAGGGTATATGACAGACACATACAAGTATCTTACAGGGAGGAATAGGGTGCAGGAAAACACTATTTTTTAGCGAAAAAGATGTTCCAGGACTAGAGGGCATGGGATGAAGTTGGAGGGAGGACGATTCAGAGGAAACATGAGGAAGAATTTCTTCACATAACAGGTGGTGGACAAGTGGAATACCCTGCCAAAGGAAATGGTGGGGGCTGAAACAATCACAGGATTTAAGAATGCATCGGATAGACATAAACGAATTCTGGAGGTCAGGGGTAATGAGCAACAGACTTCCAGGAAAACATAAAATGAACTTACAAGCTCAAATGGGCAGACTGGGTGAGACGTAGGCCCTTATCTGCCGACACTGTCTATGTACCTATGTATCTAAGTATCTAGCATACAAATAATATTCTGATGTACCCTAGATGTAAACAGATGGCAGATAGCACCAAGGATTGATTGGATTTTTCTGAATCTATCCACATGCATCTGTCAGCTTATTAGCAGCTCCATCTCTTTTCCAATGCCTTTTATGGAGTCAAAATCAAAATCGGAATCAGTATGAAAATGCCTGATTCACTGTCCAAATACAACATAATTCTACCCCTTTCCTACTCTTGCTTTTCCTATCCCTTACCTTGCTGCTGCTGGTGGGTTCACTCTTTGCACCTGCATCTCCCTGCTCTTGCTGTATTTGATGAGCAAATTGGAGTATCTCCTGGTTGGCATGCCAGATGCTGCTCTGCTTAACTGTCCAGTTCACCACTACCTATATCACTCTTTCAAGACCCAACTCTCCAGATAGCATGTCAATTACTGCTGCTTACTACTGCCAGACCACCACCAACTAGCTCCCTCAGCCACTGTCACACAGATCCCAGTCTCTCAAGTCTGACTGAGTCCTGTTCCCATCGCAAGACTGAGTCCAGCCTCCAGAAAATGTGATGGAGGTCAGTGCAATTGGATGACTAGAGTAGATGCCATAATTCTGCTCAGACCTCTGATCCAGTTTGTCTCTTAGTGATCTGGGTAATGGGGCGGCTGACCTGGAGAATACTGTGTGTTTTTTCAGTCACTATGCCAGATATACTATAATGCATCTGGTGGACAACCCAGGATGTTGTCCAGGTTGCCACTTTCAGAATCCAAAAATCTCAAATCAAAACATAAAAAATAAAATAAAAAAACCTGAATCAGTGTATACCCATTTCCAAGAATTGGATTTCAAACATCCTTAATAGTAAAAGAAGAGCAGGGTCACTCCCCAAAACAGGCAGTGCATGGAGTCTGAAAGGATCCAAGTCAGTTCAGGAGAGAGACCTTGCTCAATGTCCCCGGAATGAAATTAAAAACATATCTTTTATATCAAAAAGCATTTATTTATAACAGCAGACAAATATAATTAAAAACAGACACACAGCCCCAAAAGTGAAAAACAGAGCACTCCCGATGATCATCTCACACCTGTGTAGTGCTTTATCAAGGGATAGAGCACCAGAACAGGTGCAAAATGATCTTTAGGAGTTCTCTGTTTTTCACTTTTGAGGGCTGTATACCTGTTTTTAATTATATGCGTCTACTGTTATAAATAAATACTTTTTGATATAACATACAAACATACGAAAATGGCAGCAGATACTGGCCATACAGCCTATAGCTGTACAAGATATGCCTGTAACATCCTTACTAGTGAAAACTGCTTCTGGACATATATTTCTATTTTGTGCTACTAGTGAAGAACAAGGGGCCAATGCCTAACTGTACCATCAGGGCAGATGGGGAAGGTGAGAGGTCAATGTGGATCCTATTCCAGTTATTACAGATCAAGGGAGTGCTCCCTACCAATTGGAGCGCTCCTTTCCCCTGTGCGAGGCACTCTTATTCTGTGAAGAGCATCTCATGTGCAGATGCCCTGGAAACATGCATGTTCTGTGAGTTTTTTTTTTTTAAATATATGATTGAATGCTCTCAATCAATAATATATTAATACGTGCCCCTGTAGTCACTCGTTGCTGAAAATGAGTGGTTTCATTTGCCCTCAGCTTGAACCAGAAAAGCTCAGCTTTGCTTCACTGTTCTCGTTTAGCTGAAGGCATGTGAAACGACTTGTTTTCAGCAACAAGTGGCTCTGGGGTACGTATTAACACATAAAAGAGTACTAAAGGGCTTAGGTCTACCTAATTTTCATACGTTCATAGTCTGGGCAGTAACATCCCCATGAACTTCAGGAGATGGGGCAAATCATAACTGAACTGACAACCAAGCTATTCAATAACTCATTGGAGACAGTAATTATATTATCTGACTGGAGGATGGCAAATGTAGTTCCACTGCACAACAGCAAGAGTAGGGATGATCAGGGGAATGACAGGCTTGGCAGCCAAATGTCTCTTTTGGGTAAACTGCTGGAGATCAAAACAATGGAAAGAATAGTAAGTTTCCTGGAGGCAAATGGACTGCAGGAAAAAAGACAACATGGATTTATGGGGGGTGGGTCTTATCAGACAAACTTTATCGATTTCTTTCACTGGATGACAAGGGCAGTGGAGACGGGACAGGTGGTGGACATACTGCACCTTGACTTCAGTAAAGCAATTCATTTGCATTGACAGTTGGTTAAGAAGATGCAGGACTGCCAGTCCATCAGCGCAGCAGTATCACTACTGCTCATGATGCTGACAGCCTGGGTTCAGGAACAAGCCTGGGTCACCAAGGGCCAGCCAGTGGGAGGCGGACTGAGCATTCCAGCAGATGTCCTCCTTCACCAGGAAGGGAGCATCATCAACTTCACTGCTATACTGTCTCCTAGGTGATCACTGGTGATAGTACAATTATGGGTACTGGGGAAGGGAAACACAGGTGGGGAGCTGGCATGAAAAGCACTACTTGTGTGGAAACTCTCATTAGCTCCACTACTATGCCTGTATCTCAGAAGCTGGAGAGAAACAAAAAAAAATACCCCTGCTGAGCTGGATGACTCCCTGTTCCCCTCGCATGCCTTGCACTGCTGACTGCAGCTCCTCCGCAGTAAAACAGATGATAGTAAGATCTGTGGCCAGATGGTTAGGAAGGAAGGTTCCAAATTTATGAAAGAGGATATGGGCTGATTGCAAAGTAGTCTAATGTATCTCAGTTTAAAGGGACACTGTCAACCCCCCAGGCCTCAAAATGTACCTACTTGAAAAAGCAATTTTTTTGATTAGTCACATTCTGTAGAGATTGCTTATGTAAATGCTAGTTTGATTATGATTCCTTTTACCTTTTTTTTCACACACAGGCAGCAACAGGTGTTACAGTATAAAACACAGGCATTGTCATTACATTTATGATACAGGAAAATTAAGTAGCCTCGGGTATACTCTTGTATCAGAGAGTTAAAGGTCAGCGCTATCACTTGCAATGTCATTCATCCGGACATCAATTACTGAACTTGCCTAGTTGGGAGAGGCATCCAAATGGAGACCTACCTCAACAGAAAAAGAGAGACTGTGGGTGCCAAAGGCAGACTGGTAGGAGGTACCTCTGCTGATATATAGTCACGGCTTAAGAAGTCCAGAAAGCTGTACCTTCCAGTGGTCATCATGGTAATGAACTGTAATGAAAAGGGAGCGATCATCACAAAGCATCTAAGGCAACAAACAGTTGAGGTTTGCAACATGTATGCCTAAATGTTGAATCTAGGAGAACAGTTGTTACATACTCACGTAACTATACACATCACAAAAAGAAAAAACTTCATTGACATAGGAGAATGAACATAATTCTATTTATCTGCTAAAGACATTGATTATCTAGTAAAAGTAATTAAACAACTGCTGGTTCGGTAAAAGTATATCCTTGATTGTTGACCTTTACATTCAGCCTATGCCAGCCCGGGGGTCCATGTATGCCATATATGGGACCCAACATTGATGAAATTTATACCCTTGTCCAAGAGCCATATGTGACCATCCGTCCAACTCATGCAGTGGCAGAAGCCTTTTGTCTTTTAAAAAGCAAAAAAAAAAACAGGCTGCCCATGATACTGGTGTCACCACCGAAAACATATTTCTTTGCATTCCCATGATCAACTCCCACTGCATCTTTCCTGGACTTAGGAATAACCACAACACAGTCTAGCCACTCATGATGCAGTGAGAAGAAAGGAATCTATTGAATCATGAGTAATTGCACTCTTTGGAGGTTTCTCTACTGTTCTGGAAGTACGTAATAGGAATAGATCAAGGATTTGAAACAAAACAAAGTTGGGTATAATTACACCCTTAGCATGCATTTCAGTTCTACTATGAAAGGAAACATATAACACAACTAGCAACCTCAATGAATTTTAGAGAAAATATGTAGTTATAAAATGTGTGTTTTTACTTAGAAATGACATGATGCAAAAAAGGTTGACAGTGTCCCTTTAACACCTTGAAATGCAAGAGGATGTATATGGGGGAATCCTATCACTGAATAGAGGATGGGGGAAGTAGTACTGGAACATATTACAGAGAAAAAGGATGTGGGATTAATAATTCCAGACAGTCTGAAGGCATCAGCGTAATGCAAGAGGGTTACTGGTAAGGCAAATATGATTTTGGAGTGCATAGGGAGGAGGATCATCAAAGGGAGACAGACGTTGCTGCTACCACTGTATAGGTCAGTGGTTCATCCTCATCTGGAGTAATGTGTGCAGTGTTAGAGTCCGCATCTAAAGAAGAACATGGACAGAGTGAAGACAATGCAGAGGAGGAGAACCAAGATGCTCCAGGGACAGCAGGAATGAACATATCTGAGAGGCTGGCTGATCTGAACATGTGCATGCTTGAAGCGAGAAGGGAGAGAGAATAAATGATTGAAGCATGCAAGTACCTCCCTGGGGTGATATCAGTGGATAGCAAGGCATTGTTCAGACTGAGTGGGTACACAGACATCCAGAGCAACCCCATTCCGTTACAGTACCTGGCGGCAAGTTTAACAAAGATACCTGAAAGTACTGTACTTTTACATGGAGACAGTGGTATGGGGTGGAATAGGCTGCTGGAGGTGGTGGTCTGTGTGAACTCAGCAGTGGGATTTAAATGAAGGGGACCACAACATAAAAAAGAGGAGGAAAGGAGAGTGAAGAACCCCTAGGGGTCTCTCATTCAACCTTAATTAGAAGGAATGGCCAGACACAATGGACCTATAGTCCTTTTTCTGCTGACAGATTCTCTGTTTCTATGTACAGCAAATTGTTTTACTTGACAAAATAACCAGGTACAACCCTCTGAGGAATATTTTTCCTGTCCGAAATGTACAGACACTAGGGGATGGGAATTGTTCAATATTACTTGGAGAATGCTTCAGAATCAGACTCCCCAGCACTCTGCAGCTCATGCATGGAAACAATGAGCTCCTTCCCTCCAACCTAGTCCTACAATACACAGGTCTATCATGATGTCAGCCCGTCACTAAGGATCTAATCAAATCCGGCTGAGGGGGCTGAATTCAGTTCCTCCTCTCACAGTTTCCTGCCACTGAGAACAGAGCTCAGGCGGTGGACCTTGGTCCCTCTGGGTTATTTTCAGTAATTATGTTGTGCTGCCCTCAGCACTGCTGTCAGTTCATGTCACTCCACTGCTGCAACAACATAAGGTTTTTTGCTTTCTTGCTTGCTTCTGGGGATGGGGGATGGGAACTGGGGCTGCTCACTTCACAAAAATGGTCTTTTTTTTTTCTTTTAAGCCACCAATTTCCCAACAAGCCATATTCTGTAGAGAGAGAGCAAAAATAGCTAATACTGGTTTTTATGTTTCTAAAACTTAACTTATTGATTCTTCTGCTGAGAAGCTGGGAGAGCAGGTATAAGGAGATCAGTACTCTGTCCCCTGCAACAATGCAATGTGATTTACTCCATGTGTATACCTATCAAATTTCACCTGACAATCCAGCTGCCTGCAGGCATCAACAAGCTTTACTTACCCCCCCCCAACACACACACAAATGCACAAAATGAATTGAAAAAATTGATTTTCTGGTACCTTAACCCCTTGCTTCATCAGGCTGGCTGAACAGACTGAGGGCCCATTCAGGCATTAATGGTGACGAAGATTGCAGTTCAACCTTAAGAAAGCAAACCAACAGTTTTATTTTGTAATAGTATCTATCATACCACACAAGTGTCAATGGATGCTTTATATGAAGATGCACTGAAACCAAGGAGTAATTATAATAAATATACAAAAAAATTATTTAAAATGTAAGTATAGGCTCTAGTTTCCATAGGGTTTCTGAACTGGAACATGCACTTATTGCAGCATTTGAAATACTGTCACTAGGGCTTCAGAAGGCTAAAGAAGGGGGGAAGGTGCAGGATAGGAGTAGTCTATAGGCCACTGCACTAAAGTAGATGGCCAAAAGAAACAAGGTGCTAGGAAGTGAAACTACAATGGCAATCAGTTAGGGAACAGCTTTAATCATATGAGATTTCAGCTTCCCAAATTACATGATCTAAATCCTGATTACCAAAAAGATCTTGTAGTCTTAGTCTGCACCACCCTCTCCACAGCATAAAGGCAAAAGGACTTTTTTTTATCCTGAGGCCCCGTTTAAAGCACTTTTTTTGGTGGCAGCTACATTTATTTGGAATGCCTTCTCTATTGGCCTGTGATGCTCTCCTTCTCTCAATGGAGCATTTAAAAGGGGGCTAATGTTTCCTCTCAACAAGTATTTGTGATATCTAGGCTGTATGATCTTCAGGAGTCAATTTTTTTATAACTTTGTTGTATTAATGTGATTTTACTATTCCTGTTTTCCTACTGCTGTTAGCGGAATGGAATGTTTTATCAGTTTATATTTAACTGTATATTTTTGCAATTGGACTGAATCGTACACCAACCAGAGTCTCTGGTGTGGTGTTCTGTACAAATAAACTTGACTTGGCAAAATTGACAGGGACAAATAGGATGGAGGCAATGGCCGGAAAGACCAAAAGTTTGTGGAGGTTTTGCTTGACCGCTTTCTAAACTGATAGGTCTGAGATCCAGCTGTGGGGCAGTCGTAGCATTTGATGCAGTGCCACATGGGAGATTAGTGTAGAAGGTGAGGGATCTAGGACTAGGGGAGAGGTTAACTAGATGGACTGGAAATTGGTTGAGATATGGGATTTACAAAATGAATCTAAATGAAAAGTTCTCTAATGAAATGGAGATATGTTGCAGGGTGTCTTATGGATCTGTCGAGGGGCCATTACTCTTTAATTTGTACATAAGTGATAGAAGGGTTATGTTGCAGGGGAAACTGAACCTGTTTGTGTATGACACAAAACTAAGCAGGAGAGTGCATAGTGAGGAGGGAATTAGTAGCATGAAGAGAGACACAGAGGGACTGGAGACATGGTCTAATATTTGGAATGTGAAATTCAAAGTTCCAAGATATGTAAAGTATTAAACATTGGTTTGCAGAAATCTGAGTACAGATTATTGCATCGAAGGGGTGAGCATGGTTCACTCAAAGGAGGAAAATGACATAGGGGTGATAACTAGAAATAATCTAAAACAAACTCTTCCCAGTGCAGAAAAGTGTATGGGAAGGCAAACAGGCCATTAAGATGTGTAAAAAAGCAGCTTCACCTGTTGCAGAAGGGAGGTGATAATGCCACTCTACAGTCCACTGTTTTAGCCACAGCTGGAGTATTGTGTGCAATTCTGGAGCCCAGATATGAGAACGGTCAGAGATAAATTGGAACCCACAAAGAGAAGTGCAACAAAAGTGACCCAAGGATACAGGATAGGCCCAATGAGGAGAGACTGTAAAGCCCCAATATGTATTGTTTATGAGACAAAAGGGAGAGGGGAAATAATTAAAAATATTGAAATACATACAGGGGAGGCAGAGCGTGGTGATAAACAGCACTTACTCTAATGATGAAACAGTTGCCAGTGGGGTGCCACAGGGCTCAGTTCTTGGACCGGTCCTCTTCAGTGTCCTCAGAAGGGACATTGCTGGGGAGCTTTAAGGGAAGGTATGTCTTTTTGCAGAAGATACCAAAATACCCAATAGTGTGGACACTTATTCTGGGAGTGGAGAGAATTCACAGGGATCTTGGGAAATTTGAAGAGTGGTCAAGAGCATAGGAGTTGGGTCTTAATGCCAAAAAGTGCAAAATCATGCACCTAGTGCATATGGGTTCTATGTGATAAAGGTGATTGTGGAATAGAGATCACCGTTATGGCAAGTGTACATCGCCGAAGGCAATGCACACTCGTTGTGACTGGGAAAAGGGTGCCTGAGATCCACAGGTGTATTTTTTAATGCAGAGGGCTGTGCCCCCCCAACTCCCCTTCTAAAGGATTCTCAACTCTGGGGGGGTGCATGTCGGAAGTGAAATACTTTAAAAGAAAAAGCCAGTAGCAGGTAAAAAAAAAAACGCACTGCGCCCGACCCAAATTGTGCACCCTGCATCTCCCAACCAACGACCCTCCCCACCATGCTAGTGGACCAGATCAGCAACTTCCCACCACATCCCCTCCCACATATATTACCTCCCCTTCCTCCCCCCAGTGCATGTGCATAGCTTCCTCTCACCCTATCTCACCCATCCTGGTATTCGGGCACAACCCTACCAGGTAGCCCTGAACACAGGCACTGTAACTGAGTCGCTGTTTTTGTAGGTGCTGTATTGCAGATGCCGTGTTCACTGGATACCCGGCTTATGAACCCAGGCACTGATTATAGGATGGGAGGAGGTACTAATGGTCTGTAAACATGAACGTAACCTTGGGGCTATCAAATCTGATGACCCCAAAGTGGCAGGACAGTGTGGCAAAGCATTAGGGAGGGCTAGTAAGATTCTGGGGAGCACAGGGAGGAGTATCTCCAGCAGGAGGAGGGATGTAATGTTACCACTGTAAAACTCACTGATGAGACCCCTGCTTGGAGTACTGTATCCAGTTTTTGAGGCTGCATCTCAGATAGGACATAGAAAGGGTGGAGGCAGTCCATAGCGGTGAAACTAAAATGGTACGAGAGTTGCAGAAGAAACCCTATGAGGAGAGATTGAAGGATCTCAACATGTACACCCAGGAAGAGAGGACAGTGAAACATTACATGATAGAGGCCTACAAGTACCTCACAGGGTGTGCAAGGAGCAGGAGAGGAGTCCCTTTCAAATGAGAAAGAGTACTAACACTAGGGGACATGTGATGAAGCTGGGGGGCTGGAGAATTTAAGAGGGTTGTGTGGAAATATTTACTTACAAATGTACAAACATGCGAATCTGCCAGCAGAAACAGGCCTTATGGTCTATCAAGTTAGTCTGCTCGAATGCACTGCTAGCACCCTTATATTGCATCTGCCCCACCCTCCTTCCCCCCCTCACGCTGTCCCATGCCCTTTTAAAACTGCCCACTGTGCTACAGGATACCACCTTCTCACTTCACTGAAAGGGTAGTATATGCCTGGAATAGACTGCCAGGAAAAGTCGAGGAAGCAAAAACATTTGGGGGGCCTTCAAGCATGTATGAGATGTATTTTTTTTTAAATTTAGTAAGCTTTATTGTGTTTTCTGTTTAACAAAATTATACACAAAACACCATTACACAGGAATGCTTAGAGACAATAATCCGACAAATTAGATACAATATACCAGTATTTCTAATAGGGATCATAGATATAACATGTTGAAAGGGAATAAGTTATAATGCAATTAGAATATTAATGGTGAAAAAAAAGAAAAAAAAGGAAAAAAAGAGAAAAAAGAAAAAAAAAATATATAATCCACCCCTCAGTACCTTCCCATCCCCCCTTTCATTCACCACTGAAGAAAAACAGATGAGAGAGAAAAAAGGAAGCATTAAAAAAATCCAAATTATTTTGCATGAATCTGGGGATAAGTTCAATGAATCTACAAAGTAGATTATTGTTGCTGGAACTGTTAAGGTCTAAGGAGCTCAGCTTGGTATAACCAAGTCGACCTTAATATGGGCGTGAAGAATGTTAAGATGACAATAGGGTGCAGGAGGAGCCCAGATCTTCTGATATTTTACTTCATTTAGAAATGCTCGCTAAGACATGTTCTGTTTGTAAAGCAAAGAGGATTTCTTGGTGCCATTCTGTATATGTAGGGGTTTGTTGGTCCAACCAGTGACGTAGTATAACTTTCTTAGCACATAGGGAAATTAAGGTCATATGTTTCCTTTGATTTCCAATAAGAGTGTCCCCCGAGTCCCCTAGGATGAAAATTTCTGGTTGAAAAGCATTTTGCAGTCCTAACAGAGGGTCAAGTCTAGAGCGGATACTTTCATAGAGAGGAGATGCTTTAGCACATTCCCACAGAATGTGAAACAGCATACCTCGCTAAAGCCCACATCTGGTGCACAAATCTGACTGAAGCTTTCCCATTTTGCAAAGTTTTACAGGAGTATAATATAGATCCTGTAGTATCTGAAATTGGAGCAGTCTGTAGCGATCTCACCTGACATCCTTATACAGCCTATTCCAGATTTGTGACCATTGTTGGGGGACCGTGAGTGTTGGAGGGAGAATCCTATCCCTTAAGTAGTGAGGGGTACCATCTAGTTCCATAACTGTTTTGTGCAGCTCTTTATAGTAAAAGGAAATTAGGTGAGAGGTAGGCCGCATAGGGAGTGTACTAAGAATGGGACCAGCCATGTGATGGTCCCATGGGCCATTACCAAAGTGCCGTATGAGGTCCTGGGAAATTTGAAGATACTTAAAACAGAAAGAAGTAGGCAAATTGTATTTTGCCTTTATGTCTGGGAATGTTAACAACCTGTAATTATCTGTTATAACTTTTTCCCCACTCCACCCAGCCAAAAAGAGTGATAATGACTCTTTCTCCAATTTAAAAGTTGTGGTTACCCAAAATGAATTGAGAAGAATCTTTTTCCAGGGAGCATCTCAAAGTATTATTAAGTTGCTTGTGAGTGCGAAGGGTTCTTATAATGGGAGTGGTTTTAAGCTGTCCAGAAACCTTGTTAAGAGGGAGATATGGTAATATCCTGATATCAATACCAGATAAGGCATACAGCGACTTTTCTATTTGTAACTACAATGGAAAATAATGGTCCGAACAGGAATCCAGGGCAGAGTTCAACCATTTCGAGACAACTGAACAGTTAATGGAAAGATAGTAAAGATAAATGTTGGGGACTTGTATGCCTCCTAGTTCTTTTGATCTCTGTAGTTTAAACATTGCCCTACTAGGGGTTTTATACTTCAAAATAAATTTAGATATAATGCCATGGGCATGATTGAACCAGGTTTTAGGGAGGTACAGATTACACAACTGAAGGGGATACAGCAAATGGGGCAAGACATTAATTTTAATAATATTAATTCATCCCCACAGGGAAATGGGAAATAATGCCCATCTATTCAAGTCTATCTTAATTTGTGCTATTAGCTGATTTAAATTGTATTGCTTCATTTTGGAGTTAGATTGGGATAAATATATGCCCAGATATCTCATCTTATCTTTTACCCAGGAGTGTCCAAGTTGTTGAATGTCCTCTTTTAAAGTCAGGTTATTTTATGGCATAACCTCTGTCTTGGACAAATTCAATTTATAGTTGGATAGTCACCCAAATTCCTGGATAATATTAAATGTAGCTGGTATAGATTTAGACGGGTGGGTAATATGAAGCAAAATATCATCTGCATACACTAATAATTTGTACTGAAGGTGATTGATTGGGATACCAGTGACTAATGTTGATGTATTTATTTTCCTGATAAGAGTTTCTAAGAATAGGTTAAACAAGTAAGGGGAAAGGGGGAATCCTTGTCGGGGGCCCTGTTGTAATGTGAAGGAAGGGGAGAAAACTCCATTACAAAGAATACGAGCTGACGGTTGAGAGTAGAGAAGTTTTATCCACTGTATAAACTGTACAGGGATATGATATTTTGGAAGTAAATTAAATAGATAATCCTATGACACTCGATCAAAACCTTTTTCTGTGTCCAGGGACACCAAAGCCAATGGAATATTAGCGTCCCTGGACGCAGAAATAAGATAGGAAATTCTACTCAGGTGGTCCGCCGATAAGCGCCCAGCCACAAAGCCCACTTGTTCAGGACTTAGCAGAGTCTGCCATACTTGAGCCAGTCGATTGGCTAGGATTTTTGCTAGGATCTTCAAATCAACATTTATAAGGGATATTGGACAGTAATTTGGCAGCATTGTAGGGTCCTTGTCTGGCTTTGGAATCACCACAATAATAGCAGAGGTAAAACTATGGTCTGAGAGGCCATGCTCACAGATGTAATTGTAGAAGTTGAGGAGTTTAGTACCTAATTGAGCTTTGAAGGATTTGTAAAAATTGGACATATAGCCATCAGGGCTTGGTGCTTTATCTAATGGGAGTGTATCAATGGCTTTATGAACTTCTGATAATGTCAAGGGGGCTTGCAAAATAGCTATTTGGTGTTGAGACAGACTTGGGAGCTCTATACCTTGAAGAAAATGGTCTAACACTGTGTTTTTAAAAGGTATGGGGGGACATGAATAAAGAGATTGGTAGTAAGATTTGAAATAGGAGGCAATGTTCCTGGGAGACGTATGGAGGGTACCCGAGGCATCCTGTCTGGTGGAAACAATTCTATCCACCACCTTTGCCCTGAGCCTCATAGCAGGCAGTTTCCCAGCCTTGTCTTCTTGGTCAAAATAGGTGGTTTCTGAGTGGAAAAGGAGGTGTTCGACTTTATCACTGAGAAGGGTATTATATCGGAAATGGAGACTCTCTAGTTTTTCAAATTCTATTGGGTTAGAATAGGCGGAGAGGGATTGTTCTAAAGCTCTGATTTGTTGTAACAGTTGGGAAGATTCTTGGAAATTTTCTTTTTCCTGATTGAAGCTAAGCAAATAACCTCTCCTCTTAGTGAGCACTTCAGTGCCCCCCATAGTATGACCAGTTTTGGCATGGTGGGGGCATTGTGTTCATAGAAATTCTCTATAAAACTGTTAAGTTGCTCTATTAAGTATTCAGATTTCAATAATTGGGAGTTAACCCTCCAGACTTTATTATGATTTATCGAGGTAGGTTCTGACCATTATTAAAGAGTTGGGTGGTGGTCAGATATCACTTTAGCTAGATAAACATAGGTTTGGACCCTTAATAGGAACTCAATCCCCAGCAAAAAGTAATCAATCCTTGAAAGTGTATTATGAGGCAGGGAGTGAAATGAGTAGTCTTTCATTGAAGGAAAGAGGGTTCTTCAGGGGTCTACTAGGCCCAAGGAGTCCATCATTTCCCTCAGCACCAATTGTGCAGGGGTAAGGGAGGAGCGTCTTGGGTTAGGCCTGTCCAGTTTATTACAAAAGACTAAATTCCAGTCCCCTCCAATTAGTATTGGAAGGATAGACCAGGGGCCCAGACCGGTCATGAGATTAGTAAAGAATTGTGGGTCATCCCCTACAGGGCCATAGACAGAGCCCAATATAAGCTCTGTATGGACCAAAATAGCTCTCAGTAATATATATCTTCCCTGGGGATCGATTACCGATTGTAACAATTTAAAGGGTACTCGTCATGCTACCAGTACAGCAATACCACATTTGCGTGTGTCCAGACCCGCCCCCAGTGCTACACCCATCCATGTTCGTCTTAAACTATGAATCTGTGTTGTGGGTAGATGTGTCTCTTGGAGAAAGGCCACATCAACATTGAGCTTGTGGAGATGTAAAATGATCTTGGCTCTTTTAGTGGGGGATTGGGCACCTTTGACATTCCATGAGCAAAACTTTAAGGGTGCTGCCATGACCAAGTGAAATATCCCATAGTACTCTGCAAAAGAGAATCAAGACCATAAAGGTAAATTCCAGATCCCCAGTAATTTGAACATCAACATCCAGTGGTGAGCAGTGTATATCCCCTCCCCCATTCCCCTTCCATAATATGAGTTCCAATACCCAGGTAATTATGATACCCTTACCACCCTCCCACCATGTATTATATACATAATTGTTAAAGGCACAAAATAATTGAACATAAGAAGAAAGCAAATTGCTAAAAGGACCCAACTAACACATTCTCCCTCTCCCTTTAACCACTTCCTCCTTCCCATAACAAGGTAGTCAGTATCCTTAATGGATTGTGTGGGTGCATAAACCATAATGCTTAACAGCCCCAGAAACATATTTATTACAACCCACTGAGTCCAAGTATTTTCACATGTTATGGAACTCCCTGCCACCCTATGCTGGAACATGGCGCACTGATTAGACTGCAGAATGGTCCAGAGACCTTGTCACCCACCCTAACCCCCAACAAAGATAATGCAACTAGCATGATTTAAATATTATCATAACTGAGCAGTAATATGGGTGACATAATAAGCCCAGAAAATCGCAAGTTTGGCGTAGGAAGGGAGAAAAGGAAATAAAAAAGAAAGTGAAAACATCAGAAAACAAGCTCCCATCAGACTTATGTTTCAGCCAAATGGTCTAAACAGTCAGCATAGACTTGTATCTTTAGGTTCTTTAGTACGTCCAAAAATGAAGAAGGAAAAGAAAAGTTCACTTTTAAATAGGCCCATGGGACTTATAAAAAAATATGAAGATTACAGTGCCTGATACAAAAGGGTGTTACAAGGCCATGTCCACCGGTGAATATCTGCTGTCCTCTTGTGGGCTTACTTATTAAAAACTAAAACCATCACACAGCACTCCTGCATGAAAAGAAAGGACGAAGACCACAGGGGGAAAGTCACAAATCAAAATGGACTGGTTTTCTTCAGCAACAGGCTTACCAGCTTACTTATCATTTTATCGAAAGTCCCTCCTAGTAAGGATTGGTGCAGCTCGAAGAATCAATCGCCAAACTCACTACAGATTGAGCTTTGCAAGTAACCCACAGAATACACACATCTTCTCATCTGTGAAGTTGCGGTCTCTGTCGCTGCTTGTGGACATTTAACAAAATTGCTCGAAGTCACCCAGGCAAACCATCCTCCTTTTCAGGTGAATGGAATGAAAATAAATTCCAGGAAGATCCTCTTCCAGTAGCATCAGCGGGTAGTGAATAAATCGGGGAGCAGAGAGTGTACAGCTGGATTTGCTTGCTGAGCAGTATCGTAGGAATGCCATTTCCTAGCATGTAACATGGACAAGCGTGATGAATATTGTACCCTATACTTGCTCCCTGCTGCAATTAGTTTTGAAACTAAGGGATGGTACTCCGATCTCCTCTGTCTCACTGTGGCTGGTAAGTCTTGCGCAAATCTCAGTTGGTGATCCTCCCATCGTCCTTGCTGAAGGCTCCTGACTTGCTCAAGAATATGTGTTTTATCCAAGAAATTTTATAATAATTGGCCTTGGGGGCTTCCCAGCTGTTGGTTTGGGGCACAAGCCATGAGCCTTCTCTATTATGTAAGTAGTGTTGTTGGGGGAAGGCCTAGCGATTTTTGTGAGCATCCTTTGCAGGAATAAGATGGGCATGGGTCCCTCAGCATCTTCTGGAAGGCCAGAGATTATGATATTATTCCGGTGGCTTCGGCCTTCCAGGTCTTCTAGTTTGGATTCTATTTTGTGTAACCACTGCCTCATATTTACTGCTTCGGGTTCCATTCTGTCCTTCCAGCTTTCCAAAGAGGTAGTACGGGCTACAACGTCAGAAATGGGCTGGTTTGTATCCGACAGACCCCCTCTGAGCAATCTGATTTCCCCAGTAATCTCTTGTAGAGCATCCTTGAACAGTTGTAGTTCCTCCATAAATCTTTGTTCAGATAGCAGTGTCAGCGTTTGCTGAGTTGCTGTCGCGGCAGTAGGTTTCGAGGGACTCCCCAAATGGACCTTAGATTGTTTTGGTCCTTTCTCAGGGGTCTGTGGGGACATGTGCCTTTGTAGGTCCTGGTGCATTTCGACCTCCGTTGTAGTGGTAGGCCCTGAATCCAACAGCGGGTGTGTAAGTTTAATTTTCTCAGTGCCAGCCCGTAGGCTTCCCAACACCGGTAGCACGGGAGTTTTAAGTACATAATCCACTGGTAGGTAAGTAGATAACTGAAATGAGTTAGCTGTTTTTGGGTTATGAATGAGAGCTGGAGTGGGAGCTTAGTCTAGGAGCTGCTTGTCTCACAGAAGCATCACTTGATCTCCATGTATGAGATGTATTAGAAAACAGGCAGTGTATAACGAGGGCCGCCGAAGACTAGTTAGGGTCTGCAGAGACAGGTTAGGCAGGGAACATCCAGGTAGACTGGATGGGCCTAGCAGTCTTTTGTGCTGACAAATGCTATGTTTTTATGTTCAAAGGGTATACTTGGGTGACTTCCATAGAGCTGTTCATGTTACTGGGCTTTTTATCCACAAGGATACACAATCTCAAGATCAAAGGGGGAAATTTTAAAATTATGTTATGAAGTATTTTTTTCACAGAGCAGGTGGTGGAAGTGTGGAATAGTCTACCATGCAATATTGTCAGCGCTGGGAATACAGCTGGGTTCAAAACACAGTGGGACATCTTTACGGACATTATTAGAAAATATTGTAATACAGTGTAGGGAATCAGAACAGGCTTAACAGAATTGCACTCTTTTTAAGTCCTTATTCTTATATGTTTCTATGTTTGTATATAATAAATACACAAATAAGCATATGTAGTCTTAACTGATGTATAATGTATGGTAGAACACAGTTACTATGAGAAAATCATCTTTTACTAAGTTTGTTATACCATCGATGTGACGTAGCATTATTGATAACCCATAGATGGTACATAACATCGATGGCATAACAAAATGGAACTGACAGTCGAGAGGGCTCCCAAGGCAGCACGGGTAGTTGCGTGATCCAAAACACTGTTTGAACTCTGTTAATGAACTGTCACTGTATAGTTAGTTAACTTAATACAAAGGTGCCCAGAACTGAATGATGGCAGCAGCTACCTTTTTCAAAGCCTCTGAATGAGGATCGCATAGCGTTTATAGCAGATCAACAAAATAAAAAGACTTAAAAAAAAGCAGAATTGCATATCAGGCTGTTGAGATCCTACCTGGCAGGCATAGGGGAAGCTTGCACAGTGTTATTTGCACCCCCCCCCAAATCTAGAAACTCAGCTAGCTTGTACACATTTTCTGTCTTCAATTGTAGTGTGCTACCCAGTACTCCACTACTTGCCTTCTAAACAAGTTTTTTTTTCTTTTTATTCTCTCCCCTTTCCTCTCAGGTCAGAATGCTAAAGCTCCAAGCAGTACTGCATTCACACAGCGATTCACGGCACAACCCCCGCAACTTTTTTACAGCAAGTCTGATTGGACAATGTCTTTCACATGATCACATGAGCTGCACTCTCGAAGTTTACTTAAGTTGCCAAGGGGAACTACTCAACGCTAGCATAGTGTGGTTAATCATCGATGCCCATACATTATCCTCTCTGTATTTTAAACCACTAAACCCATTTTTGAAAGGGAGGATAAGTGTGATAGTTTAGAACTGGCTAGGTTGAAAAAGGTGGTCTGACAATTTTCCAAACTGACTCACTTATCTGTATTAAGAGCAGGCAATAATCCACACTGGGGATGATTGAGTGCCCAGGTGCTGCACTGAGCTTAAAGGAGAACTGTACTGCCTGCCTGGTAACACAGTGGTAGCATGTCTGTTCACCACTCTTGTGGCCCAGGTTGAGGAACAGACTCAGGTTGCTAGAGGCTGACTGGTAGAAGGAAGAATGAGCATCCCATGGTCTGCTCTCGCCCTTTGGAAGGAGGAATACATCCTCCACTGTTCACTTGCCAACTGGAAGAAGTCACATAGTAGCATGGTGCAGACCCACTTTTTGGGAGAGGCAGGTGTTAGATGCTGATAGCTTGCCTGTGCATGCTTGCAACAATTACAATGGCCCTGTATATTATTTCTATGCCCCACTAAGCATGGGGCATAGGCTGGACATACATTTGATTACCACTCACAGGTGGGATGTATGAACTCTGTGGCATTTACACTGCTATGTACTACTGGTCACGTATACTTTAAACTCTAGGCCAGCTCACATTGATCTGCACATGGCCAGGATGGAGGGGGCTGGTGGTGGAGCTGCCACACAATTGGGGATCCACAATGCCACCTACATGTGGTGGAGGATATCAAGAGTGTGCACACATTATGGCTGGGAGAGACCAGTAGTAAGTACTTCTGCACCCTTCACCATCTACATACCCAGGGATCAGGCAGCCCTGATCAGACAGCCTAGACCTGTATTGCCTGGAAATTACCTTCACCAAGTGGTAAATGGCACAGCTCAGGTGGTTAATGCAGCCTATTCTCAGTCATGAAGGAGATCTGGCATTCATTGCTTGGGCATCCACATTTTAGGATCTCTTGCTGGAGGGCAGCTGCAGGTCCACTGGGTGGCTGAGCCAGGCATCCACTTGAAGGCCCAGTGCCCAGCCACACCACACCTTAAAGTCTGCTTCCGCACCATAGCAGACCTCTTAATTTGCATGCAGGTATGCTCAGACTTAGTGCATGTTGCTGATTTGTGTGCATGTGTGATGGCATCACGGCATGGACAACTGCATGCTGACAATGCACTGACTGAACTTTTATAATAAGCAGAGCCAAGTGGGAGGAAACATGGTGGAAATCCTCGACCTGTAGGATGCCATCCAGATCCCTGCAGGTTTCACACTGACAGCTAGGAACCTACCTCCAGATTGGATCCTAACTTTGTAAGGGGAATGTAAGCTCCCTTGGGACCCCACCCAGGAGCATGCAATATGGTAACAGAAGGATGGGGTACATACCCAAGAAAGGTGGGTGACTGGGCTGAAGGAGAAGGGGCCTCATCAAATAGAGCAGTTTCATATGTATCTTTGGTATTGTACAAGCTAGTTGAGCCGTAGACCCATAAATAAAGCTTGCCCTTTACGCAAAGGGATAACCCTTAATTCCTACTGTCGTGAAATAATTATCCAGTCTTGTTTTCAATACAGTCATTGAGCTGATGCTTATAACAATCAGGGGTAGACCATTCCATATACTAACTACCCTTTGACTATACCATCCTGCTCTCCTTTCTGTTAAACTTGTTTCACCTTTAAGCTGTAAGTCATGAGCTCTTGTGCTGTAGGTTTGCTCCCTAAGTTCAAAACCAAGGCACTGTCATAGATCTTTATTGGATAATGACTTAAAGCAGCAGTACTACAAAAAAAAAATTGCACTTTTTTGAAAGTTTATTCCCTGTGCCCTGCTAATCATATACCTGGTACTCTTTCTTGCTGGCATTGTACTATCGCCGACTAATTTGCTCAGTTATTCTCCTGCTTTTGTTTGCATTTCTGCCACCCAGCATGTTGCACTGGGACCCCCTCTACTGCCAACTGTACGTGTGACTGACTTGCAGGGACATTGGGAATGGTCAGCAGAGGGTACCTCTGCTGTTGTCAAAAGACGTGATGTGACCTATAGAAAAAGAGCAGCTGAAAATTAGACAGCCGCTGTATTTGTTGTAGCGCTACAACAATTCAAAAAAATTGCAAATATCTAAGAAACTAAAGATGACTGAAAAAAGATATTTACAGGTATGGAAACTGAAACTTTGGCAGCATGCTTACAGCTGAAAAACAGAATTTTGATGGCTCACTTCTTCATTTCATAATACTGCTGCTTTAAATAATAAACATAGATCCCCTCTAAGGCTCAAGTGAGTACAGGTCTAATTCAATCAACCTGTCTTCATAGCATAGATGCTCAATAACACAGAGCATCTTGGTTGCCCTTTTCTGCACCCTTTCCATGATCATATTCTTTGACCTAGTAATCATGGATCAAAACTTAGAGCAGTACTCCAGCTGCAACCTTACCTGGGAGCACAATAAGGGCATAAGCACACCTCTGTCCCTACTTTTGATGTGTCTGCTTATACAATGAAAAATGGCATGTGCCTTCTTTGCACTCTGTCTGCAATGTTGTTTAAATTTGAGGTCATTGGGTATGATTACTCCCAAGTCTCTCTTCTCTGTTGTTTCCTTGAGTTGTCTGACATTTAATACATACTTTGCACCCTGATTTGTTCTTCCTAGGTGCATGACTGCACACTTATCTAAGTTAAATTTGAGCTTGTGATTGTCTGCCCAATCCTGCAATTTGTATAGCTAATTTGGTAACCTATGCACATCCTTAGGATTGCTGACAACAGAACCAACCTTCGTGTCATCAGCATATTTAGATATCCAAACACTGTCATTACAATACATTGTGGACACATACATATTAAATAGGATGGGTCCAAGTATGGAATTCTGCGGTACTCCACTTGTCACCATAGTCCAGTCTGATGATATGCCTCTGATCTTGACTTGCCAGTTTAACAGTGACATGGATAAAATACAGTTAAACAGGGAGAACCTGCACAACATCTTCTGAGAAGCTGTTTTTCAAAAAAAAAGCATAACTTTCTGTTATTGTTTTGTTTTCTCTTCATGATCTTTGTTAGACATTTAGCAACTTCAGTGCTGTTTCTGATTTACACACTGGTGGTAATGTCAATTTCAGAACCACGGTTACATTGTTTATTCACTCATTAGGTTCTTAAATTGATGTCACATTGTATTACTGTTCCTACTATAAAAACCCTGTGGCTGAAAGCAATATAAACAACAGGCCAATTTGCATTAAACTGCTACACCAATAAGTTACTTTTACATTATTCTGTTTTTTTTAAACAGACTTTATTGTTAATTTATGATATGGTATTCAATCACCACTTTATATGCTGCTGGCATTAGAAGTGATCATTGAAGGCACAGAATAAAATCAAAATCAAAATGAGTGCTTACTGCAAACAAAAAAGGTCAAAATAAAAAGAACAGACAATGCAACTTGTATTGAAATAACATTTTGTAGCATAAAAAATAGACTAAAAATGTTAGCGAAGTAAGACTTATTACTGCCTTTGGTGGGTCAATCATACTATGATTAATCACCTCATCCAAAGATCCCCATATCCTTTCCCATTCATGAGGTTCCTTCATATAGTGCGTCTTTTCTAGTTTGATTAAATCAATCATTATAGTAATCCATACTTAGAGATTAGGGGTCTTGTCATCCTTCCACTTTAAAAGAATGTAGTTGTTAGCATAATAAGTACTAAGTGCAGAATCCTCTTTCACTGGGTTTGAAGCAGTTGTTTATGCACCACCAAAAGTAATACCAGATCACTTCAACTTGCTGGCCCAAATCCTATAAGAGATCATTAAAGGGGTGAGCTGGTCCTCATTGTGGATGTCAGTGTAGCCAGGGGTGGCTAGAGGGGGGTGCAGACTCACAGAAATCATGGCAGCCCTGGGTATGCTCCAGCTGGTTTTCTCCCCAACAAGGAAAATGTCATACAGTATTGCTGGGAATACTCTGGATTTGATGTTTATCACCTCATATTTAAAAGTTCTAGGTCACAGGGTCCCAATCTGGGAGTCCACAGTCCACTAACTTGCAGCCTCGAGAGAACAACAAAAAAAGAAACTAATCAAAATTACAAAACAAATAGATGCTACAGAATCTTCAGAGATGAAAATTGTAACCTCAGTGTGTCAAATGAAAGGTGGGACAGCCTGGACCTCATTGTTGGTGTAACACAGCTACTGAAGGATTCATCAATTCATTTCTTGCACTCTGCAACAAGCATGCCCCATTATCAACTAGTAGGGTTAAAAAAACACATGCCATGGGTAACACATTACTTAAAAAAGCAAATTAGGATCAAATACGGAGTATTAAGAAAGGCTAATAGGACAGAAACATAGAAACATAGACTCTGACAGCAGATAAGGGCTTCCTGGCCCACCAAGTCAGTCCATCTTTTTTTATAGCCAAAAGGAGATTATTGGGACAGATTCAAACAAACATTTGTCAATGCTAAATTGTTTGCTTGCATGTTGTGTCAGGTAAGTTTTTTCTGTGTTGTAGAAAATGATAAAGGCAGAGTAGTAATGTTGCACACTTTTGATTAATATTTTTTCAAAGAAAATAATGCTCACTTTGCTTTATTCCCTTTTGCCTAGTGCCCCACCTCACCCCCACTTGCTGCTTCTGATTAGGGCCACTACAGCAGCAGGAACCCCTTGTTGTATTGCAGACCCTATGCAGGAGAAAAGGAAGAAAGGAAGGAAGAAAGGAAGGAAGGAGAGAGAAAGAGATAAAGAAGGTGGGCTCACCCAGCAGGACGTTTGTGTCCTGCCTCTGCCCCTTTCTGAAGTGCTAGCATGCAATTGCACAGAACAAGGGAAATCAGTTGGCAGCCACTGAAAAAAGAATAGATTGCTCTCTTATTCTTTGTATAGCAATTCATAATTTATTAATTGTTATACAATGCCAATCCTAGTTCTTTCCTACATTTGAGGTTTAATATATTTTATAATAATTATGATGTAAATAGAGTAATATTTACTGTATTAATTGATCTTAGTATTTTGGATATTCCTTTTGCATTATGATTTACTGCTTGCATTGTAAAATATTTTAAAACATTGTTATGCATGTAAGGACATTGTTATAATAATGTTGTAATAGACAAACTCTATGAGGAGTCCTGTGTTGTAAATGGGCAATGGGAGGAGAAGCAAGAGGGGTTCAAGGACAAAGATCTGCGATGCCATTAAACAAAATCAAACTAGGCTTTCCTGATGGCCCAGCTGTAGTGTATTGTATTGCTGGGTAGGTGAACAAGCTTGGGGGCAAGTTTGGCTTGCCATAATGGGAGGCAGACCTGGCCACAACAGATGCCACTCAACAGTGCATTGAGATTCTGGAGAGAAGGTGCTGGCCAATGATGTTGCAGCAATCCCTCAACGGGGCCAAGGGAGTTTGCTTCCTCTGTAGGACATCGCTGAGTGTGGCCAAGGCTGACAGAGGTAATATCCACATCTGGGGTCGTGGGAGCTGCTGGGTAGAAAACCTTGGTTAAAATCCACTGCCTGTCTGCATGATAGCTTTGTCTCTGAGGATATAAGGGGGCATTTCTTCACTGAGAGGGGGGTGGTGGTGGATCCATGGAATAGGCTGCCAAAATGAGTGGTAGGGTAGACTTAGTGAGCAAATTCAAGAGGGTTTGGGACAAATACATGGGACTAAATAAATGTAGAAGAGCATGGAATGGAAGGAGTATGATAAACTAGATACAGGAAGTGTTCAGGGGACTAGATGGGTCAAGGGGTCCTTGTCTGCAGCAAATTTCTATGTTTTCTGTGTTTGACACTTCGGGGTCCTAGTGCCAGCTGGCATGGGATCCTAGTCCTCTTAGTGAACTGGCTTATGGTGAAGGATTGCCCTACCCCTAGGGCCCCTGCCAGGATTGGCTTATGGGAAGGATCGCCCTCCCCTGGGGCCCTCACCATGGGGGGCAGACTCGGTGACTGCTTGGCCCAATGTAGCTGGAGCTGCATTGGACATGACAGTAGCACACCTCTGAAATGTGGTTCATTGTAACAAAATATTTGCTGCACATACTGTACATAAAAATTAAGTGAAACAGTGAAAGGTACATTGTTACCATTGAAAAAGAAACAGAATAACTTTGAGCACTTTGAAGATGTCATTATACATGCTATAACACTACAAAAAAGTAATTTACAAAAAAGTAATACAGTGTTGCTTTTAATTGCCAAGTCAGAGAGTTGAACTTTACAGGTGTCTTTCAGATAATGGACTCAATAAGGGTCACGGTAAAAAGAGCATTTACTTATGTATGCATGTATTTATTATTGATGTATTTATTTATTTATGTATGTATATATTGAAAACTTCAGAGATTACGGTTGAGCACAGTTTCTTATTTACAAAGGTTCCACATCAAATACATAGTCACAAAAAATTACAAGTACAATAAGCAATTCTGGGGAAATGTAGTCAAGTCAGACTCAAAATGCTTAAGAGAAAACAATTGCATACAGTTTTGAAAGAAATTCATGCAGATCATTGTATAAGAAGTCACAGCATATGTGCAGACAGAAACCAAATAAAACAGAGTAATATTTACAGTTGCATTGGGTTGCATGGCCAGACTGCGAAGATCTGTTAAACTGACTAATTTGGGGGAGTTTTCAGAGCGTATGGAAGTATGCCTCATGGACACCCTAGCAGGGATAGGAAAACTGGGGCGAGTCGAGGAATGGTGAGCAAAAATTAAAGAGGGCATGGAGCAAGCTACAAACCTCTGTGTCAGGCAGGTTAGCAGGGGCAAGAGAAAAAACAGACCACTATGGTTCTCTAAGTAGCTGGCAGAAAGGGTAAGAGCAAAACAAAAGGGCATTAAGAACGTACAAACAAACACAGAAGGAGCAGGATAGGGAGACTTACCAGGAGAAACAAAGGGAGGCAAGGAAGGCAGTTAGGGGCACAAAGGCACAAACAGAGGAAAAGATTGTCAAGTCAGTGACAAAGAGAGATACAACATTTTTTGGATAAATAAGTTAAAAAAGAATGACAAAGGGAAGAATAGTAAGATTGAAAGAGGAAAGAGGGGTCAGAGTGGAAGAGAACATCCAAAAAGTGGATTTATTAAACAAATACTTCTGTTCAGTATTTATGGAGGAGGGGGAAGGAGACGGGACAAGGATAAAGGACATGGGTTTAAAGAAATGGAAGTGGACGTAAATCCTTTTATAAAAGAAGGACTGCTTAAGGCACTAACAAGGATAAAAGTAGACAAAGCAATGGGGCTAGATGGGGTGTACCTCAGGGTACTGAGGGAACTGAGAGAAGAGCTGGCTGCACCTCTGACAGCACTATTCAACTTGTCATTAAAAACAGGGGAGGTAACAGTGGAGTGGAGGAGGGCAGATGTAGTTCCACTCCATAACAGTAAAAATAGGGAGGAGGCAGGAAATTACAGGCTCGCCAGCCTGATGTTGGTGGTAGGCAAGGCAATGGAATCACTTTTAAATGAAAGGATAATGAAATACCTTGCTACCAATAATCTACAAGATCAGAAGTAGCATAGTTTCACAGGGAAGAGGTCCTGCCAGATGAACCTGATCGAATTCTTTGATTGGGTAACCAGGGAAGTGGATCAAGGAGGAGTGGTGGACATGGCCAACCTGGATTTCAGCAAGGCCTTCAAAACTGTTTCAAATATAAGGCTGTTAAACAAGCTGAGGGGACTAGGAGCAGGTCCTAAGTTAGTACAATTAGTGGATAATTGTCTGGTCAATGGAAGTCAGAGGGTAGTGGTAAATGGAATCTACTCTGGAGTAGGCAAAGTACCCAATGAGGTGCCACAGGGATCAGTACTGGGACTGGTCCTCTTCAATGTCATCATTAGTGACATTACAGAAGGGCTGGATGAGAAAGTATGCCTTTGCAGATTACACAAAACTCTGCAACAGGGTGGACACATCAGGAGGAGTGGAAAAATGAGAAACAATCTGAAAAAAATCAAAGAATGGTCAAGGGACTGGCAGCTGGGTTTTAACCCAAAGAAGTGCAAAATTATGCACATTGGGCACAAGAACCTGGGTGCAACAAACCAAATGGGAGGCGAGGTGCTAACAGTTACAAAGCAGGAAAGGGACCTAGGGGTGATAATTTCTGATGACCTGATGGTAGCAAAGCAATGTAACAAGGCAGTGGGAAGGCTGGTGGGATTTTGAATTGCATAGGAAGGGGAACCACCAGCAGAAAGGGAGGTAATAATACCACCATACGCATCACTGGTGAGACCACACCTTGAGTACTTTGTAAAGTTCAGAATGCCCCACCTCCAAAAGGACCTAGAGAGAGTAGATGCAGTACAAAGGAGAGCAACTAAAATGGTGTATAGCCTGCATCAAACACCCTATTGGAAAAGGCTTATGGAATTAAATATGTACTCCATGGAAGAAAGGAGGGAAAAGGGGGATATGATAGAAACATTCAACTACCTAACAGGTAAAAATAAAAGGCAAGAGGGAAGAATATTCCACAGAAAAAGATGCTTGAGGACAAGGGGTCACACTATCAAGAAAAAAGGGGGAGGCTCAAAGGAAATGGGAAGAATTATTCTTCACAGTAAGGGTGATGGATGCACAGAATAGCCTCCCAGGAGAGGTGGTGGGCTGGAAATGGTTACTAGATTCAAACTTGCATGGGACAGGCACAGAGGGATCTTAGAGATAAGGGGGAAGACCAAAGACTAGGTAATATCTGCTGTGTCACTATACGTAGGGAAAATAGGGAAAACTAGGTGGGGCAGTAGGTCCTTATCTTCTGACAGGTTCAATGTTTCAAGTTCATTGAACCAATAAGTGGCCCTGACAACAAATGACCACTTGCCAGCTGAGTACCCTGGAAAGGAGGCTTAAGGGTATTCCTGATCATGCTCCTGGTGGTGTATTGTTTGGAGACAGTGTGGAATCAGTTTGTTAAAACAGATGGGCCCAGATATTCAAACTGCGCCCAAAAAGTGCGCAATAGCAGGAGCAAGCACAAGTCTATTGCACCCATGCGCAACAGACGCGATATTCAAAAAAGGAGCAGGCCAAATTGCGCCTACAACCAACGTCTGAATATCGCACAACCTGTGTCATAGCTCAACTAGGGAGGGGAAGCTGAGCAGATATGATGCGCTATGGCGCAACAAGGGATGTTCAGCTGAGCAGTCCAGAGGTGCCATAGTGCAAGCTGGGAGCCCCCCAGCTGCAGAGCAATGTAACAGCACAATCAGGGAGGTAGGGACCCACCACCCATGCCACAGATGGGCACAGGAACACACAACAGAACAGACATTGTCCTCCCATACCCCAAGCACATCACAAACAGGGGAGGGCTGGAATAACCACTGGTCCATGGAGTCAAGCAACCAACCCACAGCCTGGTCATGGTGCCCCATCACACCTACCGGCAAGCTGTGACTGGCACACAAGGAGGGCGGACCACCCTGTGCCACACCATCCCCCAGTGCACAGCACACCCTGCACCGTGACCCCCAGACAACCCCCCATGAGCAGTGACCAGCACTGCAGGAATCCCCATGCATGCCACCACCCCCACAGTGGCAATGCAACCCTGTGCACCACAGAACCATGCAAGCCAGCCCCACCATGAGCACCCATCAGCAGGTTGCAGCACACAGCAATGCAACAATGGCAGACAAAGTGCCACCACACACAGTCCCCCGACGTACTGCTGAGAGACCGACCATGCATTGGCACAAAAGTGACCCCATATTGGATGGTTGTGTAAGTGACACCTCCCCCAGTGGTACAGCACTCTGCACAGTAGTTCAGTAACACACCCCGGCCCACCACTGGCCACAACAGCCAGCACAGACACCCACAGTGGTGCGTGGAAGCATGCACCACACCAGATGCCACACAGGGTCTGGACAGACACCCACCCATAACCAAGGGCACAACAACACAAGGACACAGTGGTGGGGCAATCAAGCCCCCATCGTGGGCTCATGTAAGCTGTGTACACACAACCTGCAGTCCACCATGGCACTGGAGTGCCAACCACCCTGCGCCGGCACCATGGACCAATACCCCACCATGAGTCACCCGGAGCACAAGCCACAGACAGTGGGGCACATCCCCTGCAACACGCACAAGCCACAGCATGGAGGTGGAACAATGACCGTGTTGTCCACAGTGCCACCTGAGCCAGGCATGCACCACACCAGTGACATGGGCAACCCAGCAAAGCGACGGGTACAGTGTCCGCCATGCAGGGAATTCCACCACTGACATGCCAGCAGATCATGCAGGTCACAGACAGGCATTGGTGTCGGCTGCACAGGCCATGGATGGGCTGATGGGTGCACCATGGACACAGAGCATGTGCCATGGACCACTGCACACAGTCATCCAGTGCACGGGGAACAACACACACAACACAGACACTGACTGATATCTACCCCCACACCATAGACACCTCCACACAGACACACACACACACATACCGATGACTGCACCACCCTGATGCCATGACACCACTGCAGCTGAGCACCTATAGCCAGCCAGAAATCAGAGAACCACCACGGTATTCATAGAAAAGTTAAATGTATTATAAAATAAATAAATCAACTATTTACAATAAGAACAACTATATACATGTGGTTGGGGACCCAAAAGGTGGGGTGGTCAGGGGAAGGGGTGGACAAATGGGATGGGATAGGAGGGTGGGAGGGTGGGTCCAGGTGGGAATGGGAGGTCAGGGACAAAGGACTAATGTTGGCCAAGCTGGTCCAGGTTCTGGCTCCCCCTCACTCTGTGCCTCCTCAGGACCCCCGCCTCATCGATCCTCCAAAGGATGGTCACCGTTTCCTGGGCCAGGGTGAGTAGCTCCCTCAGGGTGTCTCTAATCTCCCTCAGATGTCTCGCACCTAGGACAAGGGAGCACAGTCAATAGGTGTGAATACACAGCCCCATACAGCCCACCCAATGTGCATGGCATATGGCCATGGGACATACCACTGTGATGGTGTGTGACCAGCCGCAGTGATCACGTCCACAGGACATGCCCACCCAGACGCATACAGCCATGTGGAATGCTGCACACACCCACCAGCTAAGTCACGTACAGCACCACCGTGGCTGTCCAGTGACATGGCTATGTGGTGCAAAGGTAGTGGCACAGCCATGCACCTGGTGCATGCATGCACCACCAGTGATGCACACCCAGGCATGCTTTGCCACTGGACAGTGTTGACCATAACCAGTGGCGTGCATGGCAGTGATGTCAATGAATGGTGGCCATGCCCCGCTGCCCACCTTGTCACACAGCATGCAATATATATCATGGAAGTCTGTCACTCACCCTCATTGGGATGGTCGGGTGGCCACTGTGGACCCTCAGCCTGCCTGGCTGTGGCTTCCACCGCCCTCCGCTCTGCCCTCAAGCGGCGTACCTCTTCCGTGCCTGTGGGGACAAAAAGGAGAGAAGAACATCAGTGCACTCCCGAAGCAAAGTCCCCCTGCCCCAAGGAGTGTGCCCCCCCACCCAGCCAGACCCACCCACCCCACACCCTGTGAACACCGCCATGGCCAACCCCATACAGTCCCTCCCCTATGTGCTGGACACAAACAACAATGTGACTCATATGGATGATAACAGCATGTTGATGGAACCCCTACCTGGTCATGGTACCGTGCCCCTCCTGGCATGTGACCATAGTCTGGCCAGTAACTCCAGCTTCCTCCTCTGAAGGTCACCATATCAGTGCCTGCACTGCTCCACCGTCCTGCCCCTGCCGGTCATCACTTCTAGGGCTGTGGCCACCTCTTGCCACACCTGGGACCTAGGCCTATCCAGGAGGGCCTCCCCAAAGAGATGCCCGTGGTGTGTCTCTACTGTGGCCACCAGGTTGGCCAACTCAATTGCAGAGCAGGAAGCAGCCCTTCTCCACACCATTGTGAATGCTATAGTAGGCAATATGGCGCTATGCAGCAAGGTAGCCCATGTGCAGATGCTGCGTGGTACAGCGCTGCCATTCTCTATTGAGCTGTTACCAAACAGCGCGATAGAGGTGCACCTATGCCTGATGCATGGCGCCAAGGGGACAAAGGTCGGGCACAGGGTCAAGGGTCCATGGCGCAAGGCCACGCACAGCACCATTGGATGACAATGCATGTAGTGTGATTGGCTGCCTGTGTGCCAGCGCCACGGCGGACTATCGGGCAGTTGTGCCATTGCACCTATGAAGGCCCATTGCCACAGCGCCATGTAGTGACCTTCACTATAGCGCCACTGGCACAATGGTGGCTGTGCCCTGCATTGCCTACCATGCACAGCACATCATCAGCGTGGCAGACACCTGTGTCAGCAACCTGGGCATGTGCAGTGAGGTGTAGTACGCATGCCACAGAACTGCACCATTGGCTCAGCATGTTCAGCACAATTGCGCAAAGCGCAACAGCGCGATATTCAGCCGTCATATGCTAATCATCCAATCAGCCATTCAATGGTGCAGCAACGCGATTTGCATCTAATTAAAGTTGCTCCTCACCTAATTTGCATGGATTGCGCTATAAAGGTGAGACAAAGTGCTGCAGTGGCCATGGTCGGTTACTGCAGTTTATTGGTGAGTTGCATGCTGTGTGGGAGTGTGGACTGTGGATACAGGGACAAGCGTGGGATGGCACAGTCACAGATAACAACTGCCATCCTTATAGGCTAAATAATGACCGAGCATGTTCTTGGAGAGGAGGACAACAGTGGTGGGAGGAGAACAACAGTGGTGGGAGGTGGAGGAGGCCGAATTTTACTAAGGCCGAAACTGAGGCCCTTTTCGATGCCTACCTGGATCAGGATCCACTGCTTAGTGGATGGCGGGGCACCCCTCAGGCCTGTGCTGCTGCATGGGAGGAGGTGGTACGTGCTGTGAACCTGCATGGCAGCCACCAGTGCTCCATGCAGGAGTGTAAGAAGAAGATGGGTACAGACAGGAGGAGGGTAAAGGAGAAGGTGGCTGCCATCAGGGTGGCACATGCTGCAACAGGTGGGGGACAGCTGGAGGTGGTACAGCTCACCCCAGCGGAGGACAGGCTTGCTGCAAGCATGCACTGAAGTGCCATAGAGGGAGTTCTGGGAGGTGGCTTCCAGATGGGTGGTGGCCCATCTCTGCATGGTAAGTCATGATCTGAATCGGGGGGGGCTGGGTAAGTCATACGCAATAATGCAACTTTGCTTTCCCTTACAGATCCTGAGCATCTGCATGGGTCAGCAGTGGTGGGCCTGTCCACTGCGGACAGTGGGATGGAGTCGGGGGTGGGACCATCCACCTCTAAAGGTATGTGTGGGTCTGTACGACAGTGGGGCCACCTGTCTGACCACACTGATGTCGTTGAGACAGGTGTGGAGGAAGCCCTGTCTGTGTCCCAGCATGCTGGCATCCATGGATGCCAGCACGCTGTGGCTGTGGCCAGGGCAGAGTCTGTCACCAGTGATGATGACATGACCGTCATGGGCAGTGACACGTGTGTGCCACAGGATGGACACACAGCAGGGAAATTCGCACCCATGGCTGTGGCTGGTGCTGCTGTGGGGGCCTGCATGTCAGCACAGTCCCAGGCTGTGCCTGTCAGCACCAGTGGGGCAGCACTGGTGTCTGTTCAGGACAGTGGGACTGTTGCAGCCACTGTGGTAGCACCACTGAGCAATGGTGTGCGGCAGCTGAGGGGCAGCATCAGCAGTCGCCCAAGGGGCCTGGGGGTACAGGGTTCAGTGGCGGCATCTGTGCACCATCTGTGGACATGCCCAGACCTGGTCCTGATGCACAGTGCCCACCCTCAAGGGGAGCTGAACATCAGGCCCTTGCACACCCTGAGTGACAGGATGCTGAGGAGGCTGATGACCTCTTGGATGAGCACACCCGCCTACTGCAAGCATCAGTCCAGCAGCAGATGTGACTTGCGACGTCCGTGGAAACACTGTGTGTGGCTCTGGAGTGGGCAGAGGAGCATCGCAGCAGGGACACCGAACGGATCCTGGCACGGATGGACTGTTTGCAGGAGGATGTGACCGCTGCCATTGACAGGCATGCACAGGCGTTCATTGTTGTCATGGCCACAATGGGCACACAGTCAGGTGCCCATGCATCGCTCACACCATGCAGTGTACTCTCCACCCCCCGTTCCCGGCAACGTGCGACTCCCACCCTGTTGATGCTGGGTTCAGCTGTGGGCATTCCGAGCATTCCTGGTGCAGTCATGTTCAGTGTGCTGCAGACCCCTGCGCAGGCACGGTCGCGTTCACACAGTGGAACCCCTGGGGGACCATCGGTGCCACCCCATGAGGCCAGTGGTCAGTCTGCCAGTGCTGGCGGGTCTTGGCGGGGCTGCCCACACATCCATGGTGGCCGTGGCACTGTGTCATGAGACTGACCTGTCTCCCAGCGTGGCTACTGTCTGGAGCTGCCCTGTGTGCATTGTGTGTTTCGGTGGGCAGTGCACGGGTGGGTACCCGGCCCTGCATGTGGACACACAGTCCACCTGCACACCCTCCCGGCTGCTGTCCGCAGTTATGTATGCATGATGATGTCTGCATTGTGCTGTACACCAAAGTGCAATGGTGCCCAGCATCTGACACACGCACATGGACAGGCAGTGGGCGTGGTGGCCTGTGGACATGTGTGTTGCTAGGGTTGGTGTTCTGGGTCGGTGTGCCTCCAGCCCTCTGTGCACATTTGGTGTGTTGTGTGTGTGTCCATCCATGTGGCATGTTAATCCTCACCCATCCCTGGTTGTGTGTGTGCTTCTGTGCCCTGCCACTTCCCTTGACGGCATGCACCCCTGGTGTGTGTTCATGCGTGTTTGTGGGTTGTGCCTTAGCCACTGGTGGTTGCACATCTCCCCATGACTTACCTGGGTTGGCTGAAGTGCTCCTCCGTGATGGTATCCCGGTGCAGCTGTGCCAGCCAGATCAGTCGGGGGTCCCGTCAGCCAAGGGGGGCTGCCCATCACCATCGTCCCCGGTGTCCTCATCATCCCCATCGCTGTTCCCCTCTTCGACCTGTACAGCTATCCCACATTCATTGGCCATGTTGTGCAGGATGCAACAGGCTAGGAATATCCCACAGGCTTTTGAGGGGCTGTACTGTAGGGCACTGCCAGAGGTGTCCAGGCAATGGAAACATGCCTTCAGCATCCCGAACACCCGCTCGATGACATTGCATGTAGTGGCGTGTGCCTCATTGTAGCATTGCTGCAATGGGGTTGTGGGCCACTGGTAGGGTGTGAGCAGCCAGGGACGGAGTGGGTATCCACTGTCACCTGTGTGTAGAGGGTGGAGGTTAGTTTGGTGATCAGCATCGCCCTGCCCCAAGCCATGTAGGCCACTACCCATGGCACCTCTGGCCATGCCCCCCCAGGCCCTAGATTTGTCCATTTGATTTGAATACTCACCCACTAGGTGTCCAGTGGGGATGTCCCCACTCTCAAATCTGTGGCACAGTGCCGACTGGTGCCAGATGAATGAATCATGTGCTCCCCCAGGGGGCGTGGCACAGACATTGATGATGCACCCCCTGGCATCGCACACCACCTGGCAGTTGATGCTGGAATAGTCCTTGTGATTCATGTATGCGGCCCCCTCATGGCCAGGTGGTGTGCGTATGGCCACATGGGTGCAGTCTATTGCCACTTGCATACCAGGCATACGTGCTACCCTGTGGAACTCTTTTATGTTTGCTGTGCTCTCCTCTGCTGTGCTGGGGAAATGGTTGTACTCCTCAGCATGTGGCAGCAGTGCACTGAGGAACTGGGTGAGGTGGAGTGACGTGGCCAACTGGGTTATGCCTGTGGTGTCCCCAGTTGGTCTCTGGAAGGTACCAGTGGTGAGCAAGCTACATGAAGGCTGTTACTTTTGTCTCCACTGACAAGGCATGGTTCCGTCATGTGGGTGCCTGCATCACATCACTACACAGCTCACAGAGCCACGTCAGTATTGCCCTGTTCAGGCGGTACCAGCCCACAATCTCGGTATCACTGTACAGCTCAAAGCTGGTGTGGGCTTGGTATTGCCTGTTGGGGGCATACCACCGACGGGCCCTTCCACAGCCATGTCCCCCTGCCACCCACCTTCTCACCCCCCTCATTACAGTCTCCATGTGGAAGGTGGCACTGGCCATGTCCTGGCTTGGTTCACCCCGGCAGCTGTTACTTTATTCCCCCCGCTGTCCTGGCTGCTACCTCCCCACCGGGTACGCCTGCCTGTGCTGGCCTCTGAGCTGTGTGCCTCCCCACACCTTCCCTGTGCCTGTCTGTTGCTGTGGCGTTTCCCTGGCCTGCCCTGTTCCTGCCACTTGCCTCTGCCTCTGTCTCATGTGGCTTCCCTGTAGCGTTCTTGCACCTCTTCCTTGCTCCTTTTTATTTTGGCTCATTTCCGCTATGGCGCAACTTCTGCTTGCTCCACTGTTGCACATTGCCAAGTCTTTGAATATCACACTGCGCCACTTATGCATGGTTCCTCCCCCTTCGGTTGTGCATGCCTTCATTATCATTGCGCTGTTGCTCAGCATGATTTTGGGGGCACAACTGCCTCCTGCTGAATAGTGCAGAATGGCGCAAATTCGACTCCAGTGCAGGCTTGGGGCCCATTACATGGCTCAACTCTTGAATATCTGGCCCATGGTGTAAGCCCCAGGAGTACTTTTTTGGCTAGCAAACAGGCTGGAGTGTTATTCTGCTGGGCAAATGTTGGCAGTTAGTGAGTGCATATGAGGTACAATTAAGAGTGCAGTTATTTGCACCAAGCACAAAGTGGCATGCCTTATTACAGATCAGCTTTACTCTGAAAAACTAGGAAAAGATGAAGTATACATTGTTACCTTTGAAAGAGATGTAGAATAACTATTACCACTTTGAAAGATGTCATTATACACTGCTACAATGTTAATAATGTTCCAAAAAAGTAATACAATGTTGCTTTTGATTGTCCAAGCAGGGATTTGGAACTGTGCAGATTTCTTTTGGATAATGGACTGAATAAGGGGCACAGTAATAATGATGTTACTTATCTTGTTAAACCATTTTTTACCTGTAAAGTTTAACACTGGATAAAACTTATATTTTCTCCACGTAGAAGCACTAACCAAATATTAGTAATTTTGCCTGGTATACTGATAAAGGATCTAGGAGCTGCTTGTTCTTGCTTTAGAAGGTCCCTGTTTGGTCAGTGTTCTAAGGAATCCAGTAAGTCAGTTGGGGGAGGAGTGAGAGATGATAGGGAGGGGTGAATTTCTATAGTCTCTAATCACTTCTGTGAAATGCGAAAATTTCACTCTGAGAGATTTTCACTCAGTTTCTCAATTCAGCGAATCCGCCCAGCGAAATGTGATTTCACCTAGGATTTTGATTTTGCATAATTGCAAACTTTCTCTTACTATGGTTTGAGAGAGCAACTTCACCCATCCATGTTTAAATTTTGCATTGTGGTGAAAATTTTGCCAGTGTAACTTTTAGATTTTGCCAACAAAATTATACTACAAAGGCAAAAGCAATGCATTGTGGATAAGCAGATCAAATATCACATGCAGGCTGTTTCTGGCACAGTCTATTACCTGTTGAGTCAGAGAGCAGTCCATTGTGGTGCATCACAGCCAATAAACCCTTTTAAAACCTCTTTAAAACTTGTTTTTTAGAGCTAATGGCTCCCAAATATACAGTTTGTTCCTAGTGCTGCTAGGGAACATTTTCTAATTTTGTGGATTTTTGCATAATACCTAATTTAATTAGTTCTGAGTTTTGTCTGTGTCTGTGAAGGAGCTGAGTGGGGGAGGATAGGTGTGTAAAAGCAGTGCATGCTAGTTTTTCTCACCTTTTACAAACAGAATTCTCACAAATTGTAAGTGAGTTACTTTTATTTCTTTAAGCCTTTATATTTTTACTGTTCTACTTATTTGTATTATTTTTCATACATCTTGACAAGTATTTTTTTTCACTTTCTCTGAAAAGTTACTCCTTCTGAGAGTCCCTACCCCTTTTACCCTGTGTTATACCAATCTTCTGCTGTTAGTTGTGAATTCTAAAGTTTTGAACAGACAGTACTGATCCATTACTTTTTTTTTGGGGGGGGGGTTGTGGTCAGTTTTGTTTGCTGTTAACTTGTGTCATTTAAAATGTGCAGTTATATATTTTTTCTATTGAAACTACTTTAGTTGACCACTTGTCCGTATACAGTTTCACTGCTTTAGTGAATTGCTCCCCTGTGTTGTATTGCTGGAGCTTGCCTCTGCATTGTGGTGTTCCTCTTTCCATTGACTTTGCTTACCCTTTTCCATGTTACAGCATTGTTTACTACCTGGCCCATGCAATATAAAAAAATGACATATTAATATAGTAGTTGTCAAGAGATTGCTGGGCCCATCCAGATTGTCATAGGTGCCTTTGTTTGTTAATTCTATATTGTTGCCTCTGCCCTCTTCTATAACCAAAAAAATTAGTAGTAAGTATTAACATGCTACAGTTCTTCAGTTGTCCAGACACAGGTGGTCTGTAGCCCTTTTTGTGAGGTGTAATGAGCTGCTGTTTTTCAATTCAGTTTGGCTTAACCCTACTTATAGCTACCCAGTTATTATACAGGTGTTCAATACCCATCCCAATCCCCACCCAAGAAACTGTCATCGTATTAAGAACTACTTCACTATCTTTTCAGAGACACTGCCGATCCATGTTTGGGGAGGTGTTGTCTGTCATTATTTTTTTAAGTAGGTTACCTGTACCCTTTTCCCCCATGTTACTTAATTCCTGTTTGGAGAAAAAAAAACAGTAACTTTTTTTTATTTTTACTAGAATAGGCTACCATATACGATCTTAGTTGTACAGAGTGCTGCTACCTGTCCTGATTGTGTTTGGACTTGGAAGCCAGTACTGCGGGTGTCAGGTGTTAGTCACACAGTCACTTAGTAATATATGCTATCCTGATATACTCCCAGAGAAAGGCAAAGTTTTGAACAAGCATATAAAATGCCTGCTAAGAGGTAGTCCAGTACAGGGAAACATGCCAGGGGGGACAAGAAAGCAAAGAAATCTGTGGAGGAAAGTACAACTTCAGTTTCACTTTCCCAAAGCACACGTATGTCTGCATCAGTGTCTTCTGTGGGCTCTGGTGGCATGGCAGGTACCAGAAAGGAGTTGTTCAAAGTAATGACATAAGTGTGTCCCAGTTTTTTATGGACAGAACTGTTGCATCAATGCTGGTGGGGGATGATAGTGAGAAGAAGGGACACACTGACAACAGTAAAGGAACAGTGATCCAGCAGGAAGGTGATAAGTCTGTCGGTGTTACTGTTCCTGTTCCTGTTGGAGTTGGTGGTGGTGATAGTGTTCAGCCAGAGTCTCATACTCCTGGGGATATGGATAGTCAGTCCCCTGAGGAGATGGTTGTACAGAAAAAAAAGTTGCTGCACAAGAAGACAGTAATAGGGAGGAGGAGGAGGAGGAGGAAAAGGACAACATCAGCATCAGTGCTGATGATGACAATGTGTGGGATGATCCCCCATGGGAGCCAGAGGTTAAAAAGATCAAGGGTGATGTGGTTCATTTACATGCACAGCATGTGGGTCAGGCTGTCCACAAGCCGTCAAGCAGTCAAGTCACCCCCCCCCCAGAAAATTAGCCTTATGGAAGTGACTAAAGCAGCACAAAAATCATAAACTTCAATGCCTGTTTCTTAGCTCTCCCAGTACCAGCAGCATGTTAAGTCCAGAAGTTAAAAATCCCTAGTTTGAGACTTTTACATGCTTGATCCAGCTGATGGGACCATAGCAATATGTCAGCTGTGTCAAGCACGTGTTAGTCATGGAAAAAAGGGAAGCCACAAAGGCACTGGTGGCCATCACACCCACCTGAAAAACAAGCACCCACTGCACTGGCAGCAACACCAGAAGGACACCAGAGCTTGTTAGTGGGATCTCCCTCGGCAAGTTAAATATAACTGAGAGCAGTGCAATACAGCACAAGGAGGGAGGGCAGAGTGGGTCAGAGGAGGAAGAGGATGAGCAATCCTTTGCTGTCTTGAGTAGTGGGCATAGCAGTGAAGGTGCCACTCCCTTGAGACAGACAAGTACACCACCACACCCAAACATAACCCAAATAACTGGCTTCGTGCGGTCTGAACATCCCTAAGAGTCAACTGTTACTCCTACAAGAACAACATTGGTGCCACAAGTACTGCGTTCTGGTTGAACAGTCCCAAAGATGTAGCCCTTGAGCGGCACTAAAAGTACCCCCCCAATCATGCTGCTACACGTGAGTTAAATGCTGCCATCACTGAAATGCTAACGATCGATCTGTTCCCATTCTCATGCATGGAGAATGCTAGATTCCGCAGGTCGATGGTTTGTCCCTGTTCCAAATGGCAGGATCCTCTGCAAACCTATTTCTCTATATGTGCCATGCCAGTGCTGTACAGTAGAGTTGCTGATTCCATAAGACATGCAATTAAGCATTCTGCATCAGAATATATCCATCTTAGTAAGGATATGTGGACCAGTGGACAAACAGTGGCAAGTTTGTATCTATGCATTATGGCACACTGGGCACAGGTACCTGGGGTGGTAGTTGATTTTGGGCCTGGCACAACCTGCCTGAAGCAAAATTGTCATGGTAGCAATACCCTTGGAATTCAGCAGTATGCAACCCTGAGTATGCAAAGTGTTACTGGTTCTCATACAGGTGAGAAAATGCTTAATGTGCTGCTGGACAAGATTGATGAGTGGCTACACACACTCACGTACAGCAGGATTTATTGCAAGTGATGATAGCTCCAGTGTTGTGAACTGCATTAGCAGTGGTGTTTTTCTTAGGGTTCTCTGCTTGGCACACTGCCTTAATCTTGTTGTGCTGCAGTTCCTAAACCATGCAGAGATTAAGGAAACTGTGACTGTCACCCATCACATCTGTGTGCACTTTGCCCATTCTGCAAAGGCCCATGACCACCTATGTGAGCTACAGTGCAATAACCATCTGCCTCAGCAATGTATGAAGCCTGATGTTGTGAACAGGTGGAACTCCACCCTGTACTTGACTGACCAGCTGTATGAACAGTATAAGGCAGTTTCAGAATACCGGCTGGTGCACACGGTAACCCATGAGGTGGGCGCATGTGGAAGGGTGCTGTCCGTAATGGTGACTCCTTCCCGGCTCAATCCCTCACAGCAATGGGAGGGTAGGGCAACCGGATGAGGCGGTGGCTGATCTGGGTGACAGGATATGGGTATGTGTATGTGTGGCCCAGGGGGGTGCGAGCACGGTAAGCATGGTCTGGGAGGTGGTGGAGGGGCTGTAGGGGGTGGTGCTGCAGTGGATGGCTGAGCTGCATTGTGGCATTGGGGGTTGGTTAGTGGTTGGGGTGGGTTCGGTACTGGGTTCGGGTCCGGGCAATGCTGTGATTTTATTGCGCCTGGCCCAAACCTTTATTTTTTTAATGCTTTCACCCCCCCCGACATGCACCCCCCTGGAGTTGAGAATCTTTAAGTAGGGGGTGCAGGAAGCTTCATCACGTGGGGTGGGAAGCATGAATTTCACCTACAAAGAAAGTATTCAAAATCTCCTGGCACCATTGTCCTGTGCACCGGGGTTGTCAGAGTGTTGAAAACTTTTTGGCACTCTGACTTTGCCATAACAATGATCACCTTTAGGCATTCGCCGTTATCACGTAGACCCGGTGCACACCACCCAGAACAGTGCTGAAGTGTCCATCGCTCTAACAACAGAGCAGAGGTGACAAATGGATGGGCTAATATGCATTCTCCATCCATTCAAGCATGCAATACAGACAGTGAGTGGGGACACTGCCTGTATAAGTCAATCAATGCCCCTTATATGTGTGTTGAGGCAGACACTGGTTAATGTCCGACACCAGATGGAGGCAAGTGGGGATCATAGTAGTTGAGATCTAATGGATCACATACTCCATGTGCTTGACAGCATACCCATATTTCCAGCATTTTACAGTCGGATGAATTTGCAATTGCTACCATGCTTGAGCCACGATACAAATGTGGCCTGTCATCTGTAACTGAAGGAGGTTATCAGTGACTGCAAAAGTTGACAGAGAACCTAATTAGATGGGTATCTGGTGCACAGATGAAAAAGGCACATAAGACACAAACTTCACAGAGAACGGGTGTTGCTACCAGCACCAGCAACTCACAGGCATCTTAATCTGACAAAATGGGCAAGGTACAGCAGAAAACAGCAAGTAATCCCATTTGGGATGTTCTCTATCAGGTGGGAGTGGAAGATATGGAAGACAAGGAGGTGGAGGAGACTGATGAGGCAGCCAGACTCAGGGCAGCAGAATGAATGGTGGAGTCCCACATGAGGGACACAAAGCACCTTGCCATTACTGACAAACCATTGCCGTACTGGAGCAGTAAAGTGACTGATTGGTCAGTACTAACTTCAGTTGCTGTTAAATACCTGAGCTGACCACATCTATTGTCAGTGTGGAATAAGTGTTTAGTCCAGCTGTAGTCATTGTGCATGACAGGAGAACCAATCTGTTACCCAAGAATGTGTCCATGCTGACATTCGTCATAATGAATGAAGGGCACATTCCGCATAACACAGTAATAACAATGGTGTTGCCATACAAACTGTGTCTCGGTGATGATGATGACAATGAGGATGTCAGCTCTGCTAAGGCTTCCACCAGCAGCGAGGTGGATGAGGCAGCAATGCTGAGAGAATTTCTACCTGGTGACAACTCCAGTCTTGAAGACTGTGAGGGCTGCTTCCTGCAGGATGTGACAGTGGAAATGGAACAAGGCTGAAGTTACTAGTAGGAAATCCCCCCCCCCCCAAAAAAGTTTCAGCTCAGTATAGTGTTATAAATTATTTTATGTATATATCATAGGATGTGTGATGGTTGTGTTTTCTACTGCTAATCAGTTTAATCTGATTACCCTTGCCCTAAACCATTGTTTAGTACCTGCCCTATATCAAAGCAGCAGTCAAATTACCATAGCCATAAACATTTTGCATTATTACAATAATAAGGTTCCTCTGCCAAAAATATCAAGACACACATTTTACTTTTCATTTAGACTAACGCCATCCTAAAGCAAGATATGTTGTCTTGAAGTCCTTAACGGTGCCCACGCTGGCACATGCCACACCCGGCCCTGACACCTGCCATGCCCATGCACGCCATGTGAAAATTAAATATTTTGCACCGCTTACTATCTGTGAAATGCTGAAGAACCCTCCTAGTACAACTATAGTATGAATGTAGCACATTCATTCAACAGGTAACACAAGCTGAAGAAATTTTGCAAAATGGTGAATGGCGGCCATTTTTAATTATGTGAGTCATTAATAAAAAAATAATTATAAAAGAAAGGCTTAACAACATCCAAATTCCACCAAATAGGGTAATTTCAGTAAGTACTACCATAGTACTTGTATAGAAAAAGTGCTGATTGCTGTGGGGGAGGGGGGTGATTGCTGCCTACAGTTTGGCTTTTAAATATCCCTAATTACTCCAGCTCTGCTACCTCACATGTCAATAGACACTGGTCCCTCCACATAAATTTACTAAACACTATCTCCAACAAACATTTCCACATACACCTCCTCCCTGGATGTATTGTTAATTGTTAATTAAACCAGTGGCCCACATCACTGTTTGAGAAACCTGCTCTGTCTTCCACAAACCAGCTCCTGCAGGGCCTAGACATAGTCATCGCACAAACATGGGATGAAAACTCACCAGAGGAAAATTACCTAAACAAGAACAATGACAGGAAACATGATGAATACTCATCCATCTGTATACTTGGCGTTAGCAAGCAAATACAAGCAGAAAATATACTGTATATAACAGAGTAACAGAGTAGACACACCAGAGGGTGTAGACAGAATGAGAAGGGACCTGCAGAAACTTGAAGAATGGTCAGTGGTTTGGCAGTTGAAATTCAATGCAAGGAAGTGCAAGATAATGCATATGGGGCACAAAAACTCTGGCACAATATATCAGTTGGGGGGTGAGGATATAGCATGCACCAAGCAGGAAAGGTATCTTGGAGTTATCATCTCTGATGACCTCAAGGCAGGGAAACAGTGTGACAAGGCAGCAGGTAAAGCAAATAGGATGCTGGGATGCATAGGCAGGGGCATCACCAGCAGGAAAAGGGAGGTCATAATTCCACTATACAAGACACTAGTGAGGCCCCACCTGGAGTACAGTGTACAGTTCTGGAGACCATACCTACGTAAGGACATAGACAGGGTAGAGAAGGTTCAGAGGAGGGCAACAAAGATGGTGCATGGATTGCATCACAAGTCCTATGAGGACAGGTTGAAGGCACTGAACATGTACTCCCTGGAGGAGAGGAGGGAGAAAGGGATATGATAGAGACATACGAGTATCTTACAGGAGGAACAGGGTGCAGGAAAACACTATTTTTAAGCGAAAAGATGTTCCAGGACTAGAGGCATGGGATGAAGTTGGAGGAGGACGATTCAGAGGAAACGTGAGGAATAATTTTTTCACAGAACGGGTGGTGGACAAGTGGAACACCCTGCCAGAGGAAGTGATGGGGGCTGAAACAATCACGGGATTTAAGAATGCATGGGATAAACATAAAGGAATTCTGGAGGTCAGGGGTAAGGGGCAACAGACTTCTTGGAAAACATAAACTGAACTTACAAACTTAAATCGGCAGACTGGGTGGGCCATAGGCCCTTACCTGCCGATACTGTCTATGTATCTATGTGTATATATATATATATATATATATATATATATATATATATATATATATATATATTTCTTTAATTTAGTTTTTGTTGACTAGGTAAGTGCACTAGACAAATCCTGCCTATTTTCAGGCATGACTCAGGAGTAGGGGATACAGATGAATGTCAACTGATCTTGAACCAGATTAAGCTGTTGGTGGTATCTTTAGTGAATGAGGAAAATTTGGCCAGGACACCGGGGAAATTCCCCTACTCTGTAGGAGGTTCCCTTACATCCTAGCTTTCTGCCAAGATGGCCGTCAAAGGAGGAACTGAGGAGGACATGGAAGGGTTGGAGGCAGTGGAGCTGGTCTCCTCCCCTGTCTCTGTTCTGAGAGAGACCCCATCTTCTGTGAATATTGTGCTGCAATCTACTGAATATGTTTCTTCTGAGACTTTGGCTTCTTCCCCTGCTGCTGCTGTTGTGGATACCTGTGTACAGTGTTTGCCTGTGGATCCTTCATTTATTCCTCAAACTGTGCTTACACTGTCTTCTAGCCCTGCTACTATGGATATACATGAATCTTCTCCTTCTGCTTCTATGGATGTGGATGTGTTGCTTAAAATTGAGGAACAGCGTTATTTCACTGCTAGATGATGATTGTTAGCCCTTAAGACTCAGCCTGGTTTTATACCTTTGGCTAATGACTCACCATCTGGGAAAGCTTGTTCTGCTGTCTCTTCGCCGATTCTGACACTTCCACATTCTTTGCCTGTTATTATGGACTCTCCTCACTCCCCACCCCCTGTACTGACTGCACCTCTTGCTCAGCTTCCTCCAGAAGTTTCTTCTGTACAAGTGCCTGCTCCTGCTCTCCCTGATGCCTTGCACATGATGGACTGGTCTGTTGAGTCGGCCTTTGAAGAGGCAGGGTGGGAGAAGGACCCTACCATTGGGACTTGGTGTTCTGGTTCTTCCCCGATCTGTACTAGGCCACCTGACACTGACAAACTGCCGGCCTCTCCTGGTTTGCAAGACTCTGCTGCTTCTCTTGATCTTACTTTGCCAACTGAACTCCTTCTGACTCAAAACTTGACTTTACAATTTGGTCCTGCTTCCTCGATGCCTCATGTACAACGAACTCTTCGGGACCCTGAGTCTCGCCCAGCTCCTGCTACTTCTACTGCTTCATCTCCTAAAACTTATGCTGCTTGCTTTCAACCCCCTGTACATCAAGCAAAAACACATAACACTGTTTGGCAGCATTATTTGGGGGGCTTACCTGACTTTCCTGACCATTTTTTTGTAGGTCGCACTCTTTTGAAAGATTCTATGCAATTTGCTGCTTTTGAGATTCATGCCTTAATTCATGTTTCTTCAGAGTCTTATTTTGATATTAGTTTTAAAACTATCACTGGTTTAGAGAAGTTTTGGAGAAAATATCAGGAGCTTAAAACTTCTCCTTTATGGTCACCATTTAATGCCATTTCTCTAACTAAACCTACTCAGAAAACTGTCACTGTTTTGTTTTGTAATGAAGGTGTCAGTCTCAATGATATTACTGTCTGGTTAAAGCAAAGATGCACTGTCCTTTCTGACCCAGAGGCTATTTTTGACTCTGAGAATATCTGGACAGGTGGGTGGAGAGTGAGGGTTATGCTTCACACTTCGGAGATTGGGATTCGGCATCTACCGAACAGCTTTATGCTTGGGAAAGACAGGGGAGTTCTTTTTTAACCTGGCCAGCCAAAGGCTTGCTACAGATGTGGCTCTCAGAATCATATAAGTAGTGTCTGTGACAAGATTAAATGCTCTGTTTGTGGTAACATTGGCCATGCAGGTTCTCAATGCCTGGAAGAACCTCTTTGCGTCCTTTGTGATGAATTGGGGCACACTTTCCAGACCTGTACTTGGGCAGCTCATAACTCCCCGACTCTTGTTGATGGGGAAGAGCAACGTTTGATTATTATTGTTGCACAACGTTCTCGTTTATCTGACACTCTTTCTAGACCTCAACGCGTACTCCCCCTCACCCTGTTGTGCCTGCTGTAGACCCCTCTTCTACTTTGCATGGACAGTCTGCTCCTGTTTTGAAGCCACAAACCTCAACTGCAGCTTTCCCTCCCCCTTCCTCTGATCTTGCTATTTCTACCTCGGAAGTGGTGTCTATTCCTGTATTGCCTAGTACTTCTGGGACTTCCATGAACCCCCCCCCGAACCTTTTGTTAGAGTTACACTGGGATCTAAAAGGGGGACTTCTCCTTCCTCTAAGGCCCTGAAATCTGCTATAACTCATATGAACAAATTTGAGGTTTTACACCACCCTCAAGACAACATGGACTCTGATACGTCCTCTGCTCTCTCCTCCCACCCTGATGTAACTACGACATGGAGGTGACCATTGATAATATTGGTTCTCAAAAAAGGAAAACTAAGGCAAAACTGAAACATAGGGAAGGTACCCCTAGGAAAGGTAGGCCAAGGTGAATTCTGTGTTTTTGTTTTCACTTTACCATTTCCTTGTAAACATGTCTTCTGCTTTCTCAGTGCATACTGTTAATGTTAACAGTATAAAGAAGTAGGCTAAAAGGGATGCAGTTTTTTCCTTTTAACTGGTTTGACTGCCGGTCTCATCCTCTTGCAAGATGTACATTTCCATGCTCTTCCAGAAATTTCCAGGGCCACTCATGCCTGGACCTCCGGGATCTCTTTTTGGTACTTTGGACAAGACCCTTGTTCTGGTTTGGGTGTTTTGTTTAGTATACCTGATGTTACTGTTATCAAACTGTTGGATGTTTACCCAGGTCGGCTTCTTTTGTTAGATGTTTTGATTTTTTCCGTCCCTTTTCAGATTATTAATTTTTATGCCCCCCAATTAAAAACTCATAGGATTGAACTACTGAAACTGATTCAGCCTTATCTAAATACATCAATGCATGTGATTTTTGGGGGTGATTTCAATTGTGGGTTATCCACGAAAGATAAGTCTTCTACTTCAAAGACTACTGAGTTGTTTGGTGATACGAATTTTCTTAAACAATTGCTTCATTCCACAGGTTTACAGAACACATATTTATCTTTTATGGGTCAGCATACTCCTACTTTTCACAAAGGCTCCCTTGCAACCCATATTGATTTTTTTTTTATTTCTCCCCATCTTCAACTTTCTGCTGTAGTTATTCAAGTTGCAGAATTTTCAGATCATAATTTATTGCCTATCTCTTTAGGCCCTTCCCTGACATCCCGTTTTGGCCGTGGCATTTGGAAACTGAACACTTCCCTGTTATCTGATTCACGTTTGTTACATCACTTAACTGAGTATATTCATAATCGAAAGTCTGTATTTTTTTTATATGATGCTTTCTGGGGTTGGTGGTGGGATACAAAATCTGGACTCTGAACTTTATTTAAAACTTATAGTAAACATCATCATGATTCCCTGTATTTTCTTTACCACACTAACAGACGACGACTTCAGAAATTACTTACCCTGTCTCATACAACTGGCCATGATTTTTCCACCAAAATAGGAACTCTTAAGAAATGCATGATGGATTATCACCTTCTGAAGGCTACTTCTGTCCAGCACCAACAGTGTTTTGGGACCTCTGGTAGCCGTGACACTGTATGTCCATATGCTTCTATTCAGCAAACAGTAAAGAGTAAAACCTTTAATACACTGTTTGATGACAATCTCACCAAGCTCACTAATATTTCAGATATCAGGCACCATGCTACCTGCTATACACAAAAACTGTTTGGTCCCATGCCCCCCCCCCCCCGGCATCCATAATGGACTACCTTTCCTTTTTACAACTACCTTCTTCTGTTGTAGATATGTTAGATGCTGAGATACAAGCACATGAAATTGAAACAGTAATCAAGTCTTTACGTCTCAAGAGTGACACCTGGCCTGGATGGTCTCTCCAGTGAGCTTTATAGAATGTTTTCTACTGACCTGAGTTCTGAATTGGCTACAGTTTATAATTCTGTTCTACAGTGCGAACATCTTCCTTTAGACTTTAACAAGGGTTGTTTGTTTCATTTGCATAAAAAAGGGGATAGAAGAGTGCTCTCCAATTGAAGACCTTTATGCCTCTTAAACACTAATTTTAAAATGTTAACAAAAATTTTGGCTTTCAGACATTCCAAATTGGCCACGTATGTGATTTCTACCACACAATCTTGCAGTGTCCCTGGGAGATGTATACAGGACCATCTAATTTTACTTAGAGAAATGATTGACTATGGAAATTCTAATGTTTTACATGGTTTCATATTCTCACTAGACCATAGAAACATAGAAACATAGAAGTTGACGGCAGATAAGGACCGCAAGGCCCATCCAGTCTGCCCATTTCTTTTTCTACCTTATAAATGTGCCATCGGCCTTTGCTCTGTCAGTGACCTATCTATTCATAGTCATTTGTATTGCTCCCTTATGCCTATCCCATGCCTGTTTAAAAGCCTGCACTGTATTCATAGCAACCACTTCTTGTGGTAAGCTATTCATGCATCTACCACCCTTTCTGTGAAAAAGAATTTCTCACATTCCCCCTTAATCGGCCTCCTCTAATCTCATGCTGTGTCCTCTTGTCCTGCTATTTTTCTTATATTTAAACATGTTAGACTCTTTCACCTTGTTTATGCCCTTAAGGTGTTTAAATGTCTCGATCATATCACCCTCTCCTCCTTTGCTCAAGGGTATACATATTGAGCTCCGTTAATCTGTCCTCATATGTCTTCTGATGCAGTCCCTGCACCATTTTGCTTGCCCTTCTCTGGACTGCCTCAATTTGGTTAATGTCCTTGTGAAGGTGTGGCCTCCAATACTGCACGCAGTACTCCAGATGGGGCCTAACCAATGTCTTGTACAGAGGGATTATTACCTCCCTCTTACAACTTGTGATACCCCTACTACACCCTAACACCCCTAGCTCATCACTCTACTGATTTAGAGGTCTGTTTGATGATTTTAGGTCATCAGTGATGATGATGCCCAAGTCTCTTTCTTCCTTTGTGACTGCTAGCAACTCCCTCCCAGCCTATAAGTGGCTTCAGGTTTCTCTTCCTATGTGCATGATTTTGTACTTCTTGCATTAAATCCCAGTTGCCACTCTTTTCTGACCATTTTGCTAGTTTATCCAGATCTCTTCTCATTCTGCCCACCCCATCTGGATCATCTACTCTTGTTGCAGATCTTGGTGTCATCTGCAAACAGAAAAGCCTCACCTCTAGTCCATCTGCTAGGTCACTAATGAAGATGTTGAATAGGACTGCCCCAGGACTGATCCCTGAGGTACCCCACTTGTGACTTGCATCTCTTCTGACTGTATACCATTTACCACCACTCTCTGTTTTCTGCCAGTCAACCAGTTTGCCACCCAGTTGACCAACTTCTGACCCACCCCTGAGCCTACCTAGCTTATTTATCAATCTTCTATGTGGAACAGTGTCAAAAGCTTTGCTGAAGTCAAGGTGGGACATCAACTGCTCCCCCTTGGTCCACCACTCTGGTTACCCAGTCAAAGAAATCTATGAGATTAGTTTGACGAGACCTTCCTTTTGTAAACCCATGCTGGTCTTGGATCCCAGCCCCTATGGATTTCCAGGTGTTGCACTATCCTTTCCTTAAGGAGTGCCTCCATAATCTTGCCCACTACTAAGGTAAGACTGACTGGTCTGTAGTTCCCCGCCTCCTCCTGCTACCACTTTTTGTGGAGCGGGATCACATGAGCCCTTCTCCAGTCTTCTGGGACCTCTTCTGTGCTCAGAGACTCACTAAACAATTCTGCTAATGGCTCTGCTAGTTCCTCCCTTTAGCTCCTTAAGTACCTGGGATGTATGCCATCAGGTCCCATTGCCTTATCCACCTGAGCTTAGCAAGCTCTTGTGGGACCCTTTCTTTTGTGAAGCTAGTAGTGCCACCTCCTCCCCCTGTGTCCATGATGTTGAGCTGTGGGCCCTGCCTACCTTCTCTTCAGTAAATACTGAGCAAAAGTATCTATTTAGGATAGATGCTTACAGGTCCTCCTCCTCACATGCTCCCTTTTTCCATTAAGCTTAGCACTACCCTCTGGACTTTCTCCTTTCACTAATGTATCTATAGAAAGTCTTGTCACCTTTGGCTCTGACCTTTTCTGCTACTGTATTTGAGAACCAAAGTGGTTTCTTCTTCTTTGCACTTCCTTTCTGTTCAACACAATGATGTTGCTTCAAGTATTGTATCCTTAATGCTTGCCCACTTTGCCTGTACCTCCTCACCTGTGTTTCTTTTTGCCAGGGCTAGCTTAACTCTGTTGGCCATCTTATCAAAGTCAGCTCCTCTGAAGTCCCATATTTTTGCCTTGGAATGGGATGATTTAGATGTAGTAGCCAAATTGAACCATACCATGTGATGGTCACTGGCCCCAGGTGACCTTCTACCTGGAGATCTGTGATCCTTCTTGTTAGTCAGTACTAGATCTCAGGATAGCCCTGTCTCTTGTGGGTTGCTGTACCAGTTGTTTGAGGCCCTCCCCTGCAGGGAATCCACTATGAGTCTAGTTCTGGCAGATGTTCCTACTGGTATTGACCAATCTGTATCTGGCATGTTGAAGTCTCCCATTATCAGAACCTCCCTTTAGCTGTCATGTTTTGTATATCTTCTAACAGTAATGTGTCTATGTCCTCCCTCTGGTCTGGGGCCTGTAGACAACCCCAGTTCTTATGGCTGTCCCATTTCCTGTTTCCAGGGTGACCCATGTTCTTCTGGCTCCTTATGTGTATTCTGAATTTCTGTAGCTTTGATATTTTCATTAACATACAGGCCACTCCTCTTTTTGCACCTCGGTCTCTTCTGAACAATACATAGTCAGGTACTGAAGTCTCCTACGTGTGGTTACTTGTAAACCACGTCTCACTAATTGCTACTATGTCCAGTTTAGCCTCTGACATTATTGTCTGCAGGTCTGGGATCTTATTTCCAGGCTGTGAGCATTTGTGTACATGATTTTCCATTGGCCAGATTTTGGTGTGTTAGTTGTTGGATGAAGTTTGGCATTACCCTGTGCATCGTGATGGGAGACAAACCTTTTTCTTACCTGGTGATGCAAATGAACGGCAAACACGCTGAATTCTGTTTGACCACTAGCTGAGGGGGAGGTGTTCTTCCCATTCGATTATGGGGTGCTGCACCCTCCCCATTTGCTAGTTTAAATATTCTGCAAAGACGCTAAACTTCTGCCCCAATGCACTGACTCCTCTTTAGTCAGATGCAGTCCATCAAATTTAAAGAACTTTCGCTCCCAGAACTGTTGCCAGTTCCTACAAATCTGTGTCCTTTTCCTGGCACCAGTCCTTGAGCCACATGTTTAGCTCCCCTATCTCCACTTCTCTGACCTTCCGTCCATCTGCTCCTTCTCCCAGACTGGCAGGATCTCAGAGAAGGAGATGCGGACAAAATAGATGATAGTTTGTCACCCAGCTTAGTCAGGTGTTCCTTGGTCTCCACAACTGACTGGCTGGCGAGATCGTTAGTCCCTATGTGTACTAGGACATCAATGTTTTCTCCTGCTTTTTGAACAATTTTAGCAATCGGTCAGTGTCTCTCCATGCTGAGGTACCTGGGAGACATCTGACCATCACCCTGGCTGGAGATGGGTATCAACTCCCCAGATCATGGAGTCTCCTATGATCAAGTTTTTGGATTTCCTTTGTGCTTGTTTAGTTTTGGTTCCTGATTTGGGTGAGTATTGTTGTGCTAGCTCCTGTGCCAGTGTCCTGCTCTGCAGTGTCTTCTGCCTCTTTATTTGATTTCAGAGATAGAGGCAGATACCTGTTTGTAGTGTTTAAATGGTTTTTGAGGTAATGTGTTGAGAGAGGAGTGATGGGGCACCTGATTTGCTCCTCCTAACCACCTGCACAACTCCGGACCAACTACCCTCTGGGTCGAGTTTTTCTGTTGGATGCTGGGAAATGGTGGTGGTTCTTATAATGTATTTCCTCTTCAATATGAAATTTGGCGCGCAATCTCTACCCATGCTGCCGGAGCTGAGACCTAAGATCTCAAAGGCCCAGCATGTAGGACAGTGTCCTAAACTCCTGTAAGACTGTCCTTCTGAAAATTGTTCCACAGTACCTGCAGTTAATGAAATCCATTCCAAATAAGTTGCTGGGTTTGTAACCTAGTCAGAGTAATTAGAAGGAAAAAAAAGGAAAAAAATGCAAGTAATGGTTTAATTGTGCTTTGTTTAACTTGTTATAACAAGTTAAATTACTATGTCCCTGTAAATGAGATCACCTTGTGGAGGCCCCACTGATCCGCCCCTTCCTGCTCTGCCACAGGAAATGTCACAACTGTGGTACCCTATAAAAGGAGTGTAGCGTGGGGTGGTTGGGGATGGGGGTGGGTGGCTGGGCCCTTCCCCTGCCTAAAAAGAAGAACCACGGATGAAAGAACAAGGAGGTAAGAGCAGAAACAATCAGTCAACAACAAATGCAGTAACTCTGAAAGCTTATCCTAATGTTAGATAAAACTGTAAAACCTGTAAAGCACCACCTGTAATAATTTCAGAGAAGATATACCCTGTAAGAAACACTTTGCTCCAGAGAAAAATAAAGCAGTAACAGAAGATATACCTTGCAAAAGACAATTTGAATCAGAAGATTACAGCAGTAATCTGTTAGCACACACCTGTAGACACACCTTGTAATAATGCAGAAGAAGGTATACCAGCAACAACAATTTGAATCAGAGAAAAATAAAGCAATGAAATGTTAGCAACAAACAGTAGCAATCCCTGTGAGTACAAAATAAAAACACCACCACACAGTAAATCTGCTTAGCCAAACTAAGTCTTAATCCTTCTCCCTTGCTCTGGTAAGTTTCTCTACTCTGCCTTTCAAGCAGTCTTAGAAGGAAAGAGCTCAGGTGAAGCTAGGTGCCTTGGCCAGCAAACCAAGTCTTCTACCAGTCTTTTACGTTGCGTATCATTATACAAGACAAGCAGGAACATTTTGGGAGAGTAGCATACTTGGAGGTGTGCCTCTCCCAGCGACAGGCTTTTGATTCCGTACATCATGATTTTTTATAGTCTATTCTTAGATATTATAAAGTACCCGATTATACCCTGGCTGGACTCCAGTTGCTATATCGTTCTACTACTACTGTCCCCCTGGTTAATGGATGGAAAGCCCTATGCTTCCTCTACACAAAGGGGTTAGACAGGGCTGCCCCCTTAGTCCACTTTTACATGTTTTTTTTTGGATCCCTTACTTCATTCTATTAACTCAGCCCAAACAATTATGCCACTTCCCTCAGTCCCATACTCCGTGTTGGCCTATGCAGACGATATGAGTCTCATGGTGGCTAATGTTGCCTCTGTAAGTTCTGCATTATGGCATTGTTCCAAGTTTGGGGCTGTTTCTGGCACGGCCCTTAATCTTGATAAATGTGTAGGCCGAAGGCTGGGTTCACCTATTCTAGGAGAGTCTTCTGCTGACATTGGCCTTTGTGACAAACTTATTAGAATTTTGGGCATTTTGTACGGTAACGGACCTTTGGATGTCCTTAACTGGACTCCCAAATTAGATTATGCTCAAACTATGGTTGCACGTTGGAATTCATGGCAGATGAGTAAAAAACAAAGGATTTACATGATTAAAACCTTTCTGCTTCTCCTTTTTATGTTCGCTTGCGCGCATGCGCAAGGAACGTTTTGGGAGAGTAGCATACTTGGAGGTGTGCCTCTCCCATCCAATGCAGTGCTCCCTTGAGCAGGCATGGCAGTCCTGCACCAATGGGTGCAGGAGCTCTGTATGACAGCAGTTTTCCTCTGCTTCAAAGGAAAGCACCGCTGCCATCTGAGCGCCAGATCACGCTGCCCCTCCGTCACACCTGCCCCCGCAGCGTGGCGCCGCCCCAGAGCTTTGGTGCCACGCTGGGAGCCCACCCCAGCATGGCAAAGTTGTTTGCTGATGGGGTGCCCAAACCCCTGTCAGCTCCACGGCCACCCTAAGCATCCTGCTGCCACGCTGGGAGCCCACCCCAGCGTGGCAATGTGCATCTTTTGCCGACGGGGTGCCAATCCCCGCCGGCTCCTCGGCCCCCTGCGTAGTTTGCCGATGGCGTAGCTCAATCCCCGCCAGCTCCTCGGCCCCCAGCCATCTTCTGCCATGCTGGGGCCCACCCCAGTGTGGCAAACATCCCACGTCATCTTTTTTTTTAAACCTGTAAAATAAAAGCGGTCCATGGCGCATCTCCAGCCCCCTCCCACAACCGCACCCACCCACTGCACACCCAGCCTCCCCACACCATACCCCACCCCATACTTATCTCCGGACTCTGGCTCAATGATCTTCGGTGGACCGGGAACACGTCTACACTCTTCAAAGGCGACCGCAAACTGAGGAAATGCCGGTAAGCTGTATAATGGGCTAGATAGGGGGGTTTCAACTTTATTGCATATCTCAGTCATTTTTTAGAATTTTTGCACCAAATGTTCAACATGGGTTTTTTGGGACCCCTTCTCATAAATGATGTCACTGTCATGGTCTTATTCGGGCCCGAAGGGTGATTTCGCAGGCACTGCACAGTCACTACCCAAAATCACCCTTTGGCATTGAATAACACCATGACAGTGACATCATTCATGAGAAGGGGTCCCAAAACCCCATGTTGAAAATTTGGTGCAGAAATTCCAAAAAATGACTGTTTTACGAGCGTGCATTGCGCAGTTCCTACGCAGGCTCGTAAGTTCGCTAGTTTTCAATATTTTCAGTCCAGATTTTCAACATTGCCATTTTATCACACCTTCTTATGAGTTGTATAGCTGTCATTTTTCACATCTCACCCAAAATGTGTTTCCGACCATGTAGCGCACAATGGCGCAGTCGGTGTGCGAAATCAATGTATGGAACACATTAAGAAAATAACAGTGACACCATTCATGAGCAGAGGTCCTAAAATGGCTATGTTGAAGATTTGGTAAAAAATTCTTAAAATGACTGTTTTATGAGTCTGCATTGCGTAGTTCCTACACACGCTGTACGCTATGTAATTTTCAATATTTGCACTCCAGATTTTCAGCATTGCCATTTTACTACACTTCCTCATGAGCAGTATAGCTGTCATTTTCACATCCTGCCCAAAATGTGTTTCTGCCATGGCGCCATGGCGCAGTTGGTGTCTTGAACTCAATGTATGGGACACATTAAGAAAATAACAGTGACACTGATCATGAGCAGAGGTCTTAAAATGGCTGTGCTGAAAATTTGGTGAAAAATTCTGAAAATGACCGTTTTTAGCGAGTTCATGCTATTTGTAGTTCCTACGCACGCTCGTAAGTTTGCAAATTTTCAATATTTTCACTCCAGATTTTCACTCCAGATTTTCAACATTGCCATTTACCACACCTCCTTATGAGCACTGCAGCTGTCATTTTTCACATCGTGCCCAAAACGTGTTTCCGCCCATGTAGCGCACAATGGCACAGTCGGTGTGCAAACTCAGTGTATGGGACACATTAAGAAATCACAGTGCCACTGTTCATGAACAGAGATCTTAAAATGGCTATGTTGAAAATTTGGAGAAAAAACTCCTACAAATAACTTATTTCTGGCGTGCGTTGTGCAGTTCCTACGCACACTCGTAAGTTTGTGAATTTCCAATATTTTCACTCCAGATTTTCAACATTGCCATTTTACCACACCTCCTTTTGAGCAGTACAGCTGTCATTTTTCACATTCTGCCCAAAACGTCCTTCCGCCCATGTAGTGCACAATGGGCGCAGTAGGTGTGAAATCAATGTATGGGACACAGTAAGAAAATCACACTGATACTGTTCATTAGCAGAGGTTTTAAATGGCAATGTTGAAAATTTGGTGAAAAATTTCCTAGAATGATTGTTTTATTTGTGCCGTGTGTTGCACTGCCACACGCAGACGTCAGAGGTTTGCGAATTTTCAATATTTCCACTCCAGATTTTCAACATTGCATTTTACCACACTTCCTTATGAGCATTACAGCTGTCATTTTTACATCCTACCCAAAGCGTGTTTCCGCCTATGTAGCGCATAATGGGGGTAAAAAAAGGTCATGCTGAAAATTTATTGTGCAAATACCAGCAATCGCACAGGGCATTAGGGTAAAGCACCATACATGCCAAACACCACTGCAAATACCTGCAAGCGAACGTTCGGCATTGACAAATGCTTGTTCTCTTTCTGGCTTATATCCCCCCCCAGGCAATTTGAAACCAGATTGCTTAGTCTCTTTTTTCAAGCCCTGTGGGGGTAGCTGCCTGAACCCCATTAAACACCAGATTACCCTCTCCCTATTCATGATGGAGGCCTAGCTATGGTCCAACCTGTTTTTTTTTATACTAGTTTTTTTCTTGTTCCATAATATTAGACCCCTGCTGGTTAATCAAGATTGAGGTTGGGAACCTTGGTTTCTTGAATCCTGTGGTTCTTGGTTTCATAAATGGGAACTTAACAAACTGAAGGTTTTAACACATTCCCCCCAGATTTCTGCTTAAGTTAGGGATAGTTTTTTTCGTTTGAAACAGTGGCAGATTACTAGCCGTATGCTAATAACTGTCTCTAGAAAAACATTGTATAATTATTTAGTGGACCGTGTATGTTTGGATGTTGTTGTTTTCCTAAATGTCCCATGTAACATCTCCCTGCTTTTGCTCACTTTATCAGAATTGTAGGTTCCCCAAAAGATGTGGGACTTAAATTGGCTTAGTTGCTAAACGATCAACGCCAAATGCAACCATAAACATAAATCACTACTGGATATATTTTGTTCCAGACCTGCATGTCAGCAACAGGACGAAACTATTTCACACCTTTTTTTTTCATGTACATTTATTGTTTCTTTTTGGACTCTATTAGTTGCCAGATGGTGTGAACCTTTGTTTTCTTTCACTAATTATGACAAACTGATGTATGTCCCCCCCCCCGGTCTCACTGGAATGTTAATACATTAAATTTAATTTTTGTAATAATCAAATGGCATGTGTGGAATGCTTGTTGTCTATTTAATTTACAGAATCAGGATGTGCCTCTTCTTACCATTATTCCACAGATTGAACATGATTTAAAGGCCACATATTTTTCTGAGGCAGAGCATTTGCCATCTGACTCTTTGTTGGAATTATGGACACTATTACTTTGGATAACTGATTCTGATTTCCCAGTTACTTAATTATTTTGTGTCTAATTTTTTCTCTCTATCATTTTCATTTTATCTTTTTTTGTTCAGTTAATATTCAATAAAAACTTCCCCTACTCTTTTCGATAAGTGCCATGGGATCTTTAATAGCCACCTAAACTACTACCAATCCAGGCAGATGGGACCTCGGTTTAACATCTCATTTGAAAGACGGCACCTCACAAATGCAGCACCCCTCTCATACTGCACTACAGTGTCAGTACTGGGATATTAACCCAAGTGCGAGATGTGGGAACTGAACCCACAGCTCTCTGATCTCCAGGCCTCAGAGGCGAATGTGCCACCTACTGAGCTATATATTTTTTTGTGCCTTACCCAGTGAAAGTAAACTTCAGAAATTGCCCCAGAAGGAGCATGCAGTGCACAGGAAGTGCAGCAACAGGCATCCTCATTCCTTTAAAGTACTGTGCACCTAGAAATAAGACAAAAAGAACACATTTTGAGGATCGTTACAAGTACCCACCAAAACCCCATTATAAATGAAGAAATACTTACCTCAGGGACTGGCTGTGAAACTGGAACTGTTCTGCCACTAAATGAAGTGCTCAAGCCTTGATCATCAGCAGGAGCAGGAGGTAACACATGCACTGGAAAGTTCCTTAATGTTGACAAAAGCAAACAGAACACAATTATTGTCAAACTCAGACATCCTGACTGCATTAACCCTAGCAATGAAAAATTAAATACTCATCTTAGGTGTTGGGAAATGTGGTGCATTCCAACATCCAAAATCCAGCCTGATGAAGCTTGCTTGGCCTGGCATCATTATGATATAATCTTCCCGCAACTGTAAAATAATGGAAAAGCAGTACAAACATATGATACCTCAAGAGGTCACAATATTAACCCACCCCATCCTTTTCTTTTTTTACAGTTAATTTATTTATTAAAGTTTATCTTTAACAGATAGTACAATACGGTTTGTCTGAAATAAACAATATTTCACATTATATACTGGATTATATAAGTAATAATATATTAGACCTATTGTCTTATGCAATTTCCAGCATATTAAGTTACACAATTGTACTGTAACAACATTTTAACATAGAAAAAAGAGAAAAAAAAGAGGATTATAAATGAAAAGAAAGAAAGTTTTAGCTAATAAACATGAAATACTGCATTAAACTGAGAGCTGCATGTAAATGATTTAGACAAGTTTGATTATAATAAAATATATCTGCATAAAGAGAGGGAAAGATGTATATATATTTTTCTTTAATTATCTAATACTTATCTTTTGGGATTTTGAAGAAAAGTTAAATAATCCTGCCAGCACAAATAATACTCATTAATTCGATCTGTTATTAAAAACGAAATTCTTTCCAAAGAGGCAATGTATGTCAAATTATTCAGGATATCTTTAAGAGTAGGTATAGATTGAGTTTTCCAATGAGTTAAAATCAGTCTTTTAACTTGCATAAATAAGATCTGTAACCATCTATGTTGGTATTTTGTTAAGTTTATATTATTATCTGTTATACCTAAGAGACATAATTTAGGCTCAAGAATAATATTATGCCTAATGATCTGATTAATCAAATCCTGAACAACTTGCCATAGATTAAATATGGGTTGACAGGACCATAATATGTGTAGAAGATTACCGTTTGCTGAGTTACATCGCCAACAATTGTTGTTGGGTGCCAATCCTATGTTGTATAAATGAGATGGTGTTCTATACCATAGGTGCAAGATTTTAAATTGAATCAATCTACATCATATCTTTAAAAGCATTATGGCAGAGCTTCCAACAATTGTTCCAATGAGAATCTGTAATATTTGTATTTAGAGTTTGATTCCATTTATCCCTAGCTAGAAGTGATTGATTCAGTAACATATCTCTAATCTGCTTATATATTTTGCTGACTAAGCCATGTGAGGTATTGATCACGTCTTCGTATATGCAGATGGTAATAATGAATTATTAGAAGTATTGAAGTTAGAAGATATGGCTTCACAATTTGTAAGTATTTCCAAATTCTCCTTAGGATATTCCATTTAATTGAATATCCCTAAATGAGTTCAGTGTGTTACCATTATCAGTCAGAATATCACCTAAGAATAAAATGTTCTTGTACATACATGTTTTACAATATAGTGGCTTATTTTCTAGCAAAAATTTTGGATTTCCCCAAATAGGTGTAAAGGGTAAGGGAGAGGGGTCATATTTCAACCATTTATGCATTTTAAACCAATAATAAACTGATGCATTAATTGTAGGATGTTTTTTTAATTTGGTTGGTAATATAAAGTACATATTGCTATTAGGAATAAATCCTTGCGATAAAGAGGCTTCCATGTCATACCACAATGGTACATTATGATTAGGTTTAATAAACCATTTAATAGCTTAGATGCTCTGAAGGCCCAAAATAAACTGTGTACCATGGTAGTCCAAAACCCCTTTGAGACCAGTGTAATCTTAGTTTGGTACAATTAAATCTAGAACATGACCTTCCCATAGGAAGTTTCCATCGCTTTATCAATACTTCTAGAAGAGATGCAGAGATTTTGAGAGGTATACAGGCAAATAGATATAACATTTTGGTGTAATATTCATCTTAATTACAGAAATCTTACCAAATAAGGATAGATTTAAATTTTTCCATTTATCTAAATCTCTTTTAATGTTAGTCAATAATGGACCCAGATTGTATTCCCATATTTTATCTAATTCAGTAGATATTTTAATTCCTAAATAAGTAATAAATCGAGGAGACCAGCGAAAGCCCAAATGTATATTCAGCATGGGTATACAATATTTGTTTAAAGGTAATATCTCAGATTTCTGATAGTTAATTGTAAGTCCAGAAAGTCTGGAGAAAAGATTGAAAGTATTTTTAAGCAATTCCCCAGATATTTTTAAATTCTCTAGCAAGATTAACATATCATCTACATATGATAATGTTGTGTATTGCGAATGTCCTATAGAGATGCCCTTTATATCATTGTTTTGTCTGAGAAAAGCGATGAGAGTTTCCAAAGCTAAGATGAAAAGAGATGGTGAAAGAGGACAACCTTGTCTGGTTTCTCTCTCTAATATAAAAGATTGTGATAGTGTAGAGTTGTTTAATACTCTAGCCAGAGAGGTCTAGTATAAAGAAGTTTAATCCAAGAACAAACTGATTACCAAAACCAAAGCAAGATAATACCAAAAGAGGAAATTCCAGTCTAAGGAGTCAAATGCTTTTCAAAATCTATGGCAATTGCTGCCGCAGGAGAATTAGGGTTTTTGGCTTTGTAGCTAAGGTTAATTAAGGCGCAAATTATCAGAACCCATCCTCCCTTTAATAAAGCCCACCTGCGATTTATGAATTAATTTAGGGCTGTATAATTCCAACTGACTTGCCAAAATCTTAGCAAAAATTTTGCCATCTGTATTTAATAATGAAATTGGATGATAATTAGCAGGAATAGTATTGTCCTTATCTTTTTTGGGGAGAGTAGTAATTATTGCTTCTGTCATGGTATGTGGTAGATATCCTAATTGAGAAGATTCATAAAATACCTTACATAATAAAGGGCTTAATTGTTCCTCTAGAAGTTTGTAGAATTCAGCTGGAAAACCATCTCCACCCGGGGCGCCCTGATTTAAGAGAATGTATGGCCTTTTTTATTTCTTCTGTAGTAAATGGGGAGTCTAAGAAGTCTATTGCCTCCTGTGAAAGATGAGGGAGAACTATTTTATCTAGAAAAGAGGATATCTCTGAAGGTGAAGGTGAATTCTGTGAGGAATAGAGTTTTTATAATAGGATGCCATTACCTTATTAATATCAGTTTCACTATTTTGAATTTTTCCAGAGTGGTCTTTTAAGGCAGCGATATAACATCAGTTTGTTGAGCTCTTAATCTGTATGTAATTTTACTCCCTTTCTCCTCCTTCCCAAAATTTTTGTTTAATTCTGGGAGAGCAATTTCTATTTTCTAGAGATTAGTTCGTTAATTTGCATTCGAGGTTGCAATATATCATGATGAAGATTCGAGGAAGGATTAGGTTGGGAGATGTTGTAATATAATTTCTGTTTTTCTTTCAATAGGTTTTCTAGATTATTAATTTGCTGTTCTCTAAGTTTCCGTCTATGAGTCGCATAACTAATTATTTTGCCCCGAAGCGTAACTTTAAGTGCTTCCCACATAATGCCCATGGATGTATCCTTTGTGTCTTTAAATTCTATGAATTCTTCAATTTGTTGTTTTATCCAGGGCACAAAATCTGTATCCTTAAGTAATAATGGATCTAATCTCCATGTAGAGGATTTTATGGGTGGGGAACCCCATACGAATAAAAGTTTAACAGGAGCATGATCCGATATAACTATTGGGAGGATGTTGAGTTTCAATTAAATTAGCAGTTATTGAAGGAGGTTAACCAGTAGTCTAATCTACTATAAGTTTGATGATGTGAGGAATAAAAGTATATTCCCATTTCTAGGATGAAGGGTTCTCCATATGTCAGATAGGCCTCGTCCCTCATTAACTGGGTAATGATACTTGAACTTCTAGGATGACATTCCACTGAATTGTTGTTCCTGTCCATAAATGCATCTAAGGTAAGATTAAAATCCTCCAACTAATAATGGGGAGTTATTTAAATTTAAAGAGATTAATATTTGAATCAAGTTTTGAAAAAATTGTGGGTCATCTGAATTTGTGCGTAAATATTGATTATAGTCATTGTCCCTGATGGTGTATTAAAGGTTACAATAAGTCATCTACCCTCAGTATCTTTCAAAATATTAGATGGCGTCCACTTCAGTTTTTATGTATTAGTATGGCAACACCTCTTTTTTTGTAGTAGCCCGATGCAGCATACCTGACCTACCAATCTTTTTCAGCCTGTCGTTATCTATTTCTAACAGTTTAGTTTCTTGTAATAACGATTTGTGTTTTATGTTTCTTGAGATAATTTAAAATCTGTTTACGTTTACTTGGCTGATTAAGTCCCTTGACATTCCAAGTGCATAGTGCTAGATTAATATTTGTGTGTTAGTTATTGGTGTACTATAAAGTAGGGGTAATGTCAAGGGACAGTAATGCAGATCTAGGTTAGATAAAATCATATATATCAGGTTATAATGAGTATTACCTAATAACCTCGTGTTGGCAGGTATTTTTAAGTTAAATAGTTTGAAAAGATATATCCTCTCTGTCTGATTTGTTTCGATGCAGCTCTCTTTAACTTTTATATTTCTAACTATTTTAAACATTAACAACCCATAACAATAATATAAAATTGTCATCTAAGAAGTACAGAGTGGAGAAGGTCGGTCTAGATATAACAGAAAGAGGTACCTAAGACCAAGACCACCTCTCTGTACTCTAGGACGTAGCTATCAGGTAGTAATAAGGATTATCCTTATTAAGACAAGGAAAAAGTACAATCCAAACTTTTTTAAAACAAGTAATCAGATCACAGTCTAGCAAATATTGACTAGACGTATAGTTTGCAATAGCCCCAGATAAGGGGTTAAGGAAGTTATATACTTTAGGTCTACTTACGTTTAAAGGTAAGCACTTATGTTGACATTACTGCATCTAGTATCTCCTCTGATAAGGAGAGAAAAAAAAAACTACTATATATCTAATCTCTATTGCAATGGGGATAAAAAGGAATTATAAACTCCATGTGGATTAATACAATTCTCCTTCCTTATTCCAAAAAAAAAAATTTTTATTAAGATGTCTAAGTATAATAGTTGATATAGTCTATTTTACCAGTAAAAGTAAAGATCTAATAAAAATAAGGATTAATTATTAACTACTTAAGGTATTATTACTATAAAAAACCTATTCCAAGCTAACATGATCTTGAGATGCCACCATATACTCTGGTAAACATTAGACCCCTTAGAGTTACTCTCCATTCAAAAGTCACAGTTCCTAATTCCAAAGTAACCATTTTTCTTTGTGATTATGAATAATATTAATCAGATTTCTAGTCCCTCTACAGTTCCTGATTGCTTAACCATTTCTTAAGTACAGGGCTCATTTGCATTTCTTTATCACAGCTGATGTATTTAAATAATAAGCAAAAAGTCCTGTGTTAATTTCAACATATAACATTTAAAATGTCTTGCATTCGATACAATGACCCATATCTTAGATAGATGTTAAATTGCCAGCGTTATAAAAATCTTAGAAATTACTTAGACATTTGAAGGAATGATCGCTTACATCAGCTCTCGATAAAACATTTACTTGTCCCTGTATTAGTAAAGATAACAAATAATTACATACAGTTGACTGCTGAATGATTTCCATGTTTATAAGTTGTAGCTATTCCTTTCACAGCAGCCATTTTTCCTTTTGATGACCGCGAGTAAACTTAACCTCATTTCGAGTCCCACCACAGCCACTTATTAGCTCATTATCTCTTGACTTTCCAAGTCTGACTATGACTATATATCACAATCGATGTAACCAAGTGAGGATTCAAAGTTTCTGAATCGGGCATAATAAGACAGAGCCTGATATCCTTGCATTTCGTTCAACAGACTGGAGCTTAATCACATTGCTGTCATCATAGGATTTTGGGTGACCTTAGGTGCGATATCATCCTGTAACAGCTCTAGCTCTTAGTGTTACGTTTTTATGTACTCTCAGGGTTGGCAAACAGATCTGAGACAGGATGATCGAGGGGTTTCTTTCTACTTTAATGACGTGGTATCTCTCATTAATACCATTAATTTTATTTCAGTAGATTTATTCTAGATGTGTTACCAAAGTGAGGCATTAGAGTGGTTGGAGCCCATATAACAGGTTGGAGACATTTATTTTATCTACAGCTCGTTTCCATGGGTTAATCTTTATTCTAAGTACTTGATAGAGCAATCATCTAAGTTATTTTGAAGGGGTAGAGTCTCCTTTATGTTTATTTTGCCACGTCGTTTTCTTTGGCGGCTCAATAGATTTGACAGGGAGCTTCGATTGCTATATCGACCAGGATGCCTCCTTTACCCCTCTGATCCTTCTTCCCCTAACTGGACTTCTGTTTCTGTTTCCATTCCCTCACAAGGAGAGGTAAGTCCTGAAGTACTGCATATTTATTATGCACTGCAATATTCAAGAGGGTAAGGGGTTCATTGTCTGATTTGATTGTTTTTCCGTTTGATACATCAAAATTACAGCTGACCGTCATTGTCTGGACCATGGGAGAAGACGTTTCGTTTTGCACAGCATTAAACTGATTATTTAATAACTTCATCAAGGAATCCAGGGCATTGTCGTGCTTATTTGTAGTGAGCATATCATTTGTTGTATTCAGGTCCGTGCTTTCTAGGTTTTTAAGAGTATGAGTTGCTTGTTTATATGTAGGCTCGCTACCTTCGGAGACTGAATCTTTAGTTAGAAAAGACATGAGGGATTCGGAGTCGTAAAAATCTTTAAATGAGTTCCCAATAAAGACCCTCATAGTAGCTGGGTATCTTAAGGTAAAGCGTATACCCATTTGATGCATTAGTCTTCTGGATGGTGTGTAAGCCTTACGTTTTGACAATAGTTCTTTAGAAAAGTCTCGATAAATATAAATTCTGTGTTCATGCCATTTAAGCTGTCTGGACTCTCGAGCTTTTGTAAGATAAGTTCTACATTAGAGTAGTTAAGAAATTTTACAATTAAGGGTCTCGGTCTCTGTTCTGCCGAAGGTTTGGGGCCTAGTGCTCGGTGACTGCGTTCTATAATTAGCTCACTACCTGAGTTGAGGTGCAGGATACGCGGCAATTCTTGTTGTAAAAAAGCCGTAGCATTATTAGCCTCTGCTCCTTCAGGAAAACCAAATATACGGAGGTTATTTCTTCTGGATCTGTTTTCTAAATCATCAGTTTTAGATTGCAGTTCTTTAATCTGTCGATCTTGGGATCTGATTATTGCTTGTAGGTTTTGTGTGGATTCTTCATTGAGACGTACTTTATTTTCTGTAAGAGCCAGCCTGGAATCAATATTTTTCATCATTTGTGTGTTGGTTTGAGTAATAGATTTTAAATCTTTCATATCCATTGATAGTTTTTGGAACATTTCTTCTATTTTGTCCATTGGATTCATTTGTTCTCCAGAGTAGGCCATTGTAAAGCCTTACAAGATTTTACTGAGATTTCTAAGCTTACCCAGGATTTGGATGTATCTTGCTAATAAAAAGAATCTTAAGAACTTTAGAGTCGCTCCTTATTTTGTTTTTGCTTGATATATATTTTTGAACTTAGATGCCAGAGGATGATACCAGATGCAGTTTATTTATGCAGAGCTCTGAAGTTAAACCTCCATCTTCTTCAGTGTCAGACCACACCCCCCCACCCCATCCTTTTCTTGAACAAAAAAAAATACATAAAAATAATTACGTGTCTGTGATGATGATCCATCAACACCAGACAAAACATTATTTCTCCTGGCAAGTTGGCAACCTGTCAAATATGCAGGAAGCAAGCTAATGCACCCCCCCCAATCTCATTCTTGTAAACCCTCGACACCTTACAAGTTACAACCACAGCATCATCACAGCCAAATAGGACAGCAAGCATTGGCAAATGAAAATTCTAGATTTCCCAATCAATTGTGAAACCAGCAGCAGGAGACAGCAAGTGCAACTAGCAGCATTTTGCAGGAGGGATACATTTTTTTAGCATGACCCCCCACTTTCCATTTTTGGCTGTTTTACAATTGCCACAATAGTGGTGTCTCCCTTCTCTCCCAATTTTGTCACGTGATATTTCTGGACCTCTAAGGCCTGTTCTACACAGCACAGCAGCAAGAGGCAAGGAGATTCATCCCAAAAGCAGTGCTAAACTATGGACACAAGTGCACATTTTGGTCCGGGTGATGGTGGGACTCTATAAAACTTCTGAACTGAGACCAAATTTTTGTCTCAATTTTCTAAAAAATTTCACATGTGATATTTCTGGACTTCTAAGGTCTGTTCTGCACAGCACAGCAGCAAGAGGCAATGAGATTCATCCTGAAAGCAGTGTTAAACTGAGGATACAAGTGCACATTTTGGGCTTGGTAGTGGACCTGGGGTATCAGTGATAAGGGTTTTGGGAGAGGGTGAACCACATAAGGATGAGTACTAAATGACAATTAGCACAAGGGAGACAGACACATCAGAATGCGTGTAAGATGTGCCCATGCTCAGGTCTGCAACAGGCAGAATCACACTGTAACATGTCACCCATTAAAACAACGACTGTCACCTGGGAGCCTAGACATATGGGTGACAGTAGCAAGGGCGAATAGCCCAAAATGGAGAATTCCACACACACACATTCATACACCAACACCACAAATACGGCCACTCGACCACCTCAGGGGTACACAGTGGGCGGCACCCACCTGCACCCAGTATGCAGGATGGCAGGAAGCAACCCCCTTCCCCCGGCAGCCACCCATGTGGTCGGCCACACCACAGCACAGGCCCTCATCCATCACAACCCCCCCCCACAACACATGCAGGCCTGGATACAGAGGTGATGGTGTACAACGGCAATGCTGCAACCAAGCTGCCGTCATACCACACACCAGCTCACACTCGCTACCGCTGCAGTGTGCAGAGTCAGTGTTCCTGGTTTGAATCCCAGGAGCCACAAGCCCAACAAAACACCACAACACACAGCAGCACAGATACACCAACAGTACATGGACATAGGAGTGCAGGGAAACATTAAGAGGCAGGGCTGAAACACTCACCATACACTGCATGACTGCTATACTCTACCACTGGGCCACACACATTGCCACACACTGTTTCTCTGGATGCATATGGGATGGCGGCTGCCTACACACATTTTATGCCACATGTATGAGGGGGAGGCCAAGAGCATGCAGGAACGCACACAGGTGTAACACCACTGGACCACACCAGCAGCAGCATTATAGGGTAACTACACGGAAGTACAGGTGCTCATACTCAAGAGTGACTGTTGAGATGGACGAGGTTCAGTTTTTGAATAGTCAGAAGGGAAAGACTCTACTTGCATACCGGGGTCATGTGTACCACCGGGACAAGGAGGTGAAATGTAAGCTGTGCTGGAGGTGCATGCAGGACCATAGACATCACTGTCCTGCATGCCTGCACACAGTGGCAGACCATGTGGTCTTCACTGGGAGGGAGCACAACCACGTATCCACTGCAGGTGAGATGGTGGTGAGTGGTGTGCTGGGCAACATCCAGGAGAGGGCACGCAGTAGAGTTGAGATCACATCCCAGGAGCTTGCACATTACACTACTGGAGTGCCAGATGTTGTGGCCAGCAGGCTGCCAGCCTTGATGCTCATTTAGTGCACTATGAAGTGGGTGAGGCAGGCTGCCACGGGATTCCCTCTCATGCTCACAGTTCTCAGGGACATTGTCATCCCTCTGGAGTACACAGTCAACTGGGGAGGGGATACCTTCTTACAGCATGTCAGTGGCCTAGGCAAGGAATGCTACCTCCTGTTTGTCACACATCAGTCCTTTCAGTTCCTGGCAGGGTCCAAGGGCTGGTTCCTGAATGAGACCTTCCGCTGTTTGCCACCACTTTTTGGACAGCTGTACACAGTACACAGTATGTGCGATGGTGTCATTGTGCCGTCGGTGTACATACTTATGTCATCGTGGACTGAACATGCATATAGCCAGATGTTTGGGGATGCATGCAGGTTCATGGGCAGTATTCAACCTAACTCAGCTTTGCTGGACTTTGAGTGTGATGCCTGGTGTAGCTTCATCAACACATTTGAGGGGGCGGACATCAGGGGTTGTTTCTTCCACTTTTGCCAGGCAGTCTGATGGAAGGTGCAGCAGACCCCCTGAGATCCATGCCAGGTATGCACGGGAGTAGGAGTTTGCATTGCAGGTTAGGATGCTCCTCGCCCTAGCATTCATGCCTGTGGATGCTGTGGCGACATACCTTGTCCTGCCATTCTACAGCGTACAAGAGGAGATCCTTTGTCCAGTCCTCTTGTAAATGGAGGTGACCTGGATTGACTGGGCAGTGGATGGGATGGCCTGCAGGTGCCTTATGTTCCCTGTGCATACATGGAACATGTACAAGCCCACGGTTGCTGGGCTGGCACAGACAACAACTCTTTGGAGAGCTGGCACCGTGGGTTCAGCACATGGCTTGGTGCCAGTCACCCCAACATTTGGCACTTCCTTGCCTGCCTGCAGTAGGACCAGCACCTATGTGAGGTCCAAATGGAGCAGTTGCTGTCTGGGGCTGCCCCCACTGGCCAGAAGCAGACATACCATGACCTCACAAGGTGCATTGAGGCCATTGTGGCCAAATATGGTAAGCACTCCACACCCGACTACCTGCGAGGCCTTGCCTATAATTTCCAGCTGCAGATGAACTCGAGTGTGTTGCTGGCCGGGTGGGCACCTCTGCACTGCTGTCACCCTTGTGGACCATCCCACCATGTGAACACTGCTGCTGTGCTGGCAGGTGCAGGACTGAGTGTTGTCCCCACCACACCTCCATGCTGCCAGTTCCCAGTCAGCCATCAGACACCCTGTTGGACCTTGTGTCCCTCCCTCACATCTGTCAACTGTGTGTGGCCCTGCACCATGCATCCATGATGGGCTTGTCCGCAGTGCTGTCATTCCGTTATTCCATCCCTCCTCCACCTCTTAGCCCACACACCCTATGCCTTGTGCATTTAATTTCCCCCCACATCAGTGTGCTGTTCCCTGTCCCCTCATATGGTGTTGCTCCTCATCTCATCATCCTTTGTCTCTCTGCATTAGTGGTGGTGTCAGCATTTTTTTTTTAAATGTCCATCATTCACCGTTCTGACAGTCACCGCATTCGGGATGCACCGCTCATGTTTTCCCCATTGTCCATGCACTGTTCCATGGGTCACCCTTCCGTGTTCACCCACATCACATAGAACCATGGATTGGCAGTATAAAAGTCAGGACTTAGACAACAATTGTGTTTCACTGCTATGTTAAATTTTCTCATGTGGTTTTTCTTGACTTATAAGGTCTGTTTCAAACTGGTGTATCAAAAGTATCTTGCCACAGGAGAAAAGCAGCTTTGCACTATGGCCACCACTTGACATTCTTGGGCACTTCATAAGCTCCACAACAATTAGGTTTCTGTTCTCTGTGGATTATTTTTGTTATGTGGGGAGGGATACCGCTTAACATTTCTGGCAAGTGCAGGACACATGTTAAGTACAAAAAACAGATTTATGTTTAACTTCGCCGTGAAATTGCTTGTGTTTCTCTGACTCTTATATATGTCTTCAGAATGCTGCACACAACATCAACTGCTGCAACATCACATAGCTTTGGGAAACAATTAATTTAATATGGACAATACTTGACATTTGTGGATAGGAGAAGGAAACATGTTAAGCAGTAACACAAAAACTAATAAGTTAAGGTGTTTATCGAACAGAGTACAGAGTTACAGAATACAACACATGACAGGCAGGGTCAAGACAAGGGGAATACTGCGAGAAGGGAAAACTAAGTTAGAGAACAAGGAAAGGGATTGGATGATATAGAGAGCATAACATAACACAAAACTACTGGACAAAGAGATATGTTTTTAATACAAAACAAAGAAACGAGGATTTAGAGGAAGATTAGAGGCAGAAAATATTTTTGGGGTGTTTTTTTATTTTTTTATATTTTTTTTGGGGGGGTGGACTAATACTAAGACAGGATAGAAAAAAGAAAACAAAAAAGACAAATTAACTACTTCCACCAGTACCAGAACTGCCACACCACCACCACCATGCAATTCTGCCAGGATGCTTAACCTTTGCTCTTGATCAGACAACATTTTTTGCATCTCCCCACTGGCCTCATTGAATTCCTGGTGGAACTTATCAAACTCATGCCGAAAATGTTGCACTTCAGCTAACCCAGCAGCGGAGTCTGCCTGGGTGACTGGGGCTGCAGCCTGTGCTGGTGCTGGCTCAGTACATGGATAAGGGCAGTGGGGTGCTGCTGGTGCTGTGACCTGCTGCTGCCATTGCCTACTAGTACTGTGAGTCCTCCTCTGGCGGCTCACAGTCACACCTCCCTCCTGCTGACCCCCTTCCCCTTCAGTATTGTCCCCCCCCACTAGCACTGACTGTTGCTGCTGCCACTTCTTGTTGCTTGGCCTCCCATTTGGCCTGGTGATGATTCATCATATGGCTCATTTAGCTGCCAGTGCCAAGGTGGGATCCTTTCTTCAGAGTGCCGTACTGTCTTCCCACACAGCTTGCAGATGGCTACACTGTCATCTGCAGCGTTTGTTGAAAAAAAGGATCAGCTAGCAGACACTCTTTATTGGAGAAGGGGGGGCTCCAGATGATGTCCCAGGTTCCACATCAACACACAACTGGGAAGGGGCACAGGCTCCTGCTGCTGGGGGGAAGGGGGAATGTGCTCCTGCTGCTGCTGCTGGAGGAGGGTCAGGGACAACAGCCTCCTGCTGCTGATTGGGGCCAAGGACCACAGCCTCCTGTTGCTGAGCAATCCCACTCACATCCCCGATCCACAGCAGGTTGTGGGCTGCCTGACTAACAGGCATTGGTTGAAATCCTCACTGGTTAAGGCAAACAGTTGCCGAAACATGTTTCACCCTTTCCATACCTTTTCCCTCCATTAAGGAAAATAAAATGTTTTCTTTATGAAAAAAAATTACACACAGAAAAAGAGAGAGAGGGGCTCATGCACACACACACACACCACTGACAATCTACACATACAGAAAGGAAATTAGAAACACACTCCAGACATCCTAATAAAGAAAAATGAAGAAATGTATTATTTTTATGTTGGCTTGCATGCATGCGCAAGAAACATCTTGCAACAGTGCGGGTCTTGGGGACATGGCTGCACTTGGGCAAATGCAGGGCACAAATCAGTAGGTGCATCCCTCATTCCCCAATCAGCCTGCATGCCACCGCCACACCATGAATGCGAACGCATCAAAGCAAAGGTCAGCTGCAATCATCATACACAGTGGTCCTTTGCTTGCCGTGCTCGCCGCCATTATGATCATGGTCGGCAAGCGGGTGGCCGACTCATGGTTTCTGACATCGGGGGTCCCCAATCCCCCTGTCAGCAACCCCCCTTGTGTTTGTGTGCCGACGGGGAGCCCACTCCCGTCAGCATCCTCCCCACTACTCAAATGTGGAATGCGAGGGGTTCTCAAACCACCTCGGCTGCGCTCCCCGCTCTTGCCACCAATGGGGAGCCCACTCTGCCGGCATCACCCCCAACTGTTGAATGCTGAGGGGTGCCAAAACCCCTCAGCTCGCGCTCCCCTTTCTTTGTTGCTGGTGGGGTGCCCAATCCCCGCTGGCATTACCCCCATGTTGTGTGCCGAAGAGTGCCCAATCCCCATCAGCTACTGACACCCCCCAAACCCATAGAGGTGGCATGCTGGGAGCCCACCCCAGCATGCCAAATGCCCTGTAATACTAAAACTGTCCCACGACGGTTTCGCTTTTTTTTTTCTACACCTGAAAATGAAAACCGCCCCTCGAGTCTAGCATGCCCTCCTCCCCACCCGCACTCCACCAACTGCGCATCCTGCCTCCCCCACCCTCCTCACCCCTATACTTACCTCCAGACTCCAGCACATGATCTTCCGTCACCAGGAACACGCCTGCACTCTTCAAAGGCGACCTAACTGAGGAAATGCCGTATGCTGTATAATGCAATGAATAGGGTTTTTGCAACTTTGTTAGATATTCTCAGGCATTTCTTGAGATTGACCAAATTTTCCAACATGGAGTTTTTAGGCCCCTCCTCATGAACTTCCTGTCATTGTCATGGCGCTAATCGCTTCGGAAGGTGATTTCGCAGTCACTGCATGAAATCACTTTTCGGGACCCATTAACGAAATGACAGTGCCAGTGTTCATGAGGTGGCCTCTTAAAAAGCCTATGTTCCAAATTTGGTGGAAGAAATCCAAGAAATGCCAGTTTTATGAGCGTGCATTGTGCAGTTGCTATGCAGGCACGTAACTTCGCACATTCGCAATATTTTAATGCTGTATTTTCAGCATTGGCATTTTTCTGCAAGTCCTTGTGAACAGTATAGCTGTCATTTCCCACATCCTGTCAGAAATGTGTTTCTGCACTTCCGGTGCACAATTGCTGTGGGAAATCAGTGTTTGGGCCAGATTATGAAAATGACAGTGACACAGTTCATGAGCAGAGCTCCTAGAATGCCTATGTTGAAAATTTGGAGCTGATACTCCATAAAATGACTGTGTTACGAGCGTGCGTTGGCAGATTGCACGCATGCTCATACCATCATGCATTTGTGATATTTTCACTCTGGATTTTCACCATTGCCATTTTTACACACCTCTTGATGAACAGTACAGCTGTCACTTCACATATCCTGCCCAAAATGTGTTTCCGCACTTCCGGCGCAGAATAGCGTGGTCGCTGTGCGAAATCACTTCTTGGGACACTTTGAGGAAATGACAGTGACACTGTACATGAGCAGAGGTGCTAAAATGCCTATGTTGAAAATTTGGTGCCGAACGCCCACAAACTGCCAGTGCTGCAAGCGTGCCTTGCATATTTGCCACACACCCTTGCAGTAACCCACAACTTCGATATTTGTATGCCACATTTTCAGCACTGCCATTTAATTACACCTCCTTATGACCTGTGCAGCTGTCATTTCACATCCTACCCAGCATGTTTTCCCACACTGCACTACAAACACCCACAGGACACCCTAATGCTGCCTCACTCTCTGTAGGGTTGGGGTGGGTTGGCATCAGTTCAATACTTGACTGCCACTCCTATGCTGCATCTCTCTAACTCCTGCACTGCCAATGGCATCAAGACAACATTCGGCATTGACAAATACTTGTTAAACTAAATACTGTGTGTATAATAACTAACAAATGAGGATAGCATAGAAAGCACAATCTCTGCTGCTGCCTGCTTATGCCAGCTACAAGTAGCAAAAGGAGATGAATCAGTGACTTCCTGCCTGATTTCAGTCACCCATGCAACCTGCAGAGAGTGAATCATGTGACGAAGCCTTTTTTCTATAATTTCACGTTTGAGAATGCACGGCAAGATTAACTGGTGAAATTGATCGGCAAAATTTTGCCTTGAGCGCTTAATTAAGCAAAATGTTTCTTGGGGCAAAATTTATAATTTTGCCAGCATTTCACCAGCGATAAATTATTTTGCAACATCTCTACTTCAGACTCACTGAAGGGTATATGCATTTGAGCCTGTGTGTTTGTGAAGGAGGGGAAACTGGCTGGCTGGTATTCAGTGTAAGCCCCCCTCACCACACCACAGCACACAGACATACACAATCACACACACACACACACACACACACACACACACACACACACGTGCACACACTTACACAAATCCCTCTAGTGAGAGTAATTTGCAGTCAGGTTTTTAAAAACATTAACTCAATCAGCTGTAAAGAAATATTACTAGAATGACGTCTTCACAGCTGATTGAATAACTGCATGTACAATATTATTTTACTACAAAAGGGATAGTTCACCAGTAGTATTGTGCCAGTTTTTGAGAAAGTTCAGAACTGTTGGATGAATATTTACTGCATGTGGTGAGTGATGACAGGTTATTGTCAGCATAAAAACATTTTTGTAAAAATATCAAGAAATTAGGGAATTTTATTTAGGAAATCAACTCAAAGTTTACAAAGCTAACATTTTAGGTTTTGCCCAGCAGTGCTCCACTTAAACCAGGTCCCACAAACTGTCACAGGCGCTATCAAGCTATTTAATTAGCAAATCAATTCATCCTTAATTATCTTTTCCTTGATGTTTTCAGTAAGCTTTGATTTTTATCAAGAGATTAAACTATATACAGTATATGCTGCTTTTATTGCACTTTCTAATCTCTCTTTATAAAAAAAGCCAATGCTTTGCAACTTTTTTTATTAAATATTAATCTTGTCATTGTGTTACAAGAAACTGTTCTTAATCCATGCGTTCCTGCAGGTTAGCTATTTCACGTGAAATGCAGCACAGCTGATCTATTGTAATTAAATTTATATTTCTCCTCTGTGTGGTGATGTCTCACACATGAGAAAATGTAATGTTTCAGGTTGACTGACCCTCAGTCAATTAAGAATATCAAACAAATGAAGCAGTGTTTCTGCCATGTTAACAAATCTCTCCCTGTAGGTGTTCTGTGCATTCAGTGACTGAAACTGAGCACTTTCAAAAAGGGCAACTCAGTCATGGCACTTTTACACAGGTCTGCTGACAGGGAGGGTGACAGGATAGGGGGTCAGCGATTATAGCGACATCTTGTAGCTATGTACACACACGGGTGGGTGGTGGGGGTGGAGAGGGACCATGCCATGTGATGGGCAGAAGTGGAGGGAGGGAGGGTGTATGTGGCATAGTGCAGGGGTGGATTGCCAAGTTGGCTGTGTAGCATGGTGGGCTGGTGGCAGGCTAGGGTTCGGAGGGTGGTGGGTTCGGTTCCAGGTGCAAGCTCACTTTTTGTGACCATCTGGTTTTTTTTCCCCCTTGTTTTGCACCCCCCAACATGCACCTCCCCTGCAGTTAAGAATCCTTTAGTAGGTGGGTGCGGGGGGTGAAGCCCCCCCACTGGGGAGTGAAAGAGAACAGCCCCCAGCATAAAAAGTAAATTACAAGTGTGTGGTGCCCTTTTGTTGTGTGCCATGAGTCTACATTGCCAAAATTCATTTTTGGCTCTGTAGTCTAGGCAAAATGGTGATCGCTGTTACACAGTCAATGTTATCACATGAAACCCTGTAGGCAGAAGAAAGTAAGATCAGGTAAAGATACCGATGGAATTACAGTTTAGGAACTTTAGATGATATTGAGACACTTCTTTAATTCTGAGCACCCTCCCCCCAAGTAGATGGCATATTGGATAATCTGATCTAACCCCTTCACACAGACACTCTTAACCCCCAAACTTACCCAAACAAGTGTTCAGTATGTATAGAGACAAATTCCTGCTGAATCTGAATTACTTACAGTTTCCTTTCCTGAGGATCTCGATTCAGCATTGGTACTCTTCCAACAACAAAGAAAAAATGTACCTCCCCTATTGTGTGTGGTGTGCTAGCCTCATCCATGGGCCCCACTAAATCAGAGCACATACCTGTATGTCATCTTAGTGGTCCTGATGCGTATCTGCACAGGGGCAAAATTGTGGTCAGTGTCAATCACTTTTTCTCTTTGCTGCTTTTCTTGTTAGTTCAGTGGCCATTGTGATATTTTGCAGTTCTGTGAACTCCAGTGTCAAAGTTATGACCAGAGAGATGGGGGTGCAGTCTTGTTGTAAAGAGCAGAAAAAGCAGACATGTGTATCTATTCAAGTAGGGAGGTGTGATCGTGAGGAATGGGACTTTAAGGGAGGAAGCAATACATGATGTCAGATGTCACTATTGACACTCTTGTCACCTGAATCAATTTGCATGCATTATACTTGTTACCATAACACGGAATCTGGTGAAGATTCCAGTTGCAGAATCTAGCTACAAAATAATAGTAGAACATTTTTTTTTTTTAAACTAACCATACAGACTATATCAAGTTTCTCAGGGTAATTCATTTAAAAGGCAAAATTCTTGCATAGTAGCACTTTAAAAATTCTTGCAACCAAAACACAGTTACACGGGTAACAGCTGTAGAGATAGAAAGGGTTGATAACTGCCCCTGCTGTTATCTACTGTATGTTACTGTGGTTTGGCAATAAGACTTTTTATTAAGATATCCATTTTGTCTTCTAAATAAATTAGACCGACTATTTTACATGTCTTCATTTGTGTCTCGAGTGATGCAGTTATGTTTTCTTTTTCAATTTAGACAGATGGCAGTTTAAATTACAACCACAAAAAAAAGCAACTAACTAACGAAAATATCTCTCAACTGCACAATGCTTGTAAAGTGTCAATTCAAGTACAAGAAGAAGAAAGCACATTTGCAATTTTACTATAAACTTGATTTTATGTTGTAAACCAAACGCCAAAAAGATAGTGAGTTAGGTTATATATCAGAATATGCCAAACGTCTCCCAGCCTAATTGCCTTGTTAATTAATTTTAAAGAGGGAGTGGAAGAGAGTGAAGGAAATAATCCCAAGTAACACATGCTGTGATATAGCTGAGATGAGTTTTACAATTGGCATCCGACATTGATAAGGTGGATGTGGTACAGAAGAGGGCTACAAAAATGGTTCAGGCCTGCACCAAAAGCTCTACGAGAAGAGACATAAGTAAATATGTACTCTTTGGAGGAAAGGAGGGAAAGGGGCATATAATAGAAACATTCAAATACATAACAGGCATTAATAAAGTACAGGAAAGTAAAATTTTCCATAGAAAAGGAAGCTCAAGGACAAGGGGTCATTCTATGAAGCTAAGAGGGGCTCAGAGGAAATGTGAGGAAATACTTCTTCATGGAGAGGTGGTGGATGCCTAGAATGGCCTTCCAGTGAAGGTGGTGGGTGCCAAAACAGTGACAGGATTCAAGCATGCATGGGACAGATACAAGTGGACCATGGTAGTAAAGTAAGGGGAGGAGATGACTGGAGATCTAGTAGGGTCTGCAGAGGCACAGTAGGCAGGGAAAATGGGGCAGACTAGGTTGGCCAAGAGGTCCTCACCTGCTGACAATTTCTATGTTTGTTTCTATCTTTCTGTCATCATGTCTAATCTTTATTTTTCAATTATTTATTTTACCAGAAAATTTCCTCAGAGGAGTTTGGGGTGCACTAAAGGCACAATTTGTAGTATGTATTTTGTAGGATTATATGTGTTTTTATGGGGCGCATGCTCTGTCCTCTGACTCTTGGAAATAAATATCCTATTACCATTTGTAGGAAGGCATGTCATAAAAGTATGAGCTGCTGGTTTCTGATAGGGGGATCAGAGTGGGGTCTCTCTCCTTTAGCTGGGAAGATTAGTTTATCTGTGGTTGCATACTTTCTCTGGTGGGGATGGTACAATAAAGATGGATGAGTGTTTTGATACAGAAAGTGTCAGACATACAGTCTTATCTGTGAGACATGGTATCCTGACCAAAAAGTCTGGAGATTAAGCTGACAGACCAGAACAATCTTTTTTCAAACTTTTTGTGGTGACAAACTCCATTAGGCATATTGTGGAAGTGCTTCCAGCACAGTATTGTGTTTTTCATAAAAATCTGTGTTATGAGAAAGGTCACTGTAACAGCAAACATAATTTGTTATGCAACACCCCCTACAAATGAGGGTTCCCAAAAAGTCTTCCTTGAGTTTGCCTAAATGCTCACTGCCAGGCTGGTGTTCTGTGTTTTAGCAGTTTAAATGTATTGCTAGAGAATGCCTGTATAGCCTCTGTGTACTCTCTCTTTAAGAGCTGCCTGGATTGCAATTATAATTAATCTGGGAGAGGGATGAGTGTTTCTATGCTTGAGCCCCACCCAAGCTGCCAGATAATTGCTCTGTTCTGCCATCGCTATTTGCACAGAGGGAGCTCTGTTACAAGATAGAAACATAGAAACATAGACTTTGACGGCAGATAAGGACTGCTTGGCCCACCTAGTCTGCCCATTTCCCTACCTAGTGGATAAGCTGCCGATCCTATTTAACCAACAGCCTATTTCTTCCTACCCCCCAGAAAAATTGCCTTATGTCTGTCCCATGCATTCTTGAATTCTCCCACAGTTTTAGACCCCACAACCTCCTCAGGAAGGCTGTTCCATGTGTCCACTATCCTCTCTGTGAAAAAATACTTCCTCACATTGCCCCTGAGCTGTCCCCCCTCTATCTTCAAATTGTGTCCCTTATTCTTTCACATCTCTTTTTCTGAAAGATGCTACTCTCTTGGACTTTGTTGATTCCACTGAGGTACTTAAACATTTCTATCATGTTCCCCCTCTCCCTCCTTTCCTCAAGGGTATACATATTAAGCTCCTATAGCCTCTCCTCATATGGCTTCTCTTGCAGACCCGGAAACATTTTAGTTGCCCTCCTCTGAACTGCCTCCATCCTGTCTATGTCCTTGCAGAGATGGGGTCTCCAGAACTGGACACAGTACTCCAGATGGGATCTCACCAACTGTCTGTACAGGGGGATAACAACTTATTGTTTTCTGCTGGTGATGCCTCTCCCTATACATCCCAGTATTCCCCAGCCCTCCCAACCGCCTTCTCACATTGCTTGTCAACCTTAAGGTCATCTGATATGATTACCCCCAGGTCCCTTTCCATTTTTGTTGTTGTTATTATCCCCCCTCATTGTGTAATCTTCCCCTGGGTTTTTGTTTCCCAGGTGCATTACTTTGCACTTCTTTGCATTGAATCCAAGCTGCCATACTTCTGACCATTCCTCCAACCTTGCCAAGGCCCTTCTCATCCTTTCCATGCCTCTTTATGTATCAACCCTGATGCAGATCTTTGTGTCATCTGCAAAGAGGCATACTTTTCCTTCCAGTCCCTCTGCAATGTCACTTATAAAGACATTAAAAAGGACTGGACCCAGTACTGAACCCTGCGGTACCCCACTAGTAACCCCTCTTTCTTCAGAGTGGACTCCATTTACAATTACCTTCTGTGTCCTGTTGTTCAGCCAATGTTTTACCCAGGCTACCACCCTGGGACCCACTCCAAGGCTGGTTAATTTGACTACTAATCTTTTGCGTGGGACTGTGTCAAATGCCTTGCTAAAGTCTAGGTAGGCCATGTCCACAGCCCCTCCCTGCTCTACTACTTTGGTCACCCAGTCAAAGAAGTCAATTAGATTAGTCTGACATGACCTTCCCTCTATGAACCCATGCTGCCTTGGGTCCTGTGCCCCACTGGCCTCTAGGTGCTCAACAATTCTTTCCTTCAGAAGTGATTCCATCACTTTCCCTACCACAGAGGTCAAACTGACAGGTCTGTAGTTTCCTGTCTCTGTCTTGCTCCCACTTTTGTGAAGGGGAATCACAACAGCCTTCTTCCAGTCCTCAGGTACCACACCATCCTCCCATGATTTGTTATAAAGGGTAGTCAATGGTGTCACTAGTTCTCTGCTTAATTCTTTTAGAATTCTGGGGTGAATTCCATATGGCCCCATTGCTTTGTCCACCTTCAGTTTTAGGAGTTCTTTCAGAACCCTTTCTCCTGTGAAAGGACTTGGATCGACCTCCCTCTCCAGAGTGCTTCTGTTAATTGGATTAGGCACCTCCCCCACTTCCTCTTTTGTGAATACTGAACAGAAGTATTCATTCAGTATCCCTGCTTTTTCACTGTCACTCTCTGCCCACACCCACCATCCATTCTATTCAGCCTCACTATCCCTCCGTTTGTCTTTCTACGCTCCCTGATATACCTATAAAAGGTTTTATCCCCCTTCTTAACTGAGTTGGCTATCTTTTCCTCAGTTTGTGCCTTTGCTATTCTGACTACACTCCCTGCTTCCTTCTGCCTTAGCTGGTACAGTTCTCTGTCCTGCTCCTTCTGTGTTTCCTTATACTTCCTAAATGCTATCTTTTTCTCCCTAACCCTCACCACCACTTCTTTTGAGAACCATAGTGACTTTTTTCTTTCATTTTAATTTGTTTATTTCCTTCACACAAAGGCTTGTTGCCTCTATGATGGCAGTTTTGATATTTCCCCACTGTTGCTCCACCCCTCCTTCTAGCCTGTTTGCTAATGCTTTACTAAGGCACTCTCCCATCTTGCCAAAGTCAGCCCTCCTGAAGTCCAGAACCCTCACTTTTGTATGCCTTGACTCTGTAGCTCAGTTCATCATGAACCACACTGTTTGGTGGTCACTTGTTCCCAAATGGCTACCCACTTCTAGAGCTGAGATCCTCTCACTTTCCCCATTTGAGAGTACAAGGTCTAAGATTGCTCCCTCATGAGTAGGTTCCAAAACTAGCTGTGTGAGGCATGCCACCTAAAGGGCATCAAGAATGGCCCTGCTTTTGGATGTGGCTGCAGCAAAGGTGCTCCAGTTAACATCTGGCATTTTAAGGTCCCCCATCAACAGTATCTCCCCTTCTCTGCCATCCTAAGTATGCTTTCTATCATATCCTTGTCCATTCCATGCACCTGACATGGGGATCTGTATACAACCCCTGTGCAGATTGTGGTGCCATTTCCAGTCTCTAAGGTCACCCACAGTTCCTCCTCCTCTCCTTCCTGTTTACCCTTTTGTTCAGTTGCTTTTATCCCTTCCCTTACATAGAGAGCTACCCCCCACCCTTCTGCCCTCCCTGTCTCTGCTGTAGGTTGTGTACCTTGGTATGTTAACATCCCAGTCATGGTTCTCTGTGTACCATGTTTCTGTGACTGCTACAATATCCAGGCATCCCTCTTCCATCAAGGCCACCAGTTCAGGGAGCTTGTTGCCCAGACTACAGGCAAGATGTGCTTACTTGCTCAACATCTATTAGAGTGATAATAATATTGCAGTTTGTTTTAACCTGTTTTCTTTGCAGCAAGGACTGTTCTGTTTATCTCCACCAACTTGGCCTGAGACTGTCAGCATGGGCCAATCAGTACTGTTGGGACTCTAAAATGGAGCCTGCCTACAGGGGCTTGGTGAGGTCAAAACATGTAGAAATTATAGTTTTTGCATTTAGGTTCCTAAATGAACCTGAAGGGGGAGCCCTTGTTGTGACTGACAGACAGATCAGCCAACTGAACCTTTTGGATCTTGGGGAAATTCCCAAGCTGCTTCCAGCAAGTTTCAGTTCTGAGTTGGGAAGTGAAGATATAATAGCTTGAATGATTCAAGCAGCCCCGACGTAGATTCATGTGGGAGAAGTGTGGAAAGGCCTGAGTTTTGGCCCATGTGCCTGTCTGCTGTCCCTGATTGGGACCTTGTGCCTTTTTCAGACTGAATCCAAACTTGGAGAGCGAAGTAAGCCACTGAATTGTGACCAGGCTCCTACCTGAAGAAGACCGAAGATTTTCTGAATGCGATCAGCCTGTCTGGACTTCCAGCCACTTCTCAACTCCTGGATTGTGCAGAGATTATGTAATTGTGACTGGAGAGCCTTTTGCCTAGTACAGTGAAATTTCCTTATATGTGAATGTGTTGTGTGCTTATAGTGGGTCGTGATTTGGTTCCCCACTGTGGTTTGAATTGTGTTCTGCTTGCTGGAAGCTGCATTAGAATTTCCTTACATGTAAATATGCTGTTTGCTGCTAGTGGGTCGTGATTTGGTTCCCCACTGTGGTGTGAAATGTATTCTGCTTGCTGGAAGCTGCATCCAGCCCCATGGACTGAATCCAAAATCATCTCCATTAGGCCTGAGCCATGCCACACTGGCCCAGCCCAACTACCCACTGCACAGAGAAAGCCATCGATGAGAAACCTCCCTTGGAATCAGCCCCCTGCTCAACACTTGAACAGGAAAGGCACCTCAGTGATTCGTGTGGGTCCCACTTCTCTGGGCTCTCCAGCTCAACAACCTGCAGTCTCAATTTCATCCTGCCTTTGTCCAGTATTGGGCATCATGAATAAACATCAGGGTAGCTCCCTGCAACAGCAGCTAAGTCTGAAGTACTGTCATCTGATTGTCTGGTTGCTTTTTCTTTCACGAACTGAGCCCTCCAGCTCTGGATTACAAATAGTGTGTGTCGTGCATGTTTCTTTCTTCCATCACAGGGCCCCAACCAGTTGCAATGTTTCTGGCTAGCCCATCGTCTCCCTACCTGGGTACCAAGAGATGTGACTGTGTGCGGACTTAAAGTGCATGCATAACTGTTTAGAAACATAGAAACATAGAAGTTGATAGCAGACAAGGACCGCAAGCCTCATCCAGTCTGACCATTTATTTTTCTACCTTATAAATGTGCCATCGGCCTTTGCTCTGTCAATGGCCTATCTATTCATACTCATCTGTATTGTTCACTTTTGATGCCTACCCCATGCCTGTTTAAAGCCCTGCACTGTATTCATATCCACTACTTCCTGAGGTAGGCCATTCCATGCATCCACCACCCTTTCTGTGAAAAAGAACTTCCTCACATTACCCCTTAAACAGCCTACCTCTAGTCTCACGCTGTGTCCTCTTGTCCCGCTATTTTTCTTATATTGAAACATGTTAGACTCTTTCACCTTGTCAATGCCATTAAGGTGTTTGAATGTTTTGATCATATCACCTCTCTCCTTCCTTTGTTCTAGGGTATAAATATTGAGCTCTGTTAATCCATCCTCATATGTTTTCTGATGCAGTCCCTGCACCATTTTGGTTGCCCTTCTCTGGACTGCCTCCATTTTGTTAATGTCCTTGTGAAGGTGTGGCCTCCAGTACTGCACACAGTACTCCAGATGGGGCCTAACCAATGTCTTGTAAAGAGGGATTATTGCCTCTTCTGACTTGATACCCATACTAATACACCCTAACATCCCCCTAGTCTTACCTACTGCTTTAGTGGTCTGCTTGGATGATTTCAGGTCATCTGTGATGATAATGCCCAAGTCTCTTTCTTCCCTTGTGACTGCCAGCAACTCCCCTCCCAGCCTGTAGGTGGCGTCAGGGTTTCTCTTCCCTATGTGCATGATCTTGCACTTCTTTGCATTAAACCCCAGTTGCCACACTTCTGACCATTTGGCTAGTTTATCCAGATCTCTTCTCATTCTGCCCACCCCATCTGGATCATCTACTCTTTTGCAGATCTTGGTATCATCTGCAGACAAACCTTACCCTCCAGTCCATCTTCAATGTCACTGATGAAGATATTAAAGAGGGCTGGCCCCAGGACTGATCCCTGAGGTACCCGACTTGTGACTTGCATCTCTTCTGACTGCATACCATTTACCACCACTCTCAGTTTTCTGCCAGTCAACCAGTTTGCCACCCAGTTGACCAACTTCTGACCCACCTCAAGCCTACCCAGCTTATTAATCAATCTTCTATGTGGAACAGTATTGAAAGCTTTGCGGAAGAAAAGGTAGACAACATCAACTGCCCCCCCTTGGTCCATTTCTCTGGTTACCCAGTCAAAGAAATCTATGACATTAGTTTGACAGGATCTTTCTTTTGTAAACCCATGCTGTCTTGGATCCTGTCCTCCTTTGGAATCAAGGTGTTGCACGATCCTTTCCTTAAGGAGTGCCTCCATAATCTTTCCCACTACTAAGGTAAGACTGACTGGACTGTAGTTCCCTGCCTCCTTCTTGCTACTACTCTTGTGCAGCAGGGTCACATGAGCCCTTCTTCAGTCTTCTGGGACCTCTCTTGTGCTCAGAGACTCACTAAACAGTTCTGATAATGGCTCTGCTAGTTCCACCCTTAGCTCCTTTAGTACTCTGGGATGTATGCCATCAGGTCCCATTGCCTTGTCCACCCTGAGCTTGGTGAGCTCTTGAAGGACCCTTTCTTTTGTGAAGGGACTAGTGCTCACCTCCCTTCCTCCCTCCTGCGTCCATGGTGCTGAGCTGTGGGCCCTGCCCTACCTTCTTTTCAGTAAATATTGAGCAGAAGTATCCATTTAGGAGATATGCTTTTATATGGTCCTACTCCTCACATGCCTCCTTATCTCCTGTGATCTTATCAATACCCCTTCTGGACTTTCTCCTTTCACTTTGATTAATATATCCTTTAAGCCAATCAACCTGATTATGTCCCTTCCTTGTTCAAGTCCCCTGAATAAATCAGATCTGACTTTTTCTGCATTTAACCTGACTGTGGTTCCAGTTTGTGCCAAGAGTACTGTACTGCTGCTATTTACTATGCATAACCTTGTTTACAGGGGGTCCCCAGGGTCGAGCCAGAGGAACCAGCCTGGTGGTAAGTGCAAACAGTGTGGGTACTGTTATGGTGTACAAGGGATACTGTGAAAGTGATTATCATATATTGCTCAGACCACTAGAAGGGAAAGAGGGGGGTAACAGTGTCCTGGAGGGCTGTGCCCAGATTAGTTTGACCACTACCTACCCTGACCTCCGGGTGGAGGCACCCGTTGCAGAACCTAGGCTGCTTAACTGGCAGGGGTAGTAGCCCATGGGATAGCGCCACCTAGGGGTTACAGTTACATGCTACAGTGGTTTGATTAATTTCAACAAGAATATTGTTTAAAATAGTGCTTGTTTTTTTTTTACAATTTCTTTAGCCAGTACAGCATACTGTACTAAATATCAACATGATCTGCAGCAACAAAGGAGCACACTGCTAATTTATAGTTTGATAGTAGGATGCCAAATATATAAATATTTTTAACAACTATATAAAAAACAGGCATCCAGTGAACCCTTCCCACCTTGGTCCAGCCAGAACCAAGTGCTTTCTGTCATCCCCCAACTAGCATCATTGGCAGCTGCCAGTCTCAAGAAAGGAGCTACAGATTTTTTAAAAATTAAATTAAATAAATAAATAGATCATCCAGTGACACCCCCGTCCCATGGTCAGGCTGAACCAGTGTGCTTTAATTCATCTACCAACCAGCATACTTTGCAATAGCCAGTCATATTTTTGATTCATAATAACTGCATGTGTGTAATCAGAGAAAAATAATGTCATTTTTGTTAAGATAGTGTGCTCAATAATATACGGTCACACTAGTGTGTGAGTGCTTGATGATTACACTAGCTGCTTCATTCACATCTTTTTATTCTGTTTACAATTATTTTGGTAGCAGATACGCGAACATCTTTATTACTGCTAATAAACTTTAATAAAATGAAAAATTCCATATTATTCTAATAGCTGCTTGAATTGATGTGCTGTCTCTAACATAGCAATATTTTTATGGGGGTCAGATCCCACAGTACTTGTGATATTTGAGCCGAGAGTGGAAGCATGGGTATTCTGATTGAAAGTGAGTAAATCTGCTAAGCTAATCACTTTCACTCATGGTCTCCTGGACCTAGTTTTATGTCCCATACCAACCCATCAAATCTCATACACACACACAAATGCACACACACACACACACACACAGCCAATTTCTCACTGCTGGGGTACTGCAGGGTTTATAATTCATCTGAGTAATCTGCTTGTGCTGATATGCTCTCTTGAAGATTATAATAGTTTTGGGGGGGAAACGCCACAATGCTTATGATAATTGTCAGTTGAGCTGGGATGCAGAGAGTCTTAGAGAAAGTTAATAAATCAGCTGAGCTGATACTTTCACTCATACTGTTTCTGACCCAAGCATATGCAAAGCAGAAGGCAATTTTTAATCCATTAGGTGTTCTTAACTGCTGTCTATGTAGCCCTCTGCACCATACAGTGCATGCTTTCTCAAAGATAGCAATCTTTTTTGAAGAACTACTTTGTCAATGAAGCCACTGATCTTTAAGAAAAAGGGACTAGCATGGCTCCATTTATGGGGTTGGGGGTCAGAAATCACATGGTTCCATTTTGGGGGAGTAGATGCAAAAGAACTCGGACGTACCACTGCTGCCAAGTGTAGCTCTGTTTCTGGTGTGCATATGTGAAGAGCATTACAGAAAAGGCTCACAGCATAACATCAGAATGTCAACTGCTTGACGGATGGCTTAATGGAAATGATAGGATTGAAGCACTTTCATAGGAGCACTTCAGGCCTTGCAACTACATGAGGTTTTCACCCAGCAAACAGTGAACAGTGTCATGATCAGCTTGCCTGGTAATTGATCTGTCACTGCCAAATCCAGTGCAGCTTGATCTGCATTGGACACAACAGTGACACACCTCTAAAATGTGGCTCATTTTAACAAAATGCTTGCTGTGTACACATGTGTACAACCAAACATAAAATCAAAGGAATGACTGCAAAATAAAACAAAAACAAATCAAAAGGACAAAGGCCAAATATTTTTAAGAACAAAACTGAAACCTCAGTTAATCCCTCCAGTGCTGGAAAATGATAAAACATTTTGAGGCAGCGAATGGAGGTAGTAACGAAGTCAAATTCACAAATGGGGACAACACAGCCCACTATCCAAAACCTGTAGTAAATTACCCAAACCAGCACTTCTGCACACTTCTGGATGTGAAACTCACCTATACAACTATCAGCTGACTATGACAAGCTACAAAGGGGCCAGGATGCAGAATCCACTGACATAAGCAGACCTAGCTTCTGTTTTAAAGTAAAAAAAGACTGCGGAGTACAAAAAGAACAAAGCAATCTAAATGCAAACAAGTCCCCAGAGCTGGACAATTATGTTCTTAAAAAAAGCAGCAGCTTATACATATCCAATCCTGAGAAAACTCTTCAACAAAAGCCCAATAGATGGATCCTTCCCTGAGACCTGAAAACATGTGAAAGTGTCCAAGTCTGCTGGGATGGGGGTGGTCCAATGACCCCTCCCACTGCAGACCTAAGCCCTACTATCCATGATGTACAGTAAAATTATTTTGAAAAAAAATTGTCTATGCAACTAACCTTGTACCTAGAAAAATACAACCTACTGAAGGTTCACCAATCAGGACTCTGGGAAGGCAGGTCCATGTCCGCCACACTCGCAGACTTTGTCAGGGAAGTTGTGGGGGCCTTAAAAACTGGGATTTAATTGCAGTGGACCTCTCAAATGCATTTAACATGGTGGACCACAATACTCTCCTAGAAAAAGGAAAACAGGAGCTACATCGGAAGTGAACTCCTGTCTCACATCTTTCTTAACCAGTGACAGACAATCAGTAACCATAGACAATGCTCTATCAGAAGTTGGGTACCTGTTCAGGGAGGTCCCACATTCAATGAATGAATAAATGCATGCGCATGTGTTAATTCAATCATTCATTCACATTTCAGTGGGCCTATGGCCGAGGAGGTGAGTGAAGGGCTGTGCTGGTGGCCTGCTTCATTTCAGGATGGGGAGCACGGTGGGAAACTACCTGTTGGGGTGGGGAGGGATGCAGTGGGGAAACTAGACCACCAGGAAATAAATAAATAACTAACTTACATAAAATACTGAAGATCGGCATTCAAGGACTGGGAGGGAGGGGAATTAACTACCATTAGACCACAAGGGAAAAACAAATATTTTAATATATGGGGGATGATGCCGGGGGGAGCAATAGACTAATAATACTGGACAGGACACTGGTGGGTGGTCAGGCAGGGGTAGGGGCCACTAGTAACCAAGATTTGGTTGATAAATACATCATGTGGGGTTTATGTGATAATGGCGAATGCCTAAAGGCGATTACCGTCATCACTCAATCAGAGTGCCAAAAACATTTTCAACACTCTGACAACCCTGGCACCTCAAGACAATGGTGGCAGGACACTATTTTACTGCTTTCTGTGTGGGTGCATGTTGGGTGGGGTGAAAGCAGGGGAAAAAAAAGGTTCAGGCCAGGCGCAATAAAATTGCACCAGTGCCCAGACCTGAACCCGGTACCTCTCCCACCACATCCACTTGCCAACCCCTGATGCCATGATGCAGCTAGGCCAGCCACCACAGTGTCACCCCCTACAGCCTCTCCACTCACTTCCAGCCCATGCTCACCGTGCTCACTCCCACTCCCCCCGTGCATGTACACATAGCGACAACCTGTCACCCAATTTGCCCACAGCCACATCCGGTCACCCAACCGTCCTCATCACCATGAAGGATTGTGCCAGAAAGGAGTCACCGTAATGGTTGGCACTGTTCCTCATGCAACAACCTCACGGGCTACCCATCAGGTGCCAGGTGATTGGGTGGGGGCTGGGGGCACTGCTGGGGGGGTTACATTGGGTCGGGGAAGGGTCCATTAGCCACAGGAATGGGGGAGTGATTCATAGGCTGGGAACAATGGGGTGAAATTTGGCCCCAAATGTTCAGAGGTTTTCCGATCCGCCACTGACAGAAGCTTGGAAACTTCTGCAAAAGTTGCCACATTTCTCGAAAGTGCCACTCAGGTGGAAATGGCACCTTTCACCAACCACTACCTTCCATCGATCAAAATCTGCTGTCTTGGTCAATATATTGCATTTGTATGCCTATCCTATTATATTGATGTTAATGCAATGAGTTTACCCTCTTATTTGCAAGTGTCAAAGCCATTGTAATGTACTTAAGAACAGGCAAACTTTAAAAATTTGCCTGAGGTGGTCCCAGCAGTTCCTATCCTGTCTAAAAATAAAAACTTCTATCTAAGTTCACTATTACTGTATATGCTGACATGATTGTAACTATATACAGTGTAAGACTTATCCTGATTGCTTTAAGAGCCTAGTAGACCTTGCTTATAGGCTACTGGATCAAATGTACCAGGAGTAACCCAGACGATATAATAAAGTTGTGCCTAGAAGAACAAACTCTATCCAGAGCCAATAGGGCTGTGGGTGAGGAATTTGGTGTAACAATATTGAAAATTACTTAAGTTATGAGCCTTTGTTTGCAAAATGTAACATAGGCTCCTAAATTTGTTGTTTTTGTAATATTAGTACACCAAATTTTCAACACTGCCTTGTTATGACCCTGCCTCATGAAGAAGAGCTGAGTGAATGTTCAAATCCTGAATGAAAGGTGATTTCAAGCTGGTACTGTTAAATTAACACTAGGGATGCAAATACACATTTTGGGCAGAAGCTGAAAATGACATGTTTCACATTCATGAGGTGCTGTAAAGAAATGGCTATGTTGAAAATTTGGGTTAAAAATACTGAATATTGCCAAATGTACAAGCCTACATTTGTAAAATTCAACATAGCCTAATTTTTGTTTCGAAATATTTGTTCACCAAATTGAGAATATAGTCTTATTATGGTCCTACCTCATGAATAATGTCAGAGAAAATGTTCAACTGCTGTCCAAAAAGGTGATTTCATGCAAAATCACCTTTTGGGATGTGAAAAACATTTTGACCAGGATTTGAAAAATGACAGCAGTCACACTCATGAGCTGCTGTAAAGATATGGATATGTTGTGAATTTGGAGGGAAAATATTGAAAAGTACCAAAGTTATGAGCCTGCATTCACAAAATTCAGTGTAGGCTCATACTGTAACTTTGTTGTTTTTTAATATTTGTACACCATATATTCAACATAGCCTTCTTATTACCCAGCCTCATGAAAAAGGACAGATACAATTTCCAACTCCTGCCCAAATGATTATTTCACCCAGGGACCACAAAATCATCTTTCAGGATGTAAAAAAATTATTTGACCAGGGTTTGAAAAATGACAGCTGTCACAGTCATGAGGTGCTGTAAAGATATAGCTATGTTGTGAATTGTGCGGGGGGGATATTAAAAATTACCAAAGTTATGAGCCTGCATTTGCAAAATTCAATGTAGGCTCATAACTTTGATGTTTTTTTTAGTATTTTCACAACAGATTTTCAACATAGCCTTCTTATGACCTCACCTCATGAACAAGAGCAGAAAACATTTTCACCTCCTGCCAGAAAGGTGATTTCATGGATGGATTGCAAAATCACCTTTTGGGACAGATCTGCTAAATGATAGTTCAATTATTCATGAGTTAGGGTCCCAAAGAAGGCATGTTGAAAATTTGGGCCAAAAACATGCAAAAATGCCCAAGTTATGCCACAAAGTTCAAAACCCTATTGAAATACATAGAACCACATACCTGCTTCTTCAGTTTGTGGTCCAGCTTTGAAGAGTGAAGACATGTCTGCAGTCCAGAGAGGATTATACTGTTGGACTCCCATTTGGTAAGTAAGGGCTTTGGGGGGGTGCCGGACGCTGAATTGGAGGATCTGGTGAGGGATCTAATCACCGCAAAACACATTGATGGACCTTTTTTTTCAGGTTTTAATTTTTAAAACAGAAACTCGAGGATTGTGGATTATGACACTGAGGGATTGGGCACCCCCAGTGTCACGCTTCTGTTTCTGGGGGTGGGTGGGTTGGTGGGCACTCAGAGGGAGGGTTGAGTGGGGGAATATGGGGAAAAAAGAAGGTGTCTTGATTGGGATGCTGGGGGATTGGGCACCCCCAATGTCACTCTTATGTTTCAGGGCATTGGGACAGTGGGGGATTGGGTACTCCCAGTGTCACTGTTATGTTTCTGGGGGGTTGTTGGGTGCTGGGTGTTGAGATGGATGGGCAGGTGGGGGCTATATACAATAAAGAAAAAAATTGGTAAGCATGACACTGGAGGAATGGGCACCCCAGTATCATTGGTATGCTTCTGTCTGTGGAACACTGCAGAGTGTTCTGTGTTCCACCATGACCATTGTTTTTTTCTTTAAAATTAGGAATATGCCCCCCACCTGACTCTTCCACTCAGCACCCACCACCCACCCCAAAACATAACTGTGACACTAGGGGTGCCCAATCCCCCAGTGTTCCAATCACGATTGCACACTTTTTTCCCCAAGTAAAATATAACGTAGTGTGAAGAGTGCTCCACAGACACAGAGGCAACTGTGGTGGCACTTCAACATTTTGCTTGGTCGCAATGAATGCAAGGAATGCAGAATCCTTTTTCGAAAGCAATAGGTCTGCAGGGCTTCGTCCACTGCAGCCCTAAAAAGTGGGCATGGTTAGGCCTGCAAAAGTCTCCCTGGCTATCCCACCTTTATAAATTACTGGAAAAATATCAATTACAATATCTCTATAAGTACTATAAAAATGACATTGTTACTAGTTGGAAATACAAGAAATACATTAAGAAAAAAATTCAGAACATTAATCACACACTAGATTTAGATTTCATAGCTTGTTCCAGATTTTAACTCTGGTATGCAATCACTGAGAAGTGGTTTGATTTCAGTCCCTATCTATACCATATCCTGGAGCCTAAACAAAGGGCCTTCTTTCTAATATATAAGATTTAACTTTTCCCAAGCAACATTAAAATGGTCAGACTTGCATCTGCACTGAAGGCCTCAGAAACCCCTCCTCTTGCCCTTTGGGGAGCAGCAAAAACCTGGAACACATAATATTCCAATGTCCCTGGTATGTTAAATCCCATAACACCTGGTTTCTCTGTATATTCTTCAGTCTTAGAGAAACTCCTAAAGATCCCCGGCTGTTCCTCATGACTATTCATGATGCAGTAATTGTGCATACACTTGATAATTACCTCTGCATTGCATATAAACTCCTTAGGAGTAAACCCTGTATATGCTTTTAACTCTTTGTAGCTCTTTTTATAAGTGTGGATTTCTTTTATGTTTTTTTCTAAATTGTTTGTCTGTTTTAACATTGTAAGGGCATGATGCCAATCAATGAAGTATTTGAACTTGAACTTGATTGCTTTAAAAATCACTTTTTTATTAATATGTTATAACATTTTAGATCAATACTACAGGAAACATATCAATGACAATACCGACTTGATCACCTGGCCAGAGTGTGTACCACTCTATGGAAATACAATCAAAGAGTACCTAAGAACATGGATCAAGATAAACAACAACACAGCAAATAAAGAAATACAACTGCAGCTATTAACTGCATGTCTACAGTAGAAATCCCAAAGCCAGTCAATTGAGCTTATAGTAATCAGTATCAGAATAACATCAAATCAATATTAAAACAGCATCAAAAGGAGGCCCTGCCACTGCTGGGGAAAAAAAGACTTGTGCCGTAACTTCAAACACAAACCTATGGGGACCCCAAGGATAGAGGGAGTAAAAGGAGGCTCCTATTAGTTATTCTTGGCCTTACCCAAGGACTCAAGAGTGATCCTTCAGTGACCTCAGCCAGTGAGAAACAATCCCAGTCCTGTATGGGGAGAAAGCCATAAATCCCCCCCCCTAGGCATAGGGTTTCCAAGATAGGCCATAAAACGCTGCCAAATATGAGCTAATTGATCATATTTACCAATGGCAATGTACGACAACCGTTTGAATCCTGCCACTTTAAGCATGCTCACAATCCATTCATCTTGAGTGGGAACCTCTGTTGAGCACCTACGATGTAACAAGAGGCACTTGGCCTCTGTGACAGCTGTCATAGACCAGGCACGTTGACAAGAATTAGAATATTTAAGCTTTAAAGTATTCCCTTGTACCATGATTGAGGCACCCATTTCTAATCAAAATCCCAAAATTCATTCTGTAATTTGTATCACCCCTCTCCATCATGATACTATTTTCGGGCAATCACACAGTATACTGTATGTAATAACATGCCCCTGTCTCTGTCACAATGCCAGCACCTAGAATGTTGGATTAACTTCATATTTTATAAGGCGGTGGGGATGTGGTACTACAACAATAACATTTTCAGCTGCATCAGCCACCCCACTGTATCCTTACATAAACCAAACACATTAGCCCAAATGGTTTCCCACTCCTCCTTGAGGGAGTGGCCCAACATACATTCACATCTTTGTTGTAATTTGCTTGTATCTGGGGCAGTAATATCCTGCATACCCTATAAATAGTCACAAGTTTAGGGGGGGCAGGTATAACATGGCTAGTGTATCTCTTTCCAAATACCATATCCCACAGGTCCAATAATGGTATTATAAGGATACCCCTAATTTAGAGTGTATCAAGTGTCACAATTTGAAATACTTCCAATGGTGAGTCGAAGTAAGGGAGGATTGGAGTTGAAGTTCCTGAAATGACTTAAAATACCCATGTGTTAAGGAAAAAAGATCTCCTACCCTCTTTATACTCCATTTGGCCATAGTAGAAACAGAGAAACAAAGAAGTTGATAGCAGAAGGAGACCGCTAGGTCCATCAAGTCTGCCCATTTGTTTTAGACCTATTTTGACACTCTAGTTGCCCTCTGTGGTCAGGGCTCCCTTGTGTCTATCCCATGCATTCTTGAATCCCCCCACAGTGTTGACTGCCACAACCCCTTGTGGTGGGCTATTCCAGGTGTCCACAACTCTTTCTGTGAAGAAAACTTCCTGGTGTTGGTAGAACACTTCCCTCCTTGCAGCCTGAGGTCATGTCCCCTGATCTTGGAGCCCTTCTTGAAGTGAAAAATTTCCTATGCCTGTACCTTTTAATACCTTTTATGTACTTGAATGTTTCAATCATGTCCCCTCTCTCTCTCTTCTCTGCTTCAGGGAGTACATATTCAGTTCCCTAAGCCTTTCCTCATAGGACATGTACTGCAGACCCTGAATAATTTTTGTCACCTTTCTCTGTACTGTTTCTACCTGGTCAATGTCCTTCCTGAGGTAAGGCCTCCAGTATTGGACTCCATATTCCAGGTGAGGCCTGACCAGTGATCTTTACAGTGGTAGAACCACCTCTCTCCTTCTGCTCATAATTCCCCTCTCAATGCAGCCCAGCATTCTGTTGGCCTTCAATGTTGCCTTTTCACACTGCTTACTAACCTTCAAGTCATAGAAACATAGCAACATAGAAGCTGATGGCAGATAAGGACAACAAGGCCAATCCAGTCTGTCCATTTTTTCTACCTTATGAATGTGCCATAGGCCTGTGCTCTGTCAATGGCCTATCTATTCACACTCATCTGTGTTGCTCCCTTATGCCTATCCCATGACTGTTTGAAGCCTTGCACTGTATTTATATCCACCACTTCCTGAGGTAGGCCGTTCTATGCATGCACCACCCTTTCTGTGAAAAAGAACTTCCTCACATTACCCCTTAATCGGCCTCCCTCTAATCTCATGCTGTGTCCTCTTGTCCAGCTATTTTTCTTATATTGAAACATGTTAGAATCTTTCACCTTGTTAATGCCCTTAAGATGTTTGACTGTTTTGATCATATCATCTCTCTCCCTCCTTTGCCCTAGGGTATACATACTGAGCTCCATTAGTCTGTCCTGATATGATATGTTTTCTGATGCAGTCCCAGCACCATTTTGGTTGCCGTTCTCTGGACTGCCTCCATTTTGTTAATGTCCTTGTGCAGGTGCGGCCTCCAGTACTGCACACAATACTCCAGATGGGGCCTAACCAGTGTCTTGTAAAGAGGGATTATCACCTCCCTCTTATGACTTGCGATACCCCTACTAATACACCTCAACATCCTTCTAGCCTTACCTACTGCTTTAGTGATCTGTTTGGATGATTTCAGGTCATCTGTGATGATGATGCCCAAGTTTCTTTCTTCCCTTGTGATTGCCAGCAACTCCCCTCCCAACCTATAGGTGGCTTCAGGGTTTCTCTTCCCTAAGTGCATGACCTTGCACTTCTTTGAATTAAACCCCATTTGCCACTCTTCCGACCATTTTGCCAGTTTATTCAGATCTCTTTTCTTTCTGCCCGCTCCAACAGTATCATCTATTCTGTTGCAGATCTTGGTGACATCTGCAAACAGACAAATCTTACCCTCTTGTCCATCTGCAATGTCACTGATGAAGATATTGAAGAGGACTGGCCCCAGGACTGATCCCTGAGGTAGCCCACTTGTGACTTACTTCTCTTCTGACTGTATACCATTTACCACCACTCTCTGTTTTCTGCCTGCCAACCAGTTTGCCATCCAGTTGACCAACTTCTGACCCACTCCGAGCCTACCCAGCTTATTAATCAATCTTCTATGTTGAACAGTTTCGAAAGCTTTGCTGAAATCAAGGTAGGTGACATCAACTGCTCCCCCATGGTCCACCACTCTGGTTACCCAGCCAAAGAAATCTATGAGATTAGTTTGACAGCACCTTCCTTTTGTAAACTCATGCTGTCTTGGATCCTGTGCTCCTATGGATTCCAGGTGTTGCACTATCCTTTCCTTAAGGAGTGCCTCCATAATCTTGCCCACTACTATGTCATCTGAGATTATGATTTCCATTTCTCATTCCTGGTTTCAGGCCTCCAGTCTTTTGCCTCCTAGGTAATACTCCTTTCTTGGAATTTTCTTTCCTATGTGCTTGACCTTGCACTTTTTGGTATTAAATCTCAGCTGCCATACTCCAGACCATTCTTCTAGTTTCTTGAGGTCAGCTTCCATCTCCCTTCCTCCTTCGAAAGTGTGTCCATCCTGTTACATATCTTGGTGTCATCTGCAAACAGCCACACCTTCCCTTCTAATCTGTCAGCCATGTCTGCTATAAAAACATTAAAAAGCAGAGGCTCCAGCACTGAGCCCTGGGGAACCCTGCTGGTTACCGTGCTTTCCATCAATTGCATTCCATTAACCTGTACACTCTGGGTTCTGCCTTGTAACCAGTTTTATACCCATCTGACTACTTCTGGACCAACCCCTGTGTAGTCAAACTTCTTTACCAGCCTTCAGTGTGGAACTGAGTCAAAGGCCTTACTAAGGTCTAGGTAGACCACATCTACTGCCCCACCATTGTTCACTATTTTTGTAGCATAGTGAAAAAACTCACACAGTTTGTTTGGCATGACCTACCTGCTGTGAAACCATGCTGTTTAGGGTCTTGTTGGCTGCTAGTTTTGAAGAATGGTATGATCCTCTGTTTGAGTAGTGTCTTCATTACTTTCCCTACTACAGATGTGAGGCTCAATGGCCTGTAATTACTAGTCTTTTCGCAACTGCCTGATTTGTGAAGTAGAACTACTATTGCTTTTTTCCAGTCTTCTGGTACCACACTGCTCTTCAAGGATTTTGTGAATAGAAGTGCCAGAGGGGCTGCTAATTCTGCCCACAGTTTCTTAAGGATTCTGGGGCGCAGCTCATCTGGTCTTATGGCTGTGTCTGCTTTTAGTTTATGTAGCACCTCCCATACTTCAATTTCTGTAAAGTGACTACTGTCTACCCCTGGTCCTGGGGTGTTGCATTTTTGCAGGGCTGGACCATCCCGTGGGTCCTCTTTGGTAAACACCGAGCTGAAGTATTTGTTAAAGATTTTTGCTTTCTCTGGGTCATGTTTGGTGCATTTCCCTTCTTCAGTAGCAATCTTTACTATCCCCCCTTTTGTCTTCCTATGTTCCTTAATGTATCTAAAAAATGATTGATCTCCTCTCTTTGCCCCTTCAGCTATCTTTTCCTCTGACTGTGCTCTTGCCTTTCTAATTTGTTTGTTAGACTTTTTCATTTTGTCCTTGTATGACTCCCAGTCTTTCTCAGTTTTGGATTCATGGTATATGCTGTACGCCTTCTATTTTTTTCTTTGACTTTGGTAGCCACTTCCTTACAAAAGCATAGAGGATTTATTTTTCTTTTTGCTTTGCTGACCCATCTGACCATGAAATTGGGGAAGCCCCCATAACCAACTGAGGGTTATGCCACAAAGGCCAGAGAGAGATAAAGGCACCTCTCATCCAGGCACTAAACATTTCTTGGTTAACTTCCTCACATAAGATGTATACTCTTGTGTGGGTAGACAAGAGGCGTAGGGGTTGGTGAAAAAAAAAGAATTCCGCTTTTGCTGAACTTCCACAACATTTCAGAAATTTTGCAGAAATTTGGGAACTTTCGCCATTGGTGAAACTGGGATTTTCCATAGATTTTTGCCAGGTTCTGCAGACTTTTTTGTGAACTGCAGAAAAAAATGCATATAAACTGTGGAATTTATTCTATCCACAGTTTAATGAACTGTCAATGAATGAGAATCTGCTCGTACAACCATGCAGTCATTCACCGACAGTTCAGTGGGTCATCGGTAGTTGAAGAGAGAGAATGGCTGAGCCGGTGGCTCGCTCAGGTGCAGGGTGGGAGGTGGAGTGATTGAGGATGAACTGTCAGAGTGGGTGGGTGGGGGTGTCCACTAGACACTAGGAAATTTGGATTACTTTTTTTTATAAGGGATCAAGGATGAGGGGTCCACTAGACACCAGAGAATACTGAGAAAAGAGGGGGATGAGTCTGTGGACTGCTGGCTGTTTTTAGTGGATTAAGGGAATCAGGATAAGGAGGGGGGGTCTGCTAGACTCTGGGGAAATAAAATGTTTTTGGAGGCCATAATCAGTGGGCGGGGGGCAACTAGACACCAGGAAGGGTTCAGAGTTTTTGTTTCTTCTTTACCAGGACCCACGGGTCATGATCACCGGGCTAGGGCATTGGAACCACTCCACTCTAGAGATCAGGGAATTTTTACTTGGGACTCACTATCAGTGGGTGGGGGGGAATAGACACCAGGAGGGTCCAAGGGAGGGGTTGGAGATTGTATTTATTTATTTACTGGGACCCCCGATTAGCAGGGAGTGGATTAATGAATTAAGCTGTGGTTAAAAACCACCTCAGAACTGACCACTGGCAGTGATCCATTCTGCAGTTTTTTTTCCCCACAGTTTAATAAATTAACCCACAGTCGGTATATTTATTCCACAGTTTTAAAGTGGAATTTCCATGAAAGTTGTGAAAATGATTTCCAGACTTTTGCGGAAGCGAAATTTGCACTTTCACGGAAATTTCGCAGGCGGAATTTGTTTTTCCACACACCCCTAAAGAGGAGGGGATGGCAGAGCCCAATAAGACACATTCAGGAGAGCCTGTGGAACCCCACTTTCTCTCCAAAGCCAACCAACGAATTGTGGTCTTCCACTGCTCCAGCTGGATTCAATACCAAGTCTGGCTGAGCCCTGCTCTGATATAATATCCCTGAAGCCAAGGTGAGGCAAAACCCCTTTTATATGGAGCTATTAACCTTGCCATGGAATTCTCAGCTTATGACCATCCCAGTAAAAGAATGATATAACAGAGTGAAACTTTTGCCACCAATTCTCTGGAACCTTAAGTGGGAGTTATCTTATAACATACAGGATCCTAGGTAAAAAAAAGGCATTCAAATTGCTTGAACCTTCCTCACAAGGATAGATGAATGTGTTTCCATCTAAGGACATCCCTTTTCAACTTACTTAATATAAGGTGGAAATTCAGAGAAGGTCATTCTGACAGTTGGTGAGAAATAAGTATACCTAAATATTTTATAGGACCTGTAGTCCAACAAAGGCAGGGAACAGACTGAGTTGTAGCCACTTTTTTTGAGCCCATTGGGAGGGCTCTACAATGCCAGTTTGACAATACTTTTGTTATCCAACATCTCATTAAAAGGATTTATGCTGACCGCAAGTTGTGGTCAACATAAATCCTGTTCATCTCCTGGTCCTATTTTTTATTCAGAGGGCTTTGCCTCCATAACCACCATGCAGGGGGCACTGCCCCCCACACCACACCACACCACCCATACTTAGGATTCTCAACTCCAGTCAAAGTTGATTCGGGGAGAGGCTGCAGGACTGGGAGGCAGTGTGACCCTGTGTTGGGCACAGCAACACGGTGACCTGTCAATTTTGTCATTGAATTGGTAAGTCGCTGTGTTAGTGTCACTGTTGGGGGGCATACCCATTGGGAGAACCTCAGTTTTACTCCAATTATTTTGCTAACCTGAAAGGGAAGAGAAATAATCAAGCAATTGAATTAGCCTGTGCAAGGAGGTCTCAATATTTCCCAGGGTTAACAAATCATCAGCAGCAAATAACATAGTTTTGCAAGTTTGAGAATTCACTTGAATACCCTCAATATCTGGAGAGTCTCTGATTTTTTGGGCCAATTGCTCAGTAGCGAGTGAAAAAAGGAATGAAGAGAGGGAACAGCCCTGACATGTTCCTCTTTCCAGCTTAAAAGATGGAGATAACCTACCGTTGGTCAAAACGGATGCTCAGGGGATGAGTAAATGACCTGAATCCAATGGGTGAAATGAGGAGCAAAACCACATTTCTCCAAGGTAGCCAATAAGTAAGATCATTCAACTGACTCAAATACCTTTTCTGCATCACCACTACCAATGGCATGCCAGAGGAAGCCTTAGTGACACGGAAAGGGTCAACCAATCAGCAAAAATGATCTGCCCCATCTCTCCCCCCAACAAAACACACTTGGTCCGGGTGTATTAGGGTGGACAGAACTGTGGACATCCAGTTAGCAAAAACCTTTGTCAATAATTTATAGTCCACATTCAGGAGGGAGACTAAGTGGTAATTCACACATAAGTAAGGATCCTTGTCTTTTTCTGGGCAAGATCGAAATCACCCCATCATACATTGTGAGAGGGAGTTTCTCTTGTTTCTAGGCTGGTTTGGCAACCAATGGGCATACCAAAAAACCTAACATTCTATGAAATTCAATGGGGAATCCATCTGGACCTGGAGTCTTCCCTCCCTTTAGCTACCCAATAGCAGTCTTAAATTCCCCAGGTGTAATGGGTGCATCCAATGCTTTCTGCTGATCCTCAGAGAGACTAGGAAGCAATACAGAACTTATAAAAGTTTGAATATCTACCCCATCCTTATCTGATCCCCTCCCAGATGAATACAACTGACAACATCAGTCACGAAAGGCATGGTTTATCCCCTCTGGGTTTAACACCAAGCCCCCAGTCTGTCTAATCCTTGGAACTATCCTAGAATTTTCCAATTTTCTAAGCCTATATTCTAGCAACCTACCAGATTTTTCACCCTGTCCCAATAAGCCTGCTTTGTTCTATATAGGCTTAACTCCATTTGCTGGGTATTCAGCAAATTAAGTTGAAATCTCAGGTCCCTAATACACTTTAACAAAGAAGAATCTGAAGATCCTGCCTTAGGTTTTTTCTCCAAAGCACCAAATTGCGTCTCTAGTTCCCAAGTTTTAGCCTGATGTTCTTTTTTTATGTGCAGCAGAATATGCAATCATCCTACCCCACATATGTGCCTTGAGACCCTCCCAGACCAGTTGGAGAGCTGTAGTGACCTTATGAGTCACCTCAAGATACTACAGGACCTCTCTCCATAACCATTCCTGAAAGGAATTATTCAACAGAAAACTGGTGTTACAACTATAATGTGTCACTTTATCATCCCCCTGATCACTCAGAAATGACCAAGTGACAAGGGAGTGATTGGATATAAGGATGAGATCTATGGCTACATGAATGGTTTGCCTTGTTAAAACCGAGAAACCAAAAACAGATCTATTTGACTATATGTTTGATGCACAGCGGAATAGAACATATAGTCCTTGACCATGGGATTGCAGAGGTGCCAAATATCAAATAGCCCACGCTCCTCCCACTGTTGGGAGAGAGCCCTGGAACCCAGTGTGGTCAACCAAGTAGGATTGCCACTGCAGTCACAGATAGGGTCCAGGACTTCAGTCATATCCCCTCCAACAATCAATGCACCCTTAGCCTTATCATGGAGTATCTGAGACAGGTTAAAGAAAAAAAGGTGCTCCATCACTATTAGGGCCATACACCAAAACTAATGCATACAAACAGCCATCCATGGTATCAGAAACCAAAATCAATCAACCTTGAGGGTCCTTCTCCACCTGTTTAGTGACCCAATTCATCCACTTAGCAATAAGTATCATTGCTCCCAGCTTTTTAGAAGTACTGGATGCTGCATTCAGAGGAAACAAGAGGAAGAATTTCCTCACAGAACAGGTGGTGGACAAGTGGAACACCCTGCCAAAGGAAGTGGCGGGGCTGAAACAATCATGGGATTTAAGAATGCATGGGATAGACATAAAGGAATTCTGGAGGTCAGGGGTAAGGGGCAACAGACTTCTAGGAAAACATAAACTGAACTTACAAGCTCAAATGGGCAGACTAGGTGGGCCATAGGCCCTTATCTGCCAACACTGTCTATGTATCTAGGTATCTATGCATATACCTGCCCTCCCCAGCTTGGCCTGAGTCACTGCACTTCCTTTGAAAGCAAATGGGTCTCCTGAAGAAACAAGTTGACCCTCCAGTTTCCTAATATGAGAGAACACACATTTTCGCTTAATTGGCCCATTCGTACTACGCACATTCCAGGATACTACTGTATATGATGACATGGCCACATTGATATCCTCACAGGAAGCCATCTCCCTGCCCCACACAACCGGAGCAGCAGCAGGATCCCAACAAACATACCTCTGAGCAGCAGACAAATATAAAAATATAAAAACAGTATCAACCCACCCCAAATACCCATAAATTTTTACAAAAAAGAATATATGCATATAAAGCAGAGACATTTTGCAGATCTCACCCAGGTACTTGCCAGGCCACACCCTCCATCCCATTATAATCATCCACAGAAACCAACATCAATCCCCCCAACCCCCATACTCATAAACCAACTTACGCTGGCCAGGAGCACTTCCATACTTCTCAAAGCCCCCAAAATCTCAGTTACCCCTCCATAATATTTCATGAACACGGCAACCATGATTGAATACTTACAAAAGGGGTGACTCAGTCACCATGCCAGTGTTCTAAGCTACATGACAGGGTAGCAACCGGATGCAGGGGTAATTGAATACAGCAACAGGATGTCATTATATATGCATACATGGGGGGGACCACGCCATGCAATGGGCTGAAGAGGAGGAAGGGTATGTGGGGTGTAGTATGACGGTTGGCTGCCAAGCTGGCCTTGTGGCGTGGTGGCAGGCTGGGGTTGGGAGGGTGCCGGGTTCAATTCTTGGGTGATCACTTTTTGCGTTGGCTCGTGTTTTCTATTTTTTTAGTTACATTTTACAACCCCTGACATGCCCCCTGGGTTGAGAATCCTTAGTAGGTGTGGGTCTGAAAGCCCCCATGGGGGCAGTGGGGGGCAGCCCCTCATAACATAGAAACCGGCTCACTGCATTGCAGTTCCCTGAGAGTGTGCATCACCATAATTCATTTCTGGCAATGTACACTCACCCAAATGACGATCGCTATTTCATGATCGCTGTTATGGCTTAGAACCCCCATCCATTATGTGAAACCTTAAATATTAAAAAGTCACCAGAAAGAGCGAAACACACCAGAATCAGAACAATTGAACCAAAAAGGATAATAATCCCCTTCAATGTATCCCATTCCCCGACCCCCTAGCCAAAAAAGAGCTTATCCTAGCCCATAAAGGTCATAATATACTGCATATAAAAAATACAGTTGGCTCATAACAGACAAAAGAAGCAGCACAGGATATTCGCCCCCCCTTCCTCCAGTACATCACTCTGTAAACAGGAAGTAATGACTCTTAGAACCTATCAAGTGTAAAGATAAATGCATCATTCAGAATAGTGGGTATAGCCCCCCAATAGAGTCCCTTTAATTGTAAAACAATACAAACTCTTTCAGAAAGGGTCCCACTTATTTAACACATACAGTGACAAATGAACCCACTACAGCCCACAGGTAAAGTAGACCATCCCTCTACCTCCAGTTACTTAGATTGAGCTGTGCCATAGATCAGGAGAAGAAAACGTCCACAGCCAATATCACCATTTCAGTCCATGGAGTCTTCATCTCTGGGGGACACCAATGGAGCTGTATCCTGGGAAACCTCTTCCTCCATGTTAGACAATTAAACTGCCCTGTCTTTCACCCATTGTGACTGGGAGGGTCCGCTCTCTCCTGAAACCTCTCCAAGCTCCTTCTTGCACCATTCTTCTCCACTCAGCCAAGACTTGCAAGGCTTCTGCTGGTGAAGTAAACAGCTCTGTCTGATTATTAACTACGATTTTAAGTGTTGCTAGTGGAATTGAAAAAAACATTTCAGGCCCTGCTCTTTGTCTTGTTCTCTAGACATATCAAAGGCTTTCCATCAATTCACAAATCTTTTAGGGAAATCCTGGTGAAAGAAGAGACAGGTACCATTAAAATGGACATTCTTTAATGCCCGTGCATCCATAAGAATCTTTTCCCAGTCTGGGTACTGTAGCAACTTGAAAACCACCGGCTGGGGATGAGTGGAGTTGTCCGAGGAGAGAGGCCCAGTGGGAACCCTGTGGCCCTTTCGATTTCCACCTTGACCTCCTGGTTCAATTGTAGCCAAACCGTCAGGTTGTTTTGCAAATAGGCTACCATATCTGCTCCTTCAGACCTCTCTGGTAACCTGAACAGCCAGGTGTTGCTCCATCTATGCCTTGATTCTAGATCATCAATGTTGTCCCAGAGTGACCAGATCTCTTTCTCCGCCACCATTCTCTTTTCTGCTGGTCAGGCTCAGTCCTCCATCTGGCTTCACCTAGACTCTATGTGTTCCACTCGGTGGCCCAGTCTTCCACTGCAACACTGACCACTGTTAACTGAACTGTTATATGATTCAAGTCATTAGAATACCACACATGGAGGCCTTGAGTTCCCTGAACTCTCTGGCTGCTACATTCTGATTCTTATTCTATTTGTGTATCAGTAGTAAGCCCCAGCATATCATCAGCTGATAGAGGAGGCACTGAAAGTCTGTGTTTCTTCGTCACCAGAGTGCATCCAGCATCAGATATAATGGCCATCTATACTGCATAACTATCAAAGGTAGCCGGAAAAAGATCACAGACCGATAAGGAAATAATTGTTTTATCACAATGTGGGATGGAGCTGTGAAACCAGTCTGCTTCTTGCTCAGTGGCATCATGTGACCCCCTTAAAATCACTTTAAATATTTTTTTCCTAGTCAAGTTTCATTACTGGGCACTGTACAAACATATGGGTAAGAGATCCTTAGGTGTTTCTGAATCTAGGGCAGCATTCTGCTATATTCAGATAATTTTCTTTAATTTTATTGGCATTAAATAAGCTTGATGTAGAATACTGAATCTTTTTTAGAAATCATGAAGGAGAATGGTGATATGAATATTGTAGACCACTATTCATCTGACAAAGGTATATTTAAGCTGCTCACCCAATTAGATTACAGGGCATTTAGTTCCAGGAAGTTTTCTGTGGCTGATAGGAGAATAGAATAGATTGTTGACAGAAACCTTTTTGAAGAGGTGCCAGGTCAGCCACTCATGCGCCAGTGCTCACAATGGCAGGACACTAGTACGACTGCTCCAGCAAATTGGTGCCTGTTAATTTTTAGTGAAAATGAAAACGTTAAGTTTTAGGAACATTTTCACTAGATTTCATTCTAGGCCAATCAGAGAAAATGAAATATACTGAAATTACTGTGTTTCCAATGATTTTACATTTATTTTTATGTTTGCTTGCACGCGTGTGCAAGAAACATAGTGCCATGATCTGAGTTTTCGGAGGTGTGTCAGCCCTCTTCCAATTCAGTCAGTGTGTTTGCAGGCACGGACGCAGTCCTCCAATGCCTGCTGGAGCTGTCTGTGACAGCTCCAAAATGCAGTGGCATTCAGTTGAAAGGGGGAGCTACGCTTCAGTGATCAGCGATAAGATATCACCTGCTCATGCGCGCTCCCCCTACAACACACACACACACACATATGCTGGCTGCTGCCCTCCCCCCCATGACACACTGTATAGCCGGCGGGGTGCCCAATCCCCATCAGCTGTGCTGTGCCCCCAAACACAGGTCCATATGCCATGCTGGGTGCCCACCCCAGTGTGGCTATACCTAATATAGCCGACAGGGTGCCCAACCCCCGTCGGCTCCACTGTCTCCCCCCCAGTACACGGTGCCACGCGGGAGCCCACCCCAGCATGGCAACAAATGCTATGGCCGATGGGGGTGCCCAATCCCCTGTCAGCTCCACGCTCCCCCAACCAGCCATCCTTCTGCCACGCTGGGAGCCCATCCCAGCATGGCAAACTTCCGCGTCGTCGTCATTAAAAAAAAAAAACCTGAAAATCAAAAACCATCCCTCGCTGTGTCTGCACCCACCCATGCCCACCCACTGCACATCCTGCCTCCCCACACCCCTCCACCCCATACTTACCTCCGGACTCTGTGTGACGATCTTCGGTGGACGGGAACAAATCCGCACTCTTCATAGCCACCGAGAACTGAGAAATGCCGGTAAGCTGTATAATGTATAATGATAGGGTTTTTCAACATTTTTGCATATCCAGGCATTTTGAGAATTTTGGCCCAAATTTTCAACATGGGGATTTTGGGACCCCTCCTCATGAATTATTGCACTGTCATGGCGTTATTCAGGCCCAAAGGGTGATTTCGCAGTCACTGCGCAAAATCACCTTTCAAGACTGAGTAATGAAATGACACTGCCACTGTTCATAAGGTGGGCTCTCAAAAAGCCTATGTTGAAATTTTGGTGGAAAAATTCCTAAAAATGACTGTTTTACGAGCGTGCGTTGAGCAGTTCCTACACATGCTTGTAAGTTCACGAATTTTCAATATTTTCACTCCAGATTTTCAACATTGCCATTTTACCACACCTCCTTATGAGCAGTACAGCTGTCATTTTTCACATCTTGCCCAAAATGTGTTTCCGCCCATGTAGAGCACAATGGTGCAGTCGGTTTGCGAAATCAATGTATGGGACACATTAAGAAAATCACAGTGACACTGTTCATGAGCAGAGGTCTTAAAATGGCTATGTTGAAAATTTGGTGAAAAAATTCTTAAAATGACTGTTTTACGAATGCTCTTATTGGCAGTTCCTACGCACGCCGTGAAGTTTGCGAATTTTCTATATTTTCACTCCAGATTTTCAACATTGCCATTTTACCACACCTCCTTATGAGCAGTACAGCTGTCATTTTTCACGTCACCCAAAATGTGTTTCCGCACATGTAGCACACAATGGTGCAATCGGTGTGCGAAAGCAATGTTTGGTACAGATTAAGAAAATCACAGTTATGCTGTTCATGAGCAGAGGTCTTAAAATGGCTATGTTGAAAATTTGGTGACAAAAGTCCATAAAATGACTGTGTTACAAGTCAGCATTGTGCAGTTTCCACGCACCCTTGTAAGTTCATGACTTTGTAATATTTTCAGTCCAGATTTTCACCAATTGCATTTTTCCACATTTCCTTATGAACAGTACAGCTGTCATTTTTCACAACTTGGCCGAAATGTGTTTTCACACTTTCAGCACAGAGATGCGTGGTCGCTGTGGGAAATCAATTTTCAGGACAGATAAAGAAAATCACAGTGACACTGTTCATGATCGGAGGTCCCAAAATGCCTAAGTTGACAATCTGCTGTAAAAAATGCCCACACTAATTACATTACGGGTGTGCGTTGCACAGTTTCTATGCACGCTTATGACTTCAACAGTTTTTTAATATTTTTACTGCAGATTTGCAACATTGCCATTTTTTCCACCTCCCCATGAACAGTACAGCTGTCATTTTTCACATCCTGTTCAGAATGTGTTTTTGCACCAGTGGTGCTAAATGCCGTAGTCGCTGTGCATAAGCAGCTTTCGGCTAACAAACTGATATCGCCACTGTTCATGAGGTGGGGGTCTCAAAAAAAACATGTTGAAAAATTGGAGTGAAAATAACAACTAATGCCTGAGCTATTAGGGTTTCCAACCATAACGCCCCAACCTGTAGAGAATGACAGGCATCAGGGGTGTGACTTGGGATTCTTGCCTGTAATGCTGATACCATTCCACACCCTGCAACTAGTGAGAGGCATCGAGGTATGCCTTGGACTCTTCGGCCCCAAAGTTCACCCCATTCTCATATACCGCACCCATCTCACCATATTTCCTGATGGAATGGGGTGTGCATAAGGGCCAAAGACCCCAAGGCACACTGTGACACTTGTCAGTGTCTGCAGGGTAGGGTGTGGTGAAATGGCATGGCCATTATGCCTGACGACCCAAAAGCACACCCCAATGCCTGTCACTCTTTGCAGGGTGGTGGTGGAGTTGGCTTCAGTTTAATACTTCACTGCCATTCCTATTATGCAGCTCTGTAACTTCTGCACTACCAATGCGAATGCCAGCAAGCAAACATTCGGCATTGACAAATGCTTGTTCTTTCAGCCACAGTCCATGGTGAGCTTATTGCAATAGCACCCAGGAAAAGTAAACCCATGACTGCTGGCTCCGACTGCCACAATGGAGGACCCTCGCAGAATGCTTCTAGCTTGACAGACTCAGCTAACTTAAATATAATAGGTAAAGCAGATATATTCAGGGTCATTGAGATGCCAATAACCACACACAATGACACCGCGGATTTCAACATAAATACAGAGGCAGGGAGGAAAAATGTAACTTAAGTAACTACAGTAAAAGGATGGACTCATTTGAGGAAATATTGTATGTCCTAGAGGAACAATTCACAAATATCAAGGACACATTAGTTACACAACAAGACACTTTGACAGATTTATACACTAAAACAGATGACTTGGAAAACAGAGGTAGAAGACAAACCTCCATTTTATTGGGGTCCCATCAGGGATAGAAGACAGGTATATAGAGTCTATTTTACACTAATTCATATCTTTCCTACTAAACTACTAATGGCCACCAACTTTGGAAATAAAAAGAGCCCACAGAGCTCTTAGAAGTAAACCTGAACAAGGACAAAAACCTTGACCTATAATAACTAAAATTATATAGTTTAACATAAAGGAAGAGATCCTCAAAGCTGAAATGCTGATATGGGGAAATGATATAATACACCATTCCCAGGATTTTTCCACAGAAGCAGTAGGAAAGCTGAAGGCTTATAACCATTTCAGAGCAGTTCCTTAATTCCTAGTGGTCTGAAACTGTACTTTATCTGGTGCCCATCAGTCTTATTGGTTAGTAGAGGGAGTGCATTGCAAATGCCATAATCCAGATGAAGCCTCACAGCTCATCTAAACTTTTTGGTCAAATGCCCTTAAAACCAGTTTTATGGGCCACTCTAGCACATGTCAGACTCCTATCGGAGTATGAATTCCAGCCCACCTGCCCCACTGAGAGACACCTTCATTGATTCTAGACTGCCTCCACCTTCATATCCACTGACTACAAACATGGTAGAAGATCCCACTTCTAAACTACCATTACAGAATAGCCCCCCACCCTCATATTGAGCTAAGACCAAGATCATCCTGAAATACAAGCCTGGACTACAAAACAATATAAGAAAACTCATTCTGTATAAGACATAGAGGCTGATCCCTACTGAATAATTAAAATCTTACATAAAATGCAGAGACACCAGCAAATCAAGAGACAGGACATGAGGTGGTGCAACAGCTTCAGAAGCGAATACTGCCCCTGTGAACAACTTAAATACATCAGATATATCAACAGAAAACTATGCTGAAACTGATCAATCCCTAGAATGGCACTCTTCGAGTAGATTTCAGGCTATCTGCTCCCTGATATCTGTCAGAATGTGGTCCCTAATATCATTCCTTAGTTAACCTCAATATCACAACCAGGATCTTTATGTTTTCATTTCCTTTCTAGGCTAACTTTCTCTACAGGTTGGGAATAAACATCAAATCCTAGAAGTAGCATTATTATGCTTTAAGGAACGTATCTACAGTATGTGGTTTATTGCAAACCCCCATTTAATGACAGCTAGTCTTTTTAACAAAATATTTGACATGGAGGAACCCATTTTACTTAAACCTTTTGAGTGCTGAGACATGAACAATTTTAAGAATTAAATATTTTCTGCTGCACCGTTATACCAGTTAGGAAATGAGCTGAACATGTTGGTAACAAAATTTACCTGCTAGGCATCCTATAGAAACCTCGATCAACAGAGCAGTATGGCTTTCCAACAACACTCTACCTTAAGACATGCCCTTCCATCAAAGGGCCAATGATAACTCAACAAAGGAACTGCTCAAGTCAATCATAATCACTCCTGTTCTTAAAGAAAGATTTAACTTTGCTTTTATTTTCTTTTTTTTGGTTTGGTACATATGACACAGAGGAGACAACAACCTCTAAAATTATTTTACTTTACCAAAGGGATCTCTAATTGATCTAATGACTAACTTAATTACATGCCAGTAATAAACACTTGTAACTACACAGGTAATAGAATGTCACATCAGCACCGGTATCTGAGAGGAATTAGACTCCCTGACAAATCTAACCCCACAATTCACTAACAATACCACCAACAGCTTAATTTGGTTCAATGTCAGTTGGCATCCATCTGTGTCCCCCTTCCCTGGGATGAGGCAAAAAAATAGGCAGTATTGTCTGGTCCTCCTTTCCCATCAACAGAAATGAAATAAATAAATAAAATAAACAATATACATCAAGAAGAATCACAGTTAACTGAAGGCTAAATTCCTCTTAAGTAAATAAATGAGAAGTACTCCAACAAGAAGGCTAGAGAGCTAATTTGGGTTGTGCTGACCAGTTCTATGTCATAATAGCAAACACGGAACAGCGATTGCTATTATGGTGAGTGTATACCTCTGAAAAGCAAATCAGCAATATACACCTGCTGGCAAACCAACACCCAGAATCCTAAAATCTTTTTGCCGGGGGGGTCTTTGCCCCCTTCACCCCGCTTAGTTAGGATGCCTAACTCCAGAGGGGTGTATATTGGGAGGGGCACAAATCAGCCCATAAAAAATTTATTCCGGGACCCAGAGGCAGCAGTAAAATTTATACCCTCCTGTCCCCAGTCCCGAATCCAGTACCTGCTGTGCTGGAGCCAGCCTCCCTCACCACCATACCACATGGCTGGCTCAGTGGCAGCAGGCAGAGTCCCTCTCAATAACCCTCTTACTATCCCTCCCCTTCCCCTTGCCAATCCCTTTTCTGGTCGCCTTCCCCTACACTCATGGGGGAAGTAGTCACTACCCTCTGCAGGGTAACCATCTCACTGAGCCAACATAGTCACATTCATGGGCACCCATATTTGGTCGCTATTATAACTGGATACCATACTGACCTATGCTCTCACCAATGTTGTATACTAACACAAAGGCACTAACTGATTTGATACAGGAGCAATCTGGCTAATCCTCCCTCCACAATAAAGCAGATCATACTAGGACAGCCTTCCAGATCACCATTAAAGTAATAGATTATTAAAATTAAAAGTAGAGATGCAGTGAAGTTTAACTTCCCCAGCGAATGCAAGATGAAGTTGACAACTTCACCTCTGGATTTTCTGCTAATTTCTCCTTAAAATCTCTTCAAACGTCACACTTTGCCTAAGTGTGTAATTAGGCCCCAAAATGCAAATGTTGGTAGAGATTTTGCCTTATGACTTCACCTTTGCATTGGAAAGGTGAAGGTTTGGGAAACACACATCTTTGTCACATGGGAGAGCTTCTGCAGGTCACATGGTACATTCCCTGGGCAGGAAGTGTGTGCATTGGTTTTAATTTTTCATTTGCTCTGATACAGGGTATGAGCTGCAATTTGTTTAAAGGGAGAAAAGTGACACAATTTGAAGTGTTAAAAAGAGTTAATTTTCAAACTTTTCTGTGCTGTTCTGCAAATTCCTTAACCACTTAATCTTTATTTTGAAACATTTTTGGATCTCATGTTTCTGTCTGTCTGTCTCTCTCTTTTTCCCTTTCCTTTGGAGTTAAGTGCATAAGTCTTCCTTTTAAATGGAGCGTGGAGTCCGTGAATCTGGTCATCATGGTACACAGACCTGTGGCAGGTCTGGGACCATCCACCTCAATTAAGCACAGTTATTTGGTGAGCACCCCCTTCCCCGAAACCTTAGCTACTCCTACCACTGAAGCAGCAGCAGTGGCAGACCCACCACCTGATTCTCAGCAGCAGAAGAACAAGAGTGTTGCCACAGTCTGGAGCATGAGGAGGAGCAGAAGTAGCAGCAGCAGCAATAGCCTGAGCCCTCCGGTCCCGTGGTCGCAGTGCCATCATTGCTCTCCCCCCTGCAGAGAGCCTGGTCTAGCAGCAGCACCCAGCCAACAGTACCCTAACCAAAAGACCTTACCTGTTTGAACATTTTTACCTCTGACCCAACTGATACAGGTAGTGGCAAACTGGATAATAATGCCACAGTCATCACATGGCCACTGAGAGTGCTGCTGCTGTCTCTGTCAACTCCATTGCTAACAAATGGCATAACATCAGACTGTTGTTTGCTACTTTTCTGTTGCACACTATGTAAAAATATATTTCTGTCATTCCTAACATGTTCTGTATCAGTTCACTCAATCAATTTCCATTTATTGATTGGTCATTGACCTTTTCAGCATAAAAATTCACAAAATATAATAAAATACAATAAAGTGTAAACAATATATAAAAACATAAATACAAAGTTATTACGCATACAAGCCCAAACTCTAAATTCATTGAAAAGCTATTAAATTGCACATACAGCATCGTACAGCATGTTATTTTTATAGGCCCATCACTTTATCATTCTCATTAATCTGGTTTGACACCTTTAAATCTCAGCTGAATTCTTGAAAAACACACCAAGTAATGAGCTACTGTTCCTACTACAATCTCATCATTTGTAATGAAAAATAACCTCAAGAGGAGATCTTGAGCCATAGTTTGTATGGTATCACAAAGTGGTGTTAACCATTTCCCTCTTGGGACCTTATACCAAGGACATTCGAACATAACACATTTTATGTTCTCTGGAGAAGAAATCATACAGGAGCACATTTTAGCCTTAATAGAGGAATGTTTCCTATATTCTGTGTCTAGTATATTACTGGGAAATAGCTCTAGCTTGTACTTAGTGTACTGGATTCTCTGATTGTGGTCAACTAGAACATCTGAGTAGTTCCTATAAAAATGTATGTTATCGTTCAATCTAGACCACTGTGAGATTTTCAGTTTCTGATTATTTTCCAGACCTCTATATTTAAAATATTCTACAATTCATTTAGTGACAAATTCTTGATATTTTAAACTAATTATAACACCCATTTCACTGTACTTTCTTAAGTACCCTAATCCTGTTTCATGTAGTATTTGGAAAATTGAGGAAAGACATTCTGATTTAAGGTTGGCCAAATCGAGCCAGGTTATTTCTCTTTTAGACATATGTTTTTTATTTGGCAACTGGGTAAGGCCACTAGGCACAAGTGCCTGTTTTCAGGGGTGACCTGGGAGCACTGGGCACTTAAGAGACTTGCTTAGAGTCACACAGTATGCAAGTGGAGGTTGTGAGAATCAAACTCAGGTCTAGTCTGCTGGATGTACCAAGCTCATTTGCATCTCATTCCTCTAACCTCTAGGCTATACTGCCAGCCCATTAGATGTGTGAACCCAGTATTTTATAATAATAATAATAATAATAATAATAATAATAATAATAATAGTAATAATAATTTTATTTACATAGTGCCTTTCGCTATATCTAGGTGCTGAACAAATTAATCAAAACTTCAAATTTCAATACAAAACATCAAGCACTACAAACATTAAAAATACATCATAAAAACACAATAAATTACAATAAAATTCCAAACATATTACAGCTCACATTAACTGTCTAAGAAGGCCATTCTCCATAAGTGTGTTTTCAGTTCTTTCTTAAATATCTCCACGGAGGTGCATTTCCGTAACCGGCATGGTAGAGAATTCCAAAGAGTGGGTGCAGCATGAGAAAATGCTCTGCTGCCAGAGGATTTTAAGCTCACTCTTGGAATCTCTAACAACCCCATGTCGGCCAAGCGGGGTGATCTGCCAGGGCAGTAAGGAACCAGTAGGTCTTTCAGATAGGACAGACCCTGATCGTGAAGGGCTTTAAAAGTCAATAAAATGACTTTAAAGGTGATCCGCCACCGTATTGGAAGCCAGTGCAGTTCGCGCAGCACCAGGTAATATGACAGGACCTACTTGTCCCAGTCAAAACCCTGGCTGCCGCATTCTGCACAAGCTGTAGGTGGTGGATTTCAACCCCAGAAAGCCCAAAGTAAAGGGCATTGCAGTAGTCTAAGCGCAAGGACATAAAGGCATGCACCAATGTTGACAAGGAGTCAGATGGAACAAGGTGCTTAACCCTGGAAATGTTCCTAAGATGGTAAAAGGAAGTCCTGAAGACAGCCGACACCTGAGATTGAAAAGTCAGCCTATCGTCAAGGATCACCCCATGGCTGCGCACCCGTTCAGATGCTGGTAGTGACACGCCGCCAAGAAAAATTCCAGAAGCGCCCAGTACACGACCCTCTCAATCTGACCACCCGGTCCACAACCAAAACCTCAGTTTTATCTGAGTTCAACTTTAACCAACTAGAATCCATCCAGTCTTGGATTTCCCCCAGACAGTTATGAAACACCGAGAGAGCTCCATCCTGGTCGGGTGCAAAAGACAGGTTTAGCTGGGTATCATCTGCATAGCAGTGAAACCTCAGCCCATACCATCTTATAATGTTTCTGAAGGGCAGCATATACACTGCAAATAACACGGGTGACAGCACAGAACCCTGAGGCACTCCACACAACAAAGAGACTGGGACGGAGGAAAAAATCCTTGACACAACTCTTTGTGATCTCCCAGTAAGGAATGACGTGAACCATTTAAGAACGGTACCAGACATTCCACAGATTTGCCTCAGGTGTGCTAGCAACACCGTGTGATCCACAGTGTCAAAAGCTGAAGAGAGATCAAGGAGAACCAAGATGGAGCATCTCCTTTGATCCCGCACCCTCAGAAGATCATTAAGCACCCTGAACCAGAGCAGTCTCGTGCTGTGTCTTTATGGAAACCAGACTGGAAGGATTCAGAGATACTATGGATGGTAAAATGGTCATCCAGTTGGGCAGCTACGACCTTTTCAATAACCTTCCCAATAAAGGGAAGGTTAGAGATGGGTCTGTAGTTAGAAAAACAGTCTGGGTCCAAGGAAGCATTCTTCAAGAGAGGTGTCACCACCGCCTCTTTCAGGGAGCTAGGAAAACTCACCTGACTCCAAGGAGCACCAGACTATTTGCACCAAAACTGGACCAATGATATCTACACAACCCAAAATTAGGGTAGTCGGTCCAGGATCCAAGCCACAGCTTGTAGGGTGCAAACTATGGATGATCCTCATAATATCCATGAACTCAGGCCGACAAAAGGAACTCCAGGAGAAATGAAGCCCTGTGCTCTCACACATTCCTACCATGTCACCCTTAGAGGTTGTCGGACACAAGTCCGCCCTGATGTCAGCCACCTTAGTTGCAAAGTATCGAGCGAGCTCATTGCACTCTATTTGCAAAAAGGCTTTCCGAACTTGCAGACTGGGCTGGCTGCAGTCTATCTACAGTTCGGAACAGCTGAGCCAGTCAATTCTGAGCAACTGCAATCTCCTGGACAGGAATTCTGCCTTCTTATGGGTGATTGCAGATTGATAGCTGGTATAATGTTCAATCAATCTAAGATGGTCGGCGCCGAGGACGACTTGCGCTCAGCAGCGCGCCTAACCTTGCCCTTGTCTCCACATCTCCCTCAGAGTCCCATCAAACCAAGGGGCCCTGGGGTGACGGGAAAGAGGGTGCTCATGAACCGGAGCAATAGAATCCAGGGCAACCGTGATGGCCTCATTATAGGCCAACACCAGTGCCTCTGGGCTACTGCCCACCAACACGGGGGATGATAGGTCAAGGACTGCCGCTAGGCCTTGTGAAGTAACATTCCGTAATGGGTGGTACCTGACCATCTCCACAGGGGATGGCCTTCTCGGGCGGGTGCAGAAATTGAACCTCACGATGTAGTGGTCAGACCAAATGACTGGTTCCACCCCATGTCAGATGCATCAATCCAAGGAGGAAGACTAAGTCGAGAGTGTCCAGATTTATGTGTAGCAGTGGAAACTACCTGTGTAGGCCCAAAGGCATTAGTGGAGGAAGTGCCTGCAAATTGTGAGGTTCATCGTCAACCCAGGCGTTGAAGTCACCCAGCACCATCAATCTGGGTGACTCAACGACATGTTGACGAGGAAGTCTGCCACTTCCTGTAAGAAGTGTTTCCCATGTCCGGTGGATGGTAGATGAGAACGATTCAATCACTCATACCCAGCTACAACTGTGCACTCAAAGGACTCAGCCTCACCCACTACCACATTCGAGGCCCAATTCAGTCTTTAAAACAGACTGCAACCCTCCCCTGCGGTCCAATTCATGGACCCCAGGATGCAAGCCAGGTCGACCGAACTAATAAGGTCAGCAATAATAGCAGTTTTATTCCTAACAGACCTGGCATTGCATAACACCGGCAGAGTTGGACAAACCTCGGAGGTTGTCAGGCCTATCTGCCTACTAAAATCAGTAGTGCCCATGGGTATGGAAACCAGATAAGGTGGACCGCGATCTGGATTCCATTTCGCCCCAGGGCACCTTCTGGACTTAATAACCCCAATGCGATGGCCCCGCTCGTTCATCCTCCCATGTTCATGCACCCCCCACCCCCTCACTCTCCCACGAGCAATCCCCAACACTCTACAATGCTGATAAACCTCAAACTGTAAGGGAGGAGTACAAAAGGGGTGGAGGGCATGAAGAGAGGAGGAAGAATAATGCACCACCGTGGGGAAAAGAGGCCAGCACATAACGCTGCTTACCAAATTAAACAATAACAAAACAAACCCACCACCCAAAATATTAAAATTATCCTAAACTAACAATCCATACTAACTAATAAACAAAATAAATTAGATCTACAAAGTATAATAAAATACACAAAAAACAAATTTATATAAACCCCTCCCCCCCAGTCCTCTCACCACCGTGGAACGAGGGTACAGAGGCACTCTCACTGCTACATCAATATAAAACATACAAATATTTTAAACTCCCCCCCCCAGTTCTTTCACAACAGGGGAGAAATAAAATTTGTCCTTCTCCCTACCAGGAGAAAGACACACACTATCAAATCAAACAAACAAAACAAATAATTAAATGAACAAAAAGTTTTGGACCCAGGGTCCTCTCACCACCCGAATGTCCAAAACAAAGTCACAAGGAGACAGGAATCAGCAGCTTCTCAGATAAGACATAGGACTAAAAAACGATCCAAGTCCAGGGAAAATGCAGCCGCATAAACCCAAAAGGAGAATTAGTCCAAAGAGGAGGTCCAGCAAATTCAAGGGTCCAGCAAGTTTATGTCCACGAAGGATCAAACATACTCCAATCCCATTTACTCCCAGCCAAGTGCCCCCCCGGGCAATTTGTGCCACTCACACTAAAGGACCATGAGAAGAGCCACTACTGCAGCCCCTTCCATGGTCCAAGGGGGCCAGGTACCCCACTCAGTTCCCCGACTGGAAAATACCCCAACCCCTGTGGAGTAACAAAACCCAAGAGAGCACCGGCCAGAGCAGACAAAAGGCATCAGTATCCACCTACAGATATCAAAACTTAAAGGGCTCACAGTCTCCAACAGATGCCCCGGTCCAAAGATCCTCCGACTCCTCTTATCAGCGATTCACTATATCCAGAGCTCCTCCAAACACTTCAGGACTAACTCCTCACTTTCCCCATGACCGAAAACGCTTCTCCACAAAAAAAAAAACAGGAGACAAAGTCACAAAGTCCCCACCTCAGTCTGTGGGGGAGAATGTTAATGACTCACGGATAAAAGTCTTGTCCTAATTTCTCCCCAGGATGCTATTCCCACACGCAACGTCCCGTAGAACTTGTAACACTATATAATATGCTCTTTCCTCAGATATCACACTCGCCTCTCAGCGTAGTCCAATGGAACCAAACAGGACCACTGAAGTCTATGAAAGAAAAAGCCGGCTGGCGACTCTCACTGTTCAGCAAACTGGAGCCGGTAAACTCAGTGACCAACAGCGATCAAGTAATAACGCTTAGCGTAAAAGCGCCGAAACCAGAACCAAATAAAATGAAACAAAGTATAAAAACTCAAACCCTGACTTAAAACAAGTAAAAGTAAAAAGTAAAATAAAACTTCTTCAGAGAAGCAGCAATGACGCTCCCAGCCTGGCAGCCATCTTGAATCAATCATTTTTATGATGAGATACCTTAATCCAAGAATTTGCCTTCCTAGCCAAAAAAGAAGTTCTAATACAGGAGAAACCTAGTTCTGCACTAATTGAGGAGGCAGACACAGAATTATTTAGCCCCAAACAAGATCTTAATAACTTATTTAATGGGACCTTGAATTTGTCCACCAAGCAAAAATGCCAGATTTCTCCTTTATACAGTGCCTGAGCATTATACTTTGCTCTGACTGCTGTCAGCAGAGATTTAATATCTGCCAAGACTTTCTTGTAGAGTTTGACCCAAAGGTCAAAACCTGACTTTTTTGATCAGTTGACCCTCAAATTATATCTCTTAGCATAACTATAAAGTGTATTCAACTTAAGTTGAAGCCCAGACTGAGTTAAAGTCAGTAGCACCAAGTCGTTGACATAAGCCAATACAGCACAATGTTTGCCTAAAAGTTTAGGAGAATCTGACTGAGAACTTTCAAGTTCAAGTTGGGGAGGCAGTATAGTGCAGTGGTTTAAGGCTCTGAGTTGAAAATCTGGAAACATCCAGCCGACTAGACCTGGGTTTGAATCTCACAACTTCCACTTGCATACTGTGTGACCCTGAGCAAGTCACTTAACTTCCCTGTGCTCCCAGGTTGCACCTGTAAAAAGCTTTTGGCTTAGTGTGCTACTCCTGGTTAAACAACTAAAGAAGGGAAAAAAAAAAATGTTCATTTATAAAGCTTATCAATATATATGCAAAAAAGAATTGGTGCAAGAACACAGCCTTGCCTGATCCCCATACTGGTTGGAAATGTCGAGGAAAGCTGACCTGAAGTGCCTAATTTGACTTGGGCCCATGTGTTAGTATAAAGTTCCCTAACAATTGATGTGGTCTCATGTGAGAATCCCTTTTCCTTCAAAATATTCCACAGCATATTTCTAGAAATGGTGTCAAACACTGTGCTAAAATCGATAAATGCCATATAGGCCTTTTGTTTACATAAAAATACATATTTTTCATATATGTGTCAGATGATATAGCAATTATCTATAGTACAGTAACCTGCTTGAGCTTCTGAAAGATCTACTAGCAAGGCCAGTTGTTTTCTAAGTCTATTCAAAATTAATTTTATTTATGTATGTATGTTGTTTAACCAGGAGTAGCATACTAAGCTGAAAGCTTTTTTTATAGGTGTGACCTAAGAGCACAGGGAAGTTAAGTAACTTGCTCAGGGTCACACAGTATGTAAGTGGAAGCTGTGGGATTCAAACCCAGATCTAATCTGCTGGATATCCCTACATTTGCAGCTCAGAACCTTAAACCACTACGCTATACTGCCTCCCTATATTCCTCTGTATCGGAATTACACACCTTTGAGTCACAGAGAAATTTCCAAAGGCTCCACGTCAGTTACATAACACAAGACAATACGGCAGTTACATAGTGTACATTTAGAGTTGGGCGATGTAGCCTACAGAGAGTTAGCTAAGCAGGGTGGTGGAGCATAGTTACATAGATATAAATATATTAGCAACTCAGGAAGATGCAGCCTATACAAACAGTTAGCTAAGTATGGTCCCTGTTACAAGGGACTGGTATTTGGACAGGAAGGAAGCAGTGCAGTCTGGAGAGAGTCAGACTTTGTCTCAACATTATTCACATTTAGTATGTATGATTAAGGCTCAGGCAATCAGGTAGCAGATAGTACGGCTAAGGGCAGGTGCAGGATCAGGAAGTGAGAAGGTGGTTTCTGAGGACTGTCTTGAAGGGACCCAGTTTGGTGAGGCTGGTGACTGATGGTGGGAGCTCATTGTAGAGGGTGGGGACCCTGATCATAAAAGATCTCTGTGCCAGGGTTGTCTTGACCATGGAGATTAGCATGGAGGCAGTGCTAGAGTTGCGAGTGCTTACTTGGTGCTCTTTGGTAGAAAGGGGCACAGATACTCCTGGTAGTGTTAGCCCAAGAAAGATTTTTTGACTGTGAGACATGCTTAATACAGGAGCCTCTCATCAAAGTTGAGGATCTGTGCTAGGGAGTAGAGGGTGCAAGTGTTCATAGTCCGTGCTGCACCTGCCAGGAGTCTGCAAGCTTTGTTGAGGGCTACTTTAATTTTTTGGAGGGTCATTGTGTCTGCTGCACTGTAGATTAGCAGACCGTAATCTATTAGTGACATGACCGATGAGATGATGGCTAGCTTTAGTGCTTCTGGGGGTAGGCAGTCCTTGTGGCGATAGAGGAGGCCGATGTGGGTGTTCACTGCAGGTGTGAGTGTGTGAATATGGGTATGGAAGGTGAGGACAGGATCAAAGGTAACCCCTAGTTATTTGTAGGAGTAGTCATGTTCTAGGGGGTGGAGTGAGTTGGAGACGGTTTGGAGGGGTGAGTTCTTTAGCTTGCTCTGATGGTGCACAAATAGCAGGGCTTTAGTTTTCTTCAAGTTTATAACTGGCCTGTTTTCACTGAAACAATGTTTAGCCAGACGAAAGGAGTGCTGGAGTGAGGCCTGCAGGTTGGTTGGGTTTGCATGGGTGGAGCAGAGAATCTCGTTGTCGGCATAAAGTAAGATTTTTCCAGGGCAGAGAGAGGGGAGGTCATTGAGAAAGAGACTAAAAAGTAGCGGCCCCAAGATGGAGCCCTGTGGTACTCCTGAGCTAATTGGGTGGAATAGGGATAGTGTGGTATTAATCTTGACACACTGCACCCATGACATCAGGTAGCTGGAAGGCCAGTCTAGGGAACTGTGTGAGAAACCTATTTTAAGGAGGGAGTCCAGCAGGAGGGGGTGATTGACTGTGTCGAAAGCTTTGAAGAGATCTATGAACATGGCTCCTGCTAGTTGTCCCTTATCAAGTGCGGCCTGGATATAGGAGGAGAAGTCCAGGAGGGACGTGGTAGTGCTGTGCCCAGCATGGAAACCGTGCTGCTGACCGCAAAGCAATTTATGAGTGTCTAGGTAGGCTGTTAGTTGATCAGCCACCACCTTTTCTAGGGCATTGGAAGGGAGGGATTGAAATTGGTCGGTAGTTCCCTGTTGACAGGTGATCCCCGCCTTTGTGAATAGGCGTCACTACTGCAGTTTTCCACTTTTTGGGAAACTGACCAAGGCAAAGGGAGAGATTCATAAGGCCCATCGGGGGGAGGAGTAGACCATCCAGTGCCAAGCAGAAAAGTCTATTGTCAAGCGGGTCAATCAGGGGGCTGGTGCCTTTCAGGGCCTTGGCCAGGTATGGCTCAGCTTCCTGAGGGGTGATTGCCCTTAGGTAAAATGGTGGGTGAGAGATCTGAGCAGGGTCCAAGGTAGGGATGGGGCTGAAGAAATATTGGTGAAGGACATAGCTCAGATCCGTGAAACTGGTGTTGAGGGCATTGGCTATTTCCTTAGGATCAGTGGTAATTAAGCTATTTATTGAGATCTGTGAAGGGAGTGGGGATGGTGATTTGCCATTGAGTGTTTTTATGTTGTCCCACTATATGCTGGAGAAACTCCAAGAGAAGGTATGTTGGGCCCTAAAAGAAGATCAACTTTTGCTTGGCAGGTGGCCCAGGTACATTTATTGTGCTTTGCATGATAGGTCTGCCTGTCGGCAGCCTTTGCAGAGTCCCTGGCCTTGTGCCACAGGTTGTCTCTGTGCTTTAGCTGTTGGATGAGTGCTGGAGTGATCCAGGGTGTGTTCATTTGCTTACGGTAGGTTTTCTTTTGGGGGGCACAGATGTCAGAGGCTGAGGCAAATGAGTTGTGGAAGTAGTCTAGGGCAGTGTCCTGCTAGTGAACTGGTAAATTGGGGTCCAGTCCCAGCGGACAAGGTGTTCTTTAATTTCACAAGGTTACCTGGGCAGAGGATAGACCAGAGAGTAGGTGGTAGGTGCAGGGGCATGTTGTTTGCCAGACCCATTACAGTTAACTGGTCAGTGATCACACAGAGAGTCTGGGAGGATTGTTATGTCCTTAATTCTATAGGGTCAATTAGAGAATAAGACATCTAGCAGGGTGTCCTTGCCTGTGGTGAGGGTTGTGCCTGGTGGGCTCAGTCACCAGCTGATGGAGGTCTAGAGGTGCAAGAGCATCCTTGGAGGCAGTGGTCATGTTAGAGAACCAATTTAGGTTGAGGTCCCCCAGGATGATATGTTCAGCTTTATGTGGGAGGCGGGCGATATATTCTGTGAAGGAGTGAAGGGCCTGGGACTGCTTACGCAGTGGGATGTAGGCCACTGTGATGGTGATTGGGGCCTTGGTTGGGTTGGGAGTGATCATGACGGACATGGCTTGAGTTCCACGTTCCAAGGCTGGGGGTAGTATGGCTTGGGCAAGCAGGGATTGCTGCAGGTACATAGCACATCCACCACCCTGTTTTCCGATTATGTAGAGGCAGTGTAGGGATTATCCTGGAATGGATACAAAGGAGTCTGGACTGGACTTGGAGAGCCATGTCTACACCAGAGTGAGGACATCTGGCTGGTGCTGTGTAATCCAGCATCGTAATGCAGCAGTTTTCTTTAATATGTTGTGAATGTTCATGGAGGCAATCCAGAGTTCTGGGGTGGGTGAGGGGTGAGCAGGGGCGGTGGACCCAGGTCAAGGGTTAGGGTAGACATTCCCTGAAAGTAGTAGGAACAATGTGAGAAGTCTAAGAAGGATTGCAGCCTTTTTGGGCTGGTGGACGCGGGGCTATTTCCTGGTCCTGTATGGCACACACATGGGATAGGTAGAGACCTTATGATACAGACTGCTGGCCAGACTAGAGGTGGGGGGGTTGTTGGTGATTGTGACCAGTATGCACGGTGGTATTTGTAGGGGGGGAGGGGGTACTGCATGGGTGGAAGTACTGGGGGCACTAGGACTGACTGGCATTGCCAGTGTCAGCTGGGAGGAACTGCTTGGCAGTTGGGGAAGTGGGTACTGCAGGTGTGGGAGCAGAAGCATAAGTAGTGGCACAGCCTGAATGAGGAGGTCGAACATGTTGGACAGTGAGCCAAAGAATAGGGGGCTTTGTTGTGTGGTGAGCTATAAGGATGGGCTGATTGCCTTCCACTAGTGTGGGAGTCTCTAGGGTGTAGTGGCAAGGTGCTGCTCTTTGGCGCATGGGGTACCAGGTTCAAAACTGGGGGGGGGGACTGTTTGTAAGGGGAGCCTGGTTGGGTACTTGAAAGGAGAAGATGCACAGGGGTTGGGAGAAGGGGGTGCACTAGTGACTCCTAGAGGTGTGTGTGTGTGTGTGTTAGTAGAGCCAGGGAGGGGGAGCTAGAGTGTTGGGGAGAGGGAGAGAGGCAGTGTTCACAGGCTGTACAGGAAGAGACACTCCTGGTGGTGAGAGCATGTAAGCTGCAAATGGGGGAACACAAAGTCATGTTTGTGGGAGGCTGAGGGATGGGGTAGGTGGCCCAGTTGATGGGCTAACACCCCTACCAGAGATGGTGCAGTTAGAAGGGTGCTCTGTTTCCTCTTGGCTCCTCTCTGCAGTGTCCCTGATCTGTGTTGGTGACTGCTTCAGCAAAGCTGTGTACTGGGGTTGTTGTTTACCGGGAGGCCTATAAGGACAATTAGAACAAAGAAACCCATTAGTATGCATTGGGAGCCTGGAGCTGGTCCACAGTGCAATGCACAAATTGTGCCCCTTTCTCTGTCTGGGACCCTACTGCACATGTGTGGTCTCAGCACAGTTATTGGGACTGATCAGGATAACAATGGCGTCTAGAAAATGCCTAGCAGCATGTCCACAAGGAACACTGTTCTGGCAGGGTTTCTGATCGGTAGCACAGCAGGATGACACTAACAGGTACAAAATTGTGCCTAACAGAGCAAAGGAAACAACCCTTGAAGTAACAGTATAATTCTGGAAATAAACAGTGCATTCAGAGGCTATCAAGTGAGCAGCAAATACAATCAGTTGCGATTGGAGGCACAAAAAAGTCTGTTCAGCTAGTTCAAAACCCCTACCAGAGATGGTGCAGTTAGGAGGGTGCTTTGTTACCTCTTTGCTCCTCTCCGCTGTGTCTCCAGTCTGTGTTGGTAGCTGCTTCAGGCAGCAGAGCTGTGTATTTTGCAAAAATCTTTCCCAGATTGTTAAGTAAGGAAATGGTCCTGTACATAGTTGGGTCAGTTTTATCCTCTTTCTTACAAATGGAAATTATTGTAGCACCTTTCCAGGAGGATGGAAATTCCAGGCTTTGACAGCATTGATTAAAATAAACTGTGAGAAAGGTTGCCCATAAAGAGGGAAAATTTACACATGCATCAGGAGGGATAAGATCGGGCATGGGGCCTTTCAAATTTTTGAAGAAGAAATAATAAAATAGGTTTCTGAAATTGTAAATGGGCTGATTTGTGTCCTATTGGCTTCAAGGCTAACACTTGGTCCATTATGGTCCACACAAAAGAATTTGGAAGACTAATAAAGTATCCATGTATTCAGAGATATATATGTATCAATTTCATATTTTAAGTTATTCGTGCCCTTTGCTACAAGAAGCCAGTAAGATTGAAAATCCTGGTTATTTATAATCCTTAACATATAATTCTATTGTTCATGTTGGTATTTTTACTGCTTAGCCATAAGAAACCATGTGTACTCTTCCCCAGCTTTGTTTAAATCTTTATAAGTAACACCACAGTTCTGAGCATTAGCCATTCTCACTGTATGTTTAAGAGTATGCTTAGCCTTAAGGCATTCAGCATCAAACCAAATAGAATAATGTATTTTCATGTCATTATTATAGTTATTTTTAGGTAATAAAAGAAATCTAACTTCCTCATTGCAGGAAATAACACATTGATTTATTCTAAAATAGTCAGAACTGTCCTCGAGGACTGGTAAAATAAGATTTTGTAATAATTCCCCAGTTAGACTAGCTGCTATCTCATCCCATCTAATGTTCCTATTTCTAATCTGTAGTTGTTGTGGTAAAGGAGAATTCACTATTGGTTTACCCAAATTTATAGACTTCTTTATTAAGGGCAAATGGTCGCCTTGAACCTTTAGGGGAAGCAAAAAGTATCCCACAGTGACATATCACCATTCCAAAAAGTATAATCTATTGTAGAAGGCCCTCTTACAGAATAATGTGTATAGCTACTGAGCTGATCTCCCAGCAGTCTACCATTGACTGGGGCCAAATTGTATATTTCTAAAATCTTATACCCTAATGGATTTATTTTGGTGTCTTTTGATCATCTTGGAAAGTTGAAGGCCTCTGAGTGACACCAATTGTGAAAATCCTTATCTGCATAACCATCATAAAGGCCAATTTTGGCATTAAAATTGCCACATACTCTGATTTCTTTACAAGTAACAGCCCAGGTTTTATGAATAAAATCTTCAAGCTGTTCCCACATGGCCAAATCATAAAATTTAGAATTAGATGGAGGAATACATACATTGACTAGACATAATTTGTTCCCTTCAATTGCAAAAAAAAGAATAATTAGGTTATTACCAGTATATAACAGATTTACTTGAGTATATTTCTCAGTTTTTACTGACGTAACCAGGCCTCCAGCCTGTCTCCCCCATTTAACTGCCTTGGTTCCTGGTACTTGGAAGGCTGCATATCCATTCAGTGATATATCTGAATCTTGGTTATGCCATGTCTCTTGAACACAAATGCTGTTAAATTTAGAAATAAAGTCAATCCATTCCCTATCTGCAAATTTGTTAGACAAACCTGAAACATTCCAGGAAACAAGGATTCATTTCATGTGATCAGAATCAGTGTGTAGTACACTATGTCAGAATCCCTCAGTCAGTCTTCTTCAGTAGCTAAAGACTCATATTTATTTGTAACTGAAATATTACATTCTGTTGAACTAATGAGTCTTCTATGAGGACTACCCTTGGCCTGTGGGGCTATGTTTTGGAGGATGATGCTAGTTTGTGCAATATGATGGCTACACTCATCAGCTGGGACTAAAAATAGCCATATGGCATCCCGTAAATCCACATTATCCAGAATATTATTGTACAGACTTAGGAAGCCCACCCTAATAGTGACCGGGTCACAATCTGGATCTAACCCCTGTCTGGAAACAGATATGGCATCTGGATTCTCAATATAAATATTCAACAACTGTTCCACAAGGTCAAGAATAGTGGTTTTAATTTTGAAATTATTGTCATTTTGAGTTCTACTTTGGCCATATATAGCTAGTGTCTTTGTAGTTGTATCATTTAAAAGTTCTGGGGTGCTATTCTCTATTCTTGAGACAGGTTTGTTTAAAATAAAGCTATCTATTATATAAACCCCAGACTCATCCAGAAGTGTAGCATTGTTCGGTATACTTTCTGTTACTTTCTGATTCCAAATTAAGACATCTACATGTCCTGAATTTGTATTATTCTTCCATCTATAAATTTTTATAATGCCAAAATCGCTGACTGGAATCCTCAATGCATAAGTAAAAAGATTTATCTTAGTGCCCTTCAATTTTCCTATAGACTCTCTTGGTGACGCTTACAACCCAAAGATGCTCAACTGAGCAGACTGATTTCCAACTAGTAAGTTATGTTTGTTAACAAACCTCTTATTTATATAATCCAGTGAACATCCACATTTTTCAGACCTTCACTGTTGATCCAAACTTGATTGACAATACGAGGTACAGCACAAAAAATAGATAGTCTATTACATCAACATCCTTATCCTTCCAGATTTGAACTATGTTAGAATTTACAATATTAGCACCAGTGGTTGCCCTTAATAGGTGCACAGTCTTATCTCTAAGCTTGCAAAAGGACCAGTCATGTGCTACAGAAAAGTCATACAGGCATGGACTAGCACAATCTAAAACGTCAACTGTTTTTATGCTAGCAGTTTCATTTGTGTTGGACGGCACCTCATGAATAGAATTAGGACAAAGATTAACTTCCCTAGCTACAGGAACTGAATCTACTGAATTTTTTTGCTACAGGTGCTCCATTCTTCCCTAAATTGGCTTATGGTATACTCAAACCTATTTAAATGTGCAACTATATTCTCAATGAGTGGAACTCCTGTTTGCAATAATACATCTTTATTACTATCAGACTGTTCAGTGGCATTTACTTGTTGGTCAGAACACTTCATGCTAGCCCTGATGTGTTTGACAATATTCTGATCTAAAATCAACATTTGAGCTTTGGCAGCTTTTTTTTCTCAGAAGAAGCCAGAAGGGGAAGGAAACATATTCAATTCAGAGCTTTGCAGTAACTGGTAATTGCTATTTTTCCTTTTAAACTTAGATTGTGGGCTTCTAGTGACACTGTAATTTCTTTGCTGTCTTTACTTAGAATTGTTTTTGGGCTGTTGCAAATTTAAAATGTAGTGGTGGTGTATTTCTTAGCTGTCTTTAATTGCTGCAAATTTAGTCTTGGTTTGTCTGACTTGCCCTGTAGTTTGGGTGAGGGGTGTTAATTGTCTGGCCTCTGACCTCAGCTACGTGATAACTGGAGGTGGGGCATAGTCAGAGTTGAGATAGCAAGTGAGTTTTCTTTTTTCAGAAGAAGCCATAAGGGGAAGGAAACATATTCAATTCAGTGCTTTGCAGTAAATGGTAATGCTATTTTTCTTTTAAACTTCGATTGTGGGCTTTTAGTGACACTGTAATTTTCTTTGCTGTCTTTACTTAGAATTGTTTTTGGGTTGTTGAAAATTTAAAATGTAGTGGTGGTGTATTTCTTTGCTGTCTTTAATTGCTGCAAATTTTTGGCCCCTCCCTCCCCTTCTCCCAACTCTTAATTATATGCCCTGTTAAATCTGATTGACAGGAGCCAAACACAGGAGATAGTAAGGGATGTGGAGTAGGAGGGGCATAAGGGGGAAGAAGCCCACCCTCAGCATGACAAGTGTTTTGACTCATTTATTTATTTATTGGTTTATTTTCTTTTTTTAAAAGAAAAGTATCTGAGGATCAGTGGCAGGATTTTTAGGACAGTAAATTAATAAAAAGGGAACTAGGAGAGCTTCATTAACAGACAAGTAGTGGAATAGCAGTATAAATGCAGTATAATGTGGGGAGTGGAGCAATGCAGTGGCTGTGGGGCAGCCATATTCAGGCAGACCTTCTGGACACTGAGGTGCTGCCCTATCTGCATGCATCTCTCTGGATTGCTGGATGAGGTAGCCAGACTCAAAGCGGAAGCAAACTGGGTCAGAAGTACCATCACCCCTATCCAAAGACCACCCAGTACAATGCAACTGCTTCAAAGGATGCCGAGAACGAGGAGCACTTGGATGACAGTGGGCTCAGGGAGGGTTAGAGCGGTCAGGTAGAAGCACATCCCATATCCTATTCCACTCAAGAACTCATATGCCACACTGGCAAACGGGGACAACCAAATAGAGGTACCCAGAAAAGTGGAAGGAAAGGATGTGGAGGTTAACCAAGGAGATGACCTCAACGGGGAGAGCAGTGGACACTAGAGGAGGAGGAAGCAGATCCTGGTGAAGGACTCCATCATAAGAGGGGTCCAGCTAGGAACACAGGAGGGGGAGGACAGGGAGGTGAGGTGCCTACCAGGTGCCATGGCATGGAGGGATGGAAGGAAGATCCTGGGATCACTGGGAAGACAAGACAGGAGGAAGAGCTGGATGTCATTATCCACCTAGGTACTAATGACCTGGCAAATGGGGAGCCAAAGGAAGTTCAGGAAGAGTTTAGGAAATTGGGAGGGGTCTCAAGCAAGTAGCTGCTTCTGTCACTTTCTCAGAAGTACTACCTGCAAGAGGCAAGGAAACATAGGGTGCATGCACCAGGAACTTTAACTCATGGTTGAAGAACTGGTGCTGTGAAAAGTTTGGATTCATTGGTGACTGGGGACCCACCTGGAGGAATGGAGGTTTGTTCAAGCCTGACAGCCTGCATCCATCCTGGAAGGGAATCCAAGCACTCAATGATAAGTTTAAATGCTACATTAACAAGCATTTAAACTAGCAAAGAGGGGTGGCAGGCCAGCAAAGAGGATACCTAATTGCTCACCCCCCACAGCTAGCAGTGGAACCAGTGAACTGGAGGAGTGACTATCTCTACAAAGCAGTGTTCAAAAGATGGAGATTAGCACCCAAGAGGTGGATCGGCAGAAAAGGGGAAAAATTCAGCAGAAGGGCAGACAGCAAGGAGAACAAGGGATAAAGGACAACCAAGGAAGGGACTGGAATAGGACAGCGAAGCAGTCTAGGGAGGTCAAATCATGGAAAGCCATGTGTGCCAATACCAGGAGCCTTAGCACCAAGATGGAAGATCTGGAGGCTGTCATGGTGCAGTCAGACCTGGACATTGTGGCCATCACTGAAACCTGGTGTAATGATAACTATGACTGGGAGATGGCCATACCTGGCTACAACATATTCAGAAGAGACAGGGCAGGTAGGAAGGGAGGAGGAGTGGCACTGTATGTGAAAAATGACATACAGGCCACAGAGATCCAAGAGGAACAAAATGGGGGAGAGATACTGTGGGTTAAGCTGGAAAGGAAAATGGGGCAAGACATCCGCACAGGTGTGGTCTATGGATCACTAACCCAGGAGGAAGAAACAGATAGGGAGCTGATGCTAGCCATCCAAAGGATGGCAGACAAGGGTGAGGTAGTACTGGTTGGAGACTTCAATATTCCAGACATGGACTAGAGCATCCCAGCAGCAGCATCAACTAGGAGCAGATTTATTCTGGACTCCCTTCAGGGTGCCTTCCTCAAGCAACTGGTCATGGAACAAACTCAGCAGAAGGCAATACAGGACCTTGTGCTCACAAACAGGGACAGTGTGGTGGGGGTAACAGTGGGGACCACCTGGGGAACAGTAATCACCAGTCATTGTGGTTTGAAATCACAGAAAGAGCAGAACCAAACCACAAAAACACGATCCTGGATTTTAGGGGGCAGACTTTGGGAAAATGGGAGATACTTGAAAGAGACATTAGGGAATGGGGCAGGAATCAGGGGTTAAGGAACAGTGGGCAGTAATTAAAATGGGGACTACAAGAGCAACAGAATTATGCATTAAGCAGGTTAGCAAGAGGAAAAGGATGAGGATACCATTATGGTTTTCCAGAGAGGTAGCAAAGAAAGTGAAAACCATAAAGATTGCATTCAGGCAATACAAAAATACATAGGCAGAAGGGGATAGGGAGAAGTACCAGGGGAAGCAAAGGGAGGCAGGGAGGTCAGTAAGGGAAGCCAAAGCTCAGACAGAAGAACACATTGCAAAATCAGTGGGTAGAGGGGACAAAACCTTTTACAGGTACGTAAGTGAAAAAAGAAAGGCAAAGGGAGGGATAGTGAGACTGAAGAGGGAGGTTGGCAGCCACGTGGAGGATGACAACAGTAAAGCTGATATATTGAACAGGTATTTCTGCTCAGTCTTTACTGAGGAAGAGGAGGGTAATGGGTCTGAAGGAAGTACAAGGGGTGAGAATGGTGCAGAAATAGACACAAATCCCTTTACTCGAGAAAGGGTCCTGAAGGAACTGGAAGTAATAAGAGTTGATAAAGCAATGTGGCCAGATGGGGTGCACCCCAGGGTCCTTAAAGAACTAAGAGAGGTGGTGGCTGAACCTCTGGCTATCCTGTTTAGCCAATCACTGGAAACAGGGGAGGTACCCAAAGACTGGAGGACAGCAGATATAGTCCCCTTATACAAAAGTGGGAACAAAGACAAAGTGGGAACTACAGACCAGTCAGCCTCACCTTGGTAGTGGGGAAGACCATGGAAGCACTATTGAAGGAGAGATTGGTGGAACTTCTGGTGTCAATGGACTACAGGACCCAAGGCAACATGGTTTCACCAGAGGGAGGTCATGTCAGACCAATCTTGTTGAATTTTTTGACTGGGTGACTAGGGAGGTGGATCAGGGGAGGGCAGTGGACATGGCCTATCTGGACTTCAGCAAGGCCTTTGACACTGTGCCACATAGAAGACTATTACACAAACTGGGGAATATGGTGTGGGCAGGACAGTAGTGTGGTGGGTAGGTAATTGGCTGGGCAGCAGGACACAGAGGGTGGTGGTAAATGGCTGTCACTCCACAGAGGGAAGAGTGACCAGTGGGGTACCACAGGATCAGTGCTGGAACCAGTCCTATTCAACAACTTCATCAGTGACATTGCAAAAGACCTAGAAGGCAGAATTTCACTGTTCACTGATGACACAAAGCTCTGTAACAGAGTAGACACACCAGAGGGTTTAGACAGAAAGAGAAGGGACCTGCAGAAACTTGAAGAATGGTCAGCGGTTTGGCAGTTGAAATTTAATGTAAAGAAGTGCAACGTAGTGCATATAGGGCACAAAAACCCTGGCATAATATATCAGTTGGGGGGTGAGGATATAGCATGCACCAAGCAGGAAAGGGATCTTGGGGCTATCATCTCTGATGACCTCAAGGTAGGGAAACAGTGTGACAAGGCAGCAGGTAAAGCAAACAGGATGCTGGGATGCATGGGCAGGGGCATCACCAGCAGGAAAAGGAAGGTCATAATTCCACTATCCAAGACACTAGTGAGGCCCCACCTGGAGTACAGTGCACAGTTCTGGAGACATTACCTACGTAAGGACATAGACAGGGTAGAAAAGTTTCAGAGGAGGGCAACAAAGATGGTACATGGATTGCATCACAAGTCCTATGAAGACAGGTTGAAGGAACTGAATATGTACTCCCTGGAGGAGAGGAGAGAGAGAGAGAGGGGGTATGATAGAGACATACAAGTATCTTACAGGGATGAACAGGGTGCAGGAATACACTATTTTTAAGCAAAAAGATGTTCCAGGACTAAAGGGCATGGGATGAAGTTGGAGGGAGGATGATTCAGAGAATCGTGAGAAGAATTTCTTCACAGAATGGGTGGTGGACAAATGGAACACCCTGCCAGTGGAAGAGGTGGGGGCTGAAACAATCACAGGATTTAAGAATGCATGGGATAGACATAAAGGAATTCTGGAGGTCAGGGGTAAGGGGCAACAGACTTCTAGGAAAACATAAACTGAACTTACAAGCTCAAATGGGCAGACTGGGTGGGCCACAGGCCCTTATCTGCTGGCACTGTCTATGTATCTATGTAACTGAGCTGTTGTCTGATAATTGAAAGGAAGTGTCCTTTTTGTCCTTCAATTTCTTTCTCTTATTCTTATGTTTCTTAGTATTCATTTTATGTGCATTTTTCCCAGCTTTATGAAGTAGGGAATCAGGAATGACTATTGTAGTAAAGTCAGATCATTGCAATGTGGAGTTCTCCAAAATATATGATGGAGAACCCTCTGAAGGGATAAATCTATTAAATTTTTGAAACACATCATCCAGTCAAGAACTATTAATTGCTATGTTCACTTTAATTGTATCCAACTCATGTTTGTTTAATTATATTATCCAAAATCATCAGATGTGCAGTATATGGATTACAAACAAACTTTTTTAATTCCTCACTAAGAGCAAATGACTATGTAGCCACATACTTGATTAACTGATTCCTGGAAGGTGTTCCAGCTCTGGATTTCCCAGGAGTCATAAGTTGTTTGAGCCCAATTATAGTCTATTGCAATTCACTGGCTATGTTCTTTAAATCATATTGCCAGATTGGTTTTGGATTGGATTCATAAAAATAATCCAGGAAAAATTCTGGAGAATCAAAAGAGTAATTTAAGGTATTTAGGGAATCATGCATTAAACTTCCTTATGCCTCACTTATAATTGGGGTGTCATCCAAATCTTGTTTGTATCAAAACAAATTTCCTCTTCAGTGGACTGCTTAAATTGCCCTTTCAGTAACTGTGAACTTACATTCTGTTCAGGAGAATTTTCTCTATTTTCCCTACTGTGCTGCTGAACATTATAGTCATCCTGTTCCACATTAATTATACTATTAGTTATACTAGGTTTAGGTGGTGAACTCAGAGAAATGTTCACTGAAGTATTCACAGAGCCAGTGACATCTAAAATATCACCTGTTGTATACCTTAATGATATTTGGGTTATAGGGGTATTTATAGAATAAAAATTATAATTTATTTTTGATTGCTTGGATTTTGTCTCCATTTCACCCTTACTTAAAGATGCTGCTACTTTTCTAAGATAGGTAGATTTTTTACGGAGAATAATTTTATTTGTTTTAACCTTAGTACCATTTTTCTTACATTTCTTAGATGTATTCCTACATTTACCCTTGCCAATAATTGGCAGGATAGGTGTAGAATGTCTGTCAGCTTCAGTGTAAGCCAACAGATTTTGACTATTGTCAGTCTGTTGCAATGTTTCTAAATCATTTGACAGAATTCAAGTATTAAGGGGTACATTAAAAGAATTAGGTACACCAACACCCAATTACAAATTCTGCCTTCTTGTTTGGACCATTTTCTAAACTCACAGGATATAGGCTGTACAAGTATAACACAAAAAAGGTGTGAAAAGACAAATAATGAAAAATAAAGTGCAGCAATACTTCTAAATAATTTGGCAATAGAAGTTCAAAATGGTTTAAATAAGCACCAATTAAAGTGCTAGTTAAATGCTAATCACTACTTGTAAAAAGTCACCTTAGTCCATTAAAATTCACTTGAACATTTATCTTAAGACAATCTAAAAGAGAATAGTGCAATAATGACTTGGTAAGAATATTGCACCTGCCCCAGTTTAAAGAGCAATCACTCAAACCAATTCTGTAAAAAGATCCCGTAGATTATCTTAGAGCCAAAAGTCTCATATAAAGCTACGATTTTCTAGCTTTGCCTTTGGATAAAATTTCCTGTAGACCATCCGCTAAGTGAATAGCGCACTGGATGTCAGAATAAATGTTCTTACAGATATTTAATTTATCAGCAACTGTTAAATAGTTCCTGGCAATCCTTCCAAGTCAGTTATGATTGAAGAAATGCAATGCAGTTTTCTGTTTCACTGCAGATCTTATTTATCTGAAATACCAAGAATTTCCACATTCTCTGTAATTGTAACTGCCTAACCCAGTCCTTTATCCGGTGGGGGGGGGGTCCTAGATACTAAGCAGCACTATTAGTCACAATGCACTCGTTTCCCTTTGAGTCTTCTACTAGAAAAACAACAGAAAAATATAAGCAGGGTCTGCTCAGATTACATATGACCTATGAAATTATTATTATCATGTAGTTGTGTAATTAAATATAATTATCAGCCACCTCTAATATATTCTATTAAATACTATTAGGCACTGAATATATTGCACATCAAACTTTTGAAAGGTTTTGACAAAATGTTTATTAAGCCGAATGTCAGACAAATACCTCGAGTTGTCTGCTACTTTTTCCTACTTCAGATTGTTAGAACTTCCAGTAAGAAGCTACACAGAACCATATAAATAATATATATAATTGCTGCAGTGGCCTTACTAATCCTTACTATTCCTTGCTAAAATGACCAGGCTAGATTAAAAATACATGCTCTCAGTTCCTATGTAAGTATAAGAATAAAATAAGTCTATGCCAGACAGCTTTAATAATCATAAAAATCTTAATTTTTCTGAAGTTTTCACCTAAACTGATGTTATTTTGTTTGCACCAAAATAGAAATCTGCAAGTTTTCTTGACTGCTGGGCCCTGTAAAATGCAGTTTATGTCCACTAAAGTGCTTTCAATTCCAATCAGGCTGGCTGGCGGACCACTACATCTTACTTTTTAATTTTAATGGTTCAGCCTCAGAATGCCATATAAACCATGACCTGTGCAAAAAAGCATCGACCGAGCATGGCATAGTGCATTTGTTGTGTTCACGCTAATGGATTCACCTGATGTAAAATATACGGTCAAAAATAAGCACGGACAAACAAGCTTAGAAAAAGTTTTTTAGGATTTAGTACTTAGTATTAACATAAAACAATATATTAACTTCGATATGAGGGCACAAAGACCTCCTTGTCACATTCTTCAGTACTCAAATGCTGTGTGGCTATAGAGAAGTGCGCATGTGCCTTTCATAGGAACAGATCATGTGGGTTAGAAATTTGCATATGGTGCCAAAATTAACCAGCAAAATCTATTACTCAATTAATCTAAAAAAGTGAAAAATATATAAAAATTTAAATATAACAGATTAGGTGGTCTTTAGTTAGTTTTTGCAGCTACATGGAATATACTGCTGCAATCAAACCATCTGTTATACTGTGCCCAGTAAGGTACGATCACCACTTCTGGAATCTTAACTTTACTCATAAGAACATCAACTACTTATATAAAACGCAGAAATTTAAAAACAAAAGCTTCTTTAACCAGGTACGTCCCTTCAACAAAAGATGAAAGGACAACCAGGAAGCTGTGGGACAGTAGAGTTGGTGAGAGCTGAATCTTGGACTAAGTTCCCCATACACTTAATCCAAGGGTGAGCTCCTCATCTGCTTTTGTAGCCACTCTGAAGGCTGCTTTCCTCGCTCACAGTCCTGCCAGATTATGCAGAAACTCCCCGGGACACCTGTGTGCCTTCATCTTCTGAGCTGGGAAAGCAAAAAAACAGTGAGGAAACACACAACAGAGGCCAGCAAAAATTATCGACTGGTAAGGAGACAAACTGTTCAAGGCAAAGGTGGCATACCATTTATAAGAAGATACAAGCAATGCCTCCTGCATCTCTAACTTTCTCCTTAAGCTAGAGAGTGCATAGCTAGGTGTCTGTCTCAGTCAGCTCCAAATCTCCAGCTTGTTCTTACAGCCTGCTCGGTATCTGATCTCTTCCCTTTTTTTTTAACATTGGGTTCCTCCAACTGCCATGTTGGGTCACTGACATTGTCATCATCGCTCAAATGAACACTACTCCATTCCATTCCTCATCCTCCTCCTCCTCCACTTTCTTATCACTTTTGGGTGCTCCTGTCTCACAGCTGGTTTCCTGAACCTGATCCTCCTTTTCCTTAACACTACTTGTTTGCAGAACTGTGGAGTCTGTGGATTCCATGGCTTGTGGGTTTTCAAGGATACTTTGGGGAGACATGATAGGATTTAACAGTTCTTTACCTGTGACACTGCCACACATGGCAACATCATCTGCACCCTTACCATCACCTTCAAGAATGATTGCTGCTAAATTGCTAGCAGTGAATTTATTTATTTAAAGTATCAGGATTTACAACTTTTGAGCCATCGGCTCATTTACAAATGCACCTCGTCACATGGAGGACAGAAAAAAACAGAGAGGGTACAATTACAAAGGAATAACCATCGTGTATAGATTACAGACATTGTTTACAAACAATATATACAGTTTTAGATATAGATATTTACATAAGCACAGCAAAAACATTGTTACTATGAGAGAGCATCCGTTACAGTATAATTCATCATACTCATAGGCCAGAGGTGGATTAGACATTGCTGTAAGAGATTGTAGTCCATAATGGACTATGTCAGAGGTTTGGGCTCTAGTGGGCATGAGAGTGCAGACTAGTTGCAGTTACAGGAGCAGACATTGAGGAGCTGGTTGCACAGAGTGACCTTAAAGGGGGCTATCTTGGGAGTGCTAGTGATGGTGGCTGGGAGTGCATTAAACCAGACAGGGGCTCTGTAGCAGAAGGATCTCTGGGCAAGGAAGGTTTTTGCCCTGGCTACCACCAGTATAGTTTTGTCAGAGTTGAAGTTGGACATAGATGGGGTGGCAAGTTGGAGAGAGGTGGTGACCCCAGGAGGGGAATGACTGAGCAGAATTTTCTTGGTCAGTAGGCAGGTCTGGTAGTGGAGTCTTACATCGAAGTTGAGGAGATTGGCAGTGGGATAGAGGGAGCAGGTGTGAGTGAGCCTAGGGGCACCAGTTAGGAGCCTGCAAGCCTTGATGAGGGAGATCTGAATTTTCTGGAGTGCAGAATTTTCTGCTGCCCCATGCACAATGAGCCCATAGTCCACTAGGGACAGTATAGAGGAAGTAATGGCAAGCCTAAGGGCATCAGGAGGGAGGCAGTCCATGTGCCAGTATAGGAGTCCAATCTGAGTGTTAGTGGCGGTCGCTAGGGTGTTTATGTGGTCATGGAAGGTAAGGGCAGAGCCGAGGTTAAGCTCAAGATATTTGTAGATGGATACCTGTTCAAGGGGGTGCTGGGTGCTGGGGAGGATGAGGAGAGGTGCATTTTTCGCTTTGTTTTGGTGGTGGGAGAAAATCATTGATTTCGTCTATTTTAGGTTTATGACCAGTCTATGGTCCTTGAACCATGTTTTGGCCTGGAAGAAGGCGTGTTGGAAGGAGTCCTGGAAGGGAGTAGGTTTATGATGCAAGGCATAGAGCACTGCATCATCCGCAGACAGTAGGATTTTTTTGGAGCAGGGCTCTGGCAAGGTGTTTAGGTAGAAGGTGAAGAGTATTGGACCCAGGATGGAGCCCTGGGGTACCCTGGAGTGGACAGGTAGTGTGTCAGATAGGGTCCCATTTATTTTGACACATTGGGACAGGGTGGAGAGGTAACTGGCACACTATGCCAGGGGGCCCATGGAGAAGCCAAGTTGACAGAAGGAGTCAAGAAGGAGTGGATGGCAGACTGTGTCAAAGGCCTTGGAAAGGTCTATAAACACAGCTCCAACAATATTACCAGAGTCTTGGGAGGAGTTTAGGAAGTAGTGAATTCTAGGAGGGCTGTGGTAGTGCTATGGCCTGAACAGAAGCCATGCTGCTCTGGGCATAATATGTCATACTTGACTAGGTAATCAGTGAGCTGTGTGGCAACCACTTTTTCTAAAGCTTTGGGGGGGGTAGAATGGAGATGGGGCGATAGTTACTAGGGGAGAATGTGTCACCACTTTTAAGAATGGGGGTAACAACAGCTGTCTTTCAGGCACTGGGGAACTGCCCCAGGCAAAGGGATCAGTTAAGTAGGTCCGTCAGTGGGACTAGGACCTCATCGAGACTAGCTGAAGGAGCCTAGCATCTAGGGAGTCATTTCTAGGGTTATTGCTGTTTAGTGCTTTTTGCAGGTATGGACAGGCTTCATGGGTAGATATTTTGCGCAGGAGGAAATGAGGATGCTGCAGGGTTGGGGGTTGGGATTTGGGCACAGGGTCAAAGAAACAACTGGGGAGAACAGTGCTGAGATCTTTGAAGGTGGTGTTTAGACAGTTTGCTATGGTAAGTGGGTCAGTAGAAATGGTGCCGTCTATGGAGAGCTGGGAGGGAGGTGGGGAGCATGATTTCCCATTAAGTTCTTTGATATTACTCCAGAAGGTCTGTGCAGACCCCCATGTGGTGGTGAAAGTAGATTGATAGTGGCCCGCTTTGGCCTTGCGGATGGCTCGAGTGCATCCATTGCATGCTGCATTATAAGATTGTCTGTCAGCAGACCTGCCAGACTCTGTAGCTTTGTGCCAGAGATTGTCCTTTTCCCTCTGTGTTTGGAGTAGGGAAGGAGTGATCCATGGTGCATTTTGTCTTTTGATGCGGTGTTTGGTGAGTGTGCATAAAGATCACAGGCCTTAGTGAAAGCCTGTGTGAACAAATTGAATGCAATGTCAATGCTGGGGGCTATATTAATGGGGGACCAGTCCATTTGGGTGAGAAGTTGTTTAAGTTTTTTTAACCCCCTGGGTGGAGACACCTTCGGAAGGTGTTTTGGGCGATGGGTTTGGGGGTGGAGGAGGTCCATAGGAATAGGATGGGTGAGTGGTCGCTTAGGGAGTTGGGAAGAACTTTTATATCCTGTATTTTGTGGGGGAGGTTAGAGATAATGATATCCAGGATGGTGCTGGTAGCAGTAGAAGGATGAATTCTGGTAGGATGGGTGACTAATTGGACCATGTCGGAGGCAGAGAAGGAGTCCTTTGTTGGTGCGGCTGTGGGGCCAAGCGAGTGGACATTTAGGTCCCCTACTAATGTCTGTTCAGCTTTGTGTGGGAGGGTAGAGAGGTAATCAGTGAGGGATATGATGGCTGGCTTTTGGTTCTTAGGGGGTATATAGGAGACTGTGAGGTATAGTGGGCCCCTGGAGGGGTCTGGGTGATTTTTAGTGTGAGGGCTTGGGCTCCGTTTTTGAGTTTGGGGGGGTGAGAGCATGAGGCCAATAATGTTATATCTGATGTAGATTGCAGAGCTGCGCCCAGTTTTCCCACCCAGTCTCCCCGGTATAAGGTGTATCCAAGGAGTGAGACAAAGGCATCAGGAGTACATTTGGAGTGTCAGGTCTCAACTAGTGCAATGATGTCTGGTTGGTGTAGGGTGGTCCAACATTGGAGTGCTGCAGAGCTTTTTGGCAGGCTGCATATGTTCAAAGAGGCAATGTGGAGTCCAGAGGACCAGGTAGGTGGACTGGTAGGGGCAGGGCCTGGATTAGGGTGGATATAACCAGAGAGGAGTAGTAGAATGACCAAGGTTCTAACCATAGGGTGGCAGCTAGTTAACTTTTTGGGAGTACGTTGAGAGGAGAGGGAGGCCATAGTGGAGCAGGGGATGGGCAGGGTTTGGAGGGTTGGGAAGACACAAAGGGGGTGGAGCCAAGGAGAGCCAGGGTGGGCGGTGGGGTTGGGAGGGCAACTAGGAGGTGGATGCATGGGTCCATGGTGCGAAGACAAGGTTGGGGAGAGGATGGGTAATTCCAGAGAGATATGAAGCTGCAGTCCACATAGGGCATGGGTTGAGGTCTGGTTGGTGGGAGGTGAGCCCCAGGTGGTTATAAAAGATGAGGCACATAACAGACATGGTGCCTAGGTAGTCTTGAAGGCAGAACAAAGTGATTGGGGGGAGCCAAACAGCTTTAGGAGCTTTAAAAACAAATTAAAATTATCTTGACTTGTAGGCCCAGTGGCAGGGCTACTGACTTTGGTGGCAAGGGTACAGGGTTTGAAGCCTGCTGTGGAAGAGAAGACAATTATTTTAGCAGCCTATGGTGTCAGAAGCTTTGAGAGCTTTAAAAAATTAGAATAAATTAGCCTGATTCATTGGCTTAGTGGTAGAACTCCTGGCTTTGGTGTTAAAGAAACAGCGTTTGAGATCTGCAGTGGGCAAGAAGAAAAGTATTTTAGCAGACTATGAAGACAGAAGCTTTAAGAGCTTTAAAAAATTGAGAATAAATTAAACTGATTTGTCAGCTTAGTGGTAGAGCTACTGGCCCAAGTAACAAGAGCATAGAGTTTGAGATCTGCAATGGGAAAGAAGATAAGTATTTTTGCTGAGTATGGAGACAAAAGGCCTACGAGCTTTAGATCAGAGAGGAAAAGTTAGCCTGACTCATTGGTTTAGTGGTAGGGCTGAAGGGTACAGGGTTTGAGACCTGCAGGGAACAGTAGTAAACTATGGGAAAAAAGGGGTGTTGTAGCAGGGTGGAGAGAGGAGTAGAGATTAAAAGAGAAAACAGAGTGGCGAGAGGAAGGCAGAAAACAGAGACTATGAGAGAACTGTAGTGACTCCTAGTGGACAGAAACCAATATTAGCTGCAAATAGGGAGTGGAGGTGAGTGGTACCAGAAAGGGCAGAGCAGCAACCCCTAGTTTTCAGAAATTCTAAGCTGCAAATGGGAAAGTGGACACTTAGTAAATGGAAGAAGAGATCATGTCATGTGACCTGTATGCAGCAATAAAGTTAGAGCTGAGGGTGGGTGGTGCACAGCACTGATGGGTAACGCCCCTTCCGAAAGTAAGCTTGAAGGAGAGAAGCTTTACCTCTAGAGGCCCCTGGTGTGAGCTCTTCTGCCTGCAGTGTACCTGGCTGCCTTCTTACAAAAGAGCTGCTAAAACTTCCTTGCGCATGTGTGCACTACTGGTTCCTACTTTCCTACCAGTACATTCCCCATTCTTACTGTTACCCACATCCTCATGGGCCAGTAGGGCAGTTAGCTCCCATTCACCCACTCACCCTTGGCCTCTTCCATGACCACAAGTGCAGGTTTTGCACTTAGCATCACCAGCACCAACCCCGCTACTCAGTTTTTTTGCAACATTTTTTTTCAAGGTACAGAAAATTAAACATGGAAAAACAAGAATGCACGTAGGCACAGATCAGACTGTGTTAAGAAGGCAAAAATGCTGCCTTTAATTCTTCTTATGAGCAGCAGCATCCACCCCTTCCCTACTGGCTGAAAGCTCTGTAAACTGAAAGCACAGCAGCACACTCAGAGAACTATACTACAGTGCCATAACAGCTAAAATAGCCTCCAAAAATGACTTTTCAGGACAAACAGTTATCTACACTAGATTGTATAGATGTTAGGCAACAATCAATGTTCACTAAGCGTTTTAAAATCCATAAAAACATTGAAATAACACTTGAAAACAAGTTTTCTCTCAGGAGCTAATCCTTCCTCCAATACACTCTAACAAGGACTTCCATGGGGCAAGTAGTATGAGGCACACAGGACACAGATCAGAATACTTTGGAGAAGGCAAAAATACTGTATTTTCTTCTTATGAGCAACAGCAACAAACTCTCCCCCACTGGCTGAAAGCTCTACACACAGAAATCACAGCAGCTCACAGAGATGTACTACAGTGCCAGATATAGCAGTAAAAAAAGCCTCCAAACTTTTGAGGACAAAAAAATCTACACTAGATTGTATAGATGTTCAATAACTGTTTTTTTAATCAAGAAAAAACTGAAAGAACAATTAAAAACAAGCTTTCTATCGGGAGTTAATCCTTTCTTCAACAAACTACAACAAGGACAGCCAAGAGGCAAAGAGCCACATGGTAGAAGAAGACTGCAATCTGAGCTATGACTCTTGCTGTAATGTAATACTCTGTGGAGTTCAGCATGGTATATTTGCCTCCTGTGAGCCTACAAACTTCACCTCAACTTTGCAGCTTCGCCTAACCCATACTGGGAGACAAAGTAATAACTTTGCCTTGGAAAACTTCACGGAGTTGTCTGCCCTCCACAAAGTTTTTTACAGAGTGAAGTTGGCCAACATTGCTCATCTTTAAACCCTGCTAAATCTTGTTAAATCAGATACATCTAAACATACAGGTTAAGCAGGGACATATCCTGGTAAATCCTGAAATCATTCATTTTATAATCTGTGAATATTATTATTGTCTGTTAAAGGAATGATCAGGTGAACTAAAACATTTTCTGTATTCAGACTTTAGGAAAAATCAAACTGATTTGACGTTCCTAAGCAATTTACATTTAACAATTTTCATTCTTGGGAGTGGAAGTAACTCTTTTATAGTGCCAATAAACTGGAAGTAACACCTTGAAGGCCACCGCTTTCAGTGGCTCATACTACCAGTTTGTCTCCTGGTTTTTAGTTGAAGAAATCTCATTTAAAGTTCCACTACTTGACCTCTGAATAGAAATTCAAACAACTTCTGATCTATAGCTAAGGATACTATGTATAAAATTGTTACTTTTTATTTTAATCATATTTTTTCATCAAGGTGCCGGCCCGGGTTTAGTGGTGGCATACTGCTGGTCTGCGGTGCCCGTCCTCCATGTTACAGGTATCATGTTGCTGGGCAGTGGGGTTGGGATTTTACGTGGTTACTTTTGAGTGACTGCATGACCCACTAAACCCATCCCCTTAAGGGTGCTGGCACAATGGACCAAAGTCCAGACAGGAAGCCATATGGAGACATGGCTTCTAACAAGCACCTAACAGCACCCTCCCCTTCCGACACCGTTACCTAATCAGATTGGTGCCAACCCTCCCCAGGATTGGAGATCCACCATACAGTGATTTAATCCAGCTCTTACCTTCCCCCCTACCAACCCCCAATGAACCGGCCCTTTTTCTGAACCTGGGTAGCCGGCACAATGCGATATGTGGCAGCTAGTGCTTCAACCCTCAGTGCCACCGTGCTGGCCTTAAAATTGTTACTTAATGCAACTACATACAGCTATTTATTTATTTTGTGACAATGTATTCTTAGCATCTAACTGTTAATCAGTAGTTAAGTGGCTAAGATCTCCTAGTTATTAAAAGTTTGTAGTGGACCTAGTTATTAGTGGTTCTTAATTTCTTTGTAGAACAAGTCTGGGAGAACTTCAATGAAGGTATTACCAGTTACATTTTACCTGATTTTATTTAATATGACAAAAGAAACCTAGCTAAATGGAATATCCAGGGTTTGAGATCACAGTTAAACAAAAAAAGCCTTACACATTTGAATAAGCACAGCACTGATATTGCATTTCTACAATGTGTTTATCTGTTTGAATTTTGGTAACCTGGTAAGCCCACTGAGACCATGCAGTCCCTTTTTCAGGGGTGACCTGGGGAGAGGGACACACCTTGTCCCTTCTGAAGCTGATACACTGGTAAGATGCTGAGTTGTCCAGGTTGAACATAATTGTTACACAAGCAAAAAAAAAAAAAGAGAGTGGTAGCAATGTTGATCAGAAAAGGGGAAAACTTTATTAAAGGATCCCATGTCACTGATAATGAAGGAAGATTCTAGATACCTAACGGCATAGGAAAAGGACAAGGAAAAAGTAGCCTGATGTAATATTTATTTCCTAACATTTGGACAAACTGAATTCTATGGATATTATTTGAACCAGTCAAAATTTCAGATTCCAAAATTATTCTGAGTCGGGTCTTTAATGAGGTACTATGCCCTGTCCTGGAGAGATCTAAAAATTCCAAACAGTTTATAACTACCAAACCTAGAAAATCGTTACTCAACTTAATTCAGGACCTTGGCTTGATAGATGGATCGAGATTGGTACACCATAAGGAAAGGGATTACTCCTTTTTCTCAGACAGACACAATTTATTTAGTAGACTGGACCACGTTTTTCCTCCTCCTTAGTACAAGTAACAATAACTTCTATAAAATATGAAACTGTGCTAATATGAGATCATAGCATGCTTAGAACAACCATTGCTGTGGAAAGATCTATAAAGAACCCAGATGAAGATGTAATAACTTCTTGTTCACAGATTCCTCCTTTAAAGAATGGTTAAGAAAAGAGATATCCACATTCTTTAAAATAAATGATAATGAGAAACATCCAAACAATACTTGTGGGAACTTTTAAAGTGTATATTAGAGAGAGAACAATATCTTACATAGCAGCCAAAAGAAAGAACAGAGATAGAAATACCTGACAGAAAGGGAACCGTATGCAGGTCTGGTGGCACTAAGGGTTGACATGCTGGATGCCACACCTCGTGCCATGCCGACGACCCAGGTTCAGGAGTGAAATCGGGCTGCTGGAGGTCAGCGGTGGAGGAGAGGATTGAGTGTCTGATGGACTGCTCTCCTCTCCTGGTGTGGGTTCCAGGAGTTTTACCACCTGGTAGCAGCTCCTAGTGGAGATTTGGGGCTGCCACACTCCAGGGAGGAACAGCTAATGGGATTGGTGTCAGCAGGCATCTGCAGGAGGGGGTGGGAGATAGCCCCCCATGCACTGACTCCATTGCTTGACCGCACCAATAGGGTGTAACCAACAAAAACACCCTGGATACCAGTAGGAGAAAGTGTGTCCAGTGGTCGGCCCCCACGTCCAATGCTGGGCCTTCTGGTCCTGCTTCCAGTACTCACTGTGCAGTCCCTGGTTGCTCCAATAGATTTGCAGATAGAGCACCAGAGGAATTGGCAGTCCCACCCTGGGGGGCTCACAGCCAGGGAGAGAGCGGCTGGGTGATGTAGAGGGGGAAGGGCCCATACCAGAGAAGCAGCAGCTGGAGACTTCAGGCGAGCAGGTATAAGGTCACACCGATAGACTATACCAGAGAGAGTCTGGGTAAGTCAGTGAATAAAGAAAGTTTACAAAAAAAAAAAAAGAAAGAGAACCTTCTCCACTCACTTCAAAGAAAACATAAACAAAATCCAATGGGGAAACAAAACCTCTATCACCAGATTATTCAATTAAAATATGAACTCAAAAAAACACTTATTCAAGAAGGCAGAATATGACTTTTTCCACACAAGACACACTCATTTGGTGCGGAGGGGAAAAAGCCAACAAGCTACTACTGGCTTTCTGCCTCCAAAAGGAATTATCCCAAAGAGCAATTAATGTGATTCATCTACTTAATAGTACAATTACTTATGATCTTAAAGAAATAAACAAATACTTTCAGGAGGCATATCAATATTTATATGAAAACTAGGGTCCCCCAAATATATGAAAGTTGCCTAATTGTATAACATCCATCAACCTACCTAAAGGAAGAGGATAAACTGTATCTTGGAAAAACAATCTATCCAAAGGAAATATCAGAAGCTATTAGTAACCTTATTAAAGGAAAAAACTGCTGAATTATATCAATGTTTCAGTTCAACCATAACAAGTTATCTGTCATTATACAATGGCAGGAAAGAATATCAGGCTCTCATTGGTCAGTGTGGGACTGGACCCATGGTGTTATCCTGGCATAACACCATGGATCTAGTCCCAGTACACTAACTGACAGCATGCAACCTTAAAAAACGATTGCTGCACAGCACCCCCTATGTGCAGCTTCAGCAGCCCTCGATGCGCTCAGAAATCAGCGCTCCCCACCCACTGACCAAACACAGTTTCATCCAGTCATCACTGCCCCCCCAGTATTCACAACTTAAAAAATGTAAAATAAAGTTTAAAAAAGCCATAACTCAAATTGGCTTTTCCTCTGGCTGGCAGCATGATCATGCGAGTGCTTGCAGAGTTCAAAAGTGCCATGCTCGTTCCTCATGTTGCTCAGCTTCTGGAAACAACGGCACATTTCAATGGCTAAACAAGTAAAGAAAGCCCTTCCAAAATACATACAAGTAAATCTGGACTAGGATATATTAAAAACAACCACCTAAAGGAGTAACAAACCTTGCCTTTGCTTGCGGCTGTCCAGGAGGCTGTACACTCCACATACAAAAGCAGCGATCCAAGCTTATTTCAGTACACTTAGTCACAGTAGACTGCAACACTTCCTCACACTGTACTGGGAGAAATGTGAACACTCATCTCATAAACCGGGGGGTGGATGCAGAGTGTGACAGACACAAACAGGTATTGGGGAGGAAGGGAGCATAGTAGCAACACTAGCGAGCTACAGAACAATCATGCAGCAGCACTGTCAGCTTCTGGACAATAGAGAAAGTATGCCTCATACCTCCCCTTACAAAAATTATAAAAAAAAAAGTATTTAAACATGTTTTTTCCACTTTCTTTAAAAAAATAAATAAAGAGCCTTTGAATAAGAGGAATAATGCATTCCAGGGTGTGTGCCGTGCTGGGATAACACCACGCGTGGGGCATTGGATGCACTCAGCCTGCAGCTTCATGCTCAACCACCCAAAGCATGGTGTTATCCCATCACAAGACACACCCTGTCATGCATTATTCCTTTAATGGCATTCTTGGAATAATTCTAGAAAGGCTCCCTAACATCAGTAATGAATGATGCTTACAGTACATTTGTTTTATAGCAAAAAGAAAAAAAGATTCTTTAATTAGTATCAACTTTAGCCCTGTTTCCTTTTTCAATGTCAACTATAAAATATTAGCCATGATACTTACAAACAGATTACAAAATGTAATACATATAAACTAATAGGTAAGAAACAGGTGTGGTGATCAGGGAGAGAAATTGTCTAATAACATAAGAAGACTTTTCTCCATAATTTAGGCATCACAGAAATCTTCTACCACCTCCACCATCCTAACCTTAAATATAAGCAAAACCTTTGATACCCTAGAATGATCTTACCTGTACAAGGTAATGGAAAAATGTAAAATTCAAGACAACAATTTTAGTAAATGGATCAAAACTTTATACCATAATCCAAAAGTTGCTTTGATAACAAAAGGTCACCGACCTGACAAACTTGACTTGCAGAGACGTATGACACAGGGGTGTCCAGTATCTCATTTTCTCTTTATATTATCCATAGAACCCCTCATTATGAAAACTGGATGTCACTACTATCCATGGAGCAGACTTTGGAGAGAAACCAATTACAGTTCTTGGTTTTGAATATGACTAACTGATGACCATAAAACAACCTAATTTTTCAGTTGGAAAACTGCAAATCATTTTGGTTAAATTTCAACAGCACTCAGGCTTGCAGGTTAATTGGAAAACATCAGAGGGTCTCATGCTCAAACTTTCACCATATGAAGAACAGAGACTAACAAACTCCTACACTTTTCTAACTTATTTGGAGATGTATATTCATAATTCTGTTGGACAAATAGTTGTTTCTCTAAAGAAAAGGGAAAAACGTCAGCTGTCATTGTGAGGTAAGATCAATTCCATTAACATGATCACTGCCCCAAAAATATTTTATGTGTTAAATAACCTTCCAAATAATATTAAGGGGACACGGTTGAATAAATTAGATTTATTTACTTCATTTTTTCAGTTTATAAATAATATCAAGATACAGATCATTATGATAGTAGTATAAAATACAATGATAAAAAAAGTATTTTTCTAGCATATAACAAAAGTTCTTACAATAGACAAAGTAAATAAATCTAAGCATGAGTGCAGTTGGGTATCCCCATGCTAGTAGACAGTATATTAAAAGGAAAGGAAAGAAGAAAACTTTGAAAAATAACCTGTCTACAGACTAAGGTCAGTAATACTTTGTATAGTACAGTTTAAAAGAAAAATTAAAAAAAACAGGTTTAAATTGAGCTGTGTACCATCCTCACGGAACAAAGTTAGAACATTGTGCCATCATGTGGACTATCCATCCTGTCCACCTATTATTAAATCATTCAAGCTGATGTTGCAATTTGAATGTCAACTTAAGAAATTAGATTGTTTTGATCTCAGAATTTCTCTGGAATACTAAACCACCAAGATTAAATATCAAAGAAACTCAGAGCTTCCTGTAAGTTTTGAGGATTATGGGCCAGATATTCAAAGGTTTGCCCAGGGGCTAAATTAGCACTGCCCGGCTGGCAAACTTAGCCTGGAGCACAAAGTAAGCTATATTCAAAAGGAATAGCCCAGGGCAAACAGCTTCTGAATATAGCATGGGAATGAGGCCGTGCAAACTGGGCTGGGAGTGCAGGGCAAACATAGCCCTGGAATAAGACAGCACTGAAGACAGCAACCAGAAGTGCAAACCACAACAACAACACAGTGCACAGAGACGTGAGGGTAGGCAGAGAGGAACTATGTGGCCAATGTGTGTTCTGGCAATCACAGGGACCCAGTACAGCTGCGGGCAGCAGCACACATGAAAAAACTGTGCTCAAAACTGTATAATATTCCCAGAACCATTAGCGCGGCTTTAGTGTGGAGCTAAGCAGTGTGCCCGGTTCAAGCACATTAGCCCCACGCTAAGCTTTGCCATTTTCAAAAGTGACATGCAAGTGAGCCTACTTAGATAGTCTGTGGGCAAACAGCCACATTAGCATCTCATCATGCCCTGATTTGCATGCAGTTTGCACAGCGTTACTGCAGGGTCCCACAGCTCCACCTGTAGGTCAGTCTGGAGGTACAGGGGCTGGCCAAGTCCGACCGCAGCTCCACCTGTAGGTCAGTCAGGCAGTGCATGTTGATAGCTGCAGGCTTCATGTAAACAGTACAGCATAGCATATCATACCCCAGGGACAGCACAGCATAGGCACAGGTGGTGGTAGTGCTGCATGCAGCCATCACACTGTAAGTCATGCTACAGTGCACAGCAGACACTACAGTAGCAAGAGGGCTGGTAGTGCGAGGGACACGACACTGCCTATGGTATGTAGGGCACTGATGACCACTGCATCACACAGTGCCAGGCACAGCTTGCAGTAATTATTGACAGTGGACAGTACTATCACGCTGTTGTGTGATCCACAGATGCTGCAGCTGTGACATGGGATGCACACAGTGTCATGTATATGGCTGGCAGTGTGTGCTGTGACATCTGTACAGTTGTGTGGTAGGTGGCTCAGGGGTCATGTAGGATCCGACAGGCACAGGTGGTGTCGTAATCCACTACTGGCCCATGTGCACTGAGCGATGTGTCCCAGCCTTGTGGCCACAAGTGGGCTGTGGTGAGGTCTGGCCACCCATACACCCCGCTGGCCACCATGCCCACAGTGCTGCATGTCTGTGCTGCCATCTGTTATACACCACAGACGTATGGTCTGCAGGTGTGTGCCATATGGCCACACTACCATGCTGTCCCCTGTGGGTCAGATCACCCCTCACTGTTTGTGCTTGGCTCAGACTGGTGGCAGCTAATGGCATCATTGTGGTGCCAGCAATGTGCATCATGTGTCTTCCATGTCTGGCTGTTTCTCAGTGTCATACTCATATGTTAGGGCCGTGCAAGCCACGCTAATGCTGAGATAGCACCGCACAAAGTACGCAAAGCTGTTTGCCTAGGGTTAAGACCAGCTTTTTCTGGGCGGTAAATTGTACCGCGTTATGGGTCGCTAACCATGTCGCTAACATCTTAGCTTACGCTAGTCACTGAATATCTCATTGCACCTGTATTCATGTTCACTTTGCCTTGCATATAATTATAGTTTGCCTGGCGCTGATGCTGTTTGCCTGCACTATTCAACTATGAATACGCAGACCTCGCTAATCGCGCAAAGCCTAGCATAAACGTTTTTGCCCGGTGCAAAGCTTTGAATATTTGGCCCTAAGTGTATTATTTTGGCAAGGTTTCCACCGAACATTTCTCTTCAAACAAACCTCATTATGGTTCAGCTTTATTAACACTCAAAATATGTCACAATGGACAGCAATAGAGAAAGTCTTAGCCAAACCATCTTTGATTACACATACAGTAAGTTATTTATTCCTGTACCATTGTAGCTGAAAAATCATCTGAAAGTCTCAGTTTCAGTCTGGTTATGTAAACAAATATCCAACTATATCAACATTAGGTCACTACCACAACAGTATAGACCACTATGGGGAAATCTATTAATTAAATTTACGGGCAAACAACTTAAAGATGGAGGGCTCAGTTTTCAAAAAAAAACTAAGAGTGTTGCAAGTTGCATTGTTCAAGGGCTGCAGAAAACTCTGGGTTTGTCAGGAACCCTATAACCTATTTTATAAAAATCAGGGTCCTGTCTCTAAACTCCCCAGGTTTTCCACAAGTCATCACAAGTCACCAACCATGCCAAATAGTTGGTGCACCTGTGGAAATTTCTGCAGGGACACCCCCCAACCTGGTGCAACATTAGAGGTAGTCGGAATGATGGGGGGGGTGAAATTGCTGGACAGGAGGGAGCCAGGTGCAGAAGGGGTATAGGAAGTGTCAAAGGAGAGGATTGGGCAGACAGATGGGCAGCACTGGGTGTGATGTCAGCATGCAAGGTGCATTTGCATTGTACTGTATGAACAATATAGATATTGTACTGTACGTACAGTATAGCTATCTTCCCTGTTGGTCTAGTGGTCCCCCACCTCTAATCCCCAATGACCCCCATAAATAATTATATACCATCCCTGGTGGTCTAGAGGATCTCCCAATCCTGGATCACTTCCAGAAATAGTTAAATCTCAACCCTGGTAGTCTAGCAGGACCCCTAATCTTCCTCAAAATAATTTATGTAGAAATTCACTGGTGGTCTAGTGGACCTCTACCCCCTCATCCTTGCAGGCAGTTCCTCATCATTGAGCTCCACCCAATCCTGAACTCCAACCAAAGAACAGCACAGCCCCAAGCTTTCCACCATGGCCAGCCACCCGACTGATCTGACACTAAGTGCATACTGTTACTCAGTCATTGACAGCTCAGTGTGCTGTCAATCAATGAGTGCATACCATATACAATACACACTCAGTGATAGATCAGTTGGGCAGCCAGCTGTGGTGGAGAGCAGAGGGCTGTGCTGGTCGACAGATGGGGTTCAGGACTGGAGGGAGCAAGGTGCTGAGGCACTGCCTGCTGGGTTGGGGGTCCACTTGATCACAATGGAATGTTATATAAATGATTTGGGGAGATATTGGGGATTGAGGATTGGGGATCAGAGGGTCGCTTCACTACCTGGGTAGATATTTAACTATTTCTGGGGAGAGCAGGGATGAGGAAGACACTAGACTACTAGGGTAGATATTTAACTATTTCTGGGGAGAGCAGGGATGAGGAAGAGACTAGACTACCAGGGTAGATATTTAACTATTTCTTGGATAGATCAGGGATGGGGGCCCTAGTCTACCAGGATAAATATTTAACTATTTCTTGGGGACATTGGGGATTGGGGGTTCTGCTACACCACCAGGCAAGATAACTATACTCTACATACGGTATAATACCTTTACTATACATACAGTATAATGCACATGCACCCCGCTAAGTGCCACATTACTCCTGGTGATGTTCATTTGTCCTCCCAACTCCCCCATGCCACCTCCTGTTCCCCTTCTGTAGTCAGCAGCTCACTGTCAGATCCCCTCACACTGGCACAAGCCACTTAGATCACCTCCTGACTGATCTAAGTGGTGCTCTTTGCTGCGTCCATGGTGGGGCTTGGTAAAATCTCCAAAAAGGGGATGTTGCAGCCCCACCATGCTGCAAGCCCCATTGCATCCTGGTTGTTTGCCACATCCTTGGTGCAAGGGGGCTTCGGCGTAATGGCATCAGAAGTTGATACAGGTTGCTTTAGAAAATTGCATTTGACACAAGTTGTTATGCAGGTCACCTCTTGTGTCAAATTATTTTGATGCATATCCCTTCCTTCATTATAACACATTTGAAAATTGGGCCCATAGGCTGGAGGTAACTCAGCATTGGGACAGTATGTGACCTAATATACACAGAGAACAGATGTGTGTTATGTTTTGAAGAAATCAGGCAAAAAGCAGAGTCAAAAGATTCCATTATTCAATAGTTCTAAGAAGGTGGGAATCATATTTCAAAAATATATTAAATTCTGAATATAAGCTTGATAATAACCCACAATAGGACCAGTTAATTAAAGTAGCTTCTATGGGAAGGGGGGCTAGGGTAGTCTATAAAATCTTGACAGACTCAGACTATTCTATCATAGATTCGGTGAATGCTAAATAGGTAAATGAACTGTGAATCAGAGTTAAGGAATCATTATGGTCTAAAACTGTGGGAGAGAGCTTACGTTAGTAGTAGATAGATCCAAGGTAAACTTATGCAGTTTAAAATCCTACACCATTATTACTACTCCCCTGACATATTAAGTGTGTCCATCTAGCAAGTGAACTGCTATGTTAATCTTTGCCAGTATCCTGCCTTTTCAGTACCTGACTGTATACTTGTACTGCCTGATAACTGTAACATTCCTCGTCTGTCCTTGTACTTTGTCAAGTATAATATGTATTGTGATCTTTGACTTGGAACCTCTGTAAAGGAGCCTCTAAGCTCAACGGTTGTAATCCGAAACTGAAATAAATAAATAAATTATTGAAGATAGGAAGTTCTAGAACAAACGAAAGTTGGAAATGTGGTACCCTGTAAGCTAATTTCACTTACGTTTTAATCTTGGACAAAAATAGCTCCAATGTGGGAACAGATACATTTAATTTATCAAAAAATGCTAGGCAACAGAATTTCCTTCTCCCCATAATTATTTATTTTAGGAAATACCTCCATTCTAAGGCATATTACAAGACCTTAATGCATATGGTTGTTATCAGCATCTTTAACTTACAAAAGGGTATTACAGTAATCAGAAATTGGAAAACCCCAAATATACCCCCTTTTGGCAAATGGATTAATATGGTAGGGTCAACTGTAACTAATGAGAGAATAAGTTACACTCTCATTTACAAAGTGGACAGGTTCAAAGAAATATGGAAATCCTTTCTTAGATACAAAGAACAGATTGAAATCCACTTATCCTAGTTAGCTTTGGTTTATAATCTCACAGCTACGTAACTACAAAAAGTAGTTGATTGAGTATTGAGTACTTTCATTATAATGTGTATCAATTTGGGATGGGTGAACTGGTTTGTCAAAAATACGAGTGGACCTGAACATGTTGAATGTTCAGAAATAAATGGCTTCCAAACACTTTCAGGTCTTCAGATTGGTTCAAATGGCTCCTATCATGGGAACTGCAGTTTGAGAAGTGCAAAAGCAGAAGAAACCCACAAAAAGGACCAGAGACAAGACTCTGGTCCCCTCACAGGATGGCCGAGCTGTCAATCTCTCTAAGGTGGCATCAGATTGGGTTGCTGCTCCAGCAACCCACGCGGTCCACCTTAAAGCTATGCAGAGGAATCAGGAGGACAGAGAAGGAGCAACAGCTTCTCTTAGCTGCTACTTGCATTGCGGATCACCACATTGATTGATTGTTTTCTTCTGTGCTTGTGCTGCTTGCATTTTTTTTTTGCCTATTGACAATAGCAGAGTTTTTTAAACTAAAAGAAGAACTTAAAGGGAGGAAGGGATTGGGAACTTGGGAAAGTTGGGGGTGGGAGTTGCGGACTATGGGTTATGGACTCGAGATGGGAATGCCAGCAAGGATTGGGTGTAGAACTTGGGAGGGAGTTGAGGATTGGGGTGGGGACTGGGTTGGGGACTGGAGAGTACAATGTATGGGAGAGGAGTCTTGAGGGATCTACATGAACATGAACATTGAATGATGAGCCAGAATGGAATTTGGAGAGAGAAAGAGAGAGAGAGAGACTGAGGGCAACTTGTGAGAACTAGAGTGCTGTGTGTATAAAAGCTGCCAGCCAGTGATCAGTGCAGTAGTGCCACTTCTTACATACTGTCTGTGTGACCCCCCCATGTCAGAGAGGGTTAAGCCAGGCAGTGTCCCCCAGAATCTCTGTGGATATGCTAGTAGCAGTGCCTGCAGCATCACCCTTAGCATCGGTGGTACATGAAATAAAATCTGCCAAGACTGCAAGCCAGTTGTAAGTGCACTAGTGCCACTTTTTGCATACTTTCTGTGTGACCCCCAGAAGTCAGTCAGTCATCAGCCATCTTTCTCCCTGCGCTTACTCAGCTGGGTATAATCTTTGGCTCAGTGGGCAGAGTATTCAGTCACATCACGTGGAATAAAGAAAAAATGTAAAAAATTCTTAAAGGGGAAAAGTACTGTGTCAGAGAGGGTTACACCAGGCAGAGTCCCCCAGAATCTCTGTGGGTATACTAGCAGCAGTGCCTGCAGCATCGCCCTCAGTGTAGGTGATGTGTGAAATAAATTCTGTGTGTGAAATACAATCTGCCAAGACTGCCAGTCAGTTATTAGTGCACCAGTGCCACTGCTTGCATACAGTCTTTATCACCGCCCTCCCAAAAGGAGTCAGTCATCTGTCATCTTCCTCCCTGTGCTTGCTCAGTGGGGTAAAGCTTTGGCTCAGTTGGTAAGGCATTCCATCACATCATGTGGAATAAAGAAAAAATATTTAAAAAAATTCCTTGAAGGGGAAAAATACTGTTTCAGAGAGGGTTAGGCCAGGCAGGGTCCTCAAGAATCTTTGTGGGTATACTAGCAGCAGTGCCTGCAGCATTGCCCTTAGTGTAAGTGGTGTGTGAAATAAAATCTGCCACCCAGTCATCAGCGCACCAGTGCCACTTCTTGCATACTGTCTATGTGATCCCACCCCATGTCAGACAGGGTAAAGCAAGGCAGGACCCCTAGAATCTCTGTGGGTATGCTAGTCACACTGCCTGCAGCATTGCCCTTAGCATAGGTACTTTGTGAAATAAAATATGCCAAGACTGCCAGCCAGTTGTCAGTGCACCAGTTCCACTTCTTGTATACTGTTTGTGTGACAGCCCCCAAAGGAGTCAGTCATCTGTCATCTTCCTCCCTGTGCTCCCTCAGCAAGGTATAAGCTTTGGCTCAGTGGGCAGGTCATTCCATCACATCATGTGGAATAAAGAAAAACATTTAAAAAATCCTTGAAGGGGAAAAGTACTGTCTCAGAGAGGGTTATGCCAGGCAGGGTCTCCCTGAATCTCTGTGGGTATACTAGCAAAAGTACATGCAGCATCACCCCTAGCATAGGTGGTGTGTGAAATAAATTTTGTATGTGAAATAAAATCTGCCAAGACTGCCAGCTAGTTGCCATTGCACCAGTGCCACTTCTTACCTACTGTCTGTGTGATGCCCCCTGTCATCTTCCTCCCTGTGCTCGCTCAGTGGGGTATAACTTTGGCTCAGTAGGCAGGGCATTCCATCACATCACGTGGAATAATAAATCAAAAATAATTCCTTGAATGGAAAAAGTACTGTGTCAGAGATTGGTAGGCCAGTCTGGGTGCCCCAGAATCACTGTGGGTATACTAGCAGCAGTGCCTGCAGCATTGCCCTTAGCGTAGGTGGTGTGTGAAATAAATTATATGTGTAAAATAAAATCTGCCAGCCAGTTGTCAGTGCATCATTGCCACTTCTTGCAAATTTACTGTGTGACCCCCCCACCCAAAGAAGTCAGTCATCTATCATCTTTCTCCTTGTGCTAACTCAGTGGGGTATAAGATTTGGCTCAGTGGGCAGGGCATTCCATCACATCATATGGAATACACAAAAAAAAAAAAATCACGTTCATGGTCATCACGGTCACGAATTTCACATTTGGCAACTATTTCTGGAAGCTCTGTTCCATCCAGTATCTGAAGCTCTGGCAAGCATTGCCACTGTAACAGGACTCCTCATCCTCACGATGAATCATGTTCACATTATTGGTCATCAGAGTCATGAAGAAGCTCAGTTCCATCCAGTACCTGAATCTCAGGGAAGTGCTGCCACTGTTACACAATTCCTCATCCTCGTGATGAATCACGTTCACGGTCATCACGGTCACAATCAAGTTCACATTCACAATCATCATGGTCATGATTTTAAGATTTGCCAAGTATTTCTGGGAGCTTGTTTTAGTACAATATCACAGCAGTAGCAAACCCTTCCAGTAGGGACAGTATCCAGTCTGAGATACAAAACACTTAAATGTTATCTTCTTCAGAAAAAGAAAACATGCATCATTACAACTCTTTGAGTTTTTGTTGTCTCATCTGGGACATTACAAAGTAACTGTCCATTCTTTAAACACATACTATGTTTTGTTTTGTTCTCATAAAAAAAGACATTACTAAGAAATTATCTAAAGGCTGCATGACAAAGTTACTTCTGATTATACTGACATAGAAATCCTACAAAAATACATCTACAATACCTCTTCCATACTTTGTGATTACAGAAGAAACAACTTTTTATTGGTGCAACCCTGTTTTTTTTTAATATACAGTTTCATCACGAATCAGGACATCCAGTTATCGTGTCATGTCAGCCACAAGCCTTGGTCCAGTACAATGCTTCTGTTAGTGCTCACGTTCTGCATGATGCTCTACTAGCAGATGGACTTGAATCTTTGTCCTCACAAGCCAGCTGTACTTAATCCAGTAACTATAATCTGGAAGCGAACATTGTTTTTAGCACATGTGTTTCTCAGTCAGATAGTTCAGGGAAGTGCAGCGCGGTATTTCAAATTCTTTTTCATTGTAACTATTTGTCTAAGCTCAGGTCCATCCAATTTCTGGTGCTCTGAGAAGCACTGCCAATGGCAACATGACTCACATCACAATTCACAGAAATTCTGGCACTCACCACCTTCAGTATCAATACGATGCCACACAATTTGAATTGTAGAAAAATTTTTTTTTAGGCAACATGCATCCTGCCTGATGCGTTTCAGACAGCTAAATGTCCTTTATCAAAGGCTGGAGAATTCATTACAAACATACACTTAAGTAGCATTAAGAACATGTGACCTTTGTGACATCATCATTGCACCCTTTTCCCATTGTTGGGTTAAAATCAAATTTGTTTGGATTCTATTTTCCAGGTGAATCCTGGTTATCATTTAGTTGGCCATGTGCAAAATACTAAAAAGAAAGCGCTATAGTGCAATTCAGAATTAAAACTCATATGTAACATTCATATTTAGAAGCATTAAATACAATGGAATCAGAACAATGTGGGGGGAGGGAGGGAAAGAATTACATAACAGTAGATAAAAACAGCAGAGCCTAAAGTGTTTCTTTGCAAATCTTCAGCAATCATCTATTATTCTTATTAAGAAGGGAGGGAGGAAAATGGGGTTAGGGAAATGGCAAAAGTTATTTGCATAACTTTCTGTTCTATTTTTAGATTTACAAAACACTTTCCTCATTGGATACACTAATATGAACATCTATTCTCAATTTTTTTTCCTTTTCTTATCTTTTTCTTTTTAAAGTAGGGGTGCACATCTAGGCTAATCTTCAAACCAGGTTTCTTGTAAGCTTTTAATTGGATTATCCATAAATTCCTTCTTTTGAGCATGAGATTATCATAGCTACCTCCCCATGGATTCCGATTCACCCTAGCAATGGCAATAAACTTTAAAGTGTGTCCTCCTGTGTCACTCACTGCCATTATATGAGCTGCTGTGGCATATGTGCTATCTTGTTTTGCTATAGCTTGAATATGTTTCCCCATGCACATCTTAAAGCATCTCTTGGTTTTGCATATATAAAATGCACTGCATTAACATACAGCCAAATCTATTTCTCCCTCTGTACTACATGTTATGCACTGCCTAACCTCATATTCTTTTGTAGTGCTGCATGTACTAAATTTCTAGCATTGTTTTACATAGTCACAATACATACATTTCTTAAACGGAAAAACATCCATGTGCTGGTTGCAACCATGTTCTAGGGTATCTATCAATAAAGTGCACAATAAGTGTCTCTGAGGGTTGTTACACCTGGGTTATGCCCCCTATCGTCCCACATACACCTCACATACACCTCACATTGCATTCCTGGTTTGTTATACCGTGATACTGCTATTTTGCACTAACATTATAGATATGAGCACACATCATATAAGCATGGGTGCTAGGAATGTGCTTAAAAGAATTTCCTTTTTTGTAATCTTCTCCTGTGGCTGAGCCTAACGTCAGGGCTGCTACTTAAAAAAACTGCAGGATGGTTGGAAAATTGAACAGGACAGTGATTTTCAGCGCTCACAGCCTAACTGTTATAAGCTCCTCTCCTGTGGCTGTGCCTCACAGCAGGACTGTAACCTCAGCGCCTTTTGCCTTTCTGTCCCAGGGTAGTGTTAATAGAGCCGTTATATAGGGAAAAATGTGTTTTGCTGTAATCCCTGCATTGTGAGTTCACCCTGTCCCCTATTGCCTTGCTTTTTACTGTGTTACTTCTATAAGTCAGCTATACAGCTATTGCCACGCTTCCAGCGTCTCTTGGCTTACAAGTCCAGCCTTGGGATTACCCTGTGTCTCTCTTTCTTCTCCTCTCGCCCTTCCCCCAGCTGACCTCCATCCCCTGATTTGTTCTGCCCCCCTCCTCCGACCTCCCCTAACCTATTTAACCTGTCTCCTGTTGTCCTTTCAGGCTTGCAGCCCCGAGGAGCGGAGGTCGCGAGGGTGCACCAGAGCCCTCCCCCACATCGACGAAGCGAGCGAGTTCCGAACCCCCAACCAAGGTAATTGCCACCGCATGGAAGAAACGACTGCGTTTGAGTACATGTTGGTGCCTTTTCTCCTGATAGCGTGACCGAAAAGAATTTCTTTTTTTGTAATCCTCTCCTGTGGCTGAGCCTAACGGCAGGGCGGCTACTTAAAAAAACTGCAGGACGGTTGGAAAATTGAACAGGACAGTGATTTTCAGCGCTCGCAGCCTAACTGTTATAAGCTCCTCTCCTGTGGCTGTGCCTCATGACAGGACTGTAACCTCAGTGCCTTTTGCCTTTCTGTCCCAGGGTAGTCTGCTAGCGAGCAGCTTGCTGCCTCCACCCACCACCACCCTTGCTCGGCTCTCCAATTTATAGGGAAGTCTAGTCAGGTGACCTGTGGAAATAACCTATCAGCCAACTTTACCAGCTGCAGGTTATACAAACTGTACACTAGTGGCGCTGCAGCATCCATCCCTCTTTCTGTAGTTGCTATGTACACTCTACTATTTGCTACCCTCCTGCTTGCCAGGACCCCACAGCTCACTCCACAACCCCCCCCCGAGGCACCCAACCCTCACCAAAATAACTTTTGCACCATACCTTCAGCTATCAAAGGTATCCACAGATTCTGTACCCCCATCAGCCCCCATACCCGGCAAACTGAACCCGTGACCATTTTTTCTCTCATGCTAAACTTAACCCACACTCCGACACCAGGCAAACGCTGCACTTCTAGTGTCCGCCCCCAGACCTCCTGCCCCCACCACCCTCTCTAGCCTCTCCAATGCCCCCCTCTCTCCCCTAACGCTACTTTCCTGTATCCCAGCCTCCCCATCCCCACCACCACTGCAAAACGTCTTTCACCCTACCAGTTACAATGTCTCTCATCCAAACTCTGCATGTTGGCCCTCCTGCGGCACACCTTCTTACTCCTCCTTGTATCAGGCAACATCCACCCCAACCCAGGACCACCCCACACGATTGCCTCCCCTAAAAACCCTCAGGGGCGGCTGCAGCTTGCAACCCTAAATATATGCAGCCTTCCCAAAAAACACACACCACTCCAAGGCTGGATTGCCCAGCATGCTCCTGACATACTTGCACTCTCTGAGACTTGGCTCACTGACAAGATTCCCAGTGAAGCTGTCTCCTCCCTAATTATGCTTTCTTCCGGGCAGTTAGGACCAGCAAGAGGCGGGGGCTGTGCAATGTATGTTAAATCCTCTCTCAATGCCATGAAGTCCATACACCTGCATCGATACTGATGCCCAGGTACTCACAATAAAACTCAGCCTGGGTACCAAAACACTCCACATCATCTCAGCCTACATCCCCGAGAAATCAAAAACTCGCATTTGACTCTTATCCTCAAATCATCTCCCAACTACCCAACACTAGCGAAGTCATCGTTATGGGGGATTTCAATGTAAACTGGTTATCCCCAGCCTCTTCCAGCTTCAAAGATGCCGCCTGGGCCTTTGATCTCACCCAACTAGTCACCTCCCCCACCAGAAGGGACTACAGATCTGGGACCTCCACCCTCCTGGACCTCATCTTCACCAACCGGCTGGGAAACCTCTCCTATGCTACAGTACTCCCAGATGCTATCAGCGACCACTCACCAGTAACTTGCTGGTGGTCGGGCAAGTTGCCCCCAGCACCCCCAAAAATCTCCTGGCAATGTAGACTCAAAAGGGGCAGTTTAAAGAACCTTAAAGCCCACCTAACCAACAGCAACTGGCTCCCCATTTACACTGCCCAGTCAGTTGACTTCGCTCTGGCTCACTTTATAACCACCTTCAACAAAGCCTGTGACTTATACGCCCCCTTTTCTAAGCTAATTGTTAAATCCAGAACCACCCCATGGATCACACCACCACTACTAAGCCTGCTTCAGCAAAGGGATAACCTCTGGCACAAGGCCATAGACTCCCAAAGCACCCTGGATAGACAACTCTACAGGAGGCTCACAATAAATGTACATGGGCTTTGAGGCAGGCGAAAGCCCTCTACTACCAACACAGCCTAACCTCCACCTGGGGTGATGGGAAAAAAATTTGGGACAACATAAAGGAACTCAGTGGCAAATCTCACTCCCCCATCCCCACACAACTCACTCTTAATGGTGAGGTCACTCATGATCATCCCACTATCGCTGAAGCCCTTAACTCGGCCTTCTCAGATCTCTCCCACATCCTCCCTTCTAATCCCCCCACCTCGAGTCCTACAAATACCCCCCCTTCCGGCTTCGAGTCATCACCTTCCATGAGGCAAAATGCTATATTACCAGGGCTATCTCTACCCTGCTACAGCAATGACTCCCTTGATCTTAAACTCCTGCGGCTCTCCCTTGATGCCACTTTACCACACCTCACTAAAATTCTTAACCCCTCGCTCTGCCTCGGCCAGTTCCCCTCTACCTAGAAGAGAGCCATAATCACTCCCATCCTGAAGAGCGGTGACCCCACTAACACCAGCAACTACAGACCTATCTCAATACTACCACCTCTCTCCAAAGCTCTAGAAAGAATAGTCTCTGACCAGTTAACTGAACACCTAACTAAGCATATGCTTCTCAGCCAGGAGCAGCATGGTTTCCGCTCAGGCCATAGTACCATCACCACTCTCACAGAGCTCACCACGTTCTTACATGAAGCCCTCGACCATGGCTCAATTGCCGGGGCCATATACGTGGACCTAACCAAGGCCTTCGACACGGTCAGTCACGAGCTTCTGCTTCAAGTCCTCCCTAAACTAAATGTGGTCCCAGAGACATTGACCTGGTTCAAGGATTACCTCACAGGCCGTTCTCAACAAGTCAGGATATGCACCACCCTCTTCACCCCTAAAACAGTTTCCTCTGGGGTCCCCCAGGTGTCTATTCTAGGCCCACTGCTGTTCACCCTCTTTCTAAACTCCCTCCCTAAGGCATGCAGCGGTCAGTTGCTCCTCTATGCCGATGATGCGGTTCTGTTCTGGAAACACCCCCACCCTACTGCCCTCCAGCAGGCCCTTCAAAGGCACTTCTGTGAACTAGAGACCTGGTTCACTGAACACCACCTAATTATCAACTATAATAAAACTAAGTCCATGATTTTTGCCCACCGCCAAAGTCCTCATAGTCAGTCTGCTCTCCTCATCAAGAACGCCCTCGGTGCCCCTCTTGAACACGTTTCCAATTTCAAATACCTAGGTGTCACTCTAGACACCTCCCTCTCATACCAGAGGCATACCCAAATTCTCTCCTCCACTATCAGCACCAGAGTAGACATTCTGTACTGGCTCAAGCACTGCTTACCCCCTCAGGCCATGCAGCTCACAGTCACCTCCTCCATCCTCTCCCTTGTGGACTACAGGATTACTATATATGGCTCTACTGAACCCACCTCCCTGAACAGGATAAACATTGTCCTGAACAAAGCCTGCTGCCTAGTCACAGGTTGTGATAGGCTAACCCACACCTGTGATCTTTATGCGTTATCTGGTTGGTTAAACTTCCAACATCGATTACAGTTCCACACCTGCATACTCGCAAAAAAGATACACCTTCACCTAGCCCCCATCGGACTTTTCCCCTTAATCAGTTCTGCACCTCACAGGTGCAATACAATGCTCTCCGCAAGCTCTCCGTCCCTTGTACCTCAATGTAGAACTTCCCTAGGGCAAAGATCCTTCCGATACCGAGCCCCTCTCTGGCTCAATGCATTACCACACTCACTATCACAGACCCACAGCATCTCTCTATTTAAAACAGGCCTCAAAGCTCACCTCCTTGAGAGAGCCATATGTGACTGCAGCTAATCTGCTCACCCAGTTGACCGACCTTCCCTCCCCCTACTTTCGACTCAGGGTCCCACAAGGGCCCACGTATTTCTCCAAAATCCCCGGCCAGGTATTCCAAGATTGCTGCCTAACTGCCTCACCATTTATTAAGTTTTGCCTGGACTGCTCCTTTGTTCAGTTCTGTAAATTCTGCCTGTTTTATGTATGTTCTCTACTGTATTTGTCTACCCTCCACCCTATGTAACCAACGTGGAGCCTTTGCAAAAGAGTCTGTGACTCAAAGGTTTGTAATTCCGATTGTTTTTTTCCCAATAAAATTATATCTCACTATAATACATTTATCTAGATTATGTTTGTCTTTTATATATATTCCATGTATAATCTACCTAATCACTGATAAGATGACTCAGAGGGATCATCAGTGATTATTGTATATTTATATTCTCATATAATTATATGTAGTGTGTTTTACTCTCAGATATGCCATGTGTAGTAATGCCCTGTCATCAGTTCTCTTTGCCTAAACAAGCTGACACAGAGAGAAAGCATTTGTTATGTCTATGTTTTATACTGGTGTATGTAAGAAATGTTCCATGTAATTTGAACTGTCAGCATTTCTTTTGTTTAAGCTATAATGCTAATGGAAGCATATTCTGTCTCATATGATACTCATTAGTAATTCTGTTTCCTAAGCCATTATCCAATGGAGAATGACTTAGGACCAATACATATTGTTTCTCATATCTGTAACGATGTTGTAATCTCTATTGCTATGCTGTTATCTGTAGTATTTAGCTGTCTGCATTCCACTGTAGCTTCTCTAGAAGGGCAGAGAGCTGGAGTGCGAGGAGAGATAGAACAAGATCGTAGAGAACCTAAGATCTACAATTCTGGAAATTATGTACATTCTTCAGGAGAATGGTGAGAAACCCATCTCCCTTGTGATTTTCTCTGTCACATGCTTGGAGTAAGTAATATAATAAACTTTATTAGTACTCCTTGCTTGTTTACAAATGTTTCTTGGCAGACTCCAAGACACAAGAATCTGTATTGTTATTATTATTTTTATTGTTTACTGTACACACCAAGAGTGTTTAGACAACATAATGGTGACTGCCAGCACAGCCTGGATGTTTTTGCCAAGTTTCATTTTAATTTCCTCTGTAAATTAAAACACTGTGCGAGAGATCCCCAGTAACAAACAAGCAGAAAGTGTTTTTTGTTTAAAAGTTTCAGTCTGTTGTGTGTTCCACAATGCAGACAAAACAATCTCTTGGCAGACATTCAGTTTCTGTGTAATAAGTTGTTTTATTTTTGACTTTTTTTCCTATTCTTTCTCTGTGAGAACACAGCTCTAAAGGGAACCAAAACAAACATATAGACTGCTTTCTTGTGGATTCAAATCCTAATGGCTATTTACTCATCTAGGTGTCCACATATGCCAAAGGCTGTTTGTGTCCTGTCATGAACTTTGGTTGCAAACAAAGTTTTTGATCCACAGACAGCTAAGGGTTTCTTATCTTACATGACATGTCTAAATATATAAGTACTGAGTTGAGACTGGATGTCTTAACAAGCCAAACTCCTTAGATAGTTGGTTTGATTTTGCTGAAGTAGCAGAATACAATGGTAGTCCTTTAACGGACATCATTGCCCATTGTGGGGAATTGAAAAATGGTACCAATGATCCTGAAGGATTATTAATTGCAACATTGTTTAATGGTTTTGATGCTGTTCTAAATAAGATATCTGTTTTGAAAAGTGAGCATATTGCTTGCAAAATGGAGAATTCTGCCTACAAGTAGGAGATTAGTCTGAAAAGGGCTTCTCATACAGAATAAATAGCTGGACTACTGTCTGAGCTACAATCTGTCCATCTAGAAAATGAGTCTCTCTTTAATGAGAGAAGCAGCCACGACCTGCATGCCTTAAGAGGCAATGCTAGAAAGGCAAAACTTAGAAAAAATGTTTTTCAAACAAATGGTGTTCTGGCTAGTAACACTAATTCCTTACGTTTTGAAAACAAGGAACTTAGAGATGATAAGTCTGAAGTAATTACTGAAAAAGTTAACGAGCTGGTATTTCAACACCAGACCTTGATGGTACAGCATGATTCAGTATGTTTTAATTACAGCAGACTTGAAATGAAGGTTTTCAATATAAACTATGACACAGCTTCTGTTGATAAAAAGCAAGTTTTACAAGATGTGATTGTCTTGCAATCTGAAAACAATGCACTTAATAGTGTGCTAACTCCTATATCTGAGCAGTTAGAATGTAGTAGTAAAAAGTCTGATATGGTGAACTTGCACCATCAGCCAGGGGTATTGGCAGGGCATACTAACTTAATGCCAAAGACCTTGCCTCTTCTCATGTTGAAGAGTTTGATTTTGAGCACTCACAGTATGCTGTGGGGTGGACTAGAGCAAAAGCTAGCCACTTGCTTTTCTGTGATTCACAACATGGAGAATAGTTAGAGTCTCAAAATGGTGGACACACATGTCATCAGGTTGTATCCCCATACCATCCCCAAGATGGCCGCTCATGGTCATGTGATGATGGTCATGACACAGTAACCCATGATGCCCATGAGGTAATCCAAAATGGCTGACCACCACACCACGGAGGTTCGATCCTGCAGTCACAGGGACCTGTGATTGCTGCCATAACCAAACAAAACAAACCAGAGTTTATTTTGGCATGATTAATAATGTTATCAGTAACACTAGTGTTTCTGAGGGACAGAAAATTCTCATTAAAAATGATGTTGACATACTTTTGAATAAGGCTGATATGCAATCTGTCATAAAGTCATTGTCTGATGCTGCAGAAACAGCTTATGTCTGCTTTATTAGGATGGCCTTGGTTAAAGAACACAATGAAGTTAATTACATGAAAGATTGTTTTTATTTCCTATGCAATTTAACATCAGCTTTCCCCAAGAAGACTGAATGTACTGCTTTTCCTATGCAGTGCATTAATACCTTAAACTGCAACATTAAAAGCAATGTTGCTACTATCCAGCAACATTCTGGTGGGGAAAGCCACTTTACATTTGATGGGGGAAGGGACAACCCTGATTCTGAAAGCCCCATGGTTGTCATATTTTCTGCATCACAGGCCACATTGGGGGGGAGGGTTACAGGTTTGATTTCTAAACCTGAGCAGACAACTGTCTCAGCACCACTTTCTCCACCCCTGATGGCTACTGAACCACAATCCATAGCTGGAGAACTATGTGCAGCTTGCACACCACTTTTCTCTACTGTGCAGGTACCCTTGACAGTGCCAGCACTGCTTGCACATGATGCAGAACCCCCTCCATCAGTGACACATGGATCATCCCATACTGTGACTGCAGTAGCAGGCACAAGTCAGAAACCATCTGGGTTATTCCCAGTACAGACAATGGCAGGCACTACGGGTAAGAAAGTACAAGATATCATAATACTGATATCATTGTCTTTTCCTTTGGGATCACTGACCATGGTCCCAGCATTGGTTAATCCTAACACAGCTTTAGGGCATTATTGTGAAACTGCCACATTGGATAAAGCAATCTCAAGTTTTAGCGCAAACATACAATGGACACATCAGACCCATTGCTTATGCATCCCAGATGCTTGCTCCAGTGGAGCTAAAATACAACCTTTGTGAAAGGAATCTTTTGGCTACATACTGGGCAATGAGATACTTTATGTACATCATTGGATATGCACCCATTGTGCTGCATTCCAATCATTTGCCAACTAACTTTCTGTTGTCAGACGAAGTAAAAGATGACTCTGGCTCTAATGCCAGACTTACACACTGGTCTCTCATTTTACAGGATTATGACATCACTGTCTTTCCTATCAAAATTCCATCCTTGTTGGCCCTTGGCCTACAATTTGCAGGAGAGACCCATAATTGTTCACTCCAACCCCCTGACCTACCTGTCCCAGTGCCCTTTCTGACAGAATCCCAGAAAATGTGTCATGTTTTGACTGATGACTCAGCCACACATACCAACAAGTGTCAGATAGCAGGGTTTGGAATTCTTATGGTACATCCTGGTGATAACAGAGTGTGCATGGCTAGTAATTGCATCATCATACATGTACGATTCACAGACAATGTTAAAACACACCTGGCAAATAAAATGAAAATCAGGGAGGCCTGGAGTCTCCTAATTACCACAAATATTTGTGAATGGTTTAGAAAGCTAGAATGTCCTTGAGAAAAACACAGCATGTGTTACGAAAGGAATAAAACTATTTTTCCTTATGTAAAATGATACCAGCACTCCATGTGAGGGTTAAGTGTTGCAGTCTGACAAAATGGCCTTGATCTAAAAGACTGCAGATACAATGTTTTTATTATAGTTTCTAATTGGGTCGGTTTCTCTCTAAATTGAATTTATTTGGCAGAAGACAAACTTCTGTTATAATGCTCTGTTATTACCTATGAGAAATACAATGACTTGTCTGTGTACACCACAACTCTAACCAGTTAAAATACTGTATATTCATAAGGTTGGGGCATGTTGTATGTATATTCTTTATGCTTCATAAGAAGGACCATTATTTGAGGGCAGTGTATAGATTCCTTAAGAAAGGAACTGAGGAAAACGTCCAGAAATAGCTCTTAAAGAAAGTGAAAATGACATTCACCTATCCAGTGATGGCCTACTCATTTGGAACATCACTACTGTAACACTCATGAAAAGTTACGGGTAATTCCCAAACACCTGAGAGTAGATTTTTTAAATAATGTATCAAGTACATGATACTCCAACTGGTGGACACCAGTGAGTCAGTAAAAACCCTAGACAGACTAAAATCCTCTATCTTGTGTCCACATATGAGAAATGATGTAGAACACTACATTAGTAATTGTTTGATCTGTGAAGAGAACAATCCTATACCAGCTAGGAAAAATACATTGTTCTCCCAGAGGCAAAAGGGCCCTGGAACAATATCCAGATTGACTACATTGGCCCTATGCCAACCACTAACAATGACAACTAGTTTGCACTAGTGATCACCGACCTATTTTCCAAACAGTTTAAAGCTATCCCAAAACAGAACAACACAATCAAAGTGACTGTAAATGTCTTGGTAAACCAGCTATTTACCAGATAGGGTTTTACCCCTAAAGGTAAATTCTGATTACAGGGATCCAGCTTTATAGCCTAAGTAATGCAGGAAATTCTGGATTTGTTATGGGTAAAACAAGTTTTATATCCCTTACCAACCACAGTCATCAGGGTTTTTTTTTCGTAATGATGTGATTGGATACCCTGGCAGTATACCAGGTACGCATTAATGACTCCCTATACAGGGACTGATAGCACTACACATACACACACTTAGGATTTTCACATGCTGACTGCTAGTGGTACATCTTATGACTGTAAACATATCCAAACACACTAGGCATTTTGGTTTTGGTTTTCTTATTTATAAAAAGAAAAACAGGTTTAGACTCAGGCCTATTTGGCTCTGACATATTTATTTGAAATAGGGCTGATATAGCCATTATTCATACATATGTTAAAGGTTCATGATAGTATTACATTTAATATCATACCCCCCCCTCCCCATTGCATGGCATACATGATTTTGCTCATTAAGAATGATTTACATTTACAATATTGAGGATATTGTGAAGGGGTTGACCTGACAAATGTTTATGTTAATGAATTAATTTCTGCTCACATTAAGGAAGCAGATGAGCATCACATAGCTAGGAAAGTCATTTGCACTGCCTATAGCTCTTATGTTCTTACAACCCTTTGGTTATCTCTTCCGGGATCTAGAATTAGGATATATCCTTGATCTCATACATGACAGATGTATGGGAGAGTGGCATTGCCACATTTTGCACTTCTGTTGCATGTGTTAACAAATGTTTATTTGAATCTAGCACTGTTCCTTTGTCAATGGCAAAGAACCCTGGATATGTCACCACACACACCAGTATTGCTACATGTTTTGAAACTTATTCCTGCACAATCCAGGTAGCCATGTTTGTGACTCTCACAGTGTCATTGCCTCATTTTCATCTGGCAACATCCATCTCTGATCATCTGGCAACTGTTCATTCTATTGGTCATCTTGATGGGAACTTTTATCATGAAAGGTTTAAATGACCTCCTTTCCTTGTTTACCATGAGGTCTTGGAATCATGACTGAATCTGCACATTGAATGTCATACCTGAAAGGAACATCACCTTTTATGCAGATGTGACGTCTTCCAACTTGTATTACCAACTTGTGAATACAGGCCTAATAACTGAAAGTAGACTTCCACTTGTGAACTTTCAAATAAACTATATTCAGTAGGGCCAATTAGATTTTACAATCAAGCTCATTGTTATGCATACTTTGGAGCAAGTCTTGGGTAGAGGCAGTCTCTTAACTCAGCAAGAAGACTCTTCTTCATTTCATCTACAATCAAGAAATCTGTTTTCTTCATTGCTTGTTTTTCCAAGCCTGGTTGGCACCTCATACAGACTGAACACTGTGTACTGCTTTAACTTTTACACTTTGTGCAGCTATGTGATCATCTTCAATTGAACACTGTTGCTATTCCATTGTAAAACTCAATGTGCAAACTAAAGCACCCCGTACTGAGGCCTATGAAAATACTGCTGCCTCCTGAACATTTATATCTACCTTTGGAAAACCTGAATGCATCAAATTTGAACTATAAATCTTCACCTAACACTTGAAGAAACCTGGATTTATCCCTGGAACTGTTCATAGTGTATGGCTTGTGAACAATGGCATTTCGTGTCCTGTTCAACTTACCAACTGAAAAATGCCATCCTTTAAGGTGATATATTCTGCTGATGTGGAACATTGAGTGGTGACTAACTATACATTCTTCTGATATGGACTAAAAGTTATGCAAAGTGAACTTTTCTAACTTCTGTTTATTTTATCTATTTTTATTTATTTCAATCTAGGATTACAATACCTTTGAGCTGAGGCTTTTTTACAAAGGTTCCACATCAGCATGTGCAACAGTCATCATTTTTAGTTACAAACATATAATCATTGACTTACAGACATGTAATAACCAGTACAAAGACTTGAGCTATGAGCAAGACAAGGGAAGGAGGAAATTGGGTGGGGAGTAGGGGTACGAGATCAAGGGGAAGGAGGTGCAGGGGTAAGGGGGAGTATGAGAGGTGGTTGGAGGCAGGGGCAGGAGTGGAGATATGGGAGGGAGGTGGGCGAGGGCAGGAGACAATGCAGCCAGGGGGCCTTGTTGAGGGAATATGACAGGTAAGGTGCTGGGGTGCAAAGACTGATTATAAGTGCTGGGTGCTGGGGCATGTGCAGCTGGAATGGTGGAAATGTTGAGATGTATGTACTCCCTAAACAGGTAATAGGTTATACGGTAATCACACCTGTTCCCATTCCGGAACCAGATAGCATTAAGTCTAGTCCTATCTTGATGCTCTATGTCAATTTTTAATTATTTTTAATAGTCATACAAGCAATTTAAGATTGTCTCTTCAATTTCTTCTCAATAGGACAGATACACACCTAATACAGATCAGTGTTTACTGAATGTTTTGATATCGGAAAACCCCATTGTGAAGTTTTATTCCAAATGTTTATAGTAATGCAAGGTTTACTAACATATTATCTTATAATTGCATTTTGTTGTTTAAGTTAAAACCTGAAACACTACTGTGACCAGTTAATATTCCACTATCAGGCTCATGCCTTGGGCCTGACCTCCATCTTTTTGTTGTGTTGCCACTTTTGCAATTAGGGCAACAAAGAGGGGATTGTTACACCTGGGTTATGGTCCCTGTCATCCCACATACACCTCACATTGTATTCCTGGTCTGTTATACTGTGATACTGCTATTTTGCACTAACATTATAGATATGAGCACACATCATCAAGGACACTGTTTTTCAGTTTTTACCAGAAAATCCAGTAAAATTACGGAATTAGGGCTGCCTGAAGACCAGTAAAAACAAAGATTTCATGGAATCTGGCATTTTATATCAGATCAGTAAATCTACAAAACTTATGTTTTTCTTTTAATTCTTTCCTGTACTATTTTCAATTTGCTCTATTTAATGCTCTGTATATTAAGCCTGCTTTAATTCTGATTATTTATGCACATACTAAAAGAATGATAGCAGAATCCCGGGTAAAACCCAGAAATTGGAGTAACAATCACCGGTGTAATTCCGGAATCTGAAGTCTTGAAAACGGAATTTCATTGTTTTAATCACCTTAAATCAGTGGCCTTGCACATCATATAAGCATGGGTGCTAGGAATGTGCTTTGCTGCTAGGATATGCTAATACTGATCATGCATGATTCATTATATCTCACTATAATACAATTATCTAGATTATGTTTGTCTTTTATAGATATTCCATATATAATCTACCTAATCACTGATAAGACGACTCTGAGGGATCATCAGTGATTATTGTATACTTACATGCTCATATAATTATATGTAGTCTGTTTTACACTCAGATATGCCATGTGTAATAGTGCTCTGTCATCAGTTCTCTTTGTCTAAGCAAGCTGACACAGACAGAATGCATTTGTTATGTCTATGTTTTATACTGGCATATGTAAGAAATGCAGCATGTAGTCTGAACTGTCAGCATTTCTTTTGTTTAAGCTGTAATGCTAATGGAAGCATATTCTGTCAATTAAGATACTCATTAGTAATTCTGTCTCCGAAGTCATTATCCAATGGAGAATGACTTAGGATCAATCCATATGGTTTCTCATATCTGTAACTATGTTGTAATCTCTGTTGCCACACTGTTATCTGTAGTATTTAGCTGTCTGCACCCTGCTGTAGCTTCTCTAGAAGGGCCAAGAGCTGGAGCTCAGGGAGAGATAGAACAAGATCTTAGAGAACCTAAGATCTACAATTCTGGAGATTATGTACATTCTTCAGTAGAATGGTGAGAAACCCATCTCCCTTGTGATTTTCTCTGTCACATGCTTGGCGTAAGTAGTATAATAAACTTTATTAGTGCTCCTTGATTGTTTACGAATGTTACTTGACGACTCTGAGACACAAGAATCTGTATTGTTATTATTATTTTTATTGTTTACCCTACACACCAAGAGTGTTTAGACAACAGGATAGTTACTCACTTATAACATATTCTAGGAGATACACTACTTATTGCTTTAAGTCCACTATCTGTGCTTAGTACAGGCCAGTGTTTGTTTATGATAGCCTCCAGTTCTCGTCCTTGTGTGGAGAAATGTGTCACTAAGCTGAATCTGGGGTCATGCTCAGTGAGCTCCCTCTTGTCTGTTAACAGTGTCTCTCTATCTGTATTCCTTGCTATGGCTGCTGCATCCACAATCCTTTTACTGCTGTAACCTCTTTCTTTTACACTTCCTGTCAGTTTTGCTGCTCCTATCTTGAAAGTTTAATCTTGACTACAGTTTCATTGTATCCTTAAGAATTCTTCTTTGGGGATATTTTAGACACATGTGGGGTGACAACTTGTAAGTAATAAAAGAGTATTGCCATCAATAGCTTTCCTGAATGCTTCACTTTCTATCCCACCCTCCCCATTTCTCTTTAGGTATGGATCAAGATATGGCACAGTTTCCTTACTGCAATTGCATGTAAACTTTATATTACTGTTGGTTTCATGTAATAAAATCCATGAATTCTTTTAATTCATCAGTGTCACCCCTCCGGATAAGCAACACATCATCTATATATCTCTTCCAGATGACAGTTTTTTCAAATCATTGTCTGGAAGCGATATATATGAGACCAACAGCAATATAAAGTGTATATACAATTGGGGAATTATCAGGAGCTACATATGGTCTGTTTTATTCAAAAATAAAATCTTGCAGCTGAAGGTATTGAAGATATGCTATTGGGTATGGGATTGTCCTAAGTGTGTAAGGAAATTTAGTCCCCAGTCCTTGTGTTCTGGTAAATTAATAAAAGGTGACAAGTTATTATAATTCTTAAAAACTGAAGAGCATAACAAAATGGATTTGCTTCATCCAATCAAAGTATGGCACTTATGCCATATAGTACACAAGGAGGTGGTCAAAGGGAGCAACTTTGTTATCGTTCCTTTAGAGTATGACACAAAGAGAGCATATACCAAATCTTTGTAGGGGGTTTTGACCATTTCCATTTGTTAGCTAGCAGTGCCTGTATTTTTAAAACAACTCTGTAACTAACTTAGAAATCTCTAGAGACTGCAAGAGTCAGTTTTGTTTTGAAAGTGAAACAACCACCACACATACATTTCACACAGTGGACAATGGTGAGTTCAGTGACTTGATGGTGCAGCAGTTCACACACAAAGCAAAACCACAAGTAGGAGGAGAAAGCACTACTATTATTACTATACACAATAAAAAATACAAGGTGAGCAACCTCATGCACAACCAGTGTGTTCTGCCACCTTTGGGTCATATTCCCATGGACCTCTTGTGCTTTTCTCTCAATATCAGAGGGACTCAGAACCCAATGTAGAAGAACACAGGGGTTGTTCAGAGTTGCCCATCCAGTATTCTTTATATCTGTCAGGCATAATAATAGAACAGAAAGTTTGATAGACTCAATTCTCTCCTTATTTGGGGAGTGACAATTTGTATAAGGTGATGCTTTTTTTTTGGCTGCCAGACAAATTTGGCTTTGGCTTCTTGAAATAGCTGAAAAATGATTCTGGCAAGTTGAGGGGTATAAATTGCAATAGAAATGTCAGGAGTATACAAATTAACATTTTAATAGCAGTTACCCTGCCTATTAAGGTTGAGTATAAATGGCTCAGTTTCTCTAAATCTTTCATGACATTTGTTTGTTAAGCAGTGGTGCAAAATGTTTCCTTATATATCTTGTTGTTACCTTCTGGCAGTTCAACCCCAAACTATTTTATTTTGTCCACAACCACTACAGTAGCATTAAACTGTGAGCTGCTCAGTTGGGCAGACTTGATAGACCTAGAGGCCTTTTTCTGCTGGTGATTTCATATGTTCATATGTACAACCTGTACTGTATATTGCAATCAGACATATTTTCTAGCATTGGGATTTTACTCAGCGGAGTAATTCTGTCTTGTGCCAATTCCCTTGTGCAACCTGAGACTGCACCAATGCCCAGTTTCTTAATCATTACAAAGTGTTTGTCTGCATATAGGCTTCACTTTATTGCCAAAGTGAACAGCAGTGGACAGAGTGAGCATTCCTACCATGATCTAAGTGAAGTTTTGGGGAAATGTTAGTATTAGTTGCTATACATGCCCCAGAAGATGAATTTAACATTTTTCTTCATTTATAGTTGCTTTTTCTTTGCCCTGGATCTGGCAGGGCTATCAGCCCTTACCCCCACCACACAGGCAACTGCCTCCCCCCAACCCTACTTCAAATACTCCTTCAGATTCCCTTCCCAGAGCCAGGAGAGGGAGGACCATTCCCCCGAAGTCACAGTTCAGTAGAGGTGTTCCTAAAAGCAGTGCTGGTCAGGTGCCAGGTGGGCTTTGTGAGTCAGAGCCAGGCATTTCTCAGTAGGTGTAACAGTTAGTGTGAGTGAGACTAGCTCAGAAGACTAATCTTGGGGCTGAATAGATTAAGAAAGCCCTGTAAATGAGATATATAATTAGGGTCTGGAGCTGACAGAGGCTTAGTGCCTTCTAAAAGGGATAGCAGATATAAAGATCAAGTTTGCTGGGGTCCTCTGCTGATAGTACAACCTTTGCTGTCAGAGAGGAGTGTAAGTACCTTGCTTTACCTTAAAGGTATATCTATATTTATTTATATCTCTCTTCATACTGAAAGTGTGAGGATAAGTGGGGAGAAGTTTCTAGAAGATGCTAGAAGTCTGATAAATGAGATCCCAGACCTAGAGGCCATCATGGTTAATGCTGTCCTGGATAGTGTGGCCACTACAGAATCTTTGAGCACTGACAGCCATGATTGGGACACGACCATATCAAGATACATGCTGTTTAAAAATGACAGGGTGGGAAGGACAGGAAGGGTAAAGGTGCTGTATGTGAAGGAAATCATAAAAGCAACAAAAATTTAGCAAATTGTCTTTAGAATTGAAACAGTTAGTGGGGAGGAAACTAGCTCAGGGGATTAATCTTTGGGCTGAGTTGATTCAGAAAACTCTGTGAATTAGGTGGGTGATTGGGAGGTGGAGCTGACAGAGGCATAGTGCCTTCTAACAAATGCACTATAAAAGAACTCCATCTTAATGTGTCAGCTTCACATTCATGTCCCAGTGAGTGAGTGGAACAGTGAAGGAGTGGAACAAGTAACTGGCATCTTAGACATCAGCAGGTGTCAGAAGAAGGAATTTGGAAATCAGGGTATCCTGCTGGTCGACTATGGTAAGATTCCTCTTCACTCCTGCTGTAACACTTACTGCAGGAAAGGGTTGAGGGTTAAAAGTAGGCCCAAACTATGAATAGGTGTAACACCCATCTAGGGTAGGAGTATAAAACATTTTTAACAAGGGTATTGGGAAACATAAATAGAAACCTATCAAGGGTCAGGCAGCAAAGGGTTAGGAGAAGGTGAAAGTGCTGCTACCACGATAGGAAAAAGTAGAGAAAGGTAAGGGGATTATGAAAGGAGGAAAACTCTTCAGACAAAAGGAAACTACTTGTTGAGATGGGTAGAAGGAAAAATCACTATCCAGGGTAATGGTACAAAAGGGGCACACAGACAAAAGGGAACACTAGAAACACCCTATCAGGGATAAGGATACAAACATATTTCCAGGTAACACAAGAATTGGGAATGCTGAGAGTGGTGCAGTGTAGTGGCTGTTGGGCCACAGTTTTTAAAGAGACCTGGAGACTGCATGCTGCCCCATTTACACACACCTCTGTGGGTTGAGTGAGGAGGTCACTACATTTCCGGTCGCGTTGGCCTGGAGTAACCTCTTCCTCTACACAGAGACCACCAAGTCTGTCACTCTTACCTCAGATGAGGCCAGGGAGGTGGAATGCCTGGACCATGGTGGACTCTGGAAGGGTGGTGGATCAGAGGCACATTTCTCAAACAGTACTACTGCATAATTCCTGTGCCACTGTGGTGGGGCAGGACTGCTGGAAGGAGGCACCTGTGGCAATGACAATGGGATGTGGGGTCCTCTGTAGTAAAGAACCCAGACAGGGTGGTAGAGAACCCCAGAGAAGGATAAAGCAACGTCTGGTGGGGGACTTGATTGTAAGGGAACTGACTTGGGAAGAGCAATGGGTGATAAGGAAGTTAGGTGCCTAAGTACCACCACGGCCCAGAGGGATATGGGAAGCAGATCCTAAGGACTGCTAGGGCAGAAGGACAGAATTATACCTGGATGTCATTCTCCAACTGGGACTATGACATTGCTAGAAATGGGGCTGGAATAGTGCAAGTAGAGTTTGGGGAGCTGGGAAAGAATCTTAGGGAGCACGCTCAGTGACATTTGCAGAGGTGCTACGTGTCTATGACAAGAGGGAGGAGAGAGATCACCACACTGCAGCCTTCAACTTGTGGTTAAATAAATAATGCAGAGAGGAGGGGTTTAGCTGGATTGGGGACGGGGGATCCACCTAGAGGGATAAGGGCCTATACAGGTGTTCTAGCCAGTATCCATCTGGGAGGAGAACAACAATCCTCAGTGGACGGTTTAAATGTCACTTTGATAAACAGTTAAACTAGCCAAGGGAGTTGGAAGAAGAAATAAAGGAGGCAGAACCCTGCTCACAGGCTGAAGTAGAAAGTAGGGAGAACCCAAGGGGAGAGGGATCCCCCAGGGTGCAAATTACCAAAGGAAGCAGGGTGGTAGAAATTAAGGGGGATGGGGACAGGAACAGTAAAAAGACAGGGTGGAATGAGGCAGAGCGAAAAGGAAAAAAGGAGGGCAACAAGCAGAGTGAAAACAAAATTGGAAGGAATTAAAGGTCATCACGGCAGAGGCTGACCTGGATATCGTGGTCATTACCAAGTCATGATGCTCTAAAATCCATAAATGGGACATGGCCATACCAGGCTATATTCTGTTTAGGAAGGACAGGGTGGGAAGGAAATGAGGGGGTGTGGTGTCTTATGTGATGGGAGGCATAAAAGTGATGGAGATATGAGGAACATGGGGGTAAAGGTACTGTGAGTCACCCTGGAGTTATGAAACAGAGGCACTGTTCACACTGGCATGATCTACAGACTTCCAGCACAGGGGAAGAGCTAAATTAGGTAATGGTGGTAGCCATTTGCAAGATGGCAGAAAAGAGGGAGATGCTTCTGGTGTGGAACTTCAATCCGCTGGATGTAAATTGCAACCTCCCAGATGTGGCTTTGTCTAGAAGTAGGGAAATCCTGGACTCCTTGCAGGGGCATTCTTCAGGCAGATAGTCAGAGAAACCACTTGTGATGGGGCAATACTGGACCTGGTGCTTACTAACAGGGACAGTGTGGCAAATAACAATGTCAGAGGCCATCTGGGGATCAGTGATCACTATACAGTGTGGTTCAATATAAGGATGGTTGCAGAATCAAACCACACAAGGTGAGGGTCCTGGACTTTAGGAGGGCACATTTTATAAAGATGGGTGAATTCCTCAGGGATGACCTGGCGGCAGATAACCTAGGTGGGGTGGAGGAACAGTGGGAGAATCTAAAAAGGGACATAGTGAAGGCAACAAACCTCTCTGTCAAGCAAGTAAGCAAAATCAAAATGAAATAGGCACTGCCCTGGTTCTCAAAAGAGATGGCTCAAAATGTAAAAACTAAAAGGGAAACATTCACAAGATCTAAGGAGACCATAGTGGAGAAGGATAGGGACATGTATCAGGGGAAACAGAGGGAAGCAGTAAAGTGTGCAAAGGCAAAACTGAAGAGAAAATAACCCAGGCAGTAACAAAAGGGGACAAGATATTTTTAGGTATGTAAATGAAAAGAAGAAGACCATGGGAAGGATTGTAAGGTTAAAAAAGGAATGGGGAGACTATGCAGAGTGGGACCCAGAAAAGGCAGATATCCTGAGCAAATACATTTGTTCAGTGTTCACAGAGGAAGGAGAAGGGGAGGGTCTGCAAAAAAGTAACAGGAGCTTTGGAGGGAGGGTGGTGGGCCATAGTCCTTTTTTGGAGGTGAGTGTCCTGAATGGATTCACTAATCTGAAAGTAAACAAAGCAGTGAGGCCTTAATGGGTGAATCCAAGGTTACTGAGCGAGCTCAGGGAGGTACTGCCTGCACCTCTGACAGTCCTATTTAACAGCTCACTGGAAATGGGAGTAACTCCAGAGGACTAGCGGGGGCAGATGTGGTCTCACTTCACAAAAGTGGTAGCAAGCAAGAGGCTGGCAATTATAGGCCAGTCAACCTGATATAAGTTGTGGGCATGTTAATGGAATCATTGCTGAAGGAAAGGATATCTGGAATCGAATGGGTTACAAGACCCAAGGCACCATGGACTCATCAGAGCAGGGGAGAATGTTATGTCAAACAAATCTGATAGATTTCTTTTACTGGGTGACCAAGGATCTGATAGATTTATTTTACTGGGTGACCAAGGAATTAAATCAGGGTGAAGCAGTGGACATGGCCTGCCCCGATTTCAGTAAGGCTTTACACACTGTTCCAAATAGTGGGCTAATAATCAAGTTGGGTAACTTAGGATTGGGTCCAACAGTGATAAACTGGGTAAGTAATTGGTTAGTGGATAAGTGACAGGGGGTGGTGGTAAATGGAGTTTACTCCAAGGAAGGGAGAGTGTTCAGTGGGGTGCCTCTGGGATCATTGTTGGAACCAAGCCTCTTAAATGTCTTTATAAGAGACACTGCAGAGGAGCTGGACTGGAAGGGAAGGTCTGCCTCTGTGCAGATGACACCAAATTCTGTAATAGGCTGAACACTCTGGGGGGGGGGGAGTGGAAAGGATGACCAGAGACTTGAGAAAGCTCAAAGAGTGGTCAAGGGTATGGCAGCTGGGTTTCAATGTGAAAAAGTGCAAAATAATGCACAAAAACCCAGGAGCAGAGTACAAAATGGGGAGAGTGGTAATTACAACCACCAAGCAGGAAAGAGAACTGGGGTTAATCATATCTGATGACCTAAAGGTGGCCACACTGTGATAAGGCAGTTGGGAGGGCTAATGAGATGCTGGGTTGCATAGGGAGGGGTATCACCAGAAGAAACATGGAATTGGTGCTGCCGCTGTATAGACTACTGGTAAAATCCCACCTTGAGTACTGTGTCCAATTCTGGAGACCATGGGCAGGACTTTCAAATGGCTTGTATTGCCACAAGCCCAGGGTACACCGACGATACTGGACATGAGGCTTGCAGTGATCTTATTGGATTTTTTATTCAGTGCAGCAATTGCCACAAGTTAGATCAACTTTTTATGGTCTAACTTGTAGCAACGCTGGGGGCCTTTTTTCACAGAGCTTGCACCAGTTACTTGGTGCAAGCTGCCATAAATCATGAAAACTATCACAACTATGCCCAAGATTGTTAGATACAAGAGGGTAGTATTTTTCAGAAAAAAGGTACTCAAAAACAAGTGCTTTAAAACTTGAGCGTGGTAGATTCAGGAGAGTTGTGAGGAAGTACTTCTTACAGAAAGAGTGGTGGATTCCTGGAACAGCCTACCATCAGAGGTGGTGAGGAAGAATACTGTGGTGGGATTCAAGAATGTATGGGATAGGCATAAGGGAATCTTGCTGGAAAGCAAGGGGGAGGGAGAAAGCCAAAGATCAAGAAGGGTCTGTGGTGATACTATAGCTGGGGAAAAATCTTCCAAGTAAGTGGGCCTAGCTTACATTAAATTCTATGTTTCTGTGTTTCCATTTCTTTCACCCTTGTCCTAGTGGCATGCTGTGACACAGGTGTGCTCATGTGTAAAGGCATGAATTTACCATGGGCCTGCCACCAGACATTCCCTTGCTGGTAGTCTAGGAGTATTGCAGCTTATCCCCCACCCCATCCCAGGAGAGGAGAACATGCCAGCAGATGCTCTATCCTCTCCCAACCAGATGACCCCAAGTTGCCCAAGCTCATTCTTCAATTTGGATTTCTTTCATGGCAAGAGGTAAGGTGTCCAGTGCCTCAGCTCTCCACACCACTAGGCCAGCTGTGACTGTAACAATTTAATCCAATTATGGAATTTCAGGCCTGTTCCAGTCTCTCCACTAGAGAATGAATATAATCCCGTTCAGCTGTACAGAAGACCTTTTCACTATCTAGTGTTAACAGAATGGAGTTGGATGATTTTCTTAGAGTCAGTATAACATTTACAGCAGCTCTTCTAAAGCTGATGCTTAACTGTCTACCTTTTATATATCCAGTTTGGTCTATGTGATTAATGGAAGTGAATAGTATTTCCAAACAGCTGGCTAAGATTTTTAAAGGGTCTTAAAGAGCAACTCTACACTTCAGCATGTACATTCATAAATAAAATGTTTTAGCTATTACAGATTACAAGTGAATACATTTTTGTCATGTTCAGTACTCCTTTTCAAGATTTACAGGGTATCTTGATGGTCTAGCTAAAAAAATCTGGATAAAAAAGTTTGCCTCACCCCAGTTACAATCACAGTGCTTTTGTTTCTGATATCATAGTGCTAACCATGACAACACACTGTGATGTCATAAACAGCAACTGTGAGTTGAGCAGGGGAGATTCAGACACATTTTGAAAGACTCTGTGAAACACTGTATAGCATCAATTAAAAGCTGTCCTCTATTACAAGCCACACAGTTAAATCAAAGTTGTAATAGAAGCCACCCTCTATTAGAAGCAGTTTCTAACCAAAGAATACATTGCACCAATTCCACGACTGGTAACGCTACTAAACTAACTGTCTCCCTCCTGCCTTCCACATTGGACTCTGCTCCAAATCAGTTAGATAATGTTAAAATGTTATAATAATTATGTTATAATGCTTTACCTTATTTATTTTGCACCAATGCCAAAAACATGCCAACCATGATCAGTGATAATAAATAACAACCTAAAGCTCTTCCTCCTGCCCTTCATCTCAGAGTCCATGGTAATATATATACAGTAGGTACCTTACAATGTTATAATGTATCAGTATTTACCTTATTTGTTACTGCTATTTGTTAATAATTTGCTCATAATATGCCCAGGATGGGAGCAGGGAAGGGAAAGAGACAGTGCAATGCCACACCATGCTACACCAACACAGTTCCAAGTAGAACCAGGTGTCAGTACTGCAGTCATGAATTGGAATCAGTGTCTTTTGATTTTTTCTTGATTTTTATGTGACTAGCCAGAGCATCAAAGCTAGGCAAAAGCCAGAGTGAGGAGCAAGGAGACCGATGTTTGTCATGACCACACCCACTGCAAGCACACTGAGACACAAGGTAAAATTTTTGCTCAGGGTTGTGAGGATGTGAACATGGCATGGCTTCAGTATTTAATACAGTATCAGAATCAGTGTACAGGTATCTGTTTCTTTTTAAGTTAGCTTTTAATTGGAGAGAGTTCAAGCTGTATGGGTGAAATACTAGCTAGGATAAAAGCTTGTTTGGCTGCAAGTTTCAATAAAAAACACCATCAAACAGTATCCGCTCTCAATTAGAAATCACATCTGAAAACTGAAAAGAGAAACAGAAATCACAGCTTCTAATCGAAGATATAAGGAAAGTACTTCATTATCTGAAACATTTAGTACACCAACAACAAGGAAAAGTTAAAAAAAGAACTGAAAATTAGAAAAAAAGCAAAGTTTTAACACAATAGTTGTAAATCTACTAGTTTTAAAGAGCTACTGACACCCTAAAGAAAACTTTATAAAGCATAATAATTAGGTACAATTCTGTATGCATTCTATTAGAGTTTATATATTTCTCCTATCCATTATTTATTACTAATGAAATTTGCATGAGTATATGATCTTTATCACTTAGAATTTCTTTAGAGTCCATCTGCCTCTATAGATTACTCCCTACTTCAAGTCATAATCCTCTGTTGTGACATCACAGTCTGTTGCCATGGGAGTAACTGTAATATCATAAGCCATGCTCTGTGACTTCAGGTAGGAAGAAAGTTGTAGGAATAGACAATTCTTCAGGAGAAAAGATCCTGTTTACATACAGATGACCTCAGTAATAAATAATGGGGAGGAAGAATGCAGCACTAATGGGAAATACAAGTTGGACTGTGTCTACATATTGGGTTTTGTTATAATTCTCCTGAATGTGTCACCAGCTCTTTAAGCTTTTTATTATAGCAGAGTGTTTTCCATTAAAACTGGTGGTTAGTAAGGATATATGTTTGTATGAACAGCAGCTTAGTTGATTTTTATATTTTTTTAATAGTAAACTACTGTCATTCATGAATGAGTCAGCAGGTTTACTTTGATTAAATGAGGATTTGAATAAGGATTGTAAATAGGGGACAAGGTAGTGTTCACATTTTTTATATACTTCTATGAAGATACCGTCTGGGCCCAGTGCTTTGCTGGCTGATAAAGATTTAATATCATTATGAATTTCATCCATAGAGACTAGTTTCTCTTACAAAAGACTGGATAGCTGTTAGCATACTGTTGTGAGGAGGGCACTATCAAGGAAGTTTATTAAATATATTTTATTAATTATTTAACAAATAACAGCACATTAAGAAAAACATTGACAGAGTAGTAGTATACAAACTATTAAAATATTTACACACAAACCAAAAAAAAACTGTGTGAACTACCAAGTAAAATGCAAACCCCAATATCCCCCCCCACCTGGAGTCCAGGAATTATTAAACAAGCATTTCTCAATGTCAAATGTTTGATGTTTGGTAAACAGTTTGTTGACCCTGCATTTTGAAGATACTTGTTTTATGGACTAATCCAATGAGTGCCAAGCTGGTGGGCAGGATCTTGGCCAGTGAAGTTTTCTCAGTGTGTGTGCCAGCAGCAGCAGGGGAACTGGCCCAGCTTGAGCTGCAGCTCCTAATTGTGTATTGATTAATCCACTTTTACTCAACAAGAAAAGAAACATTATAAACCATTTCTCTGGGGTCTCTAAAGTAGAACACGTTACACCCATTGCAGTTAACCCATCAAAAATAGTGTAAAATAGAGGGACTTAACTGCTGCAAAGTGCAGGGTAGGAGTCCAAAGAGGTGGTGCCAATGTACCTGTAAAATAAAGACAGAAACAGGGGTCACAAAAGATCTGCAGCTCTTAGGGGGTACAGCAGAGCATAAGGGACAGGACAGAAATAAAGTTATACTTATCTGATAAGGTAGGAAGCTCTTGTCCTGTCTGACCTGTAGAAATAAAAAGAGAAAATAGGTGAGGTAGAAGGAAAATAATATAAGAGAAGAAGCAGAGGAAAGGAAGTGTGGTTTGGGAAGGAGGGCTCTGCTAAAAAAAAACCTTTGCGCCTAGTGGTAGCCAAGTGGCCGGTAATTTATGCAGTAGGTCAGGTGGGCTAGTGAAGGCTAGTAAGGGGGCTAGTAGCCATTTGTTAAAAATAAAGTAGTCATTAATGGTCAGTGGGGCTAGAAAGTATCCAAGGGGCCACAGTGTTAATAATAACCCTGGTGGTGTAGTTAGCTAGCTCCCAAGATGGCTAAGCCAGTGTTGTTTTTAGAAAAATTTAAACCCTTTCCTGGGGTGTAATGGGGGCTTCTTGAGCCGTGAGAATTGCTGGAGCAGCTGCAAATGGTGTCAGTTAGGAGGAGAGCAACTGGGTCAGCAGTGTGGCCAGGCCAAAAGCGCAACTGCGCAACAGTGAAAGTGCCTGCAGGTGCTTCAGACTCCCAGCTCACAAAGAGCTTAGGCTGTGGCCTGCTCTGTATGGGTGGGAGACAGGGGAGAAAAAGAAGGCAGCTGTAGGTGGAGGAGACAGGAAGGAAAGCACCTCACCTCACCGGCAATTGTGGAGAATGTTGGACATAATGGGCACATTGAGCACACCCACAACAGAAGGCTGTTGCTGGAGATCATTGGTCCATGCCATCGGTTGGCTTATTCATCACAAAATGCCCAAACTTCTCCACAATGGCCATCTATGCTGTCCGGTACCAGAGAGAAAACATTAAAAAACATTCCAGGCTTTTTCAGTTGGGGGGCTCCATCCCTCACACCCCCTGTGCTGCCTTCTTCATTTTTTTTTTTACTGCTGCATCTTAATGTATTCATTGCAGTTGGGGCTCTGCCCCCCACACCTTCATTACAAAAAAAAATCATCATGCTACAGTGCCAGCTGCCATCTGTTCGGTCGAACAAATATCAGTTAAAGAGCTGCAGAGTTAAAATATTTTGTGGAATTTAGCAATGCCGAGTGTGTGTGTGTGTGTGTGTGTGGGTTACAGAAACAGAAAACCTAGATGCTGAAAATGTTGTAATGGTGGTGTGTGGGGGCGGAGCCCCACAACAGAAATTAATGCCTCATGAGCCTGTATTAAAAAGTCTAAGTTTCAAGGAGCAGGGCTGTGTGGTGGGGTCGAGCCCCCCAATATAAAACTGTACTTGTCAGCCTTACCACTGTTCCTGAAAAGGTATTGTAAAATGTTATTCCGATGCTGTACATTGAGTGGGGGGTGGGTCAGAGGACTGAAAACTGGGGAGTGTGCAGCGGTGGCAGGAGCCGCCAATTTGGAATGCCACACCATGGCATATGTTGAGCAGGGCAGGGGGGCAGAGGACTGAAGACTGGGGAATGTGTGGTGGTGGTGGCAGGAGCTGCCAATTTGGAAAGCCACACTGTGTCTTATCTTGAAGCTGGGGGAGGGCAAAAGACTGAAGACTGGGGAGTGTGCAGTCATGGTGGCATGAGAAAGCTATAACCGTTACTCCAGCCATGTGCATTAGTGTTTGTTGTAATGGACATGCCCCATGTTAGGGCTACAGAAGGAAATTAAGTGCTCTGATTGGAGCGGTTCATTTCTTTTAACTGGACAATACACTATGTCACCAAAACTGAACTTGAGTCATGACCAGAGTGCCTGGTCATTGGTGTACACTGCCAAGCCAGTTGCAGTTTCAGCTGTAACTGGCCTGGCAATGACACACCTCTCAAATGCAGCATAGTCCCAAAACATTTGGTGCACAAGCACATCAGATGTAAAAAACAAGTTAAGTGCTTTCTGCCTAGGCAATTCACATCAAATATGTTCATCTCGTTTGATTCTTTTTTGGATGGACATGATTCCTATCTGTTGGATTCAGCAGGTATGGACTCCTGAGAGTATGTGAGCTCAGAATTACATTGTTGTTGATCTGTTGTTCACTCTCTTTCTATGGATCATTATTTCCCATTTAGTGTTTATGTTATTTAGTAGCATCATTTCCTCAGGATAATAGATGTTAAAAAGTTCTATTTCAGTAGAATCATAGGGGTTGAGCAGCAACTGGGTGCCCTTTTAATTTGGGCAGAATGAGACACATCTGCCCAAAATAACTGTTCTGTGAATAACTGGGATCCATCATTCATAAGTTACTTGCACAAGTTGCAATTCCACGGGTTCCCACTAAATGCACAGATCCTCTGTAACAAGTTTCTTCTTAGTGACATATGTCATTAACTAACTGTATTAATTATCCTGAAATGTAAAAGACACACACACCATCACACACTCTGTGCAGCAGTGCCTCCTCATCAACTTTGAATTATTTTTCTTTCAATAGTAGTATTAAAAATCTTATTTTTCAAGTTAAATTATACTTAATACAATGTCTGTTAATCCCATTTAGAAGAGGAAAGACTTAATGTTTTGTTATATTCAAGAACCATATTTCCTTTGGAATAATATAAATTGTAAGCTTCATTTGAAATACTTATCATATAGTCAGGTCTTTCCCTAATGTTCCTCATTTATCAATTTTGTAATTGTCTGGGTGATACATTAGCATGCTGGATTTCCTTGCACTTTTTAGAAAAACTCCCCGTAATACAGTACTTATGTGCAGACTAGTGCCCTCACACCACACAGCAGCAACAAAGAATTACACCACTTCTGGCTACAGGGAATAAAACTACAAAACAATTAACTTCAGCAAAAAAAGGATTGTAATTTATTTCACAATAAAGCAACCCAGCAATAATAGTTACAGAGCTCCGCCTGGGGGTGTGGGAGTTGGAGCCCCCACCCAGCTAAGCAAAATTAACTAAGCAAAATGAGGCAAAAAGAACTGAATTTATGTCACAATAAGGTGACCCAGCAATAATATTTACAGAGCTCTTGGGGGTGGGGACTAAGCAAAATTAACTAAGCAAAACAAATCTGAAAGAAGCTGATCTTTAAATATTATTGCTGGGTCACTTTTTTTGTGCAATAAATTCAGTTCTCTTTGTTGAGTTTTGCTCAGTTAATTTGTGCTTAGATGGGGGGCTCTGCCCACACACACCCGTGGCGGAGCTCTGTAAATATTATTGCTGGGTCACTTTTTTGTGTATTTTTAGTTAAGTTTTCTTAGTTGGGGGCTCTGCCCACATGCACCTCTGCTGTAGCTCTATAAAAATTGAAAATGCTGATCTCTGAAATAGGCTTGTTAATTTTGCTTATTTCCAGTGGAGCTCTGTAAATTGTATTGCTGGGCACACTTTTTCACTGAATTTTGTTTAATAGGGGGGCTCCACCCTCCCAACCTTCCTGGCAGAGCCCCGTAACTATTATTGGTGGGTCATTGCTTGCAATAAATTTAACATGCTTGTTAATTTAATTTAGCTTAGTTAATTTTGTTGAGTTTTGCTAAGTTAATTTTGCTTAGTTGTGGGGCTCTGCCAGTAATAGTCATAGATTGTGATGGACAGGTAGAATCCAAGTGTACCCCAACAACAGAAATCATGCAGTATACCCCCCATTTCAGCGTGTAAAAAACTGGAGTTAAATATGCAGCATCAGGGACTTGTGAAAAGTAAGGCATCAAAATCCCTCATTTAGGATTTTTTTGTACAAGATGCAAGTGATGAAGGTGTGTGTGTGAGGCATGGTAAAAAGGGTAGCCATCTGGGCACCGGGGGACAGAATACAAATCTGAAGAGCAGGCACATGGCACTGTGGACTCAGCACCAGAGGGGAGCTAATGCCAAAGTGGGGCTTTCGCCCTCATCCACCTTATTGAGCATGGTATCCCCTTCCTTGACTGTAAATAGCCCAAGTAGCCATGTTTGTAGTAGTGGTGAAAAAACACCTGAGGATTACTACAGGCATAAGGAGGAGGATGATTTTGAATTGTAAAGTAGTGGTCAGAGTAGCAATGGCAGTGGTCTATGCAGTATTTCTACTCCAACATCAATCCCTGTGCTTAAAACAGGGAAAATAACATCATTTGTTGACTTGTCCCCTGTGCACCCCTCACCATCACACGGCAAAAGCACCCCACTCATGGCAGTTTGTAGAGCAGAGTCATTTTGCATGCCATGTGCAAAACGGGTAACAACACAGCTCACGTTGCACAGTCTTTTTGTCTGGAACATGAAATACCCACCAAACCATGCAGTGTCACATGAACTGAATGCTGCTTTTGCAGAAATGCAGGCAATTGATCTTTTGCCCTTCTCCTTTGTGGAGAATTCCAGATTCTGGTGTTTTGCGGCACGCACCTGACCCAAATAGAATGTCTCATCCAGGATCTACTTTTCCACCCATGCTTTCAATTTTTCAAGCTGGTGTAAAGCATACAATGGAGGTGACATACAGGCCAGATAATATATTTTATTGCACATATATCACTGGCTTACTTAAGCATGCCATGATTGTACTAAGTTTTATCCTTGTCATGGCAACACGTCATGTAATGTAACTTAAGTTACGAGAGTGGGCCAGTGCATGTCACATGCATTAAACTTGTTAGTTGGTCTTGTAGTGGCTTACTAATAGCTTGGATATAACAGACAGGAACAGCCACACTTGTAACAGAATGTTTTAGTGCAACAAAGTCAGAATAATTTTTCTATGTCTTCTTGCAGGTAACATTTAGGTGCTGTGTGCTGCATCAGTGGTTTCTTCAGATCAGAACACATGCAACTTGTATGAATCTGGAGGATACAAAGAAAACCTGTAAAGAAGACAAAACCATTATTGAAACTTGTTTTCAAATGATGCCCCCACCCAAAAAAAAGTAATACTTACCTTTCATGGCTTGACAAACAGTTTTCGTACAGCAAAAGTCAGCAGCAAGCTGAAATTTGCACAACCAAAGTAGGACTCGATAACCTGTGAGAGAAAAAAAAAGAATATATATATATATATATATATATATATATATATAGTAAAGGTCTGAGGCTCTGAAAAAAATGAACATGAAACGTACAGTAGCTTATCAATGGTGGTATAAATACATGACATAGGGCAGTATGTTTCAATCTGCGCAGCAGACTAATGGTCCTCTAGAACACCACATTATGCTTTACCCAATGATCATCTGTGGATATCATCATTTGCCAACACACAGTGCATCAACTCAGTCAGTGGCAGAAAACAGAAGTACAGCAGCAGCAGGTGCCAGAGTTGTGGCTGTTGGTGCACGCTTTAATCAGTGTGTCTTGAAATAAGTGTAACTTTTCAGCACATTTTCTCATGTGATTATTCTTCATCTGGGGTCAAGACACTCTACTACATGCTGAATGATGTAGTAAAATAGCAGTATAACCATGTTACTACATTCACATATCATAATCATTTTTTTTTTGGTGGGGTCGTACAGTAATTGTGTTTGGTGTTGATAGGGTATTTTGATTGTGGTTGTTGTGGGTATGCTAAGAAAATAGAACACGTCAACAGTAACCAAAAACATTTATTGCATGACAACTACCTCACAGTGCAATAATTGGTTGAACATTTTTACCTTTGCTTTTCTATCCAATTTTTGATCGGTAGTAGTTATCCACTGACTTGTCTATATGATACCCTTATTTTCACAATTTACATCTGCTGGACTACATTTTTCCACATATGACATAATAAAGTGTTCCTTTTAATCTTGCACGTGGCAAGTTTTCATCAGTATTCACACCGGTTTTTGTACATCTTATCATTTCAAATCCTTTCTGTTGGGACTACAACTAAGTACCATGTAATCCAGTAGGACATGGTACACCACCCTTACATTACGGAGCAGTAGGTGTTCAAAAACAGCTGGGTAAACTGATTAAAACAATGGTTCAGAACAAGATTAAAGGAGCACTACTGTTACTTCATATCTGAAAAAAGGGAGTAAGCACAAGGAACCCACAACAGAACAGGGGTATGTCAGGGCATTAATGCATGTCCTGGGTGAGATGAGAGGCATGAAGGGTTGACAGAGTGACTTACATCAGCTGAGAAGTGCATAAATGCCCAAATACACCCATGTGCTGAAGTGGGTCATATCACATTTATAAAATGGGATGGCTAACTGTAAAAAGCAAAAAATTAAAACCTTTCTACAATAAGCATGCCAGCTTTCATGAAGGGAAGATCATCCATTGATCATTTACGAACTCTTGCCCATATATTTTCGGCTTCTAAGGATGCTATCGTCCCAATGGCCTTGGTTTCTTTAGATGCTGAGAAGGCCTTCGACAGGGTCTATTGGAATTACCTGTTTGTGACAATGAAGGCATTTGGTTTCCCTAATGAACTCCTGAGTTGGGTGCGCTCACTATATCTATCTCCTTCTGCCAGAATTGCCTGTAATGGCATGATTTCCAGTCCAATTAAACCTCATGTGGGGACGAGACAGGGGTGTCCACTATCCCTGTTGCTTTTTAACGTATACTTGGAGCCTCTTATCCGGAGACTTACACGAGCTCAGGATATCCCAGGTATTCCTCTACATGGACATGTGGTCAAGGTTGCAGCATATGCGGATGACCTTCTTTTGCATATAGTCAACCCTGCCACATCTATCCCTGTTATTCCTAACATAATAAATGAATTCAGTAGGGTTTCAAATTATAAACTCAATACTGGGAAAACTTTAGTTTTTCCTTTGAATTACAGGTACTCAAACAAGAAATTACTGCCACCGGACTTGCCTGGCAGCCTAATTCCATTAAATACCTGGGAATTATATTAACCCGAAGTAATACTCATTTCAAACAGCTAAATTTGGATTTATTGGTTCAGAAAATAGATCAAGACCTTCATAGATGGACACTTCTCCCTCTTTCCTTATGGGGTAGGATCAATCTAATTAAAATTAATGTTTTTCCCCATTTGTTTTATCCCCTTAACATGTTGAACATTAACCTCCCATTATCCTGGTTTAATAAAATACACAGCATGTTCTCCTCTTTTATATGGGGTATAAAAAATCCAGAATGGCCTTCCGTAAATTGGCTGCTCCCAAAGACAAAGGAGGGTTAAATCTTCAGCATCTGGGGTCGTACTATTGGGCCAGTCAGGCCAATAAATATCTACAGTGGTTGACAGCAGAGCAGCGATTAGTATACTCTCTGTATACCCCGATTTGGCTCAGAGTGGAGTTGGATAGTATTAAGAAGCATGATTTTCTCCTGGCTGCATTATTATATACTAAAATAGGACTTCTCCCATTATCCCTGCCTAAATCTCCCATTGCAGTTTCGATTATGTCCCACTTACAGTTGTGTGCATTTCTCACATATGACAGTACCAAGGATCTATATCAGCCAATAATTGGCAACCCCAATTTGAAGCTGGATAACAAGCCTCTATCTTTTAATTGGCTTCCTCCCATAAATTGCTCCTTGCTAAAAGATTTCATTACACTTGATAGACAATGGAGTTCCTGTTTGGAAATTTTACATACGCTCATGATTCCTGCTACTAATATTTTCAAGGTATATCAACTACGGCATTGTATGTTGAAGGCATTTGGGGCTACTCCTCCTTTTCCTGCACAGCTTAATTTCCAGGTTCCTCTTCTCAACTTGGCTGGAATGCCTCATGCAGTTTCGAAAATATACAGTACCTTATTTGCTTGGAGATATCCCGATAATTTTGCCCCTATCTCTTATTGGTCTTCCCTTTTCCCAGGCATGGAATTTGATTGGTCACTCATCTGGAATAATTGCCGTAAATTCCTATCCCAGGATAGACTTAGACTAATGCAATTTAAAATTGTACATAATACATATTATACTCCACAAAAATTGGCCATAATAGGCGTAGTGTCTACTCTGCTCTGTACCAGATGTGGGCTGTTGCCGGGGGACTCTCTCCATATTTTCTGGGAATGCCCCAAGGTCGCTCCCCTCTGGTCTATGATAAAACAAAAAGCTGACCCACTTTTAGGACTCTCAGAGTTGTTTACACCTGAAATATGTCTTCTGGGTGATTTTTCTGCTATTACACTAAGATGTAGAAAATTTTATATGGCCTTAATTTCCATGTCTGTTAAAAATGTGGTTCTTGGGCACTGGAAAGATTCTGATAATCTGTCTTATTTAGAATGGCTCCTTGCAAATCTCAGAACTGAGAGAACCATTGCAAGTCTTTCCAATAAACTTAGGAAGTTTAATAAAATATGGGGTTCTCTACAAGCCCTGTATTCGTTACAAGTGTGAAATGTAGCCTTAAAAAGTATATGATGTTAATTCTATGCTACACTGCTGTGTCAGAAGGGGGTGGATAGGGCAGAGGGGGTGGGTTGGGAGAGAATGAATCTGTTCAGTGTGTATGGTAATCATATTTCGCTTCATTATATGTTTCTTGTGATTCATTCTCTATATTGTAAACTTTAATAAAAACTGAATGGAAAAAAAAAGCATGCCAGCTGTTGGTCAGGTGGGGCATTAATGAATGATCAGGTGACACTTCTTACCAAATAGCAAGTCATCACATTTGAACTTTCATTAATGATATTTTTTATAATGCAGAAGAGCATTAATTGTGGAAGTAATGGTATCATACAAACACGTTAGTAAATAAAAGGGAACTGAAAATAGCATAAAACTGTATAAGTCAAAACTGCTCAAGAGCAGGTGCGCATTGTCAGGAGTTTATTATTATCCAGTACCCCTCAAACATATATGATAGCTGACATGCTCCAGTGTTAAGGGGTACTAATAATACCATGCAGTCCAGTAACAAAGTTAGAGCACCCTAAATGTGTACCCACAGAAAAACACAGCAGTGTCGGAAACCAGCTGACACAACCTCTGTGCAGGCACACCCATGTTAATTTGGGGATGTCAGTAAATGGATTGAGAGAGTATACACTACTCTGACATGTATGGGCATGATTTTTCTAGAGTGTCTCTTACTGCTTAGTGTTGCTATTTATAGAAATCAAAGTAACCGCAGGAGTAGAGTAACAGCCACACTTACTACAGCAGTCGCATTCAGTTTCTAAACTGCAGCTATAAATAACACTAACAGCTGAAGAAAGATCGTCTCCATACAGGTCAATGGAGTGCACACTCACCATTCATTTTCTGATATCACAAAATTAACATGGGGGGTGCCTGCCTACATGGTGGCATGTAAGCAGGTTCAGGAAATGCCTCTGTTTTTCTGTGGATTCACATTCAGGGTGCTATGATGGTTTGACTGGAAGAGGAAGACATTATTTTACACCTTAGCCTTGATAGAGCGCAGATACCATGCAAAAACATTCAGATTGCTATGTGGGGAGGGCCATATCTGTCTGTGTGCTGGTAAAATAATATTTTGGGAAATTTATTCTACTGCAATTGCTGTGGATTATTAGGCTGTAGATAGGGGACTGAGAGACGTACTAACTGTTCACACTTCAATAGACGGGACCGCATGGTATATTATTATTACCATAAACACTGGACAAAGTTATCTATCTAATATGTTTGCAGGGTGCTGGGTACCTGACAGTGTACATCTGCTCTTAAACAGATTACTGCACTGCTGCTTTAACACAAACAGCACTACAGGAAAAAACATTACTGCCAATAAAAAATTTCTGTTTGTAAACAGAGATTATTAACTAGGAATATAAGAAAGGGAAGGACAGCCTTTTTAGGTTATTTTCTTTAATCTGGTTTTAGTGTGTGTTTTTAACATTTGCTTGGAAGGGGAACAAGGGTATGAATGAGAAAGAAAGACAGAACACAAAATGAAAATGATACGTCAACCAAAAACTCTAAGGTTCTATGTTATGATGAGATAGCAGCAATTGGAGCATGGACATAATCTACAGTTGGTGACCCTCCATACACTTCAACTGCTCCTCAAAGTTCTCCACCCTGTTGATAAGGTGGTCTACCACACTCCACATAACACCCAGATCAGCCTGTGTGGCAGGCATTGTTGCAGGGTTTCCAGAGTCATCACATGCAGGTGCAAGTTCTGAAGCAGCCACTTGCTCCCTGGCCCTTCTACACTTCTCACCCCATGCAGGTGGAGGCTGTGCTGTCACCTGTTGCCCAGCAGGTACATTCCATGTACATTCTGCAGCCTTGGACTTCCACTACACATGGTGGTGGTTTGAGAGGTGTGTGCGCTGCCCACCTGCCCAGATGAGTACTCCAGGGCCCACAATACACATCCACTCTGTAGATCTTGCACTTCACAACATTGAGGTCACCAGGCAGTGAAGTTAAGAATTCCTATGCAACAGAGCTGTGGGGTGGACAGGGCACAGGCGGGGGGGCCCAGGTGTTATGGTTATGGGCTGCTGGTGCACAACTGGGGGGAACAACCCGCTGCTGCCTCTGAGACTGCTGCAGTGGCTCCTGCATGACTTTCTGCTGCTGCTGCTGATCAGCAGGGGCCATGGCAGATAGTTGGGGGCAGTCGTAGGTGCCAATGGCAGGGGTGCTTGCATGGCACCCGTGCCTCCTCTTTCAGGGAGAGGAGCACTTGCACTAAAAACAGTGCTCTGATTGATACGTGTGATGCCAAAGTGCATATGTAGCCCAACACACTGTCATTTATATGCCCAAGAAGAAACAAACTCACTTCTCTCCATTTTATATGCAAAAATAAAATCTATTAAAAACAACTACTGAAACAAAAATAAAAAGAGGTACACTAAGGAATCAGTAGTAAAATATGAACTCAAAATCAAAAGGGGTACAACTAAAAAGAATAAATAGGTAACTAAACTACAAATAATCTCAAAATTCAATTGAAGATTCTAAATATAACTCTGTCTCTCTTTAGATACCACATAAAAAGCTCCTTCTCCAAGATTAGGACAGGTAAAAGTGAAACTATTTTACTGTCTTGCCTTGGCTGAGGGGGTGGAGTGGCTATGTTCATTAGAGATGACATAGAAATTGCTAGGGTAGAAGAGGCAGAGGGAAACATGGAGGTCTTATGTGTCACCTTACGATCCCCATCAGGAGACAAGGTCAAGCTGGGTGTAGTATATAGGTCCCCCGGGATGGGTGATGTTCTGGAGGATGGTTTGCTGGACAACATCATTGCCCAGTGTGGACCAAAAGGGGAAGGAGTGGTGTTTATGGGGGACCTTATTATGCCAGGTACAGACTGGGAACCACGTCCTCTAAGGTGGCCAAGGAGCAGAGACTGCTGGATGGGTTCCAGGATGTGTTCTTAAAACAGCATGTGATGGAGCCCACAAGGGAAGGGCACATCCTGGATGTGGTTCTGGCAGATGGGGATCTGGTAAGGGACCTGGTTGTAGAGGATCCCCTGACTGGGAGTGACCACAATACTGTCTGGTTTCAAATAAGCATGGGGGGAGGGTGGTGAGATCTAGGACACTGGCAGTGGACTTGGGGAAGACTTTGTGGGCATTGGAAATATTCTCAAGGATCACTTGAAGGGGATTACATCAATGACAAATGTGGAAAGAAGATGGGAGGTCATAAAATGGGGACTTCATGAGGCAGTCAGGACCTGCACTAAGGTGAAGCGTAAGGGAGCAAGGTCACATAAACCATGCTGGTGGTCCAGTGAGGTTCAGGTAGCGGTCAGAGAAAATAAGGCGGCCTACAAAAAATATAAAACAACAAGAGGGGATAGGGATAAGGAAATGTACCATCTTGCATCTAGAAAAGTCACCCGGATGGTGAGGGGGGCCAAGTCCAGTAAAGAGCAACGGCTGGCACAAGGGATACATGGAGGGGAAAAGGGGTTCTTCCGGTACATTGGGGAGCAGAGAAAAACTAAGGGCCATCTCAGCAGATTGAGATCAGAGGGAGGGTGGGTGGAAGAGGCAAAGGACCAGGCAGAGGTATTTAACAAGTACTTTGCCTCTGTGTTCACTAGGGATGGTGATGGGATATATACAAAACAGGGCGATGGGGATAAAGCGGCAGTGAGTGGGATCAGGAGCAACAGAAATGGAGCAAGAGGAGGAGAGAGGTACCCAGGGGTGTCACATCAGGATAAGGATAAAAAGGCCAGTAGGTGGAGGGCGGAAGATGCTATCTCCACAAAAGGTGTGGATTAGCCCTCAGGTCCTAAGAAAGACAAATCTCCTGGGCAGATGGCGTGCATCCTAGAGTACTGGGGTGCTTGAACATACTGGCTGCACCCCTGGCGAGCTCTTCAACTGGTCACTTGGGACAGGGAGGGTACCTAGGGATTGGCAAGAGGCACATGTGGTGCCAATCCATAAAGAGGGGGCCAAGGGAAGTACCAGGTAACTATAGACCCATCAGTTTGACCCGTGGTGGGAAAATTAATGAGAGTATACTAAAGGAACAATTGGGGTGTACTTTGGAGGAGGTGGAGGTCTGTACAGCAACAAGGTTTGTGCTGTGGTAGATCATGTCAAACCAATCTTGTGGAGTTCTGGGAATGGGTAACATCAGAACTGGACAGGGAAAGCCTGTGGATGTATTATTCTTGGACTTCAGCAAGGCATTTGATTCTGTCCCCACAATGGTGTGGTGGAGAAACTGATGAGGTTGGGAGTAGGCCAGCAGTGGTCAGATGGATTGAAAACTGGCTAGCTGACACACCCAGAGGTAGTGGTCTGTGGGGAGCTATCCAGACCCTAGAGAGGTTGTTGAGAGTGGGTACCCCGCGGAGCTCGGTCTAGGTCTGATCCTGTTTAATGCATACATATTGGGCATCAGGGAGTGGCATAGTGAGAATTAGTCTCCCTGATGACTCCAAGATGGGAGCAGTAGTTGAGGGAGAAGAGGGAGGCTGCCCCACAGGGGACCTGGACACCCTGGAAGCTGGGCTCACACATGGAAATTAAATTTCAATATTACCAAGTGCAAGGTGTTACATCTTGGGCAGAGAAACCCTAAACACAGGTACAACCCTAGGAGGCACTGGAGCCTCAATGGGGGAAAAAGACCAAGGATCATAGTGGATGCATGTATGAATAACTCTGAGCAGTGCAGGAGGCGGCTAGCAAGGCAAACAGGATGTTGGGATGCATTGTAAGGGGATCACCTCTAGGAGCAAGAAGTGATTCTGCGCTGTACAATGGACTGGTTAGACCACACCTTGAGTACTATGTACAGTACTGGAGACCACACTTGAAGAGGGACATACAGCTCCTGGAGATGGCAAGCAGAGGAGGCAACTAAGATGATACTAGGCTAGGATTTGACGATGAGGACAGACTTGAGGAGCTCTGCCTGTTTTCATTGGAGGAGAGGAGAGACGGGGGGACAGGATTGAGGTCTTCTAAGCACCTCAAGGGAATAAATAGGGTAAACTTGGAGGATCTTTAGACTAAAGCAGGAGGTATCACCAGAGGGCATGGTTTGAAGTTGGAAGGTGGAGGTGGGGAGAGGAGGAGGTTTTTCACTGAGAGGGTGGTGGGCCCTTGGAATGCATTGCCTGGCAAGCTGGTTCAGAGATCCACAGTGGAGGGCTTCAAGAGATCGTGGGACAGACACAGAAAGTGGATGTATCAGATGATGGCTTGTCCCAGGGGGGTGGGGATGGATGATAGGGGTTTCTGGAACACAAGGGGGGGCCTCGGCATCCAACTAGGGATCTGACGTTCGAGAAGACTCGATAGACTGTAAGGCCTAATCTGGTGGCAAATAGTATGTTAGTATGATTAACTTCTGGCTTGCAGCATGTGACTTGCAGACTGTGAGTCTGTGACTCATGTGATCTGTGTGTTGTTTCAATTATCACACTTTTAGCCTTTGTGTGAAAATAAGGTGAAGTGAACACAAAGTCACCAGTGCAAAGTTGTTCATTATAATGGGGACTTCGCTTAGCCTCAAACAGACCTGAAGTGGGCAACTTCACCTGCAATTTACTAAGGAATTAAAACTTTGCTGCATCTCTACCCTCAAGTAAGATTTAAAACTGTGCACTACAGTAACAGACCACACTTGCTGGTTTGAATTAATGTCTAGAAAGAATTATATCTCTTGTATGGTATGTCTTCCACCAGTTTATTTACAAAAAGGTATTATCATGTATCAAAGAAGGGGGCATACAACACAGCCTCTGGGGTTTACCATTTGGTAAATTTACCTTGAGAATAATGGGAGAATGACTGGAAAATATAATACTGAGATATTATGTTGTCTTTATTAAATATAATATAGAGTGTGAAACTATTGGGCCACAGTGCAGTGCACACAAACAGTGCAGCAGCATACAGTACCACAATGCCAGTGCTGCACAACAGCATAGTGCATTGCACAAGCACAACACTGAATATGGTGCTGCTACAAAGGTGCAGTACAAGTTGTACAGAGAATAATGCAAGTGGGTGGGGAGGGGGATGGGATCAGGGCACCAATGAAAGACAAACAGCATAGCAGTACTGTACATGGATGAAAAACAATTTAATGAAAGAAATGGGCAATGGCCCATGAAAAAAGAATTGGCAACTATCCATACAAGGGAGGGGGAACCAAAAAAAGGGCAACTGCCTTAGACTCTTTACCTCTTGGGAGATTGGTCAGGAAGCTGGATGTTCTGGTGTGGGTTCAAAACTCAGAAAATGGGTCAAAAACTGGTTGAAGGACAGAAGCAAAATGTGGTGACCAGGGGAGGGGAACTCTCGGAAGCTTTGCTGGTGATCAGTGGGGTCACACAAGGTTTGGTGCTCAAGTCCAGTATTGTTTAACAACTTCATCAGTGACACAGCAGATGGGTTCAGGGTAAAATCTGTCTGTTTGTGGATGACACAAAGCTTCATGGGAGGGTGGATGCAGAGAATGGGAGACAGGAGTTAAGGAAAGACCTTACTAGGTTAGATAAGAGGTCTGGCATTTGGCAACTGAGGTTCAAAGCTAAAAAGTGCAGTTATGCATGTACTGTAGGGGCAAGACACCCAGAGACTACATACTGGTTGGGTAGTGTGCAGGTCACCAAGTATGAGGAAGAATATGACCTGGGGGATATCATAAAGAGTGGCCTGAAGCACTCGGCATACTGCAGGAGAGCAGCAGCAAAAGCAAATCAGACACTGGTCTGCATAACCAGTGGGATAACCAGCAGGAAAGTAGAGGTCATACTACCTCTGTACAGATCACTGGTAAGACTGTAGTTTGAGTACAGCGCAGTATTGGTACCTTTGCCTTAAGAAGCATGTCAGCTTTCTGGAGATAGTCCTGAGAAGGGCAACTAAGATGATTCAGTGGCAGGAGGGCAACACACACAAGAAGAGACTCAAGGGGCTCAAGACTTTCTCCCTTGAGGCCCGAAAGGAGAAAAAGGGATATGCTAGAGACCTTAAAATACCCTAAAGATATTAATATTGTAATCACGGAGGGCCTCTTCAGACCTATTGGGAACAAGTCCAGTTGAGGGCATAGCCTAAAGTTGGTATGGTGAAGACTCGAGAGAAGAGGAGGTACTTTTTCACTGAGAGTGTGGTGTCAAGTGGAATGAGTTGCCATGGGAGGTGGTCTCCCTGAAAACGGTGGATAACTTCCAGATGGGATGTGACAGAATGAAAGAGAAAGTTGCAGAAGGGGGAGTGGGGGAAGGGGGTACTGAGTGGGGCCAGGTGGATATGAGGAAGTGGACAGATCCCACTGTAGACCAGGGGAGGTCTGCACAATCAAGCAGACAAAGTAGAATCAAAAACAAGCCAAAGAAAAAAAATTGCAACCAGATGAGAATGGCCGAACTGCAATCGTATAATCCAAGGTACAAAAGGACGGAGAAGAGCTCAGGCACCACTGGATAAAAAATCCCAAACAATTAGGTGTCTGATTCAAATACCACTTTAAATGTTTAAAACTTGAAGCAGCTACTGCCACACAAACGTCAAACGTGTTCGAGCACTTGAGGCTGGCAATAGTACCCGCCAATTTCATGTCTTCATTTAATTTAGGAAAAATTTCCCATTCAAAGTTTTACAACACTGTACATATCCTGAGAGTCATTTTCTGTTTCTCCAAGCATCAGTGGATTTACAAAAGCTGTTGTTGGGATGTATATACAGTCCTAACATACATACTCCTTCCTTTTTTCCCCATCTCATGCATATCATTTCAACACATAACCCTCTAAATAAAATTATTATGGGAGACTGGAACATTACTACAGATGACACCTTGGATACATTGGGTTAGATTTGTTAAGGGATTTCCCCAACACAAAGGGCATTTAGGGAACTTTAAGATATTTATAGTTTGGTTGATATTTGGAGGATTCTCCATCCCATGGAGACAGAATACACTTTCTATTCTCCCACTCATGGTTCCCAATCCAGGATAGATTTGGCTTTGATTAGCTCCCTCTTTATATCGGCAGTTAGGAACTGTGAGATTAATAGTAATATTATCTCTGATCATGCGTCAGCCTCCCTTTCATTCTATCCATCTTTTTATACAAAGATAGATAAATGGTGAAAATTGAATAATCATCTTTTAAAAGATGACTGGTGCCTTAACAAAGTGAAGCAAATAACTGATGAATACTTTAGTCTCAACAAGTCTCCTACTCAATCTGCTGACACTTGTTGGAATGCTTATAAGTGTGTTATATAAGTTGAACTTAGCCACTTAGCCACTGTCAAGAAGAAATGCAGGGAGAAACAATCACAAGACTTGCTAACATCCATATGGCAACTAGAAGAGAACATGAACTCTTTATCTCCAGAGTCTGTTTAGCGTCACCTTAATCAAGAATGGGCCAAATATGCAGAACTTTCTCGAGAGCAAGGGAAAATACTATTTTTTGAGCTAAGCATAACTATGAAAGATATGTTGAGAAAGCTAGCAGATTCCTAGCCATGAGAATTAAACAACATGAATCTGCCCACCTAATTACAATTCTCCAGTCTAGTCACAAGGATACCCTTTTAACTTTGCCTATAGAGATTGATGCTGAATTCAAAATCTAGTATGAAAAATTATATGTTGAAGACATCTACTCTCAAAATATGGATTTCCTAATTATTGATAATCTTCAACAAGCCCATCTCCCTCAATTAGATCCCCATGTAGCAGAATCCCTCAGAACATCAATTTCTCCTTTCGGTGTTGGACAAACTATTTCTTCCCTTACTCCAGAGCCAGATGTTTTTTCCTCCAGATTTTTAAATTGCCCTTAAATCAGTGCTGGCACTCCATCTTGCTAACTTCTACAATCAGTGCTATAAAATGGCTGCATTTTCTCCTTCTTTCCTTGAAACTTTTATAACTCTTATTCCCAAACGTGGGAAAAAGTCCTGAGGATTCAGACTCCGGTCTCCGAAACATCAGCACTTTGAAACGTGGCTTGATCACCTGATGATTCTGAAAGATGACCATCTTTCGAGGAGCAGCAGTGGTGAATGCAGCAATCCCAGATGGGAAGCTGGCTTAAAGTGCTTTGCACCTTGAAATTATCCACATTGTGCACAGACAATAAAGTCAAGTCCAGAGAACAGAAAAGGGGCAACAGTCAGCTGTGGTTGAGAAAGAACAGCAAAGGACAACACTGTACCAGGACTAGGCAACTGTGCCAAGAAAAAAGGAAAGAAAGAAAAAATAAACTGGACACCTGGTACTGAAATAACAGGGAATCAGTTAAAGTGACTCTAACCCTTGCAGGTATATGTACTTTTATCTGGAAACATTACAAAAATAATTGAAAAAAGCTATAATCACTTGCGCCATATTTGAATAAATGAAATATGATGCTGATGCTACTATGGTGAGGTCTGGTAAATTTACCTAATAAGCATAAAAGAGAGTGCCAATAGGAAGTTCACAGTAGAACAGTGGGCAATTAATTTGTACTTTTCCTTCTTTTGTGCACTTTATAGCTTTTTGCTCCATACAAGGAGATTTGAACTTCAACAAATTCCTTTTTCCTTTCCAAAAAATCTGGTAAAGACCACTCAGAGGTAGGCAACTATAGATCAATATGACTTTGAATGATGATGTTAAAATTTTTTCTAGTATTCTGGCCCATAGAATTGGTAAAATCTGACAACCCTTGACAGGACAGGTACAAACCATCTTCATGTAAGGCCATTCAGTATCAGATCATTTGCAGAAGGTTTTTCATTTGATCTCAGCATCCCTGGAAGCTGATACACCTGCTGTGCTGGTTTTCCTAGACGCCGAGAAAACTTTTGTTTAGGACTCCTGGCCTTTTCTTTTCCATACTCTTTCTGCCTTTAGGTTCCTGGCTGAATTCATCAAATGGGTCAAACTACTTTATTCATTTCCCTCAACATGTATTTCCTGTAACAGTATCCTTTCAGTTCCCTTTCCACTAAGAAGAGATACAAGCCAAGGGCACCCTCTATCTCCTTATCTTTTCAATCTATATCTTGAACCTTTTATTAAGCATATTCTACAACACCTACAAATTTAGCATCCCTGTTGGTCCCTATTTTTTATAAATTGTCCACTTATGACGATGATATTTTGTTTAATTTATCTCACCCAGTCCAGTCTTAGATATCCATCCTTCAAGCACTAACAGAATATGGTTCATTGTTGGATTACAAAATAAACCTCTCCAAAACAGTAATAATAATTAATCACAGAACCTATAAAACACAATATCTCCCAAATACTGGTAAATTGTTGGTTTCCTTCCAATCTCACTTACTTAGGTATACAGCTTATGACTACCACTCCCTTCTTGATGAAAGCAAATTTCTCCCCTCTTTTTCATACTATTAAAGCAAATCTACAATGTTAGCAAACCCTTCTACTGTCATTGTGGGTTGAATGTCCCTATTATGCATGAAAGTTTTACCCCGGATATTGTACCCTCTCAGCATGATTGCATTCCCATCACACAAAATCAGTTTCTCCAATTTCAGCAACTCTTTTCTGAATTTTTATAGAAGAGTAAGTGGCCTCACGTCTCACATATTAAATTAACCTTGGTGAGAAAACATGGAGGCCTTCAGCTTCCAGATTTGTTCTACTATTATCTGGCAGCCCAAACCAGTACATTTTTGGCCAGGAGTCTTCAGGATATGGAGACACTTCCCCATCAATATCGCCCATATTGGAAAGACATTGAACTGCGTAAAATTAATGATATTTCCCACAGGGCCTTACCTCATTTTCCCTGGTCTAAGCTCCCTTCTCCTTTCCATTATAAGCTAGCCTGTGTGGATTAACTTACAACTACAGTATGCCGAGTGCTGGACTATATTCCTTAAAAGGACCTGGTACAACTGCTCCAGCTCAATCCTAATTTCAAACTTGATAACAAAAACTGATCTCTTTTTCATTTCTTCCTCAAGCCAACTTAAATCAAGTCACTTGCCTTCTTATGAATGACAGTCTTATGCCTTTTGAGGAGTTCTTGAAAGCTAACAACCTTCCCCAGTCTGTGGCATTTCCCTTTTTATCCAAATAACCAACCTTTTACTAACTGTTTTTGGCCCATGTCCCTGGCATTTTTCAGATGGTACCTGTTACCATAAGTTACCAAGTGTTGTGACTGGAGATCATACCATCTCAGTTATCTATTAAGCCTTGAGAGACTTGGTGGTTGAGAAGCTACAACTTCAACATATTTATTGAGAGAAGGAGTTTTCTACTTATGCATCCTTTGGGATTACCTCCCCTTGGGGGAATAGCCACTGTTGTGTTAAACTAAATAAATTACATCTCATGCGATTCAAAATGTTACATAATCTATATCTTACTGCCCCAAAATTGCATATGTTCTGTCAGTTCTCTAGTTCTTTATGTGGTACATGTAAGTTCCAAGAAGGATCCCGCTGGCACATATTATGGGACTGTCACATCTCCTAAACATTTTGGCAGCAAATCAAATCGCATCTAGATCCTTTACTGAGTTCAGAATGTGCATTCTGCTTGGAATTATGCCTACTAGGTATAGGCATAGATGCAATTATGGGTTCTCAATGCTGTCATGTGGCTCCAATTACAGCAGTGGTTAAGTTAATAATATTACACCATTGACAAGATCCAAAATCCCACTCGTATAAGCAATGGCATGAGAAAATAGTCTCTGTTCTCTGGATGGATAAATCTATTGCTAGCCTTTGCCATGCTCTTAAAACATATCAACAAAGATGGGAGAAGTTGCACACTCTTCTTTTATTTTCCTGAGGAATGTTCAGTACCTGTTAATTTCTGATCCATAACATACAATAGACAACTATTAGCAGACAGTTTTTATCTGCATTGCCTTAGAATTTAATTGAGCAATAATGCATGACAAAGTGTGGGTCATGCTGGGTTAGCCTCATGCCTCTGGTGGTTGGGTATGAGGCTGCAGGCCAAATACATCCAACACCCAAGAAGTGAGGTTATCCCAGCATGACCTACCCTGGATTACATTATTGCTATTATATAATGTCTCCTAATAATTAAACATACATAAAAGATAAAAAAAAAGAAAATGTAGAGTTTTATAGTATTTTTTGTAGTGTGGAAGGATACTTCTTTAAAATAAATCCCTGTTTTCTCTTCCTTCACTAGGTGCTGCTGTTGGTGGTGGTTGTCATCTGCCCATCTGCCTCTGCCCCCCCCCCAGGTCTCTATGTATTTGTGTCAAGCATGTAATTACTGTGGGCCTATTGCTTACCTTGTGAGGCAAAAAAGGAAAACAACAATGAAAAAACTCTGCTTTACAGTCTTAATTGCAATAGTGCTTCCGATAGAGGAGGGCTAGCAGTGGACGTTTAACATATGCCACAGAGGTAGGGGATGTGGGAATCGCTTATCAGTGGGGATTTAAAATGTTTTTATTTTATTGCCAGATGCCTCAGCGTGGGGAGAGGGGTGTCTTTCTATTATCCAGTCCTTGCAGTCAGGGGAAGAAGTGGATCAATGAGGAGACAAAGCCTCTGAGACCACCAGGGAGTTTCGAGCTTGGGTTCAAATGATACTCCATAAAGCCAGCTGGTAAGAGACATCAGCACTGCTATGAGTGGGGGATTTGGATTTTGAATTGTTTTTCATTTCTTCACACAGTTCTTTCTGTTAACTGCATGAATGAGAAGCTGCAGCCACGTGGGTGTTTCATTGTGCTCGAGCTACAACAGAGGGAAACTTCAAATGCCATTTCAGATAATTGCTTTTTTTTAAATATTTTGACATTTGGGTAAGTAATGAGAGGGGAGGGGAAGGAGGTTTATGCCTGTGTGTGTGGCTGTGGCTGGTGGCTGGAACCGAGTGATGTTGAACACATGGTAGGGGGGTTTGCGAAGCCCACAACAGCTTCCAGATAAAGAGCACAGTGATTTTTTAATTTTGCTGTGGTCATCTGCTGCTGGTTCTTCATACAGTGAGGTTATAATGAGAAAATCTCACTGGTGATGGTGGGCATTGACCAGTCAGTGTCTAACATTCTTTCATGTCAATGTACAATGTTAGTTTTAGTACTTTTGGAATGTTGTGTTGCATTTTGTATTTTTTTTATGTTTACTGTTCCTCATAGATTTATATTATATTACTTAGCAGTTTTCATCTACCTTTCAGATATTGAAGCACTAGTTTATTCATTGTTACATTGGGCAGACTGGGTGGGCCAAGAGGTCCTTATCTGCCATCAAATTCTATGTTTCTATGTTCTATGTTTCTATGTTACTGATTTTAATGCTTACATAGGGTCTCACTCATCACTATTCATAAGTTTCTCTTTTCCATGAATTGTTTGTTACTTCCCTTCTGTATTGACTTTTGTTATGATATTTGTTATTGTGTAGTATGATTGTGATCGCTAAAATAAAGTAAGTTAAAAAAAAGTGGCAATGTAAATCTGGACATGGGGTTCAATGGGGCTTACAATGATAATCAATTTACAGTTCCCTCTTAAACCTAACATCATATTCATATCCTCTCCAAATTCACCCATTAGCCCTATATGCTCTTACCTGCCCATGGTTTATTTTTGTTAATTGCGTCACATTATGGCAGTGCTTTGGGTTGAGTGGGGACTTGCATTGTGATGCAGCAGCAGTAGCATGGACCAAGAACAAACTACTAGGTAGCAATTTCTGAGCAGCACCAGGACCCCCTTTTATACACATTTGCTCTGCTGGAATAAACTAAAGCTGCTCAGTGGCACTTTTCCTCTGGTAGTTCCCCAGCTTCACACACACACACACACACACACACACACTCACTCGCGCACACACACACACACACACACACACACACACACTCAGACAGCTCCATAATTAACTGAGATCACTCAGTGGTACAGTACTTTCTGTACAATGTGCAGTCACACATACTGACAGGAATCACAACAGCAAGTGATATATAATAATAAAATGCCACATGAGGCCAGGACCTATCACTGCTGGCATTGCTAAATAAATCCCTCCAGCTGTTGCTGCTCAGGACTGGTCCAGGCTTTAAAGACATTCTGAAGGACTTCACTGCCATCAGCACAAACATCCAGTGGCTAGTTATTTGCAGAGATGCCACAAGACTTAAAAAAGTATGAACAAATTTTATAGGACTGGAACAGGCTGGATTCATAGCTGGCCACCATTCTAGTGACCACTTCTAGAAGTTTTTTCATTTGGTTTTCACGTCCAGGGAGGGTGACACAGATGCAGTTCTGGTCTCTGGTCTCCCTGGACACGGAAAAAAGGATTTAATAGAGTTTCCTGGGTCTATCTATTTGCTCTGTTACCAAAATTTGGTGTACTCCTTGATTTTATTAGATGGGTAAAAATTATTTATACTTCCCCATATGCAAGAGTGCTTTGAGACAATGAACTGTCGGACCCATTCTTTTTATCAAGAGGTATGTGCTAAGGCTGCCCTTTATCCCCTATGCTATTTAACTTACATATTGAACCTCTAGCAAGGAAACTCATTTCCTCTATCCAAGTCACTGGGATTAAGGCAGGCCTTGGTGAATATAAGCTCTCAATGTTTGTAGATGCTCTCCTCCTTCATATATCTAATTGGGGCTCTTCCCTTCCAGCTCCATTATCCTTACTCTCAGAATTAGGACAACTTGCCAGTTACACATTACATTTCTAGAAAGTCTAAAGTTGTCCCCTTCACTGTAAACTGTTCTAAGGTACAGGTTTCTTCTCTAGGGATAAATCGAGAGTCACCATCCTTAACATGTTTAGGAATCAGATTGACCCCAGACTTAAATGGATTTAAAAAGTTCAATTTGGATCGATGGCAGAAATTACCAATATCTCCATGGGGCGGGATTAATGTCATCAGAATGGCCATTTTACCCCACCTTCTGTATCCTTTAAGTATGTTAAACCTTCTACAGCCCAAGAGCTGGTTTAAAGATATTGATCTTATTTGGTCTAAATTTATTTGGCTGGGGAAAACTACTCATAGAGATTTGTGGAAACTATGTTGGCCACGAGAAGTTGGGGGGGTTGAGATTTCCACACATGCTAGACTATTATTTTGCACCAGTCTGTGCTAAATATTTTCAGTGGGGACAATCAATAGCAAATAGACTTTATATCCCTGATTGGCTTAGAATTGAACAAGTGTTAACTGAGCAGTATGGTTTAACTTTGTATTCTTTACTATATATCCCCTATCCTAAACTCCCAGTACTACTTAGGTCTTCTCCCTTAGGATGGACTCTAAAAGCTCATTCCCAATTTTGTCATACTTTTCATTTGTCTTATACACTGTGACCCAGATATTCAAACTGCGCCAGGCTGTGGTGCAAGCCTTGGCGCAGTGCAACTTGGCTGTGCAGGGGCATTGACTGGGTGATATTCAACAGTTCTGTGCCATGGCACAGCATAATTGAATATTGCACCATGGCCACCCACAGTGCACATGGCACAGTTGCACTGCACCAGTGCAAGTGGCCAGAGTGGAACAGGGAGATGCGCTAGGGCAATTCCATTGCGCCATGCGCAGCAACCGCAATATTCAAAAGTACACATGCAAATAGGGGCCATAATGTATGCAAGGCACAAATGGGGCCATTTGCATGTCATTATGGCCTCATTTGCATGCAGGTGTGCCAATCACTGGCGACTTGTGCCTGGCACCCTGCCAGGCAGCAGCCGTCAGGGACTGACGCCCCCTGCACAGCACGGCAATGTGCCCCACAGCCCGATCGTGGGCTTTAGTAAATAGATAATAGCATCCTATATCCCTGGTGGTCCAGTGGACCGCTCTCAGCCCGATCATGGGCATTTGTATAAAAAAAGTACATCCAATATCCCTGGTGGTCCAGCAGACACCCCTCCCACCGCCCACTGATCCCACCATCCCTCCCCAGTCAGCAGGCTGATGGCAGCACCCTACCACCTGCCCCCCACCACCCACCAGCTGACACTGTAGGTAGGGATGTCATCGTTGTTCCACAGTGTGAGCCAATGGGCATGCAGCCGTGCTGTACTACACATTCAGATATCGAATGGATCCATTCTCATATCTGGAATGTACGCGATATGGTATAGGCTACACCCATTGGCTCATGCTGTGGACCAATGGGCATACAACCTACAACCCGGTGTCAGTCGGCGAGTGGTGGGGCAGTGGCGGTGGGGTGCTACCACCAGCCGTGACTGAAGAGCTGGACAGTGGGATCCAGTGGGCAGAGGAGGGAGGTGCACTGGACCACCAGAGAGATGGTCGGGCGTGCACTTTATACAAATGCCGTGATCAGGCTGAGAGCAGCAGTCCACTGGACCACAGAGATGTGGACAATATTATTTTCAGCAGATGCCCGATCGGGCATGGGGCGCTGCCACATAGGTGCAGCTGGAGCTTGGGTGGCCACCCACAGGTGGCAGCTGCCATGTTACACTCTGCAACATGGCAGTTCACCTGTAGGTGGCCAGCAGTTGTTCCTTTTTAGGGGGGGATCAACTTTGTGTGGTGCAAGTAGGGATTCGCATGCATAAACTCAGCGCATCCTGGGCTGAATATCGGGATATGCAGAGTATGCATGGGCACGCCCCCCCCTACCTGCACCGCATACATTACTAATGCGCTCCAGCACATCAAGATTTGTGCCAGGCACAATTCTCATTCGAATATCATGCCAGGGCACATCAGTGGGTTGCGTATGGTGCAACACTGTTGTGCCATGTGCAACCCTTTTGAATATCTGGGCCTATATCTTAATCAGCCCCTTTTCAATTATGTCAATTTTCTGATAGATAAAAAAATGCTTAGGCCTAATGAATGGGAAGGGGTACAGATTTCACCTTTGAAAGGTAGTTACAAGGTGAGTCCTTCTTATCCTTTTATGATTTTAGAAGGGAATTTCAGCTCCCTGCTCACAAATTTTTGGAATTTGTGCAGTTGCAGCATTGTGTGTCAAGCTTCCTAGGCTCTCCTCCTTCGCATCATGAGGCAGGTCCGATATATTTAATGCCCTGTTATTGTTAGCTGTTCAACCTAAAGTAGTCTCTAAAATTTGCAAAGAAACAGGTGCATTATTATGGCCTAATCTTCCTCCAGCTGTATTTTACTGGAAGCAAGCACTGAATCTTAGCTAGGCCTTGGATATTTGCATGAGTATATGGAGGAAAGGTTATGCTTACATGCTTCAGTTTAATATCCTTCATAATCTGTACTTTACTCCTTCGAGATTACATAATTGGGCAGGATATCAGACTCAACGTGTCCAAGATGCTCCGAGGAGGAGGAGGGGACCTTACTACATATGGTTTTGTCATGCCCTAAGGTAAAGATCTTTTGACACACTGTGCAGACTTTGGCCCTTCCTCTATTTGGTCACACTCAATACTTTACAGTGGAGATATGCCTTGTGGGTAATTATAGTGCAGTACGTTCTAAATCAGAGAAATCATATATGGCTTGCATTGCTGGGGTGACCAAACTGCTATTAATGAGGCACTGGAAAGATTTTCAGTTTCCCTCAAAAGCTGAATGGCCACAGGAAACTTTATGTGTTTTCAATGTTGAAAAGACCATAACCACTGCTAACCAGGCCCGGCTGAAATTTTAGTGATTTTGGGATCCCTTTTTCTCTTTTGTGATGAGTAGCTGAAGATCTCACCTTTCTTATTTTATCCCGCTAACCCTATATGTTATTTGTTATAAGATTCCAGTGGATATTAGACAGTGCTTCAATACCGTGGTGGTTACTTGGCCCTTCAGAGCAGCTTGGACTCTCCTATTGTTAATATACAGGGTATATATTTATATATATATATAATTAACTGCCTGCATGGAGGGGGGAGGGAGATGCGTCTGTAGAGGGAAGGGTGCGAGAGGTTGTCTGTTGTGGTTTGATTAATTATTTGTTGTTTTTTTTCCCATGTTTATTGATTCAGATGTATTTATGCAGACATTTGTACTATGGCTTGTATTATGTTTTGTGGTGTGTTTTTTTTCTCTTTTTCTTATTCTTTTTTTCTATAAAGTGTATTAAATTGCAGAAAAAGAAGCTAAGCAGTCCAAACCAAAAGATCACAGTGTTGCTCTATAGTATATCAAACATGCATTTGTCAATGCTGAATGTTTGCTTGCATGCTCTTGTACTGGATACTGCTTGTGCACATATTTACTATAAAATGCAATAACTGAATGACATTTCTGCAAACACCAAAGTACCAGAACAGCATAGTGCAAGCTCTCATGAAATCCAGTCAAGCACGTACAGCATGGTTTACTAAATATGTACTGAGGGGAACTGTTTGTTATAGAAGCTTACCTCGAGAAATTAAAAGAATGGTCTGGAGTGTGGCAGCTGAGATTTAGTTCCAAAAAGTCCAAGGTCATGTACATAGGAAATAAAAATCCAAGAAAGGAGTATTACCTAGGAGGTAAAAGACTGGTGGCCTCAAACCAGGAATGAGATCTGGAAATCATAATCTCAGATGACTTGGAGGTGAGTAAGCAGTTTGAGAAGGCAACATTGAAGGCCAACAGAATTCTGGGCTGCATTGGGAGGTGAATCATGAGCAGGAGGAGAGAGGTGGTATTACCACTGTATAGATCGCTGGTCAGGCCACACCTGGAATTCGACATCCAGTTCTGGAGGCCTCACTTCAGGAAGGACATTGACCAGGTAGAAACAGTACAGAGAAAGGTGACAAAAATAATTCAGGGTCTGCAGTACATGCCATACAAGAAAAGACTTAGGGAACTGAATATGTACTCCCTGGAGCAGAGAAGAGAGAGAGAGGGGACATGATTGAAACATTCAAGTACATAAAAGGCATTAATAAGGTTCAGACACAGGAACTTTTCCACTTCAAGAAGGGCTCCAGGACCAGGGGACATGATCTCATGCTGCAAGGAGGAAGGTTCTCTACCAACACCAGGAAGTTTTGCTTCACAGAAGGAGTGGTGGACACCTGGAACCGTCTGCCTCAAGAGGTTGTGGGGGTCAACACTGTGGGGGGATTCAAGAATGCATGGGATAGACACAAGGGAGCCCTGACTACTAAGGGCAATTAGAGTGTCAAAATAGGTCTAAAATGTGCCATGCCATGATAAATGCCACCCGTCTGCACTACCTCTATTCTTATCCGCCTTCCACCTCTCCTCTCCTCTCTCTCTGCCCCCAACCTACCTCCCCTTTTCTCCCATCCACTTAGTCTCCCTGATTTCACCCTCCTCCTTTCCCTTTCCTTCCCCCAACGTTTCAACTTACTGTTCTTTTTTCATCTACAAGACTATGTGTTTTTTTTTAATTTTATAAACTGTTATCTAACCTTCTTGGAGGTGCTGCCTGTCTATGGCAAGGGAGATGCTAGGGCACTTCTCACCAGCGAATTCAATGAGTGGTTGAAAAACTGGTGTGGAGCTCAGGGTTTTTTTTGGCTTCATTGGGGACTGGGGAGCTACCTGGAGGAATACAGACCTATATTGGTGCGATGGTCTGCATCTGTCCAGGGGCGGGAACCAGGATCCTAGGTGAGAGGTTTAAATGCTTCATTGGCAAGCATCTAAACTAGCCAAGGGGGGAGGCACTGAAAAGGAGCTGGGAAATCCGAGCCTCCCCCACAAAACATGGTGATTAGTGAGGTAAACACCAAGGTACAGAAGTTATTAGGGAGCAGAACAGATTTAAATGTAAAAAAAGGCAAAGGCAGTAAGGACAGAAATGGGGCTAAAAGGGGTAAGGCTATCAAAAAGTGGAGGGTGATGAGTACCAATGCCCATAGTCTGTGTAACAAGCTCCCTGAACTAGTGGCCTTGATGGAAGAGGGTTGCCTGGATATTGTGGCAGTCACAGAAACATGGTACACAGAGAACCATGAATGGGATGTCAACATACCAGGATACACAATCTACAGGAGGGACAGGGAGGGTAAAGGAGGAGGTAGCTCTCTATGTAAAGGAAGGGATCAAAGCAACAGAACTAAAGAGTAAACAGGAGAAGATGAGGCACTTTGGGTCCCCTGGAGACAGGAAATGGCACCACAATCCGCATGGGGTTGTATACAGACCCCATCTCAGAGGGAATGGACAAGGAAATGATAGAAGGCTTTCTTAGAATGGCAGAAAAGGGAGATATTGTTGATGGGGACCTGAATATGCCAGATGTTAACTGGATCACCTTTGCTGCAGGCACATCCAAGAGCAGGGTCATTCTTGATGCCCTACAGGGGGCATGTCTCAGACAGCTAGTATTGGAACTGACTCTGGAGGAAGCAATCTTAGACCTGGTACTTTCAAACGGGGATGGAGAAAGAATCTCAGATTTAGAAGTGGGTAGCCATCTGGGAACAAGTGACCACCAAACAGTGTGGTTCACGATAAACACAGCCATACAATCAAGCCATACAAAAGCAAGAGTACTAGACTTTAGGAGGGCTGACTTTGGGAAAATGAGAGAGTCCTCAGAAAAACACTAGCAAACAGGCAAGAAGGAGGGGTGGAGGAACAATGGGGAGTGATCAAAACAGCCATCACAGAGGCAACAAGCCTTTGTGTAAAAAAAAACAATAAAACACAACGAAGGAAAAAAACGCTATGGTTCACAAAAGAGGTGGCAGGGAAGGTTAAGGAGAAAAGGACAGCATTCAGGAAATATAAGAAACACAGAAGGAGCAGGACAGAGAACTTTATCAGTTAAAGCAGAAAGAGGCTGGGAAGGTAGTCAGAATAGCAAAGGCCCAAACCGAAGAAAGGATAGCCAATTCTGTTAAGAGGGGATAAGACTTTTATAGGTACATTAGGAGTGAAGAAAGACCAAAGGAGGGATACTGAAGCTTAATAAAGGGGAGGAATGTGGGTAGAGGGTGACAGTGAAAAAACAGGGTTACTGAATGAATATTTCTGCTCAGTATTCACAAAGGAAGAGGAGGGAGAGTTACCTAAACCAAACAAGAGAAACATTACGAAGACGGGGGTCGATACCAGTCCATTTACAGAAGAAACAGTTCTGAAAGAACTAATAAAATTGAAGGCGGACAAAGCAATGGGGCCTGATGGGATTCACCCAAGAATTCTAAAAGAACTAAGGGTAGAACTAGTGACATCGCTGACTACTCTCTTTAACAAATCATGGGAGGATGGGGTGGTACCAAGGACTGGAGGAGGGCAGATGTAATGCCTCTTCACAAAAGTGGGAGCAGGACAGAGGCAGGAAACTACAGACCAGTTAGTTTGACCTCAGTGGTAGGGAAAATGATGGAATCACTTCTGAAGGAAAGAATTGTTGAGTACCTAGAGGCCATTGGGGCTGGGACCCAGGCAACATGGATTCATGATGGGAAGGTCGTGTCAGACAGAATCTAATAGATTTCTTTGACTGGGTGACCAAAGTAGTAGATCAGGGAGGGGCTGTGGACATGGCCTACCTAGATTTTAGCAAAGCATTTGATACAGTCCCCACAAAGATTAATACACAAGATAGCCAGCCTTGGAATGGGTCCCAAGGTGGTAGCCTGGATAAAAAATTGGCTAGACAACAGGACGCAAAGGGTAGTAGTAAATGGAGTACACAGTGAAGAAAGGAGGGTTACTAGTGGGGTACACATGAGGGTTCAGTACTGGGACCGGTCCTTTTTAATGTCTTTATAAGTGACATTGCAGAGGAACTGGAAGGAAAAGTATGTCTCTTTGCAGATGACACAAAGATCTGCAACAGGGTTGATACACAGGATGGAGTGGAAAGGATGAGAAGGGACTTGGCAAGGTTGGAGGAATGGTCAAATGTATGGCAGCTCAGATTTAATGCAAAGAAGTGCAAGATAATGCACATGGGAAACAAAAACCCAGGGGAAGCATACACAATGGGGGGTGAGATACTGACAACAGTAAAAATAGAAAGGGACCTGGGAGTAATTATATCAGATGACCTAAAGGTGGGCAAGCAATGTGAGAAGGCAGTAAAGAAGGCTGGAGGGATACTGGGATGCATAGGAAGAGGCATCAATAGTAGAAAACAGGAAGTTGTTATCCCTCTGTACAGACAGTTGGTGAGACCCCATCTGGAGTACTGTGTGCAGTTCTGGAGACCCCATCTCCACAAAGACATAGACAGAGTGGAGGCTGTCCAGAGGAGGGCAATCAAAATGGTGCAGGGTCTGCACCAGAAGACATATGAAGAAAGACTAAAGGAGCTTAATATGTATACTCTTGAGGAAAGAAGGGAGAGAGGGGACATGATAGAAACTTTCAAGTACCTCAAGGGAATTAACAAAGTCCAAGAGGGTATCTTCCCAGAAAAAGAGATGTGCAAGAACAAGGGGCACAATTTGAAGATAGAGGGACGGCTCAGGGTAATGTGAGGAAGTATTTTTCACTGAGAGGGTTGTGGATGCATGGAACAGCCTCCCTGAGGAGGTCGTGGAGTCAAGAACAGTGGGGGACTTCAAGAATGCATGGGACAGGCATAAGGCAGTCCTAGGGGTGGGTAAGAGGAAGTAAGCTGTTGATTAACTAAGATCTGCAGCTTATCTGTTAGGTAGGAAAATGGGCAGACTAGGTGGGCCAAGCGGTCCTTATCTGCCGTCAAATTCTATGTTTCTATGTTTCTTATGATTGTCTCAATTGTACCAATGATGTGGAACCTTTGTAAAAGAGCCTTGGCTCAAAGGTATTTGTAATCCTAGAATAAATAAATAAATAAATAAATAAATAAATAAATAATAAAAAAAACAAATGGGCAGACTAAATGGACTTAGCGATCTCCTTCTGCATCAACTTCTATGTTTCTATGGAGATTAAGGACAGTTGGGTTTGGGGAGAATTTAAGTTTGCCAAAAACAAAAGTGTAATCTGCCCATAATTACTTTTTTATTGCTTTTCCTTCCCCGATGAAGGATGATCAAGAACTGAATTTGTATTTGAAGAATGTGCTGAAATGCATCACTTTTATCTTTGTTTCATCCCAATCAAACCGAGTCACTTTGGTTCATTTTAGCCAAAATAACATTCTAGGCCCTTCCAGGTGGCTGGGACAAGTTCTATGGTCACCACTTTCCACACCACAGTCACTTTTCAATACCCTCTCCAAATTGTTTTTTATAATAATAATAAGCTCCTGCCACTGTGTCAGGTGCTTATTATTTTGTTTAAAACTGACTGGAGGAAAAGGGGAAGGTGAAAGAGTTTAGGATTGACTGTAATGGGCAAGTGGTGGTGAAGGAGTATATGTTTCTCCCATTTTTTGGCTGCTTGAGTCTCATACAAATAACCTGAAGTGTATTTGGCTGAAGAGATGAAACCGAAGTGAAGATAGGGGGTCTGAATCATAAGCCAAACACAAAGTTTCCAGATTTCACATTTGATCATCCTTATTCCAGACCCCTCCCATCCGAATTTATTCAACTGACGCCAGTAATTGCTCCAAGCTTGAAATAGTACTGTACCTACTTTGGCTGCAGGTCTTCCTCCAGCTATTTTTGCTGAATGTTGCAGCAATTTAACAGATGCTGTACTCTCCAGTACTATACAGAGCATGCACTGTGCAGTGCTAGAGAATGGAAACAAGTGTTGTGGGCCATTTCAGTAGTCAGCATAATAAGGCCAAGGAGCACACAAGGTAACAGGAGGAGGTACTCATAGTTTAGCTAGCAGACTAGGAGGGTCTTCATATGAGAGGGAATGGGGATTTTCTTTGAGGATGGGTTTGCATATGGAAGGGGATTAAAATGTTTTGTTGCTGCTGTCTGCACATGGGAGAGGTATCTGGGGCTTGGGGAGATTTTGATTTGGGTAGAGGGGAGCTAGTCAACATAGGGGATAGGGCCTGGGTCGAAGTGGCAACAAAAACTTAGCTAAAGCTGGTAAGGCCCAAAGGACACAGGGATAGGGAACCTGCATCAGTGTGACAAAGACAATATGTCCTTTGCCCTGTTAGGGTTTTCTCCATGCATTTCAAACTGTCCAGTCTACCATTGAAGGATCCCATGCTGCCCCCTTCCCCTGCACACCAAGGCATAATTCTCAGCCCATGTTTTTGCCACTGTTTCAGTGTAGTTGTGTTTCTCTGCAATGTGTTGTACAAGGAGATGGTACACTGGACAATGGGACCCTCTTGCTCACATTGTTGTCACAGACTTGTAGTACGCAACCCTTTGTGACTATTCCTCAACAATGTGACAGGGCCTGATCATACATGACTGCAATAACAAAAAACATGCTCCTTTGTGAATTGCCTCTACTGACAAGCTCTGAAGTGCGACTGCCAACTTCAGCACTACATGAAAAGAGCAGGGGGAACAGGAATGAGTGACAGTAGAGAGACAAGAAGAAATGCAATTTCACCTCTTGCAGTTCTCTAGACTGCTGGGGTGCTCATCACAGGGTTGCCACTGGCTGCCTTTCCCCACCACATGTCTGTCTGTCACTCTCTCTCTCTCTCTCTCCCCTTCCCTCCCTCACGCTGCTACTTGTATCACTCATTAGTGTTGCAAATGTGAAGAAGATAGTATTAATTTTTATTTTGAAGACTACCAGTTATTTTAGCCTTTTTTAATTTAAAAAATGTACTCATTATTATAATTTTATTTCCTGTTAGTCAAGATAAATGCAATCAATCTAGTATCATTTAACCCAAAGTGCTACATCTCTTTTTAGGGGCTTGCTTTTAACACTTTTGCTCAATTGAGTACCCTTGACAAGATGGACCAAGAGTTCCTTCCAACCTTAGATTATTATGTTACCTCAAAGTGCACGTAGCAATCACAAGTTTGACAAGAGCCAGTCTCCTCACCCAACCTTTCCAACACATCGTCCTGCACACCCAAACTAACTTCCAGATTTACTGAGCATCTCCAAAAGTCAATATAGAGTAAGTAAATTGAAAATACTGGATAGGTAAGTGTGTGTTATGGATTATTATTTCACACACCCTCCGCGTGTGATGACCCATAAACCTCGAGAGCGAAGCTCAAGAAGTTTATGTGGTCATCACAACCCGAGGGTGTGTGAAAAAATACATAAAATCAAACTTAACTGTCCCTTATTTTTTTATAAGTGCTGGTATGGAAGTTTAGACTGTATCTGTAGCAGTTTGAAAGAAAAAGAATTTTTTTTAGCTAGAGTGCAGTTTTATTTTTGAAGAAATTGAACTGTACACAAATAAAACACAATTGAAAATACTGCAGTTGAAATACTTTTTGTGAAACAATGAAATGCAACAGTTTTAAAGTCTGTTTCTTTGGGGACTGTCATATCAACCGGATTTAGGATTATTATGAAGTGTCATGTCAACCGGCTTTTGGGTTATTATTGCCTTTGGCGCATAAAAACCCCAAATCCAGTTGATGTGCATTTTTAACAATACAGTAATCCGGTTGATATTTGTGGTCCCTAGTAATTATTAACACAATAATTCATGATTTTTAATTTCATTTGACATCTACCAAACTGAAGGTTTCTGCATTGGTGCATTGAGCTAATATTTCCTGGAAGGTTAGGTGGAGTTTTTGTTAATAGCAGCATCTCAATTCTTTGATACTACAAGAAGTTCCTTTTCAGGTTTTCCTCAAAAATAATTTGTTATAAGTACCCATTTCTCAGTCTCAGTCAAACTCTTTTCCATTTTTCAGACACCAATAACTAATTATCTGCAGTCTCTGTTATGCCTGCTACTGCTGATTACTTTCCGAGAAGTGTTTATTTTCAGGTCAGGATTTTGTCTTGCTCTAGCCACAACAGAAGGAGCTCCAGATTCCCAATACAAATATTTGTCCTTATTTAAAGTAAAGAAGTCCATGTTACTGCTTTACTAGAAGCGACTGGAATCATTTGGGATTTTATAGGTGTGTTTAAGAAGTTGAGGGGTTGTCTATGGAAAATCTGTATGCAGTCAAAATTTTGTTTAAAATAGAAGTGTTGTTGGGGTACCTCACACATCCACATTCCTTCATCAGCTCACTATAGTATCTTACTAGAGGGCAGCTTATGGTCCAAACCAGCACTTTTGGGATTATTGAACACTTACAAGTTCGATCAAGCAAAACACAGCTTCAGAGTAGTTGACTGTGCTGTTATTAAAAATCAAACAAGCAGCAACATAAAAGCCAGCACCAGTCATTTTTGATCATTGCCAGTGGCAGTGGCTCAGTAGGTAGCAAACCCACCTCTGAGGACAGGAGATCAGAAGGCTGTGGGTTCTATCTCCACACCAGGCACTTGGGTTAATCCCTATACTGACACTGTAGTGCAGCACAAGAGGGGTGCTGCACTCCTGAGGTGCCGTCTTTTGGATGAGATGTTAAACTGAGGTTCCATGTGCCAATTCAGGTAGATGTTGAAGATCCCATGGCACTTCTCAAAAAGAGTAGGGGAATTTGTTTTATTAAGAAAATAACAACAAAACCATAAACAAACCAAAAAGAAAATACAGAAAGGAAGTATATATACAAGACCATTCCATACATCTTTAAGTCTGATGAAAGCACTTTATTGAAAAACATATATACAAAAAAAAAAGAAATTAAGTACATTTAAGTAATAGGCACATCATTATCAGTTAGCCAAGGTACATTTCTTCACAACTGTAGCAAAGCTTGTTTACTGAGATGTTGTGCCTGTGCATAATAAATGTCCTGTAATTCCCCTGTGATTTTTTCCATCAATTCTGCATGAGTGGTATGTTTTGGTGTAAAGTATAAAAACATCTAATATTCCAGATGAACAATTTTACAGTAGAAAAAATAACATTGAGTACTTTATCCCACTTTCCTCATATCCCTGTGTATTGCCCATAAATCAACACATTATAGGTCACTTTCTCAAAGCAATTCTCCTTCCAATATTGAGCTAAAGAACTCCAACAATCTGCAATATAATCACATAAAAAGTAAGTGTTCCATGGTTTCAATTTTTTGATTATATTTCTGTCTAGAACACATTCACTCTGTAAGTTGCTTGTGATTTTGGTTTCACTTGGTATTAAGTCAGTCATGGCCACATAGCCAAATGACGTCTTTCATTTTGGGAGGTACACGTAGGTCTATAATGAGGGCCTGTACTGAGGTTAAGCATTGTTCTGGGCATTTTGGGAAAATAACAAGATCTGAAAAGTATGAATTTACTATCTGCTTATGAAGCTGCTTTTTGGTAGTAGCTGACAACTGTTGTGGGGTGAGTTTACACATTTTTAATTTAATAAAGATATCTCTAAGGTAGCCAGGGGCCATGTCAGAGACCCAAACAATTCTCAATATATTATCCTTCCAGAGTGTGTACCATGCTAAGATTAATGAGAGTAAGGGCCAAATTTCCCTTCATTCACTAAAAAATACCACCAACAACTTAATCTGCTTAAAGGTCAGTTGGCATTCATCTGTATCCCTTTCTCTCGGGTCGTGCCTGAAAATAGACAGAATTTGCTTAGTGCACTTACCAGGTCAAAAAAACAAAATAAATAAATAAATTATGACTTGTAGTTTATTAAAGTGCTTCTTGTAATTGTTCAAAACACTGCACAATAATTATAAAGTGCAACTTACTGTTGTCAGGTAGCAGGCAAAGAAAAATAAGAAACTGCCATGAATCACTGACTCAGTGCACTTTGCATTATACATTTGCACATGAAAATCAGAACATTAATAAATTATGATGGTGCATTACGCATCCTAATAACTGGTGCTGCCTTTGTGGTTGCTACTGTACACTTACAAGTCTGCCTCTTTCTTTCAGCCCTTTCACATTTTCCTGATGTTTTGTTAGGGATTCTTTTAATGCTGAATGCTGTGTTCATCAGTGGTAGTGAACTGAAAAGTGTTTATCATGGGTTTTGACCCACTGTGGATTTGGTCCCAAACTATATGTTCTAACAGGATGACCTTCTGATGGTTTATATTTTTCACTGTGGGACAAAAAGGTGCCTTGCAAATGAGGAACCCTTCTTTCCATTTGTAATGTCTTGCACATGTTCTTGTATCCTCTTGTCTCTCTAGTGATCCTCCTTATGCAGTTATAGCCTACGGCAATTAACCATCAATGCACATATAATAAAGAGAGAAATGCAGTTAAGGAACTGATCAATACTAAGTCTAAAGTCAGATTTGGAGTGTACAAACAAATTGTCAACAACCTTTCATACTGTATGTACAAAATGAACTGTATCGCACTGAAATGTACCCCAGTGTTTTATTATTAACCAGTTCATACAACTCCTTTCATTTATTGTTGCCTTCAAATTCTGAGCTTGACCAGATGTGGTCTAGGTTTCACAGCAAACAAACCTGGTACTTCCCTATTTCTAAGGATGTCCTAATTTTTAAGAAGCATTTTTTTTTATTTTATTTTAGGAGCCATCCTGGTTGGTGACCCATGATACGGGTGAGTCAAACTGAATGACCCAATTTGAGCAACTCAGTTTGACCACTTGCAATTGAAGAGACAGTTAAAGGATAGTGAGGAGTGGATACGACTAGTGTGAGGGCACAAAATGGGGATGTGTAGAACAGAGCGACCAGGATAGAGAGCTATAGGGAGCAAGGATGTAGGAGCATGTTTGGCCAGGCAGTTCCCAGCTGGCCATTTGGTGTTGTGGTATGACTGATGCATCTGATACGGGTGACCCGGGTTCTGAGCTAGGTGGATGGAAATGAATGTGTTTTTTAAGGAGTTTTGGTACTTGTGTTTTTTTTTTTTCACTTTCTCCCACCTGATATGGTCTGTAGGGTCCCATGCCCTCCTGAATGTGGCCCCCCTTCACTGATTACTTGCCCACCAAATATCCCCCTGACTGAATTTTCCCCTATACCCCAGTGTCAAACCGCTGGAGTTGATTGTAAAAATAATTGGGTGTGCAGGAGACAGAGCCCCCCACATGGGGGATAGGGGGGCGTAGCCCCCCTACATAAAAATATTTCTAAAGATCACCCCCGGAAAGAATGTTGTGGAACTTTCCTGTTTTTGGTTCTGCTATAGTGCACATTGCCATTGTTTCCTTTGGCCATGTGCACTTGCCGATGTTATAGCCACAATTTTGCTTTCGCTTATATCACATGGTACCATCCTGGTGTACTCTAGGGAAAATGTTAAAGAATGATTTTTTTTATCCTTTCTTTTGAGGATTAACAGGACATTTTGATTTTTGAAGGTACAGTACTTCTGCTGCAGTGGATGTTGGCATACTCAGTTAGGAATTTTTCCTTTCCTTCCCATACGTTTGATGCATGCTGTGTCTGACAGCACAACAGTGGAAAAATAGATTATCTAGGTCACCACTTTTGGCCTGCTGCCAAATATTTGGAAGCATACGGTACTGTAGGTTCAACCAGAGATAATAAGGCTTTGACATGCTTTGCTACCCTACCACCCCACAACATCCTCTCATGGCCCTATGCACATGCAATGTCACTCTTCACCTGCATGCATTTTTACCCCAGACCCCTGCACACATGTATTCTGCCACACTCACATCCCACATGCACTGTCACTCACTGACTCTTCCACTGATCCACCTCTCAGAACCTCATCCCTGAACATATACTCTGCTTATGTAAACATTGCAGGCACATTCACAATCAACCTCCAGATGTCCCCCAGACTCATGCATTCTCATCACTAAACTGCCATCACACATGTGTTGCCCTCAGAACACTCCACACACGAATTCACTGTCAATCACTGATGCCCCATCCATGTACTGTCAACTTCATACTCCACACATTGATCCCATACAAATTTTTAGATCTTCAACCCACTTTCACTGTCATCATAAGATCCCCTCACAAATGCACTCTCACCCACAGACCTCCAAAACACATTTAGTGTCACCCACATACCTTATTTTACAAAAAATGTTACCCACAGATCATCTACATCCATTACACTTCAGGCAAGGAGTTCTGTTTCCCTCTGACAGCCACAACTGGGACATGGCCATACCAGGCTACTCTCTATTCAGGAGAGATAGCTACAGTAGGTGGGGAGGAGGTGTTGTACTGTATGTGAGGGAGAGACTCAAGGACATGGACTTACAGAATAACCCAGATTAAAAAAATGGTTGCAGGTGCTCTGGGTCATCTTGGTGACAGGTACTAAGTATCCATACAAGGATAGTATACAGACCTCCAGCACAGGGAGAAGAGTTGGATAAGGCACTTCAGGAAGCCATCTCCAGAATGACAAACAGTGGGAAGGTACTGCTAGATGGGGACTTCAAATTGACAGATCTGGCCTGGAGCCTTCCAGCTTCAACTTCAGCAAAGAGCAGGGCCATCCTTGACTTCCTACAAGTGAATTTTCTCACTCAGCAAGTCAAGGAAACAACTAGGGTTGGAGCAGTGCTGGATGTGGTGCTTACAAACAGGGACAATTTTTCAGATGTCAGAGTCGGCAATCCCCTATGTACCAGTGATCACCATACAGTGTGGTTTAATATTAAGACAGGAACAGAGACAAACCACATGAAGATGAGGGTCCTGGACTTTGGGAGAGTTGATATTAAAGAAATGAGACTGTCACAGCAACTGCCTCATGGTTGAATTGAGAAGGAGGGGTAGAGGTACAATGGGGAAAATAAGGGAGGGCATAATTAAGGCAATCCAACCTCTGTGTGAAAGAAGTGAGTAAATATAGAAGGAAAACTAAACTGTTATGGTTCTCTAGGAAACTGGCAAAGGTGGTGTGGGGATAAAGGGTGTCATTCAGGAGGTATAAGGAAATGCAGAAGGAGGAAGTTAGGGAGGTACACCAAATAAAACAGAGGGAAGCTGAAAAGGCAATGATGGGAGCAAAGTCACAGACACAGGAAAGGATAGCCAAAGTGGTAGCTAAAGGGGGTAAGACTTTATTCAGGTACGTAAGTGAGAAGAGGAAAGCAAAGGGTGGGATATTTAGGATAAGGAGGGTGGCAGGGAGAGACTGCACAGAAGAGGATCAAGAAAAATCAGACATCCTAAACAAGCACTTGTGCTCAGTTTTCATAGTAGATGGAGGGAAGGATCTACCACCAGGGAGTAGCATATACAAAGGGGGGGGTGTAGTTCATTTTTTAAAGAAAAGAGTCCTGAAGGGACTTGCAGCTCTGAAAGTGGACAAGGTCATGGGACCAGACAGGATTCATCCAAGAGTAATAAAGGAACTCAGAGAGGTTCTGGATGCCCCACTTATGGTCTTATTCAACAGCACATTGGAAGCAGATGTGGTTCCCGGGGCCTGAAGTATAGCAAATGTGGTCCCTCTCCATAAGAGCAGCAGCAGGGAGAAGGCTAGCAACTATTGACCAGTTGCTAGAGTATCTCAGATCAATGGACTATGAGACCAAAGACAGCAAAGAGTCAAAGCGGGCATGTCATGCCAGACATATCTAACATGGCCTATCTGGACTTTAACAAGACCTTCGATACTGTGTCACACAGGGAACTGATAATGAAATTGAGTAGCTTAGGGATTAGATTGAAAGTGGTGAATTGGGTGAGGAACTGGTTAGCGGATAGGCAACAGATGGTGGTGGATACTATCACTCACTCTAATGAGGGAAGATTGACCAATTGGGTGCCGCAGGGCTTAGTACTGGAACTGGTTCTTGTCACTGTCTGCTGAGTTAGTACTTTTGTAGTCTGTTGCCACTTGTAGACTGTTGTCCTTTCATGCCTGTATAAATTGTATGTTTTGGCTTATTTTGAAGCCTTTGGTGTTGTTTCTTTCCTACAAGTGTTCCTTCCTTTGGATCTGACTGCAAATCTCTCTGGGGCTGCTTACCCCTTAGGGAGCAGCAACAGGATAGCACCACAGTGCATACAGACTTTCCTGGATCCCACTTGGTACAAGTGAACCTTTTTTTAGTTTACACTTCAAAAATATTATTAAAACAGCGTGGAAAAAAAAGGAAAAAGAAAACACATTGAAAATATAAACTACATCTACTAGACCAACTACTGTAGGATACTTTTGAATCCATTATTTTTGACTCAACACAACACACTATGTATGTGAATGTGTACAGACATCTGAACCACAACAAAGCAAAGAATTATGAGTACCAGAGATGAATCATGGAATTCTTAATCAATGGCTGTATAAGTATGATGTACTCTGATTTGAAAATGCTATCCTGGTGAGAATCTGTGCTGATCAGGAGGTTAATGTATTTATTTTTTTTTTTTTCTTTTATTTATTTATCAAGTCTAGGTTTACAAATACCTTTGAGCCAAGGCTCTTTTACAAAGATTCCACATCAGAGAAATACAAATTATGGGGAGCATCAAGACAGACATTACAACAATGTGGACATTGCAAATAGATTACGGATTAATACAATTTAAGGGTAACATTGTAAGCAAGGCAGCAAGTGGCATTTGTTAGAGAAAACAGACAAGAGATAAGAAGTGCCAGAGTCATAGGGAGAGGAAGGGGGAGAAGGAATGTAGGTAGGGTGGGGAGAGGGTGAAAAGTGCAGCATTGAGTATACCAAGATGTGAGGGTAGAATCCAGTGAGGATTGGGGGACCACTAGAGCAGGCAGGGAAGTGGATAAACAAGGTTAAGTTGGGTAGTCACAGGAGCTCTTGGTAGTGAGATAGTCCCAGAGACTAGTTTTAAACATACCAATTGTCTGGGCAGAGGAGATGGTGGGGCTGAGGCCATTGAGCCAGAGTGGCACTCGATAAGCAAAAGACCATTGTCCCTGTGAAGTGTGACAGTGGAGGACTTTCAGTAGCTGTAGTGTGGATCTCTGAAGGCACAGTTTGTTGGTTTGGTGTAGTAACAGAGTTGAGACCCCAGAAGGTGCAAGGCCAAGGTAGATTTTTTTCACCATGGAGCAGGTGAGAAACTTTATGTTGTTTGATAGTTGGAGCCAGTCGGTCTGGGTATGCAGGTCACATATGTGGGTGAGAAGGTGAGCACCAGTGATGAGCTGACGTGCCTTATTTAAGGCAGTTAAGAGGCATCTAAGGGTTGTGGTTGTGGCTGAGCCACAAATGATGAGACCATAGTCTATTACAGAGATCACAGAGCTCAGGACTGCAACCTTCAAAGCTTCTGGCATGAGGTGTTGTCTGTGATTGTAGAGGAGACCAAGCTGTGTATTAGCAGCTCTAACTGCATTATCTATGTGAGGTCCATAGGAGAGATTAGGGTCAAGCTGTATCCCTAGGTATTTGAAGGACTCCACCTGAATCTAGAGTGTTCCCCTGAATGGTGGAGATAGCCAAGTGGCATAGCTTGTGTTGGTTATGAGAGCTGAAGAAGAGCATAGATTTGGTTTTCTTGTCATTGAGGACCAGTTTATGATTAAGAAACCATGTCTCTACAGAACTGAAACCAAGTTGAAGGTTGTGTTGAAGAGTTGCAGGATCTTTGTGAGTAGAGAATACAACAGCATCATCGGTATATAGTATGATCTGCTCAGAGCAGTGATAAGGGAGGGAGTTTAAGAAAAGGCTAAAAAAGGAGGAGGGCCCAGTATGGATCCCTGTGGGACACCTGAGTGAACAGGCAGGGTGTCAGAACGAGCGTCAGCAATTTTTTACCTTCTGCGACCAGTATTCTAAGTAGCTTTTGAACCAGAGAGAAGAGTCAGGTGATAGCCCAGCATTCAGTAGTTGGTGAATTAGTAGTCCATGGTGTACTGTATCAAAGGCCTAGGAGAGGTCGATGAAAGTGGCCCCTGTGAGAAGGCCGTTGTCAAGGGATTTGTGCAAAGCTCCAGTGAATTCAAGAAGGGCTGTGATGGTGCTGTGACCTTTCCGGAATCCTTGTTGTTGTGGACAAGGTATATTGTATTTATCCAAGTGGTTGGTAAGTTGATCAGCCATGATGTGCTCGAGTGCCTTAGAGAGTGGGGGCAGTATGGAGATAGGGCGATAATTTGAGTGATTCATCTTATCCCCACTTTTATGGACTGGTGTCACGGTGGCTGTTTTCCATAAGTCTGGGAATTTTCCACAGCTGAGAGAGAGGTTTAGGATTTTTGTTAATGGATGAATTACCTCATTGAGGTTGAGCAACAGAAGCTTAAGGTCCAGGGTGTCACTACTAGATCTAGATTTAGAGATAGCTGCAGTAATATAGCGGCAAGATTCATTCAGTCTTACCTCCATGAAGTAGAAGAGGGGATGGTTAGACTGTGGGGCTGAGGTATTTGGGGAGTAGGCCCTGTTTTCGAAAAAGTCATGGGGTAGGACAGCACTAAGGTCTTAAAATGCCATGTTAAAGATGTTTGCGATCACCTTGGGGTCAAAGGTTGAGGATCCATCAACCATTAACATGGCCGGAGAGGTTTTTGGCTGCTTTCCCGTGACAACCTTGATATTGTCCCAGAAAGCATGACCATTTCCCCATGTATTGGTGAGAGCGACTTTTAATAGGTGGATTTCGTGAGAGCCGGATGGCATTTGTGCAGGTATTTCATGCTTGTTTGTAATTTTGGATGTCCAGTTGTTTGCCAGTGGCCCTGGCAACTGTCCAGAGGTGGTCCCTTAGTTTCAACTGTGAGACAAGAGCTGCGGTGAGCCGTGGGTTAGAGAGAGATTTTGTTTTGAGCCTTTTAGCAGGGGCAAAGAGGTTGCAGGCTTTGTCGATCCTAAAATAAATAAATAAATATATTCAAACCAGTAAAAGTAACAGAGTTGCTCATTATTTATTGCTGTCAGCACCATCACAGGCTGTAATAATAATACAGTTTCTTGCACTGCTACTTTAAAGGGCAACTCTCTAGTGTAATGAAAATCTTAAAAAACACTAGATTTACACCAGTTATGTTTTAACTTTAATGTTCTCTAGTTCTTTGTTATGTTTTGTATTTTCCCCTGTGGTTGATCTCCTAAATACTGTAGCTAATGCAGTATTTACTTCACTGGCTCTTTCAAAATGTATCTAACTCTTTCCTGCTAATCACACACTTTTAGGGCTATGTCCGTTGTTAAATGGGGAAGAGCTCCTCCCCCACATCCTATTTATATCAGCAGGCAGAGAACTGCCCTGCTTAGAGCGAGTCGCACTCATTGAGCTCGTCGGCGGTGACTGGGACTTGGTTGCTTTTTCTCCTTTTCCTGCACCCCCATCCCTCTCCCCTCTGCCCCCCACCATTCCGTTTGTCTTGTGGCTCATTGCTTGCTTTGTTTCCCTCCTGTTGTCTCCTGACTGCGCCGTTGTTTGTTCCCCTTCCTTTGGGGGGGTCTGCCTTGTTACATTCTGCAGCACTGCTTCCATTTCCCTGCATCTTTCCTGTGGCTGTTCATCGGCCACTGCTGTTTCTGTTCCCCTGCTATGCTCCATTTTCTGCTTGCTGTTTCTTTCTCTCCTGCACTAGCGGCCACTGCTCCATGCCACCGCCAAGTTCGCCATTTCCACCGTCACCTGGACACACTCGTTCCTCATCGTTTCAGTCTGCAGCTGCGGTCCTCCATGCTTTGAAATGCGACTGTCTCCATACGCCTTTCCCTTACCCTGCTACCTGACTTGAGCAGCAGAATACTGGTACTGCTACTTTCATCAGTGAATAGATTATGGTGGCTTATGCTCAAGGAACCTCATAGCACCCATGAGACTCATTTGGATTTTGAATGACCTACGGTGTCTTGGACTCTGCTTCATAGTACGGGCAGTCTCATTTACGAAAAATTATTAACTAAATCATCTGCTGAATGCTAGAATGCTTACCTTCCTCTTTGACACTACTGTTTGCTTTGACCTTCAGTTCTGGACGCTTCCTACTTTTCTAGCAGTATCTGCCTGTTTCACTTCCCTTTTTAGCTGGTACTCATTGCTGTAAAAGAATGCCAGTTATATAATGCCACCATGGGACCTTGACACCTCATATGTACTACCACATAGCTGTGGTAGAACTTTGGATAGTACTGCTTTGGTACACTACTCCTACTTATAATACTAAGTTACATTTTTAGGATGGAACTGTCTTCTGCATTACCATTTGCAGCCACCAGGTGTCCATTAGCATCTCTCACTTCCAATATCACGTTACAAACAACTGTGTCATAGCTGCTTCCATGCTCTGCAAGTTAATTAAATCCCTGACTAATTTGTTCCTACCTCCATGCACACATGCCTACGCCATCCTACATTATGCTGACCTCCGTACCAGTCCAATCATTACTACTGCTTGCTGACCTACGTGAAGGTCTACACTTGCTTATGCAACCATTGCTCCTTGCCTGCGCAAACCATCACTTTATGCCTACTGCCATCCCTCGGCTTTGGTCTCCGGAATTCTGCTGCACTCGATCTGCATCGGCCTTGCATGGTCTCAGCACTCACTGCTCATTTCAATGTTCAGCATGACCATGGAATTACTCCTGGATCTTTGAACCGCTGCACTCCAACTATGTATTCTATTTGCGTATTACTGCTTTGACATGCCATTGCTATGGCATTCCACTTATTCCTTCTGCATATCTCTGGCTGACTTACGTGTGGTCCAGCCATGCTGGCTATCCTTTCTGGGGTTTATCTGCTACTGTTTACTTACCTTACCAGCTGACCTATGTGTGATCCAGCTGAGCCTGCTAGCTTATGTGGGGCTAGCAGCCACTCTTACTTACCTTACCAGCTGACCTACGTGTGGTCCAGCAGCACATTCTAGCTTATGTGAGGCTAGCAGTCACTCTTACTTACCTTACCAGCAAAACAATGAGGGGTCCAGCTGCGCATCCTAGCTTACGTGGGGCTAGCTGCCACTCTACCTTCCTTGCCAGCTGACTAACGAGTGGTCCAGCTACACATGCTTGCTTATGTGTGGCTGGCTGCCACTCTACTTCCCTTACCAGCTGACCTACGTGGGGTCCAGCTGCGCATGCTAGTCTACATGGAACTTGCTGTCACTCTCCATTTACTTACTAACTGATCTACGTGTGGTCAACACCACTCCTGCTACTTCCTACCTCATCTAACCTACGCAGTTCAGCTGCATATCCTCGCCTATTGGGCCCGCTCTTATTCTCCCTTGGATGCTTCCTACTGACATGTTGCATTGCTTTGGATCTACTGCCTTCAATTCCAGCCTGGATTCTCAGCACAGCTCTGCTGCTTTCGGCCTTTCTATATCATGACTTAAGCATACAATCTACCCTCTTCGGTTCTATTGACTTAACCATGGTTTCATCCCTCGGAGAAGACTTCCTCGCTTTGGATTGCTTGATTCATGCTACTCATCGTTTGAGTTCATTATGCTCATCATGGAAGCTCTGGACTATCTCCACTGCAACTCGTCATTTCAAATTTATTTCAACATGGATTCCACCTTCCTACCATTCCGGCCTGCTCATGGATTTTGAACTTGGAGATTACCCGATGGATGCTTGCTCTGTTCACCTTCATGTCTTGATCAAATACGTATTCAGTTCTCTGTTTCTCTGGATCTGGTTCTGCCACTTTTAAGGTTCAGATTAGCCGAGTTATTGAAATTTTTAGGATTACTCTCCTTTAGTATGCCCAGAAGAACAGGCAGGTCAGTAGCCATCGGTCCTCAAAGGCTTCTCCCCCAAGGGTTTTTTTTCCTCTCCTGCGTGCTCCTGGTAACACTCTCTGGAGTTGGAGGAGGTGATCATACTGCTACTCATTTTCTTGGGGGCGTCTTCCTATTCAACTCCATCAGTCGGATACAGAACAATCATTGATATCTTTTACTTTTTGGGGGTCTCATAATACTGGACTAAGCATCCTTCCTACAGTGGGATGCAGAGAAAGGTCCAAACTATCAGATCATAACAAGTGACTCATCAGTTCAAGCATCTAAGAACCTTGCATATACTATACAGTTCATATGTGCTATAATCACTGACTTGCTCATGTCTATGCTAAAGTACCTAAGCACGAATTATTTCATATTACTAGTACCGTGCAAGCATTAACCTACTTACTGGTCTGGCCTCTGTATCTAAGCACAACCTTCAGCATCCAGCTACAGTATGTGACATAAGCACTGAGCTCTGAACCACAGTTAATTGTTGTTTGTGGCATCACAGTCTGGTGTCATAGTGAGCACTATGATGTCATAAACAAAGGCACTGTGAGGTTCATGGGAGAGGCAAATGCTTACAAATGTTTTCTGTACTGACTATTTAGATGGACTACCAAGAAGTGCTATAAATCTTGAAAAGGAACACTAAAAATGAAAAAAATGTATTGTAAATTGTACCAGCTGAAACATCCCATTCATGAGGACACATGCTGAAAGGCAGAGTTGCTCTTTAAACAATGGGAAAACAGCTTGCACAATGCCATCTGACAACATAATGGCTTCTTTTGCACTCAGAACAGTGCAGTGAAATCAAACAGAAACAGTTTTAGTCTAAGAGGGCGTTTTCAGCCAAAAAGTGCTTCCTTGCAAAATTTATATCAGCGTATGTCCGGCAAGCCTCATAACAAGAATTAGATCTCAGTTATTTTCCTTAGAAGTTTAAATTTATTCTATAATGTCTATTTCACCCCCCTGTTCAAAAAAAGCCTGTTTCAGCGAAGAGCTACTGATGATATCATAACCAGAACTCACTGTCTAGTCTTCCTTGCCAGTAACTTTATAGGATCTTGTTCCTCCAAAGGTTTAGAAATGGTAGTTGAACTTATCATTACTTATCATTTTAAAAAACAAACTGAAACAGGGTTGAGTGCAGTGCATGTGATTCTAGAATGTTCAGATGCATGGAACTGTACTGTACAATGTGGCAGGTGGTGGATGCAGCCCTGGATAAAGCTATGGCATGTTAAGTTGGTACACAATTTCAGAATGTTGGGGGAACATACAGTTTCAGAATGTGGTGTGAACTCTCAGTCCTGGAATGCAACATGGACACACATGTAGGAATTTGGCAGAGACTGACAATTTTGGAATATAGTAATGCTGCATACTGTCAGAATGTGAGAGAACACAGTATCTTCTTGTCCCTGCCACATTCCAGAATTCTGCACATCATCACATTTCAAAATCATGCATCACATCCTCACTACATTCCAGCATTGTGTGAGTGTCCCTGCCATGTTCTGACATTGTGCATTCCTGCCACACTCCAAAAGTGCAGGTCCTCACCACATTCCATAATGGCACATTCCTATCATATTCCAAAACTGCACATCCCTAACACATTCCAAAGTTGTGTCTTAGTGCCACATTTTAAAATTTTGTCACCACCATGTTCCAAAATTGTGACATGGTCACATTCTAAAATTGTGCATCCCCACCACAATCTGAAATTGCTTGTCACTGCTGCATTCCTAAGTTGCATGCCCCCACCATATTCTAAAATTATGTGTCCTGCCACATTCTGGAATTGTGCATCCCTGCCACATTCAGAAACTGTGTCACCACTACATGCCAAATTTTTTTATCCTTATCACATTCTGAAAATGCGCATCCTCATCACATCCAAAAATTATGTGTTTCCACAACATACTAAAATTACATTTCTTGGTCACATTCCAGAACTACTCCTGTAGGCATCCCCCTTATATTCTAAAATTGTGTATCATAGCCACATTGTGAAATTGTACCATACCGCCACATTCTGGAGTTGTGTGTCACTGCTACATGCCAAATGCGCCTGTCTTTGTCACATTTTGAAAATACACATCCTGACCATATTTCAAAATTGTGCATCCCCAGCACATTCTGAAAATGAATGACACTGCAAAATCACAAAATTGCATGTCCCTACTATATTCTGAACTGCGTGTGCCAGCTACATTCTGAAACTAGGCTCCCCTGCCACATTCTGAATATCTGTTATCACTACATTTCACAATTGTGTATTCTCAACACATTCCGAAAATGCTCTTCCTCAGCACTTTCCAAAATTATGTGTTTCTGCTACATTTTGAAATTGCATTTCCCAGTCACATTCCAAAACAGAGCATCCCCACCACATTCAAAAATTGTACCTTCCCTCCACATTACAAAATTGTACATCAGTGCCATAGTCCAAAATTGTGCTTCCCCATTGCATTCTGAAAATGCATTTTCCTGCCACACTCCAAAATTATGCATCTCACCACTTTCCAAAAATGTGCATCACTGCCATATTCTGAAATTACATGTGACCACCAAATTCTGAAATCAAGTATCCTCTTCACATTGTGAAACTGCATCACCACAACATGCTGAAATTATGTATCCATGACACTTTACAAAATTATATACCCCAGTCATTTTCCACAACTGTGGGCCAGACATGGTTATCATGCATTAAAGCTGGTGCTAACCTGGATTTGTGAAAGCACTCCCAGCAGGGCCATATTTAGGGGCCCCAGGAGCACCCTTCTATCCCGGCCCTAAAATACCCCTCTGCCTGTGAAAATGGGGGGCCCTCACCCACTCTTGATCTCCTGCTCACTACCTGGTACTGTGTAGGGTATTCCATGGTGGTCTTATGGTCCTTCCCACCCTCAATTCTCTGTTCACTGGTATCCCATAAAATAAGCAAAAAATTATGGGCAACTGTAATTAGGGTGATGCAATAACAGTGACAGCAAATGGGAAACTGGGAATAACAGCGATCGCTGAAACAGCGACCTTCAGCTTGTATCACATCCCCAAGTTTTGTCCCCTTCCTGGAGTTGATTATTTATAGAAGAGGAAGTGAAGGGGAAAATCTCTCCATATTAAACACAAAACTGTGTTGTTTCTCTTTCAGTGATTGCTATTAATTCACAATTGCCATTTGCATCCTCTCTGTTTCTCTCTTGCCCAACTGCATCTCCCAAATGCCTTCATTCATATCACATGGAACCCTGTTCACTATGTTGGAATGTTTCCATGGTGGTTTAGTGGGTCCCCCCAACCCCCAGTCACCCGTTCATTATGTTGAAATGTTTCCCTAGTGGTCAAGTAGGTCCTTCTACCCCCCAACCCCCCATTTTCTCATACCTTAGTATTTCCTAGTGGTCCAGTAGCTCCCCGTCCCTCCTCCCCAGTATACATTATTATATTAAGTCCCAGAGGTCCAGTGTCCCCCACAATAGCACCCCACCTGACCCACCTGCTAATATACCACCAAGCCCCAACACAGTGTCTGGCACTCCTACCACTGACATAGAGCTACTGAAACAGCCCTTTTCTCACCTCCATGGCCAGCCACCATATAAGCTGTCTTTGAGCATGCATACAGTAGAAACAGCTTTTTTGTTTGCTGGTCCAGCTGTCCTCTTCGGACTAGGTACAGTCACAGAAGACAGTAAGTAGCCCTGGGAGGATAGCAGTTCCAGCAAACATCAGATTGGAAATTTTTTAAAGCTCTAACATGCACTGCTGGCTATTGAATTTTGCACTGCTGCAGCCCTGCTCTGATGTCAGCTGCAGAGGATTCTGGGATTTATAGTTACAGAAAATGTCAGCTTAGTAACCAGACTTAGTCTGATGCAATTTGCTATATCACAGTAAACAGTAAGTAAAAAAAATTGTACTCGAAGTATAAATTGGGACCAGTCCCCCACTTGGATGTGGAGCTCTTAGTGCTGACTGTTCCCCTTTAAGCTCCAAAATCAATGTTTTAAAAGTTACCAGAACCCAAAAAAAATGTTCCAATCAGTTTCTTCTACTGAAAATAGCACAGGTTGTCCTGCCCCTAATAAAGCAGCCACATGCAGATGAGAATGGGATTCCAGCTCATGATCTTTCATTCCCAAAAGAAAGATCTGTGCTCAGTGACTTAAGAATTATTTACACTGAGCATTCTGCAGTATTGTGAGTGGTGCCGAGTATTATAGCTGGTCCACTGCCATGAGTGTAAACATGTTTATGAGTTTTGTAAGCTGATCAATTTCAGATCTTGTGAAACTGTGCACTTGTGCAGTGGTAGAGATCTGAAACTAGGGGTGTGTGAGTAATGAATAGTATTTCCCAAATATCAAAAATTATACACTATTTGTTATTACGGCATGAATAAAGAAAAGTTGCACTATTTGTGTCCATTCCGATTCATGAAATACTATTTTAAAAAATACAGGAAAAAGGAAAAGTCTCCCACTCCCCTCCACAACCCAAATCTTTAAATGCAAGCCCCTACCCCCACTCTGTTAAAAATGCAGTCTCACTCTCCCTCCACAACACCGACAATTTTCTATTTAGTTACAACTCCCACGATGACCAAACATCACAGCCACCTGACTCTATGGCCGGCCACTGTCTAAGCTTTTTGTTTGCACCAAAAGAAAATAAATCTCCCCACCCTTGCAGTACCCTCCAATATCCCTCCTCCACCCTCAGCACTCAATTCTTGAATTAAGTGAAAGGCAAAAAGTGCAAACCAGCTGTCCTTCATAGTTGGTCACCTTCTGCAGAATGAAAGTGCTTCTGTGCATGGTTGCTGTGCGTATTGAAACCAGCTGATCACATGATCAGCAAGTTTCACTATACAGAGTGAGCAAGCGTGGAAGTACTTTCATTCTGCAGAAGATGGTCATCCAAGGGGTGGATGGAGTAGTGCTAGTTGCCTTCTTGTGATTGGGAGATGCACTGGCAAGTCATCAAGCACATAATTCAAGAATTGGATGCTGGGGGGAAGGAAAGGGGGTCAGAGGATGGAGATTGGGGGAAATTACTTTTCTTTTAGTGCAAATGAGCACTTAGGCAGTAGCTGCCATGGGAGGGTTGCCGTTTGCCCACTGTGGCACTGTTAACTATTTAACTATAAAATGGTGGGTGCTAGGGGGAGGAGGGTGGGAATGGGTTTCTAACAGAGGGTGGGAGATGGAGGCTTGAATCTAAGTACTTGAGCTGGGGAGGAGGGTGAGGCTGTTCTTTTTTCTTAATTTTTCTTAATTATATCCCCTGAATACCTGAATATGAATAATGAACACCAGAATATTTGGAGGCCCAAATAAAATATATTTGTCACAAATATTCAAACTGGGGGGGGGGGGGGGCATGCCTTGCCAAGCAACATGGTGGCAACTTAATTTACTTGAAGCAGACTTGGGAACTAAATCCTACTTTCAGCTTTGTTGATGGATGTTACCTATCTGGCCTAACAGATCCAGGACAATCTAAGCATCTGAAATGTACTAAAATTGTTTGGGTCACATCAGAGAAACCACAGTAACATTGTGTAACAAGGAATTGCAATACTTGCCTCGAGGGGCATAGCTACATTTGGCACTTTGACTTGCAAAGTGACCGGGCCTCTTCTCCTACAGGGGCTGCACTTCTCAGGAGAAGGGGCCATCGCTAAAAAATTAGTTGACATCACTAGTCACCTCAATATAATTTTGATAGATACCATGCAATTAAAGGAAACTACAGCTCAAACAAATTTTGACTTACAAGCCCTGATCACCAGAGTTATGGGGACGGAGAACATATTGCTCACCCATGAAAAAAGCCTGCAAGCATGTAGTAGCCAGATATGGGACAATTCATCCCAAATCAAATATCTTCGCCAAAAAGTGGATGATATGGAGAACAGGGTCCGATGCAATAACCTATGGATTGTCGGGGTCCCTGAGTGTGCGGAGGGTTAGGACATGCTAACTTTCCTGTCAAACATTGTGCCCCAGTGACAGCAGATGAACAATGTGCCTAAACCTACACTGGCGAGAGCACATCAGATCCTAGCCCTGAAACCAAAAGAGGAGAATCGCCCCCACCCAATCGTATGTTGCTTTTTGCAGTACCTGGTGAAGGTGCTCTACTCTTGGTGGCCAAGGACAAAGGAACACTCATGTGGGAAGGCCACAGAATCTTATTGTTCCAGGATTTCTCCCAAGACCCATCTAGAAAGTAGAGAGCCTATGGTGCCATTAAGCAGGAACTGTATAACAGAGGCATTCAAGCATCTCTCTGCTACCCTTTAATGCTCCGAGTTGTGTTCAGGGGAGAATACCTAATTTTTGATACCCCAAAACAGATTCAAAAATTCCTGGAGGACATCACTGGGGAAACTACATGCACCCTCACCTGTGTAGGCTGCGGAGGCCCCTCAGCCTGGTACGCATGGAAGCTGAAGCATATGGGGCTACCGGGCTGTCAGAGCCCACACCATCCGAAGCATGGCAACAGGTCCAGCAGGGCCACCCAAAAAATAAATCAGCAGATGCTAAAAAGAATAGAGCTACCAGATCCTGGACACAGTTGAGGGGCCACCAGAGCTGACTAAATCTCTCTGGCACCAGCAGCGCATCCCCAGTCAACACTCCAGTTAAAACATCCAATAGGTTTAAACCACTCTGGGAACTCAACCCTACCTGCTTGCAGGTGTCTAAGATGACTGCCTCTCAGCAGGAATCTGCCGTGTCTCCGGCAAGAAACTCTGCAGAACGGATATCAGTGGACTGGGACTGAACAGATTCCAATGTGGAGGATGAGGATTTTCTTGCAGACCTCTCAACCAGCATCATGCCACCACCTGAGCACAAACAAACCTCCTATAACTGAGGTAATGTGGTTTGCTTATCTATGACTCTAGCACTGGAAAGAGCCTTGTTTTTTCCTTGAGAGTAACTCTGGGTAGCTCTATCTGACAGCGGCCTGTCTTTCACACTTTGACAGTACTGAAATTGACAAGTGCAGCTGCAGGCCACTAGTAGAGCTAGAAAGATCATGCCACAAGGTATTAAGTTTTGTATGTTCTTTTCCAATATAAAAAACCTGAATGGGGCACTCTATGTGCACCTGGAAGGGAGGACAAGAAATGTTATTTCTGAAGAAATTCAGCTCCATGTGCATGTACAGGTATGCACCACTACAGAGCGACAAAGCAGATGGATAGTCAGATAGGGTTAGGTAACTTGTGTGTCAGTAACCAGGGTTTTCAAGGAAGGATGGGTGCAACAGGGCAAGGGGTTACAAGAATGCATAGCTCAGGGATAGGAAATGACCCATATAAGATGAGACAATAAGGCAAGGCCATTTCTCTAGCACATTTTGATGATGGATAGCCCTGATAGTGTGAATGCCACCTCATGGAATGTGAGGGGGCTCATCTCACTGGTAAAGTGGAAAAAGGTGCATGCCCATCTGAAAAAAATATAAATCCAAATTGCCTTTCTACAAGAAACTAAATTGGTTAAAGCTGAAGCCATTAAGCTGAAAAGGAAATGGATGGGATGCAGTGTCTCTAACTCAGCAAAAAGAGGGGTGTCCATCTTAGGACATAAAAATCTCCAGTGGAAAGTGGTAGACACCAGGGCAGATGGACAAGGGGAGGGGGTGCTGGCAAAAGTTGAAACTCCCAAGGGTCCCCTGCTGTTGGCTAATGTATACACCCAAAATGATGATCAACCAGGCTTCATAGCTGGGTTATCCCAGACAGTACTTGACCTGGTCTCAGAGGACACAGATATTATAATGGGAGGAGATTTTAACCTTACCTTGGAATATATATTAGATTGCTCTAACTCAAGGCCAAAGCTCCACTCCAGGGTGCTGCAGACCTTGCGTAACTTTATGAGTCTGCACCATCTGATGGACATCTGGAGGTCAAGTCAACCAGCAGGCAGGTACTACACATATTTCTCTGCTGCCCAGGGAATGGCCAGTAGAAATGATTTTTGGCTCACTTCCCCAGGGATAATCTTTACCTTCCTGAAGACAGCTATAGCCCCCATATATACGTGAGATCATGCACACATCATGCTCACTTACCTAATGGGCCCACCCAAATCTAAATCCACCCATTGGAAGCTGGATCCACTACTACTTCAAGACCTGTACTTTAAGGAGTGGCTCCAGACAGAGACATAGCATTATTTTGGGAAGAATAAGCCTGGGTCAGCCTTGCCTGCAGGCATATGGGAGGGTTACAAAGCTACCATGAGAGTGAAGATAATCAGTTATGCCTTTTACATGAGGAAACTCAGGGAAAAAAGAGTAGATAGTCTGGAATGAGACCTGAAGGAGAAAGAGGCCATTTACAAATCTGACTACAGACAATTAAAAAAATCCCTCTTCGATATATGAGATCATGTCTCAGATAATAGAGCTTAACACACTGGCCACTTGCAAGGTAGAACTTCAACTGCAGTGGATCAAATTTATATAGTGACAAATGGGAAAAAACAGCAAACTATTGGTGTATCACCTGAAGAAACAGCAGGCTGATCGGCATATAGCTTAGCTGGCTGACCCCAAGGGCACTAAGACCATGGCCCTGCAGGAGATCAATGCCATCATGATAGCCTTCTATAAAGACCTATATGCCTCACACACACATATTGGGGCAAACAGGCTTATGATAATTTTGTAGCTAACCTCCTCCTCCCCAAACTCTCAGACTCTCACAGGGAGCTGCTGGAGACATCCCTGACCCAGCAGGAACTTAAAATGGCCATACTAGCAATGGCCTCTCAGAAATCACCCACAAGTGATGGGTTCCCAGCTGATTACTACAAGCTTGTCACAGATTCAGTAACTCTACCTCTATTAACAATTCTGGAGTCTGCACATAGTCAATGATATCTCACTCCTACCCTTAGTGAAGCCACTATTATTGTCCTTCCCAAATAGGCAAAGACCCCTCAAATCCAGTGGGATACTGACCCATTTCCTTAATAAATGCAGATGCCAAAATCATTGCAAAAGTACTGGCAGTAAGGCTGAAGCAACATCTCCCTTAGCTGGTGCACGCATCTCAAGTAGGTTTTGTGAAGGTTAGGTCTAGTGCAGATCACCTGCTGGCGCTGATCACACTGATCCAAACTATGGGTGGTGTTCCCACTCCAGCAGCAGTAATAGTGGGCAATTTTGAAAAAGCTTCTGACTCTGTGGAGTGGGAGTACTTGCAAGCAGTGTTGTATCAGGGTAACTTTGGGGATAATTCCCTGGGCTGGATACAGACTATCTACAGGACCTCCACAGTGAGACTGCTAACTAATAATGTCCTCTCTGCACTCTTTCCACAATGTAGAAGGATCAGGCAGGGTTTTTCCCTCTCCCCTTCTGTTCGTGCTAGCTATGGAGTGACTGGCAGTGGCCCTCAGGGCCCATTCTTCCATCGAAGATCTGGAAGTGGGAGAGTCATATTACTGCATTAAACTCTATGCAGGTGAGTACTTGATACTCACTATAGATGTGGGAGAAAGTCTTCCACACATCTTAGGCATCCTCCACTCCTTTACTAGTTTTTCATGCCTGTGAATCAACCTCAGTAAATCCAAAATACTCCTCTTGAATAAAGCGCCCATTCCCACATAAGTATTTGTGTCTGGTCTGACCTATGCTAATACAGAGATAAAATACCTGGGGATCCAGATCCCTAAAAATATTCATGACTTAATCTCTGCAAACCTCAGTCCTCTGATTTGTTCCTTACAAAGTGAGGTAGACAGATGGAAGCACCAGAGCCTCTCTCTGGGAGGCAAAATAGAAGCCATCAAGGTGATGGTAGCCCCTAGAATCTACTACATCCTGGCACACCTACTGGTACATATTCCTAAAGTGTGGTTTGACAAAATTGACAAAATACTAAAAGTGCTTCTATGGGGCACCACTAGAACTGTGTGGAATGGGAACAGATGTTAACTGGATGACATGTACTGCATCCAAGAGCAGAGTCATTCCCGATGCCCTGCAGGGGGGGGCGGGCCTTAGACAGCTAGTGTTGGAACCTACTCGGGAGGAAGCAATACTAGACCTGGTACTCTCAAATGGAGAGATGATTACAAATTTACAAGTCAGTAGACATCTGGGAACAAGCGACCACTGCACAGTGTGCTTCACAATAAGCACAACCATGGAGATAAGCCATACAAAAACAAGCATACTGGACTTTAGAAGGGCTGACTTTGGCAAAATGGGTGAATAGCTGAGGAATACACTAGCAAATGGCCAAAAAGGAGGGGTGGAAGAACAATGGAGAAAAAATCAAAACTGCCATCATAGAGGCAACAAGCCTTTGTATGAAACAGATAAAGAAAACAAAGCGGAGTAAAAAAACACTATGGTACTCAAAAGAGGTGGCAGGGAAGGTTAAGGAGAAAAAGGCTGCATTCAAAAAGTATAAGGCACCACAGAAGGAGCATGACAGGGAACTGTATCAATTAAAGCAGAAAGAAGTGGGGAAGATCGTCAGAAGAGCAAAAGCCCAAACTGAGGAAAAAATAGCCAAGTCAGTTAAGAAGGGGGATAAAACCTTTTATAGGTACATTAGGGAGCATAGAAAGGTTAAGGGAGGAATAGTGAAGATTAATAAGGGAGAGGGGAGGTGGGCAGAGGGAGACAGTGAAAAAGCAGAGATACTGAATTAATACTTTTGCTCAGTATTCACAAAAGAAGATGATGAGGAGTTACCTAAACCAGACAATAGATGCACTCTGGGTAGGGGGGCTGACACCAGTCCATTTACAGAAGAAAAAGTCCTGAAAGAACTCCTAAAACTCAAGGTGGACAAAGCAATGGGGCCTGATGGGATTCACCCCAGAATCCTAAAAGAACTAAGGGAGGACCTAGTGACACCACTGACCACACTTTTTAACAAATCGTGGGAGGATGGGGTGGTACCTGAGGACTGGAGGAGGGCAGATGTGATTCCCCTTCACAAAAGTGGGAGCAAGACAGAAGCAGGAAACTACAGACCTGTAAGTTTGACCTCAGTGGTAGGGAAAATGATGGAATCACTTCTGAAAGAAAGAATTGTTGAGTACCTAGAGGCCAGCGAGGCACAGGACCCAAAGCAGCAAGGATTTACAGCAGGAAGGTCATGTCAGATGAATCTAATAGATTTCTTTGACTGGGTGACCAAAGTAATAGACCAAGGAGGGGCTGTGGATATGGCCTACCTAGACTTTAGCAAGGCATTTGACACAGTCCCGCACAAAAGATTAATAATCAAATTAGGCAGCTTGGGAGTGGGTTCCAGGGTGGTAGCCTGGATTGCAAACTGGCTGCACAACAGGACACAGAAGGTAATAGTGAGTGGAACACATTCCGAAGAAAGGGGGGTCACTAGTGGAGTACCTCAGGGCTCAGTACTGGGTCCAGTCCTCTTTAACATCTTTATAGGTGACATTGCAGAGGGTCTTGAGGGAAAGGTATGCCTCTTTGCAGATGATACAAAGATCTGTAACAGAGTTGATACACAAGAAAGGATGAGAAGGGACTTGGCAAGGTTGGAGGAATGGTCAGAAATATGGCAACTTAGATTCAGTGCAAAGAGTGTAAAGTAATGCACCTGGGAAACAAAAACCCAGGAGAAGAGTACACAATAGCAGGGGTGGTACTAACAACAAAAATGGAATGGGACTTGGGGTAGTCACACTGATGATCTAAAGGTGGGTAAGCAACGTGAGAAGTCAGTAAGGAGAGCGGGGATACTGGGATGCACAGGAAGGGCATCACAAGTAGAAAAAGGAAGTGGTTATCCCTCTGTACAGACAGTTGGTGAGACCCCATCTGGAGTACTGTGTGCAGTTTTGGAGACCTCATCGATGCAAGGACATAGACAGGATGGAAGCAGTCCAGAGGAGGGCAACTAAAATGGTGCAGGGTCTGCATCAGAAATCATATGAAGAGAGACTGAGAGAGCTTAATATGTATACCCTTGATGAAAGGAGGGACGGGGGGCATGATAGAAACATTCAAGTACCTCAAGGGAATCAACAAAGTCCAGGAGGGTAGCATCTTTCAGAAAAAGAGATGTGTAAGAACAAGGGGACACAATTTAAAGATAGAGGGGGGATGGCTCAGGGGTAATGTGAGGAAATATTTTTTCACGGAGAGAGTGGTGGATGTGTGGAACTGCTTTCCTGGGGAGGTTGTTGGGGCAAAAACAGTGGGGGAATTCAAACATGCATGGGACAGACACAAGGCAATTGTAGTGGGGGGTGGCAGGAAGTAGGCTGTAGGTTAACTAGAATCTGCAGCTTATCCAGTAGGTAGAGAAATGGGCAGACTGGGTGAGCCAAGTGGTCCTTATCTGCCGTCAAAGTCTATGTTTCTATGTTTCTATTCTGAATCTGTGGAATTTCAATGAAATTTCACAAACTTCCATGAAATTTTGCTGAATTTCATTGGAATTTCACAGAATTTTTAAAATTTAGTAATTTGGATAAAACAATAACCGTTCAAGCTAGAGCTTCGAAATTTGGACTATATACTCTTCAGTCTGTAGCCACATACTCTCCAAATATCATGTAGTTTGGTGGCATACTTTCAAAATTATAGGTGCTCAAATGTTGTCATTTTATTGTTTGTGTGAAATTTCATGAACATTTTTTTTATCTGCATATACCTTAACCATCTATTGTGTTAGTGATCTTAAATTTAGCATGATTTCTTGATCATAGATGTTCTAACAATGTGCCAGATTTCCTGATAATATGATGCATCGTCTCAAATTATATGTGCTCAAAATCTGTCATTTTATTCAGGAAATGTCATGGAATAATTTCATCTGCATATAACTCAGGCATCTGTGGAGCTAGATGTGTAAATTAGAATGGATAACCTTTTTATAATGCTTATAGAAATATCTAAATATGGAGAGAGTTAGATAAGAGATTTTAAAGTTACAGGGGTTCAAAACTTTACTATTTAGATATTTGCATAACTTTGTGAAAACTATCAAAAATGTTGATGTTTGTAACTTGTCTGCTCTTGCATGCATAGAGTTAACATTTGATATGCATCTCCATAGTCTGTGTATCTTGGTGTCTAACACAAATGGATACATTGGTTAATCAGTTTCAATTATGCAGAAGAAAAAAAATGATTAGTAGCATTTTTCTCACCTATTTTTGATAGAATATTTTGTAGATGAAGCATTCAGAATTTTTTTTTGTGGAATTTAACATCATCAATGCACTTATCACTACTTCATTTGATAAGTTGGGCTAAGATTTTTGCAGTACTGCTGTTCCTCACTGGGTGACTATTCCCCATCCCTTCTCTTTTGGCATACTCAGATTGACTCTGTAGAACTACTGATCTCGTTGATATCCTCTTTGTTCTTTATAGCGACAAACTCCCTTAAAATGTGAGTCACCTACTCCTTTTCCTATCAACCTACCCTGTTGGAATAGCCAGAATTCTTTCTTCCTTGTGCCCAAGACATAGTCTTCCACCTCTACATCTTTTTGAGTACCTCTAAGTCCTAGACTTGCATGTACTCCAGGCTCCCTAGATCATAAATTTACTGGATGTGATCCTTCATTATCCTGGATTCAGATCGGAATTGTTGACACTCTGTGCTTTCTTGCTTCAACCTGGGGGGCTTCCACTGTTGTGCTACCCAGCTCAGCTGTCCATTTTGTGGTGAAACTGTGCATCTATCTCCAGAACCTAGTGACCCCCTGCGCTACCCGCCTCTTATACCTCTACCCTTTAATTTGAATCCCACAGATAAGGCTGAGTGAAATTAGAAAATTCCAGTTTTATGGGATTTTGCATGAAATTATTAAAATTCTGCAATTTCCACAAAGACTCATGGGATTTGACTTTAAGTATAAATGTTATTTTGCAATTTCTCACAGAAGCAATTAATAAAATTGGCACATACAGTCTCCTTGTAAAGTCTAAGAACCTGGCAAATTTAATGGTATTGCATTCTCTAGTGTTAAAGTTTCAGGGGTTTATAAACTGTAGTTTACATTCCTGCAAAATTAAATTTTTAAATGGTGTGAAAGTTTGACTACTTTTAATTCAATCCCATTTAGAATGAACTTTTTCAGAAATGATCATGTGGTATAGTAGTTGAAATGTTTCAACTCTAGTTAAATTTGAATATGTAGTTTTAAAATTAGAGAATGTAAAAATAAAAACAAGGTGCTGCGTCAGCATGTGGTCTAAAAGCAAAACAAAATGGTTATATTAAATGCACGCTGAAAATAGAAAATTGAGTTAGAAATCTATGTTTCGACCTTAGGTCTATTTCAGAAAATATCTAAAAGAGAAAAAAACAAAGTTAGTGTAGAAGGGAGGTAAAATGAGGGCTATATATATATATATATATATACGTGGGGAAAGAAAAAAGGGGAGGTTCAGGGAGAAGAAGTGATACATGGCAAGATTAAGAAAGAATCTGTGAAACAAAAGGGTGATGATGGGAAAGATAAAGCAAAATAGGAGTGAAACAGCTAGGGAAGTCCCCAGGTAGGGACTAATTAACAGGTCCAAGTTAGAAGGCAGAAAGGTGACATATGTGGGGGAAGGAGACAGAGATGGAGACTTATGGTGAAAATGAAAAAGAAATTAAATGTGCACAGACACAAATAGACTTTAGGGAAAATAAGGGGTGGCTGAAAGATGTTAGTGGAAAATAAGTCTGTCATTTAAACCAGAGGGCTGCCGGGAGCCAAGGTGGCTGATCAGCTTGGTTTCCATGTTTTTTCTATTGTTAGAATCCCAGAAGCCCTGCTGAAGGACACAAACAGAAAGGTCATTGACACTGTGGTCCTTGGAGATAAAGTGTGCTACAATGGGTTTAGCAGTGTCACCATTCCTGAGTGATCTGTAATGTTTCCTGAATTGGTCAGCAAGGCGCCTACCAGTCTCTCCGATGTAAATAGCTGTACACTTCCTGCAAAGAATACAATATAACACATTAGTGAAGGTGTGCAAGAACTCCTTGGTGATGTAAAAAACACCTGTAGGCCCCCGAATTTCAGCCACACTGGAAACAAATTTGCAGGTGTAGCAGCAAGTCCTGTTGCAAGGTTTGATACTTGGTAGGGAGGAAATGTTAGGAGTAGGTAGGCTGCTTTAACCAGGAGATTCCGCAAGTTAGGTGGCCGGTGGTAGGAGGCAATAGGTGGTTCTATAAAAGGAAGCACCAATGTTAGGGTCAGTTTGCAAAATGGGAAAGTTACTGGAGATGATCCTGTGAAGAGAAGGTGTGTTCTGATGGAAAGGAAGTTGTTCTTGCGTGACAGTATCCTTCTTGCGGTGGTCAAGGTTACAGGGCATGTTACTGACCCAGGAAAGTGCTCTGTCCACTGTGCTTTTAGGGTATTCCCTGTTGATAAAAAAAACTGCATTATTTGGGTCTTCTCAGCAAAATCATCCCCTTCACTGCATAACCTGCGAAGTCTAAGAAACTGTGAGTAAGGCAGGCCATTCTTGACATGTTTAGGATGAAAGCAGCTGTGGAGGAGGAAACTGAGAGAGTCAATGGGTTTGTAATAAATGGATGTCTTCAGACCAGTGTTCTGTACTGACAGTTGGATATACAAAAAGGGAGTGTAGAGGAGGATACTTCAACAGTGTATTGAAGGGAAGGATGGGCCGTGGTAAACATGTCAAGGAAGACTTGGACGGGCTCCCAGGAGCAGGAGGTGGCACCCACACAGTCATCTATGTAGCGTTTGTAGAGTTCAGGCACAAATAATTCCTCCACCCAACCCACAAACAGATTAGCAGAGCTCGGACCAATCTTGGTACCCATGACAACTCCACTGACCTGCTGAAAAAAACTTATTAAAAGAAAAAGCATTGAGTGTAAGAACCACTTCTGCCAGACGAGTTAGTTTGCATGTGTGGGTGGCTGCTGGACTTCCTGCTTATTCAAGAAATGCTGCAAAGCTGTCAGACCATCATCATGGGGATCACTGTGTAAAGAGATTTGATGTCCATGGTGAAGATGAGCTGATGAGAGTCACTGAATCTGAACCTGTCGAATAACTGGAGAGCATGGTTGGTGTCTTTAACATAGGAGGGCAGGGACTCAACAAGGGGTCTCATGAGGCTGTCCAAAAATTCAGAGATGTGGGATGTGGGGCAGCAGCAGGCAGACATTATGGGATGACCTGGGTTACCTGTTTTGTGGATTTTGGGAAGGAGATAAAACCTGGATGTCTGGGGATGTTGAACTATGAGTCTCTTAGCAGAAGCAGGGAGCTCTTTGTTTTCAATAGCAGAGATGATGGTGGTGGTGACCCCAGTCTGATAGTCAGTAGTGGGGTCCTGTGGAAGAGAAGAATAAAACATGGTGTCAGAGAGGTGCTGTGTGGCTTCAGTGATGTATAGCTCCTTTTGCCAGACCACAACAGCACCTCCCTTATCAGCTGGTTTGATAACAATCTCTTTCCTTCATTGCAGAGATCTGAGGGCTGCAAGCTCACCAGGTGTCAGTTTGGAATGGTTGTGCCTGCAATGAAGATTGAAGTTAGTGGTGTTTTCCATGCACTGGTTAACAAAATAATCAACAGCAGCAAAATGACCTGGAGGGGGTGTCCATGCACTTCACTGGGGATTGATATTGTTGATTGTTCTGGTGATATTGTCATCATCTGTGGGAAGAGGAGTCTCATTAGAACAAGCATTTGTCAATGCTGAATGTTGCCTTGCTGGTTTTGGCATTGTTAGTGCAGGAGTTAGAGAGAAACTTAATAGAAGTAGCAGTGAAGTATAGAACCAACATCAACCCCACCCTGCAGAAAGTGACAGGCATTGGGGTGTGCATTTGGGTCGCTGGCCATAACGCTCATGCTATTTCATCTCACCCTACCCTGCAGAGTCTGACAAGTGTTACGTTGTGCCTTGGGGTCATCTGGCCTTACGCTCACTCCATTTCATAAGGAAGTACGTGGGGATGGGTGCAGCATAGGAGAATGGATTGAACATTGGGGCTGAAGAGTCCAAGGCACACCTTGATGCCTGTCAGTGGCTGCAGGATGGGGGTGGAGGACCAATGGCATAAGCAGTACAGCAGACACTCCAAAGACACACCCCTGATGCCTGTTAGTCTGTACAGAGTGAGATGTAATAGTTAAAAACCCTAACGCCCTTGGCATGTGTTGGTATTTGCACTTCAAATTTTAAAACATGGCCTTTTTGTGACCCCAACTCATGAAAGTGTTTGGGACCTCTGTTCATGAACAGTACCCCTGTGATTTTGTTAATCTGTCTCGAACGTTGATTTCCCAAAGTGACCGCGCCATTCTGCACCACATGAAAATGTCAGCTGTGCCATCAGTAAGTAAGCAATAAGACACAACAGGGTGTGCATGGAACAGATTTTACCGCATGGCCAGGGGCATAATAAGGCATGAGGCCTTGGCTGAGTGCCTTTACCCCTGGCTTGTGGTAAAATCTGTTCCATGCACACCCTGGAGTGTCTTATTGCACTTACAAAATGGGCTACTTTCTGGGTTTTTTTCTACAACAAGAAAAATAATTTTAATGTGTGGAAAAAACAGATCTGCATGTTCACATTTATGATAAAATAGTCCTTCTGCCTAATACAGGATGACGTTATAGTACTGGTGCTATACACAGTTTGTCTTTCTGTGAAATCAGTAGTGCTGGTTGTGGCATCAGTAGTGCTGGTTGTGATACCGGAGTCCCCCCCCCCCCGTTATGGAGTGAGTGGAAATGAAATTCCAGGTGCTTTGGGGAATATGATAAAAAAGCGGATATTCCACTCGCGATTTATAGCCAGAGATTAATGTGGGCCATGACAGGGTGCGCTTACACTCATTGTGATGCCCCCCCCCACACTCAATGCCTCTCTGGCACTGCAAGTCCCAGAGTGGTGTGACAGTGTGTCTTAATGAACGACGCATATCTGAGAGACAGAGAGAAATTCGACCATGACTGTTTCTTCAACTCCTATACCACCACCACCGTCTCCAGCAGGAGCGCAACCCAGTTTGGGCAGCTAGGTTCAGACCACAGAGCTGTTCGATCTCGTTTCCTGCAGTAAAGATTTAATAGCCGGAAGGGTGGCGGCTGCTATCTCCAAGACAGACATGGCAACGTGCTTGTGCTGGACCACAATAAGCCCTTCAGGAAGCTCAATGCATTCGAGAATGTTTTTCTGAACAAGTGGGTGTCTTCTCTTTTATTTATTGGAAAGTGAGGTTTTGGTTTGTGACAAAACATAACATAACATGTGGCACAGCACACTGAATGGTGATGTGATGTTTCTATTGTACCAGTGATGCTCTGCTCTGCTACAGTGGATGTTAGCGAGGAAACAAGAATGGCGGCATTTTAAAATGTCAACATTCCAAAGATTAATGATTTTTTGCCTTTTCACAGCTGCCCTTTTTTTTTTACCCATGCATGGAACATATTTCATGCATGGTGAGGTAGGTTTCTGATTGGCTGGTTTAGCTTACCCATTTTATAAGGAGGTGTGAAGAGATGGCAATGTAGGAAATCTAGAGTGAAAATATTAAACATTCTTGAAGTTACGAGCGTTTGTGAAAACTGCACATCACACGCTCGTAACAGTCATTTAGTGGAATTATTTCACCAAATTTTTAACATAGCCATTTTGAACAGTGGCACAATGATTATCTTAATCTACCTGAACGTTGATTTATCACAGCGACTGTGTGACTGTGCGCCAGATGTGCAAAACTACATTTAGGGCAGGATGTGACAAATGACAGCTGAACTGTTCAAAAATGACAATGTTGAAAATCTGGAGTGAAAATATTACAAATTCTTGAACTTACAACTGTGCATGGACACTACACAATGTACGCTTGTAACATAGTCATTTTATGGAATTTTTTTTAACAAATTTTCAACATAGGCATTTTGGGACCTCTGCTCATGTGATTTTCTTACTCTGTTCTGAACATTGTTTTGCTACAGTGACTGTGCCACTGCGCCCTGGTTGTGTGAAAACACAGTTCAGGTAGGATGTGGGAAATTAAAGCTGTACTGTTTGTAAGAAGGTGTAAAAATATGGCAATGGTGAAAATCTGGAGTACAAATATTAAAAATTATCGAAGTTGCAAGAGTGCATGGAAACTGCACAATGCACCTTGTAACACAGTCAATTTATGGATGTTTGTCACCTAATTTTCAACATAGGCATATTAGGACCTCTGCTCATGAACAGAGTCACTGTGATTTCCCTAGTCTGTCCCAAATACTGATTTCCCACAGCAACCACGTTATTGTGCACCGGAAGTGTGAAAACACATTTCAGCCAGGATAAGAAAAGAGACGAGAGTGCATGAGCACTGCACAATGCACACTCATAGCACAGTAATTTAATGGATTTTCATCACCAAATTTTCAACATAGGCATTTTGGGACCTCTGCTCATGAACAGTATCACTGTCATTTTCTTACTCTGTCCCAAACTCTGATTTCCCACAGCGACCACGCTATTCTGTGCCAGAAGTGTGAAAACACATTTTGGCCAGGATGTGAAAAATGACAGCTATATCATTCATAAGGAGGTGTGGAAAAATGGCAATGTTGAAAATCTGGAGTGAAAATATTACAGATTCGTGAAGTTACGAGCGTGCATGGAAACTGCGCAATGCACACTCATAAAACAGTCATTTAATGGACTTTCAGCATCAAATTTTCAACACAGGCATTTTAGAACCTCTGTTCATGAATAGTGTCACTGTGATTTTTTTATTCTGTCCCGAACACTGATTTCCCACAGCGACAACTCTATTCTGCGCCGGAAGTGCGAAAACACATTTCAGCCAGGATGTGAAACATGACAGCCATACTGTTCATAACGAGGTATGCAAAAATGCCAATGTTGAAAATCTGGAGTGAAAATATTAGAGATTGGTGAAGTTATGAGCATGCATGGAAACTGTGCAACGCATGCTCACAAAACAGTCATTTGTTTGATTTTTTCACCGAATTTGCAACACAAGCTTTTTGAGAGGCCACCTCATGAACAGTGGCAATGTCATTTTGTTAATCGATCCTGAAGGGTGATTCCGCTAAATGACCGCAAAATCACCTTTTGGGACTGAATAACGCCATGACAGTAATTGAATTCATAAGGAGGGATTCCAATAACCCCATGTTGAAATTTGGTGGCAAAATTCCCCAAAATGCCCGAGATATGCATCAACATTGTAAAAAACCCTATTTATGCCATTTTACAACTTATCGGCATTTCTTCAGTTGCAGTGAGGTTTGAAGAGTGCAGGCGTGTTCCCGATCCACAGAAGATCAGCGCCCCAAGCTCCAGAGGTAAGTATGTGGTGAAGGGGGTGTGGGGAGGAGGGGCATGCAGTGGGTGGGCATGGGTTAGGGGAAGGGGCTGCAGACTGCGAGGGACCATTTTCTCCTTTACAGGGGAAACAAAACATTGCGGGAAGGTTTTTGGTTTTATAGGTACATTTGACACGCTGGGGTGGGCTCCCAGTATGTCACCTGCATGTTTTCTTGGGGAGGGGACTAAAGCCAACGGGGATTGGGCACCCCTATCGGCAAATGAACTGCGGAGTGTGTCACCTGAGGGTTTTTTTTGGGGGGGGGACTGTAGCCGATGGGGATTGGGCACCCCGTCGGCAAATAAAGAGTATTGGGGGGATGATGCTGATGGGGATTGGGCTCCCCCATTGGCAGATGAATTGGGGATGGGGGATTGTAGCCGACGGAGATTGGGCACCCTGTCAGCAAATATAGAGCATTGGGGGATGATGTTATAGGGGGATTGGGAACCCCCCTAAGTCAGATTTCCTGGGGACTGTGCAATGCGGACAGCACAGCTGCCATTATGTCACACTGAAACTTACACCATGAAAGGCATGCCCTGCAATGAGGTGGAGCTCCCTCATTGCAGCTGCTAAAACCTTTCAAGGTGGTGGACATGCTTTTGCACTGCTGTCATAAACAGCGTGCAATCTAATTCGTGCCACGTAGCCCCGTCCCAAAAAGCAGTGGCGCCACAGGTCACAACAGGACCGCGCCTTCAAAACCTGCTATTCCGAAGTTACCGCAACAAGTTTCTTGCGCAGGCGCAAGACGACATAAAAATGACCTGTAAGGCGTACTCTACAATAGAAGCACTGCAGATCAACTTAAACCTTAGCCCAGATGCACCCCATGTTCAAGTTGCTCTGCATTGCTTTTATCGTACAGTACACCTTACAGCTCATTTTTCTAATGAGACTCCTCTTGACGCAGATGATGACTTTATCACCAGAACAATTAGAGGGAACTAACTGAAATGTTAATTTTGGCAACATGTTTGGCAGGCTATAACACAATCCCATTTAAAGATAGAAATCTGAATCCATGTGCATATGCAAATGTAGTAATAACCTGTATAAGTGGCAATGTTTGTAATATTTCAGTGAATACTATCAAAGTTATACTAAAATTACAGAAATACAAATTTTGGCAAAATATTTGGCTGTTTATAACTCAGCTCCCATTAAAGCTTGAGACTTAAAATATGGAACATATATGCATTCTATGTGCTTCTCTAAATCCTGATATTGTACAGAAATTTGGATAAGAAATTAAAACATTATCTCAAAATAACTGAAAATTAAATTTTGATTGAATGTTTGGCAACCTAAACTCTGCCCCCTTCCAATCTACAGCTCTAAAGTGTGATACACTTTTCTGAGCCATGGGGTACTGCTTACATTCCAAATTTGCTGTTATTTGGATGTGCACATTTAAAAATATAGCAAAATAACTGAAATGTAAAATTTTGCGAAATTCTGTGGAATGTTCATGAAAATTCCCTGGAATTCCATGGAATCGAAATAGTCATTCCACAGGCATTATGTAGGCAGAATTATATATTCCACACAGCTCTAGGCAGCACCAAACCATGATTTACTTGGACAATGTTAATAGCCCCCAGAGATAGTGGTGGCCGGATCCTACCGAACTTCCAGCAATACTCCCTTACTAATATAGTAAGCGTTTCAACCAACATGTTTCAAGGACCCAAAGAGAATTCTCCTCTTCTGCTGAGGCTTAACATAGAGGCATCCATACTTGATAGGGCCCACCTGGCAGCATACCTTTCGGCCTCGCGTCCAAAGAAATATGCCTCCTGGTTTACTATATAGGCTTCACGAACGGCCTTCCAAAAAAATAGGAAGAACTTGGAAATGTGTACATCCAGGGAGGTATACCTAGATATTGTTCAACCCTGATATATTGATTGAGGGAAAGCCATTGGACTGGCCATCCTGGATACGGTTTGGTGTACTTAACATAGAGGACATATTTGATCCAGTTGGTGGCTCAATGTTATTCTTCTCCAAGCTCCGGTTTTGGTACAACATCCTAAAAGGGGATTTCTGGAGGTATCTCCAACTCAGGAGTGCAATCAGAGCATGCTGCTGCCAGTGTTAACCCATAAAGATAGACTGGGTCAAATACTGGCCCCCCTCCCTCTGAGTAGCTGGCTGGCAAAGCCCAAGGGTCTTACAGGAATCCTAAGAGACATGATGATCCAAGAGACCACTGACTCATCACATCCCGCAAAGTGTAGATGGTAGGAAATTTTGTTCAAAGTGATCACAGAAGCAGAGTGGGAAGGGTGTTGGAGATTAGTGCAGGGAGCCTGCAAAGATCAGAAGAGTATTAATCCAAAAGAAGATACTCCACTTTTGGTACAGCCCCCCACCACTGATTCTTAAGAAAATAGGCTTGCTCAGCTCAGATGAATACTGGCAATGTGGTAGTGTATGTGCTGATCTGCTCCATATTTTATGGAACTGCCCTGCCATTGGATCCTTTTGCAACTCTGTCCTAGTGGAATGTAATGAAGTACTCAAAGCTGAGATTTCATCCTCTCCATCCCTGGTACTGCTAATGAGATGGAGGACCACAGGAGTTCCAAAACTGAGTGAATGGTATACGGCAATGGAAAATACGGCTATTAACTCCAGGCTGTTGTATTTCTCAAATTAAAATTCAGGTGCACATTATACAGTCTGCGGGCAATACCTGTCCCATTTGATGCACAAAAGTGTAGGCTCAAAGACTGAATAGCAAAAAGACCTCCTGAAATCTTCCTGAAGTTTGACCAGAGGCTCTAAATTGATCACTGCAAGTGTGTTGGGCTCATGACTATCTCCCCCAATAAATTTTGCATGATACCCCACCCCATACTTAAACCTACCATGTCCCAGACTTGGCACTACTGTTTCACCTGTGATCCTGCATGAACATAAGGTTATCACACAAACTGTTATTGTATACCGCTCTGTAGCTATAAAGTGTGCTATAACATGACCCTGACACTCTACTGCATGCATGATGTCTACCAACAGTAACCATTACACTTTGAACATTTCTGTAGCTGTGCCTTTGTGTAGTACAGCCAAATGAGTTATTATGACATATGTAAATTGTTTGTTGCTCAATAAAAAAGTATTAACTGCAAAAAAACAAATATTCAAACTAAGGTACCTGCACACCCCAACTTGTACTACAGGAGTTTTAAGTCCTTGTGTTAACTCCCCACTCCACCCAAAGTGATGCACTTGCAATATTGGAAGTCAGCAAAGGGAAATAAATAGAACACAGGGCGGAGAGGGTATCAAGGTGCCTGCAACACTTCCACAGCTATTACACCACACCACAGCTCCTGTGTGTGGATGCACTGGAAATGACTGCAACAGTGCATTTCACACACAAATGCTCTAATGGTGCCAGAACCCTCCAGTGGCAGCCCCACTAGCTTAACCTGCTGCACAAAATACACTAGACCCAAATCAGGAAAGACAACCATAGTCCTGTACTGAAATGTGAAACAGGAAATTCAAGGTTTGAACCCCACCCCAGGCACTTTCCCATGGTGTCACCCTGAGAAAACCCATTGACCTCTTTAGAATTTAGTCCCCACAGGTATGAAACTGGGTAGAAACAGGACCTGCACTGATAACGTATAGAACTAATGCATGGGCAACCATACATAACAAGGCTGTGTTTCCATCTGGGGGTTGAGATGACAACATATGGACCTCGACAGCGAAGCTCAAGAAGTTAATTTTTTCATCTCAGCCCTGAGATGGAGCATACAGCATGCTGAGTTGTGTGTGGTTGCCTATATTTTATTTTACATAGCTTATGATAGTTTGTTTTACACGGGGGTCATAGAAAAGTAAAACACCTGCCATTTTGTTTTTTAATTGGGATACAAACTCACCCTGCATTCAGCTGCTTACTGCCCGCAGTGTGCCCTGAGTTGTACCTTTTGTCATGTACAAGTTTGGGAGCCCATTCATGATGGGAAAGTACTAAAGCTGGCTGGTGCTCACTAACAGGGTAGGGACAGTATTGCAGATGTCAAGATGGGGGGGGGTGTGCACCTGGGGACTGGTGATCACCATACAGTGTGGTTCAGCATAAGGATGGTAGTGGAAGAAAACCACACAATGATAAAGGTCCTGAACTTCAGCAGGACAGATTTAAAAAACAATGATGAATGCCTCAGAGATGACCTGGTAGGGGCAATAGTCAGGGTGGTGTGTTGGAACCATAGGCCAAATTAAGGGAGGGCACAGGGAAGGCAACAAACCTCTGCACAAAAGAAGTGAGCAAAACAAAATAAAAAAAGAACTGCTATGGTTCTGAAGGGAAATGCCTGAAAAGGTTAAGGCTAAAAGGGTAGTTTTCAGAAGTACAAAGAGATGCTGAGGGAGAAGGATAGGGAAGTGTACCAGGAAAGGCAGTGAGAAGCAGGGATAGTCGTGAGGAGTGCAGCAGTGCAGACTGAGGAAAAAAATAGTCAAAAGGGTAACTAAATGGGACAAGATCTTTTTTAAGGAATGTAAGCAAGAAGAGGAAGACAAGAGAAGGAACTCTGAGATTAAAAAGGGTGGTGGGGGCTATGCAGAGTTGCATTAGGAAAAAGCAGATATGCTCATTAGATTTTTCTGTTTAGTCTTCATGGTGAAAGGAGAGGGGGTGGACTATGTGGACCAAGTGGCATTTATCTGCTGACAAATTCTATGTTTCTATGTTGAGCAGGCTGATTTTTTTACAGTATAATAGCTAGCTATATACTATAAGTTGAAAAATCTCAGTTGTACTATTTTGAGTTAATGAATAGCAATAAGAAACATTACCTCTTGAATAAAGGACAGGTGCAGGAAACAAAACCTGTTTTGTACATGCAGTACAGAAAATTATCTAAATGACTCCAAACTAGCTGCTAACTGTGACTATTACAGGAGGCTTTCTCTATTGCATCCCTCATTAGATGGCGAGACGTTCATCTGAATGAGCACAAATTCAGCTGTCTAGCGGTTGAAATAGGTCTATAATTATGTCTCAGTAACCATGTAGGTGGGTTTTTCCATGAGATGGCTGCACTATTAAAGCAACTCGGGATGCTTTATAGAAAAGACGTCTGGTTCAATTTCAATCCAGGGACTGACAATTAGAGCTTTATTGTGTTTATGAGCTTTAAAGATTTGTAAAATATTCATAATTTATGGGAGTTTTTTTCACTTAAAATAAAATGCTGACATACAGCTAAGCAAATAAGGATTTTGTGTTAGTGGGCATACTTTGAGACAATACAAAACCACACATGCCCACACAATGCAAAGCATCATGGGCTGCATATGCAAATCACCACAGAATGTTATGCTGGTTCAACTTTAAGCAGAATTGCATGGTGCCGAAAGGCCTCTCACACAGTTTGCAAAGGGTGCTAAAGAGATTGAGACATTGAGGACATCAGAAACATTTTTTTTGCAAAGTGATATAATTTTTAAGTAAGCAATAAGCCATGTAGGGTGTGCAGTTATTGTGGACTAATCAACACCTCGGGTGTGTTGTGAAGCACAAGGCCACAGGCCAAGTGTCCTCACAGCACCCGGGGTGTTGATTAATCCCCAATAACCACAAACGCTGGAGTGGATTATTGTGCTTATAAAATGGGGTTACCCTTGTGTGAAAAAACAAAAAGAAAGTACTGTAAAATTTTTAAAAAAACTATGGAATATGGGATGTATTCTTCCTCCACACAAAGTAGTCCTCATCTTGCAAAACCCCTGCGAGATCCAGCACAATGTGCCTGTGTGGCCAAATGAGATCAACTGAACAGACAGAGGCACACCAACAGGACACTATATTTTTCCTCGATGTCACTGTCTGTGTTGCTATCTATGTCTGCTGTGCCCTGCGATCACCAATGTGCATGTTCCTCCAGAACCGCTGAAGCAGGAAATGTAGAGATACACAGAGAGCAATGTCATGGTAACATTGCTCAGAGTGTCTCTTTCTCTCTCTCTCTCTCTCTCTCTCTCTGTCTCACGCTTGCTATTTTCCTAGCCAACTGTATATTTCCTTGCTACTGTATGGTGCAGAACTGCTGCATAACATGTCCAGACAGAGAGAGAGATAGAGAGAGATATTTTGGTCCAATTGTTCTGTGTGTGTGTGTCTCTCTCTCTCTCCGGTGGTCGCTGCAGGTCGTGCGCCCTGTTCTCACCACTGGCCAAAAAATAAACCTAAGTAAGATGGATGTTGCTCTCTCCTCTAAGTGCTGCACTGTGTAGAACAACTTGAGACAAAGTGAGAGAGAGAGAGAGAGAGAGAGAGAGAGAGAGAGAACTGGCAGACAACACTGTGCAGCACAAAAGGAGCAAAAGCAGCAGCGGAGACAGACAGTACACAGATTCATCACAGTGCTGGAATTTGGATGTTTTGGTCTCACTCTAGGTGTAACTGTGTCTATCCCACTGTCTGCAATGTGCTGTGCCATTAAAATTCCAATGAGCAGAGGTTGGGGTGGACACTGGGGATAGACAGAGACAGCTCACTGTAGGAATTCAGTGGTGGGCAAAGCTGCTACGGGAGTGGACACAGTATTGTGTTAAGTAGGACAGCATCAGGAGTGGGGGCATACTTTGTAGGGGGGTTGCCCTTGCTATCTGTGCCTCTGTTGCAGGGTGCAGGAGGGGGGCTGGGGGTTCCAGCTCCTGCCTCTTGCTCTCAGCACTGCTGTCTGGAGCAGACACAATATTGTACTCTAGCAGGGTCAGCTCCTTGGGGGATGGGGATTGCCCTCACTATCTGGACAGATGGATACACACCCACAAAAGGAACAGGAATGATAACAGATGCCAGTCTCTCATGCTTTCAATTAAAGTCTGTGTATGTGTATATTGTTAACCCCACTATGCTGGTGATTTGTCATGACATGTCATGACTCTCTCTCACTTGCTGCTGTGAACATTGGACTGCACAAGTGTGGAGACAAGAGCCGATGACTTCAGGGTGTGTGGGGGGTGCCAGCTCCTATCTCTTGCTTTTAGCATCGCTGTAATGCTGCAGTGGTGCTATCACAATGAGAAGCTTCAGCAGGTGACTAGTACAGTTTAACAAAGTTGTGACATGAGACACTTCTGTGAGATATATTTTTCACTATGCACTGCCTCTGGCTACACACACAATCGCCAACACAGTGGGGGCAGCAATGTGCACTTGGTTCTCGGAGGTCCGTGGGGAGGGTGGGTGGAAAGCCTGACAGCAGTGAGGGAAACATAACTATAATCTTGCTTTCTTGTTGCTGCAAGCAATAACTAAGGTCAATATGAAACTGTGACTACACACATATGGGGATGACCTAAGATGGGAAGCTATATAACTCATGCTTGTAATAGGGCTCTCACTCACTTAGTGAGCACAGTAATGATTACCTCTGAGACTGGATTTTCAGGAAATTAACAGGTTCAGCAGTGCTCACTCATCTCACCTGCCAGCCTTTTCACTACTCACTGTGCATATATGGGGAATTAATGAATGGTCACCTGATGGCTGTCTGACAATTAGCTACTGCTATTCTCGCCTCCCCTGTTATATTACAGAATATACTGTAACAGTTTTAGATCACATGGCAACTTAATTGGACAGGTTTTCATTCCTGTACAGTACATCAGGGTAAAAATTTGAAAGTTCTAAATCACACACAATCAGTGGTTAAAACTGAATTTTTTAGGAGGAGCAACTTAAAGGCTGGAGGCGGATAACATTAGCTATAGGAGGGGAAGCTGTCCCATAGACATTAATACAAAAGAAAAATGTCCAAGAGCTGGGCACTAGTACAAATGTCAATAAGTATGGGGAAGTGGGCGCCTATAAACAATCACAACCAGCATGTCCCTAGCCATCCATATCAGGCACTGTCTATATATTCAAAGAAAACGGCAAGAGAAAAGTATTTAACAGTGATCACAGATATAATGGCTAGTGGAAGCTAGTCTTATCTAGTCACAGACTAACACAGGTGAGCAGTAACACCTGTTGCATGGGCCCATAAAAGGAAACCAGGCCTGTGACTAGAGATGTGCGAAATTAGAAAATTTAATTTAGTGAAATATTTCGCAAAATTTGGGCATTTCATGAAATATTTCACATGTGTGAAATGCAAAATACCACAGGTGAAATGTGAAATTTCACCCAAGAAACATAAAACTGGCCAAAATTTGGTGAACTTCATGTGAAATTTGGTGAAGTTTAAAATTTCGCTACAAAATTTCATGTTTTACAGGTGAAATTTCACAATGTCACACCCAGCAAAAAATTTCACTGAATGGTGGAATGTCACAAAATGTTTCTCATGATAAGCTTGCAATTTTTATTGCAATTTTATCTGCAAAATGTAATTTTGCAACATCTCTACCTGTGACCAACACCCCCACACCATGACCATGTTTTGTTATTTGCTGTAGCTCAATTTGGACCTGCTCAGGAGTATGCTAAACCATGACTCAGTCATGTCTCATGGTCATATGCCGAACAGTGGGTCCATAGGACATGGAACACCTTTCTTGAGCTGACTGACCAACCAATACAAGACTAGTACAGGAAGGACTGCAACACTATCCAGGAACTTTGTGATGTACACCGGTAGGACCTCCAGAACACCATGACTCAGATTAAGGCACTGTCGGTGGAACTGAACATTGCAGCAGCACTGTGTTGCCTTACAACTGGCATGTTCCCAACACCATATAGCATGGGGATAATACAGTCAGTAATGTACCACCTATTGGTGCAATTCCTAGATGCCCTAATGGGAAGGCATGATGACTATCACATTCCCATTGTTACAGGAGCTCAGATCAACAACAATGCAGGTATTCTATCAGGTTGCTCACATACAAGACATGATGAGTTCGGTGGACTGCACCCACATCACCATTAAGTAACCACCTGGGAATGAGGCAGGGAGGGAGTTGGGGGAGGCATTTATGAACTGCAAGGGGTTTCCACTCTTTCAATATATGGGTGGTGTGTAGTAATGTATGAAACTGGAAAACTTTGTTTTGTGAATAAATTTGTAAATTTGCCTCATTCCACCTTGCAAAAACAAAATTCACAGTAAACTGATAACTTCATGAAATATGAGGTTGGTAACTTCAGTGGCAAATTTGGTACAGAGATGAAGTTTGAAATGTACTATAGGAATGGACATGTTGCTGAAACAAGCTGAGGCAGTATGGTGCAGTGGTTTAAGGCTCTAAACTGCAAATCTGGAGATCTGGGTTTGAATCCCACAGTCCCCACTTGCATACTGTGTAACCCTAAGCAAGTCACTTAACTTTCTTGTGCTCCCAGGTTGCACCTTCAAACAAGCTTTCAGCTTAGTGTGTCTCACCTGGTAAAATAATTGGTAAAAAAAAAGTTCTATGCCACAAGGAGGCTGTCTTCAGTGCAGTCTTCTGAAGAAAGAGCAAGACAGAAGTCCTTGTCTGAGAAAAAAAAAGACACCTTTTAAAATCCATCTCAAAGCAGAGTGTTTTGAATCAAAGTTGCTTACAAATTGCTCTAGAGGGCCTTGTGCTGCTAGATTTTTTTTTTCACTGTTTATTTGCTGCAAAGTAATGGCTTCTGTTTTGTCAGTCTGTGAAGGAGTGGTGTGGGAGGGGTTCTATGTGATAACGGCAATCGCCAAAGGACGATCACCATTAGGGCAAATGTACATCACCAAAAATAAAAACAGCAATGTACATTTGCTGTGAGGAAACTCCCCTCTACTGTTTATGTGTGGTGGGGGCTTCATCCTCCACACCACCCTTGTGGGGTGGGCTTTGCCCTTGCATCCCCTTACTAAAATACCAAACTCCAGGGGGGTGCACGTCGGGGAAGGGAAGAACTGAGAAGAAAAATAAACAACAGCACAGCAAAAGCACATAATATTGTGCTCCTCCCCAGCCCCTAAGTCTGCACTGTCCACACCAGAGTCTGCCACCCTAACCACTGGGCCACACAGCCAGCTAGGTGGCTTTCCACCTCGCCACCCCTCACATACCTTCTGGACACCTTCCGATAACCTGTCACTCTTCCCTTCGACCTGCAGTTCCCGGTCGCTACCCATTCAAGGTCTATGACCTTACAGGTGTTGAGACTGAGTCGCTCAAATCTGAGTCACTCAATCTCAGTCACCATTTTAATGGTATAACTGGGGGAGGGTAGGTGTACTGTAAAGCAAGCCAGCTCAAAAAGATCCAGAGCTTTTTTGTCTAAGCAAGAGACTTGTGTTATATTTTGGTGTTCTTACTCTTTTTTGTTCATGATTTTTGATCTGCAGTGAGTAATTTCTAATTTGTATTTCTGTGGTTTAGTTTGGTGTGTTTAAGTAAAGTATTTTGTCAGTGTCTTTCTGTAGCAGTTTTAGTTATTTTTTTGTTATATTTTTCTTAAAGTGACTGTGTTCTGTCAAATTTTGTTATACTTAATATTATTACCCCTGTTACCTAAAAGAAAAAAAAAACAGAAAATTAATTTTTATGGGTTGTTTTTAGTAGCAGTTTTTCAGGTCACACTGCTGATCCCTGATACTCTAGGAGGAGGTGTTGTCTGTTGCTGGTACTTATTTGTACTGCAGGCTTTATTTACATTCTGTAATATTTCATCTCAAATCAAGTTACAATTAGTGTATAAGAATGACTGGGAAGAGATGCTCTACCAAAGGAAGAGGTGCTGGGGGGGGGCAGCAAAGAAGTGTTCAAAATCTGTAGGGCAAAATAGTGCTGCAGTTAAAAAAATATGTCTGCAGCACCATATCCTATGGGCTCTGGGGCTGGTAGTAGAAAAGGAGTAGTTGGCAGCAGTGACATTAGTATAGCCACATTTTTCTCTGCCACGTCTGTGGCATCCATGCTGTAGTGGAATATAGGAGGTGACAAGAGAAGCAGCAGTAAACAACCCAGGGGAGATTCACAACATCTCTAATGGTGTTTGATGGTGACTTTCCGATCACCAATGTTGTTGCAAAATACCCTGATGAGTTACGTGATGCCTTCAACTGGAACAACTTCTCCCTCTGCCAGATGTTTGAGACTGGGCTGAAACAAGGCAGATTGCTACTTGGTGAGGGTATCCTGACAATCTCAAGTGGGTATGAGGGCAAAGGAAATCTGGCAGAGGCAAATAGGGTGGACACGATCTTGGTGATTGGGATATCAGCAAGGCAGCAACTGTGGGTGGACAGGAACATGAAGCCCTAACTGTGGTCCTCACTCCCCCCCAAATGTGCTGTGGGTGGATGTTTATATTTTATTGGGTGTGTGTGGGGGGTGCCTCCCCTGCAATGGGGCCAACACTCGATGAGATCAGCAAGGTGTGCGATACAATTGCTGGTTGCTCACCTTGCTGTCATCCATTTTACCCATGCCCCGATCACCGTCAGACACTTTCCTTTCGCCCTATTGTGGGTGAACCCTTGGTGAGTATCATACAACCTGCAAATAGCCACCCATCCCTTATAGCAGCTAACCAACTGCTTTAACCCCACCCACAGGTGACAGTGCATCCCTCTGCATGCCTGGCTGAAAACATTTACATAGAAATATAACGAGCCTTTGTGTGAAACAAATAAACAAAACAAAACGATGTAAGAAACCACTATGGTTCTCAAAGGAAGTGGCAGTGAAGGTTCAAGAGAAAAAGAAAGCTTTAAGGCAGTACAAGGAATCACAGAAGGAGCAGGACAGAGAACTGTATCAGTTAAAGCAAAACGAAGCTGGGAAGGCAGTCAGAACAGCAAAGGCCCAAACCAAGGAAAAGATAGCCAACTCAGTTAAGAAGGGGATAAACCTTTATAGGTACATCAGGGAGCGAAGGAAGACCAAGGAGGGATAGTGAGGCTTAATAAAGGGAGGAGGGAGGGCAAAGGGAGACTGTGAAAGGCAGAGATACTAAACAAATATTTTGCTCAGTATTTACAAATGAAGAGGGGAGGTACCTAAAACAAACAGTAGGAACACTCTGGATACAGAAGTTGATACCAGCCCATTTACAGAAGAAAGGGTTCTGAAAGAACTCTTAAAACTGAAGGTGGACAAAGCAATGGGGCCTGATGGGATTCATCCCAGAATTCTAAATGAACTAAGGGTAGAACTACTGACACCACTGACTACCCTCTTTAACAAATCATGGAAGGATGGGGTGGTACCAGAGGACCGGAGGAGGGCAGATGTGATTCCTCTTCACAAAAGTGGGAGCAAGGCAGAAGCAGGAAACACAGACCTGTTAGTTTAACCTCAGTGATAGGGAAAATGATGGAATCACTTCTGAAGGAAAAAATTGTCGAGTATCTAGAGGCCAGAGGGGCACAGGACCCAAGGCAGCATGGATTCACAGTGGGAAGGTCATGCCAGATGAATCTGATAGATTTCTTTGACTAGGTGACCAAAGTAGTAGATCAGGGAGGAGCTGTGGACATGGCCTACCTAGACTTTAGCAAGGCATTTGACACAGTCCCACAAAAAAGATTAATATACAAGTTAGTCAGCCTGGGAGTGGGTTCCAAGATGACAGCCTGGGTAAAGAATTGGCTGGAGAATAGGACACAGAGAGTAATAGTAAATGAAGTCCACTCTGAAGAAAGGGGGGGTTACTAGCGGGGAACCGCAGGGTTCAGTATTAGGACCGGTCCTCTTCAATATCTTTATAAGGGACATTGCAGAGGGACTGGAAGGAAAAGTATGTCTCTTTGCAGATGACACAAAGATCTGCAACAGAGTTGATGCACAAGGTGTGGTGGAAAGGATGAGAAGGGACTTGGCAAGGTTAGAGGAATGGTCAAATGTATGGCAGCTTAGATTCAATGCTGAGAAGTGCAAGGTAATGCACCTGGGAAACAAAAACCCAGGGGAAGAGTACACAATTGGGGGTGAGATACTAACAACAACAAAAATGGAAAGGGACCTGGGGGTAGTCATATCAGGTGACCTAAAGGTGAGCAAGCAATGTGAGAGGGCAGCACATTTGACCATTCCTCTAACCTTGCCAAGTCCCTTCTCATCCTTTCCACCCCACCTTGTGCATCAACTCTGTTGCAGATCTTTGTGTCATCTGCAAAGAGACATACTTTTCCTTCCAGTCCCTCTGCAATGTCACTTATAAAGACATTGAAGAGGACTGGTCCTAATACTGAACCCTGCAGTACCCCACTAGTAACCCCCCTTTCTTCAGAGTGGACTCCATTTACTATTACTTTCTGTGTCCTATTCTTCAGCCAATTCTTTACCCAAGCTGTCATCTTGGGACCCACTCCCAGGCTGGCTAACTTGTATATTAATCTTTTGTGTGGGACTGTGTCAAATGCCTTGCTAAAGTCTAGGTAGGCCATGTCCACAGCCCCTCCCTGATCTACTACTTTGGTCACCCAGTCAAAGAAATCTATCGGATTCATCTTGCATGACCTTCCTTCTGTGCTGTAGGGCTGGCTGCCCACAAAATGGCTAGTTTTAAAGGTACAGGTATTAGTGACATCAGAACAAGGGAGGGGCTTGCTTCCAAATGAGTCCCAATTACGCTTAAAAGAGCTATTATTGATCCCTACCTGTAGGTGTTTTTAAACTAAAGTCTATTATCAGGTAGAGGATTATAGGGACTTGGAAAAGTATGAAATAAAATGCATTTATTCTGAAAAATAAAAGAATAAAAGCCTAATTGTTCCTTTGATGTTGGTCACCTAGCCGAGATGTCATCAGCCATAAGGCTATAAAAACTCACCACTAGAGGAATGTTTAGAGAGAGGTAGGCCATTGAGCTGCTAGTCTTGTAGGAGGAAGGTGTGTTTGTTTTCACACCAGTAAATTGGTTTAAGAAAGTGGTAAAATTAAGAGAGAAGTGACTAAGGAAGAGTCGTCTTCAGAGTTTTTGTTTATTTTGGTGTGCAGACTAACACCTTTTTTTTTAATTTCTGTAAATATAAATTTTATTTGATTTTGAATAAAAAAATCATGAACGCATTTGTGCATTTATTTTATGCATCATACCTCCTGCCTAAGTGTCAGTTGTTCCCATTCCATAACAGATAGGTTTATTAAACACCCCAATACACAGGCTCAGTTATGACATTATCCATGGCTGGTATGGGATAGCACCCCCCCACCACGTGCAGCCTTGGTATAGACGGCAAGCCAAGAAAGATTTCAGAACACCTGATCATATCTTAGTAGATACTACACTTAGAACATTTGAAGAATGTAAAATACACATATATTTGCAACGTGCACACTACACAAAACTTTCTAGAATGCAATAAAATAGTGATCAGTTTATGTACTTCTAGGTTCAAAACTGTCCAGACCGTCCTTCGTCACCCAAAGAGATAGAGCTAGAGAGGGATCAACTTGTTCCTAACCTAGCTCAAATTGTTACTGCACTGTAACAAAAGGGGACAATTACCAGGCTTTATCAGTTTCTTCTTTCTTTAAAGCAGTACACCTCTTAACAAATTATTACAAAGTGGCAGGGAGAGGCAGGGGTCCAACTGTCAGCTAAGAAGAGGAATAAGATATGGTGTGGTGCATTCCATACTTCATCCTCACGCACATGGCAGGAATATTCATGGAAAGTGAAAGTGTGATTCTTTATCAAACCAGCTATATAAGTACAGTGGGACCCTGCCTCCAACTCTGCATGTTGGAAACAATATGGTGAGGTAAATACGGACCATACACACATATTTTCAACATGCACACTACACAAAACTTTCTGGAATGCAATAAAAGTGAAATTGCAACAGATGTTTATCATTCAGTCTCCCTTACAGTTTCAGCACCTTATATTAGGCCTCCTGTCAGTGGGACTAAAAGGAAAGTTTATCCTTTAAATGTGGTATATCTGTATAGTTGCAGCAAGTAAAACTATTACTCAGAAATGGCTACACCAGCCCCTCCAACTATTACAGATTAGTCCTCTGTAATGAGGAAATAGTGGAAATGGAAAACTAACATTTCAGGTACAAGATACGGTGGAGGCCTACACAGAAAGAAGGATCAGATGGAGAATGGCAGGCATGACAGATTCACTACAGGGAGGGATGGCAGTGATTGCATATGGAGATGGTGCCCCTTCAGATTCAACGGGGTGATTTCTTGGAGGAGAGATCAATGGGCAGAAAATCCAGAAAAGGATAAGATCACACCAAAATTAAATTTGGGCTTAAGTTAGACACAATTAGCTCCCTCAGGGCCGCCCGTCTGCTGCCTTGACGCCCAGCAGCATAACATAGTGGAATAAGTTCAGTGTAATAATATTCCACATCTCTCTAAAGGTATGGTATGTTCTTCTTTGTTCAACTGGTTGGGTTTTATAAACCTTATAATTCTTACCTTTCCTACAATAGCTATACTACATGTTACATTATAGTGGAGTGTGTCAGTCATTGTAATAGGTTGTGAATAGCAATTTGCTTACAAGATTTTTCAGTGATAACACAAAAAACTAATAAAGAAAGTATAAAAAAGCCAGTGCACTTAGCATATGAGGTAGGAGAACAGGGGTCCAAACAAAAGTATTGTGCCACAAGCACATAAGGGGAAGGGGAGGGGAGTATCATGGGCAAAAACAAAACAAAGCAACAGTGCTGCCCAGGGTGTAATAGTACAGAGGTCCAGAGCAAGGCATTCACATGTCACTGTGTCACTGAAGTCCATGTGGCCCACTATACAAAATGTTCTACAATGCAATAAAAGTGAAATTGCAACAGATGTTTATCAATCAGTCTCCCAAACCAAGGAAAAGATGGCCAACTTGGTTAAGAAGGGGGATAAAACCTTTTATAGGTACATTATGGAGCAAAGAAAGACTAAGACAGGGATACTAAGGCTGAATAAAGAGGAAGGTGGTTGGGCAGAGAGCGACAGAGAAAAAGCAGGGATATTGAATGAATACTTCTGCTCAGTATACACCATGGAAAAGCAGGGGGAGATACCTAATCTAGTCAATAGAAGCATTCTGGATGGGTGGATATTAATCCTTTGACAGAAGAAAGGGTTCTGAAAGAACTCTTAAAACTGAAGGTGGATAAAGGAATGGGGCCTGATGGGATTCACCCCAAAATTCTAAAAGAACTAAGGGAAGAACTAGTAACACCACTGACTACCCTTTTTAATAAATCATGGGAGGATGGTGTGGTACCTGAGGACTGGAGGAGGGAAGATGTGGTTCCTCTTCACAAAAGTGGGAGCAAGACGGAGGCAGGAAACTACAGACCTGTCAGTTTGACCTCAGTGGTAGGGAAAATAATGGAATCACTTCTGAAGGAAAAAATTATTGAGTACCTAGAGGCCAGTGGGGCACAGGACCCAAGGCAGCATTGATTCACAGCAGGAATGTCATGTCAGACATATCTAATTGATTTCTTTGACTGGGTGACCAAAGCAGTAGACCAGGGAGGCGCTGTGGACATGGCCTCCCTAGACTTTAGCAAGGCATTTGACACAGTCCCGCACAAAAGATTAATAAACAAATTAGCCAGCCTGGGAGTGGGTCCCTGGGTGGTAGCCTGGGTAAAACACTGGCTGGACAACAGAACACAGGGGGTAGTAGTAAATGGAGTCCACAGTACAGAAAGGGGGGTTACTAGTGGGGTACCGCAGGGTTCAGTACTGGGGCCAGTTCTTTTTAATGTCTTTATAAGTGACATTGCAGAGGGACTGGAGAAGGGAAAGTATGACTCTAATGGTGCAGGGTCTGCACCAGAACACATATGAAGAAAGAGTAAAGGAGCTTAAGATGTATAGCCTCAAGGAAAGAAGGAAGAGAGGAGACATGATAGAAACTTTCAAATATTTCAAGGGAATCAACAAAGTCCAAGAGGGTAGCATCTTTCAGAAAAAGAGATGTGCAAGAACAAGGGGGCATAATTTAAAGATAGAGGGGGGACGGCTCATAGGTAACGTGAGGAAGTATTTCTTCACAGAGAGGGTTGTAGATGCATGGAACAGCCTTTCTGAGGAGGTCGTAGAGTCAAAAACAGTGGGGGAATTCAAGAATACATGGGATAAACATAAGGCAATTCTAGTGGGGGGTAGGAGGAAGTAGGCTGTTGGTTAACTAGGATCTGCAGCTTATCCGTTTGGTAGGGAAATGGGCAGACTAGGTGGGCCAAGCGATCCTTATCTGCCATCAAATTCTATATTTCTATGTGGCCCATGCCAAGTATGGAGTGCTGCTGCAGAACAAAGTACACCAGAGACTCCATTGACCGCAGGTGCTGCAGGTGGCCTCGAGCCATGCCTATGACCACCCATCAGTGTACAGGCCTGTGGCTGTGCCAAAGAGTAGGTCTTCAGTGTTGGCCACATGACAGGGCCATGGCACAACATAGATAACCAATTGCCCTCTCTAGATGGCAACTGCTGCTGAGGTGTCCCCAGATACAGCTTCTTTGCCACATCCACCAAGTGGGTTAGGGTCATTGCTTGTGACTCTGCAGCTACAATACTATGTGCCAATACCATGGGCTGTTTTGTAACAGCCATGGCACAGGGACACAGTAGGACAATCTGTCAGTGTATATTTTCTCAAAGGATCTGCAATGATATCATTGTAGTCTGCCATCACCTTCACCTGCTAGTCACCATGCTCCATGATTACTGCAGTCAGTGCCCCCAGCTTCCACACCACAGACTCCTATGTAGCAACCTTCCTGGTATATTTGCTTTGCATGACATGTTGGCATGTACTGATGCACATGCTGGCATGAGGGCTGTCCATGGTGTGCCCTGTGGCAGCTGAAAGGATGCAACTGTGTGTCTCTTGCAGTGCTCCCATGGGCTCACAACTTTGACCCTTTTGCTGGTGGGTGAAAGGCCTTGTCAGCAGCATTCTGCCAATCTGTCCCCTGACTGTTGCCCATGCTTGGTTAATATGTTATCTCTACCTTCTCCATCTCAATATCTTAGAAGATGATCAGGGACCTCTCCTTGCCATCACACTCCTCTTTGGCACTGTCCTGTGGGGTCCTGTGGAATCTTGCCAACTGTGCATTCTCCTCCCTAGCAATTACTGTCATCATCATCCTTAACAAATCTATTTGCAAGACAGAAGACACACAGGGAGATGTGTCACCAACAGGGCATGTCACAGCTATGATGTGCATCATTACACCCCAAATGCCCATCAATGCCACATTCATGTTCATCAGTGCTCAGCACTCATTATGCAGCAACTAGGTGCAAACCCTTTGACCTATGCAGAACTCAGTTATGTGTTGAACACAACCACCAGCAGTAATATCGATTAGCCTTGTGTTCCATGCCTTACTGCATTGCACCACCATACCCACATGCATGGTACATGTACTCACCCTGCAGAGTGTGGGCTGCTGTGGTGTCAGCTGCATCCCAGACTCCTGATATCTGCTGTGTGCCAAATGTCGTATAAGTCAGATTCTTTTTAGGTGTGAGTTCCTACTGTGTGGGAGGCCCCTCTGACTGTTACCTACATTCCTTGGCATGCCACCACAAGCATAAGCTTCCCTTTCTTCCGTTTGTGCATGCCAAACTATATTTGTGATTTTGTTGACATTCTGTCCCTCCCATATATTTAGCATTATTGGCCATAGTGACTTCCTGCCATACCTTGGCCTGGTGTTGGGAGGGGAAGGTATCACTGAACCGGGCCTCCTTGGATATATGCTACCTTGCCAGTGCCTGCAGGAGTGCACCAAGTAACACTGGTTTGGTACACACATCACACCTAGGAATCTCCCACCCACTATGGATACCACAGCTACACAACGCACAGACTGTATACTTTTATAATCACCATATGATGGAATGTTCCGCTAACCACAACTGCACAGTAGCAATTGAAATCACACAAAGGTTATTCTGGAATGCTGTTACTAACACCAGAGCATGTGGCAATAGGCATGTGAATAGCTGGCAGTACAATGTCCTATGCAAATGGCCCTAGGATATGGGCAGCAATGTAGATATACTGTATTTGACAGGGGTGTAGCCTAACAGTCAGTACTGTACCAAAGCCATCTAACAGCTGCCACCCTCAGGTGTGTACATGTTGCAGATCACTTATACTGTTACTATATAGTACATCTATACCAAGGATACAGCTACATCCATGCCCTACATAACAGAATTGTCACAGGCAGTCTCTCTGGTGATAAAGAGGCAAGGAAGGGGGCTTCTGACCTACCCCAGCATTTTCTGAGCAGCATTCCGAGCTCTACCTCTGGGGAGAGGGGGTAACCAGGTTGTAGTCTGGTTACCAAGGTAGTGGACTGGTAAAACACTTCTCACAATAGTGGTATCGTGGGACTGAGGAGGCTGCCATGATCCTCTCCATTGCAAAGGGCAGGGTGATCGTGCCCTACCTTTATTTTTAGCTACTACTGCCCTTATTAGGGTGATTGGGTTATCTCAATCAAGACCACTGCATGAGGTGGCTTAATTTGTGCAAATATTAGAGTTTGTTGGCATAGAGCCGGGTGCAAGGAATGTGAAGTAAGTGTTTAAACCTGCAGTCTGAGCAAGCGGACCAAGCTAGAGCGTGGCAAGTGCGCAATACCGCGCTCGGAGATACTGCTGGGAACACAGGGGAACCAGAACTACACACTAGATCAGCAAACATCAGTTCCTACAATAAGCAAACAGCCATCCCCATTTAACCAATGGGCACAAATAAAGTATCACAAACAACTTTGGTATTCTTGTTTTAAATACATATAGAGCATTATACTTGTAAAATTTGGAAGAGTTTATACTATGCCATAAGCAATGCAAAATGTATATAAATCCCAAGTTTATATGTGACAAATGCTTATTAATCCGTATCCTACAGTGGGAAATAGAAATATTACATCATAGGCTGTCAGTTCAAAAAGAGACAGAGGTCCTTGAACAATATATTGACAGCATAGCAAAGGAGATAGTACTTCCTCAAGCAACTGCTGAGAAATCGACCACTGATAGCCATAAAGAGGGATGCAAGTGTAATCCCCCTATACACCATCTTGAGCCAGAAGTTGAAAACTGGTTTATAGTACAGTCAAATACTAAGAGAAGAAGTAGGGATCAGGTATACAACAGTGCAAGGGTGGAGCTATACAATAGCTATGAAGTCCTATAGTAGCTATAAACCTTGACGAGGAAGTAAATATACCTGAAAATTGTGACAAAGTTGCAACTGCATCTACTAACAGCAAAAAGCCCCAGAAGAAAGCAGAAACAAACACTGATGCTACCCAGGAAGGAAGGAAATACCTCATGGATATAAGTACGAAGAGTTGCGCTCCACTGGATAAAACAGCAAACATCCCCATGAAATTAAACACAGGGGCTGATATAACAGTGGTGCATAGGGAGATCCTTGTCATAGGAGACTCAGTCATTAGGGGGATTGATTCTGCAGCATGTAGAGGGAGAAACGAACACACCATCATCAGTACACTTTTGGCGGCAAAAGTGAGAGACATTAGATGGATATTAAAGGGTCTAATGGGAAACTTGATAAAATCCTTAGTCATACTACAAGCAGGAGTAAATGACATTGACAAAAGGAGAGTTCAGGACATTCTCAAAGACTTTGAGGCAGTAGCATCAGAAATAGGAACAATCATTTGTCATCTGATCCCCTTCCCCCTTGGAAATAAGACTCCTCACTACTGCTGATTCGGATGCTCGTTGGCAAAATTTTATTTTAAGGCACTGTTTACTAATTTTTATTTATTTATTTATTGGAATCTTGGTTAACACCTTTGAGCTAAAAGCTCGTTTACAAAGGTTCTACATCGTAAGGCAATAGACAAGGTACGTAGATGTTATAAAACAGATAGGGGTATATACAGCATGCAAGTACATTATGGTACATATAGATACAGAGTCAAGCAAGTACAGTTAAAATACATCAGGTTGGAGAGGTCAACTTTATTGCAACAGTACTAAGAGCATGCCTAAGGTGGACAAGCAATTTATAGTGGTAGCTGAGCTTTAGAGCATGCAGGTAGAGTTATGGAGGGTTAGAAGTGGTGGTGACAAAAGGAGGGGGAGGACAGAATAGATGAGAGCAGGGGGAGGGTGGGGGAAGAGACAAAGGGGGTGACAGATAAGGAGGTTGAGTAGTCAGAGGGGTGGGATTGGATAGGAATCTACCCAGGGTTACTGTAAGTAGGTACTAGGGCAGGGCTGAGTGATGTGGTGACCTCATCTCTTTCCCTCCCCCAGTTCCTGGTTCTCTCTCTCCCCACCTTCTTCCTCTCCCCCCCCCCCCGACCTGCAGCTTTTCTTGGGGGGTTGGGCCATCTGACAACTGGGGCTGCCAGTTATTGGCAAACTTATTTTTCATTTGATCCCATTCCCCCTTGGAAATAAGACTCCTTACTACTGCTGATTTGGATGCTCGTTGGCAACAATTTATTTTAAGGCACTGTTTAGTAATATACATTCCAGATTCTCTCCCAACAGTTATACAATTCTGTACAATACAACAGAGTGTATTATTCATCTTGCAGTTCTTCCTTCCTGGCATCATCTTCCTGCTTGCTCTGCCTTCGGGGTCCAGACACTCTGATCTGGATCCTCACACCAGGTACCATCCTGCCAGGACCCCTCCCCTTTAGGTGTGGACACTGCGATCAGACCCCTAAACTCTATTCCTTCCCCACCTCCCCTTTACCACACCTGGGTACTTTGCCCTTCAGCAGGTGCTGGCCTGCCCCCCTCCCCCACTCTCTGCCTGCCCCTCCCTTTCTCCTCCCTCTCGCTCTTCCTCCTCCTTTTCCACTGCCCCATCTCCCGCTATCGATGGAAGATGGGGCTGCCCCCTTTCAGGCTACTATCTAGGGCCCCTTCTATCAATGCCCCCCATCAGGTTTATCATAGGTCTCAGAAAAAGGCACATGCCAAACTCGATCAAGTGCACCCTATCCGATCAGTGCACCTCCATCCTCTCAAACAAAATGTCCCTATGTTGTCTATGCACCCCCCCATTTCAACTACTGCCCTAGGCGCCTTCCTGTTAAGGCTCTTCCTCTCTTTTTTGACTGCTTTTACTTCCTTTGATCCCCTCCAAACCCTGCAGGATGTGATCTTGGACCAGCCGATGACCACTTTAGCCATCACCCCTTTATCTTCTGTAAGTCTGCAGTCACTTCCTGAGTCAACCCCCCCCCCCATGGCATGCTGCCCATTTCATTCCCTCCAGGTGAATGATGAGCAGAGCCAGCCTGCTCCACTGTATCCAGAGCTCCTCTTACAGTGGGATCAACTGTGCCCATCTCATTCATCTTACACCTTTCCAGTACACCTTCATGTGTTGTGTGTCTATTCACAACTGCTTCCTGCCATTCCTTGATGCCACAGACCTCTCTGCTCAGTAGATAAATGAGTGCCCAACCAACTACACTTGTTGCTTTTCTCTTAGGGAAAGAAAAATAAACTATGGTGAGCACATATACCACCAAAACCTCATCTCACATACTTCTTATTGCATGCAGACCTCCATCTCCCCACCCGCTTTACTTCTGCTTCTGACCCCCCCTTGGCAGCCGCCTCTGAGGCAACTCCTATGTGGAATGAATGCAAAGTAAAGTCCCCAGGGTGCTTGCCTGTGAAGGCAGATGCCTTCTTAAGAACCCCCCAACCTGAAAACCCGTTACCGGGCTACCATACCCATGACGGAACCACACTCCTTCCCCTCTCCCTCGCACTCTCCCGTATTCCTGCATCTCCTCAACTAGGCATACTTTGTTCGGCCTCTGCTTGGCCAGCACCACTGTTGTGCCTTGGCCTCCTTGGTCTGTCTTTGATAGTGCAAAGTGAATGGCCACCTTATCCCGACTAATATCAATGTCTCCTGCCTGCTGCACTTGCCCGCCTCTGTCCTCCCTGGGGCCACTACCTGCCCCACCCTAAAGGTTCCCCTGGCCATGACTGCGAACACCACCCTAAAGAGTCACACCTCTTTCACTGTGGTACAGACATGTTTCAGGGAGCCCATTAATCTCTGAAGCAGCTCTCCCCTGATGAGCATCTATCCTTCCTTGCCCCATGCCCTCTCTGCCATCCTGCCACCATCCTCTTTACATTTCTCCCAGCTGTGGCATCTGGCCAATCTCTGTCCTTGCATGCCCAGCTGATGCCTGTTAGTTGTACCCCCATCGTGGTGTGGGGAATCCCCTACTACCATTTTTTCACCGTGTACTGCTGCACATGGTCCCCATCACCTGCTCTGCCATGTCCCTTCACCCTGAAGTCCTGGAACATCACCCACACCCCCTCTTATGCCCTAATTGTGTTGGGCACCAAGGACGTCCTGTACAACCACCTGGTTTTTTCCCTCCAATCCCCCATAGGTGGACCAGAACCCTGGTCCAGTGTGCTGCTGCATATGGCACCAACTCCTGGAACATGTCCAGCTGTAAATGGGAAAGACTGTCATCCATATCATTTTGAATTCCCTCAATATGCTGTGCCCTAAAGGACACATTGAACTGGAGCCCCAGTAATGCCGGTTGCCACATCACCCCACTCACTAAGTCAGCCACTCCCCCTTGCCTGTTTATCACCTTCACAACCCCCTTATTATCGCACCAAAAAAGTATCCTTTTCCCCCTTACCCTGTCCTCCAATACTGTTAGAGCCACTAGAATGGGAAAGATCTCCAAAAAGGTAATATCCTTTAGCATCGCCCGTTTCCCTCCACTCATTTGGCCATGATTCCAAGATCCAGTCCCCTTTGAAATATGCCCCATTCCTAGAGCCCCCGACCCATCCGTATATAGTTCCAGCTCCATGTTGTACCCCCAGTTGTCCTGCCAGAATGTAACCCCATTATATTCCTCCAAGAAATTCTCCAACAACTCTAAGTCCTCCTTCACCCCTCTCAAGACGTCTACCCAGTGGTGAGGCTTCCTTGCCCTCCCTGTAGCCCTTGCCAGCCTCCTAGTAAAGACCCTGCCTGGGCTGATGATCTTACAGGTGAAATTGAGGTGCCCCAGCAGTTGTTGCACTAATACCAACGGCACCCTCCTCTTCCCTTTTACATGTACTAGCAATCCCCTCAGCAGGGCCACTTTGTCCCTGGGTAGTTGGAAACAGTCATGCACCATGTCCACCTCGATCCCCAGGAACTCTAGTTTTCATCTCTGACCTTCTATTTTGCCCTCTGCTAGTGGGATCCCTATCTGCTCACATATCTTCTTAAAAGTCCCCAACATCCACCCCACCTCCACCCTGCTACTGCCTATCTGGAGGAAGTTGTCCATCTAGTGGATGATCCTTCTGTGCCCATACTTCCAGCCAAATGCCCATTGTACCCATGAACTAAAAGTCTTGAAAGTGAAGCAAGCCACTGAGCAGCCCATGGGCATGGCTTTTTTGAAATATAGCCCCCCCCCCAAATTGAAAACCCAACAAATCCCAATCATCCGGCCTCACTGGCAGCAGTCTGAAAGCAGATTCAATATCTGTCTTTGCCAGCCAGGATGCCAGTATTGCTCTTATCATAGCCACTGCTTGATCCAGGGTTGCTTACGAAACTGCTCACAGGCCCTCCGGGATCCCGTCATTTACCGATGTTCCCTCTCGGTTGGAGAGGTGGTGTATGAGCCAAAATTTACCCTCTTTCTTCTTGGGCACCACCCCAAGGGAGATACCCTGGGTAGTGGGCATGGAGGTTCGGCTAGTGGACCCTCCAACCTGCCTTCTACCATCTCCTTCCAAATTTTGGCTTGGATAATGTCCTCCCTCCACTTAATGGACCCCAAATGTTTTGCCCTCATTGCCTGTCACTCCTCTGTAAAGCCCAAACTGAAACCTCCTCCGAAACTGGCCCACAGGAACTCAGCCTTCTTCGTGTCTGGGTATTCCTGCATACATGCATTTATCACACTTATTGTTACGGAGGTGTGGGCTTATGGGAAGCCCCATCGCCTGCTCCAGTCACTGCCCTCAGTTCCATTCATAGTTGGAATTGTATCCCCCCATTCTGTCCCCCTCTTCCCCGGCCTGTTCCTCCCTCCCCCCAAAGGACTGTTCCTGATACTGGCACCCTTGTTGTCCACCCCTCTACCCCCCTTGACAACAGCTCATCACAGGGTGTGGGCCCAAGCAGCGCAAGTACACATGTCAGAATTTGCAATTTGCACACATGCATAAGGCCTTGTTGAAACCCCAGCATGTCTTCGCATCCAGAGAGGGAGTGTTTTTCTTCCAGTGTTCCCTCCCAAAGCCTCCTGTGGGGCCCGAGAGAGTTCTCACTAGGGTTGCCACCTGTCAGGTTTTTCACCTGGTGATCAGGTTTTCAGGGTCCCTATCAGGTAATCAGGTTTTGCTCTGTGCTGGTCAGGTTTTTGAGCCATTTTGAGTGCTCACATACTTTTGAAACAGATTTTGTCATATCATTCATTGTTTCAGCTACATATCCAGGATAGAAAAAGTTCTACTATCAATATAGCCTTTTATTTGTGAAAGTAGTCAACCTGGCAGGTGTAAAGTCTGGCCATTAACACAATTAACACTTAACCTAATCTTTTCCACTGCATTTTAAAGTGGCATAGCAGCAAAGTTGCCCCCACCTTTTCAATAACAGAGCCAGTTGTCTTCTACTTTTCATTTGCTGGTAAACATTTTCATTTGTAACAGAATTTAGGCATTTTTAAATGTTTTAATTTTTTTTCCCTCCAAAACAAAGTATGGTCACCTCTTTGGCTTTGAAATAGTACTGTGGACATGAAAAGGAAATAGAACCAAAAAAAGATAATAGAGTACACATTTTAGGAAACAATTTCTTTATTATATATTATTACATACCATGTATACTGTTGTATGCTATTTACAGTATTTTCATTGTCTCTCCCAGATCATATCTGTAAATACGATTTCTTTTATCTCTGTGTGTTTATGTGGTAAACCAATGTCAATAAATAGGAAGAACCTAAGAAAGTAACTTTAACAGGCACAGTACAGAATCGTAACATTTTTTTTAACTGCTGCTTTAAGCATTGTATTTTATTGATATAACAAATGGCTTTCTAGGAGGAGCAATGCATGATGAGTCATGAAAAGGGGTGGGGCTAGGGGTGGAGCTTAGGATCTGGTTTTTGCCTTATCCAAAGGTGGCAACCCTAGTTCACCCACAGCTGCGAATATGTACAATCTCACCTCAGGTCACCCTTTGCTACCATCCTTTTCCTAAATCCTAATCATATTTTAGCCATCTGTATCCCAGTTTGCCTTATACGAATCCCTGATGATAGCCGTGTAGGTCAATAAGGGAATTTCCAACTCTGGCTGTTTCTCTAAGATCAGCATGCTATAAATGAGGAACCCAGCCTGCCATGTGTCTATATTCTTCCTTTTATATTTTGCCTCTTCCTCCTTGTGCCCTACTACCACCAGAGCCAGAGCCATCTCCGACTTCCCTACTGACTCCTTCTGCTCATCTTTGCTGGCTGTGTCATTGTCCATCAGGCCAAAAATATCCACATACTCCCCCTTCCAGATTTTATTTCAGTGAGACTGGCACTTGGTCCCCCAGAGTAAAGCCCGGGCGGACTGTCGTACTTTTTTATTTTTTGCTGGAGGGTTTTCTCATGCTCCCCCACCATCCTTATTTCCCCCCTTAATTGCTTGGATTGACCGTTTCATTTTTTCAATCCCCTTCTCCCCCATGTCACCTAACAACCCCTTCAGATGTTCTTTTAGGTTACCCTCATTCATGACGTCCATTTTGGCCTTACCCCTGTTCGGGCCTGTGCCCACCGGCTCTGGCGTGGGTGCTGTGGGCAGGGCAGGGGAAGGGGTTGCCCTGTCTCCCCTTGTCCTCTTTCCTCCCCTGCTCCTCCACCAGATATTCTCTCTTCTTCCTCTTCCTAGATGCCTCCTCTTCTTCTTCCTTCCATCTCTTTGCCACCTCCACCAGCTCCATCATTTTGTTCATTAATTTGGAAGCCTCCTCCATCATTTTTGCACTGGATACTGTGGCCTTCTTCGGTGCCATTTTATCCATGTCTGAAATACTACAGTAGGGGGAAACATTGTAAGTGTTGAGCTGCCATCTCATAGCCATCTCCCCCTGTCTCTCAGTGCTCCCAGCTCCTATCATCTTAGAGCAACGATGCTCCACAAACCAAAGCACACCACCGGTGGCACCCACCTAAGGAGAACACTTCAAAAACCCCAACAAAGGCCTCCCCCCTCACATCTATATGATTTCTCCCACATGCCGACCCCCTTCCATCTAGCCTCCTATTCTCCACTGAGAACCACTGTCTACAGATGCCCGGCTCTCCCCCAGACAACCAACGGCACCAGGCACACAGCACTTGTATCCCAAAGGAACCCACAAAATGCCACTGCCGAAACTCAATGCCTGTAAACCAGAAACCCGTGCCCCTAAAGGCCCATTCAACAAGGAGTATTAATTGCAAGTTTATGAAACTGCAACGGCCCTTGCTATACACAATAATACAATGCCTCTAATTTTTTTTTTTTCATTGCCTATGTCATCCACTTCACCGGAGCCAGTAAACACAACTATAAAATGGGCATGAGAACACCGACCTTTTGAAAACCGGACCCAGCCCTTCCTCATGCTTTAGTCTGCTTCCCATGGGCATGCTCCACCCACCACGATGACCTGATCTTGGCCCACCAACCCTACCACGTGCCCTCATGCTGCAAATTGGCATCTTGTATCGGAGGCCCCTACTGTCACTGCAATGAAAAAACAGCATAAACGGCAACCCTTTCACCAACATTCTCCCCCCCCCTCACGATGCCACTATCTCGTGGCCTCCCAGACCCAAGATTCTACCATGTGTTCCCTCACACCAACCCGCCGCTCATTGTTCCTTGCCAAAAAATAATCCTTTTGCTGTAAGGAACTGCCCCCCATTCATGTTGTGCCCAATTTTCAGCTGTACTGTCCAATGCACCAGAGCTCACCCGGTTCCTTCCTCACTATCCATGTGGCCGACCCACCTGTGGGCCTGGACCAATGTTTGCCCAGACAGTTAGCTTGATACAGTTTTTGCAAATGTTGTATAAGAATCACAAATAATCCATGTACAAACAAATGCGATGTGCAGGCGAACTGTTGGCCCAGTAGATAACTCTGACATAATGAAATTCGTGCTGCTCTAGAAACCATCCATTAATGATGTAACTGGAATTACTCAATAAAAAAGGTCCAGACTCAGCCGGTGACCCAACCATCAGTCTACTGCTGCCCTCTTCCGTGGGGGATCCCAGCACCCCCCTCTGGGCTCTCCAACTATGCCATTGTGTTGCCCTGGCGGCCGTGTAGTGGCCATGTGGCCCAAACACTCTGGCCTAACCACTCAACCAGCTCCTTCCTGGTCACTCACAACCTTGCAAAACTGCCTCCTTGGCCACCCTGGGCCAGTCACTAATCGTGATGCTCTTGCTTTCACAAATGCCTGCCTCTTTCGCTGGGGGAAACCCGCCTTGCCCTAGCACATCCTGCCCAACCATCTCAATGCCCACACACTGCTCACTGCACTTTCTCTGAGAAACTACCTCACCGCACCACCACTGTGACCTTAACCCAAACCTTTGAGTTCTTTTACCGGCCATGAGGTGCTCATGTTGCTCGACCCCTGGCCTACTCAGCGCAACACGCGAACAAATCATCTCTCTCCTGCTCTCAACCATGAGATGCCACAAACTCACTGCAATGCCAGTTGCTGCATCCTTCCCTCTACTCTGTCTCTCCTACCTGATAACCACAACAGAGTGCCTTCACAATCAGCACTGAGTTCTCGATCAAATGGTTACCTGCCCTCTTTCTCTTTTTTTTTAAAACAGACCAACCAATATACAGTTTTCCACCTTTTCTCTATCAAAGCAGTGAAACGCCTACAAAGAAATTTCAATTAAATCCACCATGGCTCCCTGTGGCCCCAAGGGAGACCTACAGCTTGCCTTACCTGATGTTGCCACAACTGTGCTAAAAATTCTCTTAAAAAATTCTTAGCAGAAGAGGGCTGCTGGAGGGTTAGTCCAGCTCTTATACCCCAAGCCCCAACCCAGGTGCTCATAAGCCCCTCCCCATGGCCAATGGGCTGCCTCCTTGCCCCCCTGTGTTAAATGAGTCACCTGGTGATCACATCCTTCTCCCTCCCCCCAGTTCTTGGTGACCTCAATCCCCCCCCTTCCTCCTCCCTCCCCCCTACCTCCTGACCTGCAGCTTTCCTTGAAGGGGTGGGGCCATCTGACAACTGGGGCTGCCAGTTATTGGCAATCTTATTTGTCAATGATGAATGTTCACTTGCAGATTTGTGCCATGATGGGTAATGGAGAGTGTGGGGCAAACAGCACACAGAGGGAGGGAGGAAGGCAGTGGGAGGGTTCAACTGGATGCCAGTTCTGGTGAAGAAACAGTGGGTGTGGGCAGACAGCACACAGAGAAAGGGAGCCGGAGGGTTTAATTGGATGCCGGGTGAAGGAGAGGCTGTCAAGACTGGGTGGGGGGAGCTAGAGGGGACTGAGGCTGCTCTTGACAGCAGCGGCCTGCTACTTTGCTTGATTGGATTGTTTACAAACAGTCTTCTTGGCTATCCCATTTCAGAATCCAGTGGGCTGGAAAGGGATTGGCACTTAAAAATAATTTTTGAAAGCTAGGGGCCACTTTGGCCAGTAGCACAGAACATGATTACTACTACCCTGCTTCGGTTTGTATTCTGCTCATGGAATATTTTGTATTCTAAATACACATGGGACTATTAAGGATATTTTCTGGAACACCCTGCTCCCATCCCAAGAAGAGCAGCTATGACTCCACAGAACAGAAGCAGATGTGCACCCTCCATCTTGTATGCCACGTACGCAAGAGCTGTGTGTCCCCACATGCCAGTGTAAAAGTTCTGCACCCCCTACTTCACTGCAACGCTGTGTCCTCATCATAAGTTTACCCATTTAGCATACAGTCATTGGTAATAATGGTATTGGTTACCTTTATGTGGGTGAACCACGGGTAAGGTTTTTGAAAGAAGTGTTTTGAGCACCTGTAAAAAAAAAAATAAAAGGCATCACAAAGGATCCACTGTTCTATAAAGAAAGGAATAGAGGATATAAGTAAATTAATATTCATCTGATAGTAGTGGCAGGAGATGGGGGTCAACATTCTATCAGACCTTTAAAATAAATGAAAACAAATATAAGAAATAAGGGTAAAGAAAATGGGGGGCTATGGCACCAGCATAGAAAAAATTGGGTACAACAAATATGGAAGTGTAAAAGGGAAAGAAAAACTGAAAAATGAAGGACAATAGGAGGAAAGAATGTCTAGCAAGTATTTTTTTTTTCTTTGGTGGGGAGGGTTCAGTCTGTATACTCATTATCATTACCTAGTAGTGTCTTATTTACAAGTAAGTTTGTTCTGCTGGTTTACTGGATTTGTAACCCAAATATTTTATATAGAGGATAATGTATGGTCCTCTACGTTAACGGTCGTTAACAGTCGAGAGGTTGCCAGGTGACCATATAAACCTCGGGAGGCGGCTCGAGAGGTTTACGCCGCCATGGCAACCTCGAGACGGTTAAAATTGACCGCCGCCGATAGAGGACCATACATTATTTTTATAGTGTATGGTCCCACCATCAAAAAAAAGGGCTGACGCTTTTTAAAGTCACCGCGTCTTTCAGTCCTTCCCCGCCGGTTTCCCTTCAGTCGGTTTCTGTCGAAAAGCGCCGCGACATGCGCCGACCATCATCTGTAGAGTAATTCCATCGATGTGACGTAGGATCGATAGGTTAACAATATATCTACGTCACATCGATAGGTTAACAACCTTAGGAAATGATGATTTCCTAAGGTTAACAGCGTTCTAACATACATTATTTTTGTATTACAAATGTTTATTTATTTTTTTTGCCAGGAAAGACACTCTAAGTCAACACTTGTTTCCAGGTGCATCCTGGAAGCATAAGGAAGCTTGCCAATGGTCACGCAGTATGCCAATGCTAGTCGTGGGATTGAAAACCAGTTCTCCAGGTTTGCAGCCCACTGTTCTTAACCACTGCATCATACTAACTCCCTCTTTGGAGTTCCAGTGGAGGTGTGTCTACACAAGTGATGAGCTGACTGCCTGCCTATCAGTTCTGCTTTTTTTGTTGCAGGGTTAAGCAAGTAACAGCAGGTTACAATCTATAATGGATTTGCCACCATCTTGTGTTCCAAACCTTGCTAGGAGCTTAAAAATGGAGACATGCAACTATGCTCCAACAAGTATTTAGCTCCATTTTCTTTTCTTTATAGCACTAACTCTTTTTCATGGGTCACTTCATCTTTATTCATCTCTTTTTTGTGGCTCCCTTTCATCTCTGCTTTTCCCCAAGTTTTTATAACTTTCTTTCTTTGTTGCCCCTCACCAGCTGTGACTCCCTTACCTTCTCCCTTTCTTCATATCCCTTATTCCATTTTCTGTCACCTGTTAAATATCGCCCCTTTGCTTTGTAGCCACCCTACTCTTAAAGTGAAGGTGCCGTAGCATTTTGTGCAGCTTCCAATAGCTCCTCCCATCCCGGATGTGCAGTTGTGAGGACTCACTTCCACTCATGCCCAATCAGCCAACCATGCAAAGCTGAAGTGCACTCTACACCTGTGTGTACTGTACTGCGGGAGGCAGCCGGTTAGCATTTTACAGTTTTCTACTGACACAGCTGGTACAGAACTGTGTTTGGGAGGAGGTGGATGGGACAGTGTAACATTTCCCAAATCAGTGGGGGTACAGTACTTGTTTAAAACAAGAAGCTGCAAAGGGGAAGGGGGTATATTTTTCTGTTAGAGTTATGTCACAAGCTACTTAAGGAAAGTAGGCTAGCAAGACTGAAACCAGAAAGAAAAATGTGCAAAATGAAGAAAGAAAAACAAACATAGTAACAGTATTCAAATATGCACCAAGTTGGAGACTGTGACATTTGCAGTTCACAGTTACAAAGAAGCCTTAGAGAAAAACGAGATAAATGTAGCTGCTCTAAGCTAACAGTTTTAAACAGAGATTGAATGGGAGCACAAGAGAAAGAAAGAGAGAGAGAGAGAGAGAGAGTGGGTGAAACATAGAGCGAGAGTCAGCGATCCTGACTGACAGGCAGCATCGGGAAATGTGGTGGTGAGAGGAAGACCGATCAGGACAGTGAATGTGCAGAGGTTGAGAGAGACAGAGCAACAGAGACACAGTGGTGGGTTTTTTAGTCATAGCCACAATGGTACATACAGTTTTTCCTGGGAATTTCGGCGGTGTGGTGTCTCTTTCTCTGTCATCCGACAGCTGTGTGGTCTGCTTTGTCTACCATTCCATCTGTGCAGTCCAGTGTCCTGTCTATCAAGTAAATATGGTAGAGAGAACCTTGCCATTGACTCATATCTTTTAATCACCCTGCGTGCCTACCACCCATGGTCACACACCCTGAAGGCCTCCTAGTCCAAGCAACGATCCCCCTCCATGGGAACCAGCAACTCGCATTGTAGCACTCAGGCATGACAGTCATGGTGACACCAGCAGTGCTCCCCAACAACCATGGGATGGTCACAGGCCACAGAATGGAATTTGATGGATTGAGAGCCCTCCCAGCAACACCTTCCCATACTCATGAGGGCTGGAGGTGGGGAAAAAGGACCCTGGCTCTTAGCCGTGACCTGGCCAATAAGAAGTTAAAAACTAAATCTCAGCATTAAAGTTCCACTCTGAGAACTTAGAACATTTGGGGAAGGGTGTAACCTGCCCCCCATAATCCATACCACTGCTCTCACTGTAGCTCACCCGACATATAGCAGTTGACCTGCCATCTGATGACAGAGAGAGGGATAGATTTTGTACCTCCATTGAACTGGGCTGAACAACAGGTGAACACCATCACTGGGACAGCAGGGCACTGAGCTACGGTTCAACAATTAGCAGTTGAAGAAGTTGGTAATCAGCAGGAGGTGGGGAAAGCAGGGCACTGTGAGCTGCGGTTCAAACAATTAGCAGTTGAAGAGGTTGGTAATTGGCAGAAGCAGGAGGCAGTGTCCTGTGCTGAAGTTTTTGGGCAGTTCAGTAGCTGAAAGTGGAGGCATCAGCACCGGCTGCTGCAGAGAGACTGAGGGGTGACAGATATTGTGAGGGGCAGAGTGAGAGCAAGGTGTGACAGCAATGAGCAGAGGTAATTCATAAAATGACAAGCTATACTGTATCCTCTCTGTGTATGTGTGGTAGGTCCAAGTGTGGGAACCGGGACAGGTGTGGGGCAGGAGCAAGCAGGAACAACAGAAAGAAAAGGGACACCAGCTAGAGAGCAGCAGGGGAGGTGGAATCAGAAAGCCAGAGCACCCCCACATTAAACCGAAAGCAAAGGCCTCCAATTGGGCTTGGGAGGGGGGCAGTTATGGCCAGTCTCGCTAATACAGCTGCCTGATGCAGCTGTCTGGTCTGCACTGATTTAGCAGGGATTACAAATGGCTGCTGTTCCAAAATGCTGTATTCTAACTCCTACCATATGCATTTGTGTCAACTGTAATGCGCATGGCCAGAGTTCAGGCTACAGAAAGAAATGAAGTGTTCCCATTGGAGCTGTTCATTTCTTTCAAGTCGAGGACACTCCACGTAAGCAAACCAGAAAATGAGTCATGACCAGAGTGCCTGGTCATTAGTGTGCACTGCCAAACACACTGCAGTTTCAGCTGTAATTGGCTTGGTGGTGACATACCTCTCAAATCCCGTATTGTCCCAAGACATTCCTTGTGCAAGCGCAAGTGAATGCAAAAAGAGAAGGTGACATCATCATATCAGGCATACTCCCAACACATGGCCTCCACATAAATAAAATGAGGGAATTAAACACAAGAAACAGTTGGATCAAATATATGTGTGCACAAAACAAATTCACTTTTCTGAATAATGGGGACATCTTTAGAGATAATAGACTTTTTAGGCCAGATGGACTGCATCTGAACAAAACGGGTTCCAGAATCCTTGTTAGAAGATTCAACAAAGCTATAGCTATGAATTTAAAATGATAACAGGGGGTTAGAGAGCAGGAGGGTGCCTCTGAAGGGAACCAATCACCTGGTATTTTAATTGCACCAAATAATAAAACTTGAAAGGGTCTATTAAAAAACGCAAGAAGTATGGTTAAACAATGGATGAACTCAAACTCACTTAAAATCCCAAGATATACAAATCTGTGCTATAACAGAAGTGGGATAGAGCAGAAACCTGGTACTAAACATCCCAGGGCACAACCTTTATACCAACTCGAGGGAACATAGATGGGGAGGAGTAGCCATCTATATACAAGGCAACATTCAGTTCCATGAAATCAAAAACAACACTGAATTACAGCAAATATGGCTAAAACAAAACCTTAAAAAAACTAAAATTGTATTGGGAGTAAATTACAGGCCATCATCAATAGCAAAGGAGGATGACTATATTTATTTATTTCAGTTTGGGATTAACATCTTTGAGTCAAAGACTCATTTTCAAATGTTTCCAGTCAAAAATCAGAGACAAGAACAGGTAGCATGCAAATATAGACAACACTGCACATTACTAGGGTACAAAAAAAAAGGTTACATTGGGTTTGCACATAATTAGGAGTATCAATAATACACAGAGGTCTAAAATTACAGCTTCTAGCATAGCGTGTAGGCAGCTTAACTACTAAAGAGAGCAGTGGGGGTGGGGAAAAAGTGGGGGGTACACCGCTGGGGCAGCCAGGGGGATTGTGGGGAGGGAGGGTGAGCTGCCATAAGTAGGCGTTGTCATTAGAGCGCATCTGAGGTAGGAGAGGAGGTGAATGGGGGGCTAAATTCTTTGCGTAGTGGTTGGGGGGAGTGTAATCAGTGGCTGGAGGAGGGATTGAGGGAGGGATGTTCGTAGGGGTGAATAGGGAGGAGGAGGGCAGGGGGCAGCGAAGGCTGGAAGCATGTGGGAGGAGAGGTAGGGGTTGAGAGTGCCCTCAATGTGGGTTAGTTGTGACAGGTAGAGACCTTTTGGAGATCTAGACAGTTACAAAGCCCAAATGTGAAGTGTCAGAGCTTGGCACTTTCCATGAGTGCTGTAGGCAGCTCATTGAACCACTTTAAGCCCAGGAAGGAGAGGGATCTCTGTGCCATTTTAGTATGCTTAAGGGGGACCAAGAGTCCCCCTTTAGCTGTAATCCTGGTCTGTTTAGTGGGTAGAGCTTTCACAAAGAGTCTATTTCTAGACTCTTGCATACACCCTTTGCGTGGCTTTTTTAACAAGCATGCAGGCCCGGAATTGAGCTCTTAGGTGGAGTGGGAGCCAACCAGTCTCTTTGTAGAGGGTGCAGGTGTGGGTGGAGAAATCTGCTCCCAGGGTTACTTGGCAGGCCATGTTGAGGAGTGTTTTTACTCTTTCGAGGGCTGTTTCACAGCCTGGTCCATATATTGGTAGCTTGTAATCTACTGAAGACAGGACCAAGCTGCTTATGGTAAGTTTCAGGGCCACAGGTGGTAGGGAGTGTTAATGGCAGTAAAGGACATTCACTTGCATGTTAGTAATCCTGACAACGTGGTCAATATGACTGGCAAAACTGAGAGTGTCATCAAGGTGTACTTCTAGGTACTTAAATATGAAGACTTGTTCAAGGGAGTCTCCCTTGAGGCTCTGAATTTGCAGGGGGTAGAACTTCTTTTTGTTTTGTGGGACTGTGAACAGCATGCTTTTTTTTGTGATTGAGCAGGAGTTTGTTTTGGCAGAAGCAGAAACTTATACTTTTAAAACAACTATAGGATTTAAACCCTGCAGATAGAACATTAGTTATGGGTGACCTAAACCTTCCTAGTATTAACTGGAAAATTCTGCAAGGGTCAAATAAAATGGAAAACGCTTATATCAAAGAACTTAATCACATTGGCTTAGAACAGAAAGTAGAAGGAACCATGAGAGGCATGAATACTTTAGACCTGATTTTATCTAATATGTGTGATACAGTAACTGGATATACTACATTCGCTCCCTTTGGTTATAGTGACCATGAAACTGTAGATTTTGAAATAAGGGAATCAAGTGTCAAACAGACAGGATGCACTATAGTTCTAAAATTTAGGATGGTGGATTTCACACAGTTGAAGGCTAGTATGGCTGAGTGAAACTGGGTTAACGATTTCAAAAATAAATTATTATGCTACAAGTTAGACATCTTTTGTAAGAAACTAGATCAAGAAATCTGCAAGTGTATACCTTATAAAACCAAATACAATACTAAAGGAAGAACATCAAATTGTATGACTCCCAGGATCAAGTGACTACTAAAAAAGAAAAACAAACTGTTTAAAAAGCTAAAATGAAAAAAAAAACAGTAATCATGATTGTCTAATTATAAAGATCTAATAAAAAAGGTAAAAAAGAGATTAAAAAAGCAAAATCATGTTTTGAATTAAAACTAGCAACCAAAACTAAAGACAACTATAAGGCACTTTATTCTCATATAAACAAAATAAAAGGGGGAAACAACTCAGCAGGACCACTAAAAAATAAGGATGGTGACATCATATCTGATTTAAAACAGATAGCATTCAGAAAACATGTTTTTCATCTGTGTTTAACCATGAATCTAACACAAACTCACTAAAAAACAAAATGAGAAATAATGACATGTCAATATACATAGACCTTAAAGACATGGAGGCAAGGTTAAATAAAGTCAACCCAAATAAATCTCCTGGGCCCGATGGGATACATTCCAAAATAATTAGGGAACTGAGTACTGAACTGGCACCACATTTCACCCACATTTTCCAAATCTCCTTGGATGAAGGAGAAGTAGTTGACTTGTGGAGAGTGGCTACAGCTATTCCTCTTCATAAAAAGGGGACTAGGTCAGATCCAATCAACTTCTGATCGGTTGCTTGACAGCCATCCAGTCTAAAATACTTGAGAACATTTTGAAAGACCATGGGCCAGATTCTAGAAGAGTTATGTGTGGCATAACAGAAGTTGCACCAAGTGGAATGGTGTATGTAGCAACTTATGCCAGCAGTTGTGACATACGTGATTCTACAATGTGGCCTGCGACATGACACAGGCCACTTGCAGCAAACAGCAGTTATGCCAGCAGTTGCGCCATAGACCTCTTGCACCATGATGCTAGGGGGTTTATGGCAGCAGTTTGTGCCCCATTCTAGAAGGGCAGCCACAAAGTCCCCACTGTTGGGATTCTACAAGAACCCCCAGAGGAGAACCAGCAACGTAAGTTACACCTGCATTTAGCTGGTGTAACTTACAGCCTCCTCCGAGGGTCCTGTAAACCCAAGCCATGTGCCCTCCTCCCCATACCCAGACCTCCTCTGTTGGTGCCCCAATGGGCATCGTACACCCCAACCCATCCCACATTGGGTACATGCCCCCCATACCTCCACACAGCAACTGCCCCCAGGGCTGCCCACCCCCCTGCCCCAACTCCCTATGTGAACCATGCCCTGCAAGGCATCCCTATCCCCAGCCCCTGATCCCTGGTGTAACACACCCCGCAGGGTGGCACTGTCATCTCCCAGCATGCGTTCTACTTGATGCGCCCGACCGCATATGCAGCAATCATCCAAGAAGCCCTGGTTGCCTAGTGCCCCTCTCCCGATTCATGTAGAATGAAGAATAACTCCCCCATTGCTCTGTAGTCTAGCGCACCCCCAAGCATTGTAATAAAACAAAGTAACACCCCATGTCCCTGGTTGTCTAGTGGCCCTCCACCCAGCAATGCCAGCCCACCCAGCACCCCCACCCATCCCCAGCCAGCGACTGGCATGGCCCACCTCCCACCTCCATGGCTAGCCACCAACTGAGTGCTATAGAGCGCCTGTAAAGACGCTCAGAAATCATTGTTAATGATCTAACCACTGGACTGGCCTCAGCGGCCTGGCCACCACTCAGTCATGTCATGCATTTTTGGTAATATATTGCTTAATTTTGGTATGTATTGCACTGCACTGAATGGTATACATACTGTTTGTGGGGACTAGGTTGCAAGAGAAAGATATTGTAAATACCCCGATTGTTCATGCAATAGTTATGCTGTTATTCACTGCATTAGCCTGGATCACTCCCCACCACCACCAGCACCGGTCCCTCCCATCCCATGTTGCTTCCCCACAGAAGAAAATGTACACTGTCACTGTTAATATTAGAAGTGTACATTTGGTGTGAGGCAGCAACATGGCTGGGTCTACTGGTCAGTGGTTGGGGGGGTTATGGGGCCTGGGGGACACAGGCTGTCCACACTACAGATGAGACCTATATGTGGAGGTGATGGTGGGGAGGGCATATTATGCCATATCCTCTCTCCTGGCTGGCTCTTTGTCCTTGATTCTGCTCCTGGTTCTGACCTGGTGCGACTACTGTGTTCCAGCATGAAGTGGCACTGTCACAATCACTTTTGATGCTGGCCTGGCAGACTGGCATGGCATTTGCAATTCAGGAATGACAGAAATGACTCAGGATAAATTCTGCAACTGCAAGTGATGATATTCCCCAAATTCTAATTTCTTCTGTTTTATGTTAATTTCCATTGCAGGATTGTTGGTCCCTATCCACACATGACAATAAAATAACAACAGGTAAACAGAAAATTAGGCATAATATAATATATTGCATTAATAGATAATATTGAGTAGTATGGTTGAAATTTGTAAGGAAAATGTGTCATCCTGTCATGATGTGATGATCTTTATAAATGTAATATTTTTACATTATATGTGTGCAACAAAACGTCCATGAAAGCAAAGTGACTCTATCACTGCTTTCCAATTTTCCATGGAAAACATGAAATAAAATAACATTTAAACTGATTTCTTGCCTAAGACGCCATTTCTGTTGTTTTGGGAGAATTTTTAGTATTCAAAAAGCTCATAAATATGATTCATCATGACTAAGAAAATGTCATGTTTCAAAAGTAATATAAAGTAATATAAAATGTAACATGCATTACAGTTACAGTTACTGATTACTTTTTATGTCTGAGTAACCGATAACTGTAACTGATTACATTTTTGGGACATTAACTAGTAACTGTAACCGATTACTTTTTAAAAGTAACTTACCCAACACTGCTTAAGAAACCACCTTGGAGTGTAGCATGAGAGGGCTATTTATTTATTTATTGAATTTTGTTGACCGAGTAGGCCACTGAGACTAGAAGTCCCTCTTTCAGTGGCGATGGCGGGGGTGGGGGAGAGAGAGATGTTAACCAACTGAAATCGAACAAGATTAAGCTGTTGGTGGTATTTTTTTTAGTGAATGGGGGGAATTTGGCTAGAAGAAGTGCAATGGGATTTTTAATGTCCACCTGAACAACCACCAGAAAAGGCAGATAGGACATCGTTTTAATGTCTCGTCTGATAGACAGCACCTCAGGAGTGCAGCATCCCCCTCATGATGCACTACAGTGTCAGTACTGGGATTTAACCCCAGTGCCTGGTGCGTGGCTGGAACCCACAGCCTTTTGATCTTCCTGCCTCAGAGGCAAGTGTGCAACCTGCTGAATCACATACACAGCTCAGATTTAAATTTATTAAGTGCAATTTGCAAGTTAAAAAATACAGTTTGCTAATAAGTGCTTAGTGCCTAAAAGTGCAGAAAGAACATATCAATCTTGTTACAGACAGGTAAAAAAAAATCAAGATTTTTTTTTATGCAATTTAAATCAATTTCTTATTCATCAGACTTTAAGTCCAGATGGCTAACAGGTACTGATCTATTGGGTATTAGATTTTCCTCCAGGTGGAGCCCAATACCTAGTAGCCATATGGATTTATAGTCTGATATATAATACATTGATTTAAATTGCATTAAAAAGTTGCAATGTTTTACCTGTCTGTAACTGGATTGATATATTTTTTTTTCTCATAAATATATTTTACTAGAGTACTTCAGAAGGTCCACAATACATAGCAATCGTGACTATGTAAAAGGGCATTCCATTTATTACACAGCAGAGTTTGAAGTAGCATACACAACTATACTGACATAAATTCATATTAACAGATGATGAGATAAAAGCACAGGATGCAAAGAACAGGATAGTGGAGTTAGGGTCAATGGAGAAAAGTTCATGGCATCTGAAGGCGACAGGATAATCATTGCATCCTATAACAGACAGGAACCTTATTTGTACCAGATAAACAATAAATTTATTTAGGGTTCCTTATGCATTCTTTTCAGCATATTATCCTCTTCATGTGTTACTCTTTTCTATTCTATTCATCTTGTATTCTTTTTCATTCTGTGCAAGTCCTTTTCCAGTTCAAGGGGCTCACTGTAGTGTAAAGAATTTAGTCCAAAGTCAGACACTATAACTGGCACTGGGAGACTAGATGTGATTTCAGCTTTAATCATCCCCTTGTAATGTGGCAAAATTTTTTTCATATATTGGCATCAAGCATTGGTTGCCAGGTTTGAAAGAATAGGCTTTTGCAGTTGCCATTCAATTGATAGCGCTCCAGTTTCATTCAAAGGGAGAGGTTATTCAGCCTGTTGGCCACATTTGGGGGAGAGGAGCTGAGCCAGTGTTATGCCACCTTTTTCCTAGTGTTGACCAACACGAGTTCCCACAATCTGTGGGCAATCCTGGTCCTGCTTCTATTCTCCTCACTTCCTCCAGTCCCCAGCATGAACTCTGAGGGGCTCCTGTGCATGCTCCGCTGCAATACTTGTTCCATAATTTTAAGTACATTGACCCAAAATGTGACCACTTTACTACATGTTAGTGCCATATGTAACAAAAAAAACTGTCTTCACTGTGCATTTAGGACATTGTACAATAACTAATTAGTGAAACATACATCGAAACATATCAGTTGATGGCAGATAAGGACTGCAAGGCCTACCCTGTCTACCCATTTTTTCTACCTTATGAATGTGCCACAGGCCTTTACTCTGTCAATGGCCTTTCTATTCATACTCATCTGTATTGCTCCCTTATGCCTATCCCATGCCTGTTTGAAACCCTGCACTGTATTCATATCCACCACTTCCTGAGGTAGGCTGTTTCATGCATCCACCACTCTTTCTGTGAAAAATACTCTCACATTACCCCTTAATCGGCCTCCCTCTAATCTTATGCTGTGTCCTCTTGTCCTGCTATTTTTCTTATATTAAAACATGTTAGACTCTTTCATCTTGTTAATGCCCTTAAGATATTTGAATGCTTCGATCATATCACCTCTCTCCCTCCTTTGCTCTAGGGTATACATATTGAGCACAGTTAATCTGTCCTCATATGTTTTTTAATGCAGTCCAGGCACCATTTTGGTTGCCCTTCTCTGGACTGCCTCCATTTTTTTAATGTCCCTGTGAAGGGTGCGGCCTCCAGTACTGCACGCAGTACTCCAGATGGGGCATAACCAGTGTCTTGTAAAAGGATTATTACCTCCCTTTTAAGACTGGTGATACCCATACTAATACACCCCAACATCCCCCTAGCCTTACCTACTGCTTTAGTGGTCTGCTTGGATGATTTCAAGTCATCTGTGATGATGATGCTCAAGTCTCTTTCTTCTCTTGTGATTGCCAGCAATTCTCCACCCAACCTATAGGTGGCTTCCAGGTTTCTCTTCCCTATATGCATGATATTGCACTTCTTTGTGTTAAAACCCCAGGTGCCACTCTTCCGACCATTTTGCCAGTTTATCCAGATCTTTTGTCATTCTGCCCACCCCATCTGGATCATTTACTCTGTTGCAGATCTTGGTGTCATCTGCAAACAGACAAACCTTACCCTCCAGTTCATCTGCAATGTCACTGATGAAGATATTGAAGAGGACTGGCCCCAGGACTGATCCCTGAGGTACCCCACTTGTGACTTGCATCTCTTCTGACTGTATACCATTTACCACCACTCTCTATTTTCTGCCCGCCAACCAGTTTGCCACCCAGTTGACCAAGTTCTGACCCACCCTGAGTCTACCCAGCTTATTAATCAATCTTCTATGTGGAACAGTATCAAAAGCTTTGCTGAAGTCAAGGTAGGTGACAACAACTGCACCCCCTTGGTCCACCACTCTGGTTACCCAGTCAAAGAAATCTATAAGATTAGTTTGACAGGACCTTCCTGCTGTAAACCCATGCTGTCTTGGATCCTGTGCTCCTATGGATTATAGGTGTTGCACTATCCTTTCCTTAAGGCGTACCTCCATGATCTTGTCCACTGCTGAGGTAAGACTGACTGGTCTGTAGTTCCCTGCCTCCTACCTGCTACCACTCTTGTGGAGCGGGATCACATGAGCCCTTCTCCAGTTTTCTGGGTCCTCTCCTGTGCTCAGAGACTCATTAAACAGTTCTGATAATGGCTCTGCTAGTTCCACTCATAGTTCCTTTAGTACCCTGGTATGTATGCCATCTGGTCCCATTGCCTTGTTCACCCTGAGCTTAGAGAGCTCTTGTAGGACTCTTCTTTTTGTGAAGGGACTTGCGCACACTTCCGTCCCACCTGTGTCCACAGTGCTGAGCTGTGGGCCCTGCCCTACCTTCTGCTCAGTAAATACTGAGTAGAAGTATATATTTAGGATAGATACTTTTCCTCGGTCCTCCTCCAGACACTCCCCCATATCGCCTTTGATCTTAGCAATACCCACTCTGGACTTTCTCCTTTCACTAATGTATCTATAGAAAGTTTTATCCCCTTCTTTTAATGTTCGTGATAGTGTTTCCTCGGTTTGGGTCTTTGCCTACCTTACTGCCTTTCCTGCTTCCATTAGGGAAGTTTGGTATGCCTCCCTATGTTTGTCCCGCTGCGTTCCCTTATATTTCCTGAAGACCAGCCTTTTGGCTCTGACCATTTCTGCTGCTGTTTTTGAGAACCAGAGTGTTTTTTTTTTCTTCTTTTGCTCTTGCTTTTCTCCCTAACACAATGGAATGTTGCTTCAAGTATTGCATCTTTAATGCTTGCCATTTTGCCTGTACCTCTCAATTGTATTTCTTCTTGCCAGGACTAGCTTAACTCTCTTGGCCATCTTATCAAAGTCAGCTCCTCTGAAGTACCATATTTTTGCATTGGGATGGGATGATTTAGTTCTAGTGGCCAAATTGAACCATACCATGTGATGGTCACTGGCCCCCATGTGAGCTTGTACCTTGAGTTCTGCGATCCTTTCCCCATTGGTCATTACTAGATCTAGGATAACCCTGTTTTGTGGGTTGTTGTACCAGTTGTTTGAGGCTCTACCCCAGCAGGGAATCCATTATGTGTCTAATTCAAGTAGATGTTCCTGCTGGTATTGACCAATCTGCATCTGGCATTTTGAAGTCTCCCATTATCAGAACCTCCCCTTTAGCTGTCATGTTTTGTATATATTCTAACAGTAATGTGTCTATGTCGTCCTCCTGGTCTGGAGACCTGTAGATAACCCAGTTCGTATGACTGTCCCATTTCCTGTTTCCATGGTGACCCACAGTTCTTCTGGCTCCTTATGTGTATTCTGAATTTCTGTAGCTTTGATATAAATGACATAAAGGGCTACTCCCCCTCCCCTTTTGTATCTCAGTCTCTTCTGAACAGCACATAGCCGGGTACTGAAGTCTCCCAAGTGTGGTTACTGGTTAATCATGTCTTGCTAATGGCTACTGTGTCCAGTTTAGCCTTTGTCATTGATGCCTGCAGGTCTGGGATCTTGTTTCTCAGACTGCAGGCATTTATGTACACAATTTCCCATTGGCTAGGTTGTGGTGCATTAGTTGTTGGGCAATGTCTGGCATTTCTCCTGTGTGTCATATGGGGAGCCAAACCTTTTTCCTTACCTGGTGATGCAAATGAACTACAAGTATGCTGAACTCCTGTTTGATCACTAGCTGAGGGGGGAGGGGTGTTCTTCCCATTCGATGTATCAGGTGCTGCACCCCTCTCCCCACTGACTAGTTTAAATATTCTGCAAAGATGTCAAACGTCTGCCCCAATGCACTGACTCCCTCCTTAGTCATATGCAGTCCATCAAATTTAAAGAACTTTCATTCTCAAAACTGTTGCCAGTTACCTACAAATTTGTGTCCTTTTTCCTACCACCTGCACTTGAGCCACATGTTTAACTCCCTTATCAGCCCTTTTCTGACCTTCCACCATCTGCCCCCTCTCCCACACTGGCAGGATCTCAGAGAAGGAGATGCCGGATGAAATGGATGACAGTTTGTCTCCCAGATGGGTCAGGTGTTCCTCGGTCTCCACAACTGACCAGCTGGAGAGATCATTAGTTCCTATGTGTACCAGGACATCAATGTTTTCTCCTGCTTTCTGCATGATTTTAGCAATGTGGTCATTGTCTCTCCATGCTGATGTACTAGGGAGACATCTGACCATTAGCCCCAGCTGGTGGTAGACATCAACTCCCCGAATCATGGAGTTTCCTATGATCAGAAGTCTTTTGGATTTCCCTTTTGCTTTTTTTTTGTTTTGTTCCCTGTTTTGGGTGAGTTTTGTTGGGCTAGCTCCTGTGCTGCAGTGTCCTGATCTGCAGTGTCTTCTGCCCTTTTATTGTGGAGATAGAGGCAGATACCTGTTTGTAGTTTTTATTTGATTTGTGGATGCAGTACATTGAAGAGCATTGGGGCGCCTAATATGCCCCTCCTAACCACCTGCCAACCTCCCGGACCAACTGCCCTCTGTGGTCGAGGTGCTTCAGTTGGATGTTGGGGAAATGGCAGGCAGTTCTTATAATATATTTCCTCCCGAATATGCAATTTTTGGTGCCCAATCTCTGCCCATGCTGCCTGGAACTGAGCCCTTAGATCTCCAATGGTCTAGCATGTGGGACAGTGTCCTAAATCCTGTATGACTGCCCTTTTGTAAAGTGTCCTGCAGTGCCTGCAGTTCATAATATCCATTCCACTTGAGTTGCTGAGTTAATAACCTGGTCCAAATAATTAGAAGGACGAAAATGAAAGAAAAAGTTAGATTTTTTTTTTCTTTTATATAACTTGTTATAACAAATTAAATTACTTGTTCCCCTGTATGTGAGGTCACTATGTGGATACCCCTCTGAGCCTCCCCTTCCTGCTTCACTACAGGAAATGTCAAGACTGTGCTACTCTATAAAAGGAGTGTATCATGGGGTGGTTGGGGATGGGGTAGGTGGTGGGCCCTTCCACAGCTGAAAAAGAAGAACCACAGATGAACAAAAAAAGGAGGTAAGAGCAGAAACAATCAACCAACAACAAATGCAATAGCTTTGAAAGCTTAGCCTAATGATAGATAAAACTGTAAACCCTGTAAGCAACACCTGTAACAATTTCATATAAGATATACACTGCAAAAAACAGTTTGCTACCAAGAAAAATAAAACAGTAACAGAAGATATACCTTGTAAAAAAACAATTTCAATCAGAGAAGATTACAGCAGTAATCTGTAAGCACAAAACTGTAACAAACCTCTAGGCACACCCTGTAATAATGCAGCAGAAGGTATACCCTGCAACAGCAATTTGAATCAGAGAAGATTACAACAGTAAAATGTAAGCAAAAAACAGTATCAAATTTTATGAGCACAAAAGAAAATACCACAGTAAATCTGCCTAGCAAAAAGAAGCCTTAATCTTTTTCCTTGCTCTGATAATATTGTTCTTGCTCTGTCTTTACAAGCAAACCTAGAAGAAAAGAGCTCAGGTGAAGCTAGGTGTCTTTGCCAACAAACCTAGTCCTAGTTGACCTATAGCAGTGTAGTATAGCTGGAGTTAATAGTTAAGTCCTATAAAGAACGTTGAATTGTAGTTTATGCAATTTGTTGAAACTTGAGCACAGGTGGTCATGCTTGATGGCTGCCTGCAACTCTTCAGGCCCTAACACTGTGTCTATAGCCTCACTCCAACTGGTTTGGGCCTTGATTTACTGAGGAGGAGCAGCACCTAGAAATAGTCTGCAGAAGGCTGTCAGGGACCCGGATTTAGGCTTGGGATGGAAGAGAGTTTCCTCCATGGGAGAGTTGAGATGGGTGCAACACGTGAGACACTGTCTGATTTAGAAGAGTGCAATGAAGTCCCAGAGGTGCAAGGAAAACTGTTAAAGAGTAATAAAAGCCTTCAGCATACCCCCTGTGTAGAGGTCACCTACTGATTGTAGGTCACATCTGTTCCAGCATAGTAGGGCTTAGTGAAGGAAGACATTATAGGCCTGTCTGCCCTTAAAAGTAAAAAAAAAAAGGCAGTATTTGGTGACATCCCCTTAGCGTAGTCTATGAATTTGTGGGTGCCCTGCCAGAGCCTAGCCAGCTGCTATGTAAAAGGGTTTTTCCTGGGGGGAATGTTCATTTCTGTTAATCAAAGAAGTAGATAACCTTGTAACACACCTGCCTCAAATCACTCCCATTCAAAGGCCAGTCAACCTTAAAGATCTCCCCTCACCCCTTTAGCCAGGAAGGCCAGCTGTACTGCCCAGAAGTAAGAGTACTTGTTTGGTATCATCAGCCCTCCCTGGTTAAGAGGGAGCTGCAGAATGCCCCTCTGAATACGAGTGCTCTTCCCACCCTATAGAAATGTTTTATGCAGGACACTGTTAGTGAAGTAAAGAATTTTTCTGGGACTGTAATGGGAAGATTTTGAAAGAAAATACAGTCATTTGGGCAGCACACTCATCTTGATAGTGTTAACTCGTACAATCAGACTAACAGGAAGACATTCCCATCTTTCACAATCCTGCTTAATTATAGACAGGAACTTATTGTAATTTTACAGGAACAGCTGAGGTCCACTAGTTGAGATATTGATACTGAGGTATTTAAGTGAATTGAACACTTTCATGCTTAGGGGGTTATCAATAAGATGAGCTTGAAAACCCTTCTTAAAAATGAGAACCCAAGTTTTGGTTCAATTAATTTTGTGGCTAAAGATGGTACTATACTCAGTTAATTGGTTGTGCAATTTGTTTTTTTGAATTTTTTATTCCTGATGCTTGTCCATTTGGAGGTCAGCCCTTCTCTGTTCGCCATCCTCCCATGTCCAGGCTTACCCCCCCTGGGTTGAGCTCCCCCCAATGGACACTGTAGTCAAGCCCCAGCTTACCCCCCTGGGTCACGGCCACAGGAATCGGACCCCCTGATGTACTGTACATTGGTGGCAGTGGAGATGGCAGTGGAGCTGAGTGTCATACCCAAGGGCCGACTTTTTTTTTGTGAATGGTGGATCCCTGTGGAAGGGGACATGCAATGATATGCAGCATCTGCCCCACCCCTCTTGAGTAATGGCATCAGCCACAGCAGTACCCCCTGCCTCCACAAGGGGTACATAAGGCACCGGGCTCTCTTCCTCCTCCCCCTTGAGAAGAAAAGCAGTCCCCAGGATGCTCGATCCTTCTCCCCCATGCTGGCCCTCCAACTCCTGAGTCCATCACTAAACCCAGGATGTCAGCATCGCAAGAAGACTCCTTACCTCTGCTCCGGTGGGCTGGCTTGGTTGTGCAACTTAAGAATCCCTTCCCCAGGGTTATCGAGGTACTGTAGGCCAATAAATTGTAAGCAAACAGTGATACTTTATAATGTGCTTATTTATTTATTCCTTTATTTTATTTCTTGGATTACAATACCTTTGAGCCAGAGGCTCTTTTTCAAAGGTTCCACATCAGAGGGTAGACACAGCAGTTTACAAATTGAGTAGGCATAATAGTTTACATAACAATCAGAAAGAGACATTTAATAACAGTGTTAAATACACTGAAGCATAAATCCTGATGAGGTAGTCAATTACAGAACAGTGGGCAATCATAAAGCAGCCAGAAGTTGGCTTTGTTAGTGATGGGGGGTACAAGGGGGGTAAATAGAGGGTGGGCTATTGTAGGAGATAGAGAGGCAAGGGGTAACAAGTGTATGAGGTCAGGTTTTTACCTGCGGGGTGTGAATTAGTAAATAGCAGCTAAAGACTGCTCCAAATAGTGAGGGGGGAAGAAGATGGGGGGACGGGGGGAGGGCATTGCAGGGCTTAGGGGTGTGACAGCTTAGTGATGGCAGTCACAGCTGCTAAGTGCAGAGAGGTGTTGGTAAAGTTTCCACTTAAAAGGGACGACCTTTGTCTCGGCTAAGATTGCAGTGGAGAGGTCATTTAGCCATCTGGGTGCCTGGTATGCAAATGATTGTTGCACCTGTGATGTATGGCAGAATAGGACTTGATAGGTCTGTCTTGCCATGATATGAGTTTGATGAGGGTTAGTAGAAAGGTTAATAAGTTTCTGGATGAACAGGAAGGTTTGGCCTAGGCGTTGTTGTTTTTTGCTAGGAAACAGGTCTTGTACGTTATCCTACTCTTAAGGTTCAGCCATTCAGTCTGCACGTTCAGGTCACGTGTATGTGGGAGTCTGTGAGTTCCCATGATTAGCCTACAGGACTTAGTTAGGTCTATGCAGATCCTTTTGAGAGTAAAGTCTGTGGCTGCCCCATAAATGATTAACCCACAGTCAGCGTGGCTCAGTTGGTAGTACATCCACCTCTGGACTAAAAGGTCATGGGTTCTCGTCCCACACCAGGATTGGATTCATGCCTAAAAACGCTGGCACCTGAGTGAAGTATTACGGGAGTGCTGTACTGTTGGGGTGTGCCATCCTTCAGATGAGACGTTAAACCTAAGTACCTTCTATCCATTCTGGTGCTGTCCTGGTGGGTGACCCGGTGGAAGTAAAGGAACCCAAGACATTCTTCATAAAGAATAGGGAACAATCCAGGTGTCTTGGCCAATATTCCCCTTTCCATAAAAAACAGTTCATGCAATTGTCCAGGCTGTGTGTGGATGCTGATGTGCGATAAAGCCACCACTACACATTCAGTCACTTCACTACCAGTCTAACTTTGGGGTACATTGTGTATGAAAAGCGCTATATAAATCCTGATTCTTCTTCTTTTTCAATTAAGGATATTATAAAGCTGTTGACATGAAGTTGAAGTGATCAGGGGTCAGACAGTGACTGTGTCTATACAGGATACCAATCCTAGCATTGACCACCCTTGCAACATCATCCACATGAATGGCATATGACAGTTAGAAGTCAAGGATTATACCTAGATATTTGAAAGACTGGACCTGTTCTAGAGAGGAGCTATGGTTATACCATATTGCTTGTGTATTTTGTGTATTTTATTTTTCCTCCTGCCCTAAATCTAACTGCTGCTACTGTTGTTGTGTTGTATGACTGGTTATTGTACAAGGTCACAGCACTTCTGTACGCAATGTACTACTATGTATTACTTGTTTGTACTTGCTTAACTCTATGTAACTAACTCTGGGTAGCCCCTGAAAAAGGGACCTCCGGGGCCCAGTGGGCATACCCAGTTAACAAACTTTAATAAATAAATAAATAATAGAATGGTTAATTGGTGTGGTTTGTGCTTGTTGTGTAGGTTTGTGAATAGCATGGTTTTCATCCTTGTGTAATTCATGAGGAGTTTGTGCTTAGTGAACTAATCCTCAACAGCTGAGAAGTTGTGCTGGAATTGCGATTCAGGGGGATGTGGATTGGCTTGACTTGTGAAGATAACATCATCTGCATAGAGTAGTATGTTATTGGTGCAGGCCTGGAGGAGGCTATTGAGGAACAGACTGAATAATGAGAGGCCCAGGATCGATCCTTGTGTGATGCCAGAGTGCACTTGTCAACTGTCTGAGAGAATACCATTTATTTTGACTTGTTGGGATCTGCTGCATGATAGATTTCAAACCACCTCACCACATCATTAGATAGTCCGGTGGTGGACAGTGTGTTTAGCAGTATGGTGTGGTTGACTGTGTAAAAGGCTTTAGTGAGGTTGATGTATATCGCCCCCACTGTGTGGCCCCAGTCAAGTGCATTATATATGAATCCAGTATATTCTAGCAGCACTGTGGTGGTACTGTGAGCCTTGCAAAATCCATGTTGTTGCGGGCATTGGTTCTGGTATTTCTCAAGGTACTCTATTAGTTGGTCAGCTACAATGTGCTCCAGAGCCTTTGGGGGGGAATTGATATAGGGTTATCATTTTTGTGCTGGACTCGATTCACACTTTTGTGAACTGGTGTATCCATAACTGCTTTCTACCTCTGGGTGAACTGTCCAAGGCATAGTGAAAGATGCAGTAGTTTAGTAAGTGGAGATGGGATCACATCAAGTGTTACAGAAATAAGTTTAAGGTTAAGGGAGTCACTACTGTAGCTTGAATTTCCCAGCACCTGTTGCAGATACTTATTGGGCTCTGTCAAGGTGACTGTCTTGAAATAGAAAAGTGGTGTGTGGAGGGGGACCACCTCTAGTGGTCTCATCATTGTTAGCAGGTATGTCAAAGAAGTCAGGGGGAAGGATGCCATTAAGGTCAGAGAAGGCAATATTGAAGGTATTGCCAATTTGCTTGGGGTCCTGGATAATTTCCCCATTGACATCTAACATAGATGGTGAAGATTTTCCCATTTTACCCATGAGCTCTTTAAGACTGTCCCAAAATTTCCTGCCTCCCCCCAGGAGTTTGAGAGCTCATCCTTGAAATGGTGGATGTTGGTGAGCCAGACTTCACAAGTACAGGCATTCCTAGCCGCTTTGTAGAGCTGAAAGTCTGCCTGTTTACTGGTAGCTTGGGCTCAATGCCAAAGATTATCCCTAGTGGCCATGCGGTTAAGTAGGGATGGGGTAATGCAGGAATTATTTGCACCCTTAATCTTACTCTTTCTTATGGAGGCATGGATGTCACAGGCATATTAAATTTAAAGATAATGAACTCAAGTGCTTGGTCCATGTTTTTCCTGAGTCAATGGAGGACCAGTCAGTTTGCTTGAGATAAGTCTTGAGGTGTTCAAGCTCCCTCTCTTCAGGACACAATGTATTTCCATTTTAGCAGGTGGCTTGGGGGCTCCATTTGACCAGTGGCATAGATTGGGGGAGAGGTCAGCCGACATTTTAAATGTGGTGTAATTTGTACATACACTTTTTAAATTAGGTGGAAATAACCAAAATCATGATTTTGGCAAAATGTTGTGAAATCTTCAATGAAATTCCACAAACTTTCATGGAACTGAAATCGGCAGAAGGAAAAACTTGCCCATTTCTACTAGGAAGCTGGCAGGAGAATTTTGACATTTATGCAATCAACAAGAAGTCAAATTATTTAGTTCCACAGGCGCTAGGAGGACTTTGGAGTATGGTAAAAGGATTCAATTAAATTTGAGAAGCAGAGTTCTGCAAATGTGTTCAGTGGAGCTGTAAGACTACACAATTGAGAGGTGGGGGAACCTTGTCAGCCAGTATTAGGAGAGGGCAAGGACTCCACCTCCACCACAGGGTTAACGACAAAGCTGGGTGCATAGGATTTAGGGTAGGGACCTGGGAATTGATAAAACTAGGAGTTCTTCTGGGTGGAGTTAGGCTAGCAAATGTAGACAGGTCAGTCTCACATTAGTTGTGGGGAAATTACTGTTAAAAGAAAGGATAGCAGAATATCTTGAATCCAGGTGGTTGCAAGACCAAAACCAGTGTGGATTCATGAGGGAAGGTCATGTAGACAAATCTGATTGATTTCTTTGACTGGATGACTAGGGAAATTGATGAGGGAAGTGCAGTGACCATGTCCTATTCAGACTTGAGTAAAGCCTTCGACATTGTACCACATAGAAGACAGATAAAAAAAAATTGGATATTCTCTAAGTTGTAAATTGGGTTAAAACTCATTAATGGATAGGCTGCAGACTGTGGTGGTAAATGGCACTCACTATAAAGAGGGGAGAGTGACCAGCGGGCTGCCACAGGGTTCAATATTTGGACCAGTCCAGTTCAACATCTTCATAAGTGACATCACAGAAGGGCTTGAAGAGAAGGTATGCCTTTTTGCAGATATCACCAAGATCTATAACAGGGTGGTACTCAGTTGGAGGTGGAAAAAAATGAGATGGGACCTTAGATAAGTGGTCAAGGGCATGGCAGCTGGGGATCAATGCCAAAAGTGCAAACTCATGTACCTGGGGCATAGAAACCCAGGAGCTGTGTATAAAATGGCAGAGGGGGAGTACTGTCAGTAACTAAAAAGGAAAGAAACAGTGGGATTATAATATCTGATGATCTCAAGGTTGCAGGACAGTATGACAAGACAGTGAATAGGACCAGTGGAATGTTGAGGTGCATAGAGAGAGGAATCACAAGCAGAAGGAGGGAGGGAGGGAGGTGATATTACCACTTTATAGATCACTGGTGAGATCACACCTGGAATATTGTGGACAGTTTTGGAGGCTGCATCTCCAAAAAGACATGAATAGAGTAGAGGCAGTCCAGAGAAGGCATCTAAAATTGAACATGCATTGCATGAGAAACCATATAAGGAGAGACTGAGAGATCTCAATATTTACACCCTATTGGACAGGAGTGAGAGGGGACATGACAGAAACCTACAAGTACCTCTTGGGAATGAATAGAGTACAAGGAGGGAGCCTGCTTCAGTTGAAGAAGTGCAACAGAACAAAAGGGCATGCAACAAAGCTGGAAGTGAGGACATTTATTTATTTTTTTTTTATTTTAGTCTTTGGTAACTGAGTAAGGCCCACTACGCACAACTGCCTGTTTTCAGGGGTAACCTGTAAGCACTGGGTGGTTAAGTGACTTGCTCAGAGTCACACAGTATGCAAATGGAGGTTGTGAGAATCAAACTCAGGTCTGGTCTGCTGGATGTATCAAGCTCGTTCATACCTTGTTCCTTTAACCTCTAGGCTATACTGCCAGCACAATTTAGGAAGAATGTAAGGAAATACAACTTCACTGAGAGTATTGGACTCTGGAACAGTCTGCCACCAGATGTAGTAGGGAAACCTGTGGGGTTTCAAACATACATGAGACAGATACTAGTAAATGAAATGGGAAGGGTCACTGGTGACCAGTTAGGGCCTGCTGGGACAGAAAAGGCAGTGAACAACTGGGCAGACTGGTTTGGCAAAGTGGTCCTTTTCTGCCCACAGATTATATGTTTCTATATTTCTAGGGAACAGTGAGACCCAAGAAGTTGTTATATCAGAAGCCACTCAGGATATGGGGAAAGTTAAGAAACCTGAGTAGCAGCTTAGTTGGAACCACAACTGAATATAGCAAAAGAGCACCTAAGCTGTGCCAGAGTACATTATGCCAGACCTGCAATTAAAAAGAAACCAAGGTGAACAGAGTAATGGCTTTTCCTAGTCCAGTAGAAGCAATGGAAAGATGTACAAAAAGGTGATACAAATAGTAATGTTCTGGGGGCATGCATTAAATAATTAAGGCTTTTCACAGAGGTGACCCATGTTATAACTTACTTTTGTTATTTACTTACTAAGGCAATTAATCAAATGCAATCACCTCCCAGAAAGTGAGTAAACTCCTTTAGTTATCAGAGCAATAAAGAAGACACAGTCACCACCCAGATAGGGAATGAGTTACTTTAGCGAGTGTAGCAATAAAGCAGATACGGTCACCATTCAGGGAGTCAGATGCTTTAGTAAGCAAAGCCATAAAACAGATATGGTCAAAACTCAGATAAGGAGTTAGCTACTTTAGTAAGCAGAGCAATATAAAGCAGATGCAGTTACTGCCCCGATAGGGAGCCAGCTGCTTTAGTGAGCAGAGCAGTAAGACAGATACGGTCACCACCCAGATAGGGAGTTAACTCCTTTAGTTAGCAGAGCAATAAAGAAGACACAGTCACCACCCAGATAGGGAATACGCTACTTTAGTGAGTGTAGCAATAAAGCAGATATGGTCATCACTCAGGGAGTAAGATGCTTTAGTGAGCAGAGCAATATAAAACAGATGTGGTTACTGCCCAGATAGAGAGGTAGTCAGCTGCTTTAGTGAGCAGAGCAGTAAGGTAGATACTGTCACCACACAGACAGGGAGTCAACTGCTTTAGTGAGCAGAGCAACAAAAAAGATACAGTCGTCACCCAAATAGGGAGTCTGATTATTTAGTGAGCAAAACAATAAAGAATATGCAGTCACCCCACATATAGGGAGTCAGCCAGTGTAGTGAACAAAGCAATAAAGCAGATGCAGTTGCCACCCAGATAATGAGTCAGCTATTTTATTGAACAGAGCAGTAAAGCAGAAATGGTCACCATCCAGATATGGAGTCATGTACTTTGTTGAGCTGAGCATTATCAAAAGAAGCAACCATCACCTATCTGGACAGCTGTCCAGACTAAGAAAATCAATTAACCCTGGTGTAACTCTATCCAGATGAAATACTACAGATGATCAGTGTAACAGTAATTACAAGCAGATGGAGACAGTAAAAGCCCCACAACTGCGCAGTTAATATGAACGTGAACTAGTAGATTTATAGCATATACAGTACCTAAACTATAAGCCCCATACAAAAATAGAATGTCCTTAGGCAAGAGTTGTAGGGATCTGAATTGCACACCTGTAGCATAGCTTCAGAGAAAGGACCTAAGGTGGCTGGCCCGGTGGCACAGAGGGTTGAGGCGCTGGACACCTTACCTCGTGCTGCACCGGTAGTCTGGGTTAGGGAATGACCTTGGGTCATTGGGGTGTCAGCGTGGGGGGGGGAGGGTAGAGCAGGACTGAGCATGCCAGCAGGCAGCTCTCCTCTCCAGAGAGTGGTGAGGGTGGGTTGGCACCCCTCTAGTTCTGCTCCCACAGGGTGGAGGTCTGGTGGGTAGCGGAGGCTGAGAGGGGGCGACAAAAGTATCAGGAGGTGAAAGGGGGCTGAGCTGGTGCCACGGGGTGCAATGCATGCCTCCACATGCTTGCACGGCTGTGTGCTGGGTCCTCGGGGGGGGGTGTCAGGGAGAAAATCCATAAAATCTATATGTTTCCCCATCACCAGTTAGTGGGAGGAGGTGACGGGGACCAAACAGCTAGATAAACAAATAAAAAAAAAAGAAATAACCTAAGGTTGCAGCAGTAATGCACAAGTGGTCAGATACAGAGACACATTAGTAAGGCAGTGTGGCCATCTGACAGCTGCCTCCACAGCTAAGTCTACAGTGTAGTGCCCTTATGCTTTTGCCCTTGCAATCTAGCCCACAGCACAGAGGTCCACTTATAAGGTGGCTTCTCTTAAGAAGGGGAGTTGAGTCCTATCTTCTTGCAGCCTGAATAGCTGCCGCTGAAGTCTGATGTGCTCATGTTGGGGTGGGGGTGTCCATCCGTATCAAGAGATAATGCAGCAGAACATGCACAACACCCAACCTGTAGCAAAGTATCTTCTGAAATACTCAATGGTCCTCTTGTTTGTCCACCACAACATTCAGGCTCAGAATCTTGACCACTGGCATGGCAATAAATTCCCACCAACACTGAACTACTGTTCCAGCTGAAGGGTTCCTGAACTAGAAATGATCACATTTATTAATATAAAGGGGCCAACTGAATGCGATTCTGCATACCTGCTTTCCCAATGATATCCACAACTGAGGATACAGGAGCTGTGCAATGTAGTACAGGTAGTTTGCTATCAGATGAGACGTTAAACCGAGGTCCCATCTGCCTGGATTGGTGGTAGTTCAGGTGGATGTTAAAGATTCCATGGCACTTATCGAAAAGAGAAGGGGAATTTCCCCGGTGTCCTGGCTAAATTTCCCTCATTCTCTAAAAAATACCACCAACAGCTTAATCTGATTCAAGGTCAGTTGGCATTCATCTGTATCTGGTTCACAATAAACACAGCAATAGAGTCAAGCCATACAAGGCAAAAGTACTGGACTTCAGGAGGGCTGACTTTGCCAAAATGGGTGAGTGCCTAAGGAATGCACTAGCAAATGGGCAGGAAGGAGGGGTGGAAGAACAATGGGAAATAATAAAAACTGCCATCACAGAGGTAACAAGCCTTTTTGTGAAGCAAATAAAACAAAACGATGTAAGAAACCACTATGATTCTCAAAGGAGGTGGCAGTGAAGGTTCAAGAGAAAAAGAAAGCATTCAGAAAGTACAAGAATCACAGAAGGAGCAGGACAGAGAATTGTATCAGTTAAAGCAAAAGGAAGCTGGGAAGGCAGTCAGAACAGCAAAGGCCCGAACTGAGGAAAAGATAGCCAACTCAGTTAAGAAGGGGGATAAAACCTTTTTTAGGTACATCAGGGAGCGAAGAAAGACTAAGGGAGGGATAGTGAGGCTTAATAAAGGGGAGGTGGTGGGAAGAGGGTGACTGTGAAAAGGCAGAGATACTAAACAAATATTTTTCCTCAGTATTTACAAATGAAGAGGGGGAGGTATGTAAAACAAACAATAGAAACACTCTGGATCCAGAAGTTGATACCAGCCCATTTACAGAAGAAAGGGTTCTGAAAGAACTCGAAAAACTGAAGGTGGACAAAGCAATGGGGCCTGATGGGATTCATCCAGGAATTCTAAAAGAACTAAGGGTAGAACTAGTGACACCACTGCCTACCCCCTTTAACAAATTGTGGAAGGATGGGGGGGTACCTAAGGACTGGAGGATGGCCAATGTGATTCCTCTTCACAAAAGTGGGAGCAGGGCAGAAGCGGGAAACTACAGACCAGTTAGTTTAACCTCAGTGATAGGGAAAATGATGGAATCACTTCTGAAGGAAAGAATTGTAGAGTACCCAGAGGCCAGAGGAGCACAGGACCCAAGGCAGCATGGATTCACAGCAGGAAGGTCATGCCAGGCGAATCTAATAGATTTCTTTGACTGGGTGACCAAAGCAGTAGATCAGGGAGGGGCTGTGGACATGGCCTACCTAGACTTTAGCAAGGCATTTGACTCAGTCCCACACAAAAGATTAATATACAAGTTAGCCAGCCTGGGAGTGGGTCCCAAGATGATAGCCTGGGTAAAGAATCGGCTGGAGAATAGGACACAGAGGGTATTAGTAAATGGATTCCACTCTGAAGAAAGGGGGGTTACTAGTGGGGTGCCGCAGGGTTCAGTATTAGGACCGGTCCTCTTCAATGTCTTTTGTAAGCAACATTGCAGAGGGACTGGAAGGAAAAGTATGTCTCTTTGCAGATGACATAAAGATCTGCAACAGAGTTGATGCACAAGGTGGGGTGGAAAGGATGAGAAGGGACTTGGCAAGGTTAGAGGAATGGTCAAATGTATGGCAGCTTAGATTTAATGCTAAGAAGTGCAAGGTAATGCACCTGTGAAACAAAAACCCAGGGGAAGAGTACACAATGGGGGGTGAGATATTAACAACAACAACAACGGAAAGGGACCTGGGGGTAGTCATAGCAGATGACTTAGAGGTGGTCAAGCAGTGTGAGAGGGCAGTAAGGAGGGCTAGGGGGATACTGGGATGCATAGGGAGAGGCATCACCAGTAGAAAACAGGAAGTTGTTATCCCTCTGTACAGACAGCTGGTGAGACCACATCTGGAGTACTGTGTGCAGTTCTGGAGACCCAATCTCCGCAAGGACATAGACAAGATGGAAGCTGTCCAGAGGAGGCCAACTAAAATGGTGCAGGGTCTGCACCGGAAGACATATGAAAAGAGACTAAAGGAGCTTAATATTTATAGCCTCAAGGAAAGGAGGGAGAGGGGGGACATGATAGAAACTTTCAAGTACCTCAAGGGAATCAACAAAGTCCAAGAGGGTAGCATCTTTCAAAAAAAGAGGTGTGCAAGAACAAGAGGGTACAATTTGAAGATGGGGGCAATGCAGAGGTAATGTAAGGAAGCATTTTTCACAGAGAGGGTTGTGGGATGCATGGAACGGCCTTCTGAGGAGATTGGGAGCTAAAAACAGGATTGAATCTAAGCATGCATGGGACAGCCATAAGGCAATTCTAGGGGTGGGGTAGAAAGAAGTAGGCTGCTGGTTAACTAGGATTTGCAGCATATCCATTAGGTAGGGAAATGGGCAGACTGGGTGTGCCAAGCGGTCCTTATCTGCCATCAAATTCTATGTTTCTATGTTTCTATGTATCCTCCCCCGGGTCAGTGCCTGAAAATAGGCAGGATTTGTCTAATGCACTTACCCAGTCAACAAAAACTAAATAAATAAATAAATTTGCATAATTGTTTTGGTTCACTTCAAAAATAATAACTATGAGCTGAACAGCAGCGCTATAAGGACAATAATCGGGGGCAAGGAAATATTATAAATGGGGAGAAACAAGGGCTGGCCTAGTGGTGAAGAGGGCTGAAGCAGTGGATACCTCACCTGCCGCCATGTCTGTGACATCCTGTGCACTGGCATGTGTGCAGGGCTGTCTTGGGTGTATTTGCATGCTCACTGCTCCCCAGGGGAGAAAAATCATTAAAAAGTGAGGTGTGTCAACTAGATGAATTCCAGCCACCCGCATGCCCTGCACCTAATGAGCACTCATGCCAAGTTGTGGATGCACAAAGGTAAGTCCAGCTGAAAAGTCAGGGTGATGGGGCAGGGGTGGCTGCCATGATAACAGATCTGCTCAGACCAGGGGGACAAAGAAATTAACTGCAAAATAAATGGGGAAAAAGAAGCCTTTACTGCATACCTGTAAGGAAATGTTGCAAAGCAACACTCAAAATATTCCAGCATGTACTGTATGAATGCAGATGCTGGCAGTGGTTCTATTCTGCCCCACCTGCATTCCTCCTAGTTTTCAGTTTAGTTCTCACAGAGCTTTCTGTTAAGTAAATATTGGAAGAGCTTCAGAGACATTGTAAATTATAAAAACAGAGAAGTGAGAGATAAATCTGAAAGCAACAAGAGTGAGTCCTCTACTTCCTGGTAAGTAAAGCAAACACTTCTGAACAAGATGAGGTTGTTAAAAATTGCCATGTGTATGGAATGGGCTGCTGAATGATGCAATTGGCAGACTTCTACCACTTAACCTTTTGTGAACCAAATATAGGACACAGTATGGAAAAAGCATTTGAGAAAGAAGGATTAATATGAACTTCTTCTTTAAATTCTCAAGGGAAAAACCTTCTCCAGGTGAGCTCCTGGGTGGTAAAAAAATAATGTCTCTCCTAAGACTGGTGAGAAGAATGGGAAAGCTGAACTTGGCACCATGTAGAACATTTTACAAGTATGGGATGAAGGCTGTGTTGCACAATTCTGCCACCACTGAGGCTGCAGCAAAACATGGTTTACTTTACATAGACACCAAATAAATACTAGAGAGCAGATCATTTGTAGGATTCAATCCAAGGTGTGATGTGATCCAGTTGAAATGTGCCATGGGCCTTCTGTGAGTTTGCCTAAAGATGAGTTATAAACAGAAAGGAAGACATACTGTATAACTTTTCTATCCTTGTTTGAAAGCAGCAACTAATGCTTAAAGTGACTGCATTCCTTGGAGAGGCTCAACGCTTCAAAACTTGTCCCCTGCTGGAAGAAAAACACACAATTCACTTGCACACTAGATAGTTCTCCGTTTCCAAACAACTGTGGCTGTGTTGAGCCATGTGACAGGTAAAACATACTGTAAAATGAAGGAAACACCCCCTCAGTGCTTGGATATGGCAAAGAGTACCTTCTACAAAATCAGAGGAGGTCACAATCCTAACTAACAGGGCCAGCCAATGGCCTGGAGGAAGCATGTCATGCTGCCATGATGATGCCCTGGGCTCAGCAGCAGAGCTGGAATGCTGGCAGTTTTGCAGACAGAGTGGCAAAACCATGAGTAAAGCAGTGCATCCCAGCTGGGGAGGGTGGCATTACGTTCAGCCTCCACAGCAACCCACAGAGGTTAGTCAGGCAGCTTGCCCCTCTGTGTGGGGACACTTTTTTCAAGCAAGCTGGAAAGAGACTTGTGGGATGTTATGATAAACGGGCAAGGGTACCAAGGGAAGAAACCTCCTCACTTTTTGGATAATGGCTGCTTAGGTACTCGTAGGTCCTATGCCACATGCTAGCAGGCAGGAAGTTGGTCAGTTCAACTCAAATAACATTACTGGCACTAAAAGATATAAAGGTATTGCCAACGTTTATACATCAAACTATTCATAAGACATAAACTTGCTACGAGCATGCATTGTGCAGGTTCTATGCATGCTCATAACTTTGCCAATTTGGGTGAAAATACTACTGAAAATGTCCGAGTTACGTGCATATGTTAAATTTATTCTACACATGCTCATAACTTTACGGGATTGGAGCACAGAATACTATTATACTATCTCAAAAAGTAGGGAAATTCGTTGCAAAAAATCCATTAATGCGTAAGTTAGGGTTGATAGCACATTGACAAAACTTTGCAAATTCGATTTTAGGGTGTCCACCCCTACCACCCCACCTCCACCACCCCCCAGCCTCCACACACCAACAGGCATCAGGCATGCCATGGGGTCATCAGGCCTAAGTCTCACCCCATTCTCCTATACTGTAGCTTGTCAGCTTGTTTACACATGGAATGGGGTTAGAGTTAGGTCTGACAACCCCATGGCATGCCTGATGTCTGTTTGTGTGTGAAGGGTGTGGTGCTATGGATGGTAGGGTTGGTAACCCTAACATCGAATTTCCAGACTTTTGTCAGTGTGAAATCAACCCTAACTGATACATTAACAGATTTTTTTCAGTGAATTTACCAACTTTTTGAGAAAGTGTAATGTTACTTGTATCCATACTGTATGTGGGAGCACGGGCCCTCTTTGCCCTGCACTCCCACCTGTCCATAAGCATAGAGACATAGCACAGGAGAGCACTGTGCTGCCAGTTTTGCAAAATGATATCCATAGATTGGAGCATGGGCCCTCCGGGCCCTGTGCTCCCACCCACCCATAAGTGTAGAGGCATAGCGTAGGAGAGCCCTATGCTCCCAGTTGAGTATAAATGGTATGCATAGGTGGGAGCATGGGCCCTCTGGGACCTGCGCTTCAACCTACCCATAAGTATAGACACATAGCACAGGCCTAGAGGCATTTGAAGTAACCCTTGTAATTTCCTTTTTGGCAATATTTCAGTAGCCATTGCAACTGTGGAAATCTCAAACTGTTTTTGAGATATAGACACCAAAATGCACCGCAGCCACCACAATGCTATCCTATAGAAAAATTCTGAACTTTGGAGTGCTGTAGCTATGGAAGCAGTATAATTTGTTTCCCCAAACCAGCAAATGGCACATCAGTGGTGCAAGTCCTTGCTACCCTGCAAATTACAGCAAAAAACTCCTAACACTTTCTTTCCTATAAAATTACAAAGAAACTGGCTTTTCTGGGCTGTTTGCCAGCAAGACTTTCATGACAGTACCGTGTACTTTCACAAAACTCTCATAGCTTAACATGCAGGATTTTCATGAAAGTCCAGTGGACTTTTGCAGAAGTGCCGCAGACTTTCGTGGAGCTTTTTACAAAAGTCTGTGGTTCTTCTGTGAAAGTTACACACCTGACATGGTGGAAAAATTTAAAAAACATAGTTCAAGGCATCGTTCGGTAATACTGATGCCAGGGTCATGTTCCTAGGACCCTGATTAGGTAAACCCAAGTGTTGGTGTTTACCAAGGGGCCATATTTTGTGAACTACATAATTTTTTCTGCCTCGCTAACTGAAAACAAGATGACAGAAGCACAAAAGTAAAAACCCATAGTTCGAAAGCAAATAGTGCCTTCGCGAACATTTTCTTGGTGCACATATATTTTCCCATAGGCTATAATGGGGCATGAAAATGTTTAATAACTTTTTAATGCATTAATATTTTTCATCAAACCTTCAAAATGCGCTTCACTGACCCAGTCCCCATACACCCCGACAATTTCAGACCAGACAGACAAACCATTCTGGCTGTGGAGACGAGCAAAGAATTTAAAAACATTGAGGACTTTTCACACTTTTTCATGCTCCGCAGCTCCACAGCTGCAAATCTGACTGAAACAAAACTTTATAGATCCAAAGATGTATGGTACCACACTGCACATGCAAAATTGGAGGAATGGTTGCAAAGTTATTAAAGTATAAAATTCTGGGTTTAACATAGAAGTGGCCATGCATCTCCTGTAGAAAAGAGGAAGTTGTTATCCATCTGTAGAGACAGCTGGTGAGACCCCATCTGGAGTACTGCATCCAGTTCTGGAGACCCAATCTCTGCAAAGACAGAGACAGGATGGAGGCAGTCCAGAGGACAGCAACTAAAATGGTGCAGGGTCTGCACCGGAAGACATATCAAGAGAGACTTGAGGAGCTTAACATGTATGGCCTCGAGGAGAGGAGGAGGGGGGCATGCTAGACACTTTCAAGTACCTCAAGGGAATCAACAAAGTCCAGGAAGGTAGCATCTTTCAGAAAAAGAGGTGTGCAAGAACAAGGGGACACAGTTTGAAGATAGAGGAGGGATGGCTCAGAGGTAATGTGAGGAAGTATTTTTTTCACGGAGAGGGTTGTGGATGCATGGAACAGCCTTCCTGAGGAGGTTGTGGAGTCAAAAACAGTGGTGGAATTCAAGAATGCATGGGACAGTCATAAGGCAATTCTAGGGGGTGGGGTTAGGAAGAAGTAGGCTGTTAGTTATCTAGGATCTGCAGCTTATACATTAGGTAGGGGAAATGGGCAGACTGGGTGGGACAAGCAGTCCTTATATGCCATCAAATTATGTATTTGTATGTTTCTATGTAACTATACTATATATATATATATTTTTTTTTTTAATTTATTTATCAAGTCTAGGATTACAATTACCTTTGAGCCAAGGCTCTTTTACAAAGGTTCCATGTCAGAGAAATACAAATTATATATTCTTTGCAAAAAAACTGCATTAATGCAGCATCAATTAAGGTTCAGGATAAAGTGACAAAATTAAGGAAATGTGATTTTTGGGTTTCTAACCCTAACACCCTAACCCCACCCCTGAAGCGAATGAGGGGTGGAGTCTTCCTTGGGGTTGTCAGCCCTAATGATCACCCCATTCTATACACTCACGAAACATACACACCTTTCTCCACCACATCTCAGCTTTCCTGTTACTGCAATGGGGTGAGCTTTGTTACCCATGTACCAGTGGTTCTGGTAGTACCAATGCTAGTACTTGATTTCAGACATTACAATTTTAACTAGAAAGACTGAGCTGTAGACATTACCACTTTTTACGATTGCCTAGAACTACATGAAGATTCAGGGGATGCTATCTGGAAATGTACATAAATAGAATAATACATACTGTAGATGCGGGTGCATTACAAGGCAGTAAAACCATTGAGAAGTTTCGGGGACTTGGAACCTCGGCAGCGAAGCTCATGAGGTTTCCAAAGTCCCCAAAACCTCAAGATGGCTTTATTGCCGAGAAACACACCACCATCTATTTTTTATTTTTTGTAATATATGGATGTATTTTAAATTTCTGTGCCTTTTTGTGAGGTGTCCAACTGTGTGCTGTGCTGCCAAGGTGAAGAGCCTCCCTCACTCGCTCACTCGTCGTCCCCTCCCCTTCCGTTTGTCTGTTAGTCAAATTTGGAGTTTTATTTGGTTAGGCAGTGAATCCTACCTTTCGTTTCCTTTTTCTAGTCCTTGAGAGAATGGAGCAGATAATTTGGTTATTCAAGAAAAAATACGGGTGACCATCCGCTAGATGACAGTGAATAGCCGACATGTTTTAAAAAACGGTTGTGCCCGGCCCACAGAGGAAAACAGCCAATAAGAAGGCACGCCTTACTTTGGCTCTGCTGGAAGGAACCTGGCGCCTTGACAACTGGGTCTGTGTGGCAGGTAGACTTGCACATGCACTGTGTAATTTATGTGATAATACTATTGTTTGTTGGAATGATAGTACTATTGGCAGTGAACTGTGGTATTATTGGGAGTGGAGTCTTCTGTGCTATTAATTACAAGGATTTTTTTTTACATCATTTTCAGTGGTATTATTTTAACTATCCATATATTACAATGTAATAATGAGTCCTGATAATCATTATATTAAACTTACAGAGCACCTAAACTTTTTAAATATGTCTTGCCATATACATCAGGGCAAATGAAAAAAGTGCAGAAACATAGAAACATAGAATTTGACAGCAGATAAGGACCGCTTGGCACACCCAGTCTGCCCATTTCCCTACCTAATGGATAAGCTGCAGATCCTAGTTAACCAACAGCCTACTTCTTCCTACCCCCACCACCTAGAATTGCCTTATGACTGTCCCATGCATGCTTGAATTCCACCACTGTTTTTGACTCCACGACCTCCTCCGGAAGGCCGTTCCATCCATCCACAACCCTCTCTGTGAAAAAATACTTTCTTACATTACCTCTGAGCCGCCACCCCCTCTATCTTCAAATTGTGCCCCCTTGTTCTTGCACACCTCTTTTTCTAAAAGATGCTACCCTCTTGGACTTTGTTGATTTGCAGATCAGTGATGGTTATACTCCTGTGGATGTATGCCTAGCATATTACTTCATGTGACCTGAAACCAATCTAGTTACATTTAGCAAAACAAAAAGAAAAAAATAAAAGGGTATTAAGCAAACTGCATTTCTGACATGGAAGAGTGGTGAGCTTACCAGTCCACAGTAATGGATGGCTTTTTCAGCGCAAATCCACCTGTAGTATTACTGCTTCTTGATCATAACTGGGGACAGATGTTGCAACCAGTGAGGTGCCTTGCATACTACCAGGATTAGGTCAGTAATACACTGACACCACATTGTGGTTTTATAATAAAGTTTGGTAATCCATTATGAGGTGGAACAGCTAACAAGACAATCAGTAAGTCAATCAGCTATGTCAGATAGATTCCATATGGGAACCAACAGAGACAGAAAGAAAATTGCAACTGCCAGGAGCACAATATACCCGCAGGATCAAATGTTTATTGCAGGGCTAGTATAAACGTGTGGCATACAGATGATATTTAAGCAATAAGGCATGACAGGGTGTGTGTTATTGTGTAATAACGTCACTCATGGGGTGGGTTGACGCACGAGGAGAAGCCGAGTGCTTCCACCACCCCAAGAGTGACGTTATTACACAATAACACACATCCCTGGAGTGCCTTATTGCTTTTATAAAATGGTTCATTTGTTAACTAAAAAAAAAAGATAAAATGCTTTTTAAAATAATTTTTTCTATGATTTCTGTGGGCGTAGGTATACGTTTTAAGAAAAAAGTCCAGAATATGTCATCCAACACACGGTGGCGTTGCTGCCACATCGATCTTGTCAACTGAGTCTTAAATGTTTTTTCTTGTTTATGTATTGCTCTGTGGCATCAGTCTCCCCTCTGTCCTTTCAGGTTATTTGCTTAAAGTTAGAACAGACAGTGCGTGAAGGGGAAAGTATTTGTGGGTTTTTTTTGTGTGGTTTTTTTAGCCATTTTAAATTTACTTCATTTCTTCCATAGCTGTCAAGCCTTTTGGGAACGGTGCAGTGCAAGTCTGGACTGCACACATGCTGACATCAACTCGTCAATGAGCGGGAGAAATAAAAGCCATTACTGATTGCTTTTTTTAATTTTTTTACTTGGAATGGGTGTTTTTCGGGGAACAGATGGCTTAGAGCTACTGTACAAGGTGTGCGTTCTCGACAATGGAGCGGCAGCTAGAGGAACGAACTTCGGTTTTACAAAGCTGCATGCAAGTGACTTTTTTGAAGAACTTACAGTCTGTTTATGAAGAATGTCCATTTTTTTTAAAAGAAAGTGACATTTGGGGATGGGATGGTGATGTCAATGTGAACTATTAGGCAGGAAGCTGGATTCTTGTACACGCAGAGGTGAGCCGTGACGGCTATGGGATAGTTGGAGGGAGGGATCCTTTTCTGCAGTATGGTTACCTTTGTGCCTGACCTAGATACAGTGATGTTATACTGTAATATCATCACTGTGTCTGGGGCACATTAACCAATCAGCATGCTAGATTAGTTCTTGCCATTGTATAATTTGTGGTATAGTTGTCTCTAACATTTTGTTTCTCATGAGGTGTTTATTTATAGATATACAGTACTGTATAGTGTGACTGGGATTGCTAATATGTTGGGATGGTAATCATTTAAGCTCTAAAAATGTTTAGAACCTACAAGAGCATATCAGTCCCCCATTGACCTCCATGCCCTCCCACCGTGAGGATATTGTAATGCTGAGTACTAAGCAGCTCCAATTACCACACAGTATTATAAGTTGTAGAGATAGAAGTGAGGGAATCAGTTTCATGTGATAATGGCGATTGCTGATGGACAATTGCCGTTACAGCGAAGTCGCATCGCCAAACTTTTTTTTGTTGATGGACTCCGTGGTGCACAGCACCACGGCACTGGGAAAATAAATTTTTATTGGTTATGCAGGGGGCAGTGTCCTCCACACCCCAGCGGGGGCTTTTCCTGTCAGCCCCCACTTAAGGATTCTCAACCCGGGTGAGTCGTCATGCAAGTTGAGAAAAAAATTCAGGCCAGGACATCAAAGGCACCCATGCCCAGACCCTAACCTGGTACTACACCACCGCAGCCACGGACCAGCCCCCGATGCCATGATGCAGCTCGGCAGCCCATAGTAGTGCCACCCCCTGCAGCTCCTCTGTCTCCTCCCAGACCATGCTCAGCATGCTCGCCCCCCCCCCGAGCATGTAGAAATATAGTGACATCTGGTCACTATTTTGACCACCCCCACCATCAGGTCGCCCAGCTCCCCCAGTCGCCCCATCCACAGGCACTGTGATTGTGTCGCCCTTTTGGAGGTTGCCAATCAGTGATTGCTGGCATCACAGGATACAGAGGGAATGTGATATGCATAAAACATTATAAATAAAAAGGAATGAAAATATGATTGATTACATTCCCCTTTCAACCCTATTTGGTACATTGTAATTGCTTATGCACTTGCTCATACAATTAAATTATTGTTTGGCAGTAGAAGTAAGACAAGCAACAAGAGTGAGGGAGGTAGTCCCTCAATTAATATAGAGACTGGTGATGCAAAGATAGAAATATAAATTAGAAAATATTGGTTGTTATGTGTAAAATTATCATTTAATGAAAGTCACATCCCTACATAAAAAACACTATGAGAAAACGCAATTGGCAAACAGTTTTGGGAATGGATTAAAATTACAGACTACACGTAGAACAGCATGTAGATAAATTAGTATTGGGGTGTTGAAATATCAGAATTTGGATCAAGTCCCAAGTTAATAATAATTGGACAGCAAATTGAACCTTTTTGACTCCTTTTGACCCTGTGTTTTTTGGGTTGTGCTCAATGCTGATATGTATTGATAAACAGCAAATTCACAAATATGATTATTCTGTAGCAGTTCCATAACATTTGGGATTAATTTGAGTCTGCATTGGGTTCTGAGGGACATTTACCAGCAAGAATAGATATTATGTGTGCCGGTTGGTAATACTTGTTGTGTATTGCTGAAAAGATTGATCAATTGCTAATTTTTAATTCTTGTGTGTGTTCTGTCAATATTTTATTATGTACATCTCAAGTCTTCAAGTCTTTATTTAACCAGGCGTTCATCATTGAGCAGAAGCTCATTTGCAAGATGGACCTGGGTGGAGCATGAACAATTGTATATACAGGTCAACACAGGTATTTACAAGGCAATACAGATAATACTCTTTACAGAGAGGAAGAAAAAGAAGTTCATATGTACATAGAATTATACAGATATTGTACAGATTACATGGTATTTACATACATAGAAGTGTCTATAGGAAGATAAAGCAGGTTATCTAAGGTTGCAGGAGGAAGTTACGGAAGAAAAAAAATAAAAATAAACTCCAGGTAGAGGTGAAGGTAGGGGGGAACGGAGGGAAGTAGGGAGAGAAAGGCTAGGAGGGCATGGTGCACAGAAAGGAGTTGGTAAAACAGGGATGTAGAAGGTGGTTGGAGAAAAGGGTATGTGTGAGCCCCGGATTGAATACCTGAAGCGGGCATGGTAGGATGTCACAACCCAGGGTAGGGAGCTCCTATCCGAGGTTGGGAAAGGAAGAATAAGGGGATGGACGGGCCTAGTGTTGGATAAGACAGGGGATAAGAGAGAGACAATTAGGCTGGTGAGGAGCAAGCTGGGGGTCAGTACTTAAAATTGGGTCTAGGTGTGGCTATATACCAGTGCAGACACCGTAATGGGTCTCAGTGGGTGAAGCAGTTACATACTTCTCTGATTGTATGGAAATAAAGTGTCTTGAAGGCATTTATACCGATTAGAGTGCTTAATTTAGGGGTTTTGTAGATCATTCCATAGACGGGTATACAGAAGCTTGTAACACTGCCAGGCGGGATTTTGCTTTGGCTACTTTAGGTGTAATAGCTGAGTAACTTCTTAACGCGTATTTCCCAATTATACTCAGGGGAAGACAGCAGGAGATATAGTAAGGCAGCTTATTAGAGATGGCTCTATAAGTCCAGAGAGTGGCGTTTCTGTGGTGCCTGAACTTTAGTGATGTCCACCCCACTGCTGCATATAGGGTGCAGTGATGCATGTCGAAGGGGAGTCCCGTTATAAACCTCAGTGCTCGATGGTAGAGTGTGTCCAGTTTAGTCATGTAAGAGTTGGGGCATTGGCTGTAGAGGAAGTCAGTGTAATCAACTAATGATAGGAAAATGGATTGGACCAGTTGTTTCTTGGCATCTCTGGTGAGAAATTGGTTGATTCTAAAAAAAACAATCCAAGCCTTTGCCGAAGTCGTTTTAGCAAGTCCTCGATATGTTCAATGAAGGAGAGTCTTTGGTCTATCCAAACTCCCAGATACTTGAATTTTGTAACAAATTCTAGTTTTCACCTAGAACTGTGGTAATTTGGGAACTGTCCCACTGGACACAGGGTTAGCTATACGGATAAAGGGAGAGGACCATCGCTTTAGTTTTTTTGGCATTAAGGAGTAGCTTTTTTTGGAGGAGTTGGCATTGCAAAAGATTGAATTCTGACTGTAGGTCATTGCAGGCAGGTTCAGGTGTTGGGCGACTCACGTAGAGAACTGTATCATCTGCAAACAGATGGATGTTGGCTTCTTTTATACAGTAGTCGATGTTATTAATGTAGATTGCAAAAAGTAAGGGCACTAATATAGAACCTTGAGGTACCCCTCTTTGCAGAGTTTTTAAGGGGGACAGGCCTCCTTCGGCTTTAACTTGTTGAAGGTGCCCTGTAAGATAGTCAGTAAACCAATGCAGAGAGGAGGGTCCACATCTATGGTTTGAAGGAGGAGAGGAGCAGACTATGGTCGATGGTGTCAAAAGCTTAGATCAAGGAAAACAGCACAAATAAAGTTTTTGCTCTCACGATTCGCTGCCAGTCATTAGTAACTTTGGCGAGGGCTGAGATAGTGCTATGTTTAGCTCTGAATACAGACTGCATAGGATTTAGCAGTTCCTAGACTCAAGGTGAGTCCTCAGCTGTGCATTTACAATTTTCTCTAGGGCTTGGACAGGACCGGAAGGAGGAAATTGGCCTGTAGTTATTGAGATCGCCAGGGTCACCTGATTTGAACAGTGGTATGACATGTGCTGTCTTCCATATTGGTGGTAAGGTGCCCTGAGACAGGGATAAGTTAAAAGGTGGGTGGACAAGTATGCTAGTATGTGGTAGGCAATTTTTTGGGAAGTAAGGGTCAAGGGTGTCAGCCCCAGCACTTTCTAGTATCCAACTGAAGCAAGAGGTCCTCTACCTCTCTTCCGTGGGGCAGGTTAGAAGCAAGAAAGCGAGTGAAACTATCAGGAGTTTCAGGCAGTTGGCTGGCAGTCTGGGAGGCCAGAAATATGTTTGCAGGAGTTATCAAATGCCATGCCTGCAGTAGCAAAGTGGTTATTGAATCGTCAAGTATATCCATCTTTTCGGTTATAGTCAAGTTGCCAGAGGTAATCTTGGTCGGGAGTGAATTTCCTGGGGAGTGGCCTAGCAGATCATTGATTGTGTTCCAGAGCTTGATTGGGCTCTTTGTGGCAGAGTTGAGTTCAGATTTGAAGAAGGTGGCCTTCGATTCTCTGATTGTTTTGGTACATAAATTTTGTAGTCTCCTGAACTGGTTCCAGTCCTCTGCAGTGTTCAGTCTGTGCGCTTTTTTCCAGAGCTTATCTCTTTCTGGAAGCAAGGACTTGATCTGAGGGGTGAACCATTTACAGGTTTTGGTCCTAGTTCGAACTTTAATCAGGGGAGCATACTTATTAAGGGCCCTTGATAGAATGTTGTGGAAGATATTGTAAGCTGATGTAATCGTTTTGGCCAGGTAGAAATCTTGCCACTCAGGGGAGTACTTAAGCTCGTTTAGGTAGGCATGTTCATTGAAGTTGTGCCTGGATCTCTTCATAGAGAACTTGCTGATGGGTGCTGGGTTGTTGGTGGATCTTACTCCCGCAATAAAACAATGGTCGCTGGCGTCTGAGAAGAAGACATCAGCGTGGGAGAAAAGATGAGGTTTGCTCACCATTAGCACATCAAAAGTGTACTTTTACTGGGGTTCTTCCGTTTAGGCGTGTTGGTTCAGTAATAAGTTGCGTCAGCCCATATTCATCACAGAGAAGGATGCAAGGGGGCAGCTGTGTTAGAGAGCCAGTCAAAGTTGAGGTCTCCTAAAATAATAGTTTCTGGCAGCCCCTGTCCCAACTTGTCCTTAGATATGACACTAGCTGTAGGCCAGCAGACGGTGATCTATAGCATCCTATTACGCAGAGTGCAGTAGTCTGTGTAATTTTCACTTTGAGAATTAGGCATTTGAATTCACTGGCGACAGATGCCGAGGATAAGCAGAAGGCAGAAAATTTGTCTTTAATGTAGATAGCTACCCCTCCTCCTCTAGCATGCCTATCAGCTCTGAACAAGGCATAGTTGGGTATGTTTACTTCTCTATCAGTGGTGCTGGGTCTAAGCCAAGTTTGGAAATCACCAAGTATGCCAGGAGAGGTATGGTTACCAGGTTTGTATTAAGGTTATCTTTTAAGGAGGCTACATACGTTAATATGCAAGAAGCTTATTCCTTTTAAATTTGCTAGTTCTGCTGGCAAAGCAATAGCTTCTGGGGGGCCAGGGTTGAGTTCTACATTGCCTGAACATAGCAGGAGGATAAGCAGGATTTTTCTAAGAGCGCTAATTATAAGCTTGTAATTCCTGCCTTTCTTCCATCTAGTAGATCTGATGTTTTTAGGGACTGGAAAGTAGCCACCATAGAAGAGCTGATCTGTTGTAGCAAGAACTAGTACCCCTACCACAATAGGCGGGGAGGAGATAGAAGTCTTCGTGGTGGGAGGTGGGCCTTGTGGTGGGGGAGTGTTATAAGTACTACTGGTATGTGTGGTCCAAGAGCAGGGTTCGAGGTATTGGTACTTGGATTCACGGAGGCAATTAAAGGATAAGTTGCCATGTGGTATACAGCACAAGGTGCTGTTTTAGACCAAACATGATGGTAGTTCAGGTGTCCAATGCTGGGCAGCTGGTATCAGCAGAAGAAGGGGCAGTATAAGGAGCCATATAGGGCCCGACATGATGGTACCTCAAAAAAACATCTGTGTGCAGTGAATGAATACATTTGCTAGTGGGGGCACACAGTTTCATAAGCAATACATGAAGGGATGGGAATGTAGGGGTGCCACTAGACACCAGGGAAATGGCGGATCCCAGCTTTCACTGCAGCCCACAGCATGAGTTCTGTCTGTGGCTGCAGAAGTCAAGAAAGTCCCACTGTTCTCATACAGAGAACATGGCTGCAGGGCTCCTCTTGCTAAGCTGGACACACTGGATTATGAGTGCCCATAAAAGGTATTTCTGCCACTCATTAAAAAAAAACACATTGGAATCTAGTTAAACTGGACATGTTTAGCTAGGTTCTGGTTGTTTTTTTTAAAGGACAGCATTTTTATGTATTTTCCATGCTTTGATAGTTTGAGGGAAAAAAACTACAAGATGGCAATCTCTGGGCAAAAAAAAAAACTGTTTCATGCTGTGTCAAACAATTGTTGAGAAACCAGAAAAGGGTTTTTGCGACATCCAATTTTTCATTTTGCACCAGAATGTTAACTCAGAAATTCTACTGCGCATGCTCAGAACAGGAAAACACAACATTTTAAAGCCTTATAACTCTAACTGTTTAATATTTTTTTACCAGGCCTTTCAAAGGTATAACCTTAGGACATGCCACATGTGCCCTGCAAGTCTGGAGAAAGAATTCCATTCCATGTAGCCTATAGATAAGAGTAAATAAAGGTAAAATACCGTAAAAAAATTAGAGATTTTCTGAAAATGACATGTATATCAGAAACCACACAAGCTGCCATCACAAAACTTTCCACAGATCTAGACATGGGGCCCAATTCTCAAAGCCCCGAGAGTGGAGCAAGGTGCCTGCGCCACACATGAATGGCGCATGTGGCACCTTGCATCAGAAAATACCCCCCGGAGCTATTCTCAAAGTTAGCCTGCATCATCCACAGGCTGTTTGCCCTGAACAGGGCTTGCACTGCCTGTGCACCCACAAAAGGTCTGCAACACAGTGCAAGGGGGCATGTGGCTGCCACATCCCCCAACTTGGGATTATCATAACTCTCCCAGAGGAAGAACTTTTAAGTACTCTTAGATCAGCCAGGGCTGGCCTAAGGGTACTTAGATGAATCCCCCTGGGAGAGCTGACTGGTGTGCTGTATGGCAGCGACATCCCCAGCAGTGCTGTACTAGTGCCCCACATTGTCCCCAAAGGTCAGTTCATTACACAACCCCCTCTCCAAACCCCACTGTCCTGGTATTCCCATAGTATCAGCACCCCCTTCCCTGATCCTCGATGCACCCACTGTACAGCCATTGTCCATGTTCCCTGGTAATCTAGTGGCCCCCCCACCTGACCACAGTAGGTAGTGGCTACCCCCACCCCCCATCCCAAACAGAACCTGGTACCGGCATAGCGCTCCTTTCATCTCTGCCACTGGCCACTGTATGAACTGTCAGTGAGCTCCCACTGTACCAGTAGCAGCTCACTGACAGTACATTCAACAAGGAAGCTGTGGTGAGGAAGCACTGCACTCATCACGGTTCTGTGGGATGTGGGAGGGGGTGAAACCACCGTTGAAGAGGGGTGGGTGGCCACTAGATCACCAGGAAACATGGACAGTGGCTGTGCAGTGGGTGTAGTGGGGATTGGAGAAGGGGTAGATGTTTCTACAGGTTTAACGGGACATCAGGGTTCAGGGAAGGGGTCAGAGACTTTGGTTTTGGTGACATTGGGTACCGGTGGGGGTCTGCTAAGCAACAGGATCTGGCTAGAGCGGCACATAGCCACCCCCCCAGCTTGTGGCACACTCTCAGGATGTGCTTCTTTTTGGTGCATAGCCTGGATCGCTGCAAGCCGTAGGACTTTACCGCCATAACCCTGCCCAATAGAGAATTGGGTACAGTGTCCCTGGTGCATCAGGCAGTGATGAAAGCTGTCTTTGGGGGCAGCTTGCATCAGTCTAAAGGCTTTTTAAAAGTCAACTCCATGGTCTACTAGACAACACATGCAACATTTCAGCTGATTTTGTCAAACGGTGCTAGAGCTATTATTGTATATAGTAAGGGGTTTATCATTGAACATCTTACTCAACCTTAACACCTTAACAATAGGGGCACAACCATACCCAATATATATATATATATATATATATATATATATATATATATATAGATATATTTTCTGCATTAATGCAACATATAGGATTCAGGCTAAAGTGACAAAAGTAGGGAAAATTGGCCTTAGGGTTTCCAACCCTAAAACCTCACCCCAGCCCAGTAGCAAATCGGGGGTGCAGCCTTCCTTTGAGTTGTCAACCCTAAAGCTCACCACATTCTATATACACCAGAAACACACACACACCTAATGGGCTGAGCTTCAGGGTTGGGAACCCCATGGAAGACTGCACCCTTGATTTGCTTCAGGGGTGGTGGTGGGGGTGTGGTTATAGGGTTGGAAACACTAAAGCCACATTTCCCTGCTTTTGTCACTTTAGCCTGAACCCTGAATGTTGCATTAACACTGTTTTTCTGTAAAGAATTTCCTTACTGTTTGAGATAGTGTAATTGTATCCTCATTTGTCTGTGAGATCGCAGGCTCTTCCAGGCACTGTGCTCCCATCCCTCCTTAGACTCATACACATATGTTGCTGTGGATGCAAAGGGTCCAGATGGCTCTGTGCTTGCATTTGTACAAAAACAGGAATGAAATTGTCAGCATTGCTTTCTTATTACCCCACCTCATGAACCCAGTAATGAACATTTTGAAACCACCATCAAAACATGATTCGGTGCCACTGCAAAACCATTGAGCACCGCAGGTGTGAAACCACAGTTTGGCGGGGGGTTCTAAATGACAGCCATCATGTTCATGATGTGGTGTAAAAAGATGGTTATGTTGAAAATTTCGGGTTAATTTATTTAAAATTGCCAAAGTTATAAGCAAGAGTAGCAAAATTTTAATGTGTGCCCTAGTTCTGGAGACCCCGTTTCAGCAAGGACATAGACAGGATAGAGACAGTCAGAGGAGAACTAAATGGTGCAGGGTCTACAACAGAAGCTATTCGAAGAGAGACTAAAGGAGCTTAATACGTATATGCTTGAGGAATGGAGGGAGAGGGGGGACATGATAAAAACTTTCAAATACCTCAAAGAAATCAACAAAGTCCAAGAGGGTAGCATCTTTCAGAAAAAGAAATGTGTAAGAACAAGGTGACACAGTTTGAATATAGATGGGGGGACAGCTCGGGCAATGTGAAGAACTATTTTTTTCATGGAGAGGGTGGTGGAGGCATGGAATGGCCTTCCTGAGGAGGTTGTGGGGTCTAAAGCAGTGGGGGAATTCAAGAATGCATGGGAGAGACATAAGGGAATTCTGGTGGGGTGGTAGGAAGAAGTAGATTGGTTAACTAGGATCTGCAGCTTATCCAATAGGTAGGGAAATGGGCAGACTAAGTGGGCCAAGCGGTCCTTATCTGCCATCAAAGTCTTTGTTTCTGTGTTTCTATAATGTCACCATTTTTACATATTTCTTCCGAAAATTTTCAACATAGCCTTCTTATGACCCCATCTCTTGAACAAGGACAGTGAGAAATTTAAAATCCTGCCCAAAAGGTGATTTCCCAAAGCAAGCACAAAATCACATTTTAGGCTTGATTTACATAATTCCACCACCATTGTGTATGAGATGAGGCCTCAGAAAGGCCATATTGAAAATGTAGTGTTAAAATATGCAAAAGTGTCAAAGCTATGCACCAAAGTTGAAAACACCTTTGAAATACATTGACCTGCACTTACCTTAGTTTCTCACATTGCAGTTGACGGTTCAACAGCAAGACGTGTCTTCAGTGGGAAGTGGATCTTCACCCTAGGACCTGTTCAAGTGAGTGAGTATTTGGTGAGTGTGGGTGGGGGGGGGTGCAGGCAGTGGGTGCACAGTGGAAGGTCGGGGTGGGGGGGTTGGATCACTGAGGGATCATTTTCTTTTTTCGGGAAAAAAAAAGATACAGAGATCTTTTATTCTGATCTGCTTGTATTGTGTCATTTTTGGTTTTAACTCAACCACCTGGGGCCACAAAAGCTATTGTTTTCTGCCAGGTTGGGATATAATTTATAAAAGGTTATTTTATAGCAGTTACTGTTGTTTTACAGTCAATCACAATGCATACAGGTAAGCATCTAACATTAGAAAACATACAATTACAGATGCTGTCATAAAGCAGTAAGCTGCAGAATTCTAGCCACTGGAATTCACCTGGGAACAGGCAAATCCTAAATCAAATGTTCAATAATTCTTCTTTTCATTCTGTGACAGGCTTGATGCTATCAATTCTGCAGTTTCAAACTTAACTGAAACATTTTATTTGTTTTGTGAAACACCTGTAATGCCCAATATGTTGGTGGTTTTGTGATGTGGCTATGTCCCCACTGGGAACTGGACTGAGACCACCACAACTTATTTCACATAGGCTATTGAACAGCCCTCAGATAATGGCTTTTGGTCACTGCTAGCCTGGGTTGGATTTGTACCTGTGACCTAAAGATGAAAGGTTCCTTAACCCACTACCAACTCACTCAGCCATCCAGTTTACCAGTTTCTGTGACTAAACAGTTTAAACACTATTCACAACAATCTTTTTGTCTATAATATGAGTGCAAAAAATTATTGTAATGCCATTTTGTTCATGTTTTTTGTACCATGTGCCACCTAGATGGCCTGGGTCATACCTGAAAATCGTCCTTCGGACCACCGTTTTCACCCAGTAATCAAGTGCATAAATTAAAAAAAAATAAATAAATAGTCGGTAACAGAAATCAAAGGTACTTCTTGACTGTGAGGCATTCTGGTTTAGTAACACATCATACTCCAGATTTAATCTCTGATGTACAACCTTGAGGATTAATTAAATAAATAGCTAGGTGTAAGGTTGCTTGGAATCCATCTGACGGAATTGGATACTTCAGATTTCAGGATTTTTTTTGAATCTAGAATTTTGGTACTGAAGACAATTAATCTGAATTATAGAAAAAAATGATTTGGATGCAGATTTGGAATCTTTGGCATCTAAAACTAGTAAAACTATTACTGTACAACCTCCTACCACCCAGTGAAACATAGCATAATACCTTGTGTCTGTCAATCCCTGATTCTCAACCCCAGTTGTTTCTGCCTGCTCTCTTACATTCTTGTGCTGCTCTTTGGCTGCTGCCCTTTCAGGTGAGATTCTCTGAATCCTTCATCTCCTTCCTCATGCAACTTGATCTGTCCTGAGTCCATGGAGTCAAGACAGAGTGCTCCATTTCACTCTGCCCCATCACTGACCAACTGTCCAGTGACATGAAAGATACCCCCTCAGTCCACCACTCCGGCTGAATGTATTGCTGCTGATGCTGGACTGCCCCCCCAAAGTCTATCCATTCAGGCTGTACTGCAAGTAATGTTGGATTAAATCCCCCAAAGTTACTTTTACCCCCTCCCCTAAGAGGAATGGCAATAGTGCTGCTGCGCCTTGTCAAACCTGGTCAGGCCATCAGTCAGGCAGCTATTACTGAGTTTGCTAAGAATGGGAAAGAAGATGACTTCTAGAAACCAAACCCTGCATTTTAACTGCAGAGTAAGTCAAAGTTAGTGTCTGTCTGTGCTAGGTTACCCAGGGCAAGATGCTGATGGCCACCCCAATACTTTCCAGCAGAAATCATTGAGGTTGGAGGACATAACACTCACCGCAGTCACACAACTAGGGTGGCAGCAGTGCTGCAGGGTACTGGGTCCAAAGAGTGCCAACAAGAATAGAATTGGCTAGGAGCATGCTGCAATAATGGTGCTTTATTTTATTTTGCTCCCTGCACCCCCCAGACTTAAGCATTTCCACTCTGGGGGGGGATCATGGGGCAAGTTAAATTTCTGGGGCCATGGAATACTGTTTCTATAGCCCCTTGTGAACAAAACAAAGTCCCAATGCTGGCAGAAGTTGGGAGACCAGGATTAGAACCCTGGGCTCCATTGCTACTAGCTGAGCTACTCTATGCCCCAGCACTCCATGACACAGGAGCAGCTCAGCTAGCCTCCCATTCATTGTAGTCCTTCTCCTTTGACAGGACCATGACAATGACCAGGTGAGTGTTTACAGCTAGCGCTGTAAAACCCTACTCACTGTCCATGTGAGCACTTACTAGATTAGCGCTGTATAGTGCAGTGCTATTCTGGTAGCTCTCACTTGACTGGGTACCATGCTGCAGTACTAGGATGGGCCCTGCCAGGATGGTCCACTGAAGACCAGATCAGACCATCCTGCATTGTGCTGCTCATTCAAGCAAGTGGTCAGACCTGGAAGCTGGGATGTGAAAGGAGGGAATGGGTCTACAGACATAGCATGGCATTGTGAGTAGCAGGGGGAGTTGTAAAAACATTGGAGTCAGGGAAATCCTTCCCTACCTTGTGGACTAGATAGAGTGTGGTGAACTAGGAGGATCATTCAACCCTAGATGATCCATGAACAGAAACTTTGGCCAAACAACGGTTGGTCAGCATGCTAGAGGAGAGAGATTAGTCTGTCATCCCTGTTAGAAGGAGGAAGAGGAGGGACTCAAAGTCAAAAAGAAGATGACCCTAGCAGCAGATGGCCAGTGTAGTGGCTGGTAGGGAATAGAAAAAAAGAATATGGAAGTTGGGGGACAGTCACTGGAGAGAAGGACTAGGGTGCAGCTGGACTGGGGGGTGCCTGACTCTGGGGGTTGGTGGCTGACCTACTGCAGTAATAATAATAATAATAATAATAATAATCTTTATTTATAGTGCGCCTTTCAAAAATCAAGGTGCAGTCCATATTTAAAATCAATTCACAATAAAACATCATGATAAAATCACTAAAACAAATACCATCAATCCATGTCAGCACCATCCCCAAATGCCTTAATCCATAAAAAGGACTTCAGTGCTTGTTTAAACGCCCCCACAGTAATGCACTCTCTAATCCAATGGGGTAGAGAATTCCAGAGGGTTGGCGACACGAACATAAAAGCCCGGGTGCCAGAAGATTTTAAAACTACCCTCGGAATCTCCAGCAACCCCTCGTTGGCCGAGCAGAGCGGTCACTCCAGGAGGTATGGAACCAGAAGCTCTTTCAGGCAGTCAGGGCCTGGGTGGCATTACTTTGCTTTTGCTAGTATGTTGAAATTCAGATTATGGAACTGGATATTCCGATTCATTTTTGGTTCCATGCCGGTACCTTAATTACTATAGAATCAGACTGGAATCAGACTCCGAATCACAATATCTACAATTCCAAAAGCTTGCATTAGGAATGGATTCCAGGACATCTGAGTGCCCCTAGTTGTGTGATACTTTGAGCGGTAAGTGTGCTTCAACTTCATGCCACTGGTAGCTGGCCCATGTTCTGGCATTTTGGTAACAATACATGCACTTGTTCTTTTTTTTCACAGCTTGAATAAAAAAACAATTATTAAATTTCCTCAAATGAAAATAACATTTGAGAGCTGCTGCCATTAACAATTAGTGATATAAGCTCCCAAATCCTTTTTTCATCCAAAATAAGTACTTTCAAGAGTTTTGATCAAAGCCTGGTATAACAGACTTTATTATCATTGCCTTTCCCTGAGTCCTCACTCCACTGACAAATGTTCTTTAATTTTTGAGGTACTGTAGGGTGGTCAAGTGGTTAGAACACCAAATTGGGAACCAGGAGATTGCAGATTAACCTCACTAAAGCCAAATACTCTTTGAGTGACCTTGTGCAAGTCACTGAACCTCCGAGCACTCCAGTCCACCTAGGTGCAGAAATGGGCAGGAGCAGGTCACCAATGGAAACAAGATGTTGTACCTCATCTGGGCTATCTTGGGTAAATAAACTGTGACCAAAAAACAATTTCTAAAAATTCCCACTGGTCGAGGTTACCCAAGCTAATCTGATTGGGTTCCAACTGGACTGACATTTGTCCAGGCAGATGCTCTGCCAGCTGACTCTGATGCTTGAAATTTGTCTGCATCATCCAAATAGTGACCCCCTCCCCATTTCAGCCATGCATTCCTAACTAGGACCTTTGAATATAAACCATGTACAAAGGGTTTAGCTTAGTTTGAAAACAGCTCACATTTGACACTGAATCATGTTAAGTCTTCCTTTTACTATTTTGTGTCAGTGGTAATAATATGAGGGAATGACAACTCTGGGCTTTACATTTGTCACTATGGTTTGCTAATTTTAATGTACTCCTCTAGTGGCCTTTCTGCAATGCTTTCTCAACATCTGCAGAAGTTGCAGGGTGTGGGCAAGAGCCTTCAAAATACCTGACCTAAGGAACCATAGTTCTCAGATTATTAGTGTACAGCACATTCTATTAGAATTGCTTGGCATCTGATGAATGGAATTGGATTCTTACCCAGTTTTTGGATTTAGACTTTTTGGGTTATCAATCCAGAACTCATAATTCCTAAATTGAACCCTTATCCTATTGTATATAGGAATTTGGGATTCCACATCAGAACCCCATTTTTAAGGTAACTTTAGGAACTGAATAGGAATTGGATTCAGAATCAGAAAATCCTAAAGTCTAAACAGTCCAATTAAAATGGGATCTGCCAATTCCAAGCATCCCTACTTGCCATCCGTTATACAGTGAACCTTATATATGGCACTGCTGCATAAGCATAAGTCCTTACATTGGCTAAGTTTCATCTATATCTTGAACACCATGGAGTCATTTATTCCAACAAGTGACAAAACTCTATAGACTGTTATAGATTTTTGTCCATGAAACAGTCTGGAGAATTGAGATTCCTTCTCCATGGTTTTCCTTCACATTCCAGAAATTGCAAAGGCAGTGGTCAGAGGAGATGGTGGTGAAATTCATACCTGGGTCTCCAGGTCCACAGTCCTGTGCTCTTACCATTAGCCAGTGCTCCACTAAAAATGATCATTTCTGAATCTGTTTGGGATAGCCTTTCAGTTACAAGCTGAATACAATATATGCTTTTGGGGGTCTCCCCTAAGGAACCCTCAACAAAACAACAGACATATTTATTTAAAGGGACACTGTTAACCTGTTTTTCATCATATTATTTCTAGTTAAAAAACCCATTTTATGATTGCTTACCTTCTCTAAAATTCATTAATGTTACTGTTTGTTTTGTCTGTCTCCTTGTTTAGTAGAACTGAAACGCATGGTAATGTATATTTATAAACAACTTTGTTTTGTTTCAAATCTTGAATTTATTCTTCTTGAATACTTCCTAAGCATTAGAAGCACTCCCAAACAGTGCAGTCACTCATGAGGCAGTAGGCACCTAAACTCCAACTGCATCACGAGTGTCTAGACTGTGTTGGAGGTGTTCCCGAGTCCAGGAAAGATGCAGTGGGAGTTGATTAAGGAATGTAAACAAACCTGTTTTTGTGTAATAATACCAGTAGAGATGCATTGAATTTAAATTCCGCCGGCGAAGTCATGGGAAAGTGGTCGATTTTGCCACGTGAAGTAATCCATGAAATGTTTCCCCATTTGGTGGAATTTCAGGTGAAATTTCACCATTCTAGTGGTGAAATTTTGCATTTCACCCTGTGAAATAGGTGGAATTTGTGGATTACTCTGTGTAGCAAAGTTTTGTCACTTCTCCCACCACTAAACACCGATATAATAGGCAGTCTGTTTTTCACTTTTTAAAAGAAAAAAATAATCAGAGACAAACTACTAGCTACATCAGCAGTCTTTACAGAATGTTAGCAATCATAAACTGTATTTTTTAAACAAGGGTCACTTTGAGGGCTAAGGGGGTTGACAGTGTCCCTTTAATGTACTGATGTTGGTGACACGGAACCAAATTACGCATAGGTGATTATCCCCTAAAACTCCCACTGATGCTGACTGGATAAATATCTACAAGGGCCTCAGATACATGGAATTTATCATACCGACTTTGCTGTTTAGTAGTGACAAACATGATGCTGAATAGCTCACATTTTTAAAATATTTAGAAACTAAGAAAGAAACATCTATGCTTGAGCTATTGGCAAACCTGCACAAAAGGGTTTATTCTGAACGTACTGTCATTTTTATGTTGGCGCACTTGTGCAGCCAACATCTTGCAGCAGTGGAGATTTGGAGGCACTGTCGCAGTTTGGTGAATGCAGGGCACACACCAGTAGGTGCGTCATGCATTTCCCAATCAGCCAGCAGCAGGGGCTGACACCCTGCCTGGCTAATGAGATGAAGAGATCTGACAAAAGGTCTGCTGCAATAAGAGTGAAGCTTTCATGCAGCGTGACCACAACACGCCCTCCCTACATGCAGGCAACATGACAGCAGTGACTGCCACTGTTTCCTGTCAACCCCCCTTCCTTTATTGTGTGCCAATGGGGTGCTCAATCCCCGTCAGCATCATGTAACCCCCCCTTTTTTTATTGCCAAGAGGGGTGCCCAATCCCTGTCAGCATGTATCCCTCCCTCCCTTTGAATTTTGCCAACGGGAGAGCCCGCTCCTCATCGGCATAATGTGGTCCCCTTCCATTTTTTTGATTGCCGAGGGGGTGCCCAATCCCCCTCGGCTCCTGTGGCTCCCCTTTTCTTGTTTGTAACAGAGGTGCCCAATCCCTGTCAGCTCAAGCACCCATCCACACACACACAGGTGGCATGCAGGACCCAACCTCAGTGCCAAGCACCTATTAAAATAAACGGTCCCTGATGTCTTTTTTTTTCCCCTGTAAAGAAGAAGCGAGTTCCTCAGTGGTCTCCCTGGCCCTCTCCCACAAACCTCACCCACCCACTGTGCACCTTGCCTCCCACACCCCTCGCCCCATTCTTACCTCCAGAGTCTGGCACAATGATCTTCGGTGGACCGGGAACACCTCTGCACTCTTCAAAGCCGACCGCAAACTGAGGAAATGCCGGTAAGCTGTATAATGGAATGAACAGGGTTTTTTCAACTTTGCTGCATATCTCGGGCATTTTTTGGAATTTTGGCACCAAATTTTCAACATGGGGTTTTTTGGACCCCTCCTCATGAATTCTATCACTGTCAGGGCATTAATTGGCCTCAAAAGGTGATTTCGAAGTCACTGCGTGGAATCACCTGTCAGGACCAATTAGCGAAACGACAGTGCCTGTGTTCACGAGGTGGCCTCTGGAAAAGTCTATGTTGCAACTTTGGTGGAAAAAATCAAAAAAATTACTGTTTTACGAGCGTGCGTTGGCAGTTGCTATGCAGGCTCATAGTTTCACAAATTCACAATATTTTCATTCCAGATTTTCAACATTGTCATTTTTGTACACCTCCTTGTGAACAGTACAGCTGTCATTTTCCACACCCTGCCAGAAATGTGTTTCTGCACTTCCGGTGCACAATAGTATGGTCGCTGCGGGAAATCAGTATTCAGGCCAGATTATGAAAATGACAGTGACACAGTTCATGAGCAGAGGTCCTAAAATGCCTATGTTGAAAATTTGGTGACGATACTCCATACAATGACTGTTTTACCAGAGTGCATTGGCAGATTGCATGCACGCTTGTAGTGTTGTGCATTTGTAATATTTTCACTCTGGATTTTCACCATTGGCATTTTTCCACACCTCTTGATGAACAGTACAGCTGTCTTTTCACATATCCTACCCAAAATGTGTTTTTGCACTTCCAGCACAGAAGTGCGTGGTCGCTGTGCAAAATCACTTTTTGGGACGGTTTGAGGAAGTAACAGTGACACTGTACATGAGTAGAGGTGCTAAAATGCCTATGTTGAAAATTTGGTGCTGAATGCCCATAAAATGACTGTGTTCTAAGCATGTGTTGCACATTTGCCACGCACCCTTGTAACTTCACAAATTTGCTATATTTGCATGCCACATTTTCAACACTGGCATTTTTTGCACCACCTTATGAACTGTACAGCTGTCATTTTTCACATCCTGCCCAAAATGTTTTCCCGCACTGCACTACCAAAACCAATGCCAGCGCGACAATATTCTGCATTGACAAATGCTTGTTTTATTCAGTTTTGAACTTACCCATAGATACGGTTATCTTAAACATATGTAGTACTCCAATATTTAATGGGGCCTTTATGAATAGAAGAAACTGGCTGAATATTACCTAAGAGGTGGTAGGAATGTCTATTTATACTTGTTCATTACACTACTCCTCTCCTGATTAGGTTGGTGGAGGGATGGCTAGGAATGTGTAAGGACCAGATGATTTAACATTTCGTCATGCCTAGAACTTCCCAGCAGTCTTGTAAAGAGTTTGTTAAATGTGATTCTGTTTCCTGTGTCCTATGAACAGGAGAGTTGAGATAAATTGTGTATGCCTTGTACATAGAATTGTTTAGTGTATATGATGTTGATTTCAGGCAAAATCATATATAAAATTTAAGTAAAAGAAAGAAAATGAATTTTTCATTTTGACATTTCTCTTACATGCATCATGTTTCACAGTACAATGTCTACATGGTTTCCAGGTTAGAAATTTACAGTAAGCTCTTACATACCCATGGTTACCATGCTGATGTCTATGGTCTCTATGAAATGGCATGGTCAGTGACCATGGAAATGCATTAGTAGGCATAGAAACATGATTTAAAAACACAATACTCTATTTTACTAATTGTAGCATTCCATGGAAAATCTATGGAAATCCAGAGAAGCAATTAGCATGGAATACTATGGGATTTAATAATTCTCTATGCTTACCCAGAAGGATAAGCTTGTCCCAAATTTGCATTGTCATTTGATTCCCTTCTGGAAATGAAGACTCCACACACTTCTAGCATGAATGCTCACTGGCAACATTTTATTGAACACTATTAATATTTACAACTCAGTTTTATAAATTCCACATTTCAATATTCTAGTCCAAATCACACATTCATAATAAATTCCATTATTTTCATATCTCTTTGTTCTTCTGCCATGGCCCTCTTCTTCTGATCCTTGTCTTTGGGGTCTGGATGCCAGATCTGACCCCAAACACCATCAACAGTATCAGGTACCAGCTTACCAGGACCTCCTCCCTCCTAGGCCTGGACACTAAGATCTGACCCCTAGCACTATTCTGTTTGTCCCTACCCCCATTTATGTCCAAGCATGGGTGTCTTTTGATCCCAGCCCATGCTGCCCTGCTCCCTTCCCCTTCTGTCTGCCCCCTTATTCCCTCTCTTGCCCCCCCGCCCATCACTCCTCCCCCATGTTTTTCTCCTCAAAAAACATGGGCAACTTCCTGCCTGACTGGGCTCTTTAGCCCCCACTACCTTTCCCCAGCACCTTCTCACTGCCATTGCCAATTCCAATCTTACAACCAACGATGCTGCCCTTCTGTGGCACTTGGGCCACACCCCACCCCACTCCACAACCACCTCCCTCTTCTGACCTATTTCCCCTTGGGCAGGTGGGTGGGATCAAATTCTCTGTAGAAGAGGGAGAGCTGAGGGCTGCCTTACCTAATAAACCCCTTCAGGACACCAAGTCAAGACCCCACCTGGCTCCTCCCCTGACCAATCACCCCCTGGCCCTATACCTGCATCATATGACACCACCTGTGTGACCTCAATAATGATGTCACCAGGCCCTGCCCCCACCCCAGCTGCATCTCCTATCCCCCTCCTCCTTCCCTCCCCTAACCACATGGTCATTTCCATCTGGGCCACCTGGCAATTCAGGTTGCCTTTTAGTGGCAACCCTATTTGTCATTTGATCACTTCTGGGAATGAAGACTCCACACATTTCTTGCTTGGATGCTCACTGGCAACATTTTATTCAACACCATTAATATTTATATTTCAATTTTATTAATTCCACATTTCAATATTCCATTCTAAATCACACATTCATAATCCAGTCCAATCTTTTCATAGCTCCTTGTTCTTGTGCCTGGGCCCTCTTCTTCCGATCCTTGTCTTTTGGGTCTGGATGCCAGATCCGACCCCCCACACCATCACCAGTACCAGGTACCAACTTTCCAGGACCTCCTCCCTCCTAAGTCCGGACACTAAGATCCAACACCTAGTGCTATCCCCTTTGTCCCTCCCCCTATTTACGTCCATGCCTGGGTGCCTTTTGATCCCAGCCTGTGTGCCCTGCCCCTCCCTCTTCTGTCTGCCCTTTATTCCTCTCTTTGCCCCCCAATCCACTTACCCATCTCCAGCCAAGCAATGGAAGAAGAGGCTCCCACCCTTGTGGTCTAGCACCTTGGTCCCCTCCTCTCATACCTACCCACCAGGTCTATCAATGGCCTTAGGAAAAATCACATGCCAAACTCTGAGAGGTGGAATCCATTTGACCTGAAAACTGCAATAGCCTCAAAGGAAATGTCCCTGTGCTGTATCATTCCCCATTTCTGTAACCTGCCTGGCTACCTTCCTGTTGAGCCACTTTCTCCCTTTATCTACAGATCTGACCTCCCTGGCATGTTGCCACACCCTCCTGGAGGTGATCTCGGACCAGCCAATCGCCACCCCTGGCCACCACCCTTTCACCATTTCTAAATCCACTGCTATGGCCTGTACCAGCGCCCCCCATGGGGTTTCATCTAAATCATTACCCCCAGATGTATCATCAGCATGTCTGGCCTGCTCCATTGAACTCTCAGATCTTCTAACAATGACATCAGCTGGGCTCATCTCATGCCATGAATCCCCTTCCAATGCACTTTTGTGTGGTCCATATCCATCCTCAGCTGTGTCCCATCATGTCTGGTGGCTGCAAATGTTTTAGCCCAATAAATAAAGGAATGCCCCACAATCCAAATGTGCCTCTGTGTTCCTCCTGCCGAATAAAAGAAAAACTCTGTTAACATCACTGCCTGACATACTCTTTGTAGCAGCTGGACTTCCACTACCCCACATTCTTTACCTCTTCGTCTGACCCGCCCCTTCCCGTGGCCTTGGATGCCACCCCTATCCAGAAGGAATGGGGGAAAAAAGAGGTATGGGTCCTCCCTTAGGAACTTTAAAGCCCGTTTGAGGACTCTGCCCACCTGGAATCCCATTGCCAGACTCCAATCACCATGCCGGAAACAGCTTTCTCCCCTTCCCCCTGGGTTTTCCTGTATTCCTCCAACTCCTTTACTGCACAAACCTCCCCAGGTGCCTGCTGCCACAGCATCACCTCCTCCCCCTTTCCAAGCTGGTCAGTTTTTGAACTGGGCAGCTACACCACCATGGTGCCCAGGCCAAAACTGACATCACTCTCCTTTAATACCCCCTGCAGATCAGATTTCCAGTGCACTACTACCTTGCTTATCAAGAAGGCCCCACTTGCCATGAGAGCAATGATGGCATTAAATAAGCAGGCCTTCTTGGTTGATGTGCACACTTGCTGTATAACTCCCACCAGCCACAGCAAAAGCTGCCCTGTGATAGGCTGCCATTTGTCCTTCCTCACCTCTTGGCCTTTTTGCCAACCCAGGAGCATCTGTCTCACGGCCCTTCCTTTAGTTGGGTCAGGCCATGCCCTATCACTACAGGCCCATCCAATCCCTGCCAATAGCACTCCCATGGTGGTGTGGGCCAATCTCTTCTCCCCCATCTTTTGACCATGTATTGCTTTACCTGATCCTCTGTGGCTGGCATACCTACCTCCAAGACATCCTGGGCCTGGAACTCCTGGAAGGCCTCCCACGCCCCTTCACATGCCTTTTGCTTGTTGGTCAACCAGGAATTCCTATGCAGCCATCGGGCTCTCTCAAACCAATCTCCCATAACTGGTCTTGAACTTTGGTCCTGTGTATTGCTACTCACAGAGCCAAGTCCCGGAACCTGTTTAACTGCAACCAGGACAGACTGTCAGTAATGTTGTTCTGGACACCTTCAATATGCCAAGCCTTAAAAGACAAGTTCAACTATAGACCCAATAAGACCAATTCCCTCATAACCCTGGCCACCATATCCATAAGCCCCCTTGCCTATTAATCACTTCCACCACCCCTTTGTTATCACACAAGAACAGGATGATCTTTCCCCTCATCTGGTTCTCCCAAACCCTTATCACCATGAAAATTATTTATTTTTATTTTTATTTTATTTATTAAATAGGGAATATCTCCAAGAATGTAATGTCTTTCAGTAACCCAGCCTTACCCCAAGTACTCAACCAAGCCTCAAAGATCCACTCACCCCTAAAGTAAGCTCCCATTCCCAGTGCCCCGGAGGCATCAGTGTATAACTCCAAGTCCATATTATTGGCCCATTCCACCTGCCAAAATGTGACCCTGTTGTAATTCTCCAAAAATTCTGCTTAAATTTTCAGGTCCTCCTGCACCCCTTTCATAATATCCACCCAATGATGTGGCAGCTTCGCCTTCCCTGTGGCCCATGCCAACCTCTAGGTAAATGCTCTGCCTGGGCTTATGGCCTGCAGGCCCCAGCAGCTGCTGTACTAATACCAGCAGCACCCTCCTCCTCTCACCTACCTGTGACAACAAAGCCCGAAGGTGGGCCACTTTATCTTCTGGGAGGCAAAATCATTCTTATGCTTTGTCCACCTCTATCCCCAGAAACTCTAGCTTAGGCGATAGGCCTTTGTTCTTCCCCTCCACTAGTGGGATCCCTATCCTCCCATGCATTTCTTTAAAATCTGCCAGCATCCCCTCTGCCTTGTCCTTGCCACTCCCAATGAGCAGAAAGTTGTCCAGATAATGTGTCACCCACCTGTGCCCATACCTCCATCCAAAGACCCACTGCACCCACACACTGGAAGCTTCAAATGTAGAGCATGGCATGGAACAACCCATTGGCATGACTTTGTCAAAATACACCCCCCCCTTCAAATTGAAAACCCAGTAGGTCCCAATCTAAACATCTGAAAGGAGAGAGCAGGTACAGAGGAGGTTTTCCAAAAAAGTGAGCAGAGTACACACCTTAAGCTATCAAGAAAGGCTTAGATCATTAAAATTGTACTCCATGACCTATAGTAGGGCAAGAAGTGACCTCTGCTATGTTTATAAAGCTCTAAAGGATGGAATAATTTGGGAATCAGCAGGTGTTTGTCAGAAAGAGAAGACACAGATAGTAACTAGGTCCAACCCTTGGCAGTTATGGGGAGCGAGGTATAATACTGTAAAGAGAGGCAGGTGGTTTATTCAATGAGTTATGAATGCATAGAATGCACTCCCACATGAGCTAGTGAGTGCTAGTAGCATGGATACCTTTAAAAAATTACTAGATGCCCATATGGGGAAAACAAATGGGAAATGTGACAACTATATTAGTAGCAGGCCTCTATTTGGCTCTAGCAGCTAACTGGACCTGAAAATTCTGCCTATGTACCTGATCCCCGGGCCTGACTGGCAACAACTGAAAGGCAGACTCTATGTCCACCTTTGCCAACCACACCCCACTAACCACACTAATCATCACCACTGCTTAGTCCAGGGACATGTAGGACACTACTAGAATGTCCTTAGGAATCCCATTGTTCAATGAGGCCTATCCGGATAAGACAGATGATGGATGAGGTGTAACTCCCCTGGTTGCTTCTTGGGTGCTACCCCAAGTGGAGATATCTGGAAGTAGGCACAGGGGTCACCTCAAAGGGACCTTCTGTGCTCCACGCCTGCACCTCCTTCCAGATTTTCTTCCCAACTGTGTCCTCCTTCCTCTTCACTGATCCCAAGTTCTTTGCCTTCATCTCCTTCCTCACCCCCCCACCCAAAACCCAATGGGAACCCGTCCTTAAAATCCTGACACAGCAGTGCTTCTTTTACTTTTTTTTTTTTATTTAGTTTTTGTTGATGGGGACGGAGGACTAGACAATTTTTTGTCTATTTTCAGCCTTGTCCCGGGGGGCTGGAGGGGGATACAGATAGATGACAACTGAAATTAAACCAGATTTTAAGCTGTTGGTGGCATTTTTAGTGAATGGGGGAAATCTGGCCAGGACTCAGGGGAAATTCCCCATCTGTACAGTAGGGGAACCCTTGGCCATTTGAGCTAGGATGGCCAGTCCGGTGGAGACTCAGGAGGAGAAGGATGTGTGTGGTGCAGGAGAGCAGGCCTCATCTCCTATAACTGCTTCTCAAGAGGCCGCTGATGAAGTACTTGTGACAGCTGATCTAGATATAGTTTATACGGATGAGGACGAACTGGTATAAAGTCAGCCGGCAAAAGAAACTCGGGCAAAGACTACCAAATGTGGTACTGGGAGACGAAAAGGTACTGTAAATTTAAATACAAAGACCGGTTTGCTGCAAAGGAAAGAGAAGTTATTGCAGGAAGTCTCCCAGGTGGAGAAGCTTTGGCTGAATTAGCTGAGAGAGCAGTGGCTGTCAAAACAGGCTTTGCTGCTGTCAAGGCCCCACTGATATTGACTAATGCTGATGTGGCTCCTCACCGCAATGAAGGTATGCGGCAGACAGCTGTCTTACTCGATGCAGCTCAAGTCACAGAGCAAGTGATTCTTCCTGCACAGGCTGGCAGTGATAATGGAGTTTCTTCTTTGTACCAAGAGCCTGTGCAACCAATTGAAGTTTCCGGAGTTCAAAAATTAAATGTTTTACATGACGGGATGCCTGCTAGTGCTTCGATGAAGCAGGGAGAACAGACATTTTCTTTTCCAAATGATACACAAACAGAAGGATGGCGCAAAACTAAAGGGACTGGATGGTCTGGACAAACTCCTAGTGGAAATGACTAGTCTCCAGCTAAAGCACTGCTTGGAGAAGGATGGGAACAGTCGCACGTGGGACAATGGACGCCGGACTCCCAGGACCGTTTATAGTAATATGCTGCAAAATGTTCCGACTTCTGTGGCCACCAACGAAGAGAGCTCCAACAAAACCTGGGATAGAGACAGTTCTTCTTGTGATAATGTTGTGAATGTTGTGAATATTGTAAATAATGATAATGTGCCAACGGAAGTTACTAATGTCATACAGGTTGCTGAGAACAATACTGTAGCTGCGGAGCATATAGAAGGAGAGAGTTGGGGTAGGAGTTCAGAACAAAATAGATCTATACCTTCTAATTTAGAAAGCCCAGTTCAGTTAGGCCCTCCTGTTACTGTCTCATAAGCTGGGGATGAGGGAGAAGCTGTTCTTAAATTGTCTGATTTATTCCAGATGAGGGGTGAAATGCTCCTCCGTTGAAGTACTGTGTGCCTCATATACAAAGGTGTGCTTCCCGATCCTCCTAATCGCATTTATGTTGCAAAAACGCTATTGAAAGGGTCAATGAAGTTTTTTCTTCGAAGATTTTTGCATTGATTCATTTAGGAAATTTGATTTTTGATGTAAGTTTTAAAAATGTTTCTGGCCTAGATAGGTTTTGGGCTCAATACTCTTCTTGTAAGAATTCCTCGATAAAGAATCCTTTCTTAGTGGTACCACTAACCAAACCTGTGGTAAAAAACATTACGGTGATGTTTAAGAATGAAGGAGTCAATATCGAGGATATTTTATATTGGTTAAGGAAACGATGCGAAGTATTGAACAGACCCATGCCCACGCTTGATAGTGAGCAAATATGGGATGGGGGTGACGCATTAAAGTGAAACTTTTTATGACAAATACAGGGCCAGTACATTTACCTAGTATGTTTTATTTGGGGAAAGACAGAGGTAGCATATTTTATGTTGGACAACCTACGTTTTGCTTTAAATGTGGGGCAGGAACACATTTAAGCTCCGCTTGTACCACTGTAAGTTGCAGTTATTGTCTTGTGTACAGACATAAATCAGACACCTGTCTAAATTTATTCAAGTGTAACTTGTGTGAGCGCACAGGGCATGCATATGGACGCTGTCCTCTACCCTTTCATAATCGGAATGACTGTTCTTCTAATGAGGGGATTATTAATCAAGCCCAACAACAACAAGCCAAAAGGGTGGCTGAACAGAGCCTTCATGCAGGTTTAAAAACTCTACAACAACCCACAGAAGTTTGTGAACACAGGGAGGTGAATGGTTTAACTGATGAAAGAGTGGAGATTAATTCACAGATGGCAGGTAGGGGAAACAATTTCTTCTGAGTTGCCTCATGGTGAGTCAAAGATTATACGGGGGAGGACAGTCGTACTCAAGATGTTGTTATGGGGCCTCCCCCTTTGCCCCCCCCCCTTCAGATATTGTTACTGATGCAGTTACAGGCCTGGATTTTAAAACTGTCCAGAAAAAAGAAATAGAGCGGGGAAAGCTGTGACCAAAGTTTTGGTTTCTGCTTCTGATCGCAGTTCATGGGCCTCAGGCAATACATTTGCAGTTTTAAATCCTGATACTTCAGATAAGGATTCAGATGAGGAAGATATGGACTCATTATTAGTTATTTCCTCCTCACACACTGAAGATAGAGGGGGGGTCTGATTCCATAGCTAAAAGGACCAGGCAGGGGGAGGAAAGTTAAGACTCCATGACAGTAAACTTGTTAATTCTTTTACTTTTCTCCTTAATGCTGGATTCACTTTCTGTTCTTTCATAGATACATAGATACATAGATACATAGACAGTGTCGGCAGATAAGGGCCTATGACCCACCCAGTCTGCCCATTTGAGCTTGTAAGTTCAGTTTGTTTTCCTAGAAGTCTGTTTCCCCTTAACCCCGACCTCTAGAATTCCTTTATGTCTATCCCATGCATTCTTAAATCCCATGATTGTTTCAGCCCCCACCACTTCCTCTGGCAGGGTGTTCCACTTGTCCACCACCCATTCTGTGAAGAAATCCTTTCTCATGTTTCCTATGAATCGTCCTCCCTTCAACTTCACCCCATGCCCTCTAGTCCTGGAACATCTTTTTCGCTTAAAAATAGTGTTTTCCTGCACCCTGTTCCTCCCTGTTAGATACTTCTATGTCTCTATCATCCTCTCTCCTCCTCTCCTCCAGGAGTACATGTTCAGTTCCTTCAACCTGTCTTCATAGGACTTGTGATGCAATCCATGCACCATCTTTGTTGCCCTCCTCTGAACCTTCTCTACCCTGTCTATGTCCTTACGTGGTATGGTCTCCAGAACTGTACACTGTACTCCAGGTGGGGCCTCACTAGTGTCTTGTATAGCGGAATTATGACCTCCCTTTTCCTGCTGGTGATGCCCCTGCCATACATCCCAGCATCCTATTGCTTTACCTGCTGCCTTGTCACACTGTTTCCCTATCTTGGAGGTCATCAGAGATGCAACCCCAAGATCCCTTTCCTGCTTGGTGCATGCTATATCCTCACCCCCCAACTGATATATTGTGCCAGGGTTTTTGTGCCCCATATGCATTATCTTGCACTTCTTTGCATTGAATTTCAACTGCCAAACCCCTGACCATTCTTCAAGTTTCTGCAGGTCGCTTCTCATTCTGTCTACACCCTCTGGTGTGTCTACTCTGTTACAGAGCTTTGTGTCATCAACGAACAGTGAAATTCTGCCTTCTAGGTCCTCTGCGATGTCACTGATGAAGATGTTGAATAGGACGGTCCCAGCACTGATCCCTGTGGTACCCCACTGGTCACTCTTCCCTCTGTGGGTGACAGCCATTACCACCACCCTCTGTGTCCTGCCACCCAGCCAGTTACCTACCCACCACACTACTGTCCTGCCCACCCATATTCCCCAGTTTGTGTAATAGTCTTCTATGTGGCACAGTGTCAAGGCCTTGCTGAAGTCCAGATAGGCCATGTCCACTGCCCTCCCCTGATCCACCTCCCTAGTCACCCAGTCAAAAAATTTAACGAGGTTGGTCTGACATGACCTTCCCCTGGTGAAACCATGCTGTCTTGGGTCCTGTAGTCCATTGACAACCAGATGTTCCACCAATCTCTCCTTCAGTAGTGCTTCCATGATCTTCCCCACTACCAAGGTGAGGCTGACTGGTCTGTAGTTCCCTGCTTCCTGTTTGTTCCCACTTTTGTATAAGGGGACTACATCTGCTGTCCTCCAGTCTTTGGGTACCTCCCCTGTTTCCAGTGATCGGCTAAACAGGATAGCCAGAGGTTCAGCCACCACCTCTCTTAGTTCTTTAAGGACCCTGGGGTGCACCCCATCTGGCCCCATTGCTTTATCAACTCTTATTACTTCCAGTTCCTTCAGGACCCTTTCGTGTAAAGGGACTTGTGTCCATTCTGCACCATTCTCACCCTTGTACTCCTTCAGACCCATTACCCCCTCTTCCTCAGTAGACTGAGCAGAAATACCTGTTCAATATGTCAGCTTTACTGTTGTCATCCTCCTTGACTCCCATCCTCCCTTTCAGTCTCACTATCCCTCCTTTGTCTTTCTTTTTCACTTATGTACCTGTAAAGGTTTTGTCCCTCTACTCACTGATTTTGCAATGTGTTCTTCTGTCTGAGCTTTGGCTTCCCTTACTGACCTCCCTACCTCCTTTGCTTCTCCTGGTACTTCTCCCTATCCCTTCTGCCTGTGTCTTTTTGTATTGCCTGAATGCAATCTTTTGGCTTTCACTTTCTTTGCTACCTCTTTGGAAAACCATAATGGTCTTCTCTTCCTTTTCCTCTTGCTAACCTGCTTAATGCATAATTCTGTTGTTCTTGTAATCCCCATTTAAATACTGCCCACTGTTCCTCAACCTCTGATTCCTGTCCCATTCCCTTAATGCCTCTTTCAAGTATCTCCCCATTTTCCCAAAGTCTGCCCCCTAAATTCCAGGATACGTGTTTTTGTGTGGTTTTGTTCTGCTCTTTCTGTGATTTCAAACCACAATGACTGGTGGTCACTGTTACCCAGGTGCTCCCCCACTGTTACCCCCATCACACTGTCGCTGTTTGTGAGCACAAGGTCCAGTATTGCCTTCTGCCGAGTTGGTTCCATGACCAGTTGCTTGAGGAAGGCACCCTGAAGGCAGTCCAGGATAAATCTGCTCCTAGTTGATGCTGCTGCTGGGATGCTCCAGTCCACGTCTGGAATATTGAAGTCTCCAACCAGTACTACCTCACCCTTGTCTGCCATCCTTTGGATGGCTAGCATCACTCTATCTGTTTCTTCCTCCTGGGCTGGTGGTCTATAGACCACACCTGTCGGATAGCTGTTCCCATTTTCCTTTCCAGCTTAACCCACAGTATCTCTCCCATTTTGTTCCTCCTGGATCTCTCGGCCCTTATGTCATTTTTCACATACAGTGCCACCTCCTCCCTTCCTGCCTGCTCTGTCTCTTCTGAATATGTTGTGAGCCAGGTATGGCCATCTCCCAGTCATGGTTATCATTACACCAGGTTTCAGTGATGGCCACAATGTCCAGGTCTGACTGTACCATGACAGCCTCCAGATCTTCCGTCTTGTTGCTAAGGCTCCTGGCATTTGCACATGGCTTTCCATGATTTGACCTCCTTAGACTGCTTCACTGTTCTACTCCAGCCCCTTCCTTGGTTGTCATTTATCCCTGGTTCTCCTTGCTGTCTGCCCTTCTGCTGAATGTTGCCCTTTCTGCTTATCCACCTCTTGGGCACTAATCTCCATTTTTGCACACTGCTTTGCAGAGATAGCCACTCCTCTGGTTCCTGCTTCCACTGCTAGCTGTGGGGGTGACAAGTAGGTACCCTCCTTGCTGGCCTGCCACCCCCTTTGCTAGTTTAAGTAACTATCAATGTAGCATTTAAACTTATCATTAGTCTTGGATTCCCTCCAGGATGGATGCAGGCGTCAGGCTTGAACAAACCTCCATCCCTCCAGGTGGGTCCCCAGTCACCAATGAATCAAACCCTTCCTCACAGCACCAGTTCTTCAACCATGAGTTAAAGTTCCTGGTGCATGCACTCTATCTCCTTGCCTCTCACAGGTAGTACTTCTGAGAAAGTGACAGAAGTAGCTACTTGCTGAGACCCTCCCCAGTTTCCTAAACTCTTCCTGAACTTCCTTTGGCTCCCCATTTGCCAGGTCATTAGTACCTAGGTGGATAATGACATCAGCTCAACCTCCCATCTTGCCTTCCCAGTGATACCCAGGATCTTCCTTCCATCCCTCCATGCCGTGGCACCTGGTAGGCACCTCACCTCCCTGTCCTCCCCCTCCTGTGTTCCTAGCTGGATCCCTCTTACGATGGAGTCCCCCACCAGGATTCGCTTCCTCCTCCTCCTCTGGGGTCCACTGCTTTCCCGCTGAGGTCACCTCCTTGGCTAACCTCCACATCCTTTTCTTCCACTTCTCTGGGTACCTCTATTTGGTTGTCCTCATTTGCCAGTGTGGCATATGAGTTCTTGAGTGGAATAGGATCTGGGATGTGCCTCTGCCTGACTGCTCTAACCCTCCCTGAGCCCACTGTCATCCAAGTGCTCCTCGTTCTCGGCATCCTTTGAGGCAGCTGCATTGGACTGGGTGGTCCCTGGATAGGGGTGATGGTACTCCTGACCCAGTTTACTTCCCCTCTGAGTCTGGCTACCTCATCACGCAGTCCAGAGAGATGCATGCAGATAGGGCAGCACCTCAGTGTCCAGAAGGTCTGCCTGAATATGGCTGCCCCACAGCCACTGCATTGCACCACTCCCCACATTATACTGCAATTCCACTACTTGTCTGCTACTGAAACTCTCCTAGTTCTCTTTTATTAATTTACTGTACTAAAATCCTGTCACTGATCCTCAGATAATTTTTTTTTTTAAGAAAAGAAACCAATAAATAAATAAATGAGTCAAACACTTGTCTTGCTGAGGTGGGCTTCTTCCCCCTTATGCCCCTCCTACTTCACACCCCTTACTATACCCTGTGTTTAGCTCCTGTCAATCAGATTTATCAGGGCATATAATTAAGAGTTGGGGGAAGGGGAGGGGGGGGCAAAAATTTGCTGCAATTAAAGATGGCACAGAATTACACCACCACTATGTTTTAAATTTTCAACAGCCCAAAAACAATTATAAGTAAAGACAACAAAGAAAGTATAGTGTCACTACAAGCCTACAATCTAAGTTTAAAAGAAAAATAGCAATTACCAGTTACTCTAAAGCACTGAATTGAATATGTTTCCTTCCTTCCCCTTCTGGCTTCTTCTGCCACTCAATGTCAACAGTAGTAAGGGAAAAAGGAAATCTTTAAGTACAATGTTATCTTTGCAAGATAATGCTAGTGATATCACATATATATTAGACACTCTGTTAAAAAGTCACAAAGATTTACAGCAAGCTACACTTGCCTGGAAGTTAGGAGCTACCTTTTGGTCCACTGGTATAGAGCAATGTGATGGCATTGGTATTCTCCTCTCCGGTCCTAATATTATGGTCTCTAAACTTACTGAAATTCAACCAGAAAAGTGTGTTGTTATTAGAGTTTTCATTTTCTAATGAAAGGTTTAGACTCATTGCTATATATGTACCACAATCTAAGGCCTTGCGTTCTACTTTATTCCAAGTTATCCAGCCATATTTACATACATCTCAATTTGTGTTGTGGTTAGGAGATTTTAACTGTGGACTTCAACTATCAGATAGAGGCATAAAAACTGACAAAATGTTTAGTGATTCAGTTAAATTAAAACAGATAGTTTCTACTGCTAATTTAAAAGATGCATATAGGTGTTTACACCCTACAGGAGGATTGTCTTATTTTAGGGGCACCATAAAAACCAGGATCAACTTTATCTTCATTTCCCAATCCTTAAAAGTAATGAATATTAAAACACAGCCACAGGAGTGTTCAAACCATGTAGCTTTGCGAGCCCAGGTTACTTGGAAAGGTTCTCCTCGATGTAAGAAAAATAAATGGAGACTAAATACAGCTATGTTGACTGATCCCAAAGTACAGAAAATATGGCAAAAAAATTGGACAGCCAGACTTTCTCTAGTTGAGTTTTATAAGAATATGAAGGACTGGTGGGAAGACACGAAAATTTATTGGAAAAAGTTGTTTCAGAATATTTCATTATCTAAGAGTACAGATACATATTTACAATACTTGAAGCTTAGGCATCAGTTACAGCACTTAATATCATTATCTGAAACTACTAATTTTGATTTTAGTAGTTAAATTGCTATTATTAGTAAGAAAATGAAAGATATTCAATATAACAGAGCTAAATCTTTAGAAACTGAGGCTAAGTTTGGGACACATTTACATAAGGGAGGGATGGACCCTTATAGGGATTGTGCTAATCGAGTAAAGGCCAGCGTTATTACAGAATTAATTACTCTACAGGGCACTTTAATAGAGGATCCAGTAGATATCTTACAGGTAATACAAACCCAAATGACTAGTTTATTTGGAGTAGAAAATATGTGTAAAGCCTCAGCACAGTTGTTATAAGAGCTTCAGTTACCACAAACTCTTGAGGTTGAGAAAAGGGCACTAATTGCAGATATTCAAGAATCAGAAGTTTCTAAATCTATAGAATCTTTAAAGTTAGATTTGTCCCTTGGTTCTGATGGACTTAGTGCCAGTTTTTATGAGGTGTTTAAAGCTGATTTAGTACCTGCCTTACCCGTGATGTTTAAATACATGTTAAGAAATGGTAAATTTTCCAGTTCTATACAAGAAGCTATTCTTGTGTTAATTCATAAGAAAGGTAACCCTCAGGATATACATAATTGGAAACCCTTACGCCTCCTTAATACTGATCGAAAGTTGATTGCCAAAATTTTGCTTAATAGACTTAATAATGTAGCTAATTATTTAATTGGGCCCAATCAAACTTGTACACATTCAGGTAGGAAGCAATATGATAATCTGATCTTATTAAGAGAACTTTTCTTTTCAGGAGAATGTAATGCTATACAGGGATGGGTAATCAGAGTAGGTCAGGAGAAGGCGTTTGACCACATTTCTCACAAATTTTTGTTTTCAGTGTTACATGCTTTTGGAAGCACCAGAAAATTTGTGAACTGGATACAACACCTATATAGCAAGGCCTATCTCACCCCAAATATTAATGGATGGGAAGGAGAAAGGGTTGTGATCCATAGTGGGGTTAGACAGGGGTGTCCACTTAGCCCCTATTATACATTTTCTGTATAGAGATATTTATTAAGATGATATTGAACACTCCAGCAGTGAAAGGGATACAGGTACAAGGGGTATTTAGTCCTATCAAGATATTGGCATGTGCTGATGATCTGGTCTTAATTTTGGATGAGGGCACATGTGAGAAAACACTCACGAATGTTTTTTTCTACATATGCCAACATATCAGGGTCTAAGATTAACCTTTCCAAAAGTGTTGGAGTCCCCTTAGGGCAAACAGTAACGCCTGAATCTGGAAAATTTGTGGGTATACATATCAAATTAGAGCCCATTAATATATTAGGGGTTCAACTAGGTGCTCCAGGGATGCAGTATTCTAATTGGGTAACAGCTATTAGTAAAGCTGAAAATTTGGTACATGGTTGGAGGAATAAACAAATAGGAAAGAAAAAGAGAGTTCAGTTGATCAAATCATTAATAATGTCCTTTTTCTTGTATATTTGTTATGTATATCCCCCACCTCAAAATCTGTTTACCAGATTATATGGTGTATTTTTTCAAGCATTTTGGGGATCATGTTTAAATCCAGGTAAGCGAGAATATACAGATAGGCCTACTACTGAGGGAGGAGTTGGAATGCTTCATCCAGTGGCATTTTTTCATAGTATTTTTTGGCATTATAACTTTGGGGGTGTGCTGAGGCCAGAAGAAAAGGCGTGGAAGCAGTATATAAATGTATGTGTGGGTCCAAGTATTACATACTGGGAACAGAAACAGTTAAGCAAGTTAGGAAAGAAAGAAAGAATTCCAGATTATGGAGTTGAAATTGTGAAGCAATTTGGGATATGGGGTATTTCCCCAAATTATTTATTATTGTTAGATAGGAAAGTGATTTATAACAAAATTTTGAGAGTAGAGTGCAGTATTCCTTTAGAATTTCCACTATGTACTACAGAAAATATGCAATCTGTAATTCACCAACTGAACAATCCTAGAATTCCACAGTAAGTATGGGACTGTTTCTAGTTGAGTAATTTTGGTAGACTGAGTGTTAAAGGTAACCATAAACATAAGAAAGTAGATGAAGGTACTGCCCTAGAGATTTATGTTTAATGATTACTGAATCACAACAACATTTATTTTCTGAATGCCCCTTTGTCAGGGTGCTCTGGGATTTAATAGCTATAGAGTGGAAGAAACCTGCTTTTTCTGCATATCATATGCGGATATTATGTGTGGTGAGAATACAGTACTTCTGGGAAAATATCACAAAGAAACTATATGTGTAGTATTGGTTATCATTAGGCACCATATATGGCAGGCAAGGTGTTTTTGGGTATTACAACAAAAAATGGACAACACAATTAGAAATTTTTGGGTATATTAAGAAAACAATACAGAGGGTAGGGGCATATGATTTCTCTCAAAAAGTAATGAGAGATATAAATATTTATGGATTAGCTGTATGCATTGGCTAGAATAATATGTTATTATTTATTTGTATGCTCTTCTTTGGATACATTGTATATGGTTTTATTTGAATTTTTTTTTCTTCATGTTATTATTTAAATATGAACCGGAATGATTATAAATTGTAATGAAGCCCACATTTTCTAATAACGATTCCACTACTGAACAGCAGGGAGACCCTCTGGGCTGGCCATCGCTATGGCTAATCTGTCTGAGACTCTGGTGATGGTGGAGGTGGGACAAAATGCTGCACAAGACTCTCCTGCAGTGCTGAGTTCTAAAGTTCTGGAAAACATTGCTTTGAATACAGAATTACCATCAGAAATGGAATCTACTTCCTAGAAGATTTGGAAATGACTCCTGCATAGCCATTAATGAACAATGGCAATGAAAAGATTGGGCCTGGTCTTTTTGTTTCTCCAGTAGACTGTATTCAGACTGCTCAGATTCAGACATGACTTACTTTCTTAAAGAAAGAGAAAGAGAAACAGTTAAAATGCCTACGGGAACTTGATGCCACTCTTTCCACATTACAACACCCGCAGACGGCAGTCACTTCTTCCAGCACTCCTGTTAGTTCTAACTCACAAATGCCTACAATGATGACTCACCCCCCAAGAATTCCTGAGGTTGTTTAATTGGGGGTTTTGGATAGAGACAGGCTAAAAGATGAAATAATAGAGGCTGGCAGTCAAAACAGGACTTCTCCTGTGTGCCCAAAGCCTCCCAGTAATGCACTGCATGAAAATGCTCTATGACCGAAGAGACAACGTTGGAGGCCTGGAACAGCTACATGGACCCAGGCTGGTGTAAAGCTGCTCCCGCTGACATCGGCGGCACCCTCTTCTATTACAGAATGCACTTATTCATTCAAGGACCAATCTTGTACTAAAAATTGGGGCGATATAATGGAGACTGAACTTGATACTATAGACTGGGTCTCCCAAAACAGCATTAGAAGGAGCAGGATGGACACAAAACCTCACTGGGAAGTGGTCGCCTGATCCTTGGGTTCCTTCCTTTCAAGCCTTAATGCAAACCTGGGTTTCCCGATTGGCCACCAGCGATGTATCTCAAGAGAGCTCCCCCATACCCCGGGGTAATTTACAAACTGACTCTGTAAATGCTTTGAATGATGTTGATGTTAATGTAGTAACTGCACAGGCAGTTACAACTGATTCACCAGTTACTGTACCTCCCAGCACTGCAGAGTCAGAGGGAGTTAGGCAAATAGAAGGAGTTAGGCAGGTAGAGGGTGTTATTTCAGATCCAATATTTAAAGAGTCAGACCTCTTTGTGACCAGGGTGAGCTGGCCCCTCGGCACAATGAAAGAATATATTTCTAGGAACTTGTTGAAAGCATTTATGCGCTACTTCTCTTCTGAAATATTTGATCTCATTAGTTTAGGAAATGGAAATTTTGACATACGTTCTAAGAGTTCTCTAACTTGGATCGCTTTTGGACACAATATCAGGGACTTAAGAACACCTCCACCTGGATTCCCTTTCATGCTTTAGCTTTGACCAAACCACTAGTTAAGACCGTTACTGTGATATTTAAGAATGAAGGGCTCCATGTGGAGGACATTTTGTTCTGGTTATGTCAGAGTTGTGAGATTCTGGAGAAGCCTCTGCCCACTCTAGATAGTGAGCAAATATGGAATGGGGGGTGGCAAATAAAGATCAAACTGCACTCCACAGATTCTGGGCCTATGCACCTTCCCAGTTCCTTTTTTTTGGGAAGGGATCGGGGATCCATTTTTTGTAGTGGACAGCCAAGGTCCTCTTTCAAGTGTGGTTCACCAGCCTACCTCAGCTCTGCCTGAGATTCCCCATATTGTAGTCATTGTTTGGGTTTTGGACATGCTTCTTCAGCATGTTTGAACCTATTTAAGTGTAATTTGTGCGAGCACACAGGGCATGCCTATGGGTGTTGTCCCTGGGTGTAGCACAATAGGGAGGACTGTCCATCACAAGAGGGACATACTAATATTGCACAACACCAGCAAGCAAAAAGCGTAGCTGCACAGGATTTTCAGACATCCTTAAAGGCAGTCCCCCAGACCTTCCTCCAGCAGGCAGAACCACCACAGGTAGAACAGATAGAATTTACTGGATGTGCACAAGAGACTACACCATTACAGACAACGGTAGACCACCACTCCTCCACTTCAGAACCCCCTCAGGAGGTAGTTGATGTACAACAAAGGGCAATGCCACCCCCCCCATGGAGATAGGGATGGAGCCTTTACAGTAGTCACTCAGAAGAAAAGACCAAGACAGGACCTCAGACCTAAACAGAACTTGGCAAAATCTAGCCATGACCTGGTTCCTGGAAAACTGGAAATAAATATGCTTCACTCCCTACAGATAGTACAGATAGGGGCTCAGAAGGTGAGGAGTCTGACTCTTCCTCTATCACCTCCAACACTGATACCGAGGGGGATGGGGAAGGATCTATAGCCAAATGAACCAGGCAGCATCGAACATCCAGGACCCCTTAGGCTTCTTCCCTCTTGTTACGTTACGCCCTTTCCTGATCCCTTCAGATGTACCAACTTACCATCAGTACTATTAATATTAATAGTATTAGGAATAAAAGAAAGCGCTCGGGGGCTATGTTGTACCTAAAAGATCTTCATAGTGATATTATTTGTGTGTTAGACACTCGTTTAAAGACTAATCATGAATTACAACAGGCTTCTGGTACATGGTCCTTAGGTTCCTCATTTTGGTGCACCAGCATGGATGTTTGTGATGGGGTGGGCATTTTGTTTTCTAATTCTCAGTTAAGGGTATCACGGTTAGTTGATATCTATCCATGGCTGGCCCTTTTATTAGATATTTCGTATTACTCTTGCAGACTCCGGATTATAGCAATATATGTCCCCCAAATGAAGGCCTAGAGGGTCTCTTTATTTAAAGAGGTGAAACCATTTCTGCATATCTTTTGACTTGTACTGTATATTGGTTGGGAGATTTTAATTGCGGTCTGGCAAAAAAAGATAGGGGTTTACAAACTGAGAAATTGTTCTCTGACTCCATTTCTTTACAGAATATTTTGCATCAAGCAGGTCTAGTAGACGCCTACAGGAAACTACATGTAAAGGGTGGATATACTTAATCATAGGGGTCCTCTGAGGACCCAGATGGACTTCACATTTGTGTCTTCTGCACTGATTATAAAAGATGTTAATATTTCCTCTTGTGAATTCTCAGACCCTATGGCTATCAAGTTAACAACCCTATGTGGGTCTAGCTCACAGTATAAGAAATCCTATTGGAAATTGAATGAATTTGTGCTTGCCAATCCCCCCCCCCCCGAAGACCTGGAGGAAGGAGTGAGCTGCCAGACTATCAGTAGTAGTTTGTTACACTTAGCTTTTGAAATGTTGGGAAGACACTAAACCGTCCTGGTGTCAATTTTTTCAACATCGTGCACATTCCCGATCCACATCAGATTATCTAACATATTTACAGCTTCACCATCAGCCGCAGTGGGCTATTTCCCACATGGAGTTTACAGGTCAGGATCTTAGATCACAAGTTAGTAATGTAAAAATTAAAATGGTATCTTTACAGGTCCAAAATGTTGCAGCAGGAGCTCAGGTCTGGCACGCAGAATTCAAAAGGTTCTCTAGATCCATATAAAGAGAATAGGTACAGGACAGAGAATAGGGTTATTACAGACGTAATTTCCCCTACAGGGAGACTAGTGACTTCTCCCCAGAATCTAATAAAGGTAGTAGGGGACCAGGTCACACAAACCTTTGGTCCCCCTCCCTCAAGAGACCGAGGTACAATATATCTTAGGCTCCTTGAGAATCCCCAAGTTGACTGAGGCTGATGCCCAGAGACTTACTGCAGAAGTATCCCTCGAGGAAGTGAAGGTAGCAATTTTACAGTTATCTTCTAACACTGCCCCTGGATCTAATGGCCTTAGCTGTGGATTCTATAAAACACTTATGGAGGATTTATCCCCTGTTCTAGTAATTTTGTATACCCATATATTGAACACCTCTCAATACCCCTCTTCAATGATGGATGCAGTTCTGGTGCTTATCCATAAAAAGGGGTTGCATCATGATATTGGGAATTGAAGACTCTTTAAGTTTGTTGAATTTAGATCTGAAAATTCTGAGTAAAATACTGCTGGCACAATTCTCCAGGGTAGCTCAATATCTTATTAGTCCCTTTCAAACATGTGCAATACAGGGTAGGTGACAGCATGATAATTAGATTACGAGAATCATTCTGTAAAGGGAATGTGGAAGACAAGTCAGGCTATATTCTTAGTTTAGACCAGGAGAAGGTCTTTGATAGGATTTCACACCATTTTTAATTTTCCTCTTTGTTGGGGTTCGATATCCGTGAAATCTTTGTCAGCTGGTTAAAGGCAATGTATGGTGCATCTTTTTTATGTCCCAATGTCAATGGTTGGTTTGGGAGGAAGGTGAAATTTCGTAAGGATGTGAAACAAGGGTGCCCCCTCAGCCTGCTCCTCTATGCTTTCGGTATAGATGTGCTAATCTGACTAGTTCTAGCCCATGATGGTTTAGTGGGGATAACACTTACAGATTCACTGTGGGTTAAAGCATTAGCTTTTGCAGATGATGTTGTTTTAACCCTTTCTGCTGACTCTTCAGAGTTGGCACTAAAAGCAATCTTGGCACAATTTTCTTATCTTTCTGGATGAAAAACTAATCTTGGGAAAAGTAAGGGGGTGATTCTTCGATGCACTCTTAGGTCTGTGGGCTGGAATTACTGTGACAGCAGATCCTATAACTATATTAGGTGTTAAATTTGGACCAGGGGATATGGCACACTTGAATTGGGATACTAAAGTACAACAAGCAAGCAGGAACGTATCTAACTGGAAAGGACAGCAGCTATCCAAAAAAGAGGAGAGTTTTGCTAAATAGATCTTTGTTGATTCCTCAGTTTCTGTACCTCAGTTACATCTTTCCTCTTCCACAGTCTATAATTACAGCTCTGTTTGGGGTATTTATTCAGGCCTTTTGGAGCTCATGGTTAAATCCCATTAAGAGTGAATTTACGTATCTTCTCATAAATAAGGGAGGAGTGGGTATGATACATCCCATTGCCTTCTTTTTTAGTTTGTTTTTTGCTTATAATATTGGCTCTTCCTTGCATCCAGGCACAAAATATTGGGTATCTTTGGTCCAAGAATGGCTGTCCCCTTGTTTGCCATCATGGGAAGGTAAGAAAGTGAGATCACCTCCTTCAAAACCCCCTGCTTATGGGAAAGATTGCATTAGGAAAGCTATAAAATGTGGTGTCACCTCTACACAATTAATAACTATGGATAGGAAGGTCCTTTATGAGGCAATTATGGCCAGTGAACGTACTTCAGTGGTAGAATTTCCAGGATGTCTGATGGACAAAGTGCCATATGTCTTGCAACAATTGTCCAATACTAGACGTCCAGCCTTTGCTTGTGATTGTACCTGGTTGGGTAACTATGGCAGACTAGGGGTCAAATGGTATAGTAAGCATAAACAGCTGTCTGAGCTATATTGTTCTAGGTCAACCTGTTCTCAGGTGGTGGAAACACAGTAGCACCTTTTTTAAGACTGCCCTTATGCTTACTCCTTTTGGTCATACTTATCTCACTCTTGGTCAGAACCCTGTTTAGCTGCCCCTTCATATCACATTCTCATGTATGGGGCTGATGAAAATAGTTTTAGTAAATATCATAAGGATACCATGTATGTAGCTTTGGCTTTAATTAGGTACTTCCTATGGCAATCAAGCTGTATGTTAGTTTTGCAACAGAAAACAGTTATATATCAGGAGATCCTGAGTAATATACAACGTTCTCTGCAGAGCATATAGATTGCAGATCTGAAAAGATATTCCTTTGAGAAATCACAGCATGTATGGTTACATTGCACAACTTGGTTGAGTTTAAACAGCTGAGATATCAATTAGGATGTATTTGACTTTTGGTTTGATAAATAACCATATTATGTCCTCATTTTGTTTTTGACATGTTATGATCAAATGTATGTTTTGACTGTCTTTGTATTTATTACTTCACTTTGTATGTTGTTATTTTGACTTGTTTGTAATGAAGTCCACCTATAATAAAAATTCCCCTACTCATCAGTAGGGGGAACCCTTGTCTGCATGGCGGACCCTCAGGCTGGAGAGTTGGCTGGTGCACCTGCAGGAGAAAAGATCTCTGCTACTGCAGGTCCAGCTTTAGAAATAGTACTCGATGATGTGAACCCTCAAGAAAAGATTATTGCTGCCAGTACTTCTGACTCACACTTTATGGATTTAGAACAAGCCAAATAGAGCTTAAAAAACAATCTTTCAGCAGAGAAGCAGCACTTGTCGGAACATTTTAATTCTGCTGAACAAACCTATTTGGAACAAAAGCAAAAACTCGATGAGGAAAGGATTAAATGCAAGAGATCTACCACAAGCCCCAATGGTACAACAGGAAGAAGCTTCCAACTGATGACTGTTGCCATGGCTCACTTGGCCCTGAGAGCGCAATGGGCTATAACATGCAGGATATGGCTACTCCAGATGACTGGTCTCCTGACCTTGCTCTGTAAAATGCTGACTGGATCTTATTGGACTCTGGTGAAAGGCTGACAGTCCCCTTGTCCCTGCTACCAGGCTCTGATGGAACAGAGGTTCTCTTGATTCAACAAATTACTAGCCACCTGGCTGAAATCCAAAATGGCTCTCAGGGTGAAGTTCCGATCAACATAGATCGCAACAGCATAACTCTGCCAGTGCACCCCCCCCCATTCTAACTCTGAGCTAATTCAAATCGCTGTGAATGAAACACTGACACTGCAGGGGGCCCCTGAAGTCATGTTGATTGCAGTCAAAGGATAGCCACATCATGACTCAAGCACCATGAACCAGGACTCTCATGATGCAGGTCAGAAGGCTAGCTTATCTAGCCTTTTTCACTCCCCCCCCATGTAAAGGCAAAATGCAGGTATGCTGTTAGAATCAGTAACCTGTGAGGTGGGTGCATGGGGAAAGGCGCCGTCCATAATGGCGACTCCTTCCCGGCTCAATCCCTTATGGCAATGGGAGGTGGGTGACCAGATGAGGGGGTAGGCGAACTGGGCGACAGGATGTCGCTATGTGTATGCACGTGCGGTGGGAGTGAGCATGGCAAGCGTGGGTTGAGAGGGGGCAGAGGGGCTGCAGGTGGTGGTGCTGCGGTGGATGGTCGAGCTGCGTCATGGCATCGGGGGTTGGCTAGTGGTTGAGGTGGGTGAGGTACAGGGTTTGGGTGCTGGTGTGATTTTATTGCAACTGGCCCGGACCTTTATATTTTTTTATGCTTTCATCCGCCTAATATGCACCCACCTGGAGTTGAGAATCTTTAAGTAGGGGGATGCTGGGGGCGAGCCCGCTTGACAGTGTGTGTGGGGGTGCAGCCCCAAAAGCAATAAAACCATCTCCTGGCACCGTTGTCTTGTGTTCCGTGGTTGTCATAGTGCCGAAAAGGTTTTCGGCACACTGACTGTGCGATAACAGTGATCGCCTTTAGGCATTTGCAGTTATCACATAGACCCATTAGAATCTGATATACAGGAGGGCTGGATGAACCTCCAGACAGAACTTTTGTAAGGAAATTTTTGATTAAGCAGTCCTTACAATTTTCCCCCTCCGATGTATTTGCTTTCATTCATGCACCTGGTGAGCAATGTTTGGATGTTAGTTTTCGCTCTTCTATATTACTAGACAGATTTTGGCAGACTTATGCTACAGTGAAAAATTCTGACATAAGTGCTCATTTTTATGTTATCTCCCTGTTAAAACCTACCGTGAAAACAGTCCACATTCTATTTAGGTGTGAGGGTGTCAATGTAAAGGACATTTGTACTGGCTAGAACAAAAATGTGAAGTTCAAGTCTGCCTGATCCCATAATAAATAGGGAAGGATTTTGGACAGGGGGTTGGCAATTTAAAGTTCAACTTCATTTAACTGACTCTGGTATACAGCATCTCCATTGTAGTTTTTTTTGGGGGAGAGACTGAGGTATTTTATTCTTCCCTGGGATGCCACAAATCTGTTTTAAATGTGGCTCTTCTTGGCATGTAAGTAGCAATTGCGATAAGATTAGATGCAGCATGTATGGGATGCTAGGCCACTCTGGGACCCACTGTACTTTTTCACTCAAATGTGGCCTGTGTGACACAGAGGGCCACACTTTCACTAACTGCCCTTGGGCCTCACAGAATACCTCTGAAGCAGATTTTGCTGAGCATGACTTTTATGTTAATTCTGCTATCCGTAGGAGGAACCGGGCTCACCAATCTCCCCCTTCCCCCTTACCTAATCCCCCCCCGCATCAACACCAGCTGCCTCTACACATACTCCTGACCCTGGGAATTCTCACTCCAGGGAGACCTCCTCTGAAACTACCACTATCTTGGTCCCCATGCTCCTTGTACTTTCAGAGTCAGTATTACACGATACTGTCCCTACCCCCACCAAGAAGATAGAAACGTGCTTGAAGATACATCAGACATGCCTCCTCTCAACCTTCAGGCTTTCTAACTGGTGGCACATGGGAAAGGGAAAGATAAGCCAGGGAAACCAGCTTCCAGTAAAATTCCACTTCAAAATCAGTTTGAAGCCTTACAATGGGGGGACACTAAAATGAAGGACCTGTCAGACGCTTCCTCCTTGGTTGATGCTTCTTCTGAAAATGAGGAGTCTACCAGCAAGAAACCTATAGGGAAAAAAAATGCTGGGGCACCAGGTCCAAAGTGAAGGTTATTCCCTACCAACCTCCATATTAGGGTTCTGAATGATGGTTGACCTGATAGGGGCTTCTTTAAATGCTAACAGCCTCAAAAATTAGATACGCAGGAAAACAACCTTTGCTCTGTTTGATTCTTGCCAGTTAGATGTAGTTTTCTTTCAAGATATGAGATTATATCTGTACTCAGAATGTCTTAGAGCTTTTGCAGACTGGAAATGATGCTCCTGTTATTGATCTTTAGGAGTAGAAGCATGTAGTGCCATTGGTATTTCCTTTTTTGACCATCATTTAAACTCCTAAAAATGGTTGAAATTCACCAAGGCAGAACCTTGTTGTTGGATGTTATGTTAAGAAATAATCTGTAATGTTTTATTAATTGTTATGCCTCCAGACAAAGGTATCTAGAATGGCTCTATGTAAAGAAATCCAACCTCACCTGTTTACTTCAAAAATTGTGCTTTCAGGTGGGGATTTCAACTGTGGTTGGCTAAGATCAGACAGAGGTGGGAAAATGGTTAAAACCTTTTGTGACATTGTGTTCTTGAAACAAGTCATTACCCAAGCTAATATGAAACATGCCCAAGGTTTTCTGATCACTCGTCCACCCCATACATTCAATAAAGGGCGACTATCATCCGGGATAGACTATTTTTTTATCCTCTCTACAATTACAGTACATAAATCACAAACCCATGTTGTGCCCTCATCTGATCATTGCTTGATAAGTATATATTTAGGTAATATTTCTGATGTAGCCTATGGGAAAGGGCTATGGAGACTGAACTTGTCCCTCTTACAGGAAGCCAACCAAGAACGTCTAATGGACTTACTTAAAGCTAGGAAATCAGTTTTTTTTCTTTACAATGATTTAATATCCTAGTGGTTGGACTCCAAAAAGGATTACATATCATGTTTTAAATATATTTCAAGAACAATAAATTACAGTAAACAGTCCCATTTTAATACATATGCCATTAATTGAAATTTCTGCAAGAAAGAGGTAAAACCATTAGGGATGTGCCCCAGCAAATTAACAATCTCAAAATTGAACTAAAATCCTTGCAATATAATCATTATAAACCCTTAGAAGCTGAACAAAAATTTGGTACCCAAGGTAAATCCTTAACTAACCCTTACGAAAATTGTAAAACTAGAAGACAAAATAAACACATTTCACAACTGCAATCCTCAGACGGCGAAATACTTACTACTAAATCTGATATTCTGAATGAAATTGACAAATACATTCTGTCTCCATTTGGAACAAATTTTAGTGTTTTTAGTAAAAGCTAAAATTGGCTTCAGTCTTTGTCTCTCCCTCAGATCCCCACCCTCCAACAAAATCTATTGATTCAACATATATCACATCTTGAACTAGGAACAGCTCTTACTTCACTTACATCTAACACTCTTCCTGATGACAATAATTTATCACCAGAATTTTATAAATGGTTATGGCCTCACTGTGCCTCAGAAATGGTACAGATGTTTGATAGGCTTTTACAGCTTCCTGAAATCCCTTATGAGATGAACATGGGGGTGCTATTTTTTCTATTTAAAAAAGGTGACAAACTCCAATTGAAGAATTGGCATCCTATTACTTTGATAAATGTGGACCTGAACATTTTGGCCAAAATCCTTAACAAAAGGCTAGTGAGTGCCATGTCTGAGATCATACACCCATCTCAAATGTGTACAATCGCATCCCAAAAAATCACAGACAATCTACTAATACTTAGAGAAATCATTGACTATAGCCATAAAAATCAGAACCCGGCATATATATTGAGCCTGGATCAGTCCCAAGCCTTAAACATGACTACTTATGGCTCTACCTGTCTGAATATGGGATCCTCCGTTATTCATTTCCTGGCTGCAAAATGATTAGAAATCTGCCTTTGTGAAACCCCTTCTGCCGGCTGGTAAGGAAAAGCACACAGAGTTAATTGAGGTGTATGCCAGGGATGTCCACTAAGCACCATGCTGTACACTTTGTCATTAGATTTGGTAATCAGAGCACTAGATGCTTCAGATAACATTAAAGGGATTTCAATTTTTAATCTCCCCCAGGTAAAAGTTTGCACGTATGCAGACAATCTGATAGTCACTGTACAGTATCAGTCGGGGAACATTGCTGCCCTGGAGATCCTTAAAACCTTTTCCACCTTAACTGGAGCTCTTTTGAATTTTTTAAAAGTTGTTGTGTCCTTATAGGGTCCTAGCCCTTGGAGACGGTCTTAATGCGAATCCCTATTGTCTATATGCCCAGTAAAATCTTAGGTGTTTTCTTTGGGCCAGGATATATGGCGGATTATAACTGGAACCAAAAACTTAAAAAAATACAACCTCAGATTCAGTTATGTAATTCATGGCATATGAGTAAGCTTAAATGTATTTATTTGATCACCTCCCACCTTATTCCATTCTTTTTGTATAAAAGTCATGTGTTCCCTATTACAAAACACCTTGAAAGTAAACTTGTTGACTGTTTTTTTTTTCATTCCCCGGGGAAATAGACTGAACCCTGTAAAATGAGGTATCACTTATCGCCCTGTTAATAAAGGAGGTGTAGGCATGAAAAACCCTATTTGTTTCTTTTTTAGCATTTTCTTTTATACTAATTTTGTTCCTGTTTTACGATCAAATTCTCCCGTGTGGAAAGCATGGCTTTATTACCAAATGCATGGGGTTCTCACTCATTGGTCTGACAATGCTCCCATTTCCAAACTTTTCAAAACACATGGGTTTACCCCGTATATTAAATACAGTCTGGACAAACTGAAATGTTGGCAAATTACAAAATCTCAACTCTTCTTGTATCCTAGGAAACACACTTACCAATGGGTAGTGGGTATGTTTTTTATATTTATCTCCTTTGAGGATAATAATGTACAGGAGAGGTTAGAAATGTGTTGCATGTTAAGTGAAGATTCCTCCAAAAACATGGGATGTGGTATGGCTATGCTTCCAGGGTAAACTAAATGTTAAAAATAACTTAAAACACAAAGAAGTTTCAGAAAGTTACTGCCCTAGACCAGGGTGTGGCACTACCTTAGAAACCATCCAACACTTATTCTTTGAATGTCCTTATTCTGTGAGTCTTTGGAAAGTAATAAGAAACACGTTGATGTGTTTACCTTTTCAGTATCTCAACTATGATACCTTTGTGCTAGGTTTAGTGTCTTCTCATTGGGCACTCTATAATATCAGCAGTGTCCAGGTTCTATTCAGTTTAATCAAATATTGGATATGGCACAGTACATGCAGATTCTCCTTACAGCAACAATCTATACCACAAATCCAGTTGTTGAATATTATTAGAGAGGATACCATTAAATATAAAGAACAGGAAGCTACTCAGGTCTCTAAGCCTACTGCCCATAAATTTTGGGAAGGTTTTCTGACCTTTTTTTTAAAAAATTTTCCTATTTTTTTCCCCCACACCTCTCGTTGACCATCGACTCTGGTCACAGACCCCTGGAGCCCCGGCCACCGGATATTGCTGACTCCCCTGGTCATCCCTGGCTTACCCCCCAGAGAGTGGGGCCATGATTCCGACCCCCTATATCGGACCGCGGAACTGTGACTGGTTGGGGGAACGGCTCCGGTGGCCAATCAGGGCTTTCCCGGGCAGAGCATCACACGAGACACAAGGCATGGGATTTTGTTCCCTCCTATATTCCCTCCCGAGGGCGGGGGCGATGCAATGGCGCCAGCATCCGCCCCGCCTCCCTCCCCGTTTAAGCGTTGGCAGCGAGTTCTCCGGCCTCCGCCAGGGTCCCAGTGCTCTGAATGTTGCCGCACCCTCCCCGAGAAGGAAAGCTGCCCATCGGATGCTCAATCCTTCTCCCCAGCCAGCTCCTGACGATCCAGGTCCATTCTCGAACCTGGGTCATTGGTGTCATAAGCGAAATCTCATCACTGGCCAAGTGGCCGGCCCTTTTCCGACCTTTTAAAGAGGTACTTAGCTCCAAGAGCTTGTTTTGTTAATGACACAAGGAGGTTATAATAACCCATGTGGCTTACTGTCTCCCCTGGTTTATGTTTAAGCATCATATTGTACTGTTTTTTTTTTACTTATGAACCATTATGTATGATGTAATAATTATGTTTTCTTCTTTTGTTTTTTCTGTTATATTTCTTATGACTCTGTATAGCATATGGTTAATGTGTACGAAGTTTGTCCTTATAATTAAAAAAAAATACCCTACATTTTTGGTGTGGGGAGGGTAGTCTAATAGTTTACGTTTGGTTTCTTGTCATTGCTTTGAAGGTACTCTTGATTTCATATGAATGGAATGCTTATTTAATTTCTCTTATGATTTATACATTATTTTTGTGTAAGCTAATACTGTTTTACATTTTGTTGATTTTTGATGTTTTAATAATCAAATGTCCCTACTCGTAGGCAGGGGGTGCTGTGTTGCTCCTAGTCAAGAAGGAAGTCAGTCAGATGGATGTAGCAGATGGAGAAGGATGAACAGAAGCTATTACCATGCAGACCACTATAGTTTTTAGTAGTTCCATGGATGTTCCAGAAAGTATTGTAGAGGATGCCTTTCCTATTGAAATGGAGAGTACTATTGAAGAGCATGATTCTGCAGTGGTGGAAATAGTGTTGTACGACCCAGTAAAAAGACCACAGGCTGTGAACTCTCAGTTTATGGATTAGCCAGATGAGAATCAACAAGATCCGGAGGCGAGCGCTGCCTCACATAGTACTCCACTGCTGGTGAAACAGCAAATTCATGAAAAACCGCAAAGTTTTTCACTGATGGATCAGAATCAGACCAAAGTAATAGAGCAAAGGCCCGACATGGTGCAATGGGACTCCTGGTCTCTGAGGCAAGCATTGAGGGCTGCCAGTTAGACTTTAGCTCAGGACAGCAGACCCTGGCTCCCAGGAGATCCTCCTACTGCACAGGACATACAAGCATTTCCACTGACGGGTGACAAGGAGCCAATACATCCCCAAATGGTGAGTGCTCCAGTCTCAGGGGTTGCTACTCTACTTAATGAAATGCCAACTACGGAGACACAACTTGCACCTATAGACAACATATAGGTGGACTACCACATAGCTGCAAATATGACAGGTACAGTTGAACATCATTCTGATATTGTACTAAACGTATCCATAGTTCCAAAGAATAATATGGGGGTGAAGATTTAGAGAATCGGAGCTCTAAAACTTTAATTGACAATTCTGCCACAAATAATATGGAGCTGCCCAGAGCATCTACATTGTGGGCTGATATTGCAGATGGGAATCAGAAAAATACCCCACAAGAACAGTCAAAGACAAACCCCCCCTCCCACATCAGGGTGGGGCTAGGCCACACACCAGCCCTAGGCATACAATGGCAGATCTCTTTTCCAATTTAGGAAAACTCAGGGCCCAAAGAAATGCAGTCAGACTGAAATATATAGGTGGTTTAGAATTTCCACCGGACAGAATTTATGTTGCCAGAAAACTACTTAAGGAATCAATGAACTTCCTATCCTCTGATATTTTTTCTCCTCTTCCCTATCTCTGGAGACACAATTTTTGATGTCTCTTTTAAAACTCTAGCACATTTGGAGAAATTTTGGACAAAGCACAATAATTTACGACATTCAAATTTATGGACCCCATTCATAGCTATACCTTTAACCAGACCATCTGTTAATACTATTACAATTTTATTTCGGAATGAAAATGTGCATATTCAGGATATTCTGTATTGGATTAAGCAAAGGGCTGATGTTCTAGAATAGCCTACCCCAATTTTGAACAGTGAAAACATCTGGACAGGGTGCTGGAAACTGAGAATAAAATTATGCATGTCTGAAGAAGGGCCTGTTCATTTGCCCAGTTGTTTCTACCTAGGATTGGATCATGGCTTTTGCTTCTACCCAGGACAGTCTAAGACTTGTCATTGGTGCAGCTCCCTTGCACACTTCAGTAATGTTTGTGATGCTTCAGTCTGCAGTTTTTGCCTACAAATTGGACATCCTAGTAATTGTTGCTAAAGCCCGCCCAAATGCCATCTTTGTGAAGAAATGGGGCATCTCTTCCTCCAGTGTCCTTGGACTATGCATAACAGGTGTAAATTGTGAGACCAGGATGATATTGTGCATGTGGCTCAGGAAAAACAAACTGCACCTCTAATTCAGTGACACCATCTTTGCGTGAGGTGCAGTTAGCATCTTCTACCACTAATCCTGAGGAAACTGAAACCACCTTAGTAAATGCCTGTCCAGGTGGTCAGAACACGGCTCTGATGGAAGTGAAACAATTTCAAGAGTCTGAACCACTTTCCCAGCCACAGTCTGAACCAGTCATGCCTCCCCCCACCCCGCTAGAGGATTTTCTGCCTACTAAAGGGAAACAGCAATCTTCACGAAATATTGCAAAATCCAAAATGCCCAAAATGGATGAAACACCTTGCTCAAATCAATATTCTGCCTTAGGCGATCAATCTGCTAAAGAGGAAGAAGACTCTGAATCTTTCCTTGTAACTTCACAACCAGATATCTCTGAAGTGGAGAGCAAGCAAACAGTGAAACCAAAGGTTAAGAAAAACAGAAGAAGAAAGCCTGAAGTAGAGTACGTTTAACTCCATTTTTTTCTCTCTGTGCACGGCAAGTCAGGTGACACCTTGAATGTGAACAGCATAAGAAATTACAAACATAGATGCATTACTTTATAAGCCCTATATGAGTCTAGGGCAGATATTTGCCTCATTCAAGACACTTGGCTATGCTCTGAGTCAGACATTTACCAGGCCCAAAAAGCATGGTCCTGGGGCCCCTCTATGTGATCATTGGAGGAGAATTATACACAGGTGTAGGAATCCTGTTTCTTGGACCAGTTAAAATCCAAAAAGTAATAGATGTGGAACCTTGGAGAGCACTATTTCTAGATGTTTCTCTTCAGCAGCAAGATCTCAGGATTGGAGTGGTATATGCATTACAGACCAAGACCCTTAGAAGTGATTTATTTTGGCTTCTACAACCATATCTGCACACACATAGAAAACTAATTTTTGGAGGGGACTTTAACTTAGGTGACAAAACTGGCAAAAACACAAAACTCTGTTTTGACATGACTATTTTAAAATCAGTCTTACATATAGCGGCCTTGACGGACTCTTACAGACACATGAATGCACAAGGAGGTCATACTTACCATAGGGGTGAACTGTCTACTAGAACTGACTATGTGTTTGTTTCCAAACACTGAATGATTCTTACTGTGGGTACATATCCCACAGCTACTTCAGACCACCTAGAGCTGCACATAGGTTTGGGGCACCTGCAGAACAATAATATAGGTCTAGGGTATTGGCACATCAATAACAGATGCTCATGGAAGCAACAATACAAGAAGATACTATAGACTTTCTAAAAGCCAGAGCTACCCTTTTGGCATGGTATGAGACAGTAGAAGAATGGTGGATGGATTCTAAAAAATCAGTCAGACTTCTGTTTCAACAATGGAGTAAACAGAAGGGATGCAAAGCTTACTTTGAATTTCTTTCCCTTAGGAAAACTGATTTAATTTAATATCTTTGCAAAACACTGAGCGTGTGGATAGATTTGAGTAGATCAATAACATAAGACAAGAAATGAGTAACACCCTTTACAATAGGGCAAGATCCTTGAAAATGGAACAAATGTCAGGTAATCAGGGTACAAAATCTTCTCTAGACAATTTTTAGAATTGTACCACAAGGGTACAAAGAAAATCATGGAATGCAATACAAGACCACAACCGCTTTGTACACGCAGACTTCAAGACCATTTTAGGTATTATTTCACAGCATTTATTTTCCTACTTTGGTACTCCTGTCCAAACTGAGGGAAATTTGCATGACTTTTTACTCCACACTGGCATAACCCCATTAACACAAGGTGCAGAAGGGCTAACCAAACCTATCTGTGAGGATGAAGTCAAAAGGGCCATACTTAAATTAAAAGGAAATACTGCCACTTGACTGGATGATCTGAGTCTTACCTTCTACAAAACCTTCTTAGATATTTTGACCCCACTATTGGTGGAAACATTTTATGATATTTTACTAAGCCAGGATATACAGGAACCATTGGCATAAGCTTTCCTAATATTGCTATATAAAAATTGTGATAGATTGGCTTTAGCTAACTGGAGGCCATTTCTTTACTAAATGTGGACTTCAAACTACTGTCCATGATATTGTGCCATAGATTAGAACAGACTGCCCAAAGCTTGATATCCCCACAGCTGACTTGAGCCATATCGGGAAGAAGTCTGAGGGATACTTTATTTTTGCTTAAGAGAAATCTTTACTAGGGGGCACAGAGGAACATTACTGGGATATGTATTAGCTTTGGACATGGAAAACGCTTTCAATGCTGTTTCCCATTATATACTTTTTCAGATCCTAAATACCTATGGGATCCTACATACTTTTATTAAGTGGTTGCATTTATTGTATTCATGTGCACATTTTTTTCCTTTGATAAATGGTACCATGGTTTGGAAAATCACAATTAAAAGGGGGGTAAGGCAGGAATCCCCTCTCAGCCTCCTGCTTTACATATTCTACACTGACATTTTGGTTAGGAAATTACAGATTGATATGGTTTTCTAGGGCATGTTGATCCCACCCACTACTCCACCTTTGAAAATAATGGCATATGGGGAGGATCTATGTCTATTCCTGGGACATGAACAGGAATGCACCCCTGCCATCTCTATTCTCCAACATTGCTCTGAAGTGACAGGAGCAAGGATAAACCTACAGAAAAGCGTAGCACTGACAATAGGAGGTACCCATCTAACGGTAGGAGCCATAATTGGGAACATACAAATTGTAGCTGGGGCAAATATTTTAGGGGTTCACCTTGGCCCAAAAGATATGGAAATGGTGAACTGGCAAAAGAAACTGACACTCTATGAAAACAGAGCACAGGCTTGGAACAAAATTCAAACCACAAAGTTGAAAAGAGTGTATTTAGCTAAAACGTTTCCTATCCCTGTTTTATTGTTTATAGGAACTGTATTTCCCCCACCTATATCCTGATGTAACTCCTAGGCAGTGCTACTGCTAGAGTTACACCCCTGCCTACTACCTACAAGCTAGGCTGAAGGGTTTGGGTATGTTAACTTATATCAAGTTTAAAACATTTGCGCAGTGCCTCCACTCAGAGTATACTTTTACGTGGACTAGCTGTTACCTGGTATAACACCTGGAGATGTTATACTACCCAAAGATGCCATTTGCCACTCCCCAAACATGACCTAATAGACATTTTCCCACATTTCAGACATTTTGCTATTATTGATTCTCTATAATAATATGCTCACACACAATGAGTGAATAGTGAGGCCCCACCTGGAGTACAGTGTACAGTTCTGGAGACCATACCTACGTAAGGACATAGACAGGGTAGAGAAGGTTCAGAGGAGGGCAACAAAGATGGTACATGGATTGCATCACAAGTCCTATGAAGACAGGTTGAAGGAACTGAACATGTACTCCCTGGAGGAGAGGAGGGAGAGAGGGGATATGATAGAGACATACAAGTATCTTACAGGGGAGGAACAGGGTGCAGGAAAACACTATTTTTAAGCGAAAAAGATGTTCCAGGACTAGAGGGCATGGGATGAAGTTGGAGGGAGGACGATTCAGAGGAAACATGAGAAAGAATTTCTTCACAGAACGGGTGGTGGACAAGTGGAACACCCTGCCAGAGGAAGTGGTGGGGGCTGAAACAATCACGGGATTTAAGAATGCATGGGATAGACATAAAGGAATTCTGGAGGTCAGGGGTAAGGCACAACAGACTTCTAGGAAAACAAACTGAACTTACAAGCTCAAATGGGCAGACTGGGTGGGACATAGGCCCTTATCTGCCGACACTGTCTATGTATCTATGTATGTATCTATGTAATGATTTTCAAAAACATTAACAACAAGATTTACTTGGGGGACATGGGAGTTAGGATGGGGAAACAGGAGGAATAGAAGTTATGCTGATTCTATTTACAAAATGTACACAGGGTTTTCTTGTGTTGGTGAACCCTCTAGCTGGGGTGGCTACTAAGTTCACAGAAAAGGCAATCACAGATTTTCCAACCAGACATGATAGCCAGAGGCCTGGCTATCTAAGCGTCTGACTAAATTAGATGTTACATAGCAATTATCCCCACCACTGGTACCAGTCCTAGATATGTATGAAACCCCACAATCTCGCACTATAACCTGGGTACACAGATACCAAAGTTTTGGATGTTGCAGGCCTGGTGGATGTTGCAGCTAGTCGAGTTGGCTAGCTTTGATTTGAAAGGAAGGGGCTAATTTGGAAAGCAAATAAACAACGACTGTTGATTTTTTGTCAAAGGTGTAGGGGTTGCCCTGCTTTTGGCATAAGAGCAGGGATTGCCCTGCATTTGCAGAAGGGCAGGAATTGCCATGCTTGTCACAGAACTGAACATTCTAGAAAAGGCAACTTGGCCCAGGTTACCATGACTAGATCTTGGATTCGCAAATTCTGAACATTCAGCACGTGTAAATTGTAGTCACATCCAGTACATTCATATACCAATACTCTTTAAAGCATCTATATTCTTAGATATAATTTGAAAAGGTGGAGATCACAGGTTGGGATACCATATGAGATTACCCCCCATAACAGTGACAAAGGACAAATGGTAAGCACTACTGGTGATGTTAGTAAAGGAGGGCAAGATGGGAGGGGGGGGAAGGTTGAAGGTGGTTACCCTTAATGCTAGGAGCCTTGGAAGAAAAACTGCAGAGTGACAGGTGCTCATGGCAGAGGGAGAGGTGGACATTGCAGCCACCACAGAAACATGGGCCACCCAATACAATGACTGGGACCTGTCTGTACCAGGGTACAGGTCATTTTGTAAGGACAGGGTGATTGGGAAAGGAGGGGGGGTGGCACTATATGTGAAGGAAGGACTCAAGTGTGTAAGGGAGGAAGAGGAGGAGGAGGGTAGTATGGAGTCACTTTGAATGCAAATCCAGGATTCCAAGAATAGGATTCTTAGAATGGGAGTGGTGTACAGGCCACCTCAGACAGGAGTTAGACAGCGAACTAGTGGGACAGATCAGGAGGACCTGCGAGAAGGGTAGTGTGGTGATTGTGGGGGACTTCAACATGTCAGGAGTGGACTGGAGTACCCTGACAACCAGGAACAGAGGGGAGCAGGTACTACTGGATTCCTTCCAGGACAGCTTCCTGCTGCAAATGGTCAGTGAACCAACCAGGTTAGGGAATACACTTGACCTTGTGCTGGCAAATGGAGACTTTGTGAGAGAACTTATGGTGGAAGAACCACTGTCAGGGAGTGACCACGACTCAGTATGGCTCACACAGAATATGGGCAAGGAAGGAGTGGAATCTGGAGCAAGAGTGCTGAACTTCAGAAGAGCCAACTTTGGGAGGCTGGGGGAAGTGGTAAAAGGGTACCTAGCCAGAATTCAATCTAGTATGGACACTAACCAGAGGTGGGAGCTTATAAGGCTGGGGATAGTGGAGGCAACCAGAACCTGCTGCAAGGCCCAGAGCAAGAAGGCTAGGGCTAAGAAACAGAGCTGGTTGAGCAAGGAGGTCATGGAAAAGGTAAGGAGGAAAAGAGCTGCCTTTAGGAAGTACAAGAAAACAGGGAGGGGGGAGGACAGGGAGGAATACTTGATGTAATTAAACTAGGTGACACAGGCAGTAAAGGGAGCCAAGGCATCTACGTAGCTCAGGCTGGCACAATGCATTAAGAAGGGGGAGAAGGACTTCTTTAGGTACATCAGGGAGAAAAGGCACTGTGAGAACCACATAGTAAGGATTAGGAAGGAGAGGGGTTGGGTTGAAGCAGGGTGCGATAAGGCAGAAGCACTAAATGATTACTTCTGCTCAATATTTACTAAGGACAAGAGGGGGGTGACACCCAAAGGGGGGCATCAGAAACAGGCAGGAAGGGGGTGACAGATGGGGAAATCATGAAGGGAAGAGTGCGGGAGAGTTTGAAGGCACTGAGGGTGGACAAGGCGCCAGGCTCAGATGGCATCCACCCCAGGGTACTGAAGTTGCTGGCAGAGGTCCTTGCAGGACCTTTGGCAGACCTATTTAATGCCTCACTACATGCAGGGTGTGTACCTCAGGACTGGAGGATAGCTCATGTGGTGCCCCTCCACAAGCATGGTTCCAAGGATGAACCGGGGAACTACAGACCAGTGAGCCTCACATCCATAGTGGGTAAGCTAATAGAGACTGTCCTGAAGGAGAGGCTGGTGGCCCTCCTAGAGGCCAAAGGACTACAGGACAGCAGACAGCATGGCTTCATACATGGCAGATCCTGCCAAACCAACCTGGTGGAGTTCTATGACTGGGTAACTAGGCAACTGGACTGGGGCCATGCAGTGGATGTCCTGTATCTGGACTTCAGTAAGGCATTCCACTCGGTGCCACATGGAAGGCTGGGAAGTAAGTTAGAAGGCACAGGGGCAGGTGCAAAGCTTGTGTGATGGGTAGGGAACTGGCTTCAAGGAAGGCAACAGAGGGTGGTGATGGGTGGGGGCCGCTCATACCCATGGGTAGTGACAAGTGGTGTTCCACAGGGCTCGGTGTTGGGACCAGTGTTGTTTGGGATATTCATTGCATACATATCATTGAACATCAAGAGCAAGATCAGTCTGTTTGCTGATGATACCAAGGTAGGAGTGGTGGTGGATGACCTAGGGGGATGGCAGGGGTTGCAGGATGATCTGGCAGAGCTTGAAACCTGGTCAGACACCTGGCAACTGGGGTTTAATGCCAAACAGTGCAAGGTGCTGCATTTTGGGATGAAGAACCCAATGAGGAGTTACCAGCTGGGGGGAGTGTAGCTAGCCCAAACAGAGGAGGAGAAGGATCTGGGGGTGCTCATTACAGGGTCAATGAACAACTCGGCACATTGTAGGAAGGCAGCTGCAAAGGCCAACAAAATGCTGGGTTGCATTGCAAGGGGTATATCCTCGAGGAGGGAGGAGGTGATTCTGCCACTGTATAGATCAATAGTTAGATTGCACCTGGAGTACTGCATGCAGTACTGGCGCCCGTATCTGAAGAGGGACATTAAGTTACTGGAGGGGGTGCAGCGCAGGGTGACAAAGATGATCAAGGGGCTGGGGAACTTATCATACGAGAGGAGGCTGAGGGAATTGAACATGTACTCGCTGGAGGAGAGGAGGGACGGGGGAACATGTTTGAAACCTTTAAGTACATGAAAGGAATAAACAAGACGGGTACAGAGGGGCTGTTCAAAGTATGGGAAAGGAGGGAGACCAGGGGCCATGATATGAGAATGGAGGGAGGAAAGTTCAGGAGGGAGATGAGGAGACCGTTTTATACTGAGAGGGTGGTAGTTGGGTGGAATGCGTTACCTGCAGAAGTGGAATATAGTAGAACAGTGGACTGCTTCAAAGGGGATGGGACAGGACAAGGGGAAGGGTCAATGGAGGGAAGGGGTGGAAGGGAGACGCAGCTGCAGAATAAGGGGTGCTAGCTGCACATTCGAGCAGACTCTAGGTCTTTATCTGCTGGCAAATTTCATATGTTCGTATGAAATCTCGAGGGGTAAAGATCAGTCACAAACAAACTCTAGGGCCTCATGTCCTTTGAAGTGACAATGCAGCTATGGCTGGCAGCTCCAACAGGGCAATCTTGACCAATAGAGGGTACAGATAACTATCAGCACATTTATATGATTTACATGATTACAAACTGCCCTGGGCTCTCATGGGTACCCCCATCGACAGCTGCAATCTGCACAATACGGCCTTGAAATCCACATGCACTGGGCCAGCTGGGCAGCAGGCAAGGTGCAAACTGAATAACCACTAAGATAACAGTCACTTGGGTGAGGTGGCCCAGAACAATTATTTTGGCTTTCAATTAGATATATAGAGGGCAAGCAGGCCCATAGGTTAACTTGCAGAGCTTCTCCCTTGCACCGGAGGGTTACAGGGGTACTCATGCAGGTCCTCCATGATTGATCTCTGGTATAGAAGGCATCCTGGTATCTTCAGTCCTCTCATGACTGAAGTACTTTGTCAGTGCTCTCACCACTGTTTGGTGAAATCTGGTCTTCGGTCCATATCTTTCCCAGACATGGGAGGGGAGGCTAGCACCTGGAGGACAATCTGGCAACCTGCAGGCTAGCAGTTGCAAACTTAACTAAATTACTTTAACATTAATTAATAAAGAGGCAAACCCTCTCCAGGCCTGAGAGGGTCAACTGGGGGGTGTCCTGCCTGAATCTGTAAGCTGGAATCTGGCTCTCAATCTGGCAAAATGCTGGCTTGGACTGTCTCTTATAGGGCTTTCCCTGGTGCTCCTGACTGGTTGTGGATTTTGGCTGTAGGGCCTCTGATTGTCTGGAGGACCTGTCAATCACAGAAATGAATAATGCATGAATCTTTCTCGATGCTCTGTTGGTCGAGTGTTTTGGTGCCTAGAATTAGGCCCATGAAAGTCTCCATGAGCACTTGACATTTACCCATGAACTTTAAAGAAAATCCCACAAGTCCTGGCTTTGTTTTTCTGGCTGTTCAATTGGCTGTGTCTGCATGCAATGGCTGCTTAACCCACTGTCCCTTTAGCAGATTAGCACAGTCCTGAATAAAAGTTCTGGTGCAGCCAGAGATAAAAAGATATTTGCCCCAATGCCCCACAGTTCTGTAGCCCAGGTTGAATATTTGCTGTCACTGCACAGAGAAAGAAATTTGCTCAGTTCATTTTCCTGTCACTGCTGCCAACAGTTAAGCTCCTTGACATACAGCAACAGACAGACTGACACTTTTCTCTGAGTCCAAAAAATCGTCTGGTTCAGCCAGGAAGAAGCATTTATTTATTTAACACTTCCCCACTGCTTAAACAGTTTCCCCTACATACAGCAGCAGTTATATTTTATTTAAACTATTTCTTGCCTTCTTGTCTGCCACAGCCGAGATAAGCTGCTCCAAGGGCAGACAGGCTCCCATGAATATTTAAATGGGATCAAGGCTCAGCTCATGAATATTTAAATGAGCCCCAAACACCTTGCACAACTTGCTTAATTTTCTGGGAAGTGGCCTCTCAGCTGCCTGTCTGTGGTCACTGGGTCCCACTTAACTGATTGGGATCCCAGGACCAATGGGGCACTCCCCAGATTAACTGCAATCTCAAGTGGTTAAAGATTAAAGAAGTTGCTCACACCTGCACAATTCCTGCTGCCCTGAGGGCAGAACAACACAGGGGAGATTGTGGTGGAATTTTCTGAGCCCACGCAGGGCTGGATTATTACTTGGGCTGCATTGCTGGGGCACCAGGGGCAGGAAACGACCTGGGGCACCAGGGGCAGGAAACGACCTGGGGATACAAAAAAATTACTTGCTGGATCGGGAGATGCTCGGGAAGAGCAGGAGGAGACAGAGCCGTAGGGTGGCAGGTAAGCCCAGGAAGACATTTTATGGACCCCCATTTGTAGGAGGGTTACACTTAGAAACCAAACTGTATAGTATATTCTTCAGAGCCATTTGGGGCAGTAGACTGAACCCGATAAAAAGGAACATTACGTACAGGCCTATATCACAAGGGGGTTTGGGTATGACAAACCCATTATTATTTTTTCATGCATAATTGTGTTTTTCTTAGTATAGTTCTTTTACTAAAAGGACTCAATAAAATATGGTTACATTGGGAAAATGAGTGGCTGAAGTTTTTAATACCATCATGGTCCAAAAATAACTGGTCTTTTAAACTGCCAGCTGATCAGTTTCCAGACTACATTATTACATCCATGAAAAAAACTAGACAGTGGAAGGTTCAGCTACAGGACATACAATGCCTACCATGACACTTGGTTTATGAACAACTTCTACAACAACATTTCTGTGACCAAGTCATCATCTAAAAAGGTACTGTGCAGAATTTATTTACACTATTAAACAACTTACAGACCATAGAATCCCTAAATATTTGTGGGATACTTGTTGGCTTGCAAGTCATGGGAAGCTAGGTTTTAAAAATAACCACAAACACAAGAAATTGGAAGAACGATATTACTCCAGAGATCTTTGCAATACAGTCCTAGAAATGTAAGAACATATTCTTTGAATGTCCCTATGTCACCTCTTTCTGGACTATGTTGGCGCAGATGATACATCATAATAATTTAATCAACATGACCTATGAGGTCCTAGTCTTAGGACTATACACTAGAAGATGGATCAAATATCTGTATAGTACATTATGGCTTTTATGTTGTATTCTAAAGTACCATATCTGGCAATCCAGATGTCACTGGACTCTGCAACAAAAATATATCACTCAACAAGAATTAGTGTGGATTGTACTTGGACACGTTCAGCAAATCTACAACAGAGAGAAATCAAATAATCATGGACACACTTTTGAAAAATTATGGATGCACTGTATGGGTTGGGTGACTTAAAACTGATGAAACTAGGAAAAAACCAAAAACAAACAAACAACAAAAAAAGGAGAAAAATAATTAAAAAAAAACCTAAGATACAGACTGGACATGTTAAGGGGATAAAACATGTGAGAAGGAACTTGCAGAAAAATGTATCTATGAGAGATGTCATGGGATGGGACACCAGATTATGGAGACGACACTATATGTTTGTAATGGCCTTGTACAGATCAGCATGAATTTCAAAGATTCATCATGTGCAAGATGAAACAATCTATTTATAAACAGTCCCCTAAGACTGTATTATGATTTTTACATTACCATCCATAGTATTGTGTGATTCCCACAATAATAAAACTTTCCCTACTCTTTTCAAGAAGTGCCATTGGATCTTTAACATCCACCTGAACTACAACCAGAACAGGCAGATGGGACCTTGGTTTAACGTCTCATCTGAAAGACAGAACCTCAGGAGTGCAGCACCCCCTCATGCTGCACTACAGTGTCAGTATTAGAAACATAGAAGTTGATGGCAGAAGGAGATCACTAGGTCCATGTAGTCTGCCCATTTGTTTTAGACCTGTTTTGACACTCTAGTTGCCTTTTGTATTCAGGGCTCCCTTGTGTCTATCTCATGCATTCTTGAATCCCCCCACAGTGTTGACCCCCACAACCTCTATCATTGACTATGGATTGGCCATATATGGTTCTGCTTCCTCTACTGCCCTCTGTAAGATAACTGTAGCTGTCAAAAAAGCCTGTAGACTTCTTACTGGCACTGCCCATCTAACTCACAACTGTGACCTGTAAGCTCAGGCTGGGTGGCTTCCACTCCTTAGCAGGATTCAATATCAGACCTGCTTGTTAACCAAAAAGGTGCTCCTTGGTCTCATGCCACCAGGTGTCGAAGAGCTATTAAATGCCCACTGTAGCTCCCATTGTACCCAAAGTTCTTGCTATCAAACCTTCCAGGTTCTCAGAAGTCAGACCTCCATAGGACAGAGATCATTAACCTACAGGGCACCTCATTGGTACAATGGGCTCAACAGAGAAATCCTGAAAACTCCTAAACTTGACCCATTCAAACAGTTGCTCCAGAAGCACCTCGCCTCTACCAGTAGCTGTGACTGTTTCTCCTAAGGGGACAACCTCCCTATGCACTCCAGTTTGTTCACAATGCTCTACCACAACTAAATAATTGCTACTGCAGTCCCCCCTGTTCACCCATTCTCACCCCTTCCTCCTTCATCCCATTTCACCTGCACCACCCCTAACACACATATCATCACCCCCAAATTGGCACTTCTCTGACCCCTGTCCACTTTCTACTACCAAACTAAGCACTTCACTGTCCTTCTTCCCACAATGACAATGGCCCTCCAGCCTGCCTACTCTTCCTGGGTCTACCCCATACTGTCCTCATACTACCGGTGCTATTCCTAATAGTTTACCATAGAACTCTGCATAGTCCTCAGCCATAAGTAGTCTCTCCTCATGAATCATTGTTATAGTTATACTTCTGCCTTCTCTGTGTTATTGGATACTGCGTAACTGTTTTAACTTTTGTATGTTTGTTACCCTCCATAATGACGTGGAACCTCTGTAAATGATCTGTTCTTGCTCAAAGGTATTGTAATCCTGGAGTTCAATAAAATAAAATAAAAATGAAATAAAAAAAAATAAAAACGTCTTGGGGCAGGCTGTTCCAGGCATCCACCACTCTTTCTGTGAAGAAAAATTTCCTGGTGTTGGTAGAGAACCTCCCTCCTTGCAGCCTGAGATCATGTCCCCTGGTCCTGGAGTCCTTCTTGAATTTAAAATGTTCCTGTGTCTGTACCTTGTCAATGCCATTTATGTCCTTGAATGTTTCAATCATGTCTTCTCTCTCTTCTCTGCTCCAGGGAGTATATATTCAGTTCCCTAAGTCTTTAATCATAGGACATGTGCTGCAGACCCTGAATCATTTTTGTCACCTTTCTCTGTACTGTTTCCATCCAGTCAGTGTCCTTCCTGAGGTGAGAGTTCCAGAACTGGACTCTGTATTCCAGGTGAGGCCTGACCAGTGATCTATACAGTGGTAGTACCACCGCTCCTTCTGCTCATGATTCTCCTCCCATTTCTGCCCAGCATTCTGTTGGCCTTCAATGTTGCCTTCTCACACTGCTTACTAATCTTGAAGTCTTCTGAGATTATGATTCCCAGATCTCATTTCTAATTTGAGGCCGCTAGTCTTTCACCTCCTTGGTAATACTCCTTTCTTGGATTTTTCTTTCTTATGTGCATGACCTTGCACTTTTTGACATTAAATCTCAGCTGCCACACTACAGACCATTCTTCTAGTTTCTTGAAGTCAGCTTCCATCTTGCTCACTCCTTCTGAGGTCTCCACCCTGTTACATATCTCGGTGTTGTCTGTGAACAGACACACCTTCCCTTCCGGCCCATCAGTGATGCCTGCTATAAAAACATTGAAGAGCAGAGGCCCCAGCACTGAGCCCTGGGGCACCCTACTGGTCACCCTGCCTTCTGTCGATTGCATTCCATTAACCTGTACCCTCTGGGTTCTGTCTTGTAACCGGTTTTGTACTCAGCTGACTATTTCTGGATCAACCCCTGTGTGGTCAAGCTTCTTTACCAGCCTACTGTGTGGAACTGAGTTGAAGGCCTTACTAAAGTATAGGTAGACCACATCTACTGCCCCACCATTGTCCACTATTTTTGTAGCGTAGTCAAAAACTTGAGCAAATTTGTATGGCATGACCTACCTGCTGTGAAACGTGCTGTTTAGGGTTTTGTTGGCAGCTAGTTTCAAGTAATGCTTTGATCCTCTGTTTGAGTAGTGCCTCCATTAGTTTCCATACTATAGATGTGAGGCTCACCGGTCTGTAATTACTAGCCTCTTTTTGCAACTGCTTGATTTGTGAAGTGGAACCACTATTGCCTTTTTCCAGTCTTTGGGTATCACACTGCTCTTCAAGGATTTCATGAATAGAAGTGTCAGAGGGGCTGCTAATTATGCCCCCAGTTCCTTAAGGATTCTGGGGTGCATCTCATCTGGGGTCATGGCTTTGTCTGATTTTAGTTTATGTAGCACCTTCCATACTTCAGCTTCTGTAAAGGGACTTGTGTCTACCCTAGGTTGTGTTTTTTCAGGGCTGGGCAATCTCCTGGGTCCTCTTTGATAAACACCAAGCCGAAGTATTTGTTGAGGATTTTGGCTTTCTCTGGGTTATGTTTGGTGCATTTCCCTTTTTCAGTAGCAATCTTTACTATCCCCCGGTTTGCCTTCCTGCATTCTCTAATGTATCTAAAAAATGATTTGTCTCCTCTCTTTGCCCCTTCTGCTATCTTTTCCTTTGTTTGTTTTTTTGCCTATCTAATTTTTTTGTTAGAATTGCATATTTTTCCCTTGTACAACTCCCAGTCTTTCTCAGTTTTGGTTTCCTGGTATATGCTGTATACCTTCTTTTTTTTTATTTCAAAAATAGTTTATTAAGTGGTTCAGGATATACAGTGAAACAATCAATACAGAAGCACATTATGTACAGGTATAGCAAACTGCTTTGATCATCAGGATACTGACTATTTCAGTGTCGCTAAGTTGCATACAAAATTTAAGAAAAAAGGGAAATAAAAGGAAATAAAAGAGTTACAGCCCTAGTTTACAGTGGTTAAAGATTAAATTAATAATTTAAGAATTTATCCAATAATAAAAATATCTGTTTGAAATCAAAGATCGCTCTAAAGAGCAGATAATAACATAAAAGTTAGCAGTATCCTCTTTGAGTATCTTGTGTAGGAATTTATATTCACTGTCTAGACATAATGGTCAATGGTCACATAGTGAGCAACAACGGGAGACCGACAGGCAGGGGCTGGGAATTAAGTAGGAAATTTACCCTCCTCGACTGCTATGATTAGGGGGGTCTCATATTTCTTCAAAATTGTGCAGCTTACCCAGTGCTCCCAACTGTGCTTTTTCAATGTTCATAAAGGAAAGCAGATTCTTGGACCATCTACTTACAGAAAAGGGGATCAGGAGACATCCATACTTGAGTTATAGTCCATCTGGTGTTGATTAAGGCTATGTTCCACAGTCGGTTGCTCATAGCACCATTAGGGTGACTTGAGTCAGCTCCCAGTAATAGTTCCAAAGGGGACTTCGAAGGCAAATAACCCAGAGTGTGCGACATTATCATATGAATATGGAGCGACTTTGCTCAGGTCAAGGTCATGAGGAGAAAATCACCAGCTTCAGTGTTACATTTCGGGCACCTGTCTGATCTGGAGCTGTCCATTAAGTGCAGCTTGACAGGGGTGATATATGCCCTATGCAGAAAGTTTAGTTGTATCAGCCTTAGTGTATTGCTGTGTGAGCAATGTACATAGTGGGAACATGCCAACATCCATGTATGTGGGTCAATTCCTAGAGCGAGGTCACCTGCCCATCTCAGCCTGCTCACCTGTGGAGCTTCCATGTTTTTCCCCAAAATAGTATGGTAGTAGGTTGATAATGGCCTGCCACCAGGCTGGGGTCTATACAACTCCTCCTCAAAAGGTGAAGGGGTGCCCAGCCCTCATTAGTGGATATTGTAGTGTAGCAAACCTGTCGCATTTGGAGATAAACAAAGAAGTCCCCTGATTTAATCCCCCAGGAGTCACAAAGTTCAGGAATGCTACAGATTAGCCTACCCTCATAAAGCTGTGTCACGTGGGAGAGGCTAGCCCTGTTGCAACATCTCTATCTCTGAATAAGCTGTACCGATTGGGGACCCTTCAGTCTCACAGCACCAAGCAAACTTAAATATGGTGAGAAGCCTCCCTGCCAACCTATGTACTCCTCCAGGCACACCCAGACCAGTGCATCCCTCCCACACCCCTGCTGTATATAGGCTAGTTGAGCTGCTCAATAGTAAGCCCTAAAGTCTGGCAACCCCACACCACCTCTGTCAGCAAGTTGAAACAGTGTGGCCCTACAGATACGTGCCCCACATCCCTTACATAAGAATCTGTGCAAAATTGCATATAGACACCTAAAATGACTCTGTGGGACTCTGATGGGGAGAGTCTGATAGAGACACAAGCATCTTGGCAATATCATAATCTTTATGGTACCGACCCTACCCAGCGGGGAGATGGGAAGGGCACCCCAATGCTCACAGTCCTCTGCTATTCTGGACATCAGCAGTTTGCAATATAAGGTGTATAGGTGACCTATTGTTGCTGACAGAAGTATCCTCAGATACTTTATTTGGTTTACTAACTGTAAGCCACCCAAGTTAGCTAACAATTGCAGTCTGTCATGGGTGCCTATGGGCATTAACTCACTTTTGATCCAGTTTACTTTATGGACGGAGATGGCTCCAAAATCTCTCATAAGTTTATGCACGGCTGGAAGATCCCTCGCTGGGTTTTGTAAGTATAACAGTTGGCCTTCTGCGTACATTGAAATGTTATGTGCAGCCCCCACCCCTCCGAACCCCTCAATATCTGGATGAGTGCACAGAACCACTGCCAGAGGCTCCAGAGATAAGACATGAAACAAAGGGGATAGTAGACACCCCTGACGTGTACCCCGTTCCAAAATAAAGGGTTTGGAAAGACATCCATTTACTGCTATTTGAGCTGAGGGATCGTTATATAGAGTGTGCACCCTTTGGCTGAATATTTTGCCCAGCCCCATCCTTCCCAACACATCAAACAAATAACCCCATTCCACGCGATCGAATGCTTTTTCTGCATCTATCGCAACTACTGTGGCTCCAAGCGTCCCCTTCCCCCGAGCCCATCTATAAATCACATTCAGGGTTCTTCTGATGTTGTGTTTACCCTGTTGGCCCTTAAACCCCGACTGATCTTGGTGAATCAACAAGGACAACATAGGTTCCAGATGAGTGGCCTTTACTTTTGCCATAATTTTGTAGTTTGCTGTAAGGAGGGAGATGGGACGATAGGAAGCACACTTTGTCAAGTCTTTCCCAGGTTTAGGAAAGACAGTGATAACTGCAGACCTCGTAGAGGTGGGCAAAATACCTTTCTGCAGTCCCTCTCTAGCATATCATATAAAGGGTCCAATAACTGTGGGCAGAAAATTTTAATAAAGTATATGGAGATTCCGTCTGGGCCAGGGGAATTCCCACCCATCAGGGCCATTACTGCTGCCCGCACCTCCCGCCTGGATAAGAGGGTCCCTTGCTTCTTTGTGCACTCCTCCTCTAATTTTATCAATGGGGCCTGATTATAGAAGGATGCTAATTCTCCTTCTGATGGATGGCACTCAGATGTATACAATTCCTTATAGAAATGTACAAATGCCTTACCAATGCTGCTACTGTAATTTAATGCAGCAACCCCCCCCCCCAGGATCAGTAATCTCCCCCACCCTCCTTTCAGCTCTCTATGTTTAATCTGCCATGCAGTAATTGCCCCCAATCGCATATCAAGTAGGTCCCTGCATTTGCAAGCAGTGTAGTGCATTCTAGTTTGGCACTATTGAGGACGTCAAATTTATATTGCAGGCATTGAATAACACGATAGAGTTCATTCAAAGGCCTATTTTTGTGGGCAGCTTCACAAGCTACAATCTTGGTCTGAAGGGATGTCAGATCTCTGTCCTCCTCTTTCTTACAATGAGATGCGTAAGAGATGGTTTGGCCCCTTATAAATGCTTTGAGAGCTTCCCACCTGTGATGTTTCCCCCCTAACGTTATGGGTCAGAAATTCCTGGATACTGCAATTCATTAGCTCCACATATCTGGGATCTTTCAAAAGGAGTGGGTCCAGCCTCGAAGTAGGTGAGGAAACAATGGATCTTGTGGGATTTAGGGATAAGGAGTGGGGGACATGGTCAGACAACAACATAGGAAGGTATTTAACCTCACCTATCATAGCCAACAAAGCAGGTGAGACCAACAGTCTGTTGATCCTAGTGTAGGATTGATGGGAATGGGAAAATAAACTGTACTCCCTATCTGAGGGGTGGTAGTGATGCCATACATCCACAAGTCCCACTTCATTTTGGATCCGCTCCAAGGCCTTGGCATTACAGGTCATTGGCACCACAGTAGGCCTAGAATGGTCCAGCACCGTGTCTAGCACACAGTTGAAGTCCCCCCCAAGTATCCAAGGGCCCTCCCATCTTGCCAAATCTACTGCCAGTTTTTGGAAAAACCTGGATATTCAATGTTGGGGGCATAGACAAACCCCAGTAAGAGAGTTTCTCCCCCTGATATACTGAGATTTGCAAGGGCATAATGGCCCGCAAAGTCCATAAAAGAGTCAATTACCTCTGCTGAACATCCCCTAGGTAGCCAAATCAATGCACCCCTGGCTTTAGATGAGAACGAGGAAGAGACCCATGATCCCCCCAAAAAGGCAGCAGTCCTGCGAGCTTCAGTGACAGAAAAATGAGTTTCTTGAAGAAGCAGTATATGCCTTTCATCCGGCATACCTCTGCCTGTACTTTCCTATGCTTAAGAATGGTCTTCAACCTGTTTATGTTCCATGTGACTATCTTATTTACAGAAGCCATAATTGAAGCATAATTCGCCATTGCCTGTCCCTGCGGTGAAGCATGCACATCCTGAACCAATGGTTATAATAGTTATAACATTTAAAACAAACCCGAACCCCTTAGAAGGCCCCAGCACCCTTCCCCCCATCCCCCAATCCCAAACCCGTCATCCAAATGCAGGACCACCAGAGGGAGCTAGAGGACACCCCAAGCTTCTCATTCAGAGAGTATGGTGCAGAGTTATATGACTCTGTCAGATTAGCTCCGGAGACCTCCTCCATTCCAAATGGATATGTAAAGTCCAACTGAACCCCCCTCAACATCCCAACCTCCATCCTCCCCACATACCCAGTTGCAACATTGTACCTTCTCCCACTCATTCACCCACATACTCCCTTTACAGCCAATTCCAGCCCCAGTTCTCTCCCGGTGAGTAAAAACAAACCCACAATAACCCACCCAAACAATAACAATTGGCAGATATTATAGATATTCAGAGCAAATTAGCAAAAGGGCAAAATTATTGTTGCAACTCAAACTGCAATCAAGCTGTAAGTACAAATGAATGATTTAAGCAATAAGGCACAACAGGGTGTGGGTAGTTGGGGATTACCCACACCTTGTGTGGTGTGTCTTGAGGCACAGCCAAGTGACTTAACCACACAAGAAGTGGGTAAATCCCCTAATAACTCACACCCTGGAGTGCCTTATTGTGATTATGCAATGCACCCATGTGTAAAATAAATTTAAAATATGTTTAATTATGTTTTTCATAAATGACATTCCTCAGCCATGAGTTATGCAGGATTTACCCATGGTCATGTGCCATGTTTTGACCAATGATGTTACAGGATTTTCACACACCATTGTATAATCAATGTTGACACAATACAGTCAACTGAACTTTGTGTGCAGAGGAACAAATCCATGCACTCCGGTCTTCCAGTAGTCCTCACAAGGAGAATATAAAATACAAATGCTGTAATGCACTAGCCCATCGGTACCCAAGTTCCCAGACATGGTCGGGTGTTAAGGTTCCAAAGGAAACATTGACAGAGCTACAAGCCAGTAGGTCACTCCCTAGCATATCCCCCGGGAGCCCCCTCAGCATTTACAACCATTAACAAAGGTATTTTAAGATGTAGTACAATGAGTAGAACATCAGGGAAATAAGAGCCCCAGGGGTAATAGGAACAGGAATTATACTAACATATAGCTAATGATGTCAGGTACCTGCTGCCTGGGCCCTTTCCCATCTGGTCTCCTCCTCAGCGATCCACTTTTCAGCTTCCCTAGGGCACGAAAAGAAGCAAGGAGCCTGCCCAGGATGATCGACCTGCAGGAACGCAGGATATCTAAATGCAAAAGACCAGCCAAGGTTATGTAGCTTAGCTTTGATATGAGAGAAGTTCTGCCTCTTACTTTGCAGGTCCTTGCTAAAATCATGATAGATATGCACCTTGGTATTTTCATAAGAGATTGGACCCATCTGTTTGGCTTTTTGTAGCATTTTTTCTTTGTCTTGTAAACAAAGATACTTTATTAAGCAATGCCTGGCTGCTTCCCCAGGCTTAGACGGACTCCCCACTCGATGCGCACGGTCTATTTCAAAATACTCAAACTCATTTGGGAGGCTCAGCTGTGCCACCAACCATTTCTGCAGGCCTCTCGCCACCTCCCGACCTTCTGTGCCCTCAGGCAGTCCTATTATATGGATGTTCGATCATCTCGACCTGTTTTCTTGATTGTTGATTTTTGCCATTAGTTCCTCTAGCGAGGCTTTCATAATATTCCTCTCCACCAACACTTCAGATAGTGTGTCTTCTAAGGAGCTCACCCTATGGTCCAGCTCTGTAATCTGCATAGAATGTGCTGCCGATGTTTCAGAGAGCCCCATTACAATTCCCTGGAGGTGAGTAAGCTGAGCTGTGAGGTTTACAAAACCTGCTTTTATTTCTTGCTGCTTCTGTAAGAGCATTGAGGGTACATGAGCAAGAGATTGTGTGAGAATGTCCAAGTCTGGCCCAGTTGATCCACTTGGTCCCTCCATACTTGTGGCCTGTTGTGTCATGGATGCCTCGCTGAGTCTCCCGGAGTGTGATGGTTTAGCAACTTCTAAATGGATTTTCCCTTGATGATTTTTCTGTTTGGAAGACGCCATGAGACCAGGGCGACTAGTAGAGCCACTTTAAGGAGTGAAAAAATACAATTAGCAGCTATTTAGATGATTATTTAAACTTTTGCCCGAGGAGCCAGCTAGCACATGTCTGCCATCGCCGGTAGCTAGCCAGGCCCCCCCTCTTCTTTTTTTCTTTGACTGTGGTATCCACTTTCTTGGAAAACCATAGAGGATTTCTTTTTCTGTTTGCTTTGCTGACCCATCTGGCACATTGATCAGTGGCAGTCTTTATTGCTCTCATGAATATCCCCACATGACCTCCACTTCCTCCACCTCTATTTCCACTAACTGGCTACTTATGTTGTTCCTCATTTTTTGTAAGTCAGCCTTTTTGAAATCTAGCACCTTTATCTTTGTGAGGCTGGGATTCTGTGTTATGTTTACCTTAAAGCTTACCATGCAATGGTCGCTGTTGCCCAATGGCATCCTACTTCCATGTCCATTATCCTTTTTGAGTTTGTGAGGACAAGATTGAGAATGGCATCTCCCCTTGTTGGTGTTTCGACAAGTTGGCACAGTCCTGTGCCTTGTAGTGACAATGAGAAGTCCCTATTTCTTGTTGTTGCTTCCGTTAGTGTACTCCAGTTAATATCTGGTAGGTTGAAGTCCCCCACCAGTATTACTTTGCCTTTATTAGACATTTTGTGGATTTCCTCTATTAGGTCATTGTCTCCTTTATCTCCTTGATTTGGGGGCCTGTGCATAATGCCGATTCTGAAAGGTTTTCCCTTGCCCGTGTCTACTGCTAGCCAAAGTGACTCGAAGTAGGATTTAACCCAAGTGCCTGGAGTGGGGATAGAACCCACAGCCTTCTGATCTTCCAGCCTTAGAGGCAAGTGTGCAACCTGCTGAGCCACTGACACTGACTTTGTCTGGATAATGTCATGTCCAGGCCTCAACCACCTTCTGATCAATAGAGGGTTTTCGCTAGGGGAAAAGCCCCAGCTCCCTCTTCCATCTGTGCCTTCAGTTCCATCCATAACTGGAATTGTAACTCCCCCTGCTGTGTGTCCCTCTTCCTCTCCCACTAAAATTACCCACCCACCCCTGAATGGACTGCTCTTGCCCTTGATCCCCTTGTTTGCCACTCCATTCTCCCCCTTTGCTAGGCAGCTGGATGCTGGGTGCTGCCCCGAGCATCTGGAGCACACGTGCCTGAACTTGCAATCTTCCCATGTGCAAGAGACTTTGTTGTAGCCCCAAAAGGTCTTGGCTGCTGGGGTGGGCACACTCTTCTTGCTTGACTTCCCCCCATTCCCACCAGCAGGGTCCGACAGGGTTCGTACCAACAGCTCTGAATGGGTACTGTCCCACCTGAGGTCTCCCTTTTACTGCCATCCACTTCAGAAAAGCCTTGCCATATTTTACTACCCATACCCCAGTTTGGACTTATCGGCATCCTGAATGATGGTTGTGCATGTCAGGGTGGGAATTGCCAGCTCTGGCTGCTTCTCCAGCACCAAAGCACTGTAAATCAGGAATCCCGCTTGCCACGTGTCTATGTTCTTCCCTTTGTATTTAGCTTCCTCTTCCTTATGCCCTACCACTGCTAACACTACTGCCATCTCTGATTTGCCCACTAACTCCTTTTGCTCATACTTCCTGGCTGTGTCTTTGTCCACCAGCCCAAAAATGTCCACTTACTCCCCTTTCTATATCTTGTCCTTGATAGAAGTGAGGATGTGGTCATGCAGCATGAACCCAGAGTCCCCTCATACAGCTTCCCCCCAATTTTGTCCTCACCTGCCCTGGTACCCTCCCCACTGCCCTTTTTTATCACTTGAAGTGGCCTTCTCCATCTTCTCTAGCTCCTTCTCCCTCATATCACTGAGAAGCCCCTCCAAATATTCTTTCAAGTTCCCTTCTTTGGATAAGTCCATATTTCCCTTACCCCCACTCAGGCCTGGCCCTGCTGGTGCCGGTGCTGGTAGAGGAATGGGCAGAGGGCTCGGTGCAGCTCCACATGGCCTCTTTCCCCTCTGCCTCAGCCCATCTGCTGTTCCAACTCCTTCCTTTTCCTTATCGCCTCCCCCTCTTCTTCGCACAGTCATGCTACCTTGATGATGTCCATCATCTTGTCCATCAACTTGGAAACATCCTCCTTCAGTTTGACACTGGAAACCAGTGCTCTCTTTGTAGCCATCCTTCTCCACTGCATAAAACATAAATGGGGGTGAACAACTTGAACATCACCTGGCACCCCTAACACTGTGGATATGCCCTTGGCCACTCCACAGCAACACTGTGATTCACAGGCCACTGGTCTGTGTGCACCCCCATCCACTCATTCTCTGCCTTATGAGGCGGGGGATGCCTTGCACTAGCTGCCATGCACTGGCCAGAGTAACCCCACCTGGTCTCTGGTTTTATCCCCGTACTGCATGGGCCTTGCCCATACTGGCACTGCCCCCCTGACATGCATGAATCCACCCCCACCCCTGTGGCCCTGTTGGCTGGGCCATGGTCATCCTGCCTGCCGGCACCCTGACGCACCATCCTCCTGTCCACCATGATCCCCCTGGTGGCTCCTGCTCCACCATTTCTCCAGGCAGAAAAAAAACACTGTCCATCCCCCACCCTGCTCTGACCAACAAGGACAAAGTGCCCTTGTAGCCCTTTACCCTTCTGCTCTCCCAGTTCATGCCCTCTGCCCCATGGGCCCTTTCTCCCAGAGCCGCTGTCCCTGTCCTTCACTGTGACATCCTTCTGTCCCCCCCAGCCCAGACTGCTGCCCAACAAACCCCTAAAATTACATTTTTACTCACGGTGCCCCCACGGGGGCCCATCTGCTCGCCAGTTGTCCTGAGGCCCCGTTCCAGCTAGCCTGCTGTGTATTGCTCTGTAGACCTCAAACTGCACCTGTGAGGCCTGTTCAGCCTTCTCCTTCATCCACAACTGAACCACCGCCAACCATGTGCCAAACCCAACCCCCATGCCCTTGGAGACAGGGCGTAGTAGTTGTACCCCCCATGGCCCTGTTGCATCCCCACTTATCTGTGGCAAGTTCCCAAGTGGCCAGTTCTTCCCTTCATTTTCACTTCCTTGTCTTTGTTGCTGGATGAGTTTACATCACTTTCCCCTCAACTGGATGACTGAGGGGCTCATAAGAGCTGGGTGGGAAGGGTAGTGGGGCTGTTTTTATGGTTTTGCTGAAAATCATTATAAAGTTTTATATATATATATATATATATATATATATATATAGATATATATATATATGTAGATATATATATATATATATATATGAAAAACTCCATTTAATGCATAAGTTAGCCCGCCCCAACTGGCATCGGTCTGCATTGGAGTTGTCGAGCTAACTCTCACCCCATCACTAGCATGAACAAGCTGAGGCATAGGAGAATGTGGTGAGGAGTTAGGACTGATGACAACACACCCGATGCGATTTGAAGGAGTAATTAAGTGTAAGGGGTTTTCAACTAACACTGAATTTCCTCACTTTGTCACTGTGGAGCAACCCTAACTGATGCATTAAATTGAGTTTTTTGCTTCTAATTTCCCTTCTTTTTGAGAATGAGAACTATAAATAGTGAATGGAATGCTCCCACCACGTGATTTTTGGTGACATATTAACAGTAACAGCAATGCAAATGCAAGCGGTAACGGTTATGCACATGGTGACACAAACGTGAATTGTAAAGCAAGCGTTAATAGAAACACAGGTGCAAAGTGATGACAAAGCAAACAGTGATGCAAACAGAGACACAAGCGCATATGGAAACGCAACTGGTAATGCGCATGGTCACGGTACCGCAGTTGTAAACGCAAATGGTAATGGTAACAGCAACAATATTACCAAAGAAAACAGAAAAGCAAATGCAAACATAAGCACGTATGGAAACGCAAACCATAATGCACACGGGAAGGGAAATGCAATTGGAAACACAAATGGTAACGATAAGAACAACGATGATGCAAAATGAAAGACAAATGCAAATGAAAACAGAAGGGCAGCCGCCAACAGAAATGGTAATGTGCACAGCGACACTGAGTGAAAGACAAACACAAACAGTAGTGGAGACACAAATGGTAACAGTAACGCAAATGCAAACGGAAATGCAAAGGGTAACGCACACGGTGGCGTACACGGGAACGCTAATGCAAACGGGCATGGACACACAAGTGTAAAGCCAACATGTAACAGTAACTGGAGTGCACACCATATTTTCCACCAAAAGCTCCCTTGAGAAACACAGTGAAAACAAAGAATGTATGCATAATAATGGGCCTCAGAGTAGAAAGCGAGCAGTTGTAATAATAAAATGGTAATATCTCAGTAACCGAACGGCGTAGAAAAAAATTAAAATTTCACATGATTCATGAGTTTCCTTGCTAGGTTTTCACTAAATGAGTTGCTTGTCGCGACGAAAATTCTGTATCGCATACCATTTCCGAGATATGAGCCCCGGAAGACACGGAGGATGCCACCATGTTAGTCTATGAGAAAAAATTGTCAATTTCGGAGTACTGTAACTTTGCTCCCGAGCAATATTTTGTCACCAAACCACTAAAAGGCACATATGAGAGATGTTGGCTGCCTTCCCTCCAAATTGCAGCCCAAAAGACCAAACTGTTTTTTTTGCAGCAGGGTGGCAAAGAATTCCTGTCATTTTGGCCATAGTCTAGAAAAGCAGTGTAGTGATTTGCGACACCTTTCACAAAAATTTGCAAAAGTGTTGCAAGTGTGGTACTACTTTTCCCAGAAATTTGAAAAATATATTTCTGGGGTGTTTAACCCCCAAATAAAGACATGGCTAGCATCCTCAGGGCTCAAATAGGTAAACACAAAAATAATTACGCCTTTAGATGGTCTCAGTTTTAAATGCCAAGCATTTCTGTGATCAGTAACTGAAAACAAAATGGTGGATTTGCGACACTACTAGGGCCGTTTGTGACACTAAAAAGTGCATTTTGAACTTTTTGTTAACTTTTCCCATTGACTTATAATGGGAATTGTTTTTTGAATAACTTTTGAACCATTTAATATTTTTTCATGAAATCTTTAAAAGGCACACTGGGGACCACGGCCGCACGTTCCATGAAGTTTTAGGACCAGTCACATAAACCATGCGACCTGTAGGTGTCAGCAAAGAATGTGCAAAAAAACATAATTGCACACATGAATGTCACTTAATAACTCTGCAGCTGTATATCTGACCAGTACGAAAGTTGCCAGATCCCAAGATCTGTGCCTACACCCCTTTCCTGCCAAATTTCAGGCAAATCCGTTGAATGGTGGCAAAGTTATTAAGGTTCAATGTTTCACCTTTTAACCTTAAAAGGGGTACTCATCCCTAACAATGGTAGCACTACCGTGCTACCATAATATATATATGTTTATATATTCATTGCAAGAAAACTTTATTAATGCATTAGGGGTTGTTACTAAAGTGACAAAAGCAGGGAAATATGGTGTTAGGGTTTCCAACCCTAACACCCATCCTCCACCCTGTAGACAATGAAAAGCATCAGGTGTGTGCCTTGTGGTCATCAGCTCTTTCACACAACCCATTCCATAAGTGAATAAGCTGAGATAGGTACAATATAGGAGAATGGAGTGAGCATTATGGCTGATGACCCCAAGACACAGCCTCAATGTCTGTCAGTATCAGCAGGGTGGTGGAGGTGTGTTAGGGTCAGAAACATAACACCACATTTCCCTGCTTTTGTCACTTTAGTAACAATCCTAACTGATGCATTAACAAAGTTTTTTGCAAATAATTTTACTTACTTTTTCAGATAGTATAATAATATCTTTATTTGTCTGTTGAGTGTATGTATCCTTGGAAGCACAGGGCCCTGTGCTTCCATTCACAGGACAACAGTGACAAATTGTCACCATAGTCATCTTATTACCCCACCTCAAGTACCCCCAATACAGAAAATTTTCGAATTTGAGCCAAAATATAATTCTGCGCAACTGTAACTTCATTCCACAGCACAGGTGTAAAAACTCATTTTGGGTAGGATTTGAAAAATGGCAGCTGTGAGGTCGAGTAATAAGAAGCCTATGTTGAAAATCTGGGGTCAAAATATTAAAAAGTTCTAAAGTAATGAACAAGCAGGCTGAAATTGCAACAAATGGTCATAACTTTGGAATTTTTTCATATTTTGACCCCAAATTTTGAATGTAGTCTTCATATGAAAAATTTCAAATCCATGCCAAAACCCCATTCAATGCCACAGATGTGAAAACATGTTTTGGGCAGGATGTAAAAAGTGGCAAATGTACTATTCATGGGGTGAGGTGGAAAAATGGCTATGTTGAAAATTTGGAATCAAAACTTAAAAAATTACCAAAGTTACTCATGTGCGTAGAAAAATTTTAATGAATGCTCATAAGTCAGCCATTCTTTTAGGACTTTTTTCATCAAATTTTCAAAATGGGCCTTTTGGGACCCCATCTCATGAACACTGCCACTATCATTTCATTAATCAGTCCTTAAAGGTGATTTTGCACTGCGACCGCGAGATAATGTTCACGGCCTGAATAATGAAATGACAGTGACAGCGTTCATGAAGTGAAGTCCCAAAAAGCCTATGTTAAAAATTTGATTAAAAAATATGTAAAAATGGCAAAATTATGAACATAAGTTCAAAATGCAATTGAAATACATTACTGTATGTGGCACTTACTTTGAGTCCTCTGTGGTTCGGCTTTAAAGAGTGCCAATTTGCCTGCTCCACAGAAGATGACAGTGGATGACCTCCAGAGGTAAGTGTAGGGTAATGAGGGTTGGTGGGTGCTCAGAGGGAGAGTTGGGATGGGTAGGAGGACAGAGGGGATGACAAAGGACAATTTTCTTTTTTTCAGGTACTGTATAAAAACAAAAAAAGACATCAGGGGACTGTTTTCTTCTTCATAGGTGAAAACAACAAATATTTTAGGACACTGGGAGTGGACTCCCCAGTGTCTGACATGGATGGGGGGGCTTCTAATGCTGACACAGGGACTGAGCCCTCCGATGTCAGCATGGAAAAATAAAACAAGGGTCTGGGGGCATCCAACACCGGGAGGTGATCATCCCAGTTTCAGTGTATTGAGATATCTATAAAAATAAGGGGAACCATGATCGGAGGTTGGGGGATGCCACTAGACACCAGGGAAACATAAGAAGGGGTCCCTGGATCCCTGGTGCTTTCAAGATCATCTGTTGTTTTGTTATTCCAAATGAGTGTGCACTGGGAAGTGCTGCTCTAAAACCAACTAAGAATTCCAAAAAGCAAAATGGTTTTGGTATTCACAAACTCCTCAGAGAAACGCATTAAAGTCAAATATTTTTTAATGAAATACCGTCCAACATAACACCTGACATGTTTCGGACTGACCAAACAGTCCTTTCTCAAAGGTTAAAAGACATCTAGAGAACACAACACTTATATACTAACATCAATTATTCAATCAGACAATCAATCAATTACACAACAATCATTAAAAACAGAGAATATCTTTGAATTCAACTTGGTTTTAGCAATTATATCTTTAGTGGGAAAGCTCACTAAGCAATGTTAAACTAAATACAATTGAATATAATAGTTCTTTTAAAAAAAAATGTTTAAATGAATTCCAGCATTAGAGAAACACATACTACATTTTAAAAGGAAGAGAAAAGTGGGGGGAGAAAGAGAAAAAGGGGGGTAGGTTTAAGGTTTTGTCCTATTTGGGGGAAAAAAACAAGGTACTATTCAAATAAAATCCCACTTAACTATAAATTGTTAAACACAGAGACATAGCTTCTTAATGTTGTTTTAAATATGAATACAATTCTAAAGGGCCATTTAATCCAGGACTTATATTGGCTTTTAAAGTTAGAATCCAAAAGTTTTATCTCCTTAAAACAAGATTGTTGTAATCACCACCTCTCGGGCTACGGCTCACTTTGTCTATTGCCATAAATTTAAAGGAATGTAAATTTGGCTCCTGCGCTGAAAAAACATGAGCTGCTAAGTATTATCTTTTCTAACATACTAACATACTAAAATGCCAGCAGAATAGGCCTAACGGTCTTTCGTGTCTGCTCGTTTGGTCAGTCCCCAACCTGGGTGCTGACCTTGCTGTCCCCCTCGCCTTCTCTGGCTTCTCCCTTCCCAGTTCCGGATATTCTTGCTGCATTGGATTTTGCTTCCAGAACCCTTCCCTGTACCTGTCCCACCCTCTTGAACCCCTCCACTGTCTCTGCCTCCACCAGCCCCTAGGCAATGCATTCCATGGCTCCACCACCCTCTCAGTGAAGTAGCACCTCCTTTCTCCCTGAATCTTCTCCCTCCAGCTTCCACCCATGGCCTCTAGTGGCCCCTTCCTCCTTCCTTGAAGCACCCTGACTGTTTCCTCCCTCATTTACCCTCTTCATGTACCTAAAGACCTCTATCATGTCCCCCCGGTCCCTTCTCTCTTCCAATGTACATATTTAGCTCTTGACCTCTCTCCTATAGGCCCTGTCCCCCAAGCCCCAAATCATTTTGGTTGCCTCCTCTGGACCCTCTCCAGGAGGTTAATGTCCCGCTTAAGTGTGGCTCCAAAACTGCACTAGACTCAAAGTGCGGCCTCACCAAGCAGTTATACAGAGGGAGTATCACTTCCCTCCTTCTGGAGGTGATCCCTAGCGATGCATCCCAGCATCCTGTTGGCCTTGGCTGTTGCCCTCCTCACAAGTCTCAGAGTTGTTCATCTTGACATCCACCACCACCCCCAGGTCCCTCTCAGCCATCGAGACTTGTAGCATTTCCCCCCCCAGGGTGTACACTTGGCCTGGGTTTCTGGCCCAGGTGGAGTACCTTGCATTTCCCTGCATTGAACCTCAGCTTCCACTTTCTAGACCATCTTTCCAGAGCCTCCAGGTCCCCTGTAGGCCACCCTCCCCTCCTTCCCATCCACCACCGCCCCCAGTTTGAGTCATCTGCAAAGAGACTCATCTCACTCTAGATTCCTGTCCTCATGTCAGATAAGTAAGCGTTGAACAGAAGGGGCCAGGACTGATCCTGTGGGACCCCACTAATGACCCTCCTTGGGATGAGACTATCCCACCAACTACGACCCTCTGGGTCCGGTCCTGGAGCCAATTGTCTATCCATCTGATCTTCTGGTTTCCCACCCCATTTCTCCCAGCTTATCCAACAGGCCCACGTGAGGAACAGAGTCAAATGCCTTGCTGAAGTCTAGAAAGAGGACATCCACTGGTCTGCCAGGTCCAAGGCACTAGTCACCCAGTCATAGAACTCCACCAGGTTTGTCTGACACGATTTCCCCGGGATGAATCCATGCTGTCTATCGTCCTGGCACCCTGACTTATCCAGATCCCCCTAGCCTCTCCTTGACAATGCCCTCCATCACCTTGCCCACCACCGAGGTCAGGCTGACAGGCCTGTAGTTCCCTGCCACCTCCCTTGATCCCCTTTTCTCTGAATAACACGAATATGTTCTCCTATTCTAACTTTGAAACTCCTAATAGTTTTTCTGACATAAAAGGCAGACAGCTAAATAAATCACTGCCTGAGTGTCACAAGTGATACATTGTCTCACCTCAAATCTTTTGTTATTATTTATACTAGAGAACCACTTGTCCTGAATAATGAGATTGCAATAAATGCATTTTTTACATTTAAAATTTCCCTTTGATTTATTAAGTCATGTCTCTTTTTGTTGTGTTCTAAAATGACTCTGTGTTAACACATCTCCTAAGGTGGGAATTTTTTTAAAGCAAAATCTAGCTGGTTTACACAGAGTCATTTTAGACATTGGCTTTGAAAATTCCCCTCAGTGTCTCTATCATATCAGTACAGTCATCAGTTTACTCTGTATATTCCAACTCATGCATGCATATCACAATGAAAGCACTGAACAATCAATATAAACATAAATCAATACAATATCTGATTTGTGCAATATTCTGTATAGTGTTGAACGTCTCCACAAAACACTGGGGTGTTTTGGCTGTATTCTGCAACTTCTCTGATGTCTGCCGTCTGCACACTGGGTTGAATAAATGTAACCTGCAGCATTTTTCTATGTTTGAAGATCTTTTTTTGAACTCTTCGGTGCTCTTTATTTTATTCTGAATTCTCCACACACTGTTGAAGGGCATTTTAAACATTAGCCGATAGATAAATGTGATAATTAAATAAATGTGGATTTTTCCAGAATCTAAACACACAGACAAGGACTCCGAGTGCCTAATTTACTTGGCTAATGCATTTCAGAGTCCTGGTACACACTGGTAAATGCATAATCTTCCTAAGCCATCACAGCAGTGTTGGCAATAATTGCAAAAAATAATTAGTCACTTGGCTAAACCCCAGATTTTTTTAGCAACAGGCTTCCTTGGTTTAGTCATTTTAGCTATTTTCAAAATAAATGCTTGCTAATGGGACTTGTGGTGTTGGGGTGTGCACGTGTTTTTAGATTAGGATTGCAATCTGAATATAGGGCCCAGAGGCTGAGACACACGTCAATCCACAACTAGCTGCCCCAGTTGTTGCTAAAGGAAAAGATTTCAACTTTCCCACCCCAAACCCCTTTTCAAACAACAGATGTATTTAGAAGAGGGAAAGCAACAAAATACCATAAGGTCAAAAGGAACTCCAGGTTCATCATGCCACCCCCCTCCAACTTCATAAGAAGGTTTGAATTAGTGACAATGCTGGGATTCAAGCTTGATCCTTCAGTTTCACAGTTTTGTGATATAAATGACTTAACTAACATCCCCATATTATCAGCCATCTCAAGCAATCATCCACCGCATAATCACACACACACACACACACGTGCTAAATCATCCACAGCCCAATCCACCCCACTTCTCTTACTTTGACAATGTATACTGTGGGAGTCACAACCATGAGTGTCCCCATGAGTGTCCCCTATCAATCCTCTGGTAGTAGCCAGGGCTCCTCTTCACATCATGTGGTGAAGGGAAAGTAGCAATCTGTGCCACTAGCTTTAAAAAAAAATCACAAGGCCATTCTTCAGGGAGCACAGCCAATGTGTGCCCCCCACCAATCCTCTGGTAATGGCCAGGTCTCCTCTTCTCATAATGTGGTATGGGGAAAGTGGCCATCTGTGCAACCATCTTTAAAAGAATTTCAGGATATTCTTCAGTGAGCACAGACATTTGTGATCTTCCTCCATTCATTCTTTGCCTTTGAGTCTCTTCCATTGTTCATCTGTAACCAGTCACTCTCCAGAGAGCACTCAAAGGGTTAGGCCAAACCCTGAGAGTCGTTCTCTAGGGGTTTTGTCAGGAGGCAGGATATTTGGATGTTTGTGCTGTGACTGGCCTGACTTTGCTAAGAACAGGAAACTAGAGTATGGATATTCATGGTTCTGCCCTTTCCCAGAAATCTATAAAAAGGGAAGGCATCAGGGCATTAGGAGGAGGAGGAGGAAGGTGGTTGCAGCTGGGTGGGCCTGTGGCAGTAGCAGGGTCCCTGGAATTGTTTGGCACTGGTCCCCTCATGCCAGGTCTCCAGGGAAGAGAAACAGAAGCAGTTGGGAGGTGTGGAGACCCAGCTAACATTCCTCAAGAGGAGCAGAGTCCATCAGCATCTGAAAGGCACATTGGGAGAGGGGTGGGTGTCTCCCAAGGGAGGTCCCTGGAATGCTTGTGGACTTACTCCCAGGAGGAGGAGGAGGAGGAGATGACAAAAGTCCAGTACAGAGCAAACTGTACAGTAAGTTCACCTCACTAAATGAAATACTCATTTGTGTATATTAGGAATGTACCAGGCAGTTCAATTAGTAAAGCCCCTGGTAGTGTGGTCAAAGTTTGGGCATCAGGTGAGAGGCGGCCTGGTAAGGGTTGGGGTTGGGAAGTCCCTATATGAGAGACCAGGCATGACAGCCTGTTCTTTCAGCCACTAGGACTGTCAGTATGATGTCAAAAGGAGGCAAACATAGCCAGTCCAACCACTTAGTAATATCATAGGCTAATACACTTTAATATTTATTGTCCTGCTGGACATTTAGAGACAAGTGCAGACATAGTTTGCCCCTACAATAATGCCCTGCCTGGGACAGTACCACTGCACAACTGGTTTTGGAAGCACCAAGGATCCAGGGACCCTGAAAGGGAGGTTTGGTATCTGTGGGGTTGAAAGAGACCCAGTAGTTTCAGTGATGCATAAAAGTGCCCTTTTTTTCAGGGGGAGAACCTGGTACTAACTTGGTTGTGGGGTTGGAAACAGGCCACATTGTTACATTGGTGTACATCTGAGCCGTGTTAGAGATAGCATTGAAGAGGGATGCCACATTAGAGGTGGGGGATTTAAGCAGAAGTCCCAGAAGCATTAGATGGAATAATGGTGTAGGACCTGGCCCCATGTAGTAATGAAATGTAGTGTGAGCAAACTACAGTTGTAAAGGAATGTGGCCAGGGAAATGCCTGAAGAGCTGTGTACCACCTAGGCAGCTTATAAAGTATACCATGCTTGATCCCAGCTAATGTATGGAGATTACAGTTTGTGTGTGCTCTCATGCTAATGCTGTCTAGAGTATTAGTTAAGGTGTCCATGGTCCCCTAGCACTTCTGAGATGGCAATGTGACTGGTAGTGTGCAGAACTGGTGCTTATGGTGTAGCGCATTCTTCTGGATGGTACTGGGTCAATATAGTGCTACAATAACAGCACGGCAATAACCACGCTGTGTAAAGTGAGAAAGATTTACAGTGACATGGGTATAATAGCAGCAGGGAAGTACCACTACCCCTGTCGCTGTATGATTTAACTTGGGAGGCATCAAGTTGCATGTGTGTGGTGCTTGGCTGAGCCGCATCCCCCCCGCAGGAGTGCTTTGCAAAAGTCTAGTCTCCCTGTGACACTGTATGATCCTGTGTGTGTAACATCATGTTTTCCCTGGTGTCTAGTGGCACCTATTAGTAATATCATAGGCTAATACACTTTAATATTTATTGTCCTGCTGGACATTTAGAGGCACGTACTGGCATAGCTTGTCCCTAAAATAATGCCCTGCCTGGGAGAGTACCACTGCACTACTGATCTTGAAAGCAAAAAGCAAAATGGTTTTGGCACTCACAAACTCCTCAGAGAAATGTGTTAAAGTCAAATAATTTTTAATGAATTACTGTCCAACATAACACCTGACATGGAAAAAATTCCATCCATTTCCAGATGCAAGATCATAATTTGCTTAGCCCTAGTGCTCTGTATCCACAGACAAAGAAAGCCTTCCATGAAGTGGCTACACTAATTAATGTGCCATTGCAACCCAGTGTGTGGTGGAAGGACAACAAACCCTCCAAAGAGAGAATCCAGGTTAATTCTGTAATTCAGAATCTTGACTATCAATGAGATGGAATAGTCACTATACTGCATTAGTGTGAAGAATCCCTTTTATTAGCCAACCAATGCAACTGTCAGCTTTTCCACTACCGTAACCCTAACACTACTACTAGCTGGGCATGGGATGGGTGCAGATGAAGTGCTGGAAATCTAGGCTGTGTCTGTCTCTTCCCCAGTAATCAGCCACCCAATCTGCTTTCCTGTCACCTTGCCTATTGCATTTCAAGCAGAAACAGCCTGCTATCAGCCATGTTAAAGTCCGGACATTGCTAGAATGGGAAGACATGTTTTCTCATTGTTCCTGAATTTTGTTTGGATTTAATTATGTTATACTGTATAATCAATGTTCTATAACAGAAGCTGGTATGTCAGTGCACCGTTTGGGATACTGCTTGAGAAGCCAGTGACGTGGCTTCTGGAATAAGCCCAGGATGTCATGATTCAGCCAGGGTGAGGAGGTTTGAACATCCCACAGACTGCACTCCTGAAGGGAGGGAGGACTACAGTCTCCACTCCATAATGATACCTCCATTTGGGTGAACACAGGTGGCAATGCAGTCTGAGCAGCAGAAGGGTGGAAGGTTGTCAAGTGCATCTGAGTGTGGGCACTGCACATGCTCACTGATACACTGCATGCCAGTATCCTATGGGAGAGCAACTTAATGAAGGAAAAGCCATGGCGCAAGCAGCATGAAGCTGCATAGCCCAGGCCCTGCAGATCCAACTGGCCTCTCCACCACCATACACTAGATGGCACCGATGGTAGGTACAATAAGCCTTGGTCACCTTTTGGATGGAACCCAAAAAGGATAAGAGCTGCACACACTAGATGGGCCCATTGGTAGTTGAGTCAAGCCCAGTCACCCCGGGACATTGAACTCTAGACCATAGATGGTCCTGATGGTGGGGATAACAAATCCCAGTCATCCTCCCAGTGCAACCCACCATGGATGAAACCCACACACATTAGTCAGGCCCAATGGTGTGGGGGTCAAGCCTAGTTCACCTCTCTGGACATCAACCCCCACACACTACACTGGCCTGATGGTGGGGGAGTCAAGAATTGGTCAACCCCCAGGACATCAACCCATGCACACACACACTAACAGGCAAGATGGCAGGGGAGTCAAACCCCAGTCACCCACCTGGACACTGACCCCCCTGGAAACTAGATGGGACAACAAGCCCCAGTCACCCCCAGGATGCAACCTACCATGGATGAAACCCCCACACATTAGTTGGGCCCAGTGTTGGGGGGGGACAAAGCCCTGTTCACCCTCAGGACATCAACTCCACACTAACCATTGGACTGATGGTGGGGGAGTCAAGCTTCTGTCAACCCCCTGGACATCAACACACACACACACACACACTAATGGTCCTGATAGTAGGGTTGTCAAACCCCAGTCACACCCCCAGACATTGACCCCCACATCCTAGACTGCCCCAATGGTGAGGACAACAAGCCCCACCCTAGTCATCACCAGGATGTAACCTACCATGAATGAAACCTGCACACATTAGACTGGAACAATGGTGAAGATGTCAAGCAACTTTCACCTCTCTGTACATCGAACCCACACTCTAGAGTGGCCCAATGTTGGGGTAGTCAAACCCTGGCTGCCTCTCTGGCCTATTGACACCAACACAGTAGACAGCCCCAATGGTGGGGGAGTCAAACTCTGGTTGCCCCTGAACATAGATCTCCATTCTAGATGTATTCGATAGTCGGGAAGTAGAGCCACAGTCACCCATGGCCATCAACCTATACAATAGATGGACCGGACAGAGGGGGTATCAAGCCCTGGTCCCTCACCATTTATTGACTCCTACAAACTAGACATACCCAGTGGTGGGTGATGCAAGCCCTAGTCATCCCCAGATATTGGCCCCCACAAACCAAAAGGGCCTGATGCTGGGGATGTCAAGCCTGATTCACACCCATAGATATCAACCCACACACGCTAGATGGCTCCAATAGTAGAGGAGTCAAGCTCCAATCACTCCCTGGACATTGACCCCCACACATTAGATGGGCACGATGATGGTGGAGTAAAGCCCTGGTTGCCCCCTGAATATCAACCCCAATGCACTAGAGACACCCTGTGGTGGGGGAGTCAAGCCCCCGTCACCCCATGGACATTGATATCCATACACTAGACTGGCCCAGTGGTAGGTGTAATGCCATGCTGTGATATGCTAATGCTACCATAATGTTATGTATGCTTGGAGAGCCCTCAGGCCTACTGAGGAGTCCTCATGCTTTCCATGATGACAGCAATGCGGAACTAAGCTATCATCAGCAGTGACAGCAGCAGTAGTTTTTAGTTTATTTTAATTTTCTAGTTTATATTTTGCATTAATTTATTGTTTTTTTAGTAAGTTTAGTGGCAGTTAGATAGGACAACTAAGTGAGGAAGTGAGCTTAGGATGCATTTTCAGGAGTTTAGGAACCGATAGAATATACGGTGTCATAAACTACTTATAATTCTCTGTTTTCGGCTCCAGCACTATAATCAAATACACTGGAAGCACATCTATATTATGAGAAGTCCTGACTGTCCGTTATGTACTGAATAAACCTGTGCCTGTAGATTTCCTACCTGCTTGAGTTGTGAAGGTGATTGGAGTTGAAGGGAAAGAAGACCTGGAGTGCCTTGGATGCATTGAGAAGGAACTATTGGAGCAAGACATCTGTGGGTTCAAAACACTATGGGAAGTGCTTAGTTAGCTGACCATAACTGGAACATCAATGGTCCTTTTCCAGACATGGATTCTGTGAGTGCTGGGAGTCCCTAGGAATCTCTGAATCCAGGGATTCATTAAATCTACAGGGGTACTATTGGATTTTGTGAGGGTAGGTCTGCTCTGGCCTGTCTGGGAAAGTGGTTGTATAGCTAGGCATCAGAACCACACAGGAGATACTGGCACTGGGTCTGCCGAAGGGTGGGCAGTTATATGCTCTTTCCCCTAAGCTGCTCATGGGGTTGACTGGTGGGCCAACTCAGAGAGAGTTGTAGTGTGGGGTACGGTGAGCAGGGAAGCTGTCTCCTGGGCAAGTGTTGGTGGTGCTCTACCCTCATATTTTCCTTGGTTTGGTTCCCAGTCCTGAGTTTGGCTTGGACCACGGTGGTTGTGGAGACAACTGCCATTGGACAGTCTGTGGAGTATAAAGAACAGCACTTAGGAGATCAACAAATTCTGAGAAAATGGACCTTTATAAATAATTTACTGGATATACAGGATCAGTCAGTAAAGTCTTTGGACCTTCTATAACAAAAACTTGGCAGTGAGAGTGTCATTGTAGTTTGACATTTTCTGTTAATTCTGGTAGCTTTTATCAAGCCCAAGTGAGAGCTGGACTTGGTCAAGCTTGTTCTGATTCATTCCTGAAGAGGTGGGAGCTCTATGGGCCTCATAAATTCTAATTGAGAGAGTTAAAGTGAATTCTCTTTTTGACCATGAATCTGCATGTTGCCATAAGGACTGTTTATATTTCATATTGTTATTTTGTTGTATGAGGGTTTGGGGTTTATGGGTGGGGGGGTTAGAATTTGTATAGTTGTAATACAAAAATGGATTCTTGGGTGTGGGTGGTGTGTGAGTGTGTGGGGTCTGGTTGAAGTGAGAATTGGGGTTTGTGTAGAGTGTGACTGAATTGTGAGTGGTTTTGATTAGAAGCAATTGGGTGTGTGTTGTGGATTATTGCTCATTTGTTGTGTGCTGTTGTTGACAGATATGTGCTGGGACAGCGTAAAGATGGTCAGGAATTGTTCCTCCTCCAAGCTCAGGGACCTCCACCCTTTTAACTGTCCCCCTTTACCATCAGAAGCATGTATGTGATGTCATGATTTGGGGATAGTGAGAAGGAGGAAGAAGTGTGAGGGTGCTGGGCCTGGTGGGGGAATGGAGAGGTGTGGGCAGATTGAGGTAGTAGGGACAAGGAGACAACCTGGGACAAAATGAGTCCAGGTAAGGGGTTCACCCTGCCTTGTCCCCATACCCAAGGGTTCTGCTTCATTCAGGCAGGTGACTCCATCTTCCTCAAGTGCTCATCCAACTTGGGCGGTGTTCTGCAATGCCAGATCTATCAAGAACAAGACTGCTTGAACAGTGGATCTTGTTGGGTCATCGGATCTGGCTTGCATCACTGAGACCTAGCTGGATGAAAATGCTGACCCTGTTCTGGCTTCAGCAGTTCCAGATGGGTACTCAGTGATACACCGCTTGAGGATGGATTATAAGGGCAGGGGTGTAGCTGTCTGCTTTAGATCAAAACTGGGCCTTGTGGATGTACCAGTGGGGGCCACCAGCTCCTTTGAGTGTAACGTGGGTGTGGGTGTAGGGTTCAGGATACTTCTTATCTACCATTCACCCGGAGGAGGGAAAGTTTTCCTGCAGGAAGTCATGGACTTCATCATTGACAAGGTTTTGGGATCCCCCAGATGGTTAATTCTGGGGGACTTCAATGCCTGGGTCAACGATGAACTCTCACAGTTTGGTCAGGACTTCCTCCAACTAATGACTTCACTGGGCCTTACACAGGTTATTACCTCTGTGACCCACTGGTGTGGTCATTCCATGGACTTGGTGTTCCTCCTGGGGATGGAGATCTCCAATGTCCTGGTGGAGCCAGTCGGTTTGTCTGACCATCACACCATAGGGTTCAGTTTTGTGGCTCCCCCCAATGGGCTTGCCCCCACAGAGATGGTCCAGTATCTCCCTTTGAGGGAAATAACCCAGACAGTGTGATGGTGTGCTAGACCCATTGGGCATATCGAGTGAATGCATGGATCCAGGGAACCTAGTACTAGCCTATAATAAGTTGGTGATGGGGGCCCTGGATTCCATAGCTCTTGTTCAGGTTCTTCCCCTCACTCTTCGCCGAAGGTCCCCTTGGTTTGATGGGACCTTGAAGGAGATGAGGAGAGAGGGACGAATGCTAGGGAGACGTTGGCAGAAATTGGGCCTGGATGGTAACGGACTTAGATTGATGGACCATTATGTTGTCTATCAATTGGCAATCACCTGTAAGAAGGCAGAGTTCCTGTCCAGTGAGATTGCAACTGCACTGAACCGACCAGATCAGCTCTTCCAGACTGTCGACAGCTTGTGCAATCCAATCTGTCTTCAGCCTGGTGGAGCTTTTTTGCAAGAGAGAGGTCATGAATTTGCTCGGTTCTTTACAGATAAAGTTGTCACCATCAGGTCCGGGATCTGTGCTGCCCCCTCTATTGGGTATTGCAGAGGTTGGAAGGGGGATGTAGACACCCAGCTTGCTTGGACTGACTTCAACTGGCTGGAACTCATGGACATCATGTGGATCATCCGGAATTTACGGCCAACTTTCTGTAGTTTGGACTCGGGCCCAATGCGCCTTCTTGTAAGGTTCATTGATGAGATCAGCCCTGTCCTAGCTGAGATAGTCTGGAGTTCATTAGATAGGGGGTCTTTTCAGACCCCCTAAAGGAGGCAGTTGTATGACCTCTCCTTAAGAAATCCTCCCTTGACCCAGACTGTCTAGTTAACTACAGACCTGTTTCTAACCTGCCCTTTGTGTGTTAGGTTATTGCCAAGGTGGTTGCGCTGTAGCTGGATGATCATTCATCTATCCACGATGTCTATGATTCTCTCCAGTCAGGTTTCAGGAAGAGACACAGTACCGAGACGGCTCTTGTCTGGGTGCTAAATGATCTCCTGATAGCAAGACATCGGAGGACCTGTTTCATCTTGGTCCTCCTTGATCTTTCTGCAGAGTTTGATACTGTGGACCATGATGTGCTATTGGAGCACTTGCAGTTCATCTATGGACTGTCTGGTGTGGTCTGCAGATGGTTTTGATCTTTCCTCGAGGGTAGGACTCAGAGAGTGGTATCTTGGATTTATTCCTCAGCCCCTCTCTCCCTATCTTGCAGGGTACTGCAGGGCTCCATTTTGTCACCCATGTTGTTTGCAGTGTGCTGCCGTTGGAAGATATCATTAGGCAGTATGGGCTCAGTTTTCACTGCTCTGCAGATGATACTCAGCTGTACATGTCCTTTGTGCCTGGACAAGATGGTTTCCTCTCAGTTTTTAACAACTGTCTTTCCAAATTCCAGGACTGGATGAGTGCCAGCTGGCTGCAGTTGAACCCAGCTAAGACAGAGGTGTTGGTAGTGGACCCAGGTCATCAGGAGGTGGGTTTGTCAGCAGGACGGTATTCTGAGATCTGGCTCGGGGATGTTCAGCTGACTACCTCAGACCAGATGCGGAATCTGGGCATTATTTTTGACAGCAGACTTACCCTTAGATCTCAGGTATCTTCCATTGTTAAGACCTCATTTTTCCATCTGAGAAATATTGCCCAGGTGAAGCATCAGGTTCCTCCTGATGATTTTCCAACATTGGTCCATGCCTTCGTGACCTCCCGCCTTGACTACTACAATGCCCTTTACCTAGGACTACCGGTGGTTGACATCTGCTGCTTGCAGATGGTGCAGAATGCAGCAGCCAGACTTTCAACTGGTGCTTCTAGGACCAGTCATATTACTCCTGTGTTGCACAGACTGCACTGGCTGCCAGTACAGTGGTGGATCACCTTCAAGGTTGGGTTACTGACCTAAAAAGTCCTAGATGAACAGGGACCTTGTTACCTGCAAGATCTCCTTCATCCTTTCTGCCCCCTCGGCCCACTCTTATTTTTTATAATTCGATAAGCTTTATTTAGTTTTCCTTTTCCCATTAATACAATACTGACAAAGAAATGGATGTCAAGTAGGTAATTACATGATTCACTCCTAATACAGTGTATATAAATTCCAGGATTTACAGAGTTGGAGTGATATACATATTAAAAATAAAACCTTCTTCCCTACCCACCCCCTTACCCAATTCCACCCTCAAAAACCTTCCCTAACCCACCCTTTATCAAGTGCGCTACATTTCCATCAAGTGGTAGTACACATAAAGAAAAAGAAGTATACAACCTAGTCAATTATGGTTTCCAGATAGTAAGCAAGGCATCTAATGGTCCCCATCTAAGCTGATAAAGGTGAGACCGATTACCCATAGATAAGATATGTTTCTCCAACTGGAGAGCAAATAACAGTTCCTTATGTAATTCCAGGACTGATAACACTGAGCTATCCATCCAATGTCTTATAATGATTAGTTTAGCTGTAGAAGAACTCATTGCCAGATGTACTTTCCTAATATTCGGAGTGCCCTTTGGGAAATGATACGATAAATCGATTTCTGGAGTAAAGAAAGAATCAAGACCCCAAAATGGATCATGGGTTTGCTTAATGGATTGCCAGAAAGCCTGAACAACTGTACAAGTCCATAGCATATGGTATTAAGATCCTGGGAGGTTGCCACATTTTGAACAGTTAGGGGAGGGCAAATGACTCAGTTTATGAAGCTTTATTGGGGTAAAATATAGATTGTGCATGATAACAAATTGAATTAAGTGCAATCTATCTTTTTAGATAAATTTGTATATGTTTTGGCATAATTTCCTCCAGAGATCAGTTTCACTACCAAGTGATAATGCCTGGGACCAATAATAACAGACCCCTTGAGGCAAGTTAAGGTCAAGTGATTGTATTTCTTTATAAACCTTGAAAACTGCAAATTTATCCTGGTGATGCTAGGAAAGGAGGGCAGGATGGGAGGAGGGGAAAAGGGTGGAAGGTGGTTACCCTTAATGCTAGTAGCCTTGGGAGGAAAACTGCAGAGTTACAGGTTCTCATGGCAGAGGGAAAGGTGGACATTGCAGCTATCACAGAGACATGGGCCACCCAATACAACGACTGGGACCTGTCTGTACCAGGGTACAGGTTATTTCATAGGGACAGGGTGATTGGGAAAGGAGGGGGGGTGGCATTATACGTGAAGGAAGGACTGAAGTGTGTAAGGGAGGAAGGGGAGAGGGTAGTACGGAGTCACTTTGGGTGCAAATCCAGGATTTCAAGAATAGGATTCTTAGAATGGGAGTGGTGTACAGGCCACCATCTCAGACGGAGGAGTTAGACAGGGAACTAGCGGGACAGATCAGGAGGACCTGCAAGAAGGGGTAGTGTGGTGATTGTGGGGACTTCAACATGCCAGAGTGGACTGGAGCACCCCAACAACCAGGAACAGAAGGGAGCAGGTACTGCTGGATGCTTTCCAGGACAGCTTCCTGCTGCAAATGGTCAGTGAACCAACCAGGTTAGGGAATACCCTTGACCTTGTGCTGGCAAATGGGGACTTTGTGAGAGAACTTATGGTGGAAGAACCACTGTCAGGGAGTGACCACCACTCAGTATGGCTCACATTGGATATGGGCAAGAAAGGAGTGGAATCTGGCACAAGAGTGCTGGACTTCAGGAGGGCTGACATTGGGAGGATGGGGGAAGTAGTAAAAGGATACCTGGCCAGAATTCAATCTAGTATGGACACTAACCAGAGGTGGGAGCTCATAAAGCTGGGGATAGTGGAGGCAACCAAAACCTGCTGCAAAGCCCAGAGCAAGAAGGCTAGGGCTAAGTAACTGAGCTGGTTGAGCAAGGAGGTCATGGAAAAGGTAAGGAGGGAAAGAGCTGCCTTTAGGAAGTACAAGAAAACAGGGAGGGGGGAGGATAGAGAGGAGTACTTGACAGAATCGAAGGAGGTGACAAGGGCAGTAAGGGGAGCCAAAGCATCTATGGAACTCAGGCTGGCACATGGCATTAAGAAGGGGGAGAAGGACGTCTTTAAGCACATCAGGGAGAAAAGGAGCTGTAAGGACCACATAGTAAGGATTAGGAAGGAGGGGGATTGGGTGGAAGCAGGGTACGATAAGGCAGAAGCACTAAATGAGTACTTCTGCTCAGTATTTATTAAAGAGAAGAGGGGGTGACACCAAAGGTGGGAGAAATGAGGGAGAAGTGGTGACAGATGGAAATCATGGAGGGCAGAGTTTGGGAGGGTTTGAAGGCACTGAGGGCGGACAAGGCACCAGGCCCAGATGGCATCCACCCAGAGTTACTGAAGGAGCTGGCAGAGGTCCTTGCAGGACCTTTGGCAGACCTATTTAATGCCTCACTACATTCGGGGTGTGTACCCCAGGACTGGAGGATGGCTCATGTGGTGCCCCTCCACAAGAATGGCCCCAAGGATGAACCGGGAAACTACAGACCAGTGAGCCTCACATCCATCGTGGGTAAGCTAATGGAGACTATCCTGAAGGAGAGGCTGGTGTCCCTCATAGAGGCCAAAGGACTACAGGACAGCAGACAACATGGCTTCATATGTGGCAGATCCTGCCAAACCAACCTGGTGGAGTTCTATGATTGGGTAACTAGGCAACTGGACAGGGGCCATGCAGGTGGATGTCCTGTATCTGGACTTCGGTTCAAGGCATTGCGACCGATGTGCCGCATGGAGGCTGGGAAGGAAGTTAGTAGGCACAGGGCGGGTGCAAAGCTGGTGAGCTGGGTGAACTGGCTTCCAGGGAAGGCAACAGAGGGTGGTGGTGGGTGGGGAGCTCCCACACCCAAGGTCAATGACGAGCGGTGTTCCACAGGGCTCGGTGTTGGGACCAGTGTTGTTCGGGATATTCATTGCAGACATATCATGTGACATCAAGAGCAAGATCAGTCTGTTTGCTGATGATACCAAGGTAGGAGATATGGTGGATGACCTAGGGGGATGGCAGGGGTTGCAGGATGATCTGGCAAAGCTTGAAACCTGGTCAGACACCTGGCAACTGGGGTTTAATGCCAAAAAGTGCAAGGTGCTGCATTTTGGGATGAAGAACCCAAGGAGGAGTTACCAGCTGGGGGGATGCAGCTAGCCCAGACACAGGAGGAGAAGGATCTGGGTGTGCTCATTACAGGGTCAATGAACAACTCGGCACAATGTAGGAAGGCAGTTGCAAAGGCCAACAAAATGCTGGGTTGTATTGCAAGGGGTATATCCTTGAGGAGGGAGGAGGTGATTCTGCCACTGTATAGGTCATTAGTTAGACCACACCTGGAGTACTGTGCGCAGTACTGGTGCCCATATCTGAAGAGGGACATTAAGTTACTGGAGGGGGTGCAGCGCAGGGCGACAAAGATGATCAAGGGGCTGAGGGACTTATCATACGAGAGGAGGTTGAAGGAGTTGAACATGTACTCACTGGAGGAGAGGAGGGACGGGGTGACATGATTAAAACCTTTAAATACATGAAAGGAATAAACAAGATGGGTACAGAAGGGCTGTTCAAAGTAAGGGAGGAGAGGGCCACCAGGGGCCATGATATGAGACTGGAGGGTGGAAGGTTCAGGAGGGAGATGAGGAGACACTTTTTTACAGAGAGGGTGGTGGCTGGGTGGAATGTGTTTCCTGCAGAAGTGGTATGCAGTAGAACAGTGGACTGCTTCAAAAGGGGATGGGACAGGACAAGGGGGAGGGTTAATGAAGGGGAAGCGTGAAAGGGAGGGGCAGCTGCAGAATAAGAGATGCTAGCTGCACATTCGAGCAGAATTAATAGACCTCTAGGCTTTTATCTGCTGACAAATTTTGTATGTTCGTATGCATGGGGTTCCCTTGCCAACTGTATGAGTAGATGCAAACTGTCAGTAGACGATATCTGTATCTCTGCATACCCCAGATGGGCCCTAATGGACTCCTTCAGTTGTCTGTATTTGAAAAAAGGTTGGTGAAGAAACCTTAAACTGAAGTCAAAAAATGGGAAAGGGGATTATTGCACCATCAGGGTATAGATCCAAGACCTTTTTATTGAACAAGGGTGGCCAAAAGGTGGCTGGTATGGGTTTATGTCCAATTTTAAAGTGAGGATTACTCAGAATGGGTTGGTCAAGTGAGGTGTGCCATTTATATGAGAGATGCAATTGCAATTGATGTGAGCCTCTAATTGACCAGCCCATTGGGGTATTCTGCAGTGGTTTAGGAAATGCTCTGGGAGAAACATATATTAGGGAGAAAGGGGTACAGTGGTATTGAGCAGCTAGGAACTTTTCAATATTCAGCCATAGAGGAGAATATTTTTGTAAATCACTAGTGGTGATACGGAAATGTACACCTACAGTCCACGTGGGAAAGGGAAAAGTTTAAGCAACAGGTGAAAACTTACAAACACCAAATATCGCCTGCACATGGTCGGCAATTTGTTGAGAGGTCTGAACCTCACCTTCAGATTCTTGACGTTATTGGGAATGCAAGTAATAACAAACAAGTTGCGTTTGAGTAATAAACAAGTTTATTACTACAAAAGGGATAAATCACAGTTGCCCTAAGCCGTTCTTACCAGTACGAACCGGGAGCCAGTGCTAAGCATTCCCTACACCTCAAGGGTTTCTCTGTAGTCTCTTGGGATCTCTCGGGTCTCCGAGGTGTAAAGCCTGTGCATTACATTATATACCTATGATAATTACTATGGTTACCAAAAGATAGAAACATTTCAAGTTACAGAGATGAGCCCTATTGGCTAAATTAGAGGTGGCTCCACGGTCCAAGATAACATTATATAATTATAATATAACATTATATAATTCTGTAAAGTCATCAGTTTTAGAACAAAGAAGTTCTTATATAACCAATTGTAGTGGTGCACATTACTGAAGGATGGCAATGTTGCCTTACATATTATAATTACTTCAAGGACAGGTGTCTTGGCATCTGACAAGTAAGAAATAGACAGAAAACACATGGTATAATATGTGTGCATTAGCAAGCAAAGTGGATTACAACAATATGCATTCATATCCTGACATCTACTCTTGTACGGTAGATGCCCTTAGCCCTAAGTATTAGTGTAGCCTATACCTAAGCATTAGCTGTCTACGGTGTACCTCTGAGGGTGTCAATTAGGGTGCAGGGACCTCGTGTAACAATTCCCCCCTTGTTGCTTCCAAGGGCAACACAGTCAAATGTCTAGGGAAAGGACAGGAGCAGTGGTCGTTTACAATCCCGATGCATGAGCCTTGTAAAGGAACTCAAGCTGCTCACGGTGTTGGTGTAGTGTACGTCATAGGCAGCAAAGCATAATAATCAAAGTGAATATCAAAAATGCTTGTATAATAACAAAACCTTTAAAAGTAATCTCTAACCAGGTGTTAGTTAAGGCATTATTCATATCTCCATCGTCAATCAGGTCAAGAACAGCTTCATTGGCTTTGGTAATATTATTGCTGATGTGGATGAGGTGTGTGTCCTTCCTGTCTAAAAGTGATTTCAGTGTAAGTGGGTCTATGTGTATGTTAAAGTATGGCAAGTAGTCTGAGAGTGTGAGTAGATAATCTTGGTTACCATCAATAATGTCTGCATCCATTAGGGGGACGGGGGTTATATCAGTATGTCCAATAACAGTCTTCTGGTGAGGAACAAAACAGAAATTGGAGTAATCAATAGCACAAGTAACAGAACCATATGTATAAGTCTTATGATTAGTGATGATGCAGTACTCTCCATCTGAGTTGTACTGTGAGTGTACAGTAGGCAGTCTCCACTTTTGCAACTGGACAGGGCATGTGTAGGTCATCTTCGAAATCCGTGTTGACAGGCGTTGAGCTTCCTCACGATAGGATTGGTAAAGCTGATCTGGAGCCAAAGTTTGGTCGAAAGAGTTGGTACCATTCTCAGTGATGTCATCATCCATTGTGAAAGTCCAATCAATGCTGTCTGGAGAGTAGCCACAAACAGGGCGTATAACAATAAACACATCACATCGGCACAGGGAGATGTATTGCTTTTTCGCACAGCAGTCCGTGTGCGGAGTCACCCAGGCATCCAAGAAAGAATGGTAGACCAGGAGAGGTGGTAGATCCAGGCGTTCTCTGTAGATGTCTTCATCCAAATGCCTTATCGAATGGGCCAGTGCAAGCTTGTTGAACAAAGCTGTAATGGGATCAAAACGTGGTAAGGAGACAGTGAAGGAAACAAACATGGTATCTGTTATGGAACATTTCTTAGTAGTGAAACAAGGACCAGTATTAGGGTGTCTGGTCACAAACCCCAAATTCCTAGCTGTGGAGAGAGGAATAGACAAAGTCTGTTGCATACACATGGAAACACAACTAGAAGTTTTACATTTTGGACAATACCATTTGGAAATGCGTCTATCATGTATGATGTCAAGAATTCTTCTAGATTCTAAATCACGGAAGAGGTTGTTGGTGGTAGTGATAATGTATGAGCTGTAAGCAGAGCAGAGTATTTCCCTAGCAATATATTGTTTATCTGCTTCTCTATTGTTCTGTTGTATTAGTGTGCTGATCTTATCTTTAGAATCAGTGAATGCCTTAGCGATGTCGTGCATGTTGTATACAGTGTATCTTTCTTCCTGACTAAGGCCATCCACACCATGCAATAATGGTGGTAAAACATTATTAACCAAGCCAGTGGAGAACTTGGCAGAATGACTTTTGATAGCAGCAATGTCTGCTTTATTCCAGATAGACATAGCAGTACCAAAAAGACCTGTGACAGTACCTGTAACATCAGAACTGTCAACCTCACGTTTGTTACGTTTATGATTTAAACTACCAGGAAGGCTTCTCCTTCTAAAATTGCCTCTATGTTCAGTAGAATAGATCCCAGCAAAGGGATCCTGCGTACGAATCTGAAATGCAGCTAAACTATCAAGCAATAATGTACTATAAAATGCAGATGTATTAGTATTGTGACTCATTCCAAACTCTTACATATTCCAGTAAGTAAGATTAAACAAAACAGGTATATGCATAAACTGTAAATTACTAATTAAAGAACCAGGGAGGGCAGTGGCTGTGAGGCCACTATGGGGATCAGGGTTATGTTTTGGACATTCCAAAAGCTGTTTTTCAGTGGGCGGTAACACAGAGAGATACATGGCTGCAGAGGCCATGTGGTGTATAGCACAAAATCTGCGAGCTGAATCTTTGGACAGAGAATTACAGTAAGAAGGATCTATTAAAGCAGTAATATTATGCAAACCAGAATGTCTTAGAGCAGCTTGTAACAAGGACAGTGAACCATTTGGGGATAATTTAGCATTGGGCCAACCCTGAAAAGATCCTTTGGTGAGTTTGGCTGCAGGGAGAATTTGTCCTTGTGATGTGGTTTGCCATTCAATTTGAAGGGTAGATTTGTCAGGAGCAATGACCGAGGCAGTGAGGTAAGCATCAGAACCTTCCCGGACAGTGATCATGGTATCAGGTATTTTGATGGAAACTCCCTCTGAAGGAGGTGCTGGAGGATCCAGTTATCGTAGGAGGTCCGGTACCGTGCCTTGGATGTAGGGGATTACTCCTGAGAGGAGGAAATATAGGAACAAGATAGTCATCTTGTCAGTGTATCTGAAAAGGAAGATCAAAGATTAGTGTATTAGTACAATTCTGCCCAAGGGGGGTTAGGAAAAGTAAGTTAAGCTCCTTTGTACAATTTCAACTGGTTTGCATGCAACCATTTGTCAGTCAGTTTACTGTTGTGTAGGAGTCTAACTTGATAGACTGCTGGACTGAGCCTGTTGACAATGGGATATGGGCCACCCCACTTGTTGGAGAAGGAGTGGGTGGGATGTGCAAATCGAAGTACCATTACCTGATCTCCAACTTGCCAATCCACTTCTTGTGTATGTTTGTCAAATTGTATCTTGGATTGTTGCTGGGCTTTGCCCATGCAGTTTGCAGCATACAAGTGTGTGTGTATGAGGTATTTTCTGAGTTTTTCCACATACTGGTCCACAGACACTCGGTCTGTGGTGGGGGTGTGCAGGCCAAACAGCAAGTGTTCAGGTAATCTCATCTGTCTGCCAGTCATCACCTCAAAGGATGTGAGCTGGGTAGTGGTTGAGGGTGTGCCCCTGATTGCCATAAGGAGTAAAGGCAACAGGGAATCCCAGGTTTTGGGATTGTCCTCAATGAATTTGGAAAGCATTTGCTTAATCCGTCTGTTGGCTCTTTCTGCTTGACCTGAGGATTGAGGATGATAAGGTATGTGGAACTTTTGCTGAACTCTGAGGAGTTCAAGGGACTCTTTCATCAACTCACCTGTAAAACTAGTTCCTTTGTTGGAGTCTACTTAAGAGGCAGGCCCCACCTGGAAAATCTGTTCCACCAGGATTTTGGCAGTAGTTTTAGCTGTACATGTCTTAGTGGGAAAGCCTCAGCCCCACTTTGAGAAAGGTCAGTTACTATAGAGCATACTTATTACGTGCTACTAGTATTGGTCAGAGGGCCAATAAAATCAATTTGGATGGCATGCCAGAGGCCAGAATGTCTTATGGTGAAAGTTTGGCATTTCATTTGGTAGGTATAGGATTGTTTTGTGCACAAACAAGGCAATTGTCTATGTATTATTTAACATCCTTGGTGATACCAGACCACCAGGTGGTGGTCTTGAGTCGTTGGAGGGTGTTTTCTGCTTCCTGGTGTCCACCAGTAGGATTGTCGTGCACTTGGTGCAAAAATTCAGATCTTAGGTGTCTGGGGACTACCCACAACTTGGTGGTAGTGTCATCTGGTTGGAACCAAATGAGCTTGTCATCAGGTGATAAGCACAACTTACCTTCATGCCTTCAGTAGGGATTATGTGTAGGAAGTTTTTTTCTTCAGTACCCTTGTTAAGGAATCTGAGCACCTCTTTGAGTTCAGTGTCCAGATGTTGTGCTGCTGAGAGGTCCAAGGGGGAAAAAAATTCAGATTTCTTCTTGAGAGCTGCAACATGTACAGCTGCATAAGCTTCTGGATGGTCCATCATCCAGATGTCCCCCCTCGGCCCCTTCCTTAGCAAGGGTGTTTGCAGTGGCATTGAAAGCATGATACGGGTCATGAAGAGAGTGGACTTTAACCCTGTGTACATAAAGTCTGTGTGTGAATTTCTGTGCCAATGCATGTATGTATATTACCAATTCTTTGTATTTCACTGGGCTGCCGTCAGAAGAGAGGAAGGAGTTCTTCTACCAGAAAGGAAGAAATTCTGTAAGGGAACAACAAACCCAGTTAGAGTCCGTAAAGATGATGGTATCCTGAGTTCCATCTTGGATGAACTCGAGGGAACAGGCCTCCGCTGCCATCTCTGCAAATTGTGATGAAGCTACACTACAGCGTTTAGATATTTTGACAGTGTTCCCATAAGGGTAGATCACCAAAATACCCATCCCTGCAATCTGTTCTCCCTGATAGTAAGATGCTGAACCATCAGTAAAAATACAACACAAAGAGGTACTCTCGAGTACTTGTGGTGTGGCAGGGAGGAAAGGACCTGGATCTGGAAGATCAGGTGACTATAGTGTACAGTCATGGGGTTCTTCCTGAAAAAGAGGGCCATGAGCTAGCATCGATGGAACTTTGGTCAGGTGGACCTGGATATCTCTATCCTGGAGGAGAAGTGACCAGTGTGTCAGCCTAGCATTAGAGACTGACCCATCCTTCACTCTATCTGAGAGCAAAAAGGTGGTCGGTGTATGGTTAGTGTTAATAATCAGTGGTAGTACCCAATGATATACAGGAAGTGCTTGACAGCCCAGTAGGTGGCCAGAAGGTTCCTTTCACAAAGGCCATACTTCTGTTCCACTGGGGTCAAGAGCTGTGATGCATATGCAATGGGTCTCAAGGTGCCATGCACCTTTTGGGCCAGCACTGCTGACATAGTAATGTCAAAGGTGGCACACTCCAGATGGAATGGTAGTGCTGGATTGGGGTTAACCAGTGCTGGGGCAGAGGCCAGAGCCTGCTTCAGTAACATCACAGCTTGGGTGTGAAGAGGGCCCCAAGTCCATGGTACATCCTTTTTGAGTAATTCATACAGAGGAGCAGCTTTCTGAACAAAATCACTAATGAAATCTCTCGAATAGTTTACCATACCTAGAAACCTTCGAAGAGTTGCCACACTGGTAGGCAATGGCAAGTCTTGTAATCTCTGTACCTTCTTCCAGGTAGGGCTTCTACCTTGGTCAGTTATTTTTAGACCCAGAAAGAGTACCTCTTTCTGACACAATTGTGTTTTTGCTGGGTTACATTTCAGGCCTGCTCTGTGAATGAGAGTCAGTAGTTCATCCAAGAGATCCAGATGTTGTTCCTGCGTGGCTGTGGTCAACAACAGGTCGTACACATACTGTAAGAGACATTGGGGGGTTGAGAAACTCTGGAGGGCATCCATCATGTGGAGATGGAAGAGGGATGGACTGTTATGGAATCCTTGTGGCAAGCAAGTCCACGTGTACTGTCTTCCTTCAAAGGTGAAGGCAAACTTATATTGACTCTTAAGGGCCAATGGCAATGACCAAAAACCATTGGAAATGTCCAGGACACTGAACCATTTCTGGTCAGGGCTTAGAAGTCGGAGCACATCTGGTGGTGATGCAACAGTTGGGGAGCAACTGGGAGGGACCTGATTCAATTTCCTGTAGTCAATAGTAAGTCTCCAGGTGCCTGTGGGTTTCTTCCTGGGCCATACTGGGGAGTTGGCAGTAGAAACACAAGTTCTGATTACTTCTTCCTTGAGGAGTGACTTGATCATTTCTCTAAGGGTACGCAAGGCCTCAGTTGGGAAGGGATACTGCCCTTGCCTCTCATGTGCCGGTCCTGGCACCTCAATGACGGTGTGCATTCTACCACAGTCATGCTTGTTAACTGCAAACACTTCTAAATGTCGTTGCGGAATGGGTAAGAGTTTTGGGAAAAGTTTATGATTCTTGAACAAATCTATGATGTCATACTCTTTGTCATTGGCAGATATCGTTGCCACCACGTGTGAGTCAGGAATCAGGATTGTATGGTATTGACCCTGAATCTGTATTAACAGCATGTTAGCTAAATCAACCACACAGCCGTGTGGTGCAAGGAAGTCGATCCCTATGATACTAGGATGATCGTGCAGTACCATCAATTGGAAAGTATGTGAGGCCTTCAAGTGGCCTAGCTCCACCGGTAAGGGTAGAGAACGGTATGCAGGCAACCTAGTACCATCGATTCCTGACATATTGGTCTTCCATCCGGTAGACCAAGGGGACGTGTCCAGGTGTTCGTCATGTAGTACAGATACAGCTGCACCTGTATCTAGTAAGACTACTAGTTGGCGGCCCAGACCTCGGCCTCGGTGCAGGGCCTTCCATTTGTATCCAAGGCCAGCTTGTTTACAATATGGACTGGGGCCTGTAATTGTCAATCCATATTGCTGGAAGCATGCAGAGGTTGGGCCTGACTTGCGTGAATGACTTCACCGTGCTGTACTGATGCTATATAGAGAGGAGCTTCTGGGTTCAGGCCTGTGTGGGCCTGAGGGCTTGTACTTCCGGTATCTCCATGGCCGGTTGTGGCCTGGGCTGCCGGTTGTACCATCACAAGGGTCTGTGCAGGAACAGCATCTGCTATGGAGCGCACTTGTCCCATGAGCTCTTGAAATTTTCGATTTTCTTCAGCTATCTCCCTGTATGAGGGACCCGTTCTCTGTAATGTTTTACCTCTGCCCTTATGCCTCCTGTTCTTAGGCCAATTCCGGTTCCCACCCCACTGCTGTTGTTGTTGGGCCTGTTGGGGGTGTTGGTTACCAGCTGGAGGGGCTGACGAATGTTTGATCTGCTGGCTTTGGGCTTGCCCTTCCACTGTATAATGTGTCGTGGTCCTGGGGGCGGGTTCCACGGCAGCTACTTTATTGGAACCAGAACCCAAATCACGGATGTACAGTTGATACACCCTCTCGGTTTTCCGAAGGATATCAGCAAACCTATCCATATTTGGGTAAGTGGTTGGCTCTGCCTTTTCTCTTACTGCTGGAATCATGTTCCTAAGGAACAGAGTCTTATATTCAATAATATCTACATCTGCAGCTTCTTGTGCCAGGTGTTTTCCTGCTCAGTAGGCCATCCAGAGTCTCTGGTGGTAAGTCGCTGGGCTTTCTTTTGTGTTCTGCTTCATGGGGTATGCCAGCATCACTCCTACTACACGTGGGCTATGAGCCAAAATGAGCTCAGCTGCAACCTCATCAAAGGTAGCATTCCCATCCTGGTGAACAGCTTCAGGGAGTTTGTCCCACAAACCAGGATCGATGGTCTGGCGTAGTATTTGGACCTGATATTCTGCAGCGAGGCTGAGCATCTCACATTTAGAATGCACCTTTTCCAAGTGACAGCTGAGGTTGTCGGATGGGCTCATCCGACCAATACTGTCAGCGATTTGCTGAACAGAGTAGGCCATTTGTAGGGGATTAGTAGGTGGTCAATCAGGCAAAGGTAAAGCGTCTCATGCACCATCCAGGGCTGCACGAGCTGCAGCTTCTGCTACAGTGAGGACAACACCTTCCTGAGTGCCAGCTTCTTGGAAAATCTGTCGAATCTGGCTTTTAATAGCTTTCATGCTCCTTTCAGGAAGAGGGACATTGCCTAATGCTCTATCAATCATGGTTTCTATCTCTTGCCTGTCTTCCACATTAATAACGGCTACCGGAGATGCCGTCAGGACCAGGCTTGAGCCTGCTCCCCTCCATCATGGGTACCGCCATGTTGGTGTTTCCCATGATGAGCTTCACGACATCGTCGACGTGTGACCTGAGGAGTTGGGGGTGGGGACCCGCCATGCTGTGGATGGCTGGGTGGGGAGTCTGGGCCATAGTGACTGGGCGTTGTATTGCGAAATTTCATCATCAGATAACTCCCCTTCTGATGACGAGTGAAAGGCAGGGGCTACGCCTCCCATTGCCTTAACATGACCAGCCAGAACCTCTCGCTGATGGTACAGTGTCACCATCTTAGTTCTACATTCATCATGATTCACACTTGCAGCATCCATATCAACCTGATCCTGCTTTTGCTTTTGCAAAACTTGATACACGGTGCTCAATTTGCGATTGTCCCTATAGGCTATTTCTAAATCATTACGTACCTGGTTGATCTCATCCTGAAGCTCACCCATTTCATAACTCAACTGAGCATTCGCAGCACTCAACAAATCATTCATTTGCACAACCTGACTCATATCCTGTCTCAAACTTTCATACTCCTGCTTTAAGCTACACAGTTCTTGTTCACCAGCCTGTGCTGAATGATGCAATAGTGAATCCTTTTCATTTTGCAGAGTTTGGAGCACGGACTCCAAGTTCTGCTGCAGTCTAATACATTCTGTTTCCTGTAAACCCATCTCTTGCTTAAGAGATGCGATCTGCAGATCAAGGGTTCGAAACCCGCTTCGGAGGCTTCTAAAGCAGCGTAGAGAGTGGCGACCATCAACCCTTTAGCTTGACGCTTATTGGTTGACTGTTGCGTCTCTGCCCACTGGGTTGAAATCCCCAGTACAGGGTTTTCGGATTGACTTGCATCCCGTGCGAAGTCTGCCCATCCTCCATAGGAGGCAAGGAAGTTAGAGACATCGAGTCTCAGCTCTGCGCAGATATCTGATACTGTGACCATTATGTAGGAGGGAACTAAAATTCAAACTGTGAAAAAGACAGCGTGCTGCATATCAATCCACAATACTAGTACTTTAAACACAGCCAGGGTACTGTATAGGTTGCAGGCTTGCAATTCAAAGCTGCTATGGAGTGGGTTGAGACGGCATCGACCACACCCAAAAAAGTCAGCCAGACTTTGCAAGTGACTACAAACTGGTTTTTAAAAGTGGGAGAGGTGATATGGGAATGTACACCTACAGTCCCTGTGGGAAAGGGAAAAGTTTAAGCAGCAGGTGAAAACTTACAAACCCTAAATATCGCCTGCACACGGTCACCAATTTGTTGAGATGTCTGAACCTCACCTTCAGATTGTTGACGATATTGGGAATGCAGGTAATCACAAACAAGCTGTGTCTGAGTAATAAACAAGTTTATTACTACAAAAGGGATAAATCACAGTTGTCCTAAGCAGTTCTTACCAATACGAACCGGGAGCCGGTGCTAAGCGTTCCCTACACCTCGAGGTTTCTCTGTAGTCTCTTGGGATCTCTCGGGTCTCCAAGGTGTAAAGCCTGTGCATTACATTATATACCTATGATAATTACTATGGTTACCAAAAGATAGAAACATTTCTAGTTACAGAGATGAGCCATATTGGCTAAATTAGAGGTGGCTCCACGGTCCAAGATAACATTATATAATTCTGTAAAGTCATCAGTCTTACAACAAAGAAGTTCTTATACTGAGTCTTATATAACCAAGTGTAGTGGTGCACATTATCGAAGGATGGCAATGTTGCCTTACATATTATAATTACTTCAAGGACAGGTGTCTTGGCATCTGACAAGTAAGAAATAGACAGAAAACATATGGTATAATATGTGTGCATTAGCATGCAAAGTGGATTACAACAATATGCATTCGTATCCTGACATCTACTCTTGTACGGTAGATGTCCTTAGCCCTAAGTATTAGTGTAGCCTATACCTAAGCATTAGCTGTCTATAGTGTACCTCTGAGGGTGTCAATTAGGGTGCAGGGACCTCATGTAACAGAGACTATCCTGAAGGAAAGGCTGGTGGCTCTCCTAGAGGCCAAAGGACTACAGGACAACAGACAGTATGGCTTCATACATGGCAGATCCTGCCAAACCAACCTGGTGGAGTTCTATGATTGGGTAACTAGGCAACTGGACAGGAGCCATGCAGTGGATGTCCTGTATCTGGACTTCAGTAAGACATTCGACTCGGTGCCGCATGAAAGACTGGGAAGGAAGTTAGTAGGCACAGGGGCGAGTGCAAAGCTGGTGAGCTGGGTAGGGAACTGGCTTCAGGGAAGACAACAGAGGGTGGTGGTGGGTGGGGAACTCTCACACCCAAGGGCAGTGACGAGCGGTGTTCCACCGGGCTCGGTGTTGGGACCAGTGTTGTTTGGGATATTCATTGCAGACATATCATGGGACATCAAGAGCAAGATCAGTCTGTTTGCTGATGATACCAAGGTAGGAGCGATGGTGGATGACCTAGGGGGATGGCAGGGGTTGCAGGCTGATCTGGCAAAGCTTGAAACCTGGTCAGACACCTGGCAACTGGGGTTTAATGCCAAAAAGTGCAAGGTGCTGCATTTTGGGATGAAGAACCCAAGGAGGAGTTACCAGCTGGGGGGAGTGCAGCTAGCCCAGACAGAGGAGGAGAAGGATCTGGGTGTGCTCATTACAGGGTCAATGAACAACTCGGCACAATGTAGGAAGGCAGCCGCAAAGGCCAACAAAATGCTGGGTTGTATTGCAAGGGGTATATCCTCGAGGAGGGAGGAGGTGATTCTGCCACTGTATAGGTCATTAGTTAGACCACACCTGGAGTACTGCGTCCTGTATGAGTAGATGCAAACTGTCAGTAGATGATCTCTGTATCTCTGCATACCCCAGATGGGCCCTAATGGCCTCCTTCAGTTGTCTGTATTTGAAAAAGGTTGCTGAAGGAATCTTAAACTGAAGTCAAAAAATGGGAAAGGGGATTATTGCACCATCAGCGTATAGATCCGAGACCTTCTTATTGAACAAGGGTGGCCAAAAGGTGGCTGGTATGGGTTTATGTCCAATTTTAAAGTGAGGATTACTCAGAATGGGTTGGTCAAGTGAGGTGTGCCATTTATATGAGAGATGCAATTGCAATTGATGTGAGGCTGTAATTGACCAGCCCATTAGGGTATTCTGCAGTGGTTTAGGAAATGCTCTGGGAGAAACATATATTAGGGAGAAAGGGGTACAGTGGTATTGAACAGCTAGGAACTTTTCAATATCCAGCTATAGAGGAGAATATTTTTGTAAACCACTAGTTTGATCCTCTGTCGACCAGTATGCCAATTTACTAAGGTGATGAGCACAACAGCAACCAAAAAAGGAGGGTACAGATAAGCCATCCTGCATTTTTGGTGTAGAGAGTTTGAAGTAAGAGTGTCTAATGCCCTTATCTTTCCACAGAAAATCAGTTAGAATGGCTTGAAACTTAGTGAACCATTTTTTGGGAATGAAAAATCCCAGCATTCCCACAGGGTACAACACTTGGGGTAACACATTCATTTTAAGGGTATTTATTCTTCCCCATAGTGAGAGAGGAAGACCACTCCACCTATCAAGATCAGCCTTAAGTGTATATAGTAAAACTGAAAGATTAAGCTTAAGCATAGCGGAGATGTAAGGGAGGTGGGTTCCCACAAGAGTTTAGTGTGGGTCAACAATGACCTAGAAATTTTATTATTCAGAGGGAAAACTTTGATTTTAGAGAGATTGAGTTTATAATGCAAAACCACAGAAAAAAGGTCAGTCTCCTTTAAAAGGGAAGGTATAGCTTCTTGAGGTTCCTCAAGGTGTGAAAGGAAATTGTCTACATATGCAAAGAGGGTGTACTGTTGCTCTCCTATTCTAACCCCTTGGAGCCTTGGAGAAGTTACCAGTTTTCAGATCAGGGGCTCTAAGTAAAGGTTGAAAAGTAGTGGGGACAAGGGGCAACCTTGTCTGGTCCCTCTCTGAAGCAAAAAGGGGTCAGATAGTATACCATTGCACCAAATGTGGGTGGAAGGAGAGGAGTATAATAATCTGACCTATCTAAGGAATCCTGAAGGTAGAACAAAGTCGGCCAGCGTTGCAAAAAGAAATGTTCCAAGAGACCCTGTCAAATGCTTTCTCAGCATCCAGGGACACAAGAATTGCAGGCAGATCTGAGTCCCTGGATGCTGAGAGCATATACATTAATTTACACATGTGATCCACCGACAGTCTACCTGCCATGAAACCAATTTTCTCTCTACCAATGAGGTTAGGTAGTACAGGTCTCAACCTATTAGCCATAATTTTGGCTAAAATCTTTACATCAGTGTTGATCAAAGATACAGGTCGATAACTTTAAGGATAAAGGGGATCCTTACCTTGCTTGGGAATAAGAGTGATTAATGCATTAAGGAAGTTTGATTCTGAGAGGCCCTCGGAGTACCAGAAGTTATATACCTCTGTAAGGAGAGGGACAAGTTCTGGGAGGCAGTTTTTGTAGAAATTGTTGGAAAGGCAATCAGGCCCAAGGGATTTATCTAATGAAAGTTGTTCAACTGCATTTTTAACTTCCTGAGCACTGATCCACTTACCAAGTGACACAGCCTGGTGAGAGGGCAATTAAGGGAGATCAATAGAAGTGAGATATTCAGTAATAGCCGAAGCAGTGGGTCTCTCATATTGATTTTCAGAGTAAAGCCTCTGATAGTAGGATCTTAACACTTCAGAAATATCCCTGAGGGAAGTGACTGTTTGATAATCTTGATCTGATTTAATACTGGGAATAAAATAAGAGGTTTCAGCTTGTCTGAGCCGGATTGCCAGCAACTAACTTGTCTTCTCCCATGTGAGGATATTTAATTCTGGTATGCTTTAACGAGAGTTCCGCTTTCTGGAATATAAGGGCAGAATATTGATCTTGTAAACCATGTAGTTTAACCCAATCTGCTTCAGGGGAATGGCAATAAAGTGTATGTTCCAGTTGGTGGATGGCTCTAAGCAGATTATTCTGTTGACAACTAAACTGCCGGCATCTAGTGGCAGACATCTGGAGACACTCTCCTCGAAGGGAGCATTTTAAGGCTGCCCAGGCTATATCTATTTTTGTCACAGAGTCTCTGTTATCAACTAAGAAGTTGGAAAGAAACTCTTTGATGTCTTGTAGGGAATCAGGTCTTTAGAGCAGCTGATTATTTAGCCACCAGAGGGCATCTCTTTTAACTCCAGTCCTGAGGAGGTATCTGATGGAGATAGGTGAGTAGTCAGATATGACCTTCTCATGTATATCCACATTTATTACACCCAGGAGAGAGAGAAGGAGCTCAGTAGGAGGATGTCAATCTGAGAGAGGGATTTATGTGGGGGTGAGAAAAAGAATGTTGGCGTTCCTCTGGATTTAATATTCTCCAAACATCTATGAGATCAGCTCTCCTCATAAGATCTTATAAAGCCCTCTGTGTGGGGGTTAAGCCTAGTGATGGGCCAAGTGGCTCCAATTCGCTCTGCAGAGTGATTCGCTGAGTAAAGGCGAATTCATGGACTGCTCCACAACGCAAAGCGGAGTACTTTGTGTTATTAATGGGTAACCTGAAGTCCATTGAAAACACTGACTTTGTATTTCTCCTCCTTCTCAAACCACTACTCCACCAATTCTTAAGGTGAATTACATTGAAAATGATGTACTTTACCTTGTTTTTAAGCTCCACAGGCGAATTTTGCAGTGATTCATGGGATTTCAGTTCACATGGGCTCTAGATTGTTCTGCACAACCTCAGTTTAGGGTAGTGTGTGTAGGAAGCTGTAGGAGACAATCTGTTCTGAGAGCTCTCTGCAATTCAAACCTTCAAAAAGCTGTTAAAAAAGCCTTTTTGAGTCATTTTTTTTGCTGAAATTTTATTTCATCGATTACAGAAAACCCTCCTGTGCTCATATCATTGAGCGTTTATTGTTTGTGTATGGATTTTGAATGTTAATGTACAACATTCAATCTGTGTACCACGAGACAGTGGAAGTGTGCTTTGGGGGAGGGGCATATCTGTGGTGTAGGTAGATTAACTTGGAGATATTTTTCTTCTATAACTATGTTAATGTACACACAGTAATATTTTCAATATTTCTTACCATTTTTTTGCTGATTGTTGTGGTGCAGCAGTGCAAAATTTTAGTTGGTTTAAAATATGTGGTTATATTACTGAAGTATTCAATTTGCTATTCATTACTTAGTGTGTGTGTGAGTATGTGTGTGACGCATGTCATCAAATCAGACACCTTTTATTGTGCCACATAATAATTTCAGCAATATGAAGCTGCTATCCACTGCAGCTGTGTGATTTTTGTACTTCTTTGTGGTATCTTTACTGGTACTAGTACTAGTGACTGTTACTGCCGGAGTGCATAATTTTAGTTTGTTTAAAATATGTGGTTATATTACTGAAGTTTTCAATTTGCTGTGCATTACTTGTTGTGTGTGTGAGTATGTGTGTGACGTGTTTCATCAAATCAGACACCTTTTATTGTGCCACATAATAATTTCAGCAATGTGAATCTGCTATCCACTGCAGCTGTGTGATATTTGTGCTTCTTTGTTGTATCTTTACTGGTACTAGTACTAGTGACTGTTACTGCAGCAGTGCAGTACACTGCCCCCCCCAGGGCCTGCCCCAACAGGCAAAGGTATTCTTTTCCAGATTTAAATTTCTGATGGTGAGCACTGGTTAGGTGTTGTGCCTTTGTGTCTGCATCTCTTCAGTGCACAGTGCAATCTTAATCTGTCTGTGCATTTGCATCTGTTTAGGGCCCAATCTCCATCTGTAACGTAAGGCACAGTTGTTTCTTTGGCTTCCTTTCAGAGTACTGGACAGGTGTGGTGCTTAATTCTGCATGAACATTGTACTCATTAATATGCGTTTTTAAGTCAGGACCATCATCACGAGTCACTCATGATACAAATCACGTTCTTCATCATCACAGTCACAAATGCAGTCACAAATCACGATTCACGATCATTCACATTACGAATTACAACATTAATTTTTTTTCTAGTTACTTGGATGTATTGAAAGCCTGTTTTATAGTATATCTTTAGGCTTCACCACCCCACCATTGTACTCATTGATACATGTTTTTAAGTCTGGAAGTTTTAAGCTACAGCTCATTGGGGAAGTACAGCCATAGGAGGTAGGCATTCACACTTCTTCATCATCATGGTCACAAATGCAGACACAAATCACGATTCACGATCACGTCACGAATCACAACATTAATTTTTTTTAATAGTTTCTTGGATGTGTTGTAAGTCTGTTTTGTAGTATCTCTCTATGCTTCACCACCCCACCATTGTACTCATTAATATTTGTTTTTAAGTCAGGGAGTTGGACAGTGTCTGTAATACATACACAGACTGAAAAGAAGACTGACTGCACACATGCAATTTAGTACAGCATACTTGCACTGCTCAGAATACAAAGTGTTACGCATACTGAAGACAACAAAAAAGGGCATAATTACATATAAGGGTCGGGGATGGTGGAGGAATACATTTTATAACACAGCAAGGAAGGTGTGGGGGGGCCACATGGTGTGAGGAAAAAAAAATAATGTGGGATCCCATGGTGATCCAGCAGCAGTTCCAGCATGGACATAATTTGCAACTGATGTCTCTCTATGTAATCCAGCCACTGCTCCACAGCACTCACCCTCTTGTTGTTATCCTCAACAGCACTCCAGAGAAATGCCAAGTCAGCCTGTGTTACATGCAGTTCTCTGGGGTCCACACGTTCTACAGGCTGACCTGCTGGTGGTGGTGGTGCGGGGGTTGGGTGCTGGTGGAGCAGCAGGTGCTGCTGTGGTCCTCCTCTTCTTAGGGAAGCTGCAATGCACTGCTGCACCCTCTGTCACAGAATGGCCAGCAGGTGCAGGCATGGTCCGTTCTGTGGCAGCCTGCCACTCCAACTGTTGGTGATTGAGCATATGGGTGTGCTGGCCCCCAGTCCCCAGGTGAGTCCTCCGGGGGCCACAGCACACCTCCACCTCACATGGGTGGTACTTGACCACACTGCTGTCCCCCTGACACAGTCAAAAATCTGTCAAACATTGGAGGTGCAGGGAGGATCAGGCACAGGCAGGGGACGGCCAGATGAACTGACAGCTGTCTGATCACGGTGCTGAAAAAGGATAGGATCCAAACCAGGGCCCGGGGGAACAGGCACATCCTGCTCCAGAGGACCTGGTGCTGGACTTGGTGGTGGTGGTTCAACTGCCTCAGCATCAGGACAGGAGGCAGTGCTGGTTCTGCTTCTGGGGGGGGCACTCACAAGTTTTGAGCTGTCCAACAGGAATGGGCACCCATGCTCTCCACACATGCGCACGGTACAACGCTTACCACTACCATGCTCTCCCAGAGCTGCTCCCACCCCAGACATTCCCTCACCCTGGTCCATCTCTCCTACTGAGCTCCCTCAGTCTGAGCAATCACTACTCACAAAGTCACACAACACACACACAGTCACACAGACACAGGCAAACAATGAACTACTTATATAGATAAGAAAAATAAAATTTACAGAAAGAGCAAATTAAATAAAAAAGAGTACAGAAAAGACAAATAAATGTAGCTTTTAGAAAAGCTGTTGGGTCTAAATCAAAGTTTAAATCTCCTCCTCGCTCTGATCTCAAAGTATCAGCAGTCACAAAACACACTACTCTCTCTACGTCTCCACAGGAGAAAGTAAAAGTGTCTGCTTGTATGACTCACTTTCTTCCTGCCTAGCTAAAGAGCATGTGACTTGCAGTAGTGTAAGCCTTGTGATATGTGGGGGGGCTGCCAAATCTGAAACACTAAGAGGGTCACTTTAGAATCATAATGAGGAACGCAAAGTCCATTAAAAACAATGACTTTGTCTTACTTCGCATTGCCATTCTGCCTTAATGCGAAGTGGTAATGACAAGGCAGAGTGAGCACTTTGCATTGCCCACTCTGCAATGCAAAGTTCTCACTTCATGTTCACTTTGCTGGCGGAATTTAAATTTACTGCATCTCTAGTTAAGCCTTGTTTCCGGGAGTCAGATCTATCTAAATGTGGATATGGAACAGTGTTCCAGTCACCCCCTAAAATAGTCAATATGGGTGGATTGGTACCCACTAGACTCAACAGCTGAGTGAAGAAATGTGGGGATTCACAGTTTGGATCATATATAGCCCCTAGTATAATTTGTTGTGTTTCCAGAAAGCCATGAAGAATTATATATCTGCCATTAGGGTCACAGATCTCCCTTTCCAATTTAAAGGAGATGTTTTTCCCTATTAATATTGCAAATCCCACCGCTATTTGTATATTTCCCTGAGCCGTATACCTGACCCACCCAGTTTTTGGAAAACAGAGTTACATCTTCACGTTGGAGATGCGTCTCTTGGAGACATGCAATCCCTGTTTTTAAATGAAGGAGGTGACAAAGAATAACTTGCCTTTTGCACCTGTCTTGGGCACCTTTAATGTTCCAGCTTATCACATCATAGGGACCACTCATAATAAACGTTTAGAGAGGAAATAGAAGATAGACCTGACCTATAATAGGTAATAGAGCATTTAAGATTTACCATTTCAGTAGCCAAAACAAGTTCTTCGGTAATAAGTTGAACTGACACACTTGATGTCCCATTCCCACAAACCATACAATTTGTGAGAGAACACTTATGCCCTGTCATCCTCCCTCAAACTAATAAGAACAAGTCCCCAACAAATGACCCTAATATACACAACAACCCCTAACCCCAGTAAAAGTAAACCATTATTATCCTGGTGATGTGATCAACAAAAAAAATAGTAACTGAGGGGACAAGGGGAGTGAATTCTAGAGTTGATAACAACAAACAAAACAAATATAAAAGAAAAAATAAAGGGTCGAGAATGGATTTTGACACAAATTGTGTTCATAATAAGTGTGAGTTATATTTTTTATTAACAAATGCTTGGAGTTTGCATTATATAAAGAAGGATGAGTTGGAACTATTATTACTCTCCAATAACACTGACCTAGCAGCAATAACTGAAACATGGTGGGTGAGAGTTTCAGTTGGAGTAGGTCTATACCTGGATATAATTTAGTATCCATGGATAGGTCTAACAGAAGGGGGGGTATTGCTTTCTATATATAAAATGACTTAGAATTCTGTGAACTGAATAGATCATTAAACAAAGGTCCTGAAAGTCTCTGGTTGGAGAGTAAGAGAAAAAAATGTGATTGTGGGCATATGCTATCGTCCACCAGATACCAATATAGCTGACCATAGCAATTTTCTGCAAAACATAGAAGCAAATCTTAATACTAAGGATGTGATATTATTGGGGGACTTTAATATGCCAGGCATTAACTGGTCTACTTTAACCACAGTTACTACTAGTGAACAGACTTTTTTAGATTTATTAATGTCAAATGGACTCCAGCAATTGGTTACAGCAACTACAAGAGGTAATAATATACTGGATTTGGTGATATCGGATATTTCTGAAAATATCTCAAAAATCAGGGTTAATGAACCCTTATTGAACAGTGATCATAATGTTATTACTTTTTCCTTAAATATTAAAATAGAGTAATTAGAATTACTAAGAAAAAGGATTTTAAAAAAAGCTGATTTTTTCTCATTTTTGACAGAACTTTATAAATGGGATTGAAGACAGGAAATTGTATCACCAAATCAATTTGATTTGGTACTTAAAAATAAAATTAATGAGCTTAGTGATAAATTTATTCCATCTAAGAAAATTTATAATAATACTGGGAATACACCATTATGGTTAACTGAATCTGTTAGGAACTTGATAAAAAAAAAGATGTTGGTACAGAGCTCTGAAAAGAGATAATAACTCGTAGAATAAAGCAAAGTATAGAGAAGCTGTTAGAAAGTGCAAAAAGCATATTTAAAAAAAAAGTCACATAGAGTTTAGACTGGCTCATATCAAGGATAATGGTTAAAGCTTTTATGCTTATATAAATAATAAATCACACCAAAAGGTAAAAATTGGTTCCATCAAGAATAATTCTGAAATTATTACCAACCCCATAGATATTACAAATACCTTTAATTCATATTTTTGTTCTGTCTTTAATATGAATCAAACTAATGCTACTTTTATCCAAGATCAAGTAGATCCTAACTCTAATTTATGGGATGAGATAACAAGGGACAGGATATTGGAAAAACTAATGAAAATAAAGGTTAGTACCTCTACCAGACCGGATGCTATTCATCCAAGAATTTTGAAGGAAATAGACAATTGGTTGGTTGATCCCCTTTATGTCCTCTTTAAACTTTCATTAGATAAGGGGAAGGTGCCTGTTGATTGGCTTCAAGCAATAGTGGTCCCAATACATAGAAAAGGAGATACTAGTAAAGTTTCCAAATATCAACCAGTAAGTTTGACTTGTATCTTGGATAATGTAATGGAAGGTATAATCAAAGGTAGGCTACAAGTTGAACTTGATGCGAAGAGCTTGATGGATGGCACTCAGCATGGGTTCAAAACTGGGAAGTCATGCCTTACTGCCAATTTTACATTTTATGAGAAGGTTAGTGCCATGTTGGCAAATCATAACTCTGTTGATATTATATTTTTGGATCTATGTAAGGCATCTGATAAGGTGCCACATAATGTTTTGTTAGATACATTGTATAAGATGGGGCTAGATTACAAGCTTATTAGATGGATTAAAGCATGGCTGAGTGTCAGAAAAAAGGTGGTTCGAATCAGGGGATTTCTCTCTGATATGGGTAAGGTGACTAGTGGAGTACCTCAGGGCTCCATCCAGGGGCCTGTTTTATTTACCATTTTCATCTCTGATTTAAATGCAAATCCAAATAATTTCTCTATTAAGTTTGCTGATGACACCAAATTAGCTGCAGATGTTAGTTGTCAGGTTGGTTATTTTAAATTAAAAAAGGACTTAATAAAATTGAAAAATTGGGTTGGACTGCACGGTATGTCATTCAATGTTGAAAAATGTGTTGTTATGCATTTGGGCAAAAATAATCCTTGTACTCTTTATTCACTAAATGGACAATGCCTAAGGACTGCCACTATTGAGAGAAACTTGGGAGTGCTTATTAGTGATGACCTTAAGTTTAGTGATCACTGTACCAAAACAGTTAGCAAATCTGCAAAGATTATTCATTGCATAAAAAAATATATTTCTAGTAGAAATAGGGCCTGTCTTATCCCAATTTATCAGGCATATGTTCCTCCTATACTAGATTATTGTTCCCCACAGTGGAGCCCCTATCTACAGAGAGATGTTGATTGAGAGGAGAGGGTGCAGAGGAGGTTTACAAAAATGGTTGATGGGATGCAGAGTTTGGACTATGAGGATAGGTTAAAAACCTTGGAGCTCTATCCCTTGGAGCTTAGACACCTCAGAGGTGCTATTTTATTGATGTATAAGATCCTTGAGGACAAATCTCTTACTTATGAATTGGGTTTGGTCATCAACCATAGAGCAATTAGCCTGAGAAGTCATCATCTCCAACTGATGCTTACAAATCCCAAAGGTCTCATTAGGCGTAGTTATTTCACCCAGAGTATTGTTACCTGTTGGAATGGTCTTCCTAGTTCAGTGGTACATGTATGTTCCTTTGACTTATTTAAGAAGGCATTGGACAACTATTTACTAAATCACTATATGAATAATGGGGTTTATTAACCAGACAGTGGGAGGCATACACTATGGGCTTTTGGCCATCTGTACATCCTATGTAACTTCTAGTATGAACTTCTAGGATGTTTTTGCACAGGTTTGAATCACACCAGGAACCCCCTCGCTCCCGCCCTTCCCCTGCTATACAAATAGCGGTCAAGTTCTGTATCAAGCCTAAATGTAAGCAACTAAAACCTTAAGTCTAATAAACTCTAAGGGATTAAATGATAGACAAAGCATACAGTGGCTTAGTCTGCATGCTACCTTAGATAGTACCATCCTGCTTATTTCACTGTGCAAAAAAAAAAGGAAAAAACTGTAGCTGTCACGAATCCTTTTCTGGGATATTTAAACAAACTAAAATAAATTAGTCCAGAAATGTTCAGACGCTTCAAAGACCGTAGTTAAAAATTACGATTCGGGTAGCACATCTGATCACAGCCCATAAATGGTAAAAGTGAAAGATAGCTCTACTTGCAGTCTTAGGCCTGAACTTCTTGTAGTCCTGTGAATTTTATTCAGCTTCAATCCAATGACAGATCGAATTCAGCTTCAAGACATGGAACTAGTGTAAGGGTCTGAGTAATGCTGGAAAAGAAATAAGAGAGATACCTCAAATTGCAGGAAAAACTTAAGTGTGACACTACCATAGATTCCCACCAAGGAGGGGCCAGATTGCAATAAATGTCCTCAAAGTGAAGTCCTGATTATTAGAATACAGTGCAGTTCATAGTTTACCAAACCAAAGTTCCATGCAGCTGTCGTTAACCTCAGAGATCCATCTTAAGAGAGATTAGGCCGCAGCCTCGAGGCAACCAGCTTATCCGTCAAGAATACCAGACAGATAACTTTGTAATATATAAAGCTTTCCACATACCCTCAAGGGTTTCTTCATTTAAACAGTTTTGAAAAGAGACCTCTGAGTTCCTGTATTGCCTGCTTATGGGTTTCGAATGATACCCACTGATTACCAGATTTCACATGAAGCACTGCTGGGTATTTCATCCGAAATGGTGTGCCGGCAGCAATAAGCTTCAAGACAGTCGGGTGCATTTCTTGCCTTTTTGTCCTTACCGACTGTGAAAGATCCTGGGTGATCCTGATTCTACACCCCTTCCATAGAACATCTTGCAGTTCCTGAACTTTGGCCAGTATGTGCTGTTTATCCAAGAAATGTAATGATTTGAAGATAAGAGGTTAAGGAGGAGAGTTAGGTGGTGAGGGAGGATGGAGGGCCTGATGAGCACGTTTGATGATATAGATGGTTCCATTTGGAGAAGGTCCTGCAATCTTCTCACATAGTTTTTGAAGAAAAATTATAGGTGCGGTTCCCTCTTCCTTTTCAGGCACTCCAGTAACAAGAAGGTTGTTTCTCCTGCTCCTTCTCTCCAAGTCTTCTATTTTCTCTTCAAGTTTCTTGAGTCTCCAACCAAACTGCATCACAGTTAGCTCATTTTTATCTTGTGTTTTCTCTAAGGAGATCAATTTGGTTTCCATATCTCCTACCCGGATAGTTAGAGACGGAACTGAGGATTTAACCCTGAGCCCGCACATTGAGGCTACCACTAAAATTCTCCATCAAAGAATTGGCCTCTTATATAGACTTGGAGGATTCCTCTCCAGGGAAGCCCATTTGGCTATCACCGCTGGTACCATTCTCCCAGTGCTTCTCTATGGTGCTCCAGTACTTCAACCGCTTTGGGGCTCGGATCTCAAAAAACTCAGAGTTCTCTATCACAAAATTGCCCGCTTTGCTGCCTCTGCCCACCATCGTGATCACCACTGCAATGTTCTCACCTCTTTGAGCTGGCTTCACTTGAGGCCAGGCTTGCATTCCCAACACTCTGCCTGACCTTCAAAACAGCCAAGCTCCTGGTCCTCCTAGCCTAAATGGACTTCTCCTATACAAATCAGCCAAACGTGACCTGAGGTCCACTGCCTATCCTGCCCTGGAAGTCCCTAGGACTCGAACCCAAGCTGGTGACAGATCCTTTGCCATTTCTGCCCCGTCACTCTGGAACAGGCTACCTGCAGCTGTGGCTAACTGCTCTACTCTGTACCCATTTAAAACGGCCTTAAAATCTCACTTAATGGTAGTCAATCAGTGCTGTTGCACTTGAATGGCTGGTGCCCCTTACACTCCTTAGTCTTGACCAGCTTTTGTCCTGTTTCTAATTACTACCTGTTCTTTGTTTTGTTCTGTAATATCACCTATGTATGTACCTATGCATTTAATTGCACTACTTTGTCTACTGTATGCCTTTGTGTCTGTAATCAATTCCGGGTCGCCCCTGAAAAAGGGACTTGGTTGTCTCAGTGGGCCTACCCGGTCAATAAATTTCAATAAATAAATAAATAAATTTGCTGTAGATCCTCCGAGATATCCGTAATTTTTTCTTGTAATGGCTGCATTATCTCCAAGAATCTCTCTTCTGAGAGAGAGGCAACTGAGGTAGAAGATTTACTCGAGCCAGGAGGTTGGTGTTTAGGACGTTTTGCGGCCTTGTCCTTTTCCAGAGTTGGCAAAGGGGAATGCTATCGCAGCACCTTCTTCATGTAGACATCCATGGAATTTCGGTATTGCCAAGTTCCAGAAGTTTCCCTGATTCAGATGAGAGAGTTTGTTACTCGCTATTTGCTGTAGATTCAGTGCAAAAAAGTTAAAGTGTACAGCAGGGGCACGGAGCTCTGGAAGGTTGCTGCTGCTCCTCAAGCTGCCATCACATGACCCTCCCCTCTGCCCACTCTGCTCCACCGAAGAGGAATTGCTGAAGATTCCCAGGGTGCATTTAAAGACATGTGGGGCTCAGTCTTTTGCTTTTGAAGCCCCTACCCTGTGGAATTCCTCAATACAGCCCACCCAGAAGGGTATCACTGCACTTAGAAAATGGCTAGTTAGTAATATCGTTAATAAAATTAAATAAAAGATTAAATATATATGCAATTAATGTTAAAAAAGAGAATAAAAATCTATTCACTTGTAAAGTAGTCCTTGTTGATCTGTATTTGACAGTAGAAGGTGCTGTCATTTACATTTGTCAGTATCTGTCTGTGGCTGTTAGTCAGGATTCCCTCTTTTTGTGACATTCTTGTGTGACTGTGGCTGTGTCTGTTCCTGAGCAGCCCTCCTCCCATAATTCTCGATGTTGAATATTTGATTTAAAGAAACAGTTTTTTATTACAGTTGTCAAGTGAGGAATGTATGGAGGAGGTACAGAGTATGGCTGGTTCATGGTTGCGTTTGGTAGCTATCGGATGCAGATAGGGAGACAAGCAGCATCCTTTTAATGGCAGCAACAAGCAATTGACTGAGTTTTGTAACAGGTACTAGTGAAGTACTGTGAAGAAGCACTGATCTGAATAAATGTCTAGTGAGAGAGTGAACAGGTGGGTGGGTGAGGGCGCCAGCAGAGAGATGCCATTCATATGTTCGAGTGTCTGAAAAATTGTAACTGTGGACACTGCGCAGTAGTTTTCAAACAAATATTTTCTTTTAGAGAGAGTAGCGGCTGGGATGAAGTGAGCAGTTTATCAAAATAGATACATTTCCTTAATGCTGTTACTCAATTGGGGGGGGTGTTGATTGACTACATTGACTACCTTACTGAGTGGTGTGGCACAAGGACACCACTTTTCATTTGGGCATGGGCCAACCCAAGTTGGAACTAGTTATTTAGCTGGCTCTATTGAAAAATAACCTCTGCTAATGTTAGTCTCCTAGCCAATCAGAATGCCAGGATTTACTTTGCTATTTTCTAAGATTTTGTATTTCTTTGAAACCTGCTTTATTGCCAATGCCCTTTAGAGGTAATGCTTGCCTTGGTCCAAATTGAGTGTCTCGAGTATGCTGCTGGCTTGTGTATGAGGCCCAGAGATGACTGTTAAGCAATATAACCTGGCACTTGCATCTGTTCTGGACACCATTGCACCTTTTCACATTTGTGTCTCATCACAGCTAACCTTGGTATTGTGCTGAGCTGTGTCAGTCGAAGACTAAAGGATGAAGGTTTGAGCATTTCTAGAGGAGGTCCTGGTCTATGGAGGGTAAATTAGTGCTGAAAACAACTTATCTGAAAAAGGCAGACTTCCCGTCATGACCCATTGTTGCAGGGAATAAATCGTCCTGCTCAGCTCTTTTGCACATAGATAGGTTGCTGAATCCTCCCTGTCTGCACCCTGTTCGGGTGTTTTCTGCAGAGACGTTCAAGGAGTTTGGTCGATTTTTTATTGCCAAGGTGTCAGTTTTTAGATCAAGAATCTCCCTAGATGGCCCAGCTTGGGTCAGCAATGATCATCCTTTGTGTGATGTAGGTCTTCTGGCCTGGGATGAGTTTCAACTTGTCCCAGAGGCTGATATACTCTGGGTAGTCTCCAGCTTGCACCCTATCAACTGTATTCTGGACCTGGGTCCTACATAATTGATTCTCGACTGTGTTGAGTTCCAGACTCTAGTGTTCACAGATATCATTAATGGTTCCCTTAGGGAGGAAGTCTTCCCTATGGCCTTATAAGTGGCAGTGTTCAGACCCCTTTTGAATAAACCATTATTGGAGCTTGATATTCTAGTAAATTGCAGACTTATCTCTCACTTCTCCATTCTGAGGAAGCTTCCCCTTTTTGAGGAAGGTTATCCAGAAGGTGGTGGTGTTGAGGCTGACAGATCACCTGGAATATTGCTCCAACTATGACTCTCTCCAGTCTGCTTTTCAGTAACTACATAGTACTAAGACTGCTGTCGTTATGGTAACTCATGACCTCCTCCTAGTGAGGGATTGAGATCAACATTACATTCTGGTGTTCTTGGACCTATCTTCAACTTTTGACACAGTTCACCATGGAGTGCTTTGGAATCTCCTGTGAGCCTACATGGATCTCTCTGGTGCAGTTTTGCACTGGTTAAAATCCTACTTGGTCAGGAGGATACCACAGGTTGCCCTAGGGAATTTTACCTCAGAGGACTATGTGTGTCCCTGTGGAGTCCCACAAGGATTGATCCTGGTCCCCATGTTGTTCTCTGTATACATGCTGCTGCTGGAGGAGATGATCAGATGATATTGGGTTGGATTTCACTGCTATGCAGATGACACCCAGCTGTACATGTCTTGTTCTACTGACAATCAATCAATCAATCAATCAATCAATCAATCAATCAATATCTTTATTTAGCCAGGTGGAACACTATTGAGCAAGGCTCATTTACAAGATGGACCTGGAGTGAATGCATACCATCAGGAAGAAAATAACAATTTGGAATAGGCATATTATGTTGGCAAAGAGCATACAATATTTACAAAATAACATGACGTGGTTAGATAGGGCGGCAACATGGCGGACATTGGAAGGGCACAAATGCCATGTGTTACAGTCATAATGCAAGGCAGACAGTATTCAGCTAGATACAAATTCTATGCAAGGCAAGAACATGATGGACAATGATAGACTATTTACATGTTGACAGAATGTTGATCAGGTAACGCATTGTATAGCTTTGTGGGGAATACGCAGCAGGGACAGTAAAGGCACAGAGTGAGCAAAGGAAAGGGAATGTATGAAAAAGATGGCATGGGAAGTAATAATCAGGATAGGGTGTGAGGACTTAAAAGTGCAACATGGATTATGCCAACAATGGCTAAGGGGTGTGGAGGGAGGGTATAGAAATGTAGGTTGGGGGAGACGGATGAGGGAGTTGGTAAAGTCAGAGTTAGGGGGGTCAATGATGGAAACAGTTGCAGGTCCCCAGAAAGGACCATTGGACCAGGCTTTTGAAGGCAGCCAATGGCACCAGCCTAGCGAGTTGGAGAGTTTTTTGAGTAGTGTTCCAGAGGATAGGTAGACAACAGGTAGACAATGATAAGGGGGCCTCAGTGTTGAGTCAGTGCTTGACTGAGATTAATGATTGGAAGGCCCTAAACTGGTTGTGTCTTAACCCAGGCAAGACAGAGTTCATGGTGATTGAGCTGTGTCATCGAGTCATAGCTGCCGAGGATAGTATGGCTCTCCCATTGTTGAGTGGCTGATCTTTTTCAGCAACTGATACAGTAAAGAACTTGGGTGTGGACTCGGACTTCCAGTGACATCATCACTAACATGGCAGCATAAATCTTTGGCTCCTTGCTCCCTCTCATACAATCCCTATTAAAACAGCTACAATTTCAATAAATAACAGAGTCTTTTGCTATGAGGATAAGAATTACAAACACTGGGTTGGCAACTTATGGAAAAATGGATCTAGAGATAGAGGATGGCCAGGGATCTCAACCTGATGCCTCCAATTCAGTGCTCTCATAAACTTCAGAAGCTACACTGATGTTTCCCTAGGTACTGATACAGTACCAGATGCCTAGATTTTAAAAGGTGATGCTCAAAACCATCACTCAGGAACTAGTGGCCTTCCAGGCCAAAATTAAACAAATATATTCTGACCTGAGAAAAGATGTGGCCACCTTAGAACAGCTGGCCAATGATACCAAATGGCAGCTCACTGTGACAGAGAATCAGGCTGACAATGTAAAGGCTGCCATTCAGGAAATTTGGGAAATGCAGGTACAGATCCTTGCCAGCCCTCCTGACTTTGAAAATAGAGCCAACGTTAGAATATTTGGGTTTATTATATGCCTGAAGGCTCAGAAAGCCAGAATATCAAAGATTTTATAGGCACATTCTTCTGAACAGTCCTGGAACTTGATCCTGATCTGCCTCTTGATTTTGAGAGGGTGCAGAGAGCACTGGGTCTGAAACCTTACTTTCCTGAAGGCCCATGTGCCCTCTATTCTAGTCAGATTCCTTAGTTTTACCATAAAGTAACATGTATTACAAAAAGCTTGTGGAACAAACTGACCACTAGGGTGAAAACAGAATTTATTTGGATCATGATTATGCTCCATACACAGTGCATAGTCAGAAGGAATATCTCCCATTGCTGCCAGTACTGAAACAAAATGGCTTAACATTTATCACACCATACCATACCAGGCTCATCATCTCCTTCCCAGAAGGTAAGAAGAAGTTTCATGTTGCCCAGGAGGCAAAAGAGGATTTAAAACAAAAAGGTTTACAGGTTACTTGCACCCCCTCCCCCGCTTGTCTGAACCCACAACTGCCCTGATGGCAATCAGTGGTGCAAGCTAAACAGCAGTCTAACAAAGACAAGCAGGACATACTGGCTCAACTTGATACATTCCACAGAATGGAGGCACCGGAATCCACATAAAGGGCAGAGAGCTCTACCTGCTGGCAGTCAGATATGAAGGGCAGGGGTGAGAGTGGGAAGATGAGGCCTTTTTGGAGCTGTAACTGATGGATGGCCAGAAGAATGAGTGGGCATTTTGGCTTTGCTCTAGGCTCCCATATTTAACTGAGTGTGAGTGCAGGGAGCCTTTCTTCCCTCATGCAAAACATTGGATCCAACTGGGCAAAGTGATTTTGCTGCTCCATCCTTTAATGATTTGCTCTGCTCTTCTGCAGAATAAAATGGAGCCCTGATGAGGCCAAGATTGTGTCTCACTACTCCAGGGCCAGCCCCACAACTTGACTGAATGCTCTTTCTGTACCAAAAGTTCCTGATTGGATACCTCCAAATGCACCTACAGTTCAATTTTTGACTATATGACTCTGGGCTGTATGTGCCTACCTCATTGCCTGTAGGTCAAAAATATGAATGACTCTTACTGGGGTTGGTGATGCTCTCTCTTGCAGATAGCTAGCTGAGTGTGGTGCAGACAAATCCCAATCTAATTGACAAAGTTCTCTTCCCTCATTAAGCATTTACATTCTACAGACCGTTCAAAAAAATTACCAGAACAGTTTAAACCATTAAACAACAGTCAAAGAAGGGCAACAAAAATGGTGCCGGGCCTGAACCATAGGTCATATGAGAAGGAACTCAATATGTATACTATGGAGGACAAGAGGGAGAGGGTAGACATGACAGAGACCTTCAAGTATCTCAAGAGATTAAACAAGGTACAGGAGGTCAGCATCTTTCAGAAGAGAAGCTGCTCTAGAACAACAAGAGGGCATGACATAAGACTGGAAGGGGGGAGACTAAGGGGCAATGTGAGAAAATTATTTTTCACAGAAAGGGTGGTGGATACTTGGAATGATCTGCCCCAGGAGATTGTGGGATCAAGCACAGTGGGGTTAAACATGCATGGGCTAGGCATAAGGGAACCCTAGATAGGGAAAGATAGGCAACAGCCGTCTACCAAGTAGGGTCAGCAGAAGCCAAGTAAAGGTAGGGTATACGAGCAGACTGGATGAGCCTTGTGGTCCTTATCTGCTGTCAATCTCTGTGTTTCTATGTTTCTATTAAATGCTTAAATTAACACCACATTAAAAAGACTACTAGCAAATGAAAGAGTCCCATATCTATTCCTAAATATATGGACTTGCAAATCCTTATGGCCTGAAATCCATAAAGGGAAATGGTTACTCCTAAGTAAATCTAATCTAAGTAAATGGATCCAAATAATACATGAAGGTAACTGTTGCTCATATAATAAACTTGCACAGTTATGTCCTCTCCAAATCACTGTAAATTGTCTGAATTATCTAACTATAAAAGCAAAATTTAATAAACTAATTTTGACCTGTCAAGCGTCTAAAGTATTGGACCTGTCAAGACTGACACAGGAACATACCAAGTCAGAGGATTTTGGGAAGGAAAGATTACTTACAAAAATATATCAGTGGATCTATATAAATCTAAAGGATCCATAGGAGAAAACCAATATGAAATGGAATAAAGAGTCAGAGATTCTATTAACAAACCATCAAGGGAGAAATATAAGAGTAAGTTCTATTAAACAACATCATCATGCAAAGAATAAGTCAATTCAGGAAAAAATACTCATTATATAGTATTTCACTCCACAAATCCCAGGAAAACTGGGAAACATGGGAACCAACTGTGTTGGCATCAACGAGGCCAAATTGCCAACCTATATCTTTATTTTGGGGATTGTAAGGATATACAAGAATGGTGGCAACAAACCAACAAATTACTAGAGAATGTAATTCAAAGTAATATACCCCTAAAATCTGAGGTAATGAGTCTTGGGGATATGAGTGGACTAAATCTAAATAAGACCTCACAAAAGATAATAGTAATTGCTTCTATGGCTACTAAAAGATTGATTCTAATGCAGGTGTAATGCCCCCAAAATAGGGACTTTTGAAAGGGAGAGAGGGTGGTACTTATTTTGTGAAGCAACATCTTGTGAGAAATTATGGTCTATGTTAATTGAATTAGAAGAAGGAATAGACCCACCATGGAAACAGATTATAGTAATATTACTACCATTAATCACTATTTAAAATTATGTTTAATGAAATTTTGTTAACCTCCAAGTGATTTAATTATTGATGGTCACTTTTCTTTACTGTAACACATAAGTATACTTTTTAAGAAGAATGTATTTTTACATCATTGCTTTAAACAAATTATGCAATGAATTGATGAAAAAAACAATAACAATTGATGGCAGCTGTGGTGCCTGCTGAGTTTGCTTTTCAGTGTTACTTTAAAATAATATGCCTGCTCAGTCTTTTTTGGGACTGTTTTTTTTTTTGTGCTTACATGAAGAGAAGTTCTAGATGTTCCTGCTCCTATTTGGAATTAATTAATATTGGTTCTGGTCTGATAGTACCAACATTGTCACCCTCTAAAAAAAGATACTTCTAAGGGTTGGCTGCACTAACATACCAAGTCTTATTCTACCCCATTTATTCCAGATCCTACTGTAGACACAAAAGCCTGCCAACAGCAGTCTCAGTACTATGTTGATACTGAAAAGCAGACTGGAGAGATTCACAGTTGGAGCAATATTCCAGGTGATCTGTCAGCCATGAGTCGCCAGACCCTGCCAAAGTGCAAAAAGGATGTTCACCTTAATCTCAGCTGCCATTAAGATACCTGAAAAAAACTGGTCATAAAAATTTTTGCATTTAAGTCTTTAAGTCTAACAGACCTGCAAATGCCTAATCCAGAAATCATGGAACAATCTACTTTAAACAATATGCTTTAAGCTTGCTAATTTAAAAGACATTTAAAATGCCAACTGAATAAATTCATTTGATTCAGACATTGTGCCAGGAGCTGACAGCTTCAAATGTACTTTAAGATCAAAACCCAGCATTTCTGAGGTAACTGAGTCATATCATAAGCTTGCTTGTTTGCTCCGTGTGAGCGTTTTGAACTTTGGCGCCTTTTTTACAAAAGACTCTTGCTTTTCAGTCAGCAGAACAATGGAGATAGTTTTCTTTCTACTTTTCCATCTCTGTGCCTTACAGTATTATTAACCAGGCAGGAGGGAACTTTAAGGGAATAATTGTTCTACTGCAGCACTTGACATTAGCAAAAGGGAACTTAAAGGGAACACTTTATTGCTGCTGCATTGGAAAAACTATGACCAGAGCTTAAATGGCTTTATGCCTGGGTTGTTCATTTAAATTCTGCCTTCCTGTGCTCTAAATGAAGTATCTAAATGTAGTATTAAGACTAGTAATGAACGTTAGCAGCCTAATGTGCAGCAGGCTCTTTTACAATAGCGCTGCATATTTATACAAGTTCAACTTAATCCGAATCAATTCCCCTGCTGTAAATCGAAGTTACCAAAAATTAAAGTAAGGCAACTCATGATTGGCAGTCTTGTACTGCACATAATTACTCAGCTCCTCCTCTCCCTACCTGGTATAATTATCCCTGTTTTTCTTCTCTTCCCAGCTCCAGGAGGTCGTGAGGGCAGTCAGGATCTTCTGCCCTCCCCCAAGTCCGCCGATCACTGAAAAAACTCAGAGCAGGTAGTGACACGCCACCCAAACGCATAGCTGCAGCTTGCTTGTTTGCTCCGTGTGAGCATTTTGAACTTTGGTGCCTTTTTTACAAAAGTCTCTTGCTTTTCAGTCAGCAGAACAATGGAGATCGTTTTCTTTCTGTCTTTTCACCTCTGTGCCTTACAGTATTATTAACCAGGCAGGAGGGAACTTTAAGGGAATCATTTTTCTACTACAGCATTTGAAATTAGCAAAATGGAACTTAAAGGTAACACTTTATTGCTGCTGCATTGATAAAACTAAGACCGGAGCTGAAATGGCTTTATGCCTGGGTTGTTCATTTAAATTCTGCCTTCCTGTGATCTAAATGAAGTATCTAAATGTAGTATTAAGACTAGTAATGAACTTTAGCTGCCTAATGTGCAGCAGGCTCTGTTACAATAGCACTGCATATTTATACAAGTTCACCTTAATCCAAATCAATTCCCCTGCTGTAAACTGAAGTTAACAAAAATTAAAGTAAGGCAACTCATGATTGGCAGCCTTGTATTGCACGTAATTATTCAGCTCCTCCTCTCCCTACCTGGTATAATTATCTTCTCTTCCCAGCTCCAGGAGGTTGTGAGGGCAGTCAGCATCTCCTGCCCTTCTCCAAACTCACTGATCGCCGAAAAAACTTGGAGCAGTTAGTGACATGCCACCCAAACACATAGCTACAGCTTGCTTGTTTGCTCCGTGTGAGCAGCCCCCGCTGGTGCTCCGTGCTGGCTGCCCCAACACCCCCACCACCACCCTTGGTGAGCTCTTATCTTTATAGACTGTCCCACGTGATGCCAGAACCAATCAAACCACTTTCCCCTTTGCTCCTTAATATTTCCAACACCAGTGGCTGCCCTTGAGCAGCTGCCATCCAACTCACTTTAAAATGCTGCCACTGTACCTAGCTACAGTCTCTCTGCTCATAACCATATCATCTCGCAAACCCTCCTCCTACCCAAAACAGTAAATCACACTATCTCTCCTCACTGAGAATGCCAAGCAACCTCCCCACTCTTCCTCTGCCCTTGCACACCACCCTCAATATTGCTGGCAGAACTGGATACTGGGAGCTGCCATCCTCCCTTCCTCCTTCCATGCTGGGTTGTCAGCCTTAAATATCTCCTCCACACTCGACCCAATGTCAACCTCGAGTACTCTTCACCACCTCTCTATCGGTCGTGAGCCACAAAGGTCCATGCGCCGAATAAAATAACTCTTGTCTCTCCTGCTTCTCATAGCCAGGGACGTGGAACATAACCCTGGTCCAACCCCACCATAAATGGACCCCTCTCCCCCCTGGCAATCCACCTACCAAGAGGTTTCAAAATAGCACACCTAAATATATGCAGCATTTTGAACAAACTAGCAGCCCTACAAACAAGCATCCTATCCCTATGCCCTGATATCTTAATTGTTACAGAAACCTGGCTGAAGCCCCACAACCCTGATGCCGAGTTCTCAATACCCAGCTACTCCCTCATTAGGCAAGACCATCAGGGTAAAAAGAAGGGTGGTGGCACTGCCATGTACATCTCCTCCAACTTCCAGTACTCCACTATCAGGCTTTCCATACCCACATTGTCAATAGACTCCCTACTAATCAAAATCTCTCTCCCTAAATCAATTCCCATTTATGTAGCAGGGTCTTACTGCTCCCTGGACACACTGCTACCTGCGGTTATAGACCACTTGGCCACCCTGATATCCCTTGCGACCGGGGGTGAGCTACATGTCCTTAGGGATTTCAACCTGAACTGGCTAGTCAGTGCAAACTCTAAATTATGTAGCCAAGTAAATGCACTAAACCTGTCCCAACAAATTACTGAACCCACTCGCCTAAACCACAAATCCAAGAAACATACTTTATTGGACTGGGCCCTAACCTCCCACCCCCCATCGTATTATTGATGCAGGCCTACTGCCGGACTTTCTCAGTGATCACCACATGATTTACGTGGTGCGGAAATTATTCAGACCTAAGGCCCCACCACCCCGTACACTGAATACTAGATCTTACAAATCCCTGGACCTGGCCACGCTCCTAAATGACCTGTCTAACATTGATTGGTCCTACATCCCCCAGGCTCCCTCCATGGATGAAGCCCTCAATTTCTTCACGTCCAGATTCCTCACTATCTGGGATTCCCATGGCGACACTCAGAAGATCCAGAGTAAGGAATGCTCACCTACCGTGGGTGACTGCTAAGCTCCTAGAGCAACTTCTAGTCAGGGACAGAGCCTGGAAAACCTATAAGGTAACAGGTTCTCAACTGGTCCTACAACACTATTGCTCACTACGGAATGCCTGCACGAGACTTATCCGGCAGGCCAAATCTAATCATTTCAAGTCTGCCTTCGACAATAACTTTACAAAACCAGCCCAATTCTGGAAGTCAATTAAATCCCTCTTCTCCCCTGTAGCCCAACCACCTACACCAACCCTCAATATAGCAGGTATCACTATCACTAAACATAGAGCTGCAGCCACAGAGCTAAACTCCTTTTTCACAAGCTGTACATCCTCTCTCTTATCCTCTTACCCCATGCACCCTTCCCCTGAAACCCCAGCCTTTTCCCCACCCACCAACTTCTCCTTTTGCCTTGTTACTCCAACAGAGGTATTAAGAACACTATGGTCACTCAATCCCTCCAAAGGTAAATGGCCCTTGGGACTAGACTTCAAAATGCTCCTTCTGTCTGCCCCAGCCATAGCCAGTCCTCTGGCTGCTCTATTTTAGCTGTCATTCAGACTTGGCTCTTTCCCATCTAACTGGAAGCATGCCACAGTCATCCCCCTCCTCAAAGTGGGCAATCCCTCCTCCCCGGGCAACTACCGACCTATCTCACTGCTCCCCAACCTAGCCAAAATTCAGGAGCGCCTTTTACTTTTCCAGCTCTCCAATTTTCTCGACTCCACCTCCTTCTTCATTCCATATCAGGCCGGTTTTAGGAAAACTCACTCCACAATCACCTCTCTCCTCCATCTCACTGACACCATCCTATCAGGAATGGATAAAGGGAAAATCACTGTGGCTATCTTCATTGACCTGGCTAAGGCTTTTGACATGGTCTGTTATGCCCTGTTACTGTCTAAGCTTGCCCAAGCTGGACTGGCTGGGCCTGCCATCAGCTGATTCCAGTCTTACTTGGCAGGCAGGTCCCAGTCTGTCTGTATTGGCTCTGACATTTCCACCTCACTCCCTGTTACCACCGGGGTCCCACAAGGCTCCGTCCTAGGCCCGTTGTTAGTTTCCATCTTCCTCAATGATCTCCCTGTGGCCTGCCCTTGTACGTCCATTCACGTGTATGCAGACAACACAGTTCTGTAAGCCTCTGGGCCATCTCCCTCCACAGTAGCTGCCTGTCTACAGCAGGATTTCAACAATGTCCAACTCTGCTTTCATTCTCATCAGCTATTCCTAACCCCCAAGAAAACGGTCTCCCTAACATTCAGCACTAGGGCAAAACTCTCCCACCTCCCCACCTCCCCCACTTTCTACACACTAGATAGCTCCCCCTTGGAGGTTTGTACTTCCTTCAGATACCTTGGGGTCTGGTTAGACCAACATCTTGACTTCACCATTCAAATTTATGCTTAGATAAGAAGCTGTACCCCATGTTGGGTGCATTATACCATAATAAAAGTTGCATCCCCTTGTCTATGTGACTGGCAATCATTCAAAAAATGATCCTCCCAATACTGGACTATGGGGATGTAGTCTACTGTGTAGCACCTAAGTCCTCCCTGGCTAGACTAGATCCTCTCTTCCACTTTTTCTGCCATTTCTCCCTGGACTGCCCTCCCCTTATCCAGCACTATGATCTCTACCACTCTTTAGACCTCCCATCTCTCCACAATTGGAGATTGATACACTGTGTTAGAACTACTGCAGAATTCTTGTCCCAGTCAATCCCCTCCTACCTTGCAGATGCCATAGCAGTATTGCCCCCATCGGCCTACTCGCTCAGGAACATTGATTCCTGGCTTCTTCACATCCCCCACATGGCCACCACATCTGGCCAGGCTGCTTTCAGTTACCGGATGCCAAACTTATGGAATTCCTTGCCAGTTGATATTCAGCACACCACCACCAGCGCACCTCATCTCAACGCACTACTCAAGACACACTTCGCCACTACTTGCCCATGCAACTTGCACTGCTGAAGCCAAAGCAGGCATGTCATCTGTTGACCATTCTCATCAGTATATTTACTCCTGCTGTTGACTACTCTGTATAAATGTATGCTGCTGCTACTCTGCAAAAATGTATGTATTGCTAGCTATTTTGACTGCAGACGTTTTTTCACTTCTGATGTTAGCTAATCTGTATATAAGAATGCTGTTATCAATGCTGGTCATGTGTATGTATCAAAAATGTATTGTAGCATGTATCCTCCCTATCCTCACACCCCCAGGTTGCATCTGGAAATGAGTGGTACCCTGCTCAGTATGCTTTCCTGGTAAAACTCTTAAATGAATGAATGAATGAATGACTGAATAAATAAATAAATAAATAAATAAATAAGAAGTGGCCTCACCTCTGAAACCATACAGATGAATGAGGAACTGGGTCCTCTTAACAAGGAATCACCTGCTGCCAACTACCCAGCACCATAAACCACAAAGAGGTAATCTCCATCACCTCATTTTTGAACATGCACAGTGGAAGATCTTGTGGTTATAAGTCGATTGATTGCCACCTCGTGGACAAAGTTCAAGAGGACAATAGGCAGGTCAATGACAGAGCCCCTGATGATTGAGAACACCTCCATACTTATGTTATAGACTTCTGACCCAAGACAAGCTTTTGTCCAAATGTGGCTATATCATCCCAAAACCTCATGCTACTTCTGAGGAATAATGAAACTTTATGATACTTCTGAGGAAGTATTCTGCCTATGCCTATATAAGACATCTCTAAAGATCAACAATTTATGATCACCTTCTAGCCTTCCTCTGAATCTGTGTTTCATTGTTGGAAGAGATCTCACATCTACACTACTAACTGTAAAAACTATTATTCTGCTGAACTCTAAAGGCTTTTGACTTCTGCCAGAAGTAAGAAACATTGAAACTGAACTAACATTGTTATTTTATTTGCAAGCCTTGAGGAGAAAAGAATTCAGAGAGCCAGGAAATAATCTTCTTCATATAGCCATCCAAGATACTTCAAATCTCCAGCCAGAAGGGAGAGAAGACACTCTTTGAAAAGTTGGCTGAGTATAAACTTTATTGACTTAAGGTGCTTGAATATGCATCTTTAAAGAATCCTGGTTTATATATATATATATATATATTTTATTTATATATATGTGTGTATATATATATATATATATATATATATATACTACACACACACACACACACACACACACACACAGTATATGTGCATAGACAAACTGCAGTAAAATATTGTTTAAATGCTAGCAAAGATTATTATTACCAAGGAAATGTGTACTGGTGTTAGTTAAAGTTATTCTAAAGAGAATATCAATTTAAATTACCTCCGGGGACGAGTTACAGGGCCTCCTATGTACGTAGAAGAGACTGCATAAGGAGTTAAAGCACATGAACTAAAAAAGTTTAAATAGAATCTCTTAAAATGTGTTGTACTGCTTAAGTGTTAGGAATATATCAAATGTTTACTGTGTATTGAAATAAACCACTTTTAATTGCACTACATGTCCGAGTGAATCTGTCATCTTAGGAAATAACCATGAAAACACGTAAGCACAATTTACTGCACACCTTTCCTTAAGACAGTCACAGAATTAAATTACTTAATAGTAATTGTCCTTACAAGAATGACATCCCTTTGGTGGGCCTGAGTTTTATACTAATCCTAGCTGTGACAGAGTACCCTGGCATGAATTGCAATTGAAATATTCTTAGGATTGTGTCAAAAGATAAATGTTCTTTTATTGAAAAAAAAAAAACCTTCTCTCTCCACTTTTAAAAGACTGCCAGATGAGGCAAAAGAATCATTTCCTTTGTCCTCACATAAAGATAAAACCCACTTTGGAGAAAAATGGAAGTAATTTGTGACCACAAACTGTTATCAGAACACAACAGGTTTTGAAAGGTTTTAAAGACACACAAGTACATTCATGGTGCTCTGCTTTATAGTAGGAAAAAAATACATTTTCATCAGGGTTTTTCCCCAGGGGATCCAGAGGATGCTCCTCCAGTACTTACCCCATGGGTAGTCCCCAGAAGGAGGAGTTCAAAGATAAACTCCCAGAGCTAAAGAATTCCTTTGAATATCCAAGGGACACCCTTTCTGAGGTTTAGAAAGCAATTAGTGTTTTTTTCATGAGGTCATTTTTGATCATAAAATTCCCCTAGAGAGCATATCCAATAAGGAGCTACAATGCTCGGATCTTGACTCTCATCTAAGCTCACTTTTGGCTGAAGCCAAAATTAGATCCAAGAAAAAAACAACTGAACTCCACATTAATAGGATATATCCTATATCTCCAACATAAAGTCTGCCATCAGGTAGCCCAAAGCAGGCTACATACACGAGGGGAGCTAACCTTTTGACTTGACCAATGCAGGCAGGACCAGACCACAAAAATTCAGACTTTGGAACTGAAAATACAGTCAAAACAGGCCAAATATTTGGGCATTCTTAAACTCAATGAAGCAGACAGGAACAACTTAAACGTCTTAAATCAGATAAGTTGTCAGAAGAAGCTGGGGATTTAAAACAGCAAATTATCCCGGGGCCTAGTGAAGTCAGGGACATGCAGCAGCAAATAAGAGCTTTAAATGCTGAAAATGTTGGATTAAGAGCAGAAAACTCTGGTTGTCTGGAAAAATTAACAGATGATGTAATGCAAGCTAAGGCAGCCCAGGAGGCAACCCAGACAGCAGAAGAACAGGTGGGTGCAGCTCATCAAGAGATAGACTGGCTGCACAAAACATTTACTGAGTCCCTTGATGCTATTGGTCAACAGCTGGGGTCCCTACAACCAGCTGAACACTTGCCACCTCCTGTCCTAGAAGCCCTCCTAAAGCTAGTGGCAGAGGACCTTGCAGTCAAAATCCAGGATTTAGACAAAGAAATTCAAGACTTAAAATTGGCGGGGGGGGGCACAACTTTCAAATGGTCCTCACTCTTCTGATAACCAAAACAGTACCCCTGCAGGGACAAGCCAGCCCCTATCTTGTCCTATAACACCTGGCCCCACTACCTCTAGCCCCACAACTCTGCACCAACTAGATCCAAAGCAACTAATCCGAGTTATAAAGGCCATAGGGATGAACTTTGACCCAAGACCTCTGTATTGGAGGTAGAAGATTACATTTTTAATTTGAAATTGCAATTGGAATACTTTGGGATCAATAACCCTGAAGATTGGTTATGGGTCTTAAAGTTTTCTGTGGTATCAGAAGTTTGAGCCTGGATGGCTAGACAAAACCCTGAAATTAAAACCAATTTTGATAAAATGTGCTCAGCCTTGATCAAATAGTATACCACTTATCAAAGTCCTAGAGCAGCTTTTAAATAGCTCTCCAAAAGAATCAAGCCCAAAGGATTTTGACAAAGTGCTGAGTAGAACGTTTTTTCTCAGGAGGGGAGGAGGAAGACCCAGACCTGGTTCCTCACCTAAAAGAAGCCTTAGTAAAAGGTCTTCACCCCTCTATTAGGACATTAGTCCAATCATGGGTAGAACCAGATACTCCCATGAATGATGTTATAGAGTGGGCCCAAAGAATGTTTATAATTGTTAACCCAGATGCAGGTAAGAAAACTACCATGGGCCCTCAAAATAAGCCTTTTGCTATTACTAGTGATTATTCCCCCCCTCAAAATGGAAGGAAAATAATTGCCCCAAAACAGACAGGAGGTACTTCCAGCCTTCCGGGAGATAATAAAAAATTCCCAAATCAGGGGAGGGACAATTGGAACCCTAGATCATGCAGCCCTCACAACTCAAACAAAAAGGGGTTAGAGGCTTCCAGACAACACCCAGATACTTGGAATGAGCAACCCTTGCCTAACCAAGACAGATATGCTAACAGCTATGCTATTGAGCAGCAAAAAAGACAAGTCTGGCAATTAAGCGAAGAAATTCTTAGATGTACTCCCAGAGCTCCATATGGGCACTGAGCACCAAACCCTAATGCCAGTCTTTTTACTCCAGGAGTGCCCATTCCAATGGCTACCCACCAGCACCAGATCCCTCTGCTCTCCAACACTGCATGTAGGGGGATAACTTTAGGCCAGTCCACACAATGTAATTAAGGTGAAAGTTAATGCATGTAAAAACATTTTTGGTTAACCAAAAAGGCCAAAAAATGGTTTCAAGAGTATATGCTTAACGTTAAGAGAGACATGACAAATATTTTGCTCCATTTAACAACTGTTATTATATTTCCTGAAACCCCTGACATATCCACTAGAACAGAGAGAGCTGCCTCCCTATTCTCTTCTGGTTTAAGAGCATTAAAAACTGCTTTTGGACTAGGTATGAATACCATAAATTCAGTAAAAATTTCTAAAATAAAGGATACAGTTAAGGAATTGCACAAAGATATGGGTAACATTAAGGCACAACTCACTATACAGCAACACTTTCTATCAGACATAGAAATAACAGTGGGAGATGCTGTAGTTATGGTTAACCTCCATACTACTCTTCTCAATAATATCACACAAAAACTCCATAACCTAGCTCAAACTGTGGGTGAAGAACTCACCACTGTTCAGCAAATTAGATCAATTGCACAAGAATTACTGAGAGAAGTAAGTGGTGTAGGAAATTTAATAGCAGGAAAAATTCCACTCTATTTAGTTCCTCCAAAATTGATGACCAACATTTTGAGTGTAGCCACCTCAAAGAAGATAGAGCCACTACTTGTGAGTATCGCTTAAAGTCTTGAAAGTGCTATTTCTGTTCATGTCGATTATTGCCTTTATATTAAATGTTCTCCTGCAGAACAACAAAATATCTACAAAATAAAGACCATTCTTAATGTGGGTACCTGGCAAAGAGATACTTATGCAAAACTTAACACTCCACCTATAGTGGTATACCATGAACTTAATCCAGATTCATATTTAGTCCCAAATGAATAGATGTGTCAGACTACTAAAGAACAACATTGGCTGTCTCCAAATAAACCTTTTCTAAAACATATCACCAAGGTTCTTTGTGGCCTTAGCAACACCAATGCCCCAGAAGAGTGTAAGGTTACTTTGACACGTGCAAATAAAGCTAAGAACACACATGCTGAAATTGCAGGAGCTCAATGGTTAGTTAGCACTGGAAGTCACTGTTACTTATTACAGACATGGTACTATCACTCAGCTTACTTTACCCAGCGAGGTACTACTCATCTCTGTTCCTGCAGGTGCATGTATCCGTTTTGGACATATCACCTTGTATCCCCTTGATACAGTTTCCCAAGAAATGGAAATCATTCCCATTTCTGCATTCTGAGGTCATGAGCCTTGTTTAACCAATGACCTTGATCATCTTTTAGATGCCAAAGACCTTCATGAAATTGAGATCACTGTTCCTGAGACTGACCTGGTTATCTCTAATAAACAGTTCAGTCCGGGTGAAAAGGAACAAATTTGAGTACCAGTACAGTGGCCTCTCATTATCACATTCCTTTGTGTCTAAAATATCACCATGCTTCTGGCTTTCCTGTGGATGTTATGTTCCACACGTAAGCAACTTCACACTAATAATGTGAGAATTCAGGGTTTATATAACCATGCTTTTGGGATCGAAATCAGACCTTTTCTCCCCCTAGATCTATTAACAACCAACCCAGCTCTCCCTTTTGTACTGGGACCCTGCGTGCATTGCTGTCTTTTTCAGGCCACAAAGAAACCCGCAGCAGTCCCAACAGAGCTCCATTGAGCTCACTCACTCCCTTCCTCCCCCTCCCTCACTCGTTCATTCTGTGTCTCCCACTGCTGCAGGCTGCCCTTTTGTACTGGGCTCCTGCCGGCATTGCAGTTTTTTATGTCGACAAAGAAATCTGCAGCAGTCCCAACACAGCTCAGTTGAGCTCACTCAGTCCCCCTCTCTCACTCGCTCATTCCATTTCTGCCGGTGCTGCAGGCTGGCCTTTTGTGCTGGGCTTCTGCCTGCATTGCTGCCTTTTTCTGTCCACAAAGAAATCCACAGCTGTCCCAACAGAGCTCTGTTGACCTCGCTCACTCCCCTGTATCACTCACTCGTTCTGTTTCTGCCAGTGCTGCAGGCTGCCCTTTTGTACTGGGCTCCTCCCTGCATTGACACCCTTTTGTGCACACAAAGAAATCCGCAGCTGTCCCTACAGAGCTCAGTTGAGCTTGATCACTCCCCTCCCATCGCTCGATTATAATCTGTCCCAAGCACTGATTTCTGACAGTGACTGCAGTGTTGTGAGCCAGAAGCATGAAAACACATTTTGGCCAGGATGTGAAAAATGACAGCTGTACTATTTATAAGGAGTGTGAAAAAATGGCAGTGTTGAAAGTCTGGAGTGAAATTATTACTAATTTTTGAAGTTGCAAGGGTGCGTGGAAACTGCACAACCAACGCTCGTAAAACAGTTATTTTATGGAGTTTTATCACAAAATTTTCCACATAGGCATTTTAAGACCTCTGCTCATGAACATTGTCAGTGTGATTTTCTTAATGTGTCCCGAACACTGATTTCCTACAGTGACCGCGCTATTGTGCACCGGAAGAGAGAAAACACATTTCGTCCATGATGTGAAAAATGGCAGCTGCACTGTTCATTTTGAAATTAAATCAACTTTATTCATTTATCACTAATACAACACTTTAGTAGTGGACATGCATCTTTACAGAAGTACATGCATTGGTACAGTGGCATGAGATCACAGCAATGAAGTAACAAACATTTATAATTTTATGACTTACTCATCATACATAAAACACAAAACTAGGGCAAAAACTTCCTCATGCCATCCAGTCAAAGGGTGTACATTCACCCTCCCTACTATCCCCCTCCCCTCCCTCCGCCCCACCCCCCAGAGCCACTATTGCCTTATCTGGTGGTGCCTTTTCCAGCTCATGTGTGAGACAGCAACCATTTTGTCTGTGTCGCATGAGGGTAACAGACTCATCTATACAAACCCCTTAAATGTGCAGCATCCTGGGGTTCTTGTGGGGTGGCTTACTAAGGCCTTACTCTACCCTAACCTACTTTACTATTCCCAGCTATACTTATTAAGAGGGTAGGGAGACAGACAAAAGCGTAAAGAACTTCTCCTATCTGGATTTATACAGGGGAAGCTTGCCCCGTAGGCTAGCAATTGCTTTTTCAACTCTTAAGTTATATAACAACTCCTTGACCCACTCAAGATAAAAAAATTACATGCTGGTCTTTCCAGTAATGAAGAACAAGCCTTTTAACCATCAAAGAGATAATAGCCATATAGTATCTTTTCTCCTTAAAAGGGACTGTAGAGTAATCACCCACTATACAAACCTGTGGTAAAAAGCGATCCAGCAGCCCCAACAGTAGGTCTGCCCTATCCCATATAGCACTCCAAAGGGAAGCTACTTTGGGGCAGTCCCATAGCATGTGAAGTAATGTCCCGGGGTCTTTCTCGCACATAAAGCACATTTTACTCTGTGTCTTACCCATTTCATGTAACTTACCTGGAGTGTAATAGATATTATGCAATATATAAAACTGCGTTAATCTCAAGTGATCATTGGCAATATACAGGTGGACTCCCTCCCAGATTTTATCCCATCAGAAATTATCTTGTGGGAAGTGCCAGACCCAATAACTGGATTTGCCTGATACCTCTGGGTTTAGTATCACATATAACAGTGACACCAGCTTACATATAGCATGCGGTTGGTTGACACATTCAAGAAACTGCTGCAAGGGAGGCGACTACTGTATATCCCATCTTCCTAAACCGAACCATTTTAATAACATATGCCTGAGCTGGAGCCCAACAAAAAGATATTTTTTGGAAAGCTGCAAAGAAGTTAATATTTCTGGTGATTCCTTTAATCTACCATCAGATACCAGATCACAAACTTTGATTTGGGAATCAGAACATTCTTTGGGAGCTTTTATAATTCTATCACCAAGTTTAAAGTTAGGATTATTAAACACCGGCTGTGACAAATCCATTTGGTTATTATATTTCAAGGACCTGCAAAATTGTGAATGAACCTTTAGTGAGGTGTATAAGACTGAGCCTTTCAGCTCACTGGGCATCTTACCCGGACCGATAAATAAAAGGCTCTCTGGGGAAAATTCAGCTAATAAATCTTGCTCCAGCTGTAGCCAGATAGGGATATTGGTAGCACAGTTTATGTTTGTTGGGTTAGCCCCCCAATGCATATACTTAGCCATATGACTGGCTAAGTAATAATGATAGAAGTTGGGGAGTTTTAAGCCCTCCCACTGCTTTGGGGCACTTAGCAGATTATATGTCCTACGAGGGGTCTTACCCCTCCATATAAATTGAGCAATTACACTATGGAGTCTACAGACCAATTCAGGGGAAGATAAACATTCAACATATTAAGTGGATAAAATATTCTTGCCAATACATTCATTTTAATTACACTAACCCTCGCTTGAAGGGATAAATGCAAAGAGCTCCACCTATTCAAATCTAATCTGATTTCTTTGACTGGATTATCTAGATTAAGCTTTTTAATCAGGGACACAGATGTGGAGAGTATTATACCAAGGTATTTAAGTTGGGTAGATCACGTCATTGATAGCGAAGTAACATCTTCCCTGGAGAGCAGGGGGTTCAAGGGCATTACCTCTGATTTACCAGTGTTAAGTTTATAATTCGATACCATGCTGAACTTATGGATTATCTGGAGGGCAGCTTGGGTAGACTCACAGGGGTTAGTAACATGGAGAAGGATATCATCCGCATAGACCGATAGCTTTAGGTGGAACTTTCCTATCTTGATACCTTGTACTGCTGGTGACACTTTTAGCCATCTTATTAACGGTTCCAAATATAGATTGAATAATAATGGGGAAAGTGGACAGCCCTGCCTGGTACCTGATTTCAAGGGGAAAGCCAAAGAGAAGACCCCATTACAATAAACTTTTGCTCTAGGTCAGAGTATAATGTTTTAACCCAGGAGATAAAGGGAAGAGGAAAGCCCATGACCACTAGGGTATCAAAGAGAAATGCCCAGTCTACCCTATTTTCCATTTCTGCCCTACTGACGAACTCTGCCCCTTCCCCACACTGGTCACTCTGCCAGTTATTAAATTTCTCTGCCCCACTTGTAATGCTGTCTCTCTAAACACCTCACTTTCTTCTCTGCCTTACCTACAAATCCTTTCCTTACACCCCCCTGCTGCTGCTGCTGTCCTCCTCAGACATCCCGGTGCCAAAGCACGAGACCCCCATTAACTCTCTTCTAGCTCCAAATAATTGCCCTGCATTTACCACCTCTTTACCTCATGCTTTGTCTTTCCCCATTGCCTGCCCCCCACTGAGCTTGCTATTGTACTCTAGCTGTATTTAATCCTCTGTGTTTCCCTCCTTGTTCCACAGACAGCCCATCTGTGGGCTTCCCAAGCTGCTCCTGTGGCCTTGGCTCTCTCCGAGCAGGCCACAGCTAACAGACCACCCGACTGACCCCCAGACAGATTCAGGTACGCACCAGACCTCCGAAACTCGTGGTTTTGAATGCCACTGTTTTGACTGGATGCCCAGTGGAGGAACCAGGCACTGACTGGCAGCTGTACTCCTTGGCTGATTTTCCAATGCCTGGTGCTTCCTGGTCTCAGGGAAATCTCTTTCTGTGCTTTGTTCTGGACTGAATTTTTTCACCCACCCCCCCCTCCTCCTCACAGTATTAAATAGACCTTTACTCCACCCCTTCCTCAGCCTAGCAGCAGATTGGTCACTCCACTGCTGCACATTTTCATGCTATTGGCCTCCCTGTCTTCAATGCCTGACTTGACCAACTTTCTTACCGCCAATTTTTAAAGCAGTTCCACCCACAGGATCCCACATTTCCTCTCAACCTTTTCTCCAGCCACTCCATCTAACTCCTCTCAATTACTGCTCTACCTGCCCTATTGTTAGGGACCTCACCCTAATTCAACTATATACCCTTTCAACTATAAACCAGCTTGCAGTTAAGCAGGCCAGCAACACCAAACAAACTACCGTAGGTGCAACCACCTACTACTATAGTCACTACCTCTTTTGGCATTGCTGGTACCATACACGTCCTTTGTTCTGCAAATTTTGGACTCCCGCTGTTCTGTCTAACCCTTTATGTGAATCCACTTTATTAACCCTCACTCTCCTCTCTCCTCAGCTGAGAAACTGTCGAGCTCCCAGCTCCTAAGCCGCTGGGATTCCCAGCTACTGGGCGGTCGGCGCCCCTCTGGCTGATGCTCGGGACTGCAGACACAGACCCAAGGCCCTACAAGTGCGGCAACTGCCTGCAGCTTTTCGACCGCCCCCTCCCCACCTCCGCTGATTATTAAATACAGTAGCTCCTGCCAAAATATTAGTCCTCGTCCCCTGGCGCAGTGCCCCACCAATAGAGACTTAGCTCATGATCCCCCTCTTCTCTATCCAGCCTACGGGATCCAACTCTCAGGGCCTTGCCTTACTAAAACGCATAGGCTCTCCTTGGCAGTGCCTTCACCACTAAATATCTTTAATGCTATCAAATTTGGGTCGACCTGGATCGGAAAGCTACTGATAAGCTGCATTAATCCAGCAACCCCACAGGCCTCTGGGCTAATTGAGTGGCTCCTTTTTGAGGTACCATCATGTCGGGCCCTACATGGCTCCTTTTACTGCCCCTACTTCTGCTGATACCAGCTGCCCAGCATTGGACACCTGAACTACCATCATGTTTGGTCTACAACGGCACCTTGTGCTGTATACCACACGGCAACTTATCCTTTAATTGCCTCCGTGATTCCAAGTACCAATATCTCGAACCCTGCTCTTGGACCACACATACCGGTAGTACTTATATCACTCCCCCACCACAAGGTCTACCTCCCACCATGCAGATTTCTATCTTCTCCCTGCCTATTGTGGTAGGGGTACTAGCTCTTGCTACAACAGATCAGCTCTTCTATGGTGGCTACTTTCCAGTCCCTAAAAACATCAGATCTACTAGATGGGAGAAAGGCAGGAATTACAAGCTTATAATTAGCGCTCTTAGAAAAATCCTACTCATCCTCCTGCTTTGTTCAGGCAACGTAGAACTCAACCCTGGCCCCCCAGAAGCTATTGCTTTGCCAGCAGAACTAGCAAATTTAAAGGAATAAGCTTCTTGCATATTAACATTAATGTAGCCTCCTTAAAAGATAACCTTAATACAAGCCTGGGTAAATCATACCTCTCCTGACATACTTGTGATTTCCGAAACTTGGCTTAGACCCAGCACCACTGATAGAGAAGTAAACATACCCAACTATGCCTTGTTCAGAGCTGATAGGTATGCCAGAGGAGGAGAGGTAGCTATCTACGTTAACGACAAATTTTCTGCCTCCTGCTTATCCTCGGCATCTGTCGCCAGTGAATTCGAATGCCTAATTCTCGAAGTGGAAATTACACAGAGTACTGCACTCTGCATAATAGGATGCTACAGACCACCGTCTGCTGGCCTACAGCTTGTGTCATATCTAAGTGACAAGTTGGGACAGGGGCTGCCAGAAACTATTATTTTAGGAGACCTCAACTTTGACTGGCTCTCTCTAGCTGCCCCCCTGCATCCTTCTGTGATGAACATGGGCTGCGCAACTTATTACTGAACCAACATGCCCAACGTGAAGAACCCCAGTAAAAGTACACTTTGGATGTGCTAATGGTGAGCAAACCTCATCTCTTCTCCCACGCTGATGTCTTCTTCTCAGGCGCCAGCGACCATTGTTTATTGCGGGAGTAAGATCCAAACAGCCCAGCACCCATCAGCAAGTTCACTATGAGGAGATCCAGGTGCAACTTCAATGAACATGCCTACCTAAGCGAGCTTAAGTACTCCCTGAGTGTGAGATTTCTACCTGGCCAAAATGATTCGTCAGCTTACAATATCTTCCACAACATTCTATCAAAGGCCCTTAATAAGTATGCTCCCCTTATTAAAGTTAACTAGGACCAAAACCTGTAAATGGTTCACCCTCAGATCAAGTCCTTGCTTCTAGAAGAGATGAGCTCTGGAAAAAACACGCTGAACTGAATACTGCAGGACTGGAACCAGTTCAGGAGACTCTAAGGTATGTACCAAAACAATCAGAGAATCGAAGGCCACCTTCTTCAAATCCGAACTCGACTCTGCCACAAAGAGCCCAATCAAGCTCTGGAACACAATCAGTGATCTGCTAGGCCACTCCCCAGGAAATTCACTTCCGACCAAGATTACCTCTGGCAACTTGACTATAATCGAAAAGATGGATATACTTGACGCATTCAATAACCACTTTGCTACTGCAGGCATGGCATTTGATAACTCCCCTGCAAACATACTTCGCTCCCAGACTGCCAGCCAACTGCCTGAAACTCTGATAGCTTCGCCGCCTTTCTCACTTCAACCTGCCACACTGAAAGAGGTGAGGACCTCTTGCTTCAGTTGGATACTAGAAAAGTGCTGGGGCCGACTCCCTTGACCCTTACTTCCTAAAATTGCCTACCATGTACTAGCAATGCCGTCACCCACCTTTTAACTTATCCCTGTCTCAGGGCACCTTACCACCTTATGGAAGACAGCACATGTCATACCACTGTTCAAATCAGGTGACCGTGGCGATCTCAATAACTACAGGCCAATTTCCCTCCTTCGGTCCTGTCCAGGCTCCTAGAAAATTGTAAATGCACAGCTGAGGACTCACCTTGAGTCTAGGGAACTGCTAAATCCTATGCAGTCCGGATTCAGAGCTAAACATAGCACTATCTCAGCCCTCGCCAAAATTACTAATGACTGGCAGCGTCATCTTGAGAGCAAAAACTTTATTTGTGCTGTTTTCCTTGATCTAAGCAAGGCTTTCAACACCATTGACCATAGTCTGCTCCTCTCCGCCCTTCAAACCATAGGTGTGGACCCCTCCTCTCTGCGTTGGTTCACTGACTATCTTACAGGGCGCCTTCAACAAGTTAAAGCCGAAGGAGGCCTGTCCCCCTTAAAAACTCTGCAAAGAGGGGTACCTCAAGGTTCTATATTAGGGCCCTTACTTTTTGCAATCTACATTAATAACATCAACTACTGTATAAAAGAAGCCAACATCCATCTGTTTTCAGATGATACAGTTCTCTACGTGAGTCGCCCAACACCTGAAGCTGCCTGCAATGACCTACAGTCAGAATTCAACCTTTTGCACAGCCAACTCCTCCAAAAAAAGCTACTCCTTAGTGCCAAAAAAACTAAAGCGATGGTCCTCTCTCCTTTTATCCGTACAGCTAACCCTGTGTCCAGTGGGACAGTTCCCCAAATTACCACAGTTCTAGGTGAAAAACTAGAATTTGTTACAAAATTCAAGTATCTGGGAGTTTGGATAGACCAAAGACTCTCCTTCATTGAACATATCGAGGACTTGCTAAAACGACTTCGGCAAAGGCTTGGACTGTTTTTTAGAATCAGCCAATTTCTCACCAGAGATGCCAAGAAACAACTGGTCCAATCCATTTTCCTATCATTGGTTGATTCGCTGACTTCCTCTACAGCCTATGCCCCAACTCTTACGTGGCTAAACTGGACACACTCTACCATCGAGCACTGAGGTTTATAACGGGACTCCCCTTCGACACACATCACTGCACCCTATATGCGGCAGTGGGATGGACATCACTAAAGTTCAGGCACCACAGAAACGCCGCTCTCTGGCCTATAGAGCCATCTCTAATAAGCTGCCTTACTATATCTCCTGCTGTCTTCCCCTGAGCATAATTGGGAAATACGCATTAAGAAGTTACTCAGCTATTACACTTAAAGTACCCAAAGCAAAATCCCGCTTCGGCAGGGCAGCCATAAGCTTCGTGCTACCTACCTTATGGAACGATCTACAAAAAAACCTCAAATTAAGCACTCTAATCAGTATAAATGCTTTCAAGATGCTTTATTTCCATACAATCAGAAGTATGTAACTGCTTCACCCTCAGACCAGTACGGTGTCTGCACTGGTATATAGCCACGCCTAGACCAATTTTAAGTACTGACCCCCAGCTTGCTCTCACCAGCCTAATTGTTCTCTCTCTTATCCCCTGTCTTATCAACACTAGGCCCATCCATCCCCTTATTCTTCCTTTCCCAACCTCAGATAGGAGCTCACTACCCTGGGTTGTGACATCCTACCATGCCCGTACTTTATAGCATTCAATCCCGGGGCTCACACATACTCCTTTTCTCCATCCACCTTCTCTACATCCAGCTTCCAACTCCTTTCTGTGCACCGTGCCCTCCTAGCCTTTCTCCCCCTACTTCCCTCCCTCTCTTCCCCCCTACCTTCACCTCTACCTGGTGTATATTTTTATTTTTATTTTTTTATTCCGTTACTTCCTCCTGCAACCTTAGATAACCTGCTTTATCTTCCTATAGACACTTCTATCTATGTAAATACCGTGTAATCTGTACAATATCTGTATAATTCTATGTACATATGAACTTCTTTTTCTTCCTCTCTGTAAAGAGTATTATCTGTATTGCCTTGTAAATACCTGTGTTGACCTGTATATACAATTGTTCATACTCCACCTAGGTCCATTCTGCAAATGAGCTTCTGCTCAACCATGAACGCCTGGTTAAATAAAGACTTGATTGATTGATTGTTTGATTGATTGATATTAAATGCATTCTCCGCATCCATGGAAACTAAAGCCATTGGTTTATCCATTTCCCTTGAAGCGGAGAAAATATGTGGTAACTTGTGGATGTGATCCGATGAGACTCTGCCCCGAACAAAACCAACCTGTTCAGGGCTCAGAAGCCCCATCCAAATCTTGGACACCCTAACAGCTAATATTTTGGCAAATATCTTTATATCATAATTCATTAATGAGATGGGACGGAAGTTCGTGACCCTGTTCTTCTCTTTGCCAGGTTTTGGTAATACAACTATAATAGCCTCCAAGAGTGATGTATCTGTGATCCCCTTTTGACATATAAAATTAAATAAACGTAGAAGAATGGGGTTTAGCTCCCTTTCAAAAATCGTATAGAGGAATTAATGGTGTCTCTAATTTCTCTTTCTCGCACAGCTTCTGGGCAAGTGCCATGGGTAGGGAGCCCTCTTTCCCCTCAGGCAAACCGATCACCACAAAGTTGTTTTGCTTCAATCTACCTTCAAGGTCTTCCAGCTTCTCCTCTGTTCTCTTAATTTTTTGTTTTAGATGCACCAATTCCAGCTCCAATCGCTGCCGTCAGTCATCCAAGGATGATATGCGGGCATCGTTGTCCAAGGTCCGCCTTGTGAGCTGTTCAAGTGATGCCCTCATTCCTTTAACTTCAGAGGTTAACACCAGGAGCGAGTCTCGCATAGGTGCCAGTTCCTCTAGAAATCTCTTTTCGGTGAGGGCTTCTGGCTGCTGAACATAGGGGCTCGCTTCCTCTGCTTGCGCCTTGGCCCGCTTGGATGTCTTGTCTTTGCCTGGCGTGGACGGAGGTGTATGCTTCATCGGGGGGGTTTCCTCATCTCGACCTCCATCTTCGATGAAATTTCCCCAATTTGTCGGCTAAACAGCATGGAGGTATTATGCGTTAATGCCCAGTCCAATATTAAGCACTGTAGATCCTAAAAATTAGTGGAAAACGCGCTTCAAGTGGGGTTGGCAACAAAGCTCACCGCGAGGGAAACAGCTTAGACAGCCATCACACTGGAAGTGCTGAGCTTCACTGTTCATATGGAAGTGTGGAAAAATAGCAATGTTGAAAATCTGGAGTGAAAATATTGCAAAGTTGCGAAGGTACGAGCATGCGTGGAAACTGTGCAATGCATGCTAGTAACACACTCATTTTATTGACTTTTGTCACCAAATTTTCATGGTAGGCATTTTAGGACCTCTGCTAATGAACAGTGTCACTGTCATTTTCATAATGTGTCCTGAACATGGATTTCCTACAGAGACCGCACTATTCTGCACCGGAACTGTGAAAACACATTTCGGGCAGGATGTGAAAAATGGCAGCTGTATTGTTCATAAGGTGGTGCAAAACAACGGCAATGTTGAAAATCTGGAGTGAAAATATTGCAAATTCACAAAATTATGAGCATACGTAGCAACTGCGCAATGCCCACTCATAAAACAGTAACATTTTTGGATTTTTTTCACCAAATTTGCAACATAGATTTTTTGAGAGCCCATCTCATGAACACTGGCACTGTTGTTTTGGTAATCAGTCTTGAAAGGTGATTCCATGCAGTGACCACGAAATCACCTTTTGGGACTGAATAACACCTTGACAGTGACTGAACTCATGAGGAAGGGTCCCAAACACCCCATGTTGAAAATGTGGTGGCAAAATTCCAAAAAATGCCTGAAATATGATTCAAAGTGGAAAAAAACCCTATTTATGCCATTATACAGCTTACCGGCATTTCCTCAGTTTGCGGTTGGCTTTGAAGAGTGCAGATGTGTTCCCGCTTCCTTGCTTTTTGCCATATATGTAGAACCCCTGATGACTGCAATTAGACAAACGCTGGAGGTTGAAGGGGTTCCGTTAGGAGGTGTGATTTTTAAATTGTCATGTTATGTGGCTGATGCCTTTTTGACACTCCAAGACCCAGAAAACACTATTCCTGCAGTCTGGTGGATTTCACAAGCTTTTGGCGACGTCTCAGGTTTTTTACTTAATGTAAACAAAACTGAAGTTTTAGCACTTCATTTCTTGCCCTCTTCGGTTTTAAAATCCATGCTGCCTTTGAGATACAGAAGTACAAACATAAAATATCTTGATATTCAGATTCAACTAAACTTGGAACACTTCAAGATAGTTAATTATAAACCATAGATTTATACCATCACGAAGGACCTAAATAAGTGGTCTCATATAAATTTATCCTTGCATAGAAGGATAGATACCATTTGCATGAATATTTTGCCCTGACTCCTTAATCTTTTTCAAACAGTTCCCATGGTGCCCTCAATGTTTTACTTCTCATAGAATAAGCTACTTTCCTAATTTGTTTGGGATGGGAAAAGACCTGCATATGGTGGACAATCCTACAACTCCCCCTGATGCAAGGTGGATTAAATCTTCCTAATTTATTTAATTATTCCAGAGCATCTCATATGAGAATTGTAATATTCTGGCTGAACCAGCAGCTTAACCCTGCTTGGCAGCACAGAGTTCACTATAAATTACCTTTATGATATGGGTAAGATAATATTCATTCCCCTTGTGGACCTCCAGTGTCTAGGGTTTTTTAGCTATTTTATGGCACAAATCTAACGTTGTTGGTTTAAGATATGTATCCTCCCCCCCCGATCCAATTTTTTCAGTTTTTGAGACTGCTAGTGGTGGAAGTAGATTTTCTTCCATTAACCACAGAGTATGCATATAAGAGATAGCATCAGTTAGGTCTGTCTTATATTTTTCAGTTTTTAAATACACAGGGCATTAGTCCCAATACATACTTGCAGACCCAATAAAGTCTAACAGCAGAACACTTTAGATATTTACAAGTCCTTACTTTCTTATTACATAAGGGTACACAAAGGAGTTGTCTCCCAGATGCTCTCCAGCTTACACTGTCCTTAATCCTGGATGCTATAAAAGAAGAGCTTTGGCAACATATGATAGGATACTTCTACAGGGGTCTGCAGCAATTTGTTAAGGACTCTATATGCTTCAGCTTAGATGCCTGGAATGTAGAATTATCTTCCAATCTTTCCTACACTATTTGGCTCAAACAGACTACCCCATCAATTAAAGTTTCCCCAGCATCTTACTGGCGTGAATTTTCATGGAAATATAAAAATTGATTCTTCAATACCCCTGCTACCCTCACAACATTTCTTCCAGCACAGTCTGATCATTACTGGAGACAATGTGGAGACACCCTGGCTACACATACACATGTTTTTTGAGTGTTCCCAATGCTAGCATTTTTTTGGCAACAGATTGGGGACTGCATTGATGGATTAATTGGAGAAACTGGACTGATAACTCCAGAAATTATACTTTTGTCCATTCCCTCACTGGAAAGGAGAGTCCCAACCAGATCTATGATGTATGTCTATATTCTGGCAGCTAATAAAACAATAGCTCGGCTGTAGAGACAGCCACAGACCCCCACAGTTACTGCTTGGCATGACATTATAAATGATCTCTACAGAATGGAGTGGCTTTTGGCTCAATGTACAGACCAACTATTTCAATTTGTGTTGAAGTGGGGAGTTGGGTTTTCTACATCACTGAGGAGGATGAGGCATAAGGGAACACAGCGGGATGATGACAGGGAGGCATACCAAACTTCTCTAAGGGAAGCAGGGAAGGCAGTAAGGCAGGCAAAGTCCCAAAGCAGGGAAACACTAGCACAAACAGCAAAAGAAGGTGACAAGACTTTCTATAGATACATTAGTGAAAGGAGGAATTCCAGAGGGGGTATTGTTAAGATCAAAGGAGATAATGGGCATGTGAGGAGGAGGAAAATTTAAAATCATCTATCCTAAATAGATACTTCTGCTCAGTAGCTACTGAATAGAAAGTAGAGCAATGTCCACAGCTCAGCACCATGGATACAGCGGGGAGGGAGGGAGGTGTGCACTAGTCCTTTCACATTAGAAATGGTCCTACAAGAGCTCGATAAGCTCAGGGTGGATAAGGCAATGGGACCTGATGGCATACATCCCAGGGAACAAGCACAGCCATTATCAGAACTGTTTAGTGAGTCTCTGAGCACAAGAGAGGTCCCAGAAGACTGGAGAATGGCTCATGTGAGCCAGCTCCACAAGAGTGGTAGCAGGGAGGAGGCAGGGAACTACAGACCAGTCAGTCTTACCTCAGTAGTGGGCAAGATTATTGAGGCACTCCTTAAGGAAAGGATAGTGCAACACCTGCAATCCACAGGAACACAGGATCCAAGAAAGCATGGGTTTACAAAAGGAAGGTCCTGTCAAACTAATCTCATAGATTTCTTTGGGTAACCAGAGTGGTGGACCAAGGGGCAGCAGTTGATGTCACCCACCTTGACTTCAGCAAAGCTTTTGATACTGTTTCACATAGAAGATTGATTAATAAGCTGGGTAGGTTCATGGTGGGTCAGAAGTTGGTCAACTGGGTGGCAAACTGGTTGATGAGCAGAAAACAGAGAGTGGTGGTAAATGGTATGCAGTCAGAAGAGATGCAAGTCACAAGTGGGGTACCTCAGGGATCAGTCCTGTGGCCAGTCCTCTTCAATACCTTCATCAGTGACGTTGCAGATGGACTGGAGGGTAAGGTTTGTCTGTTTGCAGATGACACAAAGGTTTGCAACAGAGTAGATGATCCAGATGGGGTGGGCAGAATGAGAAGAGATCTGGATAAACTAATAAAATGGTTGGAAGAGTGGCAACTGGGGTTTAATGCAAAGAAGTGCAAGATCATGCACATATGGAAGAGAAACCCTGAAACCACCTATAGGCTGGGAGGGGAGCTGCTGGCAGTCACAAGGGAAGAAAGAAACTTGAGAATCATCATCACCGATGATCTGAAATCATCCAAGCAGACCACTAAAGCAGTAGGTAAGGCTAGGGGGATGTTGGGGTGTATTAGCAGAGGTATCACAAGTCAGAAGAGGGAGGTGATAATTCTGCTTTACAAGACACTGGTTAAGCCCCATCTGGAGTACTGTGTAGAGTACTGGAGGCCACATCTTCACAAGAACATTAACCAAATTGAGGCAGTCCAGAGAATGGCAACCAAAATGTTGCAGGGACTGCATCAGAAAACATATGAGGACAGATTAATGGAGCTCAATATGTATACCCTAGAACAAAGGAAGGAGAGAGGTGATGTGATCGAAACATTCAAACACCTTAAGGGCATTAACAAGATGAAACAGTCTAATATGTTTCAATATAAGAAAAATAGCAGCACAAGAGGACACAGCATTAGATTAGAGGGAGGCCGTTTAAGGGGTAATGTGAGGACGTTCTTTTTCACAGAAAGGGTGGTGGATGCATGGAATGGCCTACCTCAGGAAGTGGTGGATATGAATACAGTGCAGGGCTTCAAACAGGCATGGGATAGGCACAAGGGAGCAATACAGATGAGTATGAATAGATAGGCCATTGACAGAGCAAAGACCAAATGGCACATTTATAAGGTAGAAAAAGAAATGGGCAGACCGGATGGGCCTTGTGGTCCTTATCTGCCATCAACTTCTATGTTTCTATGTTTCATTTGTTCCATGATCTGGGATCTGTCCTGTAGCCAGAAGGGAGAGGTTGGAGGCAGTTGGGGAGCTTATTTGAGGGAGTGTTGTAGTGGCCTGGACCTTGCGACTTGTAGCATGATAGGGTATAGGGCAATTTTAGAACCCTAACTCAATACCCCCTGCTTTAGGGGGAATCTTCTCCTACTGTTATGAATGTATCGTTATAAAATACCCTGCTTGTTTGGGCAGCACAATATTCATTGTCTTGTAGCATCGGTTGCACTGATGATCACTTGGTAAATGTACCATACTCTGTAATGTATAAATAAAGAATTAAAAAAAAAGAACCTAGGTGTCATTTAGGACAGCAGATTGATGCTCAAACAACAGGTGCCTTCTGTTGTCTGATCTGGCTTTTACCATCTTTGGAATATCACCAGGATTAAATTGTTTCTTGCTCCAGATGACCTAGCAATGATCGTCCATTCTTTCATCACTTTAAGTTTAGATTATTATAATGCTCTATACCTAGGGTTATCTGGGGGTCTAATGCAATGCCTGCAGATAGTTCAGAATACTGCAGCCCAGATGATTACAAGCTGTTCACGGAGTGAGCATATCACACTGGTTCTGTGTACACTTCACTGGCTGCCAGTGCAATGGCACATCACCTTCAAGATTTGCTTGATGACTTACAAGGCCCTACGTGGTCTGGGTCCTCTTTACTTAAAAGAGTTTATTTTTCCCTACCACCCAATGCATCCTCTCCACTCCACCGATGTAAGCATGCTCATTGTCCATTCATCTAGAATGAAACTAATTCAGGACAAAGCCTTTGGAATGGTGGTTCCAAAGCTCTGGAACACTCTTCCTTTGAATATTTGAATGGCCTACTCAGTGGAGGCCTTTAAAGTCTCTCTGAAGACTTTTTTATTTTGGAAAGCCTTTGCTGATTAAGTACTGCCTACATTTATTTTATAGTTTTTTTGATATTACTGATGACTTTGATTACTCAGTACAGCTCTCAGAGCCTTTGGAATGGGTGCTTTATAAATACACTTTGCCTTGCCTTTTGTGCTGAGGTTCTTTGTCTTTCTAGAGCAGTAAAATACTACAACTGAACTCATCTGACTGCTCAGCCTTTATCAATTAAACCTGGAATAAATTATCTGATCAAGTCTTTAGTGTCTCCTACTATCGTTGTTGAAATCCTTCCCTGTTTTCTTTTTTATGTTGGCTTGCGCGCGTGCTCAAACAACATCTTGCGCTAGTGGGGGTCTTGGGGGAGCGGCTGCTGTTGGGCGAATGCAGGGCACACATCAGTAGGTGAGTCCCTCAATCCCCAATTAGCCTGCATGCCACAGCCACACCATGCATTCATAATGGGGCAAAGCTTGTCATACGCAGCGGTCCTTTGCTTGCCGTGCTCGCCACCATTATGACCATGGTTGGTGAGCGGGCGGCTGCCTCATGCTTCCCAACATCGGGGTGCCCAATCCCCCTGTCGGCAACCCCCCCTGTGTTTGTGTGCCGACAGGGAGCCACTCCCCATCATCCCCAGCAAATGTGGAATGCTGAGGGAGGTGCCCAATCCCCGGCTCGCGCCCCCACATTCTTTGCCCACCGGCCCGGGGATCACTCCCGTCGGCATCACTAACTGTTGAATGCCAGGGGTGCCAATCCCTCTCAGCTCATGCCCCCCTTCTTTGTTTGCGGTGGGGTGCCAATCCCCTGCGGCATTACTCCCGTGTTGTGTGCTGACAAAGGTGCCCAATCCCCTGTCAGCTACGGCTTCCAAAAAACCCACTTAGATGGCACACTGGGCCAGCCCAGTGTGCCAAATCTGTAATCTTGAAACTGTCCCATGACGGTTTTTCTTTTTAACCTGCAAAGCGAAAACCATCCCTCGTAGTCTAGATGCCCCCTCCCCACCTGCACCCACCACTGCGCACCCTGCCTCCCTCACCCTCCTCATCCCATACTTACCTCCGGACTCTGGCATGGCGATCTTCTGTGGACCTGGAACACGTCTGCACTCTTCAAAGCCGACCGCGAACTGAGGAAATGCCGGTAAGCTGTATAATGCAATGAATAGGGTTTTTTCAACTTTGCTGCATATCTCAGGCATTTCTTGGAATTTTGGCACCAAATTTTCAACATGGGGTTTTTGGGGACCCTCCTTATGAATTCTATCACTGTCATGGCGTTAATCGGACTCAAAAGGTGACTTCACAGTCACTGAGCAAAATCACCTATCGGGACCCATTAATGAAATGACAGTGCCAGTGTTCATGAGGTGGCCTCTCAAAAAGCCTATGTTCCAAATTTGGTGGAAAAAAATCCAACAAATGCCTGTTTCACGCGTGTGCATTGCACAGTTGCTACGCAGGCTCGTAACTTGGCGCATTCGCAATATTTTAACGCCGTATTTTCAGCATTGGCATTTTTGTGCACCTCCTTGTGAACAGTACAGCTGCCATTTTCCACATCCTTCCCAAAATGTGTTTCCACACTTCTGGCGCACAATTGCGCAGTTGGAAAATCACTGTTTGGGCCAGATTATGAAAATGACAGTGACACAGTTCATGAGCAGAGCTCCTAGAATGCCTATGTTGAAAATTTGGAGCTGATACTCCAGAAAATGACTGTGTTATGAGCGTGCATTGGCAGATTGCACGCATGCTCATACCGTCGTGCATTTGTGATATTTTCACCATTGTAATTTTTGCACACCTCTTGATGAATAGTACAGCTGTCACTTCACATATCCTGCCCAAAATGTGTCTCCGCACCTTCGGCGCAGAATAGCGTGGTCGCTGTGTGAAATCACTTCTTGGGACACTTTGAGGAAATGACAGTGACACTGTACATGAGCAGAGGTGCTAAAATGCCTATGTTGAAAATTTGGTGCCGAACACCCATAAACTGACAGTGCTGTAAGCGTGCCTTGCATATTTCCCACACACCCTTGCAACTCCACAAATTCCGTATATTTGTATGCCACATTTTCAGCACTGGGATTTTATTACACCTCCTTATGAACTGTGCAGCTGTCATTTTTCACATCCTGCCCAGCATGTTTTCCTGCACTGCACTAACAAACACCCACAGGGACACCCTAATGCCTCTCACTCTCTGCAGGGAGGGGGGGAGGTTGGCATCAGTTCAATACTTGACTGCCACTCCTATGCTGCATCTCTCTAACTCCTGCACTGCCAATGGCAGCAAGACAACATTCGGCATTGACAAATGCTTGTTCTTTTAATTTCACTACTTCTTTTGATTTCCTTTCTTATCAGTGACCACTGTGCATTCTAGCTGAATTTACACACACACACACACACACACATATGACATATCTATAGGCTAGTTGTTTTACTTATTCTTATCCTTTCTCATTTTCAGAAATCTTCCATTTTCCCTGACATATCTCCCACTCTCCCTTCAATCTGTTGGATAAGAGAAGGAGGGGGTTGTGCCAGGAAACTGGGAGAATACCTCAAATAGGAAATACAAAACACTAAATGTCACATGGCAGAAAAAGGAAAGGGAGTGTGGGCACACAAGCTGGAAAATAATGTGCACAAATTCCCACAGTCTTGGGGAAAAAATCCCAGACCTAATAGAATTAATTAAAGATGCAAACCTGGACATAGTAGCTATTACAGAAACATGGTACACAGGGAACAATGACCGGGATATGGCCATACCAGGCTACACACTTTTTAGGAAGAATAGGAAGGGAGGGGGGGAGTTGCTATGCATGTGAAAAATAGAATTAAAACAACAGAGGCTTAAGAGTTACAAGAAGGAGCAGAGACACTGAGCATCCCTGGAGGTGAGAAAGAAGGCAGCCATTCACACTGGAATGATTTACAGGCCTCCGGCACAGGGGGAGGAACGGAATGAAGCCTTGTGGAAACCATCCCAAAAATGGCAGTCAAAGGAGAACTGCTACTAATGGGTGAATTCAACCTGCCTGAGGCAGAATGGAGCACTCAGAAGGCAAATACAACAAGGGGCAGGGACTTCATGACTGCCCTGAATGTGGCAAACTTAAGACAGTTTGTAGCAGAACCAACCTGCAAGGAGGCTATACTAAATTTGGTCAGAACCAACGGGGACAGGATCACAGATGTGGAGATGGGCAGTCCCCTTGATACCAGCAACCACAGGACAGTATGGTTTAAGGTAACCAAAGTGAAGGAGACAAGCCATACAAGGATAAAGGTCCTAGATTTCAGGAAGGCTAACTTTAGGGAGATGAGCAGAAATCCCAAAAGAGCCCTAGCAATGTAAGGTACAGGGGGAGATGTGGAAAAACAGTGGTCTAGACTCATAATAGAAGTAACAGGTCACTATGTCAAAATGCACAACAAGAGTAAAAGAAAGAAAAGGTCATTATGGTTCTTGAAGACAGTAGCTGAGAAAGTAAGGGAAAAGAAAAGAGCCTTTAGAAGATACGAGGAAACACAAAAGGATGAGGACAGAGAACAACATCTGGAGAAGCAGAGGGAATCTGTGAAAATAATTAGAAGGGCTAAATCACAGACAGAGAAAGGTACAGCCCAGGCTATTAAGAAAGGTGACAAGACCTTCTTCAGATTCATTAGCGAGAGGAAAAAGGCCAGAAATGAGATTGTTAGGCTGAAGTAGGAAGGAGGAGAAAGGGTGGAGTATGACCTAGAAAAGGTATTTGCCAGCTCCAGGAGATCGCTAGCCTTCAAGTTCCCCCTACACGATAATGACAGTAACTTGATCAAGAGCTAATATGAATTGAAATACCTGGGACTTCTCCACTGTCACCTCAGTTTTGACACACACGTCAATCTGACTATTAAGAAAGTCCACCAAAGACTAGGCATGCTCTACAGGGTTAAACTGTACCTAAACAAGGACTCCAAGTCGCTCCTCACCTGTAGTTTCCTTCTCCCACTTTTCAACTATGGAGCCTTAATCTATTTCCCTCCCTTATCCCAGAAAAATCTCAATGTGCTTCATTGCACCTACTGCAACATCATTCGTTTTGCTTACTGTCTCCCCAGACTAACTCACCACTGCGACCTGTACAGACTATGTAGCTGGTCTTCCCTTGAGAACCTTCTTAACAGCAAAATTGATACTTTCTTTCATAAATTTTCCTTTGGTCTCCTTCCTGATAGTATCATATCACTCTTCTCCAAATCAGTTCACTCCAGGACCACAAGAAGGTCCTCCTCCCTCTCATTCTCTGTCCCTTTCTGCCACACCACCCACAGCCAAAACACTCTCTCTTTTAAGGGCCCAAAACTCTACAACTCTCTCCCTCCCGATCTCCCCCATTGTCCCTCTACCTCATCCTTTAAGCACAACCTGATGAAGCACCTCTCCTCCACCACCTCTTGCAGCTGTTCCCCGCCCTAACTCTCATCCTTGTATTACCTTTTGTTCTACTTCCTCACCTTTTTCCCTCTGATCACCCCTCGCTTCCTGGAGGTATACCCCATCCTTCATCATTTCCGTTATCTGTGGTAGCACTTAATTAATTAATTTATTTATTGAATTAATTCACCAGAAAAGGCACACTGAGCAAAAAATGATGCTCGTCTTCTGGTGCGACCTGGGGGGAGGGTACAAGGGGAGGATAACACGCAGGTTATCATATAACAATTTCTTAACATTCATCACTTAACACAGCCCATATTAGCCTTTACCCACCTTAATCATTTCCCTCCTGTTTCAAATTGTGTAAATTTTGTTCTATAGTAACCTGCTCTGAATTGCACCCAATAGGTACTCTGTAATTATTATTTTGGAATGTTTGAATGACTTACTCCTTATGTACTCTGTAACTTTGTTTGTGATTCCAAAACTGGACGCTTGTGAAAATGGACAAATTCTGCTCACATGCCTTTTCAGTATAACAAATAAACTAAACTAAACTAAACACTGAACAAGTACTTTTGCTCAGTATTCATCAGGGAAGGGGACGGTGAGGAACTGAGAATCATTAAGAGAGGTAATCAGGGGAGGGAGGTAGACACCAGCCCATTCATGGTAGAAAGAGCCTAAGAAGAACTCAGGAAAATAAAAGCAGATAAGGTAATGGGGCCAGAAGGGATCCACTCCAGAGTACTAAAGGAACTCAGGGAAGTGCTGGTGGAACCACTTGCTGCCCTTTTCAGTGCATCACTAGAGACAGGGGAGGTACCTGAGGACTGGAGGAGGATAGATGTCCCTCTCCACAAGAGTGGAAATAGAGAGGAGACAGGCAATTACAGGCCTGTAAGCCTGACCTCAGTAGTGGGGAAACTAATGGAGTCCATACTTAAGGAGAGGATTGTGAAGTTTTCGGAGGATAGCGGGGCATAGGATCCAAGGCAACATGGATTATCAGTGGGAAGATCCTGTCAGACGAATCTTATACATTTCTTTGACTGGGTAACCAGGGTGGTATGTCAGGGAGGGGCGGTGAATGTAGCCTACCTGGATTTCAGCAAGGCCTTTGACACTGTCCCACACAGGAGATTGCTAAATAAATAAATAAAATAACCTGGGAGTGGGTCCTATGGTTGTAAAGTGGGTTAGGAACTGGCTAAGGGACAGGACTCAGAGGTTGGTGGTAAATGGCATGAAATCTGAGGAGAGGGAGGTGACCAGAGGGGTGCAACAAGGGTCAGTGCTGGGGTCAGTCCTATTCAATGTCTTCATTAACGACATCGTAGAGCCTCTGGAAGGAAAGGTGTGCCTCTTCACTGATGACACCAAGCTCTGCAACACATTGGACACACCGGAGGATGTGGAAAAAATGAGAAAGGGCCTAAGCTTATTAGAAGAATGGTCAGGTGTCTTGAAGTTGAGTTTCAATGCTAAAAAGTGCAAGATCATGCACCTGAGTCACAGGAATCTAAAGGAGGAGTACAGGATGGGTGGGGAAATTCTGGCAACCACAAGTCAGGAGAGAGACCTGGGGGTCATCATATCTGATGACTTGAAGGTGACCAAACAGTGTGAAATGGCAGTGGGGTAGCAAACAGAATGTTGAGGTGCATAGTGAGGGGCATAACAAGCAAGAGGAAAGAGGTGGTGATGCCACTTTACAGATCACTGGTGAGGCCTCAGCTGGAGCACTGTGTCCAGTTCTGGAGACCACATCTCTGGACGGACATTGACAAAATAAAGGCAGTCCAGAGAAGGGCAATGAAGATGGTAAATGGACTGCATCAGAAGCCTTACGAGGAAAGACTTAAGAACCTTTATATCTATTCACTGGAAGAAAGAAGGGAGACGGGAGATATAATAAAGACTTTCAAGTATCTTTGAGGAATAAACAGGGTACAGGTGGAATGCATATTTCTGAGAAAACTCTGCACAAGAACAAGAGGGCATGATATGAGGCTGAAGGGTGAAAGGCCGACGGGTAATGTTAGGAAGTACTTTTTTGCTGAAAGGGTGGTGGAGCCATGGGACAGCCTTCCAGCAGAAGTGGTGGGTGTGAAAACAATATAGGAGTTCAAGAGTGCATGGGATAGACATAAGGGTACCCTGGAGATATGCAGAGCAGGAGAGCCGTAGATCAAATAGGATCTGGGGATGCATCAATGAGTAGGGAAATGGGCAGACTAGGTGGGCCATATGGTCCTTATCTGCTGATAGATTCTATGTTTCTCTGTAAAAGAAATAACCTGACATAGGGAATGGTGAATGAAAGTATGTGCTGTGCACAAATTATGACTGGTTAAGCTGAAAATCTTAAGGAGGGGAATGCCAGTTTAGATTTGTAGAAGAGGAACTGTCCTCTCTAGGAAGTGAAACTCTGCTGTGCTATTCATAAGTGAATGGTGTCAAAAGATCAGTAACCTTCAAATAGATTTTTAAGATGACAGGGAACAGAGTTCCTGTGGGTTTGTGGCTATTTTGCTTCCTGAAAAAGAGATATTGAGCAAAAATGAAATGCAGAAAATGTACTTAATCAAAGGCTGGGGAAATTATCCAGTTATTATTTCACAAGGATGGGGTGGGTATTCATTTTCATTTACAAAAAGTTAAAATAGTCATTCATAAGACAACTGTATTCACCAGGGTTATGAAAAATGTAACTCTTGCATACCCTTTCGCTTCTAAATAACAAGTTCGACAACATATTAACAATATAAAATCTAAATTTGCAATCCCACAACATTTTTGTTTTATGTTGTATCTATAGTATCAAAATGGAGGAAAGAATAACTTTGCATACATCTTCCCACAGTCTGCACTCACAAACACATATCACTGACTATGAACAGAAGGCAACCTTGTCTCCTGGTTCTTGTTTTGCTAGTTTGTTCAGGGTTTTATTTCTGAACCATAAAAACATTCTTTTGACATGGTGAAATACATGCAATTAACTTATAGGCTCCCATTACAAGGATAAACAAATATAATTCATAACATTTTCTCATGCCAACCTCATTTAGTGATAGTCTGAGTGCCAAGAAAGTGGCAGCCTTGAAACAGCATTACCTGATTTATGGTGCATTTGTAATGAGTTCTTCCATGGTGCTCTGAATGGAATCACTGCATTCTTTATTATCTTGAGAAATACAATGTTAGTTATTTTAACCTCACCATTAAGAGCTAAAAGGGTCAAATACAATAGTCTGTTACAAAATGTCAACCCCCGGGGCAATTGACAGATTTCCAGAGTCTCAGACAAGCACACTCAAGCCCTCTGCAGTCCTATAACTTGAAATGTATTGTTAGTTGTTTTGGTTCATAGTGAACTGAATGAGCTGGAGCAAAAAATTAGTGAGAGGCACTTTGTTACAGGTACAGACAAAAAAATGAAGCTGTAAACCTGTGGCCAAGCACCTCAAAATCTGATTGGCTAAAAACTGGTCTATCTCCTATTGCCCTGAAGCCTTCACACCATAAAATTAAAAAAATATAAGACTTTGTTTTGTCTTTTTCAAAACATAAAGCTTTTCATATTATATGTCATCTTGGAAAGTGAATCAATTTGATACACAAAGCCCCGACCATGACGTAGTCCCATCACTTGCTGAATCAGTCCATATTCTATCATAATGATAATGAACTCTGGGTTGGGTCATGTTATTTATATGTAGTAGTTTTGTACAGACAAAAGTGAGAGGGAAATATTAAGAGAACAAGACACACTTTCTCTTTGTCTGTTCTCTAATTGGTTAACCCTTTTTAATTCTCTGAATACTTTAAGTTTTACATTTTACTTTTTACTTGTACATTTGCTTGAAACCCAGGTTTTATTTCAACTAGGGCCAACTATAGTAGGGCCTTAGCAAGCCTGAAGTACAGGACCTCCAAATGGCAACACTGAAACACTCAAGCAGAGCATCTAATGGTAGAGGAGTAAAGACAGATGATTACAATTAGATTATGCTGCATACCACCTGATCAGAATTTAGAAAACCAAGACGTTAAACTACATGAAGTGATCAGGAAAATCAACAACCAAGGGAAGAATGCTTCATTTGGGTGAATTCAACTACTCTGATATGGACTGGAAGGAGAAAAAAGGTAGAGCCAATGTGCTATATTGTGGAGGACTGTTATATAATGCACTTAATAAAAAAAATATTCTAAAGACCAAGCAAAACTATCTGATTACAAACAAAAAGAATAGTTTGGTTAGACTGGCAAAAAATGGAGAGACATTAGGGAACAAAACCATAATATTACATGAGTCACTATAGGAAAGAAAAGAGGAAAACCTATGGAAATGACCTACGATGCCATCTGCCAGGATCAGGCACTCTTACAACAGTTTTTGCAGTGATATCTTGCAGAATATTGCAGGAACTCAATTTAATCCGATGGCAAATTCTCAGTTTTTTCACACTGTAAACTTTGACATCTCACACAAAGTACTTGATACTGGTGGTGGCACTGGTCAGAAATTTCCTGAAATGTCTGTGCTATCTCCAGAAAAATTCCTGTTTGCCTGCAATACCACTTAAGGGCCACAAGAAAGAATAGATTCATAGATTCATAGATATTTGTTGGCAGAAAAGGACCATCTTGGCCCACCGAGTCTGCCCATTACCCCCTCCTTATTTACCCCTTCACAAGAGTTCTGCCCTCTGCATCCTAGATGACCCATTGTGTTTGTTCCATGCCCTTGTGAATCCGTCCACTGTTCTGGCCCCCACCACCTCCTCTGGCAGACTGTTCCAGGGCTCTGCCACTCTCTCTGTGAAATAATATCCCCTTGTGTTTCCCTTAAACCCACCCCCCTCCACCCCTCGGTCAATGCCCTCTAGTTTTAGCACCCACCTTTCCTGTGAATAAGCTCCCCCACACTTTATTAATCCCCTTCACATTCTTGAACATTTCTATCATGTCCCCTCCCTCTCACTTCAGGTCTCCAGTGGTACAAATGCAACACCCTCAACATCTCTTCATATTCTAAAGAATCTCTTTAGAATATCACAAAATATATGGAAATATCTGACCATGTCAATGCCTGAAACTGTACCATTCTACTATACAAGAGTTCTGGTTTGTTAAAAAAGGATCTTACAGGATGGATATATTGGGAAATCAAGCTCATGACATCAGCTGTCAGCAATAATATGGACATCCTAAAGCAAGAGTGTATTCCTAAGATGACAGTTCAATAGTGCAATATGGCTGCCAAATGAAGCACTTGAGGCAATTAGGAAAAATGGCAGCATACAGGAAGAGTAAAGCACAAGGAACAGATACAGATAGAACTACAGAGATCAATGGTGAGAACACGCACAACATCTGTGGATCTGTGGAAATCTGGAAAAAAATGATGTAATTACAAATGATGGACAGATGACAGAATGCCTGAATGCATATGTTGCTTCAGTGCTTAACAAGCATTTGTCAATATTGAATGTTGTCTTACTGGCATTGGCATTAGTAGTGCAGGAGTTAGAGAGATGCATAATAGGAATGGCAGTGAAGTATTGAACTGATGCCAACCCCACCCCCACCCTGCAGAGACTGACAGGCATTGGGGTGTGCCTTTGGGTCATTGGCCATAATACTCATGCCATTTCACCTCACCCTACCCTGCAGGCACCGACAAGTGTTGCGGTATGCCTTGGGGTCTTCGGGGCTACCGCTCACTCCATTCCATAAGGGAATACACTGAGATGGGTGCAGTATATGAGAATGGGGTGAACCGGGCCGATGACTCCTAGGTACACTTCGATGCCTGTCACTGGCTGCAGAGTGGGGGTGGGGGTGGAATGGGGTGAGCATTATTGCCGACAATCCCAAGTCACACCTCTGATGCCTGTCAGTCTTTACAGGGTGGCCGTTATGGCTGGAAATCCTAACTCCCCAGGCATTTGTTGGTATTTTCATTCCAAATTTTCAAAATGGGCTTTTTGTGATCCCACCTTGTGAACAGTGGCACTATCAGTTTATTATCCAAAAGGTGATTTTGCACAGTGACTGCGCCATTTGGCACCACAGGTGCAAAAACACATTTCAGGCAGGATGTGAAAAATGACAGCTGTACTGTTCTTGAGGAGGTGTAAAAAAATGGCAATGTTGAAAATCTGGAGTGAAAATATGAAAAATTGGTGAAGTCACAAGCATGCGCAAAAAATGTACAATGCACTCCCGTAACGCAATTATGTTTTGGATTTTTTTAACCAAAGTTTCAACATAGGCATTTTGGGACCTCTGCTCATGAACAGTGGCACTGTGATTTAGTTAATCTGTCCAGAAAGTTGATTTCCCACAACGACCATGCTATTGTTTGCCAGATGTGCAAAAACACATTTTGGGCAGGATGTGAAAAATGACAGCTGTACTATTCATAAGAAGGTGTGAAAAAATGGCAATGCTGAAAATCTGGAGTGAAAATATTAAAAATAGTCAAAGTTATGAGCGTGCATGAAAACTGCGCAATGCACACTCATAACACAGTTACTTTTTGGAATGTTTTCACCAAATTTGCAACATAGGCTTTTTGGGACCCCACCTCATGAACAGTGACACTGTCATTTTGTTATTTGGTCCCAAAAGGTGATTCCACGCAGTGACCGCAAAATCACCTTGTGGGACTGAATAACGAGATGACAGTGCATGTGTTCATGAAGTGGAGTCCCAAGAACCCCATGTTGAAAAGTTGGAGCCAAAATTAAAAAAAAGGCTGAGATATCCACTTCAGTTGACCCCCCCCCTTGATGCCATTATATAGCTTACAGGCATTTCTCATTTTGCAGTTCGGCTTTGAAGAGTCCAAAAGTGTCCTGCTCCACAGGCGATCACAGCACTGGACCTCTGAAGGTAAGTAGAGGGTGAGGGGGGTGCAGGGGGGTGCAGGGAGGTGGGGTAAGCAAAGGGTAGGTGCGGGTTCAGGGAGAGGATCACAGAGGACTATGAGGAATTGTTTTCTTTTTTACAGGGAAAAACCAAAATGGACATTGGAGGATGGCTTTCTTTCTTTACAGGTAAACTAAAAAACATGTTGGGCCCACTGGGGTGGGCTCCCAGTGGGCCCTATGACTTTTGGGAGGGGAATGTTGGGCACACTGGGGTGGGCTCCCAATGTGCCCCATGAGTTTTGGGGGGGGATGTTGGGTACACTAGGGTGGGCTCCCAGTGTACCCCATGAGTTCTGAGGGGGCTGATGCCAATGGGGATTTGGCCTATCGGCAAAGAAAGTGTGTGTGTGTGTGGGGGGGAATGATGCCAATAGAGATTGGGCCCCATTGGCAACGAAAGTTTGTGGGGTGCGGGAACATGCTGATAAGGGAGATTGGTCGCCCCTGATGTCAGTATGGGGACTGTGTGTGGTAGATGGCAGGATCTTCCATGTTTATTGGAAAGTTTCACCAGGAATGGCACATTTGGGAGGCGTGTCATCTGACGCTGCATGACTAGCTTGTCTCTGATTGCAGCGACAGATATCTTTCAACTTGGTGGCACTTTCCATCATTTCTGCATCAGTGCTAGCATGCTTGCTAATTCGGGGATGAGGGATGCACCTACTAAAGCGTGCCCTGCATTCACCAACACTGAAAGACCTCTCAATGTGGTACTGCCACAAGATGTTGCTTGCACCTGCTTGCAAGACAACATAAAAACAAATGGAATGGATTGTCTTGGACAGGGAAATGTTACTGATGGGGAAGGAAAATGGTACTGTAAAGGACATAGTGCATATGCAACACCTGGAGAACTTGAGACAATGCTGTAAGTACATGAGCTGTCCAATAGTAAAAAGGAAGTGTACCGTGCTTCCATGCCAGTGGCCCAGGTTCAGGAATGAACTTGGGATATGACAAGTGGGTGGTAAGATTTGAGGACAGGATTTCCCCACTGGATGAAGGGAGGCAGCACTTTCTGGTGCAGTATTATCTCCTGCTGGTGAGCCAGGGATCTTGCTCTACTGACAGGAGCACACTGCACTCACTTGTGGCAGAACCCTCTCCCCACCAATGCTTGCATGCCACCTGGAGTTTCTGGAAGTAAAGTGGAAAAAACAATATTAGTTGTGGATGGTAATGGCTGGCCCTTTGTAGGTCAACACCTCTGACTAGGCATCCTCCTCCTGTACTGGAGCCACACATCTGTCGTGCCAGGAATACTGAATCCCATCCCTGAGTGTTTGGCTGGGACCGGGTGCAAAGCCCACAGATGTATGCCTTGATACTGTACATGCCCTTTGTGGTACATAAAAAGCCTGGCAATGCATAGGGCGTATCATTTGTCTAGTTATACCTCTCCCTCACAAATAACAAAATATCAACCTTAACATTTAAATATTTAGTAAATTAACCTTTGCACAGCAGATATGTTTTCAAAATTAATAGCATTGTACAGCATCTAGATTTTAAAAATCATCACATAGCACATGAATTTTGAAAACCATCTTGCCATGCAAAAATTTTAACAAATTCTTTTTTTTAACTTCACAAAGATTTTCAAAATCGCTGCACAGGGTGAAAACTGTTATGTAGCAAGATATGTTGAAAATATATTTTAAACATTCATACTACACATAGATTTTACAGAAACAAAATCAGAAATACAAACACACCACTTTTCAGTGCAGCTCAGTCTCTGCCAGGCATATTTTAAATTAACGATGGAAATAAGAAAGGAAAAGTCTGGCCTACTGGGAGTTGAACCTCAGACCCTGGTATGCCCATCCAGTGCTCTAACCATTAAGCTATATGCTCACATAGTTACCAGGCCTGAGCCTTTCCTTAAATTCACACAAATTCCTCTCTCATGTGTTTTGCACAATACTGCAACACAGGAAAATATCAGAAATACAAACAGACAACTTCTCAGTGCAGCTCAGCCTCTGCCAGGCATATTTTAAATCAAGGATGGAATTGAAAAAGGAAAAGTGTGGCCCACTGGGAATTGAACAGAAACAAAATAAAATTCGTTAAGGTTTCCTGTGTGAACATTATGGGTGGGATATTCAGTGTGAATGCACCATGCTCAACAGGGATGCGCCAGCGCAATTGCAGAAATGCACCATCGTGCGATATTCAGCGGGAACCGGCTGTGCAGCACAACAAGCAAAGCACCAGAGTGCAACAGTAATGAATGTATGCACAACTGCAGGGGACGGAACCAGGAATAAAATGCGCAGTGCAATATTCAACAGCATGTGATGTGTGCAATAGTGGAGCAAGCGGAAGTTGTGCGACTGCGGAAATGAGCCAAAATAAAAGTGAGCAAGAGAGGGGGGAGGAAGAATGCACCACAGGGAAGCCATAGGTGGGAGCTCAGAGACAGAGTGCCAGGGAGGCAAGACAGAAAGCAGGGTGCAGGAGTGGCCAGGTGCAGGACAGGGCCCACTAGAGGTGTGAATGAGTGAGAGTAGGAGTGGGTGTGCCCAAGCCAGAGTGCACGATAGGGCCTGAGAGTGCCACAGTGGATGGAGAGCAGTGGCAAGAGGCAGGACTGCCACAGGCGAACAGCTGGAGGTGAATCTGGTGCAGGGGCAGCACCAGCAACAGACAGCAGGGGGAACAGGAGAACAGTCACCCGGGGGAGGGGACACCAGCCAGGGACATGGCCAGTGCCACCTTCCAGATGGAGGCGGTAATGAGGTGTGTGAGAAGGCAGGCAGCAGGAAGGCACAGCCGTGGAAAGGCCTGTCAGCGGTATGCCCAAAACAGGCAGTACCAAGCCAGCACCAGCTTCGAACAATACCCCTGACACTGAGATTGTGGGCCAGTACCGCCTGAAGCAGGTGATCCTGAGGTGGCTCTGTGAGCTGGGCAGTGAAGAGATGCAGGCACCAACACAACGGAGCCATGTGCTGTCAGTGGAGACAAAGGACACAGCTGTCATGTGGCTGCTCACCACGGGCAGCTTCCAGAGACCAACAGGGGACATGACAGGCATAACCCATTCTGCCGTGTCATGCCTACTCACACAATTCCTCAGCGCACTGCTACCACATGCTGTGGAGTACATCTCTTTCCCCAGCACACGACGAAGCACACAGCACACATGCAGGAGTTACACAGGGTAGCATGGTTGCCTGGCATGCTTGGGGCCATTGACTGCACCCATGTAGGTATCTGCATGCCACCTGGTCCGGAGAGTGTGGCATACATCAACAGCAAGAGCTACCCAGGTATAAACTGCCAGGTGGTGTGCGATGCCAGGGGGCGCATAATCAATGTCTGTGCCACGCACCCTGGGGTGAGCACATGATTCCTTCATCTGGCACCAGTCTGCACTGTGCCACAGGTTTGAGAGTGGCCATCTAGTAGGTGAGTATACATAACACGCAGGAAGATGTGTGCAGACGTGGGGGGGTGCATTGTCAGAGATGATGGCCCATGGCATAATGATGCAGACCACCATGCTAAAGTCTCCACTCTACACACAGGTGACAGTGGTTACCTGCTATGGCCCTGGCTGCTCACACCATACCAGTGCTCCATGACCCCATTGCAGCTATGGTACAATGAGGCAAACGCCACAACACGGAATGTCATCGAGCAGGTGTTCGGGCTGCTGAAGGTATGGTTCTGGTGCCTGCACACATCAGGCGGTGCCCTACAGTACAGCCCCTCGAAGGCCTACAGGCTATTCCTTGCCTGCTGTATCCTACACAACATGGCCACCAACTGTGGGATAGCCATTGAGGTCGAAGAGGGGGACAGCGGTGGGGACAATGAGGATGCTGGTCCAGCTGGTGTAGGGTAGCCACCCCTTGGGTGACAAGACCCCCGGCTGGTTCGGATGGCACAGCAGCACCGGGACACCATCACAGAGAAGTACTTTGGACAACATGGGTCAGTTATGGGGCCATGTGCAACCACCAAGGGCAAGGGCACAGCCCACAGACAGGCAGGACTGGACTCCGGGGTGGACGGCGGTAAATGAATGTGACTGAGCGGGGGACCGCACATGGTGTAAGGGATGGGCAGGGCTGAACACGACACATGCACACACACGCACACACGCCACAACACATGCCCAAAGGGCAAATGGCACACCCACCTCAACAGGTACCCCCACACCCTCACAGGACCACACATGACCATGCCCAGTGGCTGGCACTGTGCATGTCTCAGATGCTGGGCACCATTGCACAGTGGTGGACGGTGCTACACAGGCATCATCATGCACACGTCACAGTGGCCAGCAGCTGGGAGGGTGTGCACAGGTACCGTGTGTGTGTGCAGGGCTGGGAACCCCACCTCTGCGTCACACAATGAACACCACAGTGCACACTGGGCAGCGGCAGACAGTGGCCATGGTGGGAGACAGGTCAGTCTTGCGGCACAGTACCACAGCTGCCACGGATGCATGGGTGGCCCTGCTGAGACCTGCCAGCCATGCCAGGCTGACCAGTGACCTCATGGGGTGGCACCAATGGGTACCCAGGGGTGACGCTGCACGAACACAACCGTGTTCATGCAGGGGTCTGCAGCCCACTGAACATGCCCGCACCAGGCATGCTCAGTATGCCCAACGCCGAACCCGGTGTCAACATAGCAGGTGTCACTTGACGTCGGGAATGGGGGTGGACATAACACTGTGTGGGGTCTGCAGCAACTGGGCAACAAACTGGTTGGCAAATGTTCAACGCCTACCTATCTGACATAAGGACAGGAATCAGGAGTGAGATGAGTCTCTTTGCAGATGACTCGAAACTGGGGGTGGTGGTGGATGGTGAGGAGGGGAGAGTGGCCCTGCAGGGGGATCTGGAGGCTCTGGAAAGATGGTCTAGAAAGTGGAAGCTGAGGTTCAATGCAGGGAAATGCAAGGTACTCCACCTGGGGGCAGAAACCCAGGCCAAGTGTACACCCTGGAGAGAATACTACAAGTCTCAATGGCTGAGAGGGACCTGGGGGTAGTGGTGGATGTCAAGATGAACAACTCTGAGACTTGTAGGAGGGCAGCAGCCAAGGCCAACAGGATGCTGGGATGCATCGCTGGGGATCACCTCCAGAAGGAGGAAGTGATACTCCCTCTGTATAACTGCTTGGTGAGGCCGCACCTGGAGTACTGCGTGCAGTTTGGAGAGCTACACTTAAAGAGGACATTAACCTCCTGGAGAGGTCCAGAGGAAGGCAACCAAAATGATTTGGGGGCTTGGGGGACAGGACCTATGAGGAGAGGCTCGAAGAGCTAAATATGTACACATTGGAAGAGAGAAGGGACCGGGGGGACATGATAGAGGTCTTCAGGTACATGAAGAGGGTAAATAGGGGAGGAACAGTCAGGGTGCTTCGAAGGAAGGAGGAAGGGGCCACTAGAGGGCATGGGTGGAAGCTGGAGGGGGGAAGATTCAGGGGAGAAAGGAGGAGGTGCTACTTCACTGAGAGGGTGGTGGAGCCATGGAATGCACTACCTAGGGGCTGGTGGAGGCAGAGACAGTGGAGGGGTTCAAGAGGGGTGGGACAGGTACAGGGGAAGGGTTCTGGAGGCAAAATCCAATGCAGCAAGAATATCTGGAACTGGGAAGGGAGAAGCCAGAGAAGGCGAGGGGGACAGCAAGGTCAGCACCCAGGGTGGGGGCTGACCAAACGAGCAGACACGAAAGACCGTTAGGCCTATTCTGCTGGCATTTTAGTATGTTAGTATGTTAGTAATGTAGCAATGACAGTCAACATTGCAGTGGTTTGTCTGTCAGTGGCAGTGGTCACATCCACCCGCTGTTGGCCAACTCTGCCAGGAGTAAAGCCATGGTCCCTGCTGTGCCGCTCATCTGCCTGGCACAGAACCGCACTGAGTGCATCCACTGCCATCACGAGCCACATCTGCTGATCAACTGAGGCCTGAGGAAGACAGCTGTGGTCATCCAAGGGGTTGTCTGCTTGTCCAGCATGCTGTCCCCCGTGGTGTTCCTGGCCCTGCTGGCCAGCACCCCTTGACGATGGGTGCTGTACGCCAGTGCCATTCTGGGTCACAACCACACACAGTGCACTGCCACTGCCCCCGACACTGTCCCCCTTTTGTCATTGGCTGAATGCTGGCAATGCCCCTCCGGCTGCCGAATGCCAGGGGATACCGGTGCTGCCACAGTAGCCGCAACAGCCCCACCACCCTGGATGCACAGCAGTGCTGCCCCACTGAGGCATACAGACACAGGCTGGGAATGGGTTGTTGCGCAGGTAGACACGGCAGCATCACCAGCGGTATTGCCCTGGTGGTTGCCTGCTGTGGCACCATCCTATGTCCCACATGTATCACTCTCCGGGACGTGCGTCCCATCATCATCAGTGCTGGATCTGGCCCCAATCTGTGTCCCAGCACACTAGACATTGGGGGCGATGCCATGCTGGGACACAGGCAGGGCCATGTCTGCACCAGCACCACACACATCAGTCCACACAGATGTGCAGGTATGCACTTGGCCAGTTCCTCGGACACCTGTGGAGGTGGATGGGTGATCCTCCATGTCCCGGGCCACCCCCTTGGTGGACTGACCCACCGCCGCTGCCCCATATAGATGCTCAGGAGCTGTAAAGGAACACAGTACCATTAGTGGCTCCGCCTGACCCTGTGGCATGCCCTCCACCATCCACACACTGACAGCGTTAGACCTACCATGCAGTGATGGGCTGCCACCTGTCTGGAAGCCACCACCAGGAACACTTTCAATGGCACTACACTGCATGCTGCTGGCCACCAACTCCTCCCGTGGCATCAGGTGGGGTACGTCCTGCTGGCCACCACCAATGGCAGCACATGCCACCCTGATGGCAGCCACCTTGTCCTTGATCCACCTCCTGTCTATGCCTACCTTCTTTTTGCACTCCTGCACAGACCACTGATGGCTGCCCTGGTGGTTCACGGCACGTGCCGCCTCACCCCATGCCACAGCACGAGCCTGTGATGTTCCCTGCTATCCGCTAAGCAGTGATTCCCTGTCCAGATATGTCTCCAACAGGGCATCAGATTCAGCCCTGGTGAAGTTGTGCCTCGTCCTTCTCCCCCTTCCCTGCTCCTCCTCTTCCTCACACTCAGTTATGCTTGCACCTGGGGGAAAGACAGGTGTTACCTTTGGGCTGTGCAGTCCCATACAGCCCTCTCAGACCACTGACCCCACATCCCAACAGCATGCAACCTATCACAAAGGACTGCAATACCGATCCATGGTCTATGCAGCCCCAGGTCGCATATATATAGCACAACTCATGCAAATGAGAGCAGGCACATCTGTAAGTGGATGCTAATGCAGTGGATGTGCCGTGGAATGGCTCATGAGCTGATTTGCATAACCTGGCTGAATATCGTGCTGTTGCGCCTTGCACAATGTTGTTGAGCATGCTCAGGCTATGGCGCACCATTGTGACATGCGCTATCGGCACCGCACCGCACAAGCCCGGGGTACTGATGCCAATGCCTGAGGTGCTGCAGACGTGCTGTGCATGGGAGGCAGTGCAGAGCATGGCCACCACTGTGTCTGTAGTGCTAGTGGACTGTATGCCCAGGGGGTGCTCGTGCCATGGTGTGCCATGGGCACCATGGTGCCACAGTGCGGTAGGCTACCACAGGGTGTCACACACATGCACCCTACCATGCTGCATGCATGGTGTACCAATCATGCTGTGGCGCTCTGTTTGTGGACAGACCCTTGACCCTGCTGTCAATCTTTGCCCCTTGGTGCCATGTGTACATGTGGCTGCACCCTATTGCGTGGTTTGGTGACAGCGATGGTAAATAGTAGCGCAGCACTGCGCTGCCTCTACAAGTGGGGCACGTGTGCTACAGGGTGCCATTTTGATGCCATTTGTGACTGCACCATGCCTCGGACCAGAGTGCCAGTCTGGAGTGCCATCAAGCTGGCTAACCTGGTGGCCTTAGTGGAGCCACAGGCTGGTGCCCTCTTTGGGCAGGTACCCGTCCAGAGACCACGGACTGCAGTGTGGCAGGAGGTCACAGAATGTCTGGAGGAGGAGGTGACAGGGAGCAACAGAACAGCGAAGCAGTGTTGCCACCATTATGGCAATCCCCAGTGGAGGGACCGTGGCAAGGCGCCGTGCCATGGCCAGCTAGGTGCTCCATCCCATCACTGGTAGTGTTTGTCTGTGGAGGTATTGTGGTGGCCATCAGGCCATGCTGCAGGGGGGTGGGGTCCGACCTGTGGGGGTTGTGGTGGTGGGGGTGCATCATGGCTGGGCTGTGCGGGCATGCACACAGTGGGGGGGGCTATGTTACTCACCTGTGCTGATGTTTCCCTCTCCATGTTTGCACCCTAGGCTCGGAGGATCTCTGTAGGGCCTGTTTGGGCTGTGGACAGGAACAACATGCCAGAGCAGGTGGTGTGGCCTTGCAGCTGGGGCACTGTGGTGGTGGTGCCATGGGTCAGCAGTGCCCTGCTGACCAGGATGCAGGTGAGTGTCATGTTTCCCCTTACTTCTGTGCATGGTGGGTTGCAGGGGTGGTGGTGGGGCATGGCCACCTGCACATGGCCTCACTGCCATGCATGCCACATGGTGCACTCTGCACTGTCCTGTGGCACTGCATGTGTGGGTGGGTGTCGCAGGTGGGCTGTGCATGCACTGGGTTCATGGCTGTGCCACTGTCATCAGACTGCATAGCCATGACACTGTATGGCCATGTTGGTGCCGTGCAGAACATGGGCGGTGGGTGTGTGCAGTGTTCCGCATGGCTATGGGTGCCTGGGTAGGCAGGTCTCGTGGGTGCAGCCACTGTGGGTGGTCACATGCCATTACAGGGGCATGGCCCATGGCTGTATGCCATGCACATTGGGTGGGCTGCGTGGGTCTGGTCAGTCACACGTGCTGACTCTGCTCCCTTGTCCTAGGTGGACAACGCTGGGTGACCCTGGAGCGACGCATCCAAGAGCTCCTACAAGAGACCCGGACAACTCTGGAGCTGCTCCAGGGGATGGAGTGTGGTGACTGGTGGAGGCACAGGTGGCACCACAGGGACCAGAGTAAAGAGAGGGGCCGCCAGTAGGGCCTGCAGCACACGTGCCATGCATTTCCCCACTGGACTGTCCCTCACACCCCTTTGTCCCACTCCTTGATGTTCCCCCTTGCCCCATGCCCACCCCCACCTGGATTGTAGCCCTGCTCCCCACTTTGTATATAGTTTTGTTGGTGTTGTTGATTGTACCGTTTCCGTTTGAATTATAATCATGTTTAATATGGCAACTGTGGTGGTCTCTGATTTGCAGTGGGTGAATGGTGCTTTGCTGCAGTGGTGTGCATGGCATTGGGGGTGGTGCAGGCCTGGGCATGTGTGTGTCCGGCAAGGCCCCACTACTGGTGTGGGTGGGGGCCATGGTCCCTTTCTGTGGTATGTGTGTTGTTCCCTGTGCACTGGATGCCTGTGTGCAGTGGTCCCTGGTGCATGCACTGTGCCCCTGCTGCCCCTGTCAGTCTGTACATAGCCCACGCGGCTGAGCCCCTTGCATGTCTGTGGTTTGCATGGTCTGCTGGTATGTCATTGGTGGCTGTCCATGCCAGCCACCCTCTGGGCATGGCGCCATGGTGGCTGGAGTCCAGTCACCTGATTTACTGCATGTCTGCCTTAGGTTACACTATGGGCTATGCTGTTGTTGTTTCCCCTCCATGCTGTCGCTGGTGTCAGTAGCAGTGTCTGTTGTCTACTGTCTGTCACTTGTGCTCCAGCAGCATGCTGGCAGTGGACAGCTTCATGATGCATGCACCAGATGGCTAAATCACCAGTGCCATGGTGAGGTGCAGCCCGTGGGTGCACGGCATCAGTGGACAAGCACCAGCGGCATCTGTTGCCCTGTTCTTTGTGACCCTTTGTCGGGGTACCCTTGGGACAGTGTGGGGGTTTGTCTGTGCCCTGTTTTGCAATCTGTGTGGTGCATGCCCCCATGCACCACAATGGGCAACTGTGTTGTCTGTTGGGGCCTGTGCTGGGACAGGGTGTGTGCATGGGTGGGTGCACAGGGTGCTGTCCTGCTGGTGGTGGCATCCAGGGCAGGCCTTGTCATGTGTGGGGTCCTACGGGTACTGATGCAGGGTCAACCTCTCTGCTGTGCCACGGAGGGGGCCATGCAGGGGGGACATTGTGTATGCTGTTGTGGCATTAGTGGCTGGTGTCACCCACAGCTGGGTGATCACAGTAGGGCTGACATGCATGGTACCATGGTGCACAGGGTTGCATTGTCACAGTAGTGGTGGTGGCATGCCTTTGGTGCCATGCAGTGTTGGGTGCTGCTCCTGGGCTTGGTATCTGTGGATCACTGTACAGGGGGTGATCAGCATTGTTGGGGTGTGGTGGCACTGGAGGGCCGTCCCTCCTTGTGTTGTGGTCACAGTTTGCCAGGGAAGTGTGTCGGGGCACCGTGCCTCGACTATTGGTTCAGTGCTGGTGTTCATGGGCTAGTGGTCCATCCAGCTCACCTCTGGTTGTGCGGTTCATGGGGTGCCTTGGGGGGGCTGTCTGGCCTGCTGCATGATCCTCCACCCATGGCTTCCATGGGTAGTGCACCCCTGCTTCCTGTCCCTGTCTCTGTGCATCACTGGTTGCGCTTGTGCGCATCGACCCTGCTCCACTGCGCATCCCTGGTTGTGCCATGGCTCATGTGGTGCGCTATTCAACTGTGTTGCGCAAGTGCACCTTGGCTTGAGCTTGGTTTGAATATCGCTCACATTGCACAGTGATGCACTGCACTGGTACCTGCTCCTGCTATTGCACCTCTTTTTGGCGCAGTCTGAATATCCCACCCAATGTATTTAAAAAAAAACATAACAGCAGCACATGGATTTTCTTTTTATTTTGCAATTTATTATACTTCATTGCACATAGATTTTCAAAATCTTCATGCAGCACATACATTTTCAAAACCTTCAAAAGAATTTCTGTGCAAATATTTATTAACAACCATCATGCAACAGGAAGATTTTGAAAAGTATCCTTGAAGTACTTCTGACAAATACTTTATAACCTCATGAAAATTTTGAAATGTTGAAAGGATTCCTTGCAAACATTTTCATTTTTAATTGAAGATAACTAATTAGTAGTAATTAAAAAAATACTTTGTGTGACTCCTACTCCAGCCCACACAAACATTAAAGTGTCACACTTATAGATATCTTACCTTAAAGTTTTCATTCAAATAGAACTTTAACATGGAAAAAAAAACATGCTTTTTTTTAGCTATTTTTCCCAGCTCATTGAGATGTGCATCCATGACCAATTAATCACAATTAACTTAAAAATGAATTTATTTTTTTAAACAAAATGAGCAAAAGGCATATTCCTATATAATACGCACAAAACCTGCAGATTTTATACCTGAATTCTATACCATTTTGTTCCCATCTTTTGGCATAAATTTCAGCAGCTAATTGGACAAAAAGACCTAAATTCAGCTGTTAACTTACAAAATATAGAAACATAGAACCTGTCTGTAGAAAAAGGTCTGCTTGACCCACCTAGTATGTCAAGATTTTCTTTGCCTATTCTATTTTTGCAGATCTGACATGGTCTCTGTTGATCCTCCCCCCACCTATTTGCCAATATTCCTTTATGCCTGTCCCATGTATGCTTGAAGCCCTCCCACCACCACCTCTTCTGGCAGACTATTCCAGACAGGCAGTACAGCGCAGTGGGTTAAGACTCTGAGCTGTAGATCTGGAGACCTGGGTTTAAATCTCACAGCTGCCTAGGTGCATACTGTGAGATCCTAAGCAAGTCACTTAACTTCCTTGTGCTCCCAGATTGCATCTGGAAACAAGCTTCGGCTTAGTGTGCTACTCCTGGTTAAACAATGTTTCCTTCTTAGTAAAGTAGGACTTACATCCTTCTTAAACTACCCCCTTCCAGCTTCATTGCATGTTCTGAAGGAAGCAATATAGCGCAGAGGCTTATGGATCTGAGCTGGAGACCTGGGTTTGACTCCTACATCCCCCACTTGCATACTGTGTGACCCTGAGCAAGTCACTTAACTTCCTCATGCTCCCTAGTCACCGCCTGGAAACAAGCTTCAGCTTAGTGTCCCTTTCCTGGTTAAACAATTTCCCCTTTCCTTTCATTTTTCTTGTCCTGGTGCACTTTCTAATCTAATATACACTCCCCTCCTGTATGCTGTTCAGCCCCGTGAAGTACTTGCAGGTCTCTATCACCCTCCCCAAGGTGTACATGTTGAAATCCCTCATTCTTTCCTCATAGAGCTTTCAGTGTAACACCTGCACCATTTTAGTTGCCCTCTTCTGGACTGCCTCCACACTGTCTATGTCTTCTCTTGGATGCAGCCTCCAGAATTGGAGACAGAACTCCAGGTGAGGTCTTACAAGCAGCCACTACAGTGATAGCATCACCTTACTTGTCCTACTGGTGATACATTTCCTTATGCAATCCAATAAGCCCACTGGCCCTGTTCACTGCCTTGTCACACTGCTTCACTACTTTGAGGTCATCAGATACGATAACCCCAAAGATTCTTTCCTGCTTAATGACAGTCAGTAGCTCACCCTTCATTTTATACTCAGCTTCTGGTTTTGTATGCCCTAGGTGCATGATTTTGTACTTTTTTGGCATTGAACCCCAGCTGCCATTCCCTCTTCCACACCTCAAGTTTTCTAAAGTGTCTACTCATTCTCTCCAGCCCCTCCTGAGTATCTACTCTATTAGAGATTTTGGTGCCATCTGCATAAAGACATTCCTTCCCTCACAGTTCTTCTGCAATGCCACTTATAAAGACATTGAAGAGGAACATTGCCAATACTGAGCCCTGCAGCACCCCATTGGTTACTTTCCCCTCATTAGAGTGAGTGCCATTTACCACCACCATCTGTCTCCTACTCATTAAACAGACTTTACTGAGTTTACCACTTTGGTTCCCACCCCTAGACTGACCAATTTATCAGTCTCCTCTGTGGACAACGCCAAAGGCCTTGCTGATGTCCAAGTAGACCATGACCAGTGTTCTTCCCTGATCTAATTTCCAGGTCACCCAGCCAAAGAAATCAATCAGATTCATGTGGCATGAACCCACACACACACACACACACACACACACACACATTAATCCATTCTGTCTTTGGTCTTGTAACCCAATGGATTTAAGAGATTCCACTAGACTTTCTTTAAAAAGGGTTTTCATTAATTTCCCCACCACTGATGTGAGAAAGACTCACCAGCCTATATTTGTTAGCCTCCTCCCTTCTGCCACCTTTTATGGAGTGGGAATACACCTGCTCTTCTCCAGTCTTCTAGCACCAATCTTGTTTCCAGTGCGTTGTTGAATAAGACCATCAGTGGTGCTGCAAGCACCTCCCTGATGTCTTTACACCATCAGTTGTATCCCCTCTGATCCCATGGCCTTGATAATTTTCAGATTTGCAAGTGCCTTCAGGACAAAATGGACATGTGTCCATTACCCCCCCCACTCCCACCAGTGTTCCTGTTGCTCCTTGGTGATCTATCTGCCTCTCCCTTCATTGTGAAGACTGAGCCGATATACCTGTTCAGCATGTTTGCTTTTTTCTCATCCTCCTCTACACAGAGTCCCTCTGTCATCCTTCTTTATCCTCATTATTCCTCCACTTGCCTTCCTCTTCTTGTTTATGTACCTGAAGAAAGTCTTGTCCCCTTATGTTAGCACTTTGGCTATCATTTCCTCTGCTTTTCCTTTTGCTCCTCTCACAGCCTTACTTGTTTCCATCTGTTGTTTATAAAAATGATCTTTATGAAATTTAGAAGGTTAAGAGACCCTTGGACAGAGATGATGCATGCCAAATGTCATAGTCCTATGATCTACAACAGGTGAGATAAAGGGATTGAAAAATGGGGGTTTATACAAAAATCCCAATGCAACCTTAACGTGAAGGGCTACCAGATGTCTAAAATGTATGTTTTGTGTTACGGAATCTTAGGTTTTTTATCCCTTGTTTTATCTGGGGGTTAACTGCATATCTGTTTTTCTAAGAAGGAAAAACTAAACACACCTAAGGTGTAGGCCAGCTTGGAATGAGGGGATTATTATCTTCTCATTATTTTCTGTGTTCAGTTTTTTACAGACAAATCCATTGGGTCTGATGCTGGCTCGAGAATACAAAGCTTAGCCAGGGAAGACATGGCTAGCTATAGACTGCCTGATGTCCCTAAATTAGCTCTTACAGGTGGATTAGATAAAGTCTGTTCAGTCATGGGAGCACCAAACTCTTTTTAACTTGGAAGAAGAAAGACTTGTCTTTTTCTCTTCCTAGTGCTGAAGAGACAGTACTCCGGACTGAGGTGAGTGTGTCCATTAGGAGGAGGGCCAAATTCCTAGCTGATACATAATCAGATAAGAAGCATATGTATGCAATTTATTTTACACCAGAAGTGAGATGTGATTCCAAAAGACAAAATGGGTTCTAACTCATGAGTGAGCACAATTGGTTTGCTGTGGTCTTGGGGTGAGAAATTAGAATTTAGTTCAGTTGAGAGAATGTTTTCCCATTTGTACTTTTGCGTTAAAAACCGGATGGTTTCAGTTCTCCTAGAGTGTTTGTATTCAGCATTGGTAATTTGCTGTATAGCTTGTAAATTTTGTGTATAAATTAAATGTTTTTTAATATATGGATTTTAAATGTAATACTATTCTAGAGCATTCAAAAAATTCATGTCAATACCATTGAGGACAGGGGGCATGGCCTAGATGGGAATGGAGTAAGACGTCTGAAAGGAGAGCTCCACATCCATCCAAACTATTTTTCTTGCACCCTGCTTCAAAATACCCCAAATCGGGGCTGCACAACAAAATTACTTATCCATAATGGCCTCCACTTCAAAATCTGCAAAATCTCAAGCTAAAATTAGTTTTAAAGAAGCAGGAGATGGAGGAAAAAATTTGGGACTGGAGGCCCCAGCCACACGAAGTAACGATCATCTGCACCAGGAAGAGGGTGATCTGCCTAATAAAGATAAACTCTTCAATGAGACATTATACAACATGCTTGAAAAGCTGTTTAAAGATTTAAAATATGAACTTACAATGAAAATGCAAGCAGGATTTGCAAATTTTACATCTCAACTATGACATTTGCAACAAATGGTCAATTCCTTGTCAGAAACAGTAGACCTACATGACCAGCGCCTTCAGGAGCTGGAATCTCGTACGAGTACCCAGGAGGACAATCTGCCAAGAGCCATGGCAGATTTAGAAAGAGGAACTAAAGAAATAACATTTCTCAGCAGGTTATTGATGATCATGAGAATAGGGAGAGAAACATAGAAACATAGACATTGATGGCAGATAAGGACCGCTTGGCCCATCAAGTCTGCCCATTTCCCTACCTACAGGATAGGCCGCAGATCCTAGTTAACCAACAGCCTATGTCTTCCTACCCCACACAAGAATTGCCTTATGTCTGTCCCATGCATTCTTGAATTCTCCCACAGTTTTATACCCCACAACTTCCTCAGGAAGGCTGTTCCATGCATCCACTACCCTCTCTGTGAAATAATACTTCCTCACATTGCCCAGAACTGCCCCCCCATCTTTAAATTGTGTTCCCTTGTTCGTGCACATTTCTTTTTCTGAAAGATGCTACCCTCTTGGACTTTGTTGATTCCACTGAGGTACTTAAAAGTTTCTATCATGTCCCCCCTCTCCCTTCTTTCCTCAAGGGTATACATATTAAGCTCCTTTAGCCTCTCCTCATATGGCTTCACTTGCAGACCCTGCACCATTTTAGTTGCCCTCCTCTGGACTGCCTCTATCTTGTCTATGTCCTTGTGGAGATGGGGTCTGCAGAAATGGACACAGTATTCCAGATGGGGTCTCACCAACTGTCTGTACAGAGGGATAGCAACTTCCGGTTTTCTGCTGCTGATGCCTCTCCCTATGCATCCCAGGATCCCCCCAACCCTCCCTACTGCATTCTCACATTGCTTGTTAAACTTAAGGTCATCTGATATGATTACCCCCAGATCCCTTTCCTTTTTTGTTGTTGTTACTACCTCCCCCCATTGTGTATTCTTCCCCTGGGTTCTTGAATCCCAGGTGCATTATTTTGCACTTCTTTGCATTGAATCCTAGCTGCCATACTTCTGACCATTCCTCCAACCTTGCCAAGTCCCTTCTCAACCTTTTCATGCCTCCTTGTGTATCAACCCTGTTGCAGATCTTTGTGTCATCTGCAAAGAGGCATATTTTTCCTTCCAGTCCCTCTGCAATATCACTTATAAAGACATTAAAAAGGACTGGACCCAATACTGAACCCTGCGGTACCCCACTAGTAACCCCTCCTTCTTCAGAGTGGACTCCATTTACAATTACCTTCTGTGTCCTGTTGTCCAGCCAATGTTTTACCCAGGCTACCACCCTGGAACCCACTCCCAGGCTGGTTAATTTAACTATTAATCTTTTGTGTGGGACTGTGTCAAATGCCTTGCTAAAGTCTAGGTAGACCATGTCCACAGCCCCTCCCTGGTCTACTACTTTGGTCACCCAGTCAAAGAAATCTATTAGATTCGTCTGACATGACCTTCCTGCTGTGAATCCATGCTGCCTTGGGTCCTAGAAGATGTAATGTTAGAGTGGTGGGCTTCCCAGAAGGCTTGAAGGGGGCTGATTGCACTTCTTATCTAAAGACATGGCTCCAGGAATGTTCACAGCTCCCTGCAGCATGCTCATTAGAAATACAGTAAGCCCACGGATCCCTAAGCCTGAAACAATCTCCTGATCAATGCCCGAGACACATAATTAAATTCCTTCACTACCAAGATAGGCAAATGGTGCTAGATGCCACTAGAAAGAAGGGGAACTTACTGGTGAAATGATCCAAGGTCAGTATTTTTCCAGATTTTTCTGGGCATCTCCAGAATCGATGCCAGGCTTTCCAACAAGTTAAAAAAAAGCTGCATGATTTAGACTGCCCATTTGCACTGATGTACCAGGCCTGCTTAATTATCAGAAAATCTGGGTAAAAACAGCGAGCTTTCCTAGATCCAAAAGCTGCCATGTCCTACATCTCAGAAGAAACTAAACAGAAGGAGCAGCATGAAGATCATGAGCAACATGCCGAGGAATAATATTGTGGGGTCCTCAAGTAAGAAGGTACTGTTACACTAGTTTATGCCCAGTTTGGAGGTGATGGGGGGTGACTGATGGCTCTGCGGCTTGTAACAGACACGTGGCCTATCAGGCAGAGACACAATGCCTCCCTTCCTGGACTTCCTGCGGGTTTGTCTTTGAGCCTGTCCAGCACTCTCACTAAGGAGACTATTAATAAATGTAAAGAGAACTTTGTGATGTGGACTAGAAGAGTCTGCAAGCTCTGGACTAATACCACTACAATATTGCCTCATTTGGACATGATGGGGTGGGGGTGGTGGAGTTTTTTTGATTTTTTACATGGATTTTCTGTAACCTGTCACCCCTTAATCTGAAGCCTGAGATATATGTTTAATGTCTATCACACTAAGATCACAGCTTGAGTTTTTAGATAAAAGTCCTTAATAGTTTTTCATGGGAAACATACAGCTACTAAATCAATGTGCTGCCGTATGTATTGCGGGGTGGGGGAGGATCATCTCTGAGATACATTCAATGGGAATTTATGTACCTGAGCAACTAAGGAAGCAAGTTCTAACTAACAAATGAGGTGCTTCACCTCAAATCCTTGTTAAACAGGGGGAGGGGAAGGGGTGAGGTGAGGAGGATGTGATATAAGGCTGAGCAATAGAAAGCAACCTGAAAATACATTGCCTTCCCATGTGGCTATATCTCACCCTATTCAGTCACCGATGTGTGGCCCCAATGTGGGAAATTCCTGCCTCCCATGCCCTCAGCTACTGACTTATAGTTCTTCCTGGGGCGACCTACCTTCTCTCTAGCTTTTCTTTTGATTTCAGGGACAGGAGCATTGTATAATTTCTTGCTGTATCATGAAGATAATAATTTTGTGTTTGAAAAGGATGGATGGCCCAGTTCCAGCCACGAAGGAAAGTGGGTCTTAAGCAGCCTATTCATGTAAGCAGGGGTGGGTTTGGGATTGGGCAATATGTTGGATTCTTAATGTTTGCATGTTTTTGGTTTTTGGGGAAAGGGGGGATCTAAAATGCCCTCTGTGGGGGGGTTAATGATATTCAGCAGAGGAGTCTGAGGTATAAGACTCCTTACAAGAGTTGGGGAGTAGATGTGCTGAGTATGGCATGAGTGGGGAGGGGGAAGTTTTGCTACCTGGATTTTGGGCTTTTCTTGTTTTTTAAAGTTACAAGTTGGATGGGGGGGATTGTGTTGGAAAAAATGTTGGAAAACGAGTCGGCAGAGGGCAATTCAACCTTTTAATTTATATATTTGAAGGAAAAAGCACAAGGGAAGAGTCATATAAATATCAGTCAACATGGACAGTCTGACCTTTATATCTTGGAATGTCAATGACCTCAAAACAGTGGTGAAATGTAAATGTATTTTGTCCTATATAAGAAAGATGAAAGGGGATATTATTTTTTTACAGGAATTACACACAATGCAGCAGGAAGCCGATAGATTGGCTTCATCGTTGGGGGGAATCCTAAAATCTGCACCCTTCTCCTCCAAGACCAGAGTGGTAGGAATCTGGTTTCACCCCACCCTCAGAGCTGAGATCCACAGTGTTCTAGCTGATAATCAAGGAAGACACATAATGGTAGATGCCAGAGTTAAGGAAGTCTGATATACTTTTATCTCCCTATATGGACCTAATTTTGATTCCCCTGAGTTCTTTTATCATCTGTCAGTAGCCCTAGCACCTTTTACTGGAATGTTGATAATAGGGGGAGATTTTAACACCTACTGGGACTACACCCTGGACCATTCAGGCTTCCAGCATAATTCACAAACTAAGGGAGCAGTAGACCTGAAGGATATGATGGGAGAAAGTAATTTAGCTGAAATATGGAGAGTCAAGCACCCCCAAGAAAGGGAGTATTCTTTCTGCTCTCACTCACATAAAATATACTCCAGGCTGGATTACATTTTTGGTCCAAAAAGTAATCTTGGGAAAGGTAAGAGAAGCCAAATATGGTCCAATTTTGATCTCTGATCATGCCCCATGTTTGGTCACATTGCTAGTCTCTGGAACTCCCCCCAGCCCAGAGTATGGAGGATGGACCCCACTATTTTAAACAATGAAGGCTTTATTGAATCAGTTTCTGGTAAGCTAGAGGAATTTATAAAAATTAATAATACAGGCGAGGTTTCCATACAGACAGTTTGGGACACCATGAAAGCCTATCAGAGGGGAGCCATCTCATATGCTTCACATGTTAGGAAACTTAGTCTTTAAGAAGAGGAAAACTTATTAAAAGAAATAGAGGAAGTGGAAAAGCAAAATATGAAGCAGGGGATTAAAGATGCAGGTGCCTTAGGCCTTTTAAAGGGAAAGATCAGCCAAATGTCATCTAAGCATATAGAAAGAGACTTAATTCTGACCCAATCCTACAATCATTTTGAAGGAGATGAAGCAGGTAAACTTCTCTTGCCAAATTAAGAAAAAACAAGCATAGAGGAGTATTCTGGAAATTGAAAAAGAGGATGGAATGAGTACAGTAAATCAGCAAGAAATAAATTTAGTATTTAGGGACATTTACCAAGAGTTATACACCTCACAGGTACCCCCAGACTCCAACCCAGCTTCCTTCTTAGATACGATTAGGCTCCCAGTTCTATCTGCAGAAGATAGACATACAATAGACTCCCTGATAGAGGAGGATGAACTACGTAAGGTGGTCTTTTCTACAAAAAAAGGAAAGGCCCCAGGCCCAGATGGGATCCCTTCAGAATTTTTTAAAAAACTGAGGAAAACTCTGGGGAGCCCTTTGTATTCTGTGGTCTGTGCAGCTCAGGAAGGAGATAAGATTCCTGAGTCCCTTATAGTTGCCACTGTTACAGTGGTGCAAAAACTGGGTAAGGATCCCTGAAAATGCAGTTCTTAGAGGCCAATTTCTCCGCTGAACACAGATTATAAAATTATTGCTAAATGTCATGCTAGTTGTCTTGAGGGGCAAGAAAGCTGGGGGGGTGGGGGACAAGGTATTTTGGCATTAGATGCCAAAAAGGCATTTGATAGGGTCAAGTGGCAATATATGTTTGAAGTCCTGAAAAAATTCCAATTCGACCCTATCATCATCTCCTGGATTGGCTCCTTACATTCTGGTACTAAAGCACAGATTTTGACAAATGACACCTTGTACCCCCCCTTCTTACTGACCAGGGACACTAGGCAGGGATGTCCATTATCCCCTCTCTTATATGTTTTATCTATAGAGACCCTGGCAGTGGCTATATGTAGCAATAAAAAATTAGAAGGGTTTGGATGGCAGGGAGAGAACCAAATTATATCACTTTTTGCTGACGACATCCTGCTATTTATAGCAAGGCCAGAAAGAGCTCTGAAAGTACTTACACATTTATTTTCAATTCATGGGTCAGTATCTGGACATTAAATTAACCGGAGCAAATGTGAGTGGCTCCCCCTTGGGGATAAAAAATCCGCAGTTAAATTGGGAGACATGGTGGTGCAACCATCTAAAGATATTAAATACTTAGGCATTAAACTCACCAAGCTAGTATTTAAATTAGTGCAGATAAATTATAAACCCTTGATGAGGAAAGTAAAGGAGGAGTGCACTAAATGGCAGGCTCTCCTCCTCTCTCTCTCTCTGATAGGGAAGGTTAATTTGGTCAAAATGAGTATCCTACCCCAATGTCTCTACCTTTTTCAATCCATCCCTGCCCAGGTTCCCCTTAAGTACATAAATGCACTAGAAGAGGCCATAACATCCCTTATTTGGCAAAGCAAATGCCCCAGAGTAAAGAAAGCAATCCCTGTGGCTCCCCCCGAAGAGGGGGGAACTCGGACGACCCAATCTTCATTTATAGTATTTAGCAGCTCATTTGGCTTTTGTTGAAGACATTAAGCCCAATCTTAAAGTGCATAGACCCTGAGTAGGCCTAGAAGAGATGGAGGGAGCTATATACCATTCCCTGCTCACTCCTAACCTGAACTTTCAAGATTTTTCCTCAGTGAGTAACTCATTCACTAAGGATATGATCAAGATTTGGATCAAGGCTCACAATATTCTGGGCTTGAACTATCTTCTCTCCCCCGAGGTCTCTATAAAAGCCCTGCTTACTCGTTGGGGAGGGGAGATGGAAGGGAGAGATGAAGGCATATTGGGAGAATGATTTAGGAAAGGACTTTGGCATATTTCATAGTTATGCGAAGGGCAAACCCTCATGGACTTCTCAAAATTGAGGAGAAGTTACAGTCTAGAGATAGTTGGTTATTTCCTATATTGCCTGAGAAGGTCCTTACTGTTGGAAGATGATCTACTGAGGATAGATGAGTGTTCTCCTATTGAAGAGATGTTCTCCATTCCCTCTACTTCTACTAAATTAAAACCATTAAGTAAATGCTATAAATTGCTTTTGTGGGCATTACCAGACCCACTTGTAAAATTGAAACATAGCTGGGGGAGACCTACAACCTGACAGCCTAACAACAGGGGACTGGGAAATTTGCTGAAAATTGGAATGGAATGCTCTGTCAGTAATAGGTTAAGGGCTATTCACTAGAACTTTTTGCACAGAGCTTACTTCGCTCCAAAACAAGCACAGAAAATAGATCCCAATGCCTCTAATAGCTGTCCGAAGTGCAAAGTTAACCCAAGTACCTTCTTCCACATGACATGGTCTTGCCCCAAGGTGGCAACCTTTTGGGAACAAGTGAATGTTATTTTATCTCTAACCTTATCAATTCCTGTGATACTTGACCCAGTGGAAATGTTGCTGGGCCTCCCTATTGGTGTTCCTAACAGAAATAAGAGTTAGGAATTGCTGCTGGCTTTGTAGTATGTCATTGGAAAAAACTTGCTAGCAATGCATTGGTATCTTGATTTAGTGCCCACGATAGCCCAGTGGGCCCAGACCCTTCTCTAGTGTATGCGGCTCAAACACAAACAATTAAAAGTTAGAAATCAGCTGGAGAGGTATCACTCCATTTAGGATCCTTTGTAGCAGACTATACAAAATATGATATTCCCTGTTTACTAACTAAATTAATACCATAAAAGAGTTCATTAAGTTTACTAAAAAACAAGAACTATATGTATTTCTTGGTCTCCACTAGATCCCTTATCCAGCAGAATCTTGACTGGAAGGTCGGTTTCAAATGGGCTCCTTGGCATTCCAAGCTATATGTTGAAACGTGATTAATTACTGACATATCTTTATTTAATGGGTAATAACTTTTGACCTTCCTGTTGCAGTGTATATATAGACTTGTATAAAGAAGTATCGCATTTGTGCAACTTGAACTCCTTCCATCTTATAATGGAATGGAATTGGATGCCTTGTACTTCTGACTCTTACTTAAACAAAGTTTATAAAAAAAAAAATACCACCGTGAATAACGTCATAATACAACACCTCACCACTGATAATACTATCATTCAGCAGGGGTAATACTATTGTTCTGCACTGGAACAACAGTATTATCACCAGCAACTAACAGCTCAAGTGCCCACAAAAGTGCCACACGTGCAGCACGAGATGGACCCTCCTCTAACCACCAGTTACAGTAAAATCTGACCGAATGATCTGCTTACAAAAACTGCTGACAGGATTTTTTTTTCTGCCAGAAAAAAATGTCTCTCACAAAAGTGCTAAACACATTCAATGACAGACTATGCTGCATGCAGCAGAAGGAAAACATAAATACCTCCCAAAAAGGCAACATTCAACCTACGGTTTCTCAACAATTATCTAGCAAAAACCAGTGAGTCTTTCCTGGTTAGTTGTTGCCATTTCTTCCCTTCCTAGTTGGTAAGCTGCCCTTTGGGTTCTTGCACCCCATGTGCATACTCTTATATTTTTTAGCATTAAACCCCAGCAGCCATACCTTTGACAATTCCTTCAGTTTAAGTCCCTTCTCATCCTATCTACTCCCTCTTGTGCGTCCACCCTGTTACAGATCTTTGTGTCATCTGCACACAGGCGTATGTTCCCTTCCAGTCCATCTGCAATGTCTCCAATGAATACATTGAATAGTAATGACCCCAGGACTGACCCATGCAGTACCCCACTTGTCACTGCCCTCTCTTCTGTTCTCCCCCCTCCATTCACTACTACCCCCTAGCTCCTATTGCTTAGATAGTTCTGCACCCACATCATTACCTTTGCACCCAGTCCTAGACTGTTCAACTTGTTGACTAATCTCCTGTGTGGGACCGTATCAAAGGCCTTCCTGAAATCCAGATAGGCCACATCCACTACTAACCCCTGGTCCAAGACTCTCATCACCCGGTCGAAAAACGTAATTAGATTAGTTTGTCATGAGATCCCCCTTGTGAACCCATGCTGTCTTGGAACCTGCAATTTGTTACTGGTCAGGTACTCCACCATTCTTTCCATTATTAATGTCTCCATTACCTTCCCCACCACTGATATCAGGCTTCCTGGCCTATAGTTCCCTGCCCCCTTCCTGCTCCTGCTCTTGTGGATTGGAACCACATCAGCCCTTCTCCAGTCTTCCAGTACTATCCCTGTATCTGAGGATAGAATGAACAGGGCTGCCAGGGGCGCAGTCAGTTCTTGCCTCAGTTCTTTTTTTATCCTTGCATGTACCCTGTCAGGTCCCATAGCTCTATCCACTCTTAATTTCTCCAGTTCGCTAAGTACCTTATTCTTTGTAAAGGGGCTTGTGTCCACCACCCCCACACACCATTCATTACTTTCTCCTTTATCTGTGAACTATTTCCCTCCCCTCCCCTTCTCTCATGACTACTGAGCATAAATACTTGTTCAGTATGTTTGCCTTCTTCTGATCCTCCTCCACACATTCACCCCCTCCACCTTGATTCTCACTAATACTGCCTTATTTTTTCTTCTTTCACTGAACTATCTGTAAAATGTTTTTTCCCCGCTTGTCACTGTGCTGTGCTGTGATGTGTTGTTTGTACTTCTTGAAAGCTGTTCTTTTTGCCCTGATCACCTCAGCTACCTTTTGTGAAAACCAAAGTGGTCTCTTCCTTCTCTTATTCTTTGATACCTGTCTAATATATAGGCTTGCAGCATCTTCTAAGTCCTCCTTAATTTGCTTCCACCTTTCCTCTACCCCCTCCCCATTCTGCTCCTTGCCAGAGTGCTGCTAATTCCCTCCCCCATTTTCCTAAAGTCCACTCTTTTGAAATCTATGTCCTTTGTGTTGGTGTGGAATTCTTGTTGCCCAATGCTTAACTCAATGTGCATTGTTTTGTGATCCCTCTCCCAAAGGGTCTTTATTTTATTTGAAACATATTGTACCAGGTGAGCAAACCTAGTCTAAGAAAGTTTAATCTCCAGTTGTGACCTGGGGAGAGGGGTACATGGGAGATTAAGGGAGGACAATTTAGAATACGTAACATTCAAAATGTATAAGGCAAATACATGTAGTGTGCTAAAGTATACAGGATGTGGCTATGCAGTAGGATCAAATTATACAGAAACTAGTAGAAGTAAGGAGTGCAAGCTGCAAAATACAACATCCAAAGTTTACACAAATAGATTTCTGTATAATAAAAATAGGCTAGACAGAAGTGTCAAATACTGTATACAGTAACCATGTTGCAAAGCAAAATCAGTAATATTAGCAATTTGACCCAGTAACATAATCAAAATTTAGGACATGCCTGTTATGAATATGAGGAATAACCACCTTAACTGCATTTATGGCATGTCAAAGCAGTCCTGGGATATTCCTTAAGCCAAACCTCCCAGAGCTGTATCTAGGGGAGGGGTTAGGGTTGAGGAAAAGCAATTCAAAATACTTATAATCCTATTCCTAATGGAGATGTGACCAATACTACATCTGCAGTCAATGATTACCCTCTCCTGATCTAAGGGAGCAAAAAGGATTGGAGGCAGGGGAGAAGATATCATATAGATAATCAGGAAGCTTTTCTGATCAGAATTTGGCACCAAGGGAGGGACTAAGTGTAGCCCTACAGACATTGTGCAGAAATGGGTAGGAAGGTGAAAGGCAAAGACAAATTTACATAGTGCAATAAATAGGGCAGTGAGCTTGGAGGTGGCTGAGTTGGAGGCACCAGAAAAAAAAATACTTCACCGCAGACTAGTAGAGGGAAAAGCATATATTCAGAAATGTATTTCCTGGCACTGAGTGGGAAGCCTCCAGTAAACTGCTCGAGAAAGCCATTGCCTCCCAGCTCTCCCAATACATCCATGACTACAATATACTCTCTCCTGCCCAGCAAGGCTTCAGGAAAGGGTACAGCACGTCTACCGCCCTTGCCATTGTCACTTCACTGATCAGGGCAAGTACTGATCAAGGCAATCACACTGGGGCCATTTTCGTGGACCTGTCTAAAACTTTTGACAGGGTTAAGCACTTCCTCCTCTGCTCCACGCTCCTATCCCTCGGGTTCTCCCCTTCCTCCCATGCTTGTTTCCAAAACTACCTCTCCAACCGACAGCAACACACCAACTTCAATCAGACATTCTCCAAACTTTCACCAGTACTCTGTGGGGTACCTCAAGGGTCCGTCCTTGGTCCTACCCTATTCTCACTATTTATTAACGACCTACCCTCCATCACTACCCATGCCCACACCACCCTATACACAGATGACCTCATCCTCCTGGCCAGCTCCCGGGACATCTCCTCTATAAATTCCCAGCTTAACACCAACTTTGAACGCATCCATACTTGGCTGGGGGACCACAGGCTCACCCTCAATCTCAAAAAAACTCAAGCCATGCTGTTTGGGTCCTCGAACAAAATTAAATCCTGCCCTGTTCTTCTGCTGATCCTCGGGGCCGATGGCTCTCCCCTTGAGACGGTAACCTCTGCCAAGTACTTGGGTGTCACCCTAGACCCGCAGCTGTACCTTACCTTTACACATCTGTAACATTTGCAAAGCCACTAATTGTAAGCTTGGCCTAGCTTATCGAGCCAATAACTGCCTCATCCCCGCCGCCCACCTAGCCCTCGGCGGGGGGGTCCTCCTCCCCTCACTCTGCTACAGTCTTGCAACTTTTGCCCCATTTACCAAAACCAACCTATCAAAATGGGACATGGCCTACAACAACATTTGCTGCTTTGCGCTTTCCGCCCCTCCCCTCACCCACCGTTGTGATTTCTACAACCGCCAAGAGTGCTCCCCGGAAAGCACGCTCCTTCGTTCTAGGTAATTTCATTGACAACATTGTCTGCTCTGGCTCCCCTCCCACCCTTGCCCTTCCCCTCAATCCTGGGGCTCCATCTTACCACCTAAGACCTGGGACAACCCAGGAACGTCTGGTTCCTAGGACCCGCACCCTTGCGGGAGATCGGTCCTTCCACATTTATGCTCCCAAACTCTGGAACTCGCTCCCTGAACTAGTCAGGGCCCCTCCTCCCATCCAAGCTTTAAAGCTTCCCTCTGGAATTTCCTGAAACCTTCTTCCCTCTGTCCCTGTACCTCGTAGCCTACTCCTTTGCCCCTTCCCTCCTCCATCCCGGTTGGGTGGGGGTCTCATCCTCATCCTCATCCCCCGCCTCAGCCCTACTTGCACTTCTCCTCTAGTTCCAGCCCAGCAACCTGGTGCAGCCCCCCTGCCTATGCCCCCCCCGCTAGCACTTACCATTATCTCTGCTATTGTTTATGCATAGTGTCTACCTTGTCCTTGAGCTAGCCTTGAAACGCTTGTTATGTTAGGTAATTTTCTTGTCTCCTCAAACTGCCTAAATGTGAACTCTACCAATCTGTGCTCTAGAGCTAAGCCACCATCATGCCTGTTTATTGCCTATGTATTCTTGTATTTTCCTTGAATTTCCGCAACTCAGAGCCACCCCTGAAATGCCTGGTTCTCCTATGTACTTTTCCTATTCTGTAACTGTTAATGTATGATGTTTGACACCTGTAACTCTCCCGGGTCGCACCTGAAAATAGGCACATGGCTGTCTAGTGTGCTAACCCGGTTAACAAAAGCAAATAAATAAATCTGTAGAATGCAAATTAGCATAGACAAAAAAATTGTAATTTAATATAGGTAACAATATGCTTCTTGCATCTGTATTTTAACTTCTAATGTTAAGCAACTATTGAATTTAAACAGTGCTCCCAGTTTTTGATCAACTTGTTTACTATTCGCCTTTATATGAGATGGAAAGGTTAAGTTGGTATCCAAAAGCACCTCTGTAGGTATTTAAAGTTATGAACTTGCTCTAAGGGGTTGCTGCTGGAATAGGAAATCAACACTGGTGAACATTTGGATATCTTGGGTTTAGACATGATATGTATCTTTCCTTGCTATAAATGCTTTTTTTTTTGTTGATGTTCATCTTGAACAACCTAGTATGCCCATGCATCCATCCTTAACATCCCAAATCTTTTGAATTGATGTTTTCAGAGGTTTCAGTCCCATGTACTGTAGTTCTCTAGATAATGTGCCTGATGTCCCTTGCTGTTCTGTCATCATTTTTGAACATTAGGTGCTCATCCTCTTCAGTCGTCTCCCTGTGAGAAAGTGCACACACATTAGAGAATCTAATGAGCCAGTTACCAAGTGAACTAGCAATACAGCTAAAGAACATTTGTATTTATATGAAAAACGACCCTGCTTTTCATGTATGTTGTAAAGATATATTGCTTTTCCTTCCATGGGCATATAATATGCTTCTATATGCCAGTCGGTGACAACTGGATTTCAGCTGCCATTAAAATGGCACTTACTTCTTTGATTGTCACCCCATTCTTTCTGCTCTGGGCTACAGTGACATCTTAGAATTCAGCTAACTTTACCATTGACCGCTGGTCTCTGTACAATATGTAGTAGAGTAATTCACTGCTACTGTACACTGCCAATATTAATAAGGTGACCATAACCCTATGTAATTTATGCCTGCTAAGGTGCCATATATCATCTGAGATACACTGTAGCAAGTGAATATAAGCCAGCTTTGCCATGAAGAATCTCTGCTGATATGTGACATGCCTAATCAGATACCAGTGTTTATTATGCATACAATCCCTGTTGTCTGATAGAAATAGGGCTATCTGGTGCTGCAGCTTGCAGGAACAGCATGAAACTGCAAAGCTTCATGGCCAGAGTGAGTAAATGGCACACAAAGAAGTATCGGCTAGTCACTTAATGTGTTGAAATAACGCTTTATATATTCCAAAGCATTTCGTTACAAACAGTGAAAGAAGTGAGACATATACTTTGCCAAACAGCATTATAACAGGATTTCTCAACTCCTGGCATAGACTAAGTTGGGCATCTCGGGGATCCTGAATGTCTAGATTCAATGTGAGGTCAAGTTGTTGCATGTGACAGTTGCTGCTATACTGAAATGTAGAAGTTGCATGCATTTTCCATAGGAATCAAATATCTCTGGGCTCCCTTATACCTAACATCTAAAAAGGATTTAAATAGTTACATGTATATGACATACCATGTGCTTTTTATTGCAAATATTATTATAGTGAAGATTAGAACATTGTTACTGCTGAAAAGTGAAACATTTCCAAATGCTGTTATGCTTCACTAGACACATCATGTATGCTGTTATGTTGCAGTAGCTACGTACACGCAACAGCATAACAGCATAGAATGGTAAGGCTCGTGCATGGCAAGACTCTATGAACACAACCAAACCAGTCAGCTGTGACAGTTAGCACCGTTCGTCTTAACTGCAAGCATCAGCTGTTTGAAATAATTTACATGATCATGAGCGTGTAAACTTGTTTTGCTGAAAACGATCAAATATACTCTATAAAAAACAACAGATAGGTGTCCATCAGTAACAGGGCTGGCTAGAGCATCTCGCAGTTCCTATGGTGACCGAACTTCTTGAGCTTCGCTATCGCGGTTAAAGTGGTCGCCTTAGGAAGCGCTCGATATACTAACAGCCCTGTTACTGATGGACATCCATCCATTATTCTCTATGTTACATTGGCAAATACATTTATGCAGTTTATATTAAAATATTCTATCATGTACTTGATATCCATGCAATATTACAGATAAATCTGATATAAGAGACAATTGCTTATAAATTGGCTCCAGTCCACATTAACATTTTGCTCTTGTAACCTCCCTTTTGGACATCATGATACAGTTCATGTTCAGACTCAGGGACTTGTGTTGTGCTGCTTGATATAGCCAGATGTGTTCAAAACATGGGACCTCATGATGATGACACAAGTTATTTTTCCTCTACTGGGCTAGAACACTTTCATTCTTTTAGGAATGGGCAAAGGTATATGTTTGCCATGTGTATTGTGTGCTCCACTTACTGTACATTAGCTGTGGCTGGGTATCTAGCCTAAAGTACCATGGGAAGTGTGACATAAACAGTAACCAGTATACTTAGGGTTTTGGAGCCTCAGCTTGAGGAAGTAAGAATTCCAAAATCTCTGTTTGCATGTGGGACTGCGAGTCCCTGATGCTATGGAGCTGGCTAATCTAGTGGCCTTTTTTGCTTGATGGTATCTTTTCCCTGGTGTCTAGTGGTACTCCCCACCCTCCGATTACCATCTCTTTCACACATTTGTTTTCCTGGTGTCTAGTGGCACCCCCCCACCTGCCAGTCACTGCCCCTCTTATATTTTGTTTGCTTGGTGTCTACTGGCACCCTCCCAGCCTCTGATTGACCTGAACCTAATTCATTATTGTTTCCCTGGTGTCTAGTCACACCCCCTACCCTCTGATCACCATTCTATTAACTTAATTACATTTTCCTGATGCCTAGTGGTACCCCCACCCTCCGATCACTGTCCCCTTTACTTATTTATATTTCCCTGGTGATTAGTGCATCCCCCCACCCTCTGGTCCTGGTCCCAGTAATTTTTTGTTTATTTCTTGTGTCTCTTAGCACCCCCTCTGTTCAAATCCCCAGTACTGTTTTGTCTTTCCTTGATATTTAGTAGCACCCCACCCTTCGCTCCCCATCTGTACCTAAAATAAAGTAAACAGTCCCTTTATGTTAATTTTAGTTTGTTTGTTATTACCTTTAAAAGAAAATAGTCCCTTGCTGACTTATTTAACCCACCTCCCTCTCAGCACCCCACCCACACTCCCAGTACACCCCACACAACCTCCTCACATGAACAGCTGCCAGGGTAAGCATCCAGTCTCCCACTGAAGACACATCCTGCTGCTGCTGCAGCCACCAACTATTACTACATATGAGAAACTAAAGTAAATGCAGTTCAATGTGTTTCAAAGGGGTTTTTAACTTTGATGCATAACGCTGGAAAGGTAATTTCTTTGTCACTTGGCAAAATCACCTTTTACCAGGATTTGAACATTTTCACCACCATTGTTCATGAGGTGGAGTCATAGGAAGGGTATATTGAAAATTTGGAGTCAAAATATGTAAAAGTGATGAACTTATGTGCATCTATTGACATTTTGCTACACTCACTCATAAATGTGGTAATTTTAAATGCTGTGACCCAAAATGTTCAGTATAGCCATATTTTGATACCACCTCTTGAATGTCACAGCTATCTCTTTTAAATCCTATCCAAACTGTGTTTTTGCACCTGTAGCATGCAATGACTTTGCTGTGGCATGGAATCACATTTTGGCGGGGATTTGGAAATTTCAGTACCAGTTCATGAGGTCGGGTAGTAAGAAGGGTATGGTGACAATTTGGTTATGGTTTTCCTAAAATTGTAATTGCTGGGCCTGGAGAGACCTGTCCTACCACAGCAATATACATATACACCTCTATGGAAGGATGGGAATGCAGGGCCCAGAAGGCCCTGCACTCACACAAGCAAATAAGGATATGGTTACAATATCTCAAAAACTATGGATTGATGGCAGTGCAGGGTCCGGCAAGCAGGTCCTGCACTCCCACAGCAAATAATAGATTTATACTGTCTCATAAAATAAGATAATTAATTGAAAAAAATCTTTGTTAATGCACTAGTTATGGTACAATTGACAAGAGTAGGGAAATGAGGTGTTAGGGTTTCCAACCCTAACACCTCACTCCCACCCTGCAGCCAGCAACTGGGGTGGGGTGTTCCTTGTGGTTGTAAACCCTAATGCTCCCTCCATTCTCATATACTGTATCCACTTCAGCTTATGTACTTATGGAATGGGGTGAGCGTTAGGGCTGACAACCCCAGGCACACTCTATGCTGCAGTTTATGGCCCTGCTCCCTTAGACTTGAAAATAAATTAGATAGTGCAAAATGTGAATTTTTTACACTTCCCCCCATTGGTTTGAATAGGTTTTTCTTTGAATTTGTCTACCACTCAGCCAGTTTGGAATTTTGGTCTGAAATTTTCAGGGCCAAAAGAGAATGGCCCTCATATGTGCCTTTTTCACTGGAGGGACCCTCCACCAACTGCAGCATGTGCAGAACACAGTGGCAAGGTTTCTGATGGTACTGGCAAGGTCCATTCATGTGACCCTAGTCCTGCAGGCTCTGCACTGGCTGCCTGTCAGGTGGAGGATCCTCTTCAAGGTATGCTTGCTCACCTAGATGGCCCTATAGAGGCAGGGCCCTGGTTATCTGGCTGATCTCTCAACACCTGTCTCTCTGGTCTGTTCCATTTGTTCCCTGACCTGGGCCTCCTTGATGTTCCAAGGGTCAAGCTAAAAATATTGGGAAACTGAGCTTTCAGTGTCACCAGGCCAAACCCGTGGAAAGCTTTGCCAGCTGTCATCAGGAAGGACCCAAGAGTCGAGCTGCTTAAAAAGGGGTAAAGGTCCACCTTTTCTGCTTGGCCTTCCCCTACAAAGGTGATTGACCTGTATTAATTTTATGAAACTATTTAATAATGCTGAGATTTATTTATTTATATATTTATTTTTAATTTTTTATTGTGTATGTTGTGTTGTCTTGACCCTACCTTCTATTGTAAGTGCAAGATAATGCATATGGGGCATAAAAACCCTGGAACAACATATCAGTTGGAGGGGAGGATATAGTATGCACCAAGCAGGAAAGGGACCATGGGGTTATCAGCTCTGATGACCTAAAGGTATGGAAACAATGTGACAAGGCAGCAGGTAAAGCAAATAGGATGCTGGGATACATAGGCAGGGCATCACCAGTAGGAAAAGGGAGGTCATAATTCTGCTATACAAGACAATAGTGAGGCACCACCTGGAGTACAGTGTACAGTTTTGGAGACCTTACCTATGTAAAGACATAGACAGGGTAGAGAAGGTTCAGAGGAGGGCAACAAAGATGGTACAGGGATTGCATCACAAGTCCTATGAGGACAGGCTGAAGGACTTGAATATGTACTCCCTTAAGGAGAGGAGGAGAGATGATAGAGACATACAAGTACCTTACAGAGAGGAACAGGGTGCAGAAGAACACTATTTTCCAGTGAAAAAGATGTTCCAGAACTAGAGGACATGGGATGAAGTTGGAAGGAGGGCAATTCAGAGGAAATGTGAGGAAGAATTTTTTCACAGATAGGGTGGTGGACAAGTGGAGCACCTTGCTAGAGGAAGTTGCAAGGACTGAAACATTCAGGAGATTTAAGAATGAATGGGATAGACATAAGGGAATTCTGGAGGTCAGGGGTTCGGGGCAACAGACTTCTACAAAAAAGTAAAGGGAACTTACAAGCTCAAATGAGCAGACTGGATGGGCCATAAGCCCTTATCTGCCAACAATGTCTGTATATCTATGTATCTATGTAAAGAACCCAGAGCCTCTGGGATTGGACACCGGATAAATAAAATTTGCCTTGCCTTGCCTTTCTTGTTTGGTGAAAACATTTTAACCCTTTCCAAACTTATTTAACTTCAACATCGGAATTCTCCCAACAGTACCAAGTAAACTGCATATGTTTCCCTGGTGTCTAGGGGCACACCCCTACTCCGATCTCAGTCCCTGTAATTCATGTAATATTTCCCTGATGTCTAGTGGCACCCCCCCAAATGTAGTTCCTGTGGTTAAATATATTTCCTTGGTGTATAGTGAGGCCCCTACTCTGTGATTGCTGTCCCTGGAATTACCTACTTTTCCTTGGTGTCTAGTGCCATCCTCATCTAAATTGTTTAGTTCCATGGTCTCTAGTGGCACCCCCCCACCCTCCACTACTGTGCTACCTGCAATAAAGAAAACAGTCCCTTGATGCCTTTTATAGTTTTTTTAATCTGTAAAAAAGAAAAAAGACCCATTGCTGATCCAACCCCCACAAACTGACCTCCCACCACCCCACACACCCACACTCCCCACACACCCTCACTGACCAGGACAAGTTGCTGGATGGAGATCCAGTCTCTGATCAAAGACATGTCTTTCTGCCAGAATGATTGCAATATGAGAAACTAAGGTAAATGTGGATCAGTGTATCTAACCCATATCATAATGCCCAACAATTGAACAGACTGAAAAGGTTCATTACTGTGATTTGGAATTTGGGTAACTCACATAAAAAAATTAATAAACCTTTTCACTTATTTTTGATTGCCATCACAAGTATGGCTGCTGTCTTTATTCACACAGTATATATGGGATACATAACAGGGACCTATGGAATACATAATGTATTTTCACCAGAGCTGTTTGACCTTGGGTAACCTCACGAGTGGCGTAAGCCACTAGTGATATGTCCAAGGTCAAACAGCTCATGTGAAAGTAAATCATGTATTCCTCAAGATCCCTGTTATGTATTTCATTTATGAAATAGGGACCCTTTGGGATAATGTAGGGAGTTTTGTTTTAAATTGTTTATTTAATTTTTAATGTTAATGTACATGGACTTTTTGTGGTTTTCTCAAGATAGCTCTACTTAAAAAGGCATCTATAAATGAAACACCTCTCATTTTGTAAATATTTTTGTGCTGAACAACTTTTGTGCTCAAAGTATAATGCTATTGATTTTTGTTTTAAAGTTTTTTGCACTTGTTTGTCAAAAAAGTGCAAAACAACCCTTAATTGTCTGCTATTTTTTACTAATTATAAAAAAACTAAAATGATATCTATAAGTGAAACACCACTCAATTTGTAGATAATTTTGTCCTGGACAACTTTTGTGCTCACAGTAACATTCTATCATTTTTTGTTTTAAAGTTATTTGCATTTGAATATGATTATATGGAATCACTTCTGAAGGAAATAATTGTCAAGTACCTAGAGGCCAGAGGGGCACAGGACCCAAGGCAGCATGGATTCACAGTGGGAAGGCCATGCCAGACAAATCTAATAGATTTCTTTGACTGGGTGACCAAAGTAGTAGATCAGGGAGGGGCTGTGGACATGGCCTACCTAGACTTTAGCAAGGCATTTGACTCAGTCCCACACAAAAGATTAATATACAAGTTAGCCAGCCTGGGAGTGGGTCCCAAGATGATAGCCTGGGTAAAGAATTGGCTGGAGAATAGGACACAGAGGTAATAGTAAATGGAGTCCACTCTGAAGAAAGGGGTTACTAATGGGGTGCCGCAGGGTTCAGTATTAGGACAGGTCCTCTTCAATGTCTTTGTAAGCGACAATGCAGATGGACTGGAAGGAAAAGTATGTCTCTTTGCAGATGACACAAAGATCTGCAACAGAGTTGATGCACAAGGTGGGGTGGAAAGGGTGAGAAGGGACTTGTCAAGGTTAGAGGAATGGTCAAATGTACGGCAGCTTAGATTTAATGCTAAGAATTGCAAGGTAATGCACCTGGGAAACAAAACCAAGGGAAGAGTACACAATGGGGGTGAGATACTAACAACAACAAAATGGAAAGGGACCTGGGGTAGTCATATCAGATGACTTAAAGCTGGGCAAGCAATGTGAGAGGGCAGTGAGGAGCTGGGGGTTACTGGGATGCATAGGAAGAGGCATCACCAGTAGAAAACAGGAAGTTGTTATCCTCTTGTACAGACAGCTGGTGAGACCCCATCTGGAGTACTGTGTGCAGTTCTGGAGACCCAATCTCCGCAAGGACATAGACAAGATGGAAGCTGTCCAGAGGAGGGCAACTAAAATGGTGCAGGGTCTGCATTGGAAGACAAATGAAGAGAGACTAAAGGAGCTTAATATGTATAGCCTCGAGGAAAGGAGGGAGGGGAACATGATAGAAACTTTCAAGTACCTCAAGGAATCAACAAAGTCCAAGAGGTAGCATCTTTCAAAAGAGGTGTGCAAGAACAAAGAGGCACAATTTGAAGATAGAGGGCAGCTCAGAGGTAATGTAAGGAAGTATTTTTTCACAGAGAGGGTTGTGGATGCATGGAACATCCTTCCGTAGGAGGTTGTGGAGTCAAAAACAGTGACTGAATTCAAGCATGCGTGGGACAGCCATAAGGCAATTCTAGGGGTTGGGGGCAGAAAGAAGTAGGCTGCTGGTTAACTAGGATCTGCAACTTATCCACTAGGTAGGGAAATGGGCAGACTGGGTGGGCCAAGCGGTCCTTATCTGCCGTCAAATTCTGTGTTTCTATTAGTACTGCTACTGAGGCCGAACGTTCTGAATTGACTGATGACATAGCAACTGTGTACATAAATGAGTGATGACATAGTAACTATGTACATAAATAAACTTTACGTACACAGTAGCTCAAATATTAGGATTTATGTAATGGATAGATTGCCCACACCTATTGCATAAATAAACACCTTCAACTAGACCCTAAAAATAATACTCCCTTATATAAAACAAAATAAATAATTGAATGATTTTTGTACGCATGATCCCCTTATTCTGCTCATTGCCAGCGAACTCTCGAATGCTTACATTGCCAAAGATAAAAGTGAAGTTCTAGCTCCACTTCAGGTGTGTGTGTGTGTGTGTGTGTGTGTAGAAACATCGAAACTAAGAAGTTTGTGGCAGATAAGGACCACAAGACCCATCCAGTCTGCCCATTTCTTTTTCTGCCTTATGAATGTGCCATTGGCCTTTGCTCTGTCAAGGGCCTATCTATTCATACTCATCTGTATTGCTCCCTTATGCCTATCCAATGCACGTTTGAAGCCCTGCACTGTATTCATATCCACCATTTTTTGAGGTAGGCCTTTCCATGCATTCACCACCCTTTCTGTGAAAAAGAACTTCTTTACATTACCCCTTAATTGGCCTCCCTCTAATCTCATGCAGTGTCCTCTTGTCCTGCTATTTTTCTTATATTGAAACATGTTACACTCTTTCACCTTGTTAATGCCCTTAAGGTGTTTGAATGTTTTGATCATATCACCTCTTTCCCTCCTTTGCTCTAGGGTATACATATTGAGCTCCATTAATCTGTCCTCATACATTTCTGATGCAGTCCTTGCACCATTTTGGTTGCCCTTCTCTGGACTGCCTCAATTTGGTTAATGTCCGCGTGAAGGTGTGGCCTCCAGTACTGTACACAGTACTCCAGATGGGGCCTAACCAGTGTTTTGTAAAGAGGGATTATTACCTCCCTCTTCCAACTTGTCATACCCCTACTAATACACCCCAGCATCCCTCTAGCCTTACCTACTGCTTTAGTGATCTGCTTGGATGATTTCAGGTCATCGGTGATGATGACTGTCAAAGGGTGTGGGTGCAATGATGGACACTGAGACCACAGTAAGGTGGCAAGGCTTAATGTTACCAAGCCAAATCTTTTATTAAGTAGAGACAAGTAAATAACCAAATAAAACTTGCGAACTTGCAACTTCAAAAGAAATACAAAAGATACAAAAAAAAAAACAATATTCCAGTCTTCCAAGGACTATTCCAGCAATGAGCTGTCCTGGATTCAAAAAGAATCTTAGTCTGAAGAGTTGCAGACTAACACTTTGGACCAGCACCTACTGATCCTCCAACAAAAATCTGCATGTTCCACAGGATGAGTTCCCTTTTATACTAGGAACCCATCAGGTGACCACATCAGACTACACCCCTTCCTACACTTACACACAGCATAAAAATGGAGTGGAGAGGGATGGCTGGCTCCTAGCAGAACATAGCAGGGATCTGAACAGGTCCTAAACAGACCCACCTCTGTTACCAGGCTTGGATTTCTCATTATTTGGGTAAGAACTGCTTACTTCATGTATTAGAAATGAGACCAAACACTTGTTACTAAGGCAGGTGACTTACACATTTTCAACATGTTTGAACTTCTGTTTACAATTGTCAGAACTTCTAACTTGAACTAGTAAAGAGGGCAGGGCAAGGCTAGCAAGTAGCACACACAGCAGTTGTTACATGGCTCACCTCACTCAGCCTCAGTCACAATATATTAATTTACATTATTAAAGAAAAAACTTAATGCTGCATTTGTTTGTTTACTAGCATTGCTATGAAAAGCACTGGACTTAGCAGCACAACCTGTTTGGATTGGACAACCAACCTAGTCTGGTACTAAACTGTTAGTGCACTACATCTTATACCTTTCTTCTTCATAGAAACAAAAAATATAAACAAACTGAAAAACAAAAACAAAATAGCAGCAGACATTCCTGTGCCTCAATAAATAAATGTTTAAGGCTGCAGACTGCTGCACCAGCATTATTTATGCTTTGTTGCTTTGAGGGGGGTCGAGCACCACAATTCCACATCTGCAGAAAGACAGTGAAGGATTTAGCAAGAAAGGAGGAGATGTCCCATTCCAGGTGGCCAGTCTGAAATAAGGGACGAGGGATAGACCAGAAAGAAAAAGAATAGCAAGGTCACACACATGCTACTGCAGTAGGCTTCACACATACAAAGTGAGCAGAATTATGGAAGGGTACTAGTGCTCTCTCACAATGACGTCCAAGTCTCTTTCTTCCCTTGTGACTGCCAGCAACTCCCCCCCCCCAGCCTATAGGTGGCTTCAGGGTGTCTCTTCCCTATGTGCATGATCTTGCACTTCTTTGCATTAAACTCCAGTTGCCACTCTTGTGACCATTTTTCTAGCTTATCCAGATCTCTTCTCATTCTGCCCACCCCATCTGGATCATCTACTCTGTTGCAGATCTTCATGTAATTTGCAAACAAACAAACCTTACCCTCCAGTCCTTCTGCAATGTCACTGATGAAGGTATTGAAGACGACTGGCTCCAGGACTGATCCCTGAGGTACCCCACTTTTGACTTGCATCTCTTCTGACTGTATACCATTGACCACCACTCTGTTTTCTGCCCATCAACTAGTATGCCACCCAGTTGACCAACTTCTGACCCACTCTGAGCCTACCCAGCTTATTAATCAATCTTTTATGTGGAACAGCATCGAAAGCTTTGCTGAAGTCAAGGTAGGCAACATCAACTGCTCCACCTTGGTCCACCACTCTAGTTACCCAGTCAAAGAAATCTATGAGATTAGCTTGACAGGACCTTCCTTCTATAAACCCATGCTGTCTTGGATCCTGTGCTCCTGTGGATTCCAGATGTTGCACTATCCTTTCCTTAAGGAGTGCCTCCAAAATCTTGCCCATTACTGATATAAGACTGACTGGTCTGTAGTTCCCTGCCTCCTCCCTGCTACCACTTTTGTGGAGTGGGATCACATGAGCTCTTCTCCAGTCTTCTGGGACCTTTCCTGTGCTCACTAAACCATTCTGATAATGGCTCTACTAGTTCCACCCTTAGCTCCTTTAGTACCCTGGGATGTGTGTGTGTGTGCAAAATTCTGCAAAATGTTGAATTATTGTATTACATGTTACTATATGTGTGTAGGGGGAGGAAGCATTCTGCTAGTGGAGTTATGAATTCTTCTTTTCCATGGTAAACAAACGTACCACGTATTGAATGTGTACAAATGACTGACAGATAGAGATGCAGCAAAGCTTTACTTTGTGGACAAATTCCTGGTGAATTTGTCAACTCTGCCTCTGGGTGCCATTTAAACTAACTTACCACCTGTGGTAGAAACTTTGCTGAATTGTACGGAGTAACTACACTTTGTGATTTTTGAAGTGCAATTTGCACTAAATAAAAGCAAGGAGAAGTTTGAAACCAGCTTCCTCCCCATAGCTGGCAAACTGACTTCCCTCCTTGGTGTCTAGTGGGCCCGCCGATTGCTGCCTGTCCCAATATGAAAAAATAAATCCTCCCCAATTGCAGGGCACCAGTCCGACTGTAAAGTCTATACCTGCTGTCTAGTGGTCCAACCCCCAGCCAATTGCAGGCCCAATATGAAAAATTACACCCCTCCAATTATGATCCCTGATGTCTAGCAGTATCTCCCCCCCAATCGATCATCTGTCCCATTACAAAATAAAGAAAATCCAAGATCCCCCCCAATCACCAGACACAGAGTTCAACCAGCTTTACCAAAAAAAGAAAAATCCCTGGTGTCTAGTGGACCCACCACTCCATTCCACACACCATGACCCTGAGTGGGCCACCGGCACAGCCCCCCTCTAACCTCCACAGCTGACAGCCCGACTGAACTCTCAATGAATCAGCATGTGCTTGTACAAGCACTCACTCATTCACAGAGCTCAGTCAGGCTGCTGGCCATGGAGTTGAGTGAAGAGCTGTGCCAGCGTCCCATTCAGGGAGGAAAGTATCTTTGATTTTATTTGTATTGCAATGGGGCCTGTGATTGATGAGGAGGGGGCACTACTAGGCACTAGGGATTGCAATTGGGGGGGCAATGTAATTTTTCATATTGGGTCAGCGATCATTGGGGAGGGTGTCGACCACTAGACACCAGGGACAGACTTTGGCAGCTGGGGAGGCACGCCACATTGGGGTGGGGGATGACTTTTTTTTTTGTATAGTAGTTGTGCAAGCAATTGGCAGGGAGGACAACTAGACACCAGGGAAAAGAGATCTGTGATGGGGGCACTACTTTTGTTAGCAACCAAACTCCACTAAATGCGAAGTTTGAACTCTACTGGTAGAGTTGCCAAACTCAGCATTTTTCAGATTGTTTGGGGGTGGCCACAACCAATCCACTTCCCAAACAGGGGAAAATCCACAAATGTTTTCATGGAGCAAATTTTCCCCACTTCGCACATCTCTGCTGACAGGTGAAAACCATCTGTTGATGGATTTATTTAAATTTGTTTCTATCATGCTTTGTTCCCATTGAGTCAGGCAGGCAGACAATCAACCCCATCCCCACTCCTTCCATTCAGCTTCTGTTGTCCCAGTACTCTAGGTTATGTCCTCCATGGATTTCCCACTGTGATGGGGCAAAATGAGGAGGGCTATTCTCCCCTCCTGGGGCACTCATCCAGATATGCCCAAGAATCAGGTGGCAGTGCTGGCTACGAGGGAGCAGGTGGGTTCATTTAGTCCACCAGGTTATTTTGCATTTACTTCCCTTTCCACCACTATGGTGGCATGCAAGCACAAGTCTGTTGGAGCACACATGCACCATGGAACCACAGACCCTCTGTTTGCACCTGTACTAACAGTGCATCTCCACCAAGCAAGAGTCAGAGGCAGAGACAGCTGGCTACCCCTCCCCAGGAGAGGAGAGCAGACCTTGGAATGTTCGATTTTCTTCCCCTCCAGCTGACCACCAGCAACCTGAGTCTTTTACCAAACTTGGGTCACCAATGTGGTGGTGGGTGAGGCACAAGTGCTACAGCCTTCTCCGTCACTGGGTCAGCTGAGATTAATTTACATTTTAAGCAACATTGTATTATGGATTTTGTTTAATTTTTTTTATGTTGGCTTGCTGCGGTTGTGTGCAAGTGAACATCTTGCCATAGTGGCAGATTTTGGAGGTGTGTCAGCATGGGCAAATGCAAGGCTCACATCAGTAGGTGCATCCGGCATTCCCCAATAAGGCAACATGCTTGTGCTGACACCAACATTATGTAAAGTGGACAAAACTTCTAAGGAAAGTACCGCTGCAATCAAAGACAAGCTCCTCATGCACTGGCACTGATGACATGCCTCCCGATGAGCATTTCCTGGTCAACGTTTAAAATGAGACTTAGGTCTCAAAGAGAATACCACTGTGAAGGAATGAAACTGAACACCACTGTTTTCTCTTTAATTGTATTTACCAGAAAATGCAGCAGATAAAGAAGGTGTTGTCCCTAAATGCATAGTTCGCAGGTCCAACTAGATGCTACACAGTTTTGCTTTGTTGTTTGTTTGTTTACTTTGGCATTCAGACTTCTAAGATAAATAAAGAAGGTGCTAAAAATATAAAATGGGTGGCAGGAGCAAGTCCAGTGGGTGGTGCAGTCAGTTTTACCAACAGAAGGAGGCTCTTGTTAACTGCTGAGAGAGAATGGAGAAGAAGGAATCACATATCAGCCAGCCTCAACTTGCTTCTCAATGACTGGCTGCAGTGTAACAGCTTTTCAACTAGGTACCAAATTCTGCACCTCAGCTCATTCGTTCTAGCTGTCCCACATTCCCCCACCTCTTGTCTCCATTCAGCTACACAGCTCTTTGAAAATGCATGGAAACATTACTTTTTACCTGTTTATCAAAGTGCATTCTATTTTGATTCTTTTCTAAACTGTTTTTGCCCCTCACTCTCTCCATTTCTGTCAGTCTGTGAAACAGACCTCCCCAGTTGCTCACTTAACCCCTTTGCTAATTGCCCGTTCTTCTACCCCACAGGACTTGTTGCCCTCCCACCTGCAAGCCTCCCACCATATTCTGATTGTAAGAAGCCGGCAAAGGATTATCACGTGAGTTATTCTTCTGATCCGAACGGAGGCAAGAAAAGGAAACCACAGAAGTTATACTAATTCGAGGTACAGCTGTGGAGCACACATGATTGTGCTGGATGTTGACGGTTTGGAGGGCATCTCAGTCGGAGTGGCAGAGGAGAAAAAGGAACAATAGGAAATGGATGCTGCAGCTCTGAGATTCCGATCTAGCGGGCGGGTGGCTGTGGGGAGGGAGCAGTCCTCCCGCAGCTGAAAGCTGGAGAAAGCACTTGGGAACTGGTGGGCTAAGCTGAACTGCATACAACTTTTATAATTTTTTTTTCTATTTTTATAATGAGAAAAACGGGGTTGTTAAACATTCTGAAGTTTTGGGGAGCTTGGATTAGCACACCAGAATGTAAGAAAGTGATACATGTATTGCATTAGGTATAGTTTACATTAAAATGTAACCCTCCCCCCACTGAAATGGTTTGTTGGATTGTAAAAACCTGCTGTAGAAAAGCGAAAAAAAAAAGTTTGTTGTGACTTGGAGGGCTGCTGATGATGACAGATGAAAGTGGTAGTAGTCTCTTGCATTCGGTGGGGGAGGAATGTCAGAAATGGTAAAGACGTGACTGCTTATTTTGTGACTGTATCCCTCGTTGCATGAAATACCAGTGTAGGAGCAGGGGAAAATAAGTGCATGAAAGTATAATATAAAAGTGGTGTTACTCAAGAATAATCTTGTTGCAAAATCAAATGTTAGGTCAGTGTAGATTTTGATGTGGTGGCATAGACAGCTACAGAGGAGCTATGTTGCATTTTCTAAGTTTGCAAACCCTTTATTAATTTAGCCTTTGTAATAATCCGTATCTTGTTTTTTCAATATTGCCAAAAACATCTCCTTCATGTGTCATGCACAAAGCACCATAAACTAATGAAAGAAAAAGGTTACTATGTGCACTGTGCTGTTAATAAAGCCTTGCAGTCTGGCAGAGGGAGGAGAGGGTGACGTGTCCTCCTGTTCTTCAGATCAGCTGGGAGAGTTTTCTTGTGCAGCTCTTAAGGGTAGTTTTCCTCCTCCTGTTTCCCCTCGAAGTACTTAATTTCCTGTAGACCCCCTAGAAACTTCATTATCCTTTAATGACAAGTGCTCTGGTAACTTTTAGTCAGTTGCATACTACTGTGGTTGGTTGAAGATGCAGCAATTGCAGTAGCTGTGGTAGTTGGGGAGCTGTGAACAAATATATCTTAAATGTCTTTCTGTAAAAGGGCACAAAGAGGAATTGTGCTGCCCTGTATGAGTAGAATTGATTGAAAAAGGCTGTTATACCTTTTATTTGACCAACATAACTTAATATACAAGCGTATGAAGCCACATAGACACCTATGTCAGGCATTGTGACAACACGGCTACAGGGACATTTTATACAGAACACTCATGCTAATTATTCTTGCATTGCTGAAGGAAAAAGAGGTGACTGTCCTGTTTAGAAAGTTTCTTCTCTGTGTTGCTGACTACATCAGGCTCGAAATGCAATGTCATCCATGCTAGGGTTACCAGATGTCCTCTTTAGAGAATGTGTCCTCTTCTCCAGCTGCCAAGTATTCTTCATGTGACTTCATCATCCTGTTTTTTTTTATTATTATTATTTTATTATATTTTTTTTATACTCTTCTACCCAGGACCCTCTTGTAAATTATCTGTGAATGCGGTGGAGACTTTAAACGCACTTGCTTGGGGTCTGGCACAAGGGCTTATCAGAGGAGGTACTAAGTGGCCTCTTTTTGGCATCCCAAAATCTGGTACTCGTACATGGTACCAAAAGGGATTGTGCTGTGTCCGTCAGAGAAGAATTTATTTTTTGGACCCCTTCAGTGCCGAAGGTGACTTGGAAAGATGCCTTTAGTCTATCAACATTAAAATGTGTAGCACTGAACTTTAAAAGTCACAGCAAATGATCAGCATGCATAATAAGAATTATAAGAATAGTTTATTTATTTATTTATTTATTTGCTTTTGTTAACCAGCTAAGCACACTACACAGCACGTGCCTCTTTTCAGGTGCGACCCGGGAGGAATAAAAGTGTACAAATCAGAGTAAACAGGTAGAACAGGGAGCACATTAAGCCATTGAATAATGGTTACAACGAGAGGTACATAGTGAATGGGTTCATACAGGAGCAATATACATAGTGAAATAGGGACGAGGGGTAGAATAGCAATATGTACAGCCAAGGGGGTAAAAACAAAAGTACATACAACAAACATCACATAGTTGGTGTCGTAAAAACTGTTTCAATAATGTTAGTTTACATTTTTAACGGTTTGCATGTGCAGCAAAAGAGCTAACATTATAGCAAAATCATGAAATCTTTGTGGAGCAATTTCTGTGTGTGCAAGTGTGTGTGTGTGTGTGTGTGTGTGTGTGTATATGTGAGGCCAACATATTCAAATGATCAGCATGGCACTTATCAAGTTAGCACTGCACTAACCGTGTATAGCACCAGCATATGGGAGGTGCCATATTCGGAGGCATTAGGGGTGCTGCACTGTCCTGGAAGCATGGCAGTGCAGACAATACCATTGCACCTATGCAAATGAGAAATGAGGACTCTTGCATGTGTAACGGGAGCAGTGATATATTAAACAGTTTTGGCAGTGTGCTTATAGCCTGCTCACTTTATTGAATATAATCAAATTGTATATATTGTGTACCAAATCTTTGTATACTGTCCTCATATTCCCCCGTCGCACCAGGAAGTTAGAGCAACTTGTTGCTCAGCATCCTTTCTGGTGAAAACTTTCAGTTAATAAAGAAATAAAAAAAGCCTAATTTCAGCAAGATTTAATGCTGCGAAAACCCTGCCCTTAACAGTGCGCAGTGGCTACATCCCCCCCCAATCCCATGCTGTAATTATTTGTAATATCCCTGGGTCTACAGGTTCCCCCAGCAACCCAGTCACCCCATTGTACAGTTTCTCCAGTCTCCTTAGCATCTAGTGGCCCCCCCCAAGTACCCATGCACGAATATCTTTAGTCACCCACACTGTGCATAACCTATATACACCCTGGTGAATAGTGGTACCCCTCCCCACAAACAGTAACTAATCCCCTCCGCCAACCTGCTCACTCCATACCAACCCCCACCCCCACCACAGAAACCAGTCCACAGACACAGACCGTGGTGGCAACTTGCACAACCCTTTGCTCACCTCCTTGGCCGGTCACTGTCTGACTGTCTGTGAGTGAGCATGAATACAGTGTTAAAGCTAACTATCTGACTGTTGTTTAGGACCAGCTGTGGGCTGTTTACCGCACAGCAGTACTGACTGTGTTGTGGTAGACTCCGAATATTGTGACTGTAATGCTGTGCTTGAAATCTAAACTTCTGCTCTTTGCTTAACTGCCCCAGGGTCTCTGAATTACCTTTTAACAGTTTTTACGGTCTTGTATGAAAACCAAATAATGTTCTGTATATCATCATAATCACCTACTTTCATCATCAGTGTGCAAGTCAGCACAGTGTTCTTAAAGTGTATAGCACTGCTTCTCTTTCAGCAACAACAATAAAAATTCAGAACTAGTCCTGGCCTTTTGAGAGAATTCATTTTCAATTTACTAGTAACTCTCAAGGGGTCTAACCCCCCCCCGCAAACACAGCAACATACAGGTCCTGTAGGCTGTCGGTTCCACTATATGGACTTGAGTGTTACAGGCTCAAAACCTTGAGGGGTGGTCTCGGACTATTGTCACTTTGGGAATTCTTTTTCTTCCTATCTGTTAGAAGTCACTTTGGAAATTCTTTTCCCTCCTGTCAGAAGTCAATCAGCAAAGGCCTAATAGAAATGGTGAACCCAATGGTCTTGTACAAAGGGTGAAACCAGTTGCCTCCCAGTAAATTAAGGGACCTGTTATATTTGATGGCTCTGTGTGTGTGAGCAGGAGAGGAATTGTTATAACCAGCAAGAGCTCAGTCTGTGGTTATTTTGCAAATTGTAGGGTGCTGGTTCTATATTTGAAATTCTTGTTCAGTTATGTCTGTGGGTTTTGACCACAGACATTTTTTTTAGAGAGTTCATTGTGTGGCATCTTGGCTTGTCTTCTCAGGCCGCTGCTGTTCCTGTCTTGCACACATGTATGGAAACTGCTTGCACCTTTTACAGACCTCTACCGTGGGATCCTTGCACCCAAAAATTTTAGAGGGTGAATTTCTTTCCAATTGTGCAAATATGACAAAGACGAAAGGGACACTGTATTCTGCTCTGGCTTACATCAAGTAGAATCTAGTCAGGATATTTATTTGGTGTCTTCCACATACTCCATGTCTCAAAGTGTTTCGTAGGTCAGTGAGTTAAACAGTGGTAGAGCATGGGACTATGCAGGCTGACATATGAGCCATTTAGCATTTAACAAATCGATGACCTAAACACACCCCAATTCCTGTCAATCTGTGCAGGGTGAGGGTGGGGTTAGTGTCACTTTAATACTTTATTGCCATTCCTATTATGCACCTCTCTAACTCCTGCACTATCAATGCCAATGAGAGCAAGCCAACATTCGGCATTGACAAATGCATGTTTAAATTGCCATTAACCCATTTTATAAGTGCAGCAGTAAGACACTTTGGGGATTTGAATGTATTGGATTTAAAACATGTCCAAGGGCTGAAGACACTGGGCCTGTGGCCTTGTGTCTTACTACGTCCCTGGCATGTGTTAAAACTAGCATAAACAACACTTCATAATGTCTAAATGCTTACTGAACGTTATTACTTTACTGAACTGTACCATTAAAGAGCTAGTGTACTGCCTAAAAATAATATAACATTTTAAAAGCAGCCAACTATTACCTTGTATATCTGAGGTATTTTTTCTTTTCCCGTTGTTTAATTAGAAGATTGTTTACCTGATGTTAGTAGGTGTGATGTGTAAAAAAGTACCCTGCCTGGCAGCTTACATATCTTGCTCTACTGCCCCCCACTACATCATCAGCTTTGTGTCCTCAATGACTGTGAAATCACTGCTGCTTAGGAACAACCATTCAGTGACTTCCAGCTCATTCACTGGTGATGTAACTGTCAATTCTGATGATGTAGCAAGGGTCGCTAGAGCTAGACATGTCAGCTGCCAGGCTAAGAGCTCTTCCACACATCAAGCTCAATATCATCACATAGAAGACTTTCTAAAGAGTAAACAGAAAAAGAACAAGCATTTGTCAATGCCGAATGTTGTCTTGCTGGCATTGGCATTGGTAGTGCTGGAGTTTGAGATGTATAATAGGAATGACAGTGAAGTATTGAAGTGACACCAACCTCACCCCCACCCTGTAGAGACTGACAGGCATTAGGGTGTGCCTTTGGGTTGTCAGCTATAACGCTCATGTCATTGTACCTCACCCTACCCTGTAGACATTGACAAGTATCGTGGCGTGCTTTGGGGTCTTTGGGCATTATACTTACCCCATTCCAGAAGGAAATATGCTGGGGTGGGTGCAGTATAGGAGAATGGGGTGAACTTTGTGGCCGAACAGTGCAAGGCACACCATGATGCCTGTCACTGGCTGCAGGGTGGGGGTTGGGGTGGAATGGCATGAGCATTACAGCTGATGATCCCAAGTCACACTCCTGACGCCTGTCAGTCTCTACAGGGTGGGATGCTACAGTTGGAAACCCTAACACCGTAGGCATGTGTTGGTATTTTCACTCCAAATTTTCAACTTTGGCTTTTTGTGAGCCCACCTCATGAAAAGCGGCACAATTAGTTTGTCAGCTGAAAGGTGATTAGCACAACAGCTATGCCATTTGGCGACACAGGGACAAAAACTCATTTTGGGCAGGATATGGAGGTGTGAAAAAATGGCAACATTGAAAATCTCGTGTGAAAATATGAAAAATTGGTGAAGTCATGAGCATGCATAGAAATTGCGCAACACACGTCCGTAACGCAATTATTTTTGGGAGTTTGTTAGTCACATTTTTAACATAGGCATTTTGGGACCTCCCTCATGAACAGTGGTGCAGTGTTTTTGTTAATCTTTCCCAAAAGTTAATTTCCCACAGAGACCATGCTATTGTGAGCTACAGGTGCGAGAACACATTTTGGGCAGGATGTGAGAAATGACAGCTGTACAGTTCATAAGGAGGTGTGAAAAAATGCCAGTGTTGAAAATCTGGCTTGGAAATACTGCAAATTTGCGAAGCTACAAGGGTGCATGGAAACTGCGTAATGCATGCTTGTAACACACAGTCATTTTATGGACTTTCAGCACCAAATTTTCAACATAGGCATTTTAGGACCTCTGCTTATAAACAGTGTCACCGTCATTTCCTCAAATTGTCCTGAAAACTGATTTCGCACAGCGACCGTGCAATTTTGTTCCGGACATGCAAAAACACATTTCAGCCAGGATAAGTAAAATGACAGCTGTACTGTTCATCAGGAAGTGTGGAAAAATGCCAATTTTGAAAATCTGGAGTGAAAATACTACAAATTCACAAAGTTACGAGAGTGCGCGGAAACAGCGCAACATGCTATCATAAAACAGCCATTTTTGGGATTTTTTTCACAAAATTTGAAACATAGGCTTTTTGAGAGCCCCCCTCATGACTAAACACTGTCATTTTGTTACTTGGTCCTGAAAGGTGATTCCACGCAGTGACCATGAAATCACCTTTCAGGATGGAATAACGCAATGACAATGACAGAATTCATGAAGAGGGGTCCCAATAACCCCAAGTTGAGCATTTGGTGTAAAAATTGTAAAAAATGTCCTAGATATGCACCAAAGTTGAAAGAACCCTATTTATGCCATATACAGCTTACCGGCATTTCTTCTTTTCTCGGTCGGCTTTGAAAAGTGCAGACGTGTTCCCGGTCCACCGAAGATCATTGCGCCAGACTCCGGAGGTAAGTATGGGTTGAGGGGGTGTGGGGAGGCAGGGTGTGCAGAGGGTGGGCTTGGGTTGAGGTGGGGGGGCAGGGAGACAGCGAGGGACCGTTTTTTTTTTCACAGCGTTTAAAAAGAAAAAAAAAACCTTGCAGGACGGTTTTTAATTTTCAGGGTGATTTGGCATGCTGGAGTGGGCTCCCAGCATGCCACCTAAGTGTTTTGGGGGGGATACTGTAGCTGATGGGGGATTGGGCACCCTCATCGGCAAAGAACAAAAGCAGGAGGGGGCAAGAGCCAAAGGGGATTGAGCACCCCCTCGGCACATAACAAATCGGGGGGGAGTGCATGATGCCAACGGGAAGTGGGCTCCACTGACGGCAAATACATTGTAACAGGGCATGCTGACAGAGGGATTGGGCACCCCCGAAGTTGGCATTATGGTAGGCAGTGTGCCACCATGTTATGTACTTGTTTCATGAGGGAAAGCACATCAGAAGGTCGCTGCGTATAACGAGCTTTGCTTGCATTGCAGCGTACTTTTCGTTTGATGCGATCACCACATTAAGTATGCATGGTGTGGTGCCAGCATGCAGGCTGATTGAGGAATGAGGGATGCACCTACTGATGCATGCCCTGCATTCGCACAACAGTGACAGCTCCTCCAAATCTGTTACTACCGCAATATCTTGGCTGCGCATGCGCAAGCCAACATAAAAATACTTCAGAAATAAAAAGTTACATACAAAGATATGAAACTGCGAACAGAAACAGGCCACATGGTCTATCAAGTCTGCTCGAAAGTGCAGCTAGCACCCTTACCTTGCAGCTGCTCCCACTATCCCCCTAACATTTACTCCTTTCTCTCACCCTGTCCCATCCCCTTTTGAAACTACCCACTGTCTTACAGGATACTGCCTCCTCTGGCAGAGTGTTCCTTTGCACCACAACCCTCTCTGTGAAACAGTGTCTCCTCATCTCCCTCTTATATCTCCCCCCCCTCCAATGTGAGACCATGACCTCTCATGTCCCTCCCCTCCTTAGCTGAAATATCCCTTCAGTACCTGTCTTAATTATCCCCTTTATGTACTTAAAGGTCTCAATCATATCCCCCGATACCTCCTTTCCTCCAAGGAGTACAAATTCAACTCACTAAGCCACTTCTCAAATGGTTTGCCTTCCAATCCCTGGATCTACTTGCTTGCTCTGTGCTATACCCCCTCCAGCAATCTGACATCTTGACTCCTGACTATTTCTTAAAATGTTGTATAATTTCTCAGTCTGCCTGTTTAGGCTCCACTAGCTCTTTAATATATTGGATTTAAGCTCTTTAAGTATAAATATAAGAAGTCTACCAGTGAGACTTAAAAAACAAGCATTTGTCAATGCCGAATGTTGTCTTGCTGACATTGGCATTGGTAGTGCAAGAGTTAGAGAGATAGATATAGGAATGGCAGCGAAGTATGAAAGTGATGCCAACCCCACACCAACCTACAGAGACTGACAGGCACTGAGGTGTGCCTTTGGGCTTCGGCCATAACATTCATGTCATTTCAGCTCACCCTACCTTGCAGACTATAACAAGTATTGCGTTGTGCCTTGGGGTCCTTGGGCCTTACGCTCACCCTATCTGCTCATTAACACTCATGGCATTTCACCTTACCCTATCCTGTAGACACCGACAAGTGTTGAAGTGTGCCTTGGGGTGTTTGGTTTTAAAGTCACTCCATTTCATAAAGACATACACTGAAATGGATGCATTATAGGAGAATTGAGTGAACTCTTGCACTGAAGAGTCCAAGGCACACCTCAACGCCTGTCACTGGCTTCAGGGTGGGGGGTGGCATGGCATGAGCATTACAGCTAGCAATCCAAAGGCACACCCCTGATGCCTGTTAGTCTGTACAGGATGGGATGTTACGGTTCAAAACCGTAATGCCTCAGGCATTTGTTGGTATTTGCACTACAAATTTGCAGCATGGCCTTTTTATGACCCCCACCTCATGAAAGTGTTTGTGACCTCTGCTTATGAATAGTGGCACTGTGATTTTGTTAATCTGTCCGAACTTTGATTTCTCACAGCAACCGTGCCATTCTGCGCCAGATGTGGGAAAACACAGTTCAGGCAGGATGTGAAAAATGTCAACTGTACCATTCATAGGTAGGTGTGAAGAGATGGCAGTGTTGAAAATCTTGAGTGAAAATACTAAAAATGCTCAAATTTATGAGCATACATGGAAACCACGTAATGCACACTAGTAACACAGTTATTTAATGGAATTATTTCACCAGATTTTCAACATAGGCATTTTGGCAACTGTGCTCATGAAAACTGTCACTATGATTTTCTTCACCTGTCCCAAATGTTGATTTCCCCACAGAGATCACGCCATTGTGTGCCAGTTGTTTGAAAACACATTTTGGGCAGGATGTGAAAAATGACAGCTGTACTGTTCATAAGGTGGTGTGCAAAACTGGCAATGTTGAAAATGTTGAGTGAAAATATTACAAAGTCTCGAAGATACGAGTGCGCTTGGAAACTGAACAATGCACACTTGTAACATACTCATTTTATGGACTTTTGTCACCAGATTTTCAACAGAGGCATTTTAGGACCTCTGCTCATGAACACTGTCACTGTGATTTTCCTAATCTGTCTCAAACACTGATTTCCCATAACAACCACACTATTCTGCAGTAGTGTGCAAACATATTTTGGCCAGGATATGAAAAATGACAGCTGTACTGTTCATAAGGAGGTGTGAAATAATGCCAATGTAGAAAACCTGGAGTGTCAATATTACAAATTTGCAAAGTTATGAGGGTGCGTAAAAACTGTGCAATGCACACTCATAACACAGTCACTTTTTTGAATTTTTCCATGAAATTTGCAGCATAGACTTTTTGGGAGGCCACCTCATGAACAGTGACACTGTTGTTTTGTTACACGGTCTTGAAAGGTGATTCCGTGCAGTGACCGCAAAATTACCTTTCAGGACTGAGTAACCAGATGACAGTCAAGGAATTTATGAGATGGGGTCCCAAGAACCTCATGATGAAAATGTGGTGCAAAAATTCATGAAAATGCCCATGCTATCCACATATGTTGAAAAAAAAAAAACATTTATGCCATTGTACACCTTACTGGCATTTCTTCAGTTCGTGGTCGGCTTTAAAAAGTGCAGACGTGCTCCTGGTTCACCAGGCTCCAGAGATAAGTATGGGGTATGGGGGGTGTGGGGAAGTGGGGTGAGCAGAGGGTGTGTGCAGGTTGGGGGAAGGGCACTGAACTCAATGAGGAACCATTTTTGAATTTTACAGTTTAAAAACAAAAATGCAGCAGGAAGGTTTTCTATTTTTGCAGGCACTATTGCATGCTGGGGTGGGCTGCCAGCATGTCACCTCAGTGTTTGTTAGGAGGGTCTGTAGCCAACAGTGATTGGGCACCCCCTTCAGCACATACAGAGTGTGGGGCACACGTGAGCTGAGGGGGGGACTGGGAACCCCCCTCGGCACACAAAAAATGTGGGAGCATTATGCCAACGGGGATTGGGCACTCCCATTGGCAAATTAACTTCATGGGGGGCATGCCAACAGCAGGATTGGGCACCCCCATCAGCTTTCAGGGTGACTGTGAGAGGTGCCAGCTGTCCGTTGGCTTCTGTGGGGACTGCAAGAAGTGAATGGGAAAGCCGCCGCCATGTTTATTGAAAGGGGACACCGGATAAGGCAAGCAGTAATTTGCTGCTGCAATCAGGGACTGACCCAGGGAGTTCCCTGATTGCAGTCATGAATTTCTTTCAAGTTGGTGGCAGACTTCTCAACGGCTATCATAGACAGTGTGTTATGCCATTGGTGTTACAGAGACCAGCCAGAAAAAGCAGTGGCACCATTGGCTGCAGCAGGACCGTACCTCCAAAACCGGCTTCTCCACTCCAAGCAACCACAATATGTTATCTGTGCTGCACGCGCAAGACAACATAAAAATGGACGTATACACAAATAAAAGTAAATGTAAAATAAACTTTGTAAGAACAAAAAAATATAATGGGTGAAACAAAAGTCAGAAAAGCGAAAAATTCGGAAAAGTGAAAAAAACTGACCCACTTAGCACACTGCAGAAGTGCAGCCCCGCGTGGCCACCATCTTCCCATCCTGTTGTCAAGTAAGTAAACATTGAGCAGTAGAGATCTCCACTGTCAGTCACTCCTCTGTTATCTCCTCAGTGGCCTTGCTTTAATGCCACCAGTAGTAGTTGTCTGTTGCCTGACAAACAGGTTTGCTTTAATGCCACCAGTGACAACTGCTCCCTTGCCTGCTGAGTGGGTTTGCTTTGATGCCACTGTCCGAGTGTCAGTGGCTCCTCCTTTGCCTGCTAGGCAGACTTATTTAGTTAGCTTCCCTTCTGCCGATTCCATCTGGACTGACTTAGTGCTACAGTGTAGATAGATAGTCCCTTTGATGCTATAGAGGGTTATTCATTTGTAACCCACCAAGAGGTGGGGCTTATTTCAAGTTGTCTCCCTGGGCTCCTCTTCTGCCCTCCTTCTGGGCATGCTCCAGCCCTGTATTCTGTTCTGCCCTTTTGAAACTAGGCTACTATCCAGCACTGTCAGTTTGCATTGGTTTACCTATATCTCAGCACAGTCAAAACCCATGCGGTCATAATGTGCACTGCGTGGAGACCTCAAAAGTACATGGGTAATAACTGTGCTAAAATTATATAAACTAACACCAAAGTACACATGCTGTTTTGGCCATGTGGCTTTTGATCATACATATATTTTTTTGCCATCTTGACAGAACACCGTTTGAATCCATGTGAAGTAATGCTGTGTCTACAAGTACTGCGCTAATGTGCGAGCTGGAGCCGTTGTGCTGTAACTTTAAGAACTCAGTGCCTGTATGTAGTGTCCATAGCTTGTGCTAGGTACAAGTGCTTTGGGGCTTGAGACCAGCTGAGGAACACTCTTATCGACTCCAGTCTTGCACCACATAATAGAGCAGAGGGATCGCTACTGAATCTTGTAAATGTTTAAATATAAAACTAAACTGTTGTTTATAAAAATGAACTTTAAAGATAGATTGCGATCTATCTGCCCTCTAGCAGATATTTTGTTATTTTTACTTTTGTTTTCAGCCAATCAGAATTGAAACAGTGCTATATGGTCTTACCTATGGCTCTTGGGAGAAAATGAGGACTCCAGAAAAACAGCAACTGCGAACAGTCGTGAGGTGGGTACTGACCAGGGCAGCCAGCCCTAAACATGAGAACACAGATCCAAAAGTCAGCACTCTCAGCAATGATGAGAAACACAATTGGTTGAAAATAAAGCTGAATTCTGTATTGCTTATTTATGTCTGTAACAGAGCACAGATTATGTCACCAGCAAAACCCTAGCACTTCTGTGAACTGCCTTTGTACCCCCTTTTGAAGGCTGTTCACTGACGCGCTAGAGTTAGCTGGCTACATAATCTGTGATACAGCATTCAGCTTTATTTTCAACCATTTGTGTTTATCTTTTTTGCTGGGAGTGCTGACCTTTGGATCTAAGGGAGAAACTGAGGACTGAGTGCTTGGCGCTTTCCGAATGGCCAGTCAGAATGCTGGAACTGTGACTTACAGCTTCTTCTTCCAGTCGGATTACAGTATTGTTTTTCTTCAGCTAGGAAGAACTGCTAGAATAGGGCAGTTTCTAGAAGCTCTCGCACTGAGAGGAGCTTCTCTGTGTGAGTCCCTGGGCTCGTGCTTGGGCCCACTTAGGCAAAAGGTCCTGTTAGCTTGAATTGTGTCAGAGAGTTAAATTAAGAGCAGAACCTACATTTGTCAGAATTTGTCTCCAGTGTGAACTGTCCAAACAGAGACTTGGAGCTGAGTGTTCCACAGCCTGTTGCCAGAGGTAACAATCCTGGGTCAAGCTACCAGACCTCAATTTGGAAACCCCGCCTGTACAAGTGGCCCCACCAGCTAGAGAACTGTTTTGTCCACAGCCACACCTGCCAGAGCAACACGCTTATGCAAAGCTGTCAGAGTCAGTTTGCCAAAGCCTGTTTATGCAGAGACTGTATTCAGCTTGTTGACCTAAAGAATCAAAGACTGTATCCTGAGCTAGAGCTGCACATCCATCTGAATCAGCGTGGGGAGTCAGCTACTAATGCAACAGTCAGCATTGGTTTCCAGCCACCTTGGGGTTGTACCTAGAAGAGGTGGTAAGTTGTGCCAGCCCTGGTCCTTTTTGCTGGTCTGTGCTTCTAAAGCCAGAAGTGAATTTAAGACTCCAGAAGTTCAAAACTGCCCTAGGGAACTAGCCATTGTGACTTCAGCCCAGAGACTGAGGAGCTATAGAGTTGTGAGTAACTTCAGGGTTAGCCTTGCAGCCAGTGTTCATTTGTTTCAAGCAGTTGTTAAAGTGTTTTGCATGCCATCAGGCCTGGGATTACAAATACCAGTTTGCAAAGAGTCATTCCATTTGTTCCTTACTGTTATTCCTGATTGCATGGTTAAAGAAATAAATCAAATCTGTTGGTTATGTGCACCAACACCAGCCAACCAGAGCAATGCACCAGGCCTGCAATTGGTCAGTCTGGGTTCCCAGTGAAGATAACTGGGACTGTCCATTTTGACTATTAATTTTGTGCTTAATGTGCTACCAAGCCAAAGCCAATTCAATTACCCAGCTATTAATTTTCACCCCTTTACCCCACTGTTCATCCCCCTAATAAATGAGGTTTATTGTTGATATTAACACTGTCTATGAGCATATTATTACAGAGTGCTGATTTCCTGTGTCTAACTGTAAAGTGCATTAATGTAGCCACTAACTATTCCTTGCAGGAATCAAGGGGGAATTTGCAATATCCTGCAACTGTTAGTGAGTGCAGCCAGCATAAGCATATTATTAGCTATCGCCAATAATTATACGGTTTTATGCAAGCGGAATTGTTGTATGCTTATCCATGTGTGGGACCACTACTTGGGGCAGTGGGTAGGTACAGACATCCCAGAGGGTTGTGCTAGCTTATCATCAGACCCACTTATACTTTACTCTGGGTGGAGGCACTGGCTATTTATCTGTCTTTTGGTAATGAATCCCTTTTTCCATCTGAAACAGAACCCCTGCCCATCAACCTGTTTTGTGGTCACCAGGCAGGGTTAGTAGCCCACTGTTACATGGCACCCCGGTTACATATTTATTAAGGTGTTTTGGAGAAAGCATTAGCACTTTGTGGTCTGTAAGATCCACGTGTGTGTGTGTGTCTGTGGGTTTTTGTGTGTATGTATGTGTCTGAGTCAGAGCATGTGTGTGAGTGTGTGTGTGTGTGTGTGTGTGTCTGTGGGTTTTTGTGTCTATGTATGTATCTGAATCAGAGCATGTGTGTGGTGCCATTGTGTGTGTGTGTGTGTGTGTGTGTCTGCATGTGTTCATGTTTGTATATGTATGTTTGAGTCAGTCTTTGCATGTGTCTGTCACTCTCTGGGTCTCTATATGTTTGGAAGTGTGTGTGTGTGTGTGTGTGTGTGTGTGTGTGTGTGTGTGTGTGTGTGTGTGTGTGAGACTGCATGTGTTCTTGTTTGTGAAACCCCCCCTACAAATTGAGGATGTCTTCCTGGGCTCCTTAATGCCCACTGTCAGGCTGGAGCACTGTCTGCAGTAGTTCTATTTGTCTGCATGAGAGCACCTTAGTAAGCCTCCATGCCTGTTTCTTTAAGAGAGTGCCTATGCTGTTTGAAAATCAGCATGTTCTGGGTCTGAGTAATTAAGGCTCGTGACCAGCCAGGCAGTCTGTAATATTGCTCTATTCTGCAGTTGCTAGTAGCGCAGAGGGAGCGCTGTTAGGAATGTGATCATTTACTGTTTATCTCTTATTATAGTGTTGATAGGGAAGGTTGTCTAACCTGATTTCATTTACAACTTGAGCATTTGAATGGGAGCCACCATTTTGGTTCTGGAGTGTCAGTATTAGACCAATTGAACCTCTGGGGACCTAAAATGGAGACAGTCCCCAGTGGGTGTATGGGAAGGAAATTCTGTAGTTTTTGTAGTTTTAAGTATTGGCACCAAAAATGGACCTGGAGGGGGAGCTCCTACTATGATGGACAGCTCTTTCAGCCAACCAAACCTTTTGAATCTAAGGGAAATACCCAGAACTGCCTGAAGCAGTGTGTCAGTCAAGACTGGAAGTTGGAGAGAGAACAGCTCAAGCGGTCGAGCAGCTGCTCGTAGCAGGAGTGTAGTAGAATCGGCGGGAAGCTTCCATTGGCCTGCCTGCCACATTATTTGGTCTTCTACTGACCCCCAAATCAGGAGGAAGCCAGGGATAAGGAAATCCTGGAAATCATCCTCCAGATGTCAGGCAAAGGGAACATGGTGCTGGTGGGGATTTCAATCTGACAGACATAGATTGGAATACCCACACAGCAGCGACTCCTTGGATCCAAAAATACTCCGGCTGGTCCTGGATGAAGTCCTGGTACCACTTACAAATCTACTAAACTGATCCCTCTGTCTGGGGCAATTCCCCACAGCATGGAAAACTGTGACAGTCACACCTATTCACAAAGGTGGTGACCGGTCCGCCCCCAGCAACTATCAGCCAATTTCCACTCCCCCCCCCCCAAGCCTTAGAAAAGTGGTGGCCACCCAACTCACTGAATATCTAGCAAAATATAACATCCTGTGTCCAGAACAGCATGGCTTCTGCACTGGTCACAGTATAGGCACAGCTTTAATGAAGTTCTTTAATTTCGTACACACTTCCCTGGACCTCAGCTCCCTAGTTGGGCAGTGTTCACTGACCTCTCTAAGGCCTTTGACACTGTCTCCCACCCACTCCTACTAAATGAAGAAGAAGAAGAATCAGCATTTATATAGCGTTTTTCATACACAGTATCCCAATGCACTTTACAAGCAATGCTAGACTGGTACTGAAGTGACTGAATGTGTGTTGGCAGCCATATTGCACATCATCACCCACACACAACCTGGATAATTCCAAGAACTGGTTTATGGGAAGGGGAATGTTGGCCAGGACACTGGGAATGTTCCCTGCTCTTTGCAAAGAGTGCCCTGGGTTCTTTTACTTCCACCTGGACACCCACCAGGATGGGCAGAAGGGACCTCAGTTTAACAACTCATCCAAAGGACGGCACACCCCAGCAGTATAGCACCTCCCAATACTGCACTCGGATGCCAGCGATTTTAGGTGCAAGTCCAGTCCCGATGTGGGATGAGAACTCACGACCTTCTGGTCCAGAGGTGGATGTGCTACCAACTGAGCCACGCTGACACCCACAACAAATGCCCTCAACCATACGGGTTTCTCTGCTGGCCCCCTCTCCTAGTGTGCGAGCTACTTATCAGCCCACTCCCAGCATGTCAAAAACAATGGGGTGATCTCAGAAACCCATCCCATCCACTCAGGGGTTCCCCAGGGCTCTATCCTGGGCCCACTACTCTTTAGCCTGTACCTTAATGCCCTGCCTAGCGCCTGTTCCAGCAATATTCTACTATATACTGATGAAGCTGTGATTTATGCAGCTCACAAAAATCTCACCTCCCTCGAAGACTCCCTCCAGCACACTTTCAATGATGCTGAGAATTGGTTTAAGAAGAACAGACTAGTAATGAACCTAAAAAAAACTAAGGTAATGCTCTTCACCCACCACCAGAACAAAGCCAGCAAAAGTCCCCTCCAAATCTTCCCAGCACTTGTCAACCACTTGAACAAGTTTACTAGTACAAATACCTTAGAATCACATTTGACTCGGCCCTCACCTTTCATGCCCACATTACTGCCCTTGCTTCCACTGCAAACGCACACCTTGGCATCCTCTACCGGCACAAGGACTGCCTCCCACCTGATGCCCTCAGGCTTGCTATCACGTCTGCAGTAATGTTCCTTATTGATTAAGGACTCCCAGTATATGGTGCTGCTGACTCCACTGCCCTCAGCAAGATTAGACTCACGCTAAATAAGGCTTGCAGGCTACTGACCAGTGCCCCTAGACTCACCCACACCTGTCAACTCTATGACATGGCCAAACTCCTAAACCTTGACAAATGCATCCGCTACCAAACAGGCATGCTAACCAAGAAGATTCTACTTGGGCTGTCCCCCCCAGGGTGTCTGCCTCCATCCAATTTACACCCCCCAGAGCCACCAACCAAACTTCGGACAAGGTCACTCAACTAGTGCCCAGAACTAGGACCACCCGTGCTCAGAGGTCTTTCAGCTACAGAGCCCCTACCTGACTCAACTCGCTCCCCGCAGCCATTTCCAACACCACCAAAACTGCCCCTTCAAAGCTGCCTTACGAGACCTGCTGTTCAACACCCGCTGCTGCACCTGTCACTAAAAGATACTCTGCTGCTCTTCTGGCACTATTGACATGGCCCACTGAGCTGAACACCCACCGTCCCCACCCCCCACACCTCCCAGTCCTCTCTCCTCTGCCAGTACCTGCTGGTACTACTTGAAATGTTTATTAATTACACATGTGTTCAAGCAATTGTATGTAATACTACGTATTTCTGTTTATGCAACCCATGTAAAACTATGTGATTCTGTATGTCTGTATTCTGTAAATATGTAAAAATCTGTTATTCTGCCTTGACTGCACTCTGTAAATTATGTTAACCATGTGTGTCCTCTCTGTGACGAGGTACCTTCGTAAACGAGCCGCTGGCTCAAAGGTTGTAAATCCGATTATACAATAAATAAATAAAAAAATAAATAAAAACAGAAGAGCAGGGAATTCCTAGTCACACTACAGGAAGCAGGCCTAAGTCAACTAGTGACATCACTCACAAGAGGTAATGCAGTTCTAGATGTGATATTCAAAAATAGCTATAGGGTTACGGGTGTCGAAGTCAGGAACCACCTAGGCAACAGTGATCATAGCACGTTATGGTTTGGTGTAAAAAGGACTGTAGACTCCACACGCTCCAAACTGAAGTTCCTTGACTTTAGGAGGGCAGCCTTCAAAAATGAAGCTCCTGCGTAAGAGACAACCTTAGTAACTCAACAGAAGGGAGCATTGAGGAATACTGGACAAGGTGGAAGGATGCAATAACCATGGTCACATCACAGTGTGCCCATCAGGTTAGTAAGAACAAAAAGAGAAAAAAAAAACGCAATGGTTTTCCAAGGAGGTGGCAACCATGGTAAGAGAAAAGCACATAGCCTTCAGAAAGTACAAGGAGTCTGGAAATGATGCAGGTAAAACAGAATATAAAAATGATCTAAAAGAGACAGGAAAAATGATAAGAAATGCAAAGGCTCAAGCAGAGGTTAGGATAGCTCAGGAAGTAAAAATAGGTAACAAAACCTTCTGCAGGTACCTACATGAAAAAAGGAAGACCAAAGGGGGCATTTTTAGAATCACAAAAAAAAGACAGACAAACTATAGAGCAAGACAGGGAGAAGACTGAGGCACTCAATGAGTACTTCTGCTCAGTCTTCACACAGGAAGCAGATGGTAATGGACCAACAGTAGGCATAAAGAAGTGTCCAATTTAAGGAATAGACACAGGTCCCTTCACAGAGGAAAGGGTCCTGGAGGAAATAGACAAGTTAAAGGTAGATTAAGCTATGGGGCCAGATGGGACACACAAGAATACTGAATGAACTAGGGAGGGAACTGGCAGCCCTCTTAGCAGTGCTCTTCAACAAATCATTAAGGACTGGGGAGGTGCTGGAGAATTTGGTAGTGCAACAGTATTACCACTCCACAAGCGTGGAAGCAAGGAACAGCCAGGTAACTACCGTCTTGTTAGTCTACTGTCAGTCATGGGAAAACTGATGGAGTCCCTGCTGAAGGAAAGAATCATAACTTTTTTGGAGCAAACTGGTCAGCTTGACAAAAATCAACATGGTTTCACCGCAGAGAGGTCCTACCAGACAAACCTGGTTGACTTTTTCAATTGGATCACCAAAACAGTGGGTCAGGGTGGGTCAGTGGATGTGGTTTATGTGGGCTTCAGCAAAGCTTTTGACTCCGTTCTACACAGGAGACCAGTCAAAAAACTGAAGAACATAGGAATTGGGCCCGAGGTTACAGACTGGGTCAGAAAATGGTTACATGGGAGAACTCAGAGAGTGTTAGTAAATGGCACTCTGTGGAGGGAAGGGTAAGTAGTGGGGTCCTGCAGGGCTCAGTTCTGGGGCCGGTCCTCTTCAACATATTCATCAGTGACATTGCGGATGAACTGGAGGGAAAGGTGTGCCTGTTTGCAAATGACACCAAAATCAGCAACGGGGTAGACACAACATAGGGACAGCAAAGCATGGAAACTGATCTCTGAAAACTGAAGGAGTGGTCCAAGACCTGGCAATTGAAATTCAATACCAAAAAATGCAAGGTTATGAACCTGGAAAAGTGTAACCCATGGTAACTGTACTCAATGGGAGGGGAGCAGCCGGTGGCTACCAGGCAGGAACGAGACCTAGGGGTGATCATATCAGATGACCTCAAGGTCAGTAGACAATGTGAAATGGCAGCACTAAAGGTTAGTGGTATCCTGAGATGCATAGGGATGGGGCATCATGAGCAGAAGGCATGAAGTAATCATGCCCGTGTATGTGTCCCTGGTCAGGGCTCACCTGGAATATTGTGTTCAGTTCTGGAGGTCACACCTCAGGAAGGAAATAGATAGACTGCAGATGGTACAGAGAAGAGCAACAAAGATGGTGCAGGGTTTGCATCAGAAACCATACGAGACAAGAAGGGTTGACCTCAAATTATACTCCCTAGAGCAATACAGGAATCGTGGGGACATGATAGAAACATTCAGATACCTTAAAGGCAACAACAGGGTGCATGTGCAGAACCTCTTTCAGGAAAAGGACTACAGCAGGACTAGAGGGTATAACCTTTGACTTAAGGGAGGAAAGTTCAGAAGCAAGGCGAGGAAAGTCTTCTTCACAGAGCACATTGTGGAATCATGGAATAACCTGCCGGAGGTGGTGGTGGGAGCTAAGACAGTGGGGGAATTCAAGCAGGCATGGGGCAGACACTGTGGGATACACATGCAGGCAGAAAAGTAGGGAGTAGGAGGCCAAGGACAGACTTGATGGATCGTACGATCCCCATCTGCAGACAATTCTTGTTTCTATGTAAAGAAAGTGACTATTGAAGAAGTAGGGCTTTTCCGATTACCAGCTTGGACCTGCAGCTGAGGAAAGAAAGGGTGTTGTTACTGCGTGTAAGAGGGACTGAAGACTTGCTCCAGAAGCAATCAGCTTGCCTGAATAAGAGAAGATAGCTTTGGGTTGGAAGGTTTGTGCAGTGAAGCTGTAATTAGCAAACAGACTATATCAGAATTGTGGCTTAGAGAAATAACTGATTTAAGTATGCTGAATGTGTTTCGTGGATCGCAATTTAGTTCCCCATGGTGAATATTATTATGCCAGCTGGAGGCTTTCCAGCAGGAGATCATGAACTTTTCCAGGGTTTTAAATAGCTGGTATCGCATTGCAATTTGCGATATGAACTGGCTGCTCGGGCGAGCCATTCTGACTTTTACATCGCAAAGACTGCGATGCATTCCATGACCCCTCGCCCCGTCCATCTCAGCCCCACCACCCTCCTCACCCATGTCACCGCAGACACTCACACATATAAGGCAATTCAGAGTGCCTCCCAGTCTCACCGCTGTGGCCCTGAAATAAATCCTGGCAATCGCTCCTGTAGTTCTGTGTATAAGTAATCCAGAGTTGCTTAACTGTGGCGCCCACTGTATCCTCAGTCTCACCACCGTGGGCTCGAATGCCGGCAATCACTCCCAGTGGTGCTTTGCGCAAACACTACTGGGAGTGATTGCCGGCATTCAGGCCCATGGCAGTGTACCTTATGGGTGGGGCTGAGGTGGGTGGTTGGCCACTGAGATTGGTGGGAGGAAGGTTATTGTGGTTCTGACAAAGGGGACAAGGGTGGGGAGGTTGTGGTGCTGAGATGTGCATGTGTGTTTTTTTTTTTTGAGGGGGTACCAAAACAGATGAAACCAAGACAGAATGGATTTTATTGAAAAATTTTATTTAGGTTACAATATTTAAGCATTTTTAATTTTGCTAATCAGATCAAGGCATGTGCTATTCATTTTCACACTTGATTAGCACTTTCACATGGAAAACTGCTAATCAATTTTCCAAGCTTATTTAAAACCCTGTTTTTTCAGGACTGTTCATCCTGCTTGAGCCTTGCTATCTCGGCCCAAGCCCCTGCTCGCATTACAGAGATCATCTCGGTGAAAGACCGGCTTGGGGATTCGGCCCCCTCCTCAACACCATCGAACATATAGTGATCACCAGGAGGCAAGTCGTGTAGGCCCTGCTTTCCCTGACCCACCGAATCAATACCATGAGGTGATCATCTCGCCTGTCTTTCATCCTGGCCCAGGTTGTAAGATTTCAACCAGGGTAGCTCCCTGCAGCAACAGCTTCAAATCATTGTGTGTTATCTGATTGATCTGTTCTGGTTTATTGCATATGGACTGAGTCAGCCAGCTTGGGATTACAGATATTTGGGTTGTGCACATGCTTTTTTCTTCCTAAATGGCCCCAACAGCTGCAATGCCAGTCACCCCAGGCAGTTCTGCAGGCTAGCCTATACAAGATCTAATACCCAAGGTTGCTGGACTATCTATTGGGAATTTGTAGTGCATGCTGAATAAGCCTAAAGTAATTCAGAGTGCTAATTATTTTACTAAATTTATGCCTCTCCCTTGTTCACTTCTCCTAAATAAACCTGATCATCTGCTTTACATTTAATCGGGATAGTGAACACATTATTAGTTGGGTCACAGAGAAGGTTTCTGCATTGTGCATTGCTGATCTTATTTTCCAGGGGATCTCCAGGGCAGTTGTAGCTGATCCAGCCCTGGTGGTAAGTGCAAGGAGCGTGAGCATATTCTAACTGTTACCCAATGCATGTGAATGCTCGATATTATTGCTGTTTTGGCCAGTAGAACGGTTGGTGGGTGGTCATTGCATCCCGGAGGGCTAGTGGCTTCAAACAAGTCAGGATAATTTAGAGGATACATTTGTTTGCCTCCAGTGTAGTTAATGGCTACTTTCATATGACAACATAGCCCTGGTAACACTCCTCTCCCAAAGACGTTAAGGGGGAGAACCATTCTCTGAATACAAAAAGGTTTGAGCAGACTACCCTGATGGCCCAATGCTAGTGTGTCACACTTTTGTACAGTCAACCTGAGTTCAGGAGTGGGGTGTTGTCATCGGATTATTTTATTTTATTTTATTATTTATTTATTTATTGAGTCTTGTATTACAATACCTTTGAGCAATACAACTCATTTACAAAGGTTCCACATCAGTAGTACAAAAACAAAACAAGGTAAACAATGGATAAGTAAATAGCTGATATCAAGATTATATTTAAACAAATTTAATACATCAAAAGCAATCAAAATTGCACTGAATCTTGCTCAATATAACAGTAGAGTGGGCTAGAAGAGAAGGCAGCCTGAAAAGCCTTGTCAAAATCTAGGAGAAAAAGTAATGGGGTGTAAGGTGGGGGATGGGAGAAACGGAAAGGAGATAAGTTGCACAGGAGGTAGAGAGGGAAGGAGCAGAGTTACAAAGGAGGTAATGGGGATAGAAAGATGAGAGGAGAGAATTGGGAGGTGGAAGGAAGGAAATGGGGTGAGTGCAAAGAGAAGGAGGGGGTGCTGGTGAAGTGAGGGGGAGGAAGACAAATTAATAGTATAAGGAGAAGAGGTAGTGTTTGGTCAGGAAAGGGGGCAGCCTAGCAGGCCTTGTCGAAAACCTGAGAGAGAGATTAATATGGGTGGGAGAGAGGTAAGAGAGAGCACCATAGGGAGAAGGAGGGGAAGAAGTCGCAAAAGAGGTGGCATGAGATAAGAGAATGGATGGAGGGTGGAAGAGGGAAGGTGAGGAGGAGCAAGGGAAGAACTTGAAGATGCGTGAGCAGAGAATAAGCAGGGGTGAGGGGTGGAGGGGAAAAGACTCGAGGGTAGGACTGAAATGAAGTGCCAAGAGTTAAAAGTGCCAAAAGGTATAAGTACAATGATAAAATAAGCAGAAGACTGCTAAGGGCGGCAGTCTCATGTACTGTTTGCTAATAGATGTTGTGAGAGTTTGTGTTTGAAAGGGCCGAGTTTTGACTCAGCAGAGATGTCACTACCCAGAGAGTTGAGCCGGGGGCTCTGTAAGCAAAAGATTAGGTATGAGTGCTACCATAGCTAAAAGGCTGGTGAGGTATGGCTCTCCTGAGTCTTTTATGCCACATTGGCCATACTACAGAGCCTAAAAAGGTGAGAGGGACTAAACCCCTACATCCCTCCAGTGGCTGCACCCATTGTGTTAGGTGACATACTAGTCTGAGGTAGCTGCTGCTCAGCAGTGCACTTCAGTTGGGCAGGGTTGGTGGCAGGTTCTATCCCCACAGTGGCCCTGTGCAGATGGGCCTGGGAGCTTGCCCCTTACCACTGGGCCGCTGTGATGTCCAAGGCCAAGGCAGGCACTGTTTACACCATAGAGTAGGGGTATGTCCTTTGGGAAGAAAACTAAGGGCAAAAATAATGTACCCAAAGCCATCTGTGTGACAATCATCAGTATCTCATCCCTGCTCCATGTAGACCCCCACCAGCTGCAATGGTGGGGAAGTGACTGAAGGGCTGTTGACATCACAGCATCAATAGCTGAATGGCAGGAGTTGGTGGTGGTTCAAGGTCCAAAATATGATACTAGGGAAAAAAATGTTTGAGGAACAGTTGCTGAAATTTCCAAGCCCCCCACCTCAAAAAGTCAATGCAGAGTCCAAGGTATTGCAAATGTTAGAAACACAGAAACACAGAATTTGATGGCAGATAAGGGCCACATGACCCACCTAGTCTGCCCTTTTTCCCTACCTAACAGATAAGCTGCAGATCCCAGGTAACCAACAGTCTACTTCCTCCTACCCCCCACTAGGACTGCCTTATGTCTGTCCCATGTATTCTTGAATTCCCACTGTTCTTGACTCCACGACCTCCTCAGGAAGGCTGTTCCATGCATCCACAACCCTCTCTGTGAAAAAATACTTCCTCACATTACCTCTGAGCCATCCCCCCTCTATCTTCAAATTGTGCCCCTTTGTTCTTGCACATCTCTTTTTCTGAAAGATACTACACTCTTGAACCTTGTTGATTCCCTTGAGATTCTTGAAAGTTTCTATCATGTCCCCCCTCTCCCTTCTTCCCTTCTTTCCTCAAGGGTATAGATATTAAGCTCCTTTAGTCTCTCTTCGTATGTCTTCTGGTGCATACCCTGCACCATTTTGGTTGCCCTCCTCTGGACAGCCTCCACTCTGTCCATGTCTTTGCAGAGATAGGGTCTCCAGAACTGCACATAGAACTCCAGATGAGGTCTCACCAACTGTCTGTACAGAGGGATAACAACTTCCTGTTTTCTACTGGTGATGCCTCTCCCTGTGCATCCCAGTATCCCCCCAGCATTCCTTACTGCCTTCTCACATTGCTTGCCCACCTTAAGGTCATCTGATATAATTACCCCCAAGTCCCTTTCTATTTTTATTGTTGTCAGTATCTCACCCCCCATTGTCTACTTTTCCCCTGGATTTTTGTTTCCCAATTGCATTACCTTGCACTTCTTTGCATTGAATCTAAGCTGCCATACATTTGACCATTCCTCCTACCTTTCCAAGTCCCTTCTCATCCTTTCCACTCCATCTTGTGTATCAACCATGTTGCAGATTTATGTGTCGCCTGCAAAGAGACATACTTTTCCTTTCAGTTCCTCTGCAATGTCACTCATAAAGACATTAAAAAGGACCGGTCCCAGTACTGAACCCTGCGGTACCCCGCTAGTAATCCTCCTTTCTTCACTGTGGACGTTGTGTATTTTCTGCTGCTTGGAGGGACTGTTCACGTCACTGAGGTAAAACAAACTGCTCAATAATACTGGATGAGTATTTGTACTCATGATCCCCAAATATTTAGGTATTCTTTATTCATCGTTAAGTCAAGCATAGGTTAAAAATGTAACAAAAACACCTATAGCCCTGCTATGGTAGAAGTGCTAGTCCTATGGTTGCCCCCTCTACAATCCTCTCTTGGGCACACTGGCCCCCACCCAGAAGGGGGGGGTAATTGTTGCATCACTGATCATGCTAGATAGACTGGCCAGTCCATCATAAATGGCATATGATGTGTGCCCAACACCCCGGGGGTGTTGCATGCTCTCAGCTAGCTGGCAGATTGGTGAAAAAGCAGCATGCTGCAGGTTAGAAGGAACCACTGAGCTGTTTATTTGTTTGTTTGTATGTTACCTAATATAGTTTGTATGCTACCTAATATAATTACACCAAGCAACATCGAAAACAAAGTTGTAGGGACTGTACACCAGTGATAGGCTTCACCTTAATCCGATAGGAAAGGAAGTCCTAAAACAGGGAATGGTGGATTTCATTCAGGCTAGGTGGGTTTAAACTTATGAGGGGGGAAGGGGAAAAAAGGGGGGCTGATCGAGTGACCTTACTTTTCATAGGTGGGCTTGGCCTTCAGCCCCTGGGGGGGAAGGCGAAAGCCATGGGGCAGAAGGTTCCGTAGGTGATGATGGAGGGTGGATGTATGTAAGATCTGGGGTGGGCATGGTAAAGGGGGGTTGGGACAAGGGTTGGGAGGTGGTGTTGACAAATACAAGAAGCCTGGGAAACAAGATGCTAGACTTCCAGGCCATGCTAGTTGAAGGAGGGGTAGATGTAGCGGCGATCACTGAAACTTGGGACAACCCTAGCCACAGCTGGGAACTTAATGTGAGTTGGTACACAGTGCTTAGGAAGGATAGAAAGGAGGGTGGGGGGAGGAGTAGCTATGTTCATTAAAGATAAGATAGGAATTATTAGGGTGGAGGAAGCAGAGGGAAATGTGGAGCCTACGTATCTCACTGGAAATAAGTTTTTAACTTTGCTGATTTGCTGATTCATTATTTACAATGAAAAAAATTATTACTACTACTTATGGATCACTTTGTGAACCCCCGCAGGAGGGAAGATAAAGATATGAGTGGCATATAGGCCCCTAGGGCTGGTGAAGGATCTGGAGGATTGTCTGCTGGATAGCATGATGGGCCAGAGTGGACCAAAAGGGGAAGGAGTAGTGTTGATTGGGAATCTAAATATGCCAGATACTGACTGGGGAAATGTGACGTCCATGGTGGCCAAGGAGCAGAGGCTGCTGGATGTCTTCCAGGATGTGTTCCTCACTCATCAGGTGTTAGAGCCAATGAGGGATAGTCATGTCCTGGACGTAGTTCTTGTGGACGGGGATCTTCTATGGGATCTGGTGGTGGAAGATCCCCTGGCAGGGAGTGACCACAACATGGTGTGGTTTTGGCTAAATTTAGGGGGTGAGGGATAGTTTCTTGACAATGACTGTTGATTTTAGGGGGGGCAGACTTTAGGGGCACAGGAGAGATTCTCAAGGAGCATTTAAGGGGGATTACACCAAGGACAACTGTAGAAAGTAGGTGGGAGGTCATAAAATGGGGCTACAGGAGGCCATCAAGTTCTGCGCAAAGGTGAAGCACAAGGGGACAAGGTCATGTAAACCATGTTGGTGGTCCAAGGAGTTCCAGGTAGCGGTAAGGAAGAAGAGGACTGCCTACAGCAGATACAAAAAAATGAGATGGGAGAGGGATAAGGAAAACTACCGCCTTGCAGCCAGGCAAGTCACCAGGATGGTGAGGGTGGCAAAGGCCAGTAAAGAGCAGCAGCTTGACCAGGGGATATGAGGTGGGGAAAAGGGGTTCTTTAGGTATATTGGGGAGCGGAGAAAGATCACATCATCAGATTGAGGACAAACAAGAGGTTGCTGAAAGGTGCTAGGGAACAGGTGGAGGTATTGAATGATTACTTTGCCTCTGTGTTAACTAGGTAGGGGGCTGGGAATCTTACAAAGTGGAAGCTGATGGAGTTTCTTGGGGCAGTGGGAAGGACTGCTTGAGCACCTGATGAAGAAAAAGCAGTTGGGAGTGTTATCTCAGTGGTATCACATCAGGGTGGATCTGCCAAAGGGGGAGGCGACTATGCTATTTCCATCATCCGGGTGTGGGGAGCCCTTAAATCCCTTAAAAAGAACAAATCTCTGGGGCTGGATGGCATACATCCCAGAGTTCTGTGGGAGATGGCGGATGTTCTGGCTGCACCTCCGTCAGATCTCTTTAACATGTCACTTGAGGCAGGGTGAATGCCTAAGGACTGGAGGTTGGCAAATGTTGTGCCCATCCATAAAGGTGGATTGAGGGAGGTGCCAGGAATCTACAGAATTGTGCATTTGACGATGGTGGTGGGAAAGATGATGGAGAGTATTGTTAAGGAACGATTGAGGGACTTCTTGGAGGAGATGGGACTCCTGGATAGTCATCAACATGGATTTGTACCAGGTAGATCATGTCAAATTAATCTTAAGGAGTTCTATGAATGAGTAACTTTGGAACTTGACAGGGGGAGGCAAGTGGATATACTGTTCTTGGACTGCAGCATGGCATTTGACTCAGTCCCTCACAATGGCCTACTGGAGAAACTGAGGGGGATGGGGGCAGGCCCATTGATGGTCTGATGGTTTGAAAATTGGCTTGTTGGGGTGCACTCAGAGGGTAGTGGTCAGCAGGGAGGTCTTGTCTCCTGGGGGGTCATTAATGGGGTACCACAGGGCTTGGTTCTGGGGCCATTCCTGTTTAATGCCTGTATCTCCAATATCAGGGAAGGTATCAGGTGTGAAATGAGTCTTTTTGCTAACAACTGTAAGCTGGGTACAGTGGTTGAGGGAGAGGAGTGGAGGTAGGCCGTGCAAGGGGAACTGGATACCCTGGATAGGTAGGCCTGCACCTGGAAATTAAATTTTAACTCTTCCAAGTGCAAGTTGTTAAATCCTGGGTGGGGAAATCCCAAACATGGGTACACCCTGGGAGGGGAGGACTTGAAAGCCACAGCAGGGGAAAAAGACCTGGGGTTCCTGCTAGATGTCAACATGAATAATTCTGAGCAATGCAGAAGGGCTGCAGTAAAGGCAAACAGGATGCTGGGCTGCATCGCAAGGGGGATTACCTCAAGGAGCAGGGAAGTAATTCTGCAACTATACAGTGTCCTGGTTAGACCACACCTCATGTACTGTATGCAGTACTGGAAGCCACACTTAAGGATAGACATCCAGCTCCTGGAAAGGGTTCAGAGGAGAGCAAACAAAATGATCCGGGGTCTAGGGGAGTTGACATATGAGGAGAGACTAGAGGAGCTCCCTCCTGTTCTCGCTGGAGGAGACGAGGGACCGGGGGGACATGATAGAGGTCTTCAAGTACCTCAAAGGAATCAATAGGGTAAATTGAGATGGGATCTTTAGGCTAAAGGATGGTGGAATCACCAGAGGAAATAGTTGGAAGCTCAAAGGTAGAAGGATGAGGGGGGGAAAGGAGGAGGTATTTCACTGAGAGAGTGGTGGAACCGTGGAATGCGTTCCCCGGTGAGCTAGTTCTGGCTTCTATGGTGTAGGGTTTCAAGAGAGGATGGGACAGGTATAGGCAGGGGATGAAGCAGAGGTAGGCTTGCCCCGAGGGGGGCTAGGATGGAGGTAAGGAGAGACAAGGAAAGGAGATAGGGGGATGGCTTCGGTACCCACCCAGAGTTCTGAAGCATGAGCAAACTCGATAGGCCATAAGGCCTAATCTGCTGGCAACTAGTATGTTAATATGTTAGATATGTGGCATAGCAAGTTCTCTGATACTGACAGGTGAAATTTCGCCCGTGAGTATCTGCCAGTGTTTTTTTGCAGGGGATGCGCCCCACACATCCCCTGTTACTAATATAATCAACTCTAACTTGGAGTTGATTTTGAAGGGGGAAAACAAAGGCAAAACTGACACTGGTGTGCAGTGAGACCATTACAGCAACAACTTTGAATCTGTTTGAAAGTGTCACTGTAATGGGTTTCACTGCTCTAAAGTGATACAATCTACTATTTTCCCTCTAATGCAATATGAATATGGCTCACAATGCCAAGCAACCAAGGTTTGGAAACAAGCCCGAGTTGCCAGGAGCAGGCTGGGAGAGGAAAACCGAGCATCCCAGAGTGACACTCTCCTCCCGCTCTGGGTGAGTGGCTGTCTGATCTCAGCCACTTGAGCCCTACCCAAGGGTGTCCAATACTGCAAGCTCAACGCAGAAGGCAGTGGAAGAGATGCAGAGGCCTTGTGGTGTGCATGGCGGTTGTGCACCTACCTGTGCATTCACACTCCAACATCTTGGGGTGGAACAACATCAGAGAGACAAGCCCTCACAACATGGCAGGATGATGCTGGCACACTTGGTCCTTATGCTTGCCAGCTACCCATTACAACAGAGCCCGGCTGTTACAAGATTTGATGTCTGAGTGAAGAATTTCCATTTTCCACCCCCCCAGCAGCATACCTTGGGAGGTGTACCCAACTGTGCAGATAAATAGGGTCTCTCTGTGGTCCAGGAAAGACAATAAAACTGGATAGTGGCCTGTCTGAGAGACATCTGAGCTAGGTGATGAAGCAGAACTAATTTTGTTTAAAAAAAGGGAGGTTCTGTGCTGAAAATCGACCTTTGGGACCAGGGAATGAGGGTGAGCTAGGGCAGGGGTACCCACTGAAAAGACCTACAGGGTCATCATGTTGAATGCTTAATAGCGTACAACATTATGGCAAACCCAGAACAGCGCTGTAGTTCAGACCGGGGGGGTGCAATACCACTAATACTGCTGTACACAGTAAGGCACCACTCGCACTATCCCAGGCAGAGGATAAAACCTGCTGGGATGAGATTCCACTGAGCTGCTGCCATGGCTCAGTGGACTGAGCCATAGCAGCAGAGAATCCAGACACAATGTCTGGGACAGGGTTTGATTCCTGGTCCCAGAAACTTTTTATTTGTTTTCACGATTTCTACTTGACCCCCCCCCAAAGTTGAGACACCTACGCAAAAAAAAGAATTTTGCTGCATGCAAAAATCACACTGTATTGGCAATGCAATTTTTGCATGCGGCATAATGTCTTGTGACATTATGACCCCATGCTTTGGAAAGACAACTGTGGATCCTGGCATGGTGCCAGAATTAATTTTTCTAAAATGTCTTGTGTAACTCCCTGCAAATGGGGGTTCCCAAAAGTCTTCCAGGAGCTTGCCTGAAAGCTCCAAGTGTGGGCGGTGTTCGGTGTCTGAGCTGTTTAAATGTGGTTCCAAGTGAGTGCTATTTGAGCCTCCACGTACTGTCTCTTTAAGAGCTGTCTGCTTGCAGACTTAATTAGTTTTGTATGGAGGGACTGTGTGTTTAATGCTTGAATCCCACCCGAGCTGCTGCCAATTTGCTCCATTTCTGCCGTTGCTACATGTGCAGAGGGAGCCTTGTTGAAAGATATAACTGCCAGAAATCATTTAGAGTGACTGAGAAAATGTAGTTTGTCTAACCTGTCTCTATTTCAGCACAAACTGTTTCAGTGTAGCTCTTTCATTTTAGTCCTGAATTGCTGACTTGGACCAATCAGGATGATAGAGAGGCCTTAAAATGGAGCTTGTGGATGAATTGGAACTTGGATTCTCAGTTTTAAGCCAGCCACAAGGGGATTGTATGAGCAGTGACTCAGGGAAATGTATTTTTGACATTGGCGCTTTTTTTCACCAACAGAGGGAGTCTTATTGTGAGTGACAGCTGAACCAGCCAACAGAATGGTGTAGAGCTAAAGAAAATGCTCTGCTCTGTGGCCGGAAAGATCACATCAGTTGTGACAGCGAAGAGAGAAGGAGCTCTGTGCTTCTGCAGTGTATAGTTTCGCATGGAAAGCGCATGTGAGGCCCTGAGGTTTGGCCTGCAGCCGTTGTAAGCACTAGTTCGGACTGAATCTGACTTGTGAGGAGAAAGAAGGAAGTCTGAAAGGTAGAAACCAGGCTAACTCTGTAGAAGACTGGAGAAATTGCTGAATCGCACTCAGTCTGTCAGGAATTGAAGCTGCTGTGTGTGCTCCCGGGTATTTTGCAGTAGTTGCAATCAGGATCAAGGAGCAGCCTGCCTGGTAAAGTACTTTCCTTTTACATATGAATGTGCGTAATGCTTGTGGGGAATCACTATTTCCAATCCCCTGTGCTGTGTGCTGTGTGTTGAAGCTGGAAGCAAACCCCAGCTTGTCTCGGACTAAATCCTTTGCTATCTACTGCAGTGGGGTCCAGTCACAAGGACCTTGTCTCCATGCCCTGTTGTTCTGGCAACCCAGAAGAACATCCACCATCCGGTTCTCAGCTTGGGTATTGTGAGTACAAATCAGGGTATTCCCCTGCCGCCTGTTTTCAATTACAAGTGTGTCATCTAATTATTGTTGTTTCACTTCTTCATGGACTGAGCCATCCGGCTCCAGATTACAATTGGGTGTTGTGCATATGTTTTCTTCTACGGGGCCCTGTCCATATGCACCTGCCGGCCAACCCCGGGCAATGGACCTGGCTTGCCCCCCCCCCAAACCTGAGTACCCAGAGTGTGACTTTTCAGACCCTGTATGTGTGCACAGTACTGTGATTTCATTCTGCCAGTTAACCTAATCTCCCCTTCCCGTGTTTTATTCTCCCTAAATAAACCAGATTTGATGTTTTTAAACTTTAAACTGTCTGAAGTGTCAGTACCTACATATCAAGCATCGTACTGGTTTGTGTATGTTGATTAACCTTATTTCACAGGGAGTCCCCATAAACGAACTTCAGAATCAGTCTCGAGGGTAAGTGGTACTTTATGAATGAACAGTGTGTACATGTGGGGTATTGGGACTGTAACTTCTGTGCATTGTGTGAGCCACTAGAAGGAATAAAAGGGGTTCTCAGTGTCCCAGAGGGCTGTGATGAAGCTAGTGTAACCACTACAAACCCTGACCTCTGGGCGGAGGCACCCACCCTAGAACCTAGGCCCCTCAACCTGTCAGTAGTTAAGCAGGCAGGCGTAGTAGCCCTTGGGATAGCGCCACCTGGGGGTTACACTTGCATGGGATAACAGGTGAGAGTGAAGGACTGGGGGAGGTAGGGTGTGCATAGGACTACTAGCCCTGATTTCCTGGTTCATATATTATGTGATATTTTTTGTTTTACGTACAAACACCACGATAGTCAATTATACTCAGTATGTGTCCTAAATACAAAGTAACACATCATTCATAGTATTCAGGGATTACTATATGATGTATTGGGTAGACAAAATCCTAGCTTCTGCTTGGCGAAGGCAGGCTGGCACCCATACATTTACCTCCACCTGCAGGGTTGGGCCTTACTACGCCCTTGAGCAAGGGTGTTATCTCAGCCTAACTTACACTCCGTCATGTCTAATTGCTTGTATACTTGCATGACCCTAGGAGTTTTTATGACTTTTCACAGAAGCAATTTGTGTTGTACTGTAGAGTTTTGACCTGTTTTCATGTAAAAAGTGCTGCAAAAGTTAAAGACTTGCTTCTTTCGAGGTAGTCAGACCTGGTGATTAGAGTGCAGGGCTGTGAACCTGGATCCTGTGTTTGAATCCCACAGTTGACACTTACTCACTGTCTGACCCTGAGTGAGAATTGTTTGTAGCTGTATTTGTCCCTGTACAAACAGCTGAACAAAAAGACCCTGACTGACAATGAGTGAGCCATTTATTCTCATTCTCGTTCTCATTCTCATTCTCATTCTCTCTCTCTCTCTCTTCCTCTCTTCCTCTCCTCCCTTTTGAATCTCCCCAAATATTGGAGCAGCAGCAACATCTTCTCCCCTCCTTCTCCTGGACAGTAAAGTGCTTTAGGATACAGCTCAGAGGAAATGTGCTATATGAAAATGAAATCCCTTTCTTCCTTTAGATGGTAGATGTGGCTCAGCCATATGTTACATCTTCATTTTTAGAGCAACCCATTTTTTTATTGCTTTCTACTTTTGTGTGTGTGATATTATCCTCTCCCTATTTGCTCTACTCCCCCAGCCTCCAGACAGTGCTTCCCCCTCAGTTCCTTAACTTGGCTCCCTCCAAGGGGTGCATACCGCATTACTTCTTCCCTTGCCCATCTCCTTTCCTGTGGTGTGGCTTGGGTTAGCATCTGCTGCTTATGTCTCTGCAAATTCTTTCCTGCCTACCTTTATAGCAGTACAAATCTTGGATGTTGCTGACTCTATAAAGTATTATCATCCTCAGCCAGCATGTTGGCTCTGTGCAGGCACTGGGAGGTGTACTCTTTTGGTGGAGCCCACACTACCCCCATGAGCCACTGGGGTGTGCTGTGCAGCGGTGCAGATCAACCTTCCTTTCCAGGGCTGGTTTTGGACCTAAAGGTGGCCCATACAGAAACACATGTGCTGCCTCCTTCACTACCCCCCACTGACCCTTATCCTCGCCTCTGCCCCACCCACATCCAAAACATGGTAAACATTCTCTGGACAGGTTTTTATATTAATAATTTTTGCATTTCAAGCTGATCACTGCTTATTCTTTTTAACTTAGCATATCCCTTTTGTGCTGGCACCCCAAGTGGCCAGATAGATCCCTTGTACCTAACACTGCCTCTGTTCCTTTCACAGAAGTATCGTATACCCCTAGAGGACTGTGCTCAGCTAGTCCAATGAGAATCTCTAGCTGATGAATAGAACCCAAGTCCCCCCCATGGCAATCAATGGTGTTGGCCACTAAGCCGACAGGCATCCTTTTTATCTTTCTAAATGTACCTCCAGTTCCTTTTAATCCCACCCCTACCCACCCCAAAACACATATTGTGAAAATAAATTTGGGGGCCACATGTGGGTGTCCAATTATGGGTGGTTTGAGCTTAGCATCAAAGCAGCTAATGTCAGTTAAAACTACCACCAACTTTGACAGAAATTCACAGTACAATTAGTTTTTAATTTTTTATAAACAAATCAAGCCTCTAATGTCCAAAACTTATAGCATCAGTTTGCCCTGGAGTCTATTGCACATTAACCATCAGTTCAAGACAGCGCAAGATTCAGACCCAGATATTTGTGCCAGAATTGGATTGTAGATCTGTTGAACATACTGTGCCAAAAGTAGAGTTCTGTTCTGATCAGTCTGGGAAATTCCGATTATCCCGCCCCCTCAAAAAATAGTTGTGTGTACTACTGTACAGATGCACCTGAATTACTGGAATATACAGGGTGCTCATAGCATTTAAAGAGCAAACCTGCACTTCAGCATGCATTCTCATAAAAAAAAATGTTTCAGCTGTTGCAGCTTACCGGTATTTCTTCAGCTGGCGGTCGGCTTTGAAGAGTGCTGACGTGTTCCCGGTTCACAGAAGATCGTTGCACTGGCTCCGGAGGTAAGCATGGGATGATGGGGGGGTTCACAGAGAGTGGGTGCAAGCTGCGGGGAGGGGACCTGATGGTGAGGGACTGCTTCCTTTGTTGCAGGTAACAGAAAAAAAATCACCGTGGACTGTTTTCTGCTTTTGCACAGGTTTTGGCCACACTGGGGTGGGCTCCCAGTGTGGCACACAATCAAGGTGGGTCCACACCAGGAAAATGCAGGCATGATGGGGGGCGGGTGGGTGAACATGCTGACAGGGGGGATTGGGCACTCCCCTCTGCAAGCATGTCTGTGTGTTGGCATGATGCCAATGGGGATTGGACACCCTCTCGCACAACACCACACTAAAAATGCCACATATGCAAACAGGGGGATTGGGCACCCTTGAAGTCAGCTTCCTAGGGACTGTAAGAGGCCAGCAGCAAGCCCTCCATGTTTAGTGAAAAGTTACACCAGGCAAGGCAAGCCCTGCAATGATGGGTTGCTCCTTCATTGCAGCAGCTAAATCATTTCAAGTTGGTGACACACTTTTGCACTACAGTCATAGACAGTGTGCAATCCAATTCATGCCATAGGTCCCAGCCCAAAAAAGCAGTGGGGCCACTGGCCACAACATAACTGGACCTCAAAAACCTGCTATTCCAAGTTACCACAATATGTTTCTTGTGCACACGTAAGACAACATAAAAAAAGTACCTTGCCTGGCAAACTCCAGGCAAAGTAGATATGCATAGTACAAAGTGTGGCACTTCAGAAGCAATTTACCAGTGTGAAGGTAAAATTCATGACACTCCTATCTACTACACAGGGTATCCAGTGATTTCCCTGGAATTATGGATGTCAAGAAAAACATCTGACTTGTACAACTAACAAATTAATGTTCACTTTTTACATGCAAAACAAAAGGTATCTGTTTCAACTTAACATTTATCCCTCATCCACCTGCACATACTGCAGTTCAAGTATAGTTAGTGCTCTGAGACCACTCAAGCTGTTTATAGAGCCCTCCCTTCAGGAGTCAAGATGATAAAAACATGATCAGCTCTGTGGGGGAAGAGAAAAGCTACTCTGTACTTAATGACATGCATTAAGAAAAGATTAGCATGACAGGTATGGGGGGAGGGTGACAGTTGTTCAACAAGATCGTGCTCAAGAACAAAACCTATGATTAAAGCTACAGTATTTTATGAATGAGGCAATCTCCTAGGTGGTTATGCTTTAATATTTAAACCCAAGTGCGTTTTTGTGGCTTACCATTCATACCCACAGGACAAAAGAATTATCTAATGTTATTAGAATCCAGGTACATACATGTACCCATCAGAGAAGCTTCAAGAGGAGACCATAGGCAAAATGGCAAGCAAAGGTGAGCTATGGATTAGGGGGGAACTTAATTTACTAGAAGTAAACTGGAGCATTCTGGCCACAGCTATAACAAGAAGCAGGGCCACCCTTGACTCCCTTCCGGAGGCATTTCTCAGGCAGCTAGTTACAGAACCCACTATAGATGTGCAGTGCTTTACTTTTTTCCTTAGGAACAGGGACAGGATTGCAGAAGTCTCAGTAGGTAGCCCCCCTGGGTACAAGTGATCATAGTACTGCGTGGTTTAGCACAGAGACAGGGCAGGAGAAGAAAACACACTAGAACAAGGGTTCTGTACTTCAGGAAGGCAGATTTTAAAGACATGAGAGAATGCTTTAGTAAAGATGTTGGAGAGGGGATGGTTGGGGGGAATGGAAGAACTATGGAATAGGATAAAGTGGAAAACAACTAAGGCAACAGCAAGTTGTTTGAAGGAAATAATCAACTAAGGGTAGAAGAGGAAGAGACTACAATGGTTCTGAAAGACTAAGGCAGTAAAGGATAAAAAAATATTTTAAGAATTACAAGAAGACAAAGATTGAGGGGGGTCAGGGAAGTATATCTAGTTAAATAACAGGAGGCAAGAAGGAAGCTGAGGGCAGCAAAGGCATAAACAGAGCAGAGAATGAAGGAGGTTAAAAAAGGAGGATAAGACTTCATTCAGCTAGGTATTGTCAAGTACCTAGATGCCAGAGGGGAACAAGACCCAAGGCAGCATGGATTCACAGCAGGAAGGTCATGCCAGATGAATCTAATAGATTTCTTTGACTGGGTGACCAAAGTAGTAGATCAGGGAGGGGCTGTGGACATGACCTACCTAGACTTTAGCAAGGCATTTGACTCAGTCCCACACAAAAGATTAATATACAAGTTAGCCAGCCTGAGAGTGGGTCCCAAGATGATAGCCTGGGTAAAGAATTGGCTGGAGAATAGGACACAGAGGGTAATAGTAAATGGAGTCCACTCTGAAGAAAGGGGTTACTGAGTGGGGTACCGCCAGGGTTCAGTATTGGACCAGTCCTCTTCAATGTCTTTGTAAGTAACATTGCAGAGGGACTGGAAGGAAAAGCATGTCTCTTTGCAGATGACACAAAGATCTGCAACAGAGTTGATGCACAAGGTGGGGTGGAAAGGGTGAGAAGGGCTTGGCAAGGTTAGAGGAATGGTCAAATGTATGGCAGCTTAGATTTAATGCTAAGAAGTGCAAGGTAATGCACCTGGGAAACAAAAACCCAGGGGAAAAGTACACAATGGGGGGTGAGATACCAACAACAACAAAAATGGAAAGGGACCTGGGGGTAGTCATATCAGATGACTTAAAGCTGGGCAAGCAATGTTAGAGGGCAGTAAGGAGGGCTGGGGGGATACTGGGATGCATAGGGAGAGGCATCACCAGTAGAAAACAGGAAGTTGTTATCCCTCTGAACAGACAGCTGGTGAGACCCCATCTGGAGTACTGTGTGCAGTTCTGGAGACCCAGTCTCCGTAAGGACATAGACAAGATGGAAGCTGTCCAGAGGAGGGCAACTAAAATGGTGCAGGGTCTGCACCAGAAGACATATGAATAGAGACTAAAGGAGCTTAATATGTCTAGCCTTGTGGAAAGGAGGAAGAGGGGGGACATGATAGAAACGTTCAAGTTCCTCAAGGAATCAAAAAAGTCCAAGAGGCTAGCATCTTTCAAAAAAAGAGGTGTGCAAGAACAAGGGGGCACAATTTGAAGATAGAAGTGGGGTAGCTCAGAGGTAATGTAAGGAAGTATTTTTTCACAGAGAGGGTTGTGTATGTATAGAACGGCCTTCTGGAGGAGGTTGTGGAGACAAAAACAGTGATTGAATTCAAGCATGCATGGGACAGCCATAAGGCAATTCTAGGGGTGGGGATAGAAAGAAGTGGACTGCTGGTTAACTAGGATCTGCAGCTTATCCATCAGGTAGGGAAATGGGCAGACTGGGTGGGCCAAGCGGTCCTTATCTGCCATCAAATTCAAATTCTACGTCTATGAGTGAAAAGAGGAAATCAAGGAATGCGATAATGAGGATCAGAAGAAGGGGGGACTGTGCAGAGAAGGACCAAGATAAAGCAGAAATGTTAAATTAGTGCTTTGGTGCAGTCTTTACAGTGGAGGGTGGAGGGGACAGAGCAACATGTATCAGCAGGCACCAGGGAAAGGGGGGAAGGTACAAGTCAATTTCAGAGTAGAGATGCCACAGTGGACTGGAATCCCTAAAGGTGAAAAAGGCCATGGGGCTACAAGATCACTGGTAGCATGGTTTCACAAGTGGGGGGTCATGTCAAATAAATCTCATAGATTTCTTTGACTGGGTGACTAAGGAAGCGGATCTGGGGAAGGCAGTGGATGTGGCCTGTCTGGACTTCAGTTAGACCTTTTGGCACTGTGCCACACAGAAGGCTAATTAAGAAAGTTAGTATCCTGGGGGTTGGAAAGAAGGTGATAAACTGAATATCAAACTGGTTGACAGGAAGGAGGCAGAAGGTGGTGGGGGTAAACATCAGTCACTGGGCAGATGGGAGAGTAACCAGTGGAGTACCACAGGGATCAGTACTGGTCCCGTCCTCTTCAGTGTCTTCATAAGTGACATTGCTGAGGAACTGGAGGGGTAGGTGTGTCTGTTTGTGGAGGACACAAGACTCTGCAACAGTGTGACCACACAGGAAGGGGTGGAGGAAATGGAAAGGGATCTGGGGAAACATGAGGAGTGGTCTAGAGTGTGATATCTGGGTTTCAACACCAAAAAGTGCAAAGTCATGCACCTGGGGAGGGAAAACCTGGGAGCTGTGCATAAGATGGGGGTGGTACTTAAAATCACCAAGCAAGAGAAGAACCTTGGGATTATTATATCTGATGATTTTACGGTGCCAGGGCAGTGTAACATAGCAGAATGCAAGGCTAGCTGGATTCTGCGATGGATAGGGAGGGAGATTTCTATCAGGAGAAGGGAGGTAGTGCTGCCACTACATTGCTAGCTAGTAAGACCACACCTAGAGTACTGTGTCCAGCTCTTGAGGTTCACACCTCTGCAAGGACATTGACAGAGTGGAAGCTGTCCAGAGAAGGGCTACCAAAATGGTGCAAAGATTTTTTGAGAAACTATATGAAGAGAGGCTGAGGGAGCTCAACATGTACTCCTTGTAGAAGATAACAGCATGAGGGAACATGATCAAAACCTATAAGTACCTCACAGGGGCAAACGAGATCAATAAGGAAGTCTCTTTCAGTGGAGGAGGAGTACCACTATCAGGGGCATGCAATGAAGTGGGGGGGGGGAATTTAGGAGGGCTGTGAGAAAATACTTCTTCATAGAAAGGTGGTGGACACCTGCAACAGCCTGCCAGAAATGATGGTGGGGTCAAGACAGTGAAGAGCTTTAAGCATGTGTGTGATAGGCACATGGGCATAATAGACAGTAGAAAAGGAGGTGGGGAGGCCACTTGTAACCAGATAGAGTCCAGGGTGTTATAAGAGAAATAAGAAAGGAAAATACTTCAAATTAGATGGGCCTAATGGTCCTTATCTGCCAAAAAAATCTAGGTTTTTGAACAGGAGTAAGTGCACGGGGTAGATGTTGTCTAAGGAAACAACATATAATATTGTTGTAATATATGGCTATGCCAATTTAATATGACACTAAAGTATACAAAAAATGTCCTGTAATACCACTACCAGAAGGTGATAATAGTATCATTCCTCAATGATAATACCATTGTTCAGAGCCCATAATATTATAATTTGAAGTGTCAAATGATAGTATTATCAGAAAACCAGAACAGAGCAAGCACTGGATTCCCTTACAATGCTCAGCTAGTTGCTATGGCACTAACTGTTGTTGCTAGACACTGGACCTGTCAAATTTCAAACCCTGCAATATGGTTGGCTGCATTTGCTGTGTGGGAGGGCAGAACAGTTCTTAAAACATGGCAGATATCTCTCACTTAGCAAGAATAATTTATAGCTGTGTTAGTTTTTCAGAGGGTTTTTTTTTGTTGCATGTCAAGTACTATCTGGTTGATCCTGCCTTCAATTCAACTTACCCACTGCCACAAACCACCGCAACCCCGACCAAAGAAACAGAAGAGGAGGCTTTCCATAGTGCTTTTCTGGGTGGTCCTAGAGGTGGGTCCTTAATGATCCTCCCTGACACTCGCTCTCACTGCCACTCCTCTGCTGATGCGGCCCCAATTGTGGCCACTGCTAAGGGACCAATTAAATTTAAAATAACAAAGAGGCAGAACATGGCCCACATCACAGCCACCACTCAACTCTATGGCTTGCCAGCTTGCCTCTCCTGTTCTTCAAAGGAACATTGCTGCACCAGAGGGGACACACCAACACTGTTGTAGGAAGTAACTGTTCTGCACATCCTCACTACATGGCCTCACAGCACTTCTGTGCTTTTTCTTGAATCCAGGAAATTTTTTGTATACTTCAGTGCCTTGTTAAAATGGCATATCTGTACAGTATATTACACAAAATAACAAATAGGTGAGTGTGTGTCACAAGGGAGTAATACCATCTGAAGTTTCTGGGGACAGGGAACCATCTGAGCTTCACTCTCGAGGTTCCCATGTACCCAGAACCTCTTGATGGTATTACTTGTTTGTAATACACACTCACCTATTTAATATTCTATTTGTAATACACACTCACCTAGCTATTATACTATTGATAATACTATATAGTAAGTACTGCACAGCATGGCACAGTTATAGTACACATCCTGTAATAAGATATTACAAAAAGATATAATATGCAGAGTAATGTACGGGCAACCATGCTCAACAAAGGAGTGTTGCCATCAAAGGGGGTTGGAGGTAGGATGACATTGCAGAACTTTATAGAAAAGTTTTGCAAGTGTGTGATGTCATCCCAAGATGGAACCATCAGCCTTTGTTGTGTATGATTGCCCATACATTATTTTGTATTGTATAAATATATATATATATATATATATATATATATATATATATATTTATATATATGTGTATATATATATATATATATATATATATATATATATATACACATATATATATATATAGAGAGAGATAGATAGATAGATATATTACGGTTGCACAGTAGTGCCACTATAGTTAGGGCTGAGTTCCTCATTTAAGGTTAAATCTGAAATTTGGCAGCTTATTAACTTTTCCAGTATATTATGGATTTGCCTGAAATTTGGAATGCTTGGTCTGGTACCATAGATATCTGGATCTGACAAGTTTTGTTATGGTCGGATGTACAGTTGCAGAGTTACAGAGCACCAGAAAATGCATAAATTACACATTTTTGAGCATTTTTTCTCATGCCTACAGCCCACATGGTTTGCGTGACTGGTCCGAAACCTTCAGGGAACATGCAACCAGGGTCCCCGATGTGTCTTTCGAAGATTTTGTGAAGACATATTAAATGGTTCAAAAGTTATTCAAAAACAACTTTCCCCATTATAGTCTATGGGAAAAGTTAACAAAGTATGCGAAAGTGCAGCAATTGAACGTTTTGCTTTTTTTTGCAAATGACCCTTGTAGTGTTGCAAATCAGCCATCTTGTTTTCAGTTGGTGGTCAGAGAAATGCTTGGCATTTAAATTTGGGACACTCTAGGGACACAATTCTTGTTGTGTTCACCTAGTTGAGCTCTGAGAATGGTAGCCATCTCTTTTTTTTTTTTGGGGGGATAAAACACCCCAGAAATATGTTTTTTAAAATTTTTGTAAAAAGTGGTGTCACAAAGTACTTTTGCATATGTGACACTTTCATGATTTTACTTGCGAAAGTGTCGTGATTTGTAAAAGTATTTTACGACACTATGCCCAAAACAATAGGGAATCGTCACCCTGCTGCAAAAAAATGGTTTGGTCTTTTGGGCTGAAATTTGGAGGGAAGAAAGACAAGATCTCACAGATGTGCCTTGTGTGGTTTGGTGACAAAATATTAGAGGGTTGCAAAGTTACCTTTCGGGGCTTGTATCTTGAAAACCGTTCGAGATACAGACTTTTTGTCAGAAAAATGGTTAGTCCCACACTAGGGGCTAAGTACAAAAGTTTCCTGGACAGTCATAACTAGTATGAGATTTTAATTTTTTTTCTACGTCATATGGCTCTTGAGATATAAGCAGTTTAGTATTCCAAGTGCTCATTTTCTGCTCTGAGGGCTATTACTATGCACACATTCTTTGTATTCACTGTGCTTCTGAATGCACCTTTTGGGGGAAAAAATTGTGTGCGTTTGTGGTACTGTGACCGTTAGCTTTTCATCTTGTATTTATGTTACCATTTGCATTTGTGTTTACGTCACCATGTGCGTTACCCTTTGCATTTGTGTTTCAGTTTGTGTACTGGCTTCCTTTTGTGTCACAGTTGCAGTTTCCATTTGCGTTTGCATTACTGTTACCATTTGTGTTTCCATTACCATTTTCATTAGCATTTACTTTTGCATCACTGTGTGCATTATCATATGTGTTGGTGTTTGCTTTACTGTTTCCTTTGGTGTCATCTTTGGTGTTACCATTACTGTTTGCATTTCCAATTGTGTTATCATTATCGTTTGCATTTTCGTTACCATTTGCATTTCCGTTGTTGTTAGCGGTTGTGTATCGGGTTGCATTTCCATTGTCAATTGCATTACTGTTCCCTTCTGCATCGCTGTTGCCGTTATCATTTGTGTTTCTGTTTGCATTTGCATTACCATTTTCGTTCTTGTTACAGTTTTCGTTACTGTTATCGTTTCCATGTGAGGTTGCATTTACATTGTTGCTTGCATTACTGTGTCCTTATGCATCATCATTGCCATTACCATTTGTATTTGCATTTTCATTTCCATTTGTGTTACTGTTACTGTTTGCATTTCCATTACCATTTGTGCTACCATTTCTGTTTGCACTTGCGTTTGTCTTATATTTGCATTACCATTTCTGTTTGCATCACCATGTGCATTACAGTTTGTGTTACTATTTTCTTTTACCTCACTGTTGCCATTACCATTTGCAGTTGTGCTACCATTACTGTTACTATTCTCTCTACTGTTACTGTTAGCGTTGGTGTTACTGTTAGCGTTAACATTACCATTAGAATTACCATTACTGTTGCCATTACCATTACTGTTAGTGTTATCATTACTGTTAGGGTTATTACGCACAAATGGGAAGCATGGTAAGAGCATGAGGCCCAAAGGGCCACGCGATCCCACCACCACTTACCATTCACTATTTATAGTGCATATTCTCAAAAAGAAGGGAAATTCATGGCAAAAAAAGTCTGTTTAATGCATCAGTTAGGGTTGTTCCACAACGACAAAAGTGAGGAAATTCAGTGTTAGAGTTGCCACCCCTTGCACCCCATGCCCACCCGCCCCCACCAACAGGCATCGGGGTGTGTTTTGGAGTCATAGGTGCTAACTCACACCCCATTCTCCTATACTGCACCATCTAAGCTTATTTATACATGGAATGGGGTGAGAGTTAGGGCCGATGACCCCAATGCACACCCTGATGACTGTTGGTGGGGGTGGGGTGGTCGTGGGGTGCAAGGGGTGGCAACTCTAACACCAAATTTCCTTGCTCGTGTCACTGTGGAACAACCCTTACTGATGCATTAAACTGAGTTTTTTGCCATGAATATATATATATATATATATAGATAGATAGATATTTTCCTTAATTAATTCACATTCTCTCTGTTTCTTGAATGGTTGTCAGATTGACAGAAAACAGCAAAGAAGACAAAATTAAAAACATTCAGTGTAATTCTGATAAGAGCAACATAGGCTGCCAACATTTCTAATAGTTAATTAAAAAGGAAAAAACAGTTAACTTGAGGTGTTTTCAGTCTTACTGATACTCTTTGTTATGAGACATCTGTAATTTAGTCACTCATAAGGAATCTTAACAGGTATGAGATTATATGCTGTTGTAACACATTGGTGACATAGCTGCTGTGGTCAGCATACTGACACCACTACTGCGGTACAACAGCACCTGAAAGTGTATGGATTTCTGTATACAGTGACACTGAAATATATCCATTAAGTTAAAGACCCAGGAGTTCATATCATGAGAGGATGGGATTGGGCCCTGAATCCTGACCTAATTCCCCTAGACAGTATAAACGAGGTCCATGTAATGTACCTCAGATGAACTTGAAAATAAGCAGCCACAGCTCGGTGTGCCTTTCCTGGTCAAAAAATAACACAAATAAATAAAAAGATAAATTAATATATACATACATGAATACATTAATTAATAAATCAAATAACTAAATAAATAAAATGCAATCATTATTCACAGCATCAACTGAGAGCCACCAGCAGCAGCCCTCTTCATCCTCAAAGATACTGCTGTGCATCAATTGAAACTGTCTTGGGACACTCATATTATTCACAATGACATGATGCAAAGCTTGTCTATTCAACATTTCTAGCCATGAAATTGACTAGATGGTGTCTTCAGTTTTTACCTAGATTTATGTGCACAACAGGGCCTCTTATAACCATACGGGGGCCTTTTGTGTAGCATCTAAAAAGATCTGCCTCTAATAATTTGTATTTTTTTACTTATTTTTATTACATAATATGACCGTTAGTTTGATGATTTCAGATACATTTATATGGCATCAGGAGTGTCTTTTATGCCTGTAAAACATTCCACTCTTGCGTCCTTAGTGCGCAGTTCTCTCACACTTACACACAAGGAGATACTCATACAGGTGTAAGGCACACTATGGGTGGCAGGTGCCATTTAGATGTTTTATAAAATGGGATTAGAAAATACATAAACATGATTGGCTGAAACATGTCACAAGACCATCCATTAAAAGGTCTGCATGCACAGCCAGAGTGGTGATCTTGTTTTCTTCAGTAGTAAAAAACAAACAAAAAAAATGTTTTCTATATAGTCGGTGAGCCATTTTATAAGCACTGTAATATACTTACATGTAATATGAAAACAAGAGAAGGTGACATGGTGATGTTCAGAATGGCTACCCAGAATCTTACCAGAGTGCACAAAGTTCCTCACTCAGCACAAAAAAAGTTATAGCACACCAACACTTTTGTGCTCTGTGAACAGAGGGTTTATTCAAGACCCTGGATCAAGATGAAATCACTGCAGTGCTTCGATAAGCACTTGGTCTTTGTCAGGGGGCAGTATCATACAGCTACAAAGCTGATTATATACAACCCATATTTGCATATCAAATTATTTCAGCCTGGTTAGATCAATTAGAGTTCACTCATCACAGAATTCAATTATAAGGCTACAACAGAAAGTGCAGGCAAAGGGGAGGGAGTGGTGGGGCAACGGGAAAATATAAGGGAAACACTTCACCATACACAAAAATGAAATATAACAATACAAGGTGACCAGCACCTGCATGTCTGACAGAGCCACTGTTAGCACTGATACAGGATATTCTTTTAAAATGTTAGTACAAGTATCTATATTTCAGAGAAACATTGATCATACTGATTCTAATCCTTCCACATATAACAATGTCTATACAGAAGCATCACCCTAAACCATCAGTACTAGGCATTGATTACATCAGTCAAAATTCCACATTGAAGAGGAGAGTGAAACAAACAAAACCTGCAAAGAGATAGAAACAAATGTAATAAATTCATAGGAAAGAAGTAGAACAAATAAACCATTACTGTTTCAAACATGGTTCATAATCCACTTCTTCATTCAACCCTAGTGGTTGTTCAGCATTAAGTAACACAATCCACCTAGTGTCCTGTCACCCCCCCCCCGGGTGGAATATGCTCCTACTCCATAAAGGTTAAGAAGGAGGGGTTAAGGCTGTGGGCAATCTTAAAGTGCTCACCCAGGGCATTGGTTTCATCAACATGTATGATGGCTCTGATATGCTTCTGGATGCGCACTTTAACTTGTCTTCCCACGCTTCCCACACATAGCTACAGTAATACTAGGCCACATACACAATAGGGTTGTCAGAACCCTCTGAAGTTCTGGGTTCCAGTTCTAGTCTAAAAATCTTTTTTAGAATTCAAGCTCATTTTTTTTGATTGGGTTGCTAATAGAAAAGGCAATAGTGAAATACATGTCATGAAACTGTGGGCAAAAACAAATTAGTCTTTTCATTATAATGGGAGAGAGAGATGATTTTGTGTGACTAGGGTTATCTGTGGTTTCTTCTCTTTGCTAGTAGTAAATGTCAGCCACTTATGGGTGCTCACAGGACGACCGACCCACCCACGTATATGAGACACCAGGCACTGAGTGCCAACTGGCAGATGATCACATACTGAGTACAGTGCAGTTCAGTCAGATGGAGCACAGCCACAAAGATGTGAAGTACTGCACACCATGCTGGAGTCACAGATATTTTTAAATGAATAAAGGAATGAAGGGATGAATGAAGAAGTGGATTATGGACCATGTTTGAAACAGTAATGGTTTATTTGTTCTACTTCTTTCCTATGAATTTATTACATTTGTTTCTATCTCTTTGTAGGTTTTGTTTGTTTCACTCTCCTCCCCGGTCAGCTAAAATATTTCTGGGATTTATTTATTTGCGAGATGCTATACACTTAGTGCTGGGCAGCACATGCTCACACACTGGGGTACAGTGCAGTGAAAAGGGATCACAGCAGAGATGACAATTACACTACCCTGGGGTCACAGATATTTATAAATGAACAAATGATGTTTTCTTTTCTCATGGTGAAGGCATATAGACTTAAACAAAGGCACATAGAATTAAATATAGGGCCAAAATCAGATTGGCTAGACTTCACTCTATTTTGCTTGTAAGATTCCCATAAATGGGAATCCCAGTAGATCTAGGAGCACTGTCTGTGACTCAGTGAGTTGGTTACTGGTTCAGACAGATTGACAGATTGTGATGCTATGCAGACATGAGTGGAGGACACGGAGGTGAATGAAAGATAAAAAAAAAGGTTTAAACCATTATACGAACACTCTGGTGTTCAAGTTCTAAATTAAAACTCGAACGCCAGAGTTTGTGCAGAGTTTGAATCTTTCTAAAACTAGTTCTGATAACCCTAATACACAACAAATGTCCTGGCACAAGAAATAAATTGTTTCACATGAAACCTTCTCTTGGAGATAGGGGCCCAGTTCTTAAAGCTCCATGCACAGTGCAAGGGGTTTGCACCACAGAAAATGGCACAAAGAGTCCTTTGTGCCAAAAGATGTGCCAGGAGCAATTCTCAAAGGCAGCCTGCATTGCCCACATGCTGCCTGAACCAAACAAGGGTTGTGTCACCTGTGGGCAACAAATGGGCTTGTGGCAGATGTAGGATTCCAAAGCTCTTCAATTGGGATTCTCAAAACTCACCCAGAGGGATGGACTAAGAGTACTTAGAAATTCGCACTCTGAGAGATTTAAGCACTTTTTGGCAATCTGCCATGGTCTCCTGCCCCAAACCCAATCCCCTGTTATAATTAAGACAATATCCCTGGTGATCTAGTGGACCGCCCCTGCCTGGTTCTCTCCATAAGACAGAAAATGTCCCTGGGTAGTCTAGTGGTCCACCCTCAAGCCCCGATCTCCTGTTTTAAAAATAAAATATCCCTGGTGATCTACAGCCCCCCCAAGCCCTGAACTCCCATTATAAAAATTAAAATATCCCTGATAGTCTAGTGGATCCCACAAGACCTGATCTCCTGTTATAAATTGTAAGTGCTTTGGCTTCTCAGAAGGAACTAGAAGGGGGACAGGATCAGATCTACAGTACAGTAGCTTCTTGTTTTACATTGTTTCTCGTAGATTCTACTTGGTAGAATGTTATTTCTTTTCTTTCTTACTACTAAGGGGCTAGCAGGGTATTGTTTGGGGCTGTTGGAATTTTGAAACCTGTTTTGGTAGCTATAAGTGGGCTCATTTGTTTGATTCACTGTGTGGCAGGCTGCATTTGTAGCGGCCTATTTCTTCTGTTTTAAAACATAATTGGTGTCATTTAACTGGGTCTGTTTCTTTGAATTGGAGACTTATATCTTCAAATTCCAAGCCTATTTTGATGTGTTGTTGGTGAAGCTGTTTGAATTGGATTCCTGTTTCTTTGGGTAGCAAACCTATTTTGGGGGCTTTGAGTAGAATTGTGATTCATTGTTGCTGGCTTCACTAGCTGCAAAGTTTGAGTGCAGAGTGGGGGAAGGGTGCTAATGGACTGAGCAGAGGCCTCAGCTACCTGATTGTTTCTGGAAGACTTGGGCTGGTCCCACCCCCCAAACCCCTCACCCCACCCACCCCAGGTCCATTATTTCCTTTATACCAGGGGTTCTGACATCACTTCCTCAAACAAGCAAAGGAAATGCACCTGTCATAGCAGAAGCAGACTTCCAGGAAAGGAACAGCAGCAAGTGAAGAGGTGACTGCTCTCTCAGTGGAAGGGAAGCAAATGCAAATCTAGAAGCTTTCATTATTACTTCTTCACATTGATATTGCACTGGGAAAAGGAGGAGTAGGATTTTGAAGAAGGTTGTGCAATGGCTACTAAGTCTCTTTTTGATTGTGGATAGGAAGGATAGGAATATAAAAAGCAGTTGCTCAATATATCTAAACGTGTGCAACAAAGGAGGTAAGGGAAATAAAGAAAATGTTTTGCACTGATAGAGGAGGGAGAGGGGAGACTTGGGGGAGTGTTTGGTATCCTGCATCTGGAAGGGTGGGGGGTCGCTGGTGGGCAACGACAGCAATGGGTAGGGTGGTATGCTGCAACAACTGCGGTGCACCAATCTTTCTAAAAATTGCCTGGAGTGTGGGAGGATGTTTAGTGTGCAACCACATAGAAAAACTTAGAAAGGAGATTGAGGGTCTGCAGGAGGAACTAAGACAGGCAAGGCAGATTGGGGGTGGGTTTAGGACAGTACTGGAAGGAGGAAGAAGGAGAGATGAGGGAGGGTGATTTAAGCCAACAGTGGTGAGGAGAGGGTCAGAAGAAGGGAAGCAGAGACAAAGGGGCCCAGGCCAGGAAGAACGATTGCCAGGGAAACCAGGTCAGGAGACAAAAGACAAATGGAAGGAGGAGATAGGGACTTGTGAGGGGAGGTGAAGAAGTGGCAAAAGTCACGGAGTGGAGAAAGGAGAACAGGTTACTATGAAGAGAGAGGAAGCGGGCATTTGTGAGAGGGTAACTGAAAACAGCTGTACACTGTTAGAGGAAGAAAGTGGAGGAGAAATGATGAAATTAGAGGAGTAAATGATAAATGCCTGGACCAAACTGGAGCGGGGGAAGTTCTGCTGGAAATTGCAACAGGGTAAAGCTGAAAATAATGTGCAGGAGGAAGAAGAGGCTGGAAATGAGAGAGGAGATGAATGGAAGAAAGCAGGGAGTAAGGGTGGAATCTTAGTGCTGGGGGACTCAATACTAGAGGAGTTTGGTGGGGTAGCAAGGGGAGAGCATAGTCGCATTTGGGTGGAGGCTATGCCAGGAATGACAGTTGGAAAGGGTGGGACAGTCTGTTCTGAAATATGCTAGAAGGGTAGGGACAAGCCTCATTTAATTATACATCTTGGGACAAATGACCTGGCTGACAAGACAGTAGATATAGTCCAGAGGAGGTTTGAGAACTAGCACAATTATGTGAGGGGCAGGAAGATCAGTAACTTTTTCAGAGATACTTCGGTGCCAAGGCAAGCACAACAAGAAAGCTGAGAATAGAGGATCTAACGGATGGCTAAGAACCTGGTGTTGTGCTAAAGGGTATGAGGCTGTTGGGGGTGGGGATGGACCTGGGAGGACAGTAGTCTCTATGCCAGGACAGACTGCACCTGAGTGAGGAGGGAAAGAAAGTGTTGAAACAGAGAATGGAGGAGTATATAGAGGAAGTTGGGAATTTAAACTAGGAGTGGGGGTTGGCAGTTGGGGAAGAGATATGCAGAGACCACAGGCTGGGAAACCATATGAGCTTACCCCCCATAACAGTGACAAAGGACAAATGGCAAGTACTATTGGTGATGCTAGGAAAGGGGGCAGGATGGGGGGGAGGTTGGAAGGTGGTTACCCTTAATGCTAGAAGCCTTGGGAGGAAAACTGCAGAGTTACAGGTTCTCATGGCAGAGGGAGAGGTGGACATTGCAGCCATCATGGAAACATGGGCCACCCAATACAATGACTGGGACCTGTCTGTACCAGGGTACAGGTTATTTCGTAGGGACAGGGTGATTGGGAAAGGAGGGAGGTGGCACTATATGTGAAGGAAGGACTGAAGTGTGTAAGGGAGGAAGGGGGAGGAGGGTAGTACGGAGTCACTTTGGATGCAAATTCAGGATTCCAAGAATAGGATTCTTAGAATGGGAGTGGTGTACAGGTCACCATCTCAGACAGAGGAGTTAGATAGGGAACTAGCGGGACAGATCAGGAGGACCTGCGAGAAGGGTAGTGTGGTGATTGTGGGGGACTTCAACATGCCAGGAGTGGACTGGAGCACCCCAACAACCAGGAACAGAAGGGAGCAGGTACTGCTGGATGCCTTCCAGGACAGCTTCCTGCTGCAAATGGCCAGTGAACCAAACAGGTTAGGGAATACCCTTGACCTAGTGCTGGCAAATGGGGACTTTGTGAGAGAACTTACAGTGGAGGAACCGCTGTCAGGGAGTGACCACCACTCAGTATGGCTTACATTGGATATGGGCAAGGAAGGAGTGGAATCTGGCACAAGAGTGCTGGACTTCAGGAGGGCCGACTTTGGGAGGATGGGGGAAGTGATAAAAGGATACCTGGCCAGAATTCAATCTAGTATGGACACTAACCAGAGGTGGGAGCTCATAAAGCTGGGGATAGTGGAGGCAACCAAAACCTGCTGCAAAGCCCAGAGCAAGAAGGCTAGGGCTAAGAAACCGAGCTGGTTGAGCAAGGAGGTTATGGAAAAGGTAAGGAGGAAAAGAGCTGCATTTAGGAAGTACAAGAAAACAGGGAGGGGGGAGGACATGGAGGAGTACTTGACAGAATCGAAGGAGGTGACAAGGGCAGTAAGGGGAGCCAAAGCATCTGGAACTCAGGCTGGCACAAGGCATTAAGAAGGGGGAAAAGGACTTCTTTAAGTACATCAGGGAGAAAAGGAGCTGTAAGGACCACATAGTAAGGATTAGGAAGGAGGGGGGTTGGGTGGAAGCAGGGTACAATAAGGCAGAAGCACTAAATGGTACTTCTGCTCAGTATTTACTAAAGAGAAAGAGGGGTGACACCCTGAGTGGGAGAAATAGCAGAGCGGGAGTGGTGACAGATGGGAAATCATGAAGGGCAGAGTTCAAGAGGGTTTGAAGGCATTGAGGGTGGACAAGGCGCCAGGCCCAGATAGCATCCACCCCAGAGTACTGAAGGAGCTGGCAGAGGTCCATGCAGGACCTTTGGCAGACCTACTTAATGCTTCACTACATTCGGGGTGTGTACCTCAGGACTGGAGGAGGGGTCATGTGGTGCTCCTCCACAAGAGTGGCCCCAAGGATGAACCGGAAACTACAGACCAGTGAGCCTCACATCCATCGTGGGTAAGCTAATGGAGACTATCCTGAAGGAGAGGCTGGTGGCCCTCCTAGAGGCCAAAGGACTACAGAACAGCAGACAGCATGGCTTCATACGTGGCAGATCCTGCCAAACCAACCTGATTGAGTTCTATGACTGAGTAACTAGGCAACTGGACAGGGGCCATGCAGTGGATGTCCTGTATCTGGACTTCAGTAAGGCATTCGACTCGGTTTCACATGGAAGGCTGGGAAGGAAGTTAGTAGACACAGGGGCGGGTGCAAAGCTGGTGAGATGGGTAGGAAACTGGCCACAGGGAAGGCAACAGAGGGTGGTGGTGGTGGGTGGGGAGCTCTCACACCCAAGGGCAGTAACGAGCGGTGTTCCACAGGGCTCTGTGTTGGGACCAGTGTTGTTTGGGATATTCATTGCAGACATATCATGGGACATCAAGAGCAAGGTCAGTCTGTTTGCTGATGATACCAAGGTAGGAGTGGTGATGGATGACCTAGGGGGATGGCAGGGGTTGCAGGATGATCTGGCAAAGCTTGAAACCTGGTCAGACACCTGGCAACTGGGGTTTAATGCCAAAAAGTGCAAGGTGCTGCATTTTGGGATGAAGAACCCAAGGAGGAGTTACCAGCTAAAGGGAGTGCAGCTAGCCCAGACAGAGAAGGAGAGGGATCTGGGTGTGCTCATTACAGGGTCAATGAACAACTCGGCACAATGTAGGAAGGCAGCTGCAAAGGCCAACAAAATGCTGGGTTGTATTGCAAGGGGTATATCCTCGAGGAGGGAGGAGGTGATTCTGCCACTGTATAGGTCATTAGTTAGAACACACCTGGAGTACTGCGTGCAGTACTGGCATCTGTATCTGAAGAGGGACATTAAGTTACTGGAGGGGGTGCAGCACAGTCGACAAAGATGATTAAGGGGCTGGGGGACTTATCATACGAGAGGAGGTTGAAGGAGTTTAACATGTACTCACTGGAGGAGAGGAGAGATGGGGTGACGTGATTGAAACCTTTAAATACACGAATGGAATAAACAAGACAGGTACAGAGGGGCTGTACAAAGTAAGGGAAGGGAGGGCCACCTGAGGCCATGATATGAGACTGGAGCGAGGAAGGTTCAGGAGAGAGATGAGGAGACACTTTTTTACAGAGAGGGTGTTGGCTGGGTGGAATGCATTACCTGCAGAAGTAGTATCCAGTAGAACAGTGGACCGCTTCAAACGAGGATGGGACAGGACAAGGGGGAGGGTTAATGAAGGGGAAGGGTGGAAGGGAAGGGCAGCTGCAGAATAAGGGGTGCTAGCTGCACATTCGAGCAGACTTGATAGATCTCTAGGCCTTTATCTGCTGGCAAATTTCGTATGTTCGTATGTTCATATATTTCTGGTAGTCTATTGCCCACCACCCACCCTCGATCTACCGTTATAATAATTAGAATAACCCTGGTGGTCTAGCGGACTGCTCCAGCCCCAATCCCCCATTAAAATACTTCTGAAATTCCTGGAGGTCTAGTGGCCCCCCACCCTGCAGTGCAATACCACCCTGCTTCACTCCAACCCATATCCAAGCCAATGACTGGCTGAAACCACCACTCACCACCATGGCCAGCCATTGACTGAGCCTGAATGAGCACATATTGTATTCAGTTCATGCTCAGTGATTGACAGCAGCAGTTCAGTCGGTGGCTGGCCATGTTGGTGAGTGGTGGGCTGTGACAGTCATCGGTCCGGGTATAGGTTGGGGTGGGAGGGGTAGAGGACTGCAGGGTGGGAGGTCCACTAGACCACCAGGAATTTTGGAATTCTTTTAACGGGGAATCCAGGCTGAAGTGATCTGCTAGACCATCAGGGATATTCTTCTTATTATAATGGGAGATCAGGGCTTGGGGGTGCACTAGACTACCGTTGATATTTTACTGTTTATAATGGGAGAGTTGGGCTTGGGGGTGGACCACTAGATCACCATGGATATTCCACTATTTATAATGGAAGATCAGGTCTTGTGAGGGTGACCACTAGACTACCAGGAATATTTTACTTTTTGTAACAGAAGACTGGAGCTTGGGGGTCTGACTAGACTTCCAGGGATATTTTAATCATTATAACAGAGGATAAGGGCTGGGGCAGTCCACTAGACCACAAGGGATATTAGCATTTATTTTAATAAGGGATCGGGGCTGGAGCACTCCATTAGACCACCAGGGACTGCTCAGGGACATTGCTGCATGGCCGCCCACGCTTGTGGCAATCTTTCTAGGTGTGTCCTCTGTTTGGTGCACTGCTACGGTTGCCACAAGCCATGGGACTTTGCTGCCAGGACCCTGCCAGATATAAAATCTAGCACAGGGTCTGTGGCATATTGTGGTTTGTTGCCAGCCACCTTTGTTGTGGCTTGCACCATGTTTTGAGAATCTTCGATCCAGGGCCTTCAAACATCTTGGACACATGTGCATGTTTACACACTATGCAACTACCACAATGGAAAAAAAAACTGTTGGCATTACGGGTAAACAATTTCTATAGGGTTGTTCATGCCTGCATTGAATAAAATAACTGGATGTTAATATATCCCATACACTTTGGCATTTTTAAAGGTGACTCAGAGTCAAATCTACTTCTCTAACCAAAATGTTATCTTTGTGTAATAATGACCAATATTTATGAAGCAAGCATCCCACTCTTCCTGCTAAGTCAGTGTACATGGTACAGAGTGTGACCACATCAGTGTCCCTGCCAGTTGTCCTTTTTAGTGTTACTAATGTGGCTCTGTTAATCTATTTTACTTTCTTAAGCACCTTCTCCAGGACAGGTTCCTCATATCCTATATCCCTAAATCTATTAAGCAGATCTAGTGCTTGTTTTTCAAATTCAGTATCTTCGGAGTAATTCCTCCTAATCCTGAGAAATTGACTATGTGGTATGGAGTCAATTAACTGCTTTGTACTGTATGTGAACTTTCAGTATGTGAAATGGTATTGGTCACTGTTGGTTTCCTATACCCAACTGTGGATACCAACTGCCCTGGAACACCTAACAAGGTCACATAAAGAAAATTACAAACACTGATATGTGAACTTTAAGCTAGCTTTTAAGTTAGCTTTTGGCAGACAGCAGCAAGAGGAAGAAGACAGCTGCTGGAACTCTTTTACTGGAATAAAGAACTAGAACTCTACTACTGGGACCTTCAATTAGTGTGAAAAACAAGCAAACAAAAAAAACAACAGTGGGTGTGCTTGTCTGAGTTGGGGAAAGGAATTGTTATCTGTGCTGTTAGCTAGGTGAACAGAAGAGCTGCAAATTAGGGGTGTGGCTTAGGCACCAGAAAGCCAGGTGTCTGTATTTAAAACTTCCCTAGTTAGCTTTTGGCAAAGAGCAGCAAGAGGAAGGAGGCAGCTGCTGGAGCTCTTCTACTGGGACTGTATAGCTCTCCGTCCCCCCTTAGCCAGTTCCACTTTTATAGGCACTGGATTTGACTGACAACAGGAATGTAATGTTTGGAAGAAGGAATGGAGTGATCACAGAGGCACAAAAGACTCACCATCCTAGAAGGAAAAGAATAGCTCTCTCTCTCACACCCTAGCTGCTGGAGGTCTGTCTCTGAGCATGTAAGAAAGAGGCCACCAAGGAATACAGGAACTTCCTGTCTCAGAACAGGAATATCAGGAGCTGTAAGGCACAGAGACAGTAGGAAAGTAGGAGAAAAAAACAAAAAAAAAGTAAACAGAGAGAGGAAAGAGTAAGCATACAAAATAACAGTTGAGGGGCCACAAATAAGGCATGATGGGAGTGGTACAGTGCAGTGGCTGTGGAGCGGCGGTCTTCCAGGAGACATTCTGGAGGATGTGATGTTGTCCCATCTGCAGGCACCTCTCTAGGCTGAGGGAGGAGGTTGTTCCTCTCCAGACTGAGTTGACCAGGTTTCAGGGGACCTCCCCAGAACCACCAAGGACAATGCCGCTGCCTCAGAGGTTGCCAAGAAAGAGGAGCAGTTGGTCCACTGTAGGCTCAGGGAGGGTGAGGGTGGAGGAACAGAGGTGCATCCCTCCAGTTGTATCTCTCCACAATTCATACAACATTCTGGCAGAGCGTGGTTCCAGTATGGAGGCACCCACAGTGGAGACCAAGGAGGATGCTGGGAACCTCCAAAAAGGAGACTTACAGGAGGGTAGCATGGGACCCCACAGGGGAAAGAAACAACTCCTGGTGGTGGACTCAATTGTTAGGGGGTAGAACTGGGGGAGGGAGGGGAGAGGGAGGTAAGGTGCTTGCCCTGTACCAATGCTTGGAGGGACAGGGAGTGAATACTCAGGATCGTGGAAGCAGCTGCATGGATGAGGGAGCGGATGTCATTTTTCACCTAGGGACAAATGACCTGGCTGGGAATGAGAATGGGATTAGAGCAGTGCAGGATGAGTTACTGGAGTTGGGGAGGGGCCTTAGACAAGTAGCATGCAAGGTAACCTTCTTGGAGGTGCTGTCTGTCTATGGCATGGGTGAGGCTAGGGTGCTCTGCACCATGAGATTCAATCAATGGCTGAAAAAACTTGTGCAGAGCTCAGGGTTTTGGCTTCACTGGGGACTAGGGGTCCAGCTGGAGGATGCAGGCCTATACTGGCGCGATGGACAGTATCTGTTCAGGAGGGGTACCAGGATCCTAAGTGATAGGTTTAAATGCCTCATTGGCAAGCATTTAAACTAACCAAGGGGGGGGCATTGAGAAGGAGAAGGGAAATCAGAGCCCCCCCCTAAAAAACAGGGTAGTTAGTGAGGTAAACGCCAAGATTGAGAAGTCGATGGGGAGAAGAGCAGGGGTAAATGGAGAAATAGGCTAAGGCAGTAAGCACAGGGATGGGGCTAAAAGGGATAATGCCATCAAAAAATGGAGGGCAATGACTACCAACACCTGTAGTCTGGGTAAAAAGCTCCCTAAACTAGTGGCCTTAATGGAAGAGGGATGCCTGAATATTGTGGCAGTCACAGAAACATGGTACACAGAGAACCATGACTGAGATGTCAACATACCAGGTTACACATTCTTCAGGAGGGACAGAGAGGGAAGAAGAGGAGGGGGAGTAGCTCTCTACATAAGGGAAGGGATCAAAGCAAAAGAACTAAAGGGTAAACAGGGAAGAGAGGAGGCACTGTGGGTCACCCTGGAGACAGGAAATGGCACTACAATCCTCACGGGTATTGTATACAGACCCCTGTCTTAGGGGGAGGAAATGGACAAGGAAATGATAGAAGACATCCTTAGGATGGCAGAAAAAGGGGAGATATTGTTGAGGGGGAACCTGAATATGCCAGATGTTAACTGGAGCACCTTTGCTACAGCCACATCCAAGAGCAGGGTCATTCTTGATGCTCTGCAGGGGGCATGCCTCAGACAGCTAGTGCTGGAACCCACTCAGGAGGGAGCAAACTTACACCGGGTACTCTCAAACAGGAATGGAGAGAGGATCTCAAATTAAGAAGTGGGTAGCCATCTGGGAACAAGTGACCACCAAACAGTGTGGTTCACGATAAACACAGCCATAGAGTCAAGCCATACAAAAGTGAGGTTACTGGACTTTACGAAAGCTGACTTTGTCAAAATGAGAGAGGGTCTCAGAAAAGCACTAGCATACGGGCAAGAAGGAGGGGTTGAGGAACAATGGGGAAATATCAAAACTGTCATCACAGAGGCAACAAGCCTTTATGTGAAGCAGATAAACAAATCAAAATGAAGGAAAAAAACACCACGGTTCTCAAAAGAGGTTACGGAGAAAAAAATAGCATTCAGAAAGTATAAGGAAGCACAGAAGGAGCAGGACAGAGAACTTTACCAGTTAAAGCAGAAGGAAGTGGGGAACGCAATCAGAATAACAATGGCCCAAACTGAGGAAAAGATAACCAACTTGGTTTAGAAGGGAGAAAAAACCTTTTATAGGTACTGTGGGCGTGGTGGTATACCAAGTGACAGAAAAGGCAGAGCTCTGGTGCATAAAAGATGCTGGAAGGCGTTTGTCATTTTATTAAAAGTCCAAAATATTTACAGAAAGGAAAAAAAGTATTTTAGTTCAATAACAAAAGAAAATCCCAGGTCTCTGCTTTCCTCACAGAGTCTGTGGCTTAACTCCAGCCAATTTGGTGTACACTGATACCAAGAACTGTGTGAATTGACCAGCACACAAATCAGTCCTTCTCCTTCACAGCGCACCAACTGACATTACTCTACCCTTCTCCCCTAGTGGTGAACCCTATTTGTAGCCCTAGGGATTACATCACTCTGTGTGGGGGAGTTCCCATTGGCCATGACATTACATAATGGGGTTCCATATTATCCCTGCCTTATCATGCAGGGGCTTATTCATTTGCCCCTTTTTGCCCAAATATGCTTATTTTACAAGCAACAAGTTACAACCTCTCTGGGGCTGTTACAACACTTACTGTTTTAATTATTTTAAATATTGGGAATATTACTGGGCTGTCATTCTCCTGCCCATAGTGTCAGATTCAAGAAGTTCTTTGTATACCTGCCATACTGCATGGTGGTTTCATTCATTAGTCATGGGCACCAGAGTTCTTTATACTAAAGCATGACCTGCGTTCATACAATGGCTTTCATTTCGGAACTTTCCTCAGAGCGATATGTACTTTTATTCTTTATACGCCTGCTCAGGAGCTTTACTAATAATGTGACTCACGCTACAAAAGTATCTCCAATTTGGAGATTAAAACAAGTGTTTCCACAACTACAGTGCAGAGCAAGGGGGTCTTTTTTGAAAAGAGGACAGTAAAGAAAAGGCTAGAGTTTTGTCAGGTTTCCACCCCGACAAAGAAACAGGAAAAGAAACAAGCATTTGTCAATGCCAGACGTTCGCTTGTAGGTATTTGCAGTGGTGTTTGGCACGTATGGTGCTTTACCCTAATGCCCTGTGCGATTGCTGGTATTTGCACTACAAATTTGCAGCATGACCTTTTTGTTACCCTCACCTCATAAAAGCATTTGAGACCTCTGCTTATGAACAGTACCACTGTTATTTTGTTAATCTGTCCTGAACGTTGATTTCCTACAGCTACCACACCATTCTGCTCACATGTGCAAAAACACAGTTTGGGCAGGATGTGAAAATGACAGCTGTAGCATTCATAGGGAGGTGTGAAGGGATGGCAATGTTGAACATCTGGAGTGAAAATACAACAATTTCTCGAACTTACGAGCATACATTGAAACTGCGCAATGAACGCTCATGACACAGTCATTTTGTGGACTTTTGTCACCAAATTTTCAACATAGGCATTTTGGGACCTCTGCTCATGAACAGTGTCACTGATTTTCATAATCTGTCCTGAGCATTGATTTCTCACTGTGACCACACCATTGTGCGCTGGATGTGCAAAAATACATTTCAGCCAGGATGTGAAAAATGTCAGCTGTACTGTTCATAAGGAGGTGTGAAAAAATGCCAGTGTTGAAAATCTGGATTGAAAATATTTCAAATTCTCGAAGTTATAATTATGTGCGTGGAAACTGCATAGCATGCGATCATAACACAGTCATTTTTGACATTTTCTCAAATTTGCAACATAGGCTTTGGAGCCCACCTCATTAACAGTGACACTGTTGTTTAGTTAATCAATCCCAAAAGGTGATTTTGTGCAGTGACCATGAAATCACCTTTGGGGACCGAATAACTCACATGACAGTAACTGAATTCATGAGGTGGGATCCCAAGAACCTGTTGAAAATGTGGTGCCAAATTTGCAAAATGCCGAGATACCACCTAAGTTGAAAAAAACATTTATGCCATTATACAGCTTACCGTCATTTCTTCAGTTTGCGTTCGGCTTTCAAGAGTGCAGACATGTTCCCACTCCAATGAAGATCATTGCGCCAGGCTCCGGAGGTAAGTAAGGGGTGAGGGGGAGGTGGGGTATGTAGAGGGTGGGTGTGGGTTTGGGGAGGGGGCACAAGACACAGCGAGGGACAGTTTTCTGTTTTCACAGGTTTTAAAAAAAAACAAAAGTTGTTGCAGGACAGTTTTCCCATTTACAGGGACAATGGGCATGCTGGGGTGGGCTCCCAGCATGCCAACTGGGTGTTTGTTGGGGAGGAGCCTGGAGACAATGGGGACTGGGCACTCCGTCTGCACATACAATGTGTTTGGTGGGGGCAATAACAAGGGAGCAGGGTAGACGGCAGCAGAGGGAGGAAGTGGGAGGGATTTTATTAGCAGCCAGAGGGAAAAGGGTGACGTCAATATGTTAAATACACACACGTTACCACCGCTGATTGCAGTGGTGCTTTCTTTTAACTGAAGACCACTGCAGCCAAACTGCTGTCATAGACAGCTCATGCATCCATTGGTGCAGTAGGGTTGCACACGTTACACTGAGCACTGCATTGGACAGGAGGGTCACACCTTCAAAAGTCGTACTGTCCCAAGCGTTCCTTACATGCATGCAAGCGAATGCAAAATAAAGAAGCATTTGTCAATGCTGAATGTTGCTTACTTCTATGTGCTGTTTAGGTATTTGAAGTCATTGGAGTGCAAATATTGAAAATTCGTGAACTTACAGTCGTAGGAATTTCATAGCATACGCTCAATCAAAACAGTCATTTTGGAATTTTTCACCAGATTTTCAACATAGCCATTTTAAGACCTCTGCTCATGAACATTGTCACTGTGATTTTCTTAATGTGTCACATACATTGAGTTCTTTACCCGACTGTGCCATTTATGCGCTACATGGGTGGAAACACATTTTGGGCAGGATGTGAAAAGTGACAGCTGTACTGCTCATAAGGAGATGTGGTAAAATGGCAATGTTGAAAATCTGGAGTGGAAATATTGAAATCGCGAAACTTACCAGCGGCAAGAGGAATTCATAACGACGCCAGAAAACAGTTATTTTAGGAACCTTACCAATTTTCAACACAGCCATTTTAAGATCTCTGCTCATGAACAGTGTCACTGTGATTTTCTTAATCTGTCCCATCCATTGATTTCGCCCACCAACTGTGCCATTGTGTGCTACATGGGCGGAAACACGTTTTGGGTGAGATGTGAAAAATGACAGCTGTACTACTCATAAGAAGGTGTGGTAAAATGGCAATATTGAAAATCTGGAGTGAAATTATTGAAAATTCATGAACTTACGAGCCTACGTAGGAACTGCGCAATGCACACTCGTAAAATGGTCATTTTTAGGAATTTTTCCACCAAATTTTCAAAATAGGCTTTTTGAGAGCCCACCTTATGAATGCTGGCAGTGTCATTTCATTAATCAGGCCTGAAAGGTGATTTCACGCAGTGACTGCGAAATCACCTTTCGGGCCCGAATAACGCCATGACAGTGACATCATTCATGAGAAGGGGTCCCAAAAACCCCATGTTGACAATTTGGTGCAAAAATTCCAAAAAATGCCTGAGATATGCAATAAAGTTGAAAAACCCCTATCTAGGCCATTATACAGCTTACCGGCATTTCCTCAGTTCGCAGTCGGCTTTGAAGAGTGCAGACGTGTTCCCGGTCCAGCGCAGATTGTCGCGCTGAGCTCCGGAGGTAAGTATAGAGTGAGGGTGTGTGTGGGGAGGCTGGGTGCGGGTTGTGGGGGGGTGCGGGGAGACAGCGATGGAATGTTTTCTTATTTACAGGTTTTTTTTTTATTCAGACGATGCGGGACATTTGCCACGGTGGGGTGGGCTCCCAGCGTGGCAGCAGGGAAAGCTATTTGGGGGGACGTGGAGCCGACAGGGGATTTGGCACCCCTGTCAGCCAAACCAAGGTTTGCCACGCTGGGGTGGGCTCCCAGCGTGGCACCAAAGCTTTGGGGGGGCATGAGGCACTGCCAGCACACAGCGATGTGACGTGGAACGTTTGCCATGCTGGGGTGGGCTCCCAGCGTGGCAGCAGGGAAAGCTGTTTGGGGGAACGTGGCACTGACAGGGGATTGGGCAATCCCATCGGCCAAAAAACAAGATTTGCCATGCTGGGGTGGGCTCCCAGCGTGGCACCAAAGCTTAGGGGGCGTGAGGCACTGCCAGCACACAGCGGTGGTTTTCTTTGAAGTGAAGACTACCGCTGTCATACACAGCACCTGCATCCATTGGTGCAGGACCGCCATGCCTGCTCAACGGAGCAGTGGATTGCACAGGACAGTCACACCTCCAAACTGTCCTATTCTTCCCAAGACGTTCCTTGCGCATGTGCGCTAGCGAACAGAAAAAGGAAAACGAGGACAGAAAAGAGTGAGAGAAATAACACAAGAGGGACAAAAACTGGCATGTATGACTCTTTATTCTTTATTTCCAGGGTCTGTATACTAATAACAGGTAGCACCCTGTTACACACCTCCCCTACCAAGAGACAACAGATTTCTGTCATCTAAAAACCCTCCTGAAACCATAGGAGGGCTGGAGCTTCCACCCACCCTCTCTCAGAAGCTCTGCCTCAGGGACCCTTAAACAATACAGTAATTTATAACAGATGTATCTATATCTTTAGTCTGTACATTTTTCCTGAGATGTAAATAAATTTTCTCAACAAGTAACCTTCAGTTTTTTCTTTAAGTTATTTTATTTCAGGAGTTCACTTTAACATTTTGTACAAAAAGCAAGAAAATATGTTAACATCACATATATTTCATCCAGTTTCCATCACATTTGCCGCATATCTGGACAAAAAGTCAGCACTGAGGTGTTTGAAACCCACCCTGTGTGTGATGGTAAAGCGATAGCATTGCAATGCTAAGTACCATCACATGATTCTACCGAGTTTATCTTTCATTTGTTGAAGCCAACACAGGGGATTGTGGTCCATCACCACTGTAAATTCCCTGCCCCACAAATAATATCTGAGTGCTTCTACTGCCCATCTCTACACCAAACATTCTTTTTTAATTGTAGAATATTTCTGTTCTCTCTCATGTAAAGTTCTGTTTATATATATCACCAGGTGTTCCTCACCTTTGTGTTTCTGGGACTACACAGCCCCAATGCTTGTGTCAGAGGCATCAGTGTGAAGTTTGAAGGTGTTTGTACAATCAAGACTACAAAACACAGGGTAGGAACAGAATAAAGTTTTGAGGGTTAAGAAAGCCTCATTACAATCGTTAGTCCTTTGGACCTTATCAGCACATTTGTTTTGTGTCAAGTCTGTCAGTGGGGTGGTGATAGTAGCAAATTCGGGGATAAAACATCTGTAATAGCTGACTAGGCCAAAGAAGGAGTGGACATGACGTTGTGTCTGTGATATGGGGCTGTTTGCCACTGCCTCTACTTTACTGATCTCAGGCTGGATAATCCCTTTTTCTATTATAAACCCCAGATATTTCATATTAGTTTTGGCTATGGTACATTTGCAGGGTTGATGGTCAGGCCTGAATCAATAATGGACTGTATGACAGTGCTCAAATGAATTAGATGAGTCTGCCAATCAGGTGAACAAATGACAACATCATCCAAATAAGTGGCACTGTATGAGGTATGGGTGCGTAAAACTCTATCCATGTAGCACTGGAAGGTGGCCAGTGCTCTGTGTAATGCAAATGGCATTGTTGTGAATTAGAATAGCCCTGTTGGGGTACTGAACGCAGTCTTTTCTTGGGCTTGTAAAGATAATGGAATCTGACAGTACCTCTTTGTTAAGTCCAGGGTACTAATGTACTTAACTGATCTGATTTTATCTAGAAGGTCATCCACCCTGAACATTGGATACCCATCAAAGGAAGAAAGGGAACTGATCTTATGAAAATCCAGACAAAGTCTGATTCCTCCTTCCTTTTTTGATACCACTACCATGGGTGAAGACCATGTGCTACAGGATGGGACTATTGCCCCTAGCGCTTCCATCTGATTGATTTCAGTGACAACATCCTGTTTGACCTTCTCAGGCAAGCGATAAGGTCACTGATGAATAGGCTTTATTTGTTCCATATGTATGTTATGTACCACCCTCTTTGCTCTATGTGGTATGTTAGTAAATGTAGCCCCATAATACTGTAACACTTCTCCTATTTCTTGTTTCTGGGCATCATTCAGCTAGGGGTTGATTTGCACCTCATCCACCTGGGACCTAGGGCACAGCCTTTCATAAGTTACATCCATCTCACTGCTTTTAGACTCAGGGTACATAAAACAGCTGAGCACAGAGTTTGCTCTTTCCTGCCACTTACATAATAAGTTAGCATGTTACACTTTCAAAGCTGTTTTTCTTTCTGGTGTTTTAATTTAACAGTTGACCTTCCCCACCTGATTGATTACTTCATAGGGACCCTGCCATTTCATTAAACGTTTATTCTCCTAGGTAGGTAATAACAATACCACCTTCTCCTCAGGATGAAAGCATTTGTCTTTCAGCCCTTCATCATAACCAGATTTTTGATCAGCTTGTCTTTGAATCACATTCTGACGTGCCACCTGCACAAATTTAACCAATTTCTTTCTTAAGTTGGTCATGTAATCAATTATGTTACTGTGGCAGACCTCCTTCCCCTCCTCCCAATGTTCTTTTACTATGTCCAAGGGACCCCGTGGGCTCCTACCATACAAAAGAATAAAGGGAGAAAAACCAGTGGTAGCTTTGGGCACCTCACGATATGCAAATAATAGATAGGGCAGGTACTTGTCCCAATCCCTTCCTTCCTCCTGGAGATATTTTGCAGCATGTGCTTCAAGGTTTTATTGAACCTCTCAACCAGTCCATTGGTCTGGGGGTGGTAGGGAGAGGTTCGCACTGCTGTAACCCCCAAAAGTTTATACAACTCCTTTAGGAGGATGGAGGTGAAGTTCATACCCTGGTCCATAGGGATAACCTGAGGAATACCTAGCTGACTAAAAAACTTTCCAAATTCCTTGGCAATCAGAGGGGCAGTGACAGTGAGCACAGGTATTGCCTCAGGGTATTGGGTGGCATAGTCACAGACCATAAGAATAAACTGGTTACCCTTAGCACTCTTAGTTAAGTGGCCTACCACATGCATTGTTATCCTTTCAAATGGTTGTATAACAGCTGGTAAGGGAGGTAGGGGCACCTCATCTTTCTTTCTGCCTTTTGCCACCATCTGACACTCGGGGCATGTCTGGCAGTACTCTGCTACCTGATCATGAATCCCTGGCCAGAAAAACTGGTGAGTCAACCTACCCAGAGTTTTATCATGGCCCTCATGACCGGCCATAGGGATATCATGGGCCAGTACCATCAGTTTATCCCTATACCTCTGGGGAACCATAATTTGTTTTAGCTGCTTTCCTGTCACAGGATTAATGCATATTCTATACAATATCTCATTTAAGAATACATACTGAGGTTGTCCCTGTACAGCTACTTGGTCTACTTGTGAAAAAAAAAAGTTTTAATGTGTCATCCCTGTTTTGCTTCTCCTGAATTTTGGCCCCTTTTAACAATGGGTCCCATTCAGGAATCTCAGGTATTGCAGTCTTATGAGTGTCTCTCTCTGTGTTCTGCTTTTCTGTCTTTTTTTCATTCTTGTTTTTTCTGAATTTTCTGGGGATCCCAAATAGTTCTGGATCAAAAGGGAACATATCAGGAGACTGTTCTTTTCTAGCCTGTGCCCGGGTGGTGACAGCAGCCAAAGGGTAACCTGTCTGGGGAGACTTTAACAATTGATCAAACTTTGGATAGTCCTGACCAATGGGCATGGACACAGGAAGTTTAGGGACTAGACCCACAGCAAGAGTCTGAGTATCTTGATCCACAGTCATTTCTACCATGGCTGTTGAGTACCAATGAACATCCCCAGGGACACAAGTCACCTTGGTCTCTATCCCTCCTTTCTCATAGTCATTAATAAGATCAGCTCTTACTAAAGTCTGCTTACTCCCCAAATCTATGAGGCCCAGTAAACTTTGCTGACCAATTTCCACTGTGGTGATATAGCCCCAGTTAGTCATAGAAAAATGGGAAATATTTGATCCTTTACTAGGGCCGTTCTGTGTGATATGTCCCTTTCTTGCACATATCCTACAAATAAAATCAGCATGGTAGGGTCTCTCTGTTTTTTGGTAAGTTTGATCATATTGTCTTACCGGTGTCATTATTTGGGCTGCGGGACTCATGGTTCCTCTGATTCTTGCAGGTCTGGCCAACAGGTAATCCTCCACCACAGTTATTGTTCGCTCAGCAGTGTCGGGTTTGTGATCTCTTATCCACACCTGCACGTTCTGGGGCATAATCTGTATAAACTGTTTGAAGATAATTAAATCCATTATCTTTGATTGACTGTTTCTACTGTTGGTTATAATCATTTGAGGCAAAAGCCCTTTAATCTGGCAAAGGTTTCCCCAGGTGTATCTTGACCCACCATTTTCTATGATCTAAACCTTTGCCGGAATGTCTCAGAATTAATGTCATACCTTTTTAGGATCTCTTCCTTTACCCGGTCATAATTATTGTTATCTGGTACTATCATATGGCTGTTTACCAGCTGGGCACATCCGGACAAATTTCATACCAGTCTTATCACCCACTGATCTCTGGGACAAGTACAGGTTTGAGCAATCCAGTCAAAGGTGGTCAAGTACGCCTCAATGTCATGCGCCACAGTGAGCTTGGTCAATTTAATGTCCCAAGGAATGTTTTTCTCTAACTGCCCTGGGTTCATTGCTTGAATGGCCTGCAAAGCATCATGCCATCTTGCACCCTGTGATCTTCTTTCCTCTTCTTGGTTCTTCCGTTCCTCTTCTCTCTGCCATTGGTCCTCTTCTTGATTCTTCTGTTCCTCTTCTCTCTGCCAACGGTCCACTTCTCTGTCACTTTCCATGTCCAGCTGTCTCAGGCAAAGTCAACACAACAGGTCACCTGGATCCTCTGGACATGGGTCTTCTTTTGTCTTCTCAATTCCTTTAATCGCTTCTTTTCCCCCGCACAACATTTCTTTTCCTTCTCTGGGGATTCCACATCTTCTTTCTTTAGTGGTTCCTTGGGGTGAATGACTGGCTACATTCCTGGTATAGGTTTCAACCCCAATTGTTCAACCTTGGATCTGGCCCACTGGAACTCCTTCCTTCCAGCACCATTTTCTCTGCTCATGCGTTGGGTTTATGACTAAACCCCCCAGCAATGCTTTTCCCAGGCAGTCTAAAAATGCACCAGGTATCCCACTTCTAGTACCAGTGTGAGCGTGACGGGATACAAAGTGACACAACAGGCAGAGCTCAGGTGCATAAAAGACACTGAAAGGCATCTGTCATTTTATTAAAAGTCCAAAATATTTACAGAAAGGAAAAAAAAATTAGTTTAATAACCAAAAGAAAATCCCAGGTCTCTGCTTCCCTCGCTGAGCCTGTGGCTTAACTACAGCCTATTTCAATGTAATCCAGTAAACCTCTTACACTGATACCAAGAACTGTGTGAATTGATCAGCACACAAATAGGTATTTCTCCTTCACAGTCAGCACACCAACTGACTTGACTCTACCCTTCTTTCCTAGTGGTGAGCCCTATTTATAGCCCTAGGGATTACATCACTCTCTGTGGGGGGAGTTCCCATTGGCCATGACATTACATAATAGGGGGAGTTTCCATATTATCCCATGCCTTATCACACAGGGACTTTTTTATTTGGCCCTTTTTGCCCAAATATGCTTTATTTTATAGGCAGCCCACTACAATCTCTCTGGGGCTGTCACAACACTGTTTTAATTCTTTTAAATAATGTGGACACTACGAAACTGTCATTCTCCTGCCCATAGTGCCAGATTCAGGAAGTTCTTTGTATAACTGCCACACTGCATGGCAGTTTCATTCATTACTCAGGAACACCAGAGCTCTTTAAATTAAAGCATGACCTGTGCTCACACAATGCCTTTTATTTAGGCATTTTCTGCAGCGCGATATGTGCTTTTATTTTTTGTACTTCCGTTCAAGTGCTTTGCTAATAATGTGCCTCGTGCTACAAAAGTATCTTCAATTTGGAGATTAAAACAAGTGTTTCCAGCACTATTGTGCACAGCAAGGGGCTCTTTTTTGGAAAGAGGACAGCAAAGAAAAGTTACGGTTTTGTCAGGTTGGCCACCCTGATAAAGAAACATGAAAAGAAAAAGAAGGAAAATAAAAGGCTAAAAGAGGGTGAGAGAAATAACACAAGAGGGCCAAGAACTGGTACATGTGACTCTTTAATCTTTATTTCCAGTGACTGTATACTAATAACAGGTGGCACCCTGTTACAGGTATCTTAGGGAACAAAGAAAGACCAAGGGAGGGATAGTGAGGCTTAATAAAGTGGAGGGTGGATGGGCAGAGGATGACAGTGAAAATGCAGGGATACTGAATGAATGCTTCTGTTCAGTATTCAGAAAAGAATAGGAGGGTGAGGTACCTAATCCAATCAATTAAAGTCCTTTTGTTTGGGGTATCGATACCAGTCCATTCACAGAAGAAAGGGTTCTGAAAGATCTCCTAAAACTGAAGGTGGACACAGCAATGGGCCCTGATGGGATTCACCCAAGAACTCCAAAAGAACTAAGGGGAGAACTAGTAATACTACTGACTACACTCTTTAATAAATTATGGGAGGATGGTGTGGACCTAAGGACTGGGGGAGGGCAGATGTGCTTCTCCTTCACAAAAGTGGGAGCAAAGCAGAGGCAGGAAACTACAGACCTGTTAGTTTGACCTCAGTGGTAGGGAAAATGATAGAATCACTTCTGAACGAAAGATTTGTTGAGTACCTAGAGGCCAGTGGGGCACAGGACCCAATGCAGCATGGATTCACATTGGGAAGGTCATGTCAGATGAATCTAATAGATTTCTTTGACTGGGTGACCAAAGAAGTAGATCAGGGAGGGGCTGTGGACATGGCCTACCAAGACTTTAGCAAGGCATCTGACACAGTCCCACACAAAAGATTAATAAATAAATTAGCCACCCTGGGAGTCGTCCTAGGGTGGTAACCTGGGTAAAAAATTGGCTGGAGAACAGGACACAGAGGATAATAGTAAACAGAGTCCACTCTGAAGAAAGGGGGGTTACTAGCGAGGTACCACAGTGTTCAGTACCGAGTCCAGTCCTTTTTAATGTCTTTATAAGTGACATTGCAGTGGGACTGGAGGGAAAAGTATCCCTCTTAGCAGATGATACAAAGAAAAGGATGAGAAGGGACTTGGCAAGGTTGGAGGAATGGTAAAAAGTATAACAGCTTAGATTCAGTGCAAAGAAGTGCAAATTAATGCACGTGGGAAACAAAAATCCAGAGGAAGAGTATACAGTGGGGATGGAGGTACTAACAACAACAAAAATGGAAAGGGACCTGGGGGTAGTCATATCAGATGACCTAAAGGTAAGCAAACAATATGAGAAGGCAGCAAGGAGGGCTGGGGGGGGGATAATGGGATGTATAGGAAGAGGCATCACCAGTAAAAACAGGAAGTTTTTTTTCGCTCTGTACAGACAGTTGGTGAGACCCCATCTGGAGTACTGTGTTCAGTTCTGGAGACCCCATCTCTGCAAGGACATAGACAGGATGGAGGCAGTCTGAGGAAGGCAACTAAAATGGTGAAGGGTCTGCAACAGAAGCCATATGACGAGACACTATAACAGCTTAATATGTATCATTAAATCAAATCAAATATTATTTATAAAGCGCTTTTCAAAATTATCAAAGCGCGGATACAATACAGATAAAACAGCCAACAATAAATATACATTTAAAAACAATTAAAAACAATAGATTGGCCTAATTAAAGGCTTTCTCAAATAAATAACTTTTTAAAGAAACCTTGAACTGTTCTGTGGACTGGCACTCTTGACTCAGACGAGGTAGAGAATTCCACAGGGTTGGGGCCATAAAAGAAAAAGCTCTAGCCCCAGATGATTGCAGACGAACCGTGGGAACCTCTAGCAATCCCTCATCGACAGAGCGGAGCGAGCAAAGATGGCAGTAAGGCCGTAGGAGATCTTGCAAGTAGTCCGGACCCTGACCATGTAGAGCATTATAGGTCAACAATGCGACCTTGAAGGTGATTCTCCATCACACTGGGAGCCAGTGCAGTTCACGCAGCACAGGTGTGATATACAGGTAGCAAGTTCTTGGGAGTTCCATCAACAACCTGGCCACAGCATTCTGCACCAGCTGCAGGCGACGAAGATCCACCCCCGGCAACCCTAGATATAGAGCATTGCAGTAATCAAGACACGAAAACAAAGGCATACATTAATTCAGGAAGGTCATCATGTGGAACAAGGTTTTTTATCCGGGCAATATTCCTCAGATGGTAAAAGGAGGACGACACCTGTGCCTTCAGTGTCAGCTCACAGTCAAAAATTACCCCCAGATTTCACACCTGTTCAGAAGGTCTCAAATGTTTATCCCCCAGCACAAGGCTAGAGGAAAGTCCAGGAGACGACTTCTCTACATGGTGACCTGAGTCCACCACCTGCTCCTCAGTCTTATCCGGATTTAGTCTTAACCAGTTAGCACTCATCCAGCCCTGAATCTCAGTGAGGCAGTTGTTAAAGACCAATAAAGCCTAAATCTCCTTAAGATGAATATTCTCACTAGAATATTGTATCCTCTGGGGATGCTTGGAACTTATCTTCCCAAAAAATGGTTTATCAATCTACAGAAAATATTTAATTCCTTTTTGTGGCAGGGGAAGAGAATACGTAGATCTTATATTAAATTGACCGCCTCAAAATCCAAGGGTGGACTGATGGTCCCCTCTCTGTTTTATATTATACAGCACAACACATTTCTAAGCTAACTTTATGGGTCAAAGGACATAGGCCCTCCGGCTATTCTCCTTATGGTTAGACATCGAGCGTGACCTGGCTAAAAGATTGAAGAGCTCTTACGTGACCTCTTATTTGTTCCCCAGTCCATCATTTCTAAAACAGCAATGAACAATCCCATGGCTGGTCCTTGGCTTATATTTTCAGCTACAATGTTATCTCGAGTCAAATGGTGGCTTTAGGGCAACCAGCCTATTCGAGAACCCCCAAATCAAAGTAGGGAGTGCTGCGGTACCACTACTTTCTGGCCCCAGATAAGCCATTTTTCCGTATCGGATATCTGGGAGCAGGGCTGCCTACGTCTTTTTGACCTGCTGAAGAGACTCCATGGGATTCCTGATCATTATTTTTTTAAGTGGCTACAGCTCAGCAAAGCGATAGCCCGGGTTTTTCATTCAACACCCTCTGCTAGTTATGTACTGGTCAATTTGGATGCTTTATTAACTGCTGCGGCCCAACCGCATGCAGTTTCTAAAGTATATAAGCTACTTCAGGAATGGGATCACAGGCTTCCCTCAGGTGTTTGTTACTACTGGGTAAGGGTGCTGAATATTCAGGATACCCCATATCTCTGGAATAAACTTTGGTCCGCTATGTATAAATTTATCAAACAAGACAGGTTGAGGATGATACATTTCAATATTATGCATCATTTATATTTAACTCCTTCTCACTTATTTAGGCGTGGGCGTCTCCCGTCTTTGTGTTAAATGCAAGAAAGAGAGGAACTTTATACCACATGCTATGGTCTTGCCAGTTATCTGAACACGCCTGGAGTGCCATTTGCAGGCTTGTGAGCCCTGTCCTTGGCTCTCGCAATATGTTCACGCCGGAGATTTGTTTGTTATATTTTTTTCCCGCAGGCTCTTCTAGGATCTGGAAAGCCTATGTTTCACTCATCTCAGCTGTAATGAAACTGCTAATTTTAAGGCAGTGGTCGTCTGATAAATCTCCATCTTTGTTAGAATGGTACCAAGAATGTACTTTAGCTTTACAGCTTGAGAAGCACATTGCATATATGTGGGGCAAGCACGGGCGCTATGCTTCTCTTTGGGACCCTCTTGATGCTTTCCTTATGGCCTGGAAAGCCTAGATTTTATTATCTTAAGTTCTATGTGTGTATATTCCCTCCTTGTTGCTCGTAACCTTTGGGGTTGGGGGAGGGGGGGGAGGATGGACCTTGGGTTACTCCTTTTGTTTAACTATCTTCTGAAGGCAATTTGTATGTACTTACAGCAATTTTATGTCTACGCCTTATGCTTTTAGTTTTACCTTCCATTGTCTGTCCGTTACCTTGGGTATGTTTGTAAAACAATAAAGATGGTTAATTACAAAAAAAAAGACCAATAAAGCGTCATTTTGTTCGAGTACAAAGGACATATAGAGCTGAGTATCATCTACATAGCAGTGAAAACTCAGCCCATAATGCCTTATAATGTCCCCCAACGACAGCATATATACCGTGAGCAACATGGGGGAAAGCACAGAACCCTGCGGCACCCACAAGACAGAGCAAAGGGAGCTGAGGAAAAAATTCCTGATACTACCCTCTGAGTTCTGCCCATGAGGAAAGATTGAAACCATCTGAGTACTGTCCCTGACAGTCCACAGAACAGCCGAAGGCATTCTAGCAACATCCCATGGTCCATGGTATCAAATGCTGTAGAGAGATGGAGGAGAACCAAGATCAAATGGCTCCTCTGATCTCTCGCTATTAGGAGATCATTAAGTACCCGAACCAACGCCGTCTCGGTACTATACCTCTTCCTGAAACTGGACTGGAGAGCATCATAGAGTTCATGGGTGGTAAGAAAGTCCTCTAGCTGCAACGCCACTACTTTCTCAATAAGCTTGCCCAAAAGGGCAGGTTAGAGATCGAACTCTGTAGTTAAGCGAGACAGTCTGGGTCAGGAAGATTTCTTCAAAGGGTGTCACAGTAGCCTCTTTTAGAATTCTGTAAACACCCTTAGTCCAAAACACCAGACTATCTCAGCAAGGGTTGGTCCGATCACATCCATACACCCCACAAGGAGGCATGTAGGACCAGGATCCATACTACAGTAAGTCGGTTGCAAGCCCTGGACAATCTTCATGATATCCAGGATCGCTGGCCAGTCAAAATCCATCTGGATAGATTGAGGACCTGTAACCTCGCACTGACCACCACCGTGCTCATTTGAATGCAAACTGCAGATCTCTGACCTGATCGACGACACCTTATCATCAAAGAACTGAGCAAACTCATCACACTTTATTTGTGAAATAGCTCTCCGACCCCGCAGACAGATTGGATTGCACAATCTGTCCACAGTCCGGAAGAGCTGAGCTGGTCGATTCCTTGATGCAGCTATCTCCCTGGACAGGAACTCTGCCTTCTTATGGGAGATTTCTGATTGATAGTCCATATAATGGGCTATCAATCTAAGCCTGTCATCTTCCAGACCCGATTTCCGCCAGCAGCATTCCAATCTTTGCCCAACCCTCTTCAACTTCTTCAATGTCCCATCAAACCAAGACGGCCGATGGTGGAGGGAGAGGGGGCGAACACGGACAGGAGCTATGGAATCCAGAGCCCTCAACACCATATTATTATAGTGTAATACTAAGACATCTGGCTCCATGCACTCCACAGGCTGACTCAATAGGTCCAGCACTGTCATCAGACCCACAGGGCTAACTCCCCTCAAAGGATGGTAATAGACCATCTCCAAAGGGGTTGGTCTCAAAGGGGGGGGCTGGGAAATTGAACCTTATGGAGTGATGGTCAGACCACCCAACTGGTTCCACCACCAGTCCGGAGATCTCCATCCCCATGGTGAACACCAAATCCAAGCAACAACCCTGAATATGGGTAGCAGTGATAACAACCTGTGTGAAGCCCAACAAAATCATCAGTTGGAGGAAGTTTTGGCCAAAAAGCAAGAGTTCGCCGTTGACCCAGGCATTGAAGTCCCCCAGGACCAACCACCTGCAGGGCTCCAACACCAGGTCGACAAAGAAGTCTGCAACTTCCTGCAGAAAAACTTTCTCATCACTGGGTAAACGGTAAATGAGAAGAATTCTGCTGCCCACACCTGCACCCATGACACTCAAAGGATCTGAGGGTCACCACTGGAACTTCCACAAGGCCCAACTTCGATTTAAAACAAATAGCAACCCCCCTGCTTCGATCCAATCTTTGGCGGTGTATCACTGAGTACCCAGTTGGAATAGCTGATGCCAATATAGGACCAGCATTCCCATCCAGCCAGGTCTCAGTGATGCAAGCCAAGGTCAGATGATTAAACAAGATCAGCAATAATTGCAGTCTTGTTTTTTATAGACCTGGCATTGCATAACACCGCCTGGGTTGGATGAGAGGCTGTGGAGGAATGGACCACTTGCCCATTATCAATGGAACCCTTGGGTATGGGAACCAGGTATTGTAAACCCTATCCTGGGCCCATTTCACCCCATGGTGTCTCCTAGACCTCACCACCCTTATTCGTTCGCTCCGCTCCACCCCCCCAGGTGAGGAACCGCCCTCCTTCTCCTCCCCCCACGTGCAATTCCCAAGGCACGACAGAGAGTATATACCTTGGGTTTCAATGGGGGGCAGTCAAAGGGGTGCAGGTCCCTCAGCCTGGAGGGGGAGTAGTGCCTGTCCAAAGAGACTCGGTCCCAGCACATATTCTCCAAAGTTTAAAAACCAACAATACTATTTTGAATTAAATTAAACCAAAAAGAGACCAAAAAGAAAGAAAAAGAAAATAAATAAACCCTAAAAACAACCCCCCACCTCTCACGTGGCCGGGAGAAACAATTAACAAAATTAAAGAAATATTGAAATAATATATGACCAAACTCAGGGTACTAGGCACACTCTCACTGTGCCCAGACCTAGAGAGGCACTCTCACTGCCTTACAGATTTTAAAAATAACAAAAAAGAACCAAATAAAAATATATTACAATAAATGAATATATAACCAAATTTAAGGTGCAAAGCACACTCTCACTGTGCACACCTAGTATAGCACTCTAAGTGCTACAATTTAAATAAAAAATAAATAACATCTGACCGAGGTTGACGGAGAACAGTCCAGACAAAGGGAGTCCACCGCAGTAGTCCAGTAGCTCTCAGGGCCAGGAGAAAGCCTCAATGGCTCCCACTAGGTAGACCAATTCTGATCCACGGATCTTGCTAACGGTCCTCCCCTTGGGAACACTCTTCAGCGATCCAGTGATCCACGGGGAGAGATTCAAGGGTAACTGATCTCCACCACCAACTTCTTGGTGGAACAAGATCAGGACCCCCGCATAGCCATGCACCTCGAACTGTCCACCCCCGGGATAAAGGCCTCCTCTCCAATCCCAAATAAGAAGCTATATCTCCAAATTTTAAGTTCAGACAAGCACTCGAACTGTCACTCAAGAAGTTCACTCAATCAAATCCAGCATCCAACGATAAAATCGGGTTAGCGTAGAGATGGTAAAAAATCCACTGGCATTCGACCAAGAATGATAACAGTCCACTAACGGTCGACCAAAAATGACTCCAAATAACACAGTTACAGGGGTAGTACTAGTCCACAACATCAACGCTAGCTTGAAACTGTACCTTCCCATTAATTAAAGTTAGTCAGCAGGAATCAGAATATAATTCCACCCAGTAAACAATAAAATTCAGAACCTGCCTGATGAAGCGGTAAGTCCACAATTCCAAAGGATCCCTCCGTATGACAGCAGGGCGTGCCAAAGAAAATTCAGCTGGCTCACTCAGTAATTAATGAAGTCCTCCAAATAAAGTCCAGACTTGAAGATCCCATTGAAGGAGTCGCTAAACAGTAAGCCTCAAAGAGATCGACAAGACCATCCGAACAAACGAGGACGGTCCAAAAACAACTCGACTCACAGTTCGATTCACCAGCGGCACGACAATCCCCAGGTTCAAATGGATGAAAGCGGTCCAAAAACAACTCAGCTCAGCCCTCGGCTCGATCCACCAGCAACTCGGCAATCTCCAAGTCCGCTTCACCACAATGGGAAGACAATGCCTTGTAAATCCTCTGTAAGTTCAAAAATCGAATAAAACAAGATTAAAAACTTAAGTAAACTCAGTAAAAATGAAGACAAACTCAAAATAAAGGTGAATAAAGGAAAAAACGAACAAAATAGATTTTGCTGCTAGAGGCTAGCCCAGCATGGCCACCATCTTGCTCCATCTTGTATCATGCCCCCCTCAAGGAAAGGAAGGAGAGGGGGGCATGATAGAAACTTTCAAGTACCTCAAGGGAATCAGCAAAGTCCAGTAGAGTGGCATCTTTCAGAAAAAGAGATGTGCAAGAACAATAGGGCACAATTTGAAGATAGAGGGGGGATGGATCAATGGCAATGTGAAGAAGTATTTTTTTACAGAGAGGGTGGTGGATGCATGGAACAGCCTTCCTGAGAAGGTCATAGGGTCAAAAATGGGGGAATTTAAGAATGCATGGGACAAACATAAGGCAATTCTGGTGGGGAGTTGGAAGAAGTAGGCTGCTGGTTAACTAAAAAATGCAGCTTATCCAATAGGTAGGGAAATGGGCAGACTGGGTTGGCCAAGCAGGCCTTATCCACTGTCAAAGTCTTTGTTTCTATGTTTCTAAGCTCTCTGATGTGCTCTTGAGGTACATAATGAATTCATTAATTTGTTTTTTGGTTTTCTTCCAGGAACAAACATTAGGCTGTATGGACGATGCCTATGCACTACGGAAACCGGGAGCATAGGCATAGTTATGCATGAATGCTGCACAGCAGGGGTCCCACGAACCACTGGCGGCATTCACTGAAGGTGAAAAAGACAAATATGCATCAGATCCCCCATCTGTGTGGAAAGCTACATGCCAGGGGTGGGCAGGAAGTGTGCCTGCACTACATGGCATGCATAAATCCATGTAGTGCAGCACACTGTGGGGCAGAGAAGGGTGCAGGTTATGGCAGGGGGACCCTGCCATACCTGCTCTATGATCCTGCCAAAAGCCAGTGAACACCCACCTGGCCCCGTTGGTGCAGAACCCCCTGCCCCACATACACACACACATAAAAGGCAGTGCCACTGCCCATTACACCAGCTGAGTGCCTCCCCAGATGGCAGTGCCCTCACCAGGTTCCAGGATCGAGACACACCCAACCCCCAATTCAATGCTGCTATTGGTGGCTAGTGGCACCCACCCACCCTGGCACCAATATAAACACCCCCCCATCTGTCAGCCCAGTGGCACTGAGGGCTGAGGCACTGGAAGCCTTACCCCATGCCATGCTAGTGACCCAGGATTGGGAACAACCTCGGGCCACTGGGGAGCCAGCACGAGGGGGACGGAGGGAAGGAGGGAGGGAACTGGATTGAGCCACCTAATGACAGCTCTCCTCTCCTGGGGAGGTTGTCACCCCCCCCATAGTTCCATCACTGCCAGGTGGTGGTCCAGTGATGGTGCAGGTGGGAGGGGGTGAGATGAAGAGAGGGCATCTCAAGCGGGATGTGCACGTGCCTCCATAAGCGCGCATTCATGCTGAGACATGGACAGGAGAAAACCGGGGCACAAAAACTGCAAAAACTACTAATTAAAAAAAGGAAAAAATAGAACCCCCCATCCCCTGTACCTCAGTAGCATTGCCGCCAGAGCAGAACAGCCAGTGGTACATGCCTCCACTCACCTCCTCAGCCACCGGATAATCCAGGGGAAGCTGGGAGTATGCTGCCTATAAATAGCAACATGCTCCCAGTGTCCCTTGAACAGCTGATGGCCAGGGAGGTGTGTGGAGGGACATGCCACTGGCTGTCTCTCTCTGGCAGCACTGCTACTATGGTACGGGCAGGGGGGGTTGCTATTGTGCCAGGGCGAGTGGGGGCCATTAGCCAACAATGACTGGACATAGGATATGGGGTTGGGGGTCATGATCCGGGGACCTGGCGGGGACACAGCTGTGTTTGGGGGGTTGGTGGTATGGATGTGTGGGGGGTTGGGCTGCTACCTTGGGGACAGGGACACAGGTGTGCCTGGATGGGACACGGTATAAGTGGCCAGTGCTAGCATGTGGAAAGGTGCCCTGTGCGTGGGTGTGTTGGGTTATACCATGCTCCCTGCCCCTGTCCAGAGCCATGTAGCTACATAAGTGGGATACTTGCCTCTGGCACATAAATCTCTCCCGTTCGTGCATAGGGCCCAATGTACTCAATAAAGCAATTCTAGCTAAATATATTCTGTACAAATCTATTCTTTACATCTGAATACACAAATCTTTCTTCCCATAGGCTCATTACCAAATTTGCATAACTGAGGGCCATACCGGCTTCCATAGCTGTTCCATATTTTTGTCTATGGAATGTGTTGTTAAATGTAAAGTAATTTTTTTTTTTCAACACAAACTCCAGGGCTTGTATGATAAAAATAGCTGGTATATCGTTGCATAGGTGTAGAAGGCTTAAAAAATATTGAACAGCCTCAATCCCTTCATGGTGTTTAATACTGGTGTATAGACTTTCAACATCTATAGTCAGTCAGAAGAAACCCTCACACCATGTCCCACCCTCCATTTTTTTCAGGATGTGCATGGTGTCATGGGTGTAAGATTTCAGACTGTGCACAAAGGGTTTCAGAAAATAATCAATTAACTGAGAGAGGTTTTCAGTAAGGGAGCCTATCCCTGATATTATAGGCCTCCCTTGGGGTTTTACTGGATCTTTATGAATTTTAGGGAGATTATATATAGGGGGTACAATGGGGAACTCAGTCTTCAAAAACCAAGCCTCTTCTGAAGTGATCCAATTATTGTCACAAGCATTACCAGTTATGTTATATAGCTCCAGAGTGTAATTTAGTTGTTGGTCCCCTGACAGTTTTTCATAATTATCAGGAACATTTAATAAATCATACACCTTGCTGACATAATCTTATTCCGTCATTACAACCACATTGTTTTCCCCCCACCCATATGCAAGTTTAATGACCAGCTCCTTTATTCCATCTAACTGTTTCAATGCCTCCCTCTCAGGCAATGGCAGGTTGCTATATATATGAAATTTATCATTCTGACACTGCTTTACAACTTCGGTAACTACACTTTTTTCAAATCAATTAGTAGTCACATTATTCACCTGTGGACAGAATGTTGATTTTGTTTTAAATCTCCCCTTTCTGTTGCTAATAAGGACAGGAGTGTTGTAATTCTGCAAATTTTCATCAATTTCTTCTTGTACTTCAGTTATTAAATCATCAAGATCTAGAAATCAGTTAGTCCCAACTGACAGTCCATAGTTACATTCTGCAGTCCAACATAACCACTTGTTCCTTCCAGCAAATCTTGTAAATCAGTCATATCTGTTAATCCCAATTCCATGCCACAATTCTCCTGAATTTCAGTGTCCAAGCCAGTAACAATTAGTCCAGAATAACTGAAATGAACACTGCCAAGCACATGAGAGTGGGAGGTTGCACCACTTGTTTCCTTTGGTGAGTCATGTTAATCAATCCTATTCATTAGCCCCATATTCATACTGCAATTCTCATACATTTTATTATGCAAACTGGTATGTATTTGTCCAGACAAACTCAAAGAAGCATCACCTGAAACATTTGAAAAGGCTGCTGTACAGTACCATAGGACTGCACATCCACTGTGGTATTACTTTTGATTCTGGATTACTCACTTCCATGTTGTGATTTCTGTTAGCAAAATAATATTTTAACTTGATTTTTCTGATTAATTTGAATATGTCAGCTTTAATATTGAAAAGATCCACAGCTGAATTTGGAAAAGGGTTGGTCATCATGAGGTTTACGAATTGACAAGGTGCCTTCTTGCGGGTTAGATGATCAGATTCTAAAAGCAGAATGGGAAACTGCGATGATATACCAGCTATTTTGCTAAAATGCAAAAACAGTCTAGAAGGAGCTAGACAAAGAAGTAAGAAAAATCAGCAACAGGGCAGGCTTGATGGACTGAGAGGTCCTTTTCTTCTGTTAGCTACAGTGTCACTACTGTATGTTACAATGTTTTATTTTTCTCATACAAGCCCTGGAGTTTGTATTGACAAAAAATTACTTTACAGTTAATGAATTCTATAGACAACAAGCATTTGTCAATGCCAAATGTTTGCTTGCTGGTATTAGCATTTGAAATGCAGGAGTTAGACCAATGCAGAATAGGAATGGCAGTGAAGTATGGAAGTTCACGCCATTTTCACCTCCATCTTGTAGAGATGGAGAGGCATTGGGGTAAGTGTGTGGGTAGTTGCCCATGACAGTCATGCTATATCACCTCACCTTATTCTGCAGGCAGTGACACGTGTTGAGGTGTGCCTTAGGGTGTTTGGCTGTGCAGTGACCCCATTCCACATGGACATATGCTGAAATGGGCACAGCACTGGAGAATGGGGTGAAGTGTGGGTCCGAAGAGTCCAAGGCACACCTTGATCCTGTCAGTGGCTGGGGGTGGGGGTGGGATGGCATGTGTAGTAGAGTTGGCAATTCAAAGGCACAGCCTGATGCCTGTCCATCTATACAGGGTAGGACGTGATGGTTAGAAACCCTAATGCCTTGGGCGTTTGTTGTTACTTACAGTACAAATGTTCACATGGCCTTTTTGTGACCCCACCTCATGAAAGCATTTGGGACCTCTTCTCATGAAGAGTGGCAGTGTGATTTCGTCAATGTGTCCCAAACATTGACTTCCAACAGCGACGGTGCCATTCTGTGCCACATGTACAAAAACACAGATTGGGAGGAATGTGAAGAATGGCAGCTATGCCAGCCATATGGAGGTGTGAAGGGATGGCAATGTTGAAAATCTGTAGTGGGAATATTAAAAATGTGCACACTTCTGAGCATACGTGGAAAATGCGCAACGCATGCACATAACATAGTCATTTTATGGAATGTCATCACCAGATTTTCAACATAGGCATTTTACAACCTGTGCTCATGAAGAGTGTCACTGTGATTGTGTTAATGTGTCCTGAACACTGATTTCCCACAGCAGCCACGGTATTCTGTGCCGGAAGTGAAAAAACACATTTTGGCCAAGATGTGATAAATGACAGCTGTACTGTTTATAAGGATGTGTGGAAAAATGACAATGTTGAAAATCTGGAGTGAAAATATTACAAATGTGTGAAGTTATGAGCGTGCGTGCAAACTGTGCAATGCACGCTCGTAACACAATCATTTTATGGAGTTCCATCAGCAAATTTTCAACATAGGCATTTTAGGACCTCTGCTAATGAACAGTGTCACTGTAATTTTTATAATGTGTCCCAGACAGTGATTTCCCACAGCGACAGTGCCATTGTGCACTGGAAGTGCGAAAACACATATTGGCCAGGATGTGAAATATGACAGCTATACTGTTCATAAGGAGGTGTGGAAAAATGGCAATGTTGAAAACATGGAGTGAAATTATTGCAAAAAAGCGAAGTTATGAGCGTGTGTGGAAACTGCGTAAGGCACTCTCGTAACACAGTCATTTTATGGACTTTTGTCACCAAATTTTCAACATAGGCATTTAAGCACCTCTGCTAATGAACAGTGCTGCTGTGATTTTCATAATGTGTCCCGAACATGGATTTCCCACAGCGACCGTGCTGTTCTGCGCCGGAAGTGCAAAAACACATTTCAGCCAGGATGTGAAACATGACAGCTGTACTGTTCATAAGGAGATGTGGAAAAATGGCAATGTTGACAATGTGGAGTGAAAATATTGCAAATGTGCAAAGTTATGAGTGTGCATGTAAATTGTGCAATGCACACTCATAACACAGTCATTTTATGGACTTTTCTCACCAAATTTTGAACATAGTCATTTTAGGACCTCTGCTAATGAACAGTGTGACTGTGATTGTCATAATGTGTCCTGAACATGGATTTCCCACTGCGACTGCGCTATTCTGCACTGGAAGTACGAAAACACATTTTGGCCAGGATGTGGAAAAATGACAGCTGTTCCCTTCATAAGGAGGTGTGAAAAAATGGCAATGTTGAAAACCTGGAGTGAAAATATTGCAAATGTGCAAAGTTATGAGCGTGCATGTAAACTGCTCAATGCACACTCATAACACAGTCATTTTATGGACTTCTGTGACCGAATTTTCAACTTAGGCGTTTTAGCACCTTTTCTAATAACAGTGTCACTGTCATTTTCATAATGTGTCCCGAACATGGATTTCCCATAGCGACTGCTCTATTCTGCGCCGGAAGTGCAAAAAGACATTTCAGCCAGGGTGTGAAAAATTACAGCTGTTCTGTTTATAAAAAGGTGCAAAAAATGTCAGTGTTGAAAATCTGGAGTGAAATTATTGCAAATGTGTGAAGTTATGAGTGTGCGTGGAAACGGCGCAACGCACCCTCATAACACAGTAATTTACAGACTTTTGGCACCAAATTTTCAACATAGGCATTTTACAACCTCTGCTAATGAACAGTGTCACTGTCATTTTCATAATGTGTCCCGAACATGGATTTCCCATAACAACCACGCTATTCTGCACCGTAAGTATGAAAAAACATTTCGGCCAGGTTGTAAAAAATGAAAGCTGTACTGTTCACAAGGAGGTGTGAAAAAATGCCAACGTTGAAAATCTGGTGTGAAAATATTGGAAAATTCGCAAACTTACGAGCGTGTGTTACAACTGTGCAATGCACGCTTGTAAAACAGTCATGTTTTTGATTTTTCCACCAAATTTGCAACATAGGCTTTTTGAGAGCCCACCTCATGAACACTTGCACTGTCATTTCGTTAATTGGTACCAAAAGGTGATTCCACACAGTGACCGCAAAATCACCTTTGGAGGCTGATTGACACCATTACAGTGACAGAATTCATGAGAAGGGGTCCCAAAAACCCCATGTTGAAAATTTGGTGCCAAAATTCAAACAAATGCCCGAGATATGCATCAAAGCTGAAAAAAACCTATTTATTCCAATATACAGCTTACCAGCATTTCCTCAGTTCGTGGTTGGCTTTGAAGAGTGCAGACGTGTTCCTGGTCCACTGAAGATCGTCACGCTAGACTCCGGAGGTAAGTATGGGGTGAGGGGGGTATGGGGAGGCAGGGTGCACAGTGGGTGGGTGCAGGTTGTGGGGCTAGGCAGGGAGACCGCAAGGGACCGTTTCCTTTGTTTACAGGTAAAAAAAAAAAAAGACATTGCAGGACTTTTTTTTAACAGAAATTTGGCATGCTGGGGTGGGCTCCCAGCATGCCAGCCTACTGTTAGAGGCATTTATGGCTGACAGGGGATTGGGCACCGCCGTTGGCACAAAAGCAAAGGGGGGGGCTGCAACAGCTGAGGGGGATTGGGCACCCCCTCGGCAGTACTGTCGCTATTCTTTGGGGGGGGACTTATGCCGATGGGGAGTGGGCTCCCCCATCAGCACATCAACCTGTGAGGGTGAACATAATGTAGATGGGGAATGGGCTCTCCCATTGGCAACTCAAATCGCACCCAAGGGATGCAAGTTGATGTTACAGCTTGGTGCAACTTCTGGAAGCCAGTGTCATCAGCACACTGTGCCTCCATGGCCAAGCCCCAAAGCCCCAAAATGCTGTGCCTCCCTTGGCTGCTATACTGCCACACTTCACTAACCTGTTTCTCTCCTAAGCTGACACATAATGTTTCTTGCACATGCGCGCAAGCAAATATAAATATGTGGAACAGCTATGGGGGCCTTTATGGCACCAGTTATGCAAATTTATAATGAGCCTATGGGAAAAAAATGTGTGTACTCAGATGTAAACAACAGATTTGTGCAGAATATATCTAGCTGGAATCATTGCATTGATTGTTTTCATCTGGAAGGGAACTGAACAACAAGTTCATGAATTCATGATGTACCTCAACAGCAAATAAGAGAGTTTAAAGTTCCATTTCAGTGTCACAAAACATACTCTAATTTTCTTGATGTGACCTTGTCAGGTGTCCCAGGACTGTTGGTATCCACAGCTGGGTATAGGAAACTGACAGTTACCAGTACCATTTTACAAGCTGAAAGTTCAAAGTGCTTAAATTGACTCAATACCATATAGTCCATTATTCAGGATTAGGAGAAATTGCTCTGAAGGTACTGAATTTGAAAAAAAAAAACAAGTTCTAGATTTGCTTAATAGATACAGGGAGAGAGAATACGAGGAACCGGTCCTGGAGAAAGCGCTTGAAAAAGTAAAACAGATTAACAGAGCAACATTAGTTACATCAAAAAGGACAAGTGCCAGGGTCACTAATGTGATCACATTCACCACTGTATACAGTGACTTAGCAGGTTGAGGGGGCAACTTGATTAATACATATTGGCCATTATTACACACTTCCCCAGGGTATGGGTGTCACAGTCAGACACTGATGCAATCCATATAAGGTACAACATGCTTAGTGAGTTATTTTATTCAACGAGGTTCCAAAAATGAAAAATCACAAAATAATAAAAATAAATTAAAAAATAAAGCATTTCATGGAATTTATTTATATATTTGAAGAGTTTCACAGGAAAGGTATACTGAGCTGAACATGAGCACAGAGAGGAAGCAGACAAGAGAGAAGAAGGATGAGGCTGACCGGATGTGTAATGGGAGTAAGTTCTAGAGTATGGGGAAGCGGTAGGAGAATGCCGCTTGGTCAGCAGCAGAGGATCTGGGTGGGAGAGCAAGGGACCAGTCAGAGGAGCTGTGAAGGGCATATAAGGAGGGTGTGGGTGGGGAGATGATAGAGGAAAGGTAGGATGGGAGAGAGCCTAGCCAGTATTAGGCTATGAAAGAGGCACAGCGGACCAGCCGTCTGTTGATAAGTGAGGGGAAGGAGAGGGAGGTATAGAGAGAGCAGTGGTGAGTTTGTGGCAGAGCATCCAGTGGGAAACAACAAAAGGAGTGGAAAAGTGGGTACAGTCTGGACAAGGTAGATTTGGGAGCAGCACTATAGACCATGTCCCCATAGTCAAGTAGTGGCAGGATAATTTTCTGAACAATGGCTCTGCAGGCCTGGAGAGAGATGCAGCCATGGTTTCAGTAAAGCTCTCCGAGTTTGGGTTGCGAATGGCATCCACATTCCATTTATCGGGGTGCAGCAGTCGGGATCTCATGACATCGCTAGGATCCTTTTCTCATCTGTTCTTCAGATTGTTTTGAGAACATGAAGACTGCATGTCCTTCTGGCTCTCATGCTTCAGACAGACTGAAACACCAAGGCTACTGCTTGCAACTGTTTTCAAGGCTGTTTGCAACTGGCTCTGGGCAATCTGCAAGACCAAGGCTGTTTGCACCTGGCTCCGGGCTATCTGCAAAACCAAGGCTGTATATATCAGATACCATTATGAATTGACAGTAAAACAAATAATTCTCCAGCCTTTTCCCTATCGAGGGGAACTTCTCATTTATACTAAATTTGGCTTTCTCAGACACCAAACCACTATGTAGTATTTAACATTTTCAATGTACTTTAGGCTTTCAAACATATTGTATACTATATATGATGCATAATGACAGTGCAGCAAAAAAGGAGTCATATTTTAAATGTGCAAATATTTAACAACGGGCATGTTTTTATATTGGCAAATGAAACTGTGTTAGCCAGCTATTACATTGTTTAGTCACTTTGAGCCATGCAGGATGCATTTGAGAGGGACTTGAAAAGGAAACAAAAAAGTGGGGCTTCTGTAGGTGGCCATCCTGACAGAACAGGGAGAGGATAGTACAGTATAGAATAGTTAGAATGCTGTTGCAACAGGCTTAAGAAAAATAAATTAAAATAGTATCCCTCTAATTCCAAGGTAGAATGACCAGCCCCACCACACACATAGATACAATTTTGGGTAGAGAAGTAGGTTTGACTCTGAGGGTCATCTTTAAAACAGCCAAGAATTTGGGGGATTTATTAACATCGTTATTTTATTCAATGCAGGCAAGAACAACACTATAGAAACTGGTTACCAGTAAGGTCAAAAGGTTTTTCCATTGTAGCAATTGCACAGTGTAAAAACATGCACATGTGTCCAAGATGTTTGAACACCCTGGGCACAATTCTCAAAGCTCCCAGGCGGCACAAGGGGCATGCATCCAAATGATTAATGCAAAGTGCCCTTTGTGCCAAACAATGCCCAGCCTGCACCTACCACATACAGCCAGCATTTAATGGGGCTTGCACCACCCTTGGCCACACAGATGGCTGCAGCATGACCCCAGGGGCTTGTGGGGGATGCAGGCTGCCAATTTCCCAGAATCATGATTCACAAAAATCCCCCTGTGGTGAAATTTCTAAGTACCATTAGACCAGCCAGGGCTGGTCTAAGGGTATTTAGAAATGTCACCATCAGAAAAGTTGACCTGGTTGCAGCAATGTGCAGTGGTCCCCCCTTCCCCATGACCACAGTAACCAATAATTACTATGGCATAACAGGGGATTGGGGCTGGGGAGTGCTGCTACTGTAGCTCACCAGTGATTTTGTATATGATAATACTGCATAGGGACATCGGGGATCGGGTCCAGTAAACCACCAGGATCAGATGATTATTACATACATAGGGGAGACTGAGGAGGAGTCTGCTAGTCATCCAGGGAGGGGGCTCAGTTACTATATATGTATATGGGGTACTCGGGGTTTGGGGGTCAAGTAGACCACCAAGGACATATAGGTCACCCATTTCCAAGGGGACAGTGAGGAGAGGGGCTGCTAGTCCACCAGGGATTGTCTGGGGACTCTGCCACAAGACCACCCACATCTTGCGGCACCCGGTCTAGGTGTCCCCTTTGGCGCACCACTAAGGTTGCCGCAAGTCACGGGACTTTGCTACCAGGACCCTACCTGATCATGAATCAGGCTCAGGATCCCTGGTACTCCCAGGTTTGCTGAAGCCCTAGATCACAGCACCTTGCATTGATCTTAGGGCTTTATGGGAATCAGACCCCCATCTCTAAGAGAAGAGTTCATGTGAAACAGTTTATTTCTTATGCCAGGACATTTGCTGTGCATGTGGCCTTCTGCCCATGCAATCAGCTATATGTGGGATGCATGACAAGGCAACTAAAAGTGCGCATCCAGGAGCATATCAGAGCAATCATGTATGGCAATAAAACCAATGCCCTTGGTGCTCACTTTAAGATTGCCCACAACCTCAACCCCTCCGTCTTAACCTTTATAGGGTAGGAGCATATCCCACCAAGAAGGAGGGTGGGAAGTGACAGAGTGAATCGCTTGCTACAACAGAAGACTAGGTAGATTGTGTCACTTAATGCTGAACTACCACTAGGGATTGAATAAAGAAGTGGATTATGAACCATATTTAAAATAGTAATGGTTTATTTTTTCTGCTTCTTTCAGCTGAATTTATCAAATTTTTTTTGCTTTCTCTACAGGTCTTGTTTGTTTCACTCTCCTCTTCAACATGGAATTTTGATTGATGTAATTGACACATAGTACTGATGGTGTAGGATGATGCTTCTGTATATACACTGTTATATGTGTAAGAATTAGAATCAGTATGATCGATGTTTATCGAAATATAGATACTAACATTTTAAAAGAATATCCTGCATCATTACAGACAGTGGCTCTATCAATCATGCTGGTACTGGGCACCTTGTATTTTCATATTTGATTTTTGTGTATGGTGAATGGTTTCCCTTATATTTTCCCTTTGCCCCACCCCCCCAACACTTCCTTTCCTTTGCCTGCACTTTCGGTTGTAGCTTTATAATTGAATTCTGAGATGAATGAACTCTAATTGATTTAAACAGGTTGAAATAATTTGATATGCAAATTTTGGGTGTATATAATCAGCTTTGTACCTGAATGATACTGCTCCCTAATGAAGATCAACTGCTAGTCAAAGCACTGGGGTGATTTTCTCATGGTCCAGAGTCTTGATTAAACCCCTTGTTCACTAAGTATAAAAGTGCTGGTGCGCTATAATTTTTTTTGTGCTGAGTGTGGAACTTTGTGGACTCTCATACACTCAATATGCCTCATACCTCTGGGGTGCAGTAGTAGTTGTATTTATTTCTATCTGGTGCCCTTCCCCGGAGGCTCAGGATGTCATTACAGTAAAAGCATAAACACAGTCACTAATCCATATCAGTATCAAATACATACAAAATAGATACCTTTTTCTATTAGATCAACATAAAATACACTAAAACTCAATAAAACTACAAAATGTACTGCAAACATGCAATCTAGAACTTCTCCAAACACTTTCTGAAATAAATAAGTCTTGAGCCCCTTTTTAAAAGCATCCACCTAGGAGAACGCCCAAGGTCCTGGGCAAAGAATTCCAAAGGGACAGGCCCACTACCTCAATGGCCCGATCACCCAGATTCTTAAACCTAGCCCTTGGGACCTCAGGAGGCTATCCACGGCCAGGTGTGGTGGGCAAACTGGGGTTGTGGGTGCAGGAGTTCTACCCGGTAATCTGGGCCCAGTCCATGAAGGACTTTGTATGGTAATAAACTTATCTTAAATGATATATGCCACTTCACAGCAGCCAGTGAAGGTCACACAGAACTGGAGAGATATAGCATGATCTTGGTAAGCCCATAAGTAACTGATCAGCTACATTCTGCAACAGCTGCAGGTGTCATAGCATCCCCCCACAAACCCCAAAGTATATATTGTTACAATAGTCTAACCTAGAGGTCACATATGCATGGATCAGTGTGGCTAGCTCTTGGGAGGGATAAGGGATCTTATCTGGTGGATATTTTGAAGATGGAAAAAGCCATTCCAGACTAGGGCAGACACGTGGGGATCCATTGTCAAACCTTCATCCAGTATGACTCCCAGATTGTTCACCCTAGGGCCAGTTGGCAGTCAAAGAGTCACCAAGCCAAAGCCCAGTCACTCCTGTGAGAGCTGTAATCCCCCCCTTTGGCCCGGCTCAACCACTAAAACTAGGTTTTCTCGGGGTTCAGTCTCAGTCAGCTAGAAGCCATCCAGTTCTGGATCTCAACCAGGCACTTATTAAACACGTCAACTGCACTCTGAGTCCTGGCAACAATAGACATATAAAGCTGGGTATCATTCACATAACATTGAAACCCCAGTCCAAAATGTTTAATGGCCTCACCCAGAGGTAGCATATAAACCATGAACAATACTGGTGACAGGACCGAACCCTGGGGTATGTCACAGGGCAGAACCACAGAGTCCGAGGAAGAGTTTCCTAGAACTACCATCTGTGTTCTAACTCATAAAATGACTTAAACCAGCAAATAACAATGCTGATGAGTCCATTGTACCCCTTGAGATGGTCCAAAAGAATACCATGGTCCACAGTATTAAATGCAGAACAGAGATCAAGGAGGACGAGAATAAATTGCTCTCTTCTAGCCCTAGCCCTGAGCAGAACATTAAGCACCCTGACTAGTGCCGTCTGCATGGTTTGCCTAGCTCTAAAACCTGACTGGACTGGTTTGTAATGTTAGAGGATGCCAAATGTTCCTCAAGCTACAGTGCAACAACTTTATCAATAAGCTTCCTGAAAAAGGGAAGACTAGCGACTGGACGATAGCTCACTATACATCTAGGTGCAAAGATGTTTTTTTTTTCAGAAAGGGCTTTGCCAGCGCACATCATTTAAGTGCTACTAGAACTATCACCTCTAGCAAAGAACATTGGATGATTTTGGTGATCACCGAGCCTACATGATTGACACAACTCACTAATAGTCAGGTAAGACTTGGATCCAAGTTACAAAATGTTGTCCATATCTCCAAGACCATCCAGCACACCTCTTCCACTATTACTGGCCAAAGTGTGCCCCCAAAACACCTAATGCATTCCTGGCACACAGGCTGACCACTGCTGGGCTCAGAAGGTCCCTTTGGAGTGATTCCAGCCCTGATGGAGAACATTCAATCTGAGAAGAACTGAGCAAACTCCTCACATTTCGTATGTATAACTGCTCTCATGGGCTCCAGACAGGCAGGGTGGAGAAGCCTGTCTATAGTTCGAAAGAGCTGAGCTGGTCAGTTCCTCCCAGTGGCAGTCTCTCTCAAAAGAAAATTCTGCCTTCTTCTGAGTGATTGTCTTCTGATATTCCTCATAATGAGAAATCAGAATGCGTTTGTTGTCCTATGCCTTAGACTTCCTTCAATGACGCTTCAACCTCTGACACCTGGTTTTAAGTGCCCTCAGCTTGTCGTCAAAACATGGTGAGCTGAGACACAACACCAGGGGATGTACATGGACTGGCACTAGAAGGTCAAAGGCCCTAGTGATAACCTTATTACAGGCTGACACTGTGGCCTCCACCCCTTCAGCACATGCTACCAATATTTCCGAGGTGTCCAGTACAGACATCAGTCCTTTGGGTCCTAGCCCTCTCAAAGGTCAGTATTGAATGACCTCAACACTGGAAGGACTACAATGAGGAGCTCTGAAACAGAACCTGATAACAATGATCTGACCAACTGAACTGATTAATCTAGAGCCTATTCACCTCGAGTCTCAGGGAGAATTTGGTCATGTTGATGTGCCATGGTGGTAGGTGGTAATAACCTGTGCTAGGCCTAGAACTTCCATAGTCTGGAGGAAATCTCTACTGAAATGTAAACTGTCGTCATCTACCATGGCATTTAAGTTGCCCAGGATAAGCCACCTAGGCAACTCCAAGACCAGGTCAGTGAAAAAAGAATGCAGTTACTTGTAGAAACTCCCCCTCATGACCGGAAGGCCAGTTCATGAGGAGGATTCAGCAGCTGACACCCAGACCACCATGCACTGCCACGCACTCAAAAGACAGGTTCAGTTCAGTTCTAAAACAAATGCTCCCCCCCCCGTGATCACATTTCAGGCAGTGCACCACTGAGAATCCAGACCAGCCAGGACCAATGCCTCCAGGACTGGGCCAGAGTCTTCCCCCAGCCAGGTCTCGATAATGCACGCAAGATAAACAGAAGAAATAAGATCCACCATAATTGTGGTCTTATTCTTCATTGATCTGTCATTGCATAGCACTGCCTGAAGTGGATGAAATGAGCAAGGAAGCCCAATGCATGCCTGCCCACTCAGTCCAGCAGGATCCTTGGGCATTGGAATCAGACAGGACGAACCCCTCACTAGTCCTTTTCTAACCCCAGGGTGTTTCCTGATCTAAGCAATCACAATAGGGACCACTCCCTTATTACTACCTAGTCCACAGGCTGTCCTTCTGCCCCTCTGCAAAATTACCTCCTCCCTGCATTAGTGATATACTTCTGCCAACAGGGAGGGGGATCAAAAAGGTGCAGATCTCTGAGCTGAGATGGGGAGTAATACAGCCACAAGTACCACACCATTGGGTACCACAAGGATCGGTGTTGGTTCCCATATTGTTCAACGTGTACATGGGGAACCTGGCAGAAGGTCTAAATGGAAAGGAGTGTCTGTTTGAGGATGAAACAAAAGTCTGCAACAGAGTGGACACTCCAGGGGGAAAATGGGGCAGGATCTAGACAGGCTGGAGAAGTGGGCAGAAATGTGGCAACTGCAATTCAATGCAAAACAGTGCAAAATAATGCACATAGGATGGAATAATCCAGGGGCTAATTACTGGGGGGGGGGGGGCACTGCAGGACATGGAGCAAGAAAAGGACCTGGAAATCAATAGCAATCTCAAGGTTAGGTACCAGTGTGAACAAGAGGCTGGTAAAGCAACAAAAATGCTGGCATGCATAAGGAGGGGCTTCAGAAGTAGGAGGAGGGAGGTGGTCATGCCATTATACAAAACTCTGGTCAGACCACAGCTGGAATATGGGGTTCAGTTCTGGAGGCCCCACTTGCAAGGTGACAAGGATAGACATGGAATGAGTACAAAGAAGGGTGACCAGAATGGTCCAGGGGATGAAAGGAAGGCCACATGGGGAGATGCTGGAGGAACTAGGTCTGTATTCGCTGGAGATGAGAAGAGAAAGGGGAGGCATGGTTGAGACCTTCAAATACATGAAGGGAATAAGTAAGGTAAAGGGGGACAGCATCTTAAAACGAAGTAAGAACAAAATCACCAGGGGTCATTCACTCAAGTTGGAAGGGGGCAGATTTTGAGGGGACATAAGGGGATGTTACTTCTCACAAAGGGTTGTAGGTCCATATAACAGGTTGTCAGAATGGGTTGTGGAAGTTGATACAGTGGAAAAATTCAAGAGAGCATAGAATATCTACATGGAACTTTACCAGGAGGTGAAAGAGGGCGTGGAGGTGGGAGGTAAAAAAGGTGAGGGGGGTTTCTCTTTCAGACACACTAGATGGTCTGAATGGTCTTTTTCTGCCAGCAAGATTCTATGATTCTATGAACTGTAAGGGCACAAGCAAACAGCACATTTATTGTCTCTATAAAATCACCTAAAATCTTCCACCTACCCCTCTGCGTCCTCCCCACCCCGTAAGAACTCCTCTTACAAATACCCCCAGACCCCAAAAAACCCTACCACCTTCATACCTCTTCCAAACATACACCACACTCAATCAAACTAAGGCGACTCCAAACAGTTCTTAAGCAAAGTCCTGCAGCACACAAATGTTCACAGTAAACCTAGTCTTAATCCATTCAGGCAGCTGGTCCATTAAATGCAGGAGCAATCCCAATAATAAAAACTGCAAAACAGAGGGTATAACAGATGAAAAATGCATAAATATACAAACCAGGGCAACTTCTTGTTATTGCCCCTCAAAGAAATGAGGCATGAGACCTGAAGCTCCAATGGATATCTCACCACCCACAAGTTTCCAGAACTCATACACTTAATACAACCAGTTCGGCTGGATGCCAAATGGATGCAAACTCCAGTCTTTAAAATCAATAATCATCTCTCTTTGTGGTTTAGAAGAGGTCCCAAGGCTGCAACAGCCATGGCAGGCAACAGTAATCAGCTGAGTAAACAGCAGTAACCATTTTTGAATAAAACAAACAATTCCTCTCCTCTGGTCTTACTCCAAATGCTGCTAGGCAAAAAAGAGAGTCACTTACAACCTAGCTAGGGCTTCAGAATTGAATCTTCTGGCTCAAAATTCTATGTCATGTGCTCCACTGACTCTCATAAGGCAAAACTGCACTAGTAACCACAACTCCGTGAAGCAGTAGCTGCAGGCAGTAGCAGTAGCTCCACTTGTAGAAAGTAACAGTAGCTCCAGGTAGTAGCAGTGACTCCACAAAACACGCCTAGTTAGAAAAACACAAAATAACAGTGACATCCAGAACCCGACTCTCAATACCACACCACACTGACCGGCATTCACTAAAAACAATAAAACTAACTCCTCAGACTCCACACGCAGTGCCCTAAGTATCGCAAAACACCCTACTCATATCATCTAACTAAGCACAAAACAAAATCAGAAGCGTAAATCACAATACAAAACAAAATAAATGGATGCCCCTTCAATAAAATGCTAATACAAACAAAGTCACAACTTACATATAGACCACCCTCCTGCTTTAATGCAAACATATTGTGTGTTATTGCTTACATTAAAGTATCTGGTATGCTTAGATATACCTGTAAATGGTCCTGTCTCTGGGGCATCATTTTGTGAAAACCACAGGGGATTCAAACCCAGAAAAAAATGTTTTTTTTAATAACGCACACATGGCATTGACTATCCATCATTCTCCAGTGTTCTGAGCTTGTGCACCCACAGTATGTGTTTGATTGATGGTGCAGAGTCCACATTTTTCAACATTTTGAGGGTCAATGTGCCATGCTTCATTGCTCAAAAGTTTTTCAATTTATTTGTCATCATTTATTTATCATCACTTTATCATGCATGACACTATAATGTATAATACAGTGATGAAAAATTAAGTTAAAGAAATGGTAAAGCTTTCAACCATAGTGATATGCCACTTACTTCAATAAAGCTGAATGTGGCCAAAGCCTACCTGAGCCAACAGAACAGCAGTTTTCTTAGTGACTTCTTTTTGCAGCAGCTCTCTCCCCCTCTCTTCTGTCCTGTCCTCGTGTTTGGCCAGATAAGATTTTGTTTCCTCTTTCATTGTTGATACTCTGCATCTGAGTGTCTGGCTCTGTCAGTCTTCTTCAAGTTGACTCAGACTCACCACTCACCTAGTTTTCTTACTTTAGTTTTTTTAGACATAAATAAAAAAAAATATAAAAAACAGTCTGCAGCCAGCCTTAGCATAATTTAAAACAAGTTTTGGTCAGAGCTACTATGGCTGCTAATGCATTAACTTGATAAGGGTGTTTTAAGGGCTTAAATGCAAAGATGAATTTCCGTAGTCAGCTCCGTGTGTAAATTTCATTTTTGGTACAGTTAGTTCATTTATCTGGTGGATCCTGAGTTCTCCATGTGTTTAAAATGTGAGTGGTGTGTGCATCTTGTACTGTTTGGGGAAGGAGGGGGAACTCTGCACCAAGTCATTCAAGTAATGGTAGAAGTAATGGTGCAGAGAGGAGAGGTATGGCTTCACTGGGGCTGTGGGCCAACCTGGAAGGATAAGAACCTATGCCGCGTTGATGGCCTGCTTCCATTCAGGAGGGAACCAGAGTCCTCAGTGGATGGTTTAAATGTTACTTCAATGGACATGCAAAGTAGCCGGTGGGGGGAGGTGGAAGACATAGGAGAGGTAGAAAGTGGTTCATCACAGGCTGAGAAAGAGATTATGGAGATCCCAAGGGGACAGAGTCCCACTTGGATGCCAGATATTCAAGTAAGCAGGGGGGTAGCAAAGGATTAAGGAGGGGAAAAGTAGCAGTCAAAGGAGAAATGTAAGAAAGGGAGAATAATTGGAAAAAGGAGAAGGTGACAAAAAGAGAGCTGTGGGCTATCAAAATGGTGCAAGGTCTGCATCAGAAGCCCTATGAGGAGAGACTGAATGAGTTCAATATGAACACCCTGAAGAATAGGAGGGAGAGTGGGGATATGATGCAGACCTTTAAATACTTCACTGGGGTTAATAAGGTACAGGAGGGAGATATGTTTCAGAGAAAAAGGTGCTGTAGAAGAAGGGGCCATACAGTAATATGAAGCTGGAAGGAGATAGATTCAGGAGAGATGTGAGGAAGTACTTCTTCACAGATAGGTTGGTGGATTCCAGGAACAATCTTCCATGGCAGGTAGTGGGGGTGAAACCAATGGTGGGTTTCTAAAATGCTTTGGATAAGCATAAAGGAATCCTAGGAGTACGGAAGGAGGAGGAAGAGACAGTGCTGTAGATCAAGTAGGATCTGCAGCAAAAGAGATCATAATTAAAATTGGGCGGACTAGATAGGCCCAGTGATCATTATCTGTTTCTTTGTTTCCATGTATGTGTTACTCGAGGTCCCTGCACCCTATTGGTACCCTCAGAGGTACACCATAGACAGCTAGCACTTAAGTATATGTTATACTAACATATAGGGCTACGGGCATCTACTGTACAAGAGCAGATGTCAGGATATGAATGCATATTGTTGTAATACACTTTGCTTGCTAATACATATATTCTTCTATGTATTTTCTGTGTATTTCTTACTTGTAAGATGCCAAGGCATCTGTGTCCTTGGAATAATTATGATATGTAAGTTGGCATTACCACCTTTTGGTGATTTGTACTATTACACTGAGTTATGTAAGACTCTGTATAAGAACTCTTTTGTTCACAAACTGATGACTATACATAATTGTATAATGTTAACTCGGACCGTGGAGCCACCTCTAATTTAGCCAATAGGGCTCATCTCTGTAACTAGAAATATTTCTATCTTACAGTAGCCATAGTAATTATCATAGGTATATAATGTAATACACTGGTCTTGTACCTCGGCGATCCCAGGAGACACAAAGAAACCTCCAGGTATAGGGAACACTTAGCACTGGCTCCCGGTTCGTATTGGTAAGAACTGCTAAGGGCAACTGTGATTTTATCCTTTTGATAGTAATAAACTTGTTTATTACTCTTATGCAACGTGTCTGTGATTACTTGCATTCCCATATTACCAAGAATCTGAAAGTGAGGTTTAGACTGCCTGACAAATAGATGACCATGTGCAGGCAATATTTGGTGTTTGTAAGTTTTCACTTGTTGCTAAAACTTTTTTCCCTTTCCCACAGGGACAGTAGGTGTATATTCCCGTATCACCGCTCCAGTTTTAAACCAGTTTGTAGTCACTTACAAAGTCTAGCTGTCATTCTTTCGGGTGTGGTCGATGCCGACTCGACTCACTCCATTACAGCTTTGATTTGTAAGTCTACAACTTTTACAGTAGCCCGGCAGTGTATAAAGTGCTCCTGCTGTGGATCGATACAGAGCACAGGTCCTTTTTCAAAGTTTGATTTTTCATTCCCTCCCACAGAATGGCCACCGTATCAAATATCTGCTCAGAACTGAGACTCGATGTCTCGAACTTCCTTACCTCCCATGGAGGATGGGCTGACTTCGCGCGGGACGCAAGTCAATCCGAAAACCCTATACTGGGGATTTCAACCCAGTACACGGAGATGAGACAATCAGCCAATAAGCGTCAAGCTAAAGGGTTGACGGTATTGGCTCTCTATGCTGCTCTGGAAGCCTCAGCGAGGTTTCAAACCCTTGATCTGCAAATTTCATCTCTTAAGCAACAGATGGGTTTGCAGGAAATGGAATGTGTTAGACTGCAGCAGAACTTGGAGTCTGAACTCCAAACTCTGCGGAATGAAAAGGATTCACTTTTGCATCATTCAGCTCAAGCTGGAGAACAGGAACTGTGTATGTTGAAGCAGGAGTGTAAAAGTTTGAGACAAGATATGGGACAGGCATTACAAATGAATGATTTGCTAAGTGCTGCAAATGCTCAGTTGAATGAGATGGGAGAGCTACAGGATGAGATAAACCAGGAACATAATGACTTAGAAGTGGCTAAAAAGGGACAATCGTGAACTGAGCACTGCGTATAGAGTGCTGCAAAAGCAAAAGCAAGATGAGGTTGATATGGATGTTGCAACTGTGAGTCTTGCTGAATGTAAAACCAAGATGGCGAAACTGCACCATCAACGGGAGGTTCTGGCTGGTCATGTTAAGGTAATAGAAGGCATAGCCCCTGCCTTACATACTTCACCTGAAGGGGAGTTATCAGATGATGACATCTCTCAATACAATGCCCAGACACACCCCTACTATGGCCCAGAGACCCCACCCAGCCATCCACAACATGGCGGGTCCCCACTGCACCCTCACCATGTCATACGTCATCGACATTGTGACGCCCATCATGGGAGACGCCAACATGGCGGCCCCCATGATGGGGGACAGCAGGCCCAGACCTGGTCCCGATGGCACCACCAATAGCCATTATTAATGTGGAAGATAGACAAGAGATAGAAACGATGATTGAAACTGCAATAGGCAATGTACCTCTTCCTGAGAGAAGTAAATGGGCCATTAAAACCCAGATTAGGCAGCTTCTGCAGGAGGCTGGCACTCAGGAGGATATTGTCCGCACTGCAGCCGAGGCTGCAGCTCTGGCCGCCCTAGACGGCACCTGAGACAATCTGCCTCTGCCTGATCGGCCCAGTAATCCCCTACAAATGGCATACTCTGTTCAGCAAATAGCTGACAGTATCGGTCGGATGAATCCATCCGACAACCTCAGCTGTCACTTGGGAAAGGTGGGTTCTAAATGTGAGATGCTTAGCCTCGCTGCAGAATACCAGGTCCAAATACTATGCCAAATCATCAACCCTAGTTTGTGGGCCAAACTCCCTGACATCATCCGCCAGGATGAGAATGCCACCTTTGATGAGGTTGCAGCTGAGCTCATTTATGCTCACAGCCCAAGTGTAGTAGGAGTGATGCTTGCATACCCTGTAAAACAGAATGCAAAGGAAAGTCCAGTGACTTACCACCAGAGACTTTGGATGGCCTACCGAGCAGGAAAGCACTTGGCACACGAAGCTGCGGATGTAGATCTTACTGAATATAAGACCCTGTTCCTTAGGAACATGATTCTAGAAGTACAGAAAAGGTAAAGCCAACCACCTACCCCAATACGGATAGGTTTGCCAACATCCTTCGGAAAACTGAGAGATTACCAACTCTACATCTGTGATCTGGGCTCCGGTTCCAAGCAAGTAGCCGCCATGGAGCCTGCTTCAGAAGCCATGATGCACTACACTGTGGGAGGGCAGGCCCAATACCAACAGACCCAACATCAACAGGCCCCTCCAGCTGATAAACACCACCTCCAACAGACCCATCAGCAACAACCGCAACAGCAACAACAGTGGGGTGGGAACCAGAATTGGCGTAAGATTAAAAAGCATAAGGGTAAAGGAAAACCACAACAACAAAGAACAGGCCCTTAATATAGGGAGATAGCCGAAGAGAATCAGAAATTCTGAGAGCTCCTGGGACAAGTGCATTCTGTAGCAGATGCTGTTCCCGCACAGGCCCATGTGGCAATAAAACCGTTGACCCAGACCTCAACGGGTCATGGGGATACTGGTGGTGCAGGCCTTCAGGCTCATACAGGCCTGAACCCAGAAGCTCCTTCCTATATAGCATCAGTACAGCATGGTGAAGTGATTCACAAGAGTCAGGTCCAACCTCTCCAAGCTTCCAGCAGTACAGATTGACAATTACAGGCCCCAGTCCAGATTGTAAACAAGCTGGTCTTGGATACAAATGGAAGGCCCTGCACTGAGGCTGAGGTCGGGGGCTGCCTACTAGTAGTCTTGCTAGATACAGGTGCAGCTGTATCTGTGTTACATGCTGAACATCCAGACACATTCCCTTGGTCCACTGGATGGAGGATCAACATGTCGGGAGTTGATGGTACTAGGCTACCTGCATGCCGTTCTCTACCCCTACCGGTAGAGCTAGGCCATCTGAAGGCCTCACACACTTTCCAACTAATGGTAAAGCATGATCATCCCAGTATCATAGGAATCGATTTCCTTGCGCCACACGGCTGTGTGGAGGATCTAGCTAACATGCTACTGATACAGATTCAGGGTCAATATCATGCCATTTTGATTCCTGATTCACACGTTGTGGCAATGATATCTGCCAATGACAAGGAGTATGATGTCATAGATTTGTTCAAAGCTCATGAACTATTCCCGAAACTTCTCCCCATTTTGCAGTGACATTTGGAGGCATTTGCAATTAACAAATATGACTGTGGCAGATTGCACACTGTCATCGAAGTGTCAGGACCAGCACATGAAAGGCAAAGGCAATACCCCTTTCCAACTGAGGCCTTGCCTTCGCTTAGAGAAACAATCAAGTCTCTTCTCAAGCAAGGAGTAATCAGAACTTGCATTTCCACTGCTAACTAACTCCCCAGTGTGGCCCATGAAAAAACCCACAGGTGCCTGGAGACTTACAATTGACTACAGGAAGCTGAATCAGGTCACCCCCAGTTGTTCCCCAACTGTGGCATCAGCACCTGACGTACTACGACTCTTGACCCCTGACCTGAAATGGTTCAGTGCCCTGGACATTTACTATGGTTTTTGGTCATTACCATTGGCCCTTAAGAGTCAATATAAGTTTGCCTTCACCTTTGAAGGAAGACAGTACACGTGGACTTGCTTGCCGTAAGGATTCCATAATAGCCTGTCCCTGTTCCATCTGCACATGATGGACACCCTCGAGAGTTTCTCTGCTCCCCATTGTCTCTTGCAATATGTGGATGACCTGTTGCTGGCAACAGCCACACAGGAACAACATTTGGATCTCTTAGACAAACTACTGACTCTCATCCAGAGAGCAGGCTTGAAATGCAATCCAGCAAAAGCACAACTATGTCAGAAAGAAGTACTCTTTCTAGGTCTGAAAATAACTGACCAAGGTCAAAGCTCTACTTGGAAGAAGGCACAGGGATTGCAACACTTGCCATTGCCCACCAGCTTAGCAACTCTTCGAATGTTTCTAGGTATGGTGAATTATTCGAGAGATTTTATTTGTGATTTTGCTCAGAAAGCTGCTCCTCTGTATGAGTTACTCAAGAAGGACATCCCATGGACTTGGGGTCCCATACACACCCAGGCTGTGACATCACTGAAGCAGGCCTTGGCCTCTACCCCAGCTCTGGTCAACCCCAATCCAGCACTACCATTCCATCTGGAATGCGCCACCTCTGACATTGCCATATCAGCAGTGCTGGCCCAGAAGGTTCATGGCACCCTGAGACCCATTGCATATGCATCACAGCTCTTGACCCCAGTGGAACAGAAGTACGGCCTTTGTGAAAGGAACCTTCTGGCCACCTACTGGGCTGTCAAGCACTTCCTGTATATCACTGGGTACTCCCCACTGATCATCAACACCAACCACACCCCAACTACCTTGTGAAAAACTGTGTGAGAGGCCTTTCGGCACCATGCAATTCTGCTTAAAGCTGGACCAGCATAACATTCTGTGGTGATTTGCATATGCAGCCCATGATGCTTTGCATTGTGGGGCATGTGTGATTTTGTATTTTCTTGAAACTTGGCTTCCCAGCCAAATGCCCTTTGGGGTAACCCTTGCCTCAGTGTTTGCGCACAGAGGTTCTTTGTCTTTTAAATAGTTTTTTATTTTAATGGGTTCACCACAATATATCCAAGGCACACTGCCTTAAGGGTAGCTGATCCATCCACTGGGGTGTCAAACAGACAAGGCATACTGATGAGTCCTGGTAGGATGAAACACGTGTCTATGTCTTCTGTTAGCACCCTTTGCAAACTGTGTGAGAGGCCTTTCGGCACCATGCAATTCTGCTTAAAGCTGGACCAGCATAACATTCTGTGGTGATTTGCATATGCAGCCCATGTTGCTTTGCATTGTGGGGGCATGTGTGATTTTGTATTTTATTAATATGTATATACATTCACTGGCACAGAAATATGCACACAAACTCTATGTACATAAAGTCAAAGCTCATTCTCTCCATGACCCCTATCATGCCTTCAATGACACAGCAGACACCCTTGCCAAGGAAGGGGCCTGAGGGGGGGACATCTGTATGACGGACCATCCAGAGGTCAATGTGGCCATACAAATTGAAGCACTCAGGAAGAAACATGAACCCTTCACCCCCTTGGACCTCTCAGCAGCCCAACATGCTGATACTGAACTCAAAGAAGTGTTCAGAATCCTTGACAAGAGTACCGAAGAGGAAACTTCCCACACACAACCCCTACCGAAGGCACAAAGGTAAGTTACACTTGTCACCAGATGACAAGCTCATCTGGTACCAACCAGATGATTCCACCACCAAGTTGTGGGTGGTCCGCAGACACCTAAAATTTGAATTCTTGCACCAAGTGCATGATACACCCACTGGTGGACACCAGGGAGTGGAAAACACCCTCCAAAGGCTTAAGACCACCACCTGGTGGCCTGGTGTCACTAAAGATGTTAAACAGTACATAGACAATTGTCTTGTTTGTGCGCAAAACAACCCCATCCCTACCAAATGAAATGCCAAACTCTTACCACAATGACACTCTGGATCTTGGCATGCCATACCGATTGATTTTGTTGGTCCTCTGACCAACATCAGCAGAAATAACAAGTATGCTCTTGTGGTAACTGATCTCTTCTCCAAGTGGGTTGACTCTTTCCCCACTAAAACATGCACTGCAAAGACCACTGCCAAAATCCTGGTCGAACAGATTTTCTCCAGGTGGGGCCTACCTCTCAAGGTAGACTTTGACAAAGGAACCAGTTTTACAGGTGAGTTGATGAAAGAATCCCTTGAACTCCTTGAAGTTCAACAGAAGTTCCACATACCTTACAACCCCGATCCTCAAGTCAAGTAGACGGATTAAGCAAATGCTTTCCAAATTCATTGAGGACATTCCCAAAACCGGGGATTCCCTACTGCCTTTACTCCTTATGGCAATTAGGGGTACACCCTCAGCCACTACCCAGCTCACACCCTTCGAGGTGATGACTGGAATACAGATGAGATTACCTGAACACATGTTGTTTGACCTGCGCACCCCCACTGAAGACCATGTGTCTGTAGACCAATACATGGAAAAACTCAGAAAAGACCTCATACACACACACTTGTATGCTGCCTACTGCATGGGCAAAGCCCAGCAACAATCCAAAATACAGTTTGACAAACACGCACAAGAAGTGGATTGGCAGGTTCGAGATCAGGTAATGGTACTCAAATTTGCACATCCCACCCACTCCTTCTCCAACAAGTGGGAAGGCCCATACCCCATTGTCAACAAGCTCAGTCCAGCAGTCTATCATGTTAGACTCCTGCATAACAATAAGTTGACTGACAAATGGTTACATGCAAACCAGCTGAAACTGTATAAAAGAGCTTAACTACTTTTCCTCACCCCATTGGGCAGAATAGTACTATGTTACTAATGTTTGATTTTGCTTTTCAGATACACTGACAAGATGGCTATGTTGTTCCATTATCTCCTCATCTCAGGAGTTATCCCCTGCATCCAAGGCACGGTACCGAACCTCATACCACACCTCGATCCTCCAGCACCTCCTCCAGAGGGAGTATCCATCCATATACAAGATAGTCTGATAGGTGTATCCATCCATATACCAGATAGTCTGATCACTGTCCAGGAAGGTTCCGATGCTTACCTCACTGCCTCGGTTGTTGCTTCTAATAAATCTACCCTACAAATTGAGTGGCAAACCACATCGCAAGGACAAATTCTCCCTGTGGCCAAACTCTCCAAAGGAACTTTCCAGGGTTGGCCCAATGCTAAATTATCCCCAAATGGTTCTCTGTCCTTGTTACAAACTGCATTAAGACATTCTGGTTTGTACAACATTACTGCATTATTTGATCCTTCTTACTGTAATTCTTTGTCTAAGTATTCTGCTTGAAAAGTTTGTGCTATACACCTCATGGCTTCAGCAGCCATGTATTTCTCTGTGTTACCACCTACTGATAAACAGCTTTTGGAATGCCCAAAGCATACCCCTGGTCCCCATAGTGGTCTAACAGCCACTGCCCTCCCAGGTTCATTGATTAATAACTTACAGTTTATGCATATACCTGTTTTGTTTAATCTAACTTACTGGAATATGAAAGAATTTGGTATGTGTCACAATACTAACACAACAGTATTTTATAGTTCATTAGTGCTTGATAGTTTAGATGCATTTCAGATTCATGCTCAAGACCCTATTGCTGTGGTCCATTCTACTGAACAAAGAGGCAACTTCAGAGAAAACCCACTCCTGATTATCTAAGTCATAAATGTAAGACACGTGAAGTTGACAATTCTGATGTCACAGGTGCAACAGGTACTGTCACAGGCCTCTTTGGCACAGCTATGTCCATTTGGAATAAAGCAGACATTGCTGCTATCAAAGCTCATTCTTTCAAGTTCTCCACTGGCTTGGTTAACAATATACTACCTCCGTTATTGCATGGTGTGGCTGGCCTTAGTCAGGAAGAAAGATACACTGTATACAACATGCACAGCATTGCTCAGGCATTCTCTGATTCAAGAGATAAGATCAACACACTCATACAACAAAACAATAAAGAAGCAGATAAACAGTACATTGCTAGAGAAATCCTCTGCTCTGCCTATGGCTCATACACCATCACTACCATCAACAATCTCTTCCGTGATCTAGAATCTGAAAGGATCCCTGATATCATTCATGACAGACACATTTCCAAATGGTATTGTCCATGATGTAAAACCCCTGGCTGTATTGCTATGTGTATGCAACAAGCTTTAACCATTCCTCTTTCTACAGCTAGGAATTTGGGGTTTGTGACCAGACACCCTAATACTGGTCCTTGTTTTGCTACTAAGAAATGTTCCATAACAGATACCATGTTTGTTTCTTTTACTGTCTCTTTACCACATTTTGATCCCCTCTACAGCTTTGTTCAACAAACTTGCACTGGTTCACTCAATCGGGCATTTGGACAAAGATATCTACAGAGAATGCCTGAATCTACCGCCTCTACTGGTTTTCCATCCTTTCCTGGACGCCTGGGTGGTTCTGCACACAGACTGCTGTGCGAAGAAGCAATACATTTACTTGTGCCGATGTGATGTATTTGATGTTATTCAACCTGTTTGTGGTTATTCTCCAGATAGCATTGATTGGACTTTCACCATGGATGATGACATCACCAAGAATGGCACGGATTCCTTGGATTCGATTTTGGCTCCAGATATGCTCTATCAATCATATCATGAGGAGGTTCATCATCTGTCAGCACGGATTTTGAAGACGGCCTACACCTGCCCTGTCCAGTTGCAAAAGTGGAGGCTCCGTACTGTTCGCTCACAGTATAATTCTGATGGGGAGTATTGCGTGGTAACTAACTTTAAAAGCTATACTTATGGACCTGTGACATGTATTATTGAGTACCCCATTTTCTGTTTTGTCCCCCACCAGAAGACTGACATTGGACATACCGTCATAACCCCCGTCCCCCTCATAGATGCAGACATCATTGATGGTAACCCCAATTATCTGCTCACACTGTCTGAATAGTTACCATATTTTAATGTACATATAGACTCACTGACACTTACATTAAAATCACTTTTAGACAGGAAAGACACACACCTCATCCACATCAGCAATAATTTGACCAAGACCAATGAAGCTATCCTTTCATTGATTAATGATGGAGACATGAATGACACATTGACTAACACCTGGTTAGAGATTACTTTTAAAGGTTTTGTTATTATACAAGCATTTTTAATCTTTATTTTGATTATTATGCTCTGCTGCCTATGGCATACACTGCACCAACACTGTGAGCAGCTCGAGTTCCTTTACAAAGCTTGTGCGTCAGGTTTGTAAATGACCACTGCTCTCTGGCCTTTCACTAGATTTGCCTGTGTTGCCCTTGGAGGCAACAAGGGGGGAATGTTACATGAGGTCCCTGCACCCTAATTAGTACCCTCAGAGGTACACCATAGACAGCTAGCACTTAAGTATATGTTATACTAACATATAGGGGCTAAGGGCATCTACCGTACAAGAGTAGATGTCAGGATATGAATGCATATTGTTGTAATACACTTTGCTTGCTAATACATATATTCTTCTATGTATTTTCTGTGTATTTCTTACTTGTAAGATGCCAAGGCATCTGTGTCCTTGGAATAATTATGATATGTAAATCAGCATTGCCACCTTTTGGTGATTTGTACTACTACAGTGAGTTATGTAAGACTCTGTATAAGAACTCTTTTGTTCACAAACTGATGACTATACAAAATTGTATAATGTTATCTTGGACTGTGGATCCACCTTTAATTTAGCCAATAGGGCTCATCTCTGTAACTAGAAATATTTCTATCTTACAGTAACCATAATAATTATCATAGGTATATAATGTAATATACTGGTCTTGTACCTCGGGAGATCCCAGGAGACACAAAGAAACCTCAAGGTATAGGGAATGCTTAGTACTGGCTCCCGGTTCGTATTGGTAAGAGCTACTTAGGGGCAACTGTGATTTTATCCTTTTGGTAGTAATACATTTGTTTATTACTCTTATGCAATTTGTCTGTGATTACTTGCATTCCCAATATTGCCAGGAACCTGAAAGTGAGGTTTAGACATCCTGACAATGACAGGTTATGTGATTCAAATAAATACACTACAAAATTATTAATATGTGCAATGTTAACACTGTAAACTGTTTGGCACACATGCTTTATGTTGTACTATGCTACACAGACATGATAATTAAATGGGCTATAATATATGCATTGGGCAAGGGAGACAAAATCAAGGGGAACATGTGTGAAGCAATATACTACTCATAGAGTGGTGACACCATGATGGGTACATACTGTAAGAAGATACTGTATTATGATGGTACTCAGCCATTTACCAATGTTGAGTTAGCTACAATATGGGATTTTATTTATTTATTTATATGTTTAATAATCCAGACATTGCCTACACAGCACTAACACATAGCCAAAGATGCTCCTCACAATTTGCAACCTTATTTTTATGTTTTTTTTTTTCTACTTTATTCATTTGGAGGAATCATTTACAACATGGCAAATAATAAAGAAATGTATAGACAGCAAACTTGCGAGAATAATTGGCCTGCATTTTCAAGTGACAAGAAGACACTAGGCCAGGAATAGTTTCAGGCCTTAATGTATACAGTATTCCTATAAATTACTGAGGGGGGGCATTTGGGGTGATGTGTCCCTGAGGTGGAGGCCCCCTTCTAGAAATTGTTATCCATGAGTGTAGTCAGAGTACCTGAGATTATCATTCTGAGAATCATAAAGAAGATTCCATTCAGTGCTGACGGCCAATTTAATATGTTCTTTTTAAAATATAAAGAAATGCATTCATGTTGCAGGTCCTGGGTCAGTAAAAAAAGAAATACTCAGAACAAAGTCATGAGAGTTCCACCTTGTAAATATTTCCCATTTACCAACTGCATTCTTAGACTGCAATATGGTATTTATTGCATAAAATTGAAAGCCACACAGCAGAAAATGTTAACAGTTAAAAAGGCTGGGAAATTCAGTTTTCAGCATTTCCCTGTATAATGTAGTTTGGTTCCTAACGCACTCACTTCCCCCTAGAACAACACTTGTGAATAGTTATGAGAATAATTCAAGTCTGAAGCAAACTCAAAGAGCAGCATCTTACCTTCCTGGTTGCCACTTCCCCTAACATATGCGATAGCTCACCTGCCCCAAAACTGATTGTCATAAAGAATAACTTTGTTCCATGCCCAAATAAGAAGTTATACCATTCATAAATTCCAAAATGGACATTGTAGTAAAAAAATGGAGTCAGTTCTGCAAGCCACTGACATGCCGCCACGCAGGCACATGCAGCCCTGTTTTGTGATGTCATAAATGAAGGTAGTGATAAGCCTATTGATTTTAATGAGGCGACTTTTCCCTACATTTTATTAACACTTGAAATGAGATTTTAATAAATCAAAGGGACCGCTCAACTAACATGGTCCCTGGTACACGAGAGGTCCCTTTGATTTATTAAAATCTCAATCTCAAGTGTTAATAAAATGTAGGGAAAAGTCACCCCCATTGAAATCAATGGGGCACACATACACGGCCTTCGTCTTATGACATCACAAAACAGGGCTGCGTGTGGCTGCATGGAGGCATGTTGACGGCTTGTGGAACTGGCTCCATTTTTTACTGCAATGTCAGTTTTGGAATTTATGAGCAATATAACTTCTTATATGGTCAGAAAACATAGGAATTCTTTATGGCAATTAACTTCGGGGCAGGTGAGCTATCGCATATGTTGAGATAAGGAGCAAATAGGAAGCTGCTCTTCAATAAAATGCCTCTAACAGATCCAGAAAGGCTTAACATAATGAACCCTCCTACATGCATGCGCACAGACACATGCACACACACACACACACACACACACACACACACACACACACACTCCTGCTTGAGGAATGCAGTCAGAGAGGAATGCTGAGGCGTGGAGCTGTGTTTACCAACAGTACAGCTGAACAAGTTTGTCAATGCCAAACATTGGCTGCTTGTTAAAAAATAGATTTTTTTTTCAGAAAGTTGCAGAGTATGGATTGTGACTAACTGTACATGCACTGTAAACAAATAACATCACACACCTTTACCTGCCTTCAAACCCCTTAAACCTGACAATTAATGTGCCCCTCATGGAGCTCAGCTCTGCGCTTCTCGGTTACTCTGAGTATTTCTAAAGATGAACTTTATAAGTTTGTTTTAACTAGCATTTCCCTTTACAAATATTGAGGTTCTGCGTAAGGGGGGTATAGATAATACACCATTCTCTTCCACAACTGAAACAGCATCAGGACGTCTCCCGGAAACCAGTCATATTTTGAAGTCAGAATTTAAATGTTATAAGCAAGTCTAAAAACACTGGCCTACATCAATGGTATTTTTACCACCTTGCATGCAAATGCTACAGATTCAAAACATTTGAAAATAGAAAGTAGTTCCTCACTTTTGGCTAGATAAAAACTCTTCAAACTTCCAAACTCACTTCATCAAACAAGCATTTGTCAATACTGAATGTTTCCTTGCTTGGTATATGTTGCAGGGTGTATTGTGTTAGAGTGGGATGGGTAAAGGAGGGTGCAGGGCAGACAGCATACAGAGGGAGGGAGCAGGAGTGTGTAATTAAATGCCGAGAAGGGGAATGGAGTGTGTGGGGCAGACAGCATGCAAAGGGAGGGTTTAACTAGAAGCCGAGATGGGGAACGAAGGTTGCAGGATGGACAGCATGCAGAGGGAGGGAGTGGGAGGATTTAATTGGATGCCGGGATGGGGAACGTAGGGTGTGGAGAAGGGCAGCACAAAGTTAGATACATGTGTAGGAAAATGTCAACAAACCTGTGTAACATGGCCATTTTTAGGAATTTTTCCACCAAATTTTCAAAATAGGCTTTTTGGTATGCCACCTCATGAACACTGGAAGTGTTGTTTCCTTAATCAGTCCTGAAAGGTGATTTTGCACAATGACTGCACAAGTCTGCACCAGAGGTACAAAAACATGTTTCTGGCAGGATGTGAAAAATGATAGCTGTACTGTGCATGAGGTGGTGTGATAAAAGTGTATGTTGAAAATTCAGAGTGAAAATCTTGCTCAGAGGGTTGTAGTTGGCAGGATAGTCTCATCCCCAAGGAAGGTCATTAGTGGGATCCCACAGGGATCAGTCCTTGGGCCCCTCCTGTTCAACACCTATGTCTCTAACATAAGGACAGGTATCAGGAGTGAGATGAGTTTCTTTGCGGATGACTCAAAACTGGGAGTGGTGGTGGATGAGGAGGAGGGGAGGGTGGCCCTACAGGGGGACGTGGAGGCTCTGGAAAGATGGTCTAGAAAGTGGAAGCTGGGGTTCAATGCAGGGAAATGCAGGGTACTGCACCTGGAGGCCAGAAACCCGGGCCAAGTGTACACCCGGGGGGGGATGCTACAAGTCTCGATGGCTGAGAGGGGCCTGGGGGTGGTGCTGGATGTGAAGATGAACAACTCGGAGACTTGTAGGAGGGCAGCAGCCAAGGCCAACAGGATGCTGGGATGCATCGCTAAGGGGATCACCTCCAGGAGGAGGGAAGTGATACTCCCTCTGTATAACTGCTTGGTGAGGCCACACCTCGAGTACTGCATACAGTTTTGGAGGTCACACTTAAAGAGGGACATTAAACTCCTGGAGAGGGTCCAGAGGAGGGCAACCAAAATGATCTGGGGCTTGGGGGACAGGACCAATGGGGAGAGGCTCGAAGAGCTAAATATGTACACATTGGAAGAGAGAAGGGACCGGGGGACATGATAGAGGTCTTCAGGTACATGAAGGGGGTAAATAGGGGAGGAGCAGTCAGAGTGCTTCGAAGGAAGGAGGAGGGGGCAACTAGAGGGCATGGGTGGATGCTGGAGGGGGGAAGATTCAGGGGAGAAAGGAGGAGGTGCTACTTTACTAAGAGGGTGGTGGAGCTATGGAATGTGCTGCCCAGGGGGCTGGTGGAGGCAGAGATGGTGGAGGGGTTCAAAAGGGGTTGGGACAGGTACAGGGGAAGGGTTCTGGAAGCAAAATCCAGTGCAGCGAGAATATCCGGAGCTGGGAAGGGAGAAGCCAGAGAAGGTGAGGGAGGCAGCAAGATCAGCTCCCAAATGAGCAGACACGAAAGACCGTTAGGCCTATTCTGCTGGCATTTTAGTATGTTAGTATGTTAGTAAAATTTTAAAAATAGGTAAAGTTAAGCACCTGTGTAGAAACTGCACAAGGCATGCTTGTACTGAGGCCATTTTTAGGTATTTTTGCACCAGATTTTCAACATGGCCTTTTTGGGACCCCACCTCATGAATACTGGCACTGTCATTTCATTACTGGGTCCTAAAAGGTGATTTTGTACAACAACTGCACTATTCCGTGCCACTACTACGTAAACACGTTTCAGCCAGAATGTAAGAAACAACAGCTGTACTGTTCATGAGGTGGTGTGAAAAATGGCTATATTGAAAATTTGGAGTGAAAATATTAACAATTGTCAAAGTTACGTGCGTGCGTAGTGAAATTTCGATGACTGCACGTAACTCAGGCGTTTTTTGGTATTTTTCCATCAAATTTTCATCATGGGCTTTTTGGGACTCCATGAACTCTAGCACTAAAGGAAATTCTGCACAGTGACCATGAAAGCACCTTTCAGGACCCATTAATGAGATGATAGTGACAGTGTTCATGAGGTGGGGTCCCAAAAAGGCTATGTTGAAAATTTGGTGTACAAATTCAAAAACATTTCCACAATATCAACATGAGTTCAAAACACCATTGACAGCCATTTTACAATGCTTACCTTGATTCTTCAGCTGCAGTTCAGCATTGAAGAGTGCAGACGTGTCCTGCTCCACAGAAGATGACACCTGCCGCCCTCCGGAGGTAAGTATGGGGAAAGGGGGGTTGGTGAGGTGGGTGCAGAAAGGGAGGGTTGGGATGGGGAGGTGGATGGGGAGTCAATGAGGGACAGTTTTCTTTTTTTCAGGTAAAAAAAAGATGTCAGGGGACCATTTTCTTTTTTATGACAGGTACATTTGTAAATTACTTTTGGGGATACTGGGAATGGGCTGCCCAGTGTCCCAGACTATTGGGGGGAGATATAGATATAGGGTCACTGGGAGTTGGCTCCCCAGTGTCTCAGACTATTGGGGTAGCATACCGGTATAGGGACACTGTGAGTGGGCTTCCCAATGTCAAAGATTATTGGGGGGTACAGATATGGGGACAATGGGAGAGGGCTCCTCATTGTCCCAGACTATTGGGAGGTACAGATATTGGGACACTTGGAGTGGGCTCCTCTGTGTCCCAGACAGCAAATGGGTGGGGGCAAATAACTGGGACACTGAGAGTGGGATCCCCAGTGTCCCTTAGTGGTGGCATGGGGGTGAGGGGGTTAGTATTGCCGACATGAGGATTGGGCACCCCGATGTCTGCTTTAAGAGAAAGCTTCACTTCAGCTAATGTGTGTCTGGCCCACATACTACTGTCTCAATCCAGAATCAGATACCAAACTTGCCTGCTAGGGAGAAAGGCCATGCTCTCCCTAGCCCCTATCTGCATTGCAGACCTGATAAAGGAAGCAAGCTCCGAATACAACACACAAAGAACAGTGACAACACAGCTTGATGTCCCATTTCGTAGGCCTTCCCTAGGATAAAGATCCTTCGTGTAGCGAGCTCCACTATGGCTTAATGAAATCCCTGCTACAGCTCTTAATAGAACAAATGTTCGGTCCTTTAAAAGAGAACTGAACCAATACCTGCTGAACTCAAACGCCTGCGACTGCCATACCTCATCCATATGTTCAACCTGGATATCCCCTCTTAAACATCTCTGACTCCCTTACCTGAGTCCATATCCTCAACCCAGATACTCCCCTCATCTGTCTGAGCTTTCCTTCTGTTTTACCTACCCTGGACCCCCACCTGCCATCCCTTGCCGCCCCCCCAGCTCCCTCCAACTCCCTTCCATTCATACTCCCAAACACCTCTTTCCAACCACTCTCCCCCCTAAATAGTCTCCTTCTCCCAATCCCTTTCCATCTCTCTCTCTCTCTTGCTCTCTCTCCTCTAATTCTTTCTCTCTCTAATCTACCCCTCATTCGCACTCTCCCCCGTTTCTTTCTCCTACCCTTTCCAATACTCTACCTTGACAGGCCCCCCACTGGGGCTGCCATGCCATATGTTGCTAATTGGGAATCTCTCCGCTCTTTAATTTCAGTTGTCTAGGTTACTCAAATGTATTATTTATCTATTTTCTGTATTACATAGCAATCTTATGTTTTGTGTTAACTGTCAAGTTTTTGTTACGTTCTCTGCTGTTTTATATCCTGATGTGGAACCTTTGTAAAAGAGTGTATACTCAAAGGTTGTATCCAAATTACCAAATAAATAAAATGTTGAAACCTTTGGGGTGGGGGGATAGAGAAGCAAGGACCGGGAAAGCAGCACAGCAGCTACTGCTGATTCTATTGAAGCCTTTGGGGGGGGGGCAGAGGAGCAAGGACATTATTACAGGTGCACACTCCCATTGCCACCACCACCTCCTGCTCACCCCCTAGAGTCACACACACACACACAACTCTCTGCTGACATGGGCTTCATGAAAATCAAAGGACCAAAGCCCTCTCTGATTGGAGCGGCATTAGTCCTTTGCAGTGCATGATCATTCAGCCCACCTAGCAGAGGATTGTGTCAGGACCACACAAGTGATCATTGTTGCTGACTGGCAGGCCATTGCAAGCCTCTGGTTTGTGTACTGCAATGGGCTCGGCAGTGGCTCAACCCCGTCGGTATTGCAACAATACGTTGGTTTGCTCCTTGCCGCAACCAATGTAAAAACCCGAAAATAATCTGAGAATGTACTGCACTAATCAGTTAATCTGAGAACTACGCTAACCAATTAATGGTTTAAATATACAGAAAGGAATGCAGCAGTTTTGCAGCTCTTCAGAATTTGACCATTTACAGCCTGAGTTCAGCTCTTTCCCCTTCCTGCTGGCTAAACACAAGATGAGTGAATAAATAGTGCTGGAACTGGCCTACTGAACAGTACCCAGATAGATGAGTGCTACCAGAATAGCACCACACTATACGGCACTAGGCCGGTAAGTGCTGATATGGACAGTGACCACCCTGGTCACTATCCATAGTCCTGAAGCAAGAACAAGAGCAACAGGAATCTGGTAGATGACCAAGCTGCTCCCGTGGTGTGGAGCACTGAGGCATACAGCAGCTCGTCCAGTGCTCTTGGAGACCAGGGTTCTAATACTGGACTCCAGTCATTTTGCCTGTTTTGGGGCTATGTTTTTTCCAAGGGGCTGTGGAAACAGTATTCCACAGCCCCAGAAATTTAATTTGCCCCATGATCTGCTCCCCCCCCATAGTGAGAATCTTTAAGTCCAGCTGGTGAGGGTGGCAGAGTGTAGGGGTCAAAGCTCCCTGCAAAAAAAAAAAAGCGCCATTTTTGTCACATGCACCTTGTGTACGCTATTGTGACAGGCACTGTTTGGACCAAGTGCCCTACTGAACAGTCAGTTGAATAATTCAGTTAACTGGTAGAATGACAGTGCTGTAACTCCAAAATTGCTGATTGGTCAGATCCAGTGAGGTAAGATGCTTTTCTGATAGCAAGACATCTGCAGGCTCCACCCAGCAGCTGTAAAAACAATGAAACGAAAACAAACTCTGACTCTCTCACCAGACCATAAGGCAGAACCAGCTATAGCACCATTTTACTGACAGAGCACATAAGGATCGTACACTGAGAGGAGGTGTTGCTCGTGACTCTATATTGTTCTCCTTTCAGTACAGTTTTCAAACAGAGACTCAGGGCTAGGAGATAAAAAAGAATCGCTCAATCACTACATGTGCTTGGTGCCATGCACAGCCATGATGGCCGACGTAATGGCCATGAGACTGTTCCAGTCTGCTACTGGCTGCTGCTGGTCTATACCAGGCAGAATGGCCTTGCACAAGGCACTTGAAGAGTGAATAGATAACCTAAGAAGCTGGCTAGGAACTGTTTGGTATGGATGCTAAGGACACGAGGATGAGGGCTATGAATGTGTATCATATGCAATTGGAGGGGATGGGGTACAAGTGATGCCAGGGTGTTCCACAGTGAAGGTTATTTAGGATTGCATCAGCAGTCATCCATTCCACTACAGTGGTGGTGTGTGCTCATATCTCTGCAAATCTGAGCTGATTGCTTAGAGCAGCAGCTGGCCAGCAACATCTCAAGGGTCACTATTTCTTCACAGAGATCTTTGGGGGTCAAGGATGCAACCCCTGGTGGCCCATATATTGTCCCTGCCCTGACTGGCTTAAAACTATGTCATGATTTATAATAGACATTAATTTGTTTGTTTATTTAATTGAATCATTTTGGCCATGGAGGTATATTGGCAACAAGTGACGCATTCTCAGGTACATTCTGGGATTAAGCAAACAGCGGGATAAACTGCACCAATGATATAAATAATATAAGTCAATTAATATAGTATAACAATAATCAGAGTATAAATGTACTAATTATAAACTCACTAATTACAGCAAAACCACAGAGACAGAGAATAAAGAGTGAAATTAATAACAAAAATATAGCCACTCCATAAGGGTGGGCAGAGGCATAGGGCCATGAAAAATTAGTCTTTAAATGTTCATCGCCATTTGTTTTTGCAAACATTGCCAATATTCACTGTAAAAACACAATATTTTCTTGCAAAAAATCATTTTTCCACCTTGCACACCCCCTTCTTCATCCTCCCATCCTGATTTAAAATTTTAATAAAATATTTTGTCATTTCCTGGCATTCTGCCAAAAGCTGGCAAACCTTTAAAGCCAGTCACCTCCCAAGATTGAAGCTCCCAACCCCTATTTTTATGTTTCTTTAATTTTGGACCCTCCTTCCTATTAGTTCATGACTTTGGTAGTAATTGATAGTAGTAATTGCAGTCTTGCCCAGTTGGCCCTCCTCCCCATTCTTTTTTTTTTTTTTTACATTCTATTTATTCTCATCCCATGCCTCTGCACTCCACCTCATCAGGAGATGCTTGGCATTCGTCCCTGTTCCTTCCTGCCTGGAGCCTCAGGAGCCCCCCCATGTAGCCTGGACTTTCCCCCTAGGTGGGGCCTGTACTACCCCATAACACTTGAATCTCATCAGGGCAAGCAGAGGACATTGTGAATCTGTGCTGGTGTTCCATCTACTGGGAGCACAGGAGCCACATTTTCCTGTTTTTCTCTGTGTGTGACATGTGCCATGACATCAAGGTGGGATCCTCCAATGTCTGTCATGCCCCCCTCTCTCAATGGCCGGGCGTTTGTAGTACCATCGGCCTCCGCCTGAGGTCAGTCAAGCGCAGAGCCTCATTACCCCTCCCTCCTTCCCCAAAGAAGGCAAGCGGTCCTCAAATGCTCAAGCCTTCTCCCCCTGGCCAGCCCTCTGACTCCCCAACTCATTCCCAAACCTGGGTCACCAACATCACGAGCGGTAGTGCTACCGCTGTGCCGGTGGGCCAGTTCCTCCTTCCCACTCTCCCACACATTATGTTAATGTAACACACTGCACAAAGCACTGCTCTATAATTAAGCCCCACCACAAGGCTCCATCACGTCTTCATTTCATAGACAGTGCCCACTGCTGACAGCTGATCATGATTTGGGATGCCAATAGCAGTTCACACTAACTCCATTGGGTTTCCATCTATTCAACAGCATGCATGCCAGTACCATAAAGGTATGCTGCCCATGTGAGGGAGTATGCATATTAGAGAATTGTGGTTAGAATCCGTGCATTGTTACAAACAACAGTGCCATACATGTCAGGTAGACGAGTTCCGTGCAATAAAGTAAAGATACTGCATTGCTCATTGCATGCATTCCATGCTAAACAGCAACAATGCTGTATTGTGGTGGAACAGTAACTTCTTTCTGAGGCTCAATACTGAATGATTACAGTATGTACATAAATGCTGGAAATACGGGGGGGGGGGACATTGCTAGGGCTTAGCCCTCATAGGTCTGGAGTGAGCCAGTGTATAGCTCTTTTATCACTGCCATTGAGTTTGATGGGAATGGAGGAGCACTTTTAAAGCTGTGAACCCCAGAGACCACCATAGCACCAAAAAAGCTCATAAAGAATAATCCTAACACTGATGCACAGTATAGTATAAAATGCCATGTGTGGAATGTGACAATTCACAGTCCCCCGCTAGTAGTATTCACAGTTGTTCTTTAGAATAATGCAGCATTAAACAAAGCAATACAGTAGCTTTATCAATAATATAGTATCTGACACCTTACAGTGCCTGCTACCTCTGTGTAGCAAATTATTTGTAATACATAACACGTTTAATTTTTTTAGCACCCATTTCAAAATTATTTGTAAGGAGATTTATGTATTTAATTCAGTAGAAAACAACTTTCCAAGATACAATCCTCATATGTGTTACAAAAATAAAAACTCTTATGGGTGAGTTTTTTTCTTTGCTGTTTTCTCCCACCCAGATAATCCAGTTTGTTAGCCAGCAGAATGGGCAAGTGACTTCAGAGCCAATGCCAGTTCCACTACTACAGTAGGTTAGCCAGCACGGGGGTTATGAATGCCAGGCAGTCCATGCCAGCTCTACAGGCACCTCCCTGCCAAGACACTAAGCAGCCTGCTTGCCCCAGGGTGGGTCAGAGTCAGAGTGACCAACCTGGATACTTGGAAATTTCCACATGGGTCCCCTCAGTTGGGAACCTACCTGCCTTCCAAACTTTAAACATCTTTGCATATATAATTTGCTTTCTAATTAAACTGAGTATTGTGGTCACTTTGAGTAAATGTAAGATGCAAACACAGAGCCAGCATACCAGATTTAGATAGAATACTGATATGAGTGTAAGCTCTGGACCCTCTGCTACTGGTTATACAGATGGGCCCCCAGTATCAGCTTTCCAGTGGGCTCCCTGTACCACAGTCTGACACTGGTATAGGATTCCTTGACTCTTATACATTCCCTGGTCTCCCGAGTAACAGCCACATGTGCTGTCATCACTGGGCCAGCTTACAAATGCATTCTGTGAAAGAAAAATGACCTCCAGCAATTTCAGTTCATTCCCCAAATGACTGTGACCTGATGTGAAGTGATTAATATGTCCTTGTCACACCCTCCCCCTCACATGCACACATATACTACTGCTTAAAATGCAGGAAGTACATTATTCATTGTGGAGGGGTTTGATTACTTTTCATTTTTATTTCTTGATGTACTGGTTTTGTTCCTGGCATGCAGTGCCTTTAATAAGCCCTTTCAGTGTTTGAATAGTAAGGCAGAAATGTATAGCCCTGGGGCCTGTGCTATATATCCTGGGCTGTGCTGATTCCCATGTCTCCGCTGCAAAGGCAATAAACTCCTGAATATTTCATGCTTGTTATTAGTTGCCGGCATAATCTATCTGGGTCGGAGTTGAAAACTGCTGACCAGAGGAGGCTGCAGCAGCTGAAATGCAGAATGCTGACTTCAACAGTATGATAGGGATCGGGCTTTGCACCTCATTAGAGTGAGGGATAACAGCCCTGAGAACGTCCTAAATAGTGTTGCGTGGAGACTTTTTTCATTATTCAAGAATTATTTTATAGAATGTATGACTGATGGGCTGAGAGAGACGCTGGATTATAAGTGACACTACTGGCGCTGGAGTGATATTGTTTGTGAGCTTCTAAGGGAGGCTTACTCATAGCGATGTGTGTGTGTGTGTGTGTGTGTGTGTTTGCATCTACAGTATATATGAAGTTATGAAGTTACCACTACGCACATTGAATTTTAGCAAATAGTTACAGCTTTAAACACATACATTATAAAATAATTACTACATTACTGAAAGGTGGGCCAGTTCCATTCTAAGACACTGGTCCAATCAATATACAATACTAAGGTTGGAGATAATGAAAATGTCACACATTATCATGCATGGCATTTCATTTTCCCTCCACCTTGAAATGTGGCACACTGGCTTCTTCAAGACAGTACTGCTCCCGCTTTTCCTGTCAAGGCATTGCCCCACTGCTGACACCTTCCAAGTCTGATCTTTAGAATCCCATACCAGTTAGCAACTCAAGCTTAGGAAAAACACCCAATTTGAATGCTGGGGTGCTAAGGAGTGGTGTGGGAGGGACAGGACTGGTGACGTGGAGTGGGGTGCTGGCTGTCATTGGCAGTCCTTTGTGGCATTCAGTGCAAGTTTCTCCAACTCCTTCCACCTCCCATGACACAATTCCAATGTCATAGTTGCACCTGACCTTTGGAACAAGGGTCCACATCCTGTGATTACCCATGACATTAAGGCCATCCCATAACTAACAAGAAGCACTGCTGCAGCAGTAAATCTCTCTCTTTCTTTCTTTCCCTCTCCCTCCCCCTCTGCCTCTCCCTCCTCCCTGAGCCTGTGATCTCTGCCTTTGCAGAACCCCCACAGTTTCACCAACCCCACAGTGGGTTCTCATGGCAACCCCAAGTCAACCACATGGGAGTGCAATATTTTACAAGGCTGTACATGACATTAAAACTACTGCTGGATAGTGGTGTATGTTAACAGAACCATAGAGAATCCTTACATTGAAGTATTGGTGAAAGTTTAGGAGAAATGGTTGTTTTCCAGCAATAATTTTGTCAGTCAAGAGAGTATGATACATTTTTGTTAGAAGGCTATTCTCTGACCTCATATCAAAATAATTGTATTGTTTAGGTCCCCTACCCCAGAAGACTTGCTAATTTTGTAGAAATCCTGCTGCTATCACCACCTCCATCCTTCCTGACTATCTGAATTAGTACTTTACATAAGTGCTAGTGTGCTCTACCCTGCTGCTAGTTCATCTTCCCAAGTTCTTCAATTCTTATATAATACAAATGGTGGTTGTGAGTGCCTTCTTCTGCTGCAATACCCCTTGCTCCCAGCCACCTGATATGGACTATATCTGATTGGTGGCAGGAGCTCAACACAGCCACTGGACCCAACTGTGACACTTGGCCTGCTGGTTATGATTATTGTATGATATTGGTATTATAAATACATGGTCTGTGTATGACCATTTCAGTGTGGGAGATTTGGCCTTGAAATTACAAGGTCAGCAGCTGAAACCACAGGATGTCATAAACAGACCAGATGGAAACAGTTAATTGGAACATTCCTTCCAGAGACAGTTTATGGCCTGCTGCTGCTTTTGAAGTTGGAAAGTAAATATACATTTGATGATATCAGGAAAGGGATGTCATTTAGGCTGATTCCTGTTGGCTTTTTAACACGTTGGTGCCAGTGTGGGATTGCTAAATTCAAAGGGAAAATGTTTAATTAAGGAGCCATGTAACCCCCTTGCAAATGGGAGTTCCTAGAAATGCCAGTCTGGGTTTACCTTAGCCCAGTTTGTTCTGTCCTTCTCCCGCTGTCTCTCGGGCTTCTCCTGACTTGGCCTCTAATTTTTCTGGCTTTCCAGGTCCTGTTTGCTGTTGTGTGTGCCCTAGCTTGCAGTCAAATGAAAATCCAGCCCCTGGGGCCTTAAACTGCTGACCACGAGCTCCCGCTGCAAAAGTGCTGCCTCCAGGGTAGCAGGAGTCACATTGGCACGCAAAGTGCCTTTGATGTGGATCCGTTTGTTTTGCGATCACCTCAGGGACTGTGCCATGGGTCCCAGGATCCCTTCCACCTATTTGGAACCTGGTGACCACAGACAGCCTGCTGGGGGACCGCTCAGATGGGAATCAAAGGAGTTTTGACCGGGGCTCATTTGAGTATGCCTGTGCAGGGCCCCGGTCATCTGAATTCATAACAGTGTGTCTGGCTGCCTCCAGGGTAGCTATGTTCAGCTCCAGCCAAAAAGTAAAGAATTAAAATGTTTTAAATAATGGAACTGTTGCTGCTTGTTGGGAATATTCTGTGCATGTGGGGAAAAGTGCTTAAAGTTAAAATGAGTACTGTTTCCCTGGCAATTCCAGTATCTGGGACTCTGTGTGTTAGCCTGTCAGCTGCTGCAAGGTGAGCTTGCATAAGTGCAGTAGCGACAGGAAAAGTAAAAAGAGCCATGTTTTTCATCTGTGCAGTGACTGCTAGTACAGCCTTTAAGCTATAGAACTGTGGGGCATTTGAGACAAATAATTACTTCTCTTTCTGGCTGCACCAGGACATTATTCAGGACTGTATCTAATCTGCTATAAGGGACAGTGGGTTAATTAGCCATTGCCAGCAGTACAGCCAATTGCAATTGCAGCAATAGAAAGCCAGAACTTGTGGGACATTCACTGCATCTTATAGGTAAGCACCCAAGTGCTTATGGGGGCTTACAGGGACATTATTTTAGGTGCAAGTTCCACAACCCCATTGTGCCTGGAGAGTTCTGATTGACAAGTCCTTCAGCAACTTGGAGACATGTCACCCCATCCCTGCTACCAATCAGGAGTCGAGTTAAGAGCTCTATAAAGAGTCAATGTTGCCAGTTTGGAGAGTCAGAGGGACATTCAGAGCTGAGAGAGAGAGAGCAGCAGCAGAGCAGGATCCAGCCTGCTGGGAGCCCCCCATGGGGGAGGGGCTCATGCTCCAGCCATGCCATCAGGCCTGGGCCACTTAATTCAAGCCCTTTCAGTCTTCAGAGGGCATTTGTTATTTTCTTCAGTTAACAGTTAACTAGTTACAATAATTGGGCTTTCTGCAACAGCTAGTCAGGAGGTTGCCAGTGCTGTCCTCCAGAGACTAGTCTTCCCTCCCACATCGGGGAAAGATGTGGACCGAAGAATCAGATGTCCAGCAGCGGTGAGAGCGCTGATCAGACCACATGACATCATGCAGTGGTGAGAGCGCTGACCAAGTACCTCAGCGGTGAGAGAGCTGAAGAAGTCTTCAAGATGCCTTTGATTGCAGATGAGACCTGTGGAGGACCTGAATGAGTACCCTCATACCCCCAGGTGCGAGAAAGAAGCTACGCAAGTAATCTTGGGGCTCCATGTCCCATTAAGAAATGTGTGCTGTTAAGCGCAAAGTATTGAAGTCATCAGTCTGGGCTACTAACCCCATAAGATACTGCCTAGTTCAAGTAATGGATGCATCTTGTCTGTGGCCCAAATGGCTAAGCTGCAGGTGCAGCAAGATGCTGGGCTTAATGAATCATATAAATGTGTAGCTATGGGTTAGAGTCCCGCCATTGTGGAGCTATCTGCCAAGACACACTTGCCACTTCATGAGACAGGAGGCCCTAGAGCATATTAATGTCTACAATACCATAAAGAGAATGTACCTGTGTCTGCACAGAATTTCATCTAGGAGTGCTTGATATAAGTGTTAAATGGCTAGACATGCTGGATAGGACTCCGCTTGTGGATAATGTTCTTGGTATATAGAATGTACTAGATCTGACTGCCTGTGACTAAAATATGGGATGCTTGATAAAAGTGTCATTGCCAACTTACTCTGGATGGATGCCTTTTGGTATATAAAGTACTGGATATGACCATATTTGAATTAAATATAGGATGCTTGACAAAAGTATCACCCTTATTGCTTTGGATGAGACTTTCCAGTATTGTGCTGAATGTTCTGGATGTAAGATCCACATAGTTTATTCTGGAATGTTCAGAAGTCTGCGAGTGCAGGGCAATCCATGATTTGTCTGCGAGTGCAGGGCAATCCCTGATTTGTCTGCGAGTGCAGGGCAATCCCTGATTTGTCTGCAAGTGCAGGGCAATCCCTGCTTTGTCTGCTAACGTGCAGGGCAATCCCTGCTGTGGTTGTAAATAGTAATTTGCTGCTTTACAAAAATCTGTTTCCAAGTTGCCCCCAACCTCAAATTAATAGCCGGCCATCTCGACCAGCTGCAACTCCATCAGGCCTGCAACATTTTAGACTGTGGTAGCTGTTTAACCAGTGTGGTATGAGATTGTGGGGTTTCTGCTGTATCTGGGACTGGTAACAGTGTGGGTAATAGTTTAACATCTGATTTATCAGCAGCTAGATAGCCAGGGCTCTGGATGTCTTAAGTTGAATGGTAAAATGTGATTTATGTCTGACTGTTAATATGTAGCCACCCAGCTGGAGGGTTCACCAGCAAAATCCGAAATGATCTCTGTACATGTGTAAATACGGTAAGATAACCTCTACTCCTCTTGTTTCTCCTTCCTAGCTCCTTTATTTCCCTCGAAATAAATATCTTGTTGTTGTTGTTTGAAATCCTGCATGAACATATTATTAGAGAGAGCCTATAATTCAAAATGTTGAAATGTGGGGAGCTTTGTCTTGGGGCATGTCTGGGGAGGCTAACTGGTCATCGTGGGTGGTGTAGCAGCTCAGGGGGCTACACCCAGCACCATCTCACCCACGTAAAGCACCCTGCGTGGAGGTACTGCGCAAAGGTATTAAAAAATGTTATGAGTTAGCGAACTCAACCCCCTTAGCCTATGTCCAGGGTAGTAGGCAGGGGTGTAATACTGGGAGGTGGTGCGGCCCAGGGGCTACAGCCATATTTAGGAAGTGTTTTTTTTCTTTTGATGTCACATTATTTAACATACAGTACCTCCTGGTAGGAAATCATGTTTGTAATTTTAAATTCTAAAAAGGAGGAGCTAGATGACTCACAAAAGGGGTGTGGAGACAGAGTTAAATTGATACTTGTGTCTGAAATGTATGACATATTTTTTTGGGACTCTAAGAGAGACACAGTTCTCTGACCTAACTTAAAACACACTTACAGAGGTAATACATTAGATAGAAAAGATCTAAGAGTATTGTGGTAGGAGTTTTGTTCTGTAACTTTCACATTTTATTTTGAGATTGTAAGCTCTTGATATTTGTTCTGCATTTTATCTTACTTATTTTACAATTTTTAGTAAACCATCTTTTCTTAAGATACTGCCTGTGTCTTCCCAATTTTCCTTTTGCATGTGGAGTGCCTGTATTTTTAAGTCTGACAATGGTTTAAAAGGCTCAATGGTGTTACTAAGCTCAGAAAAGGTAAGAATATACCTAAGGTCTCTTATAGAGTTTTAAGGGTTCATTTTGAAAAACCTGACTGGGTGCCCTTGGGTGAAAGATTATATTGCATCCCCCCGAAGAGAGTATTATCTGAGCCTGTTAATTGGGTGTGCTAGCATAAGGTTCACAATTTGAATCCCTCCAGAACTTGAGACTAAAGATGATTCTGACCCAAAGCAGACAGGAGGGTTACCCTGTCTGTTACCTGTTCACACTATTGCACTCTGAGGTTGGCAATGTGGGAGCAGAGGCCCAGCAGAGTGCGTTTGTGACACCCACTATCTCTTAATCACTGAAATTGTTTTCTTTTTAAACAGGGGTGAATGCCCAGTCCCACTGCTGGTACCACACACCCACCAGGCAGCCTGATGTATGATGAAAATGACCCTCTGCCGACATCTAGTACTCTCCATCCCCCTCCATCATCCACCTTTGGTCCCTTATTGTGAATCCTCCATCTCCCCCAATGGCAATTCCTCCACTACCTGTAATGAATGAGAAAAAAAGCCAGAAATAAACTAATAATGTGCTTACAGCACATGTGTCATGATTTTGTTTAGAAAATGGGTAAAACAGTCTAAGGCATATGATTGGCTGGGAGACTTGTTTAGGTGGGCATTTATGAGACAACAATGCCACCTAAAACAAGTAACTCTGCTAACTGCCCATTACCCACTGAAATCCCTCTGCAGCCTCAGAAATGCACAGGTGAGTATTCTTGTGCCCAGCCTGCTTCCTCATTGGCTGAGGCACTCAGCACACATTTTCAAAGTACCACCATTTTGTTTATCGCTTAGTGAGCAAGTAATCACAACTTGATCATGGGGAGGCACTGATATGAAGCATGAAATTCCAAGCTTCCCCTCACAAAACAAGGCAGTTCGTGAGGTAAACACCAACGTACAGAGATCAATAGGAAGCAGAATGGGGTAAATGGAGAAAAAGGCAAAAGCAGTATGGGCAGGGATGGGGCAAAAAAGGATAAGGCCATCACCAAATGGAGATCAAGAGCACCAATGCCCACAGTCTAGATAACAAACTTCCTGAGCTAGTGGCCCTGATGGAAGAGGGACACCTGGCTATCGTGGCAGTCACAGAAACATGCTACATGGAGAACCATGACTGGGATGTCAACATACCTGGGTATACAATCTACAGGAGGTACAGGGAGGGTAAAAGAGGAGGAGGAGCTCTCGATATAAGGGAAAGGATCAAAGCAATAGAACAAATGGGTAAATGGGGAGGAGAGGCGGCACTGTGGGTCACCTTGGAGACAGGTAGTGGCACCACAGTCTGCACAGGTGTTGTATACAAACCCCATCTCAGGGGGAGAAAATGGACAAGGAAATGATAGAAGGCATCCTCAGAATGGCAGAAAAAGGGGAGATATTGTTAATGAGGGACCTGAATATGCCTGATGTTAACTGAAATGCATTTACTGTAGCCACATCCAAGAGTAGGGTCATTCTTGATGCCCTACATGGGGCATGCCTCAGATGGCTAGTGTTGGAACCCACTTGGGATGGAGCAGTCTTGGATCTGGTACTCTCAAATGGGGATGGAGAGAGGATCACAGATTTAGAAGTGGATAGCCATCTGGAAACAAGCAACAACCACACAGTGTGGCTCACAGTAAACACAGCTGTGGAGTCAAGCCATGCAAAAGTGAGAGTACCAGACTTTAGAAGGGCTGTCTTTGGCAAAATGGGGGACTGCATAAGGAATGCACTAGCAAATGGGCAGGAAGGAGGGGTGGAAGAACAATGGTGAAAACTCAAAACTGCCATCATAGAGGCAACAAGCCTTTGTGTGAAGCAGATAAAGAAAACAAAACAAAGTAAAAAAACACTATAGTTCTCAAAAGGTGTTGTGAGGAAGGTTAGGGAGAAAAAGATAGCATTCAAGAAGTATAAGGAATCAAGGAAGGAGCAGAACAGAGAACTGTATCAGTTAAAACAGAAGGAAGTGGGGAAGGCAGTCAGAATAGAAAGGCCTAAACTGAGGAAAAGATAGTCAACTCAGTTAAGAAGGGGGATAAAACCTTTTATAGGAAAATCAGGGAGTGAAGGAATACCAAGGGAGGGATAGTGAGGCTTAGTAAAGGGGGGGGGTGGGCAGAGGGTGACAGTGAAAAGGCAGAGATACTGAACAAATACTTTTGCTCACAATTCACAAGGGAAGAAGAGGGGGAGGTATCTAAACCAAACAATAGAAGCACTCTGGGCAGGGGGATCGACCCCAGTCCATTCACAGAAGAAAGAGCCCTGAAAGAACTCCTAAAACTCAAGGTGGACAAAGCAATGGGGCCTGATGAGATTCATCCCTGAATTCTAAAAGAACTAAGGGGAGACCTAGTGACACCACTGACTACCTTTTTTAATAAATCATGGGAGGATGGTGTGGTACCTGAAGACTGGAGGAGGAAGGATGTGATTCTCTTTCACAAAAGTGGGAGCAAGGCAGAGGCAGGAAACTACAGATCTGTTAGTCTGACCTCAGTGGTAATGAAAACGATGGACTCACTTCTGAAAGAAAGAACTGTTGAGTATCTGGAGGCCAGTGAGGCACAGGACCCAAGACAGCATGGATTAACAGCAGGAAGGTCATGTCAGATGAATCTAATAGATTTCTGTGACTGGGTGACCAAAGTGGTAGACCAGGGAGAGACTGTGGATATGGTCTACCCAGACTTTAGCGAGGCATTTGACACAGTCCCACAGTCCCACACAAAAGATCAATAAACAAGTTAGCTGCAGCCTGGGAGTGGGTCCTAGGGTGCTAGCCTGGGTGACAAATTGGCTGAACAACAGGACTCAGAAGGTAATAGTAAATGAAGTACATTCTGATGAAAGGGTGATTATGGCCTCAACAACTACAGGCTGGTCTTGAGCCTTCCATTTTTAGAGAAGGTTATAGAAAAGGTGGTGGCTGTGCAGCTTGAGAGACATCTCACCTCTTCCTCTACCTATGAGCCTTTCCAGTCTGGAGTCTGGGTGGGACATAGCATGGAGACTACCCTGGTAAGGGTGCTAATTAACCTCCTCATGGCAAGGGACAGGACATCACTTACCATCTTGGTTCTCCTGGACCTTTCTGTAGCACTTGACACCGAGGATCATGAGGTGCTGCTTGACTGCCTGAGGTTTTGGTGTGGCCTATCCAGTAATGTCATCAACTGGTTTAGATCATACCTGACAGGCAGAGTGCAAAGGTGACAATGGGAATTTTCTCATCTAACCTGAAGCCTCTGAGCTGTGGGGTTCCGCAGAGTTCAGTCTTGTCACCCTTGCTGTTCATGGTGTATATGCTGCCATTAGGGAAAATCATTAGGCAGTACGGGCTGGGTTTTCACTGTTATGCAGATGATACCCAGCTGTACCTGTCCTGTGCACCCAATACTCAGGGATCAGACTCCTTGTTTAACAGCTGCCTTGAGGAAATCCAGTCATGGATTACTCAAAACTGGCTTAAACTTAACCCAGACAAGACTAAGGTACTGGTAGTGGACCCAGGTCATCATGGATGATGGAAGGGATGGGGGTCACCCTCCCAGTCTAGTGTTGGGGGGTGTTCCCCTTGTCCCTTCTAGATAGGTGAAAGATTTGGGCATGATCCTAGATGACAGCCTGACACTTGATGCTCAGGTGCCTGCCATGGTCAAAAATGGATTTTACCATCTTAGGAACATTGCCAAATCCAAGCCCTGATCCCTGCTGAGGACCTGGCCATACTGGTGCATGAGTTTGTCACTTTCAGGCTGAACTACTGTAATGCCCTGTAACTTGGGTTATCTGGAGGTAACCTCCGCAGGCTGTAGCTGGTGCAGAATGCGGCAGCAAGACTTCTGACTAGAGCAAGAAGGTGTGAACATATTACCCCAGTCCTCCAGGAGCTACACTGGCTGCTGGTCAGGTGGAAGATTGTCTTCAAGACAGGGCTTCTTACCTATAAGACCCTACATGGAGGGGGTCCTGTCTATCTACTAAATCTCCTTGCTCCTTACCGTCCAGCTCAGGCACTCTGTTCTGCCAAGGGAGGCCTCCTTGGGGTTCCCAGGGTTATTCTGCAACATTCTGGAGATAGGGCATATGCAGTAGCTGCACCTACCCTGTGGAACTCCTTGCCAGAGTATCTGAGGAGGGACCCACTACAGAAGCCTTTAAAAAGGGGTTAAAAAGGCATCTGTTTCAACAAGTGTTCTTAGACTTTTGATTATGGAATGATAATTTGCATGACAATCTATATTTATTATAATTGTTATATGTATATGTGTTAATTTGTATGATTTTAATTGTTAGATATTTGTATTATTGTTTTGTACAATGCTCAGAGTCCCAGGAATTGGGCACTCTATAAATAAAATTATCTATCTATCTATCTATCTATCTATCTATCTATCTATCTTGTGGGGTTCAGTTCTGAGTCCGGTCCTCATTAATGTCTTTATAGGAGACATTATGGAGGGGCTGGAAGGGAAAGTATGCCTCTTTACAGATGACATAAATATCTGCAACAGGGTTGATACACAAGGAGTGTGTGGAAAGGATGAGAAGGGACTTGGCAAGGTTGGAGGGATGGTCAAAAGTATGGCAGCTTAGATTCAGTGCAAAGAAGTGCAAAGTAATGCATGTGGGAAACAAAAACCCAGGGGAAGAGTACACAATGGGGGGGGGGGCTACTAACAACAACAAAAATGTAAAGGGACCTGGGGATAGTCATATCAGATGACATTATAGTAGGCATGCAATGTGAGAAGGCAGGAAGGAGGGATGAGGGGATACTGGGATGCATAGGGAGAGGCATCACCAGTAGAAAACAGAAAGTTGTTATCCCTCTGTACAGACAGTTAGTGAGACCCCATCTGGAGTACTTCATGCAGTTCTGGAAACCCCATCTCTGCAAGGACATAGACAGCATGGAGGCAGTCCAGAGGAGGGCAACTAAAATGGTGCAGGGTCTGCAACAGAAGCTATATGAAGAGAGACTAAAAGAGCTTAATATGTATACCCTTGAAGAAAGGAGGGAGAGAGGGGGGACATAATAGAAACTTTCAAGTACCTTAAGGGAATCAACAAAGCCCAATAGGGGAGCATCTTTCAGAAAAAGAGATGTGTAAGAACAAGGGGGCACAATTTTAAGATAAAGGGTGGACGGCTCAAGAGCAACATGAGGAAATGCTTCTTCACTGAGAGGGTGGTGGACACGTGGAACTGCCTTCCAGAGGAGGTCATGGGGTCAAAAACAATTGGAGAATTCAAGAATGCATGGGACAGACATAAGGCAATTATAGTGAGGGGTTGGAGGAAGTAGGCTGTTGGTTAACTAGAATCTGTAGCTTATCCTATAGGTAGGGAAATGTGCAGACTAGGTGGGCCAAGTGGCCCTTGTCTGCCATCAAAGTCTATATTTCTATGTTTTTATGTCTGTAGACCAGCAAAAGAAAGGTATTTTTTACGACAAAGCACAGTTTTTCCCCATAACTACTTCTTTCTTTTAAAATAAAAATTCTTAATGTGCTGTACAGTCCACCTCCACCTCACTCACATGTTCGAGCCACAGCCTGGTGCTCCGCTCTGCCCCGCTCCTGCCCGCCCATACGCCCGCTCATTACAAAACATGGACCATTTAATTCCAGCTGCTCCATCACTTTTTCACTCTTTTCAAATACCTTATATTTTGTTTGTTAATGTCACTAAAAGATCTCGCGTGTGTCTTCTTTTCTTCTGGCAGCTCCCCAACCTCGATCCGCCATCACGAATAGCATGCCATCTATTACATAGCACAGCAGCTTCTCACTGCAGTTCTGGCTCTGAACACTGTCTTTCCACGCACTATCACTCTCACAGTGCCACAGCCCCTCTTAAAATTTAAAAATCAAACAAGCAGAGAGTGACAGAGAAAACGAGTCAAGGAGGCAGAAAAATGAAAGGGAGACACAAGTAAAGCGTCTGTCAAACACATTAAGGTTCAGAAAAAATGTGTTTAAAAACATAACTGCCCTCTACTTGAAGCTGTACCAGCAACAGAGAGACTATTTTACACCAAAATAACTTCTATTAAAGTAGTCCACCCAGAATGTGCAAAAACATATGTCATATAGAGTGTTTTGATATGTATGTCAAGTCCTAGTGTGTCCTTCCCTCTGTCTGCTATTAGGAGTTTTTCCTAAACTAGCCTGCTGGCTGCATAGTAGTTTTACTACCCCTGGGGATCTCCATCACAAATAGGTTTATTGGCTTTCTTTCTCCTACGATGCACCCTGGCTCATGTGACAGTGATGTAGCTATGCCCTTAGATTTAGCAGGGTCTGTCACAGCTCAGCCACAAAAATAATACTTCTTTCAGAGAAGTCACACTGCTAGATTTTGGGTGAGTGTAATCATTATTATTTTTTGATATTAGTACCTTGTCCTGCTATGTTACAACCTATAAGGAGATGTTCAATTGTTGCTACTTAGTACTGGTGCAAAAACTAAAAGTGACTGAGAGGAATAGAGTAAACAGTGACATGATTCAAACACACTCACACACACACACACACAGCAGAACATAGCAGGGCAAGGTACTGATATCAAAAATAATAATGATTACACTCAGCCAAAATCTAGCAGTGTGTCTTCTCTGGGAGAAGTATTGTCTCTGTGGCTGAGCTGTGACAGACCCTGTAACAAGACACTGGCTTCATGCAGGGGCAATTAGACATCACACCAAAGGGCACTCTGGGAAGACTATATGGGATAATAGGCCATAAAAGAAACCAGAATGGCAAATTCCAAGGGCAATAAAACAGTTAGGGAAAGTTAGAAAAAAACATCTCTCACAAGCAGAGGAAAAGAAAACACTGGGAACTGGTTAGAAAACAGAAAAAAAGACTACTACATATCGTTTTCTGATTTTAACATGGAGTTTTCCTTTAATCTATACTATTTTTTTAAGTAAAATTGTGACATTTTTAAGTATTTTATTTAAAAATGTTACAAATACCCCATTTTCTAAATGCAATAATACCCTCCAGGGTGGGCAGCATTGAACTATACCTCCCTTTCCACAGGCTATAAGGCCCTCTGCCTGCGGCATCGGGCCTCATTGTGTCCCTGGTGGGCGGGTATAGCCTAATACTGCCCACCCTGAAGGGTATTATTGCTTTATTATTCTCTACCTTTTTGGGTCATTTTAAGCCATTTCAGGGCCAAATTTTAAGAGTGGTCAAGTACTCCCCGCCCACCTCATGGCCACATAAGTGGCACCTTGATAATCTGACCCAAAATATGTTTGGTGTGCCAGCATTCAAAAACACATTTTGGGTTGGATTTATAAGGTGTTATTTATCTAGTTATAAGATAAGATAGTGACTTGGCCACCTTTACAATTTGGGCTAAACTGGCCAAAAATGGTCACGTTATGGCCAAAAGAAAAAAGTAGAAAATAAAGTTAGTCCAGATGCATGTACAGTAGTGCATTCTTGGAGTTAGTTTATCTTTGCAGTTATTTTGTTTCTTTATTTCCTCATAATTTTGCAATTTGCCATTGCCAGTTGCTGCCACAGAAAGACCACCCATCCTCAACAACCAGTCATGTAGACAGAACCACCCCAGTGCCTGCTGCAAAGCCCTCCCCCACCGCAGTAACTCAGTCTCCTAACAATCCAGACTCAGAACAGAGTCCCATCCCCAAGTTTAACACTGGCTTGACTGAGAGACTGATCTGGAACCACTACACACTCCTTTCCTCCCTTGTTCTAACAATCATACTGCCAATAGCCCAGCAACTCACAATCATCCTTGAATGACCTGGAATAAGGAAATCAGTAACCTAAATAGACAATGGGTAGCAGCCACTATACTCAATGCTGTTCTGAGTAATGAATTCAGTGGCTATCCAGCCAGTGCTTTCTTTAGGTCAGCCACCTCCTCTACCTAGGTCTCTCAGGGAGGACCAGGGGCTGTTGGGTTATTGGCAAAGTGAACATTGAACCTTTGAGAGAAAGAAATATGTGTCACTACTAGACCAGTCTCTTCCTGTCTACCCAGTGCCCAACTCAAAGACGGGACTTTGTTCTGAGTCTGGATTAGGAAGGGACCAGGTTACTGGGGGAGTTGGTGGTGGGCTATGAGGTCACTCTGTGTACATGATGACTTGCAGGGGATAGGGTTTATTTCCATGACAGCAAAAGAAAGATATCAGAGAGAAGTAGAAATTCTTCTGAAGCTGGACCCTGGATCCTCAGTCTAGTCCACAGCAAGCAGTAGACAGCATCACTCTCTCAGGGACCCCAGCAGGCTAGCAGCTTATGGTAAGGGAGTATTATAGGGCAGACTAGACTAGGGGAAGGGAACGATCTTTTAATTGGCCACTAATGTGTTCCAGTTTGTACCAGGTGGGGGAAGTTTTCAGAATGTTGTATGCAGTCAAATGAGGAATAATATTCTAATTCTGAATTCATACCCAATCTGGGGTTTTGGGAATTTGGATGTTTAGCCTTACATACCAAAATTCCAAATTCTGAAAAAAAGATCCAGAAACCCAGTGAATATTTGTGCACCCTCTTTACCCCCACTGCTTTTTCTACACACCAGCTTCGCTCTCAATGTAGTAACAGATTCCTTGTACCAAGGTGCAAACTGAATACCAGCCAGCTTCCTTTTAGCTTCAACCTCACTCAGGTTTGGAAAAACATAGCCTTGGGTAACAATGCACTCACCAGTATTTATCCTGCTAAAATGCTTCTCAAAAATCAAATTGTGTCATTCTTTGACTGTACTTGATGCTAGCTGTTTTGAACATATTTGTCATTGCTTTACAGACCACACCTGTGACTGTTGTAAACTGCAGATAATTTATACAGTATAATGTATGTTTTGTATGTTCTTTGTAAATATTTGTTTCTGCTGTTCTTGTTCCTCTCCCCCTTCTCCCAGGTTACATCTGTAAACAAGATGGTTGTATAGCTCTGTATGTCTACCTGGTAAAACACATTTCAATAAATAAATAATCAGCGAGGGGAGGTGTACATACACAGTCCTTCTAGTTTGTTATGGAACCCACTAGAAATGTGGCAGTGCTGGACTTGGTACGCATGAACAGAGACAATATAGTGAATGGTGGAATGCTGTTATGCGTGGAATTCCATGCCTGGAATATACTTGTTCTGCTGCAGTAATGACATCATTTTGTTATTCTGCTGCAGTAGTGATGTCTCTACTGCAGCAGAACAACTTAGAATGCTGCCACATAGTTGCTTTCCTTTATCCAGTTAAGCTGGAAGTTGTTTTTATAAACTTGAGCTTGCAGAAACATCTGCAGCACACCGTGTCAGTTAAAAAAAAAAAGAAAATGTTAACATTTCTATTTTCCGTTGTCTTCACTAGCTGGTTTTGTTTGATTTTCTGTGCTGTGACTGCCCATACACTATAAAAGATTGTGTATGAGCAGACATACAGAAACAAGGATATTCTTGTATCTCAAGGTTCCCTTGGTAAGAGAGCACCTCTCGAGCTGTGCTCTTGAGGTTATCTGTTACCAAGAAAACCTCTCGATACAAGAATATTCTTGATGTGTATGACTGCTCATACACAGTCATCTATATTGCAGACATCACAGAGTGTAGTCCCCTGAGTACAAGTGATTTTTATACTATGCTGTTTGGCATATGGATTGGGCATGAGAAAAAACACAATAAGACAAGGGTTCTGGACTTCAGGAGGGCAGATTTTAAAAAAATGGGAATCTGCCTCAGTAAATACCTTAAAGGGTCCAGATAGCCTATGATGGCCATTGGGAGTGAAGATTCAAAGGGAAAAGATCAAGGAATGCATTGCTGAGGCAACATCATGTTGTTTGAAGGAAGCAAGCAAAGGGAAGAGGAAGAAGAGGCAACTAGGGTTCTCAAAGGAGGTAGTTGAGGTGGTAAATGAGAAAAAAAATAGGAAGTACAAAGAGACCCTGACAGAGGTGAACAGGGAGGTATATCTTGAAAAACTAAAGGTGGCTGCTTTAAATTAAAGTTTAAGCTTAAGTGAAATTAAGTTTTAAGAGTTGCAAAAATGGGAGCTCTGGAACTGGTTTGAGTCTTTTTTATCCAACAGGAGGCAGAGGGTAGTGATGGGGAATTTCTCCTCCTCCCCTGACCACCTGTTGTGCGGAGTTCCCCAGGGTTCGGTCTTGTCACCGATGTTGTTTGTCATGTACATGCTGCCCCTGGGAGAGCTCATTAGGAAGTACAGCTTGGGCTTTCACTGCTATGATGATGATACCCAGCTGTACTTTCCCTTTGCCCCTGAAACATTCTGTACAGTAGAAGTGCTTAACAGCTGCCTTGCTGAAATCAATGACTGGATGTCCTGCAGCTGGTTGCGACTCAACTCCAGTAAGACGGAGGTACTGGTGGTCGAGTCGAACAGAGGACATGATAGGTTGGCCTCTGGTGCAGAGACAGGACTTTGCCTTGGCTCTGTACCATTGAAGGCCTCCTCTAGGGTGCGTGATCTGGGTGTTGTTCTTGACAGCAGTTTGACACTTGAATTTCAGGTGGCCTCTGTTGTCCATACTAGCTTTTATCATCTGAGGAATGTTGCCAGGATCAAGCCCTTAGTTCTGCCTCTGGACCTCCCCACTTTGGTGCATGCCTTTGTGACGTCCAGGCTTGACTACTGTAATGCACTCTATCTCAGGGTCTCTGGGGGTACCCTGCGCCAACTACAGCTGGTGCAGAATGTGACGGTGAGGTTGTTGACAGGACAATCTAAATACTGTCATATTACCCCAGTGCTGCGTCATCTGCACTGGCTGCCGGTTAGGTGGAGGGTCCTCTTTAAGGTGGGTTTGCTCACCTTTAAGGCCCTACACGGCCTGGGCCCTGGCTACCTGAGTGACCTTCTTACATCTGCTGTCTCGGTCCGTTCCCTATGCTCCTCTTCTAGGGGCCTCCTTGTGATTCCCAGGATGAGGCTAAGAACTGCTGGCGACAGAGCATTTAGTGTCGCTGCCTCCGTCCTGTGGAATTTGCTTCCTTTAGTTGTTAGGGAGGCCCCATCTGTTGAGGTTTTTAAGGCCCGACTCAAGGCATTTTTGTACGATCAAGCATTCCTGGACTATGTTTTATAGTTTATATTGTTTAATTTTTTAAGGTTTATTTTAGTTTTAGAGAATGAAACAAATTGTGTAGCAAATTATGTTTTAACTTGTTTGGGGCAGTATATATTTTTTTGAAATTATATTTCTTTATTATTTTATATAAAGGCAATAAACCTGAGAAAACAGTACAGGGATTGCACATTATGACCAATGACATAAACTGTATAGCAGCTGCAGAGTGACAATATACCACATTTCAGAGAAATCCCTGAATCTGGAAAAACAATGAGAAATACTCCCCTACCCCCCTCACCCAGATCCCCTGGCCCCCATCCCCCCTTCCCCAGGATGTGCCTTCTATAAAGGAAAAAGAAACAAAAAGAAAAAAGAGAAGAAAAGGGAAGAAAGGGAGCTGATCCTGATACATATGAGATGCATAAAGGTATATCAGCTGTCATGGTAGCTAGAGGTGTACCCAACAGGACATTAATTTAAATAAAGAGCATATAATTTACCCCATTTCTGCTCAAACAAAACCAGACAATTCCAAGAACTTGCTACTGACCTTTCAGTCTGAAAGCAGAGAGAAATTTCACTGATCCATTCTGCATACGAGGTAACTAATTGGTCCATCCAATGCCTAAGAACCAATCTTTTGACGACCATTGAGATTAAAGCCATGTGAAATCTATGCTCCATCACTTGTATATTGGAAAACATCCCTAAGATACAAACTTCTATAGTGAATAAATCATCAAGGCCCAGAAGAGGGTCTAAATTAGATTGGATGGACTGCCATAAGGGAGCCACCTTCTCACAATACCAGAAAATGTGTACCAGGTTCCCTTCTACTGTGCCACACCTTGTGCTAGAGTTGAAGATAATCTATTTAATTTAGCCAGTTTAACTGGGGTGTAGTACATATTGTTCAATATATGGTATTGAGTGAGTCTATGTCTGTCTTGAGAGACAGACCAATATGTATCTCCACAAATCTGTTCCCAATCTAGAAGGGTGTCTGGCAGAAGAGAGGACCAGCATTTGGAACCAGTCAGGGAGTTCGGGAATTTAGTGTCCAGTAGGAAAGAATAAAGCTTAGAAATACGATGGGCCTTTGTTGCCTGTTCCTGTATCTGGTTTAGGAAGGGTTTAATTTGAGACGGTGTGGGATTGGAGCCGAAACTGGAAGCCACTAGGGGTTGTGACTGAAAAACTTTAAAATTGTGTTTCTGAGGAATATTATCAGAACCTCCCCGGAGGATAGTAGAGAGTTATTCAGGAATAAATCGTCAACACAGCAATCTCTCAGCTGAGGGAGCCAGTCTAAAGAGAGCGGGAGACCCCCGATCCTAATATTTAAATTAAGGGTAAGAGGTTGGGAAGTGTCTTTCCTGGGAGAGAGATTGAAAAAATGCCAGCATTGATTTAGCACCTTGACAGAAGTACCAATGACGCTCCCTTGTAAGAGTGGGGGCAAAGTGGATAGGTTATAATAGAGGAGTCTGGATGGGGGAAGGCCAAACTTGGTTAGAATCTTTTTCTCAAGTTGTACCCAAATTGGCAGATACTCGTCCACCCTCTGGTCATACCACCTCCCAATTTTCGCCATGTGGCTTGCCCAGTAATAGAGCATCAAGTTGGGAAGACGAAGTCCCCCCCCCCTTCTCTTTTGGTAAATTAAGTTTTAAGAAGGCTTTCCTGGGCTGTTTACCCTGCCAAACGAACTTGGAGATGGACCTGTGAAAGTGATGAAAATAGGACATCGGCTGGAAAATGTTCATTAGGCTAAGTGGGTAGAAGACCCAAGGCAACACATTCATTTTAACAATATTAATACGACCCCACAGCGATAAAGGGAGGGCAGACCATCCAGAAGGTCTTGTTGAATTTTAATCAATAAATTGTCTAGGTTAAGTTTCCTGAAGAGTTCAAGGTCTTTAGTGAGAAAAATGCCTAAATATTTGAGAGAGGAGGGGGCCCATTTCATACCAAACTGGGAAAAGTTGACCTGAAGCGTATTTAAGTTCAGTAGAAATATGATTGATTTAGCTAAATTCAATTTGTAATTAGCCACTTGACCAAACTGGGCTATAATGCGTAATATATGTGTTAGAGACACTTCTGGGTTAGTCAAATGTAAGAGTATATCATCAGCATAGGTTGAGAGAACCAGAGACTGCTGCTGAATGAAGCACCCCGTGACCAGTGGAGAGTTTTTGATACTGAGAAGGAGAGGCTCCAGATTGGGGCAGTATATTTTATTGATTGTTATTGTGCTGTGTTGTTTTTATTTGATTGATGTACAGTGCCCAGAGCCTCCGGGATAGGCGACTTCTTAGATAAAATTTGCCTTGCCTTGCCTAGCCTAAATTAAATTAACCTCTTGTGTACAGCTCCAGAGCTTCTTCTCACAGCAGTTTTTCCAGTGCAGTGTTGTTCGGCTTCTGTCCCAAAGATTTTCTAGCAGTCTGTAGCACAGTTACAAGGAAATATTCTTTTGCAAAGTAACGTTGATATAGGCTGTCTCATGCATTAATCAGGGATTGCTGTTAGAGTTTTACTAAATGTTACAGCTGTCAGGTTTCTTTAAAGCACCAAGTGATTTCTGTTCTCTGTTTGCTGCATCTCTCAGTCTTCTCTGCCCCTCCCCTTTCTCTTCTCTTTTGTCCCTACTGCCTGTTCTTGTAATCTCAGAGGAAATAATTTTGTACCTTGACTAATGCAGGTCTGGTACTATGTCCAGCACTGGTCCTCAATCCTTACTGGAAGGGTTTATAGATGTCAAAGGCCTTGAGATGTACCTCGAGCTTCAGAGCCACTATTTTCTCAATAACCTTACCCAAGAAGGGAAGGTTAGAGACCAGTCTATAATCCACAAAGACATCAGGGTTGAGCGATATTTTCTTTCAGGTGGGGCTTCACCAATGCCTCTTTAAAGGCACTAGGAAATAGCCCCTCTGAAAGTGAACACCAAACTATCTCAGTGAACACTGAACTATCAGACTCAATGCTTCCCACCAAAAGATGGGTCGAGTCTGGGTCCAGCTCACAAAATATGAACTGCAGCTTCAAAATCACAGCACAGACCTCTTCCACCATACTGGTCTGAACTCAATCCAGGCATGGGGAGTGCTCTCAGAAACACCTGAGACACTACTGCTGTACTGAGACAGCCCAATTGAATAGTTTGTGGCTCTGATGGAGGACACTCTGTCAAAGAAGAACAGAGTGAACTCCTGACACTTAGCTGTCAAAACTACTCTGACTGGCTGCAGGAAGGTCGGATGAAGTAGTCTGTCTATCGTCCAGAAGAGTTGAGCTGGTCTGTTCTTCCCTGCAGCAATCTCCTTGACAGACAGGCTGCCTTCTTATCGGAGATTGCCTCTGATACTCACCATAGTGAGTTCAGAGAGCCAGTCTATCCTCTTCAGACAATGATCTATTCCAACAATGCTCAAACCTCCAATGTCTGGTCTTCATCTCCTTGTGCTCACCATCAAACCAGAGGGATCTCAAGCGAGAAGACCTGGGTGGTATATGAACCAGTGCAACAAAATCACATGCTGAAGCAGCAACCTTGTTATAGGCTGACACCACCTCAACAACTATGCAAGCAGCAGTCACCACCAAGAGGTCCATTACTGCCAGTAGGCCCTCTGGTGGACAGGCCCTTTGAAGAGAGGTAGCGGACCAACTCCACGGGGGGGGCCCAAACGAGAACTGCACTGTGCAGTGATCTGACCATGTGACCAGGTCTTGAGGTCAACTATATCAAGTCCCATTGAGAATGCTAGGTCCAAGGTGTGACCATGGCTGTGTGTCGCAGAATCAACTGCTTGTGTAAAGCCCAGTGATGTAATCAGCTGGAAGAAGTCTTCTCCAAACTGTGACAATTCACCATCGATCCAAGAACTGAAGTTCCCCAGGACTTACCACTTAGGTGACTCCAATATTCTCCTGGCAATGAAATCCATGACTTCACGTAGAAACTCCTTCTCACATCCTAGAGGCTGGTACATGGGAAGGATTCTGCAACCTGCACTTGGACCCCTGCGCCCAGCCATGCATTTAAACAATGAAGTAAGTCATACTGGGTGCTCAGATAAATTCAGGTCAGATCTAAAACAGATGGCCACAGTACCACCCTTGTGTTCCCTGCTCAAGCAGTGCACCACAGAGAACCCAACCCAGATAGATCTCTCCAAAACTGGACCAGCATAATTTCCCAGCCAAGTCTTGGTAATGAAAGCCAGATCGACCAAGGACATCACGTCTGCAATAATTGTGATCTTGATCCTGATCGATCTTACATTGCACAGCATTGCCTGAAGGGGACCAGCAAAAGCTGCTGGTCCAATGGCAACCTGTCCGATCAGTCCAGCAGGAACCCTGAGTAATGGCACCAAACACATCTGGCCTCTCCCCAGGTCCCATTTTGCCCCAGGTTCCCTCCTAGTCTTAGCCACCCCAATATGACTCTCTTCCACTACAGCCCCATTTCTCTGATACCTGCCATCCTGCTTTTTCTAAATTCTGACCTCCCTACAGCACCTGATTGCTGTGGATGACAATGGGAAATTAGTGAAGGGGTGGAGGTCCAACAGCAGTAATTCCGAATATGTAAGCCTATGGGTCTGAAACCAATACACATCCCATTCCACTAATACCTAACTAATCAGAAATTCAGTCAAAAAATCAACCAGTAAAATTAAACTATCCCACCATCCCTTAAAATCAACACTAATAAAGGTAAGACAAAAAACATGCAAAACCCCTTGTTCACCCTATAGCTAAAATACAAGCAGACAGTCACCCTGCTCTAATGCAAATAAGACTCTAACACGCAAAAACCATCAAACATTTTCACATCCAGTGTCTAAATCCCACCTCCCCAACTAACAATTTTTTTCTGTGCTTTTTATTAAGCAAATCTTAAAATAGTTGAACAAGAGAATACAAACAATATGCTGTCGTGGAGCAATGTCCAAAAGTCCAGCTACAGCAAATAGGGATAGAAACTAGAGAAGGGAGTCCCATCCACTTCAATGAGAGACCCTCTAACAGTGCTCTCACCAATGCTGGAGTAAAAACTAGAAGAAAGCAGTTTATAAAGAAAAAAAAAACTGACTATAGTAGGAAACTTCTCTCACTGCATGGACCCTGGGGACTGTGAAATTTACAAGTGCAGGTGTTTGGATTGAACTGCTCGAGTGTGCTAGAAAGAGTTCATTCTATTTGTTCATTCCATTTGTCCCAGCCATAGTAAAGGTCTTTCAGCAGTGATTTTCCATCCTGCTATGCAGGAGCATTAATTTCCAGGCAGTCAAAATGCTTACTCAAAATGCTTACTGCCAGATCGGACCACAGCCACCAATCACCACCAGTAACAGCTGTGGACCCCCTAACACTGTCCACTGGTACAGAGACTCCACCAGCTTCATGCCTGTTGGTTTGATTTTTGATGGTATATCGGTAGTCTGCAACTCTTCCAAGTTGTACATAGAGATGTGCAAAGTCTACAAAATTCACTTGGTGAATTATTTTATGAATGACGCTTTATTTATGAAGCACAACTCGTAAAATTTGTTAATTCCCAGAACTTGGATCAACCGTGAAGTGTAGAATTCGGTGAGTGAAATTCATCCATATTGCCCTCAATCCTTCCAGAACTCTGTCCTCTGTAATTTCTACTTCAGTCACCCCCTTCCCTCCATTACCCATCCTACCCCCCTTGGGGTATCAGCACCCCCTTTCTCCTTCGTGAATGCAGAACAGAAGTATTCATTTAATGCCTCTACCTGTTCCCCCCCTTCTCCATCCACCTTCAGTCCTTCCTAATCCTCACAATCTGGTCTTTGCTCTTCCTTCTTTCTCTAATGTATCTGAAGAAGTCCTTCTCTCCTTCCCTAATACCCTATGCCAATCTCAGTTCTCTTGAGGGCTTGGCCACTCTGACTAGCCTGGTAACTTCCCTGGACTTCTTCGTATACTCTTCCTTCTCAACTCACTCCCCCCTTCCCCATTTCTTGAGTTTCCAAAATACCTTTCTCTTGGCCGATACTCCCTCCATAACCTCCCAAGTCAACCAACTGGGCTTCTTTGCCCTTCCCTTCTTACTCCGTGCCTTTGCACATGCCCCAGTGGCCTCTGTCTGACCTCTATTAATAACCTCCCACTTTTGACTAGCATCCATTTCCTGATGAATGCCTGACAGATATTTACAGATATTTACCCAAAATCTACCCCATCCTACTAAAGTCTGCCCCCTTAAAATCAAACACCCTGATTTCTGTACCCCAGTTTCCCTACTCATATTAAGCATGAACCACACTAAGTGGTGGTCACTCCCAGAGGGTTCTCTACCCCCAGATCCCTTACAGCCTCCATGTTTGAAAACACCAGATCCAGAGTACTATCCAATCTTGCAGGATCATGTACCTACTACTCCAGGAAGCTGTCCTGAAATGCCTCTAATATAACCTGCTCCCTCACTCTCGTGGTGGCTGGAGAGATCCACTCCACCCCAGATAGGTTGAAGTCCCCCACCACCACACTGCTCCACTTCCTACAGACCTTTCTGATTTGCTCAGCTAGCTCTCTGTCCAGGTCTTCCCCTTGTACTAGAGGTCTGTGTACTATCCCCATCCTCAGTGCCCTACCTCTTGAGTCCTGAAGCTGTATCCATAGGGCCTCTGTCTATCTTCCTTCCCCTCCTCCCTTGTACACCTTATTCCTTCTCATACATAGATTGCCATGCCCTTCCTTCCCTTTAGCTCTATTTTTCCTGAATATTTTGTACCCTGGGATCATTGTATCCTAGTCCTGATACTGGGTAGCCAAGTTTCTGTGATGGCCACAATGTCCACCCTCCTCACTGCCAGGAGTGCCTGCAACTTAGCTAACTTATTACCTAGACTCCTAGCATTCAAAGTCACCAGCCTTACCCTGGGATTCCCCCATCCCCCCTCTGAGCTTCTACCCTGACTCCTCCCCTGTTGTCTTGGGGGGTAAGCTTGTCAGGCTCCCCTCTCTGGGTACCTGCCTACCAGCTGTCCTCTTGCCATCCCCCACCTAGTTTAAACTCACCTTTGCTGCTATGTACCCTTCCATCCCCTGTATTTTTTATAATTTAAACTTTATTAATACATTTCCTTTATAAAGGGCAGTTACAGCAAATCAGGATGTAACATAGCACTTGCACAATGAGAACTACCCAACCCAGCCCTCCAACCCCACCCCCCCTTACAGCAGCAAGAAGACAATATCACCCTAAAGTGCAGTGATTAATTCTGTTGAACATATGAGTGGTGCCAAGGTATGGTATAAACCACAGTGAGACAACAAGAGTAAGGAATGTAGGGGATCCCATATCTTTCCATATGCTGCTAGTCTATTACGAAGATTTGCAATTGCCCTCTCTGTTCAGAGATTAGCAATAATTTCATGTAACCATTCCTGGAAGGAAGGGGCAGATTGGTCCTTCCAATGACGTAGAATGAGTTTTTTAACTGAGAGAGCAACCATGGAAATATGGTATTTCCTGATTCTAACACTAACCAGGGACATGTCCCCTAGAAGACATACCTCTGGGGTAAAATATTCCTGAAGGCCCAGTAGGGGATCAAGAAACATCTTAATTGAATTCCATAAGGAGAAAACTTTGGAACAGGACCAGAACATATGAAGAAGTGTACCTTCTTCTTGTAAACACTTCGTACATGTACTAGAGTTCGAGAAGCACCATTTCTTTAATTTAATGGGGGTACAATACATATTATGTAAAATATGGTATTGTATGAGACGCAATCTATCTTGGGAAACATACTTATGACAGGATCTCCATAGGGATTGCCAATCCAACTGGTATTAAGGGAGGAGTGAGTTCCAGAAGCTAGTAGGTCCGAAGGAGTCCCCATATATAGTACAACACCCTGTATAACTTGGATACTATGTCTGAGAATCCAGACAATAGGGACATTTCAGGAATCAGGGCTGACACTTTCTGGGAGGGGGAAGAATTCCCCAGAACTAAAGTAAGAAGGTGTCTTAACTGCATGACCTTAAAGTGAGATGAGACTGGAATGAGAAACTTGTCAATAATTCCACGTGGGGACAACCAGTGCCCTTCCCCATCTACCAGGGAAAGCAGTTTTCCATCACCTAATTGAGGCAACCATTTGCAGAGAATCCGCTTTCCGTTAAAAGTGAAAGATGGGGAATTCCAAATAGACTGAGCTAAATCAGTCTGAGGAGAATAGTAAAGAAATAAATATAACTGTGTGTAAACTCTTAAAGAGATACCTATTGTGGTGCAGTCAGCCATCTTTACATGGGACAATTTGAGGTAGAATAAGTTTAAGGGATCGAGGCATTTAGATTTAATTGCATCTAACTCAATCTTAAGCCATACTGGTTGTGTCATTTCAGGGCCTGGGGATATCCATCTCAGACATTTTGCTAGATGACTGGCCCAGTAGTATAACACCATATGGGGAATCCTCAGCCCCCCCCTCAGGTTTTGGGGCAGCTAGTTTGTAATAGGCCAAACGAGGATATTTATCAGCCCAGATAAATCTGGTAAATATACCATGCAATTTCTTAAACCAGTGTATGGGAATAAAAGAATTGAGAAGGGATAACGGGTAATAAATTCTAGGAAATACATTCATCTTAATAATGTTAATCCTGCCCCATAATGATATGGGAAGTTTAGACCATCTGTCAAGGTCATAAATAATAACCTGTGAGAGAGAATCCCGATTATCTTTAACCCACGCTAAGGAGTTACGGGATAGCTTTATGCCCAAGTACTTAATTGCTCTAGAAGTCCAACCTAAGCCTAGGGGGAAATGTCGTCCTTAAACACCCTGTGATTTAATGGGAAAAATAAGGATTTACTAGCATTCAACTTGTAGTTGGATAGCTCGCTAAACCTGGCTATTTCATTCAGTAAGGGTGGTATTGAAGAAACCGGATGGGAGAGATGTGTCAGCAAATCATCTGCGTAAGCAGTGAGTTTAATTTCATGATGCCCGACTCTGATACCTTGTATAGAAATATTTTGGAGAATGTTTTGAATGAGGAGTTCCAGGTATAAGTTAAACAAAAGAGGTGATAGGGGGCAACCCTGCCTAGTACCTGAATAAAGTGGGAAGGAGCTAGAGAAGGCCCCATTAGCTGAGATTCTTGCTGTAGGGGATTTATATAATGCGGCAACCCAGGATAGGAATACCAGAGGAAATTTAATGGTACTCAATACCTTAAAGAGAAAGCTCCAATTCACCTGGTCAAACACCTTCTCAGCATCCAAATAGACCAGGCCTGCAGAGAAGTCGGCATCTCTGGCCGCTGAGAAGATGTGGGATAACGTATGCAAATGATCTGCTGAAGAGCGGCCCTTCATAAAACCTACCTGATTCATACTTATTAACTCAAGGGGAGCACCACGGATAACTTGTTAGCTAAAATCTTTGATAGGATTTTAATATCCTGATTTAGGAGGGATATAGGCCTATCGCTCTGAACGAGCTCAGGGTCCTTGTCTGGCTTGGGGAGAAGTACTATCAAGGCTTCAAAGAGATGGCAGTCAACCTCCGTCCTGGATAGGATGTGCTGAAATAATCTATTAAGTATTGGTAATAAGAATTCTCGAAACATTTTCTAGAATAGGGAAGAAAATCCATCAGGCCCAGGAGTTTTATCTGATGGTAAACCAATAATAACCTCAGCGATTTCTTCCTGAGTTATAGGAGAGACAAGAGAGTCTATGTAATATACTGGGAGGGAGGGCAGAAGCAAATCCATCAGATACTTCTCCACGCTTACAGGACTGGGGGGGGGGCGCTCCGTGTCCCAATACAGCATTTTGTAGTATGCTGCGAACTCTTGAACTATCTCAGTAGAAGATGTTTTCAGAGACCCATCTACAGATGCCCTGATAGAAGGGATAAATTGCGCTGATTCTGTTGTTTAATATGGAGTGCCAAAAGGCACCCTGCCTTCTCACCTTGATCGGTATAACTAGCTTTAGTGCATATGATAGCTAACTCTGCCTTTTCCCAGAGCAGTTCTAAATATTTGTCTCTCAACACTAGGAGCTTCGCCTTATCCTCTTCTGGAGAGTTAACCGAGACATTGGATTCGAGAACCCGAATTTGGGATAACAAGGATAATAATTCTCTTTCCCTAACTCTTTTCCTAGCCACTGAGAGGCTAATAAGAATGCCTCTCATGTAGGCCTTGAAAGCCCCACATATAATATCCGGCTTTGCACTATCCAAAGGGTTAGACCGCAAAAAAGGCCTCAATGTGCTCCCTTATGGATTTGCAATAATTAGAGTCTTTAAGCAGTTGGTCATTAAGCTTCCATCTTGTTTCTCTCTTTGACACATCCTGGATTGTCAGATCACACAGTACCAAAGAGTGGTCAGAGACTGGGCCAGGCTGTATCGATGAGGACCTAACCCCAGGCAGGAGAGTCTGAGAAATAAATATGTAGTCAATACGGGACTGTGAGCCGTGTGCTAAAGACCTGTATGTGAACTCCTTGGAATCTGGATTTAGGACACGCCAGACATCACAGAGCCCACACTGATTCAATAGGTCTCTAAAAGCTCTCTGACCTGGGGAGGTCCCCCCGATGCACCACCTAACCTGTCAAGGTTTGAGTCTACAACTTGATTGAAGTCACCCCCCAGGATAATCCTTATGGGAAGGAAAGGCAGGATTACATTTATGAGTCTCATGAAGTAGGCAGGATCATCTGCATTAGGACCGTATACGCTGCCCAATAACAGAGGTATTGACCAGAGGGTACCTATAACTAAAACTAACCTACCCTCGGGATCCCTGATAATATGAGTTGAAATGAAGGGAATGCCCCTGTTAATAATGATCATGACCCCACAGCTGTTTGAGGAGCCTTGCGCCTCTTACACCATCCCCACTTGTTGCCTCCTCACTTGTGAGGCTTCTGCTTCTAATAGGTGCGATTCCTGTAGAAAAGTAACTTGAGTACGTAGTAGACTTAAGTGTTTGAGAACCTGATATTGTTTAGATTTTTTTCTGATCCCCTTGACATTCCACATTGCAAAAGTCACCTCCTTGGCCATCTACTAAAGCCTACTAGGAGTGATGGATTCGGCCCTGCACTCAGGGTGTATAGCATAAATAATCTAACCCCTCCCATTGCTGCTGTAAGGCCCTCCCACCACCCAATCCCCCCCCAAGAGCCCAAGTTTAAACCCCCAATACACCCCCACCCCCAACAAGAACACATAGCCCCCAGCCACCCAAACTGTCACAAGCAACACTTAGCACAGCACTGGTTTGTATCCTCCCCCTCCTACCCCCCGAAGATATCCCTTGCTAATGATCACCCTCATATCTCTAAATACAAAGCAGTTAATAAGCTGTGTTAAAGAGGGCATAAGGTCTAAAGAGCGGTCTCGGACTTCCAGGGCCTGTGAACATATGTTAGTGAATCCACTAGTTATCGAGAGAGGAAAATGAGACTAGATGTCATAAATGTGAATATGACAGGTCACCAGAAGAGTCTAGAGAGAGAGTTGAAAAATGCTTGTCCCCCATGGGGAACTACCTCGTGAACCAGAGCCAGAGAAAAACTGATACGGAGGGGTAAGCCCATTATCGAGATGAGGACATTAGAAAGCAAAAAACTGGGTGAGAGATGAAACAGGGTCCAGAGATGGGAAAACGATGGGAATAACTACCCAGGGGTTGCAGACCCCTAGTTCTGAACCCCCCCTGCAAAACCAGGACGACATAGCAGTTAAAAGCAGCCCCTCTCAAGGCAAAAATGACTGGACCTGCGCTACATGGGCGAACCATGCCCTCTTGTGGTCGTAACCTAATCCAACCAGCCTGCCAGAGGCGCCCTGAAAGCCTGAAACTGCTCAGAAATCTGAAATCCCAACATATAAAACCTGATAAGAAGGCATAACCCAAAACCTTCCCCTGTGTGCTCCCCCTAGAAACTAAACAGGTAACATTATCTCGGATGCAGTCCAAAGCGAACCCTCCGGGGGCCCCCCCAAGGATTCTCCCTGAAGCACTATTCACATCAACAGGCCAGAGCCCAAAAGAAGTAAAGTCAGGCCGTCTACTAGTAGCTCAGTTCTATTAGACATCATAGACTCGATTGAATTCCGTCTTTAGAAGAGCATTCTCCACACAGAAAAAATTAAGTAACAGTTCACTCAGAAGTTCCCGGTGAATTCCGAAGATCAGGAGACCCTCTCAGGTCGTCCGGAACAAATCTGGCAAGGCCGACTTAAGGCTTAGTAGCGCAACTTCAGGATCCTCAGAACTAAGCCATGACCCATTTACTGAGACGTGTAACTTCGCTGGGTACCCCATCCTGAACTTTAATCCCGCCGCTATGATCTTCGATACAATCAGGTGGAAGGCCTTCCGTTTCAATCGGGCTGAGCCAGGGATGTCTTGAACAATTCTCAGCTTCACCTTCTCCCATCTGACTTCTTGCAGGGCCTTGACTTTCTGTAGGAAATGCTGCTTTTCTAGGTAGTTCAGAAAGTGGCAAATGATGGGGTGAGGAGATGCATCAGGTGGGGGTTTTGGTCGCAGAGACCGGTGGGCCCGCTCTATCATATTGTTGGGCCAAAGGGAGAGGGATCAGCGACCCTTTCTACCAGCTTCTGGACAAAGACTACCATATTCTGGCCTTCTTCCCCTTCAGGGAGCCCGAGGATTACTACATTATTTCTCCGACTACGGCCTTCCAAATCTTCGAGTTTTGCTTCTAGACTAGATAGCTGGTTTCGTTAATAGGAGCTCAGGATCCAGACTTTTCAGTTTTCTCTCCATCAAAACTATTCGGGCAGTGTTGTCCGAGACTGTTGTGGAGATTTTCTCTAACTTTCTGGAGAGGGATTTCAAATCGATTGCCATATCTTTCATCTCTTCCCGGAATGGTTTAAATACCTCCAAGAATCTGCTAAGTGTTAGGGGTTCTTGATCCCCAGCTTGACACGAAGGTTCTGGTTTGTCTGGGCCACTCAAGGCTCAGGATTTCTTTGAGGCCTTCTCAGAAGTGGCGGGGAGGGGTATGTTTCTGAGGGGCTTTCTTCATATAAGCCTCCATTTACCACACAGATACCCAAAACAGGAGCACAAGCTGTTTAGAGACAAGAAGAACTCGTAGGCAGGGGAATTAGATAAAATGTAATGGTATTAAATGACGAGTTTATATTCAGGAGGCAGGAGCTTAGCGGAGGAGCATCTACTCAGCACTCTGCATCATGTGATCTCCTTCCATCCCCTGTATTATTAATAATCCCCTCCCCTTCCCTCCCCACTCAAGTGCAGCCTATCTCCTACATATAGATTGTTGTTGTCCCAGGTCCGTCCCCAGCATCCCACTAACCCGTACCCCTTGGAGCAACACCATTCCCCCAGCCATGTGTTGAACTCTCTAATCCTCCCTTTTCTCACTGTACTTATGCAAGGTACTGGGAGCACCTCCAAGAAGGCCACCAATTCCCCCAGTTCCTCACACACACTACCTAGTTATTCGAACCTCTCCCTTACCACTTCCACAGCCTCCCCCACCAGGTCATTTGTACCCATGTGCACCACAAGATGCGGTTTCCTCTTACCCCTTCTTGCACACTTCAAAATTGACTGCCTGCCCTGCCCATTGTTAACCCAGGTATGCACTCCACCCATATATGACTGTGCCTTCCCCCTTACTGCCCTATCTTATCCCTTTTTGTATAGAATCTCCCAGCACTAGTATCCCCACTCATCCTTCCTCTTTCCCACACCCACTTTACTACTTCAGTATCTATCTCTGGAGTACACCACCTTTGATTCTCTGCCCTTCCCCCCTATTGCTCCTCCTCCCCCACCTCTGATCTGTCCCCCCTTTCCTTCCCAGCCCCAACTCTATCCTCCACTTCCCTCCCAACCTCCCTGGACCCCTCCCCACACCTATCCCATCTTCTCTCCCTTCCCTGTTCCTTTCTTCATCCTGTATACTCCCTTCGTCCATCCTTCCAGCTGTGCCCCTAATCCCATTACCCTTGGCTCCCTCCTCCACCCTACTTCTGTCCCTTGTTCCTTCCCCTCCCATTCCTTTCCCTGCCCCTTCCTGGTGATCCTTCCTCCCCTCCTTCTCCACCAATGTCACCGGGACCACAAACCTATTACCTGCCCCCACTGCCTTGCAGTGTGTCGTCTCTTTCCTCCCTACCACTGCCCTCTCTACAGAGCCTGGACACCTTCTTAGTTTGCTCCTGTCCCCTCCCCATTCCCCTTCCTTGAGCCAAAGCTTCTCCCCTGTGGTACCCTCATGATCCCCCTGGGGGTGATCCACTTGCCCCAGCAGCCCTCCTCCATCCTCCCATCCTTTCCAACTCTCTACCAAGCCACCTTACCACCTCCTCAAGCCTTCTCAGCCTGTGATAGATTGAACACCATTCAAGCTTCCACAAAATGTTCATCCAAACTGCAGCCCCACATCCATTACAGCCCGCTAGTCTACCCATGCTTAAGCAGACTTAACTTACATTTCTAGGCAGTCAAAATTATTACTCAGAATACTTACTGCCAGATCAGTCCACTGCCACAAATCACTACCAGTCACAGTCGCCCACCTCCTAACACTGTCCACTGGTACAGCCACTCCACCAGCTTCATGCCTGTTGGTTTGATTTTTGATGGTAATCACTAGTCTGCAACCCTTCCAATGTAAAAATATATAATCATGAATTAAATCCCTGGCTTCCAGTGGACCCCTCTGCCAATCACTGGCCCCATTGTAAAAAAAATATAATCATAAATTAAATCCCTGTTGTGAAGTGCCCCTCCTGCTGATCACCGGCCCCAATGTAAAAATTAAATTATAATCAATTTAATCCCAGGTGTCTAGTGAACCCCCCACCATGACAGGTGGTGTCTCCACCCAAACTTGAGTATCAGAATAGTTCTCCACTCTCCACTACGGTTGAGTTGATCGACTGACCCAAATGAATGACCTCATGCTTGTACAATTACATGCTCATTTATTCCAGGTCAGTCAGGTGGCCAGCCATGATGGAGAGGAGGCCTTTCTGCTGGTCACCCTCGGAGTTGGGGTGTGGGGTGAGTGGGGTGGTGGGACACTATCTGACATGGTGAAGGGGTGGAAGGTCTACTAGAAACCATGGATTAAATTAATTATTATATATATATTTTTTTACATTGGGTCCAGCAATTGGGCTGGGCTGGGTGGGGGGGACCAGTAGACACCAGAGATTTAATCTATATTTTTTTTACATTTGGGCTTGATTGGTGGGGGTGGGACCCACAAGACCCCAAGGATTTAATTCATGCTGATATTTTTTTCATATTGGGGCAGGCAATCAGTGGTGGGGAAGGGGTCCACTAGACACCAAGGATTAAATTGCTGATTATATATTTTTTTACATTGAGGCTTGCAGTTAGCAGGAGGGCACTATACACCAGAGACATGGGGGATTTGCAGTTTGTAATTTTGCTTTGTATTTTTTTTGTTCTTTTTTTATTTCAAATTCTTTGGCTCCTCTGTGGAGCCAAATGTGGGCTCCAGCCCTCCCTTGGAGGGCTCCTTCCTCTGGATCCAGTCATCTTCCACTCTGCCACCCCCCCATGATTCCCCTGCAGATTGCCCTTCACAGGGGGGCAGGGTGAGGAGCGTTGTCTTACTCCCCTCCCCTTGACCACAAATCTAGAAGTTGGGGTGGCATCACGGAGGGACACACTGGGCCATCATGGGTCCTGTTGGCTACCAGCTATTTTCCTCCTGTTTTTGCCCCAAGGCCATGTTTGTGCAATGGGCGGAGTGGCTGTCCCCACCTCCACAGAGGCAGACTAGTGCCATGGTCATGGTCCCACCCCATTTGTGGCTGTGCACCTGTGCTGAAACACAGCCAATGCTATCTATCATTCTACAATATACACTGCTATTCTTCCCCTCCCCAAGAAAGAAGAACTGTCTACAGAAGCTGAATCCTTCCTCACTCTGGCTGACCCCCAAGCAACCCAAGACCATTCCTGAAGCTGGTTCACCAGTGTGGTTCAAGGTGTGGAGTCCAGTGCCTCAACCCTCATCACCGCCGGGCCAGCTTGCTTTGGGATTTTTTTAAGTGTAATTTGCACCTAATATTTATATGGTCAGGAGTACAGGAGAGAAGAAAGGGAAACCAAGGAAGCAGCAGCTGAAAACAAGACTTGCCCAGACTTGTCCAAGCACAAAGGGCTCGATTCTAGAAGGTTGGCACAAGTCTCCACCAAATGCCACTTGGCCAACCGCAACTGTGACATTGACCCTGCACACTATTCGAGAAGGGGCAGGATCTCCAGAGAAAAGTCCTGCGACTTGCGACATGCCATCAGGTATGCCGAACAGAGGGCGTACCTGGCGAGCATGTCGCAAGCCACAACTGCAGGTCACAAGTGCACCGCCCAGCAAGCTACAACAGCCACCACGCAGGGCTGCCCACATACCAGCCCCCACCCATAATACCTGCCCTGCAGGCTGGCCACACCAACTGTTCCCCCACAACTGCCAATAACTGCCTCAAGGTTGGACCACATCAACTGTCCCCCATATCCTATGATAACTGCCCTCAGCCACACCATCCACCCTCGAAGCCCCATTAGGAAAATGCCCCATTGCAGTAAGGCCCCACTAGTGCCCCGACCATGAGGTACCCATGGCAATTATGGCATACACCCAGACACTTCCTGATAGCCTAGTGGCCCCCTACCCAGCTGTGCTAGTCCACCCAGCAACCCCCACCCATCCCCAACTGGCAACTGACACAGCCCACCTCTCACCTCCATGACCAGCTGCTGACTGAGTTCCATAGGAGCGCTACAGTAAAGTTACTGAGGGGATGACAGCACTGCAATGACAGCAGTGCCCAGTGGGGTGTTTTGCAATGGGGGCTTTGGAGGTGGATAGTGTGGCCAGCCCTTGTGGGGCAATTATCGTAGGATATGGGGGGCAGTTGATGTGGCCAGCCCAGCCACTGGACTACCAGGAAGTGTCTGGGTGTATGCCGCAATTGCAGCGGGCAACTCATGCTCAGGGCACGGGTGGGGGGATGACAGTGCCACCTTGTGGGGCATTTCACAATGGGAGCTTTTGGGGCAGATGGTGTGGCCAGCCCCGTGGGGCACTTATTATAGGAAATGGGGGGCAGTTGGTGTCGTCAGCTCTGTGGGGCTCTTACAGTTAACTTCAGGGGTAGTTGGTGTGGGCAGCTCTGCGGGGCACATAATGTACACGTCGGGGGTTGGGGCACCCACTGGGGTATGTTGGCATGGGGGTGGGCAACTGTGGTATGCCCACTGGACTGCAGGTGGGTCTACAGGACCCCCTGGGGGCATCCTTAAGTTACACCAGCTAAATGCTGGTGTAACTTATGGTGCCAGTTCCCCTTCGGGGTTCTTGTAGAATCCCGACCTTGGGGACTTTGATGCTGCCCTTCTGTAATGGGGCACAACTGCTGCCATAAACCCCCTAGTGCCATGTCGCAGGGGGTTTATGGTGCAACTGCCAGTGTAACAGCTGCTGGTACAAGTGGCCTGTGCCATGTCACAGGCCACATTGTAGAATTGCACATGTCGCAACTGCTGGCGTAAGTTGCTACATGCGTCATTCTACTTGGTGCAACTGCTGTTACACCAGGCATAGGTGTACTAAAATTGGGCACCAAGTCTTTAAATTCTGACAAAGCCAGCAAACTAGGAATACAGGACAGAAGAAAGGAAAACCAAGAGAGCAGCAGCTGAAATTGTTTTTTGCAGGGTATATTTTCTGTTCAATTGTTGTCCAGGTTGTCTTGCTGAAAGGAAGGAAAGCACTCACTGGGATGATGGGTCAGAGCTGTATCTGATTGTTTCTGGAGGGCAAGGACTTCTGAAGTGCACCTAGGGACAAATGACCTGGTTGGGAATGGAATCAGAGCAGTGAAGGAAGAGTTTGTGGAGTTGGGGAGGAGCCTTAGACAAGTAGCACACACAGTAACCTTCTAGGAGGTGCTGCCTGTCTATTGCATGGGTGAGGCTAGGGTACACCACTCCATAGGATTCAATGAATGGTTGAAACGGAGCTCAGTGTTTTGGCTTCACTGGTGACTGGGGTTCCACCTGGAGGGATGCAGGCCTATACTGGTGCAATGGTCTGCATCTGTCCTGGAGGGGAACCATGATCCAAGGTGATAGGTTTGAAGGCTTCATTGGCAAGCGTTTAAACTAGCCAAGGGGGGGAGGCACTGAAAAGGAGCAAGAAAATCCTACCACCCCCACAAAACATGATAGTTATTGAGGTAAACACCAGGGAAGAGAAGTCAATGGGGAGCAGGACAGGGGTAAATGGAAAAATGGCAAAAGCAGTAAGGTCAGGGATGGGGCTAAATGGGGTAAGGCCACCAAAAAATGGAGCGACTTTGAGTACCAATGCCCATTGTCTGGGTATAAAGCTCCCTGAACTAGTGGCCTTGATGGAAGAGGGATGCCTCAATATTGTGGCAGTGACAGGAACATGGCACACAGAGAACCATAACTGGGATGTCAACATAGCAGGGTACACAATCTACAGGATGGACAGGGAGGGTAAAAGAGGAGGAGAAGTATCTCTCTATGTAAGTAAAGGGATCAAAACAATGGGACTAAAGGGTTAACAGGGAAGAGAGGCGGTACTGTGGGTCACCTTGGAGACAGGAAATGGCACCACAATCTGCATGCTGGTTGTATACAGACCCCAGTCTCAGGGGGAGGAAATGCACAATAAAATGTTGGGAGGCATCCTTAGAATGGTAGAACAAGGAGATATATTGTTGTTGGGGGACCTGAATATGCCAGATGTTAACTGGAGCACTTTTGCTGCAGCCGCATGCAAGAGCAGGGCCATTCTTGATGCCCTACAGGGGGAATACCTCAGACAACTAGTGCTGGAACCCACTCAGGAGGGAGCAATCTTAGACCTGCTACTTTCAAATGGGGATGGAGGGAGGATCTTAGATTTAGAAGTGGACAGCCATCTGGGAACAAGCGACCACCAAACAGTGTCGTTCATGATCAACATAGCCGTCAAGTCAAGCCATGCAAAAGCAAGGGCATTGGACTTTAGGAGGGCTGACTTTGGCAAAATGGGAGAGTACCTCTGAAAAGCACTAGCAAACAGGAAAGAAAGAGGGATGGAGGAACAATGGAGAAAAATCAAAACTGCCATCACAGAGGCAACAACCATTTGGCACTACTAATTAAAAACACAAAGGAACCCCCCCTTGAACATGTCTCTAATTTCAAATACCTGGGTATCACGTTAAATACCTCTCTCTCTTACCATAGCCACATTCAACTGCTTTCCATCACCGTTAACACTAGAGTGGGAGTCCTCTATAGAGTTAAACACTATTTACCCCCTCAGGTCTTGCACCTAGCTGCATCCGCCTCAATCCTCTCCCTAATTGATTACAGGATTATGATATATGGATCAGCAGAACCCACTGCTTTACACAGTATTAACACTGCCCTAAATAAAGCCTGCCGACTAGTCACCAGCAGTGACCGTCTTACTCATACATGTGACCTTTATGCCCTGACTGGTTGGCTAAATCTCCAACAAAGACTTCAGTACCACACCTGCATACTGGCAAAAAAAAATACAACTTCAGAAAGCCCCACTTGGTCTTCTCCCCATAATCCAAACAGCCCCCACCAGGCACAATACTCGCCTCGCTACTAAACTCTCAATCCAGGTCCCCCACTGTAGGACATCAATGGGTCAAAGATCGCTTCGGTACCATGCTCCCATTTGGCGTAATGCTCCACCTCCTCGACTCACTCAGACTCTCAGCATTTCCCTGTTCAAAGCAGGCCTCAAAGCCCACCTAATTGAGTCTGAAACCTGTGACTGTGGCTAGCTCTGCCCTCCTATATATGCTTCCTAACCTCGTTAACTTCAGACACAGGGTCTTCTTAGACCCCACGACTATGCCTCCCCCCTTTCTCTTACAAATGATGCCCCGAACACTGCCCACCTCTGCCTATTCATAGCTAAGATAGAACCTGGTATGAAATGCCAGTACTGTTTGTCCAAAAATGAGTGTGTATGTTTTTTTTTTTGTATACTGCTTTACAACATATGTATCCTTGTATTACATTCCCCCTCCACCCCTGTAACAGACGTGGAGCCTTTGCAATTGAGTCTGTGACTCAAAGGGTAGTAATTCCGATTTACGCAATAAATAAATAAATAAATAAAACAAGCCTTTGTGTGCAGCAAATAAACAAAACTAAATGAAGGAAAACAAAACACTATGGTTCTCAAAAGAGGTAGCAGGGAAGGTTAGGGAGAAAAAGATAACATTCAGGAACTACTGTATAAGGAAACAGAGAAGGAGCAGGGCATACTGCATAAGGAAACACAGAAGGAACAGGACAGAGAACTGTACCAGTTAAAGCAAAAGGAAGCAGGGAAGACAGTCAGAATAGCAAAGGTCCAAACCAAGGAAAAGATAGCCAGCTCAGTTAAGAAGGGGTTTAAAACCTTTTATAGGTATTTTAGGGAGTGAAGAAAGAAAAAGGGAGGGATAGTGAGGCTTAATAAAGGGGAGGGGGTGGTCAGAGGGTGACAGTGAAAAAGCAGGGTTACTGAAAGAATACTTCTGCTCAGTATTCAGAAACAAAGGGGGGGGTCCTAAACCAAGCAATAGAAGCACTCAGGATGAATATGCATGTGTGTGTGTGTTGGGGGGTGATAACAATCCAATCACAGAAGAAAAGGCCCTGAAAGAACTCTTAAAACTAAAGGTGGACAAAGCAATGGGGCCTAATGGGATTCACCCCAGAATTCTAAAAGAACTAAGGGGAGAAATAGTGACACCACTGACTACCCTTTTTGACAAATCATGGGAGGATGGTGGGGGTCCTTGAGGACTGAGGGTGGCAGATGTGATTCCTCTTCACAAGAGATGGAGCAAGGCAGAGACAGGAAACTACTGACCTGTTAGTTTGACCTCAGTGGTAGGGAAAATGTATATATTTAGTTTTCGTTGACTGGGAAAGGAGGTCTAGACAAGTCTCCCTATTTTCAGCCTATGATGGAATTATTTCTGAATGAAAAAATTATTAAGTACCTAGAGGCCAGTGGGACACAGGACCCAAGGCAGCATGGATTCACAGTGGGAGGGTCATGATAGATGAATCTGATAGATTTCTTTGACCTGGTGACCGAAGTAGTTGACCAGGTAGGGGCTGTGGACATGGCCTTCCTAGACTTTATCAAGGCATTTGACACAATCCTGCAGATTAATAAACATGTTAACTAGCCTGGGAGTGGGTCCCAGGGTGGTAGCCTGGGTAAAAAATTGGCTGGACAACAGGACACATGGGGTAATAGTAAACAGAGTCAACTCTGAAGAAAAGGGGGATACTAGCAAAGTACCGCAGTGTTCAGTACTGGGACCGGTCCTCTTTAATGTCTTTATAGGTGACATTGCAGGGGGAATGGAAGGAAAAGTATGTCTATTTGCAGATGACACAAAGTTCTGCAACAGGGTTGATACACAAAGGGGGGTGGAAAGGATGAGAAGGGACTTGTCAGGGTGGGTGGAATGGTGAAAAGTGTGGCCATGGGGGAGGTACTAACAACAACAAAAAAAGGGAAGGGATCTGGGGGTAGTCATATCAGATGACCTAAAGGTAGGCAAGCAATGTGAGAAGGCAGTATGGAGTGCTGGGGGGATACTGGGATGCAGAGGGAGAGACATCACCTGTAGAAAACAGGAAGTTATCCCTCTCTACAGACAGTTGATGAGACCCCCATCTGGAGTACTGCAGAACCCATCTCTGCAAGGACATAGACAGGATGGAGGCAGTCCAGAGGAGGGCAACTAAAATGGTGCAGGGTCTGCACCAGAAGCTATAGTAAGAGACACTAAATGAGCTGAGGTGTCAGTGTGGCTCAGTTGGTAGCACATCCACCTCTGGACCAGAAGGTCGTGGGTTCTTGTTCCACACCAGGATTGGACTCACACCTAAAAATCACTGGCATCTGAGTGCAGTATTGGGGGGTGCTGTACTACTGGGGTGTGCCGTCCTTCAGATGAGACGTTAAACTAAGGTCCCTTCTGCCCATCCTGGTGGGTGTCCAGGTGGAAGTAAAAGAACCCAGGGCACTCTTCGCAAAGAGTAGGGAACATTCCCGGTGTCCTGGCCAACATTTCCCTTACCATAACTGGTTCTTGCAATTATCCAGGCTCTGTGTGGGTGATGATGTGTGATATGGCTGCCACCACACATTCAGTCACTTCACTACCAGTCTAGCATTGCTTGTAAAAGCACTTTGGATGTATGAAAAGCACTATATAAATGCTGATTCTTCTTCTTCTTAATATGTATACCCTTGAGGAAAGGAGGGGGGACATTATAGAAATTTTAAGTACCTCAATGGAATCAGCAAAATCCAAGAGGGTAGCATCTTTCAGAAAAAAAAAAAATGTGCAAGAACAAAGGGGTATAATTTAAAGATAGAGGGGGGATAGCTTGGGGCAATGTGAGGAAGTATTTTTTCATGGAGAGGGTGATGGGCACATGGAATAGCCTTCCTGATGGGGTCATGAGGTCAACAATAGTGGGGAATTCAAGAATGCATGAGACAGACATAAGGCAATTCTAGGGGGGTAGGAGGAAGTAGGCTGTTGGTTAACTAGGATCTGCAGCTTATCCATTAGGTAGGGAAATGGGCCATCATAGTCTATGTTTTTGTGTTTCTATGTTTCTATGTCTACAGTTTTTTTTTCTGCCACATGCCTTGGGAATGGGGAGTATGCCAGGTATTGCAATTATACAACTCTTGCTTTTAATTTTTGTCCGCAATACTAATAAATCATAGCAGATATCTTTCTCGTGTATTTTCCCCATGTCATTCCTTCCTGCATGTGGGCAATAACAGATTATTGTAAACAGTGCCTATCTGGTTGTCAGTCCTGGAGCTAATGCTGTGCATCCTTGCACCAGGAAGGTAATTAACTGTTGTATATACATTGTCTATTTTACAGATTGAACTATCTGAGCACTGTATTATTGAGTCACAGATGACAAGATTTTATTTTAATGGTAGTTTTTGGCAGGGATTCTCTAGTTTCATTAAAAGGATGTTTGGAACCGAAAGGAGTGTATCTGTTACTGAGATGCCACTTGATGTGGTATCAATGTGGCATCAGTTGTTGTGTTTGGTATTACTCTTCTCTTTTTTCACCTTTGCGGTTTTCTATTAGGCACCAGTTATCAGTATTTGTATATGAATCACCTCTCCCTCTCTTGGGGCTCTTTTGGAGGGAGTCTGTGTTGTTTACATCTCCATTGACCTCCCTTTTTTTTTTTTTATTCTCTTGGGGTAGGGATTTGATAAGTGAGTTTTCTGCTGCTAGTGGTTGAACAAAGGACTCTGTTTTGTTTTTCTCTTGTGCTCTTTGAAGCTCTCTTTCTGTGTTTCTTAATTCTGTTAGTTGGGCTTAATAGGCCAAACATTTTTCACATATTAAGCTATCACTCACTTCATATGTATGCTTAAGAGTATATATAAAACATAGAGAGCCTAATAACTCTAAAATATCATCTGTTGAATCCACATTGTGTAGCCAGTAACAGAAGTTATTGTACCACAGTTCAGTTAGTGTTCTAAGAAGGAAGTCAACCCTCTTGTCTGCCTCAGTGTAAGTAGGAGTAAAAACCATTAGAGATGTTCTGTTTGACTGGTTTACATTCATTCTAAAACAGTACTGTCAAATGGGCACAGTGATAAAACAAAACAAACAAACAAAAAAAGAACAGGAAACATTTACATGACTTACTAATACCCCATTCAACTGTCATGTTATCTGCCACTCCATATTCCCCCACCAGGAACTGTCCCAAATCTCCGGTGATAGTAAAGTGGCTAGATCCTTCATCTTCCCTGCTACCTTTGCTGCAGTGAAAAAGCAAATGTAGTATATACCTATAAATACACCAACACACTTGGCACAAAAATGTAATCCACAAAGTTTATAGTGGCAAAAACAGAGAAACACACATATGTTTGAATTTAAAAGTTGGTACAAGACACACTCATGGGAGATGTAAAAACAGCAGTCCACAAGCAACAGCAGTTATGCTGGGAACCCGAACACGAAACCTTACGTTTTACCCTGACTGGGCAGGTGTTTCTTTAAAGGTATGTACCTGGCTGTCATGCAGTCTTTTATATCACACTGGTAACCGTGACAACCCAAACACTCATCTACAGAATAAATAACACATATAAATAAAAAGCAATATTGCATAAAATAACAAGCTGACAATCACACCTACAGTACATCTATACAATCAATAAACTACATAGCACTATGCTTCATATATGAAAAAGCTACACATAATAATATCTAACGGCAATAGTATATAATAACCTCTTATACTATTGCTTAAAATGTATTTTTCTTTCAAATGTATTAGCTATCAAATCTTGTAAATCTTCAAGCAGATTTTGAGCTTTTTTCTTATTTTCTTTTGGCCTTTCATGCATGGTCTTAGTGCTAATTCACAGGCGTTCATTTCTGACAAGAATTTCAGAGCGCTATAGGATCGGTTCACTACAAAAAAAGGCAAACAGGCATATTTGATACACATCCATATAAACAAACTCTGGCCAGAACCAATAGGGCTGCAGGTGAAGAATTTGTGATACGCCTGCATTTGCAAAATGTAAGGTAGGCTCATAAATGTGTTATTTTGTAATATTTTTTACACCAAATTTTCAACATAGCTTTATTATAAAAATATACAAAATAAGATAAAGGAGGGAAGCATTTTTCAGAAAAAAAGGCACTCAGGAAGAAGGGGACCTGATATGAAGCTTGGGGGGGGGTAATTTCAGAAGAGGTGTGAGGAAGTACTTCTTTTAAGAGACTGGTGGATTCCTGGAACATCATTTCATTGGAGGTGGTAGGAGCAAAAACAGTGGTGGGGTTTCAGAATGCATGGGATAAGCACAAGGGAATCTCAGTGAAAAGGGGGAGGGAGAACTGACTAGAACTCATATAGGATCTGCTGTGTTACTGTAGGCCGTGAAAAATGGGCAGATTGAGGGGTGCAAACAGTCCTCATCTGCAAGCAATCTTTTTGCTTCTATATTTCCATTTCCAAAAGGGTATGGGGGCACAATACACAGTGCAGAGCCAGTGCTCAGGGAAGTAGGGCAGCCAGCTCTCAAATGCAGAAGCAAAGAATCCAAAAGTCCAGTGCACTCACAAAGGAAACTAGTAGCCAGGCATAGTGTAATGCTGAAAATTCTTTAATAGCAGTAATATCACAAACCACATAAAAGACGCACTCTCTTAATTCCTATGAACTTTAACTTTCTAGGATGTGAATTATGGCAATCAAACAAATGACTACCAAGTGGGGTGTCAAGTCTCCTGATAATAATACTGCTCAATGGTCTTATGTGCTAGTTTTCAAGTTGGGCACTGTTCTCTGCACATATATCATATTGTAGTTACACCATAGAACATACTGTATATGACAAAATCAGTACAGCAATTAATAAATTCACAAGCCTCCAACTTTAAATCTTCATTCAGGGGGTGTACAAACTTTTTTTTTTACCAGGCAGTGCATATGTGCACACATTATATGTAGCATTTGAAGAAACCTTTTGGCTTGTAAGGTGACCATTGGTTATTAATGATAGCTGCCTGATTTGTCTCAAATTGGCTATGGATTAACTTGTCTCTCAGACTGTTTGCTCTGCTTAAATTAATGCATGGGGTATCACCCACTGCTGAAGTCACAGCATTGTCACAAAGCAGGATAGGGCAGTTATGATAAATAATTTTGTCAATTTTACCTGTTAAATGATTGAATTTACTGACAAAAGTAAAAGCACCATGTTCATAAATTAAATTTTTCTAGTGGCTTTTCATTTTTCTTATTTTTCAGTAAGTCAGCTTTATCTCTAGCCTTTCTTATTAATGTTTTGTTATAACCACACTGAGAAATCTCATCACCAGTACATCCCCCTGTCAGTCATATGGTTCAGATGAACTACGTTTTCTTTTTATTCTATTTTTTTATTACTTTTTCTCCCCATCTCTGGTGGGCCACATTCAGGAGAGAGCCCCAGCCCCTCCCCAACGTCCACTGTCAGCGTTGACCATCTTCCCCCAGAGCTTGTCCCCACTGGTGAGGTCAGTGAGGGATCTCCAGGCCCCCACTGATGATCGGATCCAATTCCAGTCAGTTGCTGGCTGGTTGTGGAGTGGGACCTGTGAGCCCCTCCATCATCCATCTGCTGGAGACGTGTTTCCTTTTTTTTTTCTCTTGGAGGAAAAGACACACAATGACGCCAGTTGCGGTGTCATGCACACTCCCATGTGTGGCATGCTGAGCATCTGCCCAACTTCGACCCACCTAGTAGAGTATTGGTGTGCCATCCCCCAGCCTCTGCTAGGGTTCATGCAAGCACCAATCGCTGCTTCCCCCCCTCCCCAAAGGAGAGTAGTAGTAGTAGTAGTAGTAAAAGGTTTATTTTTATACCGGAAGTTGGCATACTACATCATTAGGTTCTAAGATCCTGTTCTCAAGATGATCCTGTGTACAATTATTAAAATACATCACAAATTAATTGCATCACAATACAAATGATTTAAATACATCTCACTGAGAACAGTATTTATATACAAAAACACAGACACAATCGAAGAACACACCATTTACACATGAGTATAAATTATTATCCAAGCCCTACTTTATGCATTCACCCCTCCACAATCTTAAATAAACATTTACAGCCATCCCATTGTTTTTTCTTCATTTGCTGCATAACAAAATGTAGGTGCCTTAGTTTTTCCCCTCCCAATCAATATGATTCCAGACTTTATTAAGCTGCCTTAAGAAAGTCAGTTCCCCATATTTATATTTTCTTTGGGGGCATACAAAATGTTTTGATCCCCCAGTTCTGAACTAATGCTTATGGCCCTTTTCATGTGATTTTCTAATTAAATTTTCAGGAACACCTGAATATAATACATTAAATACTAGACAAATCCATTTCCTGTCTCGTTTGGTCTCAAAATCTTTCCACTCCAACCTATCATACATCTCACAATGGTGGGTAAAAAAGTCACATTTTAATACAAAGCGTGCCATTTTATTTTGTAATCTATTTATTTTCCTGATGTTTAACTTGTTTGTAAGTCCATAAACATGGTCTCTATAATCAACTGTTGGCATCAATAATTCATTAATCACCGTTTCTTGCACTTTATAGTTTAGGCAGTACTTTGAGTGCCTAAAGGCACCCATTCGTAATTCAATTCTATCAAAAGTTTTCTCAATATGAAATACAAAATTGAAACTCTGGTCAATCCAGATGCCCAGGTATTTGTATTCAATGACCTGCTCAAGGATGTCACCCTGAGCTGTTCTGATACAAATTTCCTTACCCTTTTTATGGGCTTGTTTAGTCCCATAGATCATAACTTTGGACTTTTTCTCTTTTAACACCAGACAGGAATTATAAAACCAGTGGCAAAGGGTAGAAAAATCTTCCTGCAGGCTTCTTTCCATCTCAAATGTATCTAAACCTGATACAATAAGAACTGTATCGTCTGCATAAAGATGAATTTAAGTATTTCCCAAACAATTTGCAACTGTATTTATATAAATTAGGAATAGAGTCAGCCCCAATAATGGCCCATGGGGCACACCCCTCCAATTCACAACCATATTAGACAAAACATTGTCCAAATGTACTTGCTGAGTTTTATTTTGAAAATATGACAGAAACCACTGACGGGTTTCAAAATCAACCCCAATGTCTAACATGCTGTCCTTGGGATGCTCGATCCTCCTCCTCCCCGACCAACTCCCAGCAACACACTCGTACCATTAACATAGGTTGCCTGTGTGGCCACTATTTTCTTTTTCATCTTAAAAATTGACTATAAGGGATATACTTTTTCAAAGGTATTGAATACGTACTATTTTGCCATGTTTCTCTCATGTCTTCTGTCAGTAGAAATATCACTTGTGAAAATAGAAGTATTACAAGCAGCTGCTTTAGAAATACCTGGACTTTGAATTATGACACAAATCAGTGCCGCTGTGGTAGTCACTACAAATCATTTTTTTTTCTTTTTTCTTTTTCCATTTAAAGTTTATTAGTTTTATATCATACCAGACAGACAGTCAAGAACAGTTTCTTTATACCATGACAGAATACAGTAGACTAAGTCTATCCCCTCCCGACCAACCTTCCACCCCATGTCCCTCCCCCCCGGAGTACAGCACAATTATACATCATAATCACTACGATTCCACGATTCCAACATTTCCATTTTGTCTATATGACAAATTTACAGAGTTCTTACCAGTATTTTCTGTTAAATTGTGAACAGAGTGTAAAAGGGGTCCCATATCTCTTTAAACCTTCCTAATCTATTGGATAGGCTTGCAATGGCCTTTTCCGTTCTCAGACTCGCCAGCAGCTCTGTTAACCATTCTCCATACTTGATTTCTGATTGATCTTTCCAGTGCCTTAACACTGCTTTCTTGAGGGTCATAGAAATCAAGGCCATATAGAATTTCCTATTCTGGAATCCAATGTCAGAAAAGTCCCCCAGAATACATATTTCTGGTTTAAAAAGGTCTGCAAGCCCCAGGATTGGATTGATTTTGCTCTGAATGGCTGCTCATAGAGGGACTATTTTGGGATAAGACCAGAAAATGTGATACAGGGTGCCTTCGCTACTAGAACATCTCACACACATAGAGTCGGAACTCAAGCCAAGCCGTGCTAATTTCTCGGGAGAATAATAAAGGTTATGCAGAATGTACATCTGCATCAGTCTTAATCTATCTTGTGTTATGAACCTATGACAGTTAGACCAAAGTTCCTCCCAGTTAAGGCTATAGCCTGGGAAATGGGGGGACCAATAGTGGGTCGGTCCAAAACTTTCTGGGTGCAACCAGTTATAGACAGCTCCATAAATTTTGGACACTGCATTCTGAGATCCCACCAAGCGTTTCCACTCTTCTATGAGGGAGGGATTATTATTTGATTCTAATTTATGCCCTAGAGTTTTAATCAATAAATGTCTCAATTGGATAATTCTGAAAAACAATTTGGCTGGGACCTTAAACTTTTGCATTATATCTTGAGCTGGAAGCCAGATATCTCCCTCTCCCTTTAAAGCATACAGTGGGATACCTTTCAACTGGGGTAACCAGGTTACTGAGATGCATTTGCCATCAATCTTGAAATTAGGGTTATTGAACAGGTGCTGACTCAAATCCCCTGTATTGTTGTATTTGAGGGAACGGCAAAATTGAGTGTGAATCCTGATAGATAATGCTATGGGGGTATTCTTAAATGTATTAGGAAGAAGGCTCTCCTTGATATGTAGTAGTGATTCTGGATCTATACCGTTATTTCTGATCTTCGCTAGCTCTATGATGAGCCATCTCGGGGTGTACTCGGTTGTTACTGGCTCTAACCATCTCAGGTATTTATTAATATGACTTGCCCAGAAGTAAAGCCCTATATTAGGCAAGTGTAGGCTATCCCTTCACTTTGGAGCCCCCAATTTGTAAAAAGCTATCCTAGGGGCTATACTGGCCCAAATAAACTTTATAAAAAGACTATTGACCCTTTTGAACCATGATATCGGTAACCAAACGTTAAGCAAAGCCAGGGGGTAATAGAGCCTTGGAAATACATTCATCTTTAACAGATTGATTCTCCCCCAAATGGAGATTGGTAGTGAGGCCCACCTCTTCAGGTTTTGGGTTATCACTTGACATAACGAGTCCAGATTTAGTTTGATGGTATTACCCGATTGCCTTGTTAGTTCAATACCTAGATATCTCAGAAAGTCCTGCTTCCAGGCAAATCCTAGTTGTACTATATCTGTTTTATACAATTTGTGATTAAGAGGGAAGACAACTGTTTTACTGACATTTAATTTGTAATTTGATACCTTACTGAAAGACTTTATGATATTTAACATTGGGGGAAGAAAAGAGACTGGATTGGCCAAGTGAAGGAGCAGGTTGTCCGTGTAGGCTGAGACCTTAACCTCACATGGGTGTAATGGAATCCCTTGCACTTCTGGGCTGGCCTCCAGCTTACGGATCAATGGCTCTAAGTAAATGTTAAACAATAAAGGGGACAAGGGGCACCCTTGTCTAGTACTGGAGTAAAGTGTAAACGGGTCAGAGATTACTCCGTTTCCTGCTATTCTTGCCCTGGGGGAGCTATAAAGGGATCCAATCCATGTCAGGAAGGTCTCAGGAAATTTAAACGCCTTTAAAGTACTAAATAAGTACTGCCAGTTAACCCTGTCAAATGCCTTCTCGTCCAAGGGAGACCAGTGCGGCAGGGTAGGAGCATCCTGTCACGAGAAGACATGAGACAGGGTACGAAGGTGATCTGATGAAGATCTACCCCTCATAAAACCCACTTGTTCTGAACCAATAATACTAGGGAGAATTGTGTTGAGACGGCATGCTAATAATTTGGACAGAATTTTAACATCCTGATTTAGAAGGGAGATTGGTCGATAATTGGTAACCAACTCGGGCTCTTTTCCGGGCTTAGGAATAAGTATTACTAGTGCTTCAAATAATGAGGCATCAACAGGGGCTCCTGACAGTATGTATTGGAACAAAGAGAGCATCATTGGGATGATGGAGGTCCTAAATCTTTGACAAAAATAAGCTGAGAATCCATCAGCTCCTGGAGTTTTGTTTAAAGGCAGAATGCTTATGACTTTAGATATTTCTTGACATGTAATAGGTAATATTAGCTCCCTTTGTTGATCTTCGGTAAGGTTAGGCAGGTTGGCCTCTTGTAAATAACTATCTAGTTTGGGCTGGGTTGGAGGGTTTGCCATTGGGCCATAGAGTTCTTTGCAGTAGTTAAGAAATTCCTATATAATTTCTTCTGGGGAGGTTTTCACTAGCCCATCCGAACGGGATTGAATTGATTCTATGTGTCTCAAGGATTCATATTGTTTAATCCTTTGAGCTAACAGCCTTCCCGCCTTCTCACCTTGGTCGGTAAATGATGCCTGAGTTTTAATAATAGCATATTCTGCTTTTTCCCTGAGCAGCTCAAGATAGGCTGCCCTTAATTTAATGAGTTCTTGTACTATGGTTTCAGAAGTGCTTGGGGATAAATCTTTTTCTATTGAACTTATCTGGGATAATAGAAGGGACATTTGTCTTTCCCTTTCTTTCTTCCTGTTAGAGGCTAAACTTATGAACACTCCTCTTAGGTAGGCTTTAAAAGCACACCACTCTATATCCGGCCTCTGGGTGGTACCTTGATTGTGTGCTATAAACAGATCAATATGATCCTGAACCATACAGGCTAGCTTAGGGTCTTTTAATAATTGGTCGTTAAGTTTCCATCTACCTCCACCTCTACTTGGGGGTTCAATAGATAGGTGACAGCAGACAAGGGAATGATCCGACGGGGGGCCGGGTTGTATCAAGACATCGATGACTTGGGGTATATACACTCGGGAGATAAGCACGTAATCTATTCTGGATGATGTTTTGTGGACCGGGGAAGTAAAGGTATATTCCCTGTCAGTAGGGTGGAATACCCTCCAACTGTCGCAGAGTCCAAGTTGATCCATAAGGTCTCTGAGGGCACGTTGGGCCGGGGATAATCCCTTCCTGATGCGAACATTCTTATCCATTATTGGGTCATACACCAAATTGAGGTCGCCCCCAATATCATCGGGATCGAAAGAAAAGGGAGTAGTGTTTTTATGATCTGCACAAAGAAATTAGGAGAGTCTTGGTTTGGCCCATAAATGCTCCATAAAAGTACTTCCTTCCCATTCAAGAGGCCTACCACAACACAATCTACCTTTCGGTCCTTGACTATTTCTGTGACGGGGTAAAGGGAGCTTTCATGAACCAAAACCATTGTACCTCCTTCTAGTCGGTGGAGCTTTCTGCCAAGACCTGGCCTACCTGTTGCCTTCACATTTTGGTGGCCTCAATATCTAGTAAATGTGTCTCCTGTAGGAAAATTATCTCTGCCCTGATCAGGTTGAGGTGCTTCAGGATCAAATATTGCTTAACTTTGTGTCTAACTCCTTTTACATTCCATGACACTGCAGTCACTATTTTAGCGATTAATCTTTTTCTGACAAGGGTATATCTGTAGTGAGACCATGTTGGTATTGTACCTGGAACTATATGTGTTTTGCTGTACTTCTCCCCCCTTTTCTGTCTCATCCCTTCTATCCCACTCGTTCCATAATTCCCTCTTACTTAACCCTCCTGGAGTGAAACCCCTTGATAATACTGTTTACTAATTACCGCCCCCCCACTCTGCTCTCGCCACTGACTGCGAAATCACTTCTTGCTACTCCCCTGTCTATTCCCTCCCGCCGTTAGATGTCTATTTCCTTGGGAATCAATCTGATAGGTCTCCCTATAGATCGGGTTAATACTTCCTTAACTGTCCGATCGTTCTCTCTAAATCTGGAGTGAAACGGTACCTCTATAATGAAAATCAAACGAACGAAAAGCAAGTGCTTGTTTAAACCATGTGATAGTAGCTTTCATCAAACCTCTATCAGTACGTCATTTTCCATGCTTAGCCCAGGTCTGATTCGATTCCCCTGCAGAACCAGTAAAGTTGCACCCCTCCATTATTGTCTGATATCCCCCAACTGAACATAACCAGGTCCCAAAATATTTTCAACCATATCAGGGGAGCCTTTTACTTTCTGTTTTGCAGAATGCATCTAATCGTATAACCTAATCTAACCTAATTCGTTATAGCTCATGTTTGAATTGCCGTCTTCATTACTGCTAAGCCAGAACGGTGACATTATTCATAATCTCCAAATTATAAAACTGGCCCCAGCACTGTTTGGATTGAGCAGCTCTACAGGTCATGCAATCGTAAGTGCAAATCAACTCTATGATTGACTTATATCTATGTACTAACGCTTCCACCTGGATTAACAAACTTGTTAACTCTCCAAGCCCAATGGGGCTGCAAAACTGAAATTGTCCAAGTCTTAATCAAAGTAAATATTGCCGGCTTTTCATCCTGGAGTACAGCCTCATTCCCTGGCATCAGGAGTATTTTACCGATGTTTCTCTTACGCCCACTTCCTTCGTATTTGGGCAAACAAACATCAGAGAGCCCCCCCCCCGATAATGAGATTCCGTCCCACAAAAGTCTAATGCTGCAAGTTCTTGATTGTCACTCAGTTTTCTCCTGTTTGCAATACTTTAAGATACAGAACTACTAGATCCCTTACTAGGATTTTAAAACCAGAACGACTACTTTCCATCGGGTTATAAGCTGAACCACCCTGACATAACTTTCACTATTGATCGCACTAATTTAAGGAGATCACTTCTTGGTATTCCACCTACTCTCCTCAGCGATTTTTAAACAGTTCCGGTTTGGACTTTTGTAATTCAATTCTGGCTACTTCCACTTCTTCAAAGGTAGCCCACAATCACTCTAACAGTACCTGAAGTTTGGCCGGATACCCCATTCTGAACTTTATTCCAGCTGCAATTAGCTTCGATACTATGGGGTGGAATTGAATGCGACGGAGCCGGACAGATGCAGGGAGATCCTGCATTATTCTCAGTTTTGCTCCTTCCCAACTAATTTCTTGCATTTCTTAAATTTTCCCTAATAGGTATTGTCTTTCTTGGAAGTTCAGGAATCTACAGATGATCGGACGAGGGAAGGCCCCTGGTGGAGGCATTGGCCTTAGAGCTCTGTGAGCTCTTTCGATCATATAGACTTTCCCAAAAGGCGATGGACCGGCAAGTTTTTCTACCAGTTTCTCCACAAAAATGACGGTGTTATTTCCTTCTTCTTTTTCTGGTATTCCCAGAATGACCACGTTGTTTCTGTGACTTCTACCTTCTAGGTCTTCTAATTTAGCTTCTAACTTCTTGATTCTGTGCCGCATATCAGTTGCTTCCTCATTAGCGCGGTCTGTTTTTTTCTCCAGGGAGGTTGTGAGGGCATCATTATCTGCAATTTTAGTGGATAGGTCATCCAGCGTCTCAGTTAGATTTTTAATATCAGTTGCCAGAGATTTGACCTCATCCCTGAACGGAGTGAATTCGGCTAGGAACCTTTCCAACGTTAGGGGAGCCCCTTCTTGGTCTTTCGTCCCCATGGCGCTTATAGCCACAAATTTTCCCCCGTGACTTTGTTGGGCCTTAGGCCTCTTGCTTTGCTTCTCCGGTGAGACCGGCGGGGTATGTTTAGGAAGGGCTAAAAGCATCTCTGCTTCCATTCCTGTAGATCGGATTCTTCTCTCAGCCTTAATCCGTGCCGTGGCTATCAGGTAAATCACTTTTAACTGTTTTAACGTTCGGATTTGAGCTTTTAAAACATCAAGCAGCGGGAGCTACACTGGAGAGCTGCTACCCAGCGTCAGCATCACGTGATCGTCACTACAAATCATAATGATATTCAGAGTCATAGCAAGCCATGGCTAGTTGTGGTCTGTTCAATATACTGGGTAAAGTCCATGACTGTATATTATTATGGACCCCCACCCTTTTTCTCCCTCCCCACTTCTGCGCCTTTTACTCAGCTTATCAGTATCTTGATAAGTTCTCAAGTTTGCTATTTGTTTTGTTTTTTCATTTTCATAGTAATCAGCATGATGGGCTTTTAAGAAAATGTATAACTACTGTAGTAAAAAGAGGATTAATTGTCATTGAACTGCACTGTTTCCTGCAGTGTACTGCAGCATTTTATGATAATACCACAGTATTACTGTATTGCTTCCTAGCTGGTGCTGCTATCCATTTTTTAGGTCCAAGCTGATGACCTTAATAAAATCTGCCTCTCATCATACAAGGGTCCCCAACCCTTTTTTTTGGTACAGAGCTGGCTGTGTTGGTCTGGGAGGGGGTTTGCAGGCTTTTGCAAGCAATTGGGTGGCCAATTATGTCATTAGTAGTGTATGATGCCATCACGTCCTGTGTAATGGCAATGCACTCCAAGTAATGTGGCAAGGCCTGGTGCATCATTGGTTCTCTTGTCATGGTAGGGGTGGGTACCTTCATTAAAAAGAAGGCAGTGAGGATGGCCTGAAACACATGTAGTGTCACCCACAACTGATGGTGTCCCTTTGAAACTGAATAACCTTGATAAAGTATATAAGTGTCTTTTAGAATCTTTAGTGCTTTAAATACAGCAGTATTTCAGATGTGATGCTGATACATGCTAATGAGGTTATTTGATTTTTACTTTAGGGGAAGTGTACTATCAACACTAAACTACCAATATTAAAGATGTCATATAGTGACAAAATAATAATGGTGTGCTAGTTACTCAAGGAATCATTTATATTATTATGAATAGTAATATTAGAACATGACTAATTTGGGGACCATTGTTTTACTGTTTTAACAAACATAACAGGCACAGCTTATGAAGTGAGAGGGAATAAAACATTTACAGATATGTACTAAGAAGTGAAAGGGAAGAAACTCTCAAATTTTTTTGTGAGGGCAATCTACAATCCTTACCGTGCTCAGCCCTGCCCTGCCTACTGTCTCCCCATGCCCAGGCTTACTTGATGGGTGGGGCCACAGGGGGTGGGTGCCCCCCCCGAAAGACACTGTTGGCAAGCCCCATCCTACCTCATGGGTTGGGGCCATGGGAGTGGGACCCTCCTGACAGACATTGGTTGCAGTGGAGATGGTGGCAGATTTTGGTGTCATGCCCAGGGGCCAGCTGTCTTTCTGAATGCTGCATCCCTGGTGCAGGGATGTGCAATGATGTCCAGCATCCACCCCACCCCCTAGGGTGATGGCGCTGCCTGCAGTGGTATCCCCAGCCTCTGCCCAGGGTCTGTAAATCATTGGACACTCTTCCCCATCCCCCCAGAGAAGAAGAGCAGTCCTTGGGACATTCGATCCTTCTCCCCACCCCCCCGGCTGTTCCTATGACTCCCGAGTCCATCACCAGACACAGGATGTCAGCACCACAAGCAGATGCACTGCAGATCTGCCAGAAGGTGGGTCAGCAAAGAAAATCTCTATTAAACAAACATATGGACATAAGAATCGTAGCAAGTTCTGAGAGTATATATTTTTTACTTTAAGAATTTAACAAGTTCAAAAAGAATCGGACTAAATATGACAGTGCAATAAACAAAAGCATTTATTTTGCCCCTTGTAAGATCATGCAGGATCGTGGTTTGTATTGGTTAGCAACCAAGAAAATATAAGAAACAGCAGCAATAAGGTATAAGCTCTTATTTATTCATATTATATAGTTAATGGAATAGATCATCACACAGAATAGTAGGCTGTTTTCTGAAAGAATTAAAATTTTTACTAAAGGCTGCAATCTCATATGAACATGTGAAGAAGCCAATAGAATTAAGCTTTTTGGTCTATCTAGTTTGTTCATTGCCCAAGGTTCTTAGCTCTGGCTGGCGTTCCTACTACCCCTCCCCTACCTTTCCACTACCTTCCTCCCTTCCTTCCATTACCTTTATCTTCCCCCCTTTATCTATCCCAGCCTCTCTTGAAGCTGCCCTCTGTCCTCAATCAGATCAACTCTTCTGGCAGCACATTCCATTTGCTCACTACCCTTTCTGTGAAGAACTGTTTTTCAACCTCCCTCTTAAACACCCACCCCACAACTTTAAGCTGTGCCCCTTCAGGGTTTTGCTGCAGCTTAGTCTGAAGATACCCTCCCCTGTTCAACTTATTAATTTCTTTCAAGTACTTGAAGGTCTCAGTCATGTATCACCTCTCCTGTCTGTCCTCCAGGGAGTAAATATTTAAGACCCACAGTCTCATCTTGTATGATATGCCCTTCTGCCTCACAGTTCTCTTCATAGCCCTAACTAGATGCATCTTTTATCCTGAGGGGAAATAATTTTAAATGGTTATTCTTGTCATAATGATGGGAACCTTTTTCCCTAGAAGGGGTATCAGTGAAGAAACACCTAATTTTCCAGTTTAGATACTAAGGTGCTTCATATTTAAAATTATTAGTTTAAATATCTTAAGGCAGACAGTACAGATGTAATGTTTAAAAAATGGTGGAGTCAGCAGCATGACCTACATACCTTCCTTCCTTCCTTCCTTCCTTCCTTCCTTCCTTCCTTCCTTCCTTCCTTCCTTCCTTCCTTCCTTCCTTCCTTCCTTCCCCTATCATTGTAAGACAGCTCGTAACGGTATAATTTTTCAGAAAAGGTGAGATTAATAGCACACACATGTGTACATATGGGCAGCAGTCAGTGATTTTCAGTTAACATGTGGAACTGGCTAGGAGCAGAACACTACAGCTGAAGTGAGCAATGTTCTGGTCAGCATGGGACCAGCCACAGAGGTGTAAGAGGTAATTACAGCCTCATGTCTGCTCACTGTTTGCTGGGGCTGTTCTACACAGCGTTCCTGAATTTTTTGACCTCCGAAGTAGACTGATTGTTTCTCCAGATGGACATTTACTGTACCCAATACAGGATTCTGAGCTATTTCTGGGGGTACTTTAAGGGATATCTGTAATGTTCTACTGTGGGGTGCTGCATGCTGACAGAGTGCTCAGACTGTTCAATTACTGCATGTTTTTTATTGATTATATGCACAGATACAGTGGCTAGCCAGAAATTGTTGTGTAGTCTGCACCTGCATCAGCCTGTGTATTTCTGTGATCTGTCGTGGTGTTTCCAGGGACTCGCCATCATGGTCTCCCTCACCGTCCTGACTGTACTAAGGACCTGGCACATGCACAGTGGAGGGATAGGCAGCAGCAGTCTGTCCAATACCCTGCACATGCGTACTAGACTCTAGGCCCTCCTGCTGCATACTAATAATGTCTTTGTTGTGTATCTCCCTCTTATAGGCCTCCCTGGATACCCCACCACACTACAGCTGAACTGAGCAGCGTTCCGGTCAGAGTGGGACCAGCCAGAGAGGTGTAAGAGGTAATTACAGCCTCCTCTCTGCTCAGTGTTTGCTGGTGGTGTTAGCCCATCACCGCTTATGTCGACTGCCATGCCTGCCCCAGTCACCCACCCACCCACCCAAGCCAGACTCTCCACTTATAGGTTACTTCTGGTCACGTGACTTCCTGTAGCTGTTTTTAGAAAGTTCCCACTTTCCCAGTTGCAGGTTATACAAACCCTCCACCAGAGGGCTCACTTTCTGCACAGGTGATAGACCTCCAAACCCTCCACTCTCTGCCTCTCTATACCCTGCTGTCACTCTAACCCCCTCATACTCTATTACCCACTATCTACACTCTACCACCTCCCTTTTACTCTCCTGCTTCCTACTCAGCTCCACTGTATCACTTCCCTTCACAGCACCCCCATACCTCACTCTCTTTGCTTTTCTCCCAGTCACCACTGGGAGTCACTACCACACACACCTTTTCCAGTCTACAACCTACTTTTCTGCCTGGTGCCCACTGTTCTGGGCCACCTTGCACAGTCCTATACTGCCCACTAGCCTGCATACCAGGAGTCTCCCCTTCCCAGACTTGAACCTGGTACCCCATGCACCAAAGTCCAAAGCCCTGCCACTGCACCATAGATACTCCCTATCACAGGGTAAGCAGCAAACTCCCTCTTATACTCTGGTGGGAAAAAAAAAACACTCATAGGCAGTTGGTCCCACCCCCATCATGTCTCTGCTTCTCCTACTGCTCCTGTCCCTCACTGTATGCTGCACACACACCCACCTTGGACCCAGGCCTATTTCTGCCCAAAGCCCCATCCATACTGCAGCAACTTGCCCACACTGCCTTCCCCAATATTGGCATCCTCACTTCCACCCATGCATAGGCCATTACCTCTGTCCAATGCTAACTTGCCTTTTCTCACAATCGGCCCTGCCATCCCCACCCAGTGATCCCTCAGTATTCTGTGCATAAGGGGCATACTCAGACACCATAGCCTCATGACCAGATGAGTAAATAAACATGGGTCCATCCTCAGGGTTATCTCACTGCTCCTCCTCCTATCCAGAAACATGCATCCCAATCCAGTCCCAAGGTCTGCTAACACACAGCAACCACCCCCAGTCACTGGCCTCCACATAGGGTCCATGAATATTTGCAGTATCCTGAAAAAACAGCCGAACTCCAATGCTGGATTACAAATTATCAATCCGACATCCTCACATTAGACAAAACCTGGCTGTCCAAGTCCACTCCCGATGCTGCAGTTTCCTTCCCCAGCTACTCTCTCTTACAACTAGACAGAGTGGGGTGGGTAAGCGTGGTGGTGGCTGTATTATCTACACAAAGCACAACCTGTTAAACCAAGCCATGCCCCCACCCAACTTAGACCACAGAGCCCAGGTTCTGTCACTCCTGACCCATCCAAGGCCCTCCTTATAATCACCACAGCCTACATTCCCCCTCAAAAACAGGACCATGCCCTCCAGTCACTAACAGAGTATATCTCTAGCCTCCACCACAAGTCCGAAGACATTCTTCTAGGAGACCTTAATCTGAACTGGCTGGGCAATGCAGCCTCCTCCTCCATTGGCTCGTTCACAGCACTTGACCTTTACCAGATGGTGACCCAACCCATGAGGTGCAACCCCCTCAACTGGCACCCACACCCTCCTGGATGTAATTCTCACCAACAGGCCCAACAAAATAAGGGATGTTAAGGTCCTCCAAAACTCCCTTAGTGACCACTCCCCTGTGATTTGCACTTGGACAGACAAGCAACCTGCACCCTCTCCCACCACCCCCCTCCGTCGACACCTCTTCCCAGGCAAACTCCACAATTTTAAACAGTTCTCACCCAATGGGACTGGTCCCCAGTCTACCAAGCCACCATTGTAGATGCTGCTGTCTCCTACTTTTATGACTCCTTTACCCAGGCCTGTTACATTTTTGCCCCCATAAAAAAATCAAATGCTAAGAAACACAATGTCCCCTGGATAATGCTGTCCCTTCTCCAGCTTTTCAAAAACTGAGATGACCTATGGCACAGGGCCATTAACTCAGGAAAAGCAGCAGACAGGCAAGCATACAGAGCTGTGTGGAACAAATCTACCTGGGCTGTTTGAAAGACAAAAGCTAAGCACGAAAGAGCCACCCTTACTGCCTCCTGGGGCTCATCCCACAAGTTCTGAGATAACAGAAAGTCCCTTAATGGCAAGTCACAGGTGCTGCCCCCACTCCAGATTACAACTAATGGGTCGGTCACCACAGATCCAAAAGAAATTGCCAGTACGCCCAATAGCAGCTTTACTGATCTCAGCTCCATCCTCCTCCCAAACGTTTTTGAACCAGTACCCGACATTGCCCCCTCCACCTCCCATGACTACTGTTCTACATTACCTGGCCAAGGCCCTAAACGGAACCAGCCCCTTGAATGACACACTTGATGTTAAACTCCTCCGACTGGCTCTGGATGTGCTGTTCATCCCTCTCACTGCCCTTCTGAACCTCTCCCTCTGCTTGGGACAGATCCAAACTGTTTGGAATAATATGATAGTCACTCCCATCCACAAAGGAGGTGGCCCCCTGTCACCAGGTAACTACCATCCAATTTCCATTCTGCCCCCTCCATCCAAAGCTCAAGAAAAAATTGTGGCTCACCAGCTATCAAACTACTTTGATACCCATAACCTGCTATGCAAAGAACAGCATGGGTTCCGAGCAGGGCACAGCACCACCACAGCCCTCCTGGAGTTCTCTAACCACATACACTATGCCCTTGATAGAGGACACATTGCTGCAGCCATGTTCATTGATCTATCCAAGGCTTTTGACATGGTCAACCACCCCTTCCTGCTCAACTCCCTCACCCAAATGGGGCTGTCACAAGGACTGCATGATTGGTTCGTTAGCTACCTATCATCCACATCACAATGTGTAAGGATAAATAACACTGTCTCCGGCATATGCCCCATCAGCTTGAAGTCCCACAGGGCTCCTTCCTGGTGCCCTTGCTTTTCTGCCTGTTTTTAAATGCTCTTTCCACCTCATGTACTGAAAAGATTCTCTTATATGCAGATGACACTGTCATCTGTGCCTCCCACACCAACAGTTGGTTGGTGGTGGACTAGAGGGACTTATACGTCTCTTCAGCAGTATCCCACAGCCCTAGAATGTATTCATTTTACATGTTCTTACACCTTTGTACTAGTATTACTGTAATTTATTTTGATTTTTTTAACAGTTGATGTTGCATATCTATTTCAGGTAAAATGACTCCTGGTAGTTCCTGAGTCAGGTGGAACTGCCAGGCACAGAGGTCAACAGCAGAAAAAATTACAGTAGCACATTTAAATGGACCTTTGTCTGGGTGCAGCACTGACATGTCAGCCTTAGCCATACAGCTGGTAAACAACACAAAACTAGCATGCCAATGGACAAATGGATGCGGATCAGCTGCATAAACAGCATACGTACTGAAGAACAAAATTAAGCAGTGAAATACTCAACAGAGAAGGAGTTAACAAAAAATTACTTTATTGAAGTACAGCTGGGAAGTTTTCCAGGCACTTTGAGGGACTGATCTCTCTTCATCAGGGGCTGTGGCATCACCAAGTTCATTACACCCAAAAGTCACATGACAGAATTTGAATGTTTTTCATGTTCTCCTGTCTTAGATGATGCGGTGATCCCTTAGGCAGATCCTTATAATATATTAGTTTAAAATCATTTGCACATTAGTCAAATGCATGTAAGTTGAATACTGAAAACATGAATCACACCCTCACAGGCCAGCAGCATAACCTCAACACTCCATCACCACAGAATAATGTTACCCCACCACTCTACTTCAGGCAAATCTCCCCAGGTGAGACTGTCAAATATATCAAACGGGTCCTTGGTAAGACCAGGATGGAAAATGATAAGATCGATATGAAGATGGTAGCACTCACATTAAATGAACTTATGGCACCGCTCACCAAGGTATTCAACGCCTCTCTGAGATCTGGCATCTTCCCTGCCAGGTGGAAAGAGGCTCTAGTCATACCTGTTTTTAAATCAGGAGACAGAGATAATCTAGCAAACTTCCAGCCTATCTCGATTTTACCCCCCCAAAGCACTTGAAAGGGTGGTCTCAGAACAACTAACTGAGTGCTTAGAAAAACAGTCTTCTCTGCTTGCAACAACATGGATTCCAGCAAAACTACTCCACCGTCACTGCGCTAGTAGAGTACACTACTCAGCTTTATGGGGCCATGGATAAAAAGATGACAGTGTGGTCTATCTTCATAGACCTCACCAAGGCCTTTGACACAGTCAGTCACCAACTCCTACTGAAATATCTCCTCTCTAGAGGATTGTCAATGGACTCTGTGGCCTGGTTCCTTAGTTATCTCACCCATAGATCTCAACGGGTCAGGATCAGCAATACAATCTGTGAGCCCAGGAAAGTAAACCTAGGGATCCCAGAAGGTTCAATCCTTGGTCCTCTCTTATTCAGCCTCTTCATAAGTGACATGCCTTCCACCTGTTCTGCACACTCTGTACTCTATGCAGACAAGGGTGTTATCTCCATCCTAGGGAAATACCTGGGATCAATTAGCGCAGAAATTCAGCTAAATTTTCATGCATTGGAATCCTGGTTCACCAGAAATAAACTGCTACCCAACTACAAAAAGGCAAAGATCATGCTCTTCAGCATCCCACTGAGCAAGATTTGAGGGCTGTCACTGCATATACTTAGTAGCGAAGGAGAAGTACTAGACCAAGTCAACACATTCAAGTACTTAGGGATTCACCTTAATGACACCCTCACCTTCACTGCCCATGCTGAGCAACTGGTAAAGCCCACAAAAATGAAGCTTAGCATCCTGTGCAGATGCTGCACCTCTATGACACCAGCTGCCCTGAAACTTGTTACGTGCAGTTCAGTTCTCTCATCTGTGGATTATGGCCTTGTCATATATGGGGCAGGCACAGACACAGTGCTTAAAAGGATCAAAACCATCCTCAACAAGGCCTTCCACCTGGTCCTGGGAGTACACAAAATGACTCACTCTTGTGACCTATACAAGGAAACTGCCTGGCTCCCACTCCACCACAGACTCGAATACCAGGCCTGTCTCCTTTACAAAAAGGTCCCTGATGGAGTCCATGCCTAGTGCTACTTCAGCCCTCTCTCAGCCTGCACAACCATCTAAATGCACAAGGAGTTCCTCCAGGATTGTCCTAACTGTTCCCTTCAACAAACCACACTAGGCCAAAGATCCCTGTCCTACTGTGGGCCTAAATGGTTCAATGATTTGCCTGCAGACCTTGCCAACTCCCCCAGACTTGGACACTTTAAAAATGGGCTTCAAACTCTTCTTGCTAGCAAATCTGACAGACAGTGTTTCTGTTAACCCATGGCTTCTGACAGACGTTCTCACACCCATCAAACACTACCTTCTATCCCTCCCACCCTCCTGTTCCACAATTGCCCACCTCCCACCACCCACTACCGACTCTTGACAAAGCCTCACCTTGGCTGCTACAACTACATTTCTGCAGAATGGGAGCTCCTCATCTGAACTGTAACATGATTGTTAACACTGTACCACACTTAATTAGTGCTGCATTAATATGTTTCTCCGCAAGTGTGGTCCTGTTTCTCCTCACTTGTTTTACCCTGCTTAATGTTGTAACTGCACACTAATACTACTCGTTAGTTGATGTTTTTTCTGTTCTGCAATGTTTCATCACCTGTAAATGTCTTGTATTCCTTGTTGACTTGGAGCCTTTGTAAACGAGCCCCTGTCTCAAAGGTGTTAATCTGAATTTGAAATAAATAAATAAATAAATTTAAAAAGTTTACAGGGAACTGTTCTGTTTTATTTTTAGGATTGTGTTACAGTATACTAACACAAGTGCTAAGTTTTTTCTGTGAGGATATTTGAATGCTGCCAGAACAACTCTGCCTTTGAATTACATGTTGACACCAATATTTTAAAAAGCTAACACAGTGATATGCAGATATGTATTCTTGTTTTACCAGTATTCATTATGAAACCACTGCATTTGGATTGTTTTTAATTCACTCCTTTTTATTAGCACTTTAATATGTGTGTTTCCTTAGCACTAGTGCTCTTTGGTGTTTGAATTTTCATCATATGTTTGTGAACCAATCATGTGATTATACATCATGAATTTTAAAATTCTGTCAAGTGACTTTTGTACTTAAATAGATGTAATTAACTTGGTGACTCTACCCCACCACCCATCCCCAATGAAGAGGGATTGCTCTCTCAAAGTGCTGGGGAAAACTTGTTGGCTGTCCTCTAATAAAGTGTTTTTTTTTTTTGTTAACTCCATCTCCATTGAGTGTTTCACTGCTCAGTTTTGTGCTTTAGCCATACAGCTGCCTGAAGCACTGTAACTACAAATGCCCCTTTAGATGATAAAAGATCCCTTGGATATACACCTCTGTATCCTGCACTCCAATCTCACAACAACCATACCATATCAAGTCATTGTAACGAGGCCATTCAGAGGTCACAGGCAATAAATTGCTAGCTCTTGATATTCCTAAATCTTCCCCATGATTTTCTGGAATGGTAAAGATATCCAAACCCTGATTGTACTACCTAAGGAGGGAGGGGATGGGGGTAGCCTTCCTACAGGAAACCCATCTCACAAAGGTAGATCCACAGAATGCTAGAAACAATCCTAGCAGAGGTTACACAAGTCAAAAGCTCCATTAATAATTTGGAAGCCAAACTAGATGACCTCAGCAATACAGTGGGTGATACAGAATATGCTTTGTGGCAACTAGACATCAATGGTGACCAATTGAACTTGGAGATTCAACAAATCCAAGCTAAATTAGCACTCATTAGGGATAAACTGGATAAAATCTGGAGTGTCTTGGCTGTCGTAACAATATTAGGATTTTAGGAGTGGTGGACGGGGTGGAGGGCAAGAATGTAGAAGCTTTCATTAAGCACTTGTTTTCTGAATTGTTCCATCCAGCACTTGCTTTCTGAATAGCTCCAACTTAGTAATTGTCCCTAAGAAATTCAGAGGGCTCACCGGACACTGGCACCCAAACTGAAAGCTGGATAGAAGCCCAGGCCAATACTGGCCATTTTCTTTTGGTTTTTCACCAGTGAATGACTGATAAAACAGGACAGGGAGAAGGGAACCCTTACATGGCAGGGCACTGCATCTCTCTTCATCAAAATTACTTGGCCTGCTTAATGAAAAAGAGAATGGTATTTACTGACCCCAGGAACATCCTACATAAAATTGTAGTTCCCATAGAATGACTTATCCAGCAACTTTTAAAATAGACAGGAATTGGGTATTTCATGACTTTACAGATGCAGCTGAAATGACAACGTTTGCCCAGTGAACCTAGGGCTCCAACCAAGTCTGTCACCAGAGAATTATAGAAACACTACTCCAATCAGTGATCAGCCAGACTTACAATAGATGGCCACAACCCAGTATTCACTAGCATCCTTCACAAGCAGCGATCCACCAGAAATATGGAAAAAGGAAAAGCGGCAAAAATAAAAAGAGTGCTACCCATCACACCAACCCCAATATTGCCCCGCAAAAAGCTCACCGTAGGACTCATCTCCAGCTGACTCACCTATGGAGAGACCTAATCTGGACACATTTGCTACCCGAGGCCTCCAGTTAATTTAAAGACTCTCAGCACTGCCACACTCTACCAGCAAAGCCCAGCAGAGGCAGAACAAGTGCCTCCGATGTCCTGGGTGGACACTGCACAGGGTTCCTGGGATTAGGAGCCAGTACAATTGAGTAGAAATTCAGGAAATTCTCTGCTTAAATGCTGGCTATTTGGCTGGGTTTCCACACTTGAACAGACTTGCTGGTAATTGTCGGATTTGCAGGTACTGATCTACTAGCTGGCAGGGATAATGGCTCATCGATAAAACTCTTTTCTCTCTTGCTTTGTTACTGCCTACTACTCCTTGGTATGTACAGTCTCAAGCAGGGATTCGTTACCCCTTCTGTCCTGGTTTTGTTCTTATATCCTGATTGATTATTGTAAGATCGGAAATTTGTATGAAGTTAGAGTAGACCTGAATGAACCAGCCAGGACTGAACAGGTTACAGCCTGAACCTCCAGTTTGCTATATTTTTAAGTATAAGCAAGAGTGCAGTAGGAAGCGCATGGTTGGCTGCAAAGTGAACCTGGAAACTGCAGTGAAACATGCAGAGAGCCATACTTTTGCTCTCTATATGCTTATTTTCATATGGATTTGCATTGCAAGTACCCACTAGCACATCAGAAGCATTGGCACTTGCACCAACTTGCGCTCCAGTACATAGGACACCAGTTATCAAAAACACCTGGACAATTGGGTATGCTGCCTGGCTGATTACCTTTAACTCAAGCTCAACTCAATGACTTTAGTTCATTTTGTTAGCCACTCTCATTTTCCTTTTTTTTGGTGACTGGTGGGGAGTGGATTCTGTTCCCCCTATGACCTTTCCTCTCCCTTAGTCTATGGTAGGCATTTTTCCTTGTCCCCCCGCTGCTGAGCATTTACCTCCAGCCGGGCACAGAGTGATGTACTTTTTCCTGTTCATCATGCCTTCTCCTCCATCCAGTCTGAACTTGTAGTGGAGCAGGGGAGCTCTAGGGGTGCGGGTAGTGAGACAGAAATGGCAGCCCACTTCAAACACTCAAGTGGTATTGACATTTGCAACTGACATGAGGTCCACATGCTCTGCATTTGAGCCAGTGATGTGGAGGTCATGTAATAGTGTAATAAAGAGAAAGGGGAACTAGACTGCAGTAATGCTGGGTGTGCAGCTTTTGTATGATACATGAAAGCGACTTTCTAAGGTTCCTCCAGTCATTGCCTTGCCTTAGATCCCTAGCCAGGGAGGCTAGCAAAGCCATTCATGACTAGGACCACTGGAAAATTGTGGAAAAGGTTACCAAAAATTGCAGAGCGTTTTGCAAAAATTGTGGGAATTTCTAGGGGTTCAACTATAGACCCGGAGTGCTTAACAATAAATTTTTTAATGTTTTCTGCATCACATATTAGTCAGCATAAATTGCTAAATGAATACACTGACACCTGAATATGTTTAAAACATAAAGAAAAGTTTATGTTCCGAAAAAGAATACTAAACTGATAAGCTATCGTAATTGTTGCCTATCTTGCAAAATTTAAAAGCACTTGGCTCATACAGTACTAAATAGATTCTATAAAGTGAGCCACAGCAAATCAATATTAAGTAAAGCCAGAAGAAATATATTTTTTTTGTTTCTGGCTGTAGAATAATGTAGTGTAACCAACAGCTGTTTACAGTGCTCTGCCAGCTATTCACCCACTTTGGTACAAGAAAAAATAAGCAGATAGAGTGGTGAATAATTGAGTTTTAGTAAAATGTTGTTAAAGTGTTTAATACCAGACCTGCATACTGTCCAAGAAAATACTGCTTGGACTCTCTCCCCCTGGGGTCTCCGCCACTCTTCATCCGGCCACCCCCACTATCTCCACCCGCCACTCAGAGAATGCACCCCTGGTTGTGCCCAAGGTAAAAATCTCCCTTGCCTAGAGATCTTTCCACTCCAGGTCCCCCACATGGTTTAATGCACTCCCAAACACCATCACTAGTGCACCCAAGATCGCCCACTTCAAAACCACTCTTTGCAACCACCTCTTCAATATCCGCTCCTGTAACTGCAACTAACATTTCACTCTCTCACCCTCTCTGATTCTAATTTTCTGCTGCAACCCACGTCAAGAATTACCAAACCCATGAATAGGACTGACTGCTCTGTTTAGATGCTTTCTCAAGCTAATAATGTCTCTCTGCTGTGATGATGTAAATACCATCATCCAAAGATTGTAAATAAGGTCTGTACTTACTGTAAATACTGTAAATAATGTCTGTGACAAATGTCTGTAGCACACGTTCTATGTAACTGTTGTTATACCCTGTCTGTATTACCTTCTGCCTAACCTGTGACAAGGTACCTTTGGAAATTAGCCTCTGGCTCAAAGGTTGTAAACCAATATATCAAATAAATAAATAATAGTCATAATTTGTATTGTAGGTACTGTTCACTATTTTTGAAATCACATATTTAAACATTAAATCTGGGGGTTAATGGAGCTGGCAGTATAATCTAGAGGTTAGAGTAACAAACTGTGAATGAGCTGACTACATCTAGCAGACCTGGGTTTGAGTCACACAACCTCCTCTTGCATACTGTGTGATTCTGAGCAAGTCACTTAACCTCCTCAGAGCTCCTGGGTTGTACCTAAGAACAGGTACTTGTGCCTAGTGGGCCTTACGCAGTTACCAAAAAATGCAAAAAAAAAAAATACTGATATATTTTACTGTATCATACAGTAGTCAGGGTACCCTGTACTTTACCTTTGTTTTTCTCTAGCTGCTATGATTTTGTTTAGTTAAAGATAAATGTTCAGAAACATTTTATGTTTTATAAGTTTGTTTTTGGACTTTAGTCAGGTTTTGTATTGGAGTCTTTGCATGTGAGCATCTGGGGGTAGTTGCTAAGTGTGAGATCACTGTTAGCAACTAGCTTATTCAAGTTTAAAATCGGCAGGGCCATCCAAACATCCTCAGCTGTTTGAATCAAAACTAGTGTGAAAGAAAGTATGCTCACAAGGAAAACTTGCCCTGCCACTTACAAAAAGGCTTCATAGTTAGTACCCCATTTAATTGAAAGGGATAATTTGCACCTTTTCTCACATCTTTTGTTTCAGTTTGCGTGGCAACAAAAACTTTCTAATAGACTGATTCAACCAAAACAAATGTTAAGTGTTTAAGTGTACTTATGCTTGGCCAATGGATTTTGAAACCAAACAAGACAAGGATTCAGAAGAAATCAGTATCACATAAAACCCTTGTCCTACCTTGTACTGCATTGTTTCGGCCAAACCCAAGTCTACATGCAAAATTGTTAGTTCCCCTAAAATACCAAAACTGGTCAACAATAGTCATGACGGCTAAACTAGTTCAAATTACCTCATGGAATGTCCAGGGTATAAACTCTTCTGTCAAATGCAAGCAGATGTTATCTTATCTAAAGAAAAGGACGTATGATATAGCTTTTCTGCAGGAGAGCCACCTTTCTCCAGTAGAAACAAGCAAGTTGGCAGAGTAATGGGTGGGTCAAGTTGTAGGTAGCTCATTCACAAAAAAGCTAATGGGGTGACTGCTCTACTACACACAATTTGAATGCACAAAGTCTCACCCAAGAAGGCTCACCAAAGGGCAGATTAGTAATAGCGTGGGTGCTCATTTACTTGTAGCCTTTCCTACTAATGAACATTTATGGCCCAAACCAGGATTCGGCTTCCTTTTTCCCAGAGTTAGCGGACACAGTAGTAAAAGTCCAAGTGGAGGGAGACTCTTTGGTAGTGGGTGATGACGTTAATGAAGTATGAGACCATCTGTTGGCCTCCTCAAAGGGCATTCTCTTCTCCCCACAAGCCTAAAATGGCTTTGCATGGCATCACTGAGGAATTTTCTCTCGTTGATCCCTGGAGAAACCTGCACCCAACGGGTAGATACTTCACCTTTCACTCAACCTCTAATGGCACAAGTAGCCATATAGGCTTTTCTCTAGTACCAAGTTGTATTATAAAAGATGTGCAGCAGGCTTCAATTGGGCCATTTGTTATTTCTGATCATGCTTGTGTTAGTCTATACCTTTTATCTCATGGGTTACAACACTTTACTTTGCTTCCAGAGTGAGAGTTATGGCCAATGGCCTAATTTTGTCACCAATAGCCCATGGGAGGGGAACTAGGCACGGGTGTCCCTTGTAACTCTTGCTTTTCCTGTCTAAAAAATCAGATAATCTCAGCAGACACAATACAAGTAAGAAACTTGGCTTTCGCAGACGACTTTCTCCTTGCAGTCTCTGAACCTGATAAGTCACTGCTGGCAGCGTTAGCTATTTTAAATGAGTTTACACCACTCTCGGGGCTTAAGGTTAATTGGTCTAAAACAGAAGTGTTATCTTTGAACTCTGCCACCCAGGAATCCACATATCCCATTTTGGGCTTCGCTGGCAATCAGGCAAACTGAGATATCAAGTAATTTGGCTTACACCTAAATTGAACAATATAGCTTAACCTAAATCTGTTAAAGGGGGTCATGGAGTTACATTTTACAAGCTGGAAAAAGCTCCACCTCGCCCTATCCAGGAAAATTGCAGCTTATAAGATGATTGCTTTTCCAAAAATGTTATTTATACTAAACTCCATGCCTGTGCCTATGCAAGTTTCTGAGCTTCACAGCTTTGAAAAGCTCATGGCTTCATTCTTATGGGAGGGAATCAAGCCACGCTTTAGCTCTCAAAAAATGTGTGTAGGTGGGGGCTTGGCACTGCCATGGCTTTGGGCATACCACCAAGTGGCAGCTATATATCAAAGCCTGAAGTGGCTGCATCTGGTAGGTCCTCAGACTCCTATATGGCTGCCTTTAGAGTGGGGGGTGGGTCTTGGCTGTCCATGGGCTCATCTGAGGCACAAAGAGATCCGTTTGTCTCCAATAATATAACTTGAACAGCAGACCTGGAATGCTGTCATCCGCAAGTACAACTGGAAGCTGCACTGTTTAGGCCCTTGGGAACCCCTGTGACATAACCCATACATTAAAGTAGATGGTTGGCCCCTAGACTGGACACACTGTGAGACTAGGGGTATCACAGCATTAACTCATCCATTAGATGAGCAATCAGGGGATCTAGACTTCTTTGCAAACCTGTCCTGAAAATTCCCTCTCGCCAAAGTAGATTTTTGGAGATATCTTCAACTACGAGCTGTGGAGAAAGAAAGACAGACTCAGGCTTCACTAGATCAGCAAGTGGAATTGCCTAACAGGAAGCAAAATTCCCAGAGGCTTAGAGGTAAAATCTATGATTTCATCCTCAGTCCTTTTATTCCCACACTGCATAACAGTAGTATAAAATGAGAACATGAACTTCACATATCCATTTCTTTAAAAGAATGGGAGCCCTGACTCAAACATGCACACACAGACCTTCGGGATTTGCATTATCAGCTTATTCAGAATAAAATTCTCCACTGATGGTATTGAACCCCTGACCAGATAAAAAAACATGAAGCTTATATCTACTGATATATGTTGGTGCTGCCACTAGTATGTAGGCACACTAACCCATGTATTGTGGTCCCGCCCAAAACTTGCAGAGTTCTGGGACCAGATTATTCAGTTTTGTGGACTGTTAGTAGGCTGGCCCCTATGGTCTGATCCACTCCACTGGACCTTGGGTGCTTGGTCGCTCCATGGGGAAATACCCAGTTCCCAAAAGCAATGGCTGTGGCCAGCTTCCTTAGAAGTGAAGAGGCAGATATTGTTAAAATGAAGAACCCAAGCAGCCCCCACACTAGTAGATTGATTGAGCTCTCTCACTAGGTTGGCAGAGTGTGAATGACTGACCCACCTTGCCAGTGGTAAACTAGACAGGTTTCATGAAATATGGGGCCCCTTTTCAGGACTGACACCAGTACAAAGGGAGCATGTTAGTTTGCCCTACAAAGCAGTTGGGGAAGATTCTTTCCCAATTGTTTAAGGTTACTATATATTAATGAAATTGTAAACTATTAATTTTAAAATGTACTGGTATGATCTTGCTTATCGAATTAGACACTGTGTGTTTAGATAGGACACATTTGTATTAGGTAGATGGCTCTCTATTAGTTGTAAGTTGGAATTTATATATTGTTATGCTCATTTGTTGGATGAGAATTTTTTTGTTTTTGCTTGTCCCTTGTACTGTATGTGTTTCCTCTTGTTTTTCTGTTTCCTTGCAATAAAAATTGTGATAAAAAAAAAGATGTCTATAGGAAGGAATTTCAATACTGTTTTCTAAATCCGTAAGCAACCTTGGAAAAAAATGAAAGCTACAGCTCAACTAATAGGGCTTAATAGGGCCAGTATATAAGGTAATGGGCTATAATTATTGGACATCAATTTTTTTCAGTGGTGATGGCTAGTTATTATTTGCCATAATAACTGGCAAACACGTGCCAACAATCAAAGCATCTGATCTTGAGACTCCTGGTCTGTTGTATCTCAAGCACTGCGGTTATTCAAATGCCGGCTTTTTGTCTAAGAACAAATTTTGTTTCCACATTAGCGTGTACTAACCAGTACCTTAAAATTATCTCTACAACACAAACATAGATAAAATAACCAAAAGACTTTGCACAGAAATATGCTACACTCTAGACTTGCTGTGTGTCTTGAGTACAGCGGTTCCACAGTTGACTTTTTTTCTCTAGCACATAAGCGTTCATTCTCTGTTGGATCTGTGAAACATTTATCTAAAATCAACTAACCTGTGGCACAATCACAAGGTAATCCAATCGCTGAAATAGTTTTACAAGTGAAAGTGGGCATGGCTTGACAACACTCCTCAGCCTTTGTGGGGAGGGAAGAATTTGATGGCCAGTAGTTATATAACATAAATCATGGAGTGCTAAGCATTACTAGAGTTTAATATACAACCTTGGTGTGTGATGCTTGCATAAACCTGTCGAGCTTCACTCTCGGGGTTTACGTACCATTACACATCTTGGGTGTGTATTAAATTCTCATAATGCTTAGCACCACATGCATTATACTATATATAACCCCCTCAAGAAAAATCTTGGAAATTTACTTTAAGGTAATCAGCAGCTTAGGTTCCCTTTATTACCTAAATGGGGGTTGTACTGTTTGGCTTTTTTTGGTCCTCTCTTTGGCTCCCCTGCCCACCTCTCCTTCAGGCCAACCTAGGCCGCACCAACACACTCGCCCCTTCCTCTCCACTTCAGATTTCAGCCACCCCAGGGGTAGCCTGGTGTCATCCTTCACCGGATGGATCCCTCTTTTCTGAAGAGGAAGGTGCGGGAGGGGGCGGGACAACCAGCACACTCTCTATTCGGACACTGGGTGCTGCTGAGGTGGTACTGGAGACCCAGGGCTTCCATGGTGATGAGAGCCAGCAGCTGTCATCCAGCCAGTCAGGAAGCTGCTTTTCCCATTTTCTCCATGGGGGGGCGTAGCGTGCCACAGATGTCAAGGCATACACCAATGTCCACCATGCCCCATGCATTCAGTGGGGCTCACTGAAATGCTGCACTCCTGGCCTCTGCCAGGAGTCAGCACACACCAAGCCGCATATCCACCCTACCCCAGGGAGGAGGCGAGCAGTCGTCGGACACTCAAGCCTTCTCCCCCCGACCAGACCTCCAGTGAGTTGGGTCCATTCCCAAACCCAGGTCACTGGTGTTGCAAGAGGAAATCCAACTGCTGCGCTGACAGGCCGGCTGGGGGGTTGTATTGTAACGTGTCTGTATACATAGTGTAAGAGTATAAAACATCTGTTTATTATTATTTGTATTAACTTCAGTCCCATTTTATACTTGATTGCAATGTATTAATAAAGTTTAAGGTTTCAATTAACCCTGGGGACATATGGCCCTTGGCTGTGTTTCATGTATCATAACCACGTGGCCCGGTGGTGTAGAGGGCTGAGGCGCTGGTGCCTTACCTCTTTCCACGCTGATGACCTGCAGTCGGGAACGACCTCGGGTGTTGGTGGGTCAGCTGGGGGAAGGAGGATCAAGCATCTCATGGACTGCTCTCCTCCTCCTGGGAGGGCGGGAGGGGACAACTGCTGAGCTACTGGCTCCTGGTGGTGGCTAAGGGCTGGTGCAGGCTCGGTGAGCACAAGTATGGGTCAGCGCGGGTTGACATTGGATGTGCAGTGCACGGAAGCACACGTTACAGCATAACTAATGACACTGCATACCTGTGCTGTGGAGGCTGCCATTACAGGAAAGACAATCCTCTGGCACACATATGTGAAGGCCTGCCTTGGCGGCACTGCAGCGGATGCACTGAAGTCAGCTCCCCCAGAGCTCGACCCCCTGGTGTTCCGCAGTGTGCAGAGTAAGTACAAAATGTGAAGTGTCCTGGGGAGGGCAGGATGAAAGGGGTCAGAGCTGTGGCTGCGGCCAGTGCAGGGGCTGAAAAGTCCATGCTGGATGGGGGATCCATAGGTACACCCCTCCAGCCGAGGAGGTATAAATAAAATAAGCAAAAAAGAAAAAAAAACTTCAATTTCATTTTTTTTAAAAAAGGTGTTTAACAAGTTTTATAATATGCTTATACAGTATGGCCCAGATATTCAAAGGGGTTGCGCCATGTGCAACCCCCCAATGTGCACCGGCATGATATTCAAAGGGGCAAGTTGTGCGACGCAACACCCGGCACACCGGGGCACATTTGTAATGTATACGGCACCGATGCAGAGGTTGTGCCCATGCATATGTGGTACATCCCGATATTCAGCCTGGGATGTGTGGTGCATATGCTGACACAACCCCTTCATGCACTGCACACCAGTGCTCAAAGTTGAGCCGAAAATAAAAGGCTCAAATGCCGGCCATCCAAAGACAGGTGACTGTATTGCAAGGTGCAACTAAGCTGTGGGTGGACACTGCCCAGCAGGAACACCATCCACGAGCACCCAGACCCTCCCTGGTAGTCTAGTGGACCTCTCCCCCTCCCCATATGCCCGATCGAGGGCTGTTGTAATATTAAATATTAACTTGGTGGTCTAGCGGTTCACGCCCCATATGCCCGATCATGGTCTGTTGTAATATTAAATATTAACCCGGTGGTCCAGTGGTACCCCCTCACCACCCACCCACAGAGGACCCCCTGCCACCCAGCACCCCCCGTCATCAGCAGGTGGCAGCACCATGCCCGCATACTGCCTGGCCACCTGCCGAATGACTGCATACAGTATGATCTGTACTCCTATTGCTCCACAGTGCGGACCAATGGGCTTGCAGACCATACTGTACTACACAGAACCAGATATGTGAATGAGCGCATTCGTTCACATATCTGGTTCTGTATAGTACGGTATGGTCTGCAAGCCCTTTGGTCCACACTGTGGACCAATAGGAGCACAGATCATACTGTATGCTGTCATTCAGTGGGTGGCTGGGTGGTATGCAGGTGGGGTGCTGCCACCTGCTGATGACGGGGGGGTGCTGGGAGGCTGGGGGTCCTCTGTGAGTGGGTGGGGGAGTGGGTACCACTGGACCACCAGGTTAATATTTAATATCACAGAAGCCTGCAATCAGGCATATGGGACAGGAGGGGGTTACAGTAGCCCACCAGGGACCCAAACCCCAATGACAGCAGCTAGACTGGGCGCCAGGCGCATTTCACTGCGATGCCCTGTGCAACACATGCAAATGGGGCCATAATGCCATGCATATATTATGGCCCCATTTGCAAGCCCACTTCTGAATATCGCTGGTGATGAACCCAGCGCAACTACAGGTGTGCTGGAACGGTCCCAGTCCTCCCTGTCTGGGGAATGCGCCAGCACATTGTACTTGTGCCATGCACATTCTGTGCCATATTCAATGGTGATGCACCATGGCGCATCACCTTTGAATATCTCCCTGTCTTTGCCCTGAAGCATCTCAGATGCGCTGCGCCCCCACTTGTGCCAGTGCCCGGCATAGTCTGAATATCTGGGCCTATGTGTATTCTTGTGTTTATTATGGTTATGTGATTCTTCTTAAGTCCTTTGAGTGCCAGAACTGCTCAGCTTTGCTTTGCAGTACTGTTACCCTAAAAAACATGAGAAGGCATTCGTATAACCATAAGAGACATGGTAACTGTGCATACAAACATACAATAGACATACCTGTGCTAAAGTCAGTTACTTGTTATTCTTAACTTTGACCACATGTTTCTCTTAAAGATGAACAAGAGCTGTGTGTAATGATTGTGAATCTGGGTGCAGTCCTGTTACACTATACATCTATTTACCAGTTGAGGGTTTCAGTTTTGACAGAAAGTTATTAACACAAACAGGGACACGAGTAGAGGGTGTATATAAGAACACTTCCATCCATCAGTGGATCCGATATATTGCAGGCCATGCACAGTATTCTTTTTTTATTGGAAAATCCATTATGTTATGCATATTGCGATATTAACCAAACAGCATAATGCCATTATTATGACAGGTTATTACAACATAGAATAAAATATGACCCTGAATAATCCATGAGGCAATAAATCCCCAGAGGGATTCTGCTGGCATAATAAAGCAGGAGAGCTTTGTCAACATCAGCAGAACATCAGGAGTTTATTGCCTTAAATCTTTCTTGAAGGCAGACATAATTATAATGAAAATAAAATCTAATAACACAAGAAAAAATAATTACACTTTAACCACTTTGAGGGTGTACTTTGACAAGATTTTTAATGTCATCTGTGAAGCACATTGTTTGAGCACTGGATTCATATGATTTGGATAAAATGGCATTATTACTGCTGTGATGTGGTCAGAAGAGAATTTTGCTGTTGTGTTTTTGTCTAAAGGGTGTTATTTATCACTACTGTGATGTGGATAGAAGGGAATTATCAGTGCTGTGATATGGACAGAAGTGTGTTATGTATTACTACAGTGACACAGACAGAAAGGTCAGTTGAGTGCAGTGACAGTGACAAAACAGTATAATTTATCAGTACTTTGACATGGGCACATGGTTATTATCTATGCTATGATGTGGACAGATGTGCTATTTATGACTACTGTGATGTGAACAGAAATGACTATCACTGCTGTGAAATGGACAGAAGGATGTTATTTATCTGAGCTATGATAGGGACAGAATATCATTGTTTATTAATATTGTGATGTGGACAGAAGAGTATTATCCTGACTTTAATGTGGACAGAAATACATTAGCATTGCTGGGACATGAGCTTAAGGAGGTTTGCCAATGCAGCTGTGATGTGAATAGAAAGGTGTTATAATGTATAGTAGAATGCTGTTAACCTTAGGAAATCATCATTTCCTAAGGTTGTTAACCCATTGTCCATCCATTCCATTGTTGTTAACCTGTCTATGCTACGTCACCTCACTAGGTTAACAACATTGAATGAAGCCGCGTGGCTGCCTGTGAAGCCGTGCGCTCAGGCATCAAGTTTTAAACCGCACTTCATAACTGTGAAATAGCCATCAGCACACACGGGAGTAAAAAATCAAAGTAAAACGAATTCAGAAATACCATGGCAGTGGCACAATTTCAAAACCAGTCACTCAGGACCGCAAATCTTTCTCAGCTTTTGTGTTTGACACCGTCATGGTAAGGTTGGGAAAACTTCATTTTCCAACGCAAGTTGAAATGTTATTGACATATTTACCGACCTACGATACCACCACAGTGTTGTCCATACACTATAAAAGACAATGTATGGGTATCCATGGTTAACCACACTATGCTATCATCTTGTGGTTCCCATGGGAACCACTCAGCGATAGCATAGTGTGGTTAACCATGGATGCCCATACATTACCCTCTTTATTTATCACTCCTGTGAAATGGACACAAGTGCATTATCAGTGCTGTGATGTGGACAGAAGAGAATTATCCTAACTTTAATTTGGACAGTAAAATAGTATCATTGATGGGACATGGACATAAAGACTTTGTATCAGTACTGTGAGATAGACACAAATGTATCATCAGTGCTGTGATGTGGACAGAAGAGTATTCTCTTGACTTTCATGTGTACAGAAAACTATTATCACTGATGGGACATGAACTCACAGCTGTGATGTGGACATTAGGGTATAATTTATTACTGCTGTAATGTGGACACAAAGTATTAGCAGTTGCTATGATGTGGACAGAAGGGTATTATTTTGTCATTACTGTGGTGTAGACAGAAAGGTTCTGCCAGTGCTGTGATGTGAATAGAAGGGTGCCACAAGTACTTTGAGGTGATCAGAATAATATTAATTATCATTACTGTGACATGGTTCTAGTAAAGGAGGGCAGGATGGGAGGGGAGGGGAAGGGTGGAAGGTGGTTACCCTTAATGCTAGGAGCCTTGGGAGGAAAACTGCAGAGTTACAGGTGCTCATGGCAGAGGGAGAGGTGGACTTTGCAGCCATCACAGAAACATGAGCCACCCAATACAATGACTGGGACCTGTCTGTACCAGGGTACAGGTTATTTCGTAGGGACAGGGTGATTGGGAAAGGAGGGGGTGTGGCACTATATGTGAAGGAAGGACTGAAGTGTGTAAGGGAGGAAGGGAGGAGGGTAGTACAGGGGTCACTTTGGATGCAAATCCAGGATTCAAGAATAGGTTGGAGAAAGGGAGTGGTGTACAGGCCGCCATCTCAGATGGAGGAGTTAGAAAGGGAACTAGCGGGACATTTCAGGAGGACCTGCGAGAAGGGTAGTGTGGTGATTGTGGTGGACTTCAACATGTCAGAAGTGGACTGGAGTACCCCAACAAACAGGAACAGAAGGGAGGAGGTACTGCTGGATGCCTTCAAGGACAGCTTCCTGCTGCAAATGGTCAGTGAACCAACCAGGTTAGGGAATATTCTTGACCTTGTGCTGGCAAATGGGGACTTTGTGAGAGAACTTATGGTGGAGAAACCACTGTCAGGGAGTGACCACAACTCAGTATGGCTCACATTGGGTATGGGCAAGGAAGGAGTGGAATCTGACACAAGAGTGCTGGACTTCAGGAGGGCTGACTTTGGGAGGATGGGGGAAGTGGTAAAAGGGTGCCTGGCCAGAATTTAATCTAGTATGGACACTAACCAGAGGTGGGAGCTCATAAAGCTGGGGATAGAGGAGGCAACCAAAACCTGCTGCAAGGCCCAGAGCAAGAAGGTTAGGGCTAAGAAACCAAGCCAGTTGAGCAAGGAGGTCATGGAAAAGGTAAGAAGGAAAACAGCTGCCTTTAGGAAATACATGAAAACAGGGAGAGGGGAGGACAGGGAGGAGTACTTGACAGAATCGAAGGAGGTGACAAGGGCAGTAAGGGGAGCCAAGGCACCTACGGAACTCAGGCTGGCACAAAGCATTAAGAAGGGGGAGAAGAACTTCTTTAGGTACAGCAGAAAGAAAAGGAGATGTATGGACCCCATAGTAAGGATTAGGAAGGAGTGGGGTTGGGTGGAAGCAGGGTGCGATAAGGCAGAAGCACTAAATGAGTACTTCTGCTCAGTATTTACTAAAGAGAAGAGGTGGGTGACACCCAAGGGGTGGAGAAATGGCAGAAACGGGGGGGTGACAGATGAGGAAATCATGGAGGGCAGAGTTCAGGAGGGTTTTAAGGCACTGAGGGTGGATAAGGCACCAGGCCCAGATGGCATCCATCCCAGGGTACTGAAGGAGCTGGCAGAGGTCCTTGCAGGACCTTTGGCAGACCTATTTAATGCCTCACTACATTCAGGGTGTGCACCTCAGGACTGGAGGAAGGCTCCTGTGGTGCCCCTCCACAAGAGTGGCTCCAAGGATGAACCGGGAAACTACAGACCAGTGAGCCTCACATCCATCATGGGTAAGCTAATGGAGACTATCCTGAAGGAGAGGCTGGTGGCCCTCCTAGAGGCCAAAGAACTACAGAACAGCAGACAGCATGGCTTCATATGGGCAGATCCTGCCAAACTGACCTGGTGGAGTTCTATGACTGGGTAACTAGGCAACTGGACAGGGGCCATGCAGTGGATGTTCTGTATCTGGACTTCAGTAAGGCATTCGACTCAGTGTGGCATGGAAGGCTGGGAAGTAAGTTAGTAGGCACAGGGGCAGGTGCAAAGCTGGTGAGATGGGTAGGGAACTGGCTTCATGGAAGGCAACAGAGGATGGTGGTGGGTGGGGAGCTCTCACACCCAAGGGTAGTGATGAGCAGTGTTCCACAGGGCTCGGTGTTGGGGCCAGTGTTGTTTGGAATATACATTGCAGACATATCATTGGACATCAAGAGCAAGATCAGTCGGTTTGCTGATGATACCAAGGTAGGAGCAGTGGTGGATGACCTAGGGGGATGGCAGGGGTTGCAGGATGATCTGGCAAAGCGTGAAACCTGGTCAGACATCTGGCAACTGGGGTTTAATGCCAAAAAGTGCAAGGTGCTGCATTTTGGGATGAAAAACCCAAGGAGGCATTACCAGCTGGGGGGAGTGCAGCTAGCCCAGACTGAGGAGGAGAAGGGTCTGGAGGTGCTCATTACAGGGTCAATGAACAACTCGGCACAATGTAGGAAGGCAGCTGCAAAGGCCAACAAAATGCTAGGTTGTATTGCAAGGGGTATATCCTCGAGGAGGGAGGAAGTGATTCTGCCACTGTATAGGTAATTAGTTAGACCACACCTGGAGTACTGCATGCAGTACTGGTGCCTGTATCTGAAGAAGGACATTAAGCTTACTGGAGGGGGTGCAGCGCAGGGTGACAAGTGGATCAAGGGGCTAGGGGACTTAACATATGAGAGGATGCTGAGAGAGTTGAACATGTACTCACTGGAGGAGAGGAGGGACGGGGGGAACATGATTGAAACCTTTAAGTACATGAAAGGAATAAAGAAGACACGTACAGAGGGGCTGTTCAAAGTAAGGGAGGGGAGCGACACCAGAGGCCATGATATGAGACTGGAGGGAGGAAGGTTCAGGAGGGAGATGAGGAGACACTTTTTTTACAGAGAGGGTGGTGGCTGGGTTGAATGCGTTACCTGCAGAAGTGGTATGCAGTAGAACAGTGGACTGCTTCAAATGAGGATGGGATAGGACAAGGAGGAGGGTTAATGAAGGGGAAGGGTGGATGGGAGGGGCAGCTGCAGAATAAGGGGTGCTAGCTGCACATTCGAGCAGACTTGATAGACCGCTAGGCCTTTATCTGCTGGCAAATTTTGTATGTTCATATGCTCGTATGGACAGAAGAGGGTTGCCAGTGCTGTGATGTAAACACAAGGATATTATCAGTGCTATGATGTGGACATAAGGTATCATTTATCACTACTGTGATGTGGACAGAAGGGTATTCTCTTCACTTTCATGTGTAAAGAAAATTATTATCACTGAAGGGACATGGACTCAGCTGTGATGTAGACAGAAGGATGTTATTTATCACTGTTGTAATGTGGACACAAAGTTATTAGCAGTTGCTGGGAAAGGCAACACAGTGATTGTGGGGAACTTCAGTCTGCCAGGAGTGGATTGGGGTACCCCAGCCACCTCAAGTGCTAGGGAACAAATACTCCTTGATGCCTTCCAGGACTACTTCCTGGCACAGATGATCACTGAGCCAACTAGGTTGGGGAATACACTGGATCTAGTTCTGGCCAATGGGGAAGTTGTAAAGGAGGTGGGGCTGGAGGACCCGCTGGCTAGGAGTGACCTCCACTCAGTGTGGTTCACACTTAATGAGTCAATACAATGTGAAGAAATAAAGAGAGAAAAAGATGAGCTGGAGATGTTATGGCTAAAACTCATACCAAAAGGAGCACCAAAAATAAAGTGGGACTATTGTATAGAGCACCTTCAATTACTCTCGAGAAAATACTAAACATCAGGGACCAGATATTCAAAAGAGTTGCGCCATGCGCAATAGGATTGTGCCTGCGCAAGTCCGAAAATGCGCCATTCTGCGATATTCAGCAGGAGGCAGTTACGCCTAAATCACGCTTGAGTAACAGCGCAATGATAATGAATGTATGCACAACTGAAGGGAGGGAACTATGCATAAATGGCGAAAAGTGACATTCAACAACATGCACCATGCGCAATAGGGGAGCCAGAGGAAGTTGCGCCATAGCAGAAATGAGCCAAAATAAAAAAGAGCAAGGGAGAGGTGCAAGAACGCTACAGGGAAGGCACATGAAGCTGAACTCTAGCAAGAGAAACTGGGCAGCAGGGACACACAGGTTAGACCAGGAAAAGGGCACCTGGAACCCACAGGCACAGGGGAAGGTTTGGGGAGCCATAGTACAGAAGAGGGAAGTACTTGTCACACAGCAGTGAGGCCAGCACAGTCAAGTGTTCCCGGTGCAGGGGAAGTAGCAGCCAGGACAGTGGGGGGAATACAGAAACAGCTGCCGGAGGGGTGAACACAAGCCAGGGACATGGCCAGTGCCACCATCCAGATGAAGGCAGTAATGAGGGGAGTGAGAAGATGGGCAGCAGGGAGGCATGGCCATGGAAGGGCCCGTGAGCGGTAGGCTCCCAACAGGTAGTACCGAGCCTGCACCAGCTTCAAGCTGTATAGTGATATGGAGATCGTGGGCCGGTGCAGCCTGAATCAGGCAATTCTGAGGCGGCTCTGTGAGCTGTGCAGTGATGTGATGCAGGCACCCACACGACGGAGCCATGCTCTGTCAGTGGAGATGAAAGTGACAGCTTGCATGTGTTTGCTCGCCACGGGTACTTTCCAGAGACCAACTGGGGACACCACAGGCATAACTCAGTTGGCCACATCACGCCACCTCACTCAATTCCTCAGCACACTGCTGCCACATGTGTGGAGTACATCCATTTCCCCAGCACACCGGCGGAGTGCACAGCAAACATACAGGAGTTCCACAGGGTAGCAGGTATGTCTGGCATGCTAGGAGCAATAGACTGCACCCATGTGACCATCCACACACCACCTGGCCCCGAGGGGGCCACATATATAAATCGCAAAGGCTATGCCAGCATCAACTTCCAGGTGGTGTGCGATGCCAGGGGGCGCATAATCAATGTCTGAGCCACCTACCCTGGGGGAGCACATGATGCCTTCATCTGGCACCAGGCGACACTGTGCCACAGATTCGAGAGTGGGGATATCCCCACTGGCCACCTAGTGAGTATGCAAACCACACGGACAATCATAGGGCCTGGGGGGGCATGGTCAGAGGTGTCATGGCTAGTGGCCTACATGGCCCGGGGCAGGGCAATGCTGATCACCAAACTAACCTCCACCCTCTACACACAGGTGACAGTGAATACCCATTCCGTCCCTGGCTGCTCACACCCTACCTGCAGCCTGCGACCTCATTGCAGCAACGCTACAATGAGGCACACACCACCACACGTAATGTCATTGAGTGGGTGTTCGGGATGCTGAAGGCACGTTTCCGTTGCCTGGACATCTCCGGCGGTGCCCTACAGTACAGCCCCTCAAAGGCCTGTGGGCTATTTCTGGCCTGTTGCATCCTGCACAACATGGCCAATGAATGTGGAATAGCCATACAGGTCAAAGAGGGGGACAGCGATGGGGACGATGAGGACGCCAGTGACAATGGTGATGGGCAGCCCCCCTTGGGTGACGGGACCCCCGACTGCTCCGGCTGGCACAGCTGCACCGGGACACCATCACAGAGGAGCACTTCAGCCAACTCAGGTAAGTCACGAGGCCATGTGCAACCACCAGTGGCTAAGGCACAACCCACAAACACGCATGGACACACACCAGGGGTGCATGCCGTCAAGGGAACTGTCTGGGCATGGAACCACACACACCACCAGGGATGGGTGAGGTCTAACATGGCACACAGACACACACACACACACACACACACACACACACAGAACGCACCAGACATGCACAAAGGGTAGGAGGCACACCGACCCAGAGCGCCACCCCTAGCCATACACATGTCCACAGGCCACCATGCTCACTGCCTGTCATTGTGCGTGTGTCAGATGCTGAGCACCATTGCACATTGGTGTACAATGCAATGCAGGCATCATCATGCACACGCAACTGCAGACAGCAGCTGGGAGGGTGTGCAGATGGACTGTGTGTCCGAGTGCAGGGCCGGGTACCCACCCAGGCATTGCCCACTGAATGACACAATGCACACAGGGCAGCACCAGACAGTAGCTGCATTGGGAGACAGGTCAGTCACGCGACACAGTGCCCTGGCCACCACGGATGCATGGGTGGCCCGCTGTGACCCGCCAGCACTGACAGGCTGACCACTGGCCTCATGGGGTGGCACCGATGGTCCCCCAAGGGTTCCACTGCGTGAACACGACCGTGCTCGCGCAAGGGTCTGCAGCACCCCAAACATGCCTGCACCAGGCGTGCTCGGGATGCCCACAGCTGAACCTGGTGTCAACAAGGATGGTGTCGCACGACGCCGGGAACGGGGGGTGGACAGTGCACTGCGTAGTGTCTGCGACGCATGGGCAAATAACTGTGTGCCCATTGTGGCCATGACAGCAGTGAATGTCTGTATCTGCCTGTCAATGGCAGCGGACACATCCTCCCGCAACCAGGCCATCCCTGCCAGGATCAGAGCGGTGTCTCTGCTGTGATGCTCCTCTGCCCACTCCAGAGCCACACACAGTCCATCCACCGACGTTGTAAGCCGCATCTGCTGGCTGACTGATGCTTGCAGTATGTGGGTGTGCTCATCCAAGAGATCATCTGCCTCCTCGGCATCCTGTCCCTCAGGGTGTGTGCCGCCTGATGCTCAGCACTCCTTGAGGGTGGGCACTGTACACCAGGACCAGGTCTTGGCATGTCCACAGGCAGTGCACTGATGCTGCCCCCTGACACTGTACCCCCAAGCCCATTGGCCAACTGCTGATGATGCCCCTCCGGCTGCCGCTCCCCAGAGCTCACTGGTGCCGCCTCAGTGGCTGCAACAGTCTCACTGTCCTGTACACACACCAGTGCTGCCCCACTGGTGCTGACAGGCACGGGATGGGACTGTGATGACACGCAAGCCTCCACAGCGGCACCACCCACAGCCATGGCCGTGATGTTACCTGCTGTGTGGCCATCCTGTGGCACACACATGTCATTGCCCATGGCATTAGCGACATCATCATCGGTGACGGAACCGGCACCAGCCCGAGTCACAGCATGCTGGCATCCATGGACGCTGGCACGCTGGGACACGGGTAGGACCACCTCCGCACCTGTTCCAACAACATCAGTCTGGACAGCCAGGCGGACCCACTGTCGCACTGAGCCACATATACCTGTGGAGGTGGATGGGCCCTCCTCCATCTCCATCTGACTGGCCTCAGTGGGCAGGTCCACCATCGCTGACCCATGCAGACACTCAGGATCTGTAAGGGAAAAAAAAGTTGCGTTACTGCATGTGACCTACCCTGCCCCCCCAAAAGACAGACCATGACCTATCATGCAGTGACGGGCTACCACCTGTCTGGAAGCCACCACCTGGAACACCCTCAATGGCACAACGCTGCATGCTGCCAGCAACCCTCTCCTCCTGTGGGGTCAGGCGTAGCACCTGCCCTGATGGCAGCCACCTTCTCCTTTATCCTCCTCCTGTCTGTGCCCATCTTCTTCTTGCACTTCTGCATGGAGCATTGGTGGCTGCCATGCAGGTTCACTGCATGCACCACTTCCTCCCATGCAGCAGCATGGGCCTGTGGTCTTCCCTGCCGTCCACTGAGAAGTGGCTCCTGGTCCAGGTAGGCCTCAAACAGGGCACCCGTCTCGGCCTTGGTGAAATTAGGCCTCCTCCTCCTCCCACCATTCTGTACCTCCGCTCCCACAACTCGCTCAGTCTTGATTTAGCCTGTGAGAATGAAAGTTGTTACCTGTGACTGTGCAGTCCCATGCATGTCCCAAAATCCACAGTCCACACTCCCAAACAGCATGCAACTCACCAATAGACTGCAGTAACCGACTATGGCCAGTGCAGCCCAATGGCGCACTTTTATAGTGCAACCCATGCAAATGAAGCGAGGAGCAACTTTAAGTGGATGCAAATTGCAGTGCTGTGCCATTGAATGGCTGATTAGCTGATTTGTATATGATGGCTGAATATCACGCTGTTGTGCTTTGCGCAATTGTGTTGAACGTGCTGAGCCAAGGGCGCAGTTCTGTGACATGCGCAGTACACACCTAACTGCGCATGCCCGGGTTGCTGAAGCAGGCACCTGCCATGCTGCTGATGTGCTGTGCACGGGAGGCAATGCAGGGCACGGCCACCATTGTGCCAGTGGTGCTACTGCGATGTTCACCGATATGGTGCTGTGGCACTAGGGCATCATAGGCGCACTGGGACAACAGCGCGGTAGACCGCTACTGGAGGCAGCACACAGGCACCAAATCACGCTACATGCATTGGGTTCCAATGGTGCTGTGCCTGTCCGTGCGCCAGAGACACTTGACCCTGTGCCCGACCTTTGCCCCCTAGGTGCCATGCATCAGGCATGGGTGCACCACTATCGCGCTGTTCGGTGACAGCATGATAGGGAATGCAGTGCTGTACCACGCAGCATCTACACGTGGTGGAACCGTGCTACAGAGCGCTATTTTGAACCAACTGAGCAAGAGAGATGGTGTTGAGGAGAGCTGCCCAGTGGAGCCAGATTGAAATGGCAAACCTGGTTGCCATTGTTGAGCCACTTTTTGGCCCACTGTTTGGGGAGGCACACCTGGGCAGGTCTAGGAGCCAGGTGTGGCAGGAGGTGGCTGATGCCCTGGAGGAGGCCACAGGAATGGGGCGGATGGTGGAGCAGTGCCGCCACAGGTATGGGGACCTGAGGCAGAGGGACCCAGACCTGCTTGCCCGCCTGTGGGCACTTGCCAGGAGGGGCTTGGTGCCACGGCCAGGTAGGTGTAACGTCCATACACTTTTATCTTCCATATGGGTATCACGGTTGCATGTGTCTGGAACATGGGGGGGCTGTCTGGTGTTGGCTGTGGTGGTGTTATCAGGGTGTGGGGTAAAGGGTCTGGCTAGGTGGGATTGCACACACATTGGGGCAGGGGGACTTTGCTACAGGATTGTACTGATGTTCCTCTCTCCATGTTTGCACCTTAGGGCCAGAAGAGAGACAGCTGGCGAGGGAGGAGAGTCGCCAGTAGGAGGACCGGACCAATAGGAGGGGTGAAGGTCCACAGCGCCAGAGGGACTGGCCTGATAATGGTGAGTGCCTTATCTCCATGATTACTATTGCAAGCTGTGTAACAAGGCGGGCAGTGGGGCATGGCCACCATCCATTGACACCACTGCCATGCACGCAACTTGTTACAGTCAGCACTGTCCAGTGGCACTGCATGTCTGGGAGTGCGTCAATGGTGGTCCATGCATGCACCGGGTACATGGCTGTGCCACTGCCTTCGCACCACATAGCCATATCACTAAACAGCCATGGTGGTGTTGTGCAGGACTTGGCCGGTGGGTGTGTGAAGTGGACTGCATGGCTGTATGTGCCTGGATGGCAGGTCTTGTGGTCGTGATCACTGTGGGTGGTCACACACCATCACAGAGGCATGTCCCACGGCCCTATGCCATGCACAGTGGGTGGGCTGTATGGGGCTGTGCATTCATAGAAACATAGAAACATAGAAACATAGAATTTGATGGCAGATAAGGACCGCTTGGCCCACCCAGTCTGCCCATTTCCCTGCCTACTGGATAAGCTGCAGATCCTAGTTAACCAGCAGCCTACTTCTTCCTACCCCCAACCCCTAGAATTGCCTTATGACTTGTCCCATGCATGCTTGAATTCCACCACTGTTTTGACTCCATGACCTCCTCCGGAAGGCCGTTCCATGGATCCACAACCCTCTGTGAAAAATACTTCCTTAAATTACCTCTGAGCCACCCCTCTATCTTCAAATTGTGCCCCCTTATTCTTGCACACCTCTTTTTTTGAAAGATGCTACCCTCTTGGACTTTGTTGATTCCCTTGAGGTACTTGAAAGTTTCTATCATGTCCCCCCCTCCCTCCTTTCCTCGAGGCTATACATATTAAGCTCCTTTAGTCTCTCTTCATATGTCTTCCAGTGCAGACCCTGCACCATTTTAGTTGCCCTCCTCTGGACAGCTTCCATCCTGTCTATGTCTTTGCGAAGACTGGGTCTCCAGAACTGCACACAGTACTCCAGATGGGGTCTGACCAGCTGTCTGTACAGAGGGATAATAACTTCCTGTTTTCTACTGGTGATGCCTCCCTGTGCATCCCAATCCCCCAGCCCTCATTGCTGCCCTCTCACATTGCTTGCCCACCTTTAGGTCATCTGATATGACCACCCCAGGTCCCTTTCCATTTTTTTGCTGTTAGTATCTCACCCCCATTGTGACCCTTCCCTGGGTTTTTGTTTCCAGGTGCATTACCTTCCACTTCTTAGCATTGAATCTAAGCTGCCATACATTTGACCATTCCTCTAACCTTGCCAAGTCCCTTTCATCCTTTCCACCCCACCTTGTGCATCAACTCTGTTGCAGATCTTTGTGTCATCTGCAAAGAGACATACTTTTCTTCCAGTCCCTCTGCAATGTCGCTTATAAAGACATTGAAGAGGACTGTCCTATACTGAACCTGTGGTACCCCACTAGTAACCCCCTTTCATCAGAGTGGACTCCATTTACTATTACTCTCTGTGTCCTATTTTCCAGCCAATTTTTACCCAGGCTGTCATCTTGGGACCCACCCCAGGCTAGCTAACTTGTATATTAATCTTTTGTGGGACTGTCAAATGCCTTACTAAAGTCTAGGTAGGCCATGTCCACAGCCCCTCCCTGATCTACTACTTTGGTCACCCAGTCAAAGAAATCTATCAGATTTGTCTGGCATGACCTACCTGCTGTGAATCCATGCTGCCTTGGGTCCTGTGCCCCTCTGGCCTCTAGATACTCAACAATTCTTTCCTTCAGAAGTGACCATCATTTTCCCTACCACTGAGGTTAAACTAACAGGTCTGTAGTTTCCTGCTTCTGCCTTGCTCCCACTTTTGTGAAGGGGAATCACATCTGCTCTCCTCCAGTCCTCGGGTACCACCCCATCCTCCCATGATTTGTTAAAAAGGGTAGTTAGTCGTGTCACTAATTCTACCCTTAGTTCTTTTAGAATTCTGGGATGAATCCCATCAGGCCCCATTGCTTTGTCCACCTGCAGTTTTAAGAGTTCTTTCAGAACCCTTTCTTCTGTAAATGGGCTGGTATCAACTTCTGTATCCAGTGTGTTTCTACTGTTTGTTCTAGGTACCCCCCCTTCCTTTGTAAATACTGAGCAAAAATATTTGTTTAGTATCCCTGCCTTTCCACAGTCTCCCTCTGCCCACCCTCCCCCCGCTTTATTAAGCCTTGCTATCCCTCCCTTGGTCTTCCTTCGCTCCCTGATGTACCTATAAAAGGTTTTATCCCCCTTCTTAACTGAGTTGGCTATCTTTTCCTCGGTTTGGGCCTTTGCTGTTCTGACTGCCTTCCCAGCTTCCTTTTGCTTTAACTGATACAGTTCTCTGTCCTGCTCCTTCTGTGATTCCTTGTACTTCCTGAAAGCTTTCTTTTTCTCTTGAACCTTCACTGCCACTTCCTTTGAGAACCATAGTGGTTTCTTACATCGTTTAGTTTTGTTTATTTGCTTCACACAAAGGCTTGTTGCCTCTGTGATGGCAGTTTTTATTATTCCCCATTGTTCTTCTACCCCTCCTTCCTGCCCATTTGCTAGTGCATTCCTTAGGCACTTACCCATTTTGGCAAAGTCAGCCTCCTAAAGTCCAGTACTGTTGCCTTTGTATGGCTTGACTCTATTGCTGTGTTATTGTGAACCATTCTGTTCGATGGTCACTAGTTCCCAGATGGCTACCCACTTCTACATCTGTGATCCTCTCTTCATCTCCATTTGAGAGAGACCAGGTCTAAGATTGCTCTCTCCTGAGTGGGCTCCAATACTAGTTGTCTAAGGCATGACCCCTGTAGGGCATCTAGAATAACCCCACTCTTCGAAGTGGCTGCTGCAACTGCACTCCAGTTAACATCTGGCATATTCAGATCACCCATCAGCAATATCTCCCCTTTTTTTGCCATACTAAGTATACTTTCTATCATTTCCTTGTCCATTTCCTCCCCCTGAGAAGGGGGTCTGTATACAACACCTATTGACTCTGCTCCCTTGTCCTAGGTGTCCGCCAGCTGCAGACAATCAGGGAGGTGCTGCAGGAAATACTCACTGTGGCCAGGAAATTGCTGGACATCCTGCGAAGGATTGAGCAGCAGGGGGTCCGGCGGAGACATGCAAGGCGGAGCAGCCGGAGCGGGGATTGGGGCTCCCACTGACCATATATATGCCCCTGATTTCCCCTACCCCCCTGGACCCACCCTCACTCCTCTCCTTTCCTGTACCATTTGTTCACCCCTGCCCCAACCCACCCCACCTTGTTTGTGGCCTCCCCACACATTTGTACATAGTTGTAAATAGTTTTGTTTGATGTTTTGATTACAATTCTTTTGATATGAATACTGTGGTGGTCTCTGATTTGCAGCGGGCTATAGGTGCTCAGCTGCAGTGGTGTGCATGGTGTCAGGGGTGGTGCAGTCATGGGTATGTGTGTGTCCATGGAGAAGTGACTATGGTGTGGGAGTAGCTATCAGTCAGTGTCTGTGATGTGTGTGTTGTTCCCTGTGCACTGGATGACTATGTGCAGTGGTCCATGGTGCATGCTCTATGTCCATGGCGCACCTGTCTGCCCGTCCATGGCCTGTGCAGCTGACACCCTTCCATGTCTGTGACCTGCACGGTCTACTTGCATGTCAGTGGTGGCTGTCCATGCAGGGCAGCCACTGTACCCGTCACAATGCTGTGTTGCCTCCTGTCACTGGTGTGGTGCATGTCTGCCTTGGGTGACACTGTGGCCTCTGCTGTTGTTGTCCCATCTCCATGCTATGGCTTGTGTGTGTTGCTGGGGATGTGCACCACAGTCTGTGACTTGTGCTCCGGGCAAATGATGGTGGCGTACAGGTCAGCAGTGCCTGCACAGGGTGGCTGGCACTCCTGTGCCATGGAGGACTGCTGGCCGTGTGTACACAGTTTTCATGGGCCCACGCTGGGGGCTTGTTTGACCCACTACTGCGTCCCTGTGTTGGTGTGCCCTTAGGTATGGGTGTGTGTTTGTCCATGCACTGTGTTGCATCCGGTGTGGTGCATGCTTCCAAGCACCACTGTGGGTGTCTGCGCTGGCTGTTGTTGCCAGTGCTGGGTCAGGGCGTGTCCTTGAGAGGGTGTGCAAGGTGCTGTACCACTAGTGGTGGGGTCCAGGGCACGCCCTGTCATGTGTGGGGTGCCTCGTGTGCTGACGCATGGTCGGTCTCTCAGCTGTACCTCTGTGTGGTGGCACTGTGTATGCTGTCGTTGCATCGCTGTGTGCTGCCACCCGCTGATGGGTGCTCGTGGTGGGGCTGCCTTGCATGGTTCTGTGGTGTACAGGGTTGCATTGTCACAGTGGGGGTGGTGGCATGCATGGGGTATCCTGCACTGGTGGATGCTGCTCCTGGGCAGGGTGTCTGGGGGTCACAGTGCAGGGTGTTCCCTGCATTGGGGGGATGGTGTGGCATGGGGTGGTCGGCCCTCCTTGTGTGCCGGTCACAGCTTGCCAGGGGGTGTGATGGGGCACCATGGCCCAGCTGTGGGTTGGTTGCTTGTCTCCATGGGCCGGTGGTTATTTCAGCCCTCCCCCAGTTGTGCAGTGCATGGGGTGTGGGGAGACGATGTCTGTTCTGCTGTGTGTTCCTCTGCCCATCTGTGGCATGGGTGGTGGGCCCCTGCATCCTTGGCTGTGCTGTTGCATTGCTGCTCTGCTGCTGGAGGGCATCCCTGGTTGCTCTGTGGCACCTCTGGACTGCTCAGCTGAACATCCCTTGTTGCGCTATGTTGCATCAGATATGCTCAGCTTCCCCTCCCTAGTTGTGCTATGGTGCAGGTGGTGCGATATTCAGTCATCGGATGTAGGCGCATCTTGGCCAGCTCAGTTTTTAAATATCGCGCCTCGGGACTTGCGCTTGCTCCTGCTATTGTGCACTTTTTGGGTGCAGTTTGAATATCTGGGCCCCTGAATCTAGATCCAGCAGAAAGAATTATCTTAACTGGTGATTTCAATCTACCAGATATTGACTGGAATAAACAAGATGGCAAGTCCAAAACAAGTATACAGTAACTAGATGCAATTAACCAGATAGGACTTGAGCAATTGGTAACAGGAAAAACCAGGGCACAAAATATCCTGGATCTGATCTTTACAAATCTGGGGTCAATAGTAAATGAAGTACAGATTACCACTCCATTAGGCAATAGTGACCATCAGATAGTCTTTTTTCAAGTTAAAGAAAAAAGTTAAAGAAATAATGGAGGGTAAGACTACAGTCCTAAACTTTAACAAGGTGGATTTTACCACCATGAGGGAAGCTATGGCATCTTGGAATTGGGAAAAGGAATTTGAAAGACATTCAATAGATGATATGTGGGAGCTATCTGTAAAGAAGTTGAGATCAACAAAAGAAATAGGTATATCTAAATACATAAAATATGTACATACAAGGAGTACTCCAAAAATGGTTATCACCCAAAATAAAGAAATTAATAAACAAAAAGTATAAATTGTATAAAAATACTAAAAATTATAACAATATACAAGCCTTAATAAAATATAGAAATTTAGTTAAGAAAGTTAAATGGGAAATTAAAAGGGCCAAAAAGGAATAGGAATACAAACTTGCAACACAAGTTTAAGGTAACTATAAGGCATTTTAGTCATATATAAATAATAAACAAAAAAGTAGCAACACCATCGGACCTTTTAAAAATGTACAAGAGGATATATTAAATAATAAAGAAACTGCAGAAACTCAAAACAAATACTTTTGCTCTGTCATTAATCCAGCTACTCCATATAAGAAAGAAGACAAATTCAATTCTATACCTGGACGTATACAGATAACAGTGAAAAGTGTACTTGATAAATTAAAAACAACAAATATAAATAAATCACAAGGCCCTGATGAAATCCATCCAAGGGTATTGTATGAATTGGAAGAACAATTAGCTTCACCACTGAATTACATTTTTCAAACTTCAATAGATATGGGACATGTCCCACAAGGTTGGAGGGAGGCATTAGTAATACCTATATTCAAACAAGCATTTGTCAATGCTGAATGTTGTTGAGCTGGCATTGGCAGTGGGAGTGGCATAGCTAGAGATGCATAGTGCTGTGATTTTGTGAATGTGTCTCAAAAGGCGATGTTGCACAGCGAGCACGCCATAGTGCACCACAGCTGCGGAAACACGTTTTGGGCAGGCTGTGAAAAACGGCAGTTGGACTGTTGATAAGGAGATGTGCACAAATGCCAGTGGTGAAAATGTGGCATGAAAATATTGCAGATTGACAAAGTTACAAGGGTGTATGGAAACTGCTCAATGCAAGCTTGCAACACAGTCATTGTATGGAATTTCGGCACCAAATTTTCAACATAGGCATTTTAGGACCTCTGCTCATTAATAGTGTCACCGTCATTTCATCAAAATGTCCCAAAAACTGATTTTGCACAGCAGCTGTGCAATTCTGTGCCGGACATGCAAAAACACATTTCAGGCAGCTGCAGTGTTCATAAGGAGGTATGGAAAAATGCCAATGATGAACAGCTGGAGTGAAAGTATTACAAATTCTCAAAGTCATGAGCATGCATGCAAACTGTGCAGCGCACGCTCATAAAACATTCATTTTATTGACTTTCATTCCCAAATTTTCAACATAGGCATTTTAGGGCATCTGTTAATGACCAGTGTCACTGTCATTTTCATCATGTGTCGTGAACACGGACTTTCCACAGTGACCACGCTATTCTACGCCGGAACTGCGAAAACAGATTTTGGTCAGGATGTGAAAAATGACATCTGTACTGTTCATTAGGAGGTGCAGAACAATGGCACTGTAGAAAATCTGGAGTGAGAATATTAGAAGTTTGTGAATATACCAGCGTGTGTGCAAACTGCACAACGCACGCTCGTAACACAGTCATTTTACGCAGTATTGTCATCAAATTTTCAACACAGGCATTTTAGAACCTCTGCTCATGAACAGTGTCACTATCATTTTCATAAGGTGTCCTGAACACTGATTTCACACAGTGAACGCACTATTCTGCGCCTAAAGTGCGAAAACAGATTTTGGCAAGGTTGTGAAAAATGACAGCTATGCAGTTCACAAGAAGGTATAGTAAAAGGCAAAATTTGAGAATCTAGCTTGAAAATAATGTGAATGTGCTAAGTTATGAGCGTGCGTTGCGCAGTTGCTATGCACCTCGTAAAACAGTCATTTTATGGAATATTGTCACCAAATGTTCAACACAGGTATTTTAGGACCTCTGCTCATGAACAGTATCACTGTCATTTTTGTAATGTGTCCCAAACACTGATTTTGCATAGCGACCGTGCTATTCTGCTCCGGAACTGCGAAAACTCATTTAGCCAGGATGTGAAAAATATTGTTCACAAGAAAGTGTGGTAAAATGCCAATGTTGAGAATCTGGCATGAAAATATTGCGAATTCACTAACTTACGAGCGTGCATTGTGCAGTTGCTATGCACGCTCGTAAAACAGTCATGTTTTGGATTTTTCCCACCAAATTTGCAACATAGGGTTTTTGAGAGCCCCCCTCATGAACAGTGGCACTGTCATTTCCTTACACAGTCCCGAAAGGTGATTCCATGCAGTGACTGCAAAATCACCTTTCGGAACCAAATACAGCCATGACACTGCAAGAATTCATGAGAAGGGGTCCCAAAAACCCCATGTTAAAAATTTGGGGACAAAATTCCCAAAAATGCCTTAGATATGTACAAAAGTTGAAGAAACTCTATCTATCCCATTATACAGCTTACTGGCATTTCCTCAGTTCACGGTAGGCTTTGAAGAGTGCAGATGTGTTCCCGTTCCACCGATGATTGTCGCGCTGAGCTCCAGAGGTAGTATGGGGTGAGGGAATTATTGGGGAGTAGGGTACACAGTGGGTGGGTGTGGGTGGGGGAGGGGCACGGAGACTACAAGGGACCATTTTCCTTTTATAGGTCCAAAAAGGAAAATAAAATAACATTGCTGGACAGTTTTTCTCCCCCAAGGGATTTAGCACACTGGGGTGAGCTCCCAGCATGCCACCTAACTGTTGGGGGGTGTCTGTAGCCGACAGAGAACTGGGCACCCTCATCAGCGAACAACAACATGGGGGCAGAATTTATGCTGATGGGGATTGGGCACCCAGTCAGCACACAACAAGGGGGCGTACAGCCAAGGGGAGATTGGGCACCCCTGGCCTTAAACAATTGGGGTTATTTTCACCGACGGGAGTGGCTCCCCCATCGCACACAAGGAAAGGGGGGCAGGGTAAGAGCTAAGGGTGATTGGGCACCCCCTCAGCATTAAACAATTGGGGGACGCTCTATGCAGATGGGGAGTGGGCTCCCCCATCGGCACATTCACAGGGGGCAGGGGCAGCTGACAGGGGGATGGGCACCCCCAAAGTGAGCAGTTCTACAGCCAGTGTCCTGCCATGTACATAATGGTGGTGATCACAGAAAGAAAAGGACCACTGCATCTGACAAGCTTTGCTCGTAGTGCAGCAGATCTTTTCTTAGATGTGCTTGCCCCATTATGTATGCATGGTGTGGCGCCAGCATGCAGGCTGACAGAGAATGCTGGGACGCACCTACTGGTGCATGCCCTGTATTCGGCCAACAACGACTGTACCTCTAAAACTGCACTGTCCCATGATGTTGGCTGCACAAGCGCGCCAACATAAAAAGGATCAAGAACTGACTTACAGAATTATAGACCCATCAGCCTAATGTCGGCTATGGGGAAAATCATGGAGTCAATATTAAAAGACTATATAAAGGATTTTTTTGATGCTAGAAAATTGCAGGATCCAGTACAACATGGTTTTAGGAAAAATAGATCTTGCCAGACAAACTTACTAGTGTTCTATGAGAAAGTAGGAAAAGCACTGGATGAGGGAAATAGTGTGGATGATGTCTTCCTGGACTTTTCCAAGGCTTTTGATAAACTCCCACATCAGGAATTAATAAACACACTTAAAGAATATAATTTTGATAATAACATAGTAAATTGGATTGATGCATGGCTGAGGGAGAGAAGACAAAGAGTGGTAATCCAAGGAGATACATCTAGCTGGGCGGCAGTGACTAGCGGAGCTCCCCAAGGTTCAGTCTTGGGCCCTTGTCTCTTTAATATCTATATAACATCATTAAATATACAAAATAAAGATATATGGGTAATGAAATTTTCAGATGATTGCAGAATTGGAACCATCGTAAATAATCAAAAGAACACAAATGATCTGCAGGATGCACTCAATACTATACAAAATTGGAGAAAAGAAAATTAATTTGAATTAAATAGAAATAAATGTGCTGTTATGCATTTGGGAAAGAGAAATAACAACTCATCTTATAAAATAAATACCACTAATCTAAGAAAAACAACAGAGGAAAGGGACCTAGGGGTTATAATTACTTCAGATCTAATATTTAGCTCACATTGCAATAAAACAGTAAAGAAAAATAACCAGATAATAAATTGCATATTGAGGCATATTGCCAGCAGAGATAGGCAAGTGATTATGCCCCTCTACAGTGCCCTGGTAAGACCCAACCTGTAGTATTGTGCTCAGGTATGGGCTCCATATAAAAAAAGGGGAGGTCTGCAGCTCGGAGCACATCCAGAGAAGGGCTACTAGATCTAGCAAAGGGCTAGGAAACATGTCATATTCTGAATGGCTAAAGAAGCTAAATTTGTTTACTCTGCAGCATAGAAGAACTAGGGGAGATTATTTTGTGATATTTAAATGTATGCACGATGATGCTCTATTAGCAGATCTAGGGTTGATCCCCAAAAAATCTAAATATGAACCAAGGGGACTTCCTTTCCAATTAACAATACAAAAATGGCATACTCTCCCAAGAAAACATTGGTTTAGCCAGACAGTAGTTTCTGGCTGGAACTCATTGCCAGCAAAAAGTGGTAGCCAGTATACATATGGATATCTTTAAATATAGATTAGACAAGTATCTTCTTGGTAAATAAAAGATAACATAGAGTAATGTTCAATAAATTAATGGCAAGCTCTATGGACACAAGTCTAACTAGCTTGAAATTACCTATGAACCTGTGAACCTAATATGAGCAGAGAAGAAGTGGGTACAGGGACCAGAGTGGTGGACTTCAGACAGGCTGACTTTGATAGGATTGGTGACATTTTAAGGGTGCATCTGGAAGGAATACAGCCGTACTGGGATGTGAATCAGAAATGGGAAAAATCAAATTGGGGATATTGGAGGCTACTGAGACATGTACTAGATTGCAGAGCAAAAAGCAAAGGGCTAAAAAATGGTCTGGTTAAGTAGAGGGGTCTTAGAAATGGTGAGGACTAAAAAAGCAGCATTCAAGAAACACAAGAAATCCAAAAAGGGCAGGATAGGGAGGAGTATGTGAAGAGGTCCAAGGAAGTTACCAAGGGAGTCAGAGCAGCTAAGGCCTCCAGGGAATTGAGGCTGGGCAGGGCATCAGGGATGTGGAAAAATACTTCTTCAGATACACATGGGAGAGAAGGAGCTGCAAGAACCAGATGGTCAGGATCAGGAAGGATTGGGGGTGGGCAGAGAAAGGGGTGGATCAGGCAGAAGTACTGAATGAGTGCTTCTGTTCTGTATTCATAAGGAAGAAAGGAGGGCAGCTGCCGCAGGGGGTGGGCAGGGCAGGCAGGGAGGAGAGGGGTAATGAACGGGGTGATCACTGAGGGTAGGGTATTGGAGGGGTTAAGGGCTCTGGGGGTGGATAATGGAGCAGAACCGGATGGCAAACACTCCAGGGTGTTGAACGAAATTACTGGGATTCGGGCTGGACCCCTGGCTGAACTATTCAATACTTCCCTGGACACAGGGTACATAGTGCATGGCTGGAGGATGGTCCACATGGTACCCATCCATAAAAGTGGACCAAAGGATGAGCCAGGTAATTACAGGCTGGTAAGCTTAACTTCCATCATGGGCAAGCTGATGCAGACAATACTTAAGGAAAGGCTGGTGACTTTAATGGAAGATAATGGGCTCCAGAACAGTCACCAGAATGGATTTGTCTCCAAAAAATCCTGCCAGACAAACCTAGTTCAGTATTATGACTGGGTCAAGAGGGAATTGGACAAGGGTCATGCAGTGAATGTCATATACTTGGACGTCAGTAAGGCCTTCGATTTGGTGTTGCATGGGAGGTTGGGAGAGAAGTTGAGATACGTGGGGGTGGGGACTAAGATGGTTAAATGGGCTGAGAATTGGCTGCAGGGGATACAGCAGAGGTTAGTGGTGGTGGTGGAAGAACTCTCATCTCCAAGCTGTGGCAAGCAGGGCGACAGAGGAATCGGTACTGGGGCCATTGTTGTTTGGAATATTTATTGTGGACATCTTGTATGGTGTCAGGAATAAGATTGGTCTATTCGCTTATGATACCAAATTGGGGGTGGTGGTGGACGATGTAGCAGGTTGGCAGGGGCTACAGGATGACCTGAACAAACTGGTGGAGTGGTCAGAAGTGTGGCAGTTGAGGTTCAATCTGAAAAAGTGCAAAGTCCTGCACTTTGAAGCAAAGAACCCATGGAGGGGGTCCCAGATGGGAGGGATACAGCTAGGTTTCACTGAGGAGGAGAAGGATCTAGGAGTGGTTATAATGGGGAAGATGAACAATACAGAGCAGTGCAGGAGGGCAGCAGTGAAAGCCAACAGAATGCTTGGTTGTATCACGAGATGGATCTCCTCCGGGAGATGATTAGTTTTAATGTTCATTTTAAAATGTTATCATTATGTATATGGTTTTTATGTACAGTGCCTTGGTTTCGAAAGGTGCTATAAAAATAAAGATGATTTGATTTGATTTGATTTGATTTGAAAGGTGATCCTGCCTCTCTACATGGCACTAGTCAGGTTGCACCATGAGTACTGTGTGCATTTCTGGTGCCCATATCTAAAGAAGGATGTGAAACTACTGAAAGGGGTACAATGCAGGGCAAAAAGGATGATCCAGGGATTGGAGGACAGATCATACGGGGAGAGGTTGAGAGAGTTGAACATGTACTTCTTGGAGGAGAGAAGGGACCGGGGGGATATGAATGAGATCTTTAAGTACGTAAAGGGGATAAACAAGGCAGGCACTGAAAGGATACTTAGGCTGAGGAGGGTGAGGGACATGAGAAGGCATAGCCTTAGACTGGAGGGGGGAAGATTTAGCACAGAAATGAGGGGACACTTTTTCACGGAGAGGGTCGTGACAGAATGGAATGCTCTACCGGGAGTTGGTAGCCTGTAAGTAGGTAATTTCAAAAGGGGATGGGACAAGGTGGGAGGGGTAATTGAGAAGGGGAAGGGGGTGAGGCAGCTGCAAGGTGAGAGTTCTGGCTGCACACTCAAGCAGACTTGATAGACCAGGTGGCCGATTTCTGCTGGCAAATTGTTATGTTCGTATGTGGACAGAAGGGTGCTGCCAGTCTGTGATGATATGGACAGAAGAGTATTATTTATCATTACTGTGACATGAACTGAAGTGTGTTGACTGTGCTGTGCTGTGATGTGGACACAGGTGAATCAACAGTGCTGTGATGTGAAGAGAAAGGTGTTATTTATCACTAGTGACTAATGTGATGTGGACAGAACGGTATTATTCTGAATTTAATGTGTATCAAAAAATATTATCAGTGATGGGACATGGAAATAAGGGGGTTTTCTGTTAGAGTTGTGATGTGAACAGAAGAATCACTGTTATAGCATATACTGGAGGGTATTATGATTAATGTAATGTAGATAGAAGGCTGTTGTTATGTGGACAGAAGGGGGTTGCCAGTCCTTTGATATAAACACAAGGATATTATCAGTGCTGTGATGTGATGTGGACAAAACGTTATTATTTATCACTACTGTGATGTGGACAGAAGGGTATTATGTGATGGTAATGTGGACAGAAAATATTATTGGTGGGACATGGACGTTAAGCATGTTTGCTATCATAGTTGTGATGTGAATAGAAGGGTGTTGTCACTCTTGTGACATGGACTTAAAGTATTATGATGTCTAATGTAATGCAGACAGAAGGGTGTTGTCACTTTTGTAATATGAACAGAAATGTGTTCTTATTCCTGTGTTTAGGATAGAATAATATTCTTAAGGCCGTGATATGAACAAACAGGCAGTGTAATGGCTGCAAGGTTGACAAAAAGGTGTTATTATTACATTAATATTGTCAAAATGGTGGTACAGTGGAGCCTGCTTAAGTGCACATTGGGTAAGTGCACATCCCTCTCAAAGGGACATTTTTTCCATATCCCAATTTTATTCCTATTCATCCAGTGTTAAATGTACCTCTTAAGTGCATTACATGTAAGTGCACATTTTAGTTAAATGCACATTACTTTTCCTATTGATTTTCAGTCTAACCTTGCTTTTAAGTGCACATTTTGTACAGTACCACCTTAAATAGTCCACTTTAACATGTTAACTGCAGCTGTGGTGCTGTCTGGCATGGCCACAGTAAAAAAATAAATTTTGTCAAATGAAAAGACTGACTTTAGCCTTCTGTTTTATTTTGAATACTACACTGAAACACACAAAGCAAAAGAAGATTACTGATTTTTATGTTGGCGTGCTTGCGCAGCCAACATCTTGGGACAGTGCAGCTTTGGAGGCGTGGTCGCTGTTGGGTAAATGCAGGGCACGCATCAGTAGGTGTATCCCTCATTCCCCAGTCAGCCTGCATGCGGGCGCCACACCATGCATACATAATATGGTGAGCACATCTAAGAAAAGGTCCACTGCAATCCGAGCAAGTTAGGTCAGGCGTTAGCGGGCCTTTACTGCCATGCTCGCCGCCATTATGCACATGGCTGTACCACCCACCGGCGTCACTGGGGTACACAATCCTCCTGTCAGTTTCTCTGCCCTGCCTGGCTGTACTGCTGATGGGGATCCACTCCCCATCGGCATAAATAACCTCCATTTGTTATATGCTGAGGGGTGGCCTACCCCCTCAGCTCTAACCCCTCCTTTATTTGTGTGCCGATGGGGAGCCCTACCCTATCGGCATAAAGAACCCCCATTATGAAATGCTGAGAGGGTGCCTAATCCCCGGCTCATGTCCCCTCTTTCTTTGTGTGCCGATGGGGTGCCCAATCCCCGCCAGCATAAATCCCAACCCCCCATTTGTGTGTTGACGAGGGTGCCCAATCCCCCATCGGCTGCAGACACCCCCAAAAGAAACAGTTAGGTGGCATGCTGGGAGCCCATCCCCCTGAAATACAAAAAACTGTCCCGCAACTTTTGTTTTTTTACCTGTAAACAGAAAATGGTCCCTCGTAGTCTCCCTACCCACCACCCACAACCACCCACTGGGCACACCCCCCCCTCACCCCATACTTACCCCCGGAGCTCGGCACAATGATCTTCGGTGGACCGGGAACACATCTGCACTCTTCAAAGCCGACAGTGAATTGAGGAAAGTCGGTAAGCTGTATAATGGGATAGATAGATTTTTTTCAACTTTGGTGCATATCTCGGGCATATTTTCATTTTTTTGCACCAAATTTTCAACATGGTGTTTTTGGGACTCCTCCTCATGAATTCTGTCACTGTTATGATGTTAATCGGTCCCAAATGGTGATTTCGCAGTCACTGCATGGAATCACCTTTTGGGACCAATTAACACAAGGACAGTGACAGTGTTCATAAGGTGGGCTCTCAAAAAGCCTATGTTGCAAATTTGGTGGAAAAAACTCCAAAAAATGGATGATTTACGAGCGTGCGTTGCGCAGTTGCTACACACCGACAGAGCAGGCACAACTCTCTGTCCCTCACCATCAAGAACCATGCTGGGAACCCACTCCGAACATGTCATGGAGTTCGAGTACCTTGGTATTACCCTGGATAGTACCCTCTCTTACACTCGGCATATTGACACTGTTGCCAAGACCACCAATATATGGATTGGACTACTACACAAACACAAGCACTGGATGCCCTTAAACTAGCCATCTACAGCTCTGTCACCTCTATCATTGACTACGGCCTTGCCATCTATGGCTGTGCCCCAACAAGTGCCCTCTGCAGGATCTCAGTTGCTCTCAACAAAGCCTGTAGACTACTGACAGGTGTAGCCCAACTAACTCACACCTGTGACCTCTATGCACAGGCCAGCTGGCTACCCCTACGCAGCAGAATACAATACCAGACCTGCTTACTTACCAAAAAGATTCTCCTTGGTCTCATGCCACCTGGTGTTAGCTCACTCCTTACTACCTACAGTGGCACTCAACAAACATGTGGTGCCCAATCTCTAACCTTTCAGGTTCCCAGATGTCGTACCTCCATGGGTCAGCGGTCCTTTATCTATACAGCTGCTCAATGGTTCAATTCCCTCAATAAAGAATCACTTTCCTCTACTACACTTGGACCCTTCAAAAGGAATCTCAGACTTACCTCACCTCTACCACTCAATGTGACTGCTTTGTTGAACAGAGATCTCTCTAAACACCTCCCAGCTCACTCATGTCTCACAGCCGCCCTTTCCCAATCTCATTCCCTCTGGCACTGGGCCTTCCTTGTGACTCCTTTCCTGCTTCACATCTCCACTGGCACAAGACATTTTCCACTACCATCGGACAGTGGCCCATTAGCCTGCCAACTTCCTCTCCCGGTCGCATGCCTGCAATACTAACTGCCTATGGTGCCCTCTTTCTCTTATTGTTACCGCAGCCAGCTGCCTACTCAAGCTGCTCGTTTTATGAATATTATCTCAAAGTATGTTATAACTGAGTATCTTTATTTTTTCTTTTAGTTGTTTTGGTTGTTTATTGTGCATTCTTTTACTACCTCTATATGTATGTTGACCCTCATCCTTTGACGTGGAACCTTTGTAAACGAGCAGTTTCTGCTCAAAGGTAGTTGTAATCCGAGAATTTAATAAATAAAAATAAATAAATAAAAAAAACACGCTCATAACTTCGTGAATTCACAATATTTTCACACCAGATGTTCAACACTGTCATTTTTCTACACCTCCTTGTGAACAGTACAGCTGTCATTTTTTACATCCTGGCCAAAATGTGTTTCCACACTTCCAGCGCACAATAACGCGGTCACTGTGGGAAATCAGTGTTTGATGCAGATTACGAAAATGACAGTGACACTGTTCATGAGCAGAGATCCTAAAATGCCTATGTTGAAAATTTGGTGATTATACTCCATAAAATGACCGTTACGAGCGTGCGTTGCACAGTTGCTATATACTCTCGTAACTTTGCGAATTCGCAATATTTTCATGCCAGATTTTCAACATTGTCATTTTTCTTTACCTCCTTGTGAACAGTACAGCTGTCATTTGTCACATCCTGGTCAAAATGTGTTTCTGCACTTCAGGCGCACAATAGCATGGTTGCTGTGGGAAACCAGTGTTCGGGGCAGATTACAAAAATGCAAGTCACACTGTTCATGAGCAGAGGTCCTAAAATGCCTATGTTGAAAATTTGATGACAATACTCCATAAAATGACTGTGTTATGAGCGTGCATTGTGCAGTTTGCACACACGTTCGTAAGTTCACAAACTTATATTTTCACTCCAGATTTTCAACAGTGCCATTGTTCTGCACCTCCTAATGAACAGTACAGCTGTCATTTTTCACATCCTGACCAAAATCTGTTTTCACAGTTCCGGCGCAGAATAGCACGGTTGCTGTGGAAAGTCCATGTTCGAGACACATTATGAAAATGACAGTGACACTGTTCATTAGCAGATGTCCTAAAATACCTATGTTGAACATTTGGGGACTAAAGTCAATAAAATGAGTGTTTTACGAGCGTGCGTTGCGCAGTTTGCATGCACTCTCGTAACTTTGTGAATTTGTAATAGTTTCACTCCAGCTGTTCATCACTGGCATTTTTCCATACCTCCTTATGAACAGTGCAGCTGGCTGAAATGTGTTTTCCCACATCTGGTGCAGAATTGCACGGTCGCTGTGCAAAATCAGTTTTCAGGACAGTTCCAGGAAATGACGGTGACACTATTAATGAGCAGAGGTCCTAAAATGCCTCTGTTGAAAATTTGGTGCCAAAAGTCCCTAAAATGACTGTGTTGCAAGCGTGCATTGCGCAGTTTCCATGCACTCTTGTAACTTTATCAATCTGCAATATTTTCATGCCACATTTTCACCACTGGCATTTGTACACACCTCCTTATCAACAGTCCAGCTGACATTTTTAACAGTCTGCCCAAAATATATTTCTGCAGCTGTGGTACACAATGGCATGCTCGCTGTGCAAAATCACTATTTTGGGACACATTAACAAAATCACAGCGCTATGCGCCTCTAGCTCCACCACTCCCACTGCCAATGCCAGCGCGACAACATTCGGCATTGACAAATGCTTGTTTTTAAGTAGCACTGTGTTGTAGGACAGTGCAGTAATATCATTTTAACTTTAGCGCCTGGTATGTAATAAAGCACATTGCAAAAACACTGAAATGTGCCTGGAAGTAATTTTCTGGTTAAATGCACAGCCCTCTTATGTGCACTTAAGAGGGCTTCACTGTATCTTGCAGTTCACTGAAGGAAAGGTTCTTTTTCTCCACAGCCCTCTAAGAGAGATGAGGCATAGGCTTGAGTCCTACAGGAATGGGGATCATACAAATTTAAAGAGAAGCTGACACCTCAAGAAGGACTTTGACAAACATAATTCTTAGATACAAATCAACTTACAATTCAGATTAGTTCCATAATTCTCTTGGCTTATTCATTAGTATTAAGGGCATTTTGATGAAAACATGATGTGTGTTTCTCAAAGGTTAATCAGCTTCTAATACTTAATTCCCACTTGAGATCATTATACCAGGCTTAGGACATTACAATCATTCCCATGGGAACAGAGTGTGATATCATAACAGAGAATGACTTCAAGTGAGAAATAAACAGGTGAAGCTGATGAACTCAAAGGTTCACAGATCCTGCTTCCAAGCAAATATCCTTTGTAATAATGATGAGCTGATGCTTAATTTTTAGTCAGTGAAAGTGTCAGAATTTGGCACTTTTTCTTTGATTCAGCCCAATCAAACTTTTGGGCCATTTCAGATCACTTTGACCTTCTGTCAAATAATTCAATAAATAATACAAAAAAATACAAGCCCTTGACATGTGGCCAGGAGTAGTCCTATTGCCACCCCTTTTCCTTTAAATCCCCGTCACTTCCAACCCTCCTTCCCCTTCAAACTTTTTTCCATATAAAAAAGAACTCATCACCAGCCACTGTGCTGGAGCAGACTGAGTTTTTTTAAAAGCAAGGACTGGAGAAAAAGGGGAGGGTGGAAGACATTGGGAAGGAACAGAGTGGGCAACAGGTGGTGAAGGAACATCTTCATTCCCATTTTTATCCTCCTAGTCCCCTTTCCAGTTAACTGAATTGTTTTTTGCCAATGTGTCGAAGCTGAACCAAAGACAGAGGGTTAGAACTGAAGCTTAAATGTTGCCAGTTTTAACATTTGCTCATCCATTCTCTGAAATAAAGAATGGAGAGGACTATATAACTACAGAATATATATGAAACATTAGCAGAACTGTGTACAGTGTAAATATTATATTTTACTGTACCATCTACTCATAAGAGCTGCTTGAGTAGGAATTGTTTAAATGATACCTATCCTTTGGAGGGAGCCCTTTCTGTGCAACTGTTTTTTACTAATATATATATTTTTTTTTGTTTTAAGTCAAAAATAGGTTTTGCAGTTTCAGTTGGAAGGCATAGCAAAATCCAGAAACTCTAGTGGACATATTACTGTGGAGCCAACATATTTAGTGTTACAGTCCACTAGTATATACAGTATACAACATCCTACACAATTGATAGTCCTATTAATGGAGTGAATGACCAGTCTGTACAATTATAGAAGCAGACAAACCATTGCCTTTGTTCCCTCCCTCGAAACTTGTCCTCCAGGTTGTAAGGTAGAGCTCCACCTATGGTGGTGGGACTGTGCCCTGGCAACACCCCCAAGGAAGGAACAAATTGAGACTGTCCACAGGGCATGGATATCCATCTGGGGCATGAGTGTAAGGGGTTAAAAAGGGTTACAACTAAGGGTTCTTCCTCACTCTCTCCATAAAAATTTTAGAACATGGCCAAAGGTCAATATTCAAATCATTCTTTGGTTTGAAAGATACTTTAATGTTTACAGTTAATCTCATAATTGTTAGAATTTTGGATAATTATTGTCGGTGCAGCAAACAGTATAAACTTCTTAGTGGCTAGCAATGGCAAGCATCTACCTTCCAGCAAGAACAACTGTCAGAACGGGGCCTGAAATGTGATAGCTGCTGCCACCCTAGTGGTTCCTTCAGTTAGGTGCCTTAAACTTTATTCATGCCTCCTGTTTTCTGGGGCTAATTAGAGAAGAAGGGGTGTTATGCTTATCCCCATTACTAGCTTGGAGCTTATGTGCCTAAAGTGCTGTACTGCTTCTTGAAATGTTTGAGTTTCTGGCATTCATCATATTGGTGGTGCTTCCTGGATAGAGGCATTGTACAGTGATGAGGTTCACAGATTAGTGCTTTTGCAACAAACCTAGGAATGGACAGACTGTAACCTAGTTTATGCAAGTGTGCTGGAGCACCTGCAAGGTAAGCAGTATGAAACATAGAAACATAGAAGCTGATGGCAGATAAGGACTGTGTGGCCCACCCATTCTGCTCATTTTGCCTACCTATTGCAATCTACAGATCCTAGTTGATCTGCAGCTAACTCTTTATTTCCTGTCTCTAGGGTACCCTCATGTCTATACCATGCATTCTTGAATTCTCTTTTTTTGCCCCTACCACCTCCTTTGGGAGTCGTTCCAAGCATCTACCACTCTTTCAGTAAACACATACTTCATCAAGTTACTCTGGAACCCCCTCAAATTCATTTTGTGCCCCCTTGTTCTTTCAAATCGATTTTTTTGAAAGATGTTACCCTCCTGTACCTAACTTATACCCCTGAGGTACTTGAACATTTCTATCATGTCCTCCCTCTCTCTCTTCTCCAGGGAATATATACTGAGTTCCCCTAGCCTCTCCTCACAGGGCTTTTCATGTAAACACTGTACCATCTTTGTAGCCCTCCTCTGGACCTCCTCCAGTCTGTCTATGTCCTTCTGGAGATGTAGTCTCAAGAACTGGACACTGTACTCCAGCTGAGGTCTCACCAGCAATCTGCACAGTGGGATAGCCACCTCCTTCTTTCTGATGTGATACCACTTCCTATGCACTGAACATTCCACTGGCTTTCCCTACAGCCTTCTTATAGTGTTTGGTTGCCTTTAGGTCATCTGATGTGAGTACCCACTGGTCCAGTTCCTGCTTGGTGGCCACCAGTATTTCCCCCCCCATCTTGTATGCCTCCCTTGGATTTCTGCTCCCAAGTGCATGACTTTTTTTGCATTGAATCTTAGCTGTCACACTTCTGACCACTCCTCCAATCTCCTTAGGTCTTTTCTCATTTTTTCTTTCCCATCTGGAGTGTCAACCCTGTTGCAGATCTTAGTGTCATCTGCAAAAAGACATACTTTCTCCTCCAGCCCCTCCACAATGTCACTTATTGAAGAGAACTAGTCCCAGGACTGATCCCTGTGGCATCCTGCTGGTCACCTCCTACTCATCTGACTGAACTCCAGCTACCAGTACCCTTTGTGTCCTGCCACTCAACCAGTTTCTGAGCCATTTTGCCCCCTTGGGGCCCACCACTATGCTGACCAACCGGTTTGCCAACCTTCTATGTGGGACAGTATCTAAGGCTTTGTTGAAATCTAAGTAGGCCACATCCTCCATCCTGCCCTGATCTACCTCCATGGTCACCCAGTAGAAGAAATCTATTAGATTTGTTTGACATGAACTTTCTGCTGTGAATCCATGCTGCCTTGAATCCTGTGCTCCTCTAGATTCAAGGAATGACACAATCCTCTCTTTTAGCAGTGCCTCCATTAATGTCCCCACCACCGAGGTCAGGCTGACTGGTCTCTGGTTGCCTGCCTCTTCTCAGCTCCCACTTTTGTGGAGAGGGACTACATTAGCCTTCCTCCAGTCTTCTGGGACTGCCCCATCTCCAGTGATCTGTTGAATAGGGTGGTCGGGGGGCTGCCAGCACCTCTCTGAGCTCTTTTAATATTCTGGGGTGAATTCCATCTGGCCCCATTGCCTTATCTATTTTTAGTTTCTCGAGTTCATCTAGGAATCTCTCTACTGTGAATGGAGTGGTGTCTCCCTCTCTTTCCTGATAGCTTTTTTTTTTTTTTTTGCTGAGTTGTGGACCTTTTGCCTTCCTCTTCCTTCATAAAAACTGAACAAAAGTATTGGTTCAGTAGTGCTTCTTTTTCTATGTCCTCCTCTGCACACCCTTCTTTATTCTGACAGGTCCACCCCCCCCCCGGGTCTTCTTCATCTCACTGATGTATCTGACGAAGGTCTTGTCACCTTTTCATTATAGCCTGTGCTATATGTTCTTCCTTCCTTTCTTGTCTTTGCACTCCTGGCTGCCTCCCCTGCTTCCCTCTGTTTATCTAGCTACTGCTTCCTGTCCTCTTCCCTTTGTGTTTCTTTGTATCTCCTGGAGACCCCTGTTTTTTTCTCTCTCACTTTCTTGGCCACTTTCCTTGAGAATCAAAGTGGTCATTTCTTTCTCTTACTCTTGGTTTGCTGTTTAACACAGAGGTTCATTACCTCTGCTGTGGCCCCCTTGAGAATAGACCACTGCTTCTCCACTTCACCTCCTTTGTCCTCTTTTGCCAGGGCTCCACTGAGATATTCTGCCATTTTGTCAAAGTTGGCCCTTCTGAAATCCAGGACCTTTATTTTTGTGTGGTTAGCCTCTTCTACTCTGGTTTCACTGAAACATACAGTCCTGTGGTCACTGGTTCCTATGTGGCTGCCTACCTTAACCTCCTTGACCCTGTCCCCATTTGTGAGCACCACATCTAGTATAGCCTCTTGCTGGTGGGTTCTGTCACAAGCTGTCTTAGGCATGCCCCATGCAGTGCAGTCAGGATATCTCTGCTTTCAGCTGTACTTGCAGTTTGGGTGCTCCGATCTACATCTAGCAGATTGAAGTCCCTTAGTAGTAGTAGTTCACCTTTTATTGTCATTTTATGGATGACTTCCACCAGTGTCTTGTCTGTCTCTTCCTCCTGCACTGGCAGTCTGTAGATCACTCCTGTTCTAATGCTGGTATCATTTTCTGTCTCTAAGGTGACTGACAGTGCCTTGGCTCCCTCCTGCAGCCCTTGAACCTCAGTTACTTTCATTTCCTCCCTTACGTACATGGCCACCCCTCCTCCCTTTCTTCCTTCCATGTCTTTCCTGAAAGGTACGTATCCTGGTATGGCTATATCCCATTCATGGTTTTCTGTGTACCAAGTTTCTGTAATAGCCACTATGTCCAGGTCTGCTTCCACCATCAATGCCACCAAGTCTGGGATTTTGTTTCCCAGGCTGAGGGCATTTGTACATATTGCTCTTCACATTCGTCCACTTCCCCTCTTACTGCCTTCCATCCCTTTTTTCCATTTTGTCCTGTTTTTTTGTTTTCTCCTAAATGTTACCTTTGTAGGATTTCTATTTTATTGGTGATTCTTTGACCCTAGTATCCTCTTTTATGCCTGTCTCTTCCTGCTGGGAGGGAGTATGATATTCCCTGCTTGCTTTCACCTCCCCACTCAGCTAGTTTAAATGGTTGCAGAGGAAACATTTAAACTTTTCACCAAGGATCTTGGTTCCCCCTCTGGATGGATGCAGACTGTCCAGCTTGTACAGTCCTTCATCCCCACAAGTGGGGCCCCAATCACCAATGAAGCCAAATCCCTCCTGTCCGCACCAGTCATTCAATCATTCATTGAATTCCCTGGTGGTGCTGTCCCTACCTTCCCCCTTGCCGTAGACAGTCAATACCTCCGAGAGTGCTACAGAGCGTGCTACTTACTTAAGGCCCCTTCCCAAGTCCCTAAAGGAGGCAAGGAAGAAGGCCAAAAGGATGAAAGGTGCACATAATAAAAAAAGAGATGTCTATAAAATATATAAAGGAGGGAAGGGGCTTACTTTCTGGTTACATAGCCTTTGTAGGACCTTCCAGTAGTGGCCCACTGACCAGCGGGCTAAGGCACAGAGGGGAGGGATCCCTCCTCCTTTTGACAAACAACAGCATCTTGCAGAGAAAGATGGGGAGTGAATGGGCCAGGGGTATCAGAAAGTCCGAGGCTTAGTTAATTTAGTTTCATTTATTTATTTGTTATAGTGCTCTATCTCATTGGTAATTCAATGCAGGGGGGATCTTTCTCCCCTTAAAATGCTACCTAGAGGAGTACCTCAAGGCTCCATACTGGGGCCCCTCTCCTTCGCCATTTACATAAATGAGCTACACTCTGGAGTCAAGTCAGCTGACATCCATCTTTTAGCAGATGACACTGTGTTGTATGTAGCCAGACCTCTGCTGGAGCTCGTGTGCATAGACCTCCAAACAGATATTGATCACCTTCAGAGTAATCGACTTTACTCAAAACTCCTGTTATATGCTAAGAAAATGAAGGCCATGATTTTTGTTCCTGTAGCAAAATCCTCTTACCCTGCCATTATAGGATCCATGCTACAAATTCACACCTTGCTTGGAGAAGCATTGGAATATGCTGATTCCTTCAAATACCTGGGGGAATGGATTGACCCCAAACTCTCCTTCAAAACCCATGTTGATGAACTTTCCAAAAAGTTTAAACAGATGCTTAGGATTCTCTTCAGAATCAAGCATCTATTAACATACGAGGGGAAAATCAAGTTGGTACAAACTACGTTCTTACCCCTTATCGACTATGCTGACTTTCTTTATGGATGCAGCTCCAGCGCTGCCCACACTCAATTCAACGCTCTATACCATTGGACAACAAGATTCATCATGGGTGCCCCCTACTCAACACATCACTGTACCCTATAAACAAGCTTAGAAGCTTAGACTGGGACTCTCTTTGCCTCAGAAGTCATAAGAACTTTGTTCTCATGATCTTTAGGGCCATCTCCAATAAACTGCCCCAGTATATCTATGACTGCCTACCTTTATGCACTCCTGGTGACTATCTGTTGAGAAGCCAATCTAGAATTACTCTCATTATCCCCAAAGTTAGGACAAGCTTTGGTAGAGTGGCAAATAGCCACACTCTTCCAGTCCTCGGGAACACTGCTCAAAAGGACCTGTAGCTCATCATACCTGGTTCCTTAGCTGCCTTTAAAAAACTTATCCAGCTATCCTTTACTGAGTCCTGTAACTGCTTCTGGCACTGAATCACTGACCCTGCCATACATCTGCCTTTCCCTCCACTCTGACCAGTTGCTAGGGAACTTGTAGGTGCAATGGCTCCGGGGTCACCTGACTGTGTAAGTTCTTCTGGCCCTGTCGACCATCATCTCTATACTCTATCTCTACATCTCACTACGTGTCATCTGATGATTATCTACTCCACTGTCTGATTTATCCTGCATTATTTCTCATTTGTTTTGCCTTATTTGTTGTTTTCTTGAACATTTGCAAATACTGCATATATCAGTGCATTTTGTCTATCCACTGCTATACTTATATTTTGAACATATTGTACATATATAACAAATCTTATTGTATCTCCCTGCCTCACTGTTTTTGTATACTATGTTCATACCTGTTAACCTGTTACAACTCATGTTCTGTTGTCATATGAAATACCTTATTATTCTATATTATATGTAATTTGCATTATGTCCCAGGTCCATCTTGTGAATGAGTTTTCCTCAATGATGTTTCACCTGGTAACATAAAGATTGATTGATTGATTAATAATATAAGCAAAATTACAGTAAAATACGCATCAAAAATATAAGCTGAGCATGATAGGTTAAAAGGAGGGGAATGCTTCACTAAATAAAAAGGTCTTCAGATCCCTCTTGAAGGCAATAACTGTGAGGGACCTCTCTTAGTGAATGAGGTATTGAATTCCACAGGATAAGCACTGCAACTGAAAAAGCACGAGCGCTCGATGATTTTAAAAGGACCCTGGGAATCATTAGGAGGCCCTCCTCAGCTGACCGGAGGGGACAAGAAGGGTGGTAGGGCAGTAGGAGGTCTTGCAGGTAACCGGGCCCCAGACCATGTAAGGCTTTATAGGTCAGTAAACTGACCTTGAAGGGGATCTGCCACTTAGTAGGAAGCCAGTGCAGAAAGTGCAGCACAGGCATAATATGACTTGACCTCTTAAGGCCAGGCAGCAGCCTGGCTGCCACATTCTGCACCAGCAGTAGGCAGCGAAGATCAGTCCCTGACAGCCCTAGGTAAAGAGCTTTGCAGTAATCATGCCATGACATCACAAAGGCATTCACTAGTGATGACAAATCATCCAAGGAAATCAAGTGTTTAATACAGGTGATGTTTCTAAGGTGGTAAAAACCAACTTGAGCATGGCCAACACCTGAGAGTCAAGTGTTAGGCTGCTATCCAACACAATGCCAAGATTTTTCACCCTAGAAGAGATGAGAAGTTGGGAGTCTCCAAGCCTGAGCCCAGTGACTCGACCAGCCTGCACACCAACTCTCGGGTGACCAGACTCAATCACCAGAACTTCTGTCTTGTCTGGGTTTACCTCAGCCAGTTGGCACTCATCCTGTCTTGGACTTCGGCAAGGCACCGATTAAAAACTGAGACCACATCCTGTTGATCGGACACAAAAGACAGGTACAGCTGGGTATCATCAGCATAGCAAGGAAAACCCAGTCTTTACTGTCTTATAATGTCTGCTAGTGGTAGCATATACACTGCGAACAACATGAAGGGACAAAGTGAACCCTGCAAGACCCCACACAGCAGAGGTAGTGGTTGGGAGGGAAAAGCCCCTAAGACCACCCTCTGCTTCCTGCCAGTGAGGAAAGTAGGCAACCTGTTGAGGACCACACTAGAAAGTTCACATCAAGCTCACAGGTGATCCAAAAGCACCCCATGGTCCACGGTGTCAAAAGCTGCTAAGAGATTGAGGAGAATAAGAATGGACCACTCTCCTTTATCCCTCACCACCAGGAAATCATTATGCACCTGAACCAGGGCAGTCTCAGTACTGTGCTTTTCCTGAAGCATGACTGTAGAGGGTCATAGATGTCATGAGTTAACAAACTGGCCTCCAGCTGTAAAGCCACCACCTTTTCAATAACCTTCCCTAAAAAGGGTAGGTTAGAGACAGATCTGTAGTTTGCTAGGCAACCCGGGTCTAGTGATGCTTTTTTCAGGAGGGGCCTCACCACCGGCTCCTTAAGAGGCTCAGGAAAGACCTCCCTTGCTAATGAACACTGGACTATCCTAGCAAAGATTGGGCCAATAGACTCGACACACCCTACAAAAAGACACATAGGACCCAGGTTCAAACTACAGTAGGTGGGTCTTAGCTCATGGATGACCCTTATGACATTCTTGACCACCAGCTGGTCAAAGACAGACCAGACAGATGGAATTCCCATAACAATCACTGGCTCGCCATTGCAAGTCCCAATAGATAGTGCTGACAGGATCCCAGACCTGATAGAGGAGATCTTGTCAGCAAAGAGCAGAGCAAACTCATGACATTTAGACTGTGAAAAGGCTCTAACCTGCTGTAGACAGACCGGATTACACATTCTGTCAACAATTCGGAAGGGCTAAGCTGGTCTGTTAGTTGCTGCAGGAATTTCCCTTGACAGGAACTCTGCCTTCTTATAGGAAATTGCTGTTTGATGATCTCTGTAATGAGACATCAAAACAAGCTCATCCTCAGCAGCTCGGGATCTCTGCCAGCAGCACCCCAACCTTCAGTCCCTCACCTTCAACTCCCTGAGAGTCCCGTTAAACCATGGGATCTCCGACCTGAGGCAAGGGGGGTGAACACAGACTGCTGCGATGGAGCCGAGAGTGCTGATGATGGCCCTATTACAGGTCATCAACAAGTCCCCTGGCTCCTCCCAAGTTCTCATCACACCCGATAGATCCAGCACCACCACAAGATCCTCTGGGGTCAAGCCCCTCAAAGGGTGGTACTGGACCATCTCTGTAGGGGAGGGTCCATTGGGGGGGCTTCATACAAGAACTTTATGATATAGTGGCCTGTCTAAATGACCTGTTTCACTATGAGGTCAGTGATCGCTAATCCCAGTGAGAGGACAAGGTCCAAGGAGTGACCATATGACTGGGTTGCGGAGATAACCACCTGTGTCAGGTTCAGTGATTGCATTAATTGGAGGAAATCTTGTCCGAACAGCGAGAGTTCATCATCGATCCAAGCGCTGAAGTCACCCAGAATTATCTATTTGGGTGACTCCAACACTAGTCTGACCATGAAGTCTGACACTTCCTGCAGGAAATCTGTCTCATGCCCCAGAAGGTGGTAAATGAGAAGGATCCTGAGGCCTGCACTTGCAACCCCTTGAACAGCCAAACATTCAACAGACCTTGTTGTTCACACTGGGAGAGCCGTGAATTCAAATCTGACTTAAAATAAATAGCCACACCACCACCCCTATGATCGTTTCTCAGGCAGTGAATCACCAAGAACCCAGCTGGAACCACCGATTCCAATACTGGGTTAGCATTTTTATCCAACCAAGTGTCAATAATGCAGGCCAGGTCAACTGTAGAAACCAGATCAGCTATAATGGCTGCCTTATTTCCAATGTACCTGAGTTGCATAGCACTGTCCAAGAAGGATAAGTGGATCAGGCTGGTCTTTGGGTACCTGCCCACCGAACATGGAGCACTTGGGTATGGGAACAACGTGGGGGGACCCCTACCATGAGCCCATTTCACCCCAGGGCACCTCGCAGAGCTCACCATACCTACTGTATCTGTCCAACTCCTGCATCATTTCACAAAACTGGCCTCACAGATCTCTGCATCCCCCTTCTTCAAGCAATACCTAATTCCCTACAACATCCATAGATGTCAGGCGACTAAGGAGGGAAATTGAAGGGCACAGGTCCCAAAGCCAGGATGGGGAATAGAGCCTTCTATCGGGTACTGCTGGCCTACACATTCTAGATCCAGAAAACTACTCCTATTATAAAACAAGTTAAAACAGGCTTACCATATTGACTTGTCTTACAGGCCTTACTCCACAGCAGTGACACCATTATCCATCTTTTTTTTTTTTTTCCGAACTCTATGTTTTCCTTCCCTTCTTGAGTTCCACCAAACTCTCTCCGGCAACTGCCCAGTCTGGGACTCTACCTCCCTGCATGACACCAACTCATCTCCTCTCCCCCGGACACCAGGCATCCCCCAGGTCTACCCTCCAGGGAAGGGCCGCCCCCACCCAGGGCACTCTTTCTTATAGGGTTGATCACCAGGCCGGGGAAGAGACAGGATGAGGAGACAGCCATGCCCGACTTCTGGGAGTGTGATCCTGGGGTGGGAGGTGCTATCAGTGGGAGGAGGGAGGTATTTACTTGGTTGGTCTCCTGTGAAGCCTGGCTGTCAAGGCAATGTACTGCCACAGCTCCACCCCTCAGGCACATGCCATGATGCTGCATTTGGCTACCTCCAGCCACTGCCAGAGGTTGCTCCTCAAGCAAACATTAACCTGTCCCTCCCTGGGGAAGAGACAGCAGTCCTCCGGATGCTCTATTTCTTCCCTTCCCTGCCAACCCCTAGCACCCTGGGCTCGTTCCCGAACCTGGGTTGCCGGTGTGGCATGAGGTGCGGTGTCCAGCACCTCAACCCTCAGTGCCACCAGGCCGGCACAATTACCCATCCGATTTGTTCTTCAACCTATGTACTCTGCCTGTTATGTTTTATTGCACTCTGTATGTCTATGCCTGTGAATCTGTTTTTTATCCGACGTGGAGCTTTTGGAAATGAGTCTCTGACTCAAAGGTTAGTAATTCCGAATAAATAAATAAATAAATAAAATAAAATAAAATAAAATAAAAATCATGTGGAGTCAAGCTATGGGGCAGGACAGACAACAGGCACACCTGTTTTTTCATTAGTAGGGAAAAAGGCAAAAGGAGATGGGGTAGGGTGATGGGCAGGCAGTTGAGGCTTCTCTGCCAATGAGAGGCCTGCCTTGTCAGACTGATTCCAGCTACAGGACAGCAAGGATGCCTGTACACACTTTGGGGTGTGGTAGGGTGCAAAGACATTAGCAGAGTGGGGGGAACATAGCCACACCCACCTCTTGCCACTGGGTGATCCGTAGCACAGTGGCCAACCCCAAGTGTTTTCCCTCTCCCAGGAAGATAAGAGAGTTAAGACACATTCTAGTCAAATCTAATTAAAAATAAAGAAATAAAAAAAATCAGGGATGAATAATGAGTCAAGGTGAGACCCTTATTATAAAGCTTTACTGCCACGGCAAGTCCTTCCCACATGGTCTCAGATGTGGACAAATAACCTGTCTATTGTCAAGAGCATTGCAAGGCCATTTCTAATATGCATTTTCTTGTTGAGCGCAGCTCCAGTGATTCCAGTGTACGATGGCCAGCAAGAGGCAGACATCCAGTGGGCTGAGATCAGAAGGGAGGCTGAAGAAGCAGCTGCAGACATGGTACAAGAAGAAAGGTCAATCATTGATGAAAGCTTACTTGGTTGAGATGCTGACACTTGAAGAGTCAAAGTCACCCACAAGTAGTGTCAGTGTGGCTCAGTTGGTAGCACATCTAGCTCTGGACCAGAAGGTTGTGGGTTCTTGTCCCACACTGGGATTGAACTTGCACCTAAAATGCTGGCATCTGAGTGCAGTATTAGGGGGGTGCTGTACTGCTGGGGTGTGCCATCCTTTGGATGAGATGTTAAACCAAGGTCCCTTCCCATCCTGGTGTTGTCCAGGTGGAAGTAAAAGAACCCAGGGCACTCTCTGCAAAGAGTAGGGGACATTCCTGGTGTCCTGGCCAACATTCCCCTACCAATAAACTGGTTCATGCAATTATCCAGGTTGTGTGTGGGTGTTGATGTGTGATATGGCTCCCACTACATGGTCAGTCACTTCACTACCAGTCTAGCTTGTAAAGTGCTTTGGGATACACTGTGTATGAAAAGTGCTATATAAATGCTGATTCTTCTTCTTCACCACTAAGAGGCCAGGTAGCCCCATGAGGTAAGGCATGCTCGGGGAATGGTAAGGCTCATACAGAAGGATGTAGCTGGAGGCTCCAGAAGCCTGGCTGTATCAGTTGGGAGCTGCCAGGACAGAATCCTTCCTGCAGCTAGAGTTGCACTGAGGTGGTCCCAACTGCTGGTGGCAGAAGGGGCCAATGTAACCTGCTCCCCACTGCCCTTTAGGTTCTGAGGCTAAGGAAAGCAGGTGAGGACTAGTTGTGATGACTTGATCAAGGTCCCCAGTAGATCCACTGTCGCTGGACAATTTTATTACCTCAGCTTCTGCCACATGTTGAGAAAACCCTGCAACAGGGAGAGGGATGTTTAGCAAGTTGTACATAATACTATGGTCTCACAGGTCCAGAGGTGGCCCTGGAGGGCCCGTTCTGTAGAGGCCCCGAGAACCATCTACTGTTAATCCTAGCAGCATCAGCAGGGGTGAGTCTGCCTAGGTCAAAGCTTTGAGCATGTCCCAGGCTGGGGCAGCTTTCTCAAACTGCTGGCCCCACTGGGACAGCAAAGGGCTTCTAGGGACTCCTTCCCTAGGGGTTGGGCCTTCATTTTACTTTAGGTCATGAGATATGGTTCTGTTTTTTTGAATTGTTCCTTGTTCCTTTCAAGTAGGGTTGCCAACATTGTATTTCAAAAATAAGAGATGACTTCCTTAGACCCCCACCTCCCTGGCTGACATCATGGAATGGTATTGATTTTTTGGGGGGATAGTGACCCAAATAATAATCTATTTTCTTAGAAATTTTCAAAACGTATGTATTTGAAGAGACAAAGAATTTGCTAATATTTGTCTCACCTTTGGCCTGCATGCTTATCGTATGTTCATCGGTTGCTGCATGCAGCCTTAAGTCACTTTCGCCTCCATGCCTGATAGGGAATTCACACTGGCACAAAGTTCAAACCGTTTTAAAGTCCCTCCCCACCCCAATCACGTAATCAGCTCATTCTCTATATAAGTGCAAGTAAGCGTGGTTTCATTCAGAAGAAGGCAACTGGCCGTGGAGGAGGGTGGGCTGTGCCAGCTGCCTTTTTCTTACATTTACTTACTCTTCTGTAGGGGAAGACAGGGTTCAGGGGGAGGCGGGGACTGCTGCTGGCTACTGGGGGGGGGGGTTAGGATGAGGAAGATGAGGGCAGACCATGGGAGGACTATACTTTGAAATTAGTAATGAAAGTATGAAACCTGGTGAGCGGCCAGCCGTGGAGGTGGGTGGGGTTTTGCTGGCTGCCCCCAAAGAATTTACTGCCTTTTTTTTTTTTTTTAATTGTAAATGTGGTTGGGGAACTTGGGGGTGGTGGTTTTGGGTGCTATCTGAGGGTGGGGGGAAAGAGGGCTGTATTATTCCCCAAAGACCACACGAACTGTGCCCAGCAGCGGAGACTGAATTCGGGGATTGCCAGAGACTGTAAGAGGTAAAGTGTCCTGCACTACAGCCTGACTGTTGTGAGGCACTGCCTGCCCCAACCAGGGTCGGCACTTCATTTATTGCTGCTGGCTGGTCACATGTTACATCACATGACCTACCCTCCTTTTTACTAAGTGTCCACTTTTACATTTACAGCTTATAGACACCAACCACTAGGGGTTGCTGCACTCTTCCTCCTCTCTTCTCCTCCTAGGGACTGTTTGAAAACCAACCCACTAGAGGTCACTGCAGTTCCCTTTGAATCCTTTTTACCACCTACTTTTCTCCCTCCTCCCATCAGCCTACCACTAAACACCTGCCAGCATCAAACCTGGTACCCTTTTGTCCAAAGTCTACTGACTAACCACTAAGCCAATGAACCAGGCCAACATTTCACTCTACTTTCAAACTCTTAACCCTTCCTCCCTCCTTTTCTGAATTAAAAAAAACCTTCTACACTCCGTCCCTAAGCTGTGCTCAAGCCCAGTACCCTTGCCGTCAGAGTCAGCAGCTCTACCTCTTGACCACATTGCTTACGTGTTTTGTTCCTACTTTCTATGCCTTTTAGTCTCTTAACCCCCCACCTGCCAAAATATAAGTTTAACACTTCCCTCTTGCTGCCTTTGAACCCTGCATCCTCACTGTCAAAGTCAGCAGTTCCACCACTCAGCTAGCGCACCTATCTATTATTTCTGCAGGATTTCAAAACTCTAAAAACGCTCTAACCCTGCTAAAGTGTTATCTGAGTGTTTCTGCAGACCTTGAACCCAACTCCCTGCAGCTATAGCCACTGGCTGGGCTCCTTCCTCTTACCTTGTGTAAGGCTTGAACTTAGTACTCTGTGCACCCAAAGCACCAGCCCTGCCACTATACCAAAGCAGCAACTAGGCTTAGAAGTGACCTCTCACTACTATCTCCCCTCTATCATCCTAGTTCCCCCATTCTTTCTTCACTTCAGCTTCCCCACCCTTACCAACTATGCATGTGCACCCCCTGCTCACCAGCCTCTCTCTTCTCCTCCTCCTTCTTTGGCCTTCCACCAACCCTATTGTCCCTATTAACCCTTGGCCTCACTACTCCAGTGTTCCTACCACCCTCCTGTCTTCCCCTCCTCCTTTACCACTGCTCCTCCCCTCCCTCCTCCTCCACACACCCCATATGCTCCTCTCACCTCAACCCCATCCAGACATTACCTTCCTCCCCCAGCCCCTTGCACTTGATCATGCAAGCCTTCTCTGCCTGTGCTGCCATACCCACCCCTGTGCTACAAAAACCCCTTCCTCATCCTATCGCTCCCGCGTAAACTCTCCATCTGCCACCCTCTGACCAGAGCAGTTCTCCTCCTTCTACTCCTAACAGGGAACATACATCCCAACCCAGGCCCTGCCCCTCCCACTCACCCACCCAGCCCACTGGTCTTCAAGTAGCCTCCATGAACATATGCAGCCTGCTGAAAAAATTTGACGCCCTACAGTGCTGGGCCTTGGCTCATCAACCAGACATCATAGCCCTGGTTGAAACCTGGCTGTCCAAATCCACCCCTGACTCATTTGTTTCCCTCCCAGGCTATACCTTATACTGGGAGGATGGAGTAGGCAAATGAGGGGGAGGCTGTGCAATCTACATTAGGGACACAATACTTGGACATGCACTCCCCACCCCTGCCCTTGTAAATGGGGCCCAGGATCTTACCCTCAAACTCATCCCGGACCCCTCTAGGAGCCCTCTCTATCTCACCACAGCCTACGTTCCCCCAAAGAACCAGCACCCAGCCCTGGTATCTTTAACTGACTACCTGGCCACCCTCCACCATAAGGCGGAACAAATCCTAGTTGGGGACCTTAATGTAAATTGGTTCAGCACCTCCTCATCTGCCATCAGAGACTCATTTGCTGCCCAAGACCTGATGCAACTCATCACCCAGCCCACGAGAATAAACCCTAAGAGAGGTACCAGCACCCTTCTGGATGTTATTATGACTAACCGACCCCATAAAATCCAAAACATCCAGGTCCTCCCAGACTCCCTAAGTGGCCACTCCCCTATCCTATTTCATTGGGCAGTCCCCAATCCCAAACCCAAAGCCCAGACCACCCTCCGCAGGCGCCTCCGCCCTGGTGGGCTGAAAAAACTTAAAGTATTCCTCACCCAGATAAACTGGTCCCCCATTCGTCGTGCAACCGACATTGACACTGCCCTTGCCTTCTTCACTCACACCTTCAACATGGCCTGTGATCTCTTTGCACCCTTCACCAAAATCCGGTCCAAAAAGCAGAATGCACCCTGGGTTAGCCCTGCCCTTCTACAATTACTAAGAAATCGATAACCTCTGGCACCTTGCCACTGAAACGGGTCGTCTGTCTGATAGGCAGGCTTACAATGCAGCCCGGAATAAGCTGTGAGGCCATCCGGAAAGCTACAAGCCGACCATACCAGGCCACCCTTACCTCCTCCTGGAGCTCGGCCCGACTTTCTGGGATAATATTAAACAACTTAACGGTAAAGCTCGCTCCCCTGCCCCTTCCCAGCTCACTAGAAATGGCACTACCACCACCGAGCCTGCCACCATAGCTAACTGGCTCAACACCACTTTCACTGACCTTAGCTCAGTCCTCCCTAGTAATTTCTTTGACCCTTCCCCCAACCAACCTCCCCCTGTCCTCCAGCACCCCAGCTTCCACCTGTGCAAGATTTCCACCCGGGAAGCCAGATCCATCCTAATCAAAGCTTTGAATGGCAACAGTCCCGGCAGTGACTCACTGGACCCAGTATCCTCAGGCTGGTGCTAGATGAAGTCCTTGCCCCACTCACCAGCCTAATTAACCAATCACTCTGCCTGGGACAATTTCCCACAGCTTGGAAAACAGCCATTATCACACCAATTCATATAGGGGGCGACAGGTCATCAGCCAACAACTACCGGCCAATCTCCATCCTCCCCCCCATCTCCAAAGCCCTGGAGAAAGTGGTGGCCATTCAAATCACTGATTATCTGGCTAAGCATAACATCTTATGCCCAGAGCAACGTGGCTTCCGTGCTGGTCACAGTACCAGCACTGCCCTAATTGAATTCTCCAACTTCCTACACTTCTCCTTGGATACCAGCTCCCTAGCTGGTGCAGTCATCGACCTCTCAAAGGCTTTCGACACCGTCTCCCATCCACTTCTGCTGAATGCTCTCTGCCACACTGGTCTCTCGGCTGGCTCCCTAGCATGGTGCACAAGTTATCTTGATGCTCGATCACAGTGTGTAAAAATCAATAGCACAATCTCCGATACCCGTCCCATTCACTCTGGGGTCCCCCAAGGCTCCATCCTGGGCCCCCTTCTCTTCTCGCTCTATCTGAACACCCTGCCCAGTGCATGCCCTGGCAAAATTCTACTGTATGCAGATGACGCTGTCCTTTTTGCCACCCACCGCAATCCCGTCTCCCTCCAGGACACCCTACAGCAGTCTTTCAACAGTGCCGAAGCTTGGTTTAAGGAGTGCAGACTCGTCATCAATCTTAAAAGACCAAAGCTATGCTCTTTTCCCACCCCAAAACAAAGCTAGCAACCACCCACTCTATATCCTTCAAGTACCAATCAGCCACTGGAACAAGTCTGCTCACAAATACCTTGGGGTTACCTTGACTCAGCCCTCACATTTCACAACCACATCGATGCCTAACATCCGCCACTAACACACGGCTTGGCATCCTCTTCCCATAGAACCTGCCTTCCCCAAATGCACTCCACTCGCTGTTCGTCCATCCATTCTATCCTTGTAGACTATGGTCTACCAGTCTATGGTGCTGCCGACACCACTGCACTCAAAAATTCACTTAACCCTGAATAAAGCCTGCAGATTGATTACTGGTGCCCCAGGCTCACACACACACTGTCAGCTGTATGTCGAGGCTAAACTTCTTACCCTGGATGAGCGGCTCCGATGCCAAACCTGTCTCCTCACAAAAACCCCTACTCGGCTCTCCCTGGGGTAACGGCATCCATCCACCAGAGCCCTCCCACTATTGCAACACGGTCATCCAGCAAGACCACTTTAATGGTCCCCAGATCAAGAACCAGCCATGGCCAGAGGTCCCTCTGCTATAGAGCCCCAACCTGGTTTAACTCTCTCCCTGCCCCCATCACCAATGCCACCACCATCTCCAAGTTCAAAACCACCCTTCGAAACCACATCATCAACACTCGTAACTGCTCCTGTCTCTGAAAGTAGCCTCCACCTCTAATTCTCATGACAATGCCCCCGGGAGGCTCTCCACCTAGCCATCCCCACCACCACTTCCCTGTACACCGTGCCTATGTCTAACCTGGCCAGTGCCAGCTGTTTCAGTGTTTACCTATTAGATTGCTCACTATTGATACCAACTTGTGTAACACCTGTTCTCAATTACATGTACCCTGTAACCTAAATGTATTTGTCTGACCACAGTGTGACGTGGCGCCTCTGTTGAACGCCTATTGTTTTGAAAACCTATGCTATGTAACCAAAAACACTATGTATGTCTTTATGTGATGAAGTACCTTTGGAAATGAGCCTCTGACTCAAAGGTTGTAAACTGATTTTACAAATAAATAAAAAATAGTGACCTAATAACGAATAGCTCATTATTTGTGATATTCGTGAAATAACATTCGGTATTCACACAGCCCTAGTACCTGGTGTTCTCACAGGGAAGCACAGGCATAAAAATTGGGATAATTGGAGCAAAACATCCAGGGACTCAGGCTGTGACCTGCCACTTTTGGGTGAAAGAGGGCGATGATTCACTTGTGGGTAGTGGTCCAAGGTTGCCATGGAGGTGCACTGTTTGGGGTCCATCTGGGGTCTGCAATATGACATGACCTCTTAGGCATAGTATGACCAGGGTGGGATGCCAGAGCCGCAGTTCAATTCATGGACAATGGTTGGGACTTACCATGAACTCAATAGTAACTGGCTGCAAATCACTGGTGCGCCAATCATATGGCTCAGGGTGCTTGAGGCAGACATTTGGAGCTGATTGCTATTTTGGATCAGGTTCACCAGATGCAGCAAGTTAGACCCACTTCCCCCGGTCTAACTTTGCATCCAAGGGGGATCCATTTTACGGGACTTGCACCAAACCTTTCGCGCAAGCTGCTGTAAAATGTGGAAAAGGTCACAAATGTGCCAGCCCTTGTTGAATTGGCCTGCGTTGCACCAAAGGGCATTGGCACAGTTGCATCAAATACTGTAGATGACACAAGGCTTGGCACAAACCCTGTGTCAACCTCCTAGAATTGGGCCCAATGTATTATGTCTTGTAGTCAATACACTATATCTTGGAGGTGTCTAGAGTAAGCTGCTGTGGGGTCAGACTGCATCCTCCTATGGCAGATTGGAAGTCTCTCAGGAAGACAGTACAAGGGAAAAGGGAAGAAGCCAATTTTCTCTGAAGAACTTCCCTCTCCAGTTGACTTAAGGTGGGGTGTCGAGGAAACTGGTTCCTAGTTCAGAGGAACAAAGCCAATCTCAATGGGCTTGCCTCTGGGTGCAGTGCCACAAGATGAGGGTAGGTTGCTTGCCACCTGGTCGCATGACTCCCCACTCTCTGAGGTTTGTGTACCAGTTCAAGGAGTACTTCACTTCATTGGTCTGCACAATGGTATGGCCCTTCACAGGAAGGGGTGTGAAGGTTTTGAGGTTGACTTGGTGAGACTTCTAATGGAGCACATCACTCAGATGTAAATCATGTTGGTAATTTAGTAAATACATGGTGACAATTTCCTTTAAGACTGGTGTATTGTGCAGTTTGTCAAGGGTAGGGGATTTAGGCGCCTTTCAAGACAATAATAAGTCTGCACAAGGACTGTAACAGATGAAGCATTATCTTTGGTCCCTCCCTGAAACCTGACCTCCAGGTAGGCAGATAAGAGTTCCACTCATTTTGGGTGGAGTGTGCCTCGCACTACCCCTCTTGGAGGAAAACTGCTTGGGTCCGCTGACATAGCAGGGGCATTCATGTGGGTGAGGAAAGTGAGGGGTTACAAAGAGTTACAACTAAGGTCTCCTCCTCACGCTTTCCCTCCAGGCAAAGATTTCCCACCTGCACGCCCTCGTAAAAGCAGAGTTCTGGGACGGCCAGGCTGATATAGGGAACCATTCGCACCCACACAGGGGACTGCACTAGGAGTCAAACAGCAATGTTCCCATATTTTTTCCATCAGAGGGTTTCCTGGATTTGTTGCTTACTCCAAAGGACTATTTAAGAGTCAGGTAGTTCCAGCTGTTGCTGTCAGTGGTAAGCAGGTGCAGCATGAGTGTCTCTCCGGAAGATGGTACTAGAGGAAAAGGGAAGGAGTCAATTTCCTGTGAAGGACTTCCATCTATGAATAGTATGTGGCAGGGTGCCACAGAACCTCATTTGCAGAGAAGGTGCTGATAGAGATGTGTGTGCATGAAAAAGAAGTATGGCTACACAGTAGAAGTGTAAAGAGTAAATTAAAAACAAAATCATGAATGTATAAAGGGGAACAATCATCAAACAAATGTTCACAGTAAATCTCACATTTACATTTCAGACATTAATTGAAGTATTTTAATCACATGAAAACCAGTTATAATCTATCACCCTAACACTGTGGATGGGTAATATGTGCAAAGGTCAAAGGGTAATGCCCTTGAATTACCATTGTTATACATTTTTTCATACTCCTCACCCTTACTAGTTTTGTACCTCTTAAATAAGTTATAGGGGCAATAAGAGGGTCTCTTATGGATGTAAGAGTGTTGCCTTGGGTATTCTTAAGGCAAGATAAGTGGGAACTGAAGATGAGCAGTTCTCTTGCCCTAAGGACGCAAGAGACAACACGCTTATATCCATAAGAGGCCCTCCTAGTACCTTTATAAATATAACATAAATTGGGCAACAATTTTTAAACAAATGCCCTTTTTGTGGCTCCTTTAGATGGTGTGAGTGGTGGTCATCAAAAGCCCATTGCAGTGCTCAGTACATGAGTTACTCCTACGGCAATGAAGCCTATGCACTACCGGGTGGGAATTATGCACTAGAGGCACATATCCTGCCCACGTAGCTCCGCACCTGCGAACAGGTGTGCACTGACCGTATTCATCAATGGCCACCACCTGTACCCTGCTCTTCCCCTCCAAATGCGCAGGACTCCACAGGCAACTGGGGTGGAGTTGAGGACCCAGCTTGGCATCCAATTAGATGCCCATGTTGGGTCCCAAAGTGGATAACATGCACACCGAGGCACTGGTCTGGGTGTGTGAATAGGCACCGCAGGCACCTGGAACCACGTGGCTGTACCCTGTCAGCCAGATGGCCCCCTGGCTTTGCTTCTGGTGCATCGTGCCCACCCACCACACCAGAACACATCCCCCAAATGCAGGGCTGCACCAACACACGTCCAGCACAGTGCCCCTCCTTCCCACACATACTTGCCCCCAGCTAGCAGCAGCAGCTGGCACCCCACACACACATGACAGCCCCCATCCCCGGTAATCACAGGCATGCCCCCCCCTTTGCCCACATAGGAGTCCAGGCAGAACCCTTCCCCAAGCCCTTACCTGCCACTTTTCACTCCCTGTGGTTGCCATTGGTCCCCGTCCCCCCATCCATATACCTTGCTGCCAATGTCCAGTGGCATAACCCTCCTCATACTTCCTCAGCCATGGCTGTCCAGTGATGCTGGGAGTGCAATGCCTATATATATATATATATATATATACATATCTATACATATAGGTGTTGCACTCCTTGCATAACTGGATGGCTGGCAGCTGAGGAAATGTGAGAGGGCTGTGTCGTTGGCATCCCAGGCTGCTGCACCGCAGCAAGGACAGGAATGGAGGGTTGATTGTGCCACAGTGGTGGGGACCACTGCACACCTCTTTGGGGTGGGGTAAGCTGATCAGGGATGGGATGCCTGCCCAACACAGAGCCATGCACGGAATCTGCACTTGTGGGGGGGTAGGGTGGGTGGTCCCCTGCCCCAGTGATACGGCATCAACGTGTGTGGGGGGATTACAGTGGGGCAGGGGCTATGCTGTGTGGTGGTGGTGGGGGGCTGACACCAGCAGGGACAGGGCATCAGTGTGTGTCTGGGGAGGTGGACACTGTGTGTGTGGGGGCTGCCACATGGGATTGGGGTGGGGTGCCTGTCCTGTGGGGACCAGTATGTTTCTCTCAGGACGGGGGTGTTTTGGGGTGTGTGTGTGTGTGGGGGGGGTCATCCATAGTGCTGCTGGTGCTTGGCAGTGACCTGCTTGCATGGGGATGGGTGTGTAGGCACTTATGGCAGGGTTCCCCCTGGCATAACGGGAGCCCTCCAATACACACCAATGTGCAGCACTACAAGCCTTGGTGTATGGCACGTGGTGCTGGCATGCCTCCTGCCCACCTCTAATGCATTACTGTCTGTGTGGCCAGGGGATTGGGTTTGTAGGGGCTGCACATCACGGAGAGCGCATCCCGCATGGGGGGAGCAATGGGTGTGAAGTGGCTATGCACTGTGGATATAAAGCGCATAGCCACTCCAACCATTCGTGCATGGGCCCCAACAAAAGTAGCTCATGTGCAATAAAGGAAGCACAGTGATTAGCAGACTCTGAGCCTTCCACTCACAAGGTCTTTTCACCTGCCTGGCCTTGCAGCACACAGAGCTTGGAGCTCACAGAATCACTCCCTGACCACACAATCACCCTCAGCAAACACTGAGCGCTGCACTGTAACAAGGTACAGGAGCACAGGAGCATATTAAAAGAACAATTTCATGGACTTTCTTTCATTTAACAGACCAGACTGCATCTCATTATATTTTTATTTCCTGTACGGCTAACTAGTACAGGTAGTTTTTTGCTGCCTTACTTATCTCTGTTCTTAGCTACTTTTGCTTGTTATGCAGGTGTTACTTTAAGAGCCTGTGTTTCTGATACTGTGCTTTTGCTAATTGTGCAAGTGTTACTTTTAGAGCATGTGTTTAGGTACGGTGACCCCTTTCTCTGCGTAACTTTAAGAGTAAGGCTGTGTGAATGCCTTTTCCTGAATATTCGGCCGAATATTAGGTATTCTGGTCCCAGGTATTCGGTATTTGGTATTCGGCTAGGAAAGGTTTTTTTTAAGGGTAGCTTAAAAAGCACCTCAACAACACCATTAATCCCCCTTCAAACCTGGTGTATTATATACACCTCAAAACACTTCAATGACCAACATAAAACTCTCACTAATGCAACACAAGCTACATGTGACACACTCGATCCACCACACCACACACATAGCACAATGAAAATTATATCAAGCACTGCATTGGGTCAGCGCTGTAGGGTGTTCATGGTCACAGTAATGGGCAAGAAAGTGATTTGGCCATAGACATAGCAATAGTGATAACAGTGACTGCAGTAGTGGTGACAGCTGAAAGGGTCGGCTGCAGCAAGAATGGTACTGGTGGTGGTGGGAAGCACACGGTATACCGTTATGTGTGTGACACAATTAGGGCACCACAATCAGTTCACCTGTCATGCTGGTGAACTGGATTTTGCGGCACTTGGCAGGGAGGGTGCCGTCTGGGTGTTGCACCCCTTGCCCATACACCTCTGACCCAGAGGTAATTATACTGAAGTACTGGGTGTGCAGGGGTGCATTCCCCACAAACAGCCAGAATGTGCCCCGGGGCATTTGACGTGATGGGGGTTAGACAGCACAATAGCCAGGCTTGATGTTTGCCATCAGCATTGTGCTGGCACCCTAATGATGGTCACGTTTTTCCTTGTCACCACGGCATGGGTAAACCGGGCTGTGGATGTGGTAGCAACAGTGGTAGAAGCAGAAACACTGGCGGTGGTGTCTGATACTTCCTGCACAAAGCATACATGCTCTCATTCAATCCTACTACTTCATGGATGGATGTGACAGTGAACGTACAGATGGAACAGATGGTGGCACTAGTAGTAGTAGTAGTATTACTGGTGGTATTAGTAGTAGTAGTACCATTCCCAATGCTAGCAGAACTAAAAGGCTTGCTTAGGGAGAAAAATATTTAAGCCCACCAAATACAGATAAACACCACTCTGTAATGGTCTATGTAGTCTATCTCATCTCCTTCTCTGGAATTGTATTAAATAGCAATAATATACAGTGGAGCAAGACAGGATGCAATTTAGTACTTTGCAGTAAATGATACGTCACAAAATATTGGATAAAAAGAGGGTGTAATTGCCACTGAATTACACTGCTCCTTGCAGCATACTGCAGCATTTTGCAAGATACTGTGTTGCATACTATCTGGAACTGCTGTACATGTGTGATGTTCTGTAATACTGCTGCAGTGTTCCATCCTTAGGCATTTACTTTTGGATTGTTTTATTAGAGGGACATCTCGGTCTCATTTATTATAATTAATTTATGGTGGGTGTTTCTTTGAGGGTTGTATATTCGTAGTATATTTATGTAACTCCCATGCAAATAGGGGTTCCAAGAAATGCCTGCTTGGGCTTACCTTAGCCCACTGGTTCTGTCCTTCTCCCGCTGTCTCTCGGGCTTCTCCCTACTTGGCCCCTAATTTTTCTGGTTTCCCAGGTGCTGCTTTGCCCTCGTGAGTGCCCCAGCCTAAAGCCAGAAAGAAAATATAGCCCCTCGGGGCTTAAAATGCTGACCACAAGCTCCCACTGCGAAAGTGCTGCCTCCAGGGCAGCAGGAGTCACATCGGCGTGCTAAGTGCCATTAATGTGGAGCTGCTTGTTTTGCGATCACCTCGAGGACTGTGCCGTGGGTCCCAGGATCCCTTCCACCTATTTGGGACCCAGTGACCATGGACAGCCTGCTGGGGGACTGCTCAGAGAGGAATTAAAGGAGTTCTGACTGGGGCTCATTTGAGTATGCCTGTGCAGGGCCCTGGTCATCTGAATAATGCATAACAATGTGTCTGGCTGCCTCCAGGGTAGCTATGTTCAGCTCCAGCTGAAAAGTAAGGAATTAAAATGTTTTAAATAATGGAACTGTTGCTGCTTGTTGAGAATATACTGTGCATGTGGGGAAAAGTGTTTAAAGTTAAACTGAGTACTGTTTCCCTGGCAATTCCAGTATTGTGGGACTCTATGTGTCAGCCTGTCAGCTGCTGCAGGGGGAGCTTACATAAGTTCAGTAGTGACAGAAAAATTAAAGGAGCCACATTTTTCATCTGTGCAGTGACTGCAAGTGCAGCCTTTAAGCTACAGAACTGTGGGTCATGTGGGGCAAATAATTACTTCTTTCTGGCTGTACCAGGACATTATTCAGGACTGTATCTAATCTGCTATAAGGGAGAATAGGTTAAGCAGCCATTGCCAGCAGTACAGCCAATTGGAATTGCAGCAGTAGAAAGCCAGGACTTGGGGGACATTCACTACATCTTATGGGTAAGCACCCAAGTGCTTATGGGGGCTTACAGGGACATTATTTAAGGTGCAAATTCCACAACCCAATTGTGCCTTGAGCATTCTGCTTGACAGGTCTCTCAGCAACTTGGAGACATGTCATCCCATCCCTGCTACTAATCAGGAGGTGAGCTAGGAGCTCTATAAAGAGACAATGTTGCCAGTTTGTCTGGAGATTTTGAGAGATGCAGAGCTGAGAGAGAGAGAGAGCAGCAGAGCAGGCTCCAGCCTGCTGGGAGCCCCCCCATGGGGGAGGGGCTCAGGCTTCAGCCAAGCCATCAGGCCTGGGCCACTTAATTCAAGCCCCTTCAGTCTTCAGGGGACATTTGTTTTCTTCAGTTAACAGTTAACTAGTTATAGTAATTGTGCTTTCTGCAACAGCTAGTCTGGAGGTTGCCAGTACTGTCCTCCAGAGGCAAGCATCCCTCCCACATCAGGGAAAGATGTAGACCAAAGATCAGATGTCCAGCAGCGGTGAGAACACTGACCAGACTAGATGACATCATGCAGTGGTGAGAGTGCTGACCGAGTACCTCAGCGGTGAGAGAGCTGAAAAAGTCTTCAGGATGCCTTCGATTGCGGATGAGACCCGTGGAGGACCTGAGTGAGTACCCTCATACCCCCTGGTGCGAGGGAGAAGCTAAGCAAGTAATCTTGGGGGCCCCAATCCCCATTGAGAAATGTGTGCTGTTAAGTGTGAAATATTGAATTTATCAGTCTGGGCTACTAACCCCATAAGAGACTGCCTAGTTCAAGTAATGGATGCATCTTGTCTGTGGCCCAAATGGTTAAGTTGCAAGTGCAGCAAGATGCTGGGCATAGTGAACCATGTAAATGTGTTGCAAGTTGTGAAGCTGTTGGTTAGAGTCCTGCCATTGTGAAGCTGGCTGCCAAGACTCGTTTGCCATGTCATGGGACAGGAGGCCCTAGATCATACAATGTCTAGATGTGCTGGTTAAGACTCTGTGATTAATGTTCTTGGTATAGAGAATATAGGGTTGTCAGAACCCTCTAAAGTTCTGGGTTCTAGTTCTAGTCTAGAACTTTTGAAAACATTCTAGGGTTCTAATCTTTTTTAGAACTTTTTAGAACTCGAACCCTATTTATTAATTGTGCTGCCAGTAATGAAGACAGTAATGAAATACATGTAAAGGAAAAACTGCTTAATATAAGGGGGAGAGAAATGATCATGTGTGACATTGATAGGAATACAACTAGGTTTATCTATGGTTTCTTCTGTTTGCTAAAGCCAGCAACTTAATACGTAACAGGCCCACCCACCCACCCATATGTTAAAGGTTTTCCTGCTGCAGCTGCATCATAGTTCCTTAGTGAAAGAAAGAGGCACATTAGCCATTTATGTACTCAGTTATATATGCTCATCGTCATGAATTATTAGAAAAATAACTGATATTACCTAATTTCAGCTAGTTGCTGCTTTGTGTTTTAAATGAGTAAATCTAAAGCTGCTATGTTTAAAAGAAAGCTTTTATAACAAAGTCGAGCCAAGGTACTGCAACCGCAGAACATGGAACTGTTGCAAAACATGTTATGTCATAACGTAGTCAGTCAAGACATTTGAATAAAAAAAATATGCCAATCATTGTTGCTGGCAAAAAATGCATGCAGTTTTCTAAGATAATGCATACATATACCAACATTCTTGTTGGCAAATTGAAGTAATACATACAACTTTCTAAGATGATGCATTTTTCCAGCTGATATGTCAATAAAATCTGTATTTCAGTCACATAAATAAAGAAAGTGGTTTCCTCACCACATACTAACTTAAGGAACATTTAATGTAGCTGCTGCAGTTGACAAGTGATGTTTAAGGGACAGTGTCTGTCAACCCCATTATGTATCAAATTATCACTACTTATAAACAAAAACACTTTATGATAGGTCACATTCTGTGAAAACTGCTGATGCAGATTTTATTTTATTTCTGATTCCTTTATTCTTTTTTTTAAAGGGGACAGGACATTTGTGCTAGATGGCAGCAGTTTGCAATGTATTTAATAAGAAAAAAAAAAATATATTATATATGTATCTATAGTAGCTTCCACAGACAGCAATCAGTCTAGTCCTCCCATACCATCCGTCTGTCATCATATTTTTCCTCACCATCCCCAGCTGTTCATGAATCTGTAAACGAAAGGACTAAAATAACACCCACCTTTCACCCCAGCACCCATTCCACTTTTCTTCCACCATCCTCATCTATGCAGTAGCACCCATACCACCCTTAGACCCATGTGTTAAAACCAACCCACAACTCTCACCCCACTCAAGCACGTATTCCACCCTCCTCCCTCACCCAAATGTTTAAACTACCCCCACACTTAGTCATGAACTACCATTCATGTCACCCTTCTCCATCCCTCACCCATATTAAAACCCACTCTCCCAACCATCACCCATGTACTAACAACTATGCCATGTTTCTCCCCTCCTGCATCCATGTTAAAACCAACCCCCAACTCTCACCCATGCACTAGCATCCATGCCATCTTTCTCCCTCTTGCATCCATGTTAAACCAACCTCCAGCCCTTTGCCACCCTCCAGCACCCATTCTACCCTCCTCCCCCTCTCAAATGCTAAAATACCACCTGCTTACTCAAGAAAAATGAAACTCTTGCCTTCAAATGAGCCATACTTAACTGTTCCTTTAATAAACAACACTTACAGTATGTGTAAAACTGTCTTTTCAATTGCTTTCTTCTTATGGACAACATTCTGTACAGTCCTCTTAATGGAACCAGTAATTTGAGAGTTGTTGCTATTATGCCATGGTCTATGTACAACAGAATGTTAAACACGAGCTATAGTGGTATGAGACTTATGCTTACAGAATGATATGTGCTCAACCATGACATAGGTAAAACTCCAGATGACTGTTTCTGGGAAGAGACTTATAACAGGATGCTGCCCACAGAAACATAACAATACAAAATACAGTTTTTCCTATAATTTTTTATTCAGTAAGATAAGTTACATATAGATCATTTTGGTTTATGGCTAACATTTCTGTAATTGAAAAAATAATAAACAGCTACCAATTCGAACTCATTGTTTTGTCCTCTTTAAAATTGAAAAATAGACCCCCCCCGGTCCCAGCCCATACTGGTGCACCACAAAGTCACAGAAGGTAAATCCAAAAATATACATTTGCACTTTAACTATAAATAATATGATACAGAAATGATTGACATGACAGTGTCCCTTTTATGCCACATGTGGGCCTGTTCCCACTGATGTTAAAATTGTCCTGTATGTAAAACTTGTTGACTTTAGACCCTAGCTACAAAGCAGTTTGCCATGAAATGGTGAAAGTTTTGGGGGTATATAGTCCAAGGTAGTAGATCGAGAAAGGAGAGAGACAACCAAAGCCATCACAGTTTGTAAAAGTTTCCTTTTTGTTGCAGAGAGACTCTGTCCCACACAGTATTTACCAGCCACAACCATCTGAGTTGTCATCACCATCAACATCCACAACATCAATCACTTCAGGATCAGTTTGTATACTCTTGTAGGGATACGAAAATCTTGACTTATTAACTTTAATAAAAGTTAACATGTGTACATTTTCTGGCAGCAACCTATTTCTGGTGTCTGTCACAATATTGCCAGCTGTACTAAACATGTGTTCTGAAGAGACACTTGTTGCAGGACAACCAAGATAATTACAGGCTTCATCATACAGCTCTGTCCAAATCGACTTTTGTGATCTCCAGCATTCAAAAGGGCATGCATCAGTAGGAATAGGCAGTTCTTGCAGGTAACTGTCTACCATGATGTACAGAGACCGCTCAGAAGAGGAATCAGCTTAAGCTGGTATGGCAGCAATTTAGGAATGGTTTTACCACAGATTTAGCTTGCTACTAAGGGTTGAAGAAGTGGCAGCTGTGAAACAACTACTGTTAATGTTTGGTGACTTTTCCAGTTCTGTATCCCTTTCTGAAGATGAACCTGCATGTTGTGGTGATGACAACCTGAGGGTACTGTGCTTGTCTGTGTTTGATTCCTGTGAGTTTTGCAGCTCATCTAGCAACAGACATTTATACTGCTTTATATCACCTGTTTTGGGAAGATGTATAGCCTTGAACCTGGGATCTAAGAGAGTTGCAAGGATGTAGTATTTTTATTTTGTCATTGCAAACTAATTTGTCATTGGTTTTGAAGCGCCCGCTCATTCTCTTCACGAGATTCCCATGATACAGGCAACATGTTGTCTGAGCTTCAGATCTGTCTTTTGCTATTTGTAGATTTAGAACACTAAGATGATGTGAAATTAGCATTATGAGTGGGATAACCTGACTCACAGTTGTGTCTTCAGAAGACATGTCCCTTGTGGCTGTCTCAAAAGGAGCTAGGATGCAGCTTACTGTCTCCATTAATTTCCACTGCAACACAGACAGCATAATGCCATCTCCAATAATGTAACTGGAGCAATACTCATGTACAGCTTGCTTTTGCTCCAAGAGGTGCTGCAGCACATAAAGTGTTGAGTTCCAATGAGTGGAAACATTTTGAATCAGCTTTTGCTGGGGCAGCTTGTGTTTTTTTTGCAGTTTGGACTATGTCCATATAGCCTTGGTTGAAAGTGAAAAGTGAGTCACAATTTTTTTGCAAACAGCAATCAAACCATCCACTTGTGTTTCATTGCTGAGAAATCCCATGACAATTAAATGTAAGCAATGTACAAAGCAAGAAGTATGCATAAATCCTCCATCCTGTACTGCTTTCAAGATGCTGGCTCCATTGTCACTTACCATGAAGCCCCATTTTAGACCGTGAGAATAAACCCATTCATCAAGGAACTCATTTAGTTCCTGCAAAATGTTTGCAGCTGTATGACTTTGCCCAAGCTTCTTTATATGTAGCAGTGCCATCTTCTGGGGTGTTTTTGTTTTTGAAGAACCACAAGAAAACATGACCAATGAGCGGTAAGGGACATGTAATCTATGTTTTGAGTGCTGGTCCGCATATCTGTTGTGACAAGAATAACCCCACCCTCTGCAGTTTTGTGCAAACATCACTGTTGCTTTTAAAGCCTGATAAATGTTTGGTATTTCAACATAGGAAAAGTATGTTCTATGAGGAACATTGTAACAAGGCTCTCCTAGTTTCAAGAGCTCCCCAAAATCCTCATGATCTACCAAAGAGTATGGGAAAAGAGCTCCAGCTAACAGTTCACCACTTCTGTGATTAAGATGAAGGGTCTTTGGATGATTTTTAGTAAAGGTATTCTTCCTTTCAAATGCACGAGACAGTGTTAGCTGTTTACAACATGTCCCTGCTGGTTTATTATACACCATGCTTTGATGGGCAGATGGACGCTGGGATGGTGGACTAGGACTTATACATTCAGTGCCATCACTGGATGTGCAACTGGTACTAATGGTGCTGGCACTGGTGGTAACAGTGATCCTAGGGCTGGCAGTGGTTCTGTCCGCATCAAGTTCAGACAATTCAGTAGCCATTTCAGATTCTTGTCCCTTCTCATGCGTGGTCTGGAAGATGGAGGACATAGGTTTTGGATGATCAAGCAAAACTGAATGCTTTTTCAGATGGCGTTTAAGAGCTGTAGTGCCAAGGTATGACACAACTTTACCATGGCTTACTCCCTGTTTACACAGGGAGCAAATTGCTCTGCATGGATCAGTTTTACTGACAGAGAAATAATTACACACCTCAGATGTGACAGATTTTGTTCGAGTGCTAGGAAGATAACTTAAGACTGTTTGCATCTTTTCACCTGTCCTAACAGAACCTGGGACATGCTCCTTGGTGCTAGAAGAGTGGGCAGAAGACTCATGGATTTTTATTGCTGGCCGACACAGAAGTGGTGGATTCAATGGATATGTCCTTTTCATTGCCAACAGTGCTGGATGTATTTGCAAGTGCACTACCTGGTTCGTTGTCAGCAGACTTGCTCATTTCACTTTGTTGAGGAAGTAATGATATGTCGCAAGACACAACAGTGTTAGACTAAGACAAAGAGCTACTGTCTGAGTCTGAGTCAGAGAAGGACTCACTGTCACTTGCATTATTACTGCTAGTCACAGGGATTTTAACAGCATGAATGGCATACCTTATGGTGCCTCTCCATGTGACCCCAGCAGCTGCACAGGCTTTCTTTAAAGGTCCTCCTTTACCACACTTCACTGTTTCTCTTTTGTTGCTTGTTGAATTTTTATCCCGTGAAACATTTTGGTTATTTCTGCTAGCACCAGGATTACCACTACCACCAACACCTGCTCCAACACCAGCACCAGATGCTTCATCTATGTTGGTGTCAGCCATAACAGTACCAGTATGCTGCAGTGAACACACCCACACCCACACAATTCCTGCGTAAGAAAGCAATGTGATCTGTGATAGCTGGCTACAACTCCAAAATTTCATTTTGGTTGTGTGACACTATGATGCAGTGGACTGAAAGTAATTGAAGAATATGACGGTTTGCAACTAAAGGATCCCAGGTTCAAGGCTTACAGAATGATTGGGCTGCTGGGCATAGGCTTACACATAGCAGTCAAGGGGCGCACAGCAGCAGGGTGATGGACTCACCATAAGAGACAGAGTTACACACACAAACCGAGGAACAAGATTTTTCTGTCTCTCTCTTCCTAACAGGAAATATATTTTTAGGCTTCTGTCATGTATTTAAGGATAATGCCACCACACAACTGACCACTGGGCTTCACACAGTAACACACACTGGGTAAGGTACAGTGCAGTCAAGGGGAGCACAGCAGCAGGGTGATGGGCTGACCACAAGAGATGGAGTTACACACACAAACCAAGGAAAGATTTTTCTGTCTCTCCTCCCAACAGGGGAATATATTTTCAGGCTTCTGTCGTGTATTTAAGGATAATGCCATCACACAACTGGCTACTTGGCTTTACACGGTAACACACACTGAGTAAGGTACAGTGCAATCAAGGGGTGCACAGCATCAGGGTGTGGACTGACCACAAGAGATGGAGTCACACACACAACACAAACTGAGGAAAGAGATTCACTTCATGGTGAGTTGACTCAGACTGTTCCAATGAGGATGAAGATATTTCATCTTGGGCCTCTATGCCAGACACAACTCAATGTTTGATGCAATGGGAACTGGAGTGTAAAAATTCACAGCTCTTCACTAGTACTGCCCCCATCGAACCTGTGCAACCTTTGAATTCCAGTGCTGTCCTTTTGGTCCCTGAGAGAAGGCCCAATAACCAAGTGCCCGAGGAAATGATGGGCATTCTTATGGTTAATGCAGTAAACCTTGCCTGTGGTGAGCAAATTCTGGATAATACTTTTATGCCTGACAATGCTCCTGTGCTGGCTGCAGAGCAGGGACATGCTGAGGCAGCCCCTATCCCAAGGGAAAAAACTGCACAAGATACAGCCCTGCCTAGAAGGTATGAACAACAACATAAACCCATTATTAAACTCACCTACGTTACTCTTGATGCTTCCTCTAATACCTATCTCCATGTGCTCTATAAACATATGAGTCCTATTATTTACCCCTCAATGTATTGCTTCATGGATGGGGTGGGAAGATGCATGTGCCTACAAATGCCTATTGCTGCCAGACAGATACCTGTTGTCTAGATAGGAAATTAGTATTGTGTTTATGTTAGTGTGAATGAACATGCCAGTGTTGGATAGACAGGAATCAGGTGTCTAGATGGCAAATGTTTTTATTGGTATACTTTATTAACCATTAATACTGGGGTTAAAATTTAAATGGCTTGTTGGGACATCAAGCGTTTGGCAAGGGGAGTGTGTTACCCTCCCACAAATGGGGCTTATCTGTAGGGCTAATGCCCCATAGCTCCTCCACTAAAGTCCTTCAGTGGTCCTTGGTGAGAGTTGCACCTGGCACCCTCAGTGGCTTCTGCAACTGCAGCCACTAATTTTCCAGTTCCTCAGCCCACATTCCAAGAGGGGGTGAGGTCCAGTTTATATTCAGGGCCTTTGGGCAGATGTGAGTTCTTCTCGATGGTCCATGAAGCCAATGAACTGCACTGGCTGAAATGTAAATAAACATGACAGCACCAGACCTATTTGCGCATGCGCAGCCATCAAGTTAGAAATTTAAAGGAGCCACTGTTCCACTGAATGTTTTGGGTGTTCGGCCACATTATAAATATATCCCCAGCTTCAGGACAGGCAGCAGAGTCAGGGATCAACAGAACAAGTTTCTGGGTGTGGGGCGGAAAAGTGGTTTCTTCCCACCAAAAGCATAATAATAATTATAAGATGAGAACTGTGCGGGAATGAAAGATAAACAAATATGGCAGCCTCCAGGGACTCAAACAACAAGGGTCTGCTAGGAGTGATGTCAGATAGCACAGGGATCATTCAGCCAATCAGAGGGGGAAACTTGAAAGTAATAAAAGGGATTGTTTTGCCAGCAAAGGGGGGGATCAGTCAGGGATTTTATAGAGTCCAGAGTGCAGGATAGACTTCTGTGGGCTACCTAGCCCACTGCCTGCCCTCAGACTCCAACAGAATGTCTGGCCCCAGCAAAATAACAGTGAGAAAAGTAGCTGTGAGAACCAGTGAAGAAGATTGTGAGCATTGCTGCAGAGAGGTAGAGGAGTGTGATCTCTACTGCAGAAAGAGGGACTTGAGATGTTGTGCAGATAGAGACAGAAATCTTGGTATTGCAGTGTGACAGCAGAGACTGTAAATTGTGCAGTTCTGAGTTAAAATTGCTGTAGCAGTGATCTAAGACTGAACAACCTGGGTTCCCCCTAAGTGGAGTAGTTGTCTGAAACTACCATTGCTGCAAGCCTTGTGACTGTGAGTGTTGGGGTGAGAGACTGAGCCAAAGCCCATCTACAGTGAGGTTTGAGAAAGTGTGCCAGCCAAGAGGACTAGGGGTAAAAGCTGTCCCTGTGCCTAGACAAATGGGGAAGGAGACCATCAATGAAGATGGTAAGAGGGCTGCCCGGTGAACACTGTCTACAAAGCCCTCAGAGGTGAAATTGGCAAGGCCAGGCAGGTGAAGACCAGCATTCTTCAACCTCTTTAGTCAGTCCCATTGCTGCTGCTGTGGGGTGCACCACCAATGAGATACCGCCATGGTACTGTGCCATATCCAGCTTGCTGAAACCCTCTTTTGATCAACAAACCTGTCAATACTTCTGGACTGTGGCTCAGAGGAGAACTTTATTATCTAGTTAGATCTAGGAGGTTAGATCATGGGCAGGACTATGAGAACCAATTAAGCCCAGACCTGTCGTTTCACTGTTTCTACTGTTTAAAGTTATTTGGGCCCTAACAAAAGTTCCTGAGTGTTGAAATCTGCACCATGATGAGGGACCCACCTTCAGGGGCTAAGGAACCTTGCAGCTGCAAGTTTGGAAGCAGGGTGCACCTGTAGGTGGGAGGTGGGTATATTGTGTGGGGGCACCTTGTTGAGACAGTTATTAATGTGTTGTGCTATTTTCCTCCTTTTTCTCCCATTCCCTCAAAATAAATAATGTTAATTGTTCATATCATGTTCTGGTACTGTGAATCATTGCAAGAAGGGGGAAGTGTTATTGTGTGAGGAAGTGACTTTGGGGCAGCTATTGTATATTTTGTGGAGGTGGTAACCTACAATCTGTTCACAGGTATTCCCTGCCATTACCTCAGTTGGAGGTATCATGCTATTTCTTCTCTCCACTCCTGAACCCAGGCCGGCCCCCTTGGAGGAGTGTAAAGTGTGGACCCCGAAGGTCTCTGAATACCTAAGGTGAGTCAAAGGGCTCTTGCATGTGTAACTTCTCTACTATTTTAGGAAAAGACTGGAAATTGGGCATGCACAACCAGTCTCAGGGGATCCTGGAATGTAACAAAGCTGGATAATTTCAGTTCAATAGTTTAAAATTTACAGTGGAAATACTGTAGCTTACTATTTGGCAGCATTTTCTCATAAACTGATGGTAGTGTAATAAATATAATTAGAATTCCACTTCTGAAATTAAACATTCCCAAATAAAATTTCCCCACTGCATTTACTTTTCTGAGCCAAACTGTTTGTAGTCCAATGGTTACTTCCTGGCAAGGCTGTGCAAATACCTGTATCTTTTACTTAATATTTTGCCGAAAAATTCTGTATTTAGTAGCCAAATATTTGGGTAGTCAGTATTCGTGTTATTGACATTACAAAAACATAACAAAAAGAAATCCCTTCACCTTCACAGCACTCTGTCACCCATCCCATCTCAATTAAATGAATTCCCCATTCCACACCTCATAGAACCCAACTTACTCTCCTTCCTACATCCCAAACCCTGTGACATCTGAAAGAGAAAAGCATCCCTTTCCACCCTAACCTTGCATATATCCTGATTCCATACCTCCCCTCACAGCCCAAACCTGTAACTAATGACACTCTTAATTACACCACCCTTTAAATAGTACCTTAATCTTCCTCCCAGCACCCACATTAAAGTAACTTTGGTCCCACAGTGAGCACGCTGCACAACCCACTTGCCTCCACAGCCAGCTGCTGTCTTGGATGAAGACACTCGAACAACCAGTAAGTAACTGTTCTCTCTTCATGGTGACACTCTGATCTCACCCTCCTCCCTCAGCACCTATATATTAGTTTCACAGTGGGTGACCACCACAACCCACCCACCTCCAAGCCTGGCCACCGACTAATGAGTGAAAGCACCCTTGTGCTAAATCTACATAGAAAAAAAAACAGCTTGAAGGCTTCAAATCAGATTTGTTGATAAATCAATAGCTAATGTTGGTTCAAAATGTAGATATTGATATAGAAAAAACAAGTCAACTTTGAAAAATACATTTTAGAAATACATTTTTAAATATAATGTGTACTGATGAGCTGGCTCTCTGTGATGTCATGCAGTGCATGTGGTGAGTTCTTGCACTCTTGCAACCTACCAAGGTGAAATGTTCATGCACTGTACTTGAACAGCCATGAATTTTTCATGAACGGTTCATGAAATGAGTCTATAAATGAGCATCAAAGTTTAGCAATCATTTTCATAAATGTTCATGAATTGTGCAAGATCAACAAATAAGCAAACTGTGTTCATGAACATTCTAACACACAAAGTTTCATAAAGATCCATAAAAGTTCATGAAATGTTTCTCAGTGAACACTTATAGACACAGTCCATCAATGTTTTTAGTAACCAGAAATACCCTGCTTTCACAATACATCGGTTAATTCATCAGGCAACCCTGTTTAGCCCTATTCTTAAAAGATTGTTACCCTCTGGACAAACTAAAGGCAGAAGTGTTCAGCTCTAACTGGTTTGCCATTTATCATGAAAATTAAATTTTTTGATCAAACACACTTTTCTAATGGATAACTTTTAATACAATGCATTTTAGAGAGATCATGTGATGGCAGCGTGAAGAGCAGCAGCAGCCCTCTATAGCTCAGCACCTCTGCTACAGAATTCAGCCTATTTTTTCAGACACCACCCCAAATAGTGATCTGTACCTACGTTAGCTGACTTCTAAAGATGCCTAGAACCTTAACAGGGTACTTCATTATGGATGTCTATATGAAAAAACTGCCCCCAAGGCATTCTTCTCCGCCAACTCCAGAGAAAGACAAGGCCGCAAAGTGGCCCAAACACCAGCCTGTGGTCTCGAGCAAGCCTCCTTCTTCTGTGGTTGCTCTCTTGGAAGAGAGATTTTTAGAAATCACGCACCCGTTACAAGACAAAATAACAGAAATATTGGAGGATCTGCAACAAATCAAGTCCTCAGTTCAGTCACTCACAACCCAGGTAGGAGACTCGGAAACCAGAATAACATCGTTGGAGAAAAAGCAAGACAAGAGTGAGCTTACAATTACACTGTTTGGTCGGAGACTTAAAAAGCTAGAGGAGAAACTGGAGGACCTGGAAGGAAGAAGCAGGTGAAATAATTTTTTAGTCATTGGTGTGCCTAAAAAGGAGGAATGAACTAATCCCATACTGTTTATCCAGGAGTTATGTGAAAAGATTGCAGGGCCTTCCCCGAATTGGGCCTAATTACATACTCGAGCAGGCCCATCAGGCTCTCCATCCTCCTCCACTGCCTAATTCTCCACCTAGACCCCTGATCTTTAAATTATTGAACTTTCTAGATAAACAACATATCTTGACAAAAGTTTGAGAATTGCATGAGATCTTAAGGGAGGGTAATAGAATCAGGATCACCTAAGATCTGCCACAGTCAGTGTGGGTGAAAAGGCAAGAGATGCATCCGACTGTATCAAAGCTTATTGCTGCAGGAAAGCCATTTCAAATGTGATTCCCGGCAGTGCTTCAAGTTAAATCTGAGGGTCAGTGGCTATCATTTGACACCCTCGAGCAAGTGATACAAGAGCTGGGCCTATTCCCAGATCTTTTTAAGTGAAGATACTGTTTGGAGTATATAGATCTGCAGTCACCTTTTGAAAGCTTTGCTAGGGTGGATCTCATAACTGAGAACTTTGGGAGACATCCATTTATTTCCACAGCTGGATATTGTGCCAAGGAGTAGCATTATGAAACTTTAATCCAGTGCAACTTGACTGGTGTCCATTATAATGGCTTTGAGAATCTGAAGAGGGCCTTCCTTATAATAATATTTAGTCTTAGTAGGGACACTATTTTATGCAGGAACTTGGAGTGTCTCATAAGTATGCTTTGTAACTTTGACTTTATATTTTGGCTATAAAATCGAAATGGCCTGCTGTTTTATTATTGTGATATTTAGTGGGAAAAAAGTGCTCAAGGGTTTTATTATTGTGGTCCTCATGGCTCTGCTTATACAAGAAGTTCCAGATCAATATGGGAAACACAGTGTATCCTTAGCCTTTAATGTTTGCTAACTGATGTTAACCATCTTCCTATTGATTAGAATCAGGATATTGTTTATATTTTGAGGACTCCCCAATGGGCAGGAGCCACCTTTTATTAATTTATTTGCAAAACCCCACACTGACAGGCAGGAGCCAGGTGTTAATTAATACAAGGTGACATCATAGAAGACGGTATTAGGACGTACACATATTGCATCCTAATTAACATACAATCTCTTAAGATTATACTGAAGTGTTACATAGTTCATACAGTGATGAATATATTCATCTCTATTTGTTTAGATGGGGAGCGTCGAGACCTGGGTGGGGGGAAATGGTGCAATTCACTCTTGCATGAGGACATCACTCACCAGGGTCAATTACAAGGTACTGCTCACTGGAACTGGGGTGTGAGGGGAGAGGGGATTTTTGGTTTGTTTAGTTTAAGGGGGAAGTTGTTGGTTATTAAAGAGGATACGTTTTCTTTTATAAAATTGTTATGATACATAGGGAATGGATATCAAGTGTCTCAACTCCACTCATCTTTACTTTTTTTAGGTTACACATCAATAAGCACTCAAGGTTCTTGCAAATTAGAGAGACCAGGTCTACCTAATGTTGTTTCTGTTAGCAACTATTATGAGTGGCCCCTATAATGTGATTAGCTGAAATGTAAAAGGTGCCCATGATAAATGTAATAGGTGAGCCACTCTTTGACATTTACAACATTTGAGAACTGGGCTAGCATGCCTCCAAGAGACACATCTTCGATGTGAAGATGTGAACCTATTGTCTAAGGCCTGGGTTGGACAAGTATTTGGTGCAGGAAAGTTTACAACTAGTGGGGGAGTAGCAATTTTAATAGATAAAACAATTCCCTTTAAAATGGAAAAAGAAATCTGGTATCCTAATGGGAGATATATACTCCTACGTGAACTCCTTGCAACTCACCAAATTATATTAAGGGGTATATATGGCCCAAATTGTGAATCCCCTCAATTTTTTACACAATTGCTGAGTTTAGTGGCTGCTAACCCACTGGTCTTGACCATCTTATGGGGTGACTGGAATATTGCTCCATATACGCATATCAACAGATCTGACTCCTGGGGCAAGGAATCTCCCCTTCCCAAAGGGCTTTACATGACCTTATGAGAAGTGCGGATATTTTGGATGTGTGGAGGGTACTACACCATAATGACCAGCAATATACTTTTTTTCTCACCCCACATGAATCTCTCTCCTGGATAGATTTTTTCTTGTTGAGTTCCTTTTTTCTTTCTGGTGTCATAAATACCACCATACACGAGAGGGTCATATCTGACCACTCACCTATTTCTCTTACATTTATTCTTGGGCCTGGAATTAGAAGGGATGTACTTTAGTGGCTGAATAATCAACTGCTCCAGAGAGCTGATTCTTTGCAGCAGATCAAAGACTTCCTTTCCAGTTTCATAGTCAACAGCAGGGGATCAGTCACAAGAATATATATGGTCTGGGAGGCTATGAAGTGTTCCTTAAGGAGTGAATGTCTCTGGCTGTCTGCCACTAAATTTCAGCAATTTAAAACCCAACAAGACACTATACTTAGTGCCATTTGCTGTCTAGAGAATACTCTTAGCAGTCAATCCCTGGGTGCTGACTGGGTTGCTCTACATGGGTTACAATCCCAATATTCTGCCCCCATGTACCAGAATGTTGAACTTTCGTTAAAACGTACTACAATCAAATATCTTGATACTGGGAAGAAGGCAGGGAAATTATTAGCAATCCGGCTTCAGCAAGCTGAAGCTTCCCATTTTATTACTAGTCACAAATCTAATAGGGATAACCAAATTATTACTTCACCTAGAAACATTGCTGATGTGCTATGTGCTTACTATGAGAAACTCTATTCAGTTGATCAATCTGATCAACCTACAAATATGGCTATTACTAAATATCTTAATTCTATTGCTCTTTCTAAAATACCTCCCCATAGTGCAACATTACCTGACAGCTTGGTCACCATTCAAGAAGTCAATACAGCAGTTGAGCAGCTTGCATTAGATAAGTCTCCCAGACCAGATGGTCTTTCCAACAATCTATATAAGACCTGTCTAACAGAAATTGTTCCTTTATTGACGGAGGTCTACAACTTCTGGTTTTCCAATGGCATGTCAGAGGCAAACTTCTTAAATGCCCTAATTATGCTTATACCTAAACTAGGCAAAGATCCCATTTACCCTGGAAATTATCAACCCATATCACTGATTAACACTGATGTTAAGATATTAGCTAAAATCCTGGCTAATCATCTGGGACCTGTGCTAGCTACTCTCATCGGTAGGGAACAAATTGGTTTCATGACTGGTAGATCATCAGTGGATCATCTGCAGAAAGTAATGCATATCTTCTCAGTATCCAGTGACTCCAGCCTGCCTGTGGTGCTGGTGTCTCTGGATGCTAAGAAAGCATTTGACAAGGTCTCTTGGGGTTTCCTTTTTGCAACTTTGGCCCATTTTGGTCTCCCTGTAGAATTCCTTAGAAGGTTAGATGGATCAAGTTGCTATATGTCTCCCCATCTGCCCAAGATTGGTGTAATGATATCTAGTCTGATCCCTTTCAACTTCAGAGAGGGACCAGACAAGGCTGCCCTCTATCCCCACTTTTGCTCAACCTTTATTTGGAACCTCTGATCCAGAAATTAGTCTCCTCAGCATGGCTCCAGGGGACTAAAATAGGGGATCCGTTCTACACCCTTTCTGCTTATGCAGATGATCTACTTGTTCACCTCGACAATCCTCTAACAAGAATCCCCACTCTTATAGAGGAGATTGATTGTTTCTCTACAGTCTCCCACTATAAACTTAACCTATCTAAAACCAAGGTCTTTCCTTTGAATAATGTAACTCCCCGATCAGTAATAAACAACACTAATCTCTTGTGGGAATCTCATTCCCTCACCTACCTTGGAATTCAGGTTACCAGAGAGTTTCCTACTATGATTAAACTTAATCTCAAAGACCTAATTAAAACAATTAAAACCATTCTTGATAGATGGAGTGGTCTCCCTCTTTCATTATGGGGAAGAATAAATATTGTAAAGATGAATGTTCTCCCTCGTGTGTTGTACCCTTTAGGGTTGCTTGGCTTTTTTCTTCCCAAAAAATGTTTTTCTCAGTTGCAAGTGATGTTAACAGTCTTCTTGTGGAAAGGTAAAGGGGTTAGATGCTTTTATTTTAAACTGTCTGTGCCAAAATTGTAAGGTGGTTTAGCTCTGCCCTCCTTTTTTATCTACTATTGTGCTCATCTCCATAGTAAAATTGCCTATTGGTCAAGGGAGGTTCAGGATACCGAACTACCAACTTATTCTCCTCTGTGGTTGGACATTGAGAAATGTTTAGTAGCATAGCGCTCATTGTACTCTCCTTTCCCTTATCTACACCACTCCCAAAATGGTTTCCAAAACATTGAGGAACACCCCCTTAGGATGGTCTGTTAGAGTTCATCATCAATTGCAAGTTCACCTTTCAAGTAACTAGCACAAATCCCCTGATCAACCTATATTTGGTTATCTCCACTTTAAGATTGATCATAAACCCATTCTATCGACCTTCTGGTCTCCTTTGATCAATAAGACAGCCTACGATCTATATGAGAATGGTAAAATAATTTATTTTGCTGTCTTTGGATCATGTTTTATGATGCCTGCAACAGCCTTTTTTAAATATAAACAGATTACAGAAGCCATTATAACCCATTTGGGATATGGAAAAATATGTCTGTTGCCCATTGATAGCCTAAATAAGCTTTTGCAATCAGCTAGAGCACCCCATGCAGTTTCCAAGGTTTATAAAGATGTACAAGCACTTGATTCCAAACTATCTAAGGGTAGTTATTACCATTGGTCCCAGGATCTATCCCTTAGTACACAAACAGACTTCTGGTGGATTATATGGCAAAATGTCTATAAATTTGTCAAACAGGACAGGCTGCGCTTGATATAATTTAACATCATGCACAATCTGTATTTCACACCAGTGAAATTACACAAACGGGGTCAGCTTCTTTCTCCTGATTGTGCTTGATGTAACAATTTCTCTGGCTCTCTATATCACATGCTATGGACCTGCTCAGTTGTTCAGACCTTTTGACAATCCATAAAGCAAAAACTCAATCCTTTGTTGGGACTCCCTTTTTACTCCAGAAGTCTGTTTGTTATACCACTTTCTGAAGGGTACTTCTGGTATCAAGAAAGCACATCTGGCTTTGATTTCTGCCACAGCCCAACTCATTATCATGAATCATTGGAAAGATAGTACAGGACTGTCAGTTCTGGAATGGCACAAAGAAATACTTCTTGCTCTCCAACTAGAGAAACACATCTTATTTATTGGTAACCGCTCTCATTTATACCAGCCTAGATGGGGTTCACTAGATGCCTTGCTTAATATAGGGACACTATGAAAGCTGTACCTTGTATTCCTTTTGCTTGTATATTCTTACCTGAATTGCTTATGTACACTTGATGTGGGAGGAGGGGTTGGGGGTTCTTCAGGATGGGGAGAGGGGTTGTGATTTTACCTCTGACATGTACTTCCTTTCATTTCAATTTTGTATTTACAGGTGAATATGTACAGTGTTTAGGGGTGATCCCTTATTTGCCCAGTACTTACCTATAATTGTACTAGTGTTGTAATAATAAGAAAAGTTAAATAAAGTTTCTTGAACTACAATGCATTTTAGAATTAGAAGCTTTACTTGTCTTACTATATGGTCATGTGTTTTTCACTCAAATGAAAATACTGCTCACTACTCATTTATAAATACAAATGTCCAGCTCCTATTTATATCAGCAGATTCTGCTACTCTTTTAAATGAGGTGAGTTTAAATGTTAGTCCTTTTGGTTGCTGAAATAGTTAATTGCCCTGTAGAACATATATCTTCCTTTCCTAAACTGCAAACATTTTTATTTTGTGATGCTTTATAATGTTTTCAATAGGAAACTGTGCATTCCAATATGCAAATTAGTTATGCAAATTGATTTTTGTTTGGTTCATCATTGACCTTTAAAGGTTCAGCAACTTCATAAACTTTGTGTTGAACAGTTCATGAACTTGGTTCATGACCCAAATTGAAAAACATTTGAGGAATGTTGAGGAATGTTCCTGAATCATTCATGAATGTGTAACAAATCTCATGAGTTAATGAACTTCATTTCACCTGAGCAGCTCCCTGACCAAAGCCTGGGAAGTCAGCAGAAGAGGCTATATGGGAGGGTGATGAGTATCCATTTAACACTCTCCTTCAAAGAGGTGAGTGGCTCAATGTACACTTCACTGAATGACAGTTATGTGTGGCATGGAGGAGGTAACGTTGGTGGTGTTGGTGAATATACACCAGCCGGCACCCCCTAGGGCAGACACAAATATGCAGTATGAGATGGTGAGTGGTTCTTAAGGGGTACAAACATCCTATCTTGGCACAGAATGATTTATGGTTTCAGTTCTGAGCCATGCCCTGAAGATGGATGTGCCACCTCCTGCCCCATAACCTCTTTGCCACTAAATTCTACAACCTCATCCCAACTGCAGTGACCACACAAGAGAGTGGTCATCTTAGGGAGCTTGACAGTGAAAATGTCTGTGACTGTGACAAATAAAATAAGTAATGACACTGTATATTGATGGCAAAAATGTACATCGATATACAGTTGATAACTGCTGACATATAAAGATAAAATAAAATAGTGATAGCTGAGAAAATATAAAAATGAGGTACCAATATTGTGAAAGATTTTAGATATATAACATTCATAGTCAAAAGATACTAGTGGCTGTTCCATTAAGTAAAGAACATATCTTTTTCTAGTTTATTCATTTAAAATATGTGACTGTAATAAACGCAGTAGGCCGAGGCTCCTTTCCAGGTGCATTCCAAGATGGAGAGTTAGAAGGCTACTGGGAAGAGCATTCAGACTTAATCATGCAGAGTGAAAACTACAGTACTGAGGACCCCCAAAAATGCAAAGCATAATAGTGGTAGTGCAGTTATACAAAGGGCAATAGTTATGACACAACATGCAACATTATGAACATCTTCAAGCAAGAACTATCAGGTGCAGCGTATGCCTAACTGTAGCTGGTAGAGAGTGCTGAAAGAGAAAATGTGATTCAGAATGGAGAGCAACTGAAAAAATGCAAGGTAAAATATATACTGAACAGTGGTGGTGCTGAGTTAGAGTGATAAATAATAGAATACACTAGCTACACTGTATGTCTTCTGCTGATATAAATTGTGGGATCAGTGTTAAAAAAACAGATGAACCCAAGTTGTGCAGCTGTCACATGTTTTCTGGTGTTAATAAAGCAGGTGAGAATATAAACATGAAGAACACTGATCCCACACAATCATAACTAGAAAAGTATGTTATGGTAACTAATTACTTTTAGGGAAAATAGTAATATCGTTCCAGTTAGGTATTACTTTTTCTGAAGTATTCTAATTCTAGTATTAACTAAAAAAGTAATCCTACTATAGGAACCAGTTATTGGAAACCAGAGTGTTATCCACCAGGGTGAAGTACAGTATCTCAGTTTGATGCCAGTGATATCTTGCACCATACTGCAGAAACCACTGTAATGCCAAGGGTGATTACACTTATTTGTCAGGTAGACAAGCATGACACATTAATCATTGAGTGCTTCATCCTGGTGGGTGGTATTGTAGCCACTAGCCAGTATTGATTATGGGCAAGTGCCTCATCATTTAAAATAATTTGGTAGGTACCCACTGTAAGCAATAACCAACACCAGAGCATGCATTTCTGGAGAATTAAATGTCACAAGGCCAATGGCTACATGACCTTTAATGTACCCAAAAACTGTTAATTCTCAAGGGTCACATGCCTTGAAATGGGTGATTGTACTTATAAAATTTATTTAGTTTTTGTTGACCAGGTAACTGCACTAGGCAGATTCTGCCAATTTTCAGGCATGACCCGGGGGAGGGGGAATACAGAGGAAAGCCAACTGACCTTGAACCTGATTAAGCGGTTAGTGGTATTTTTAGTGAATGGGGGAAATTTGGCCTGGGCACCAGGGAAATCCCCCTACTCACCACTGGGGAAATCGCTGGTCGACTTCCAAGATGGCCACTTCAGTGGAGACAGGAGAAGATGGAGGTGTTGTTAAGACAGGGGGGTAGGCCTCCCCCTCTGTCTTTGGATTGCAAGAGGCTACTGCTGAATCAATCAATCCTGTAGTGCCACAGAGGAAATGGAGATGGGAAAGCAAGTAATCCACATAGAAATGGAGCAAGAAAAAAATAGATCAGACATCAACAGAAACTGCTGGTATTGCATCACTGGACTCAGAAAGCTCTAAAAGCAATTTGAACATAGAAGAGGAGATGGATGATTCAAGACCACTGACTGGTATAGACAAGCTATAAGGAAAAAAACTGCAGCAACTTTTGGAAATGGAGGAGTGGAAATTTCTGATCCGTAAAATGCAGCTGCAACAGAAAATTTGGCAGCTTTGTTCTGACAACGCAGCTGGGGCTGTCATTACTCCCCAGGTGAGCGCTAATGTCAGAACTCCACAGCTACCATCTGAGGCTTCTAGAACCCAGAACATGAGCGTTAATTCCTCAACAGAAGGAGCTGCACAAGCAGATCAAGAATCTGTATGTACCATTTCCTTGAATACTAACAGAGGGACTAAGTTAAAAGACACTTACACTACTGTTTCTAGCCCAAATGAACCGGAATGGTCTGTTGAGCAGGCCTTACATGGAGCGGGATGGGAAAGGAATGAAACTAATGGGCAATGGACCTCAGCACATCTCCAATCCGCATGCTGGTAGAATTAGACTGCCCTTACCTAAACCAAATGCAGAACAAAAAAGGGGAACAACCTGACACTTGTAAACCTGCAGTGCCAGACCCACTAGAATAACTGGAAGATATAAATTTGACACAAAATCCAGTATTGCACCTTCCAGAGATTCCTGAAACAGAACAGAATAAGAGACCTGACTGGCCACCTGCAGCCCCTTTGAATATACAAAATGAAGTCCCGAGGAGCCCTTTTTCTTCTCTTTTCAAAACCCCGCTATTACCAGCAAAATGACATAACGCTGTCAGACTATCATATGTAGGAGGTATGACTGACCCACCAGATTGGCCTCTTGTCGCAAGAACATTATTGAAAGATTCTTTAAAATTTTTCTCACATGAAATATACACCCTGATTTATGCGTCAGGAGAAAAAACGTTTGATACCAACTTCAAGACCTCTAAAGGGCTAGAAAGGTTTTGGACAAAATATAATGCTTTAAAAAAGACTGCTTTGTGGGCACCTTTCCTATCAATCCTATTAACTAAGCCTGCATACAAAACAGTGACAATACTTTTTCGGAATGAGGGGGTGCAGAAGGCCAATGTGAAGTATTGGTTAAAGCTGAGCTGTACTGTGCTGGAAGGGCCTGAAGCAATCTTAGATTCTGAAAACATATGGACTTGGGGGTGGAGAGTGAAAGTTCTATTAAAAACAAATGATACTGGAATTGTACACCTGCCAAATTATTTCTTTTTGGGACGCAATAGAGGGGTTTTATTTTACTCAGAACAACCAAAGGCCTGCAACTGATGTAGAGATACAACACATCTCAGCAGTGTCTGTGACAAGATTAAATGCACGGTAAGTGGGAATTGGGACATGCTGGGCCTTCATGCTTAAATAAATGTAAATGTAACCTTTTTGAAGAACTAGGTCATACATTTCAAAATTGTGTTTGGGCAGCACACAACAAAGATAATAATGCAGGTGCAGATTGACATTTGATAATTACCCAAGCACAAAAAACCAAAAATAAAAATTGCCACCCCCGGAGCCTGCTCCTTCCTTGAATGCGGACCCACACTCCCCCCCCCCCCACTGGTTCAGACATAACAAGTGATTGAGCACCCAGTGATTCCATCAGAGACTCCTTCTACCTCAAATCAAATCCCTACAGATGCTGGTACATCACAACTTAGAGATATGCCACCACCAACAAGACCTACTCGTGGTACCCTGAGACGGTCTGCTAGGGTGGGGCAAACATCTGAACCTCCCCCATCCAAAACAAATAAAACTGCAGACATCACAACACAAAATAGGTACAAGATTTTAATAGGTCATTTGGAAGAATCTGAGGATGATACAGATTCTTCCTGTATAGCCTCTTCACACATGGAAGGCACACCATGACTCAGAATTAAAACAAGGAGGAATGGGGCAACAAAAAAGAAGAGCTAAAGAAAAAATGAAAGGGAAAAAGAATTTAGGGAAAAAGACGTCCAAAAACTGAATGATGATAAAGTGTTTTGCTTTTTTATGTCTTATGATGTGTGAACTGCTTTCTTGTTATACCTTGAACAATAAACAGTATTAAATGAACAGAAAGAAGGCATACGGGGTTGGATATTCAAAAGGGTTGCGCCATACACAATAGGGTTGCACCTGTGCAAGTCCGAAATTGAGCCATTCTGCCATATTCAGCAGGAGGCAGTTGTGCCCCCCCAAGGCAAGCTGAGCAACAGCGCAATGCAAATGAATGCATGCTGAACTGGAGGGGGAGGAACCATGCATAAACTGCACAGCCTGATATTCAGCGGGCTGTGCAGAGTTGTGCAGGCAGAACCCCTAACCTGCGCCTGCACAAATTTGAGCCAAAAAAAAAGGAATAAGTCGAGGGCCACCCACAGGTGAGCTGCCGTATTGCAGGGCGCAACACAGCAGCTGCCACCTGTGGCTGGCCCTCAACCTACTCCCTGTACCCCCTGCAGCCCAATCGCAGGCATATAGTAAACCCTCCCCGACTGGCCCGACTGGCGGGCAAAGTGTAAACTCCTCCTCTCGACTGGCCCAATCATGGGCATAAGAATAAACCCCCACACCGATCACGGGCAGAAAGTTGTCGTCCTCACCAGCTCGAACATGGCATAATTAGGCTTCACTCCTCAGCCTGGGATCACAGCAGTCCGTCTCGCGATACTGAACCAGTGACCACTAAGCCCAATTGCAGGATGAACCGCTGCAACACACTTTCAAGAACATATCCCTGGTGATCCAGCCACCACTCACCCACGACTGCCGCATTTTCGCCTTCTCGCCAGCCGGGAGCAGATCCCACCTGCCTGGGCTACTGGCCGACCGACTGCCTGGTAGGGCTGAGGCGCCCATTGGTGCAGAGCAAGCACCAATTGGTGTGCAGCCCTATCAGGCAGTCAGTCGGCGGGCGCGGGCAGCAGTGGTGATGCTGCCGCCCACCGCTGACAGGGGAAGCGGGTGGGGCTTCATGGAGGTGGTGGATGCACTAGATCATCTGGGATATGTTCTTGGGAGAAGGTGTTGGTAACAGTTTTCAGCCCGTGATCGGGCTTAGTGGTCCACTGGACCACCAGGGATATGTCCTTGGGGGAGGTTGACTCTGTGCTGCCCACGATCGGGCTGGTAGGGGTATTTTACAATTATGCCCACGATCGGGCTAGTGGGGTTATTTAACCCCATGCCCGCGATCGGGCCAGTCGGGGGTGGGGGATTTTTACACTTTTGCTCACGATCGGGCTGCAGGCGCCGGTCCTCGATGGCTGCTGCCTGGCAGGGTGCCAGCACAAGTCCTCGGATCGTGCACCGCATGCTAATGGCATGCAAATGAAGCAGAATAGATGCAATGGCCCCTGCGCATGAAATATGGCCCCATTTGCATGTCACCTTTGGAATATGGGAATTTATGATGCGCAATGGTACTTGCGCCCACAACTTGAATGCTCCACCTGACCATTTGCAGTGGCGCAAGTTCCACTGCGCTTGATGCACAGGTGGGTGATATTCAAATGAGTTGCTCAATAGCTCAACTCCTTTGAATATCGCCCCGGCCACACCCCTGTGCAACTATTTTGTGCAGCGCAAGGGCTTGCACCACAAAATAGCACAGTTTGAATATCCAGCCCACTGTATTTTCATTTTTAAAGGACTGTGTATATGGTATTTTGTTCCTGCAGGATGTCAGGCTACACATGACCTACAAAGTAAGACAGGCCCAGAGAGATTGTTTTTTTGGCCCATCATTTTGGTTCACTGGACAAGAGGCATGTGCAGGGGTGGGGATAGTGATACGATTACCAGATTTTCAACTACTGAAATGATATGATATAGTTCCTGGGAGAGCATTAATTTTAGATGTGGTGATCCAACAAACACCCTATAGACTAATAAACCAATATGCACCTCAGACAAGGGCAGTCAGAATTGATTTATTAAAATTAATGCAGCCCTATCTGCACACATCTAGACATGTCATCTACTCTGGGGATTTTGACTGTGGCATGAGCCTTCAGGATAAAAGTGCCCGATGTAAAACTCAAAAACTATTTTGTGATTCTCAGGCACTTTGCCAAATCATGTGTACAGCACGACTAAAAGTTGAGTATTTTAAGAAAACACAACAGAATCCTCCCACTTTTCAGAAAGGAAACATAATCATGAGAACTGATTTTATCTTTATTTCTCAGACCCTTCCTGTACAAGATGCAAAGATATATTCTGTAGACTTCTCAGACCACAAGATGATATCAATAAAATCAGGAACTGCCTCTTTATTCACAAAGACCCCGGGATTGTGGAATTTTAATACATCTTTATTACAGGACAATCTCTTTGTAATTTCTTTACAACAATTGCTCCTAGCCAGAAAATCAGTGGTAATTTGTATGCAGACATAGTGCAATGGTGGGAGGATACAAAATGGGACCTAAGGTATTTTTTAAAACAGTATAGCATATAGGAAAATTGTAACAAATATTTAAAATATTTACAACAAAGATAACAACTACAAAACTTAATAACACCAGCAAACACTACCAATCAAGATCTAAGACAACAAATTATGACAATATAATACAATATGCAACAGTTTCATAAACTAAAAGTTAAACAATTATATCATCAACACAAATTTGGTACTCAAGGGGGTGCAGACGCAGTCTGCCCCTTCAAACAAAATCATTACAGGGTGGGACAAAAAGAAGTGCTTACATCATAGCTACTTATCAGCCAATAGCTTTGGTAACAGACTTGAGAACAATAGTATTATAAGCAAGTGTTTTATAGCAAACTCATCAGAACAGCTAATATTCTTCAGGTGAAACTACCTCTGGCTGGAAGCTGCAATACTGAACATAGGATTTGCAAGAAAGTGAGTTGTGCTCACAACAGAGGGAGATAAACCTTTCAATTGTCTTTGGTTTGTAGCAGATATTCTGTAGGTGGAGGCTACTTCTAACTGAAAGGTGAAATAAGGAACTTAGAATTATCAGGAAAAGACAGTCTTTCAAGCAACAGAGGGAGGTGGATCTAGCTTTACTTTTGTTCCAATTCTTAAGATTTTCAGTGCAGGAAGAGTTTAAAGCACAGCTGACTTATTTTGGGGCTGACTGCTTTCAGAGAACAAACCACAAGGCTGTTTTTGGGCTGGGGAGGTTTACCTGTGTCTGACTTGGATGTCTGGATTTTTCTCTGTTTGATTAGCAAGGTATTTTCTCTGTCAAATTGTTATGTAGGGTATCTTGCTGACAGGAAGGCACTCATCGCAGCGGTGGGTCAGAAATTTTAGCTGATTGTTTTGTGAGGGCACAGTTTAGGCCCAATCCCTTCCCACCCCTCACCCCACCCACACCTGGAAATAGTTCTTTATACCTGGGATTCTGACATCATTTCCTCAAGAGTGCAAGGTGCATATCACTGTCATATCCTCTCTAGCATACTGCACTGACAATATAAGCATACACATTGTATAATATATATATATTTCTATATAACAAACCAATCACACATTCACAAAAAAAAGTAGATAAACATGTGGGGAGTAGTGCAATGTAATGGCTGTGGAGCAGCAGTCTTCTGGGAGTCTTTCTGGAGGCTGAAATGCTGCCCTATTTGCAGACAACTCTCTGCCCTGAGGGAGGAAGATGCCCATCTTCAGGCCACATGGGACAGTAGAAAGGGAACCTTCCCCCAGGCCACACTGGATGGTAGGAAGGGAACCTACCCCATCCAGGGAGCACCAGAGCCACCACCACTACCACAGAGATTGCGAAGAAAGCACAGCAGTTGGACCACAGTGGGCTCAGGGAGGGTGAGGATGGTGGAACAGAGGCACACCCAGTCAGTTGTTCCACTCCACAATCCATACACCATTCTGGGGGAGCATAGCTCCCCTATGGATACACCCACAGAGGAGACTAAGGAGGCTGAGGACAACTGTCACAAGGAGGCCCACAGGAAGGAGGCAGAGGACACCACAAGGAAAGGAAGCAGCTCCTGGTGGTGGACTCAATTATTAGGGGGATAGAACTGGGGGGAGCAGGGAAAACTGAAGTAAGGTGCCTGCCTGGTGCCATGGATTGGAGGGACAGGAAGCACATCCTCAGGATCACGAGAACAGCTGCATGGGAGTCTGAGCTGGATGTCATTGCCCACCTAGGGACAAGTGACTTGGCTCATCATGAGATTAGACCAGTGCAGAAGGACTTTGTAGAATTGGGGAGGGGCCTAAGACAAGTAGCACACACAGTATCCTTCTCAGAGGTGCTGCCTGTCAATGGCATGAGTGAGGTGAGGGTACTTTGCACCATGCAGTTTAATAAATGGTTGAAAAAATGGTGTGGAGCAGAGGGGTTTGGCTCCATTGGGGACTGGGGTTCCACCTGGAGGGACACCAGCCTATACTGGCAGGATGGTCAGCATCTGTCCAGGAAGGGAACAAGTCTTTTGAGCAATCGGTTTAAATGCTTTATTGGCAAGCTTTTAAACTAGTCAAGGGGGGAGGTACTGATAAGCAGCAGGAAAATCCCAGCCTCTCCATACAAAACAGGGTATTAAATGAGAAAAAGACTGAGGTAGAAAGGTCCATGGTGGATGCTGCAACAGAAGGTAAAGCCATCAAAAAATGGAGAGCAATGAGTACCAATGCCCATAGTCTGAGTAACAAGCTTCCTGAGTTAGTGGCCTTGATGGAGGAGGAACATCTGGATATTGTGGCAGTCACAGAAACATGGTACACACAAAACCATGACTGGGACATAAACATACCAGGATACACTATCTACAGGAGGGACAGGGAGAGTAAAAGAGGAGGAGGAGTAGCTCTTTACAGAAGGGAAGGAATCAAAGCAACAGAACAAAAGGGTAAACAGGGAGGAGAAGAAGCACTGTGGGTAAATTTGGAGACAGGCAATGGCACCACAATCTGCACAGGGGTTGTATACAGACCCTTCTCAGGGGAGGAAATGGACAAGGAATTGATAGAAAGTATATTTAGAATGGCAGTAAAAAGGAGATATTTCTGAAAGGTGATCTGAATATGCCAGATGTTAACTGGAGTGCAGTTGCAGCAGACACTTTGAAGAGTGGGGTTATTCTAGATGCCCCACAGGGGGTATGCCTTAGACAACTAGTATTGGAGCCCACTCAAGAGGGAGCAATCTTAGACCTGGTTCTCTCAAATGGAGATGAAGAGAGGATCACAGATGTAGAGTGGGTAGCCATCTGGGAACTAGCGACCATTGAACAGTATGGTTCACAACAAACACAGCAATAGAGTCAAGCCATACAAAGACAAAAGTACTAGACTTTAGGAGGGCTGACTTTGCCAAAATGGGAGAGTGCCTAAGGAATGCACTAGCAAATGGGCAGGAAGGAGGGGTTGAAGAACAATGGGGAATAATAAAAACTGCCATCACTGAGGTAACAAGCCTTTGTGTGAAGCAAATAAACAAAACAAAATGATCTAAGAAACCATTATGGTTCTCAAAGGAAGTGGCGGTGAAGGTTCAAGAGAAAAAGAAAGCATTCAGGAAGTACAAGGAATCACAGAAGGAGCAGGACAGAGAACTGTATCAGTTAAAGCAAAAGGAAGCTGGGAAGGCAGTCAGAAGAGCAAAGGCCCAAACCGAGGAAAAGATAGCCAACCCAGTTAAGAAGGGGATAAAACCTTTATAAGTACATCAGGAGTGAAGGAAGACTAAGGGAGGGATAGTGAGGCTTAATAAAGGGGAGGAGGGTGGGCAGAGGTGACTGTGAAAAGGCAGAGATACTAAACAAATATTTTGCTCAGTATTTACAAATGAAGCAGGAGGTACCTAAACAAACAGTAGAAACACTCTGGATACAGAAGTTGATACCACCCCAATTACAGAAGAAAGGGTTCTGAAAGAACTTAAAACTGAAGGTGGACAAAGCAATGGGGCCTGATGGGATTCATCCCAGAATTCTAAAAGAACTAAGGGTAGAACTAATGACACCACTGACTACCCTCTTTAACAAATCATGGGAGAATGGTGTGGTACCCGAGGACTGGAGAAGGGCAGATGTGATTCCCCTTCACAAAAGTGGGAGCAAGGCAGAAGCAGGAAACTGCAGACCTGTTAGTTTAACCTCAGTGGTAGGGAAGATGATGGAATCACTTCTGAAGGAAAGAATTGTCAAGTATCTAGAGGCCAGAGGGGCACAGGACCCATGCAGCATGGATTCACAGTGGGAAGGTCATGCCAGACAAATCTGATAGATTTCTTTGACTGGGTGACCAAAGTAGTAGATCAGGGATGGGCTGTGGACATAGCCTACCTAGACTTTAGCAAGGCATTTGGCACAGTCCCACACAAAAGATTAATATACAAGTTAGCCAGCCTGGGAGTGGGTCCCAAGATGACAGTCTGGGTAAAGAATTGGCTGGAGAATAGGACACAGAGAGCAATAGTAAATGGAGTCCACTCTGAAGAAAGGGGGGTTACTATTGGGGTACCACAGGGTTCAGTATTAGGACCGGTCCTCTTCAATGTCTTTATAAGTGACATTACAGAGGGACTGGAAGGAAAAGTATGTCTCTTTGCAGATGACACAAAGATCTGCAACAGAGTTGATGCAGAAGGTGGGGTGGAATGGATGAGAAGGGACTTGGCAAGGTTAGAGGAATGGTCAAATGTATGGCAGCTTAGATTCAATGCTAAGAATGCAAGGTAATGCACCTAGGAAACAAAAACCCAGGGGAAGTGCACACAATGGGGGGTGAGATACTAACAACAACAAAAATGGAAAGGGACCTGGGGTAGTCTTATCAGATGACCTAAAGGTGGGCAAGCAATGAGAGGGCAGCAAGGAGGGTTGGGGATACTGGGATGCATAGGGAGAGGCATCACCAGTAGAAACAGGAAGTTATTATCCTCTGTACAGGCAGCTGGTGAGACCCTATCTGGAGTACTGCGCAGTTCTGGAGACCCAATCTCCACAAAGACATAGACAGGATGGAAGTGTCCAGAGGAGGGCATCTAAAATGGTGCAGGGTCTGCACCGAAGACATAAGGAAGAGAGAGACTTAAGAAGCTTAATATGTATAGCCTCAAGGAAAGGAGGAAGAGGGGGACATGATAGAAACTTTCAAGTACCTCAAGGGAATCAACAAAGTCCAAGAGGGTAGCATCTTTCAAAAAAAGAGGTGTGCAAGAACAAGGGGGGGCAGAATTTGAAGATGGGGGGCAGCTCAGAGGTAATTTAAGAAAGTATTTTTTCACAGAGAGGGTTGTGGATGCATGGAACGGCATTCCAGAGGAGGTTGTGGAGTTAAAAACAGTGGTGGAATTCAAGCATGCATGGGACAGTCATAAGGCAATTCTGGGAGGGGTAGGAAGAAGTAGGCTGCTGGTTAATTAGGATCTGCAGCTTATCCATTAGGTAGGGAAATGGGCAGACTGGGTGGGCCAAGCGGTCCTTATCTGCCATCAAATTCTATGTTTCTGTGTTTCTATGTAAGAGGAATAGGACCAACAGGGGCTGTGTGCACTACAAAGGAAAAAAATACTACAGGTGGTCAGTGATTATTCTCAACAGTTGTTTTTGGAAATTCAAACAGACAAATCTTAAATTCTCAGAATATTTTTCAAATATTTGTCTCCCAGAAGTTTCTTCCAATATTAGGCAAAAAAATGAGTGAAAAAAATTACCCCACAAGAAGTGTTAGAAGCAATCAAAACTTTGAAACCACATACAATGCCAGGACCTGATGGTCTTCCCATTGAACTATATAAAATATTAGGTGAACATTTCTCAATAGAATTGGCACAAATATATAATATTTTTCTCCTTTCAGGGGAAGTTCTGCTGGATTTTAATATGAGAGCTTTGATTCATCTGCACAAAAAAGGAGACAAAGCAGTTCTGCAGAACTGGAGACCTATCTGTGTACTAAATACAGATATTAAAATATTCACTAGAATCCTAACTAAAAGGTTACTACCATTAGCAAAGCTGGTCCTATCAGGAGCCCAATCCTGTTCAGTTCTGAAAAGAAGACTCACAGATCATTTAATTCTATTAAGAGAAATAATGGAACACAGTATTAGGAGGTCTACTACTAGTTATGTGATCTCCTTAGACCAACAAAATGCATTTGACTCCATTAACCATGATTTTCTATGTGTGTTATTACACCATTATCAAGTTCCAGAAAGCATAATATATGGAATACAATCACTATACAAAATAGCCACAGTAGTCCCAATCATAAACGGATGGAAAGGTTCCATGATATCTATCAAAAGGGTAGTCAGGCAGGGCTGCCCCCTAAACCTCTCCTCTATGTCTTTTTTTATTGACCCTCTATTACAAAGAATAAATAATTCACAAAACATCTCTCCCATAGTAATCGGACAAAACAGTGTACCATACTTGGCAACTGCATACATAGATGACATGAACCTGATAGTGACAAATGAAGGCTCTGTTAGACAATCTTTACAGTTAACACAGAATTTGGGGACTTATCACGTGCAAAGCTCAATCATAGTAAGTGCATAGGCTACCCACTTGGGGTAGCAAAACACGGCACTGCACAAATAGGGCAAATTCAGATTCTGGATAAACCCATTACAATATTAGGGATTAAATATGTAACACCAGAAATGGATGTTGTAAATTGGGAAGAAAAACGTATAATAGGATGTCAGAAGGTAGCCCTTTGAAATAAATGGAAATTTTTGGAAAAAAGAGGGTCTTCTTAATCAAAACTTTTTTAATCCCAGTATTCTTATATATTAGTTCAGAATTTCCTATCCCTAAGAAACTGGAAACTTCAGTATTCAGTATTTTTTTTCAGGCACTACGGGGGAGCTGACTAAACTCCATAAAAGGAAATATAACCAACTATAGCTAACTGTGTTGCTAATGGGAATATTGTGTTGTATCTCCTAATGTACATGGCTTACTGACTGTGGTATGGACCTACTGAAAAACAATAAAAATTATTCTATGATAAAAAAGGAAATATAACCTGTCTCGCTATAAGCAATGGTGGTGTACAAATAGTTAATCCAATATTATTTTTTAATAGTATTTTTATTATAAGATCATTATAAGTTAACAAGCAAATTGGATGGGATACCTGGTTCTACGGTGTTTGTAGACACTGGTTCCACCCCTGGGAATTACAGTCTCTGTTTCATTTAAAATCACTATGGGAGCCCCAGTATATATTAAGAATACATTTTTGAGGTTAAAACAATGGAAAATCACCCAATAAATGGTTTTGACCTTGTCTCATAAAGCCGTATACCAGTGATTATTGATTGAAGTTTGTGAAGTACAAAGGCCATTTGAAAAATGTACAGAAATTTATCTGGAGTCTCTAAGGAATCTATTGAAACCTGAAAGAGTTCCTGGTACTTTACCACCTTGGGCAATCACTCCACTCAGCTGGTGAGGGGTTGCTGGAGATTCCAAGATTATGTTTAAAATGTTCTGGGGCCCGGGCATTTATGCATGTGGCCCCTTCCCTCTGGAATTCTCTACCCCACCAGCTGCATGAGTGCATGACTGTGGAAGGCTTTAAACGAGCCTTAAAAACCCATCTGTGGCACCAAGCTTTCGGTGACTGATTGATTGATTGTTCGTATTTATTGTAATTTTTAAATCTGTTTAGTTGTTTGTTTGGTAACTAAGCTGCTGCAATTGTGTGTAATTATGTTTACGATTTTAACTGTGTTTGGTGCCTTGGTTTTGGAAAGGCACCATAAAAATAAAGTTTTATTATTATTATTACAGAATAAAATTCTAGCACATATGTGGGACATACATTGCTCTCATGTCATGAATGACTAAACGTAAAGTCTAAGCAAAAACACAAACAACTACAAGAAAGAATATGTAGCCACCTAAACTGTATTAACACAATCAAAACCATGTCCCACCATTTTTTTTGAATGCTCCTTTATTAAAGATTTTTGGATATACTTGTCACATACATGGAATGAATCTCTATTTCAAATGATTACATACCAGCATGTAATATATAGTCATTTTCACATCAATGGAATAAATGGAACTTGAATACACTATGCCTTCTGATCACGGTCATAAAATGGAATATATGGATGGCTAGATGTTTATTTACTTTGCAACAAAAAGAAAATAGCCACATAGAACTAGTTAATAAAATAATAAAAGATATGAGAAGACTTGATCAAGGGGAAAGTAAAATCTTACCAAGAAAAGAACTGCTTGAACTTTGGAAAAGTCTGCCGTGGATTATAAATTCTGATTCAGCAGTAATATGAGGAATGATTGCTACTGTATTTTTTCCTTTTGTTTCATATATTATTGTCTCTTTTTCTTTTGTTCTTCATCTATTTCCAAATATGTAGATATAGATTTATGGATTATTTGATGGATTATTTGATGTTGTAGAATGGTTTTGAAATTTAAGTTGTATGCTGATTTTTGTTTTGAATGAAATGTCCCCTACTCTTTTCAAGAAGTGCCATGAGATCTTTAACATCCACCTGAACTACTACCAGAAGAGGCAGATGGGATCTCAGTTTAACATCTCATCCGAAAGTTGGCACCTCAGGAGTGCAGCACCCCCCTCATGCTGCAGTACAGTGTCATTATTGTAATATTAACCCAAGTGCCTGGTGTAGGGATAGTACCCACAGCCTTTTGATCTCCCATCCTCAGAGGTGAGTGTGCTGCCTGCTGAGCCACTGACACTGAAAATGGAAAAAAATTTGCTTTCTTTTTTGTTAAGAAAATTTTTTATCTTCCTTTAGTTAGGGTATTCCTAGGTAGAATTTATGAGTTTGGTAACAAAGGCAGAGTGCATTTGAATGAACCTGTGAAGTACATTTTGTAAAGACCTATGCCCAGCTGTGCTTTTTTTGTGCATGTTTTAAAAAATTGAAAAGTTTTTATTTTAATGGAAAAGGTAATATTGTCCCTAATTTCGGATGTTGGTAGACAGATTATGATAGGTTAGTTAGAAACTGGTTGTGTACCAGATATTATTGAATGGTCAGGTGATGTGTTTAGAGAAATTAAGTTTCTAGAATTCTGAAGGAAAATGAAGGCCATTTTATGACATCCTTTATTTGGGTACCTTTTTTGTCAATGACATTAGGAGCCCCCTAAACCCCAAAATACTTGATTTCGGTGTCCCTCAAGAACAGCATGGAATAATGGAAACTGTGGCTCTGAAGACAACTGCTACAGTATTGTAAGAATAAATAATATTCTGTTTCCATTTTCTCAGAAACAGTTTTAAAATTGACCAAAATAAGCCAAAACTCAAACTGTACTGTCTGCAGTCTTGGCTTCTTCTGAGACCATGCACAGAATGACTGAACCACATGCTCAAACTTACAGTTAAATTACCTCAAAGCAACTGAAAAACCTTATCTGTGAACATGTTATGATGAAAAGCTCCAAATTTGCTTGGAGGAAAACAGCCTAGTGATTCATCCAGAACAGATCAAACAAACTTAAGTTTCCTCACAGATCAAGTTATGAAGATAAACTTCTGTGCCCTAAGTGTTGTCTTAGAAAAATGTATTAATAGGACCTTGTGTCCAAATATACAGTCTTGCACTACTAGGATTTATGTTTCCTGCTGCTCAAGCTTTTCCTGATAGACCCAATCAATGCCCTTCAGGTGAAGTTTTTCATAGAACCTTTCTGGAAAGCTGATTGTGAAATAATGTTGGTACACTTTTTTTAATCTAACATTTTTCCAAGCCCTGCTCTGGTCCAGCCAGCAGATGAATTGCCCAATGGATAATTTGCCTCTAGCCTTTATCTTTCATGGCTAAACCCTCCCCTGTGGTATGGTCATGGTCAGTGGCCACCAGTTACCCCTGAGGGATATATCTGGTGGTTCAGGAGATCTATGATCATTGAGTCTAAGTGTGACAGCCACATTTCTGATTGGAGCAGTCCGATTCTCTGTTCTAGATTTACCTACCACATGCACATTATAGCAAATGGTTTTTACTGACCTTATGCACTGTCATTTCACCTGCAGACACTTACCCCTCATGAGGGAGCACTCCCAACCCTGAAACAACTGCTACGGGCTACTGTGGTGCTGGGCTGAAAAAATCAACCCTATGGTAGCACTGCTCTGAGCCTTGATCACTGAGTTGCTAGTATCCAAGAACTCTTCCAAAGCTGGCCTACATGGAAGCATGAGGTACTTTTTGATTGATTAATTGATAACATTTTATTTTTATATAGAGGATACATATTGTTGGGGTTTATCCCCATTTTCAACAATGTCCTGTGGTTCCATTCACATCAGTAGAAAGATAAAATAAAAAGGTATAAATAGGTAAAATATGCAACAATCAACACATTAGCAACATTCGTTCAGTTACAATTTGTACAACTGCAATAAGTACATGAATATTTTTATATTAGACTAACATTTACCTAAAGCAGATGCAGCTGGAATTCAGAATTTTGATTTTTAATCAGTTTATTTTTGTTATTTCCTGTTTTCCTCTTTCTGTTATGTTCCCACATTGGGATCCAGCAACTGAACTATTGCAAACTTGAACACACGTACCTATTTATTCATTTGTAATGTATTTAGTAAGATGTCATAATACATGGTATGGAGCCTGTTCAACCACTTGGGGTACAAGACAATACCTTCTTCAGGGGGGACAGGCTACTTTTGATTGACAACCGTATTCTCTGATATGCTTAACAACCCTTTAATGCTTTTTGCCCTTCCACATTTTTCATAAATTGTATGCCTTGTCTTAATTTTTTTCTTAAATATTCTGGCTGTTTGAAGGTTTCTATTTTATGCATCACTAAGGTGTTTGTAACATTCCCAGTTCACTTTGTCTATATGGGGGCCCCCAGTTGTGACCACCACAACTGCATTCTTTCTTAGGACTGGAGGGCAGGCAAAGTAATTCCTTCGCAGCTGACCACAATACCACTGCATTGTTGGCTGGCAGAGAAGAGGTGTGAGTATGCCAGGCAGCCCATGTCCCCATCCCTAGTAGCCATATATTACGCCTCTATGATATGCTTGTCCCCATTCGGCCCACACAGACAGACCTGCTGCATTTCTGAAGTTTTCTTACCTGGCTATTGATCCAGACTGCAGTGATTCTCAATAGAAATGTGCCATCTCCTTTCTTCTAGTATCCCAGCTTCAAATACTTCTTGCACAGGTGACAACCTAGAGCATACCACTCAACTTCTTGCCTTCTGAATCAGGGACAAGGCTTAAAAAAATCAGGGAAAAAGACCCAAAATCAGGGACACATCTTAAGAATTGACACTATTCATTCAGAATGCTGATAGAATAAGAGGATTTGTGTTAAGATGCATTTTCTGAAGAAGAGCAAGTCTGAATCTTTAATGTTTGAGATTATTTTGTGATTTTAATCCCCACTCTTCTGTCACAAAAACACAAATTTGATGAGGGACAGAGAAAAAATTTGAGGCAAAATCAGGGACATCCCTGAAAATCAGGGACAGTTGAGAGGTATGACCTAGAGTATGGCTAACTTACAAACTGCTCAAAACTGGCATAGTCAAATTGGCAGAAAATAAAAGGAGAAGCTCAAGGGTTCTCTTTCTGATGTGTCTGGGCCATAACATAATGAAGTTTGGCAAAATTATAAAATGGAGACTAGAAAGTCAGCATCCTGAGTTGCTGGAACCATTGTAAATATTATATAGCATTGAAAAGGTTAATACATGCACCCAGCTATTGTCTGAAATGGGGCACATACACAGAGAAGCAGCTATGGAGAATTTTTTTTTAATTTTAGACTAGAGAATGATGCTTAAAAAAGCCATACCATTTTATAATAACATGAAGTTCAGAGAGAAGGGTTATTACTGAATAGTAATTCTACTCTCACAGTGAACCACACTTGCGATGGCTCATGTGGTTTGGCACACAGAGATAAGATTACATAAGTGATAACATTCATCTTGTAGGAGTATACAAAGCAATAACCAGCTTCTGTGGATGATTTAATGCAGAGGCGAAGCTGAGACATTGAATCACCACAGAAGCTGGTTATTGCGAGTATACTCCTACAAGATGAATGCTATTACTGTTGTACCAGTTGGAGGTGCATAGATTTTTTATGAAACTGGTAGTAAAAAATGAGTGATGGTACAGGTTGAAATTACTGTTTTAAAAGGAAAGCCGCATTTCTGGGCATGCGCAGTAGTGCCAGAAGTAGTATGCATATTCAGTCATGGTTTTAGTTTTGAAAGTCCGTTTTCGCAGTGTTAAGTATGCTGGTGTTGCTGACCTATTCTGTGATGAATATACAAAGTGGTCTCCATGTCTGTGTAAATTCTGTCTCTGTATCTCCGTCTTTCTGCCATGATCTGAGAACTTCAGGAACAAAATCATGCCTGTGTGCTCCTATTGACTTGGTCTCCCTGTCCATCTGTTTTTGTAAGCCTGGCAGAATAGTGCTATTGAAAATGTGAACTGTGTATGTCAAAAGTAAAGATTAAAACAGATATAGTTGTTATTTATTACTGCTGCTGGCTGGTTAAGAGCCGAATTAACAAACTTGTGTTTCTGTGCAATCTGTTTTGCCACTGGTCGCATGCTTTTGAGTCAGTGCACTTGAGCAGTAAAAATCCTGTGTGGCTGGTTGTTCCATGTCCATCTGTCCCATCATTGTGATGTGGTAAAGGTTTGTGATAAATATTGGTGGAGAAGTGAATAATACATTTCTTTGTATTGCACAAGCTGAACATGTGGGGGAGTGCGAGTGCGAGCAGATTTTAGATGGCACAGGTAGTGTGGGCAGCAGAGGAGACTGGATAACCTACAGTGGGTATGGTTATAGGTGAATAAACTACTGTAGGGAAGTGATTGAACTACTGTGAGCATGGTCATAGGTGAATAAACTACTGTGGGCATCTTGGTGGTAGTTTGTGGGAGGATAATTGGCAGTATTCTTGCATTCTGATTGGCTGAGACTGAATACCTCTGGCATAATTCAGGTTAACTCTCCCCCCATTGTGTCTCACAACTATTTTTTTCCACATACTCCTTATGTGTTAGGCAATGGAACAGGGCAGACATGAAGTCTAGCTGTTGCTGTGCATTCTAGTAAAGAGACCAAAGAGGAAGACTGGCAGGGGGATGGGGCTGTGCGACCTACACCTCAGAATAGGCTTAATGGGCCACAGCAGCTGGGTGGAGATTAGGAGGGGATTGGGACTTAAATCAGTTAAGTCTGGATCATTACCAGAGCCAGTAACTTGGCCAAGGGGTGTGTGTGTGTGTGTGGGTATATACTCTGCAGTGCTGCTGCACTGACTGATTGAGTGACTTGGGGGTGAGGTGGAGGGCCAGCATTTTTCTGTCTGCATTAGTTGGAGTAATGGGGAGGGGTGGGTAAATACTGGATTCTTGCACTAATGGTAAGGTGCTGTGTCACTGGACTATCAGAGGTTAGTCTGCTTAGTGAAGTTGGCAATAGGCTGTTACCTGTGAAGCATACAATACTTTACTTCACGGGAATCCACACACACAGCAGTTCATGCTGGAGTAAACAAAACAAGCTTTTTGCTCATGTCACCCACTACACCACCATTATACTTAGGCAAGATTAGTCATTTTTCACTAACATTGCTGTTAGAGTCAGACCCAGTTAACGGCTGCCTTGTTAATACAGATGTCTGACTCTCTGAACAAGGAGCCCTGAAAACTGATTTTGATGATGTTAATGACATCTTTGTGATAGATACTGTATCTCTGTTTCTAAAGCAATTTCTGTATTCACAATGGTGAGATCAATTAAGTCCCATTCATGTGAATCAGGTTTATTCAGAAAAGGCAAGGTAAAGGTAAGGCAAGATTTATTTATAAAGTGCCCTTTCTTGAGGGCTCAGAGCACTGTACATAACATTTAAGTCTGATAAAAATACCGGACCAGCAATTCATACAACATATAAGATATAAAACTAATTAATCAGATGCATAAAATGTAACTTTCACTATCTTGCTTGCTAGCTGGTGAAAGCTTGATCACATCAATTAGTTTTCATGGAGGTTTTAAAGACCTTCATGAGTGAGCCATACAAATATACCCAGACTATGAGTTCCACATTATAGGAGCCAAAACTCCAAAACCTCTCTCCTCTGATAATCTTAGGTGGGAACGAGGGACAACAAGCAATCCCACTGCAGTGGAGCAGAGGGGTTAGATTGTGAGGTAAGAAACCAGCAGATCTTTCACATCCAAAACCACATAGGGCTTTTTATGTTACCAAGCATATCTTAATGGTGATGCGCCACCGCATAGGCATCCAATGCAGTGCACACAGGAATGTCGTGATGTGGTCACTCCAAAATGATCCTGTCACCAGCTGAGCTACCGCTTTCTGGATTAGCTGAAAGCATTGCATCAAACCTCCACATAACCCTAAGTATAGAAGTTTACAGTAGTCCAACCTAGAGGTAATGAAAGCATAGTCTATCATCACCAAGTCAGCAGGAGCCAAATGCAGCTTGATCCAGGCACAGGTTCGACGACGATAAAAGCCAAATCGAACCACTACTAACATCTGTTGCTCTAGTGTCAGCCTGCAGACCAAACTGACCCCAAGATTCTTAACTGCATGGTTTGGGTGCTAATCACTGTTAATGGAAGTCTTTCTTAATTTCATCTGACCTGCTCTGGTGTGTTACCATCCGAAACTACTGATATGCTACAGCTTGGTTCCTGCCTTGCATATCTTGCTACAGGTATCACCAGTATTTTTTATTTTACACAACACTGTATAAGTATTTTACTGACAATTTGTATTTTAACAGAAGAATAAAATGCTGAACTGTATAATTTATAGGTCTGTGGCAGACAGGGACAACAATCCACTCGCTACTAACTCTGTTCCCAATATCAACTTGATGCCTACTGCTTCCATTAGTACCACCCCAGCAAAATGTAATTTCATTAGAAAGCTTTATTTTTAAACTTTTTTTAAATAGAGGCTTGTTTTTCTTCTTGCCCACCAGCATCAAGCCCAGGGAAATACCCAGCTCCCAGGGATATATCCCATTCAGGCCATACGACCTCTGTCTCCCCCCAGAGGGTAAGTTTTTAGAACAAACTGAAACATATAAATATTTAGGGGTACATATAGATCAATGTCTTACTTTCCAATATCATATAACAAATTTAATAAAGAAAACACATGTTAAGATTGGAGCTATGAGACGAATATCAAATTGTATGACAAGAGAAACAAGATTGATTATGATCAATCAATTAATAATGCCGGTTATTGACTATGGAAGTCATATTTACAGACATACAGCAAGAAAACATTTAAATAACTTGGATACACTTTATAATAAGCTTGCAAGATTTGTGTTAAGGTGTGATTTTAAACTCATCATTGCACTATGTATATGGATTTGGGTTGGATTCCATTAGACTTATGGGCTAGGGAATCTGGCTAAATCAGGTTCATAATATATTTAAAATCAATCTTTAGATAACTTAAAAAACAAATTACAAAAACCAAAACATGGTTTAAATTTAAGAAAAACTGGTGCTAGAGATTTAATGATACCAAAGTAAAAAAAATCGATTTAGTTAAATGGCCCTTCAATATCAAGTAGCTAAAAGCTGGAATTGTCTTCCTCCTTTTTTACGTGAACTAACAACTACTGATCATGTTTTTAAAAGTGGCCTGAATCACTAACTTAGTTTTCATTGTTGTTGTAATAGGTGACATTAATGTAAATCTAAAAATGCTAACATGCCTGTTATTGTTGAGTTTGTAAAACTATGATGTATTGTTTTTGTACTTTCTCTTTAACTTGTATTGTTATAAATGTATAGTTGTAATAATTTTGCACAATGTAAACAGGTAAACCTTGTGAGCAGGGATTTTCAGAACCCTAATGGCTGTATCACTGTATAAATAAAATGTTACCATACCATACCATACCAGAACTCTGTAACCCACCTGTTACCTCCATAGCTAGCCCTTTGTGGCAGGGCCTCATGGGGGGAGAGTCACTCCCCCAAGGCAGTATACATAGAAACGTAGACTCTGATGGCAGATTAGGACCACTTGGCCCACCCAGTCTGCCTATTGTTCCCTACCTACTGTATTACTGAGATCCTACTTGATCTCCGGCTCTGCCCCCCCCCTTGCCTTACCCTAAGGTTCTTTATGCCTATCCCATGCAATGATGAACCTCACTGCAGTTTTTGCCCCCACTACATCCATTGGGAGGCTGCTGCAGGCATCCATCATTCTTTCTGTGAAGAAGTACTTCCTTATGTCTCCCCTGAGTCTATTCCCCTCCAGCTTCATAGCATGACCCCTTGTTCTTGAGCATCTTTTTTTCTGGAAAATGCTTCCCTCTTGTACCTTATTTATACCTGTGAGGTATTTGAAAGTATTATATCCCCCCTCTTCCTCCTTTCCTCCTTGGTGTACATACAGAGGTTCTTCAGTCTCTTCTCATAGGGCTTTTTATACAGACCCTGCACCATTTTAGTTGCCCTCCTCTGGACTGCCTTCACTCTGTCTATGTCCTTCAGTAGATGAGGTCAGCAGAACTGGACACAGTGCGCTACGTGAGGTCTCCCCAGAGATCTATACAGAGGTAACACAACCTCCCACTTTCTCAAGGTGATATCTCTCCCTATGCATCCCAGCATACCACTAACTCTTCCAAATGCCTTAAGACAGTGCCAGGCCACCTTTAGGTCATCAAATATGATTACCCTCAGATCTCTTTCTTGTTTGGTGGTCATCAGTATCACTCCCCCCATTTTGCACTCTGCCTCTCAGTTTGGTTGCTGTGCATGATTTTGCACTTTTACACAGTGAAGCTTAGCTGCCATACCCTTGCTTACTCCTCTAACTTTCTCAGAACACTATTAATTTTTTCCTCCCCCCCCACACTGTCTACCGTATTGCAGACTTTAGTGTCATCTGCAAAAAGGCAGACCTTCCCATCCAGCCCCTCTGTAGTGTCACTAATAAAGACATTAGAGGACTGGTCCCAGTACTGATTCCTGTGGCACACCACTGGTCACTCTCCCTTTCTCAAAGTGAACTCTGTTTACCACTACCCTTTGTTGCCAGTCTCCTAACCAATTTCTTACACAGTTTACAACCATTGGACCCACTCCTAGGCTGCTCAGCTTGCTTACAAGTCTCCTGTGTGGAACAATGTCAAAGGCTTACTGTTATTTAGATAGGCCACATCCACAACTCCCATCAATCCATTTGCCTGGTCACCCAGTCAGTGAAATCTATCAGAATCATTTGACATGACCTCCCACCTATAAATCCATGCTGTCTTGGATCTTGTAAACCATTTGATTTAAAATATTCTACAATCCTTTCCTTCAGTAGTGATTCCATTAATTTCCCCACTATCAAAATTTGGCTGACTGGCCTGTAGTTGCCAGCCTCCTCCCTGCTATCACATTTGTGAAGTGGAACTGCATCTGCCCCCCTTCAGTCCTGCGGAACCACTCCCGTCCCCAGTGAGTGGTTGATCAGGACTGTCAGAGGTGCTGCCAGTACCTCTCTGAGCTCTCTCAGCATCCTTGGATGCACCCTGTCTGGCACCATTGCTTTGTCCGCTTTCAGATTTGTGAGTTCCTTCAGGACTCTCTCCTCTGAAAATGGACTAGTGTCCACCTCCCTTCCTTCTATGCTTCTGTAACTTTTCTGTGGCCCTTCACATTCCCTTTCCTTTGTGAACACTGAACAAAAGTGTTTGTTCAGGATGTCTACTTTTTCCTGGTCCCCTTCCACCCACCCCGGCCCTTCCCTTCTTAGCCTTACAATCCCTTCCTGGTCTTCCTTTTTTCACTTACATACAGTACCTGGAAAATATCTTGTTCCCTTTTGTTACTGGCTGGGCTATTCCCTCTTCTGCCTCTGCCTTTGCACTCCTTACTGCTCTCCCTGCCCCTCTCTTTTTCTTCTGCTTTTCCTCCCTCTATGTCTTTTTATACCTCCTGAACTCATTTTTTGCCCTTACCTTCCCAGCCACCTCTTTTGAGAATCATAGCGGTTTCTTTTTCCTCTTGATTTTGCTCAATTACCTGACGCAGAGGTTTGTTGCCTTCACTATGCCCCCTTTTAGCTTCCCCCACTGTTTTTCTACTCCACCCAATCCCCCCTCCCCCCCACCAGGGCATCCCTGAGGCATTTACTCATCTTTATAAAATCATCTCTCTTGAAGTTCAGGACCCTCGCCCTTGTGCAGTTTGATTCCGCCATAGTTCTTATTGAACTACACTGCATGGTGATCACTGGTCTGAAAGTGGCCTCCCACCATGATGTCTGCAGCACTATCCATGTTAGTGAGTGCAAGGTCCAGTATTGCCTGATTACGAGTGGGCTCCCTTGCTAGTTTACTGAGGCATGTCCCCTGCAGGAAGTCCAGGATGTCCCTGCTTCTAGCTGAAGTTGCAGCTGGGAGGCTCCAATCTACATCCAGCAGATTGAAATCCCCCACCAGCAGCACCTCCCCCTTATTTGCCATGTTATGGATGGCTTCCACCAGAAGCTTATCCACTCCTCCTCCCCCAATGCTTGATGTCTGTAGATCACGCCAGTGTGAAAAGTGGCTCCAATCAGTGTCAGTGGCTCAGCAGGTAGCACACTTGCCTCTGAGGCTGGGAGATCAGAGGGTTGTGGGTTCAGTTCCCACATCTAGCACTTAGGTTAATATACCAGTACTGACACTGTAGTGCAGCATGAGAGGGGTGCTGCACTTCTGAGGTGCCATATTTTGGATGAGACGTTAAACCGAGGTCCCATCTGCCTGGATTGTTGGTAGTTCAGGTGGATGTTAAAGATCCCATGGCACTTATCGAAAAGAGTAGGGGAACGTTTTATTGAAACAAAAAAAATCATACAATAATAAACAAATTATAGTACAAAACTCATATGGACTCAGAAAAAAATAAGCAAGAAACACAAACGTAGAAAGAAAAGGACATAAGTATGAACACTAATAATTAGTCTATCAGGTTACTACAAAATCCGAGTCTGTTATCCAAGGAAGAGCTTTCCAAAGTTCTAGTAGTGTTGCCTCAGAAAATAAGGTACTTTCGTGTACATGAATGTTCTTCAGGTCCTGTACAATTTTCCTCTCAAGCTCCAGATAAGAGCAGCCTTTTTGCTGTAAAGTAAACAAGCATCGTGCCATCCAGATATTCCATTTAATTACAACAAAAACAAGATTTAATGCATTCATATTCCAAAAGGACCACTGGGGAGAAAAAAAATCCATATATAATATTCTGGTAAGAAACCGTCTGAAACAAGGGGGTAGCCCAAACCTGTGCCAAAAAACACCACCAATTCTGAATAAAAGAACACTCAAAGAATAAATGCGTTATAGTTTCCAATTCAGTAATACACAATAGTCTAGAACATATTCAGTCTTGAGACTGCTTGTGTTTATGATTTGCTTTTACATTTATCCTTTCATGACAAGACATCCAATGAAAATCCCACATATGAGCAGGCACCCTTTTACATCGTAACAAAAACAAGAGGGAAGAAAGATGTTGGCTAGGGCACTTTTCAAAGGGCGACTGTATTGCACAAACAGTCAGGAGCAGATTATTATATAAAACTTTATGGGAATTATTTAATAACATCTGGGTAGATATCTTCCACTGTTTCAAACTTAAAAACATGTGTTTAACATATATCGGTATACCAGCAGTTTGTCGTATCACATTTAATGAATTACATTCCCACTGGTGAAACCAAAACCTACAAGAGTCATAAAACCATGGTTCCCACCCCCTCTGAATATTAATCAATAAAGGCCTAAGATTTGCAGTCAAAAAAATATATGAAAAAAATAACAGAGGATTAATCATATGAACACCACCCTCAGGAATAGGTAAATAAGTAACATTCCGCTTCACCGGACTTAGCCTGCTCCCCCAGAAAGCCTGAAAAAACAGGCTAAAAACTGTGGTTTCCAATTGTTTAGGGATTGGGAATACATAACTCTAATAAAGAAAAGTCAGTATTAGATAAGTCTTGATCAAAAAAACAAGTTTCTTCTTCCCAATCTGTCCCTTATTCCAAGAGGCAACCTTAAGTTTACCTTGTTGTAGTTTATCATTCCAATTAAAAAGATCTGAGTCCACCGTCCCAAAATAAACCCCCAAAATACGAATAGGACCCTCAACTAGTCGTAAAGGACCAATATGCTCCAAAGAGCTATTGTAGATCCTAACCCAATACCCAAGGTTTTATTAAAATTTAAACCTGCACCAGAGAAACCACCAAAAGTGGAACATTCCTGAAGATAAATGACCACAGAGGCTTCATCAGCCACAACGAAGCAAACATTGTCTGCATATGCAGTAGCCTTATACGGTGAGATCAAGGTAGAGCTAGAGATGGCATGAATCTGAAGGTGAGCATTCAGACAGCGAAGCAAAACATCTAAAAAAAATACATATAACAAAGGGCTCAAAGGACAGCCTTGACAAACCCCTCTCTTTATGGGGATCATTGATCCTACCCAGCCATTCACAACAGGCACAACAGTAGCCGTTCTATAAAAGGCCCGAATCCATCAGATCATTTCATCCAGTACATGCATAAAACGAAGTGCCTCCCATAAAAAATCATGATTAACCGAATCAAAAGCCACCTTCTGATCTACTGAGACAAAAAGTCCCGAAATAGAGTCCGCATACCTGTGAGAGAATAATTCTCGGAGGAGAATCAAATGTTCAGAGATTCTCCTATGAGGCACGGAACATGACTGGGCAGGGTGCAAAACCACCTCTGCAATCCCCACCAGTCGCTGTACAATAATTTTCATTAATAACTTAAAATCAGCATTTAACATACATAGAGGGTTTCAATTCTCAAGAGAGTAAATATCTCCTTTCTGCTTATATATATAAATCAAGGTGCCCTTCGTAAATTCCAATGGGATAAACTCATATGTTAACAGGGAAGTAAACACAGAGGTTAATTCAGGGACCAAGTGGTCACCCAGTACCTTATATAAGGCAGCAGGGAGTCATCTGCACCAGGAGTCCTCTGTAAGGGCAATAAAGAAATAGCCGCCTTTAATTCCAGCTCTGTTATAGGTATACATGCTAGGTCCAAACTCGGCTGTAAAGGGATTGGGATATCAAGGTCTCTATACAACATCACAGGATCACCAGCCACAGCTGGGAGAGGAGAAAATAGGGCAGTCGTGTAATTTGTCACAATCCGACAGATGTCAGACTGAGAGGTACATAAAGCACCGTCATTATCAACAAGGCACAACATACTTCTCTGAGCAATTTGCCGATAATTTGACTCAAAAGGACAAACAACGTCCCATGTTCCTACAATATTAAATTTGTGTTGATAATATAGTTGTTGTGATTGTCTAGATTGGAAATTCAACATATCACTTTGTATTAGTTGTAATTGTTGGGAAAGATCTTGTCCTGTCGTTTATGATATTGTCAACAATGACTGAAAATGTACCCATTTCTGCAAATATTCCAGATATTCCCTCCTGCATTTCTGATGACTGTAATTTTTCAAAAAGATTACCAGATCTAGCTTTGTATCAGTCCACCACTGAATAGGGTCCTCGTAACATATAAAGACGGATTTACGGGCCTGGATAAAGGATAAGAGAGACTGCATGAATGTCGGGACTTGCAACAGGGATATGCTGAATTTCCAAAGTCCTGGCCCTTTATGGAAAGGGACATCAGAGCCAAGACCTACAGAAAGCAGTTTATGATCAGAAAACTCCACAGCTTGTACTATAGCAGAGTTAACCGGTAGTGTACGAGACAAAAAAACAAAATCAATATGAGTCGCCAGTTTACCCTTTTGGAATGTAGGAGTATGTTGTTTAGTAAAAGAGTAATAGGCATCAGTTAAATGAGCAATACAAACCAACTTCCCTAATTCATGAGAGTCACAAAACAATTTTTTGGTAGTAGCAAAAGAGCTTTTGTCAAGAAGACTTAAACCGCAATTAAAGTCACCAGAAAATAATACTTGAAAGGAGGTATGCAAGTAAGGGCGAAGTAAAGAAAATAAAGCTATACATGCAGTCTTAGTTTGAGGAGCATAAATATTAATCACCCGATAAGGGCAGGGTCCAATTACAAACTCTAAAACTAGCACTCTACCAGGGGCCACATCAATTAATTTTAGCAAACGGAACTCTGGGATATTGATTAATATCCCTAGTCCCAAACAGGAGTCCAGACCTATAGACCAAAAAGAAGGACCCAATAGCCAGTCCTGTTGTGCTTGTCGAATCTCTTGTGTGGTATGAAGTCTAGTATCCTGCAACAAAAAATCCCCAAAGGCAAAAGCCACAAAAAGGAAAAAAACAATCTCCTTTTTGCTGTACGTTTCATACTATTAACATTAATAGTATGGCAAACAAAGTGAAACATAGCACAAAAGGAAGCAAAGACACATTACAATTTCCTTTTCCCAATCACCTTTTCCCCTTAAGCTTTACTCTGGCATTCCGCTTCTGAGAAAGACCAGTACCCAGCTGAATCTCAGAATCAGTGGTTCCATCCGGGAGGGAAGACGCAACGGAGGAAGAGTCAGACTCGCCTCCATCATCATCAGAGACTGGTTAGAGCAGCTCAAAGGCATTATACAGGACCACAGGAGGGGGTTCCAGAATTAATGGAGGAGATGGTGATACCTGAGGGTTGTTCCTCATTGACCTCCAATGCATAATACTAGTGGGCACTTGGAGGGTGGCATAGTACTTGGACCTGGAACAGGGTCCGGGACAAGCCTGACAGACTGGACAGGGTCAAGGGTGGAAGAAGTCACCACTGAATGCGTTTCCAAACAAGAGGCCACCTGAGGTTCTAAATCCAGACTTACAACAGGCACAGGGACCTGCAATCAGTGCCGTGCAACTTCAGAAGGTGGTGCAGCCAAGGTGGTCTGAATACGAGCTTTCTGAGCTTGCGTAATAACAAATCGTTGATCGGCTTCACCATCATGTGTAGCCTGATTATGAGCATCCCACTGACAATTCTGAAATGTATGGCCTGTCTCGTCACAAAGATTACATTTACACTCATTCAGACAGTGTACCCCCACATGGCCCAATTCTCCACGGATGTTACATTTCATCTTATCACATACATTACTAAGATGGGAGGGGTCACCACACCGGTAACAAGCCTTAGGCTGCCCTGGGTAAAACAGGACCCTCTGATCACGACCTATAAAAAAATAATTAGGTAAGTGCATAGGACCAGAATCATTAGAGTGTAACATAACCTTAACCTTCCAGCCCCCAGTCCAGATATTCTCAGTGTCCAATATAGCTTCAGGCTGACCCTGAACATTACAACGCTGTTTTAGCCAGTAGACAACATCAGTCACTTCAACACCCTCATTCCGAAACAGAATGGTAATATTCTTAAAAGCTGGTTTAGAAAGGGGAACGGCCTGAAATGGGGTCCATAGGGCAGCATTTCTTAAAGCATGATATCGTGACCAAAAACGCTCTAAGCCACGAGGTGTTTGGAAGGTTATATCAAATGTAGATTCACCTGAAATATGAATCAAAGCATATATTTCATGAGAAAAAAATTTCAAAGAATCCTTTATAAGTGTCCGTGCTACATACACACAGTCCGGAGGCTCAGATAACCCCCCCCCCATGTAAGCTAATCGAACTGCATTATGCATCTTTGCAGCCTGAATCGGGAACTTAAATAAAGAAGAAAAGGAACAAGTCGGCTCCGTTTGTTTAAAAGGAGGCTGTATTACTGCTGAAGCTGTGGTTACTATAGTTTTTTTAAAAGAAGAAGCCTGAATAAGAGAACCCTGTAAATGTTCTAAGACAGGGTTCTGTGTAAGCTCTAATTCCCTAGGGAGACACAATGGGTCAGATGAGTCCACAGTTCTGTTTGGTGTACGCTGCAGCTCAGGGAAGTCTTTGAGATGGGGGGACCGTATAGGAGATGGACCCGAAATCCATGTTCCAGCCGTAGGCTCCTGCACCCATCCAGCACCTTGCAGTGCCATTTCTACTGTCCAGGTAGGTGTTGCAAGGGGTTCCGCATCCTGGGGTGCTAACGTGGAGGAAGACAGTGTCACATTAGGCAAAACAGAATCTATAGTCGGTGTGGAGGTAGTACTCACTGTGGTCGGCTGAGAAGCGGGCGGTATAGCAGCAGCCATAGACACGCTAGGATTTTCAGAACATGCTGTCACAGCAGTTGCTTGAGATGTCATTGTAGACTGTTCCTTAGAACTTTCAATTACAGCAGGGAACATACCCCCATCCAGTCTGTCCTCTTGTATCCATTTCAATTCCTGGTTTAATTTCATTTTTGTAATCACAAAACGGCATTCTTCCATTGCCAAACACTTCTGAATCTCCTTCTCAGCCATACAGGCAGTATCAGAGTCAGAGGAGGAAAGATCCCCCTTTGAGACAGCAATCGGCAAAGACGTTTGAGAGTCCATTCCAGTATAACCTAGCAGAGGTTCAAAAGCTGTAACCTGTAATTCTGTTTCAGATTCTGCAGCAGACACAGAAACCTGCATAACTTCTGTAAGTGCAGTCGTGGTCTCTACACATTCAGAGACAGGAGTTGAGACCAGGTCTCCCACCTCCATTGCTACCTCCACAGCAGGCAAAGGTACATCCGCCATCTTGGACAGAGGTTCCCCCTCTAACGAGTAAGGGAATTTCCCCGGTGTCCTGGCCAAATTTTCCTCATTCACTAAAAATACCACCAACAGCTTAATCTGGTTCATGGTCAGTTGGCATTTATCTGTAACCCCCTCCCCTGGGTCATGCCTGAAAATAGGCAGGATTTGTCTAGTGCACTTACCCGGTCAACAAAAACTAAATAAATAAATACAAATTAAATAAATAATAAAATAATCCCCCATTTCTAGGGTGACCCACAGTACTTCCTCCCCTTCCTGTATTCCCTGTACAATATGTCAGATACTTTTATGCTTGTCCTCACATAAAGCACTACTCTTCCTTCCTTCTTTTCTGCCTAGTACTTCCTGAACAAAGTATAGCCTGCTATGGATCTATTCCAGTGATGATTCTCAGTGCACCATGACTCAGTAATGGTGAAAGTATCTAGGTCTGTCTTTGCCATAATGGCCTGTAGGTCTGGAATTTTATTTCCCAGACTTGAAACATTTGCACACATTGCTTTCCAGATTTTGCTACTGCCCTGTTTGTCAGCCCCCCTTTTCCCCATTTGTCCTCTTTCCTTACTCCTGCTGCTCTCATTCCCATCTCCTTTCATTACTACCATTTTGTTTTTCTAATTTTTTTTTTAGACTATGTTTATCTCCAACCCTGGAGAACTCCTTCCAGCGACCTCGGAGCTGCCAGCCTCTACCTCCAGCCATGACCACTCCTCTCCCCCTCGTGTCGCCAAGCACCACCTCCGGGTCTGAACCCTGCGGAGGTAGGGATGCCCTATCTGCCCAGTATGCTCTATCTTATAGGGCAAAGTGCCCAGCACACACGAGCCTGGCAGGAGTGAGGACATGGCCTGGAGTTGGGAGTATGGGCTGTGAAGGTCGAGGAGCCTTCATCTATCCCTAGGATTGTGGTATTTCTTTTCTTTGTTTTCTGTCCTCCCCGGAGCTTGGCCAGTGAGGCAATGTAGTGCCATAGCTCCACCCACCCCTGGCATTCACCACACTGCTCAGTTGGTGAACCTCCAGCCGCCACCAGAGGTCACTCCATGAGCTAGCGTCTCCCACACCCTCCCTCGGGAAGAGAGAGCAGTCCTCCAGACCCTCGATCTCTTCCACCCCCTGCTGACCCCCGGCGACTCCCGGCCTGTTCCCGAACCCGGGTGACCAGCGTGGTGTGAGGTGTGGTGTCCAGCACCTCAACCCTCAGTGCCACCGGGCTGGCCTTGTTTTCCTTATTAATAGGTACTTTGGGGGATTTCTCTCCCTTAGGGTTCTCCCTACTGACTTCTTCAGCCTGTGTGGGAGGGACAGTTAAGTCCTCCCTGCTTCCTTCCACCACCCACCTCAGCAAGTTTAAATGTCCAAAAAAGTAGCATTTAAACTATTGACTGAGGCCTGCAGTTCTCATCCTGGATGGATGCAGGCCATCTCCTCTGTAAATGTCCTTACCATGCCGGGTGGGACCCCAGTCCCCAACATAACCAAACTTCTCCTCTTTGCACCACTCCTTCAGCCATGAGTTGAAGCTCTTGTTATGGAGTACCCTATCCTCCCCTGTCATACACAAGCATCACTTCAGAAAAAGCCACTGAGTGTGCTACCTGCCTAAGACCCTCCCCAACTCCTGAACTTCTCCTACACTATTCCAGCCTCATTCTTAGCCAAGTCATTTTCCCCCAGGTGAACAATGACATTCAGCTCTCCCTCCCTTTCTGCAGCCCTAGCAATTCTCAGGATCTGCTTTCCATTCCTCTGAACCATGGCAGCGCTTAGATACCTAACCTCCCTCTCCCCCTCCCTTCTTGTTCCCAGTTCTATCCCTCTCACTATTGAGTCCCCAACCAGGAGTTGCCTCCTATTCCTCTGGGGTCCTCTGCCACCCTCATTGGGGTTTCAATTACAGAGGACCCCCACATTCTCCCTAGTAACTACCATGCACAAGTAATACACAAGTTAGCCAGCCTTGGAGTGGTCCCAATGTGGTAACCTGGATAAAAAATTGGCTAGACAACAGGATGCAAAGGGTAGTAGTAAATGGAGTCCACAGTGAAGAAAGGAGGGTTACTAGTCGGGGTACCACAGGGTTCAGTACTAGGACCGGTCCTTTATAATGTCTTTATAAGTGACATTGCAGAGGAACTGGAAGGAAAAGTATGTCTCTTTGCAGATGACACAAAGATCTGCAATAGGGTTGATACACAAGATGGAGTGGAAAGGATGAGAAGGGACTTGGCAAGGTTGGAGAAATGGTCAGATGTATGGCAGCTCAGATTCAATGCAAAGAAGTACAAGGTAATGCACCTGGGAAACCAAAACCCAGGGGAAGAGTACACAATGGGGGGTGAGATACTGACAACAGTTAAAGTGGAAAGGGACCTGGGGTAATTATATCAGATGACTTAAATGTGGGCAAGCAATGTGAGAAGGCAGTAAGGAGGGCTGGGGGGAAACTGGGATGCATAGGGAGAGGCATCAATAGTAGAAAACAGGAAGCTGTTATCCCTTTGTAAAGACAGTTGGTGAGACCCCATCTGGATTACTATGTACAGTTCTGGAGACCCCATCTCTGCAAAGACATAGACAAAGTGGATGCTGTCCAGAGGAGGGCAACCAAAATGGTGCAGGGTCTGCACAAGAAGACATACGAAGAAAGACTAAAGGAGCTTAATATCTATATCCTTGAGGAAAGAAGGGAGAGAGGGGACATGATAGAAACTTTCAAGTACCTCAAGAGAATCAACAAAGTCCAAGAGGGTAGCATCTTTCAGAAAAAGAGATGTGCAAGAACAAGGGGGCACAATTTGAAGATAGAGGGGGATGGCTCAGAGGTAATGTGAGGAAGTTTTTTCACAGAGAGGGTTGTGGATGCATGGAACAGCCTCCCTGAGGAGGTCATGGAGTCAAGAACAGTGGGGGAATTCAAGAATGCGTGAGACAGACATAAGGCAGTCCTAGTGGGGGGTAGGAGGAAGTAAGCAGTTGGTTAACTAGGATCTGCAGCTTATCTGTTAGGTAGGAAAATGGGCAGACTAGGTGGGCCAAGTGGTCCTTATCTGCTGTCACATTCTATGTTTCTATGTATGTTTCTATGTGTGCCTCTCTGGGACAGTCTTACATCACCAGAGTGACATCAGAATTATGTAGTTGAACTGGATGGGGAATGTGCATCTGATTTACCACCCTCACCCTGCCAGAGCCCACCATAGTCTAGCCGCTCCCCTCTTTAGCATCCTCTGAGGTAACAATGGCAGACTTGGCAATCCCTGGGTGTGGGATGAGGCCCCCCAAATCCTGTCCAGCTCAGCCTGGAGTCTAGCAACTTCCTCCCTCATCTCAGAGAGGTGCATGCAGATGGGGCAGCACTGCAGTCTCTATAAGGTCTCCCTGAAGACTGCTGCCCCACAGCCTCTGCACTGCACCACTCCCAGCTTAATTTCTACTCTGTTTCCCCTGGAAATACTTGTTCCCTTTCCCCTACTAGGGTTTACCTAGCTAGTAGTATCCTGTAGTATTAGTTTTCCTTTATCCCCTTCTGCTTTACCTACTGAGGCACGAGAACTTATACCTCCTCTAGGCTTGCTTTCCTGACCTGGATAAGTTTCTACCTAGTATCTCCCCTCACTTATTTTTTTAAAACCCTTTAGTACCCTGGCCCTAGATATGGCATTTTACCATTCCTAATTTTAATGTACCCCTGATTTTCCACGCTCCTATGCAGTGTGTGTGCTACAACGGGAGTGAACAGGACTCTTACATCTATTGTCAGGTAGACTTCTTACTTCCCTGTTTCATCCTGGGATGCTTGCTGATGCTGAACACCTATTCCATTTATTTCCTGGTCTATGCACTCTCTTCTGAGGTGCAGAGCGTCTGACTGCCGGCTGTTTTTTTGGGCTGACTCAGGTGGATAGACTCTGCTGTAATGGCCTTGTCATGTTTATCCTTCACCGGTGGGGCCACAGAAAGGGCAGCTGCTTGGTGACCTACTTCCTATGAAGCAGCAGGAAGTTGACAGGCAGGTAGGCCAGAGCCCTGGAGTGATCCGCCAGGGCTTGTTTAAACATACTATGTGGACTAGAATCTAATGTCAGCAAACACTTGGACACAGGGGAGGCATAGAGGCTCAGACCATAATACAGACCAAAGTGGGGTTTTATGACCCCTTTTTGGTCCCTCCCAACTTCCTGCCCTGAGATGACCTCACACACAAACAGCAGATCCTTCCGCAGGAGCAAGCTCCCTACCCCAGACCTAGAGGTTTCTGTGGCACTGGAGCTGTCCATTGACCCTCCTCAATTGAGGCACACTGCAGTGTGACAGCTGCCTCAGTCCTGCCACCCCCCGATATAGTAACCTTAGTTTGCTCCTGTGCCAGTGTTGTGTGCCTGGAAGCACAACATGCTGTCACTGGGCTATTGAGGGAACTTATTTAAACTTAGTATAAACTTAATAGTGTCAGTGGCTCAGTAGGTAGCACACTCGCCTCTAAGGCCAGGAGATGAGATGGCTGTGGGTTCAGTTCCCACATCTGGCACTTGGGTTAATATCCCAGTACTGTCACTGTAGTGCAGCATGAGAGGGGTGCTGCACTTCTGAGGTGCCATCTTTTGGATGAGTCATTAAACCGAGGTCCCATCTGCCTGGATTGGTGGTAGTTCAGGTGGATGTTAAAGATCTCATGGCACTTATCAAAAAAGAGTAGAGGAATTTTTTATTGAGAAATACATAACATCAAGTACATGAAATATGAAACAAAACCAAAATCAACAATAGAAACATATACTGAAACATTGAAAGATTGTGAAATACATTATTTACAGGTTAGGAAATAAAAGAAAATAAACAGTATTATTATCAAAGGCTATCATTCCAAATCAAGTCAGAAAGGTAATACCGGCCCAATAGGAAGCAAATTGTGTAGGAGAAAGACATTTCATTTCTGATTCCTGTAGGTTCAAAATTGTAGTCTCAATATAGTCAATAATAGCCAATGGACAAGTTGGTACCTGTTGTAAAACATATTTACATCTAGCCTGCCACATATAATATTTGCATGCAGCAAACAATACCCTTAAGGTGCTGGGGTGGAATGTATTCCAAAAACAGAAAAATCCCAAAATAAGGACTGAATATGTGATCCTACTTAAAAATGCCATTTGTTCGCTAGGGTCTTCCAGAACAAGAGGGCATCTGTACAGGAAAAGAAAAAGTGTTCCATTGTTTCTTCGATGTCAATAAAATGTGGTTTGGGGCAAAACCTATCTCGTGCTGATTTATGCTTTAAGTTACCACGAACTTGTAGTCTACCATGGCAGCATAACCAAGACAGATCCCACATATGAGCTGGGATTCTTTTATCTTTGAGAATGTTTAGTGCAAACGTCATGTGGGATGGAGAACAAAGTGGAAGTTGTAATATTGGTTTATCAATGTTTAGAAAACAACCGTATAACTGTTTCCTGGTGAGATCTAATATGGAGGATTTACTAAGTTTCCAGGACCTAAGGGTACGGATACCATCAACAATATAAGACTGAGCGGTGGGTATGCAGGAAGCTATGGGTGGGAGGTCAATCCAAGCTAACATTAGGGAATCCACAGCTTTAGCTACCCAGGAGTCACAAACAGTGAACACATATTTATGGCTCTGAAAAATGTGATGTAAAAAAAAGGAAAGAAAAAAAGACAGTGGGTTAATCATCCCTAAACCACCCTGATTCTGGGGTAAATATGTGATATGTCTCTTAACAGGGTTTAGGCGACTGCCCCATAGCATTTGAAAAAAAAGGCTAAACAACCTGGTTTCTAGGTGTTTAGGCAGACCATAAATGTGACTCAGAAATAAGAAGATTGGGGATAAAAATCTTTTTATCACCATAACCCGTTTCTTCTTACTCAGCCTCCATGTCTTCCAGAGACGGACTTTGTTGTCACCTAGGGCCAAGCGTTTCTCCCAGTTGTAGGTAGCATCATTCGATGTATTAAACCATATCCCTAGGATTTTCTGTGGTGTAGTACATACCCTGATACCAGACATTACTGCTGAATCAGTAGTACTGCAATGTAATGGATACATACACTTTTCTTAGATTAAGCCTACCCCCAGATACTGATGTAAAAGATTGAAAAGTTTGGATAGCTTTATCACACTAAGAATGATCTAGACAAAATAAAACATCATCTGCATAAGCAGAGATTTTAACAGGTAGTAAACTGGGGTGAGGAGTAATGCCCACAATACCTGAATTCCATTGTATCTGTCTAATGATGGGATCTAGAGCAAAAACATATAGTAATGGGCTAAAGGGGCAGCCCTGACGGAGTCCCACTTTTTGTAAGAGGGTTGGGCCGTGAAATCCATTTATCATAGGAAAAAAATAGGCTAAGGAGAGCATGTGTGAAATCCAAGATATAAACTGATCAGGAATACCATACAGGGTTAATATGCGTAATAAGAAGTCATGATGTACAGAAGCAAACGCTTTTGATTGATCTAGGACAAAAAGATATCCAGATAACTTATCATGCATTTTTGTTTCAAAAATTTCATGTAATAAAAAAAGATTTGTTTGAATGGTTCTACCAGGTATAGCACAGGTTTGAGCCGCATCTATCCGATCCGGTGCAACTATTCTTAAACGAGAACACAGAATTTTAGAAAAAATCTTATAATCTGTATTTAGGAGATGTAGTGGCCTCCAGTTTGCAAGAGAGACTATATCTCCTTTTTTATACAAGAATTTTAGAATGGATAGGCCAAACCCAGATGCCATATCCATATTGTCCAGAACATAATTAAAGACCTGAGTCAAAATTTCTAACAAATTTATTTGGAATGTTTTATAAAATTCATGTGTCAGACTGTCTGGCCCCAGAGAAACCTTCAACTGTAAACGGGAAATAGCACTGGCAACTTCTTCCTGAGAAATCCTTTTGATTAGATCAGGAATTAAATGAGCAGGGAGTTGAGGGTATGGGGCCTCCAAAAGGTGGGACATATCTCGAGGGGAGCTAGGGGCGGTGCAGAAATGGGTCCATAAATAATCAGAAGTGGTTGACAACATATCAGGGATAGAGGATAGTACAGTACCGTGAGCATTTTTTAAACCATGCATAACAGTCGATTGAAGTCTGTCTTTAAAAGCATAAAAGGGATCAGCAGACGGGGAACTAGAAGTGCCAGTTTGCATAATGTAATCCAATGTTCAAGCACTATTGTACTGGTGAGAGAACATGCAGGCCTTTACTCTGGATATTTGTGATGAATAATCAACCAAAGATGTGGTTTGAAGAGACATTGATTTATATAACTGGTTGCGAAATGTAAGATATGTAAGATAATCTTCTCTGACAGTCTTTTTCCCTAAAGCCTGAAAAAATATGCTCAGATCTTTCTTTGTGTCTTGCCACCATTCCCACATAGAATCATAACAAATTATAACCGAGAGTCGTGCTTGGAAAAGAGTGTGTATATGAGTTTGAACAGATGTCGGGGCAAATAAGGAATTATTTAGTTTCCACTGGGAGTGATATGAGATAGACACAATAGGGGAACCAATGAAAAAATTATCAATAAGAAGACAATGATCTGAAATCTCATTAGGCAGTACTGAAATATAGCGTGAGGTACAATGGCGAGAAACAAAAATAATCTATTCTGGTGTGATATACTGATCTATGATATGTATATCCTGCATCGGAGTGGAGAGAATGGTATGCATCTATCAAACCTGCATCTTTTATCAATGTGGACAAAGCTAGGGAGTCACAATAAACTTTTTTTCCTGAGGAAATCCTGCCTTTAGTGTCAATGAAACAGTTAAAGTCTTCACCCCAAAAAATGTGCTTACATGTACATAAAAATGGCTTGATTAAATCCAACAAAGCTATACGGGCTGCCTTAGTTTGCGGACTATAAATAACTATAATCCGAAAGGAGGATGTGTGTTTGGTGAATTCAACAATAAGCGTTCTACCTGGGTGTATATCAACAATGCGGGTGATGGAAAATTGGGACAAAAAAAAAGAACAGCTACACCATCTGCTGCATCATCCCCAAACGTCCAAAAAGAGGGGCCTTTAAACCATTCCCGTTTCAATTGTTGTATGTCATACAATGTAGAAATGTGAGTTTCCTGTAATAATAGAATATCCAATTGAAGGGAGTTAGCATAATGCAAAAAGCTCATCCTCTTTAAAGCCTCTTTAGACTGCAGACTTTTAGAGGCTATTGGACATCCATCAGCAGATTTGTCAAGGTTAGCCACTCCCATCAGTCACCGTCATGTTTTTCCGTTTCTACCACCCTTTTGTTTTAGTTAGTTTTTCCTGGCAACATCAGGAGGCTTAATTGCAGGGTATCTATATCAGATGGAATAGCAGAAATATCAGAATCCCCATCAGAATCCTCCCAGTCCCCTTTTAGACAATCAAAAGCATTGGACAGGGGAATATCGGGAAGTTTAAGAGATTTTCCGGCAGCGGACCTAGTAACCCGTCTGTCTGTTTGAAATCCCTCTTTATCAACATTAGCAGCGTAGGAAGGTTGAGAAAACATAGTCTCGGTAGGAGTGTCAGTGGAGGCTTTCGATTGGGTAACCTGATCCAGTCGCAGTGTAGAAACTTGTGGCCCTAAGGGTGCAGGAGGAACCGAAATAGGCAGTTCTGGGAGGGGGGTATGGAAGAGCCAGAAGCAGCGGTCGGGGAAGTAATATGATCTTGTGCTTTAGCTTGTGCTTTCTGTACCAAGGCTTCAGAGTTCCAACCCTCAGATCTATTTTTGCTAGCCCATGGGCATTGGTGATATGCATGCCCAGTTTCATTACATAAATTGCATCTAAACACATTTTTGCATGAAACACTTGGGTGTCCATATCCCCCACAAAGACTACATTTTAGTAAGTCACATGTACTACTCAGATGAGTGGTAGCACCACATTTATAACAAGCCCTAGGCTGGCCTCCATAGAAACAAACCCCACTGTCTTTTCCGAGAAAGAAACTATTTGGTAGGTGTACAACTTCCAAATTTACTTGAAACAGTTTCACTCGAAACCTCCAGCCACCAGTCCATAGGCCATCATCGTCCAGGATAGCTTCAGGAGGAGAAAGGACATTACAGTGATTCTGTAACCAATGATAAATATCACTGATACTAACTCCTTCATTTCTAAACATAATTGTAACAGTACGTACTGTGGGTTTGGACAAGGGAAAGACAGAAAAAGGGGTCCAAATGAGATTAGTCTTCTGTGAGGTGTATAAATGCCAGAAACGGTCCAACCCAGTAGAGGTTTTAAAACTGACATCGAAAGTCTCTTCCCCGAGATATGTATCAGGGCATAAATGCCTGAGGCTTGAAAGTGCATCATGCCTTTAAGAAGGGTCTGAGCCACATAATACCTATCAGGAAACTCAGGAAGGCCACCTCTATAGCGGAGGCGTACTGCATTCCTGCGGGGGGCTTGTCCCAGTTTATTTTTAAACAGGTCGGAGAGAATGGGTGTCCAACTAGGGGCCTGTTCAATGGGGCTTTTGTCCAATATAGGGATCAATGATGTAGATGTGCCTAGCCCAGGGTCCTCTCCGGGGGAAATGGGGTCAGGCTGTGAGTCTAAAATGGTAAGAGAGGGGGAAATAGTGGGGCCTTGAGATGAACAAGTGGAGGGAGGAGTATGGGGGGGCAGCAGGTGTTACATTTAAGGAAATAAGTGGTGCCTCACTGACATCTGCACCCTCTCGGGGTGTTTGTGCAATACCCTTATCAGTAGCATCCATAATGTCCCCCCAAGAATGAACATTTACACTCAAGTTAGTTTTCATTACAGCATTGGTCGTGTTAGCAACAGTAGTTGGTACCTCGTTGGAGCTCATGAAAGTGGCAGGCCTGGCAGGGGAGAATAAGACGCCATGTTTGGTCGTGTCCCATGTAGGATCCGGAATCCATGTCCCTAGTGTCGATTGGGTCCAACCTGCCTTGGATAAGGCATCCAATGTAGTCAAGGAAGTCTCTCCAATGTCCGACTGTGCAGGTAATCCAAAACGGGAACATAACAGGTCCACAGTGGAGGGGGTCGTAGAGGTGGTGAGTTGATGAGGTTTTGGCTCCGAGAGCCCTGGAGGAGAAAAAGGATCCAAAAGCAGAGAAATTCGGTCAGCCCGCGTAGCCCCTGTCTCAGCATCCATTTTCAAGCAAGATCCAGAAGACACTGGGGGAAGCAGCGGTGTCGCACACTCTGTGCGCAAGGTACTTCGTTCCGTCGAAAACACTGGCGGTGTAGGCTGGGCATTCAGTTCGTCTGGTGTACTCTGTGAAGGTCTAGCAATGGAGTTTGCACATTCCGGTAAGGCTTGCAACCAGGGTTGTATTTCTTGCTGGTAAGCAGTTGGTTCCAAAACCTGTGAGTTTGCGTTTTCTTGCAATGTTGGTGGGAAGTTCAGGAGGAGGTCTGCATCGCAGTCAGTCCGGGTCCCAACTGAATCCTCCATCATGTCGGCAGATGGAAACCCCTCCTACACAGTAGGGGAATTTTCCTGGTGTCCCGGCCAAATTTCCCTCATTCACTAAAAATACCACCAACAGCTTAATCTGATTCAAGGTCAGTTGGCATTCATCTGTATCCCCCTTCCCCAGGTCGTGCCTGAAAACAGGCAGGATTTGTCTAGTGCACTTACCCGGTCAACAAAAACTAAATAAAAATAAAAATAAGTTTGTGTAGATGTTATACAGTAACTGACAATAGTTTGATTTTTTTTGTTCTCAGGTAGAACTTTGGCTGCACACCAACTTTGCTCTTCTTGTGAATTCTGTTAGGCTTTGAACTGCAACTGATCAAAACAGATAGAAACAGCCATTGAATTCCATAGCATACTCTGTGCTCTTTGCTCTTGTTTTCGACCTTGGATCTGTTGTCAGTTTGCAACCCCCCCACCACACACCCGCCCAGCCTCCTGCCTGCCGTTTCTGCTATTTCTCAAGGAATTCATCAGTAAAGAGTGATACAGCCCTTCAACTCACTTACCGCTTGAGAATCCCTAAATCCCACAGCTGACTCTGCTCCATTACAGCCTGAAGTTTCATTCAGTGTACTAGCAACTCACTTACTCATCCAATAACCAAAAGCATGGCAACTGCTAGTCCAAAGAGAAGTTGCTACAAAATATCAATGGCACGAAATAATTCATTGTGTGTTTGGAGATGGAGTAATCCCAATGCAACCAACAAGGAGATGTTGCTGTTTGCCATGAAAAAGTTTTAGCTTTGCCTTGGACCTTTTACAGACCTGCAGTAATAGTTGGAGGGCTTAAGAAAAGTGACTAGTTAACTCCATAAGAAACTTACAGACTGTGTTCAGGATATAACAAAAATGTACATGCAAATAGGGCAGAAATTCTAAGCAAAAAATATTTCATAGATTATTTTTAATTAAACTAAGCTTTGACTGAGGGATTAAAACAAGACAGATTGTTTTTAACTGCTCAGTACTTATTGTATTTCTAAGCACCTTTCAATTTTGTAATAAAGTAAGAAGGAACTCACTGTCTGGTTGTAATGTTTATTTTTATTAGTTAACAAAATAGGAAAATAAAAGTGGTTATTGATTAATTAGTTCTGACTATATTGTTAACTAATTCACAAAGATCTAACTTAGCTTTCCTATCTGTTTAATTTTGTGTCCTGTGGTCAAAAATATCTTTAGTGACTCAGCCATCTACACAAATCTTCAGTAAGCCACAATTTAGGATCCCTGGTCTTATGTTCAAACCTTGGTCTCCCTGATGGTAGCACACTGTGCTACTGCAGCACCACTGCACAGGTCTGGATAAGTACTAGAAAAATAAAGCACATAATGCTCAAATAGTATTGTAGGATGCCACTTAGTGAATGCCATACATTACAATTATGTAATATAACCTTGCTCCCACTAGAAATCCCCAAAAAATAATTACATAACAGGATACATCAGTTGTGATCTCAGTTTTCATAATACTGTTACTTCAACCTCATAATACCATTGCTACAAGGTTGCAATGATAGTATTACAAAAAAAATGTATGTTGAGCAAAATCCTCATGCCAAGAATGAGCTAGCTTTTGTTATAACTACCACGTACAGTAAAAGATGACTAGCACTGAAGTCAAATTGATGGCTGCTGTGCAAAACTGTTTTAGAGTGAAAGTGGAGTAAGGAATTGAGTGGAGGAGTGTTTTGTGGTTGCAGGCAGACATCAGTTTCTTTATACAGAAAAAATAAATTGGATCCATATATTATAAAAACTAACAGTTAGGGGACTGTGCATTCCTCTGCTGTTGTCAAACTTTGAGGGTTTGGTGACATGTTGGAACTTTATGAGTTCTGTTTTTGAGGTTGACATGTCTCCAGAATCTGTTCATGGTATAATAGCCTCATAATGCATATCTATAAATCTAGTTATCAGTCACTGTGCGAGATCACTATCAGAAAGCACATGCAGTTATAACTAGCTTAAGCAAGAACATGATTGCAATAAAATGGGTTGTTCAGATGCACATCTGTTTCATGTCTTATCACCCATTCATCAAAACTCCAGAAACATAATAGTCCTCAGCAGTACACAGTTAAATAGGAAAAAAGGGGAACAAATTACTAGTGTGCTGCTAGAAGCATAGGGGACCATATTGTTTGCTTATTACCTTGAGAGGGTAAGTCCTACTCAATTAGCCAAGACTTCTCCCCAGTTCAAATTTATCATCCTTGTTGAAGTTTTGCACAAACAATAAAACAGCTCAAGCCATCTGCCTCATAATCTGTATAACGAAATAGTGATGGGGATGCACAATTCAAACAAATTAAAGTACCTCTACACAAGTCTAAATGTGTGTGTGTGTGTGTGTGTGTGTAGAGAAGGTATTGCTGGTAAAAACACTTAGACATGTTGGTGTGGAGATCTCATAATTTCCCATGTTAAGCAATTTCTCCACACTATAGTACCTGGCTCCCCAGGTGTGTGGATTGCAGAAGTATCCTCTGTATAAACAAAAATGTGTTAATGCATAATGTATGCATGTATGGTGTGTGTGGCAGGCATGCATAGTGAGATGAATAATTTGTGGTGGATCCTGATTTCCTGCTAACTGTAGGTCTATGCCTGCACTGTGATTTAAAAGTGTCAGGCTAACCTATTTTTCCAGATGCAGTGAACTGGCCAATCAGGCCTCGGCACACACATCAACCCCTTGTGAGGGAAGGCTCCTTGTCCCACCTCAGGGTGTTATGTGTATGCCAGAACACTGCTCTACCCCTCCTCAGGCTGGGATAAGTGTCGTACACTGCAGTGTCTTTCCCCCAGCTCAGACCCATTTAGCCAACTCACCGAGATCACATCAAAACTCAAGTCATGGGCACAGGAAGTCAACGGGGGCAATGGCCATCCCTGGAAACAGTGTTACATTTTCATTCTTTTTTGTAATTGTTTTGACCTCAAAGTGTCCCATAATCTTTTTATGACCCCTCCCTCCTTTCTGATCATGCCAGGTATCATTTATTAAATACGTGATGAAATATTATTTTGCGCCACAAGTGCAAAATCACATTTTGGCAAAGATTCAGAAAATGGCAGCTGTCAGGTTCATGAGGTGGTGTGAAAAAATGGCTATGTTGAAAATTCGAGGTCGGAATATTGAAACATTAGTGAAGTTATGAGCAAGCATTGAGAAATGTCAATGTGCCTTCATAACCTGTGTTTTTTTTAATATTTTGACCCCAAATGTTCAACATAGTCTAATTATAACCCCAGCTCATGAGCCCGATAGGAGTACATTTTCAAATCCCCAGAAAATGCCATTTTGTCCACAGGTGGGAAATCACATATTGGTCAGAATTTGAAAGATTACACTGTATGTCCATAACTTTATTGTTTTTTTAATATTTTTAACCCAAGCATTTATCATAGCCTTCTTAGACCACACCTTGTGTACTCAGAAGGTGAAAATGTTCAAGTCCCACCTGAAAGGTGATTTTGCAGGGCAACTGCATAATGACTTTTTGGCCCAAAATTTAAGAATTGTACTTACTTGTTCATGAGATGGGGTCCCAAAAAGGTCATGTTGAAAACATGGGTGAAAAAGTTAAATAAAATGGTCGATTAATGAGTACAAGTACATACAATTTATCATGGGTTTGGGGTAATAACTTAAGGGTGGAGTAAGTTTTGGTAGACACATGATTGCTCAGCTTGAGAACAACTGATTTAGATCCTCCAATAGACAGAACAATCTATCACAAGAAACTGCACCCCCCCAAAATATTCAAATTATCCCCAAACACTTATAGTACATGTGCTGATTACATTCAACCAATCCTTCTCTCACTTCCTTTTGATGCTGGTGAATGCCAACACGATGTCTTCACTTTGTTTTGGTCAGTTGCTAGGGTTGGAAGACACTGGTCCCTCCAGGCTGGGCTCCCTCACACTGGCTGGTCCATCCTGGCTGGGATCCCCCACACAGGCTAGTCACTCCTGGCTAGGCTCCCACACACTGGCCCCTACAGAATGGCAGTAGATGACATGCTGGGCAGCCTGGACTCCTTTAGAACAGCTGGTCAGACTGGGCTCTTAGGCAACCAAACTGCAAGTGATTTTTAGCTTTTTTTGTGAATTCATGCAACACAGGCTGAACAGGAGCTGTGTCTTTATTACACTAGTGTGCAGTCAGTTGCTAGTAGCATGTTCAGGCAGGTTGGCTCCTTTATCCCTGCTGTCACAGCTGACACAGCAAACACACACAGATGTGTGTGTCTCTGCGCGTGACTGCGCGCGGGCTCGCCCTGCTCAGCTCACCCTGCTAACCGCAGGGCAGACTTTTATCCAAGTCAATGACCCGGAAATGCCCACAGATCACTAACTGACGAGTTAGATTCTTGGTCAATAGTTCCAAGGCACAAAACAAAATGTAGGGGTGGACAAATACATCAAAGCGCCCCCGTAATAGCCACACACAATAGTTATGAGGTCCTTACTGAAGAGAGCACTGAACTCCATCAAGATCTAAACCAATCTAATTCCATAAAAACAAATACAATAAATAATGTTTCCTGCCCTCTCTAGGAAACATCCCACAGTGAAAGACATAGGTAATAAAATTGTCTCAGAAGTCTTCAATTCCCAATCAGAAGATTGTTTCACTACTCAAAAGGATGATGCAATAAAGGATTTGAATTCAAGTACTGATCACTTACATAATAGTAGACAAATATTTGTACTTGGGGACTCGATTATAAAACATATTGATTGTACGACTTGTAATATGGACAAAACAAATCGAACTTGCTCCAGCCTTAGGGGGGCAAGAGTATCTAACTTTATCACTGTGGCTAAAGAAGTACTGGTGGGGGAAGGAAAGAATCCTCTGTTTGTTATACACGCTGGCAGTAATGACATTAACAGAGCCAGTTTGGAGGATCTTAAACACAACATTGTTGCACTCAACAATTTATTGGCTGAGAGAGACATTCTTGTTTGTTTCTCAGAAATACTTCCCATCCCTAGGGCAACCAATTCCATAACTACTAAAATTAAAACTTTTAATGACTGGCTCAGGAGATGGTGCCCCAAGCAGGGCGTTTTATGCTTGCTAACTGGGAACAATTTTACCAAAAATCCCCATTGTACTGTTGGAACAGATTGCACCTCAGCAGGAGAGGTAGTACCCTGTTGGGCAAAGTGTGATTACAGCAATTAACAAACTTTTAAACTAGATGCTGGGGGAGGGGGGGAGAACAGGTCTTTTTCCTGTTCCCTAAAAAAACTAGACAGTAACAACAATAATTATGAGGTACTCTCCCTTAATGCTAGATCATTAAACCAGATTAAAATGGCCGAACATGAAGCCAAATGTTTATCAGCTAATTATGGACTTACAGTATATCAATAATTGAAACATGGTGGGACTCTGATTCTGTATGGATTAAATTATTACCCGGATACAAGTTATTTCATAGAGATCGACTAGGCCATATGGGAGGTGGTGTCTGCTTATACATCAGGGAGGACATAACTTCCTACCAACTCCCCCAGTCTAATGACATCGAAACCCTTTGGGTTAATGTCCAAATAAGGGGACAACCCCAATTTCTTGTCGGCACATGCTACAGAACCCCCTCAGCCAATGCTGATTATACCTCCACACTAATAAAGGAAATATCAGCAATGGCTTCTAAAGGTAACATTTTAGTTTTAGGAGATTTTAACATGCCCTCTATTGATTGGGCTACCTTGTTAGGGAAAACATATGGTGAGAAAGAGTTGATCTTACTTATGGTAGACCTAGGACTGGATCAACTTGTCACTGAGCCAACCCGAGGGGAATAACTTATTGGACCTAGTAATAGCTAATATAGGGAACAATATATACAATGTTTACACTTTTTTTTCCTCCAAGTCCCTATTTTCCCATTAGCATGTTATACAAAGCAACCACTAGGAGTCACTGTCTCCCCTTCAAATTCCTGCCTCCATAGTACCTATCCACCTCACTCTTCTTCTCTCTCTCCTACCGTTTCTGTCCTCCTGGTCTGCCCACTCTTCTCTCCCTCCTTCAAGGTTCAAACCTTGCACTTTCTGTTTCAGAGTCCATGACCCTACTGCTACTCTATCCAAGCAGTCCCTTATACTACCTTTCTTTTCTGCCTTCTTATCTTCCTTACTCTGGTCACCCCCATGCCTTCTACTTTCCTCTACCTTTCCCACCCTGATCCCATTGCTCATGTACCCATCTTATTCCTACTTGCTCCTCTCCTCTGTCTCCCTCCCCTCACCATCACCCCTGACCAGACATAGCCCACCTCAATTACTGCCGACTACCCACCTCTACACCAACCCACTTGCCACAGTTCCTCTACTATCTCAACCATACCCATACCCCCACCGACCCCCATCTTCCCCATCTCTGGAGCCTGCACACCATTCTCCTGGCAGCCCTTACTGTCCTTTCACTCCCAGTCCCCACTGTCTCGCCAATTCACTACTCCCTATCTCATCACAGAAAACCCAAACGTCACCATCAACATCTCCATAGGGTTTTTATTCTCTTCCTCCTACTTCTTTCTGGTAACATCCACCCCAGCCCAGGCTCTGCCCCCTCACCCTCCCCCCTTCCTGCCCCTGAAGGACTCTGCTTAGCATCCATCAACATCTGTAGCTTACAGAAAAAGTTTCAGTCCCTCCAAGGTTGGATGGTCCAACACCACCCCGATATACTCTTCTTAGTTGAAACCTGGCTTGCCAAAACTACCCCGACTCCTCCATCTCTATTCCAGGGTACTCGCTCATGCGTGTTGATAGGGTTGGCAAGAGTGGGGGTGGCTGTGCTTTCTACATACACGACTTCTTACGGGTTCAACCACTCCCCCCTGCCCTACTGGACCATGGTGCCTAAGCCCACTCCCTAAGTCTCTGTTATTGGGGCCGCTGCCCTGCTCTTTGTCACCTCTGTGTACATCCCCACCTCGGAACCAAAAACTGGCATTTCACTCTACCCTAATCTACCTCTCCCCCACCTTCCATCTACAAATGAATGCATAATCCTTGGCGATTTCAGCATCGACTGATTAGCTAGCTCTTCCTCCTCATTCAAAGACGCCATGGCCGCCATGAACCTCACACAAGTTGTCGTCTCCCCCACCCATCTCCACCCAAGGTCCAGGTCTGCCTCCCTTCTAGAAATGGTCCTCACCAATCATCCCAACAGACTTATTGAGGTCTCTGTCCTTCCCACTGCTCTGAGTGACCACTCTCCTGTGCTCTGCTTATGGTCCATCAGGGTCATTAACCCCCCCTCCAAAAATCTCCTTCCAATGCAGCCTAAAACCCAGTATCCTCAAACACCTAAAGCACCACCTCACCCTTTGGGACTGGTCCCCCATAACCACCGGCCCCAAAGTGGATTCGATATTTGACTATTTCATCCACTCCTTTAACTATGTGTGTGACCTATTTGCCCCATACACTAAGTGGCTAATCAAAAGCCACTCCACCCCACGGCTCTCCCAAACACTTCTTGACCTGATGCACCACCAGGATGCCCTCTGGCAAATCACCACTGACACCAACAGGCCAGATGACAGACAATGATATTGAGCAGCAGGGAACAAATGTACTTAGGAAATATGCAAAGCTAAGGCCGGACACTATAGGGCCTCCCTTAGTAAGTCCTGGGACCAAAGTAGAACTTTTTGGGACAACATTAAAGAGCTCTGTGGTAAAACAGTGTGCCCCCCTTGTAACTTGACTCAAATAGCACTACTATCAATGACCCCAGACAAATAGCTGACACCCTTAACTCCTCCTTCACGGACCTCAGCAGTATACTATCACTAAACTTCTTTGATCCTCCAACCTCCCCCCGTCCCCATCCCCCCCTTTTCACTTCAAAGCTGTGACCACTAGTGAGGCCAAGCTTTGTATGTGAATGGCCTTAGGGAACTCCTGTCTTAGCAGTGACTCTCTTGATCTCAAACTCTTGTGCCTCGCCCTTGACTAACTCCTCACCCCCTTACCTCCCTTCCAACCACTCCCTTTGCCTCAACCAATTCCCAGCCAAGTGAAAAGCTGCCTTAGTTACTCCTATCCACAAAGTTGGTGATCTCACCTTGGCTGGGAACTATCTTCCCATCTCTATCCTCCCCCCCAAAGGCTCTTGAGAGGATCATCTCAGACCATCTCACCGAACACCTCTCAAAATACAATCTACTCTATCAAGAGCAACATGGCTTCCTCAAAGCTCACAGCACCACCTTGGCCTTGATTGAATTCTCCTCAGTCATTCATTCTGCCCTAGACAAGGGCCAGTGTGGTCTTCATGGACCTGTCAAAGTCCTTCAACACAGTTAATCACTCCCTTCTCCTTAACACACTCCCCCTTTCAGGACTCTCCCAAGAAGCTTCAGACTGGTTTGTCCACTATCTAAATGACAGATCCCAACAAGTCAGGATTGGCAACATACTGTCCTCCAAACTCCCTGTTAGATCTGGTGTTCTCCAGAGCTCCATTCTTGGACCCCATCTTTTTAGCCTATTCCTAAATACTCTCCCTAGTGTTTGCTTGGGTAAAGTACTACTTTACGCAGATGATGCTGTTCTCTTCACCTCCCACTCCGACCCTGTCTCAGGTAACCCTTCAGAAAGCATTCTTAGATGCAGAATTCTGGTTTGCAGAACACAGCCTAGTGTTAAATTATAAAAAGGTTAAATCCATGTTATTCTCCCATCACCAAAACAAATGCAATGACCATCCATTGAGCATCCTTAATTCCCAGCATCAGCCCCTTGAACAGGTTGATACCTTTAAAAACTTAGGTATTACGCTGGACACCTCTCTAAACTATCATGAGCATATCCATCTCCTCTGCACGGCTGTCAACACCAGAATCGACCTTCTATACAGTACACAAGCACTGTCTCACTCCCGAAGCCCTATGCCTGACAGTCTCCTCTTCAGTGCTCTCAGACAGCCCATCTGTGGGCTTCCCAAGCTGCTCCTGTGGCCTTGGCTCTCTCTGAGCAGGCCACAGCTAACAGACCACCCGACTGACCCCCGGACAGATTCAGACAGCCCATCTGCGGGCTTCCCAAGCTGCTCCTGTGGCCTTGGCTCTCTCCGAGCAGGCCACAGCTAACAGACCACCCGACTGACCCCCGGACAGATTCAGACAGATCATCTGTGGGCTTCCCAAGCTGCTCCTGTGGCCTTGGCTCTCTCCGAGCAGGCTGCAGCTAATAGACCACCAGACTGACCCCCCGACAGATTCAGACAGCCCATCTGCAGGCTCTGATTGGCAGCTTTACTCCTTGGCTGATTTTCCAACGCCTGGTGCTTCCTGATCTCAGGGAAATCTCTTTCTGTGCTTTGTTCTGGACTGAATTTTTTCACGCACCCCCCTTCCCCTCCTTCTCACAGTATTAAATAGACCCTTACTCCACCCCTTCCTCAGCCTAGCAGCAGATTGGTCACTCCACTGCTGCACATTTTCATGCTATTGGCCTCCCTGTCTTCAATACCTGACTTGACCCACTTTCTCACAGCCCCTTTTTAAAGCAGTCTCACCCACAGGATCACACATTTGCTTTCAACCTTTTCTCCAGCCACTCCATCTAACTCCTCTCAATTACTGCTCTACCTGCCCTATTGTTAGGGACCTCATCCTAATTCGACTATATACCCTTCCAACTATAAACTAGCTAGCAGTTAAGCAGGCCAGCAACACCAAACAAACTACCATGGGGTGCAACCACCTACTACTACTCCTCACTACCTCTTTTGGCACTGCTGGTACCATACACGTCCTTTTGTTCTGCAAATTTTGGACTCCCCGCTGTTCTGTCTGACCCTTTGTATGAATGCCCTTTATTAATCCTTGCTTTTCTTCTCTCCCTCAGCCGAGGGACTGCCACCCAGGCTCCCAGCTCCTAAGCCACGGGATTCCCGGCTGCCGGGTGGTCGGCGCCCCTCTAGCCGACGCTCGAGACTGCAGACATGGACCCAAGGTCCTACAAGGTACAGCAACTGCCGCAACCAACCAGATTGCGAGCACCCTCTCAGACCATGCTCTGATTGGTCCCTGGTGGAAGCCGGCTTCTGCTCTTTGATTTTAAACCCTAAAAATGTTTATGTTGGGACAAATGTTAAAAAGCCGAAGTGTTAACCCAGTCTGTAATTGAAAGAGCTTGAATTGTGGTTTGGGAAAGAAATCTAGTGTTTACAGCCCTTTCCCTGCATAGTGCACTGGCCCTAGACACTTTTGGATGCCAAAGTAATACACGTCCTTTTGTTCTGCAAATTTTGGACTCCCCGCTGTTCTGTCTAACCCTTTATGTGAATCCCCTTTATTAACCCTCACTCTCCTTCTCTCCCTCAGCCGAGGAACTGTCTCCCAGGATCCCAGCTCCTAAGCATGGATTCCCGGCTACTGAGCGGTCGGCACCCCTCTAGCCGACGCCGAGACCAGACACGACCGGCAGTCTTATACAGTACGGCAACCGCCGCAACTTTTCGACTGGCCCCTCCCCACCACCGCTGATTATTAAATACAGTAGCTCCTGCCAAAATATTAGTCCACATCCCTGGCGCAGTGCCCCACCAATAGAGACTTAGCTCGTGATCCCCCTCTTTTCTGTCCAGTCTATGGGATCCAACTCTCAGGACCTCACCTTACTAAAACACATATGCTCTCCTTGGCTGTGCCTTCACCACTAAATATTTTTAAATGCTATCAAATTCGGGTCAACCTGGATCGGAAAACTACTGATAAGCTGCATTAATCCAGCAACCCCACTGGCCCCTGGGCTAATTGAGTGGCTCCTTTTTTGAGGAACCATCATGTCGGGCCCTATATGGCTCCTTTTACTGCCCCTTCTTCTGCTTATACCAGCTGCCCAGCATTGGACACCTGAACTACCATCATGTTTGGTCTACAATGGCACCTTGTGCTGTATACCACATGGCAACTTATCCTTTAATTGCCTCCGCGATTCCAAGTACCAATACCTCGAACCCTGCTCTTGGACCACACATACCAGTAGTACTTATAACACTCCCCCACCACAAGGCCCACCTCCCACCACGGAGACTTCTATCTCCTCCCCGCCTATTGTGGTAGGGGTGCTAGCTCTTGCTTCAACAGATCATCTCTTCTATGGTGGCTACTTTCCCGTCCCTAAAAACATCAGATCTACTAGACGGGAGAAAAGCAGGAATTACAAGCTTATAATTAGCGCTCTTAGAAAAATCCTACTTATCCTCCTGCTATGTTCAGGCAACATAGAACTCAACCCTGGCCCCCCAGAAGGTATTGCTTTGCCAGCAGAACTAGCAAATTTAAAAGGAATAAGCTTCTTGCATATTAACGTATGTAGCCTCCTTAAAAAGACAACCTTAATACAAACCTGGGTAAATCATACCCCTCCTGACATACTTGTGATTTCCGAAACTTGGCTTAGACCCAGCACCACTGATAGAGAAGTAAACATACCCAACTATGCCTTGTTCAGAGCTGATAGGCATGCCAGAGGAGGAGGGGTAGCTATCTACGTTAAAGACAAATTTTCTGCCTTCTGTTTATCCTCAGCATCTGTCGCCAGCAAATTCAAATGCCTAATTCTCAAAGTGGAAACTACACAGACTACTGCACTCTGCATAATAGGATGCTACAGACCACCGTCTGCTGGCCAACAGCTTGTGTCATATCTAAGTGACAAGTTGGGACAGGGGCTGCCAGAAACTATTATTTTAGGAGACCTCAACTTTGACTGGCTCTCTAACACTGCTGCCCCCCTTGCATCCTTCTGTGATAAACATGGGCTGACGCAACTTATTACTGAACCAACACGCCCAAACATGAAGAACCCCAGTAAAAGTACACTTTTGGATGTGCTAATGGTGAGCAAACCTCATCTCTTCTCCCACGCTGATGTCTTCTTCTCAGACGCCAGCGACCATTGTTTTATTGCGGGAATAAGATCCACCAACAATCCAGCACCCATTAGCAAGTTCTCTATGAAGAGATCCAGGCGCAACTTCAATGAACATGCCTACCTAAATGAGCTTAAGTACTCCCCTCAGTGGCAAGATTTCTAGCTGGCCAAAACAATTACGTCAGCTTACAATATCTTCCACAACATTCTATCAAGGGCCCTTAATAAGTATGCTCCCCTGATTAAAGTTCGAACTAGGACCAAAACCTGTAAATGGTTCACCCCTCAGATCAAGTCCTTGCTTCTAGAAAGAGATAAGCTCTGGAAAAAAGTGCACAGACTGAACACTGCAGAGGATTGAACCAGTTCAGGAGACTACGAAATTTGTGTACCAAAACAACCAGAGAATCGAAGGCCACCTTCTTCAAATCCAAACTCGACTCTGCCACAAAGAGCCCAATCAAGCTCTGGAACACAATCAATGATCTGCTAGGCCACTCCCCAGGAAATTCACTCCTGACCAAGATTACCTCTGGCAACTTGACTATAACCGAAAAGTTGGATATACTTGACGCATTCAATAACCACTTTGCTACTGCAGGCAAGGCATTTGATAACTCCCCTGCAAACATACTTTGCTCCCAGACTGCCAGCCAACTGCCTGAAACTCTGATAGCTTCGCCGCCTTTCTCACTTCAACCTGCCCCACTGAGAGGTAGAGGACCTCTTGCTTCAGTTGGATACTAGAAAAAGTGCTGAGGCTGACACCCTTGACCCTTACTTCCTAAAAATTGCCTACCACGTACTAGCAATACCCGTCACCCACCTTTTTAATTTATCCCTGTCTCAGGGCACCTTACCACCTATATGGAAGACAGCACATGTCATACCACTGTTCAAATCAGGTGACCCTGGCGATCTCAATAACTATAGACCAATTTCTCTCCTTCCGGTCCTGTCCATGCTCCTAGAGAAAATTGTAAATGCACAGCTGAGGACTCACCTTGAGTCTAGGGAACTGCTAAATCCTATGCAGTCCAGATTCAGAGCTAAACATAGCACTATCTCAGCCCTCACCAAAGTTACTAACGACTGGCAGTGTAATCTTGAGAGCAAAAACTTTATTTGTGCTGTTTTCCTTGATCTAAGCAAGGCTTTTGACACCGTCAACCATAGTCTGCTCCTCTCCTCCCTTCAAACCATAGGTGTGGACCCCTCCTCTCTGCGTTGGTTTACTGACTATCTTACAGGGTGCCTTCAACAAGTTAAAGCCAAAGGAGCCTGTCCCCTTAAAACTCTGCAAAGAGGGTACCTCAAGGTTCTATATTAGGCCCTTACTTTTTGCAATCTACATTAATAACATCACTACTGTATAAAAGAAGTCAACATCCATCTGTTTGCAGATGATACAGTTCTCACGTGAGTCGCCCAACACCTGAAGCTGCCTGCAATGACCTACAGTCAGAATTCAACCTTTGCAAAGCCAACTCCTCCAAAAAAAGCTACTCCTTAATGCAAAAAACTAAAGCAATGGTCCTCTCCCCTTTTATCTGTACAGCTAACCCTGTGTCCAGTGGGACAGTTCCCCAAATTACCACAGTTTTGGGTGAAAAACTAGAATTTGTTACAAAATTCAAGTATCTGGGAGTTTGGATAAACCAAAGACTCTCCTTCATTCAACATATCGAGGACTTGCTAAAATGACTTCGGCAAAGGCTTGGACTGTTTTTTAGAATCAACCAATTTCTCACCAGAGATGCCAAGAAACAACTGGTCCAATCCATTTTCCTATCATTGGTTGATTATTCTGATTTCCTCTACAGCCAATGCCCCAACTCTTACATGGCTAAACTGGACACACTCTACCATCGAGCACTGAGGTTTAAAACGGGACTCCCCTTCGACATGCATCACTGCACCCTATATGCGGCAGTGGGGTGGACATCACTAAAGTTCAGGCGCCAAAGAAACGCCGCTCTCTGGACCTATAGAACCATCTCTAATAAGCTGCCTTACTATATCTCCTGCTGTCTTCCCCTGAGTATAATTGGGAAATACGCGTTAAGAAGTTACTCAGCTATTACACTTAAAGTACCCAAAGCAAAATCCCGCTTCGGCAGGGCAGCCATAAGCTTTGTGTTACCTACCTTATGGAACGATCTACAAAAAAACCTCAAATTAAGCACTCTAATCAGTTTAAATACCTTCAAGGCACTTTATTTCTGTACAATCAGAGACGTATGTAACTGCTTCACTCATTCAGACCCAGTACTGGTGTCTGCACTGGTATATAGCCACGCCTAAAACCAATTTAAGTACTGACCCCCCAGCTTGCTCCTCACCAGCCTAATTGTTCTCTCTCTCTTCTCCCCCAGTCTTATCAACACTAGGCCCATCCATCCCACCCCTTATTCTTCCTTTCCCGTCCTCGGATAGGAGCTCACTACCCTGGGTTGTGACATCCTACCATGCTCCGTACTTTATTACATTCAATCCCGGGTCTCACACATACTCCTTTTCTCCATCCACCTTCTCTACATCCTGTTTTACCAACTCCTCTCTGTGCACCATGCCCTCCTAGCCTTTCTCCCCCTACCTCCCTCCCTTCCCACCTACCTTCACTTCTACTTGGTGTATATTTTTATTTTTATTTTTTTTTCTTCCATTACTTCCTCCTTCAACCTTAGATAACCTGCTTTATCTTCCTATAGACACTTCTATGTATGTAAATACTGTGTAATCTGTACAATATCTGTATAATTCAATGTACATATGAACTTCTTTTTCTTCCTTTGTAAAGAGTATTATCTGTATTGCCTTGTAAATACCTGTGTTGACCTGTATATACAATTGTTCATTCTCCACCCAGGTCCATCTTGCAAATGAGCTTCTGCTTAACGATGAACGCCTGGTTAAATAAAGACTTGATTGATTGATTGATTGATTGACTTATTGACTATGGTATCCTACTCTATGGCACTGCCAACAATTCCTCTCTCCACAGAATTTGTGTGACTCTGAACAAAGCCTGCTGACTGGTCATTGACTGTGACCGCAGCACTCACACATGCACCCTTTACAATCTCTCTAACTGACTTCATTTCGATAACAGGCTGCAGTATCAAACCTGCTTCTTCACTAAAAAAATCTCTACTGGCCTTTCACCTCTGGGACTCTCCGCTCTGTTACAGCCAGCTGCTACTCTCAAGGCCATGTGGCTCTCCTCCATGGCCCTTTTTCTGACTCCCGGGGCATGTACCTCCCTCTTCCAAAGATCCTTCAACTATAGAGCCCTGCAGTGGAACGAACACCCTTCCCGGTAACATAGCCACTGAGAGCAAAGTGGGACATTTTAAATCTCTCCTCAGGTCACACCTCATATCTTCCAGCTCCTGTGACTGTTTCTAGCAAAGCTGCCTTGGGTCCCACTGGTTTCTCCATTTCCTCTCACCGATTTACCTGTCACCCCCCCCCGCTGTTATTGCACCACTAGACACTTAATGTGGTCTTTTGCTCCACCCCTCCAGCTTTCTCCCTGACCACTGATTCCCTACCTTTTGCTTAATCCCCCCAACCATTAATCTCCCCCTCCTCTTCCTTCCTACAATTTTTCCTGTGCCCCTCTTCCCACTTGACAGAGGATCCTCTCCTGCTTCAGATCTCTTGACCTTTAGTCCGTCTTAGTTTAGAGCACAATTTGTTTGAAATTAATCCATTACATTGTAACCACATGTTTGACTTATCCCTGTTGAATACTGTACTCTCTGTGACCTGTATCCCTGCTTAATGTATGTTGTCTCTTGCTTCTCTGTAAACAACCAGTGATGTATTTTGTTTACTGCTGTCACCTGCTGCTGTGCATGACTATTTCTTATTTGTCTGTATAGCTGTTCATTGACATGGAACCTTTGTAAAAGAGTCCCTGACTCAAAGGTATGTCATAGTCTACTCAATAAATAAATAAATAAATCCCTAAAAGTAATTTGGAAGTGGAATTGCCTTTCCTGTCTGCAGAATTTCATATTCTGTACAGCTCCACATGTGGCCTAATTTCTTTGACATATATAAGCCTGATATGTAAAAGGAATAGGCTAATTTAAATATTACTGAATGATATGGCACTGAAGGAATGTACCCCAAATTTCCAAAGCTACAGTAGCAGCCCCTTATATTGCAATACCAGTAACATATAATGCTTTTTTACTCTTTCAGGAACAAAATAGAGCTTTCTCCTCATTTGTAAAACAGTTACAGTGGAGCCCTGTTCAAGCACCTTAAATGGCAAGAAAAATTTTTTCTTATAACTGGGATGTTCTTATAAGAGAGATTCACTGAAAATTGTAAAAATCTATGTAAAATCTATGATTACATGATGCAACCAGGCTCAAACTAGTTTTTAGAGAACTCATCTCTTTTTATTGGCATTCCCAGACATAGTTATTTAAATAAAGAGATAGTGACTGCTGATTTGAATTATTTACTGCTCTTGTAGCTGTTTTAGTGTATTATTGTGTTTTATGTGTATTTTGTTGAATGTTTAGAAACATAGACTTTGACGGCAGATAAGGACCACTTAGCCCACCTAGTCTGCCCATTTCCCTACCTACAGGATAGGCCACAGATCCTAGTTAACCAACAGCCTATTTCTTCCTACCCCCCACAAGAATTGCCTTATGTCTGTCCCATGCATTCTTGAATTCTCCCACAGTTTTAGACCCCATGACCTCCTCAGGAAGGCTGTTCCATGCATCCACTATCCTCTCTGTGAAAAAATACTTCCTTACATTGCCCCTGAACCGCCCTCCCTCTATCTTTAAACTGTGTCCCCTTGTTCTTGCACTTCTCTTTTTCTGAAAGATGCTACCCTCTTGGACTTTGTTGATTCCACTGAGGTACTTAAAAGTTTCTATCATATCCCCCCCTCTCCCTTCTTTCCTCAAGGTACATATTAAGCTCCTTTAGTCACTCCTCTTATGGCTTCTCTTGCAGATCCTGCACCATTTTAGTTGCCCTCCTCTGGACTGTCTCTATCCTGTCTATGTCCATGCGGAGATGGGGTCTCCAGAACTGGACACAGTACTCCAGATGGGGTCTCACCAACTGTCTGTACAGAGGGTTAACAACTTCCTGTTTTCTGCTGGTGATGCCTTTCCCTATGCATCGCAGTATACCCCCATCCCTCCCTACTGCCTTCTCACATTGCTTGCTAACCTTAAAGTCATCTGACATGATTACCCCCAGGTCCCTTTCCTTTTTTGTTGTTGTTACTACCTCCCCCCATTGTGTAATCTTCCCCTTGGTTCTTGTTTCCCATGTGCATTATTTTGCACTTCTTTGCACTGAATCCTAGCTGCCATACTTCTGACCATTCCCACCACCTTGCCAAGTCCCTTCTCATCCTTTTCACGCCTCCTTGTGTATCAACCCTGTTGCAGATCTTTGTGTCATCTGCAAAGAGGCATACTTTTCCTTCCAGTCCTTCTGCAATGTCACTTAGAAAGACATTAAAAAGGACTGGACCCAGTTTTGCTCCCTTTATAATTTTATGTAAGGTACCCAGAGCCTCCGGGAATGGGCACCAAAGAAATAAACTTTGCCTTCCCTTGCCATTATTAAAAGCAGTATAACATAGCTTTTTAAAAGAGCTCTTGCTCAAACAATTATTATAATGTTATAAAATTCATTCAGTGCCTCACCAGACTGTAAATAAACATGTGCTGTCTACTTCATGGGGCATCTTTCACACATCCATTTACTACTTAAGTGACTGTTAATGAAGAGACCAAATGATGATTCAGCCCAGACTTAGCACACTCAGGGGTGATAAAATGACCATCTACATAAGTGGGCTCCATTGTACCCATATTTATAAACTTATGTTTGACACAGTCTAAATAATTTGCTCAATTTCCATCATCCTCGTCCTTTCCATAATCTTAAAATGTTTGTTTCTGAGCAATTAACAGCATACCTAGAAAATAATACTCTCCACATTTAACACAAGACCAAAATAGGTTACAGATCATACAGAGGAGGGCAACATAATATTATTGTGATTTTATAGGGTAAAATGTACGAGGAGTGCTTCTACATCCTAAATATTACTCTCTGGAGGATAGGAGAGAAAGAAGGGATATGATTAAAAGTATACTGTACAGATACATTCAGGAATACAATAGAGTGGATTATACTGAACATTGAACATTTTAAAATAAATTGCTCAAACATCAGTCACAATATCAGGTTGGAAGAGGGACATTTTAGGAAGGACATTATGAAACCCGTTTTAATGGAAGCAGTGGTGGATAAGTGGAATGGCTTGCTCAGCAGTGTGCTTCATATAAAGATCATTAATGCTTTCAAGGCAGGGTTGGACAGGTTTAAAGGAGATGGCAAGCACTGCAGGTGATGTATTGAGGAGGGGGGCAGGTAATGTTAATGATGAATAATGTGAGATAGGTCCTCCAGACAGACTTGATGGGTCAAGAATCTTTTTCTGTCTCTGCTTTTTGATGGGCTAGGATTCTTTTTCTGTCCTTGCTTCTAAGTTTCTAAGTCACGTGTAGGAACCACGAATTTCAGAAAGGGCACTTTACACTAAGAGCCTTTGTCAAATTTACTAGTGAGTTGTATGATGCAGTTAATCAGGGGCAAATAGCTTGTTCCATTTGTATGGGCTTGGTTGAGACCTTTGATTTAGTTGACCATATAGGAGTCTTAAGTAGGTTGCAAGGGATTGGGGTTGCAAATTATTCCTTAGCATTGTTTGAGGAGCACATTAAAAATAGGCAGCAGCATACTAAGTGAACACTGTCAGCCACCTTAGGCCTCAAATTGTCCCTATTTTAAAAATCAAATTTCATGATTGCTCACATTTTCTGAAGATTGCTTATGGTGCTGGCAGTTTGATTCTGATTCTTTGTTCTTTTTTAAAAGTCAAAAACAGACTCATCACCATACTGGTGTTACCACACAAAACATGTTTGATTGCAATCCTTTATTAATTACCACTGCATATTTCCTGGACTTTGAACACCCCCAAGACAGTCTAACTACTCAGTATGCAGTGGAAGGAGAGGAGACTATTGCATCATGTTTACCTGCACTCTTTGTGGGCATTCCTAATGTTCAGTTAATATGCGACAAGTGTAGAACAAGGATTTCAAGCAAAACAAGGTTGGATATAAGTACACCAACAGCATGCATTTCAATTCTACAAAGACAGGAAGCAGATTAAAAAAATAGCAGCATCAATACCTTTTAGAGAAGGTAAGCAATTTGAAACATAGAATCACAGGCAATGACATCAGAAAAAGGCTGATGGTCCATCCAGTCTGCCTGTGGTTCCCTATCTAGCCCCAAGATCAGTTATCCATAGAAGGTACTAGCCCCCCACCTGTGGGCTACCAAGTATACCACTGGTCCCCCTCATGATGAATAGGCAGAGGCAGAGTAGTTGGACCTTGGTGGGCTCCAGGAAGCATTGGAGTAATGGGAAAGGTACACTCTCCTTAGCCCGAACCACAGCACAATTCCTTTACCATACTGGTGGGATGGAGTAGCCAGGAGGAGGCATACAAAGCAGTGGGAGGAAGGAGGTGGGGCTCCTCAGAAGGAGGGACCCCAAAGAAGAGGCCCCCAGCTGAGGAGGAAGCAGCTGCTTTTCAGGGAGACTATTGTTAGGGGAATACATTTTGGAACAAGGGGAGGAAGGGAGAGGGAGGTGAAGTACCTCCCTGGTGCTTTGGCTTGAAAGGATGGAGGGCAAATTCAGGATTGCTAAGGTAGCAGAAGATGATTGGGAGCTGGATATTAGTGTTCACATGGAGACAGATGGCCTGGTAAGTGCTAGAGTAGGGGTAGTTCAGGAATGTTTCAGGGAGTTTGGGAGTGGATTCAAGAAGGTGGTATGCACAATGAATTTTGTCAAGGTGTTTCCTGTTTTGGCTAGGGAGAGGAAAGGGTACTCTGTGCTAGGGCTTTTAACAATTGGTTGAAGGCATGGTGCATGGAAGAGGTCTTTTGCTACATTGTGAACTGTGGTCCAGCCTGGGAGCATATGGACTGCTATAGATTAGAAAGATGCTGGAGAAGATCTGGCCAGATGAAGGGCAAACTGGCCCTGAGATCACTTTACTGGGTATCGGGGGCAATCTCCTGATAGAAGGCAGAGTTTCTGTCTAGGGAGATTGCTGAAGTGGAGAACAGACCAGCTCAGCTCTTCCATATGGCAGACAGACTTCTACAGCCTGTCTGTCTTCATGTGGGAGGAACAGTTTCTAGCACTAGGTGCGAGAAGTTGGCTCTGTTCTTCTCTGACAAGGTGTCCTCTATCAGGGCTGAGGTCTCCTCGAGTATCTCTCGAAAGGAAGGCAGTGTCCAGCCTGAGTTGTGCCAAAATACTCCTCCTGTCTGGGATGAGTTTAAGCTAGTTGGGGTGGAAAAGGTGATGTATCACCCATTTTCATTGACACCCCGATGGCGAAACACGGAAAAGGACCATTACGGCGACATTAACGGTAATTGTTCATTCTCCTTGTTTCACCTTCCCCCAGTGCTTCACCCCATCCCCGGACCAACTCCGACCTGGATTTGGAATCTTAGAGTCCGGGTGGTGCAGGGGGCAGAGGCCCCCCATGGGGGGTGTAGGGGGCACAGCCCCCAACAGAAAACAACGAGTCAAGAGTCAAAAATACCTGCATTGGTATTGTGCCATCACTGTGGGGGAGGTCGGCATTTTCGTTGATGGGAAAACTTGGTGCTTCCAAAAGGTGATTGGGATTATCTCAAAGCTGCAGCCTACACATTGTGACCTGGACCCAGGTCCAATCCACCTTGTGGTTGGATGTTTGGACCTGATATTTATTTATTTATTGGAATCTCAGATTAACACCTTTAAGAACAAGCTCATTACATAGGTTCCTTGTCTGAGTCAAGACAAAAAATAATATATTACTGGATGCATAGTCTACAATATACAATTACAGTATTTTCATTACAGTAGAACAAATTTGTGTGTAATCTTAGAGAGCAGCACATACTGACTTAAAACCATCAAGGTTAAGTATAGGAAAGTACTAGTAAGGGGAGGATACATTGGCCCAGTGGGCTTCATCAGAGGATAGGTGGAGAGAGGGGAAGACAGAGGCATGGAAGAGTTGTGACTGGCATATGACAATATCCAACCAGCCTGGGGGAGAGGGAGAGGTAAAAGGGGACACAAGAGGTAGACAGAGGGCAAGGATAGAGGGAGGGGGCTGGGAGTTGAAGATAGAAGGAGATAGTGGAAAGCAGAGCCAGGGAACAGTTGTGACTGGCATACAAGAATGTCCAACCAGCTTGGGAAGGAGGGAAGTGGAAAAGTGGAATGGGGGGCAGGGATAGAGGGAGGGGGCTGGGAGTCAGAAGAGAAGATTTAACGGAAGGAGGGAAAATAAGTATTATGGTAGAAGAGGTTAAGGGAAGCAATCACAGCTGGATTCCTCAATAAGGTACTGTCTAAGCTTTCTTCTTTTAAAAGTTGCCAATTGTGCTCCTGGAGGAGATGTCAGGGGGAAGAGATTTAAGCCATTTAGGAACTTGGTGTGCAAAAGATTTTTACCAAAGCATGGTACAGGCATGGGGGTTGCTGAATATCTAGCTTTCAGAGTTTCGATTCTGGTGATTAGACTCATAAGGACTGAGCAGCTTTTGTACCCCAGGAAGCACAAGGCCAAGGCTTATCATTTTAGCCATAATAGAGGATTGGTACCTGAGTCTACATGAAAACTGCAGCCAGTTTGCCTGGACATAAAGAACACACATGTGTGTGAGCCTAGCAGCTCCCATAACAAACTGACATGCTTTGTTTAATGTAACTTTGAGGCGGTCTATGGCTGTGTCAGTGGTGGAGCGCCATAGATCACTAAGCCATAGTGTACCAGTGAGACTTCAAAGCTCTGAATGGCTGTGATAGGACATGTGGTTGCTGAGGTTGTCTGGAGTTCATTGAGGAGTGGGCTCTTCCCAGTGTCCTTGAAAGAGGCCCTGGTTAGGCCCCTTCTAAAGAAGCCCTCTTTGGATCCAGACTGCCTCAATAACTACAGACTGGTCTCAAACCTCCCAATTTTAGGGAAGGTTATAGAGAAAGTTGTGGCCATTCAGCTTGAGAGACACCATGCATCTTCAACTACCTATAAGCCTTTCCACTCTGGGTTCCGCGCGGGGCATAGTACTGAGACCATCCTGGTAAAGGTGCTTAATGATCTCCTGATGGTGAGGGATAGGAGAGCTCGTACCATCTTGTTTCTCCTAGACCTCTTTGCGGCATTTGACACGGTGGATCATGAGGTGTTGCTTGACAGCCTGCGGTTCTGGTGTGGCCTGTCAGGCAATGTCATCAGCTGGTTCAGGTCATACTTGATGGACAGAGTACAGAGGGTGAAAATGGGACTTACCTCATCTAGCCCGAAGCCTCTGAGCTGTGGGGTGCTGCAGGGGTCATTCTTGTCACCCTTATTGTTCACGGTGTACATGCTGCCATTGGGGGACAGTATCAGGCGGTACAGGTTGGGTTTTCACTGCTATGCAGATTATACCCAACTGTACTTGTCCTGTGCACCTGGTATTCAGGTGTTGGACTCCATATTTAACAGCTGCTTCAAGGAAGTCCAGTTGTGGATGACTCAAAACTCAACCCAAACAAGATCGAGATACTGGTGGTGGAGCTGGCTCATCATGGAGGAGGGGGGATAGGGGGTTGTCCCCTAATCTAGTATTGGGGGAATTCCCTTTGTCCCTTCTATACAGGTGAAGAATTTGGGTGTCATCCTGGATGACGGCCTGACACTTGATGGTCAGGTGTTGGCCATGGTCAAAAGTGCTTTTTAAGAATCTCAGGAACGTTGCCCAAATTGGAGCCCTGATCCCTCCTGAGAACCTGCCCACTCCGGTGCATGCTTTTGTAACTTCCAGGATGGATTACTGTAATGTCCTGTATCTTGGGTTATCTGGAGGCAACTTCCGCAGACTGCATCTTTTGCAGAATGCAGTGATAAGACTATTGACTGGGGTAAAGAGGTGTGAGCATATTATCTCAGTCCTCCGTGGACTGCACTGGTTGCTGGTCAGGTGGAGGATTGCCTTCATGATAGGGCTCCTTACCTATAAGACCCTGCACAATGGGGGTCCCACCTATCTGCAAGATCTCCTTGACCCTTACCGTCCTGCAGAGGAAAGTCTCCTGGGGGTTCCCAGGGTTATATTGCAGCATTCAGGAGATAGAGCATTTGCAGTGGCTGCACCAACCCTGTGGAACTCCTTGCCTGACTATCTAAGGGGACCCCATCAGCAGAAGCCTTTAAAAGGGGACTGAAAATGTACTTATTTGAATTGGCTTTTATAATGTGAGTTTGCTGATAGAATGAAACTCTGTACTTATATTGATTCTATAATGTTTGTTTGGTGATTTTAAATAATATTAAATTATGATTTTACTGTTTAGTGCCCAGAGTCTCAGAAATTGGGCACTTTATAAATAAAAATATCTATCTAAAAATATATATCTACCTATAGTGGAGATGGCTTGCATCCTTCCAGGGAGACAACCACAGTCCTTAGTGGGATGCATAAATACTACTTGGATGAGCAATTAAATCAGTCGGGGGGGGGCTGTAAAATCAGGGTATGCAACAACTCCTCCTCCAGATAATGAGGCAGCAAGAAGCGAGGGCACGAGGTGAGACATTCCCCAGGTCAGAGATACAAGAAGACAGGGGTGGGACAAGCAGAGAACAAGGGGGTATAAATCAGTACAGCAAGAGGAGAGAAGTAAATGAGATAGGTAATGGATAAGCTAGCAAGAAAAGAGGGATCAGACAGGGAACAGCCCAGACAGGAGGTGGAGAAAGAGGAAAGCAGGCAGGGAGGGAGTAAGGTATGGAGTGCCATGTGCACCAATGCAAGGAGTCTTGTAAATAAAATTCTAGATCTGGAGGCCATAATGGAGGAGACTAGCCTGGATTTAGTTGTCATAACAGAATTATGGTGCTCTGACAGCCATGACTGGGATATTGCCATACCGAGCTACACTCTGTTCAGGAGATACAGACAAGGGAGAAGGGGAGGATGGATTGTACTATATGTGAAAGAGGTGATCAAGGTTACGCAAGTACAGTGTCACTCAATGGAAAAGTAAGAACTGGAGGTGCTATAGGTCATCCTGGAGACAGGCACTGGGGCAACTATTTGTTCAGGGATGGTGAACAGACCTACAGCACCGGGAGATAAGTTGGATAAAGTACTTTGTGAAGACATCAACATGATAGCAAGTAAGGGGGGTGCTGCTAGTTGGTGACTTCAGTCTGTCAGATATGGATTGGTGCCTTCCAAGTGCAGCTCTGGCAAGGAGCAGGACAATCCTTGACTCCTGATGAGAGGCTTTTCTCGGGCAGCTAGTCGGCAAATCCAGTAGTGGTGGGGCAGAGCAGGACCTGGTGTTTACAAACAGGGACAGCCTTGTGGACATCACAGTGGGCAGTCCCCTAGGTACCAGTAATTACTGTACAGTGTGGTTTAACAATAAAATTAGGGCAGAGGTAAACCATAAGAGGAGGAGGGTGCTGGACTTTAGGTGGGTGGAATTTAAAGAAATGGGAAACTGCCTCAGTAACTGCCTAGTAGGGATGTTTGAAATGGAGGGCTGGAGGAAGCGTGGAAAAAATGAGGGAGGGCATTATTCAGGCAACCAGCATCTGTGTGAAGGAAGTGAGTAACAACCTCAGCCTTCCAAATTCCCTTACTTCATTGTGGTCACCCCCTTGTACACCACAGATCCTCAGTCACCATGTCTCTCACTACCCCCATATGCTCAACCAAGATGGGTGAGCAAGGCTTTTCTTTGTTGGCACCCATGCTTTAGAACTACCTCCCCTCCAATGTTCTCAATTCCCCCTTATATCATCCTTCAAATATGCCCTTAAAGCTCATCTAGCCTCATACATGACCTGAACTTGTTTTTACACTGTGACTTGCTTTAAGTCTCAGATTTTGCTTGCAACCAAAATGCAATTTTTGTCAACTTATTTTTGCACCTTATCTGTGACCTGCTATGTGTCTTATTGTAACTCTCCTGACTTTTGAACTATGTGCTTCCCATACCTTTATCTGTATTAATTTGCAAATTGTGTAGTGTACCCTCCTGTGTCATACCTGAAAATAGTCATTCAGTTGTCTAGTGTAGCTACTCAGTTACCAAAAGCCAAATAAATTAAATAAAAAGCAGAAGGAAAAAGAGAACATTATGGTACTCAAGGGAAGTGTCCAAGATGGTGAAAGAAAAAAAAGTTGGCATTCAGGAAGTTTAAGGAAACACAGAGGGAGGAAGACAGGGAGGTGTGCAAAAAGTGAAACAGGAAAGTAGCAGGGACAGGAAAAGAACAGAAAGAGGAAATGACAGGGAAAGGGATAGTTAAAGAGTATAAGACTGTCTTTAGATATATACTGTAAGTGAGAACAGTAAATCATGGCTGGAGGTAGTTAGGATAAGGAGGGCAACAAGGGGGAGGCTGCACAGAAAAGCACCAAGAAAAAGCAGACGTCCTGAACAGGTACTTCTGCTCAGTCTTCTCAGTGGATGGACAGTGGATGAACCACAAGGTAGCAATGGTAATGAACAGGGAAGAGGAGGCAGTTACAAGTCCATTTTTAGTGAAAAGAGTCCAGAAGGGACTTGCAGCTCTGAAAGTGGGCAAGATTATGGAACCAGATGGGATACACCTGGGGTACTAAAGGAACTCAGGAAGGTGCTGGCTGCCCCACTGATTGCCTCATTTAACAGCTCACTGGAATCAAGCATGGTTCTGGAGGACTGGAGGACAGCAGAATCATCCCTCTAGATAAGGTAGATAAATCAGTATAGCTCAGTGGTTTAAGGCTCTGAGCTACAAATCTGGAGACATGGGTTTGAATCCCACAGCTCCCACTTGCATACTGTGTGACCTTGAGGAAGTCACTTAACTTCCCCTGTGCTCCCAGGTTGCACCTGTAAACAAGCTTTCAGCTCAGTGTGCTACTCCTGGTAAAATAATTGGAAAAAAAAGAGAAGCAGCAAGGAAGAGGTTAGCAACTATAGGCAAGTCAGTCTCACTTCCATGGTGGGGAAACTATTGGAAACACTGTTAAAGGGAAGGTTTGAAGAGCCTTGAATCCAATGGACTGCAAGACCAAAGGCAGCAATCATTCATGGGTGGGGGGGGGGAGTTCATGCCAGATGAATCTGATTGATTTCATTGACTGGATGACCAGGGAAATAGATCAGAGGAGGGTAGTGGCCTATCTGGACTTTAGAAAGACCTTTGACACGGTGTCATACAGGAGACTGATAAAAAAATTGAGAAGTCGAGTGACAGAATCCAAAGTGGTGAACTGGGTTAGGAAATGGTTAACACATAGGCAACAGAGGTTGGGGTAACAAACCTCACTCAAATAATGAGAGAGGGACCAGATGGGTGCCACAAGGCTCAGTACTAAGATTGGTCCTCTTCAATGTCTTCATAAGTGACATTGCAAAACTAGAAGGGAATATATGCCATTTTGCAGATGATACCAAAATCTGTAATAGGATTGACAATCAGGAGGGGGTTGAAGGAATATGTAGGGATTCTGAGAAACTCAAAAAGTAATCAAGAGCATGACAATTGGGGTTCAATGTCAAAAACATGCACCTTGAGCATAGGAACCCAGAAGCTGAGTAAGGATGGTGTTAGAGACACTGATAGTCACTAATTGGGAAAGGGACCTTGGTGTTAGCATATCTGATTACCTTAAAGTGGCAGGACAGTGTGACAAAACAATGGGTAGGGTCATTGGGATGCTTGGATGCATAGGGAGAGGTATCTCCATCAGGAGAGGGAGGTGATATTGCCACTTTATCACTCACTGGTGAGACTCCAACTAGAGAATTCTGTGCAGTTCTAATGCCACACCCCTGAAAGGAAATATATATATATATATATATATATATATATATATATATATATATACAGGGAAGCAGTGCAGAGGAGGACAACTAAAATGGTTCAGGAGCTGTACCAAATGCCATATGAGGACAGCATGGGGGATCTCAACAATACACCCTGGAAGAGAGAAGAGTGAAAGGTGATATGATAGAGGCCTACACATATCTTATGGGGTGAACAGGGTTCAGGAGGGGTGTATTTCTTTCAAATGAGGAAGAGTACCAGGACCAGAGGGCATGCAACGAAGCTGGGGGGGGGGGGTTAAGAGAGATGTGAGTAAGTACTACGTCACTGATAGAGTGGTATTTGGCTGAAACAGACTGCCAGTGGAAGTGGTGCAGGTGAGTACAGTAGGGAGATTAAAGTATACGTGAGAAGGAAATAAGGGAATATCAGTAAATACACAGGGAGGAGGGATGGTCACCAGAGACCACAGGGTCTGCAGAGAGAGAGAGACTAGGCAGGGACCATCTGGGCAGACTGGGTGGGCCAAGCAGTCCTTTCCTGCTGACAAATTCTATGTTTCTATGTATCTATGTACGTAGATATTATTTAATATAGTATTGATGGTTCTTTGGAAGAGGTGCAGATCTGACTTCAGAGTGGCTACTCAGCATTGGAAAGGTGGTTCACTCAAAAAATGCAATTGTTATAACAAAAAATAAGGCAATGGTATTGGGAGCAGGACTGAATCTTTAACACAATCAATTTCCATTAATTATTAAATGTGTCAATAATTCATCCTTAGAAGTAATCGAAACATTCACGTACTGAGTGGTTATTTGGATGGGAATTTAAATTGGTCTAAACACACCAGTGCACTAAAAATGTGAATCAGAAACTTGATTTTATATGGAGGTAAGGCACAATTAACTGGAGCGATAAAGCAGATTATTGAAAGACAAGTACTGATGTGAATTCTTTAATATGGATATCAGGTACTAACCTGCACCTTTTCAGCCAATATTTCAAAATATAGAACCACTTACAATAATATACAGTATTATGTTTTGCTCTTAACACGTCCCCAAAAATGCACCATTGCAAACTGCTTAAGAGCCTCAGAATGCTTCCACCTGACAGAGTAAAAATGAAAATCTACACATTGTTCCATAAGAAGTTGGTAGGAAAACAGCTTGTACTGTAGGATAAATTGATTGATCAAAAAAGCTAAATACTCTTATAGATTTAGCAAGGAACTGGTACCAGAACAAATATTGCATAACAAAGATTAGAGATTGAACATTTTCTTATTGGGCACCAATGCTTGTGAATAATTGACCAATAAAGATGACTGTTAGTGCTCATTTTTTTAATTATAAACAGTGCACACATATAAGATTATAACATGTTTTTTTATTAATAAATCTACTTCTTCCCCCATCCAGCTGCACCCTCCTGTGACTAACCTTCCTAAACCTATCACCCTGGTTGACTTAATGTCAAACCCACTGCACAACCAAGACTTACTCTTCCTTCATGGTAGTGGAGTGGTGGCCCAATCCGCACAATGGGGCATGCTACATTGCTGGGTATGGAGCCTACAGAGGGCAAATCTGCCACAATGCTATCTAGCCAGAGTTTTTCCCCCTTCTGGCTTTCTTCCCAGAAGGAGTGTACATGCAGTACCATCCAAGACGTCACTGTGCACACTCCCACAGTGTGCATAGGACATAGACATCTGCTGCACCTCCCCCTTGCTCTTATGATCCCTTGGCTTCCTGCCCCAGGCCACCACTAGGGACCAGGCATGAGCCAGAATCACATCCCTTTACCCATAGTATTTCATAGAAGTCCACTGTATATGTGATCCCCCCCAGCCAACCATCTGACAGCTTGAATTCACTCTCACATTGGTGCCACAAGCTGTAGTGCTACCATTGTGCTGATGGGCTGGCTTATAAACATATTAAGGGATTGCTTCAACTTACTGTAACTGTGATGTGCTTTGTTACAGTAGTCTACCATACTGTACATATGCTGTTATATCCAATCCAATTTCCCTGGGAATGGCTAAAAAATCCATTTGCCTTCTAAATCCAAAACTGTAAATAAAATCTAGAAAAAAAGTTTAGTTTTACTTAGATGTGGGGTGGTGGAAGGTGGCATGGGCATTGGGTCTAAACAGAGCTGACAACAATAGTGTTGGCAAAGCATACACAGGAATAATGGCACCAATTTTTGTTTTGTGGTGTGCTTTACCCTCTGAACCCCCTGACTTTAAGGCTTCCCACTCTGGGGGGGGGGGAGTGGATAATGAGACAAGTTAAATTTCTGGGGCTGTGGAATACCATTTCCATAGCCCCTTGTAAAACAACCAAAGTCCTGATCTATGTAAAATGGCTGGAGAGCAGCATTAGAACTCTGGTCTTCAATACCACTGGTTAAGTTGTTTAATACTCTAACTCTCAACACCACAGGAGCAGCTCATCCAGCCTCCTGGATTATGGTGCCTTTGTACTGTACCAGCACCATGGACAGTGACCAGAACAAGGCTTTTTACATAGGATGGATTCTAAAGTCAATTAGAATTCAAAACAAGCATTTGTCAATGCCAAACATTGTCTTGCTTGCATATGCTGCATAGTTGTTGGGCACAGATAGCACAGAGGCTAAAATTAACACATTAATAATGCCAGTTATAACAGTGAAATTGTCATGACTGGGCAATGAAGAAGGTCACACATGATATTATTTTTTTCTTAGATTTTGATCTTGGATTTTCAAATTAGTAGTTTTTATTATCCCAGCATATGAATATGATCTTGGCCTCCATAGTGCGGGTTGGACCCAGCCCCACCCTGCATCCCTTCCACTTTACTCTCACCTTTAACACAACCAGTTTAAAATAACTCCCCCCATGCATGGCAGGGTCTGATCATGCCAGATCCAACCTCCCACCTGCTCTGGAGTGTGGAGGCAGGAGGTCCCAGGGTTGGAAGAGGAGTTAATGGGCCAGGGATCAGTCTGAGTATACCAGGTATAGCACTGGCCAAGATAGGGCTTTTATTTATTCTTCAGCTCCATGCCCCTTCAAATGTCTGCCCAGTAAGCTATAGCATCATGCATGCAGAGTGTTTAGAATGGAGCTTCACTGAGGTCACCACTCCCTGTGACATTGCCACCATACTGCCACCTGTAGACAGCTAGATGACAGTACTGTAGCAGTTACAGTGACCTTCCCTCCCCAGACAAAGGGAGTATCCTCTGGGATGTTCGATCTTCCTCCTCCTCTTCAGTCAGCCCTGTGCAATTCAAACTAGTTCCTGAAATTAGGATGCCAGCATCACCTGCAGTAGCACCTCCACTGTGTTGACTGGTAGACCAACCTGTAACTTCTGTACCTTGGAGTAAGCAGCTTTTGAAAATATTGGAAGGGAAGAATTTCCTGCTGAATCAAAACCTGAACCAATTAATATTGTTCCAGTTGTTTCCATCTATGAAAGGCAACATCTGTTTGCATAGGCTAAAATCTGAATCTTTCTTTAGTGGCTTACAGTACCTGGAGTTGTCTGTGTGTACTGGGTTTTTCGTAAAATGTTTCCATTGCTGGAGGATAAGGGCTGTATAGGTGGCAAAATGCCTAACATCTACTTCTAGTATAGGGTTGGAGAGTGATCAACAAACTGTATCAAACAAATCATTGAAATGGAACTCAATGTGTTTCCATATAGAAGTGTAGCACAGAGAGATCAAGCAACAAACAATTCAAAGTTGCTCCACTGTGGCATATATCTTTAGGTTAGGCAAACTGAGTTCCCCCAGGCAGCTGCAGTGTTTTATAGCAGATTTAGGGTCTTTGCTATGCCCAGATATAGCAATCAGTTTGTCCCATTCCACAAAGTATAGCTGGAAAGGACCAGGTGGAGAAAATATAGAATTTTGGGGATAAACATCATCATGACTGAGTCTATTCAGGAAAATAGTCCTAGAGGGAGGGGATTCCAGCTATCATGATCATGGCTAATCTAGTTAAGGAGTTTGGTGTTTGCTTGGTCTTGGTGTGTTTGAACATCCAGGTATTTAATTACCATTCTATTCCAGCAAAACAGATATTTTCATTTCAATTCCTGTGAAGGAGTGAAATGGAATTGTAAAAGTTTGATTTCTCTAGATTCAGGAGGAACTCTGAAATCACCCCATACTCCAAGATGGTTCTGTGACAGGGCTTAATAAGGCCCTGCCTCATTTGTTATTCAGAAAGAATTTAAATGCAAGGGTCTGTTCTGTCCTTTCCTTTTCTGTCTCTTGTGTGTGGTTGCACAGCAAAATTTATTTTGGGAGACCTAGGAACTGATCACTCCAATGGTTTCACAATTCTTCCCCTCTCACAATCTCTCTTCCTTCACCTGGTGTTCTGTCTTTTCTTCCTCTTGCATATCTGCAGGTATAACAATATATGTGAATTTCTGTGTAAAACTGTATGTGATGCTGGGATCCTCTGTTTAAAACTGTATGTAGTTATACTGTTGAAATGATTGCAAAAATCTATTTGGAACTCAAGGATTTAACCTGAGAAGCTGGTTTTCAAACTCTCTGAGATGCTGTAAACAAGAGGCCAGTTCTGGGACATTATGTTCTTTTTGCTGCACCTGCAAGAACATTGGAAACTTACAAGAACATTGTGTGAGAAGCATGCTGTTTTCTTAATGAGTTTCCCAGGCACAGACTTATAAAAAGAGCAGCAATGCTTGTGCAAAAGAGAGACAGAGACTGAGATTTGACAGGTTTAAATGCTTCCTGGGAAAGATTTTAAACTAGCCATGGGGGGAGATGCTGATAAGAGGCAGGACATTTCAAGCCTCCCCCCACAAAACATGTCAGGAAGTAAGGTAAACACTGAGATACGGTGCTCAACAGAGGGCAGGACAGGGATAAATGGAAAATAGACAAGGGCAATAAGTGCAGGCATGGGGGAAAAAAGGATAAAGACAACATTAAATGGAGGGCAATGAGTACCAATGCCCGTAGTCTGGGGAAACAAGCTTCCTGAGCAAGTAGCCATGATAGAAGATGAACAGTTAGATATTGTGGCAGTCACGGAAACAGGGTACATGGAGAATCATGACTGAGATGTCAACATACTGGGGTACACAGTCTACGGAAGGGACAGGGAGGGGAAAAGAGGAGGTGGATTAGCTCTATACATAAGGGAAGGGATCAAAGCTACAGAACTAAAAAAGTAAAGGGGAGGACAAGAGTCACTCTGGGTCACCTTGGAGACAGGGAATGGCATCACAATCCGCACAGGGGTTGTATACAGACCCCCATCTCATGGGGAGGGAATGGACAAGAAAATGATAGAGGACATTCTCAAAATGGCTGAAAAATAGGAGATACTGTTGATGGGAGACCTGAATATGCCAGATGTTAACTGGATGACATGTACTGCAGCCACATCCAAGAGCAGGGTCATTCTCGATACCCTGCAGGGGGAAGGCCTTAGACAGCTAGTGTTGGAACCCACTTGGGAGGGAGCAATACTAGACCTGGTACTCTCAAATGGAGAGAGGATCACAAATTTAGAAGTCAGTAGACATCTGGGAACAAGTGACCACAGCACAGTGTGCTTCACAATAAGCACAACCATGGAGATGAGCCATACAAAAACAAGGATACTGGACTTTAAAAAGGCTGACTTTGGCAAAATGGGTGAATACCTGAGGAATACACTAGCAAATGGCCAAAAAGGAGGGGTGGAAGAACAATGGAGAAAAATCAAAACTGCCATCATAGAGGCAACAAGCCTTTGTGTGAAACAAATAAAGAAAACAAAGTGGAGTTAAAAAACACTATGGTTCTCAAAAGAGGTGGCAGGGAAGGTTAAGGAGAAAAAGGCTGCATTCAAAAAGTATAAGGAATCACAGAAGGAGTACAACAGGGAACTATATCAATTAAAGCAGAAAGAAGTGGGGAAGGCAGTCAGAATAGCAAAAGCCCAAACCAAGGAAAAAATTGCCAATTCAGTTAAGAAGGGGGATAAAACCTTTTATAGGTACATTAGGGAGCATAGAAAGGTTAAGGGAGGGATAATGATGATTAATAAGGGAGAGGGGAGGTGGGCAGAGGGAGACAGTGAAAAGGCAGAGATACTGAATGTATACTTTTGCTCAGTATTCACAAAAGAAAATGAGGAGGAGTTACCTAAACCTAACAATAGAAGCACTCTGGGTAGGGGGGTTGTCACCAGTCCATTTACAGAAGAAAGAGTCCTGAAAAACTCTTAAAACTCCAGGTGGACAAAGCAATGGGGCCTGACAGGATTCACCCCAGAATTCTAAAAGAACTAAGGAAGGACCTAGTGACATCACTAACCACACTTTTAAACAAATCATGGGAAGATGGGGTGGTACCTGAGGACTGGAGGAGGGCAGATTTGATTCCCCTTCACTAAAGTGGGAGCAAGGCAGAAGCAGGAAACTACAGGCCTGAAAGTTTGACCTCAGTGGTAGGGAAAATGATGGAATCCCTTCTGAAAGAAATAATTATTGAGTACCTAGAGGCCAGTAGGGCACAGGACCCAAAGCAACATGGATTTACAGCAGGAAGGTCATGTCAGACGAATATAATTGATGTCTTTGACTGGGTGACCAAAGTAATAGACCAGGGAGGGGCTGTGGATATGGCCTACCTAGACTTTAGCAAGGCATTTGACACAGTCTTGCACAAAAGATTAATAATCAAGTTAGCCAGCATGGGAGTGGGTCCCAGGGTGGTAGCCTGGGTAGCAAACTGGCTGCACAACAGGACACAGAAGGTAACACTGAATGGAACACATTCCAAAGAAAGTGGGGTTACTAGTGGAGTACCTCAGGGCTCAGTACTGGGTCCAGTCCTCTTTAAAATCTTTATAAGTGACATTGCAGAAGGTCTGGAGGGAAAGGTATGCTTCTTTGCAGATGACACAAAGATCTGTAACAGAGTTCATACACAAGGGGGGGGTAGAAAGGATGAGAAGGGACTTGGCAAAGTTGGAGGAATGGTCAGACATATGACAACTTAGATTCAATGCAAAGAAGTGCAAAGTAATGCACCTGGGAAACAAAAACCCAGGAGAAGAGTACACAAAAGCAGCGGAGGTACTAACAACAACAAAAATGGAAAGGGACCTGGGGGTAGTTATATCAGATGATCTAAAGGCTGGTAAGCAATGTGAGAAGTCAGTAAGGAGAGCCAGGGGGATGCTGGGATGCATAGGAAGGGGCATCACAAGTAGAGAAAGGGAAGTGGTTATCCCTCTGTACAGACAGTTGGTGAGACCCCATCTGGAGTAAAGTGTGCAGTTTTGGAGACCTCATCTATGCAAGAACATAGACAGGATGGAAGCAGTCCAGAGGAGGGCAACTAAAGAGGTGCAGGGTCTGCATCAGAAACCATATGAAGAGAGACTGAAAAAGCTTAATATGTATACCCTTGATAAAAGGAGAGATGGGGAGACATGATAGAAATGTTCGAGTACCTCAGGGGAATCAACAAAGTCCAGGAGGGTAGCATCTTTTAGAAAAAGAGATGTGTAAGAACAAGAGGGCACAATTTAAAGATAGAGGGGGGAAGGCAAGGGGGAATGTGAGGAAATGTTTTTTCATGGAGAGAGTGTTGGATGCATGGAACTGCTTTCCTGGGGAGGTTGTTTGGTCTAAAACAGTGGGGGAATTCAAACATGCATGGGACAGACATAAGGCAATTGTAGTGGGGGGTGGCAGAAAGTAGGCTGTTGGTTAACTAGAATCTGCAGCTTATCCTGTAGGTAGAGAAATGGGCAGACTCAGTGGACCAAGTGGTCCTTATCTGCCGTCCTAGTCTATGTTTCTATGTTTCTATGTTGAAATTGAGAAGAACAAACTCAGAAGAAGGACCCTGTTTTCTATGTTTGTACTGCCATTGTAAATAGTTATACTGATCAATTTTTAATTTTTTATTTTGCAGTTATTAATAAAAAAGTGCTATTTGCAAATTTTGAAACTGCTCCTGGTTTTCCTATGATTCCTAACCTGTGCCTCATTGACAGGTTCCATGACGCCGGTTCAACATGAAACACAAAGAAAGCACTTACATTGACAAAACTTCCCCAACAGCAACTACATTGCCAATAACTACAACACTGACAAGAACCACCAGAACAACAGCAAATCACAAATAGAAATGCGAGGGGCCCTGCCCCTGGCGTCCCCCAAAACTTAATATAACATACTCCACAGTGCATGTACTGTGGAGTACAAAATACAACACCAGATCGATGCTTAAGTGCTGTATATTGCTCAGCCATCAGACAGCCAGTTTGGACAGCAGCAGACATTTTCCCCACCTGGTCGATGTGAGACACCCGCCAGCATTACCCCAGTCAATATCAATATAGCACACCTGCCAGAGTAGAATACACCTTGCTGAAACTGCATTTGTTGCAATTTAGTCAAGGTAATTTATTCGCTGTTCTGGGTTTGATATTACAATGGCATACCCTACAGAATGACATCCTAGGCAAGTGGAATGGATGACTTAGGTAGAGAAGAGTTACTAAGACATAATCTCCATGTAGGGAGAGTGTTTAAAATCTCTGCCCCCAGTGGGAGCACCACCACCTCTGCCTCACTGATGGCTTGGGCTAGAGGTTTAATATAGACTGCAAATAGGAGGGGTGAGAGGGATATCCCTGCTAGGTTCCTTATTGCAGTGATATAGGGTCACTACAGGAGCCACTCACCTTGACATACACCAATGGTTCAGTGTAAATAGAGCATAACCAGTCCAAGAATTGTGGTGGGAAACCAAAAGCTGTAAGGGTCTCCCAGAGAAATGGTTCAGAGACCCTATCAAAGGCCTTCATAGTATCAAGAATGAAACGGGCCATGGGAAAGCAGCACTGTTAGAAATATTGCAAGAGAAAAACTTCTGCCTATTATCAAGCATGATGTGCCTCTGATGGACAAGCCCTGCTTTGTCAGACTGAATAATAGTTGGGAGTAGCATGTTCAGTCAGTGTGCCCAAATGGCCATGTAAAGTTTATAGTCCATATTTTTTTTCATACAGCTTTTTTCCTCCTGGCTGGCACGAGCAATTTCTCAAAACCGCCCCTACCCCTCTCGTCCGGTGTCTCACCTCTCTCATATCTTGGGCCCAGGATCCCCCACAGATTGTCCCATGTGGTGGGCCTGGCAAGTGGAGGACTGTCCTCTCTCCACCCAGAGAACCATATCAACATTGGGCCAGAGACCGGGTGATGGTGCAGGACGGAGGTAGGTGGGCAGGGCTTCAAATACCCCATGCCAACCATTTTTCCATTTTTTCCTTTCCCCATTGCTGGAGCTTGCATATCAGTGTGAACATGTGGAGGCATGTGTACTCTGCAGAGTAGTGCAGCACCCTCTTATCTTTGGTGCCACAGTCCTGCACTACCCTCAGGCCTCTGGTTTGTGGCAGTCATTCAGCAGGAATGCCAATCCACCCTCCCTGAGAGAGGAGAGCCATCCTCCAAACACTTGATCCTCTCCCTTCCTGGCTGACCCTCAGCTACCTATGCTCACCACTTAACATGTGTCACTAGTGCGGCAGGAGGTAAGATGCCAGTGTCTCAGCCCTCCATGCCACTGTGCCAGATTTATAGTCCATATTTAATAAGGAGATTGACTTATAGGAGGCTAGTTTGCTTGGGTCTTTGCTGGCTTGAGGATAGCTGAAATAGTTGCTCCACTCCAACCAGACAGGGAAGTAGCTGTGTCTTCTTGAACTGCTTTAAAGACTAATGGGGGGGGGGGGGACTGACTGAGAAAAATTCAATTTGATAACTATTTTGACCTGGGCACTTTTGGGTTTTAACCCATCCTATAGCATAATGTAGCTCTTCATTCATTATAGGGAGTAGAAGGATTTGGTGTGTTTCTGTTAATGTTGGGAGGGTGTGGGCTTGCAAATACTGTAAGTACAGTTGGATTCCAAGGAGGCTGGACAGTCTACTGTGTACATAGAATTTGATGGCAGATAAGGACCGCTTGGCCCATTCTAGTTAATTAACAGCTTACTTCCTTCTACCCCACACTAGAATTGTGTTATGCCTGTCCCATGCATTCTTGAATTTTCCCACTGTTCCTGACTCCACAACCTCCTCAGGCAGGCTATTCCATGCATCGACAACCGTCTCTGTGAAAAAATACTTTCTAACATTACCTCTGAGCTGTCCTCCCTCTAGCTACAAAACAGAAACATAGAGTGTAAAGTTTTTGATAACACTTCTGCATGATCTGCAGGACTACCTCTCCCTTAAGTTATATTTTACCAGACCACAGACATCAGAGATTGCAGAATACAAACACTTCTCCACTTCAGCCTCATACTGCAAGCTAGGAGATGGGCACCACAAGCTTCCCCTTTGTAGAAAGATTGTTTGAGGTAGAGCAAGGAGAGCTCAAAATTTTCCTGACTTAGCATTTGAATTTCAGCCTTGGTTTTGGTTATTTGTGCTGCTATAGTCAGTTCACTGTAAGTGTTCAGGCTCTGTAAAATAGCTAGTGTGTCTAAGGCAGACATCCAGCAGCTGACTGCCTCTTTTTCTGGAGTGAATGGGCCGTGATAGCCTGTCTCACCACAGCTTTAATGGTGCCCCATAGAAAGGGATCACTGATCTCTCCTGTATCATGATTATTTTTGTTTCTTATCCACTTACTTCTCTCTGAGCCCAGACTCATCACCCAGCAGAGGCTGAGACTCAAGTCCCGCCCCCCCCATGTGTCCCAGAAAGGCACTTGCATGTGGTGAAAAAAACTCAGTTACATCTCCCTTCCAGTCCATCAAGAATTTGTCATCAAGAAGGCCTTATAAGAGTAAATAAAAAAGTGTCATCATCAAGATGTGGGAGGATAGGATTGCCTTCCAGTGGACACTGGATTTTCTATCAAAGGCATTGCTCTTAACATTGTGATGTGTTTTCAGCATCTGGAGGCACTTTATGTTGAAGGAATTGGCAGGAGCCTGTGCTTTGAGCCGGTTCAGGAGATTTTGTTCTTATTTTGAAAAATTAGCAGCCCAAAAGACTTCTACTTTCAGGTCTCATCCCAGATCAGTTCTCCCCCATGGCTGTATAACCAGGAAAACCAAGTCCCTGACATGCAGAGCTGGAATAACTCAAATGGACATGGATATGTGGTAACTGATATAATCAGATCTCAGCAGGATCCTCAAGGTGAGCCTGTCCCCTACTAAGGACGGCATGATGTGGCACCTCTCCTCCAAATGGTACCAGACCAAATACATGCACCTCTGCATGTTGGAGTAGAACCAGTTGAGCACCAGGGCTAATGATAAGTGGTAGGAAGCCCTCTCCATCTTCACCCAGAAGCAGCATGCTAAAGGTCTTAAAATGCTTGGCCCAATCAGATTTCTTGGGGGCCTGCAGCCTGCAGAGGGCATTGCCTTTGAAAGAAGGCAGCAGCTTCATTTGCTTAATGCCAAAGTTAGGCCCAAGCTGGAGGCTAGGTGGCAGCTTCAGGGGAACCAGGATCTCAAATGAGTTGAGTTTGTTGATCTTGTGCTGCACAAAGTCTCATTGGAAAGTGATGGATGCATCCATAGCTCTGTCCACCCCACCTTGATCAGCTCACTCACTATCTTATTCACATGTGTCTTGCTTTGACCCAGGATTTGGGGGGACAGCCTGATCTGCTGACCATAGTAACCTTCCAGCAGACTTTTTTTTCTGTTCTGCACTCAGATCCTCACTCACATGGGATGCAGCAGATGGAAGCAGACAGGGTCCTCCTGAGAAATGTAGTACTAGTTCAGGAGTTAATGGACCAGAAAGACCAAAGGGAAGGAGCAGATCACCTGATGCAATGGAGGATGAAAGCACCAAGACTGGGGGGGGGGGACAACTTGGGTTTCTCTCTGGATCCACTTAGCCATCAACACAGGAAATAAATTGTGCATGGATGTGATATACAGACCCCAAGGCAGGGAGAATGGAAAGATGAACAGTAAGCTGAGGAGTTACAAAAGATGGCTGGTAAAGGTGACATAGTGGTGGTTGGGGACCTTAACCTGCCAGATGTGGACTGGAATATCCCAGCAGCCAAGAGATTCAGAAGTCAGGCTTTACTGGACACATTCCAGGACTGCTTACTGTCTCAACTAGTGAAGGACCCAACCAGGGGATGCCATCTTGGATCTGATCCTCACAAACTCTGAAGAAACTAAATCCATGAGGATGGAAGAACCCTTGGCAAACAGCGATCACAATACAGACTGATTTGAAATAACCAAGGGTGCTACTAAAACCACCTGAAGCACAGAGGTGCTGTGCTTTCAGAAGGCTGATTTTGGTAGACTGAGGCAAATAGTGATGGATAAGTTAACAAACATCAGAAATAAGCCAGACATGGAGGAAATATGGAAAGATTTTAGGGATACTGCTCAAGAGGCAACAAGACTCTGCATCAGGACTACAACAAAGAAAAATAGGTTTAAAAGACCACTGTGATTTTCCCATTCAGTACGAGAGGCAATCAGGGCTGAACGGAATGTATACAAATGGTTCAGGCAACATAAAGGGGACAGGGAGTAGGAGGATTGCACTCAGAAAAGTAAGGAGGCCAGGAAAATAGTGAGGGAGGTCAAGGCAGCAAAAGAGCTGCAAATTGCTTGTGGAGTCAAATCAGGGGAGAAAACCTTTTTCTGCTAAATCAGTGAAAAAAGGAAGAAAATGGGAGGAACTGTACGGTTAAAAGTGTGGGCTGAAGTTCTGGAGGATAGCAGACAAAAAGCTGAGGCTCTAAATGAATAAATATGCTCAGTATTCATGAGGGAGAATCAGGGCCCACTGCCAGACAGTGGTATCAGAGCTGAGGCCAGAGGGGTTCAGAGAATGTGCACCCAGGAGTTCACCACAGACAGGGTCAGGAAGGACCTTTCAGACATCGGACACGACAAGTTGCCTGACCCTGATGGTTTACATCCTAGATTGCTCAGATAGTTTGCAGAAGAGCTGGCAATGCTTCTTATGCACCTATTCAATAGGTCACTGGAGTCAGGGGTAGTTCCAGGCAACTGGAGGGTGGCTGATGTGGTACCACTGCACAAGAGTGGAGAAAGGGTAGATACAAGTAATTATAGGCCAGTCAGCCTCACATCAGTAGTGGGTAAACTTTTGGAGGCCCTTATCAAGTAAGATCTAGTGGAATAGCTGAAAGTAAATCACCTCCAGAACAACAAACAACACGGTTTGTGATTGGCAGGTCCTGTCAAATGGTACCCTTACGTTTACCTGTGGCTCACTATTCCGACATGCACCTGCCCAGGCACTATTGCCTAACAAGTGCATGTGGTAGGGCGCAGTATATGTGGGCAGTCATAAGAAAAAGATGTCTCACCATTCCTTGTAATTTTTTCCAATTTTAATTAGTTCCTTTTCAGACATCAATCACAACAGGATAATTCCAGCATGGCACAGTACTTTTTCCTTCTTACATTTTCATTCAGACAGCAGACATTACAACGAATAGCATAATCTTGAAATTTATAAATCTTCAATTTCAGAGCAGGAATTAACACAGTCTATCAAAACTCCTCAGAGCACTTTTCCACAGCATCCAGAGCATACCTCCAGGCCCACAGCAAACAGAATCTAACCTATCATCCCACATAGTCTAAATTTATACTCCAAAGGAGTCATGTGATTATTTAACTCCACCCCAACATATAATTATATACTTTAAAGCTTTATTTATTATACTTCTATTTTATTTATAAACACATCGCCCCTTTAAATAATCTTAGTTAAACATTTTCACTCCTATAAACAATTTAAACCCCTTTAATAATATTTTAAATATTAATTCTAACAATTGAAGGCACCTCCCCTTCCTATACCTAATATAAGGAACGCATTTGTGGCTGTCCCGCTCCTAAAAGACAATAGACGCCGTAGGAACTGAACCCATAACCTCGAAACACCTGAATATCTTCGTCTCAAGAAGTCCCGACTCAATTCCAAACCTCCTCACTTCACCTCCGGAAGGTTAGTTGAACTCAGAAGGCAAATAATACAACTGCTAGCATTCATTATAATTTCAATCTAACAACAATTAACTTTGTGATAGTGCGAATCTTCGCACTATCGAGAGAAAACGCAACGGCTTATCTCTGAAAGGCAAAGCCATATTATCAGAGCAAAGAGAGGGTTTTTATCAAAATATATTCCTTTAGGTATAAAAGGTTTAAGCTTGTGGATGTACAAAACTGACTCGTATACTTACTAAGAATTCTAAAAGATGTTTCATTAGTATTTAATATAGCAAACCCCTGCACCTAAAGCTTGCTCTAACTCAGCCTTTTTAAATTATGTTGTCAACCTTCAAACTAAATCAATTTCAGTTCCAACCTGCTATAATTTGTCCAATCTCACTGGAGTCTCCTTCGTATCAAACCAAATCTGCCGTTTGCTTCAGGAAAATCAGCTTCTCTTCTCTGCGCTCACATCATCCGCGTGGCTCCACCTGACGGAACCCAAAACAACGTCCCTCTCACAAAGCCACAAACCCAAGCGACTACAACTCAGCCCCACAAGTGGCAGCCCAAAACCAATGCAACTCCAGACATCCCCACAGAGCCCCCTATCTACACCTTCAAGAAGGAACTCGACAGAAGCCAGGACCCACAAAAATCAGAACCACTGAAACACAGCAGATAAGCGTCCCACCCACACACTTTACCACAATAACAAAACAAACCAAGAGACGCCCAAATAATTCCTCAGATTCACCTATAGCATCGGTCGTAATAGCGGCACTGCTGAAGCAGTCCCAAGTCCTCTCCATGCCTCCAATGTTGCATCAACAACAGCACGACCCAAACGGACAGTGCACACAGCCGTATAGTCTTTTCTATCAATGGCAGCACGAGAACAATAATCTATATCTGGATAATGACACTCGTTTCAAAATCCACATACACCCATATTAGAAAAACTTTAAATGGCTTTTACTGTCTCGATTGCTGCTGCCATTCCTCAAAGTTAGAAGCCCTATCTAAAACTACGGAGGGGGAAAGAATTCAAATAACTAATACAACCAACACTCAATCAGGACAGCCTAACATGAACACCTTTAGAGAAATAAATACGAGGCTTTCAGATTCCTTCCTATTTTTATATATATTAACTTGGGGCCCTAACCCTTCACAGGAGCACCCTGTGACAGTGCAGTGTCCTGATAGTGATCATGCCAACGGATACATGCCAGGTGGTTTAACAGGACGGGGTAAGATAGCAGATGTGACAGCTTACTACCTTATGCATGAAAACACTGTCAAATCCAGAAGCTCGCTGAGTCGCCCCCATGGTGTGGAGGGATGAAGCACAGGCAGCTCGGCCAGTTTGCACCACTGGACCCGGGTTCTGGTCCAACTATGTAGTTTTGCCCCCGTAACTGTTATTTTTTTACTCTGGGGTTCTCTCCCCCTTGGGGTTAGTTATTTTAGTTATGGGGGGTTTGGAGGACGAAGCCCCTCACATGGGGGGGTGCAGGCGGGCATAGCCCTCCGCATTAAAAGAAATGGAATTTGTTGCCATGTTGCCCATTTTTTTCTGTCCCTACCCATGAGGGCACAGACGTTACCTCAGGCAAGTGGTGCCATCGGGATTGTCATTTTCAGTTATCTGGACATAGTATCCTGATCGGCAGGATACTGAGTTTCCAGACAACATAATATATCCTGTCAAACAAATCTTATTATGTTCTTTGATGAAGTGACCAAGGAGTTAGACAGGGGTCATGCTGTGGACTTACTTTACTTTGATTTCAGTAAGGCATTTGAAACAGTCCTGCATAGATGCCTCTTAAAAAGCTAGAAGACATTGGGGTAGCAGAACAGTTAGTAAAGTGGGTATGGAGTTGGTTGAGGAATAGAAAACAAAGGGTGGTAGTACTGTAAATGGGGTGAAATCTAATGAGAGGCAGGTCACTAGCGGGGCGCCTCAGGGGTCAGTCTTTGGGCTGGTCCTCTTCAATGTATTCATTAGTGACATCAGCGAGGGCATAAATGGCAACATCGCCCTGTTTGTGGATGACACGAAACTCAACGGAAGAATGGGTAGTGCGGAGGGAGTCAGACAACTACAGGAGGACCTTAAGAAGTTGGAAAGGTGGTCACATATGTGGCAATTAAACTTCAATGCTAAGAAATGTAAGATTATGCACCTGGGTAGGGCCAACCCCAAGGAAGAATACTGGCTGAATGGAGTCCAGCTGAGCTCTTCTTCTGAGGAACATGATCTGGGAGTTGTTATCAGTGCAATAAGGCTTACAGCAGGGCTAGCAGGGTGTTAGAATGTATTGGCAGGGGGATAGACAGCAGGGAGAGGGAGGTGATACTACCACTTTACTGGTCATTAGAGAAGCCTCATCTGGAGTACTGTGTACAATTCTGGAAGCCTCACCTAAGAAAGGACATTGATAGATTGGAAGTGGTCCAAAGAAGGACAACAAAAATGATACATGGCCTTCAAGAAATCACCTATGAAGAGAGGCTTGGGGCTCTGAAATTGTACTCGCTAGAGACTAGGAGATAGAGGGGGGATATGATCAAGACCTTCAAGTTCCTTATGGTCATCAACAAGGTGCCAGAAGTGCTGCTTTTTACAAGGAACTTTAATTCTTCCACAAGAGGACACAAGTGGAGAGTGAAGGGTGGAGTGTTCAAGAGGGACATCAGAAAGTATTACTTCTCAGAGAGGGTTGTGGAACCTTAGAATACAGTACCTCCTGAGGTGGTGGCTGCAATGTCAGTATCAAGCTTTAAGCATGGGTGGGACAAGTATTGGGAACAAACACATGGCACTGGCAAGGGCTAGGCTGGGTGTTTAGGAGGATAGAACACAGGTGCACAATAGGTCCTGGGATACCTCACGTGGGCAGACTCAATAGACCATAGGTCCTCTTTTGCCATCATCTTCTATGTTTCTATGAAACAGGAACAGAGGACTGGGGGTTGGAGAGCTGACAGTGGGAAGGAGTGAATGGTAAGAAAAAGAACCTGAAATGGAGGAGGCTCACTCGCTTTCCATTGGGGAAGCTGACAAAAGTGACGAGAAACAGTGTGACACACTAATAGGGGGAATTATAGCCTGTATGAGCCAAGAATGGAGGGTTGGTAGGAGTGCTTCCGGAGGGAGGCAGTGGGTGGAATTTGTAACCAAGAAAAAAAGCAACTGATAATGATGCCCTTAGCTAGTTGTTAGGCAGCATCATGTAGATGAAATGAGCCAACCACTTATATGATAAGAGCGGCTATTTCCTTTCAGCTACACACATTTTCTACCCTGCAACCACTGACCAATATAATGATCAGCCTGGTTGACCAATGGCCAGGTTTGCAAAGTATTTGCATCAATTTTTTTGTAAAATGACAAATGTCTATCTAAGGAGGCAGATAGCAAACAAAATAATGAACGCAACCTTTAAGTACCATAACTATAAAAAAACTAAGACAATATAAGGCATACTTGACTTTCTCTTATGAGACTATGGTTGCACCATCATGTATTGGTTCACTAGATGTTGGGGATTAACTTCGGGGTCGAGACCTGCCCAGGAAATCAAATTTGAGGTTGCAAAGTGATCAGTTACTGTAATGATTTCTTTGACCTTTAACCCAGTATTTCAGAAGTGAGCCAGTGCAAAACTGCCGCCAAATCACTGTTCCTCATAATTTCTGATACTCATCTGATCCAGTGAGGCTGTTCTAATGGTTTTGCTTGTAACATGACAGTTTACAGGAGTTTGTTCCTTCATAAGGTCCACTAAGGGCTTTTGGAAGAAAAGGCAGCAGTGTGGTCTAATGACTGGAGAACAGAAACAAGGCGAATCAAGTCCATTCCACCCCCTCTTCACAGATCCACTGTAAGTGAGATGCTGTAGCTCAGTATTGCTTTGATGCTATTGATTAATAACAAAAATAAACTATTACAGTTATAAAAATTAAAAGCAACTACACAACCTTCACCTAATGAGGATGTGAAGGACTTCAGCTCCGAATCTCCAACACAAAATCTACGTCAATCCTCTCGACTGACATTCACAATCACAGAGAAGACAGCAAAATTAAGGAGATGACAACACAATCCAAGCAAAAAGACACTCTCCTGGAGCACTTAAAACCAACCAAGTTAACAGAGCTGCAAAACACTAGGGCAACCAGCCAGAGCTGCCCAACCTCTAATGCATCAGGTAGGCAGAGTGATGAAAGTGACAAGGAGGGGATGGAAACATTTACAATTACCTCCAAATGCTTATTCCACAGACTGGGCAAAATCACAATACTATGTCAAAGCTGTAGTAAGCTGTAACAGGCATAGCCCAGGAACTGCAGCAGACTGTACAAAAGACAACCAACCAGGAATCCAGCCTCACCGATACCTCTGAAATGGTTGAAAAGCATGATAAAGTTATCAGATACTTGCTTAAAAGAGACAGGGAGCTTACTGATAAACTTGATGACCTGAAGCTCTATTCTAGGCGAGACACCCTTAGGCTGTACAGCCTGCCTGAGGAAACAGAGACCAGGCAGATGGAAAGATTCCTGGAAGCATTTCTAGAAGAAATCCTAGACTTACCAGCTGAAGACCACCTTAACATTGTGAGAGCACATAGAGCTCTCACTAAAAACACACTGATCCTAAAGCAAGCCCACGCTCCATTGTAATGAAGTTCCTGGATTTCCGCATGAAGACAAAAATTCCGTAAAAAGCATGGTCAAAAAGAAAGGTACTGTTTGGGGACGAAAAGCTATATTTTGATCATGACTACACACCTCTTATACAGCAAAAGAGATGCACCCTGCTCACAATTAAAAAGTGCCTTAGTGGCCAGTGCTTCATGGAGATGGCAGCATAGTTTCAGCTCTCCATCCCTCCGCTCTCAATCCTGCTGCATTCTATGCTATTATAATGCATTTTTGTACTAAACTGATGGCAGACTACTAAAGAAACACCATTGGACCAGATGCTGAACAATTTTCATTCTCTGTGCTGCAAACCTAACAAGAAATTGATCCAAGTTATCACCGCTGCTCTTGGCTGCACAGCTACTACAAAACTCAGTGATGGCATTTTCCCTGCCTGTGGACACAGTTGAAGAAATGTTTGCACACAATTTTTTTTTACTTTTTCCTGGTCTCGGCCTGAAGGAATCCTTCCTCCGGTCTTGTCGGCTGGGCCCTGATGTACCAGGAACCCAGCGTCATGCTGCTTGCTACCGAAAGATTTTACCTATGGTTTTCTCCCATTTTTTTCTGTCTCTACCCCTGAGGGCACAGACACGATGGATTTACATCCAGATGAGCGGCATGCTGGTGCATGCCATCATCAAGCATCCACAGTGCTCTCCCTACCATGACTCCTTTGAGAAGCCATTACACCTTGCCACCCATGCTTCCACCAGCGGCAACAGTATGGGCATGATTACTTCCCAATAACCCAACCCTCTGGAGAAGGAGAGCATCCATTGGGATGCTCAATCCCTCCTCTCCCAACTGATCCCCAGTGACCAGGGTCCGTTCCTGAACCCGGGTTGCTGGCGTAGTGCGAGGTGTGTCATACAATGCCTTAATCCTCAGCACCATCGTGCTGGGGGTTTGTACAGGTTTTAACAGAATTAAAAGATATTAACATCAGGATAGAATGCTCTTACATGAAAAGACAGCAACTGCAGAAAAAAGGATTCAAGAAAATGCAAATGTCTGCCAAGACCTCACAGCCCATATGTATCAACAGGATCAAACCATCAGGCTGCTCCAAGACTAACAGGTTGACCTCAAAAGTCGAGGTTGTGGAAATAACTTAATATTCATAGACCTTCCTGAGATTGAACTGGGGGACTGCTCTGCTTTCCTCACCCATGCTTTGCCACAATTACTAAAACTTTCAGGGGACACCAGGTTCCGATATTGAAAGGGTTCATAGGTAGCTTGCACTACTGCCGAAACTGGGTGATTGACCTTGGCACATAATAGGCCGCTTCCTTCACTTTTAATTAAGAAACTTTGAACAGCAAGGGCACATGATAATGATCTTCCCAGACTATTCACAGAAGCATAACAACAGCAGAAGGAAATTACTACAGCAAAGCAAGCACTACATAAAGTAGGGGTCCCCTTTACCTTAAGATAACCTGCTCAGCTCCAGATCATGGTTAAGGGTGCCCCAAGCTCTGCAACTCCTCTACAGTAGCCATGGAATTTATTCAGCTGGAATGGCTAAGAACTACAGGGACCAGCAATCCACAAATCCACCCCAGAGAAGATGATGACTCTCTGAAGAACCCCAGGGAACCAGCATGAACAGACCAGGGATCAGACACTGCAGTACAGGATATCAAGGAAGAAATTTGGAAACAGCAGCTGAAAATCAAGTGGTGACAAAAGACTAGAAGAAACCCTCCAAATGGAATCACTGATCGTCAAAAAAGCCACTCTAGGAATCGTAGACCCAGCTCTACATCTGATCAGTAAGACGATTCAGTGGTAGTACTGGCAAGGAACAAATACGCTCCATTGGTGAACTCTGCTAGTTTTCCAGAGAAGATGGCTTTCTCTAAGCTGACCCCTATGCCACCAGCCAGCCCCATTCCTTCCATGGCCCTTCGAGACCCTAAGTCCTGGGCCACTGTTATTGAGTATAGGCATGGCGGCTCCACAGTCTCTCCAAGTTACTTACCACAAGACTCAAAGTCATCTCATTCCATCCGACCCAATACTACAGGTATAAGGGCAACTCCTAACCTGAAGCAAAACGTGAGTACTAATTTTGCTATTCTTAGCCACCAAGAGATAGCCACAGATGAGGAACTGGTCCATCTAGTCACTTAGCTGAACACAGTATGACCATCCATCATCTAATCTCTGTCAGCCTAAACTAACCTATCTCACTATGGCACTTCCATGCATTCTGACTCCCCACTACAGTTCCAAGCTTGCTGCCTGATAAACTACTGCATGAAGGCCATCAGTACAGTTTTATTTGCCTATTAACTACTGTATAGCTGCCTACTTACTAAACAGTAAATATTAGTCTTAAATACTATGACTGGGCTGGGCTTCATGGATCATTTATTTGTTATGGGAGCAAATCTAAATGTTTAATTTTATATACTTATGCTGGAGTGGGAAAGTGAGTGAAAACGGAGCAGGCTATGTTTACTTTTAACATAGCAGAACTCCACCTCACTAGCTAAAAAATGCTCATAATGTTAAAATGGCAGCTCAGAGTTCAGGCCCTAATACTATTTTGTGAGTGTTCCCACACTTTTGTCTATAGAGTGCCGCATAACACTTTTGAAATTACTAGCTCCCTTTTAACTGTGTCATACTGATTTTGTACACCTATTCCTGAGCATGGAATCTGAATGGCAATGGGTATCGTACTCCCCTCAGCCCCAGATTGGAGGGCTGCTAAATGGATAGGACCCATGAAACAGTTTCAGGATAATTCCACTAATTTTGAAGTGTTTCACCCTGGAACCCTATCTGTTGCAGGAGATCCTATGGTTTATCAGAATCTCCTTTGGTGAAAAGGCAGATCTCAATATCAGAGATCTTACTCTGTTTCCTTAGCTCTGAAAATGTCTTTGACCCCTGCGATACTACCTGGCCTTTGATGCCTCTCTATTGTGCTGAATGGTTTATGGGGAGGATCATTTATTTATTTAAGAGTTTAACCAGGCAGGCATACTGTGTGGAGAACCACTCATTTCCAGATGCGGCCTGGGGGAAATAGGGGGAGGGACACAAATGAATAGCTGCATACATTCATGTTCACATGATACAGATTGTACATGATGCAGATTTACACAGTAAGAGAGCTAGGACAAACATACATTGCATGTTAATGCATAAACAGTGTTTACAATATGTAGTTATTGGGTATTTACATCACATTCATGGTAAACATCCTCGAGATCAATGCATGTGAGCCAGCACTACCCCCTACAGTCTGAAAATCATTTGCACGGCAGCAAGGGAGCTGATTCAGACTTTTTGTGATGCACCCCGTGCATCAATATTACATTTATTTATTTATTTGTTATGCACAAGAACCTTTAGGCTGGACCTATTTTCAAAGGGTCTAGAGTCAATGGAAAGGGTGTGTTACAAGGTAATGCATCATATATAACTGTACATCTTATACATATTTTCAGATTTTTGTTAGGCAAAATACAGTATATACAGTGCTGAGTAAGAACTAAAGTAGATAGTGAGTCCAGTAGCACAAATACTAACTTGAGAGAAAAGAAGCATTGATAGTACAAACAAAACCCACCTGATGCGGATCCCCTCAAACACACAAGGCAGTGGGCCGATTGAGAAGCAGAGTGAGTGTGAATCGATAGCAATGACAGTGGTTGGGGATGGGGTTGGGTAAGTTCAGAGAGTAGAAGGGATTTAAAAAGTACCAGAGAGTTAGTGACTCTAAGGGAAGGGTCTAGAGGGCTCCATAGTTTAGAAAGTCTGAAAGAGAAGCAGGATTATCATAATGCAGTTTTTCTGCATGGGAGGACCAGGGAGAGTTGTTCAACACCCCTGGTGGGATAAGAGGGAACAAGGGGGTTCAACAGAGCCTTGACTCTGGGCGATGACAGCCCCATTATGGTTTTTTTGCCTGTGACGAGAGTGTTGTAATTCAAGCATTTGTCCAAGGTTAGACAGCCTAGGGTGCTACATAAGGAGCAGGTGTGTGTGTGTCTGATACAGAGTTATTATATCTGTTATTTATATGCTTAACATGTTGAAACTTCAAATGTTTCGCTCTTTGTGAGTTATCACACTCTGTGGGGTAATGAGGTGATGAGGAATGGGTGCAGCCTGTGACACAGTAATAAGGGCTGGGAGAACTTGGTGAAGTTCCGATCCTTATTAAATAAGAACCGGAACACGGTGAAGCTCTGATTTGTTCTGATTAGTTTTGATTTATTGACCAATATTTGAAAAAAATATGAAAAAATGCATAAAAGTGGCCAAAGTTGGTCATATTTGACAAAGAGGCCCAAAGGAAATAATTTAACAGATTATTTGTATAAAAATTAATGTAACTCTGCTAAATAAAATAGCAATCACTCACTACTAGCCACTTCATGGCTGGTCTGTAGTGGTGGGGTGGCATATCCTGCTTGGTCCATGACATGAGTGTGCTGGGAGAGACAGAGAGACATGGAGAGAAAGAGACAGACAGATGCAAATACCTACATCATAGCACCACCAAGCACTGTAGGCACAGTTAGGCAGGCAAGTTTTTCTTTTTATGTTGGTGTGCTTGCGCAGCCAACATAGTGGGACAGTGCAGTTTTAGAGGCATGGTCACTGTTTGGCAAATGCAGGGTATGCACTAGTAGGTGCGTCCCGCATTCCTCAATCAGCCTGCATGCCGGCGCCACACCATGCATACATAATGGGGTGAGCACATCTAAGAAAAGGTCCTCTGCAATCTGAGCAAAGCTCATCTGATGCAGTGGTCCTTTTCTTGTCATGCTCGCTGCCATTATGTGCATGGTCGGTGAGCAGGTGGCCGCCTAACGTCTGCCAACTTCGGGGGTGCCCAATCCCCCTGTTGGTTAACCCCCCCCGCTGTCTTTGTGTGCCGACGTGGGAGCCCACGCCCTGTCGGCATAAACCCCCCCAATTGGTGAATGCTGAGGGGGGTGCCCAATCCCCATGGCTTGCACCCCCGCTATCTTTGTGTGCCGACGGGGAGCCCACTCCCCATCAGTATAACCCCCATTGTAGAATGCTGAGGGGGTGCCCAATCCCCTCGGCTCATGCCCCCCCACTTTCTTCCGCGTCGACGGGGTGCCTAATCCCCTTGGCTACTGACACCCCCAAACAGTTAGGTGGCACGCTGAGAGCCCACCCAGCATACCAAATGGCCTGCAAAAGGAAAACTGTCCAGCAATGTTTTTTTTCTGTTTTTTTTACCTGTAAAACGAAAATGATCCCTCGTAGCCTCGATGCCCTCCTCTCCCCACCCGCACCCACCCACTGTGCACCCTGCCTCTCCTCACCCCCCTCACCACATACTTACCTCCAGAGTCTGGCGCAATGATCTTCTGTGGACCGGGAACGCGTCTACACTCTTCAAACCCGACCGCGAACTGAAGAAATGCTGGTAAGCTGTATCAGGGAATGAATAGGTTTTTTTCAACTTTAATGCATATCTTGGGCATTTTGGGGAATTTTGGCCCCAAATTTTCAACATGGGGTTTTTGGGACCCCTTCTCATGAATTCTTGCAGTGTCATGGTGTTATTCGGTCCCAAAAGATGATTTCACAGTCAGTGTACGGAATCACCTTTCGGGACTGAGTAACGAAATGACAGTGCCACTGTTCATGAGAGGAGCTCTCAAAAAGCCTATGTTGCAAGTTTGGTGGGAAAAATCCAAAAAATGACTGTTTTACTAGCGCGCGTAACAACTGCGCAATGCACGCTCGTAAGCTAGCGTATTCGCACTATTTTCATGCCAGATTCTTAACATTGGCATTTTACCACACCTTCTTGTGAACCGTACAGCTGTCATTTTTCACATCCATGCCAAAATGTGTTTTCACACTTCCGGCACAGAAAAGCACGGTCACTGTGCGAAATCAGTGTTTGGGACACATTACGAAAATGACAGTGACAATGTTCATGAGCAGAGGTCCTAAAATGCCTGTGTTGAATATTTAGTGACAATACTCCATAAAATGACTGTTTTACGAGCGTGCGTAGCAACTGCGCAATGCACGCTCGTATGTTAGCGCATTTGAAATATTTTCAAGCCACATTCTCAACATTGGCATATTACTACACCTTCCTGTGAACCGTACAGCTGTCATTTTTCACATCCTTGCCAAAATGTGTTTTCGCACTTCCGACGCAGAATAGTGCAGTCGCTGTGCGAAATCAGTGTTCAGGACACATTACAACAAGCATTTGTCAATGCCGAACGTTCCCTTGCAGGTATTTTCAGTGGTATTTGGCACTTGGACATGGCTTAAAAAATCAGTGACAAAGAAGTACAAGCATTTGTCAATGCCGAATGTTGCTTGCTTCTATGTGCTCTTTAGGTATCTGGAAGTCATTGGAGTGCAAATATTGAAAAATCGCGAACTTACGAGCGTGCATAGGAACTGCGCAATGCACGCTTGTAAAACAGTCATTTTTAGGAATTGTTTCACCAAATTTTCAACATAGCCATTTTAAGAGCTCTGCTCATGAACAGTGTCACTGTGATTTTCTTAATGTGTCCCATACATTGATTTTGCACACCAACTGCGCCATTGTGCGCTACATGGGAGAAAACATGTTTTGGGCAGGATGAGGAAAATGACAGCTGTACTGCTCATGAGGAGGTGTGGTAAAATGGCAATGTTGAAAATCTGGAGTGAAAATATTGAAAATTAGAACGCATGAAAGATGCGTAGGAACTATGCGAACGACGCCAGAAAACAGTCATTTAAGGAATTTTTTCACCACATTTTCAACACAGCCATTTTAAGACCTCTGCTCATGAACAGTGTCACTGTGATTTTCTTAATGTGTCCCATATATTGAGTTTGCACACCGACTGCACCATTGTGCGCTACGTGGGTGAAAATACGTTTTGGGCAGGATGTGAAAAATGACAGCTATACTGCTCATGAGGAGGTATGGTAAAATGACAATGTTGAAAATCTGGAGTGAAAATATTGAAAATTCACGAACTTACGAGCGTGCATAGTAACTGCGCAATGCACACTCGTAAAATAGTAATTTTTAGGAATTTTTTCACCACATTTTCAACACAGCCATTTTAAGGCCTCTGCTCATGAACAGTGTCACTGTGATTTTCTTAATGTGTCCCATACATTGAGTTCGCACACCAACTGCGCCATTGTGTGCTACATGGGCGGAAACACGTTTTGGGCAGGATGTGAAAAATGACAGCTGTACTGCTCATGAGGAGGTGTGGTAAAATGGCAATGTTGAAAATCTGGAGTGAAAATATTGAAAATTCTCAAATGTACGAGCATGCGTAGGAACTGTGCAATGCACGCTCGTAAAACAGTCATTTTTTGGAATTTTTGCACCAAATTTTCAACATGGGTTTTTTGGGACCCCTTCTCATGAATAATGTCACTGTCACGGCATTATTCATGCCAGAAGGGTGATTTCGCACAGTGACTGCGCAGTGACTGCGAAATCACCCTTCAGGCCAGAATAACACCATGACAGTGACATCATTCATGAGAAGGGGTCCCAAAAAACCCATGTTGAAAATTTGGTGCAAAAATTCCAAAAAATGCCTGAGATGTGCAATATAGTTGAAACCCCTATCTAGCCCATTATACAGCTTACCGGCATTTTTCTCCCAGTTCGCAGTCGGCTTTGAAGAGTGCAAACATGTTCCCGTGCACCGTGATCATCGCTGAGCTCCAGAGGCACGATGGGGTGGGGGGGGGTGGGAGGCAGGGTGCTAGTGGGTGGGTGCGGGTTGTGGGGGGCGGAGAGATCATGGACCTGTTTTTAATTTACAGGTTTTTTACAATTGACGACTGGGACATTTGCCACGCTGGGTGGGCTCAACATGGCAGAAGGATGGTTGGGGGCCATGGAGCTGACAGGGGATTGGGCACCCCGTCAGCAGATGACTCGGATGTTTGCCACGCTGGGGTGGGCTCTGGCGTGGCAGCAAAGATTTGGGCAGATGACGGTGTGTTGTATGACAGCCGTGGTTTTCTTCGAGAGAAGACCACCGCTGTCATACACAGCACCACGTCCGATTGGTGCAGGACTGCCATGCCTGCTCAATGAAGCAGGGGATTGCAGGGGAGGGGCACACCTCCAAAGTGTCCCATTCTCCCAAGACGTTCCTTGTGCATGCGCGCAAGTGAATGTAAAAATGACAGTGATACTGGTCATGAGCAGAGGTCCTAAAATGCATGTGTTGAAAATTTGGTGACAATACTCCATAGAATGACTGTTTTACAAGGAGCATAGCAACTGCGCAACGCACGCTAGTAACTTAGCGCATTCGCAATATTTTCACACCAGATTCTCAAATTTGTCATTTTACTACACCTTCTTGTGAACTGTACAGCTGTCATTTTTCATATCCTTGCCGAAATGTGTTTTCGCACTTTCGGCGAACAATATCCTGTTCGCTGTGCAAAATCAGTGTTCGGGACACATTACGAAAATGACAGTGACACCGTTCATGAGCAGAGATCCTAAAATGCCTTTGTTGAAAATTTGGTGACAATGCTCCATAAAATGACTGTGTTACGAGCATGCATTGTGCAGTTTGCACATACATTCTTACGTTCGCAAACTTCTAATATTCTCACTCCAGATTTTCTACAGTGCCATTGTTCTGCACCTCCTGATGAACAGTACAGCTGTCATTTTTCACATCCTGACCAAAACCTATTTTTACAGTTCCGGCGCTGAATAGCGTGGTAGCTGTGGAAAGTCCATGTTCGAGACACATGATGAAAATGACAGTGACACTGTTCATTAGCAGATGCTCTAAAATGCCCATGTTGAAAATTTGGGAACGAAAATCAATAAAATGAGTGTTTTATGAGCGTGTGTTGCACAGTTTGCATGCACACTCATGACTTTCTGAATTTGTAATACTTTCACTCCAGCTGTTCATCATTGGCATTTTTCCATACCTTCTTATGAACACTGCAGCTGCCTGAAATGTGTTTTCGCATGTCCACCACAGAATTGCACAGCCACTGTGTGAAATCAGTTTTTGGGACAGTTTGAGGAAATGATGGTGACATTATTCATGAGCAGAGGTCCTAAAATGCCTATGTTGAACATTTGGTGCCAAAACTCCATACAATGACTGTGTTGCAAGCGTGCATTGTGCAGTTTCCACACACCCTTGTAACTTCGTCAATCTGCAATATTTTCTTGCCACATTTTCACCATTGGAATTTGTGCATGTCTCCTTATCAACAGTCCAGCTGCCATTTTTCACAGCCTGCCCAAAATGTGTTTTCGCAGCTGTGGCACACAATGGCGTGCTCACTGTGCAAAATCACCTTTTGAGACACATTCACAAAATCACAGCACTATGCATCTCTAACTACATCACTCCCACTGCCAATGCCAGCGCGACAACATTCAGCATTGACAAATGCTTGTTTATTAATGGTGCTGTGTGGATATCATTTTGATGGATGTTCCAGTTAGAGCCAAACAGGCCAAAGAAATGGATATGAATGACCAAATGAACAGCACTAAGAGAGCTCACTCAGCCATCTCATATGAATGACGCAACTGCTTTTCATGCCCCATTGTACTATGGTATATGGTACACTACCTGCCCTTACAGAAATAATTGTATGAAATGTTTTCATGCTGCACACATAAAGCTACCTAAGTGATGTGTGTAGTGCAAGTATGATTTAAATGTTAAATCGGAAGCGATTGCATGCACATGGCATGTGTGCAGCAAGCAAGTGTGGAAACCATGATTTTTATGTTAACTTGGGACAGCTTGTAGCCCATGTATGCTTTTCAGTTTTCTTCTCTCCCTCATTTCATTTTCACAATTGAACTGTAGCACACATACCAATAGAAACACGTGTTCCCCACCCCCCCATATACAAACTTTCCCACAAAACCACTTAATTACTTCTGTTGGCCTGTACTAGTATTATATTTTTCTCCTTAGTTTTTAAAGCTTACTTGCAAACAGACTTTAAGGTGCAAACACAAATGTAGCAATAATAACTTGACACACACACACACACACACACACATGCCCCCCCATGTATACACACTGTAGTGGGCATGGCCATGCTGCTACAGACAACCCAGTAAGTATAGATATAAGTAAAAAATATCTTACTTGAGTACTAGGGAGCCAGAGGCAGAAGTCATTAAGAGATGATGTCCATGGGTCAGAATGCTGAGGTGTAGCCCCTTGAAATGAAAGGAGTTATCTTCTATTACTATTTTATACATTATGACGGTGAGTTGGGTAATAATGAAGGCCACTGTTCTACTAACAAGGCCCTCATTAGTCAAGCGGTGGTCTTCATTACTCTCCAACTCTCCATCAATAATGTAAAAAACAGTAATTAAAAAATACCCTCCTTCAGTTCAATGATGCACACCCCTGCAGTCTCATTTGCATTTTGTCATAATGTGCCTGAGCGTGGGGATATAGAGGTCAGCTTCATGGGGGCATAAACTGGATTATAGTGGGGCTCCAATAGTCTGTGTATACCCTACCGCTTAACTGTCCATGAATGCAAAGGAAGCTCTAGAATGTCTGAAACACCTCTAAAAGTTATAGCTTATTTGGTTTGACCGAAATGTGATATGCAAATCAGGAAAAAATCATATGTATAAGATTCATCTGTATATACCCCAGAGCAGTGCATCACATTTGGGCTTAACCCACCTAGTTACTAACCAATTTGTTTTCTGGCTGAAGTTTGCGCCCCCCCCACAAAAAAAAGAACTTTGTCCCAATTTTTCTCCCAGACACCATTCCATTCAATACCCATCCCCTATTGGTCATAAAGCCAAAGGTGAAGAAACATGAAAAACACATCAATATTTCAGTCCTTCCTCCTTCCCCAATCTTCCTGTAAAAAAAATATTTACTTTTACTTACCCAGCCAAATGGCCCGAACCTAGAGCCTGGCAAAGTATGCCACCAGCCCAGTTTTTAGTCCAATCCCCTCTCTCATTCACCAGAAGCTGGATGCTAGAACCAACCATCACAGGTCCCCAACGTGGTCCACGACCAAGTGGCCTCGCCATATTAATCCACACAATTTAGGTTTTTTCCTTCTTGCTTGGTTGCTGCTGTGGCTGGTGTGGTTGCTGTCACACTACACTGATCAAGGCCTACGAAGGCCACCTACACAACTGTCACTACTGCTGATAAGTCTAGCTTGCTGACTCTGGGGTCTGTGCTGTTCTTTTTTGTAAGGCTAGCCTAGTAGAGTAAGTAGGTAGCCTAGTCTTGAGTTAGCTTCTAGCTCACCCTCTGTCCCTTCAGTCACCAGAGTAGAATAACAAAAATATGCAGCCACAAAACTGCTATTGAGAGTTCAGTGCTCACTGACTCCTCCAAGCTGTAGTGTTCCACCTGTCTACTCTGTGGTTGGAAAGACAGTGTCACACTTGCAAGGCTCATGTGCTCTTTCTTGGCTGGAGCTCATCCACATCACATGTGATTGTGCCACCACTAAAAGGTGGAGAGAGTGGACAACACAGTACAGACACAGTCAAGTTTGGAGAGTACCTGCAGCGTGAGCACACAGGCCAGGTGGGCACTTATTGTGCCAAAGATTAAATCCAAATTTAAAGCCATTACTGCCACACCATAAGAACAACCTAGGCACAAATATGGGGGGGGGGGGCAACTGTGCCCCTCTGAACTACCTAAATGTCACCCCTGCTTAATGGTAGAAATTCATTCTCAGGTGCTAATACAATGGTTTCAACTGTGTTCTGAGGTACTGTGTATCCATATTTCATTATGTGTCCTGATCATCATGTGGGTTAGTGTCCCTCATTGTCCCTCATTTTGAGTGTCCATGTCCCTCATTTCAGTGACAAAATGTGAGATATGTTGCATGCTTCCAAGACCCTACTCAGCACAAAGAGTACTGAGCATGGCCATAAGGTATTTGCTCAGTACAGAATGATATGGGGAATGTAAGTGAGCTAAAACAGTTACGGAGAAACACATTTGTAGTGCTACATATGCATAAATGATTTGCATGGTCCAAAACAAAAAGGATAGGCTTCACAACACAGAGGCCCCTCTTTGTTCATCTGGAATGGAGGATGTTGACTGGCTATATCCTAGGCATTTAATGCAATAAGCAAACAATACTTTACAGATTAATAGTGATTTAATGACAAAAATAAAAAGCCATTAAACAACTTGCAAAAGGATCAGAATTAATGAGTGTACCTAATTTTTATGGGGATTCAAATACAAATCTAGTTTATTGACTATGACTAATTGCTAGCAGCAGTATAAGAAATAGAAACTGATGTGTTTTTTTAGATGAGATTTATACCAACTTGGCTGCTGCACACATGCCAAGCATGTGGCTTGTGAACCTGATGTGATGTTTAAATGATATTCACATTAGCTTAATTGCTGCACTCATATCAAGTGCCTGTCCAAAATGGAATGTCCCATCCAGGACATACTTTTCTACCTGTGCTGTTCCCAAGTTGTTCTGCACTGTCTCAGACTCAGTAAGACATGCCCTTCAACATTCCTTCTCTCCATTCATCCATTTAAGTATGGATATGTGGACAAGTGGCAAAACAGTGGGGAGTTCATATCTGTGTGTAACTGCACACTGGACCCAGGTGCCGGGGGTTGTTTGTGAAGCTGGAAGTGTGAATAATCAGTGTAGAAAGATGGATTGCGGCGGTAGCAATCTTCCTGGAATTCGCCAGCATGTAACAATTGCTATGCGCAGTGTGACCTGTTCACACACTGGTGAGAACATGTTGGACATGGTACTGACTGAAACTGATAGATGGTTAAACACTCTGTCCCTGAGATCTGGGTTCATAACAAGTGACAATGGGTCAAATGTGGTGAAATGCATCACAAGTGGTGTTTTTTTTCATGTTCCATGCATGGCCCACTGTTTAAATCTTGTGGTTCAGGGGTTTCTGCAACAGCCTGACATAAAGGAAATGCTGACCATTGTACAACGTATCTGCTCTCACTTTGCAAGATCTGGAAAGGCCTGTGACCAACTGTGGCAGTTGCAGATACAAAACAGCCTACCTCAGCACCTCTTGAAGCTGGAAGTTGTCACCCGATGGAACTCCACGTTATACATGGCAGAGAGGTTGTATCAACAATACATAGCTATCACAGAATATCTTGTTATGCACACTAGTTGTGACAGTTCTGGGGCCTCCATGTCTATGACGACTTAACAGTGGCATCTCATGGACTCTGTAATAACAATTTTACAGCCTTTTGAACATGCAACACAGGCAGTGAGTGGTGAGTCTTCTTTCATTAGCCAATCAATTTCACTGCTGCGGGTGCTGAGGCAGATGTTGGTGAATGTACAGCATAGCCTTGATGTTGCCAGAGACGGTGATAGCAGTATGTTGCTGCAACACATGCTGACAGTATTCGACCACAGTTGTCACATTGTGAGCATTCAGTGTAGTGACAACTTTGCCATGGAAACAATGCTGGACCCACGATACAAACGTGGAATTGCTTTAGTACTGGAGGGAGGGCCTGAACAGGTAAATAATACCAGTGGTCAACTGGTTCACTTGATTCATGGGGCACAGAAGTCATGTGCCAGGGTTTGCAAACCTCAGCAGCATAATCCAGCTGAAGGAGTAATTGGAGGACCAGCAAGCATATCATGCACAAAGCACATCTTCTTGACCTGGAAGGATACTACTTCTTTATTCAGTTGTGAGCTGTGTGAGAAATTCTATATTGCACTTGATATCTGCAACAAAGTGCACTTTTGCTCAATTCTGTGGGAGGTGAAACTAACTACCCTTGGTGGCTGAGGAGTTGAAAAAGGAGCTTGCAAACTCTGCTTATCTTGGAAGTAACTTTACAAGTGTTTGAATAATGCATTTTGGTTGTCCCTTGAGGGTAGCTGGATTGACTACTAGGATTTTGGGACAGAGACTATTTTTAAATAATTTACTGGTGCGTAGTAGTTTGTGATAGTGAAACTATTTTTAAATAAGTTACTATGGTTAAGGAGTTGTCATAGCAAAACATGCAGTGTGAATTGAAACACAGACAGCCTCAGGTGCAGGAAATTGTTCACCTCATTGTTTTCAGACCACAAAGTGTTGTATTGGAACAGGAAAGGTTGCATCACAACCATTGTCAACAAATTGCCCTGGATGGAGATATCCAGACTAGATCAGATTACTATAAGTTACTGGTGGCTGCAATATTTAGAGACACAAAGCAAATCTTCTTGACCTGGAAAGACACTACTTCTTTATTCAGCTGTGAGCTGTGTGAAAAATTCTATATTGCACTTGCAAATTCTATATTGCACTTTGTGCTCACAACAGAGGGAGGTGAACCTTACAATTGTCTTTGGTTTGTAGCAGATATTCTGCAGGTGGAGGCTGCTTCTAACTGAAAGGTGAAATAAGGAACTTAGAATTATCAGGAAACGACAGTCTTTCAAGCAACAGAGGAAGGTGGATCTAGCTTTACGTTTGTTACAGTTCTTAAGATTTTCAGTGTAGGAAGAGTTTAAAGCACAGCTGACTTATTTTGGGGCTGACTGCTTTCAGAGCACAAACCACCAGGCTGTTTTGGGGCTGGGGAGGTTTACCTGTGTCTGACTTGAATGTCTGGATTTTTCTCTGATTAGCAGGGTATTTTCTCTGTCAAATTGTTGTGTAGGGCATCTTGCTGACAGGAAGGCACTCATCGCAGCGGTGGGTCAGAGCTTTTAGCTGATTGTTTTGTGAGGGCACAGTTTAGGCCCAACCCCTTCACCCCTCACCCCATCCACCCCTGGAAATAGTTCCTTTATACCTGGGGTTCTGACATCATTTCCTTAAGAGTGCAAGGTGCATATCACTGGCATATCCTCTCTAGCACACTACACTGACAATATAAGCATACACATTGAAGGAATAATGCCTGACAGGGTGGGTGTTATGCTGGGATAACATCCTGCCTCGGGTGGTTGGGCCCAAGGCCACTGGCCGAGGGCATTCAACACCCGAGAAGGGATGTTATCCCAGCATCACACCCACCCTGGAGGGCATTATTCTTATTATACAATGGCTAACCTTTAAATAAAAGAATAAAAATAAAAAGAAATATGTTTTAAAGAGTTTTTTCACTTATTTTTTTGTGTGGAAGAATATTTATCTATAAAGAAGTTCCTTTTCCCTGTTTATCCTATAGGTGGAGCTGTGTGGGGGATTGGATTTTTTCTGTAGTTCTGTATCTGCTTGGTTGTCTTACAGTACGTGTGCTTTCACTTCATTTACATTGGTCCCTTCTTCCTATCCAGTGTGTTGTACTTCAGATTCTCGTGGTAGAGTTTTGTATGGGGAGATTTTTAAAGTTGTGATATTTTGCCCCGAAGAGCAAGCACCATTGCAACCTCCCATTAGCGCTGCTGCTGCCCACTCGGTGCCAGTGCCATGAAAAGTAACTGGTAGGTGAATGATTTTACTATTTCTGTTTACGTGCTGAGTTAAAAAAAGAGAGTACCTATAAAAAATTGAGTTGAAGAGCGAGCGTTATGGAGAAAGGGACGTGGTGACCGTTGAAAGGCTCACTTGCTGGTTCAGTCCATCAGTGGGCTACTTCCGTGAATGCAACTCTAACGTCTTTTTTTTTTTTAAATAAGAAGATATTTTGGGAATTTGGGGAGAGGTGCCACGGTTGTTACATTGGTTTGTGCCTTTTTTTTTCTGTTGTGGGAATCGGGATTTGCAGTTTTGTGGAGAAGTGGAAATTCATATTTTTGTTCAGAACGAGAAGCAGTGAATACAATTGGACGAATGGCTGTGCAGTGTTTTTACCACTTAATGAGGTCATTAGAGTGCTGGGACTAGAGTCAGGATGTTATGCTGGGATAACATCCCTGGTCCAGCCCCAGACTGACCAACCACAGCCCAGCATTGTTTCTTGCCATTGTATAATGTATAATATATATATTTCTATATAACAAGCCAATCACACACACACAAAAAAAATAGATAAACATGTGGGGAGTAGTGCAATGTAATGGCTGTAGGGAAGCAGTCTTCCGGGAGTCTTTCTGGAGGCTGAGATGCTGCCTTATTTGCAGACAACTCTCTGCCCTGAGGGAGGAAGTTGCCATCTTTAGGCCACACTGGAAAGTAGTAAGGGAACCTACCCGCAGGCTACACTGGATGGTAGGAAGGGAACGTCCCCCATCCAGGAAGCACCAGAGCCACCACCACTACCTCAGAGGTTGCGAAGAAAGCACAGCAGTTGGACCACAGTGGGCTAAGGGAGGGTGAGGATGGTGGAACAGAGGCACACCCAGTCAGTTGTTCCACTCCACAATCCATACACCATTCTGGGGGAGCATAGCTCCCCTATGGATGCACCGGCAGAGGAGACTAAGGAGGCTGAGGACAACTGTCACAAGGGAGGCACACAGGAAGGAGGCAGAGGACACCACAAGAAAAGGAAGCAGCTCCTGGTGGGGGACTCAATTATTAGGGGGATAGAACTGGGGGGAGCAGGGAAAACTGAAGTAAGGTGCCTGCCTGGTGCCATGGCTTGGAGGGACAGGAAGCGCATCCTCAGGATCACAAGAACAGCTGCACGGGAGTTCGAGCTGGACGCCATTGTCCACCTAAGGACAAATGACTTGGCTCATCATGAGATTAGAGCAGTGCAGAAGGACTTTGTAGAATTGGGAGGGGCATATGACAAGTAGCACACACAGTATCCTTCTGAGGTGCTGCCTGTCAGTGGCATGAGTGAGGGAGGGGTACTTTGCAACATGCAGTTTAATGAATGGTTGAAAAATGGTGTGGAGCACAGGGTTTGGCTTCATTGGGAACTGGGGTTCCACCTAGAGGACACCAGCCTATACTGGCAGGATGGTCTGCATCTGTCCAGGAAGGGAACAAGATCTTTTTGAGCAATTGGTTTAAATGCTTCATTGGCAAGCTTTTAAACTAGTCAAGGGGGTAGGCAGCAGGAAAATCCCAGCCTCTCCCTACAAAACAGGGTACTAAATGAGAAAAAGACCGAGGTAGAAAGGTCAGTGGGGGATGCAGCAAAAGAAGATAAAGCCATCAAAAAATGAAGAGCAATGAGTACCAATGCCCGTAGTCTGAGTAATAAGCTTCCTGAATTAGTGGAGGAGGAACATCTGGATATCGTGGCAGTCACAGAAACATGGTACACACAAAACCATGACTGGGACGTAAACATACCAGGATACACTATCTACAGGAGAGACAGGGATGGTAAAAGAGGAGGAGGAGTAGCTCTTTACATAAGGGAAGGAATCAAAGCAACAGAACAAAATGGAAAACAGGGAGGAGAAGAAGCACTGTGGGTAAATTTGGAGACTGGCAACGGCACCACAATCCGCACAGGGGTTGAATACTGACCCCCTTCTCCAGGGGAGGAAATGGACAAGGAAATGATAGAAAGTATACTTAGAATGGCAGAAAAATTGCTGATGGGTGATCTGAATATGCCAGATGTTAACTGGAGCGCAGTTGCAGCAGCCACTTCGAAGAGTGGGTTTATTCTAGATGCCCTACAGGGGGCATGTCTTAGACAACTAGTATTGGAGCCCACTCAAGAGGGAGCAATCTTAGACCTGGTTCTCTCAAATGGAGATGAAGAGGGGATCACAGATGTAGAAGTGGTAGCCATCTGGAACTAGCAACCATCGAACAGTATGGTTCTCAATAAACACAGCAATAGAGTCAAGCCATGCAAAGGCAAAAGTACTGGACTTTAGGAGGGCTGACTTTGTCTAAATGGTTGGAGTGCCTAAGGAATGCACTAGCAAATGGGCAGGAAGGTGGTGGAAGAACAATGGGGAATAATAAAACTGCCATCACAGAGGTAACAGGCCTTGTGTGAAGCAAACAACAAAACAAAACGATGTAAGAAACCACTATGGTTCTCAAAGGAAGTGGTAGTGAAGGTTCAAGAGAAAAAAGCATTCAGAAAGTACAAGGAATCGCAGAAGGAGCAGGACAGAGAACTGTATCAGTTAGAGCAAAAGGAAGCTGGGAAGGCAGTCACAACAGCAAAGGCCCAAACCGAGGAAAAGATAGCCAACTCAGTTAAGAAGGGGATAAAACCTTTATAGGTACATCGGGAGCTAAGGAAGACCAAGGGTGGGATAGTGAGGCTTTATAAAGGGGAGGGAGGGAGGGTGGGTAGGGGTGACTGTGAAAAGGCAGAGATACTAAACAAATATTTTTGCTCAGTATTTACAAAGGAAGAGGGAGGTACCTAAAACAAATAGTAGAAACACTCTGGATACAGAAGTTGATACCAGCCAATTATAGAAGAAGGGTTCTGAAAGAACTCTTAAAACTGAAGGTGGACAAGCAATGGGGCCTGATGGGATTCATCCCAGAATTCTAAAAAGAACTAAGGGTAGAACTAGTGACACCACTGACTACCCTCTTTAACAAATCATGGGAGGATGGGGTGGTACCGAGGACTGGAGGAGGGCAGATGTTATTCCCTTCACAAAAGTGGGAGCAAGGCAGAAGCAGAAAACTACAGACCTGTTAGTTTAACCTCAGTGGTAGGAAAATGATGGAATCACTTCTGAAGGAAAGAATTGTCGAGTATCTAGAGGTCAGAGGGGCACAGGACCCAAGGCAGCATGGATTCACAGTGGGAAGATCATGCCAGACAAATCTGATAGATTTCTTTGGCTGGGTGACCAATGAAGTAGATCAGGGAAGGGCTGTGGACATGGCCTACCTAGACTTTAGCACGGCATTTGACACAGTCCCACACAAAAGATTAATATACAAGTTAGCCAGCCTGGGAGTGGGTCCCAAGATGACAGCCTTGGTAAAGAATTGACTGGAGAATAGGACACAGAGAGTAATAGTAAATGGAGTCCACTCTGAAACATAGAAACATAGAATTTGACGGCAGATAAGGACCGCTTGGCCCACCCAGTTTGCCCATTTCCCTACCTACTGGATAAGCAGCAGATCCTAGTTAACCAGCAGCCTACTTTTTCCTACCGCCACCCCCCAGAATTGCCTTATGACTATCCCATGCATGCTTGAATTCGCTAATGATTTTGACTCCACAACCCCTCCGGATGGCCGTTCCATGCATCCACAACCCTCTCTGTGAAAAATACTTCCTTAAATTACCTCTGAGCCGCCCCACTCTGTCTTCAAATTGTGCTCTTGTTCTTACACACCTCTTTTTGAAAGATGCTACCCTCTTGGACTTTGTTAATTCCCTTAGGTACTTGAAAGTTTCTATCATGTCCCCCTCCCTCCTTTCCTCGAGGCTATACATATTAAGCTCCTAAGTCTCTCTTCATATGTCTTCGTGCAGACCCTGCACCATTTTAGTTGTCCTCCCTGGACAGCTTCCATCCTGTCTATGTCTTTGCGGAGATTGGGTCTCCAGAACTGCACACAGTACTCCAGATGGGGTCTCACCAGCTGTCTGTACAGAGGGATAATAACTTCCTGTTTTCTACTGGTGATGCCTCTCCCTATGCAGCCCAGTATCCCCCCAGCCCTCCTTGCTGCCCTTATCACATTGCTTGCCAATCTTTAGGTCATCTGATATGACTACCCCCAGGTCCCTTTCCATTTTTGTCATTGTTAGTATCTCACCCCCATTGTGTACTCTTCCCCTGGGTTTTTGTTTCCCAGGTGCATTACCTTGCACTTCTTAGCATTGAATCTAAGCTGCCATACATTTGACAATTCCTCTAACCTTGCCAAGTCCCTTCTCATCCTTTCCACCCCACCCTGTGCATCAACTCTGTTGCAGATCTTAGTGTCATCTGCAAAGAGACATACTTTTCCTTCCAGTCCTTCTGCAATGTCGCTTATAAAGACATTGAAGAGGACCGGTCCTAATACTGAACCCTGCGGTACCCCACTAGTAACCCTCCTTTCTTATGAGTGGAGTTCATTTACTATTACTCTCTGTGTCCTATTTCCCAGCCAATTCTTTACCCAGGCTGTCTTCTTGGGACCCACTCCCAGGCTGATTACTTGTATATTAATCTTTGTGTGGGACTGTGTCAAATGCCTTGCTAAAGTCTAGGTAGGCCATGTCCACAGCCCCTCCCTGATCTACTACTTTGGTCACCCAGTCAAAGAAATCTATCAGATTCGTCTGGCATGACCTTCCCCGCTGTGAATCCATGCTGCCTAGGGTCCTGTGCCCCTCTGGCCTCTAGATACTCGACAATTCTTTCCTTTAGAAGTGATTCCATCATTTTCCCTATCACTGAGGTTAAACTAACAGGTCTGTAGTTTCCTGCTTCTGCCTTGCTCCCACTTTTGTGAAGGGGAATCACATCTGCCCTCCTCCAATCCTCGGGTACCACCCCTTCCTCCCATGATTTGTTAAAAAGGGTAGTCAGTGGTGTTACTAGTTCTACCCTTAGTTCTTTTAGAATTCTGGGATGAATCCCATCAGGCCTCATTGCGTTGTCCACCTTCAGTTTTAAGAGTTTTTGCAGAACCCTTTCTTCTGTAAATGGGCTGGTATCAACTTCTGTATCCAGAGTGTTACTACTGTTTGTTTTATGTACCTCCCCCTCTTCATTTGTAAATACTGAGCAAAAATATTTGTTTAGTACCTCTGCCTTTTCACAGTCTCCCTCTGCCCACCCTCCCCTCACCTTTATTAAGCCTCACTATCCCTCCCTTGGTCTTCCTTTGCTCCCTGATGTACCTATAAAAGGTTTTATCCCCCTTCTTAACTGAGTTGGCTATCTTGAAGAAAGGGGGGTTACTAGTGGGGTACCACAGGGTTTAGTATTAGGACCAGTCCTCTTCAATGTCTTTATAAACGACATTGCAGAGGGACTGGAAGGAAAAGGTTGTCTTTTTGCAGATGACACAAAGATCTGCAACAGAATTGATGCACAAGGTGGGGTGGAAAGGATGAGAAGGGACTTGGCAAGGTTAGAGGAATGGTCTAATGTATAGCAGGTTAGATTCAATGCTAAGAAGTGCAAGGTAATGCACCTGGGAAACAAAAACCCAGGGGAAGAGTACACAATGGGGGGTGAGATACTAACAACAACAAAAATGGAAAGGGACCTGGGGGTAGTCATATCAGATGACCTAAAGGTGGGCAAGCAATGTGATAGGGCAGCAAGGAGGGCTGGGGGGATACTGGGATGCGCTGGTAGAGGCATCACCAGTAGAAAACAGGAAGTTATTATCCCTCTGTACAGACAGCTGGTGAGACCCCATCTGGAATACTGTGTTCCGTTCTGGAGACCCAATCTCTGCAAAGACATAGACAGGATGGAAGCTGTCCAGAGGAGGGCAACTAAAATGGTGCAGGGTCTGCACCGGAAGACATATGAAGAGAGACTTCAGGAGCTTAATATGTATAGCCTCAAGGAAAGGAGGGAGAGGGGGAACATGATAGAAATGTTCAAGTACCTCAAGGGAATCAACAAAGTTCAAGAGGGTAGCATCTTTCAAAAAAGAGGTGTGCAAGAACAAGGGGGCACAATTTGAAGATGGGGGGGCGGCTCAGAGGTAATTTAAGGAAGTATTTTGTCACAGAGAGGGTTGTGGATGCATGGAACAGCCTTCCAGAGGAGGTTATGCAGTCAAAAACAGTGGTGGAATTCAAGCATGCATGGGACAGTCATATGGCAATTCTAGGGGGTGGGGGTAGGAATACGTAGGCTGCTGGTTAACTAGGATCTGCAGCTTATTCATTAGGTAAGGAAATGGGCAGACTGGGTGGGCCAAGCGGTCCTTATCTGCTGTTAAATTTTATGTTTCTATGCAAGGGTAAGGGTACTGTCGTTCCTGGTGGTCTGTCATCCAAAGTGGTTGGCATCAAGCTGCTTTGGGAGGCTTTGTCCCAAGTGGGTATTTGTGACATCAATGATTCCAGGGAACAGGCTGATGCATCAACATTCAGACTTAGTGTGGCACACAGAATGGTTGAGTCATATTTGTTGGAAAACAGGCATCTGACAATAAGTGAAGATCCTCTTTTGTACTGGAGTGGAAATGTCAGTGAATGGCCAGAGCTGAGTGCAGTGGCACTGAAGTACCTCACATGCCCACCCTCCAGTGTAAGTGTTGAGAGGGTATTCAGCTCAGCAGGTGCAATAATCAGGGATCGTTGGACAAACCTGTCTCCAGCAAATGTTAGTTTGCTAACATTCATTAAAATGAATGAGAGGCACATACCAGCACAGACTGCAACCTCGGTATTCATACGCCAGCCTAGTCATGGTGGTCTTGCTGATGGGGAAATGGAGCATCCTGGTGGCACTGGCAGTGGCTGCCTGAAATGACCCACCACTGACATAGATGATGACACAATGGAGAAAGAATTTCCCAGTGGTCAGACTTCAGACATCGATGACTGTGAGGGCAGTTTTCTTTATGAGGATGATGATGTGGTTAATGTTGGCAGGTTTTAACTGCAGTATTTAAAAGGCGGTGTGCCCCCCACGCTGGACCACCACCACCGGGACTGATGTTATCCAAGTCTGCTGCCACCATGAGGCTGTCTGCCCACCATGGACCACCAGTCTACCAGTGCACCACCACCACCAGCTTCTTAATATTTAAACCATAAAGTGAGTATGTGCACTCATGTTTGTTATGCCGCCTCACTTCCTTAAGTTGTCTGTTTTGTTTTCTGTAGCTTTTCAGAGCCTCAGTGGCAAAACACATACATTACACTTATATTGTTTCTTTTACAGGAGAACAAAAACAGGCTCTATCGCTAATATTACTCGTTGGGAAAGATGCTGTAGCTATATCGCACAGAGAGGAAGCGACAGAAACATAGAAACATAGAATTTGATGGCGGATAAGGAACGCTTGGCACACAAAGTCTGCCCATTTCCCTACCTACTGGATAAGCTGCGGATCCTAGTTAACCAGCAGCCTACTTCTTCCTACCCCCACCCCCCAGAATTGCCTTATGACTATCCCATGCATGCTTGAATTCCACCACTGATTTTGACTCCACAATCTCCTCCGGAAGGCCGTTCCATGCATCCACAACCCTCTCTGTGAAAAAATACTTCCTTAAATTACCTCTGAGCCGCCCCCCCTCTATCTTCAAATTGTGCCCTCTTGTTCTTGCACACCTCTTTTTTTGAAAGATGCTACCCTCTTGGACTTTGTTGATTCCCTTGAGGTACTTGAAAGTTTCTATCATGTCCCCCCTCTCCCTCCTTTCCTCGAGGCTATACATATTCAGCTCCTGAAGTCTCTCTTCATATGTCTTCTGGTGCAGACCCTGCACCATTTTAGTTGCCTTCCTCTGGACAGCTTCCATCCTGTCTATGTCTTTGCGGAGATTGGGTCTCCAGAACTGCACACAGTACTCCAGATGGGGTCTCACCAGCTGTCTGTACAGAGGGATAATAACTTCCTGTTTTCTACTGGTGATGCCTCTCCCTATGCATCCCAGTATCCCCCCAGCCCTCCTTGCTGCCCTCTCACATTGCTTGCCAATCTTTAGGTCATCTGATATGACTACCCCCAGGTCCCTTTCCATTTTTGTTGTTGTTAGTATCTCACCCCCATTGTGTACTCTTCACCTGGGTTTTTGTTTCCCAGGTGCATTACCTTGCACTTCTTAGCATTGAATCTAAGCTGCCATACATTTGACCATTCCTCTAACCTTGCCAAGTCCCTTCTCATCCTTTCCACCCACCCTGTGCATCAACTCTGTTGCAGATCTTAGTGTCATCTGCAAGAGAAATACTTTTCTTCAGTCCTTCTGCAATGTCACTTATAAAGACATTGAGAGGACCGTCCTAATACTGAACTCCCTCGGTACCCCACTAGTAACCCTCCTTTCTTCTGAGTGGACTCCATTTCCTATTACTCTGTGTCCTATTCTCGTAGCCAATTCTTTACCCAGGCTGTCATCTTGGGACCTACTCCCAGGCTGGCTAACTTGTATATTAATCTTTGTGTGTGGGACTGTGTCTAATACCGTGCTAAAGTCTAGGTAGGCCATGTCCACAGCCCCTCCCTGATCTACTACTTTGGTCACCCAGTCAAAGAAATCTATCAGATTCGTCTGGCATGACCTTCCGCTGTGAATCCATGCTGCCTAGGGTCCTGTGCCCTCTGGCCTCCAGATACTTGACAATTCTTTCCTTTAGAGTGATTCCATCATTTTCCCATCACTGAGGTTAAACTAACAGGTCTGTAGTTTCCTGCTTCTGCCTTGCTCCCACTTTGTGAGGGAATCACATCTGCCCTCCTCCAGTCCTCAGGTACCACCCTATCCTCCCCATGATTTGTTAAAAGGGTAGTCAGTGGTGTCACTAGTTCTACCCTTAGTTCTTTTAGAATTCTGGGATGAACTCATCAGGCTCCATTGCGTTGCTCACCTTCAGTTTTAAGAGTTCTTTCAGAACCCTTTCTTCTGTAAATGGGCTGGTATCAACTTCTGTATCCAGAGTGTTACTACTGTTTGTTTTATGTACCTCCCTCTTCCTTTGTAAATAATGAGCAAAGATATTTGTTTAGTATCTCTGCCTTTTCACAGTCTCCTCTGCCCACCCTCCCTCCCTTATTAAGCCTCACTTCTCCCTTGGTCTACCTTCGCTCCTGATGTACCTATAAAAGGTTTTATCCCCTTCTTAACTGAGTTGGCTATCTTTTCCTCGGTTTGGGCCTTTGCTGTTCTGACTGCCTTCCCAGCCTCCTTTTGCTTTAACTGATACAGTTCTCTGTCCTGCTCCTTCATGCATTCCTTGTACTTCCTGAATGCCTTTTTTTCTTGAACCTTCACTGCCACTTCTTTGAGAACCATAGTGGTTTTTACATCATCTTGTTTGTTTATTTACTTCACACAAAGGCTCGTTACCTCTGTGATGGCAGTTTTTATTATTCCCCATTGTTCTTCCACCCCTCCTTCCTGCCCATTTGCTAGTGCATTCCTTAGGCACTCACCCATTTTGGCAAAGTCAGCCCTCCTAAAGTCCAGTACTTTTGTCTTTGTATGGCTTGACTCTATTGCTGTGTTTATTGTGAACCATACTGTTCAATGGTCGCTTGTTCCCAGATGGCTACCCACTTCTACATCTGTGATCCTCTCTCCATCTCCATTTGAGAGTATCAAGTCTAATATTGCTCTCTCTCGAGTGGGCTCCAGTACTAGTTGTCTAAGGCATGCCCCTAGGGCATCTAGAATAACTGCACTCTTCAAAGTGGCAGCTGCAACTGCACTCCAGTTAACATCTGGCATATTCAGATCACCCATCAGCAATATCTCCTTCTGCCATTCTAAGTATATTTTCTATTTCTCTTTGTCCATTTCCTCCCTGGAGAAGGGGTCTGTATATAACCCTCAGCGGATTGTGGTGCCATTGCCTGTCTCCAGATTTACCCACAGTGCTTTTCTTCCCTGTTTACCCTTTTGTTCTGTTGTTTATTCCTTCCCTTATGTAAAGAACTACTCCTCCTCCTCTTTACCCTCCCTGTCCCTCCTGTAGATAGTGTATCCTGGTATTTTACGTCCCAGTCATGGTTTTGTGTACCATGTTTCTGTGACTGCTACGATATCCAGATGTTCCTCCTCCATCAAGGCCACTAATTCAGGAAGCTTGTTACCTAGACTATGGGCATTGGTACTCATTGCTTCCATTTTTGATGGCTTTACCTTCTGTTGCAGCATCCCCACTGACCGTTCTACCTTGGTCTTTTTCTCATTTAGTACCCTGTTTTGTGTGGAGAGGCTGGGATTTTTCTGCTGCTTGTCAGTGCTCTCCTCCTTTGACTAGTTTAAAAGCTTGCCAATGAAGCATTTAAACTGATTGCTCAAAGACTTGTTCCTTCCTGGACAGATGCAGACCATCCTGCCAGTATAGGCTGGTGTCCTCCAGGTGGAACCCCAGTCCCCAATGAAGCAAACCCCTGTTTCTGCACCATTTTTTCAACCATTCATTAAACTGCATGGTGCCAATTACCCTCCCTCACCCATGCTCTTTGACAGGCAGCACCTCTGAGAAGGATACTGTGTGAAAGTACTTTGTCTTAGGCCCCTCCTCAACTCTGCAATGTCCTCCTGCACTGCTTTAGCCTCATGATGAGCCAAGTCATTTGTCCCTAGGTGGATAATTCGTCCAGCTCAGAACTTTGCAGCTGTTGTCGTGATCCTGAGGATGCGCTTCCTGTCCCTCCAAGCCATGGCACCAGGCAGGCACCTTACTTCAGTTTTCCCAGCTCCTCCCAGTTCTATCCCCTATATTGAGTCTCCCACCAGGAGCTGCTTCCTTTCCTTGTGGTGTCCTCTGCCTCCTTCCTGTGGGCCTCCTCAGACAGCTGTCCTCAGCCTCCTTAGCTCCTTTGTGGGTGTATCCATAGGGGAGCTATGCTCCCCAGAATGGTGTATGGATTGTGGAGTGGAACAACTGACTGGGTGTGCCTCTGTTCCACCATCCTCACCCTTCCTGAGCCCACTGTGGTCCAACTGCTGTGTTTTCTTGCAACCTCTGAGGTAGTGGTGGTGGCTGTGGTGCTCCTGGATGGGGAGGTTCCTTCCTACTGTCCAGTGTGGCTTGGGGAAGGTCCCTCGCACTACTGTCCAGTGTGACCTGAAGACGGGCAACTTCCTCCCTCAAGGCAGAGAGTTGTCTGCAAATAGGGCGGCATCTCAGCCTCCAGAAAGACTCCCGGAAGACTGCTGCCCCACAGCCATTACATTGCACTACTCCCCACATTTTTTTTGTTTTGTTTTGTTTTTTTTTGTGTGTGATTGGTTTGTAATATAGAAATATATATTTATAATATACAATGTGTATGCTTATATTGTCAGTGCAGTGTGCTAGAGAGGATATCACAGTGACATGCACCTTGCACTCTTGAGGAATGATGTCAGAACCCCAGGTATAAAGGAACTATTTCCAGGGGTGGGTGGGGTGAGGGGTGGGAAGGGTTGGGCCTAAACTGTGCCCCTCACAAAACAATCAGCTAAAAGCTCTGACCCACTGCTGCAATGAGTGCCTGCAATGTGATGTCCATGTGAAATCCATTCTGGTAAGTATGAAGATTTTATTTCATCCCATTTCATTGCTTTGTAAAGACTGCAGCAAATATTGCAATCAACAGGTTGTCTTAGTTGTTGACCAGATGTGTCTCTGAAATGTAACTTAGTTTACAATAGGGATTGAAATTTGAGAGCCAGAGAGGGACACATAACAATGAAGATGTAACTTTTAAAAAGTCATTCATTTCTTTTTTTAGGAAAATTCTCGATACTTTCTTGTTCTGTCAAAGTGGCCTTATCCAAAAAAGTTCGTCAACATGACCAGGCACACCCCTTCCGGCCCGAGCTTTGGTGCACATGCAACACACAGAAGTTGTTTCATTCGATGACCATGACAATCAGTAAGAACCGGACTCCAGAAGGATGCTGATGAAATCTGTGAAGAAATAAAAAAATAAGAAACCATTACAGCCAAAACTGAAAATATGATCCCCCCCCAAAAAAAAAAAGAAATACTTAACTTCATGTGCTTGAGAGTTATCCATTTCATTTAAGTGCAAAAAATTCTCATTGAGCACTGGATGGTGCACAGCAACAGTTTGGAGATGGAGTCATCTGTGTGTAATGCAGAACAATAGCATGAGTACATGTCCATGTCAAGTTCAACCCCCCTCATCATCACCTACAAAATACACAACCATATATCTATATATATATATATATATATATATCTACTCACCAAGGCTACTATTACTGTACATCCAAAGGGCACCTTTCAATCCAGTTGAGATGACCACTTTTCACTTTTCTGCACACAAGGAGGATGTATTGTGGGCCTGCAGAAAAAATCTGGGGATTCTGTGCCACCACTGCGCGCATGACTGAGTGCGGCATAAATTCTGGGGAACTTTCTATGTGCTGAAACAGTTTCATTTCACTGTGTAACCACTTGTCAATTTTCTGGACACATGGAGGATGCATTCTGGGTCTGCAGAAAAAATCTGGGACTCTATGCCACTTTTGTGCGCATGACTGAGTGCGGCATAAATTCTGGGGAACTTTCTATGTGCTGAAACAGTTTCATTTCACTGTGTAACCACTTGTCAATTTTCTGGACACATGGAGGATGCATTCTGGGCCTGCAGAAAAAATCTGGAGACTCTGTGCAACTTTTGTGCGCATGTCTGAGTGCACCATAAATTCTGGGGGACTTTGGATGTGCTGAAACAGTCTCATTTCACTCTGTTACCATGTGTAAATTTTCTAGACACATGGAGAATACATTCTGGACCTGTAGAAAAAGTCTGGGGAGTCTGTGCCACTTTTGTGGGCATGACTGAGTGTGCCACAAATTCTTGGCGACTTTGCATGTGCTGAAAAAGTCTTATTTCCCTCTGTTACCAAGTGTCAAATTTCTGGACACATGGAAGATGCATTCTGGGCCTGCAGAAATAATCTGGGGACTCTGTGCCACTTTTGTGTGCATGACTGAGTGCGCCATAAATTTGGGGGAACTTTGTATGTGCTGAAACAGTCTCATTTCACTGTGTTACCACTTGTCAATTTTCTGGACACATGGAGGATGCATTCTGGGCCTGCAGAAAAAATCTGGGCACTCTGTGCCACTTTTGTGAGCATGACTGAGTGCGCCCTAAATTCTAGGGCACTTTGTATATACTGAAACAGTCTCATTTCATTGTGTTACCACTTGTCAATTTTCTGGACATATGCAGGATGCATTCTGAGCCTGCAGAAAAAATCTGGGACTCTATGCCACTTTTATGCGCATGACTGAGTGCTCCATTAATTCTGGGGGACTTTGAATGTACTGAAACAGTCTCATTTCACTGTGTTACCACTTGTCAATTTTCTGGACACATGGAGGATGCATTCTGGACCTGCAGAAGAAATCTGGTACTCTGTGCCACTTTTGTGCGCATGACTGAGTGCACCATAAATTCTGTGGGACTTTGTATATACTGAAACAGTCTCATTTCACTGTGCTACTACTTGTCAAATGTCTGCACACAAGGTAAATGCAGTTTGGGCATGCAAAAAAAAATATGGAAACTCTTTGCCACCACTGTGCACAGGAGTGACTGCCCAATAAATTCTGGGGGACTTTGCATGTGGTGTGAAGATACCATTTCACTTCCTTAGCACATGTCAATTTTCTGGACAGAAGACAGATGCATTTTGCGTGTTGTGATTGTGAGCACATAATGTCGTACATAAATTATAAATTAAAGCAGCATTGCAACAATGTGCTGACAATTTTGACCTATAGTTTTTTATGCTATTTTATATCGCAGCTGGTGTTGCCACCGGTGCAGGCCACTAGTTACCTGATGACTTGTTTGATACCCTTCTTTTCACAATCTGTGTCTGCTTTACTACTTTTTCTCATGTCTGAGAATAAAAAAGGAGCATGCCATTTAATATTGTTATGAAAAGGTTCCTAGCACTATTTGCAGCTGTTGATCATAAAACACTGCCTGCTGCATAATTGTTAATTTGACAATAGAAATAACAACAGAAATAATATATAACAACTGATGGAGAAAAACAGTGCAAAATACTGACGAAGAACTGGTCTGCACCATATTAAAATGAGTGCTCCTTTTATTATCTCACACATGAAAAAAGTACTAAAGCAGACTCAAATACTGGAAAGAATAGTATCAGACAAGTCAGGATGTAAGTAAAGTGGCAATGTAAATAGCATAAAAGAGTATAGGGAAACATGTTCAACAGATTGCTGCACTGCTGCTTTAAAGAGATTTATCAAGTTACATAGTTATTGATGGTATTACACCCAACAGATTGGTGCCAAACCTCCAGGGGAATCTTTCTTGCTTCACATGTCCTTAAACAGTGCAATACTTTTCTGGTAAAAACGTTCATAATTTCAGTAAAACGGGTCCCGGAGGACTTCCCATTCTGAAGAGCCACCCAAGTTCTGCCACCCGTGTTCAGCAACGTTGTGGTGAAACGTGGGCACATTTCAACTAAAAGCCTTGTTAGTGGAAACGTGCCCACGTTTCACCACAAACTGACAATTATAACGTAAAGAAACTTTTGGAAAGCTGCCAGCCATTCACTAAAATAAAGTACAGCCCCGTGCTCTCCCTGGCATCACGTCATAACATTGTTGAGCAAGTTGGCGGAACTTGGGTGGATCTTCAGAATGGGAACTTTGGAAGTCTTCTGGGCCCCGGTTTACTGAAATTGTGAGCGTTTTGGCCAGAAGAGTATTGCACTATGGAATGTAAGGACATATGGAGACAGATTACACTGGAGGTAAGTCACCCATATGAGGATCATGTAAGACTGTATGTGCATTTATATATTTAAAGGAAAGCAGTCAGCAACAGGAGCTCCTGCGTCCTGCACAGTGCAAGGCCTACCCTCCGGTTAAGCCTTTTAAGTATGTTGAAGCATTTTTCTCGTGCCGCAACATACTTTATTTTAAGAAAGAAAGGTCAGTGACCCAGAAGGATGCCGGACACTATGGGGGCCACATTACGTGTAAAGGAAAGGTACAGTGGAGATGCACCATGTACTTCAAATAGTTTTGTATTGAAGTGCATGGTGCGACGACGTTGCACCTTTACGCATAATGGAGCCCCCATAGCATCTGCCATACTACTGGGTCACTGACATTTATTTAGTATAATAAAGTATGTTGCGGTGTGAGAAAAATGCTGCAACTTACTTAAAAGGCTTAACCGGATGGTAAGCCTTTCAGGGGGCAGGATGCAGGCACTCCTATTGCTGACGGCTTCCCTTTAAACTAATACTGTGGTCTTCCCTCTGTCTGGTATGAAACAAACAAAACACAAAACAGTACAGCACTGGGGGAGCAGAAAACAAAACCTAATGTCCAATCCCATGATGTTCCAGCAGCAGATGAAGCATCGACACTATTTGTAGCTGCTCTTGCTTGATCCGCTCCATCTGCTGCTGGACAGCACCCATCCTCTGATTATTTTCCTCCATCGCAACCCACAGCAGTGCTATTTCTGACTGCGTTGCAGGCATGGCAGACTCCCCTGCTGCGGGAGGAAAGGCAGATAGTAGTAGTAGTAGTAGTAAGGGTAGTGCTGGTGGCAGTGGTGGGGGTAGTGGTAGAGTGGCAGCTGCTACAGTGACCCTCCTCCTGCTCTGGCAATGCACAGCAGCAGCACCCACTGCCACTGCCACAGAAGGGCCAGCAAGTGGAAGCCTGGCCCGTTCTGTGGCAGCCTGCCACTCCACCTTGTGATGGTTCAGCATGTGTGCCCTCCGGCCCCCAGTCCCCACATGTGTCCCCCGGAGGCCACAGCACACCTGCACACCACAAAGCAGGTACATCACAATGCTCCTGTCCCCACTAACACAGTTGACATACTGCCAGACTATCGAGCTGCAAGGGAGACCAGGCACAACAGGGGCAGATGTATTGCCAGCAGCAGTGTCATGCCCCTGGGGGAACTCCACCTGCTGCTGTGGAGTGGGAGGTGCTGCTGCTGGAGCTCCTGCAGCTGGTACAGATGGTGGTGGTGGCAGCGGACTTGCTGGATGTGGTGATAGCACTGGTGGTGTTGCTGCTTCTGGAGAGGGGAGTGGATGAAATATTCTGGAGCAGTCCAGTGACCCCCACCCAGACTGACCCCCACGTGTCCACACTCCCCTCTGTCCAACATGGGCCACAGACTGTCCCTGGTCCATAACTCTTCTTCCCTCTCCACTGTGACGTGTCACGCGACGAAGACCAACACACACACACACACACACACACATACACACACAGTCACACACAGACACACACACACACTTACATAAAACAAAACTTATAAAACAAATAAATCAGTCACAAGAAAATAACTCAAAACAGTACAACAAAAACTAAAAAATTAGCTTTTAAAAAAGCTGTTAGGTTTTATGATGTTGACATAAGTTAAACAACAAATACACACTCCTCTCTTACACTATCCTTTCTTCTATCTCTGCAAAGGAGAAAGTGAAAATATCTGCTGGTATGACTCATTTCCTGACTGGCTGTATAAAGCAGCATGTGACTTACAGTACTGTAAGCCATGTGATGTATGTGGGGGGGGCTGCTTAAAGTGCCTATTGCTGTCATTCTGCCTTACTTCTCGTTAAGGCGGAATAATAACGCAAAGTCAACTCATTATGAAAAGGTGAAGTGAGTACTCCTCAATGTCCACTTCGCGTAGCCTGCAACTAACGCAAAGTGGGCACTTCGCGCTCACTTCACCTGTGAATTTTAAATTTGCTGCATCACTAACAGTGATCCCCTCCTGGCTCCATTATGTGGCCCCATCCCCCCGGGGCACGGATTCTTGGAGGCGGTCCAGTTTGGGGCTCTGGACATGGCTGCACAGCTAATCAGCTGCTCAGAACGGGTCCTGGAATGGATCCCTTGTACCTGCAGGGTGCCATATTTGTCCCAGCACACAGAGCGCTGGGAAAGATGTTGAGGCTGAAGTCGTTGGCTAACCACCTTCAGCCAACCGAGTATGTCCTAAAGGCAGGGGCATCCATATTAGGGGTGCCGATTCCCCCCTTCATGACCGCTGTGGCTGGTGGCTCCATCCCTGGGGGGGCACGTAACCTACCACCTGGGGTTGCGGCTGCTTCCAAAATGCATAGCTGCCAGACACAGCGTGCAGCACTCTGCAGTTTTGTGCATTGTGCAGAGTGCTGCTGCAGCCCCTCCTGCTGCCCACCCTGGTGCGGAGCTGCGTGTTTGGCTGGGGATCAGGTGCATAGGTGGGGGTGGCCCTGCTTCATGCATCACATGGATGGGGTGCCATGTGCACGGCCAGGTGCAGGTGGGCTATGCATCTGGGTTACATGGCATGTAGCCCATCTGCACCTTTCATGAATAGGGCCCACTGTAAGGAGCCTTAAAAACCCCATCAAATGTACTAGGGTATTCAATGAGCTAATGAAACAAAAAGTGGATGTGTTCGTCCTACAAGAGACCTATTTAACTTAGGAAGAGAGCACGAAGTTAAAAAGATCCTGGGTAGGACAGGTGTATCATGCCACATGCCAGGACCATCCTCATTTAGAGGGGTGGTGACCCTTATCCACGTGCATTACCCACTGCAGTAGAAAAAAATCAGCATGATCCCCAGGGCAGATACCTGCTAATTAAAGTAACTTACAGACTGATCCCATTCCCTTTTGAATATCTATGCCCCTAAGCAGGAAAGGGAGAACGTTCAATTCCTACAGTAAAACAGGTTGTGTTGTTGTTGTATGCCCCACCTCGGGTAAAATTTTCATCATTGGAGGTGTCTTTGACACACTGCTGAAACTTAGTTTGGGTAGGTCAGGAGCTTGACCCAAACTCTGGGGCTTGACTGTGATGTGCGTGTTGAGTTTAGCCAGAAAGCTGGGCCTGGTGGAGGTGTGGAGATTCACTAATCCAAAGGTTAGAGACTACACATGTTGTTTTGCATTGCACTAGGCCTACTCCAGACTAGACAAACATATGAACATAGAGACCTTCTATTTATCATTGCAGAGTGGATACATACTGCAGAAGCAGCCCAATAACTCCCCACAATGATATCCACTCATGGAATGATATGTAAGGAGCTATCACTCACCCTCATCATTAAAAATTCCACCTGGACACTAAATGTCTCTCTTTTAAATCATGAAGAATGCAAACACCTAGTTAAGGATGGAATCCGGGAGTACACTGACTAAAGTCCACCCCAGGACATCTCAGCAGCAATATGGTGGGACTGGTTTGAAGTGGTGGTGATGGGTAAGACAATATGCTAAGCTGCAGGATTGAAGAAGGCTAGACTAAAAGAGCAATCCGACTTCAAATCAAAATATTCAGTCTTGAAGCTGAACATAAGATTGTTCTGAATAGTGAGGTGGGGAAGAAGTTAGAGTAATTTAAGGCTACATTAAACAAACTACTAGATGACAAGATTGGAGATGCCCTGAGAAACTCCAGGCAAAGATACTAGGAGGCAGGGATTCAAGTAGAGTGATTGTTAGACTGGCAGCTTTGTAGTGAATTGGCAAGCAGATTGGTCCAATGGATTAGGAAAGATCACAGATCCATGCTTCATGAGACAGACCTCATAAAAATATATCACAACATTTCCTAGAATTTTACAAGAAGCTATATTTTCAGGAAAAGATTTAAAACTGCCTAGAGAAACTAGAGACATTTTTTAACAGAGTGAGAGTGGAAAAAAACGGATGCAGATGGAGACGCTGGATGCCTCCATTACATGTGATGAGGTGGAAGCAACCCTGGCAGGGATTGTGGGGGAAATGCACTGAACCCAGAAGGGCTAACAGTGGAATTCTTTTTTTTTTTTTTCCATTTACTCTTTATTAAGTTTTACAAATTAATACAGAGACGGTAAAAGAAGAGAGTACAATACCTGATGTACAGACAGTTACAAATTGGAAAGACCCAAGAAAAACACCACCGTGAACATAAGTCTCTGTAACCCTTCCCTTAATATCCCACCCCTCCCTAAAACTCCTCGCAAGGCGCCAGTTATAATCCGTCTGGCATGGGATCAATCACATACTTAATTATGAATAAGCAATTATCAACGGGGACCAGATTTTCTCAAAAAGAGGCAATTGATTGTGAAGAATTGCTATCATTCTTTCAACCCTGAGACTTGCAAGGAATTCGGACAACCATTCCGAATAAGAAATTGTTGTGGAATCCTTCCGATGTTTGAGAACTAATCTCTTCACTACGATTGAGATCAATGACATGTGATATTTCTTCGATTTAACCGGGAAATCCGACATAACTCCGAGTAAACAGACCTCAGGGGTGAACATCTCATCTAAACCCAACAATGGGCTGGCCTTATCTCTAATGTCCTTCCACAACGGGGCAATTCTTGAGCAATCCCAGAAAATGTGGAGCAGATCGCCCCCCCCCAGACCATATCTAAAACACTTAGAGTCTTGCAAGACCTTTAAATCTGCTAATTTTTCAGGGGAGTAGTAAATATTATGCAAAATTTTAAACTGAGTCAATTTAAGACAGTCTTGCCTAACAAACTTGCGGCAGTTAATCCAAATCTGCGACCAATCAAAATTGACATTGGGGAAGGCCCTAGCCCAGTACGACGATGGAACAAATCCTTCGGTAAACGCCCATTGAAGCAGTACCTGGTAAATTTTCGAGACAGCGTGGGGGGTTCCTATCGAGGGTCGTACAATTTCCCAAAATGCCATATGGGGTGGGGTAACCCCATTAGACCCTATTTTCTGAACTAGCAGATGACGCAACTGGTAAACCCTGAAACAGTCTTTTGTGGGTAAATTGAGCTTGTTAAGTATTTGAAGTGTTGAGGTTGGTTTCCTCCACATCCAGGAAACTCATGAACGCATAGTCCTCCAACTTAGGTAACCAATTTTATGTGATAGTTTTGTACCCAATCAACCAGTGGGGTTACCCAAGATTGGTTGAGAACTATCTTGACATGGTCGATTTCAAAAGTTACAGAGTTGATTATGTATCCTTAAAGAGACTCATAGGTGAGTCTCTTAGGGAAAAAGCAGTTTAGGGTACTATAATACAAAGCTTCTGGGTTAAAACCCAAGCTCTTGATTAAACTAACTTCTAAATTAACCCAAACTGGAACATAATCCTTAGTGTGGGAAGAAATATGCTAAAGGACCCACCTACCATATTTGTTTATATGTGCCACCCAGTAATAGAGAGCAAAATGGGGTAGTTTTAGCCCCCCCTGGCCTTTAGGCGCCGCAAGTTTATCATAAGACATTCTTGCCTTCTTGAAATTCCAAATGAAATCAGCAATTATCTTATGTAGTCTGTTAAACCATGCCAAAGGGATCCAAATATTAAGCATGGACAGAGGGTAGAAAAGCCTGGGGAAAATATTCATTTTAACAATGTTTATTCTGCCCCAAAGTGATAGAGGGAGCTGTGCCCACCTTTTCATGTCCAACTCTAAACTACTAACTAGGTATCTAAGTTTATGGCGCAGACGCCTGGGCTATTCTCAAACTAAGGCCTAGGTATTTAAGGGATTTGGGACTCCATCCCAATCCCAATCTTTTAATATCATTTTTAAAAGCTCTGCTATTTAGGGGATATACCACCGTCTTCTCCTGGTTTAGTTTGTAATTAGATAAGACACTAAACTCATGTATCACCTCGAGTAAGGCTGGGACCGAGGAAGCGGGATTGGCCACATAAATTAATAAATCATCCTCAAATGCTGTTACCTTTACAACCTGACCTCTGATTTCAATCCCCTTAATCCTGTTACTTAATACTATCTGTCTAATCAAGGGATCCAAATACAGGTTGAACAGTAGGGGAGATAAAGGACACCCTTGTCTCGTCCCTACATATAATTTGAACGGAGATGATATAACACCATTACATGCAACTCTTGCCATTGGATTTGAGTATAAGGCCCTAACCCATCTTACAAACCTATCTGGAAACACCACTTTTTCCATAACCCAAAATAAGAAAGCCCAATGGACCCTATCGAATGCCTTCTCGGCATCCAAAGAGACCAGCGCCAAACGGGAGGCCAGCCTCTTCAGAGGCCGAGAAGACATGAGACAGTGTTCTAAAATGATCTGCTGAGGATCTGCCCCTCATAAAGCCCACCTGCACCGGGGCCTATTAAAGTTGGTAACGACTTGCTAATTCTCTCAGCCAGTATTTTAGATAAAATCTTTATATCGTAATTTAACAAGGAGATGGGCCGATAACTGTCTGGATTCTCGAGGGGTTTATTTGGCTTAGGTATAAGTACTATAAGTGCCTCAAACAAGCATTTATCCGTATCCATTCCAGAGAGAATGTGCTGAAATAGCCTAGCTAATAAGGGGATCAATTGGGAAGAGAAAATTTTATAGAAATTTGGCGAGAACCCATCGGGACCGGGGGTCTTATCTGTGGGCAAGCTTTTGATGGCCTATTCTATCTCACTGTGGGTGATATCAGCATTGAGAAACCTATAATCAGCCTCCTCCAACTTAGGAAATGGCAACCGATCCAAATAGGACTGAATCTCCGATTGTGGAGGTGGAGACTGCATACCTCCATATAAAGTTTTGTAATAGTTCCGAAAGACAAGGGCTATTCCCTCCGGAGTTGTCTTAATACACCTATCTTGTTCCAACCAGATCCCTTCAATTAGGCGAGATGCCTCTAGCTGCACAATACGCCGCGCCAAAAGCTTTCCAGGTTTCTCCCCCTGGTCAGCATAATTGGCCTTAGTTTTAATAATGGCCAGTTCTGCCTGATCACCAAGCATTTTAAGATATGCATCTCTAGCTTTAATAAGTTTAAACTCAAACTCTTCCCGTGGGTTGGAAATCAGAGTCATTTGCAGACCCTTAATTTGATTTAACAAATCTAACATAGTGGCATTTCTCTCCTTCTTGATCCTAGTAGCCTGACTTATCAATAGACCCCTCATATATGCCTTAAATGTAGACCATGGAATGTCTGGTCATACACTGTCCCTATCATTGAACAGAATAAATTCCTCAATTTGGGACGTTAGATTTTGAACTATCTTGGGGACCCTCAGAAGCTGATTATTAATTTTCCATCTATTTCCCTTACCAGCAACGGAATGGAAAGAGATCATAACTTCCACTGCAGAGTGATCGGACAGAGGAGCAGCCACTATCTCAGTACCAATAACACCCTGCAGGAAAGCATGGGAGAGGAGTATATAATCAATCCTCGAACCTGATTTATGCACCGGAGAATAAAAGGTGTACTCTCTTGTTTGCAGATGGAGCACCCTTCAAACATCTGCTAGGCCCAGGCGGATCATTAGGTCATTAAAAGCCAGGGTAGCCGGTGTAGAGTACACTTGTGGTCTTAAGGACCTATCATTCCGGTGATCTAGGGCCAGATTAAAATCCCCCCCAATAATCATGGGGAGATGACTAAATGGTAACAACACCCTCATTAAATTTATCAAAAAATCATTATTGTCCGAGTTAGGCCCATAAACAACCCCAAGTAAAATTTCCATATTATATAGTTTCCCCCTCACTAAAAAAAATCTACCTTCTCTATCTGGAATAACTTTTGTAGGGCTGAAAGGTACCGATCTATGTAATAGGATCAACACCCCTCTGCTCTTTGAATTCCCCTGTGAAGAGAATACTTCCCCAAATTGCATTCTTCTCAAACCCCTAGCTTCCTCCTGAAGCAAGTGGGTCTCTTGTAGAAAAGCAATTTTGACCTTCGCTGCCTCCAAATATTTCAGTATTCTGTATTGCTTTACCTTATGTCTAGCCCCTTTGACATTCCATGTGCAAAATTTGATTAAAGTATCAGCCCCCATGTTCAAAAATCAGCCTGAAATGCATAATAGGTACTCCCATATTCCTTCGCATTCTACAGCACCCGCGACTCTTGACCTCCCCGATAAACCAACACACCCCATTCTCCCCATATCCCATACCCCCATATAGCCCGTGATCCCCAAAACACAAAAGAGACCCCTTACCTTATCTACCCAAGTGAGCCCCTCCCCGCCCACCCAAACACATCCACATCGCACTACGGCCCATGACACCAGGATGCCTAACTCTCCCTTCCCCACTCCCTCTCTCACACCCTCTCAAAATCTAAAAGGAACCTTATCCCTCCTAATATCTACCTAAATCTTAAGCTAATAACATGCTCACATTGAAATTAACCATTTAGGTACAGAATATCATGGGGTAAACCCCTCTCATTTACGACCAAATCTGTTAATTAACTATAAAACACCATCACTAGGAAGTAAATAGAATCGAGATGAACAGGCCCCAATCTTGGTAAAGTAAAGTAAACATACACCCCTACATTAAAACATTTAACCAAGCTTAAACCTTCCAAGAAATTAGTTTCAGTCACATAGAAAGTCTTTCCATCGGGCATATTAAAGTAAAAATAATGTCCAGGACCAAAATAAGTCGAGTAAGTCCATATTGCCCAAAACATTGGCTGGCTAGATCCTTTTGTGTAATACAGTCCCCAGACCTATAATAAACAACCCAAACAGTCTGAGTGCTGGCTAAAATAAACATAATTATACCCAGATCTACACCCTGTAAGAAAGTTCCTGAAAATAAATGATTCAGTCCATCCAGTTATGGATAATCAGCGTAAGGCCACTCATTTATCTGGCATAATAAGACCTCCAGACTGAGCAACTTCGACCCACATCTTCCTCAAGTCTCCTTGAACAACTTTGGATAAGCCTCGCACAGGGCTAGAGAGGCCGAGTCCGAGGAATCAAAAGATTTCCAGTCATTGCCCATAAATACTTGAAATCTAGCAGGGTATCCCATTCTAAATTTTATTCCAGCAGCGATCAGCCTTTTAACGAGTGGATGAAAGGTAGCTCGTTTCTGCCTCACAGACAACGGCAGATCTTGCACCACTCTAACCCTCGATCCTTCCCAAAATATTTCTTTGTCTTCTTTGGCTTTTCCAACTAATAACTGCCTCTCCTGGTAATTCAAAAATTTTATAATGAAGGGCCTAGGAGGGCGATCAGGCGATGGCAGCGGGTGTAACGCACGATGAGCTCTTTCTACTATATACTTAGGCCCAAAGGGCTAGGGCCCTGCAATTTTTTCCGTTATTTTCTGGGCAAAAATAATCGGTTCCTGAGCTTCAGCTTTTTCAGGCAATCCGATAAGAACAATATTGTTGCGCCGACTCCGGCCTTCTAAGTCTTCCACCTTTAATTCCAACTTCTGGATTTTCTGTGAGATTTTAACGACCGATGCATCCGTTTTCTCCTTGCTTCCTTCCAGTGATTTGACTCGAGCCATGGTTCGACGCTCTACTTAGAAAGATCTTCGATCGTGAGTTTTATGTTTTGAGCTCCCCTGCCATATCTAACATTGTAGACTTGAGCGGCCCAATCTCTTCTAGAAAGCGCGTTAGGGTCAAGAACTCTTCCGACTTGCAGCTCTCACTTGCCCCTTGAACCAGCGCCGACGCCGAGGCCTTCGATTTTTTGGCAGCCTTTTCAGGGTCGTTGGGGTAAGGCTTGGAGGCGGCTTCCAGATTCCGTAGCTCCATAGGTAGCCAGAACACTGATTCCTCTCCAGTAATCTATCAAAAAGTTTTAGATTTGATCGATTTGAGCGGAGATATTAGGCAATAATTCGGGCACAAGACGGAGCTCCTCGGAAGACCAGCTACTCTGCGTCCTGCATCACGTGACTCCCTAACAGTGGAATTCTAAGAAACCTTTAAGTAGCACTTCACTCCCCATCTGGATAAGGTATTTAGGATGGTACAGGAGGAAGAAGGGGCACCCCCAGCATGGCAATACACCCAGATATCTATTATCCCCAAACCAGAAAAAGATCTCACCTTGTGTGGCTCCTACTGGCCCATCTCCCTATTAAATGTGTACCAAAAGATCTTCAAATCTATCTTGGCCCAGAGGCTCCAGGGCGTTATGGAGACACTTGTCCACCTGGACCAAATGAGGTTTATAAATTAAAGATTAATCTACAATAATATACACCATCGTCTGAATTTAATATCGTAGCAACACCGGACAAAAGACCCAGCTTTAGCCATATTTATGGGTGCTGAGAAGGCATTTGTCTGGGTGGACTAGAGGCTTAACCCCAAAGTTCCACCTAATTTTTAGAACAAGACAGTGCTGTCCCTTCTCCCCCTACTTTCTGCAGTATGCATTGAACCTCTAGCAATGGCCATTAAGAGCGAATGACAACATCAGCGGGATCACAGTGGGAGATAGAATCCATAAGATATCCTTGTATGTGGACAATTCCTTTTTCTTCCTCACCTCATGACAAATATCAGTGCCAACATTGTTATAGAAGTTAGATTGCTTGGGGCAAATTTCAGGCTATAAGATCAATATTGAAAAATCAGAAAGACTTAAACTGGGAGGGACTCTTCCTAGAGAACTCTTAAAAATGTTTACATTTAAATGAGTTACAAATAATACAGTAAAATACATGGGTATTAAAATAACTCCCAAAATAACATCACTCTTCAAGCTCAACTACAATAAACTTTGAGTAGAGGTAAAGGCAGACTTGGTAAGATGAGAAGTGCTGCTAATCTTACTGGGAGGCAGAATAGCCACCTTTAAAATGAATATTTTGCCACAGTTTCTTTCCTTATTCCATGCACTATCTATTAATATTCCAGAATTGGTCTGGAAACAAATAAATAAAACTATCATGGGATTAATCTGGAAGAAAGGTAGACCAAGAATTAATAATAAAGTGCCCTCCTTGCCTAGAGAGAAGGGGGACATAGACATGCAATACATGAAGTTATATTACTATTCTGCACAACTAGCCCCAGCAGTGACCTGGATTAAACAAAGCAGGGATTCAAAGTGGAGAGATATGGAATCACAGCAACTTAGGAACATTATTTATTTATTTAAAAGATTTACCAGGTTGGTATACTGAGTGGGGGACCGCTCGTTTCCAGATGCAACCTGGGGAGTTACATCACCTTGTTCTTCCTTCCACAAGCCACCCTTATGCCTGGGCTCTGGAAGGAGAATGTGAACTCTTGGACCAGGCACACATTAAAACTTCAAGTAAAGACTCGCAAGCTTACACAAATCCTGAATGAGGTGGGCCTTCTTACATCCATAATTGGTAATCCAGACTTCCATCTTCCCCAAACAGACAGAGGTTCTCCAGATGGAATAAGCTCTCCTTAGCCAGATACCAACCTGTGATCCACAGCAAAGTGATTCTACCATTTAGTGATCTACAAGTAAAATATCACTTCCCACATACAGATTTTCACAGGTACATACAGATCAGACATTACCTACTGGTGAACCACTTGGTACCTAAAGTGGACAGATGCTATGGTTGATACCTTTACAGAACTTCTTATACTGGACAATGAGGATTGAGTAAAAGAGGATCGATATCTGATACCTATAAAGCCCTATTTGGTGTGGACTACCAGGTACTGGACAGCTTCAGGGCTAAATGGGAGGGAGATGCAGCAGTTTATATCTCAGAGTAGGGTTGGAAAAATGCCTGTGAATGGGGATGGAGGGTAACAGCTTCACTGGGCTGGAGCGAATATAAGTGGAAGTGTATGTTTAGGTTTTTTCACACTCCCACCATTACCAGGCACTTTGCAGCAGGGAACTCTGACCTGTACTGGAGGGGGTGTGGACAGTCTGGATCATACTGTCATATATTCTGGGCATGCCTGATGCTTGCTAACATCTGGTCTAAAGTGCTGGAGTAATTCTGTAGAATGTGGGAGAACTTGATTCCATTAGACATTAAACATTTGATTTTCAGTCTGGAGGTGATGAGGATTAGTAACTCTGAGCAGCAAGGCTCTTAAGGATTTTATATTTGGCAGCCCAGAAGGAAATAATGGCAAATTGGCTGTAGGTAGCTTCCTCCTCTTACAATTCCTGGGTCCAAAGGGTGGAGAACATTAAGAGGATGGAGGAACTAACAGCCAGACTCAGAGCATAATGAACTATGGACAAGGTAGAATGAAAGACATATCCTAGAATGGGAGGTTAGTGGTGAAGACAGTTAAAGAGATCAGGGTCACCATCCCATGACTGCATAATCAGATGGGCTAGTACTTCAATAATGGATACCCACAAAGAGACAAAATCTGACCTAAGGCAGTACAAGCTATAAAACAAAGTAACAGTTCTCAGTTATGTTTTTTAGCCACAGTTGGCATGTTAAAAAAGGGTCTGTATATTTCTGGTCCAGCTTGAAGAACTGGACCTTAGGGAGAGAGCCCTGAGGTAGTGGGATCTTGAACTTTATATGACTCTGTGGCCTCTCTTGTAGGTGCTCCCCTTTTGGAGGATCTGCTCTCTAAAATCAACGTGATGAGAACTGTCTGTTACTTGCTTCACAGATCTATAGACTCCTCTGAAATATAACATTTTTATTAAAGATTGTTCGTGGTGAGGGGGTTGGGGTTGGTTGCTAGATAGTGAGTAAAAGTGTAAATGAGTGAGTGTGAGTGGTGTGTGTGTGGGAGTGCATGATATTAGTTAGTATTTGTTATTAAATTTAATTTGTTGCGATTTGATTTTTTTAGGGGATAAGCTATTAGAATGTTTGGTCAGTGTTTCTCAAGAGAAGATGTTATTCCCCTAGCAGGCTCCGTGATCTCCAACTCTTCGACTGTCCCCCGTTGTCACCTGAGGTATATAGGCACTGTTGAGCACTGAGGATAGTGCGCAGTGGAAGGAAGCAGAGATTTGCAGGGGCTGGTGGGAGGAATGCAGTGGAGTATCCAGTGATAATAGCGACTGAATGTGGGTGACCATCAAAATGGTGACTCCATATTATGCGCTATTGGGATGGGCTACCCGAAAGGGTAGAGACTACTTCTACCATGAAGGTAGGGGAAGGGGAAGGATAGGGAAGAGAGTTATTGTGAGGGACTCTGCCTGCTGCCGCCGAGCCAGCTGTGTGATGTGGTGGTGAAGGAGGCTGGCTCCAGCACATCTGGTATTGGATTCAGGGCTGGGAATGGGATGGTCTAAATTTTGCCACTGCCTGCGGCTCCCGCACTTAATTTTTTGAGGGACAAATTTGTTCTACCTCCCAGAGATACACCCCCCCTGGAGTTAGGAATCCTAATTAAGGGGGGTGCGGGGGGGTGAGGGTGGGTACAGTCCTCCAGCAAAAGACTTTAGGTTGCCTGGTGTTGGTTCACCGGTAAGTGTATATTGCCGATTTGCTTTTTGGCAATATACACTCAACATAATAGCGATCGCCATTCCACGTTCGCTATTATGACATAGAATCATGTAGTGTGTAGTGGATTGGGGTGGTGAGAACCAGGAGATGCCCTTGTGCAAAATGGACCCAGGAGAGGAGCCCTCCTTGCCTAGTGCCCATACCCAAGAACTACACAATTGGTGGACAGATGATCAGAACAGCCTCATCAACCTATTCATCTCAGGCAGTGTTGTGCAATGCCAGATCGATTATGAATAAGATGGCAATTACTGCTGATCTTGTTGCAACATCTGATCTGGCTTGCATCACCCAGACCTGGCTGGATGAGAATGCTGATCCTATCTTGGAATAGGTTATTCCGGCTGGGTACTCGGTGGTACACTGCCGAGTAAGGATCATAGGGGTGGAGATGTGGCAGTATGTTTAAAGTTGGACTTGAACTTCACAACCCTCCAAGTAGGAACAACAAGATCCTTTGAATGTGTAGCTGTCCAGGGGTGTGCAGGAGCAGGTTGCAGAATCCTTCTCATCTACTGGCCACCTGAAGATGGGAAGTAGTTTCTGCAGGAAGTCAGAGACTTCATTGTCAAAATGGTATTGGAGTCGCCCCAATGGATTGTTCTGGGCAACTTCAATGCCTGGATCGACAATGGACTCTCGCAGTTTGGTCAAGACTTCCTCTAACTAACATGCTTGTGGGGCCTGACATAGGTTGTTACCTCTGCAACCCACATACACGGTCATTCGTTTGACCTCATCTTCCTGTTGGGAGCTGAGATCTTTAACCTTATGGTGGAACTGGTTTCATGGTCGGATCACCATACTGTGAGGTTCTCATTCATGAACATCCAAATAGATCCCCTCCATGTAGATGGTCCAGTACCACCTTTTAAGGGGTTTGACCCCACAGGGTCTGATGGCAGTGCTTGATCTATCAGGCCCAAAGAGTGCATGCGAGGAGCCGGTGGCATTGATTTTGACCTATAATAGGATGATTGCCAAGACCCTTGACTCTATCACACCTGTCCGTGTTCGACCCCTCACCTCACACCAGCGGTCCCCTTGGTTTTATGTAACTCTTAGGGAGATGAGGAGGAGGGGTAGAAGGTTGGAGCACTGCTGGCTGAAGTCTGGTTTGGGGTAGGACAAACTTATATTGATGGCCCATTATTGGGATTATCAATCAGCAATCTCATTTAAGAAGGCAGAGTTCCTGTCCAAGGAGATTGCTGCAGCAATTAACAGACTAGCTCAGCTCTTCTGCACCATGGACAGACTTTGTATTCCTGCCTGTCCTTGGTCTGGGGGAGCCTTTTCACAGTCAAGCTGTGATGAGTGTGCTCTATTTTGTGCCAATAAGATGCCTCCATCAGACTGGAAATCTAGTTGGCACCCTTCAGTGGGCATTGCAGTAAAGGGCATGATGTTGCAGACACTCAGCCTGTCTGGGCTGATTTTGCCCAGGTTGCTGTAGTAGTTGTCGTGAGGGTCATCTGGTAGTTATGGCCAACCTTCAGTAGTTTGGACGTGGGACCAACACGCCTCATTGTGAGGCGTCTTGATGCCATCAGCCCGGTCCTAGATGAGATAGTCCAATGTTCTCTGGTATTGGTTTTTTTCCGGAGCCCCTGAAGGAGGCAGTTGTGAGGACTTTCTTTATAAAACCTTCACTAGATGTGGACTGTCTGGCAAACTACATACCTGTCTCTAACCTTTCCTTTGTGGGGAAAGGTGGTGACTGTTCAACTGGAAACCTATTTAACAGCTTGTGACAACTTTTAGATTCTCCAGGCTGGATTTAGGAAAAGGCACAATACTGCGACTGCCCTGGTTTGGATACTGAATGATCTCCTGATGGCAAGGGACTGGGGGAGACATTCCATTCTTGTTCTCCTCCATCTTTCAGCAGCGTTTGACACTGTGGACCATGGGGTGCTGATGGAGTATCTATGGGTATGTTGTGGACTGACTGACACAGTCCACAATTGGGTTAGATCTTAACTCACCAGCAGGTCGGAGCATGTGGTGTCTGGGGTTTATTCCTCAGCTCCCATGCCCCTTCAGTATGAGGTCCTGCAGAGCTCCGTTTTATCCCCCATGTTGTTCATGGTGTACATGCTACTGCTTGGGGACATTATAAAGGTGGTATGGGCAGAGTTTTCACTGTTATGCAGATGATACTCAGCTCTACATGTCATTTGCACCCGAGCAGAAGAAGACGGTCTCAGTATTTAAAACCTACCTGGATGAGATCCAAGACTGGATGAGGGCGAACTGGTTGAGGTTGAATCCAGATTAGACTGAGGTACTGGTGCTGGAATCTGCTCACCAGGGGATGAGGGTGCAGCCTGGTTGAGCCTCAGGGCTTAGGCTTGAGGACTCCCAACTGCTCACCTCTAATTGGGTGAGGAACCTTAGTGTTGTTTTGGACTGCGGCCTGATGCTGAAACCACAAGTATTGGCCATGGTCAAGACCTCATTTTACCATCACCAGGGTTAAACACCTAATACCCCCAGCTGACCTGCCAGCATTAGTCCATATCTTTGTGATGTTTTGCCTGGATTACTGCAATGCCCTGTACCTGGGGCTACAGGAGTTGATCTCTGCTGCCTGCAGCTAGTGCAGGATGCGATGGACAGGTTATTGTCTGGTCTACCTAGATCGTGTCATATCACACCTGTTCTGCATTTTCTGCACTGGCTGCCAGTTAGGTGGTGGATCTCCTTCAAGGTCAGTTTGCAGACCTACAGTATAAGGCCCTACACAGTCTTGGGCCTGGTTACCTGCAAGATTTCTTGTGTCCCTACTGACCCACTTGATCTCTGCTCTCCACAGATGAGGGCCTTCTGGGAGTTCCCAGGATTCATTTAAAGACATCGGGGGCTCGAGCCTTTTCTTCTGCTGCCTCAATCCTATGGAACTCCCTCCCTTATCAGATTCGAGAGAGCCAAACAGTTAACATCTTCAAATGGGAGCTCAAGAGCTTTTAATTTAACCAAGCTTTTATAACTAGTTAATATGTTTTACTGTGAATCAGTATTTATATGTATATGTTTGTTTTGTTTGCATTATACATTTTATGTTTTAATAATATGTAAAGCGCATTAAGTCACAATCGAGAAATGCACTTAATCAAATAAAACTTGACTGATTGATTAAACTTGTTAGTTGTTGTTAAGGTTTGTGAAGGCAAAGGCAAAATTGAGACAGCGGTACAATATGATACCTTAAAATACATTACACTAAATCTAGATTGATAGAAATATTTTATTAGTTTAATAAGGGCATGATTTGAATGACAGCTATTGTAAACTACATCAAACAATTTTAAAAAAGTGTGATTTGAAGATGTGCATATCTATAATGTTATTGTTAATTGCAATAAAATTGAGTTAAAAAAGCAGCTACCCGACCTTTTAATTATCATGCAAGCCATTTTTTTTTTATTTTCTGAACGAAAAGTGTGACCATCATGGACTCAGTAATTTCAGCTCTTTAGGGCACATTCTTTCATATCAAGTGCATTTTTCTGGGGTCCCTACTGTACATGTAAAGAAAACCCTGAAAATAAGCTGCTTTCCAAAACAATTACCATTGCAAACTTCAAAGCCATGTCCCTTTCAGTGCCTCACATGATGCATGGATGTGACTGTGGAACTGCAATGTATCTAAAGGAACCATCCAACATAAATCATTTTGTATTTTAACCTGTAAAAATTACTTTCTGAGATTTTACTTTTATGCTCCTTCTCAATATATGAAGAGAGACAGACCCTGACCTGGAAGATTATTTTTTCTATATGCATTTTTTGCCCCTCTGAGCCCTGGCAGGTGGCTTCAGCCCTCCAAATGGAGGGACTCTCTCTCCGGCTTGGCCACTCCCGTACTAGGCAGCCCTGGAAATTCCCTCATGGATTGCCCCCCACAACAGGGCCTGGGGGAGGTTACTGGCTTCTTCCTCCGTCCCGAGGGACCCAATCCAGACTCCAGGACTGCTCCCAGGGGGCTGCAGGCCATCATTGAGTCTGCCAGGCTCAATTTTCCATTTTTCTCCAGTCATCCCACCCTGCCGACATAGAGATGTCGGCTGCTAGCCTCCTGACCCATACTGCCCTGCAGCCACTGCCAGAGGGCAGTCAGCAAGTTTGATGACTTAGTCTTCCTCCAAGTAAGAGAGGACAGCAGTCCTCTGGATGCTAAATCCTCTCTCCCCCTACCAACCCCCAGTGGCCTGAGCTTGTTCCTGAACCTGGGTCACCAGCATGGCACGAGGTGTAGCGACCAGCCCCTCAACCTCTAGTTCCACTGGCCTAGCACAGTTCTGGAATATTTCTGTCACTATCTTTCTTTCAAACTTTATGGTGCTTGGTGTTTCTCCATACCCATAATAGTAATAACAAGAATGTGTCTTTGTAAGCAAAATGGAACTCCGAAAGGAATCAGAGATTGGATCCCTAGGCAACATAAGAAAAAAGTTATTATTGTAGCTGTAGCCATACTGTAAAAAGAGAGTTCGATGTTTGAATTTATTCAGGATTAAAAAAGTAAATGTTCAGTTTACTGAATGATTTCCTTCTTCCCATCCTAATATGTGAACCACTCTTCTATCTAGCATTAAAATTGGTGAGTATGGTGGCACCCCTGCTGTGAACTTTTCCACACTGGGAAACTGGGACTGTCAACTTTTACTGCTCTTCACTGCGATGCAGCCCTCATTCTCACACTAATCTGTGAATGTCAGTTGCCTGGCTGCCTGCAAAAATTGCACCAAAAAATGTAATTTATGGTATGCTATAACTTACCGATAAACAAAGAATAGAGAGATTTGGAGATGAATAGAAAGACAAACAGACAGAAGATTGAAAGACAGATAGACAAACAGATAGCTCATTGCTTCAACTAGAGCCACCAACCAGACTCCAGCTGCAGCTTCACAATTCAAGAAAGTTCCACTGTTCTTATATTGTGAACACAATGGAACGGCTCCTCTCGCTCAGCTGTGCACCTAGGATTTTCAGGTGCTGAAAAACATTATTTACAGGGCAATCCCCAAAAAAAACACCAGAACCTAGCTAAATGGGTCCTATTTTTCTTAGATTCAGGTTCAAAATCATTTTTCTTTGGAAGATATCCTTTTTCACATGAATGAAAAAAGCACATGAAAAGTATCCTTGTAAATGAAAAAAAATTAAAAACTATGTTCAAAATATTTTTAAATTTGAAGGGATTCTTTCTTGTCCTACTGGGTCATAATGTTGCATGCTTAATAGTGTACGACATTAAGGCTAAACCGGTTCAGCGTAGTATGCAAGCGCTAATGGTGCAATACCGCATATACTGCTGTATGTGGTATTGCACCATTAGCGCTTTCCCAGGCAGAGGATAAGACCTTTGCTGAGAGTGGATTATATTAAGCAGCTTTTGTGGCTTACAGGACTGAGCCTCAGCAACAAGCATCCAGGTGCTGTGTCTAGGACTGGGTTTGATTCCTGGTCCCAGAAACTTTTTTTGTGCTTGTGCGCTCTCCGAGTTGAACCCCCAGAAGTTGAGAATCTTTAATTGAGGGGGTGGGAGGCACAGAAGGCAGACCCCCCCACAGAAAAAAGACTTATGCCTCATGGCAGAAATTATGTTGTACTGGCAGAGCGATTTTGCCATGCGGCATAATGTCTTGCAATATTATGACCCTGTGCCCTTTCTTGTATGAACAAAAACAGTGTAGTAAAAAGGATCCCTTTAAACAAAAAAAAAAGAATAAAAAAAAAAAATCCAACATCTGTTTTTTGTGTGAAGGAGTCATTTTTCTTATGGCCGAATTCCTTTTTTGTTTTACCATACAAAGAAAAAGCAGAAGTGAGTCACGAAAAAGGATCAAAAATAAAAAAAAAACACATTTGAGGGTGATTTATGCAGCATTTAAGTGTAGAATTCACCTAACAGTGCCACAGTGAGCATGATACTGTACCTATGTTGCTCTCCATGGAAGATAACATTTTAGGGGATTTTGAAATTTTTTTTTCAGAAAAAAGAAACAGAAACAAGATGGCAGCAAACAAAAAAGGATTTTTTGCTAACGAAAAAGGATTGGCCTCCATATGAAACAGTGTCCTTGTTTCATAGGCCCAAATTATTTTTTTTGTTCCAAATTCTATTCTGGAGTACCTACAGAGCCTGCTCAGTATTAAAATTTAAAAAGTTAATAACTTTGGAACAAATTAATATTTCCTCACCAAGACAGCAAAAGGCACTACTGTGGCCCAGGCCATTTGTATCCTGAAAATGTCAGACCAAAATTCCAAACCATTTGAGCCCGAGGGTCTGACAGAAAAACAGCTTAAAAAATCACTTTTTTCACTGTCTAGATCTCGGAATCCACAGATCCGATTGGAAAAAAAACTTGGCATATCAATAGACATTAGGTTTGCAACAAGGTATGCAAAATTTCATGCAAATCTGTTGAATAATTGCAAAGATATTAAAGTGCAAACATTGGGGTTTAAACTGCCTACTCAGCCCTAACTATATGACATATTACAAGCCTATGCTGACATTTTGATCCAAATTTCCAAGACAATCATTTTATAAATCCACTTATAAATATGACATGTAGCATTTATTGTATATTGGCTGGCATGTCATTTTGCACATGTGCAAAAACACGTCTCCTCCAGATTTTAATTATGACACCTGTCATGTTTATCAAGAGGTGCAGAAAAAAAATGGCTATGTTGAAAGTCTGGAGTCAAAAACGAAGTTATGAGAGAGTAATGAAATATTTCAGTGTTCTCTCATAACTTAGTCATTTTCCATGATTTTACACCATTTTTTTTTTAATTACGATTATTTTTGCACCTTGTCGCCAGCCCCCATCTGATCGACTCCCACAGTCCCAACTCCCAGAATCACTGGGGCCTTCCTTATGCGCGGTCCAGGAGCGGCACCTGTGAGGAGTCGATCGTCATCCTGCCGCCGGTGTGTTTTTCCCCTCCATTTTCTCCCAGGGGCCCCAGGAGTAGGCGCATATGCGTGAGGAGGCACGCATGCACCATAGGCCCCAGTAATGACCTCAGTCCCCCACCCCATTGGCATAATGCCTAGAACCCTCTAGGCCTGAGCTGCACCTGGCCTCCACCAGGAGGTGGCCATTAGCCAAGGGTGGCCATCACACCTCCCCGGAGGGGAGAGCTGCCTGCTGGCAGCTCCATCCAACTCCCCCCTCCCTACCACTGTTGACCTCTGATGGCCCAGGCTCGTTCCTGAACCCGGGTCACCGGCATGCCGCTAGGTAAGGTGTCCAGCTCCTCAGCCCTCAGTGTCACCAGGCTGGTTCACATCAAATTTTAAATATAGCCTTCTTATTACCCCATCTTATGAACACAGTAGCTGAAAATGTTCAAATCACAATCAAAACATCATTTCATTCTACAAGTGTGAAAACACATTTCAACCAGGATTTGAAAAATGGCAGCTGTCATATTCATGAGGTAGTATGGAAAAATGGCTATGTTGAAAATTTGGGGTCAAAATATTGAATTTATGAAAGTTATGAGTAGGGATAGGCTACCCATCAGATATCTGGAGTGGGTAGGTTGGGTACCAGTAGTTTTTTGCTGGGTAGGGTAGTTCAGGTAATTTATTACCCTGCCTTACATAACAGGGTACTTTGCAGGTCAGGAACTGGAGACATGGGTAACGGGCTGGGTAATGGGTATTTGAAATTGTAAACTGGAATTATTAGCAGCCTGTGGAATCCTGGAACTCTTCTGAACTTCTAATCAGGCATTGCTGGCAGCCTGTGAAGTCCTTACAGCAGAAAGGAGCACATGACACCAGCCTGACAATCCGATTGGTCAGTGCTGGTGTCTGAGATCCCTGTCTGCTGTGTGAGCATGCAAAATAGATCTGGAGTTTGGTGGGAGAGGGAGCAATAGGTGATCACTGCAACCATGGTGAAACAGAAAAAAAAGGAGCACAAACTATAGTCCACAAAGGAGGACAAGGAGCAAGGGTTGGGTACTGAAAGGGGAATTATCAAGGGACTGAGTGCAGTGCTTGGAAGAAAAGAAGAAAGGGGGGGAGGCACTTGTCAGCAGCTGTGAAAGCCATTTAGACTGTATTACACACTGTATGTTGTTTGGTGCACTGAGCCCTGTATGTGACATAGCCACTCTGTGTGTCTCTGCAGTATAGTGAATGCCAGTTTGGCTGTATATTACACTGTCTGTTAGGTGCCCTGAGCCCTGTGTGTTACATAGCTACTCTGTGTGTCTTTGCAGTACAGTGTAAGCCATTTAGGCTGTATTACACATTATCTGTTAGGTGCTCAGAGCCCTGCCTGTGGCATAGTTACTCTGTGTGTCTCTACAGTGTAGTGTAAGCCATTTAGACTGTATTGCACACCATCTGTTAGGTGCCCTGAGCCTTGTATGTAACATAGCTAATATTCTGTGTCTCTCTGCAGTATCGCGAAGCCTCTTAGGCTGTATTACGCATGTTTGGTGCCCAGAGCCCTGTCTGTGACATAGCTACGATGTGTATCTCTGCAGTATAGGTAAATCCTTTTAGGCTATATTACACAGTGTCTGTCAGGTGACCCGAGCCCTACCTGTTACATAGCTGCTCTGTGTCATTTAGGCTGTATTACACAGTGTTTGTTAGGTGCTCCAAGTTCTGTTTGTGACAAAGCTACTCTGTATGTATCTGCATAAAGCCAGTTAGGGTGTATTATACAGTGTCTCTTAGGTGTCAAAAGCCCTTTTTGTTACACAGCTAACCTGTTCATCATTGCAGTATAGTTTAAGCCATGTAGGCTATATTACACACTATCTGTTAGGTGCCCCAAGCCCTGTCTGTGACATAGCTACTCAGTGTGTCTCACCAGTGTAGTAAAAGCCATTTATGCTGTATATTACACACTGTCTGTTAGGTGCCCCAAGCCATCTGTTACATAACTGCTCTATGTCTCTGCATAAAGCCATTTAGGCTGTATTACACAGTGTATGTTAGGTGCCCTGAGCTCTGTTTGTGACAAAGTTACTCTGCGTGTAGCTGCATAAAGCCAATTATGCTGTATTACACACTCTGTTAGGTGCCCCGATCTGTGTTTGTGAAATAGCTACAGTACTCTGAGTGTCCCTGCATAAAGCTATTTAGGCTATATTATACAGTGTCTCTTAGGTGTCCTGAGCCCTTTTTGTGATTATAGCTACTCTGTGTATCTCAGCAGTATAGTTAAAACCATGTAGGCTGTATTACACATTATCTGTTTGGTGCCCCAAGCCCTGTCTGTGACATAGCTACTCTGTGTGTCTCACCAGTGTAGTGAAAGTCATTTTTTCTGTATAATACACATTGTCTGTAAAGTTCCACAAGCCCTGTCTTTGACATACTGTAGCTGCTCCGTGTCTCTCTGCAGTATATTGAAAGCCATTTAGGCTGTACCACACTGTCTGTTAGCCTGTTAGGTCCCCCTGAGCCCTGCCACAGTTATACAGATGTCATTCTGCAGCATAATAACAGCCACAGCTGTGTCTACTGTGTCTTGTATTTTTGAATCTAAATCTACTAAAAGGAAGCACAGTGCTGCTGCAGGTGCAGCTGAAAATAGTATCACATGAAGATGGCGAATGAAGAATAATGAAGTGTCACAATGGTGATGGAATCACAGCACTGACACTTTCGGGTGATCATGGTTCCCCTGTCCCCGAATTGTGTCCCCCTAGAGTTGGAATGTATAGTAAGAGTGATATGGGAAAGCCCCCCACAAGGGGGGTGCAGGGGATGGACTCCCCCAAGAAAATATTTTTCCCGAAGTGTTTGTGTTGTGGGTTCAGTGCCGTTATCGTGCAGTGCCATTCCACAATCACTATTATGACATGGGACTGCTGAAAATGATGTGAACAATATGAATCCTTTCACTAATGAAGAACATAGTGACAATAATAACATCACCAGGACTGGAACAAAATGTCCTTCTGAACCAAAAAAGCATGTTAGCAATGAAATGATAGTAGAGTTTCAGAATGAAATGACAGAAGTTACTCATAGAAGTACTAAACATCTTTCCACGTGTGTCAGGATACTTCCAGCTACTGAAGCAGTATGCAGGGACATTGAGGCATCTTCCTCAAATATAAACTCAAATGCTGAGGCAGTGCATTCTGATAAAGCTGGCAGTGATACTAGGGACTAGGAATGGGATAGCCCAGTCTATGTCCCATATGATTTTAATGGCACTTCCAGTTCTTCTAAATCTTGTGGCGATGAGGTCTGTAGTTTCAATGAGGGGTTAGGATAGGATGCCTCTTTAGGGCATGAGAGGCAAGTGCAGGAAAAAAAAATCATATGCTAAACATAAGAATAAAAAGATGAGAATGGATGAATAAAATTCATGTGAACAAGGAAATGACAGCACAGGGTTTTCTCAAGGTCCCTTGGCTGTACAAGAAACAGTGCCAGGCACTGTAATGCAAAGCACAAAGGGTAAATCTTTAGTGAGAAATGTATTTTATACTGACCCTGCAGACAACTTTCAAACTATATGCAGTCTGTGTAAAAAGTGTGTCAGTTGTGGTGGCAAAGCAGGGCATTTTGGAACATCAGTAATGATAAAACATGCAAAGGCAACACACACAATTGAGTGAAACAGGGCAAAGGAAAATATGGTTGGTATGGGCAATAGTGTAGGTGGTGGTGGCGATGACCATAGTGACAATGAACTGGAAGCAGGAACTGACCTTGAATCACTTGATGTGCCCTTGCAATCTTCCCAGAAAAACATAGATTGTTTTCTTCTGACACCGTCAAGTACTGCAAAAGCCCACTGCTGCACTCCTTGTGAAAAAGGCACAAAAAGTACAATCCTCCTCAAATTAAAAATATCTCGTCATTCTTGTCAACTAACATTAAAAGAAAGTGTTGCAAGGACATCAACATTTACCAGCAAGCATCCAACATGCCAGCTGTTAAAAAGAGCCATTGCAGAGCTGTTGGCCAGTGCACCTTCCTCTTCCCTGGTCCCCTACCCCCTCTGAGCTCTAGTAAGGGGAATTATCTACTCTGCATGCCCTTCACCTCAGCGCTTATTATCCTCAAAATGGGACAAATTGTGCTTGTCTTATTTCCATGAAATGTAACTATTGTTTGCTTGTTTTTACCCTTGATGTATATGTTTATCTGTTCATCCAGTACCTGTTTATCGTATCACCCTGCTCATTGCTCATATTTTACATTGTTGAAATTCCCTCGCACTCTTTTGTAAATCATGCTCTTGTAATCTCCTTGGTTGTACCTGAAAATAGGCATTCCTTGTCTAGTGTGCTTACCTGGTAAACAAAAGCTAATAAATAAATAAATGATCAACTCCCTTTTGTGTGTGTTCCCAAAAAGGTTTCCTTAAGGTGCATAATGCGGTCACTAAACAGTTGGAACTCTCTGAGGTGAAGCAGATTCACATAACCATGGATATATGGACCATAGAAACATAGAAACATAGAAACGTAGACTTTGATGGCAGATAAGGACCACTTGGCCCACCTAGTCTGCCCATTTCCCTACCTAGAGGATAAGCTGCAGATCCTATTTAACCAACAGCTTATTTCTTCCTACCCCCCACAAAAATTGCCTTATGTCTGTCCCATGCATTCTTGAATTCTCCCACAGTTTTAGACCCCACAACCTCCTCAGGAAGGCTGTTCCATGTGTACACCACCCTCTCTGTGAAAAAATACTTCCTCACATCGCCCCTGAGCCGTCCGCCCTCTATCTTCAAATTGTGTCACCTTGTTCTTGCACATCTCTTTTTCTGAAAGATGCTACCTTCTTGGACTCTGTTGATTCCACTGAGGTACTTAAACATTTCTATCATGTCCCCCCCCTCCTTTCCTCAAGGGTATACATATTTAGCTCCTTTAGCATCTCCTCGTATGGCTTCTCTTGCAGAACCTGCACCATTTTAGTTGCCCTCCTCTGAACTGCCTCCATCCTGCCTATGTCCTAGTGGAGATGGGGTCTCCAGAACAGGACACAGTAGTCCAGATGAGGTCTCACCAACTGTCTGTACAGGGGGATAACAACTTCCTGTTTTCTGCTGGTGATGCCTCTCTCTATACATCCCAGTATCCCCCCAGCCCTCCCTACCACCTTCTCACATTGCTTGCCAACCTTAAAGTCGTCTGATATGATTACCCCCAGGTCCCTTTCCATTTTTGTTGTTGTTACTACCTCCCCCCCATTGTGTAATCTTCCACTGGGTTTTTGTTTCCCAGGTGCATTACTTTGCACTACTTTGCATTGAATCCAAGCTGCCATACTTCTGACCATTCCTCCAACCTTGCCAAGTCCCTTCTCATTCTTTCCACGTCTCCTTGTGTATCAACACTGTTGCAGATCTTTGTGTCATCTGCAAAGAGGCATACTTTTCCTTCCAGTCCCTCTGCAATGTCACTTTTAGAGACATTAAAAAAGGACTGGACCCAGTACTGAACTCTGCGGTACCCCACTAGTAACCCCTCTTTCTTCAGAGTGGACTGCATTTACAATTACCTTCTGTGTCCTGTTGTTCAGCCAATGTTTTACCCAGGCTGCCACCCTGGAACCCACTGCAAGGCTAGTTAATTTGACTACTAATCTTTTTGTGTGGGACTGTGTCAAATGCCTTGCTAAAGTCTAGGTAGGTCATGCCCACAGCCCCTCCCTGGTCTACTACTTTGGTCACCCAGTCAAAGAAATCAATTAGATTCATCTGACGTAACCTTCCCACTGTGAACCCATCCTGCCTTGGGTCCTGTGCCCCACTGGCCTCTAGGTACTCAACAATTCTTTCCGTCAGAAGTGATTCCATCACTTTCCCTACCACAGAGGTCAAACTGACAGGTCTGTAGTTTCCTGCCTCTGTCTTGCTCCCACTTTTGTTAAGGGGAATCACATCAGCCTTCTTCCAGTCCTCAGGTACCACACCATCCTCCCATGATTTTTTATGAAGGGTAGTCAGTGGTGTCACTAGTTCTCTGCTTAATTCTTTCAGAATTCTGGGGTGAGTTCCATCTGGCCCCATTGCTTTGTCCGCCTTCAGTTTTAGGAGTTCTTTCAGAACCATTTCTTCTTTGAAAAGACTGGGATCAACCCCCTTCTCCAGAGTGCTTCTGTTAATTGGATTAGGCACCACCCCCACTTCCTCTTTTGTGAACACTGAGCAGAAGTATTCATTCAGTATCCATGCTTTTTCACTGTCACTCTCTGCCCACCCACCATCCATTCTATTCAGCCTCACAATCTCTCCCTTTGTCTTTCTACGCTCCCTGACATACATATAAAAGGTTTTATCCCCCTTCTTAACTGAGTTGGCTATCTTTTCCTCAGTTTGTGCCTTTGCTATTCTGACTACCCTCCCTTCTTCCTTCTGCCTCAGCTGGTACAGTTCTCTGTCCTGCTCCTTCTGTGTTTCCTTATACTTCCTAAATGCTATATTTTTCTCCCTAACCTTCACCGCCACTTCTTTTGAGAACCATAGTGGCTTTTTCTTTTGTTTTGATTTGTTTATTTGCTTCACACAAAGGCTTGTTGCCTCTGTGATGGCAGTTTTAATATTTCCCCATTGTTGCTCCACCCCTCCTTCTAGCCTGTTTGCTAGTGCTTTTCTAATGCACTCTTCCATCTTGCCAAAGTCAGACCTCCTGAAGTCCAGAACCCTCACTTTTGTATGGCTTGACTCTGTAGCTAAGTTTATCATGAACCACACTGTTTGGTGGTCACTTGTTCCCAAATGGCTACCCACTTCTAGATCTGAGATCCTCTCACTGTACCCGTTTGAGAGTACGAGGTCTAAGATTGCTCCCTCATGAGTAGGTTCCAAAACTAGCTGTCAGAGACATGCCACCTGAAGGGCATCAAGAATGGCCCTGCTTTTGGATGTGGCTGCAGCAAAGGTGCTCCAGTTAACATCTGACATATTAGGGTCCCCCATCAACAGTATCTCCCCTTTCTCTGCCATCCTAAGTATGCTTTCTACCATATCCTTGTCCATTCCCTTCCCCTGACATGGGGGTCTGTATACAACCCCTGTGCAGATTATGGTGCCATTTCCAGTCTATAAGGTGACCCACAGTGCCTCCTCTCCTCCCTGTTTACTCTTTTGTTCAGTTGCATTAATCCCTTCCCTTACATAGAGAGCTACTCCCCCCTTCTTCCCTCCCTTTCTCTCCTGTAGGTTGTGTACCCTGGTATGTTAACAACCCAGTCATGGTTCTCTGTGTACCTTGTTTCTGTGACTGCTGCGATATCCAGGGATCCTCTTCCATCAAAGCCACCAGTTCAGGGAGCTTGTTGCCCAGACTATGGGCATTGTTGCTCATTACCCTCCATTTCTTGATGGCCTTACCTCTTTTTTCCCCATCCCTGTCCTTATTGCATTTGTCACTTTCTCCATTTACCCAAGCGCTTCTCCCTATTTACATCTCTATGTTGGTGTCTACCTCACTTAGTACCCTGATTTTTTTGTGGGGGGCTAGGATTTCCCTGCTCCTTTCCAGTGCCTCCCCCCTTGGCTAGTTTAAATGCTTGCCAATGAAGTACAGATGCAGACCATCATGCCAGTATGTGCCTGCATCCGTCCAGGTGGTCCCCCAGTCCCCAAGGAAGCCAAATCCCTGAGCTCTGCACCAGTTGTTTTTCAACCACTGATTGAATCCCATGGTGTGGAGCACCCTAGCCTCATCTGTGCCATAGACAGGCAGCACCTCCAAGAAGGTTACCGTGTGTGCTATTTGTCTAAGGCCCCTCCCAATCTCCACAAATGCTTCTTGCACTGCTCTAATCCCTTTCTTAGCCAGGTTATTTGTCCCTAGGTGGACAATGACATCCAGCTCTCTCCCCTGTGCAGTTGATCCTGTGATCCTGAGGATTCCCTCCCTGTCTCTCCAAGCCATGACACCAGGCAGGCACCTTACCTCCCTCTCCCCTTCCCCCCCAGTTCTACCTTCCTAACAATGGAGTCCCCCACCAGGAGCTGTTTCCTTCCCCTGTGGGGTCCCATGCCACCCTCCTGTGGGTCTCCTTTGTGGAGGTTCCCAGCATCCTCCTTGGTCTCCACTGTGGGTGCCTCCATAGAGGAACCACACCTTTCCAGAACAGCATAGAAATTGTGGAAAGGTACAGCTGGAGGGATGTGCCTCTGTTCCACCACCCTCACCCTCACCATCCCTGAGCCCACTGTGGTCCAACCGCTCCTCTTTCTTGGCAACCTCTGAGGCAATGGCAGTGATTCTGGTGGTCCCTGGGTGGGAGACGAGGTCCCACAAATCCTGGACAACTCAGTCTGGAGATGAGCAACCTCCTCCCACAGTCCAGAGAGGTGCCTGCAGATGGGGTAACACTGCATCCTCCAGAACATCTTCCGGAAGACTGCTGCTCCACAGCCACTGCACTGCACCACTCCCATCATGTCTCTTTTCTGGCCCCCTAACTGTTGTTTGGAATACTTACTCTTTCCTCTGTTTGTTTATTTTATTTGTTTTTAATTTTTTCTTCCCTTACTTACTTACTGCCTCTGTGTCATTTTAGCTCCTGATCTTCCTGTTCTAAGACAAGAAGATCCTATGTTTCTCAGTAGTTTCCTTACTTGCTCAGAGTCAGACCTCCAGCAGCTGGGGGGAACGGAGAGCTACTCTTGCCCTTCTAGGATGGTGAGTCTTTGGTGGCTTTGTGATCACTCACTTCCTGCTCCCAAACAGGAAGTTCCTGTTGTCAGTTACATCCTGTGCCTATAAAAGTAGAACTGGTTTAGGGTGGGGTGTGGAGTGGAGGGAAGGAGGGAAATATAGTCCCAGTAGAGAAGTTTTAGTTATACCAGTAGCCCCTTCCTCCTGGTGTTCTGTCTGTTCTCTGGCAGAAGCTATCTAGGGCAATGCTTAAATCTGGTTTTATCCTGGCTCCTTCTAGCTAAGCCACTCCCCCTACTTTGCATATCTTTCTACGCTTAGTTAATTTCACAGATAACAATTCCCTTCTGACACCTGTGACAAGCACGTAGATAAGTACACAGATAACAGATAACAGATAACAATTTACTTCAACTACCTCTGACAAACACACTAACTTTTTTTTACCCTAAATTGAAGGTCCCAGTACAAGATTTCTAGTTCTTAGTCCCAGTAGAGAAGTTTTAGTTATACCAGTAGCTCCTTCTTCCTGGTGTTCTGTCTGTTCTCTGCAGACCAGCAACCAAACAATTGACTACATGACTGTTTCAGCTCATAGGATAAGTTCTAAGTCAGACAGTATTAATCCCCACTCTACCATTACCAGTTGGAAGCAGGCTGTATTATGTGTCACCACTTTTAAGGAAAACCACACAGCTGTGAATTTTTTGCAGGAGCTGCTAAATCAGTTTCAGAAATGGCTTAATTCATATTCCTTATCTCCAGGGTTCATAGTATCAGATAATGGTGCCAACATAATCAAGGTTTTTAGAGCTGACAACAACCAACATATACCTTATTTTGCACATTGTTTAAATCTTCTCATTCATAATATCTTAAATGGAAACTGAAATGTTGAAAACCTGTTAGTTCTTGCTAGGGAAATGAGTGTACATTTCAGCCACTATGTGAAAGCACAGAAAATCCTGAAGAGGCTACAGAGGTCCAACAAATTATTCACATTTTCTTTGATGACATAAAGACTTTCAATAAAAAGATGACACCACCACTGTTTTGCTGGCAGATGACTTGTGTCTCAGACTGTCAACTGATAGATAACAAATGTCATGTTTGAGAATGACACCTAAATGTTGGCTAGGTTGCTAGATCTCCACTTTTAGGGGAAGACTGAAGCCATCCTTCTTGCAGGAGAAGACACTGATTATTGGAGATATCTTCTGCTAACCAAATGTGACATTGACTGATCAACACCATTAACTGATGTACAGCAGTCAAACCCTGCCAAACCATGAACCTCTGGTGCCCACAAGAACACATCCATAAATTTTTGACAATCACCAGTATCATCAGCGAGGGAAAGGGCATTTATAGCTATTTCTCGGGCATCCTATATGCAGGGTCAGAAAGGCAAATCACTTCTGAGTCACCTGCAACATCATTGACTAGTATCCTGTAAAGAAAGTGCAGTGTGTTCATCTGCCAGACTGGTAACATCTCATACAGCACAATGATCCTAGAGTATTTTGCAGACCATATTGTGATGGTCTCAAAGAAAATCCATTACTTTATTGGAAACAAAAGAGAACAATATGGCAAGAATGTTGGACCTGTGCAGTGGGTGGCACCCTGCAAATGGAGTGGGACACTGACCAAGAAGCTGAGGGAGTGCCGTAATGAGTGCTATGTGTACAAATGGCAGTGCCCTGGTGAATGGTGGCACCAGGCAGGTGTGACCACATCAGGCTTATAAACCCACAGATGTGGTACCACTTAATCCAGCTTACTGTACTACATGCCCAGTAGCTTTCAAACCACAGTCCAAAGTCAACCCCACACCTGGTAACTTTGCAGCCTCACTAACTTTTCAGAATTTGGTACTAAGGGACATTAATAATCCTTCTGCCTTCAGGTGGAAAAAAACACCAACCTAATCTAACATAGGATGAATATCTATCCATGCAAGAACTCAAGACCAATTACTATATAAAAGGGGCTGATAAAGGTGGAACATTGTAATTCTTAACACGTAGGATTATGAGGATGAAATTTATTGCCAACTAAGTTATGTTGAGAGTTATAAGAAACTACAGAATGATCCCAAGTTTTTCAAAAATCGTATTGATATCTTTTTTACAGGAGTCTTATAAAATAGGGTTCATCGCTAAATCAGAGATGGAATTTATGCAAGTAAATTTTGCCACAGCCCCCACTATATATGTTCTTATTAAGATTCATGAGGACCATACCAGCCCATCTGATTGTGGGTCATTAAACAAGAAAATTTCCAGTTTTGTAGCTCACTTTTTAAAACAGCTTGTTCAAATACAGCCTTCATATACAGTACTGTATATGTGACATCATGGACATTTTGTTAAAACTAGATGGGCTGGTTTGGTCCAATGATTTTAGATGGGTTACTGTGGATGTTATCAGCTTATATACATCTATCCATCATGCTTTTAGTGATCCCAGTGCAATAATTTGTTTGGACCGTAGTCTAAGTGTCTCAGTTTCACACCTTTTAGTGAACCCAATGCAATTTTTTTGGGACCTCTATCTAAGTGTTGTGGATGGTCACATAATAAATAGCCAAACCTTTAGAAAATCTATTTCTGACATTATGTTATTGCATGCTTCCAGTGCACACCCACCCCATCTTAAAAAGAGTATTCCATATAGACAATTTGTTAGAATTAGAAAGAATTGTTCTACATTGCAATCTTTTGACATTCAGGCACATGAATTGAAGGATTGTTTTCTCTAACATGGATACTCAAAGCAATCTCTTGATGAGGCTTGTAACAAAGCAAAGAATTTAAATAGATCTAATTTACGTATACCCAAATTAAAACTGAAGAATGAAGAACAGCTGGTCACTTTTGTAACAATGTACAACTACCTGGCTCCAGAAATAGCATCAATAATATATGAACACTGGCATATCTTTAAATAGAGATCCAGTTCTTAATATGGTAATTGGTGAGAGGCCTGGAATAGCATACCATAGGGGTGAATGTTTAAACGATTTGCTCCCTTGTAACTTTTATTGTAAGGAAAAAAATCCCAATAATAGATCAGATTGAATGCTTCCACATCCTTTTAGGTGTTTTCACTGTAGAAGATGTAATATCTGCCATTATTATAAACAAGGGAAGTCTTTTGTACATCCCAATCTTGAAAGATCAGTTTCTGTTCATTAATTTATTATCTGTACTACAATATTTGTGAATTATGTTTTGATTTGTTCTTGTCCTAGGATTTATGTGAGTTGTACTATTCATGCTCTAAAAGAAAGAATCTAAGAGCATATTCAATATATAGTGAGAACTGAATCTGACAGTCCAATTGGAGCACATTTTGTAGAATTCCATGACAGCATTCCCAATTATTTTCAGTTCATGGGCATTGAACATGTACCCATAAATCCAACAGATGGTGACAGACAAAAACGATTATTACAGTGTGAGACAAAATGGATTTTTACCCTTAGGGCACATTCTTATTTAAGTATAACTAGTCAGTTCATTGATATTTCACCATATATTAAGAGTGTTAAAGTTCTGCAAGTACTATGTGATACTTAAGTCAGAACACACCAGTGTGTTTAGCCTGTCAGGTGTATTTAATTTGGCTTGTAAGAGGTTTTGTCCATATCATGCACACACCTGTATATTTCTTTGGGGTGCTCTTTATTTTGATTTTTACAGTTATATTAACTTGTTATAATTAATTTTTCTTTCAGGTGTTTTACTTTTTAGAAGCATGTTTTCAGACTCCCAAAGAACTATGCTAATAATATGATTGAGAAAACATAGTGTTTCAGTAGTTGCTATTGCTATTGTTTGTTAATAATATATCACTAAGGAAGAACTTCAGCTGCTTGTATCATCACCAGGGGTTAGTTTTATTTGGGTCTTGCTATTGTTAAAAGGCTGCCTTCAAATATTTAAGTACTGTTGTTTAAGACTCATCTTTGCATAAATTAAGCAGATCTGCATTCTAACTCCTCTTCCTGATGAAGCATCACGTTTTCAATGTGGAGTGTTGAGGGTTAGTGCTTACTGTCGTTTTCCATTCACAATAAATTCACTGATTGGTTTCCTTGACTTTGCAAATAAGTCTGCCTTTATTTATTCTGCTGAAATGAGTGCAGCTTTTAGGTTTTGCTCTTTGGTGGTGATCCTGCCTAACCTCCTTAAGAGAAAGGGCATCCTTCTCACAGACTTGTTCAACTACAACTCTGCCTGGCCCCATTGGGGGAAGGGAGTATACTTGCCATTGCTATTCTCAGTGGTGATACCACCAGTACCCCTCAGGAGAGAAGGGTATCTTTTCCATTGCCATACTTGATGATGATCCTGCTGGCCCCCCTCAAGAGGGGGTACCTTTTTCATGTCCAGGCTCAATGGGGATCCTGCCAGCCCCCCTCAGAAAAGGGGGCATCCTTTCCATGGCTCTGCTTGGTGGCAATCATGCCAGTTTCCCTTGGGAGAGGGAGTATCTTTTCCCCAGCCACACTGGGAGTAATTGTGCCCCCCCAAGTGAACCCTGTAGTGATAGCCTGTGTCAGTGGAATTATGGGGGCACCTGAGTAGCAGAATCCTTTGTCTGCTCCAGCTACTTGTAGTGGAGGCAATATGGGGGGATTCATTTTGGGGACTCTAGGAATCAGCTGTGGAATTAAGCAACTTAAATGCAGCACCCACAGGATGTTTATGTATTTATGAGTCTGTCTTCGCATTTTTGCTCTCACTTGATCTGGGTTAGCACAGCTGCATTCAGAGTCGAACTTTATATATCATGCTAATCTTCAGTAGAGATGCAGCAAATTTAAATTCCTCGATTGAAGTGTCCGCGAAGTGGGAACTTCACGTTGCCACTCCACTACGTGGTTAAAAATATGTATTAATCAGTACAATGGTGGGGTGTTGAAGCATGGAGACATACTACAAAACAGTCTTGCTATACATCCAAGTAACTAGTTAAAAAATTAATGTTGTGATTTGTGACGTGATCGTGAATCATGATTTTGACTGCATTTGTGACCGTAATGATGAAGAATGTGATTCGGTGTCAACAGTGTGAGATAAATATGGAACTGTATTGGAAACGCGAATGCCTAAAGCTGTACTTCCCTGGACCCTGAAGAGCTGTAGCACAAAACTCCCCGACTTAAAAGCACTCATTAATGAGTACAATGGTGGGGTGAGGAAGCATGGAGAGATTCTACAAAACAGGCTTACAATGCATCCAAGTAACTAGTAAAAAAATTAATGTTGTGATTTGTGACATGATTGCGAATCGTAATTTGTGACTGCATTTGTGACCATGATGATGAAGAAAGTGATTTGTATCACGAGTGACTCGTGAATGTTATGATGGTCCTGACTTAAAAACGTATATTAATGAGTACAATGTTCATGCAGAATTATACACCACAGCAGTCCAGTACTCTGAAGGGAAGCCAAAGAAACAACTGTGACTTAAATTACAGATGGAGCTTGGGCCCTAAAGAGATGCAAATGCACAGACAGATTAAGATAGCGCTGTGCACTGAAGAGATGCAGACGCAAAGACACAACACCTAACCAGTGCTCACCATCAGAAATTTAAACTGGAAAAAAATACCTTTGCTGGTTGGGGTGGGCCACGGGGGGGCAGTGTACTGCACTGCTACAGTAACAGTCACTAGTACTAGTACCAGTACCAGTAAAGATACAACAAAGAAGTACAAAAATTGCACAGCTGCAGTGGATATCAGGTTCACATTGCTGAAATTACTATGTGGTACAATAAAAAGGTGTCTGATTTGATGACCCCTGTCACACACATACTCACATATGCACTAAGTAATGCGTAGCAAATTGAAAGCTTCAGTAATATAACCACGTATTGTAAGCAAACTAAAATTATGCACTGCTGTAACACAACAATCACCAAATAAATGGCAAGAATTATTGAAAATATTACTGTGTGTACGTTAACACAGTTGTACAAGAAAAATATCACCAAAACAGAAAGAACTGTCTTTTTCTCCAAGTTAATTTACCTACACCAAAGATGCACACCTCCCCCAAAGCACACTTTCACTGTTTCTTACTACACAGACTCAATGTTGTACATTAACATTCAAAATCCACACACAAACGATAAACGCTCGATGATATCAGCACAGGAAGGTTTCCTACAATTGATGAACTAAAGTTTGAGCAAACAAAATTACTCAAAAAGGCTTTTTGAACAGCTTTTAGAAGGTTTGAATCACAGAGAGCTCTCAGAGCAGACTGTCTCCTACAGCTTCCTGCACACACTACCCAGAACTGAGGCTGTGCAGAACAATATAGAGCCCATGTGGCCTGAAATCCTATGAATCACTGCAAATTTTGCCTTAGGAGCTTAAAAACAAGGCAAAGTACATTGTTTTCAGTGTACTTCACCTTAAGAGTTGGTGGAATAGTGGTTTGGGAAGGCAGAGTAACGCGAAGTCATTGTTTTCAATCGACTTCGCATTACCCATTATAACACTAAGTACTCCGCTTCGCAATGCGGAGCACTCCACAAATTTGCTTTCACTTCACAATTCACTTTGTGGTGCAAATTGGGGCCACTTCGCCCATCTCTAATCTTTGGTCAGCCATGCAACTCAATAGATGTCTCTCACATGTTGTTTTACTGTCTCCCAGAACTACAATATCCCCTACTGATTTCAATGAAACGTACATGCCTTAGGTGCACTGGTTTCCTCAACTCACTAGTTTTGATATCAAGGGGAATTACATTATCTCTAGTCTCCTTCAGCATTATCACTGCTGCTAGGATTGTGAACTGATCATTCTCCAGAGCAGCCTGAATATGTGGGAGACAGGGACACATCATATTTAGAGTGTTTTAGTTTATTTTTGTAATGATACCCCAATATACTACCATCATATTGTGCTTATGTCCTAATATTGTGTAAGCTTATGGAGTGACAGAAACCTGCATTGGGATTATAATTTATTTAGGAATGTTGCAATAAAAAAAAATTTTATGCTGACTTGGAAATTGTGATAATGACATATTGGATTCGCCTTGCTACAAAAACATAATGGATATGAGACCTAGGGGCACATACATGTTTTACCATTAGATAAGGATATATTGTGACAAATATCATAACTAGTAACTTGCATTTTGTCTCTTTTCCTCACAAGCAACATAATCTTCTGGCAGGCAGCTGGGTACTGCCTATATGGATGCTGAGAGGTTGAGTAACTCCCTGTTATCTGGAAGAGAGAGAGATTATTATCAGCATGACAGTTGGGAGGCCTAACTGGCTGACAGTGATCTAACTACCTGACTACTGATGTAATCTGCCAAGCTGTTGTTAAAGAGAGACCATTAGTGTTTACAAAGATATAGCTAGATGTTTTTCATGATGAGATATAGCGTCAGCCTTACATAATAACAGTTATGTATAAAAATGTGTGCTTGAACCCTAATCAGAGAGTGATCTGCTTAGCTACTCTGAAAAAAGAAGAATGCTAGGTGCTGCAGCTGAATAAACCATATGTCTCCTGTGATGACCTTAGTAATCTTGCAGTCTAGGATGCTGGTTGTTTGTTATAAGTTATCACTTTTTATTACGTTATAATAAACCTTTTGGACTTTTATGTTTGTGTCGGTTGTTCTTGGTTGTCACAACTCGTGCAACCCAAATAATTTCTTACACTCTAGAGATATTCCAAGATGAGCCACGATCATGGATAACATCTCCCCAGAACTCAGTGTAATGGGATAAAAACTTCCATGACATTTCTAGATTTCCATAGCCATGTTTAGACTTGGGTACCCAGAGATCAGACAGTCAGGTTCTGTTGAGTTTTACTGTTGTTGCAGGTACCTGGAGAGGTTTCTGTTACAAACTGATACAGCCCAATATTACCCAGCCTAAAGGTATCCTCAAACTAGGTTTGGCAGTAGTGTTTTCCTCCTTTTGCAGTTGCTGCATTCCTGTGTTGGCATGCAGTCTAAAAGGAATTGAAAGTGGACATAATACATGCCCATCCAAGCTGCTTGAGAACTGCCAGCAGTACGTTTCTGAGAACTTGTGCACTTTGACTGCACAAGTTAATTAGAGATATACTGCACATACCAAGCAGAGCACAATCAATGTGTAAGCCACTACTATGTTCTGGAAACACAGCCCCTGACTTGCATGGGCTGGTCCCAGCAGCAGTCTGACCATGGCAGGCACTGTGGGAAGGCAGTGTTAAACTGGCTGCTGACTTTCAAGAGTCTTTCTTGGAAAGATTTATTGATTTATTTATCTACAAGTTGTTGGGTCAAACTCTTTACATGGCAAGCTTAATATACTGCTGAATGCCCATCCCCCAGTTTTATTCTCAACGCGCTTATCACGCAGTCCTTAATACAATCTAATCATTTCATGTGACCTTTATAATTCTCATCCCACTTGCTTCCCCACATTTACACATATGGAAGTCCATCTCGGAACAAGAATAACATGAAGAACAGATACCTGTTGAATCTCACATGAATATTGAAACAACACACAACCTTCCTTCTACCTTTACAAGCTCCACGCCAACACCCTGACTTCCCCCAATGTATTCTAAAGGATGTCTAAACAAAACCTCAAAACCCTAAAGCCATATGCAAAGCAGAACCATCAGAAAAAATGGCCTTAGACCCCAACATTGCCCCGTCCTCCCATCTATCTTTCCAACTGCACTGTCAGTGCACAGGATGGCTCCTTCTTCTTCCAAGTTATGAGCTGTGATCAAGAGTGCAAGAGGTACAGTAAAGCTTGCACAGTACTGCAGTACTCACAACACTGACTGGCATGGAATATTCAGTTCTTGTACAAGTGCCCTGTTGCTCTCATCACATTGCAAACTGTAAAATGTTAAATATAAAAGATGTTCACTTTGCAGCTGTTTTAAGCAGTGAACCACAAAAACTGACATAAACTATAAAGTTCAATTTCACCAGCCTGTGAGCAAGTGTCAGGCTGAACCAGATTTGAACCTCAGGCCACACAATGCCATCTTGCATCTTATTGGGCTACCCTTTCTGGCTGTCAGACTTCCTTTCCTCAATGTGATGAGTCTCATTGTCACTCCCTCTATCTTTGTAAGTCTGCCTCTGAGTCTCCCTATCTGTCTGTCTCTCTCTCTCTCTCACTCTTCTGGAATCATGCTTGCCACTTCATTGCCAATGGAGACAGTTACAATTTCCCCCAACTCCCCCTTGCAGTGACTGTGGGCCCTGCACATATTTGCACTCATCAACCTGGAATGTCAGTGCCCTTACCTCAGCAAAATCGTCAATTGAGAGGCTCCTTGTTTGCTCTGTGGCTGTAGTGTGACCCAGTGAACAGGTGGGGAATTTCTGCTCAGTGTAATGCTGGCAGGGTATCCCTTCTGTGTTAGTGGTAGTCTTGCTGATGTAGGTGGGATTCACAGCAAATTCACAGTTCACCAGTACCTGAAACTGCAGTAGGTACTGGAGCCATTTCTGGCACTAGCATGCTGGTCCAGGTGCCTGAAAGTGACCCCTACCAGTGCAGGGGAGTGAAACCATTACCTGCCAGGTCCAGGCACAGGAAACCAGCAACAGCAGTGGTAGACCAGTCCAGGTGATAGAAATGAGCATCTATCGGGCTGGGGTCTGGAATCTGGTAGCTACAGTAGCATACAGCTGTTGGTGCATGGCATATCTTGGGGCTGTCATATCTGATGACTTCAAAGTAGCAGGGCAGTGTGACAAAACAAAAAAAGAATCAGTGTGCATGGTGGAAAAGTAGACCAGTGCTGAGCAGAAGCTGCCTGCTCCCTATGGGAACAACAAGATCACTAGGTAGACAGACACTCAAGGAGAAGAGAGTTCAATATATAGAAACATTAAAATTGTAAGCAGATTAGGACCACCTGGCCCATCTAGTTTGCCCCTATGTAGTTCAAATGCCACAGGAGGCAAAACAGTGTGACAAAGCAGTAGGTAGGGCCAGTGGGATGCTGGGATGTATAAGGAGAGATAGCTCAAGCAGAAGGGGAGTGGTGCTGCCACTGTATTGCTTGATGGTGAGATCCCACCTGGAATATTATGTCTAGTTCCGGAAGCCATAACTTAGTAAGGACATAGACAGGGTTCAGGCAGTCCAGAGCAGGAAAACTAAAATGGTGCAGGGATTGCATGGAAAATCTGATAAGGAGAGATTGAGGGATCTCAACTTGGACACCCTGGAAGACAGGAGAGCGAGAGGGCACAAGGTAGAGACCTACATGTGCCTTACGAGAGTGAATAGGGTGCAGGAGGGAAGTCTGTTGCAAATGAGGAAAAACACCAAAACCATAGGTCATGCAATGAAGCTGAGGGGGAATTTAGGAGGGATGTGAAGAAGTACTATTTCACTGAAAGAGTGGTAGATGCCTGGAACAGACTGCCAGTAGAAGTGGTGGAGGTAAAAACAGTAGGGGACTTTACGCATGCATGGGATAGATGTAGGGGAGTATTAGGACAGACAGGGATGAGGGAAGATCCTGTAAGGCCAGTAATTGTCTGCAGAGACAACCTAGGAAGAGCAGACTAGGTGGGCCAAGTGGTAATTTTCTGCTGACAGATTCCATGTTCTGCATTTCTATGTATCACTGCAGGTTACTGGCACTGTCCCTCCTGGACCCTCCAACTTATTTTAAATAAAATAACACCACCCTTTCCCCATCTCAGCTGTCTCTCCTGGACCTTCCATTTATTTTAAATAAAGTAATGCAGTGGATTTATGCACAGAAGTGCTCTTCTTGTTTTTTTAATACTGACTTCAGCAGGTCTGAACCCAGCCAAATCTTGAGTTTGTTCACAACACATTTTAATTATGACAACAAGCTGTCAAACATCATTGACACTGACCAAAGCTTATTTGTATAGCTACCATGATGTATTAATTCTTCAGACCCTATGTTTCATTGTATTCTATCCTTAAGTTGCACTCTCTCATGTAATACCTATAAATTGGCATTGAATTGCCCTGCCTGCCCAAGTGTTTAACAGAAAAGTAAACAATTAAAATGAAGTGAAAATTATAGCACTGGGCAAAATAGCCACCAAGAGCAGCATGATCCTGCAAAACTAGAATTCACTCCAGCTGTCATGTTTTATTAACCAAAAATGGTTCACTATGTTTAAAGGAACTCTGATAAAGAGAAACTCAATCTAAACATTGTGCAACAGAAAGATCTGATTGATTCTTCATGGAAGAAGACATACAATAAATTCAAATATCCATTACACATACACATACTTTGCCAAAAAAGTCCATAGTATAATAACTTATTATCTCCCTAGATGAAATATTTTTAAGAATTTATAATCATTGTCCAAAGAATACTAACCCTTATTTCCCTTACATTAAATAAGAACTTTGCTGTTTTCGTTATTACAAATTCATCATTTGTTGTAAGAAGTATATTAATCTTTACTTCGTCATCACATCCTTGTAGATCGAATAATATATCTGTTAGCAATTTGTTTCTCTCCTTTTTGTACCACATACATTTTAACATCATGTGTGACAAATTTTCTTTCTCTAAGACTCCACATAAACAATAGGAATGAGCTATATCTACATCTTTATTAAATCTAGCTGTTAATTTATTTGATTCCTGGGACTCAGTTCTAAATCTAGCATAAACTTTTCTTAATTCAGGTTCTTCCAATACATCCAAGTAATATTTATAATCGTGGTTTAAAATATTGTTACTGTACCACAATGAATACCTGGAATTTTTAATATTTTCTATATCTATGTTGTTAAACTTCCTAATTAACAATTTTTTTAATATATTTCTTATACTTAACAGAAATCACAACATTCTGGTATGTCAAGTCCAATAATTGTTCCAATTCTACTGTCCTCAATGTCCTTCAAACTTTTTGCAGCCATGGTGACTTTATACCGTTCATTTCCAGTATTTCTTTTCCTCCAAACATTTCTTAGATATTCTACCCTCCTCTTGCGTATTTAATCTTATTCAGAAATTAATAATATTTGATTCGGCAAATGCCTTAAAATTTATTAATCCTGTTTCTGCTCGTATATATGAGGCTGGTACTGTAAACGGTAAACCCATTGTAGATCTCAACAATCTCAGGACTGGTTTTTCCATATTTTTTAAATACTTATGTACACTTATTTCTGTCCCATATAATATTTGTGAGTTATAGTTTGCTTCAATAGCCTTTAATAAAGGTTTCATTGTATAACCCCCACACTTTAAATTAAATCTTTTTTAATGCCAAAGCTGAGTTTGCCAATTTATTGTGCATTATAGTATAATGCGTTTTCCAACATACTTTTTTTTTTAAAAAAAAAACAGCCCTAGATAGGTATATTAATTTACAATTTGCAATGGCTGAGAATTTATATGCCATTTCCCATTATTTTTTTTCTCCCAAATAACATTATATTAGACTTAGACATATTTACTTTTAAGTTCTTGTCTTTAGCAAATATTTCAAGAAGATTCAGCTTTTCCTGAAGACCTTTTGCTGTTAATGATAATAATATCAGGTCATCAGCATATGCAAGTCCTGCACAATAATCTGTTCTAATTTTAGGGGAATCAATATTAGACATTTGCAAGGTTCTTAAGAATGGGTCTAAATAAATTGCAAACAAGGTCGAAGCAAGTATGCATCCCTGTCTTACCCCCATATTGGTTAAAAATTGTGTGGAAAAGTTACCTCTCATATCCAGTCTAACCTGAGCCCATGTATATGAATACAATAATCTTATGATATTTACCAGTAATGGATCTATTATTATATATTGTGTCCCATAGTTTAGTTCTAATGATTGTATCAAATGCAGTAGTAGTAGTAGTAATATTTATAGATCGACTTATTGAAGTCATTACAATTAAATACATATTTTAAAATTCGATTAGATACACATCTTTACAATTTCCATATTAAAACATCCATCTTGCTTCATCTAGACATTAAACTTCATTTTTACAGTCATCTGTATAGTGTCCACATTTTTAAATATATCAGCATAGTGGACAAAATATAAGCAACTTAACCCACCCCTTAGAATGAGGCATTCCTCACAAGTAATTTTTTCTGCTCAATTATTTTTAGAAAGGAGGCCACAGCATGTAGTATTCTCAAATTATGAGATTTTACCAAAAAATGTAAAATGTTTTCTGGATCTAACTTAAGTTTACTCAAAATCTCTCCCAAAATTTTTCTTCTATCTTTCTCATATAAAGGGCATATTATTAATAAATGTCTAAGTGAATCTTTATCTATTCCACATTTGCATATTATATCCCCCACTAATTTCTCTTTACTATATATATTTACTTTCCAATTAGTTGTTATAGTCTTGAATCTTGCTCGGGTTAATAATTTCCTAAACTCAGGATTGGTTACCACTCTCAAATAATATTCTAGTTCATGTGACCTCTTATTTTTTACCATCCATTCACTCACTTTACATTGTTTACACAATGCCAAATCTAACTGGATAAAGTAATCTCTAACCCTATCTTTAATTCTTAATTTCATTGTGTCTACTGGGCAAATCATACTTTCCGAAATTATTTCTAACAGCCCCATTGGTTTTATTACTTTCTCCACTATTGCCATACTTGGAAATGGCCTATAATGTTTACTATACTCCATTGCCTCCTCCATACATAATCTAGGAAACTTTTGGTTATTCGTATTACACACCTTCAACCAATAATTCATTTGCCTTATTTTTATTTCACATTCCAATTGATATTGTTCCAGTTCTGCCCTAACCATTGCTGATGGCATCCCGCTAGGAAGTCCCAAGATTTTTTTGTAAAATTTATTCAGGATACTTTCTAATTTAGAAAAATCACCAAATAACTAAATTTCTGCCCCATAAAGTATTTGAGCTTTAACTTTTTCGTTTAAAACCCTAAAATTTCCTTTTATTGACTGCCCTCCAAGTTTGTACGGAAATCTATTCATAATTAACATAAATCTATTAACTTTGCTGTACGTTTCTTTTACATGTGTGTTCCATGTTCCATCTTGAGTGAAAACTATTCCTAAATAGCAAAATTCTTTAACCACTTCCAATTTATATCCATCTATTTTATATTGATATTCTTTTTTCCCTCCAAAAGTCAATACTTTTGTTTTTTCATAATTTAATAATAAATCTGCCTTCTTACATTCTCCGACAAATTTATTTAACATCCTGTTTATACCAATAAAGCTTGTTGATAATAAAGCTACATTGTCCGCAAATTCCAAATAAGCACAGTACCTCTCTCTTATTCTAGCAGATAGAAATCTAAATCATATAATTTATTTAATATTGTTTGAAAATATAAATTGAACAACTATGGTGAGAGAGTACATCACTGTTTTACCCCAAAGTTGGTTTGAAACCATTGTGTCAATTGTCCCTTTGTTGAATATCTTACACTTGTATAATTATCTTGATATAATCGCTCGATCATTGTCATCATGTCCCTATCCATTCCTAATCCTTTTAATATTTCCCACAACATACTGTGATTCACTCAGTCAAATGCTGTTTTTAGGTTGACAAATATATAATATAACTTTTGTTTTTTAATCTTAGTATACTTGTAGATTAAATGCACCAATGTCCAACATTGATCTAGTATGGATTGACCATTTCTAAATCCTGCTTGTGCTGTATCAATAATACTATTTCTTTCAACCCATGTTGTCAATCTATTATTTAGTATACTAGTAAATATCATCACCATCACCATCGCCCCTCCCACCCCTTCCCCCAACTCTTAATTATATGCCCTGATAAATCTGATTGACAGGAGCTAAACACAGGGTATAGTAAGAGGTGTGAAATAGGAGGGCATAAGGGAAGAGACCACCCTCAGCATGACAAGTGTTTGACTCATTTATTTATTTATTGGTTTTTTTCCTTAACAAAAAAAATATATCTGACGATCAGTTACAGGATTTTTAGTACTGTAAATAAAAAAAAGAGAACTAAGGAGACTTCAGTAGCAGAGAAGTAGTGGATTGCAGTATAATGTGGGGGTGGTGCAATGCAGTGGCTGTGGGGCAGCCATATTCAGGCAGAACCTTCTGGACACTGAGGTGCTGCCCTATCTGCATGCATCTCTCTGGACTGCAGGATGAGTAGCCAGACTCAGAGCGGAGTAAACTGGGTCAGGAGTACCATCACCCCTATCCAGGGACCACCCAGTCCAATGCAGCTGCCTCAAAGGATGCTGAGAGCGAGGACACTTGGATGACAGTGGGCTCAGGGAGGGTAAGAGAGTCAGGCAGAGGCACATCCCAGATCCTATTCCTTCAAGAACTCATATGCCACACTGGCAAATGAGGACAACCAAATAGAGGTACCCAGGAAGTGGAAGGAAAGGATGTGGAGGTTAGGCAAGGAGGTGACCTCAGTGGGAAAGCAGTGGACCCCAGAGGAGGAGGAAGCAAATCCTGGTGGGGACTCCATCATAAGAGGATCCAGCTAGGAACACAGGAGGGGAGGACAGGAGGTGAGATGCCTACCAGGTGCCACGGCATGGAGGGATGGAAGGAAGATACTGGGGATCACTGGGAAGGCAAGGCGGGAGGGTGAGCTGGATGTCATTATCCACCTAGGTACTAATGACTTGGCAAATGGGGAGCCAAGGAAGTTCAGGAAGAGTTTAGGAAACTGGGAGGGTCTCAAGCAAGTAGCTACTTCTGTCACTTTCTCAGAAGTACTACCTGTGAGAGCAAGGGAGAGCATAGAGTGCATGCACCAGGAACTTTAACTCATGGTTGAAGAACTGGTGCTGTGAGGAAGGCTTGGATTCATTGGTGACTGGGACCCACCTGGAGGGATGGAGGTTTGTTCAAGCCTGACGGCCTGCATCCATCCTGGAGGAATCAAGCACTCAATGATAAGTTTAAATGCTACATTGACAAGCATTTAAACTAGCAAAGTGGCAGGCCAGCAAGGACGGTACTCCTTGCTCACCCCACAGCTAGTAATGGAACCAGTGAACCAGAGGAGGGCTATCTCTGCAAAGCAGTGTGCAAAAGATGGAGATTAGTTTCCAAAAGGTGGATAAGCAGAAAAGGGGCAAAATTCAGCAGAAGGGCAAACAGCAAGGAGAACCAGGGATAAATGACAACCAAGGAAGGGGCTGGACTAGAACAGTGAAGCAGTCTAGGGAGGTCAAATCATGGAAAGCCATGTGTGCAAATGCCAGGAGCCTTAGCAACAAGATGGAAGATCTGGAGGCTGTCATGGTACAGTCAGACCTGGACATTGTGGCCATCACTGAAACCTGGTGTAATGATAACCATGACTGGGAGATGGCCATACCTGGCTACAACATATTCAGAAGAGACAGAGCAGGCAGGAAGGGAGGAGGTGGCACTGTGTGAAAAATGACATAAGGGCCACACAGATCCAGGAGGAACAAAATGGGGAGATACTGTGGGTTAGCTGGAAAGGAAAATGGGGCCAGCCATCCACACAGGTGTGGTCTATAGACCACCAGCTCAGGAGGAAGAAACAGATAGGGAGCTGATGCAGTCATCCAAAGGATGGCAGACAAGGGTGAGGTAGTACTGGTTGGAGACTTCAATATACCAGGCGTGGACTGGAGCATCCCAGCAGCAGCATCAACTAGGAGCAGATTTATCCTGGACTCCTTCAGGGTGCCTTCCTCAAGCAACTGGTCACGGAACCAACTCGGCAGAAGGCAATACTGGACCTTGTGCTCACAAACAGGGACAGTGTGATGGGGTAACAGTGGGGAGCACCTGGGTAACAGTGACCACCAGTCATTGTGGTTTGAAATCACAGAAAGAGCAGAACCAAACCACACAAAAACACTTATCCTGGATTTTAGGGGGGCAGACTTCGGGAAAATGGGGAGATACTTGAAAGAGGCATTAAGGGGAATGGGACAGGAATTAGAGGTTGAGGAACAGTGGGCAGTATTTAAAATGGGGATTATAAGAACAACAGAATTATGCATTAATCAGGTTAGCAAGAGGAAAAGGAAGAGGAGACCATTATGGTTTTCCAAAGAGGTAGCAAAGAAAGTGAAAGCAAAAAGATTACATTTAGGCAATACAAAAAGACACAGGCAGAAGGGGATAGGGAGAAGTACCAGGAGAAACAAAGGGAGGCAGGGAAGTCAGTAAGGGAAGCCAAAGCTCAGACAGAAGAACACATTGCAAAATCAGTGGGTAAAGGGGACAAAACCTTTTACAGGTACATAAGTGAAAAAAGAAAGACAAAGGGAGGGATAGTGAGACTGAAGGGGGAAGATGGGAGCCATGTGGAGGATGACAACAATAAAGCTGACATATTGAACAGGTATTTCTGCTCAGTCTTTACTAAGGAAGAGGGGTAATGGGTCTGAAGGGAGTACAGAGGTGAGAATGGTGCAGAAATGGACACAAGTCCCTTTATACGAGAAAGGGTCCTGAAGGAACTGGAAGTACAAGAGCTGATAAAGCAATGGGGCCAGATGGAGTGCACCCCAAGGTCCTTAAAGAACTAAGAGAGGTGGTGGCTGAACCTCTGGCTATCCTGTTCAGCCAATCAATGGAAACAGGGGAGGTACCCAAAGACTGGAGGACAGCAGACGTAGTCCCCTTATACAAAAGTGGGAACAAAGAGGAAGCAGGGAACTACAGACCAGTCAGCCTCACCTCGGTAGTGGGAAAGATCATGGAAGCACTACTGAAGGAGATATTGGTGGAACATCTGGTTGTCAATGGACTACAGGACCCAAAGGCAGCATGGTTTCACCAGGGGAGGTCATGTCAGACCAACCTCATTGAATTTTTGACTGGGTGACTAGGGAGGTGGATCAGGGAGGGCAGTGGACATGGCCTATCTGGACTTCAGCAAGGCCTTTGACACTGTGCCACATGAAGACTATTACACAAACTGGGGAATATGGTGTGGGCAGGACAGTAGTGTGGTGGGTAGGTAACTGGCTGGGTGGCAGGACACAGAGGGTGGTGGTAAATGGCTGTCACTCCACAGAGGGAAGAGTAACCAGTGGGGTACCACAGGGATCAGTGCTGGGACCGGTCCTATTCAACATCTTCATCAGTGACATTGCACAGGATCTAGAAGGCAGAATTTCACTATTCATGATGACACAAATCTCTGTAACAGAGTAGACACACCAGAGGGTGTAGACAGAATGAGAAGGGACCTGCAGAAACTTGAAGAATGGTCAAGGGTTTGGCAGTTGAAATTCAATGCAAAGAAGTGCAAGATAATGCATATAGGGCACAAAAATCCTGGCACAATATATCAGTTGGGGGTGAGGATATAGCATGCACCAGCAGGAAAGGATCTTGGGGTTGTCATCTCTGATGACCTCAAGGTAGGGAAACAGTGTGACAAGGCATCAGGTAAAGCAAATAGGATGCTGGGATGTATAGGCAGGGGCATCACCAGCAGGAAAAGGAGGTCATAATTCCACTATACAAGACACTAGTGAGGCCCCACCTGGAGTACAGTGTACAGTTCTGGAGACCATACCTACGTAAGGACATAGACAGGGTAGAGAAGGTTCAGAGGAGGGCAACAAAGATGGTGCATGGGTTGCATCACAAGTCCTATGAAGACAGGTTGAAGGAACTGAACATGTACTCCTGGAGGAGAGGAGGGGAGAGGGATATGATAGAGACATACAAGTATCTTACAGGGAGGAACAGGGTGCAGGAAAACACTATTTTAAGCGAAAAAGATGTTTCAGGACTAGAGGGCATGGGATGAAGTTGGAGGGAGGACGATTCAGAGGAAACATGAGAAAGAATTTCTTCACAGAACGGGTGGTGGACAAGTGGAACACCCTACCAGAGGAAATGGTGGGGGCTGAAACAATCACGGGATTTAGGAATGCATGGGATAGACATAAAGGAATTCTAGAGGGCAGGGGTAAGGGGAAACAGACTTCTAGGAAAACAAACTGAACTTACAAGCTCAAATGGGCAGACTAGGTGGGCCATAGGCCCTTATCTGCCGACACTGTCTATGTATCTATGTATGTATCTATGTATAGTATCTATTAAACTAATTGGTCGATAACATTCTGTTTTTTTTTTCTCCCCTTTTTTAAATATTGGAACAATTATATTTAATTTCGAACTAGCTGGTATTATTCCTTTATCCCAAATCTTATTAAATAATGTTGTCAGATAAGGAACCCAAGATTGAGCTGTATAAAAAATAACATCGATAGGTATCCCATCTGGACCTGCGGCTTTATGTTTTTTAAAAGTATCCAAAACTTTCCATACATCCTCTTCCATGATTAATTTATTATTAACCAGTTCTTAATTTTTGATGTCAATTCCATTCTCATCATATTGTTTGTCAATATTTTGATTCCATTTATTTGTTGTGGAAAATAGACCTTTATAATATTGTACCCACACATCTGGCTCAATTAATGTAGTTATTCTATTGTCATGATTTAATGTACCATTATTAACTATACTCCAAAACTTCTTAGAGTCATTTGATGTTACAGCTTCCTCTAGTTCTGTCCATAATTTAAGTTGTTTTTTTTCTTTATTTATTTTCAATATCCTTTTATACTCTTTTCTTAATTTATTCATTCCATTACTCTTATTTCCTACCAAACTTCCTTTTAGGGCTCTCATTAACCCATTAAGGTTCCTCTTTGCATCCCTACATTCTTTATTATACCATGCCTGTCCTTTCCTTGCTATTTTAATTTGTAGTCTAGAAATAATCTGCCTAACATCGGCCATAATAATATTATATTCCAATAATATTTCTATATCATTTTTATCATCAATACAGTTATTTATTTTTTCCAGTATACCTCCAACCTGCATTAACTAGATAAGTTTCCCACTTTATGTAATATTCCACCTTATAGCATTCTTTAAATGCAGTAGAGAAGTCAATATATGCTGCATATAACCGTTGTGTCCTTAACTTAACATACTTCTCTCATAAATGATGCAAGATAAAACAATTATCCATAGTAGAATATGTTCTGTGGAAGCCAGCTTGAAGAGACGGTAAGCCCCCGGTTTTCACCAGATCTATCATAATATGATCTAATAAGATTCTAGCAAAAATCTTTCCCACAATATCCAGCAAACTAATTGCCCTATAATTCTTCGGATTAGTTTTGTTGCCTTTTTTATAAATAGGAACTATTACAGCACCCCTCCAAGGCTGAGGGACAAAATGATTTCATATAAATTTATTAAACAATGTAGCCAAACATTCTGACCATTGTATATCCTTGATTTTAAATAACTCTCCTGGCATCATATCAGGTCCTGTCACCTTATTAAACTTACGTTTTCCTATTGTCAGATTTACTTCAGTATTTGTAATTGGAATAAAATTCATCCTTATCATACTCCTTTTCATGATTGGCCAACAGTTCTCCTCAATCATATTGTACATTACACCTGAGAAATACTCTAACCAACTCTCAGAGTCTATATAATTTACATTTTCTACCAAAAGTTCTTTACAACCTCTGGCTACTAATGTCCAAAATATTTTATTATCCTTAACTTCTATTGTTTCTATCATTTGTTTCCACTGGTAGGCACACAATTCCTTTTTCTTAGACAATAATGATTTCCTATGTTCTTTCCTTGCTACCTTTAATATACCATATTTTTCTTTTCTATTATTTTGTTTGTATATCCTTAACCATTTCATGTCTTTTTTTTTTACTCAATCCACATTCTTTATCAAACCATCCCCTAGCCTGCACTGTATTTGTAAGGCTTCATTTTTTATATAGTTTAGACTGAATTTCTTTAAAGAAATTCTTCATTCTAACATATAGTTCAATAATATCCAGCTCATTTACTTTTAACTTAACCTCATCAAGAAATAACTCTAGTTGTCCTATAATTTGCATTTCTAAAGTCACCGTCCATCTAATCTGTTTCTTATATCTAATTTCCACTTGAGATGGTTTTATTTTATTGTTTACGATAATCATTTCCTCCTTCAGCTGGTCATTATAGACTATTACTGGAAGATCATCACTTTCAAGTCTCAAAGGTATAATTAAAGACTTCCACCAGTCACTAGGACCTCTCCAGAATATTAAGTAAAGTACTGTATTTCCATATTTTGAAATATGTGTTGTTCCTCCATCTTCATCCCCCTTCACTCTCCCATTCAAAATATTAAGTCCATTATTTTTTAATATTTCACACAGCATTTTCCCAATTACATTAGTTGTTGCATCCTTTACATAGAAGCATAGAAACATAGACTTTGACGGCAGATAAGGACCGCTTGGCCCACCTAGTCTGCCCATGTTCCTACCTAGAGGATAAGCTGCAGATTCTATTTAACCAACAGCCTATTTCTTCCTACCCCCCCTACAAAAATTGCCTTACGTCTGTCCCATGCATTCTTGAATTCTCCCACAGTTGTAGACCCTACAACCTCCTCAGGAAGGCTGTTCCATGCATCCACCACCCTGTCTGTGAAAAAAATACTTCCTCACATTGTCCCTGAGTCATCCCTCCATCTTCAAATGTTGTTCTCTTGTTCTTGCACATCTCTTTTTCTGAAAGATGCTACCCTCTTGGACTTTGTTGAGTCCACTGAGGTACTTAAAAGTTTCTATCATGTCCCCACTCTCCCTCCTTTCCTCAAGGGTATACATATTAAGCTCCTTTAGTCTCTCCTCATATGGCTTCTCTTGCAGACCCTGCACCATTTTAGTTGCCCTCCTCTAAACTGCCTCCATCCTGTCTATGTCCTTGTGGAGATGGGGTCTCCAGAACTGGATGCAGTACTCCAGATGGGGTCTCACCAACTCTCTCTACAGGGGGATAACAACTTCCTGTTTTCTGCTGGTGATGCCTCTCCCTATATATCCTTTTAGCATTTTCAGTATCTAAATATATCCACTGCACGACTGTGTCATCTGTTAAACCATCAAATCTTCCAACTCTGGCATTAAGGTCTCCAAGCAGTATTAGAGGATCCCCTGGATATTCCATAGAAACCTCAAGCTTACTATTTTCTAACCTTTGCCATACCGATTCTTTATAGTATTTAGACTTAGCTGGTGGTATATGACAACTAACTAGTATTATAGATAGTTTACTTGTTCCCAATCTAAGAATCATATAATAATCATCTTTAATCAAGTCTTTAATAAATTTAAATATTCCATTTTATTATGTGTAATTAATCCACCTGCTCATCTACCTAATTTAGTGTCCTTATAGCCTGGATATTGCATGGTTTAGTACCCATTTAAGTTTATATCTGTTTTACTATCATGCCAAGTCACTTGTAAACAAATGACTGCATTTTCTTTAATGAATGTCAGCCAATCCTGATTATATTGTTTGATACCATAGCCTGCTATATTCCAAGTCATAAAACTAATTTGGATTTGTTCTCTCTTAATCTCATCATAGCCTTCATTTGCTATATCATAGTTGTTCTGTACAAGTTCATTGCTTAAAGTACTCTCTTCTGAGCAACTTGATTCTTCTAACAATTGGCACCTATTGTAGGTCTCAATTGATTCATTAATCACAAAATGTTCAATAGAACTCTTTATTTTTCTTTCAACCTCCTTCCTTAAAACCTGATTACTTTCTTTCTAAAGAACATTGAAGTCCACAATATAAATTCCCATTTTATCCAGTTTCTCATAAGATTCCAGTATTCTTTGAGCTACTTCTTCATTTTTACATACTATATCCACCTGACTGTCTCAACTTAAGCTTTCATGCCTAAGAGTACTCATAATACCCATTCTTACTGATCTTTTCTGTAAAACATTAGACATCAAATTACAAATAGACCATGTCAGCTTTCTTGATGTCTCCTTATAAATTCCCGGGTAACCAGACATTGTAATTATTACAGGCTTTCCTTGCTTATTTACTATTACATTATCTTTTTTATGTACGTTTTCTGATACAAATTCCAAACTTAATTTAAGACAATTCGGTAAATGACCATTTCTCTACAAATATTGTGCCACTCTCTTATGAGTGACTCTTATCCATACTATATCAGCTGGGGCAGGATGTAAAGACCTAAACACTTCAAGGATATCTCTCTCATCAATTGCCAATTCAAGCACTTCATTTATTATTTTCATTACCCTGTCTTTCAAGATTATCTCTGAGTCATCATCCAATTTCTTTAAACCATACAGTTTTAAACAATAGTAGTTATCCCAACTATCACCCCTTTCCCAATCTTCATGTTCTTTTCTAATTAAATTTTGATCCTTCTGCAACTTTTCCTCCATAATTTTTATGTCATGATTCAGGCTATTCATCTCCTGCCCCTGCTTTACAGTATCAACATCTTCCCTGATCTTCAGCAATGGTTCATCACCTATCTTACAGATGTCTTCATATTCCTCATGCCCTCTTGTTTCTTTTTGTTTCCCCTGTAAATTACTATCACTCTTTAATTTGATCTTCTTCTGATCCATCCCCTTATTTTTACTTTTTTTCCTCTGAGCAATAAGCCCATTATTTTTAATATCATCTGATAATACCAGAGATGAGAATTCTGGTCTTATTCCCTTCTCTTTTTTTTTTTTATATTATCATCTATCTTCCCTTCCATCGCTATAACTGACAATGATTCCTTTGGAAGCTGTATTGCATTCAAAACATCTAACATTTCATCCATTATATATCCATTTATAGTTATATTCTTCTTAAGTGTGTCAATTCCATTCCTTATTGCTATCAATTGTTCCATTAATATCAGATTCACAGCATGTTGATTTTTCATAATTGCAATTATCTCTTCACTAATTGCTGTAGGATAATACATCATAGATTCATCCACTATTTTTCTTTCTTTCCCAATCCTGTCTTCCTGGTCCCATTTCTTCATGGGATGAACTGATACCTTTATTACCACTGTTAATGCAACGTCAAGCATATATTAAACAAATCCCACCACTGGGATTAGTTTTTGTTCTATTTTCTTTTCCATTCATTGAGTATTTTTTTTTTGCTTTTTTCTTTGTGAGTTGTATCCCTGTATTTTATTCTATGTCCCCCCCCCCAATATTCCAAATAATTCATGGTGTAAGTATTAATACAAAGTAAAAGTTAAACTTTTTTTATAAAGTGCCTTTCTAAAACCAAGGCACTGTACAATCAATAAAATTAGAACACAAACAATTGAAAACAAATAATAACATCCACAGGCAGCTAGAACTTTTAAAATCCATCAGGAAAAGCCAGATGAACACGTAGGTTTTAAACTCCGATTTCAAACTTGAGTTGGTCAGGCATTCCCTTAACCAACAAGGTAGATAATTCCACAGGATAAGGGCAGCAAAAGAAAAAGCATGTGTGTCCAATGTTTTTAATCAAACCCTGGGAATACCTAGCAATCCCTTGTTGGCAGAGTGGAGTGGGCAGGAGGAGCAATAGGAAGTCAGGAAATCTTGCAGGTACTGGGGTCCCTGATTGTGTATGGCTTTGTAAGTCAGTAAACCAACCTTAAAGGTGATCCGTCACTGTACAGGCAGCCAGTGCAGTTCACACAGAACAGGTGTGATATGACTAGTCCTAGATGTACCAATCAAAAGTCTGGCCACCACATTCTACACTAGCTGCAAGTGACAGATATCAACCCCAAGAAGCCCTAGGTAGAGGGCACTGCAGTAATCAAGGTGGGTGGACATGAAGGCATGGACCAATCTAGGAAGGTCAGCTCGAGGAACCTGGTGTTTCACCTGGGCAATATTCCTCAGATGATAAAAAGAGGATTTGACAATGGCAGACACCTGAGATTTCAGGATCAGACCACTGTCAAAAATAATGTCCAGGTTATGCACCCAGTCTGAGGTCATGAACTGGACACCATCGAGCCATCAACCCGAAGCCTGCCCAGTCCCCAGACCCACCTCTGGATGACCCGGGTCCACAACCAACACCTTGGTCTTATCCAGATTCAACCTCAGCCAGCTGGTGCTCATCCAGTTCTTGATCTCGGCTAGACAGTTGTTAAGCATGGAGACAGCATCATCCTTTCTGGGCATAAAGGACATATACAGTTGGGTATTATCTTTGTTGCAGTGAAAACCCAAACTGTATCCCCTAATGATGTCTCTAAATGGCAGCATATACACTGCAAACAACATGGCTGTCAATATGAAGCCCTGCGGCACCCCACAGGACAGGGGGAATGCATCAGAGGATTAAATTCCAGTGACAACTCTCTGAGACCTGCCCATAAAAAATTATCGAAATCATCTTAAGACTGTTGCAGACAGTCCACAGAGAATCTGCAGGCACTCCAAAAGCACACCACGGTCCACAGTGTCAAATGCCATCAAGAGATCAAGAAGGACTAAGATAGTACGAGCCTTTTTATCTCTTGCAATTAGAAGGTCATTTAAAACCCAGACAAAGGTGGTCTCAGTGTTATGTCTTTTCTTAAACCCAGTCTGGAGAGCATCATAGACATTGTGGGTTACAAGATGATCATCCAGCTGCAACGCAACCACCTACTTAATAACCTTACCTACAAAGGGTAGGTTAGAGACAGATCTGTAGTTAGCTAGACAGTCTGAATCCAAGGAGGGTTTCTTTAGGAGTGGTCGTAAGACCGCCTCCTTAAGGAGATCTGGAAAGACCCTCTTCTCTCCAAGAAACTCCAAACAATTTCAGCAAGGATTGGGCAGATGAGATCTACGCAACCTATCAAAAGGGACATAGGGCCCAGATCCAAATTACAGCTGGTTGGACACAAAGTCTGGACAATCCTCACAATGTTCACAAATTCTGGCTGGCTAAAGTCAGTCCAGACAGATCGGGTGCTCATCACCTCCTGCCAATCTCCACAATCTCTCATAGGGAGAGTTGGGCAGATACCCGACCTGATGCTGGCAACCTTATCTGTGAAGAATCGAGCAAGTTTGTCACACTTCAACTGTGAAAAATCTCTTCCAGACTGAAGACAGACTGGATTGTACAATCTGTCCACAGTCCAGATGAGCTGAGCTGGTCAATTCTGTGCATCAGCAATCTCCCTGGACAAAAATTCTGCCTTCTTATGGGTGATTGCTGATTGATAGCCCTTATAATGTTCCATCAATCTAAGCCTGTCAGCCTCGAGGCTGGATTTCTGCCAAATTCTCTCTATCCTTCGACCCACTCTCCACAGCTCCTTCAAGGACCCATCAAACCAAGGGGTCCTTGGGCACAAGGTGAGTGGGTGAACATGAACAGATGCAATTGAGTCCAGGGTATCCCCCACCACCTTATTATAGGTGAGTACCAGATCCCTTGGACTCATGCATTCACTCGATAAACCCTATAGGTCCAGCACAACTGATAGACCCACTGGGGTAACTCCCCTTAAAAGGTGGTTTTGGACCATCTCCATAGGGGCAGGTCTATTAGGGGCTGCCCCGAAACTGAACCTTATGGTGTGATTATCTGACCAAATGACTGGTTCCACCCCAGAGCCATGATCTCCATCTCCAGGAGGAACACAAGATCCAGTGAGTGGCCCCCTACATGGGTAGTGGTGGTAACCACCTATGTAAGGCCCAGCATAGTCATAAGCTGGTGGAGATTATTTCCAAATTGTGAGAGTTCATCATCAACGCAGGCATTGAAGTCCCCCAGAATTAACCATCTGGGGGACTCCAATGCCACGCTTACAATGACGTCCACAAACTCCTTCAAGAATTCTCCACCATTGCCAGATGGACAGAAGATGAGGAGTATCCTGAACCCTACACCCACTCCCAGGATACACTCAAAGGATCTGGTGCACCCCACTGGCACATCCACAAGGCCGAGTTCCATCTTAAACATAATGGCTACACCCCCACTCCTATAATCCAATCTCAGGTGGTGTATCACCGAGAACACAGCTGGAACAGCAGATGCCAAAATAGGGCTTGCATTTTCATCCAGCCCGGTCTTGGTGATGCATGCCAGATCTGATGTCCCAACAAGATCAGCTATAATAGCTGTCTTTTTCCTAACAGAGCTGGCATTGCACTACACCACCCAGGTCAGATGGGTTGTCGAGGAAGATCCCGGGACCTGTCCAATAATTGTGGAGCCCTTGGGTATGGGAACCAGGTAGGGAACACCCCTCTCCCAGACCCATTTCACCCAAGGTCATCTCCGGGTCCCCATTACCTCTATCTGCCCACCCTTTTCCTTTCCCCCACCAGGCACAGCTCTCCCCTTTTTCACTCAACTTCTGACTATCCCCAAAACTTGACATATCTTATATGTCTCTAATGATAATGGGGGACAATCAAAGGGGCATAGATCCCTGAGCATGGTGGAGGAATACTGCATGAATGTCTTTAGACCCTCCCAGCACATTTCAACTTAACAACAAACAAATAAACCCCCCAAAATTCTACAACTCACACAAATTCACTCTACTAAGCCACCCCCCCACACACAAACACTCACAAAGGGTTGCCTCTCACCCAGTCCCTTCTAAAAATCCAGCCATACCAACCTGAATCACTCAAATCACAATCTAATTCACACAGCCCTCAAAAACGCTCACCAATCCACACACAACTAATTTAAACAACTCCTTAAAACCCACAAAAATAAACTAACTAGCAAATAGATAGCAGCAGAGATATTTATAATGAATGTGCAAATGAGCACCAACAGAAATTAAGAGTTATTACTACTCTTTAAATTATAAAAAACATAAATGTCCCGAGGGTCTCTCACATCCCCAGGCCCATATTTAGACCAATAGAGGACCTGCTCTCACTTAGAACCCCACGGGCCTTAAACCCAACCATAGGATAAAAGTTAGGCACCCTCACTGCCTTTTAGTGCAAAACCAGCATAATTGTTGCTGTCTACGCCACAGATTAACACCTTCCCTAAATTTGGAGAACTGTAATAGGAATCCCAGAGCATGATTCTTCAAACTACAAGTCCACCATAGAGATATTCAAATTTTTATCACCAGATCAAAATTTTGCCTCCATATAACTCTGGGACCAAAATCGTAGTTTGACCCACAGCCCTCTTTGGGAAACCTCCCAATGCCAGCAGAAGGGAAATGTCAACCTAAATAATCCCCAGCCCGACCAAGGGAAGATCCACCCTCCAGCAAACTACCCCCAGTCAACCCGCAACCTGAGTCACCAGTCCTTTGGCTGGATCTTAGCCAGGCTGTTTCAGGGACCAGGCAGCCAAACCCCTTCCCAATGCCTGCACTGAAAACCCAAAATAAAGGAACAGACTCACCACATCAGATGAATTCAACAGAGTATCAGAGGTCAGGTACAGCTGGCATTTACCATAAATGGCAGGTATTCCACTTCACAATCAAATCATATGAAATAGACTTTAAGTCAGGGAAGCAAACTTTCAAGGTCACTACAACTGATATTCCTTTCTCAACTGATGTTCTCTTTTCCTCACTGGCATTCCTCTCCCCTCATGCAGATACTCTCGGCCAGTCCACCAAATTCCAGTTCTCCTCAAATGGGAGGTATCTCACCCTCACAGTGACTGAATGACATTTTAATCCAAACAAAAAAGAGTAATCGGAGAGTTCTCTACATGCAAATATACTCTCCAACTATTTAAAAATTTCAAGTAAAATTGTGGTTAAACAGTTAACTCGAAGAAACACTTGTGTGTTGAGAGAACAACTAAAACTGATCTGAAGATGCCACTACAATAACTACCTCACTCGGAATCCCTTGCTGACTACCACTAATTTAGCTAAACTGCCTAAAAAATACTAAAAATGCTAAAGTAAACAGTAAAACGATCACAAAAATTAAAACACGCAAGCAAATGTAAGCATAAAGAAAACAATAAACAGCCCGGATGAAAGAAGCTCCTCACAATGACTCTCTTTTCTATAACACTGTGTACAACAAAGTTTGCTAGGGATATCAGATTTTTTTATGTGTTGTGTTGAGAGCATGTCAACATGAAAATATATAAATAAAGTCTATAAGAAAAGTAGTACTTGGCAGTCTACTTTTGGGGGTAGTATATGTGCCATAAATTTGTAGTAAAAGTATTTTATTTATAAAAAGCTCTTCCCCAGAGGCTCAAAGTGCCCAGCAGTAAACAGTCACAGATTAAAACTTCAGTACAGCACATAATTTAAGATACAACAAAATAAACACATCATAACATATAAAATATAAAAAAGAATCAGCAAGTCAGTCAGAAAACAGGTTGACCACCATATATTGTTGACAGCTTTTTCAAAGAGGTAGGTTTTAAGATTTTTTTTAAAGGCCTCCACCGAAGGGGCCTTTCTCAAGGCTCTAAGGAATGAATTCCACAGAAAAGGACTGGTCACTTCAAAGGCCCAATCCCCTGATGATTTCAGTCTTGCCCTGAGAACAGGAGGCCCACCTCAGTGGACTGCAGAGGTTGAAAGGGCTGATACGGTGATAGGAGGTACACCAGATGGCTCAGCCCCAACCCATGTAGGGACTTGTAGGTTAATAATCCAAGCCTGAAGGTGATATGCCACTTGACCATAAATCAGCTCAGTTCTCAGAGGACATGGATCACATTGACACAACCTAGGATGGTATGTCAGTAACCTGGCCCAGGAATTCTGCACCAGCTGCAGACCCTGTAAGGTACACCACTGACTCTGAGACAGAATGTGTTACAGTAACTATGTCGGGATGTCATGAACGCATGAAACAGTGTTGCCAGTTGCTTGAGAGGGGATAATGAATTTAATTTGGTTCATGTTCCTCAGATGGTAAAAGCCACTCCAAAATACAGCTGACATGTGATCTTCAAGTATCAACCTTTCATACAAAATGACCCCAAGATTTTTCACCTTAGCAGATGCCTCAAGCCTAGAGGGATCAAGTCGAAGCCTGTCCCCTCTTCATCAGCCCCTCAAACCTCCCTTTCAGCATGATTTGATCAGCAGTACATCAGTATTGTTTGGGTTGCATTTTGTCAGCAAGATGCAATCCAATCCTGGATTTCAGCCAGACACAAATTTAGTACCTCCACTGCATCAGGCTTCCTGGGCACGAAAGACAAATACAGCTCGTTATCATCTGCATTGCAATGAAGACCCACACTGTATCATCTAATAATCCTCCCCAGGTACAGCAGGTACACTGCAAACAACATGGGTGATAGGACCAACTCCTGGGGTATACCACAGGGTAGGAGCAAAGGGCATTAGGAGAAATTCTACATCGCTACATTCTGCATCCTATCCCTTAGGTAGGACTCAAACCAGCAGAAGACATTGCCAGTTAGTCCAATATATTACTATAGCCAATTCACCAGCAACCCATTGTCTACAGTGTTGAAAGCTGTGGAGAGATCGAGAAGGGCAAGAAAATCAGAGTTTGGTGGCTAAAGTGCCTTATAACTTGCTAGGCACTCTTTTGGGTATGGATACTGGCATAGACTTCATTTTCTAGCAGTTTCCACTTTACCTTCATATCTTCAATGCATCTGTCAATACCATCAAATATGTTTACAGCATTAGGCTTCATTAAACAGGGCACACAAACTTCAAATCACAATAAAACAAGAACTGTGTATTTGCAAGTTGCATGCACAGGCCTTTAAATTTAAGTACCATGAAAACAGTATGCACTTGATATATTTGATGCCATTCAGGACACAGTACCCTCACTTCATAAGCAGCATAGCTAGCGTCAAACCCTTGAGTCGCCACTCCTGTTAGGAACTATTCTTGCAGCTTTAGTGGAGACTGCAACCATCCCACCTACACCTCTATCTGTGGCATGGGGCTGATAGAGAGCCCTTTCTCTATCCATGCAATAGATGTGCAGACTAAGGATCACCACACCCATTAGGGGCTACAACTTGCAGTTTATGTGGTGAAACCAGTAGTTCTAGCAGGACTCAGACCATGAAACTCAAATTAAGTCTTTATGTACCTGTTTTACAAAACAGTCTTTCATTTACACCTCTCTCCAGCTTGCAGATCAAATCACACAGATACTTTTTCATCATTACTAGGGGTGGGTGAATACCTTAATTCAAATATTCAGCCTAATATACGTATTCGGGTCCCAATTTTTTCAGAATTCATTTACAAAAAGAAAGGTATGCAGACCAAACAGGTATGATGGGGGCTCAAAAACAGGGGTGTGCACTATACCTCAGAGCTGGAAAATGAGGTTCACAGACAAAGCAAACCCAAAAACTTGGTTGGAGGTCAGCACAATATTTCCAAGAAAAATGGGGAATCTTTAAACTCTACTATTTTTTCCATAATCCACCTTTATTAGTTAACACATCATTGTAAGACACACATAAAATAAAACCTGTTCTCTCTTACAGCCTCATTGTGGGGAAAGTGCAAATGCTTAGTGCAAAATATTGTTAAGTATATCGTTACCTTCCTTGTTTCTGAGTACTCGTTCTCTCTTACACCCACATAATGTGGAAAAAGTGCAACTGCTTAGTGCAAAAATGCAGAATATAAATATACTTCACCAGTCCTGAGTCTTAATTCAATCTGCTCTTTCCTTTCATGGTACAGGCGTGTCATCTACAGGAATAGTGCAAAGTGGTACAAAAACTCACTGCAGTGTAAAAACAGAACCGCCGTGGCTCAGCAATAAGTCCAATTCCAGAGCACACGCTTTGACTGCTTAAAGCACCTGGCTCTAACCAACAGAAGCAGGGAGCATATGTTAACACTAAAGACACTGAAAGACGCTGACAAAAAGACAAAAAAGAACCATTGCACAGCAAGGACTCATGCAGGTAGAGAACGCTATTATTTTCTGGTATGCTTATGTATTGACCTTGTGGGTGGTCATCATCAGAGCATGACCAGAGTTGTATGAGGAGCTCCTCTTAATGATGTGTCCTCAGAAGCCATTGCAGAATTTAAACTGCTAGATACCTAAATAAAGGAAGTGCTCAGTGGTAAATTGAGGTGCAAAATGCTACAAAGTGTAAGCATCTCCCTGTATACACAAGGCTCCTAAGCCATACTATCAAAGTATATCACTAATCACGCATAGTGCAACACACTTCATATTTACATGCATCGGACACATTACTTCATATACCACAGTCCTAAGCACTAAATACATAAAGGCTACAAACCTACTGTATACAGTTCTTTATAAACAAACTTATAATCCTACAGCATTAAACAGAACACAGTCATATAGAGAATAAAATAAACTAAAGAAACAGAGGCAGCATGACATGTTCCTTTTGTTAATAAAAACATAAAGGGACTCCTACAGGGTCTTTATTATTGGGGGTAGAGCCAGCAAGTCATGCCCCCTCTTGGCCAGAGCACAGCAAGACATGGCCACAGGGTTTCCGGAGAACAAGTTTTTTCACTAAAGGGTCCTCCTGCAGAATCATAAACTTGGGTGCAGAGCCGGCAAGTTGTGCCCCCCCCGGTCAGAGCATGGCAAGTCATGGCCATAGGGTTTTCGGTGACCAAATTCTTCATTAAATGGTCACAAAAGGTCAACCTTGTCCCCTAAATATCTTCTTCTCAGCATTATATTTAAGCCTTATTTAGGAGCAGAGCCAACAAGTCATGCTTCCTCAGTGGCTAGAGCACATCAAGTCATGGCCACTGGTGTTGATGCCTAAAAATTCATTATTGCATATCAACCAGATATATAGAGCAGAGACGGCAAATCATGCTCTTATCAGTGGCCAGAGCACACCAAGTCATGGCCACTGGCTGAGTCCACTATCTCATGCTGACTAAATATTTTGAGCAGAATAGACAGATTATGCTCTTTTCAAAAAAAAAGAACATGCCACATCTTAACCACTGATTGGGCAACTGTCCTGACAAAAAAAGAATTAATTTTTCACATTTACAGGTAACTGTGATGTGAGATCTCTTCATTGAGTCCTCGTGCTATCATACTATCCAGTTCAAAGATCCAAAATGCTTCCAGCTGGAGGACCCTGATATTAAGATCTCCCCCACGTAGCCCATTTTTATTTATTTATTTGTTTTTATTTATCAAGCCTAGGATTGCAAATACCTTTGAGCCTTGGCTCTTTTACAAAGGTTCCACGTCAGAGAAATACAAATTATGGGGAACATCAAGACAGACATTACAACAATGTGGACATTGCAAACAGAGTACATATTAGTACAATTCAAGGGTAACATTGTTACAAGGCAGCCAGCGGCATTTGTCAGAGAAAATAGACAACAGATAAGAAGTGCCAGAGTCATAGGGAGAGGGAAGAGGGGGGAGAAGGAATGTAGGAAGGGTGGGGAGAGGGTGAAAAGTGCAGCATTGGGTATACCAAGATGTGAGGCTAGAATCCAGTGAGGAGGGGGGAACCACTAGAGCAGGAAGGGAAGTGGAGAAACAAGGTTAAGTTGGGCAGTCACAGGAGCTGTTGGTAGTGCGATCGTCCCGGAACCTAGTTTTAAACATACCAATTGTTGGGGCAGAGGAGATGGTGGGGCTGAGGCCATTGAACCAGAGTGGCGCTCGATAAGGAAAAGAGCGTTGTTCCTGTGAAGTGTGACAGGGACAATCTCTACCTTTTCTAGTCCCACAAATTTATAAGATGCTGGAGATCCATGTCTCGCTTCCTGATAATGGCATGCCATTGTGTAGTCCATATTAGTGTTCCTTATTGCTCCCTTATGTTCACCTATTCTTAATTTCAGGGATCTCTTTGTTTGTCCTATATATGACATGCCACAAGGACATCTTAGCATGTATATTATAGAGTGGAATTACAACTGACGAAAGATTTGATATCATACTTGTGGCCAAGCCTAGGATGGCTAAAGATTTTCACATCAGAAGTGTTGAAGCAGTGCAAACAGTGCCCACACCTGTAATTCCCACGAGGTGAGGGGGGGGGGTAGCCAGGTTCTTTCTTTCTTTCTGTAAATGGACATATGACTGAACTAACATGTCCTTCAAACTCCTCCCTCTAGTGTATGTTATTACGGGCTGCTGGTTACCTATGTTTTTAAGCCTGAGATCCGACTGTATAACAGGCCAGTGTTTTTTAATAATGTTCCCAATTTTAGGTGTAACCACCAGGGGTCGGGTTGATGTTATTTTTTGTTTTTTTAGCATGGTGCCTCCATTTTGTAACCCACTACCTGGCTGCCTGGGTTCAGAGAGAAAACTGTTGCCTGGCATTTTGGCTAGGTTTGAAACTTCTGCACAGGGGCACCCAAGTAATCCAGACACAGGAAGCAATAACTGTAATGCTCAAACTAGGAAGTGGGATTCTAGAGTATGGCTTTTATTCACCACAACAACAGAATAATAAAGTATAGATGGACCCCCATGGGGCTAAACTCCTTGGTAATGCAGATTAATGGAGACAAGAACATATCTTCTTCACAAGACTATAACCTCAGGTTCTGAACACACTGGGCTCTCAGCCTGAACTGGTATTCTTCTCTTGGATTTCCTGGCATGGCACCTCAGCCAGCACTGGGACATTTTTCCATATAGCATGAATATTTATTGGTGGCTCCCTCTACCACCCATGAGCACTTCCTAGATCCATAAGGGAAAACATCATCCTCAATCCCACATCTGGGTACTTTCTGAGAACACGGGCCAAGTGCCCAGAAGAAAGCTATAGGTGCCCAAAGTGAACCCGTGGTGGTAAATCTGGTTACTCCAGATTGGGGGGGGTCTCCCACCTCTCACTCTCAAATCCATACCTGGCCGTTCATTTGAAATCAACACCTTTCTTGTGAACCTCTCTAGTTGTAGAATGCTATCTCGAAATGTATATCACATTTAACACTCTACTCTTCATGAACTGGTGTCCTAACTTGTAATGTTAAGTGGCTATGTCCATCGCTGTAGACCCCTACTGTTTAGAAGCATTTTTAGTCATACACAAACTTCAAGTGCTGTACTTGGCTGTCCTTTCCTGACCCCACAGTAGCAGATACTTTACATGCTGTCTCAGTGAAAACATGGGCTCTATAGCAGAGCTGACTCACCAAATGGTTTGCAGGTGCCCAAGGGCTTCTGGCAAAGAAAAAACACATCTTGGTACCTCAGTACTTGCTCTACAAATCATCAGGCAGCTTTCCCTCCTTTATCAGGGCCAGGGGATTGCCCCTGAAATCACTGGTCTCTTCCCCATCCCTTCAGGGATGGGGTACCGGAACAAGCCAGGGAGCGGTCTCTACCACTATGTCAGGTTTCTTCTGTGTTCCTACCTAGGGCAAGAACACACACCCTCTACCTCTGGGTAGCTCTATTTCACAGCTAGACTCTGAAGGGCTGCTGCCTACAGCTCACCTCCTTCACTCTCAACCCTCCTCTGCAGAGTACTCCTCAAGACTGACTACAAAATCCCTAACATTCTAAGTTAACCCCTTTGCTGCAGCATTCCAATATGGCTTATGCTGCTGTGAGAATTCTACATGATGTCATCCCTCCAGCTCAGCTGGGACTGAGGACAGAGTGAGACAGTGTGAAACCCATTTAACTGGTGTCTCACAAGCTGCATTTCCCTGCCTGCCACTAGATCTAAATGGGATTCTTGTAACTCCAGGTGACAGGGGGGTTACATAGGTGCTAAAGGGTTATCCTCAGTAATGAACATCAGCTGATTTATTTCTTCTTTCCTGTGTTTAGGTTCTATTAGACTATCTCTGTCCAAACTTTCAACTTCTCCAAGGGAGTCTAGAAGGAGTCCTGGTCTATATCCTTTTTCCAGAAACTGATGTGTCAATTCCTTTCTTGTGACTTTAAATGCTTCATCTGTTGAACAAATCCATTTTGCTCTGATATGCTGGCCTTTGGGGATGTTAGTCATTACTGATGCCAGATGGCAACTAACCCGTAGTAGCAGAGTGTTCCTGGACACCCACTGTGGAAGGGCTTTCCTTCACCGAAGAAGCAGGACAGAATATTCTGTTACCCATTGAACAAGTACAGGCCCTCCTATCAGGAGTAGGCCTACAAAGTAACAGAGACACAATAGATTTTAGAAGCTTTGAATACCTGTAGAAAAAACATACGGTTTACCCTCCACACTGCATCTTTCTCCCAATATTGAAGGGATAAATGGATACCTCAAGGTATGAGGATCCAAAAACCACCCTTGTTTGGGATGGAAGATACCAAGTACCTCCATGATTGGGAAAGGATTTTGAATAAGTACAGGTACGACTTGATGTTACTGACTATTAAGAAAGCTAAAAAAGAAGCTGAAAACGCAACACAGGAAGTGGAGGTTTTAGAACCAAAATTAAAAAAGAAATTTCCTATAGCAGAATTTGAAAGTTTAAAACAAAGAACAGACAACAATGTGTCTAGGTTTCAAATGGAGCTACTCTCATATAAACAAAAGAAGTATGTAAGAGACGAAGGGAATTACAAGGTAGGAACAGTGTACACATGGCAGGGAACAAGGAAAAGATTCCAGGTCAGTCCCAGACATCAAACAGAATTCCAAGATGATGGAATTAATATATCATCGGGACCTGGTAGCGATTTAGAAGAAGCCCAGAGAATGTTAGACAATAAACATTTTGTAGGCCACAATCCAGATATAGACACACTGGACTACAGAGAATCAGATGCATGAGAAGAGGAAAGGGGAAGAGGAAAAGGGAGAGGCTCCAGAGGCAACGAAGAGCAACAGAATTACAGAGGGAGGCAGAACTGGGAGTGAGGGGTGAGGAGATCACCCAGACCATGCAATCTGAATTGGAGGTCATTAACCTATCAGATATAATATTGACTGAAACCCAAAATCAAGTTCTGTCTAGAGGCCTCACCTTTGTTCCAACAAATAAAGTTAATCTGTTTCAAGTAGAATTAGACCTCTTTCGTTTCTATAGAAAAATCTACTTGAAGGATTATTTTTGCTCATTTCTAGATTTGAATGCAAGTGCTGCAAATGCTGAGAGAGAAGTAATAGACTTCAGAAAACCCTCAACCTTCACCGCCTCATACAAATCGTACTATTGACACTTCCTGTAACCTGGTATCCAACGATGTGTATACATTTTTAAAGAAAAATGCCTACAAGCAGCAAGCCCAAAATATTACTAACAAAGAGAGAAAACCTATTCAGGAATTACAAGAACTAACAAATATAGTAATTAAACAAGCAGATAAAGAAAGAACTGTAGTGGTATGGGCTCTGGAAATGTACAATATGGAGGTGGCTCGACAGCTGAGCAGTCTAATGATTTATGAAAAAATAAAGATCCCACAGAAGAAGTAATGCTGAAAGCAGATGCCCTGATTAGCAGAGGGGAAGAACGGGAATAAATAACAAAAAAAAAGCAGATTTTTTGAGAGTTCCATTCCCTAGGAAGCCAGTGTTATACTTGCTACCAGAAATACATAAAGAGACAAAGACAGTTCCGGGCAGACCCATCGTTTCAGCTATAGGGTCCATAATGGAGAACATGTCCAAATATGTGGATTTTTTTTATTCAGAAATCTGTGTATCTTCTACAGTCATATCTAAAAGACACTAGAGATGCATTACAAATTCTTAGTGATGTGACAGTATTAGAAACTGATTTATTAGTGACAATAGGCATGAAAAGCCTTTATTCTAACATTTCTTATGAGGGTAGACTTGCTGCTATGAGAAAAAGTCTAGAATAAAGGGAAAAGAGCAAACCACTGACTGAATACATTATAGAAATGCCAAGGTTTGTACTGGAAATCAACTATTTTTGGTTTAATGGACAATACCTCATACAAGATAAGGGGACAGCGATTGGTATGACTTTCTCATCCAGTTTGGCCAATATCTATATGTGAGAATGGGAGGAGAACAACATGTATAACAGAGTACAAAATCCATTCCACAAAAATATAAAGCTCTGAAAGAGATGTATTGATGACTGCTTAATGATTTGGCATGGGGATACACAAGAGTTTTGTCATTTTATGAACTACATAAATCACACCAGTACATTTTAAATTCACCTATAAAAATAGCTCAGACAAAATTCCTTTTTTGGATATTTTCAGAAGAAAAAAAAGGATGATGTTAGAAACAGTCCTGTGTAGGAAACCTTTCTCCAGGAACACTCTGCTACTATGAGATAGTTACCGTCTGACATCAGTAATGACTAACATCTCCAAAGGCCAGTATATCAGAGCAAAACAGATTTGTTCAACAGATGAAGCATTTAAAGATGAAAGAAAGGAACTGATACATTGGTTTCTGAATAGAGGATATGAACAAGGACTCCTTCTAGACTCCCTCGGAGAAGTTGAACGTCTGGACAGAGATAATCTAATGGAACCTAGACACAGGAAAGAAGAAAAAAATCAGCTGATGTTCTTTACTGAGGATAACCCTTTAGCACCTAAGATTGGGAACATTATTAAAAAACACTGGCCTGTTATACAGTTGGATCTCAGGCTTAAAGATACATGTAACCAGCAGCCCATAATAACATACACAAGAGGGAGGAGTTTGCAGGACATGTTAGTTCAGTCATATGTCCCTGTACAGAAGAAAAAACCTGGCTAACCTCCCCCACCTAGTGGGAATTACAGGTGTGTGCACTGTGTGCACTGCTCTAACATATCTGATGTGAAAATCTTTAGCATCCTAGGCTTGGCCACAAGTATGATATTAAATATTTCATCAGTTACAGTTCCACTCTATAATATACATGCTAAGATGTCCTTGTGTCATGTCATATATCGGACAAACAAAGAGATCCCTGAAATTAAGAATAGGTGAACAAAAGGGAGCGATAAGGAACACTAATATGGACTACACAATGGCATGCCATTATCAGGAAGTAAGACATGGATCTCCAGCATCTTTGAAATTTGTGGGACTAGAAAAGGTAGAGATTGGGCTATGTGGGGGAGATCTTAATAGCAGGCTTCTCCAGCAGGAAGCATTTTGGATCTTTGAGCTTGATAGAATGACAGCATGAGGACTTAATGAAGAGATCCCACTGTATAGTAACCTGTAGATGTGAAAAATAATTTATTTTTATTATCAGGATGGTTGCCCAATCAGTGGTTAAGATGTGGAGTGTCCCATTTATTGAAAAGAACATGATCTGTCTATTCTGTTCAAAATATTTAGTCAGCATGAGACAGTGGACTCAGCCAGTGGCCATGACTTGGTGTGCAATGGCCACTGATAAAAGCATGACTTGCCAGCTCTGCTCTATTTATCCAGTTGACATGCAATAATAAATTTTTAGGCATCAACACCAGTGGCCATGATTTGACATGCTCTAACCACTGAGGGAGCATGATTTGTAGGTTCTGCTCCTAAATAAGGCTTAAATATAATACTGAGAAGGAGATATTTAGGGGACAAGGTCGACCCTGTGTGATCATTTAATGAGGAATTTGGTCACTGAAAATGTTATGGCCATGACTTGCCATGCTCTGGCCAAGGGGGGACGGGGTCACGATTTGTTGGCTCTGCCCTCAAATTTAAAATTCTGCAGGAGGACCCTTTAGTGAAAAAACTTAGTCGCTGGAAACCCTATGGCCATGTCTTGCTGTGCTCTGGCCGAAGGGGGGTGCATGACTTGCTGGCTCTGCCCCCAATAATAAAGACCATATAGGAGGCCCTTTGTATTTTTATTAACAAAAGAAACATGTCATGCTGCCTCTGTTTCTTCAGTTTATTTTATTCTCTGTATGTCTGTGTTCTGTCTAATGCTGTAGGATTATAAGTTTGTTTATAAAGAATTGTATACAGTAGGTTCATAGCTTTTATATATTTAGTGTGTAGAATTGTGGTATATGAAGTAATGTGTCTGAAGCATGTAAAGACAATGTCTGTTGCACTGTGAGTGATTGGTGGTTTACTTTGATAGTATGCTTAGGAGCCTTGTATATACAGGGAGATGCTTACACTTCGTAGCATTTTGCACTTCAATTTACCATTGAACACTTCCTTTATTTAGGTATCTAGCACTTTAAATTCTGCAATGGCTTCTGGGGATGCACCGTTAATAGGAGCTCCTCATACAACTCTGGTCATGCTCTGATGATGACTGCCCACAAGGTCAATACGTAGGCGTGCCAGGGAGTAACAGCGTTCTGTACATGCACACGTCCTTGCTGCACCACGTTTTTTGGGGGGATTTTTTTCAGTGTCTTTCAGTGTCTTTAGTGCTAATATAGGCTCCTTGCTTCTGTTGGTTAGAGCCAGGTGCTTTAAGCAGTCAAAGCGTGTGCCCTAGTATTGGACTTATTGCAGAACCACGGGGGACCGGTTTTTACACTGCGGTGAGTTTTTGTACTGTTTTGCACTATTCCTGTAGGTGACACACCTGTACTGTGAAAGGAAAAAGCAGATAGAATTAGGACTCAGGACTGGTGAAGTATTTTCACATTCTGCATTTTTGCATTAAGCATTTACACTGTTTTCACATTATGTGGGTGTAAGAGAGAACGAGTACTCAGAACCAAGGAAGGTATCAATATACTTTGCCATATTTTGCACTAAGCATTTGCACTTTCCCCACGGTGAGGGTGTGAGAGAGAACAGTTTTTATTTTATGTGTGTCTTACAATGATGTGTTATCTAATAAAGGTGGATTATGGAAAAAATGATAGAGTTTAAAGATTCCCCTTTTTTCTTGGAAATATTGTGCTGACCTCAAACCAAGTTTTTGGGCTTGTTTTGTCTGTGGAATTCAGAATTCAGTATTCGTATTCGTATTTCTGTTCCTATTGGGGGAAAAAAGGCAAAAAAACAGCCCCCACCCTCCTCCCATCCCAAATGTTTAAAGATCCACAACCCCCCATTCCCCACCCACCATCCTTCCCATCAGTACCCACAATTTAATGTTTAAAAAAGGATCCCACTATGGGTGACTGGCACAACTAGTCTGCTTCCCCAGCCAGCCACCATCTCTTATAGTGCATACTTTCTTGTGTGAGCTAGGAAATAATTTATTCCCCCACCCTCCACCCTTGCAGCATCACCCAACTCCCAACCTCCTCACCCCCAGCACCCACATTTCCTTAAAAAGTGATCCCCCTTCAGGTGCAGGAAGGTGACAGACACAACCTCTTTCCTCCTCCACGGCTGGCTGCCTTCTTGTGAATGAAAGCACTCCAGCATATGTTCATGTAGTAAAATAGCTGGTCACATGATTAGCTGTTTTACTGTGGTTATACTGGGTGTTTATACTGGGAAAAGAATGGAAGAAGGCATTGCTGCCCATTACTACCATTATCCCGCAACTAGTGGGTCCCTAGTGATCCCTTTTTAATTAATATTTTATCTATCTCTTTTTTTTTATTTGTCTATGGTGTTCCTAGATACAATTATATTAGTTAAAGAATTCCAGATTCTACCTGTCCTAATTAAAAAGGCATAGTATCGATTATTATTCTTCACAGTATCCATTTTTATCTGCACTCTGTGCCCTCTTAAACACTCTGGTTTATTTTGAATGTTTGTACCCATTGCCTCCATTAGCTCTTTGTCCTTGTTTATTTTATACGTTATTAGAAGATCCCCCCCTTATTCTTCTTTGCTCCAGGGTGAATAAACCCAGTCTTTTAAGTCTGTTGTTATAGTTGAGCTTTGATAAGGAGCCTATCTTCTTTGTAAACTGTCTTTGAATCTTTTCTATTTTATTTATTTCACCTTGAATGTATGGTTTCCATAAGGAGCAAGTGTGGGAGCACTTTCATTCGCAAGAAGGCGGCCAGCCATGGAGGAAGGCAGGTTGTGCTGGTCACCTTCCCATGCCTTGGGAAGATTGCGTCTTAAGGAAATGTGCATGCCTGGGGAGGGAGGTTAGAGTTGGGTGCTGCTGCTGAGGTCAGAGATGGGGGAATAAATTATTTCCTAGCTTACATAAAAAATCACACACTATAAGTGATGTTGGCTGGCCGTCGAGGTGGGTGGGTTGTGCTGGTCATCCACTGAGGGATGGTTCTTTAAATATTAAATTGTGGGTACTGAGGGAGGACAATGGGTACAGGGGAGGTGAGTGGGCTGTTTTTTACTTGTTTTTATTATTTTCTGAATATGAATAATAGTGCATTATTTGTGGCAGGTGCAAAATATTATTCATCTCTTGCACACCCAGGCCTGGATATTCAGACTGCGCCTGGCAATGGTGCAAGCATGGGCACAGTGCATCTGGGATGTGCCGGTGCCAGGATCAGGTGATATTCAACAGTGATTCACTTAGGTGCAGCACCATTGAATATGGCACGGAATGCGCACAGCGCAGTGAAAATGCACCAACTCAAGCCATAGATAGGGAGCACTGGGGATGCGCCAGCACAAATGCAGTTGCGCTGGGTGCAGCACACGTGATATTCAGAAGACAGCATGCAAATGGAGCCATAATATATGCAAGGCACAGATGGGGCCATTTGCATGTCATTATTGACCCATTTGCATGTGTTGTGCAGGGCAGCCCTGTGAAATGCGCCTGGCACCCTGTGTTGCCACTGTAAGCCCCTGGCGATCTAGTGCCCCCCCTCCTGTATGCCCAATTGTGGGCTGTAGAATAAGACAATCCCATACCTGGTGGTCCATTTGAATCCCCCTTCCTCTCATTTCACCTGATCTCAGGCATCCAAAATGAATAAATCCCCCAGTGGTCCATTGGTATCCCCCTCCTCCTGTTTCGCCCGATTGCAGGCATCCAAAATAAATATATTCCCCAGTGGGCAAGTGGTACCCCCATCCCCTCCACCCACAGAGGACTGCTGCCACCCAGCTCTCCCCCTGTCATCGGTGGGTGGCTACATTCCGCCCACATACTGCCCGTCCACCTGCCGAATAACTGCTTACAGTATGATCTGTAAACCAGTTGGTCCACAGTGTGGACGGATGGGCTTGCACACCATACTGTACTACACAGGTACTGTATCAATCTGTGAATGAACCCATTCACAGATTTGTGCCTGTGTAGTACAGTATGGTGTATAAGCCCATCAGTCCACACTGTGAACCAACTGGCTTACAGATCATACTGTAAACTGTCATTTGGCGGGCAGCGGGGCCGTATGCAAGCAGAGTGCAGTCACCCGCCGATGATAGGGGGATAGCTGGGTGGCAGGGTTCCTCTGTGGGTGGAGGGGAGGGGGGTATCCCTGGCCCGCCCAGGAATATATTTAATTCAGATGCCTTTGATCTCAGCAAAATGGGACGGAGATGGATATCAATGGACCACTGGGGGATTTATTAAATTCCGATGCTCACAATCAGGTGAAACGGGAGGGAGGGGGATACCAATGGACCAATGGGGGATTTATTCATTTCGGATGCCTGCGGTCAGGAAAAATGGGAGTGAGGAGGATACCAATGGACCATTGGGGGATTTATTCATTTTGGATGCCCACAATTGGGCGAAACAGGAGGGAGGTGGGACACCACTGGAACACCAGGTGAGGGATTTGCCTATACCACTGCCCGCGATCTGGACTGTCGGAGGGAGGGAGGAACCTCTGGACCATCAGGGAGGGTGTGGGTGCTTGTGGATTGTGTACTTGCAGGGTGAGTGGCCTCCCACGGCTGGCGGGAGCTGTGTTGCGCCCTGCTCTACAGCAGCTCACCTGGGCTTGGCCTGGCTTTGTTCCTGGTTTTTCTGGCTCAACTTTGAGCCCCTGTAAGCAGTACAAATCAGGGTTGTTCCAGCATATGCACAGCACATCCCGAGCTGAATATCGGGATGTGCAGCATATGCCTGGGCATGCCTCCTGCATTTGCGCCACATACATTACCATTGCACCCCAGCAGATTGGGACTTGTACTGTGCCTGGCAGCATTTTGAATATCCCATCAGGGCACATTGAGGGGTTGCACCGGCACAACTCTGTTGCGCCAGGCACAACCCCTTTGAATATCTAGGCCCCAGAGTCTATACTCATTAAGTGATTCAGAGCACCTTTTATATCACAGTATAGATACAGTATGATGATTCTTGTTCTCTACACCATTAGTTGTATGCAGCTACAGTATGTAAACCAATCTCTACTGTTGTGTACCTTTACACAGCAGCATTGCCAATCAGTGCCTTTCCGTACTCTTGGGTCACACACTCATCCACCACCAAGGTGTCTTATTTTTAATTATATATGATGGTGGGCTTTTGACATTACTTTTGAAATTTACCCCGCAAGCACCTGTGTTAACCATGTGATCCATGTAAGCTGCATGGCTAGCCTGGCAATTGAGCATACACCCCAGGGGTGTTATCACTTACTCAGAACCCTAATACTGGCTTCAAGGGAATGCCTGCCAGGCATTTGGCTTTATGCAACAGGTTGAACCCACCTTAACGTAATGAAAAGTCCAACCTGTGGTCCATGTTGCACTCATTACCGCTAATAAAGTTATATTATTGAACTGGAAGAATGATAATCCCCTGGAAAGTCAACAATGAATAAATACTATGATAGACCTCACCAAAATAGAGAAAGTTTATTATTACATCAGAAATAAACATCATCTTTGGAAAAAAATCTGGACACCTTTTATAAAATGGTGTATAGAGATAAATTGAGGATTGATCATGGAATTATTATTACTATCTTGTCAAACTCTCGCTATGAATTTTAGACTTTGTGTTAATTTTGCGTTTAGGCAGAATCGAGCCAAATGTACCTGTTACCTCTCTAATTTCAATAAAAATAGTAAAACCTGTGACTGTTGGCACCTCTAAACACTGAGGCCACTAGCTCACCATATGCAAACAGATATCACCATGCCAGCATTGCCTTATGCAGAAAACTGCCAAACCATACAGTTCAGTCATACAAATTATTTTAGGGTGAACCTCCAATGAAGGCTTATTGCCTCCCTGTAGTGTTCTTCTCCCTCTCAGGTCCAGCAACTGGAGACCAGGCCAAATGGGAGACCTGTTCAAGTCCCAGATTCAGGGCCCATAGTGTCACATCTTAAGCCTCCCAGGTCCTCACAACCTGTCCCTGTTGGTGCAATTGACTTGTGTACCCTACAGGGCTCTACCAGAATGTCTGTTCCCTCTGTCACTCTGAACCCTAAACATTGAAAACTAACTTAGCCATTCCTAGGTTCTAATTTTATACCTTCAGTTGTCATAACAATGCTAGCTGAGTCCTAGCAATTCATTTCCTGGTGGGACACTGTTTACTTGTTTTTGCAAAATAGGTACTGGACATCTTTAAACTGATACGCTTACAGGGTAGTTTTGTTTGCTCGGAACGTTGACCCCCACTTGTCTGAAGGGGGTTGCAGCTGGATTCCAAATGATCTTTTCAGAGAACATTTAAATCCATGCAAAAATAGTCACTACTCCCCACAGATTATCTGAATATGTCTCTGTTATTGTATTAAGTATACATTTATCAAATCTATGAACTGATGACTAATCCATGCTGTTACCCTCCAGTTGATTTACCACATAAACAGACATGCTTGAATAATCTGTTATAATTTCAGAATCCCCAGGATGACAATTTTTAGAACAGGATTTTTTTGTCAGGAGCAAATAATTAAGTATTGTGGTCATTATTTTGATAAACTATTTGGATATCTGGGACTGTCCAGGTGACTTATCTACTTTCCAGGTGTTTGCATTTGGATCTAGATACCTGAGCTATCTATAGATAGTGATCTGGAGCAATTAATGCAATATCAGTGCATCTTAATTTACTAATACCAATTTGGCCAGTGGTGGATTTTCTGATTTCTCGTTGGTGCAAGTAGGGGTATGTCAGGTTCAGTTTTAGAGTCATTGCTGTTTTCTCTATGGATGCTACCATTAATGCAGACACATGAAATCATATATGGTCTATACAAAATCATAGATTTGTAGGATGATGTACTGTGGCACCCACCCATTTCAGGCACCTGGTCCTGCAGAATTTGCCACAATTTTGTAGAATTGTGCAGGAAATGGTGCAATTCAAAGGGACAGTAGTTGTCATCCATGAAACTGGCACACTGTGAAACTGCATCTGGTCTTGGCGGACACTGCCACACAAACCTAGTTTACATGCCCATCTTAATTTTATGTCCTCATCTGTAAATCTTCAGCAATTCTTTTTTGAAACACACTTCTGGATGACAGCCAAACTGCCTACATTCAAACTGCTAAAACTAAATTGTGGCCTGCTGACTCAGCTTCATCCTCTCTAAATTTACAATCTGGGACTCTTAATTGTGATGGAAGACCAATAAAATCTAAACCAGTCATCAGGGATTTGGACCTTTGTGTGGTCCATATTTTATTATTCTACCACCACATAAAAATAATTACTCATAATGCATTCTGTCAATTGCATAATGTAGACCAAATCTGACCCTACCTACAGTGAGACAGCTGCAATTACTATTCATGATTTTATTCACCTCATGCTTGGACAAGCCATAACTCTTCATTTATGGGTACTTTGTTTTACAAAAGTATGTCCATATTATTAGTTTGCTTAATGCAGAAGCGTGGCCTTGCCTCCCCCATTATTACTGAATCTCATACCAATAACTGATTATTCACTCCTTCAATAACCGAACAGATTAATTACATGAACTTGGGAGGCAGTATAGCCTAGAAGCTAGAGCACCAAGCTGTGACCCTAGCCACCCAACAGCCCTAGGTTTGAATCCCATAACAACCACTAGCAAACGGTGTGATCCTGAGAAAGTCAGTTGAAAAGAATAGTAAATTATTTCTAATTGCTAGCTGTTTATAAAGGTCCTTTCCTTAAAAATTATACTCATTTCCTTAAATGGTCCATATTTCACAGTAACTAAATAAAAAGTGATATGAATTTTTTTTTTTTTGTAATGTTCTGTTTTCATGGGCAGCATTCTGTTACAGTTCTTGTCATGGAACCATTGATGTGGAGTTTTAACTATGTTAGTTTGTGTGTAGAGCTCAAACCATGGTTTTGTTAAGTGAACAGCAAATGCTTAGCATTCTGCACATAAATCATGACACAGGAAAAAATGTCAAGTTAATGGTTCCATGAAGAGAACTGTGAAGAATGCTGTTCATAAAAATAAACAACAGAAAGCACAGTTTTTCACATCAGTGTTTATTCAGGTAGAGGTCAATATGGATCATTTAGAGGTACCAATTCAATTTCTGTAAATAGGAATATTACTACCTGCTGCCAATACCTGCTGCCAATTTGCACACATTTGCTGTCCCATTTAAACTTCCCATTATCCTGGATCACACCTGAAAAATAAGCTCTGGTGCAGTGTGCCTTTCCTGGCCAAAAAAATGCACTTATTCAACAGTTTTTCCTCTGTTAGTGTCCTGGCTTGTGTGATTGGTATGCTGATTATTTACAATCCTTCTCTATGGTACAGCCATTAATTTTCTGAATTTAAATGTAAGAGGAAGAAGGCTACTTTGGGGGCTCACTGAGCAGGGAGTGGGGCATGATTGACTGATCTGCTCCTTAAGCCTGCACTTCTTTGGCAGAATGGTTAATAGTGTGTCGAAATCATATCCTGGAATGTCAGAGGCATTCACATCCATATGAACAAGCATACCTGAACGTTCACTTGCAGGTATTTGCAGTGGTGTTTGGCATTTATGAAGGCTCCCCCCCTCCCTTTGTAGTATCCATGACCTTTCAGCACCCATGTCCCAACAGAGTACCTCTCTGCAACTCCTCTTGCATCTGATTTCAGCCTCATTCTTCTTAACTGTCTGCCTTAGGAACCCAAATGACCCTGTCATTCTCAATGTTACTAGCCTGTGTGGAAACTGTGCAAGGCACGCTGGTAACACAGTCATTTTGTGGAATTGTCTCACTAAATTTTCAACATAGGCATTTTGGGACCTCTGCTCATGAACAGTGTCACTGTGATTTTCTTAATCTGTCCTGAACATTGACTTCCCACAGTGATAGCACCATTGTGCGCCGCATGTGCGGGAACACATTTAGGCCAATGTGTGAAAAATGACAGCTGTACTGTTCATAAGGAGGTGTGACAAAATGCAAATGTCAAAAATCTGGAGTGAAAATATTTCAAATTCTCGCAGTTAGGAGTGTGCATGGAAACTGTGCAATGAATGCTCATAACACTGTCATGTTTTGGAATTTTCTTACCAAATTTTCAACATAGATGTAACCCCCCTACAAATGGGGGTTCCTGAGGGCTCTTCCGGAGCTTGTCTGAATGCTCCATGCCTGACTGGTGTTCGGCATAAGGCCGCTAAATGTGGGAGTTGAGAGTGCTTTTAAAGCCTCCAGTACTGCCTCTTTCAGAGCTGCCTGCTCTCAGGCTCTGGTGGTACAAATGAGGGGACTGGGGTTTCTCTGCTCAAGTCCTGCTCTGGACTGCGGTCTGATCGCTTCATTTCTGTGGTCGCTAGGAGCGCTGAGGGAGCCTATCTGAAAGATATAGTTGTTCCCTTGAGAACATGTATAGTATTGGTAAAATTGCAGTTTGTCTAACTCCTTTTTATTGCAGCTGGGACTTTGTGTTTTGCCCCTCCATATTGGACCCAGACTGTGCTGAAGGGGTCCAATAGTAGCTAAGGGGGCAGAAAATGGCGTGGAGGTGACCAACCAGGAATCAGGACTCCAGCTGGAGCTGGCTGACCAATGGGGATACAGCTTGTAATTCTTGGAAGTGGCATTCTGGGCCATGGCGCCTTTTTGCACCACTGGAAACAGGACTTAGTGACTGGCATCTGTAGCCAGCCAATGGGATAGGGTAGCGCCCGAGCAGAGAGGATGGCCCCATGCTGTCAAGGGGCAGATGCATTGTGGCTGTGAGTGAGGAAGGAGCTCTGAGCTCCTGCACCACTGAGTGTTCACGCGGGAAGTGCGTGAAAGGCCTGAGGCAGCCGTTTACATCGCCGGGGTTCCTGGACTAAATCCGCAGGGCAGCGGTCAGAGGAGGCTGTGTACAAGCAAGCTACCTACCAGGCTCAACCTGAAGAGGACTGGAGAATCTGCTAAATCGTGCTCGTTCTGTCAGGAAAGTTGAAGCTGCAGTGAGACTCCCGATAGCTGTGAGTTCGTTTGGGTCCAAGGAGCAGCTGCCTGGTATGGTACCCCTCTGTTGTTTTCCTTATAAATGTGTGAGGAGGCCTTTGAAGCTCAGGCTCAGCCCTGTGAGTGGCGAAAGAGTGGTTCTCTGTTGGAATTGTGAGTACTGCATCAGGGTAGCTCCCTGTTAAAGGTCACTAGCAAAGGCAAAGAAATTATCTTGTTGTGTTGCTGACTGTACTAATTGAGCTTTTCAGGCTCCGTTTAAACTTCTCAGGAATTAAATGCTCATCTGTACCAGGGCCCCAACCAGCTGCATTGAGGAACTAGCCATTAGGGCCTGGGTACCCATAGACAGTACTTTATAGGTTAGGCCTGTGCACAGAGCCATAGGTAGATTCTCATACATTACAAGTGGTAAGTTAATCAACCTGATTCCCCCATGTCCTTGTTAACTCCCCATAAATAAATCAGATTGCTTGTTTTGCAAAAGTACATTGGCTAGCTTGTGTATTCATGGGGAAATACTGCACAGTGAATGTGGTGTAACTGTGCCTCACTTTCCAGGGGATCCCCAGAGTGAGCTGATCGGTTCAAGCCTGGGGGTAAGTGTATATGGTAAGGACACTGAAATTGAACTGCGTGGGCCACTAGTGGAAAAAACGGGGGGTTGCAGCAACCCAGAGGGCTGTGACCGAGACAATCTCGACTGTTCTAACCCCGACCTCTGGGTGGAGGCACCCACCAACGGATCTGGACCCCTTACCCTGCTGCAGGTAGGGCAGGCAGGGGTAGTAGCCCTTAGGGTAGCGCCCCCTGGGGGTTACATAGGCATTTTGTGACCTCTGCTCATGAACAGTATCATTGTGGTTTTCATAATCTGTCCTGCACATTGATTTCCCACATCAATCACGCCATTGTGTGCCGGATGTGCGAAAACACATTTTGTCCAGGATGTGGAAATTAACAGCTGTACTATTCATAAGGAGGTATGAAAAAATGCCAGTACTGAAAATCTGGAGTGAAACTATTACAAATTCGAGAAGTTACGAGTGTGTGTGGAAACTGCACAATGCATGCTCATAACATAGCCATTTGTTTGGAACTTTTTCACCATATTTGCAGCATAGACATTTTGGGACCCAACCTCATGAACAATGGCATTGTCATTTTGGTAATCAGTCCCGAAAGGTGATTCCATGCAGTGACCATGAAATCACCTTTTGGGAACAAATAGTGACATGACAGTGATGGAATTCATGAGGTGGGGTCCCAAGAATCCCATGCTGAAAATCCGGTGTCAAAATTCGCAAAAATGGCTGAGATATGCACCAAAATTGAAAAAACATTTATGCCATTATACAGCTTATCAGCATTTTATCAGTTCACGGTCGGCTTTGAAGAGTGCAGACATGTTCCCAGTCCACTGAAGATCATCACGTCAGGCTACAAAGGCAAGAATGGGGTGAGGGGGTGTGTGGCTAGGTGAGGTACACAGAGGGTGGAGTGCGGGTTGGGGGGCACGAGGGCCGCAAGGGACCATTTTCTATTTTCACAGGTTAAAAAAAAAAGCAATGTAGGGATGCTTTGGGCATGCTGGGGTGGACTCAGCATGCCGGCACCTGGGTGTTTCTTTGGGGCTGGAGCCGATGGGGATTGGGCAACCTGTTGGTCACAGAGTGAGCTGGGGGCATATTGGGTGGCTCCCAGCATGCCACCTGGGTATTTGTTCAGGGGCTGAAGTCAGCAGGACTGGGCACCCGTCGACCCTGAGTCTGCTGGGGCGCATGAGCGAGGATTGGGACACCTCCTCGGCACACAACGTGGGGACGGCAGTAATGAGAGAGTGGGGAGGACAGCAGCAGAGGGAGAAAGTGGGAGGGATTTTGAACAGAGGGAAAGGGTGTCATAAATATGCTAAATACATACACATTACCACCGCTGATTGCAGTGGATGCTTTCTTACAACTCAAGACCAGGGCAGCCGAACTGCTGTCATAGACAGCTCATGCATCCATTGGCACGGTAGGGTCGCACCTGCTACTCGGAACATTGGATTTCACAGGAGGGTCACACACCTCCAAAAAGTCATACAGTTACAAAACGTTCCTTGCGCATGTGTGCAAGTGAATGTAAAAATGATATTACTGCCAACTGGCACAGTGCAAACACATGGTGCTTCAATGCTGGTTACCTGAGTTTGGGAACAAATTTGGGGGCATAGGCAATGATCAATCAAGCTGGGAAATTGTGCTGCTGATGGCACCACTTTCCAGCCTGGGAATGGTATGGTATGACATGACAACCAGTGCCACAGCAAATCTTGTGAAAGGCCAGGGAATATGATCTCCCCAGGGTTAGCTGTGATCTCCAAGGTGAACTCCAATGACTGGCAGCACTATCGTAGTGGTAAAGGATGGTGGGATGAAACAACAAAAACAGTGAAAAACCCAGATACCAGCTGAATGATGGTCTGTGTGCACTCAAAATCTATGCTATGAATCCTGCCACCATTGAACTGTGCTTCTGGTTGATGGGGCTGAGTGGGTGCCCAAGACCCAAGGAGGGTAGCTGACAGCGGGCGGGGGACAAATATCTATAAAGGTAAATTAGACTTGCAGAGCATGGAAAGTAAAAGGCTGAGAGGATATTATTCTGGTATTTAAGACATTACAGGCTAGTACTTTGTTGGAGTGCCTAAACTTGAAATTCAAAGCAGAAACATGAACAAGTGGACATGCTCTTCAGCTAAAGGGGATCAGTTTAGGGGGAGTTTTTTTTACCCAAAGAGTGGTGTTGGTACAATGGAACTGATTGCCTGAAGCAGTGGTCAACTGCAAAACAGTAAGGTAGGGATTATTAAAGGAGAAGATGCAGCACTCGCATCCATTTTTCAGATGCTTGAGGCATCGTGGCAAATGCGTGAAGATGTTTGCAGCATATTTTCGAACATCCAAACAAAAATAACACACGAGTCAAAATTTTGATGCACCCTTCATTTTCAGAGATCAAGTTGTGGCAATCACATGCAGATGTTAGACCACCTCTTAAGTTGTCTAACAGTTTGGATGGATGTTGCACGGCTGCATTTGAAAAATGGACACAGACATTTGAAAATGCTGTCTTTAAGAGTTTTTAAATCAGAAATAGGCAAATACATGAGATCTAAAAACCTAATTGACTTTAACTGCTGAGCGGTAGAGGACAGTCTCGATTTAGTATAATGGCCTGCTTATATTTTTACATTCTATGCTCCTGTGAAAAGAAAAAAATTGCTTTAGATTACTTAGAAAATATGAGATGAGACATGGCCTTTATACAGTAGATGTATCTGACACCAAGTGAAGCAGAAAAGCAAAACACTCCTGAACAGGACAGGTTTACTGTAGTTTCTATAACTCCAGAAGTATACCATAATTTTGAAACATAAACCTTAATCTACATGTACCCATCCCATAGATGTCAGGTACACAGAGATTCCTACGACTGAAGAGGGGCTTGTCAGGGTTTGTTTCTAAGTTCTCCATGGGACCATAGACACATGAGGTGAGTTTGGAGTCTGGGCACCCTAAACATTTTCCATTTTGTTAACAAATGTCAATGCCCACACCATGATTTTTGGCAAGCAAGGGTGTGTGTATGTGTGGTTATTATACAGTTGCATGGTCATCTCACTCTTGTCAATCTAATTCCTAGGAGGAGACAGCACAGCATGCGATGATTACACTGAGGCAGAAGACATGCAGTAGTTAAACCACTAATCAGTATTCAGAACCACAGCCTCTGTCATGACTCATCCATCTTATGTGCAATGTGACCTCCTTAGACAACAAGAGCAGTCTCTGTTGACCAAGTCTGACAAACATTCAGTAAGTGACCTCCATGTAGCATATGGCATTACAAATATGGAAGCATTTCTCCATTTCTTCCTCTCTGTCGATCAAACCATTTCCTTACAATCTCCAGATGACAAGCCACTGCTAAGCAATTTAGATCACAAAATGCAGTGAGAAACAAATTCTGCCTCTCGCTAGCTCACTCCTCAACTACACTGGAGCACTCCATGCCTCTCCTTTACGTGTCCCTGACTCACTGGTCACATGAATATCTTCGGTAGTCCCTCAGACATCCTATGGTAAGCTAATACTAATGGGCAATTTCAACTTGAACTGGCTTTCCCCCTCTTCTAAGGCCTCTAACCTGAAAATCAAGTCTCTAACCTCTCCCAACTGGTTTTGGAGCCAGTTTGCTTCAACCCACTCAACTCACACTCCCCCAACTAATATCTCATTGACTGATTAGTGTCCTCCCACTGCATTGTATAGCCGAGGCTCGAGTTCTACCAGGCACCCTAAGTTACCGCTATATTATTTATTGTGTTAGAAAGATTCACTTCCCCCCAAACCTTTCCTAAATATATGAAGTTCAACTCCCTGCACTCCATCAATATAGCCACCTTCTTACATGATCTTTCCCGCACTGATGGACCCCTGTCTTCACAGCCCCTGAAGTGGACTCTGCCCTCAATCACTTTGTATCCACTGTCACTCAGGTCTGGGATATTCAAGACTCTGTGGTAAGTACCAGAGTCAGGAGGCATCACCTTCCCTGGATTACAGCAAAACTCACTGCCCTGTGCAAAACCCATGACCAGACCTGTCTCGATATAAATCTTATAACTCTCCTCAGGGTTGGCAGGGTATAAATCTCATAGAAACGCCTGTACAAAAGAAATCAGACTCGCTAAGTCTGAATACTTTAAAAGGCATTTAAATGAGAACTCCTCATCTCCTGCCTCTTTCTGGAAAGAGGACCACTCCTTAATCAACCCTCCAGCCTGGTCCCGCTCTCCAGCCCTGAAGCTAATTAGCTCAGCTATCTCTGACCCACCCTCTGTAGATGAAACATTTAACATATTTGTTTCTACCTGTGCCCTTCCCGACCATCTGCTCCCCTCCACCCTATCTCCGCTCCTTCAACTTCATATGATGGATTCCACTTTTCACCAGTTTCCACACAAGAAGTCCTCCTTGCCCTAATCTCCCTCTACCCAAACAAACCTAGCCCAGATGGTGTACACCCAAAGTTTCTCTGACTATCAGCACCTGTAGTCACCACTCCCTTAGCTCACATTCAAAAGCTCTCCTTTTCCTCCTGAACAGTGCCTCAGGCATGGGAGGTTGCAGAAGTACTGCCCCTCCATAAAGGGTGAGATCCATCTATCCCTGGCAAATTCAGACTAATCTCCATCCTCCCTGCCCTTGACAAATTGCAGGAATCCTTTGCACACATCAAGCTACCTGAATTCCTATCCTCCTCCAGATGCCTTCCCCCCTTCAATTCTGGGTACAGAAGACACCTCTTAAACATAACATCCTTTCAGTGGGTCACCAATCATATTTTAACTGCCATGGACCAGGGTCACATAACAGCCACAATCTTTGTGAACCTGACAAAAGTGTTTGACTCTGTCTCCCACCCCATACTGCTCAACAAGCTGCACTCCATTGGGCTGGCCCCCTCCCACCGTGGAATGGTTTTCCTCATATCTCTGTGATAGACAACAAACAGTGCAGGTGGGAAACTCCATATCCCCTCCCCTCCCTTCCCTGTTCACATTGGGGGTCCCTCAAGGGTCCATCTTAGGCCCCATTCTTTTTTCATTATTTACAGTATAAATCATCTCCCAACTGTGTGCTCCAACTCCCTCATCCACATGTATGCGGATGACTCCATCTTATTTGCCTCAGGGTCCTCCATTTCTGATGTTCATGCTTCACTCCAGCAAGACCTTAATAATGTCCTCTCATGCTTCCACTGCAATCTCCTAAAGGTCAACACAAAAAAGACTTGCACAATGATTTTTGGCACTGCTCAAAAATTAGCCAGAACCTCTTCCCACTGGTGTTTATCACTTTAGATGGCACCCCTTTAGATTACGTTTCAGAATTTAAATACCTCAGAGTCTGGCTGGATGACCACCTAGGCTACTCCATCCACATTGACTCTATCTGCTCCAAACTCCAACCTAAACTGGGCCTACTCTACTGAAACAAGGATTGCCTCGTCCTCCCTATTCATTGTGAATTAGTCCAAAAACTGATTTTACCAGTATTTGACTATGCTGATGTCATTTACAGGACCGCTCCCACTCCTACTTCCTCACTCTCCAAGCATGACGCGCTCCTGAACTCATTCTGTCATTTTGCTACCAATGCCCCCCTCACACTCACCATTGCAGCCTCCTCTCCTCTCTCTCATTCCCCCATTCCCACAAGTGATCTACTCGTTCCCTAATCCTCATTGATAAATTTTGGTTCAGTCTCCTTCCTCCATACCTCTCCAACAAGCTGTCTTCAGCTACCCCATCCCCCTATATATTATGTACCAGGGATTCTTTCTCTCTCTGTCTCTTTCTCCCTACCCCATCTCCACTCCTCTACCGTGCCATCTGCCTTCTCTTATAGGCTTCCTTCCCTGTGGAACCTCCTCCCCTTGCATCTCCACAACTCCTCTCCTCTCCTCTCTTTCAATCATCATATCCGTCTACTCCCTTCTCCACCCTGCCTCTATACTGCAGCCTCCTCCCTTCTTGCTCCTGTACTTCTGCCTCCTCCCCCTTAACTGTACCCTCCCCATGGCCCCTCCTCAACTATTTCCTTCTCTTTTCTCATAGTCTCTCCCTAACCCTACCCAGGGCTGTTTCCCTGCCCTCCCAACCAACCCTTCCCTGCCTCCCATTGCATGTTTTGCCTGGAGCCTACCAGTCACTAGTTTTGTACCATGTATAACCTAAGGACTGCATTGCTATTTGTACTGTAAGATTCAAGATCCATGTCTAATATCCAATCACCTTATATGTTCTTTTGTACTGTAAGATTCAATCCATGTCTAACATCTAATAAACTTGTAGGTTCTTTTGTACTGTGAGTTTCCTATCCTAGCCAGCTATACAATCACTGGGAAGCTCTGCTACTCTCTAATGTATTGTAATTGTATATTGTATATTGTTCCACTAAATATTTCTTATTGTATTGTCCCCCCAAGTTGCACCGGAAAAAGAGCCTTGACTCAGCATGTCTATCCTGGTTACCTAAAAGATTTTAAATAAATAAATAAATTAATGTGACCTACTGGGACTTTAACCCAGGTCCCCAGAATACCATCCCAGTACTCAAAGCTCTAAACTGTAAGCTCACATGGTTGGACCTGACACTTTGGGGACACACTTCCTTTCTCTGGTATTGCAAATCCTGCAACTAGGAACAATCAAGGTGACAATTACATGTTTTTTGTACAGTATTAGCCACTGCTAAGCAATTTAGATCACAAGTTTTAGTGATCGTAGTCTTACAATCTCTTAGCAGATGCTTTCCAATTCCACTTCTCTCCAGGGACTAAGTACAGTCCTCTGTGACAGTAATTAGCACAGGGAGGACAGCAGGACCAATAAACAGAAGATCAGAGCTTATATAAACTCTAACATGCACCGCAGACTATTGAATTTCCCACTGCTGCCTAGGCAAGGCAAGGCAAGGCAAAGTTTATTTAAAAGATGCCCAATCCTGGAGGCTCTTGGCACCATACAGATAAATAAACACATATTTCAAAACAAATCAATAAAACAAAAGAAAAAAAAATATGAGCATATAAATAATTAACTCCTCATAAAAACAGTTCCCATAAATAATAAACTAAATGTCAGATTGCCAACTACTATAACCAAAACTATGAATTGACAGCTTAATCCAAAAAGGCCTGGGTGAATAGAAGGGCCTTAAGGTGGACCTTGAATACCTTCAAGGTGGGGGCCCCCCTTAACCCAGAGAGGCAGCGAATTCCACAGGATGGGGGCAGCGACACTGAAGGCCCTATCACCAGCCGATTTCAACCTCGTTCTGGGAATTCCCAGGGGGCCCCCACAGGAGGAGAAATGGAGGGGGTGAACTGAGAGAGAGCAGGTACAAAAAGATCTAACAGATAACCAGGGCCCTGACCATGTAGGGTCTTATACGTGAGAAGACCTACCTTAAAGAGGATCCTCCATTTGACCGGCAGCCAGTGCAGCTCAAGCAACACCAGTGTAATGTGGCAAAATTTTGGCTGCCCAGTAAGTAGCCTGGCAGCTGCATTCTGCCCTGGCTGCAGTCTGTGGAGAGGTCCTCCCATAACTCTGAGGTAGAGCACATTACAGTAGTCAAGCCTCGATGTAACTAAGGCATGCATCAAAGTGGGGGAGGTCAAAAGGAGGAACAAGGGGCATTATCCAAATGAGATTTCAGACACGGAATAAACAGGAGCAGATGTTGGAAGTTATCTGCGCCTCCATCATCAAACTCCTATCCAGAATGACACCAAGATTTCGCACCCTAGAGGAGACCTTCAATGGAACAGATCCCAGAACAAGTCCAGTCTCTGATCCAGAGGCCATCCTATCTCACACTCAGTTCAACTCCACCACCAATACCTCTGTCTTATCAGGGTTCAGTCGCAACCAGCTAGAGGCCATCCAGTCATTGATCTCAACAAGGCAGCTGTTTAGCACATCTACCGCATTGGATGTTCCTGGGTCAAAGGATAAGTATAGCTGGGTATCATCAGCATAGCAATGAAAACCCAAGCCACACTTCCTAATGATCCCTCCCAGGGGTAGCATGTACACTGTGAACAACATTGGGGCTAGAACTGACCCCTGAGGTACTCTGCAAGATAGGGGGTTGGGGTGGAGGAGAAATCCCCCCCATCACAAACCGTTGCCTACTGCTGGTTATAAAGGACTACTGCTCTGATGTCAGCCACAGGGGATTCTGGGATCTGTAGTAACAGTAGATGTCAGCCTAGATGTAAACAAAATGAGTGTGATACTATCTACTACACTACATTAAGCAGTAAGTAAACCAAAATGTTTTTACACACAACGGTCACATTGGGATCAGCCCCAGACTTAAGTGTGGGGATCCTGGTGCTGACAGTTCACATTAATAAAACAGATAATAACTAGTACTAGTTATCAACTGAAAGGGGGCATGGCAATAAACTCATGACTTGATGTAAAGCAAGGGTCTGTTGCATTAAATGCATGACCTGATTTGAAGCTAGGGGGTTCTGAAATAAAGTGATAGGTTGACGCAAAGCTAAGAAGCATTGCAATAAGCTGATGCTGCTCCTGGATGACTGGTTACTACCAATCAGTAGGACTATGATGTCTTCTGATTACTGAAGGTACAGTAGCTGGTGTCAATGGCCTTATCTTCTAGTGCCCAGCAAGAATAATGTTCTGGATGGGGTTTGTAAACACATAGACTATAAAGAATCATGTATCCAATACACCATCTAAATCATCACAAAGGCTGGTCAAAATTAATAAATTCTGTATTATTCAAACTTGTGAGAAAGTTTGTGAATTTCTCGAAATTTTGTGAAATTCTTGGAATTTTTTGTAATTCTTTAATTGATCATAACTCTGTCATTCTTACAGATAGAGAAATTAAATTTGACATGCATACATTTTGGAAGAGGCCAAGTTTGCCAAGGGTGTTGAACTTATAGGGGCCCAAAGTCTGGCATTTATTTTTTTTAATTTCAGTTTGAATTTCTGAAAATATTTCAATGCTTACAACTTAACCCTTAGCCTGCCGCCAACATATCTTGTCCTAAAAACCTATGCGTTCTAAATCTTCCGGCAGCTTTAGGGTTAAACACCCCGAAGCTAGATAACTGAAAATGAAATTGCTAAATAAGGAGGTAGTTCCTTACATAAACTGTAAGTTAAAGGAGTTCATAATTTCACAATTCAATTATTTGTTAAATTGTCTGAACATTTTCAAAATATTTGAATGTTTGTAGCTTTGCTGCTATTGCAAGAATACACCAACATTTTGGCACATATACTCAATGTAAATAGATCCTGGAATCCAATAAAGCTGGATGAATGGGGCTTAATAGGTTAAAATTCACTGTGGAGATTTTTGAAATTACCAATTGACAAAATTTGCTCAAACACTCATGGATGTATACTAGATAATGTCACTAGAATTCCATGTGTGGCATGTAACAAAACATTGATTACCCCTAAATCGGTTCTATGTGATAATAGTGACTGCACAAAGGCAATCGCTATTATCACAACCTGCATTATCACCGAAAACATTTTTGGCGATATGCAGAAAAAGGCTACCACACCCCCCCCCACAGAGGGCTTCGCCCCCCTCTCCCCCTAAATAAAGATTCTCAATTCAAGGGGGGTGCATGTTGGGGAGGGGGGCACATCCCGGTTCAAAACAAAATCTAAGTCCCACAGCTGTGGGAAGTGCAAAACGAACACTCACCCTCAGTCCTGAACCCGCTCCGTCAGAACCAACCACCCTACCCACCACACCACATGGTTGGCTCAGCGGAAGCAGGCTCACCTCAGGGTCACATCCCTGTTCCCCATCCCTCCACATCTTGTAACCTACCCTCCATTCCTGTCACCCACCCTAACCTCGCGGTCGCAATGTTCACCATCCTCCTTCAGTCACCCATGATGACAGCGCCATCATATGGGTCACTGTTATGACAGTCGCCCATATGTGATCGCTATCATCATGGTATACCACTAAATCCATTTAGCTGTGCTGAGCTGTTTGCAGCCCTTTCATTCCTTTCTGGGTGACTATTTTGTCCCCCCTGATTTTTTCTATGAGCTTGACCAGATGGACTCTGTGCACCTGCTTCTCACACTGAATTCCTCCCTGCTTTTTTACAGACAAGCTCACTTCACAAAAACAGCCACCTACTCCTTTTCCTATAGGACCTATCTTTCAGAAGTAGCCAGCATTTCTTGTTCTTAGTTCTCCATTCATTTGCTCTCCTAACCAGGTATCTGTGAGTTTCTTTAAGCTCTGGACTTCCAAGTGTATTTTGAGCTCAACCAGTCAATTTTGCAGGGTATGATTCTCATAAATGCTGCTTTCAAATGTGAATTGTCCCTCTATGCTTTCTTGTGACAGCTGGTGGTCTACTTTTATTTTGCTACTCAGCTCTACTGCACTTCCTTTGGTAAAGTCATATATCTAACTCCTGCCACGGGTGACCCCTGCACTAGCTCCTTTCCCTATCCTATAGTTTAAGTTCCCTTGACTTGCCTTTTCATTGATATGACCTTTCCACCCCCCACATAACTTCAATCCACCTTGGGCTCACTGTTTTTTTTACCATAATAGTTTTTATTATTTTCTTGCTATAAAGCATCATACACATACATTAGAAGATAAAGCTGTAACAGTTATAAACATAATACAGATATTTCTCTTAACAGTGGAATGCAAAACAGTGAAATAAAAATAGAAACAATTGACACAATGCTAAATAATTAACTTATAGGATAACACATTTACCACTAATCTATAGGGGTTACTTAGTAAATTAAACCTTACAAACTTATCTTGAAAGATGCATACCTTAATATCCATCCAATGAGGAATTGTCTATTTCAGATTTCAGAATGGTGCCCATATTTTATGCAAAGTTTCTAGTCTATCTGCTATGGAATAACAGATTTGCTCATTTTTGAATAAATATATCATCTGTGCATACCATTCTGTAATAGTAGGAGTTAGTTGTTTTTTCCAGTTCTGTAGTATAAGCCGTTTAACACTAAGGGCTGCATATGAAATCCAGATTTTTTGATATTTATCCAAATCTAAGGACTCTGGAAATAGTCCTAAAATGAAAATTAGAGGATTTAATGGTAAACTATGACCTGTCACTTACTACCGATAGTTATAATTTCCTTCCAAATAATTTGCACATTAGGACAATCCCATAACAAATGTGTTAGGTTTGCTTGCAAATGGTTACATCTCTAGCAACAGGAGTTGTCCAAATATCCCATTGTGTTACATTTTTCTGGACTGTAGTAATAGCTATGCAATATTTTATATTGGATCAATCTACCTTGAAGCTCTTTATAGGTTCTATTGGCTGATTTCCATATCACCTCCCATTCTTCTTCAGATATGTCAAGGTTCAATTCCTCTTCCCATTTCATTTAGGCCTTAATGGTTAGACAAGTATTTGTTAGATTGTCAGTTAATATTTTATAAATAATTCCCGCACTTTTTTAAGTGTTGTTATACATATAAGATGTTCCCAATCCTCACAGGACAATGGTAAAATCTGGGTTTAGTATATTTAGTTTTCTGAGTCTTTTTCTTAGTAGTAAGTAGAAGTGGAACTGATACCTTTGAATATTACTGTATATCTATCTGTAAGTTCCTGAAAGATAGCAGGGCTCTGTGTTTTGGATCTATTATATGATCCAATCTAGTAATGCCTAGTCTTACCCAGTCTGTGTTGGCGCAACCTTTTTCCCCCCCAGTTAATAGAGGATTACCCCATAAGGGTATTGAATCTCGTGGGGTCAACTTGGGGTATATATCCTTTATTTTTTTTGAATGCCAGCTTAGATCCCGGAAAGTATGGCTTGTCTATTAGTTTTGCATTCAATGTGATAAAAAAGTAGTCAAAAAGGGAACTGGGTTTAAGAAGTTCTTTTTCCATGTTTAACCATAGAGGTTGTGGCTCACCACTGTTTTTTTTTTGAGGGTTCTTAAAATGTTTTAATGCATGTTTGAGAATAAAGACTATTTGATAACGTTTCCACCAGGGCAAAGCAAATCCTCCAGAAATACATGGTGCCCTTAATTTGGAAATGGCTAATCTAGGAGGTTTCCCTTGCCATAGAAAGATCCTTATAATCCTGCTCAGCCAAATAAGTATTTTTTTCTCCACAAAAATGACAAATTTTGAAATAAATAGAAAAGTCGGGGTGCTATGTTCATTTTAATTGTGTTCATTTTACCCCAAAGGGAAAGATTAAGTTTCCCCCAACTAGATAAATCTAATTCAATCTCTCTTAACAAGGGAATATAATTAAGGTTGGATATTTCTCTTAGGTCAGTGGATATTTCCAGACCTAAATATGTGATACTAGTTTTAAACCAAGACTTATCCATGGTTAAGAGGCTCATGGTGTATTTTGAGATTCCATTTTGTAGTATTTGTGTTTTTCCCCAGTTTATTTTGAGACCTGAAACTCTTTCAAAGTCTGTCAATGTTGCTTTTAGACTCTGGCCGGAGTGTACTGGATTATTTATTGTAATAAGCAGGTCATCTGCAAAAGCAAAGGACTTGTGTTCATTTTTCCCAAACTTTATACCTTTGATCCCTTGGTTATTGTTTATAATATGTAAAAGGGGTTCAAAGCAAGGATAAAAAGGTATGGGGAGAGTGGGCAACCTTGTCTAGTTCCACAATAAAAATCTATTTGTGGAGATAACATACCGTTAGTTAAAACCTGGGTCCATGGTTTATCATATAGCCTTGTTACCCAGTCAGAAAAATCTTTACCACCTCCAAATTCAGATAAAAGACTTTGATATAAAAGGCAAATAAACCGAATCAAATGCCTTAAACATATCAAGAGGCAGAATAGCATAAGGATCTCCTTTTTTATTAGCTCACCATATCAGATTCAGTAATATGCGGACACTGTCTGCTCCTGATCTATTTTTAATAAATCCTACTTGCTCTTAGCCTATCAATAGTAGATACAGTAGATAATCTATTCTACTATATGTTAAATGCTGATTTGATAGGAATGTGTAATCCCTGTTTGTTGTGTGTACCAACCTCCATGCATCTGTCATGTTCAGTTCATGCAACAGCTGCTTAAAAGATTCATTAGAGTGTGTGTTCATCTGCATTTTTTTTAATGGAGGCTCTGCCTAAGACAGGATCCAGTAGTTCATTAAAGTCTCCACCTATAATGAACTCATAGTCAGAAAAAGTCGTGAGCATCATGGTTAGCAAGTTAAAAAAGTCTGCCATTTTTGTATTGAGCATAGACATTGCACAATGCTACTTTTTGTCCATCTAATAGACCTGTAACAATTTGATATCTGCCCTCAGTATCAGAAAAATGAGCATGTTTATTGAAGTTAATTCCTCTTCTAATTAAAATAGCTGTGCCACAGTTTTAGATGAAAAACAAGCATTTTCAAATTGACCCACCCATGCACTTTTTAACTTAAGGGCTTCTCCCTCCATAAGATGTGTTTCTTGTATAAAAGCAATATCTGCTTTCTTTTTATTTAGATTGTCTAGAACGTTTTTCCTCTTTACTGGTGATTCTAGCCCATTCACATTCCAAGAAACCACTATGTAATGTGACATTTTACTTGTAACTAGTTTAGTGAATATACTATATTCCTTATCTCCCTCAAAAACAACAACAACAAAAAAAAACTATACACTTAAAGGAAGAAAAGTTGTGTTACTATGTAACCTTATAAATAAAACAGAACTATTAAGTTGTAATATCAATATATTAATGCTATAAACTAAGCTCTAACTAGCAATTTCAACCAATGACACATAACTAGTATTAAATAAGATCAATAGTGTATAGAAAAAGAATACTCAGTTTTGTAGAACAGCTGTCAAGTGTACAATACAAGTAGGTTGTGGTCTACTTCTATTTACCCAAAGTGTACCGGATCCAGATCCAAGGTACTGGGTTTACTGAGTGTTAACTATCAAGATGACTAGAGGGCCCCCTCCCTCAGCTTTGACAATGATAAGCATAACAACGTTATAACAATATCTCGTTAAAGGGTCAGTACTCCAGGTACTCAGAGAAAGAAACTGATAGTGGATAATCCATGAATGCATATTGTATAGCAATAAATAGAAAAGGGAGAAGAGAGAAGAGAGAGCGAAAAAAGGGGGTAATAATGATAGCAGACATGAAAGGAATTGTAATCAATAAGAATATAACCATTACATCACTGTCAACCAATCACCAGATGATTAGAATCTGAAGCTAAATTACAATCTTTCAGAATTTCATATTTTATGTAAACTGCAATATTAGTTATTGACAGTAAAAATGTAAAGGAGGCTAAGTTGTATTTTGAGGCATTAAGAAAGGCTGCCTGTGTCGTATACACATATTAAACAGCAGGATTAAATGAGAGGTATTTGTATCACATATCTGAGACTCACACATTTTTTTGTGTTTCACCAGCTTATCTGTGATGCCTTCTAATCCACTTTCATTTCTTGCCACAAATAATTAAATATTATCAGTATAAAGTGTAGGGAGTGAAATTAGGAGAAAGTAAGAGTTTTGTCAATATGCAGTTTCCTGAAACCTTTCCACTTTAGTTTCTTGCTTCCCATTGTTTCATTCCTCTTTACAAAATATTGTTGTATTTTTATGCTTATATTTGTAACAGCTCCTTTACTTTAAATTCGCTTTTTCTGAAAAAAATTAAGTAAAGAAAGGAAATGTTGAGGGGAAATACCACTACAGCTTTATCCTTTACTTGAAAAACTGGATAGCTAACTAAATCAGTGGTCAACAATGCATAAAAACTCCTAAGAGGTATTTGATATGCAGTCGCTAAATAAATAAAATTTCCATGGAACAGATTTCTTTTACTGACTACATTAATATAAAGTCAGCTTAAACAGATAAGAAGGAAGGAAATGCAAAATGGCAGCTCAGAAGATTGTAATATGATAAGTCTATTTCCGTGTTTAAACTGTCACTGCTCAGTTTTTTCTATAGTGCATGCACGTGTAGTCTGATCAGATTTTCCCCCCTTACCTACATGCCACCAAATAAAGTTCCTGGAAAAAAATCAAGGGTCGCAACAACATAATCCAGCAGATATGAGAGCATGATCGAGAAGGAACCGGAAGTGACATGGAAGACCTTTCATTAACCAATCAGCCTGAAGTGTCAGTGAAGTATCAAAATGAGCCTACTTCCTCTCAAGTTATAGCCATTGTCATGCTGGTAGTGAGAGTAGGTTGCAAATCCATTTCATTTGCTATTAACGGAGTAACCTGGGTTGAATTAGCAGAGCAGGCACATTCCCTAATATGAGATCTGCTTCTAATATATTGGGTTTTGGGGTGAGGTACAGGGAGATGACTTTGCTTGTGTGGTGCTCTTGCCCTCCTTGAGATGGTTGAGGTATGTACGATTTTTTCCTTTTTTTGCTTCTTTTGCAAAGCAGGCAGATGCACACATGGGGTAACAGTTCCTGCATCTTGACTAGGGGCAATCAGTATACTTTGGTTAACAGCATAAATATTTGGATGATCACTACTAGTTGAAGTCTGCATGGTTGTGCTTAAACCTGCTTGAGTAGTAGAATGTTCTTGTTTAGCGTGCGTGGGATACTCGATACACTGTTTTTTTGAAAGATGAAGCTCGTTGGCATTAACCCTTTGATTATTACGAAGTTCTTGCTTACAGGACATGATATAAGACATTGCTTCTCTGCCGTTACAGAAAACATGTATTTTACCATGTGAATCCACCACATTTAGAATCGCCGGGTATTTAAAATAATAAAGAAGCCCTTTCTTTGAAAGTTTTTGCTTAACTTCAAAAAAAATTTTCTCTGCTCCATGACTATTGATGAAAAGTCCTAAAACAATAGTATTCTATTACCTCTCCATGATAAATGTTTTTTCTCCCTAGCCATCCTCAGTATCTATTCTTTAACTGAAAAGTGCAAGAAATATGCAAGGTTTGGTCTAGGTCTTTGCCCAACCTGTGGTTTAGAACCCAAAGCTTGATGCCCTCTTTCTATTTCCAGAGCCCATGGCCACTGATATTCCAGCAATTCTGGTAATAGTCTTTGTAGAAATTCAATCAAATTACCCTCTTCTGCCCCTTCTGGGATTCCTAGAATCCTTAAATTATTTCTTCTACCCCTGTTTTCCAAGTCAACAATTTTTTCTAAGAGGTAGTGAATCTGTTTACTTTGAGACTGCATTTGGTCTTCTAGGCCTGTGATAGTGTCCTTAATGAGCTCAATTTGGTTTTCAGAGTGGTCTAACCATTGAGAAACTATAGATGAGTTTTGTTTAACCTCAGTAACTAACTGCATGACTAAGGATATTTCCAACTTGATGTCTGCTAGCATTTCCTTTAAGGATTGAATGTCATCTTTATCTGCTGCAGATGAGCGCTTGTAGTCGGCAGCTGACCGCTTCGCTGAACTGGACATCGCACTGTCATTCATGGTAAATTTCTTCAGTATTCTAACTATTGTGCACTGCGACAGAGAAAAAAAAATGTTTGGATACCTGATTATTTGTTCCGCTAATGAATTTTAAACTTTTTACAACTAGACCCGAAAGAAAGTAATAAGATTTTATATAAAAAAAGCGGTCAAAGCTGAGGAGCGACTCTTTCAGGAAGCCAACATCTTCATCTCTGGCTCATGCTGGTTTCACTGTTGAACACATTAATTTCACTGCTTCTGTAGGCAAGCAAGTCACTTTAACTGCACTAGCATCATGGCCCTATAATGCCCCTCAAACATGCCTGCCCATCGTCATGCTCCATCATGACTAAAAGTTATCCAGATACTTCTATAACAATGGCCTCAGTCACAACTACTGTAGTTGTAATTCTTGATGTCATTTGGTGCCACTGTTTTCAAATGCTAAAATATTCATTTTTTTCTACGGGGTTGTCAAAGGATCAGCGGGTGGCATCATGCAGAAGCAATGCTGTGCATACAAGTGCTTCCACAAGTCATTTAATCAGTGAGCTTTAGTCATTAGCTGGTATATTGCAATAAGACATGCTACTGCACAGTGATGTCCATAACTATTCATAGTTCAATTTAAAGACATAGAATTGTCAACTGACAGAGGTTGCTGCCATGCTCTCTGGCTTGTGGAGTAAACCAGAGATGCAGGACACCAAATGCAAAACCTTTTTTATAACAGTTAAGACACCATTGCCTGAATGTTTGGCTTCTTTCCAGATCAACGTATGCAGACTTTGGTCATCCTGCTCTCCCTGGTGTTGCCTCTGTTTTCCTAGGCTGAGGCCACTTCAGTGTTTCCCAGGGATGTATCTTCGAGGCCGCCCAGTAGAGGGAGAGACTTGGCTGAAGGGAAGAGTCATTCAAGCTGATCGTGACACCAGGATAGTGTCTGGGACCTTGATGTTTTCGCACTTTGACCGACCTGAATTTCGAACCGTGTGGACTGCTGCAATTTGATGCACCTTGCTATACCTTGTGATGCTTTGCTACACTTGCCAAATATAATGATTATTAGGATCATAAGGAGTGTGCATCTGTGTACTCTTTTTATTATTTTTGTACTTTTTTATCTTTTGTGCACTTAATGCTGCTATTTCAGATTTTAAATTAAGAAATGGGTTTTTATGCACTGGGACTTATACTCTGGTATTATACTATATACCATGGCCTGTCCCTGATTGAGTGTGATTCAGTGTGATGTGTTTTAAGTTTTTTTTAGTTTTTTGGATTTTTATTTGTTTTTTTTTATGTTCTTTATATTCTTCTTTTTAGATTGTAATTATAGTCTGTAAATTTTGTGCCACTAGCAAGACTGATCATATGACCTGGACCCTTTAAAAGTGCATGCCCATTTTTGGCTAGTTGAATAGAATAATACGGGTGTGGTAGCAGAGTGAGAGAGTGAGCTCAGAGTTTCTGTGTTCACTGCACTCCTCCTCCTTGCAAAGTTGATTAGTGAAAGCAGTTTATGGGCTGCATTTTTCTACTTTATAAGTAGTTTTCTGTTGCTCACTAGCCGGTAGCTTAATAGCTTAGCCACTGCATCAATCATTTCGACCACATATTGATATTCTAGCATTTTGCACTCTGATTGCGCTGTAGCTTTTTGAGCTTCCTAAGTATATGGGTGTGTGTATGAACCATCTACCCAGAAGTATGTAAAAATTTGTAAAAACATATAGCCTGAATTCTGTGTATCTTTATCTCTGATAGTTGTTAATCATTAGGTCTATTTTAGTTTGGCTAGCTTAATTTTAGCTGTTTAAATCATACTTAAATCATACTTGTATAGTGTGTTTTAGCATTCTGTGTAATTAGCAAGCTTGCATCTTTTGTTACCATTTGATTTATTAGTGGTCAATATATTTAAACAATGTTTTTGTTTCATTTTTTCCCCTTAGTGGATTGCTTCAAGATCTGGCCCTCATACAAATCCATCAAGCAAAGCTTGAAACCTGGTCAGATACCTGGTGGCTGGGGTTTAATGTCAAAAAGTGCAAGGAGCTGCATTTTGGATGAAGAACCCAAGGAAGAGTTACCAGTTGGGGGGAGTGCAGCTAGCCCAGACAAAGGAGGAGAAGGATATGAGGGGTGCTCATTACAGGGTCAATGAACAACTCAGCACAATGTAGGAAGGCCACTGCAAAGGCCAACAAAATGCTGGGTTGTATTACAAGGGGTATATCCTCAAGGAGGGAGGAGGTGATTCTGCCACTGTATATGTCATTAGTTAGACTGCACCAGGAGTACTGCGTGCAGTACGGAAGCCTGTATCTAAAGAGGGACATTAAGTTACTGGATGGGGTGCAGTGCAGGGTGACAAAGATAATCAAGGGGCTGGGGGACTAATCATACAAGAGGAGGCTGAGGGAGTTGAACATGTACTCACTGGAGGAGAGGAGGGACGGCGGGACATGATTGAAACCTTTAAGTACATGAAAGGAATAAACAAGACAGGTACAGAGGGGCTGTTTAAAGTAAGGGAAGGGAGGGACACCAGGGGCCATGATATGAGACTGGAGGGATGAAGGTTCAGAAGGGAGATGAGGAGACACTTTTTTCAGAGAGGGTGGTGGCTGGGTGGAATATGTTACCTGTAGAAGTGGTATCCAGCAGAACAGTGGACTGCTTCAAAAGGGGATGGGACAGGACAAGGGGAGGGTTAATGAAGGGGAAGGTGGAAGGGAGGGGCAGCTGCAGAATAAGGGGTGCTAGCTGCACATTCAAGCAGACTTGATAGACCTCTAGGCCTTTATCTTCTGGCAAATTTTGTATGTTAGTATGTTCATATCTATTTAGCTGTTGTAACACGGTGGGCCACTGAGGACAGCAGGTCGATTAATTCTAGAGAAGTTGAAGGACTTAGTCCATAATTTTTGGCTTGCAGCTTTTCTTGCGCTAATAGCCTGAAACTAATTACTACAACTGTCTTCACAGCAAGACCTACAGTAAGAATCACAACAAGCACAGTAACAGCATTTTTCAGTGACTTGTGTTTTGTGCCTTGGGGCTATACCCTTCTGAGCCTGAAATAGAGACGGTGCTTACTTGTTTTATGATCTGAAATCCAATGTGACTGGAATATTGCAGGCTTCTTTTCTTTTATTATTTTATAGTCCGAAAGAAGATTGATAACTGTGAACTTTATTTATTTGTTAATACAGACTGGTGGACAGATTACACTCCAGAGTGGAGAGTATTTATACTTATTTACATCTTACAGGGTTTATCTAATCCTTACTTATTTAATATAATTAAGTGCTTAGCAACTTGTGAATAATTCTGAATGTATTTCTATTTTGAACTTTATTAAACCAAATAAGCTAATTGATTTCCTTACCAACTTTATGATTGATTACCTAGTTGAAACTTTGTACAGCTTGTGACTATTAATTGGGGTAATTAAGCAGACTTATGGTTCTCACAAGAAAGCAGACCCAAGCCATGGAATCTGATGTGGTCTATTTTGATTCTGTGGATTTCCCAGAATTATCTCAGCAATCAGCAATAACCTGTGAAGTTCTGACAACTGATGGCTGTCTTGGTGATTTCTTCTTAATTCTAATACATATTTTACACCTATGCAGCCCTCACAAGTTATGGGTAGTGTTAAGTCTAATAATACAAAAAAAGATACCAGAGCTATATTTACTAAAAATAAATTAGTTAAACAAGATAACTCAAATAGTACTAAAGTAAAAACAGTCTGAAAATGAATACATTGAAAGCAAAGAATCAATTGTAAGTAAAGCATATAACCCAGAGACAAAGATCTTAGACCACTTTGAGTTGACTGACTTTTTGTCACCTTGTGTATTTGTCAAGGAAGCAGGTGCATCAGCTGAGAATGTATCTAGTTTTGAACAAATGAACTTAGCTCTTTCTGCTCCTGCTCCTTTTATTGATACTACTAATATCTTGAAAATAATAATTAATTCACTAACTAGTTTTTCAAGTACTAGTACTCCTTCTTGTAGGACAAGCAAACTGGAGCAAAAACTTAGTCACAAATCTAGGGAGGCAGATTTTACTCATGATAATTTTATATCTATGGATATTTCACATACTGTAACGTATGACTCTAGTAAGTGTTTTTCTGACTCATTGGATTTTTCACCAAAATATTTTCTGGAATCGAATCCGAAGCCTGCTTGGAATAGTGACTTGAAAGGTATTGTAAATGATCTCCCAGAGCCTATTAATGGCTTGAAGCAATTTAATACACAATGTACAGCCAGAGTGGATTCTCAAATAGATTCTGGGAACGGTAGAATTCACTTCACTGACTTAGTTGCTAATTATCTGTCTAGTCTTAGTGAAGATCTAAAAAAAATTATCCAAAATCCACATGCTGCAAATCTCATGATCATTGAATATCTGATTAAATTACAACATGAAATTGACAACCTGAAAGGAAATATAGACATAAATGGTTGCAGGTTAGATGACTTCCTGCTTAAGTTAAGCAAACTAGTTCCAGAATCCAGCTCCCCGTCAATAGTAATGGAATCTGATCCACCCATACATCCAGAATTTTCTACAATTCTGATTCCAGCCTCTCCTAATATTAAGAGTAAAGCAAAAAAGGGAAAACATAAAAAAAGCAGTTGGTAAAAGAAAGAAAAAAGAAACTGATATGAATAACCCAATATCTAATAGCTCACAGAATGCTTATCAAAACATGCCTAAAAATGATGTCCCTATATTTGAAACTGCTAAGATACCTTCTTCTATTGCCACTGATGAGGTTGTTTACATTTCTCCCCCATCTAATGCTTCTATTACACGCATTCCATCTTCCTTTTTAGGAAAACTAACTGTTCAGTTAAACAATTTTGAGACAGGGCTATTGTTTTAGGAATGAGTGGAAGAACTGACTTTCTTGTTCACTGATGGAAACAGCCTAAAACATTGCACAAGGAAACCAGGTCCCTGATGGCTTAACTAAAGATATTGTTGTTGATAAACTTACTGATATTTCTGATTGTGCTATTCTGTGTTTATATGGTGCACTTCATCATCATGACATATGTTACAATTCTGTTAGGGACCAGACTGTGCACCTATTTAGGGCAGCTACTAGTGCATACATTTCTTCTGTTGATATTGTTCAAATTTGGAGATATAAAGATCACTTAGGGAAAGAATCCTACTTTATTTTCTGTTTTGTTCCATGAAGAACTAATCAGATATTGCTAAATAATGACTGCCTGGTTAATTTGGGCTACTCAGTCAATTTTATCAATAGACAATCTTTGAATCTACCCAGACACAATATGCTTACCTGTCCTAAACAACTGAGCATATTTGGCCTGAAGCCTATACCAAATGAAGGGTCATCTAAGCTTAAACAGATCATTCAGAATGTATTCACTCATGTATTAAAGGTTTCAACTACAGAGTTCAGAATTTCTAATGTTTTTATACATACATCTCCTAGCAAATCAGGCAGAGTAGATTTTTTGATTAACAACCAGGCCCTGATAAATGAAATACTGACCAAGGTCACTATGTTGGGAAACGTTGGGTTCCACATATTAGATAGCAATTTTTTTTTTTACTGACAACAGAACTGTGAAATGAATACTTCACCTCAAAAGGCTTGTGAAGAGAAAACTTCAGTTACGCTGTGTCTGTACAGTTTGGGTCATACAAAAATGAGAATTCCTACAAATTGCAAAGTACTGTTCTAGATTTAGTTGAGCAACTTTTAAATATTTCTATTGAAGATCCAAATGCTCTATTGGTTGAAAGGCAGAGCACAGACCAGGACTGTGCCTTGTCTATTTAAAAGTAGTATATAAGAGCCTTGATAATAAAATTCTGGATAATGCCACATTGTTGGATACTCTTGGCCTGCATGTTATCCCACCTGATAGCATTTCTGAATCAGCTTTTCATGAGAAAGATAATCTATCTTGGGATAAAACTGACATAAGCCCAAAAGAAAACTTTGTGTATAATATCTCAGTTACGAACAGATTTGAAACTCTATTTAACACAGATGGATGACTAATTAATCTGGATATAGCTAACTCATGTTTTGTCAAGTTAATTTCCTGGAATATAGCAGAATTTAGCACAAAATGGGTGGATACAGAATGGTTGTAACTGATTAGGAGCTGTAATCTGAGTTGTTTATTAGAGACCTGGCATAAAAAAGACTCAAGATCTTGCACTGAATGACTAGACTACCTTTCATGTTCCAGGTCATAGAACTGCTAAGATGGGTAGACACACTGAGGGTCTAGTGACATGGATTAAAATAATACAGCCATTAGGGCTGAAATTATCCAGGCTAGCTCCAACTTTCAAGTTTTTGTTATTCAGTTCTTTAAGAGAATTTTTTGCCTGATTGACATTTATATCCCCCTCAAATCAAAAAAACTATTCACCTGAAATCTTGAATTCCTAGAGGAAGCCATTCACCTGGCCTTGGCCAGTACTGACTGTAAGGAAATCTTGTTATGTGGCGACTTTAATGCCAGGGTAGGCAAATTTCTATGGTTACGTGGATTGCAATTTCCATCTTCTTTGCCACCAGCAGACCTGTAATTTGATAAGACAATTAAAGGATCATAAAACTAATAACAGGGGTAACAGGTTAATTGAATTACTTACAACACACTATTTAGCCCCAATTAATGGTCAAATTAAGGGTGACCTACAGGGTGACTACACACAGTATTCTGTAAGGGGCCCTTCTACTATAGACTATCTTGTTTGGAATGGTGATATGGAACTCATGCCAGGTGTTCATGAGAGCTGAAAGTGATCACTTTCCTCTGGTCTTAAAATCTATTAATCTTTCTGATGCTATTCGGCAGCATACTCCCTTACTAGCTATAGAAATACACAATCAAGCAAGGATTACATGGCAGTTCTCCAAAAGCAATTAGATTAAACCTCTTCTTCAAAACATTACTTCCATACTGGAAGCCTAGATTTAGATTTTTCAACCATTAGTAGCTACTTAGAGATGGGTCTTGAGCAAAAAAGATGCCCATTGACCAAGGAGAAATCTCAGCCAACTGAAAATCCTCTAAATCATAATTGGTTTCATTCAGATTGTAAGGTAGCCAAATATTAGCTAAATTAGCAAATTAGAAACTGTAGGACTAATTCTCATAACAAAAAATATAAGATACTAAATAAGGCAAAAGAAAGCTATAAGTGTCTTTTGAAATTAAAACGAATTCAATTCCAACAAAAACAATGGAATAAGATGCTGGATGTTATTAATAGAAATGACTCTAAATCTTATTGACTGATGGTGCCCACAGGTACAAACAATCTTACATTTGAGATAGATTCCACAACTATTACAGTGGTAAGTTTTATTCACCTAACATTGAACAAAATTTGATATTGGACATTGATATGGCTAGGTTTTCCTATTTTTCTAGAGCAGAAGTGTATTTTTCTATAGCCTCATTAAAATGTGACAAGGCCTCAGGGTCAGACCTTATTACAAATGAAGTTTATCTTGCTGAAGTCTCAGAATGGTCTACTATTCTAACAATCTTTTAACAAATGCTGCTATAAAATTAAGTTTCCTAAATCTTGGAAGGCAATAATTATCTCTATCTACAAAAGGGTGATAATCTGATCCATCAAAGTATCATCCCATATCTCTATGAGATAATATAGGCACATTTTTGCTAAGTTATTATTAAGCAAATTAATGAAACAATTGCAAATTCTGGGAGGCTGTCAGATTTACAGTCAGGTTTCAGACTAGAGTTTATTACAGTAGATAATTGCTTTGTAATCATGCATCACTATGAGAAATATATTCATATCAGAAAACAAAAACTTTTTGCAGCTTTCATAGATTTTAGCTCAGCATTCGATACAATAGATAGACTCTAACTATGGCTAAGTTTGAAAGAAAAAAGACTCTGTCATGAATTAATTGCTATAATTAGGGAATTATATAGTCAGACATGGGCACAAGCGAGGCTCATCAGAAGTGGTTAACTTTCTTCTAATTTGTAATGAATACTGGGGTCAGACAAGGTTGTGTACTTGTGCCAATTTTGTTCTGTCTATATATAGACAGATTATTGAATCAGTTACAGTCTTCAAGAAATGACTCACTGAAAATTTTCAATAAGCATATTGCTGTACTTCTGTATGCTGACAATTTAGTTTTACTTTCTCTTACCCAGTCTAGGCTGCTCCAAAAGCTTGATATCTTGGCTAATTTTGCCAATTATCACAAGCTAAAGTTAAATGAGGGTAAAAGTCAGGTTCAGGTGTTTGGTTCAAATTATATACATAAAACATGGAAAGTTGGCTCAAAGTCCCTTAATACTGTTAATCTTTACACCTATTTAGGCTTAGTACTTTCTTGGAATGGCAAATGGACCAAACACATTAACAACCTGATGATCAGTCTTAAGCAAACTGCTACCTCACTTAACTCCTGTAACAGAAAATTTGCTGGTAACTCCATAATACCGTTGATAACAGTCATTAAAGCTAAATATTATGCTCATACATTATTCAATAGTGAAATATGGTCTGTAGCAAATGGCAACTTGTTAGAAACTCCTCTAAACAAACAACTGAGGTCCAGTTTGGGCTTTGGTAATTCAGTCCTCTCAGCTATTATTAGAGCAGAACTAGGTTCAACAAATCTTCGAGCGACCTGGGAAACCAGGAAAATAAACTTTTAGATCAAATTGTTACAATATGCTGTATTCAGAAGTGAATTTCTTATTCCACACTAATGGAAAAATATTCCTGGCTTAATTTAGGTAATTTACAATCAAATTGGCTTTCGCATACTTTTCAGATCCTTGATGATATTGACTTAGAATACTTGTAAACCTATCAAGTCAGGGGTATAATAATTGGTCTTAAATACCAAAAATATGTGTCTAAATGAATAGCTGCCAAATATAAAAATCAAAACCTCCATTTCATTTCAACTTTTCTTATTTCACCATGGTTAAGATTAAATGATAGGTTACATTATTATCTCCCTTACCTTGGCATAATTACAGACAATAAGCTGAAAGTGCTATATACTAAATACAGACTACAAGTTTTTCCAAGCTGTGTACTCTCTGTGTGATATCAAAAGAGCACTGATATACATGATAGCTATTGCCAATGCTCCTTCCAACATTTAGAGAACCCGTTTTATGTTATTTTTGCCTACACTTGGTATAATAAGCTTAGGGATAAGTGGTTAAAACCTATCTTTCATTCAATATCAACTCAGGATCACTTCTTACTGTTGAAAATATTTTCTACAAGTGATGAAGTAATTGAACATGCAGTTGCTAAGTATATTGATGCAATTCATAGATTACTGGTTAAGCTCTATAAGCCTGATTAAGGCTTTTTGGCCTCTTTTATGATAAAATATTTATATCACTCCTCTTTGACTTGACTGGTGTTAGCAGTGATGATCTGTATATTTCTATAGGAAGCAAATGAATTTTTTCTTTCATATTCCTTAAGACTACATATGTGTTTTGGGATCATATGTACAATTTATGCTGTTATATTAATGTCTTATTGTTTATTTATTACTTGCTTCAATTTTTAGAACTGTTTTATATCCATTGTATATATAGTTCAATAATTATATACTGTGTATTGTGTAGATCTGTAATGGTCTTTTGACTGATCAATAAAGATTACTACTACTACTACTACTATTCAGAATTCTTCACGCTAGATAGTAATGCTTGGCATCACCATTCTTATAATACTGCATCTCCTATGAATGCTACCTTATTGCCACTCTACACACCCTTTACCTTTCTCCTCAGTGGCAGCCTAAGTGTACAGCTGGGCAAAATGTATGAACATGACTTCAACAAAAGTATCACAACATTCTACAATTTTAGAAAAGCTAATGAAATCCAACTTTAACTATTATTTTTTTTTTAGTTGTTTAACCAGGAGCAGCACACTAAGCTGAACATTTTTTAAAGGAGCAACCTGGGAGCACAGGGAAGTTAAGTGACTTGCTTAGGGTCCCACAGTATGTAGGTAGAAGCTGTGGGATTTAAACCCAGGTCTGGTCTGCTGTATGTCACCAAATTTGCAGCTCAGAGCCTTAAACCACTGCACTATACTGCCTCCCTAATTATTAATGTTATTTTGGAATGTTTGGCTGCTTATAACTTGGCCAGCCTTTGGGCAAGAGATTAGACAGTTGACACACACAGCCTCTTTTTTTTCCATATTGTTTTCTATCCTGGCTGGCAGCTTGTCTTTCAGAGATATACACTGTTAACAGGGTTATATCCTTATCAAACCAAACATGGCCATCACTCAGATGGCAATTGAGTTTTAATACCATATTTTGTTTTCCCTTCCACCTCCCCTGGTGGGGGCAGTGCCTCTGTCAACTTTGCACAGTCACAGTTTCCCTTTTGGTTGAGAAAGCTCTATACCACAGCTGCAGAGGTTGGTGTGTTGGCAGAGTCCACCGCCAACCCTCTCTGACTGAGATGCACTGCTGAGTGTCAGCTGTCTCAGAAATGGTCTGCCAACCTACATAATTTCCCGGGCTTGCTTTTGAACCTTGGTTGTCAGCCCAGGAGCAGCATGAACTACTGCTGCAGGGTAGTGTTGTGCAAAATTGTGGAATTTCATTCTGCAAAATATTTTGTGAAATTAGCACATTTCGTGAAATATTTTGAGGTTGCAAAATGTGAAATTTCACCTGTGAAATGTGGAATTTCATCCACGAAATGTGGAATTTCACTGCTTGTAGCAGAAATTTCACCACTTGGGGCAAAATTCAGCATTTCACTGGTGAAAGTTTGCATTTCGCTGGTGAAATTTTGCATTTTGCACCCACAAAATATTTTGCGGAATGCATGAAATTTCATGAAATATTTCACAAAATTTACGATTTTGCTACATTTCTATCACTGGGCCATCAGGGAGGCCTCACAGCCACATATTTATGATCATTGGACCTATCAAAATTTGTGATATTCAGTTCTCTAGTGTTAAAGTTATAGGGGCTTAAAACTCTGCAGTTGACATAACTGTAATTTTAAAATTTCCCAAAGTTTCAGGTCTTGTATCTCAGTCATCTTCAGAGACAGAGATCTAAAATTTAGTACGCTTCTTAGTCATTGGCAAATTTACCATGCTGAATTTGGTACTTTTAAGTTAGACAGAGATAACTGAAAGTACAATTATGACAAAATTTCATGAAATATTTGCTAACATTTTGTGAAGTTTTATGGAAGCAAAATCTAATTTTGACAGAATTGCACTGGCAGAAAAAAAATTCACCAAGCCCCAATCAACACTGCTAGCTTTCTGAGGTTCCTCCCAACATACTACTCTTGTATCATGCTGGTCACTTCCCCAGATAGCTGACTGGAGTAGGTGAGGAAAAGTTCACAGTATCTTCTGGCAGCTTCAGAAATTGCAAGCTTAGTGAATGAGACCTGCCTCTTTTTCTCCACAATGTCCCTCAACCACTTAGGGAGAAACACACAATAATAGGGCCGGTGATCCTCCACAAACCTGTTTTGTTAACCTTTACAAGATGCCTGATACACCTATGCAGCCCTCACAAGTTATGGGTAGTGTTAAGTCTAATAATACAAAAAAAGATACCAGAGCTATATTTACTAAAAATAAATTAGTTAAACAAGATAACTCAAATAGTACTAAAGTAAAAACAGTCTGAAAATGAATACATTGAAAGCAAAGAATCAATTGTAAGTAAAGCATACAACCCAGAGACAAAAATCTTAGACCACTTTGAGTTGACTGACTTTTTGTCACCTTGTGTATTTGTCAAGGAAGCAGGTGCATCAGCTGAGAATGTATCTAGTTTTGAACAAATGAACTTAGCTCTTTCTGCTCCTGCTCCTTTTATTGATACTACTAATATCTTGAAAATAATAATTAATTCACTAACTAGTTTTTCAAGTACTAGTACTCCTTCTTGTAGGACAAGCAAACTGGAGCAAAAACCTAGTCACAAATCTAGGGAGGCAGATTTTACTCATGATAATTTTATATCTATGGATATTTCACATACTGTAACGTATGACTCTAGTAAGTGTTTTTCTGACTCATTGGATTTTTCACCAAAATATTTTCTGGAATCGAATCCGAAGCCTGCTTGGAATAGTGACTTGAAAGGTATTGTAAATGATCTCCCAGAGCCTATTAATGGCATGAAGCAATTTAATACACAATGTACAGCCAGAGTGGATTCTCAAATAGATTCTGGGAACGGTAGAATTCACTTCACTGACTTAGTTGCTAATTATCTGTCTAGTCTTAGTGAAGATCTAAAAAAAATTATCCAAAATCCACATGCTGCAAATCTCATGATCATTGAATATCTGATTAAATTACAACATGAAATTGACAACCTGAAAGGAAATATAGACATAAATGGTTGCAGGTTAGATGACTTCCTGCTTAAGTTAAGCAAACTAGTTCCAGAATCCAGCTCCCCGTCAATAGTAATGGAATCTGATCCACCCATACATCCAGAATTTTCTACAATTCTGATTCCAGCTTCTCCTAATATTAAGAGTAAAGCAAAAAAGGGAAAACATAAAAAAAGCAGTTGGTAAAAGAAAGAAAAAAGAAACTGATATGAATAACCCAATATCTAATAGCTCACAGAATGCTTATCAAAACATGCCTAAAAATGATGTCCCTATATTTGAAACTGCTAAGATACCTTCTTCTATTGCCACTGATGAGGTTGTTTACATTTCTCCCCCATCTAATGCTTCTATTACACGCATTCCATCTTCCTTTTAGGAAAACTAACTGTTCAGTTAAACAATTTTGAGACAGGGCTATTGTTATTTAGGAATGAGTGGAAGAACTGACTTTCTTGTTCACTGATGGGAAACAGCCTAAAAACATTGCACAAGGAAACCAGGTCCCTGATGGCTTAACTAAAGATATTGTTGTTGATAAACTTACTGATATTTCTGATTGTGCTATTCTGTGTTTATATGGTGCACTTCATCATCATGACATATGTTACAATTCTGTTAGGGACCAGACTGTGCACCTATTTAGGGCAGCTACTAGTGCATACATTTCTTCTGTTGATATTGTTCAAATTTGGAGATATAAAGATCACTTAGGAAAGAATCCTACTTTATTTTCTGTTTTGTTCCATGAAGAACTAATCAGATATTGCTAAATAATGACTGCCTGGTTAATTTGGGCTACTCAGTCAATTTTATCAATAGACAATCTTTGAATCTACCCAGACACAATATGCTTACCTGTCCTAAACAACTGAGCATATTTGGCCTGAAGCCTATACCAAATGAAGGGTCATCTAAGCTTAAACAGATCATTCAGAATGTATTCACTCATGTATTAAAGGTTTCAACTACAGAGTTCAGAATTTCTAATGTTTTTATACATACATCTCCTAGCAAATCAGGCAGAGTAGATTTTTTGATTAACAACCAGGCCCTGATAAATGAAATACTGACCAAGGTCACTATGTTGGGAAACGTTGGGTTCCACATATTAGATAGCAATTTTTTTTTTTACTGACAACAGAACTGTGAAATGAATACTTCACCTCAAAAGGCTTGTGAAGAGAAAACTTCAGTTACGCTGTGTCTGTACAGTTTGGGTCATACAAAAAATGAGAATTCCTACAAATTGCAAAGTACTGTTCTAGATTTAGTTGAGCAACTTTTAAATATTTCTATTGAAGATCCAAATGCTCTATTGGTTGAAAGGCAGAGCACAGACCAGGACTGTGCCTTGTCTATTTAAAAGTAGTATATAAGAGCCTTGATAATAAAATTCTGGATAATGCCACATTGTTGGATACTCTTGGCCTGCATGTTATCCCACCTGATAGCATTTCTGAATCAGCTTTTCATGAGAAAGATAATCTATCTTGGGATAAAACTGACATAAGCCCAAAAGAAAACTTTGTGTATAATATCTCAATTCACGAACAGATTTGAAACTCTATTTAACACAGATGGATGACTAATTAATCTGGATATAGCTAACTCATGTTTTTGTCAAGTTAATTTCCTGGAATATAGCAAATTTAGCACAAAATGGGTGGATACAGAATGGTTGTAACTGATTAGGAGCTGTAATCTGAGTTGTTTATTAGAGACCTGGCATAAAAGACTCAAGATCTTGCACTGAATGACTAGACTACCTTTCATGTTCCAGGTCATAGAACTGCTAAGATGGGTAGACACACTGAGGGTCTAGTGACATGGATTAAATAATACAGCCATTAGGGCTGAAATTATCCAGGCTAGCTCCAACTTTCAAGTTTTTGTTATTCAGTTCTTTAAGAAATTTTTGCCTGATTGACATTTATATCCCCTCAAATCAAAAACTATTCACCTGAAATCTTGAATTCCTAGAGGAAGCCATTCACCTGGCCTTGGCCAGTACTGACTATAAGGAAATCTTGTTATGTATGGCGACTTTAATGCCAGGGTAGGCAAATTTCTATGGTTACGTGGTTAATTTCCATCTTCTTTGCCACCAGCAGACCTGTAATTTGATAAGACAATTAAAGGATCATAAAACTAATAACAGGGGTAACAGGTTAATTGAATTACTTACAACACACTATTTAGCCCCAATTAATGGTCAAATTAAGGGTGACCTACAGGGTGACTACACACAGTATTCTGTAAGGGGCCCTTCTACTATAGACTATCTTGTTTGGAATGGTGATATGGAACTCATGCCAGGTGTTCATGAGAGCTGAAAGTGATCACTTTCCTCTGGTCTTAAAATCTATTAATCTTTCTGATGCTATTCGGGCAGCATACTCCCTTACTAGCTATAGAAATACACAATCAAGCAAGGATTACATGGCAGTTCTCCAAAAGCAATTAGATTAAACCTCTTCTTCAAAACATTACTTCCATACTGGAAGCCTAGATTTAGATTTTTCAACCATTAGTAGCTACTTAGAGATGGGTCTTGAGCAAAAAAGATGCCCATTGACCAAGGAGAAATCTCAGCCAACTGAAAATCCTCTAAATCATAATTGGTTTCATTCAGATTGTAAGGTAGCCAAATATTAGCTAAATTAGCAAATTAGAAACTGTAGGACTAATTCTCATAACAAAAAAATATAAGATACTAAATAAGGCAAAAGAAAGCTATAAGTGTCTTTTGAAATTAAAACGAATTCAATTCCAACAAAAACAATGGAATAAGATGCTGGATGTTATTAATAGAAATGACTCTAAATCTTATTGACTGATGGTGCCCACAGGTACAAACAATCTTACATTTGAGATAGATTCACACAACTATTACAGTGGTAAGTTTTATTCACCTAACATTGAACAAAATTTGATATTGGACATTGATATGGCTAGGTTTTCCTATTTTTTCTAGAGCAGAAGTGTATTTTTCTATAGCCTCATTAAAATGTGACAAGGCCTCAGGGTCAGACCTTATTACAAATGAAGTTTATCTTGCTGAAGTCTCAGAATGGTCTACTATTCTAACAATCTTTTTTAACAAATGCTGCTATAAAATTAAGTTTCCCTAAATCTTGGAAGGGGCAATAATTATCTCTATCTACAAAAAGGGTGATAATCTGATCCATCAAAGTATCATCCCATATCTCTATGAGATAATATAGGCACATTTTTTGCTAAGTTATTATTAAGCAAATTAATGAAACAATTGCAAATTCCTGGGAGGCTGTCAGATTTACAGTCAGGTTTCAGACTAGAGTTTATTACAGTAGATAATTGCTTTGTAATCATGCATCACTATGAGAAATATATTCATATCAGAAAACAAAAACTTTTTGCAGCTTTCATAGATTTTAGCTCAGCATTCGATACAATAGATAGACTCTAACTATGGCTAAGTTTGAAAGAAAAAAGACTCTGTCATGAATTAATTGCTATAATTAGGGAATTATATAGTCAGACATGGGCACAAGCGAGGCTCATCAGAAGTGGTTAACTTTCTTCTAATTTGTAATGAATACTGGGGTCAGACAAGGTTGTGTACTTGTGCCAATTTTGTTCTGTCTATATATAGACAGATTATTGAATCAGTTACAGTCTTCAAGAAATGACTCACTGAAAATTTTCAATAAGCATATTGCTGTACTTCTGTATGCTGACAATTTAGTTTTACTTTCTCTTACCCAGTCTAGGCTGCTCCAAAAGCTTGATATCTTGGCTAATTTTGCCAATTATCACAAGCTAAAGTTAAATGAGGGTAAAGTCAGGTTCAGGTGTTTGGTTCAAATTATATACATAAAACATGGAAAGTTGGCTCAAAGTCCCTTAATACTGTTAATCTTTACACCTATTTAGGCTTAGTACTTTCTTGGAATGGCAAATGGACCAAACACATTAACAACCTGATGATCAGTCTTAAGCAAACTGCTACCTCACTTAACTCCTGTAACAGAAAATTTGCTGGTAACTCCATAATACCGTTGATAACAGTCATTAAAGCTAAATATTATGCTCATACATTATTCAATAGTGAAATATGGTCTGTAGCAAATGGCAACTTGTTAGAAACTCCTCTAAACAAACAACTGAGGTCCAGTTTGGGCTTTGGTAATTCAGTCCTCTCAGCTATTATTAGAGCAGAACTAGGTTCAACAAATCTTCGAGCGACCTGGGAAACCAGGAAAATAAACTTTTAGATCAAATTGTTACAATATGCTGTATTCAGAAGTGAATTTCTTATTCCACACTAATGGAAAAATATTCCTGGCTTAATTTAGGTAATTTACAATCAAATTAGCTTTCGCATACTTTTCAGATCCTTGATGATATTGACTTAGAATACTTGTAAACCTATCAAGTCAGGGGTATAATAATTGGTCTTAAATACCAAAAATATGTGTCTAAATGAATAGCTGCCAAATATAAAAAATCAAAACCTCCATTTCATTTCAACTTTTCTTATTTCACCATGGTTAAGATTAAATGATAGGTTACATTATTATCTCCCTTACCTTGGCATAATTACAGACAATAAGCTGAAAGTGCTATATACTAAATACAGACTACAAGTTTTTCCAAGCTGTGTACTCTCTGTGTGATATCAAAAGAGCACTGATATACATGATAGCTATTGCCAATGCTCCTTCCAACATTTAGAGAACCCGTTTTATGTTATTTTTGCCTACACTTGGTATAATAAGCTTAGGGATAAGTGGTTAAAACCTATCTTTCATTCAATATCAACTCAGGATCACTTCTTACTGTTGAAAATATTTTCTACAAGTGATGAAGTAATTGAACATGCAGTTGCTAAGTATATTGATGCAATTCATAGATTACTGGTTAAGCTCTATAAGCCTGATTAAGGCTTTTGGCCTCTTTATGATAAAATATTTATATCACTCCTCTTTGACTTGACTGGTGTTAGCAGTGATGATCTGTATATTTCTATAGGAAGCAAATGATTTTTCTTTCATATTCCTTAAGACTACATATGTGTTTTGGGATCATATGTACAATTTATGCTGTTATATTAATGTCTTATTGTTTATTTATTACTTGCTTCAATTTTTAGAACTGTTTTATATCCATTGTATATATAGTTCAATAATTATATACTGTGTATTGTGTAGATCTGTAATGGTCTTTGACTGATCAATAAAGATTACTACTACTACTACTATTCAGAATTCTTCACGCTAGATAGTAATGCTTGGCATCACCATTCTTATAATACTGCATCTCCTATGAATGCTACCTTATTGCCACTCTACACACCCTTTACCTTTCTCCTCAGTGGCAGCCTAAGTGTACAGCTGGGCAAAATGTATGAACATGACTTCAACAAAAGTATCACAACATTCTACAATTTTAGAAAAGCTAATGAAATCCAACTTTAACTATTATTTTTTAGTTGTTTAACCAGGAGCAGCACACTAAGCTGAACATTTTTAAAGGAGCAACCTGGGAGCACAGGAAGTTAAGTGACTTGCTTAGGGTCCCACAGTATGTAGGTAGAAGATGTGGGATTTAAACCCAGGTCTGGTCTGCTGTATGTCACCAAATTTGCAGCTCAGAGCCTTAAACCACTGCACTATACTGCCTCCCTAATTATTAATGTTATTTTGGAATGTTTGGCTGCTTATAACTTGGCCAGCCTTTGGGCAAGAGATTAGACAGTTGACACACACAGCCTCTTTTTTTTCCATATTGTTTTCTATCCTGGCTGGCAGCTTGTCTTTCAGAGATATACACTGTTAACAGGGTTATATCCTTATCAAACCAAACATGGCCATCACTCAGATGGCAATTGAGTTTTAATACCATATTTTGTTTTCCCTTCCACCTCCCCTGGTTGGGGCAGTGCCTCTGTCAACTTTGCACAGTCACAGTTTCCCTTTTGGTTGAGAAAGCTCTATACCACAGCTGCAGAGGTTGGTGTGTTGGCAGAGTCCACCGCCAACCCTCTCTGACTGAGATGCACTGCTGAGTGTCAGCTGTCTCAGAAATGGTCTGCCAACCTACATAATTTCCCGGGCTTGCTTTTGAACCTTGGTTGTCAGCCCAGGAGCAGCATGAACTACTGCTGCAGGGTAGTGTTGTGCAAAATTGTGGAATTTCATTCTGCAAAATATTTTGTGAAATTAGCACATTTCGTGAAATATTTTGAGGTTAAAATGTGAAATTTCACCTGTGAAATGTGGAATTTCATCCACTAAATGTGGAATTTCACTGCTTGTAGCAGAAATTTACCACTTGGGGCAAAAATTCAGCATTTCACTGGTGAAAGTTTGCATTTCGCTGGTGAAATTTTATTAAAATATTTTGAGAATGCATGAAATTTCATGAAATATTTCACAAAATTTACGATTTTGCTACATTTCTATCACTGGGCCATCAGGGAGGCCTCACAGCCACATATTTATGATCATTGGACCTATCAAAATTTGTGATATTCAGTTCTCTAGTGTTAAAGTTATAGGGGCTTAAAACTCTGCAGTTGACATAACTGTAATTTTAAAATTTCCCAAAGTTTCAGGTCTTGTATCTCAGTCATCTTCAGAGACAGAGATCTAAAATTTAGTACACCGCTTCTTAGTCATTGGCAAATTTACCATGCTGAATTTGGTACTTTTTAAGTTAGACAGAGATAACTGAAAGTACAATTATGACAAAATTTCATGAAATATTTGCTAACATTTTGTGAAGTTTTATGGAAGCAAAATCCTAATTTTGACAGAATTGCACTGGCAGAAAAAAAAATTCACCAAGCCCCAATCAACACTGCTAGCTTTCTGAGGTTCCTCCCAACATACTACTCTTGTATCATGCTGGTCACTTCCCCAGATAGCTGACTGGAGTAGGTGAGGAAAAGTTCACAGTATCTTCTGGCAGCTTCAGAAATTGCAAGCTTAGTGAATGAGACCTGCCTCTTTTTCTCCACAATGTCCCTCAACCACTTAGGGAGAAACACACAATAATAGGGCCGGTGATCCTCCACAAACCTGTTTTGTTAACCTTTACAAGATGCCTGATGGCAACCGGTGACAGGCAGTGACCAGATGCCAGTCCCCTTTATCCCAGTTCTGGGAAAGTTTATTATCATACATTTGGAAAGTCAGACCTACTTGAAGTGGGCTTCAATATTTGAGTTGCTCATCTAAATTATTTGGGTCCTGTGGCTCTGAAAAAACTGTTCCAGAATCCCCCTCTCAACCACCTGACAAGGAGTATCGGCTCCATTCAACTCATTCTCCTTCTTCTTTGCCTTTGCCTTCTCATTTGAGGAAGCAGGGACTAGCTTGGCAGTGGCAGCCATAAAGGCTGATGATGTCAACAATGACAGGGTTGCTACTGTATTGTGGATCAGCCTCATTTCAACACTGGACCTAATCTCTCTGCACATCAAACTCCTGGAAGTCACCCCAAAATCTTCCAATCCAAGGCAACCCATGAAGAGATGGTAAATACAGGTCCAGGCCACCCAGAAGCCTTGACACTGAGCACCCACTACCCACTGTCCCCTCCATCTGCCACTTGATCTTCACCTTGTTATATATTCCCAGGATGTTAGCCACACTTAGAGGTCCTCCTTGACTGCTGCTACCTACCTGTGACTCACCACACTTTCCTGGGGGTTGACTGTTTCTGTACTGGACACCACTAGTACTCCAGACAATTTGATTAATGGAAAAGACATGGATCAGGCAATGACCAGGATGACCATGGCTACCTCCATGGCAGATCTGAAGGGGACACATATGTATGCAGAGGTCAGATCCCTTCCACAACACCTGCAGTAGTTGCATATTTCCCTTCAATTTCCACACTTTGCTGGTGAAGTTAAATTTGTTTATCCCAATTTGTTTGTCAAGCTTGCAGAACTTCAAACTGCAGAATGCCTTTTTTTCAGTAAATTTTCTATCCCCATCCTCTTCCACAAGCTTCTTGGGATCGTGGGGGCTATCTCCAGTTCCACTACCGTACTCTTTGCTTGTCATGACTGTCTGTCTGTTTGATGTTTAGTAAAAGTTTTGCATAGTACTTTTTAGTTGTAATTTTTCTTCTGCTACAGGCAGTCTTTTTGTCATACTCTAGTAAAATAGGCAGCACTTGGTTTTAGACAGCACTTTGGGGGTGGGCAGCTCTATTATAAAGTTCTGAAGAAAAGACAAATATGTATTTTCATTGCTGGCTGTCTGCTGGGTGAATATCTATTGCTTCAGTGGCTCTTTCCATCAACAAACAAGAACTGTTTTGCTGTTCCACAGCCAATGAGCAGAAATTTTAAACTGCTGGAAAAGTCTTTATTGGTGCAAAGTCCCTCTTTCCCTGGTTCACATATTTATTTACAGATATTTATTTATTTATATCTTTGATGACTGTGTAGGTGTGCTGATCCAAGGGACCATTTTCAGGCACGACCTGGGCCATAAACAATGGCACATTCAGCAAAACAGAATACGAGAAGAGTAACATGGCCACCCACCTTGCAGGCCATTAACAATGATATGCAGGGAGTTACAGTACAGAGCGTGTTAACAAAAATGAGAATACAATAAGGTACAAGGTGAAGTTGTAGGCTAGCGACAAGTTCATATACATCATCACAGAAATATGGAGAACAATACAGTAAGGTGACAAATTACCAGGTAAACCATATAAAGTGCAATTTCAAAAAGGCACGCCAATAACAAAATCAAGTAACAACCATGTGGATATACAAAATTCAATGTGATAGTCCACAATAAGCAAAGTGCAGTAGAGTACACTATAGGAAGGGGAGAGAGGGTCAGGTGAGGGTGGGAAAGAAGCTGGAGAGAAAGGGGTGTCACAACATACAGTTGTGGTCATGCACTGCTAATGATCAGTGGTCATGGGTTTATAATGGAACTGCAAAAGTCTGATGTTGCAATGTCTGTCTCTTTCTATGTCTCTCTTACTCTGTACTGTCTAGCTAGGCTGTGGCTCCCCTAAAGAGTGAAGCAGCCTCCTGTTATGACCCACTAAGCAGTTACAAAGGCCAAACTCCACGAACTCTGCACTTACTGGTTTTTACATTTACACTTCAACAGTCTCTGTTCAGTGGAGAGTTCTAATGCAAAATGGTTAAGTCTCAATTTCTCTTACCAAAAAGGCAGAATCTCAAACCTTTAAGCTCAAACATATGCTATCACTCCCTCTGTCTGATCTCTGTCTCCACCTCCTTGCTTTGATTACTGTCCCTGGGCAGGCTGTAACAAATGCTATTCAGCAAACCCCTATTGTGGCATATGAATGTTCTTCATGTGGAACACTACCCAGCCAAATCACATGTGCAGTCACAGTCTTCTTGGCACCAAAGCAATCATTACAGTGCCACAGCCCTGCTCTGCTATGCTCCTACTCATTTTCACAATTAGACAACATATTGCGGTAGTAGCAGATTTGGAGGCACGGTCACTGTTGGGTGAATGCAGGGTATGCATCAGTAGGTGCATCCCTCATTCCCCAATACACCTGCATGCCAGCACCACACCATGAATACATAATGTGGTGAGCACATCTAATGAAAGGTCCACTGCAATGTGAGCAAAGCTTATCATACACAGCAGCACCTCCCAACGTGCTTGCCCTGGTGAAAAAGTAAATTAGACATTGTCGCGCATTGCCTACCATAATGCCGACTTCAGGGGCGCCCAATCCCCCTGTCAGCATCCCCTGACCCAATGTATGTGCCAAAGGGGGAGCTCACTCCCTGATGGCATCGTGCACCCCCCATTTGTTATGTGCCAAGGGGGGTGCCCAATCTCCTTCAGTCCTTCCCCCCCTTTCGTTGTGTGAAATTGGGGTGCCTGATTCCCCGTTGGCCACAGCATCCCCCCAAAACACTTCAGTGGAATGCTGGGAGCCCACCCCAGCATGCCAAATCCCCTGAAAAGAAAAAATGTCCCACGATGTTTTTTTTTTTACCCCGTGAAAGAAGAAAATGGTCCCTCGTGGTCTCCCTGCCCCCCTCCCACAACCCGAGCCCACCTTCTGTGCACCCTGTTTCTGCACAGCCCCCCTAAACCCATACTTACCTTCAGAGTCTGGTGCGTCAATCTTCGGTGGACCGGGAACACATCTGTACTCGTCAAAGTGGACCGTGAACTGAAGAAATGCCAGTAAACTGTATAATGGCATAAATAGGTTTTTTTCAACTTTGGTGCATATCTCGGGCATTTATTTGGATTTTTTGCACCAAATTTTGAACATGGGGTTATTGGGATCCCTCCTCATGAATTCAGTCAATGTCATGGCATTATTTGGTCCCGAGGGTGATTTTGCGGTCACAGCGCAAATCACCTTTCAGGACCAAGTAATGAAACTACAGTGCCACTGTTCATGAGGGGGTCTCTCAAAAAACCTAAGTTGCAAGTTTGGTGAAAAACTCCAAAACATGGCTGTTTTACGAGCATGCATTGTGCTGTTCCCACGCATGCTCATAACTTCATGAATTTGTAATATTTTCACTCCTTATTTTCAAAATTGCCATTTTTCCACACCTCCTTATGAAAAGTACAGCTGTCATTTTACATATCCTGGCTGAAATGTGTTTTCGCACGTCCGGCACAGAATAGCATGGTCGCTGTGCGAAATCAGGTTTTGGGACAGTTTGAGAAAATTACGGTGACACTGTTCATGAGCAAAGGTCCTAAAATGCCTATGTTTAAAACTTAGTGCCAAAAGTCCATAAAATGACTGTGTTACAAGCATGCATTGCACAGCATTTTTTCACACCTTCTTATCAACAGTACAGCTGTCATTTTTCACAGCCTGGCCAAAATGTGTTTCCACACCTATGGTGCACAATGGCATGGTCACTGGGTAAAATCAACTTTTGGGACTGATTAACAAAATCACAGTGCCACTGTTAATGAGGGGAAGTCCTAAAATGCCTATGTTGAAAATGTGGCTAAAAAACTCCCAAAAATAATTGGGTTACGGGTGTGTGTTGTGCAGTTTCTATGCATGCTCATGACTTCACCAATTTTTTATATTTTCACTCCAGATTTTCAATGTTACCATTTTTTTATGCCTCTCATGAACAATACAGATGTCATTTTCCACATCCTGCTCAAAATATGTTTTTGTCCACATGTCACCAAATGGCATAGCCACTGTGCAAAACCACCTTTCAGCTAACAAACTGATAGTGTCGCTTTTCAAGAGGTGGGCTTACAAACAGCCCATGTTGAATATTTAGCGTGACACTACCAACACTCGCCTACAGTGTTAGGGTTTCCAACTGTAACACCCCACCCTGTAGAGACTGACAGGTGTAAGGGGTGTGACTTGGAATCATAGGCTGTAATGCTCACACCATTCCACCCCCACCCTGCAGCCAGTGACGGACATCGTGGTGTGCTTTGCACTGTTCAGCCACAAAGTTCACCCTATTCTCCTATACTGCACCCACCTCAGCGTATTTCATTATGGAATGAGGTAAGTATAACTTTACAAAGACCCCACAACACACCACAACACTTGTCAGTGTCTGCAGGGTAGTGTGAGGTATGATGGCATGAGCATTATAGCTGATGACCCAAAGGCACACCCCAATGCCTGTCAGTCTCTACAGGGTGGGAGTGGGGGTGGCATCACTTTAATACTTCACTGTCATTCCTATTATGCATTCTTTAACTCCAGCACTACCAATGCCAATGCCAGCGAGACAACATTCAGCATTGACAAATGCTTTTTCTAACCTACTACAACCAGCAGCCACAAACTCAGATCCCTGTTATTTAGGTGCCATTTATAGCCACCCCGATCCTGGACATATGGAATCTTTCACCGTGGGAGGGGTACAGGAGGGGTACATTTTTTTAAGGTCTGCATAGGACCATAGGCACCAGAGATGGCATTGAAGACCTTTAACATTTTCCACAATATGGTACTTACAAACATCATTGTCAACACCATGATATTCTGAGTCAAGCAGCTGGGTTTATTAAACAGTTGCACATACATCTATTTTATTACTCAGGCTGTTTCACAGAGGGAGACGGCACATGTAATATTGACATTATGTCAGATGATACACAGAAGTTTTAATATTGATCCATATCCAATACTCACAGTAAGTGCTCCCCATCAGACAAGCACTGTGACCTCCTAAGGAAACAAAAGCAGGCATCCTCTGCTGATGGAAATATTTATAACTGTGAAAACTGGAAGGCAGCTGGACAGACTGGATGGAGACTGGATGGACCAATTGCCTGTTTTTGCTGAATCCATGACAGTCGGTCAACAAATTTGTTGTTGACCGAAGTTACAGTGACTCCTTTATGTTGATCTCATTTGTGGGTGGCATAAAGGAGTCACTTCAGACTGCATTTTCTTAGGGGAACTTTATTCCCTGAAACCCCAATGCCAGGAGCTCTACCCCCGCACCTTCTGCTGCTAAATTAATCAACTCTGAGTCAAAGCTGCTTCGGAGAGAGGATGCAATACCCCTAGAAAGCAGTCCCAGGGTCCCATGCTGACACTACAGTGACCTGGCATTGTTATCACTGTAGTGTCGGTTGCAGTAAAGTTGTCACCATAGTGACAGAATACCTTTCTGCCAACATTGCCTATATTCTATAATCACTAGGGGTAGCATTAAGGTAGGGAGTGAGGGGGCGGAGGCAAAGGTAAATCCCCTATCTAGACAATAGGTCATGGGGAATGCTGGGGTAAAACTGGGAGTATGGATGGAACTATGGTCCTGCCAACATTGTTTATATTTCTAAAATCATTCTCTGTTGGCAGAAGACATGTGTGACCTTCCCTGTAGCACATGGTATTTCAAATATGGAAGAAATTCTCCTTTAATCCAACTCTAAGTGAACCTTTTCCATGAGGAATCCCTTCCATCCTCTCTGAATCAGAAATAATCCTTTCAAACCCATAACATGCTCCTCTAGTTGGGGTCCTTAATAGGCAATTCAACTTTGTGCTTCTTCTCTGTTTCATATTTCCAGCATCACCACACTTCATTTAGAATGGCTTCTTTGTTTAACAGCAATCCCTCAACAACTACTTACTTTAAAGTCCACCTAGAAAGGTATCACTTGTGAGTGGGATTTCCCATGAAAATGATACCTGGACAACAATTCTTTTGGTGCTCAGTTGGCAGTATTGTTTATTACATGTTCCACAAAATACATACACTTGAATCTTCAGCAATTTCATAGAATTTTCATATATTCAGTTTACTTATGATTTTAAAGCCTATTCTTCTTCTCCATCTTTTTCTTCTTTCCTCCAAAAACTTCTCGGGGTCTGGATGCTTGACCCCAAACCCTCTCAGTTACCCAATCTCCTTCCCCTTCATTTTTCTCCATGGGGTCGGATGCCAAGAACCTGGTCCCCAGTTAGCCCTATCGGAGTTGTGTTCCCCCCACGTTGCAGCCACGGCCGGATGTCGACCCAGCCCACACCTGATTCTTCCCCTTACCCCAAGCCCCCTCCAGAGCCTCCTACCACCCCTCCTTGTGCCCCTTCCCCTCCTCCCTTTCTCTCTTCCTTTCTCCCTCATGAAATTCCCTGCCCCCTCTTACCTACAGCAACCTACTTGCCATAACTTGTGTGTTGCCCTCTTACTGGCAACCCATCCCTGAACCTATTCAACTTTGTTGGTCCTTTTCTGCTGCCTCTGCTGACATCCTCCTTTTTCGACACCTGCTTATTTTTTTGCCCTCTTTTTGTCAACTTGCACCTCGGCCGATGCCCGGCTACTGCCCTCATCCAGTGGCCCATTTTCTCTCCCTCTCATCCATTTCACTCCTACTTTCCCTTTATCTGCTCACTGTTAATCCAATAGTGTGGCAGGGTGGGAAATTCAAATTCTTTACAAAAAGAAGGGCTCTTTCTCCTTCTGCAGTCCCTTATATTGTCCCAGGAAAGCCCCAATTTAGACCTGCCCCAGACCAATCACCTTGACCCCGATGACTCATCTGACTCATCCTCTGAGTCAACTGACTCAGCCCCTTTCTCCATCCCTCCCCTACCCTCCCCTACCCTATCTCCTCCTCAGGCACCACCCAGCCATTCCCTTCCCCCAGCCCCTTCTTTCCCCACTACTTGCACCCTTGGCATTTCACCAGGAGAAACCCCTGACAATTCAGGTTGCCTTGCAATGGGCAGCCACATTTTTCAGTGGGATTTCCCATGGAAATGATACCCAGAAAACAATTATTTGGGTGCTCAGTTGGCAATGTTGTTTATTACACATTCCACAAAAAATATACACTTGAATCTTCAGCAATTTTATGCAATTTTCAGATATTCAATAGTCACATTTATTTACAATTTTAAAGCCCATTCTAATTCTCCATCTTTTCCTTCTCTCCTCCAAAATCTTCTCGAGGACTGGATGCTTGATCCGACACCCACTTCCGGTTACCCAGTCTCATTCATCTTCATTTTTCTCCCTGGGGTCGAATGTCAAGAACCCGCCCCCAGTTCACACTTTTGGAGTTGCCCTCCCCTCCACAGTGCAGCAACGGCCAGATGTCAATCCATTCAGTGCCTGATTCTTACTATCCTGCCCCCTCCCAAGACCACTACCTCCCCTACTTGTGCCCCATCTCCCTCCCCCCTTTTCTCTCTTCCTTCCACCAGTTCATCTCCAGCCTTCACAATGGATGATGGGCTTCCCACCACTGCCCTAGCCTCCCCCTTTATTCCACTCCTCCACTGCCCCCATTAAATGCAGTATGAAAAAAGACATGCCCACCTCCGACAGGTGCACCCTATTGGGCCTACAGTATCCCTGGCAGTCATAGGTGATGTTCCTATGGAAAATATATGTACCCCCTATTTCTTCCATTGCCCCGCTACCCTCCTGTTTAGCCTTTTCCTCGCTTTCTCGATTGCTTTTATATCTCTTGCATGCCTCCATATGCAGCATGTGATGATTTTGGACCAACCCACTGTAATCCCAGGCCAGCACCTCCTGATAACTCCCTAATGCCTCTTTATTTCCTAGTACAGTTTCCCCCATGGCCTATCCCCTGAGTCACCCCACCAAAATTTATTGCCAACAGATCTGGTCTAGGCTATCTTAGCTTTTGCTCCTCCAATAATGGCAAAAGCAGTGTCCAACACATCCCCCGGACCCCTTTCCATTGCACATGGGTTTCTCATCAGCACACTGCAGTTTTCTCCCTTGTGGCTTTTTTTACAGCATGTCTTTCTGCCCAGTATAGAAAAGATTGCCCCATGATTCACACATGTTTTTTGTGCCTCACACCTGCAGATATAAACCAGAAACATTAACACAAATTCCTCACAAATTTCTTGCAACAGCCCCACTTCCAACAACCCACCCTTTTAGTATCTTCTTCCAACCCACCCCCCCATGGTGGCCACCTCCACTGCTGCACCTATCCTGAAGGAGTGTGATGAAAAATTCCTTGCATCCTCCCCCAGGAGCTCCATTCCTTTCTTTAATACTCCCATCACCTGGTAACATGTGACTGGGGTCCCTTTACTATTCACAAACAGCCAGACTGTCTTGGCCGGCCAGATTGCCTTGCATTCCTCCAAGGCCCTTACCACACACCAACCCCCTTTGCAGCACCTTTCCAATGTGACCTCAGCACCATAGCCTTCCTGATCTGCCTTGGATCGCCTCAACCATATTACTACTTTCTCTGCCCCCCACTGAACCTTCTCCCAAAGCAGCTCCCCTACCCTGTCATTCTTGTTCTAGGCAACAGCCTTGCAAACTCTAAATGCACCCTTGTCATGACTCTGAAGACTGCCCTGAACAAGTGTGCCTTGTACCCCAGTTTGCATAGACCTGTTAATGCCCCTAACAGCCTGCCCAGCAACTGTCCCCCAACCAGCCTCATGCTGACTGACTGCGTACCCTGTATCCTCTGCCACCTAAGAATCATGCACTGTACAATCCATGCCTTGTTCAGTTCCCCCCATCCTTTTAGGTTACGTACCCATCCAATTTCTGCCAGATGTACCCCCATGGTGGAGTGCACCATTCCCATCTACCATTTCTGCACCATGAATCTTATGACCTGTTCTTCTGTGACAGCCTCACTTACCTCAGTCATCTCCTGCTGCTTAAACTCTTGGAATGATTTGCATGCCCCTTTGTATGATTTCAATGTACTTACAGACCAAGAGCTTTGATACAGCAGCCAGGCTCTCTCCTGCCAATCTCCCATAAATGGGCCAGGAACTGTGTTCTTTGGATGGTGGCTTGTGATATCAAGGATCTGAACCTGTCCAACTGAAGATGAGAAAGGCTGTCAGCCACCTTGTTCTTTACCCATTCAATTTGCTTTGCTTTAAATGACAGGTTGAAATGTAAACCCTCCAAGACTAGCCGTTGTCATCTTCTGGGTCAATATGTCATACACTTAATAGCGTACAACAAAACTCTGAAACAGAAACAGTGCTGTAGAGGACAGTGAGAGGGTTCAATACTGCAAATGGGTCTGTGCACTGTACTTCACCCTCTCTCTGTCCCAGGCAGAGGATAAGACTTCTGCTGGGACAGGGATCTGCTGAGCAGCTGCCATGGCTCACCAGGATGAGCCACTGGTAGCTAGGGAGGCAGGTAGTGTGTTTGGGACCGGGTTTGATTCCCTGTCCCAAACACATGTAATTTTTTAATTTTTCATACTTTGTGTGATATTTACTTTCCCCTTCCCCACAGAGTTAGTTATTTTAGTTGGGAGGGTTCACGGGCACAGTCCTCTGTAATGGGGGATGCAGGTGGCAGAGCCCCCCTCAAAAACGAGACTTATGCCGCATGCAATATATTGTGCTGTATTGGCAGCACAGTATATTGCTGTGGCATAATGTCTTGCGACATTATGACCCCATGCCTTGTTGTAATACCCTAGTTACTGTCTCTGTGGAACCTCGCTGCCTATTAATCACCTCTATTATCGCTCTGTTGTCACAAAATAAAATGCCATTTTGATTCCTCAGCAACTAGCCCCTTACAGACACCGCCATCCATATAGGAAAAATTTCTAAGAAAGCGATGTCTTTTATCAAACCCCTCTGTCTCCATTCTGGCCATGCTGCTGACATTAACTCCCCCCGAAAGTTTGCCCCCATGCCATGTGTGCCTGTTGCATCTGTGTAAAATTCTAAGTCAGTGTTGAAGAGCCCATCTTCTTGCCAGAATGTGACCCCATTATATTTTTCTAAGAATTGCTCCCACACCTCTAGGTCCTGTTGGACACCTTTCGAAATGTCCTCCCAATGGTGCGGCAGTCTCACTTTCCCTGTGGCCTGAGCCAGTCACCTGGTAAATGCTCTCCCAGATGTGATTGCCCTACATGCAAAATTCAAGTGGTTCAGCAATTGTTGCACCATTTCCAAAGGTACCCACCTCTTAATTCTTACCCTGCTGAGTAGCTCCTTTAACTTTTCAACCCTGTCTTTCAGCAAGTGAAAAACTCCTTCTTCTGCATCCACCTCTATGCTCAGGAACTTTAACTTCCTTGCTGGTCTCTTTGTCTTTCCATCTGCTAAAGGTACCCCAGCTTCTTACACATGTCCTAAAAACCCTCTAGCATCTTAGCTGTCCCCTGAGCTCCCTGTCCCATCAATTGGAAATCACCCAAATAATGTACTATAGTCTTTAACCCATACTGTTCCCTGATCACCCCCTGCATCCATGTGCTCAAGGTTTCAAATGATGCACATGCCACTGAACAACCCATGGGCATGGCCTTGTCAAAATAGTACCTGCCCCTAAATTGTACACCCAGTAAATCCTAGTCTTTGGCCTTCTCTTGTAATAATCTATATGCTGTCTCTATATCTGTTTTTGCTAACAACTCACCATCAACTGCCTGAATGATCTCCACTGTGTGGTCCAATGTAGCATAGGACACAACACTCTGTTCATCATCTATGTCATCATTTAATGACCCCACCTTGGTATGACAGGTGGTGGATAAGCCAAATTTCCCCTGGTTACTTTTTTGACACCACCCCCAGAGGAGACACTCTCAAATTCTCTAACAGAGGCTCATGAAATGGTCCCTCAACCCTGCCTGCCACTAGTTCTTTTTGAATTATTCTGGCCACCATCTTCTCCTTATTCCTTATTGACCCCAAATCTTTGGCATCATCACCCTCCTTACCCCCTGGTAATATAGGCTGAAACCTTTTGTAAACTTCTCCCACAAACCCCCCTGCCTTTCTATCAGGGTAGTCCCAGGTCCATTCCTTCAGTGTATCCAACCTAACAGGTGGGGAAGCCAATTTAAATCACTTTTTTATTTCCTCCTCTACCCATAAGCTTTTATTTTTTTCCCCATCCCCGAGCCATATGTTCCCCTCCCATTGAAGTCTCTCCCTCTGGTGCCTTGCCCCAAACTCCCCCCACCTTGTCCCTCAGAAATTCCCCCAAAAGGGCTGCCAGGTGTAGTTCTGCTTACCTGCCCATTCTCTCATTTTCCTGCACCTAGATACCAGGTGTTGTCCGGCACACTTGAAGCACATGTAGGGGAATTTGCAGTTCGCCCAACTGCATGTCACCTTGTTGTGCCTTCAGCATGTCTTTGCTGTCTGGCTTCCCCCACCCACTCCTGCTCCTTCAAAATTTCTCCCTGGTCAGAGTCATGTGATGCAGCAAACCGTCTAGATGCACTTCATCTGAGCTCCACTCACCCGATCACAAAAAGGATTATTTTAAGCCTCTACTCTAAGAACTAGAGGGGAATCTCCTTACTTCAAGAAAATCCATTTGGAAAGTAGAATGGAGGCTGAGATGTGGCAGACTGCCCTGAGACATACCCCACCAGTCATGCCTGAGAAAGCACTGAAGAAACCTAGAGCACTATCCCCTACTTCAGGCTGAACTTCTACTGTGGCAACATCATCTTCCATTTCTTCTGATTCTACCCCACTGACCCTAGAATGGTTCCTATCAGAATTCCAACCTTTTAAAAAAGAGATCCATTTGCTAATGTCTGATGTGAAAACTTTGACTGAGACAGTAGATGATGTAGCATGGAAGCTTTCAGACACAGAGGCTCGGGTAATTTCAGTGGAGAGGAGAATGGAGAAACAGACACAATGGTCACAGTCAACAGGCAAACACTCAAGAAACTGGAGTCCAAAGTTGAGGAGCATGAGGGACAAAGCAGGCACAATAATGTGGTGGTGATTGATATTCCAGAGAAGGAAGAAGGAACAGATACCATCACCTTTGTAGAAAAGCTGTTAGTCAAATTAGTTGGGCCGAGTCCATATGGATCCTCCTACATTATTGAAAGGGCCCATTGTGCACTCCAGCCACTGCCACCACCAAATTCTCAAACTAGACCATTAATCCTCAGTTTCCTTAATTTCCAGGAAAAACAACATGTCCTAGTGAAACTTAGGGAAATATAAGATGTTTTATGGGAAGGGACAAAACTAAAGATCACTCAGGACCTACCAGCCACTGTTTGTTCTAGCTCAGCTTTTCATTCTATCGTATCAAAATGTATAGCTGCTTGCATTAAATTCCAAATGTCTTATCCTGCCAAGTTACCCATTTTCATGAATGGCAACTGGTCATCATTTAAGGAAGTTGACCCAGAATTGGAATATTGTGAGCAGAAGTGCCCAGCCCTATTTTTGGACCGTTGAGAATCCAGAGACTGCGATAAACCTAATGCAGTTAAATGCATATAAATGTGCTGACAACTAGACTTTTGATTTAAACAACATCCTGAACAAGCCAAGAAAGATTTTTGTGAGATTTGGTTATTGGTTATATACGGCGGTCATTTAAGAGCGAACACTCATGGTTTGGCCTATCCTACTAACAGGCAGAGAAAGCCTGATGCCGTGGACTATGCAGTATCACCCTTTTCCAGAAAACATTCAGAATCCAGGCTCACTACACAAATAACAAACATCTATCAAGATGCCCAAAAGATCCGATGACTGCAGAAAAGAAGACTTACATGTAAATGGTGCTTGAATGAAGGGGAATAAGTAAACATCTACTAATTTGGGAATAACAGTTGGACTTGTTAGATATTTTTGAAGGGGAAATAAGGGAAGATTGTTTCTATAGCTTTTATAGTTTTCATTTTTCAAAACTTACTTGGGAAATGTTTGTGCACGTATAAATGTAGGGTAGTAATGATATAAGGGAATGACAGACAATTTTGTTGATGGTGTGGCTGGGTGGGTGGGTTGGATGGGGAATATCGCAGAGCTGATCGCCACAGGCCAGCCATTGGGGGGGATGGTAGTTCTTACAATCACAATCTGTTTTTGAATACATTAAGGAGTATTGTTATCTTTATCTGTTTTATTATTAGGAGTAAGATGACATGAAGATGGGGGAGTTATTCAGGGATTTACTGGTACAAAAGCTGGGATACTGTGGGGGGCTGGGTGAGCTTAACAGTAGAATGGGGTGGTGCCTTGTATACCAGGAAACATAGTGGACATGTTTGGATCTTGTTCTTTATTTTCTTAGGACTCTTAATAGAAAATATATCTGTGATGGCCCAAGTATTTCTATTCTGTTCATGGAATGTTAAAGGTGTGAGACATCCCTTAAAATGCATGAAGATCTTAAAACATCTAGGGATTCTGGGTGGGGACATCACACTATTACAAGAAACCCACTTACTAGAAGCAGAGGGTGCATTGGTCAGGAAACAGCATGTGGAATAAGTTTTTGCTTCAGGCGATAGCAGGAACAAAAAAGGGGTTGCCATACTCTTTTTCAGAGCTTTCCCCTTTGTCTGTGAGAATTCCATAACAGAAAAACAGGGTAGATATGTCTTCATGAAGGGGGAAGTCTGATCAAATGACATGCTATTTGGTTCGATATATGGTCCCAATTTAGACTCCCCTGCCTTCTTTATGGAACTTCTTTCCATCTTAACTCCCTTTTTAACCATCCCACTTTTTCTGGGGGGAAGGGACTGGAACTTGCTCTTTGACCCACTGTTAGACAAATCAGGGAGCTCACGGTTCAAAGGTCTCTCTCCAGCTCAAAGAGTTATCAGAGACATGATGGATCACCTAAACTTGTGTGATCCCTTGAGAATCTTGCACCCTTGAGACAAGGAATTTACCTTTTACTCAACAGTTCATGGGTCAGCCTCTAGGATAGATTATTTTTGGATCAGCAAGTCTTATTGCACAGATTAATGGACAGTACAATAGACACTGATGTGGGCTCAGGTCACTCCCCCATATCCTGTCAAATGATGCTGTCCCTTAATTTGGGTCCAGATAAAATATGGAAATTAAACAACCAGTTATTAAAGGACAAAAAAAATCACTGATTGCATAACTGACTCCTTAGAATAGTTCAAAAATTATAATTGGGGATCCACACAATCTCCATCCATGGAATGGAGTGCCCTTAAATGTTTTACTAGAGGCGAGTTCATTAAACTGGCATTGTATAAAAAAAAAAAAGAAAGAGAGACAAGAATGCAATACACTCCTGACTCAGATTAGAGACAAAGAAAAATATCTCTCCAACCAGACTACAGAAGCAGACAAAATAGCCCTACTATCGTTGAAGGACAAATACTGAGAGCTGTTAAGGGAGGAAGCAGAGTAGTCCATCATAAAGACCAAAGCAAAATACACAGAACAGGGTGAAAAGGCAGGGAGATTGTTGGCCCTCAGATAAAAAAGAAGAGGCTTCCAGATGCATAGCTGCTTTACAGACAGATGCTCAGGGCTCTTTGATAAGCCACCCCAAGGAAATTTCTGCAGAATTCGAGCAGTACTATAAAACCTTATATGCTCAAATGCCAGTACAACCCTCTCAAGCTGCAGTGAATCAGTATCTAGCCACTATTCCCCTCCCCACTTTGAGTGTGATACAAATAGAAAACCTTTTAACTCCAATAATGGAGGAGGAGATTTTGGGAGTCATACAATCCCTTCCTTAGATAGAGATCCTGGCCCAGATGGATATTCAGCCAACTTTTACAAAAAATTCACTAAACAACAGATTCCATGGCTGAAAACTGTTTTTACTTCTATGATGAATGGTGATGACATTGATCATCACCTGTTAGAGGCCATAATTATGGTCCTTTCTAAAGCTGATGGAGACCCGACTAAATTCCCCAGCTATCACCCACTATCCCTCCTTAATTGTGATGTAAAGATTCTCACTAAATTATTGGCCTGCAGACTGAATAAAGTACTTCACTCCCTTAATCAGCGATGATCAGGTGGGCTTCATGAAGGGCAGGTCATCAGTTGACCATCTTCACAGACTGTCCCATGTTTTTTCTGCTTCAGAGAATACCCAGCAAGCCATGGCTCTGGTGTCTCTAGACACGGAAAAAGCTTTTGATCGAGTCGACTGGCAATTCTTGTTTTCTGCTATTAAAAGATATGGTTTTCCTAGCAAAATTATTTCCTGGATAAAATCATTATACCCCAACCCTACAGCCCATATTTTCTGTATTGGGACTCTATCTCCTAGCTTTGCCCTGCAGGACGGCAAAAGCCAAGGATGCCCATTGTCTCCACTGCTGTTTAACTTGTATTTGGAACCCTTAATAACTGCTATCTGAATATCATCAGAAATTACAGGCATCCAATTGGGCTCAAAAGAAGACAAGATAGCAGCTTATGTGGATGACATATTGCTTCACATTACAAATACCGCAAGTTCACTTTCAAATCTAATAAAATTAATACATAACTATAGTGCATTCTCGAACTATAAATTAAACACAGACAAAACAGCAGTGTTCCCACTGAATTATAGGGTACTAAAGCAAGAATTCCTGGACTTAGGCCTTACTTAGTCTTTTAAACATCTAAACTACTTGGGCCTATGGCTCTTTACTCACAGAAACCCTATGCTCAGACTGAATCTGGAGGCCTTAAATGCCCACATCCAGCTTGATCTGGAACATTGGACTAGCCTCCCCTTAACTTTTTCTGGGAGAATAAACATAATCAAGATGAATGTCCTTCCAGGACTATTCCATCCCCCTCAACTTCCTTAATGCATGGATACCCAAGAGTTGGTTTAATAAGATCCATTCCTACATCTCCAAATTTATTTGGAAAGGCAAGACCCCCAAGAAGAGCTTATATTAAATTAGCTTCCCCCAAGACTCTAGGTGGATTACGGCTTCCTCATTTTGGACTATACTATTGGGCTAGCCATCTTAGCAAATATTTGAAATGGTACTTCCAGATAGACTCAGAGGAATGGGGAAACTATTTACCAACATGGGTTAGAACTGAACAAGAAATGTTGATTTCTGCTGTAATAAACCCAATATCCATGCCCTTTTTAAAACCCAAGAAGCTTCCTTCAAATTTACATCACTATCCCTTAGAGCAGTCAGTTCGGGTTCATTCCCAGCTATGTAGCACTATGGGCTATGTGAATGCATATGACCTGCCTCAGCTTATATTTCAGAACCCCAACTTCCTGTTAGGGGGATGCATGATCCCTTACAGCTGGATCCCATTGCAACAGGACAGTTCAGCATGACTGTTTTAATCACAGGGTACTGGATGGTTGAATATTCAGGAAATTCTCACTAAATTTAAAATCTACTCAAAATGGTCCTTTCCAGTCTTCCAACTTAGACATTTGTTGGTGTCCTATTTCAGTTCTCGGACTAACTGTTCAGATAAAGGGGACTGGATGGAAATCTGCAAAAGTCTGACTTTAGCCCCACATGCTGTTTTCTCAATATATGCTATGCTCTATCCCAGAGTTTTCCCAGAGGTCATGGTCATTAGTAGATACTGGGTTGATAAGCTCCCTAACTCCATATCTACATGGCTGCAGATCTGGAAGAACTGTCACAACTATATAAAACAGGACAGATTACAAGTAATACAACTACAAATTCTGCACAACATGTATATAATGCCATATAGACTACATAAAATGGGCAGAGCCTTAACCCCAACTTGTAATAGATGTATGCAAGATGTGGGTACCTTAAATCACATTTTTGGGGAATGTCCAAAATTCACACCATTATGGGATCTTATAAAAGTAAGAGTGAATCCTTTATTGGGCCTTCAAGATTACTTTACTCCTACTGTGTGTATTTTAGGTGATTTCACTGATTTCCCATTGACAAACAGTCATTATTATATTACCATGATTTCAGCTTCCATCAAGAAAATTGTACTTAAGCACTGGAATGATTCATTACAGCCCTCCTATACAGAATGGCTGAATGAATTTCTCTTAAATTTACAAGAAGAAAAAACCATGTCCAGTATCTTTAATTGTATGGGAATCTATAAGAAACTGTGTGAAAAGCTCCATGTTCTTTATACCACAGATGGTAGGACCTAAGGGAAAAATGTGTTATGCTAGATATGTGAACACATGTTTTATGTAATGACTATTTTTAAGGCATGGGGAGTAGGTGGGAGAGCTAAGGAATGGGGAGGGGGAGGTTTATTACAGTAGGGTACAGGTGTGGAGGAGGGAGGGGGAATAGAGAGGGAGGAAGGCTACCTTCTGTCAGAGTTTGATCATGTTGTACATATGTAAGTTTGGTACCTTCAAGTATAATGTTGAAAATCAATAAACGTTAAATTTAAAAAAAATCGGTCCCTAATTGCCTGGAAAGTGTTCGTACCCACAAATCAGTGTGTGTACTATCTCATCTCAGATCGCCATGATTTGCCATCCTCTGGTGGAATGCTTCATCATACTTTATCCAACCGTAACCTGCCTTTAGCTTGTAAGCATTCCTAATTATTGCAGAATAGGATAACAAAGGTATGGTCAAGCCTGGTTGTTTCTGCAACAAAATGACATTGAACACTGTGAAACCTGCTTACCAGGTGTCTATTAGTGGGGGGCAAAGTGGCCAAAATAAGCTCCGTGGAGTGATTCGTGGAGTAGCATGGAATCAGCGAAGCGCTCCGCAATGTGAAGCGGAGTACTTTGCGTTATAATGGGGAACGCAAAGTCCATTGAAACTAATGACTTTGCATTATTATGCCTTCCCCAAACCACTTTTCCACCAATTTTAAGGTGAAGTACTTTGAAATCAATGTACTTCACATCACTTCGCCATGTTATTGAGCTCCAAGGTGAATTTGCAGTGCTTCATGGGATTGCAGGTCACATGGGCTCTAGATTTTTCTGCACAGCCTCAGTTCTGTGTTGTGTGTGTGCAGTGGAAGATGGAGACAGCTTCCTCTCAGAGTTCTGTGATTTAAATCCTCTAAAAGCTGTTAAAAAAGCTATTTTGAGCCATTCTTTTTGCTAAAAATTTAGTGCATCGATTGTAGGAAACCCTCCTGTGCTTATATCAGTCGAATGTTTATTCACTGTCCTGCACAGCCAGTATAGTGTTCTGCTTGTACAACTGTGTTAGTTTGTTTTGTTTTGAAGCTGTTTGCACTCTCAATTCCACAGGAATTACCACCCTGTAGGGGTACGAAAGGCAAGGAACCCTCGGAGAGGGTTTCACCCCTAGAGGTGCCATGGGATGATTCCCATGGCAAAAGGTACCTTACAAATCCCCTGAAGGAGAAAGCGCTGCCACTGGAGAAGGAGGGGAGGATAGTAAGGGAAAAAAAGTGGTTCACAATGAGGCTGAGAGGAACTGCTTATATAGCTCAGAAAGTGGGAGTGGCTGGCTCCTTTGCCATTGAACTCCAAGCAAAGCCTTTCCAATTGTTTGTGTGTGGATTTTGAATGTTCATTTAGAACAGTCAGTCTGTGTACTGTGAAGTGTGCTTTGAAGGAGGGACGTATCTGTGATGTAGGTAGATTAACTGGGAGAAAAAGGCAGCCTTTCTGTTTTGGTTATATTTTTCTTGTATAACTGTGTTAATGTACACACAGTAATATTTTCAGTAATTCTTGAAATTTTTTTGCTGATTGTATTGGTGCAGCAGTGTATAATTTCCGTTTGTTTAGAACATTTGGTTATATTGCTAAAGGTTTTCAATTTGCTATGCAATACTTGCAGTGTGTGTGTGTGAGTGTGTGTATGATGCGTACCATTAAATCAGACAACTTTTATTGTGCCAGACTAATTGCAGCAGTGTGAACCTGCTATCCACTGCACCTGCATTACTTTTTTATACTGCCTTGTGGTATTATTACTGCCGTGCACTACCCCCCCCCCCAACTGGCAAAAGTTTTTTTTTTCCAGATTTGGATTTGTGACTTGTGAGCACTGGTTAGGTGTTGTTGGGGCTTTGAGTCTGACTCTGCATCCCTTGAGTGTGCAACGCAATCTTAATCTGTCTGTGCATTTTCAGTACACCATTAATTCTGGGAGACTTTGCATTTCTTGTTATGCACTCATTTCATTTCATCAGCACTGAGGAATTTTCTGGACACAAGACAGTAGCATTTTGGGGATGCAAATAAATTCTGGTGACTGTGTGTAAAGACTGTGCACATGACTGAGTGTGCCATTAATTCTGGGAGACTTAGCATTTCTTGTTACACTCTCATTTCACTTCTTCAGCACTGGGGCTTTTTCTGGACATAAGACAGTAGCATTTTGGCAATGTAAATTCATTCTGGTGACCGTGTGTGACCACTGCTCGCATGACGAAGTGCACCATTAATTCTATGAGACTTTACATTTTTTGTTACCCTCTCATTTCACTTCACCAGCACTGGGGAATTTTCTGTACACAAGACAATAGCATTTTAGGGATGCAAATTAATTCTGGTGACTGTGTGTGACCACAGTGCACATGACTGAGTGCGCCATTAATTCTGGGAGACTTTGCATTTCTTGTTACTCTCTCATTTCACTTTGTCAGCACTGGGGGATTTTCTGGACACAAGACAGTAACATTTTGGGGATGCAGATTAATTCTGGTGACTGTGTCTGTGTGGGGGCACTTGGGAGCTGACAATATTGTTGCCACTCTGCCTTGCTTCACGTTAAGGCGGAATGACAATGCAAAGTAATAATTACAAGGCGAAGTAAGCCTTTCCTATTGGCCACTCCTCGTAGTGGAGTGACAACGCAAAGTGGCCACTTTGCGTTCACTTCACCAGTGAAATTTAATTTTGCTGCATCTCTAGTGTCTGTGTTCTTATCCTTGTAGCTAGTGTCCTCAGACTTTTTTGATTTTCCCACCAATTCCCACTGCTCATATTCCTTAGCAGTTTCTTTATTGATCAACGCAAAGATGTCTACATACTCACTTTCCTTTTCTATACCTTCTCCCCTAATGGACTGTACACATGGTCACCTAGTGTCACCCCCGGTATCCCACTCTCAGTACCCCGCCAGCTCCTACAGCCTGCCATAGCTTGTCCCCTTGGGTCCCCTTCAGTTCTTTTTGGGTCCTCTCCATCTTCTCCTAACCTTTCTCCCCGTCTCTCTCTTCTATGAGACCTGCCAATTAATCCTTTAGGCTGCCATCTGTAGTCAAATTGACCAATGGTTCCTTACCATCTCTTGATCTGGTGCCCCCAAATCCTTCACTGGCCGTCACTTGTTACCCACTCCTTTTCTGGTGCCTTGCTCTTCCTGGTCCCACTCTCTTCCTTCTCCTTCTGCTTTGTGACCTAGAGCAGCTGATGGATCTTCCTCATCAGCTCCACCATTTGTTCCATCAGCTGCACACTGGTGCTTTTTTGCTGGCATCTTTCTGGGTGCCATATCTATCTCCACAAACTCAAAACATGAACAGACCACATTAATATCCTCCTTCTGTCACCTCCTTGTTGCCATTGGTCATCCCCCAGCCACTTTGTCAACCATCTACTTCCTAAATGATACCTTATCATTTTCCCTGTTGTGTTTTTTTATATCCCCATGCCTTTTGGTGTGGCTTACAGCTGTTGGCTGAGCCCTCCAGTTTTCTTGCATTCCCTCCCAATGTTGAGCCCTCACCCCCCGCTGCATCACCCCTGCCCTTGCAGTGGCAAACAAACCCTTGGAGCCTTTTTCCTTGTCTGCTATGAGCTTCTGCTTCATCCCTTGAATTCAATTTCTCTCTCTCTCCACCCACTCTTGCTCCCCCTGGAATATACTCAGACCCATTCACTGGCCTCTAACCCTGGTGTAGTACGGTACGTCATGCAAAAAGTTCTTCATTTTTTTTATCTCCCCTGTGCTCATGTTCTTCTTGGCTGCCCTGGGACCTATCTGTGCTCCTTGAGACCATTCCTTCCTTCTCCCTCCCTCAATTACTCAAAATGTAACTGTGCCCATCTGAGAAATTCTGACAACTAACTAAAACTGAGCAGGCATTGTTTCCTGTCTCATTGTGATTATTGCCAGCCCAAAACAGGTAGTAGATAACAGTACTTGGCAGAAAAATTAGTAAAGTTAGTGCCTGAAAATTCAAACAATGAAAAGAATAAATGCCGATTCTTGACTGCCCATTCTTTCTCAATATTGATCCCCTCTTTCTCCGTGTGTGACCTGGCCTCCGTGTTCCCTACCCTCTCCCTGCTGCCATTTTGTGCTCCTGCCTTGTGGCTGCCATATTTTGACCATTCCTGTGCTGCCACCATTTTGATCCAACACCACATGGTGCTTGGAAAAACAGCACTATCAAAGGCAATATATGTTCTTACAAAACTCTTCCTTTGCTGCAGTGCCCTGAAAACACTTCCTACCAACAGCCTTCATTCCTCTATGTTGCAGCATGTAACAATGAAGCAACTGACATGTCCTACATTTCTTTTACACAGCAGCCTCACCCCTGTGACATTAACCTACTCCCCATGACATTCAAGCTCATGGTCGACACCTGCTTTATTTTTTGTTTTGTAGTAAATGCCAGCTTTTACAACTCTTTACCTCTGTCTTGCAGCACCAAATCCTGTATTAAAATTCACCCAGGATCAAAGCAGCTTTTTACCACCTGCTTAATATTTCCTCAGTGTTAACAAGCAGCTTGTGATTTTACACCCATAGGTACCTCCACCTGCCTATACAACCTTGCCTACATATTCTGCTGCCCTTTCTGTACCACACCTGACTCATTCAGACAGCTGGACCAGGCTACCATCTAGTTAACAATGCCATTTTTGGTGGGAGCCTTTCTCTGCCATATAAAAAAGCCACAAATACTGTCACCCCCTTTGGCCCTCCACGTGGCCCAACCCTGGTTCACCACCCAGCTCTCCACAAAGCAGAAAAACACCAATCTCTTGTAGGAAAATCAACTACAATCCTTGCTCTTGTACTCCACATAAAAACTGTGATCATATTCAAACAAAACAACAACTCCTTGGCTCACTATTACTTCTCCCCCATGCATTATTTCTGCCTTGTTAGACCCACATCCTATCTGCGGCCTTGTGTGCCTAATGTTAGCAAAAACTTTGGTCCCCCCCCTCTGTGCTTCACTGTATCCAGCTACCAGTTCCTACACTCTCTGTTTATTTAAACCAAACCATGATAAAAAAAAATGTTGTTAGCTAACATCCTCTCCTCTCCTCTCCCACCAGAGCTCTCCTTTCAATAGAAACATAGAATTTGATGGCAGATAAGGGCCACTTGGCCCACCTAGTCTGCCCATTTCACTACCTGATGGATAAGCTGCAGATTCTAGTTTATCAACAGCTTACTTCCTCCTACCCCCTACTAGAATTGCCTTATGCCTGTCCCATGCATTCTTGAATTCTCCCACTGTTCCTAACTCCACAACCTCCTCAGGAAGGAATGTTCCATGCTTCCACAACCCTCTCTGTGAAAAAATACTTTCTAACATTACCTCTGAGCCATCCCCCCTCTATCTTCAAATTGTGCCCCATTTTACACACTTATTCGCCACCAACCTACATTGTACATAATATCCTATAATCATAAATCAATAACCACCTCCAATGCTGAAGGCCCATTCCTTGATCCAAATTCAAATAACTTTAGTCTTATCTTCAGACTCTGCCCAGCTATGTCCAAACTTACTAATTGATGTGTTAAATTCAAATTCTTATCAAAAAGAAGGACTCTCTAACCTTGTGCGGCCTCTTACATTATCTCTGGAAAGCTCCCCTCCTTTGGATCTGCCCCGGAACAATCACCTTGCCTCCATATGATTCATCTGTCTCATCCGCTTAGTCATCTTACCCCACCCCTCCCTCCTTCACCTCCTCTAACCCCTATCCCCTCCCCATGCTCCCCATTAAAGTCCCTCACCACCCTTCTTTCCCCACTGCCTGCACCTTTGGAATTTTACCAGTGAAACATCTGACAATTCAGGTTTGCCATTTCTACTGGATGATGAATCCTCAGACCCAGGACTTACAGGTCCCAAAGTGACCTATAGGTCTACCACCTGCTCCTTTCCTCTCCTCTTCTTCCAGCAAATCCTAGCATCTAGCAAGATTTGGTAGATGGTTTTCAAGGACATGCATGGGATGTAACCTATTTACATAAAACATTTCTGATATCTATATACTCCATATCACACACTCTGCTCCACTGGGGACAGACAGAGAGAGGTTCCACAAGATGGCTTTAAGTTATTGGTGGACAGAGTCATTGTTGTGACTGCCCACAACTGTAGAACTATCTGCCTTTACAATTACAATACCTTTCCTTAGTTGAGCTTTTTAAAAGGGCCCTAAAGCACATTTATTCTCCCTTACCTTTGATGATTCAGTTTCAATTTTTTTGTTTGGTTTGATTTATTTTTCTGTTATGCTTGTTCTATCTGAGCTTTTACATACAATGCTTTGCAATTTGGAATGAGGCACTTTAGAAATAAAATATGATTTCTTGATTGACTAATTGATGGATTGATTATATGATTGATTGAGTGATGATTAAAGTTTCTCTCAAAATAGCTCAACCTCATTTTTAATTACCTCTGGCAAATGAACTCTGGTAAGCAGCTAGAAAGGTTGAACCTAGCCACAATGGATCTAAATACAGACTGTTAACACCATTACTGACAAAAAGGACAGGTTTTTCCCAATCCAGAGTGTGTGAAAGAGCAAGCAAATCATTATTTTTTATTTCAATGCCCTAATGTTTTCGCAGCATTGGCTCAAAAATTGTCTCAGTGAGTATCACATGAATATGATGGTCAATGACGTTTATGACTGAAGTAAGCCACCATTGGTCCCCTAGAGGAGCAACTCTTATTTTGATGGACTTGACCAAGCAACTAGGGTTGACTAATGTATGATGATTGACCCACCTGACAAGTAAGGACTAAAACTTTTACTCCATCTCTTATGACAGATATAGATGGAGCAATATGATTTTCCATTCCTATCATTGGATAAATGCCAATATGAAAGCTGACATAGGCCTGAAAATGATTTTCTGACCACCAACTGGTTTTCCTCTCCTCTCTCTCTCTCTCTCTCTCTCTCTCTCTATCTCTCTCTCTCCCTCTCTCTGGGGAGGGGGGGCAAGGTGGATGACTTTTCAATACACCATTGCTGCAAGACCAACATTTGAAAACATGGAAGATGAAGGATAATTCCCAATCTCTTGAAATTGATAGACCTTGGAACATGTCAGTGTTTTGTAGATGGAATGAGGTAACATTGTTCCTTAGAGGGACAATTATTAGAGCTGCAGTGAGTAGGAGAAAACAAAAAAATACAAACTCAGTGAAATGGACAAAAAATTGGAGGCCCTGGAACATAAGACCTGCTTGGAGGCAATCAGCCAATCTATACTAATGGATGTAGGATGGTAAGCTATGATATTCTGATAACTCCATCCTGCATCAAAAGCACAGAATGCCCTATTTAGATTGAGACAATTCTTCTGGAAGGCTGGAGGGTGACCAGTCAGCTTGCTTGTGTGCCAGATTAAAAGAAGAGCATTGGGTGCCAAATGTTCAGGTGTTAGAAGACGTAACAGGACTTTTCTCACAAACACCAAATACCAAATGTTCAGGTGTGAGAGAGTCTAACAGGACCCTCTAGATTTCCCAGTGAAATGAGTGGGGTAGTTATAACCTACTACACAATGATCTATCATGCAGAGATCCTGATGACTGTGGGCCCCAGGAAGCCATATCAAGTCATTTTACTAACCAGACTCTTAACCAATGTCCATCATTACTTTGACAAATCCTTCTCTGCTATTGAAATACAGTAGGCCCTTAACCATGCTAGAGCAGGCTGAGCTCCCAGTGCTGATGGTTTCCCATCAGAATTTCTGTCCATATTTGTGACCCATCTTACACCACCCCAGATGGATGCACTGACATAAGTTGAAAGATGGTCTCACTCCAAGATTCAAAACACTCCATCTTGACATTTTGATAGCCAAAGAAATCCCAATATTTTTGATCTTGACCTAATGTAGCTCCTTACTGACATGGTCTGATGGAACAGGTATGCATGTTGGGCAGCAATTATCACATTTTGGTAGGAGTGCCTACACCCACAAACCCCAAAAATGTAATTATGAACTAAGTATTTTCTGACATACAGGTTTCATGCCAAGATAGTTTTAAAGAGTTGATGTTGCTTTCAGGTATTGCATTTTGTTAGTAGCTACAGAGCTGTAGTTATGGAACTCATGTACAGATTGGGCTGCAACTGTCAGGATGTGGTAGGGGATGACAGCACTTATAACTGCTGAAAATTTCATTATGCATTATTAAGTAGTTTTTGAGTCATGTGTAGAGGTGCAGCCAATTTAAATGTCATTATAAAATGGGCATGTAAAAAGAAGCATCATGATTGGCCAGAAAGAAAGTGTCAAATAGGTATTACACATAGGGGAAAAAAAGAGCAGACAAAGAAATCAATGCATCCAAATGGAATGTTCAGATGTGTCAGTGGAACGTTAATTTTTTAAAGGCCGCCATTGTTTTTAGTCTCAGTAAGCGAGGTAGTGAATGTCATGCTCACAGTCCTGCTCCAAACCTCGTCTCCGCTAGAAGTAAAAATCAGAAAGCAGCAACGTGCCAGCGTTTTATCCTGCATAAAGCATTCTTCTAGCTCGGCGAGACTGAAGCTTGCCAATGCTGCCGCGCTAAACTGGAAATAGACCAGAATGGGGTGCCCTCTCATAGTAAATTGTGCTTCCCTCCTAGTACATTTGACTAAAACAACAAAAACAAATCTGCATCCCTTATTCCATTTTTTTTTATTGCAAAAGTGGTGCAACCTGTCGGGGAGAACCTGTTACTTCCTCTCCTAACCACACTTGTTCTCTCGATCGGGAGGTGGTGTTTGGGGGGGAAACAACAGTACAAATGTCAATGTGTCAGAAGACAATGATGTCATCACCTAGTAGGTGGAAGGACTATTTTATCTCAAATTAACACAATGATTTCAGTTTTTTTTTCAGTTCAGTAATATTTTTTAAGGTTACAAATATTAAAAAAAAAATTTATAAGTGCAATAAAACACTCCAGGGTATGTGTGTTGAACAGATATTATCGCACTTCCAGTGGTTGAAGGCACTCGGCAGGGCCTCGTGCCTTACTACGCCCCTGGGTGTGCAGTAATATCTGTTCAACACACACCCTGTCGTGTCTTATTGCATACTTGGTGAAGTTACTGAGAAGTTGCAAAACTTCACTTTTGTGAAGTCCCTGTTGACATCACCAACTTTGCACTTTGCCCTTTTCAAAAGTTTTGTAAGAAAAGTAGCACATTTTTCATGAAGACTTCACAAAGTAACAACTTTTCAAGTAAAGTTTGGTCACTTCATCTGGCAAAAACTTTTTGAAGTCAGCACTTCATCCTTTGTGAAATTTGTGAACTTTGTAAAGTTGTGGTGAAGCGAAATTTTTCAACTTTGTACATCTTTAGTTACAGGTTTCATGCCACGATAACAGTTTTGAAGATTTGAACTAGAGGTGTGTGTAATTCAGAATACTGCCTTCAGAATTTGTGTGAAATGACAATTCCACTTCCAAAATGCATTTTGGAACTTCTTGTTTAGTTTTGTGTAATTTTAAAAAGTGTTTTTTTGTAGCATAGGTAATCTGCAGAATAATATTCTGATTTTTACGTAAGCTGTGGAATATGATTATGCAGTAGACATTTAATTGTCAGAATGTTAGAATTCTACTTCCAATGGAATTCCATGGCATTTGGCAGAATTTATAAAATTCTGCAGAATTGCAGCAGAAGCAGAATTTGAAAATTGTACATGGCACTAATTTGATATTATTTTTATCTATATCAGTACAATCAATACACTCTCCTCAAGATTTGTCAACAGCTGCCTGATCATTAATTCAACCAAAAACTAAGTCTATGATGTTTTCAGATGCCAGAACTTGTTAACTAAATTAACTGATCTACTTGTAATCATGACATCAGATGGCAATGCTACTAAGCAAATCAACATACTGTATTCAAATACCAACAGTACTACTGATCCTGCCATCCTGCCTACACTACGCAGAACATGAAGAGTTAGGATCTTTCAGGAACCTAACTCAGAATTTTCTGACTTTCTGTGGTTTGACCATAACCCTTAACATTATCTTATTAGAGTTGTTAGGTTAGGAATGCCCTTACTTTCTAAAAAGGAAATTTAGTAACAGAAAATTCATTATGTCACACTATGCAGCACTGGTAAAACCCTAACCTTGACTCCACCTTTTCAAACACAGAAAAATACTCCCACACTAATTGCAAGGCATTGCAATTGTTTTAGTAGAGAACCTTATCCCAGGGGCTCAGGGCACATCATAAAATATCATTACAATAAATAATGCATCACAGTTAATAACTAAATATATAAAATATTATAAATTAAAAGAGGTATGGAGTCTTAAGTCAGACATCAGTGCCAAGAGCCATTGACAAAAGCTGACACCTGCAATCTTCAGCCAAGGTATTGCAGAATCCATCAAATTGAAGGCCTTGACTGGCCCATGAAAATGGCCCAGAAAGAATACAATGATCCATGGCTATTTGAAGATTTCTAGTAACTTTGGGAAATGCAGATATGGTGGAATGGCCCTTGTGGTGACAGACTCGATGGGACAGAGCAGACTGTACATATTGAGATGCTCAGTCATCTGTGAGTGAATGTGATTTTTGAGATCCTTGGACCATGCAGGAAAGACTAAAATTTGTCTGTTATGATTCAAATCAGTTTGGTCCCTTTTTACGTGGGCATAACTTTGGCACTTTTCCAGACAGTATGCATTTCACCAGAGGCAAAGGTAAAGCTTAACAGCATGGCAACGAGGCACAGATGTGATGTTCTGCAGTACAGAGGACCTTCAGGTCAAATGAGTTAGCACCTACACTCTTATTTCGATTTAGGCCCTTCAGTGCTTTGTGGACTTCTGTTGCAGTGATTTGTCAGAAGTTAAAGTCTGGCAGATAATAAGGGTCAGTCTCAGGACTGCTTGATAAGAGATTAATCATGGATGGCACCAAGGCATTTGGGAGCTTAGAGGTGATAGTGCGATTAGTGAAGTGGGAGGTAAAAACATGTGCAATGTCTTGAATAGAGGTGGCAGAGTCCCCAGAGAATTCTGTATTTGATCAAGTCATTTTTTAAAGCTCTAAACAGGTTTTTAACCACTGACCAGAATTCTCTGGAAAATTGATTTTCTAATGGTAACTGTGGTAGCAGTCCATATTTGCTTTAGCTGTTGTGTATTTATTTACATTTGAAAGTTTTCTGAAATATTGCCTTTCAGTGAAGGATCTTGGGCTGGACATATAGCCCTGTGTAGTGGACTCACCAACACCTGCAACCTGCTGTTACCACAAAGGTCATCTAACTATTGTGTGTATCTGCTATGAGTTATAGCAACTTGGTGTGCAACTGCTAAAAAGTTAGGTATTAACATTCTGGACCTTTAGGCAAGGTTTGCAGCAGCAGTAAACAGCCCCCAGAGTGGTACCAAAAATGATGTCTTATCTGGGTGCTAAGCCCAGGTCTTTATCATCTGAAGGCAAGGCCACTGTACTGCAGCTGCCTACTCTTGTGCCAAGCTGCTCCTCATGCCTGATCACCCAGCTTACTTAATTCAGTGTTCCCTGGTTGTCTAGTGATTACCCACACCCCCGACCATACACTGCCCCCCCCACCTGCTCACCCAATGAGGACACCTCTGCTGGTCTCCATGAAATTAACTGCTAGCACAGCTCTCCTCTGATCTCATCGACTGGTCACCATCTGACAGTCACAAAGTATGATCATGTATGTGATAGCACTCTGTGACTGTCAGATGGTGGCTGGTCTGCTGATTTCACAGAGGCCGGCACTTAGGGTGAGGGGGTGTAGGGTGGGGTCTTCAGTAGGTGGGCAGGTGGCAGGGGTTAATGAACATTCATTGGGGTTGGGGAGCCACTAGGCAACCTGGGAATAGATAATTATGAAACATAGGGAATTTAGGGGTTGGGGAACTACTAAACCACTAGGCAATACTGAATCATGTACACCTGGTGATGGGGCTGGGGTGAATAAATAGACCACCAGGGAATACTGAATCATAGAAACCAAGTGGTATGGAGGTGGCAAGATCACTTTGACACCAGGGATTGCATTTTACAGAGAAAGGGGTGCTAAGAGACTACTGCACCACATGCAAATGAGCCCATAATAGGCAAGTAGCTGGCCCCTTAGTACCTTGCATGCTTAATGAACTAATTTGCATGCTTTGGCTGAGTATAACCCACAGAGGACCTGGTGCTACCCCATTTCAGCAGCACTATCTCTTGTGGGCAATATGCAGCCCTGGTCCATGTTGGCACAGTGCAGATCTACTTAGCACTGCCCCTACATGGCCCAATATTCAGTGAAATAGCACTACTCCATCAGTGAGTGCTATCCTTCTGAATATCACTCAGATGTGGTCATTCTCAAGAACAGCACAAATGACTGCATTGTGATTGTTCCCAGTTCTACATATGAGGCCCAAAGAGCACTAACTGCATTGCTTTGAGCAAGGGGAAAGCCATCCAGAATTGTCATGATCACACTACTGTAAGCAAAGAAAATAACAATGACACAAAAGCATTGTGGTTCCAACAAAAGCAGAAATCAAAAAATGAGGAAGGGTCAAAAAGTAAAATATTCAGCTCAAACACAGATCAGACGCAATAAAACTTAAAAGAGCAGCTGTTTCCCTCAGGGCAATCTATTTATGCCAAGGAGCTGCCTGCCCAAAGAGTTAAATAATCCACAAATCTGAGTTTTGTTTTTTTTATTCCAGGAATTCTTTAGCTATATAGCTGAAAACAGCTACAATCTCACTTCTGAGATCACGCCGAACAGCCAAGGATCTCTGCAGCCAACCCCCAAAATCTGCGTTTTGCTAACAGGAAGTAAAGAACGAGGCTGCATTGCATAGAAGGGATTGCAAGCATAATTGGGGCAGTACTTGCCTTTACATGATCATCTTTTACAGTACCTTGCAGGCAATTGCACATGTTAAGGGGTTATATACAGTAAATATAATGCTACCCCCTTATCTTGTAAAGTTGCCTCAAAATTTTGAGATAGAATCAAACTTAGTGTTGATTCATAACATAGAAAAAAAGAAAACAACAGTTCCCCTGCCTGTAGTTGGCTGTAGTGGAAGTCCATTTTTGTGTCAGTGAACCCCAACCCCCAACCCCCATGGTAGTTGGTCAAATTCTCCTCTCACCTGACCTCAACACACGGCTGCCATTTGGACTATTGTATGTAAACATGAACATGCAATTCAACAAATACACTGAAATGAATGTATTTCTACAGCAGCAAGTTTGTGACACTTTTCCAGAAGGTGGTTGGTTGTAAAAATGAGTGGAGGGTTATTGTTAGCCTCAATCTGGGGGTCAGTGGGATGGGGTGGTAAGAGTTCATTGGCACTAGAGATAGGCTCCAAAGACCAGCTTCAACCTGTAAGGAGGGATGCAGGGGAGCTATTGTTTTATTTCAATTTTTCCCTAAGGTACTACTGATATTGGGGTTGAGCTCCTGGTGCTGGAATCAATGTCTACATTATTCATTCTTTTACCACCAGTAAGGTAGGCTCCCACTGTCAGAATCAAGATGTGTGTGTGGGGAGGGCAGAAGCAGCCAATTGAATGAGCTCCTGGTGTTCACAATATTGTCTATTTTCCCGAAGCCCGGTTGGGCTTCCATTTTTAGAATCTGCATTTATGGAGGTTAACAATAGCAGTCACTGAGAATGGGATTTTGATGTCAGGATCATAGTTTTGGGGTAGCAAGAGGAGGGGAGAGAATCAATGGCTACTAGGATGGGACTCCAGTTGGCAACATAATTTGTTTACTCCAAACATCATAATGCAAAAAAAAAAAATAGTGTGCTGACATCCTGAGCCACTTTTTAATTCTCATGAGATGTGTTCTGACATGTTGTTTATCTGTGCTTCTGACAGCAAACAGTGAACCCCATGTTGTTCCTGTTGTAAATTATGCTATTTTTGTAGCATGTATGCCTTTTATTCTATGTCTAATGTGCTTACCCAGTCAACAAAATAGAAAATAATGAATAAGGGGTTGTACATTATGAGTTGTTTTTACACGCCCAAGGTGTGGGATACCACAGAACCAAGGGTGCAGAGCAGAAGTGGTTGTAATAGCATTACACTCTGAGGCTGTGAAAAAAATGAATAATGTAACACCCCATTCTTTATTTTATATAATTGCTGGTCAGTTTAGTGCTGCACATTAAAGAAAGGCTGTTTTCATTTTCTTAGACAGTTTGTTTCCATGAGCTTGAGATGACAGTAGCTGTCACTGTCACTTTGACTGGCTGAAACCCACACCATAATAATTGGATTCCATCCTATAATAACCCACTGGTTATTATGGCATTAGAAAGTGGTGTCAGTCCAGTCAGTAAATGGGCTTATCAGTAATTATAACTAACTAAATAAACTCATTTTCTTCTTCCTGATTTGATGTGTACCCATAGTTTTGGCAGTGTAAGGAGTGCAACCATAGTTTCAGGAATTGAATGCCAGCCACTTTTTTTGTTATTGGTGATCAAAAAAAAATGATGTCCTAGGAAGGACATTTTTCCTGCTTTCATCTCACTCTACCTTTAAAACTACTGACCTGATTTCCACTACCTCTGGGCAATGTAAGATCCTGCCTTGGTGGGGGTCTGTATAACAGATTTTTCAGATCCAAAGTACAAAAGACAGCTAAGTTATGAGCTGACAAAAATAATGTTTCAACAGTAATGTGCCAAGTCAACCACAACTACAGTATAATGCACTACTGTGCCTGCCACTGTAATAAACTGAGTCCATAGATTTTGTAAACAATGACCTGTTAATTTTTTAACACTCTAGCATCAGAATCAGCAAACAACAGCTTCAAACAATAATTTGTCGAAGAATCATTATTTACTAGTCACAAGATCTATAAACACTTGCCACAGACTGTGCAAACACTGGACATTAAATTTGTAAACTTTCAGAATTCAAAACCGCTAATCATGCGAATCATAATATACTCCGACACAGTAGACTAAATTGACAGCTACTTCTCCCATAGATCACAGTGTGTGTGAATTAGCGGCAAGCTCTCAGAACCAAGAGAAGTAAGGCTTGGAGTCCCCCAAGGTTCAATACTCAGCCCCCTGCTATTCAGCCTATTCATTAATTCCCTACCCTCCATCTGCCCTGCTCACATGGTGCTCTATGCTGATGATGCCGTCATCTCAGTATCTGGCAGAAAACTGTCCAAATTTACAATGGAACTACAAGCCAATTTTCAAATACTAGAAATGTGGTTCGCACAGAATAAACTCTTGCTCAACTACAAAAAGACAAACACATGCTCCTCACAATACAGAGGCAGTATAGCACAGTGGTCTAAGGCTCTGAGCTGCAAATTTAGTGATATCCAACAGACCAGACCTGGGTTTGAATCCCACAGTTTCCACTTGCATACTGTGTGACTCTAAGCAAGTCACTTAACCACCTTGTGCTCCCGGGTTGCTCCTGTAAAAAAAGCTTTCAGCTTAGTGTGCTATACCTGGTTAAACAACTAAATAAAAAAAAAAAATATGCCTCACAAAGAAAAACTATGCTCCATTATTATTTCATAGCCAAAAAGGTGAAACACTAGAGCAAGTCAGCACATTTAAATACCTGGGTGTTCACCTAGACAACACCCTGTCCTTCTCTACACATATTGACCAAGTTGTAAAATCTGTGAACACAAAGCTAGAAGTATTCTACCACCACAGACATGCTATGACAACTGATGCATTGAGTTTGGTCACATGCAGCTCTGTATTGTCCACTATCGACATTGGGCTGGTGATCTACGGGGCTGGTTCAGATACCTCACTGAAAAGGGTCAAAACCCTCCTTAATAAGGCCTGTAGGTTTGTCCTCAGGGCAGATTACTTGATCCATACTTATGCACTACGTAAGGAAACTGGATGACTCCTACTCCATCTCAGAGTAAAATACCAGGCCTGCCTGGAAGGGAAAAAAATCACTCCTTGGACTGTCACCTGAATCCATCGCTAATTTGTTCAAATGCACCCAAGCCACTAAAAACACTAGAAGTGCAACTAAAGTAGGGTTACTGGTGCCCTTTAAGCACACTATGTTTGCTCAGAGATCTCTATCATACCTGAAACCTAAGCGATTAAATGATCTCCCTGTCTCCCTTTTCAAATGCAGTAAGCTTTGCCTGTTTAAAAGTGGGCTCTGCTCCTACCTAGCCCATGAAAATGTTTATTGCTTCCCCATATAGACTCTGCTACCCTAGTTTAACACTAGAGCTCACTCTGTTTCTCAAGTGTATTGTCGCATCCCACCACCCCAGACCATTCACCCCCAACCTCATCCCTACTAATCTCCCCACCTCACAATTCCATATCTCTCTTCTGAACCCTGGACAAAGCCTCCTCTGGCTGCAAATATATCAACGCTATATACTTACGTAACCCAGGAGTCTTCTGACCTTAAGTTGCATAATGTATCTGCTAAAATACTGTTATCACACTCCCGGAGTGCTGTTTTTGTTTCCCAAACACTTCTGTAATTGAAATTGCAATGTAACCAGTTCTGTATTTGCTGTCTTGTCTGCCTGCAACTATCTGTAACCAATATATTGTCCTGTATTTTTGACTTTTTGTAAAGGAGCCACTTTGGATCAAAAGTATTCATCTGAAACTGAAATAAAAAAATAAATAAACTGTGGCCCCAGAATATATAACACTTTCTGGAGATTCCCAGCCTCAGAAATTGTAAACTCTTGCCACAGAAATGGTAAACACTGGTCCCACATAGTATGACACTCCAGTTTCAGAAATCAAGCACTAATTGCAGAGTTCACATATATATTTTGATTAAACACTTGCTGATAGATCTGTACATGCTTACTACAGAACATGTTAGTGTTTGCAGCAAAGAATGCACAGTTTGTGCCTCCAGCCTGTGTAAATACAGATTGAAATGATCAGTTCTAGCATCAGAATAAATAAACAGCAGCCATAGGATTTGTAAGCACTAGCTATGGAATATAGAATCTCTTTTATTAAAATCCTTAGGCACTGGCTACAGAATTCATAAGCACACTCCCCATAATCTGAAAACTTTAATCTCCAAATCCATAGACGAGCACATAATCTGTATGATCCCATAATGTAGAGGGAATCCATGACACTATTTAAAGTAAATAGCAAAAAAGTACACACAGTTTGGGGGTGGGGGGGGGCTGAATACACTAGTGCTGTTGCAGAGCATGACCACTCACAAGACCATGCAGACAAGAGGCTGTTCACAAACAGGAGACAAAAAAATAAATGTGTAAATATGCAGAACATTTAATATAGTGTATGGTGGAATGTTGTTCTGCATTGAAGTCCATGCCTAGAATAAGTTTCTTGTACTGAAGTAGTGGCATCCCCATGTTGTTGTGCTGCAGTAGTGAAGTCACCGCTGCAGTACAACAACTTACAATTATGCTGCAGAGCTGCTGTCTTCCAACCAGTCAAGCTAGAAGCTGTTTTGTTTTTTAATCTGAAGTTACAGAAACAGCTACAGCTTTAAATAATAGTTGCAGACTGAATCAGTAATTTGGCTGCCACCAACCCTCACATGCCCCCCCCCCAACCGCCAGTTAATTGCAAAGAAGCACAGTGTCTGAAAGGGGCATGGATGCCCATACATTATAGAAGATAATGTATGGGCATCCATACACAAACATGCTTGTGTCTTCATCTCAAGTTTTTTATGGAAACTAAGGATCCCTCAAGCATTGTTCTTGAGGTTTGTGGTTGCCATAGATACCTCTCAATGCAGACACAGGCTTGTTGTGTATGGCTGCCCACACATTATCCTCTGTATAAAATGGGTTCAACAGGTATCAGACACTCCACCCAATGCTCCATTCTCTGACCAAGTGGCATAGCACCATGAAGCACTAGGGTGTCTGGTAACTAGTGAATCCTAAATACATATGGGATATGCAATACAATGAAACAAAGTATGTCATTTATCTTCTCATGTGAGGAGGTAGGACAATAACTCATTAGTAGCAGAGCCACAAGTAAGTTATATAAGTCCTGCTCCCTCTCAAGTGATGATAAATGGCATACACTGAGTCAGGCAATTGCATGTCCAGTTTATACTATGCATTTGTGAGGTCACCTCCCTGTGTCTAAAAGTAAATTATGGCATCTCATACAGGAGAGTGCCTGTTTTCGGCCATGACTACCAGTACTACACCAATACCAGGTCACCTTGCCATCATAAATCAGGGGTGATGGGGATCAGGGGCACCTTTAACAAGAGACCTCACATAAAATAGATTGTCCATATCAGAGTTGGGATCAAGCATGGTGATATTGATTAAGTAACTGCCAGATGGCCCACAGCTCTCTAGGCATTCCCTGGCTGCAAAGGGACCAGTGCCACCTAATCCCATGGATCCTGCCCCCATCCCTGGGACTGCAAGCCCCAAAGGCCCAGTCAGAACCAGACAGACTGCATTACTTCACTCTTCCTAGCCTCAAGCTAGCCAGCCAGACTGCCCAAGTAGAACATTTCTCAATAATGGAAATGACTTGCGCTGGAATCTCTAGCAGGTACACTCGGTCGAAAAAGAGCCAACCTCTATTACAGACAGTTCAGAAAAGACCAGCACCCCAAAAACCAGTCACCAAAGAAAAGTTCAAATAATTTCAACAACTTTGCAGAAGTTAAGTAAAAAGGTTTATTCCACAATTGAATGCGACCAGCAACACACACCACACTGCCCCAGTACCTTGCCTTCCTTAGGGAGTGTCACATTAAATTATGGAATAAATGTTTTCACTTAAATTCTGCTAAGTTGTTGAAATTATTTGAAATTTTCTTTGCTGACTGGTTATTGGTGCGTTGGTCCTTTCTGAACAGACTGCCCAAGTGCTTCCCCCTTATATAATATATTGGGTAAGGGAAGAACTATGCACATTTATGCTCTAGTTTCCCACTCTTGGGTAAGTCACACCAACTCACCACAAGAACACCCAGACATTCTGTCTCTGGGAAATATTTCCCAAGAGAACAGCTCTCAGAGTTGAGCTTAACCTTTCGAGTACTGTTCAGTTCAGTTCAGCTTTATTGTTCGGTGAATACACCATTACAATATACTAAACACATTACAATTTCTAATAAATCATCCCATATTTAAAAACACACCATACAAAATATATAAAAAGAGTAAAAGTGCTTAATCAGTCTTTTTTTATAAAGAGAAAAAAATTAAATGCAGAAAAGGAAAAATACTTGACAGGTTTTTCCTGTCTAACCTGTTTTTTCCTAACAGTTATAAAGCTGCTAGTTATAACACTTTTTCAATTTCCATCCCTAAATTAATTCTCAGAGGCAGGGAGATGTTTTTTGTTGTACTTCATCACTTGATAAAAAAATTTTGAAGCCATCTTAGCCTCCTTTAATGTATGAGGTTGTAAAAGTATGAATACAGGATCATATTTTGCATTTACATATTTAATGAGAAAATCATTTAACAAATTAAACAGCAAGGTTTTATATAAAGGACATTGTACCGTAATATGATAAAGATTTTCTTCAAAGCCCCTGTTACAATTACATAATTCCGGACCTGAATTGGGTAAAGTTTTTCTATTGAAAAATATATATTGAGAACAAATAATTCCCATCCTTGCCCAAGTAATCATTTTCCAATCTAACGGGGTCAAAGAAAGAATTAAATAGTTCTCTAAAAGTGCATCAATCTTACTTTGTGCTAGCCAGCTAGCCTGACATTGGACTCTAAGAAGATCCATTTGTTTTTCTTGAGCAGACCTGAGTATTCTCTTTTTAACAGATTCCTTAAATAAGGGAGATATTGGAATTGATTTCTCCCAATCTGACCAGAGATGAAACATAGCAACTCTTCCCAGGATACTCTGAGTATTTTTGACCTAAAATTACCTAAAGTCTTGTTCATGCCACGAGATCTTTTCTTTCAGGCACAGTAAAGGCAAACAATTGGCCTGCTGATTAATATTTTTTAACCAATAACCCATGGAACATATATCAATTATTGTGGTGATGGGAACTCTATCCAATTCAGCCCTAACTATGACATTGGATGTAACTAATGGGACCTGTAGTGAAGATTTATAATAAAAAGAAAGTGGAGTTTCCAACCATAAAGGAACATTATTGTTCCAAACCTCTGCTCCAAATGTGAGAATTGGATTGATCTTTGCTTCACCAGCAACTAATGTTGGTAAGACCGAATGGCCTGCATATTCATGCTAAAGCGTAACAAAGCTTTAGCAATCAATTTTGCCTTTATCACTTGTTTCCTCCAATGCTCTATCCATTTTCCATTTGATGCAAACTTCACCCCCAGATATGTATAAGAAGTCACCCCATCTCTAGGTTCATTATTTAAATAAAACCTTGATTTAATTATTTGTCCCTGATGTGGGGCTAAGATCATAAACTTAGTTTGTTTCATATTTATTGTTAGATCAAGGTGTTTACATTTAATATAAAGTTGATTTATTTTATTTTGCAAACCTTGAACAGATAAAGCAAAAATAATTAAATCGTCTGCATAGGCAAGACTATGAACTGACATATTTTAAATTTTAGGGAAATCAAGACTAGATACATCCCTATAGGTCAAAAGAGAGTCAATATACAAACTAAATAAAAAAGGAGCCAAAAGGCACCCCTGTTTGACTCCTGAAGTTGTACTAAAATAATCAGTAATATTACCCTTATTGTCATATCTAATGGTCGAAGTTGTGTGTGAATATGACATACAGATTGGGGCCAGCAAATGTAAAGGTACATGTCTATCTATTAATATCTCCCAAAATTTGACTCTGATAACAGAGGCAAATGCTGCCAAAAAAATCAACAAATAAAGCATACAGCTTCATTCTACTAAATGACCTATATTTTTCTATCAGATGTGCAAGAATATATTATCTATCGTAGGAAAATCCTCGTGGAAACCCACTTGAAACATAGATAAAGGTGATCTTACAGATGACCAATCTTGTAGTTTATGTAATAATATTTTAGCAAAGATTTTTCCGCTAATATCACTGAGGCTAATTGGACGGTAATTAGATGGAGATTGAAACTTTCCTTTTTTATGAATTGGTACTATTATATTTCTTGTCCAAGAATGTGGTATGAATCTCTCTCTTAAACATATATTGAAAAAATTTGTAAGAAAAACTACCCAATAATTCAAATACATTTTATAAACTTCCCCTGGTATCAAATGAAGCCCAGGTGCTTTATTATTTGGGAGGTTCACAACAGCATCTTCTACCTCCCCAAAAGTAAAAACTAAAGGTATATACTCCCCCCAGTGCTAAAATTGTCTAACATATCTCCCCCACTATTAGGATGTTTATTAAGTAATGAATTATAGTATGTTATCCAAGTTTCTTTAGAAATATATATAGGCAGTCTTAGATTCTGATTAGTAACCCCGTTAGATACTAGGACCCAAAAGAGCCTAGTACCACCCTCCTTAATGGCTTGGTACATTACTTCCCACTGTTTATAAGTAAACTCTTTTTTGGGGGGGGCAAGAAGTTCTTTATACTCACCTCAAATGTTATTTAAATTTGAAATCACCCTCTTAGTGGGATTTTTTTTGGTCTGCCTAATAAGCCTAGCTAAATTCCTTTTCTATCTCCTACAATTGCCATCAAACCAAGATACTGGCTGAGGCTTAGTAATATTAGTAGAATAAATCACTGTATTGATTTGTTGATACCCTAAATTCAATAGCTGACTAATCTCTTCACCTTTAGGGTCAGTCTGTGCTTTATGATATAAATGAACGAAAGTGGGGAAGTATATAAGATTTGAAACTCCATTCATGGTCTTATTATTCGACCTTAACCTCTTTTTCCCACAAATCTCAAGCTCTGCCATAGACTTTTTTAAAGAAGAGATATTACTATCAGAATTCCTAAAATCCAGCAAAATTGCTGCATGATCACTTTCTGTTCTCATAACCACCATCAGTCTCTTAAAGAAATGATAACTAAGGGGGAGAGCATAAAATAAAATCAATCACACTCTTACCTACTGGAAAGAAAAAAGCACTTTCTCCATGTCGATCCCCTTCTAATCTCCCATTAAGAATCAAAAAATTATTATCCGTGATGAAAATTTGAAAACGTCTCCCTGCCTCATTAATAGTCATATCAGTCGTTATTTCTTTGTTTGAAATCTGACATATATAATAATTCTTGCAACACTGATAAGTTATCAAAGTTTGCTATCCTAGCATTAAAATCCCCTGCTAAAAGAACAGTATCTACTGTGTTTGATTGTATAATTAAATATATTTCCACAGGCAATTTGGACCAGAAATTATATGTTGGGTGGGTGTGAAAGCTTGGTAGAATATATATATTTACAATCAGGACTATACATGAATCCCAATTAACAACTACCGTAAGTATTTCAGGAGTGGGTGAGTAATTTTTTATTACCCTTAATCCATCCCTAATTTTAATCATAGTAACCAGGTCTCCTTTATTTCTCCCATGCATTTTTCCTTTAATTGCAGGAACAAAATTAGATTCATAGCCATTCAAATAAGGGGGTGTTAACACCCATGTCTCCTGAAAAATAATGGCTTCATATCTAGAAATAAAGGTAACCCACTGCGGGTCTGCAAACTTATTATAAAGTCCTGATATGTTCCAATTAAGAACATTATAACCAAAATTACTTTCTAACCCCCAATCCTGCTCTAATAAGGTATCATTACTTTCAGTTTCTACTGAGTATAGTCAAGATTGAGCAGTTCTAGACTGTGCTAGTATATCCCACTCATTTACTTCCACCAAGTAAATACCCACCTCATACAGCATATGTCTAGTCTCAAAAAATAATGCCAATAATTGTGCGGAACAAATGCGGCAATTTATCTGAGTACCCACTGTACACTTCCAAACTCTTGTCGCCTGCACTAATTCTTCAGGAAGTATATGAGTTTTAATAATGGTTGAAAGAATCATCCTCAAAAGGGTAGATAAATTAGCAGCAGTTTCTCCCTCCAATGTTTCTAACCCAAAAAAGAAAGCATCAAAAATTCAGAGGAAACTCCAAACTCCCAATTCAATAATGAAATAGTGGACTTAAATGTATCATATGTTAACATTTTTCCTGTTTTTACCCATTATAAGTATTTTTCCAGATTGTTGTCCAAGTAACTGGTGTTGATAACAACAATCCCAATGACTTTACCAGGCCTTGTTTAGCCCAAACTTGTTTTGCCATGTCCATATTGGGAAGCATAAAATAAACTGAATTGGAAGCATCAGATGTATCCCTAGTTACCAAAATAAGTGCATCCACAACAGCTGGTAACCCCAGTTCAGCTCTTACCATATGTACTATCATGTTAGTCAGTGATATATTAGTTTCATAATCTTTGAAATACATCTCATCTATTTTAAAGACTACTTCCTTGCCTATGCATATTAAATTATATGCTTCAGAATCATTCCCATCAAGATTACTATCTTTCATAACTAACAATGGGTTTAAATGAGGGTCTTTATTAGACTTGTCTCCCTTAGTTGAGTTCTCTGTGGAGTTTGTCCTTTGTTCAGCAATGAGATTACCCATCCCCTTTCCCTGTTCTTTTGTGGGTATCAGTTCCTCAGCAATAGACTTATTTTTTACTTCCAAATTCTTTCTATTCAATGTGTAATAATTTTCTTTGTCTACCTGTATCTCTCCTACAGTAATATGGCATTTAATCTCTACCTTATTTAATGATTCCATTTTAGTATTTTCATCATTAATTTTTGTTTTATGGTTCTGTTTTCTTGGTTTATTGATCTTAGTAAGTCCATCAGCTTTAACCTCTTTTTTTCCCCCTTTTTTCTTGTTTAATCCCTCCCTCTTTTTGCCCTTTTTGCCTTTTGGGGGCTCAGAAATATTTAAGGAAGGGAATGACAAATTATGCTTTGGTTTATAAACTTCCTTTTCTCAGATAACTGTGACATTTGTTGTTCAAGTGAGGCAAATCTTTCTGCACAAAAGTGTGAGAGATTTTCCAATGTTGTTTTAATACCATTGTATGCCTCCAATAAGACAACCTTGGACATCACCGGATGAGCAAGGGCATTAATAGTATATTTCGATATGGTATCAGGACATTGAACAAAAAAATCTTGATCTAACTGAATGTTCTGGACCTCCCTATCCATTCTTTCGAATAGCTCATCCGGACATCCATTCAGAATTACTTGCAATGGTTCTTTAGGGTCCATTATAGAACTCCCAGCCTTACTTGATATCTCCACTGGACTAAATAAGTTCATGCCAGATGGAAAACATGAAATGCCATCATCCTTATTTACCACATCATTTTGATGACTGGATTCTACCTCCCCTACCCAATCACCCTTGTGTAATCCATTGTATTTTCTCGCTCCCCCATGGGGACGCTAGCTTGACCACCCACACAATGTAAAACATATGAACTGTTCATTTTTATGGGTTCCTGAGATTTATTAAGAGATTTATTAAGGTTTTTTTTTTTAAATCACTAATTTTTCCTTGACGAGTTGATTTTGAACAAATAAATGAGCTTCTGGTGACTTCCAGTTCAGCAGTTAAAAGTTTAGTATCAATAGAAATTAGTTGTTTTCCCCCTCAACATTTCCTTTGAATTCTTTTCACCTTCCCTATAAGGATTCTCCAATAATTTTGTTGTGGTCACAAGGGCAAGCTGGTTCAGCCCTCCCCACAGCCACCAAATCCCCCCACGGACAACAGAACAGCCCAGAGTACACAGCAGTGCGGTCATGAGGGCAAGCTGGTTCAGCCCTTCCCACAGCCACCAAATGCCCCTATGGACAACGGAGCAGCCCAGAGTACCCAGTAGTGCAGTCGTGAGGGCAAGCTGTTTCAGGCCTCCCCTTAGCCACTAAATCCCCCCCGTGGACAATGGAGCAGCCCGGAGTACCCAGCAGTGTGGTCACGAGGGCAAGCTGGTTCAGCCCTCCCCACAGCCAATGAATTCCCCCACAGACAACAGAGCAGCCCAGAGTACCCAGCAGTGCAGTCGCAAGGGCAAGCTGGTTCAGCCCTCCCCACAGTTGCCGAATCCCCCCGCGGACAATGTAGCAGTCCAGAGTACATAGCAGTGCGGTCACTAGGGCAAGCTGGATCAGCCCTCCCAAAAGCCACCGAATCCCCCCGTGGACAACAGAGCAGCCCAGAGTACCCAGTGCGGTCACAAGGGCAAGCTGGTTCAGCCCTCCCCACAGCCACCAAATCCCCCACAGACAACTGAGCAGCCCAGGGTACCCAGCAGTACGGTCACAAGGGAAAGTTGGTTCAGCCCTCCCCAGAGCCACCGAATCCCACTGCGGACAACAGAGCAGCCCAGAGTACCCAGCAGTGCGGTCGCGAGGGCAAGCTTGTTCAGCCCTACCCACAGCCACCGGATACCCCCGCAGACAATGGAGAAGCCCAGAGTACCCAGTAGTGCAGTCATGACAGCAAGCTGTTTCAGGCCTCTCCACAGCCACCGAATCCCCCCGTGGACAATGGAGCAGCCCATAGTACCCAGCAGTGCAGTCACGAGGGCAAGCTGGTTCATCCCTCTCCACAGTCACCGAATCCCCCAGCAGACAATGGAGCAGCCCATAGTACCCAACAGTGCGGTCGCGAGGGCAAGTTGGTTCAGCCCTTCCCACAGCCACCGAATCCCCCTGCAGACAATGAGCAGCCCAGAGTACCCAGTGCGGTCACAAGGGCAAGCTGGTTCAGCCCTTCCCACAGCCACTGAATCCCACCGCGGACAATGGAGCAGCCCAGAGTACCCAGCAGTGCGGTCGGAAGGTCAAGCTGGATAAGCCCTCCCCACAACAACCGAATCCTCCCGCGGACAACGGAACTGCCCAGAGTACCCAGTGCGGTCATGAGGGGAAGCTGGTTCAGCCCTTCCCATAGCCACCGGATCCCCCCGTGGACAACGGAGCAGCCCAGAGTACCCAGCAGTGCAGTCGCGAGGGGAAGCTGGTTCAGCCCTCCCCACAGCCACCAAATCCCCTCATGGACAACGGAGCAGCCCAGAGTACCCAGCAGTGCGGTCGCGAGGGGAAGCTGGTTCAGCCCTCCCCACAGCCACCGAATCCCCCTGCGGACAACGGAGCAGCCCAGACTACCCAGCAGTGTGGTCATGAGGACAAGCTGGTTCAGCCCTCCCCACAGCCACCGAATCCCCCTAAGGACAACAGAGCAGCCCAGGTAGCAATCCCACGCTTGCAGCTGCTATAGAGTGCTGCGCCAGAGATATTTGAACTTGGCACCTTTTTTAAACCTAGACTCACTGTTGCCTTTTTCGGTTTTCTGTCGGTGGAGTAGTATAGATTGTTTTTTTCACTACACACTGCCTCACAACTGACATAGGATTTCCACCCAGGGGAACAGTACTTTAAGGGTAATAGTACTTTAAGGAATTAATCCAGTTTAAACTAAAGGGGTCTCAGTGATTCGTTCTGTAACAACACTGCTTTTAAAACTGTGCCTGAATCAATTTAATTCTTTCTGTAACCTTACTGCATTTAAATGCTGCCTAAATCAATTTAAAGCTGCACAATTACAATTTCTGCATGTTAAAGCCACGTACCTGTTGCTAGCTCCTCCTCCCTACCTACCAATACTTAAAGCTGCCTTTTTTGTTCCTTCCAGCAGTGCGGTCGTGAGGGCAAGCTGGTTCAGCCCTCCCCACAGCCACCGAATCCCCCCACAGACAATGGAGAAGCCCAGAGTACCCAGCTTGTGATCCCACACTTGCAGCTGCTACAGAGTGCAGTGTCAGAGTGAGGCCCCGCCTGCGTTATGTGCAGGCTCCCCACTGCCCCCACCACCACACTTGGTGAGCTCCTCCTTTTATAGGGTTGACCTTGTGAGAGCGTAAACCAATCAGCCCACTTTCCCATTAGTTCCTTATATTATTCAGCCACTAGTGGCCACCCCAGAGCAGCTTTCAAATCTACTACAAAAATGCAGTATCTCCCAATGATAATTATTATGCTGTGCCTAACCTTATCTTCCCTTCCACCCTCATCCCACCCAATTTTACCTGGCTCTCTGTCACTTCTCCTTGCAGCTGGAAAGCCACCCCTCCACTTCTCCTCTGCCCTAGTGGACCACACTCAGCACCACTGGCATAACTGGTCCCTGGGGGCCACTATCCTCCCTCCATCTTTCCATGCAGATCTACCGGCCTTATACATCCCCTACTACTTAGACCCTAAGCCTAACTCACAAACTCTTAACTGTCCCCCTCTATGCTGGTCATCTCAAAAGACCATACACCTAGCAAGGCAAATCCTGGCTCTCCTTCTCCCTGTAGCTGGGGACGTAGAACATAACCCAGGTCCTCCATCCCCAACAGCTGGACAACCCCCGGACCGGCTACTTACCACCCAAGAGGTTTCAAAATAGTCCACCTAAACATATGCAGCATCCTGAACAAAATAGCAGCCCTACAAACTGCTGTCCTATCCCTTTGCCCTGATATTGTAATCATTACTGAATCTTGGCTGAAGCCCCATAACCTTGACGTGGAATTCTCAATACCCGGGTTCTCCTTAATCCACCAAGACAGACAGGGCAGAAAGAAGGGTGGCTGCACTGCCATGTATATCTCCTTTAAACTCCAGTTCTCCATAATCACTCCTACCATACCCATACAATCAATAGATTCTGTTCTAATCAAAATCCCCCTTCCGCACTCTATCCCTGTATACATAGCAGGGTCATACTGCCTGACAGACACACCTCTGGGTAGCATCCTTGACCACCTTAGCAACCTGAGGTCCCTTATGGCAGGCAGCGAACTCCATATCCTTGGAGATTTGAACTAGAACTGGCTAGGCAGCATAGCCACCAAAACGCGATGCCAAATAAATGCTCTAAACCTGTCCCAGCAAATAGGGGAACCCACTCGCCTAAACCACAAATCCAAAAAGCATACACTACTGGATTGGGCCCTCACCACCAACCCTCATTGGATAGTTAAAGCTGGCCTACTACCAAACTCCCTTAGTGACCACCATATGATTTATATGGTGCGCAAAATCTTCCAACCCAAGGCCCCTCCCCCCGCACACTTTACAACAGAGCTTACAAATCCTTTGATCTGACCACTCTCCTAAATGACCTCACCAACATTAACTCGTCATTCATCCCTAGGGCCACCTCCATGAATGAGGCCTTGAAATTTTTCTCTACAAACTTCCTAGCCATCTAGCACGTCCACTCTCCTCTCTGAAAATCCAGAGTAAGAGGAGCCCACTTACCTTGGGAAACAGCTAACCTCTTGGAACAACTATGAGCCAGAGACTGAGCCTGGAAATCTTTCAAGGCAACAGGTGCTCAAACAGCTCTGCAACACTACCGCTCGCTAAGAAATGTCTGTACAAGACTCATACTTCAGGCCAAATCAAATTACTTCAAGTCTGCTTTCAACAATAACTTTGCTTACCCTACTCAATTCTGGAAGTCAATAAAATCCCTTCTTACCCCTCCAGCCCAACACACTACTCCCACTCTCAACATAGGTGGAAGAATCATTGTGGATCCTAGCTTGGTTGCCACTGAGTTTAACTCATATTTCTCCACCACAACATCTTCTCTACTCTCCTTCCATCCCTATCCCCCGCCCTTTGTTCCCCCTGTAGTATCCTCTCCGGCCTCCTTCTCACTCTGCCCAGCCACACATGGCCAGGTACTAAAAATACTGCAGTCACTCAACCCATCCAAAGGTAAATGCCCATCGGGCCTTGATTCCAAAATTCTCCTGCTTTCAGCACCTGCTATAGCCTACCCTCTAACCTCACTCTATAACCTGTCTTTTAGACTCGGGTCAGTCCCTACAATATGGAAACAAGCCACAGTCATTCCCCTAGCTAAAGGAGGTGACCTTTCTTCCCAATCCAACTACCATCCCATATCACTGCTCCCCATCCTAGCCAAAATTCAAGAGTGCCTTGTACTATCCCAGCTCCACCACTATCTAGATACCATATGATTCTTCACTCCCTTCCAGGCCGGTTTTAGAAAAAAATCACCCCACCACCACCCCTCTTCTTCGCCTCACTAACACCACACTTACGGGTATGGACAAAGGGGAAATAACTGCAGCTATCTTTATCGACCTGGCCAAAGCCTTTGACACAGTCTTGCATCCCCTGCTGTTGGCAAAACTCACTCAAGCTGGATTGTCTGTGATTGCAAATAACTGGTTCCATTCATACCTGGGCAGGTAGGTACCAATCAGTCCGTATCGGCTCGGCTAGTTCCACTTCACTCCCTGTCACCAGTGGAGTCCCCCAAGGGTCTGTTGCTGGCCCCCTGCTGTTCTCTATCATTCTCAATGACCTGCCTGTTGCCTGCCCACATACTGCTATACACATGTACGCAGACGACACAGTGCTGTTTGCCTCTGGCTCATCCCCCAATGCCGTGACAGCCTGTCTGCAGAAGGACTTCAACTCCATCCAACATTGGTTCCTCTCAAATCAAATATTTCCAAACTAAAAAAAAACAGTCTCCCTCACCTTCGGCTCTCAGGCCAAACTAACCCGCCTTCCTGACGCCCCCACATTCTACACTCTGGATAGCTCCCCACTGGAGGCCTGCACTTCCTATAGATATCTCAGTGTCTGGCTAGATCAGTACTTTGACTTTTCTGCGCATATAGATGCTGTACACAAAAAACTGCATCCCATGCTAGGTTCTCTCTACTGCAACAAAAATTGCATCCCTCTACCAACACGACTAGCAATAGTCCAAAAAATGATCCTCCCGATTATGGACTACGGCGATGTATTCTACTGTACTGCCCCCCAAACTTCCTTATCCAGGCTTGATCCCCTCTTCAACTCCTTCTACCAGTTCTCCTGGGACCGTCCTACTAGTACTCATCACTGTGACCTCTACCAGTTCTTGGACCTCCCCTCTCTACATAACTGGCGATTGCTATACTGTGCCAGAACCACTGCCAAATTCTGGACACAGACACTCCCCTCCTACCTGTTGTCCTCCCTAACAGCCCTCCCCCCACCAGCTTACACTCTCAGGAAACATCGACTCTCGGCTCCTTCACATCCCACACAGATCCACCTGGTCTGGCCAGGCTGCCTTCAGCTTCAGGTTGCCCAAATTATGGAACTCCCTGGCAGCAGATATTAGACGTGCCACAAGTACTCCACACCGGAATGCCGTTCTTAAAACTCACTTCTCTACCAACTGCTCCTGTATCCCTCCCCATTGAATCCCTCACAACCTAACTACCAGCTGTTAACACCGGTCTGGTTACTCTATTTTTGGTATTTTGAGATTTTGACAGCTCCAAATGTTTACTGAAATTGTACTTGCAAATTGTATATATGACTGTCTCATCCATTGTCTTGTACCACACATATTTATGTATGTTTTCTTCTGCATTACTGTACCATTTGTAACCCCCCCCAGGCGCATCTGGAATCGAGCAGTACTCTGCTCAGTATGCCTTCCTGGTAAAACTCTTAAATAAATAAATAAATAATTTTGCCATAGTATCTTGAATTATGTTGTTTGAGCTACCCAGGGCCATCTTATTCTGATTCTTATCAATCTTTTTTACGAAATTTTGCTTCCTCCAATTAAGCTCTGGATTATATCCACATGAATCTAATCTAGAGTCATCAGCAAATTGCTCCTTTAAAAGGGAAGGTGAGTGGGATGTTGGAATGATTCCTACTGATTCCTTAGGGGTCGAAGCCATAATAACCAGTTCCTGAGTATATACACAGCAATTACCTTTTGTGCTCTTATTAACATTTGGAAACTGTTTCCCTTTGTTCTTTCCCTTGGTAGTCTTATTCACCACCTTACCACTATGAGCATACATGGCATTTATTAGGGTAATTAACAATCAGGATCAAAACAAACAAAAAAAAGGATCTCTCACTCTGATTAATAATTTAGTCTAACCCATTCAGTCAGTTTAAGGCATCTTTGAGCTCTATATCTTCCCTAGAAATTCTGCACAGGTTTAAGCTATAAGGGGAATATGTAATATATAATATGTAATATGTAATAAATATAAATATGTATATCAAACTCAAATTCTGGCTCAAACTCAAAATCAAATGTTAGCGAATAACAAATATATATGAACTGGTTTGCTTCAATTTCGCATTTTTTTTTATTTAGTTGTTTAACCAGGTATAGCACACTAAGCTGAAAGCTTTTTTACAGGAGCAACCTAGGAGCACAAGGAGGTTAAGTGACTTGCTCAGGGTCACACAGTATGCAAGTGGAAGCTGTGGGATTCAAATCCAGGTTTGGTCTGCTGGATGTCACCAAATTTGCAGCTCAGAGCCTTAGACCACTGCGCTATACCGCCTCTGACATTACTAGGCTAGTGTTCATAATTCACTAGACTCCACCAGTATAAACCAGCGCCAAGCCGACAAGTGACCAGCGCATAACCAGAAACAAAAAAAAAAAAACAAGTTTATCTCCGCACTCTTTGAAACCAGAAGAAGCTCAATTCACATAAGCTGTTCGCAAAAAGCTGCATGCACTTTGTCCAAAACCTCTCCTCTCAATGCTCCAGCAAGGAAAAACCCGGAACGAGTATCCTTAAGTCTCCTTAAAACAGTTTTTTCAATTTTTATCAATATCAATATCTCATCACAAATGCAGATCTTTGACTCTAAACTCCATAATAAGGGTTCATCGAAGGACTCTTCTGAGCACTCCACCACCACTATAGCCTCAGCGGGTATTAAAAGATGCAACGGAAAACTGGGGACCCTGAAAGCAATAACACAAAAACACTTTTAAAATGCTTTTAAAAGAGATCTTATGATATCATGTAAAATAACTCAAATACCTAAAAGTAACCTTCTTTTCAAAAAATCGCCTTAATAGAAAGGTCCCCAATAAAGGAAACTAATATACCATTAATCTAAAATTTAACATATTTTGCCATCCTGCCAAAAAAAAAAAATCAACGTGTAGCAAATCCCACAAATAGAGCTTTTCTTAGACTTTTCATGAACTCCCAGGGGAAAGAGATCAGCAGATCGGCAGATCGGCAATATGTCTCTGTCACCGGCAAATTTAAAATCACGGAGTACCAACACTAAAAGAAAAGGAAAAGATAGAGATAGAAAGGAAGTGAGTTAAACAGATCTCTAACACTTCTCAAAATAACACAAATGCAATAAAAAATTCGAATTCAATACCTTGCACAATTAAAAGTCGGAAAAACTCTTCTCCAAACCGTGTTTAAAGCAGAAGTTTAAAAACACGAAACAACGCTCGGCAAGTACACTCTTCTCCAAGAGGTAAACTCTCGACTGCTCTCATACTGCTCCACACATGCACCTTAAATCCTCTGTAAACATGTGAATGGGATGTCAATCCACTTCTTATTATACGCAAATGGCGCGAAAATACAAACACAAAAAAATACATAAATAAAAGCAAGAGCAAAAAATATATAAATGAATAAATGAATAAAATAAAAAAATAGAACAAACAAACTAAATCACCCCCACCTCAGTCCCACTCAAAGTCTTTTTACACGATTTTCGAGCACAGCTCTCTCACTCTTTCTCATTGCTCCATACAAAAGAATCTTCTCTAAATTTTCAGGCTTTACTCTCTCTTTTCTCTCAGGGAAAATTTGCTCTAGTTTTTCACAACAGATTCAGTCTGCTCTCTTGATTCTCCACTCATACCTAGTGATCAGACAGTAAACCAAGAAAAGTATGGCTCCTCAAGCTTCAGGCCTTTCTGAAGGGCCCCATTTTTCTCCCATAATCCAGCTGCCACAAAATGCGTTCCTCCTTCAGGGAGACAAGAAACAGCCTGAGACCACACACCAACAGAGAAGACACAAGAAACTCTGGAAAGACATGCTGGTATACCTTTCATAAATTAAATATAGACTTAAAGCATGTCCTGCTCTGAGGATTCTCCTCAGCACCTACAGCATGCAGTCTCCTCTCTCTCGAGTGCTGTCTGGTAACTTGCCTCAAGCCGGCTGAAGAGAGAGACTGGTTACACTCTCCCCTGCCAAAAAAATCCCTGTGTCTCTAAAAGTATCTCCTGAAACTAGCGCCATCCCCTTTTTCAAGTGGTACTATCCTCCTGGTGCCTGAAAAAGGGGATTCTGCACCATACCTCCCTCTATCTGTGACCAGCACAAGACAGAACTCTCAAGAGGCCTTGAAAGTGTAGTATGTGGGCCTACATACTGTACAATAAATCATTTCTGTAGGAGAGGCAGGACCCATACTAACTACACAATCCCTAACATCATATGATTTTCCTTGATCTGAAAAGCTATCACACTTTAAACCAGTAGTTAAGTGCCTAAGGGCTGGAACATATTCAGTTGCCATGCAGCAGTCTTCACTTTCACAATATCTTTGACCTCTCTTCAATTCATCCTCTTCTCCATTCATTCTACTTCTTCCATGGATATGATCATAAGGTACAGCTCTACCTGCAAGAAAGCAGAAGAAGCACACACACACACACACACGCATGCACTCACGCATGCATGTACACACACACACACACCCCCTAACTGCCCCCCCAAAAATACTTCTCTTATTATTTTCTTCAAAATAGAAAACTGTTGGGTTTAAAGTAGGTAAACAAGGAAGTCAATTACTAAAAATAGTCTCTACGAGTACAGCAACGTGCTTAGGCAGATTTACCTTGAGAGATCAGAAAGTGCTTTAACTGAAGTAATAAAGGGTAGTTCAAAGTGACCCTTTGCTGCATTGAGTTTTACAGGTGCACCAGGCAGACCGTAGTTACCTGCAGCAAAAGGCCACACATTACTCTCACTGTGGAGTAGCAAAATTCTTTCTCCTTTTTTTCTTTAGGAAAAAGGCACAATTAAACTTGCAAATATTACAACTTTGGTGCTTTTTGGCTGCAGTTAGTACCCCTCCAACTTTAGTTGATTTGCAGACACACAATAACTTTTATTCTCAAACATTTAACAAGTTCATTATACATAGTAGTATGGATGAGGTTTCCAAACTCATTCTCCATCAATTCTGATTTGCCAAACAGAGTAGCCATTGTGTTGTTTGTCCATGTCAGTATTTATGATCTCATGCATATGGATGTTCCTTCCAGTATCCAATGCGTAAACCTTTGCTTTAGCAGGTCTGTTCATTTTATCTTTGTGGGCCAAATGGCACTACGTATGGTCCCATTGAGTAATGCCTTTCTTTGTAATTGTGAGCAAAATTATTTGATGGTGACCTTCCACAATCTCCAGGATACAGTCAGGCATATATGGAAAACAGAGCCCATATTTTATTTCTACCCACCTTTTGATGGCTGCATTGGTTTGACACATTTTTCCAAGCTTGTAGATATCTCCATGGACCAGTGGCAACCAAGATCCACGTAACACTTTCTCATTTTGTCCTTAGGCCAGTTGCTTATCAATCTTTTGTTCTACCTGAGACTCTGTGGAAACACTTGCTGTATTTATCACAGGCACTTGTTTAGGGACCTCTGGTGTAGCAATACTTGTAAATGGTGAGGGGCAGGACATAAGTGCTTTTAGCAGAGGATTAGTGGATTAAAGGCTTTGCTTCTTTATCATGATCTGCTTGTTCCTCAGCTTCCACAACCCCATCTGTCTGTACGGTAACATCCTAGCTGCTGTCCATATTCTTTTTGGGCTCAAGCAGGGCCAACAGGGGGATGACCTCATTACCAGTCACAGGAATGGCAGCTGTACCAGTTGGTGAAGCCACAAAATCAAAGGGTGTCACTAAGCCTGGTGTGCAGCTATGCCACTCTAGATTGCCAGCCAGACTAGCTTCTGAGCATGACCCACTCACACTGGCAAATTTACCACACCACCGCACTCAGCTTCTAATGCAGAATCGGCCAGGGAGGACACTCAAGACAACCACTGGGACCACACTCGATCACCTGTGGAATGGTTGAACTTCACATCCTGAATCCCAGTGGTTACACCTATCACCCAAAATGATCTGACTAGGTGTGCACCTCTTCCTTGGTGATGGCCATTGTTTAAGGCTTTCTCCACTTCTGCTAAGCACTTGGTTTGGCTGTAGTTTCATCTGCGGTCAGCTTTGGAGTAGTTGGGGCCAAAGTGGCTCAGTTACTCAGGTCATGATTTCTAATTGTCAGTAATTTAGACATTCTTCCAAGGGAACAAGGCACAGTGGCAACATCCATTCCCAGTATGGAACATTCATAACAAAAGTCATATATTTTTAATGTCTATACCTTGCATGCAGTCACGTTACCCTGAAGGCAATGTATTAGCAAGCGACCCCTCAAAGGCCTGTGGTTTTCTTCTTCCAGAAATCATTTTAGGGACTTCCCATCCCTTTGCATGTGGAGGGCTGTCATATGTTGATGGCACAACCACTCAACTATGCTATCATCAAGGCCTGATGGCTTTGTACTATACGTTGATCCTCTCCAACTGATGTAATGTCTTTTTCTTTCACAAAGTTCAATGTACACAACTTGTAACATGTGCACACCAGAGAATCAACACAATTACTTGCAAAGTTGCTTTTGCTGTTTTTCAGCCTGTGTCTCTGCACTGTCTCCCTTTTCAACTTTAAAAGGTACCTAGTTGAAATCCCCAGAGGGTGGATTCAAAGCAGGAGCCCTCTTTTGCGAACACACAGCAAAGGTGGGCAGTGTTCCTATGGGTGGGGTGGGGGGGATTCCTTCTTCTGGGCAAGTGGTGCAAGGATAAGGAGTTATTTGGGAAGCTGCTGACTCCTGGGGCACAGTTGCTGATGCCTGTTCCCTGCTGTCCTAATGTGTCAGTTGGAAGGGTCAGTGAGTATACTTCTGTCTGGTCACCTTACTGCTATCTCTTGCTGCTTTGGCCAATCTTCTGGGGTTTTTCTCCTTGATCTCTGTGAGTATTCCCAGGCCACAAATCATCTCTTTTATGATGGTACTTGCAGCCATTATAATACTCTCTTTACCTGGGTTATGCCCTTCACATATGTTACTTTACTGTATTGCTGGGGCTGACACATATCTCCTTCCCACTAGTGTGCATCCAGTTTTTCTGTCACTGCTGTATACTACATGGATGGTACCCAGCTGCTTGTGTGACCTATTTGCCAACCCCATGACTAAATTCATTCTAGGTTTACCTCCTGAACTAAAGGGGCACAATTACATGTTGCATAATTACTGGGTCTCTTTCAAGTCTATAAAACCCTATCCTCCTTTGCAGGGCTTCTAGAGCCCAGGCACTCCAAAAGTCATTTGTACTGTGGCATACTCCACAGGAAGAGCAAGCATGAACCTGAAGGACAAGCACCGTTGGGCCTACATCCCACTAGCTTCTCCCAATGTTCTTTTTCTCTGATGATCTGGCACAAGGGGACCAGTGCCACCCAGTAACAAGGACCCTACCACCATCAGTGGCACCACAGACCCTGAAAGTGCAGTCACAGCCTCAGAAGCTGGATTGCTCCTGTCTCTTCCTGGTCCCAAGCTACTGAGCCCAGACTGCCCAAGTGCCTTCCAATTATGTAAGGTATTAGGGAAGGGCAGAATGATGCATATTCATTCTCTAGTTTCCCACTTTAACTTAGTCAGGCTTCTCACAGCTTGAACATCTAGACATCCTTGGCACAATCTCATAAAGGGTTGTGGTCACCACAAGACAGCTGAGGCCGAGATCCTGATGCAAGTGGTGACTTGGTTCAAACTTTGCGGAAAGCGGGATTTTCGAAGCTGGTTGATGCAAACCGACTGCAGCAAGAAGTTAGACCAGCTCCCTCCTGGTCCAACTTTGCATCCCTGGGGTACCCATTTTACTGGGCTTGCACGAGACCTGTGGTGCAAGCTGCCATAATATGGATAAAGTGTTGCAAATGCACCTGCCCTACTAAAATCAGACTGTGTTGTATCAGAGGGCTTTGGCGCAGCTGCATCAAACTTTGCGGTGGATGCAGGGCTTTACACAAGCACTGTGTCCACCTTCTAAAATTGGACCCTCTGTTTCTAGGCAATTTCACCCAAGAAAACAGCACTTGGGGTCTGACCTAACCCTTTGAGACCTCTCTGGTAACTTGGTCCTAACCAGCTGAGAAGAGAGAGATATAGGTTACATATTATAAACTGTAAAACTTTTAATTGAAAGTATTTATAAAAATGTAGCAGTTTTTGTTTGACTTTGCAGTTCTTTTTTTTTGGGGGGTACAGCAGAGGGAATTGTGATGTTATCAGTCATTGCTCAAGCTGTTGTCCAATTGGTTTAGGGTTCCTTTGTGACCTAAGTAAGAAATACAACATGACAGAGCATTGGTTGTCCGGGTTAATGTATGCCCAGGTGTGTAATGTGGCACAAGGTGTTTGCTCCGAATGCCTCGAGTACCTGGAACTGCATTAACATCAGTCAACCAATTACCTGTAGAGTCTTATTGGACTTATAAAATGGGTAAACTGAGGAGCAATATATATGTATTTTTTTAAATAACAAATAGGTATTTCATTTTGTTTAAAAGTAAATAGTAAAAAGTAATCCTTTCGATATTTAGCGCTCTTCTTATTTTGCTCTCAGATTGGGTTTTCCGGAAACTTTTGTGCACAGATATCTCTTCTTTTTTTCCCCTCCTTCTCTATTTTCTCCCTCTCTCCTTCCCTCCTTCCTTGCTTTTTTTTCTCTTCTTTCTTTCCTTGCATACTTTTTTTTTATCTTTACCTCTCCATTACTGAGCATTGTTCATATTACCACATTTATCACTTTTTGTAATTTACCAAATGCCTTGCCATAGCTTGCCCTAGCATTTATTTTGGACATGGTTGCCATTTCTGATTCTATAATACTCTATTGATTGTAACCCTTCTGCTTTCCAGTTATAGCCTGTCTAGGTTTGTGTTTTATTATCAATACGTGTATATAAGGCTTCTCCAATATGTTTACCCTAAATACTGTGTTTAAGTGATATTTTATACCTTATATGGAGGATATTCTTCTTTTGTATAAGACGTGTGCTTTCTTATATACTCAAATTTCAATAAAAAGATAAAGTGAAAAAAGTAACCCTTTCCCACTTGTCAATCATCTGTTTTCTTTTTGGTGTTTAACCAGGAGTAGCACACTAAGCTGAAAGCTTTTTTACAGGTGTGACCTGGGAGCACAGGGAAGTTAAGTGACTTGCTCACGGTCACACAGTATGCAAGTGGAAGCTGTGGGATTCAAACCCAGGTCTGGTCTGCTGGATGTCACCAGATTTGCAGCTCAAGCCTTAAACCAATGCACTATACTGCCTCCCTAAAATACAGAAATACAGAATACAGAATTCCTCTGACAGAATGTTCACCCCTTCACATACAACAGAAGGCCTTAAATGGAGTCAAGGTCTCAATTTTATCTGAGGCAATGTAAGCAGCTGAGATTGCCCTGGCAAGCTGATAATGATAGAACATGGCTTTCTCATGATCACCAAAGAAGCACCAGAAACAAAAACAGTGACTTGTACTTCATTTTCATAATTTTTTATGCCCATAAGGAGGGTATTATGAGAGGAAAGACTGTTTAATTATTCACCTTTTTTTAAGAGAGTTTTACTTTTTAGGGCTTTATTTTGATACTATACCCGTGGGTCAGCATCAGCCAAAACACATTACTTTTAATATTTCCTGAAATAAATTCAGTAGTTTATTTCTACATGTTCCCTGCAGACAGTAAAGAGGATGAACAGTCATTTGGGAATGCTGGAAGCATCACAAACCAGAAGCAGACCAGTCATGGAGCAGCAAGAGGAGCTGAGCTGGAGTTAAAAACTAAGCTTTCTTTCTCAGGGTCTGTAGTGCTGTTTTGGCAAGAAACACTACACCTGTTGGAAAATAGCAGTCAAAATACACTACTTTCAGAATTTTCTGAGCTTATTTCACTACTTTATTTCCACAAGTTCCATGCAGAGAGGAAATGGGGAAAGCAGTCATTTTGGACTGCCAGAAGTGGGAGAACATAGCAGCAGAACAATCAGGAAGCACTAGGAGGGGATGCACAGGGTTTCAAATTCCAATACACTCCACACATCCCATCATGCATGTCCCAGCTCACAACTGTAATAGTGCAGGAGTGGGCATACTTAGGAGCCTCTGTAGTGTGTATGCAGATAATCCACAGTCCACATGATAGTCTGCATGGGAAACACCAGACCAAGGTAGTAAAGACACTCAGACTGCCGAGAAGAAAAACAGATAGCACCTTCAGTCTTACAGTGGCATTCAAGTTTTACTGTGTAATATTTATGCTCATCTGCTGCCTACTGCTGAAATTGCCTCCGTTAGAGAGAATTAAAGAAAAAACATTGATCGGTGAGCACCAACCATATAAGACTCTCACATGCACTAAAGGCCAACAAAGTAAAGCATTGGAATAGCATTTCTGATTATCAGGACCGTCACTTAATCGGGATGCAAACAGTCTCCACCGAGGGATTCTAATTAAAGGATAGGAGAATAGGAGGCAGGTAGTGCAGGGGATTACCAAGTTCAGGAGTTAGATACATAGTTCATGAAGAAATGGAAAGCTGGACTGGGTAGCACACCTGTGATTGACCCCCCCCCCTCCCATTTTGAGCAAGGAAACACAGAGAGTCAGCAATTCCAACCTGAAGGCAGGATATATAAGGATCACACACAATAAATTGATGATTCAGGGAGCCCAATGTACATGCAAGTCTGGGACTTAGAGGTACTCAAAAAGATGTAGTGGGGGTAGACAATGTCTGGGGCACCAGGAAGGAAGGATTCTGACTATTCCAACAAGATAGTTTGATTGTAAAAGGAGTAGGTGACTCTTGTTTTAAGGGATTTTGTCATTGTAAAAATAGAGGATCTCAGTGGGATCAGTAGTTCTACTGAATCAATCTAGCTAAGCCAAAAGTGAAGCGGGGAGTAAAATAGTCACCCAGAGAGGAACAGCAGGACTGCAGAAAGCTCAGCCCAGCTTATCAAATGAAGTAGTGAAATGTGCACTGTGAATGTTTAATTCCACAAAATTAATTCTGGATGCTTCCTCTATATGCTACCATAAATATTTGAGAAAATGTTACCCAAATTTTTTTTTGTTTTGTTTTCCACTGTAAATTTAAAACTGCTAAACCATTTATCCAGGCCTCAGGATACACTGACATCAGATATGCATGTCAAATGGTAAGTCTATGCCTTCAAAAGCAGAGAAGTTACAAACATCCACATTTTTTAGAGTTTTCACAACATTTTGCAAATATTTGCATAATAACATTTTGAACCCCTGTAATGCAAACACTTCTAATCAAATTATCTTCATATTTTGACAATTTCATAACCATTACAAAAAGGTTATTTAAGTTAATTTACACATGTCTAGCTCCAAAGTTGCCTGAGTTATATACAGATAAAAGTTTTCATGACATCCCCCCCCAAAAAAAAATTATATTGAGCACATATAATTTTGAGTTGATACATCACATTGTAATGAAATTTGGCACACAGTAAGAATGCCTATTATCAAGTAATTGTGCCAAATATAAGTTCTCTGGCCCAATAAATGGCAGAGGTACATGTAGATAAAACTGTTCATGAAATGTCCCACAAAAAATAAAATGACAGAATATGAGCAGCTATAATTTTGTGAACACCTGCCAAAAGTTAAAGCTCTAGCTCAAACGACAACCTAGTTATAAGCAAGTTAATACATTTTTTAAATTCCATAAAATTCTGAAGAAATTCCTTAAAATGTCATGAAATTTTGTGACGGTTCATTGAAATTCCATGAATTCAGAATTTCCACATTCCACACAGCTCTAGCAGATAGACAAATAGAGAGCTAGAGAGAGAGTGAGGGAGAGAGAGAGAGACAGAGACAGAGACAGAGACAGGGAGAGCAAGGGATCATTTTCTCACTGCTGTAACTGAAGCTAGCAGCACAACTCCAGCTGTAGCTTTACATTTCAAAAAGGCACTCTGTTCTCACACTGGGAATATGGGTGAATGGCTCTTCTCACGAAACTATGTACCAAGATTTTTGGCAGTCCAGAAATGTTATTTCCAGGGCAATTTTCAAAAAACAAACACCAGAATGTAGCTGAATTGTCCTGTTTACCAAGGTTCAAGTGGTTTTTTTTAAAGACATTTTTTTATGTATTTTCAATCTTCTTGAGTCAAAATATGATGGATTCCACAATCATTGTTTTGTAATGACAAGTAAATAATTTCTGACAACAAGTAAATGAAAAGAATAAGCAGTGATGATTGCTGTATTTATTTTTACCATTCAAGTTTGATGGTTATCCAAACAATCCGTATAACTCTGGAACCATATACTATTTTTCTCACAAAACATTTAAAAGACACTACGTGGTACAGTCTGTTTCTACCCTAAAAGTTCCATGAATAAATTCCATACTGTCTATGCTGAAACTTTTCATGCCTTGAGACTCTACCAACCTGACCACAAGTGGCACATTTTGAGCTATTTTGTTGAATGCTACCAAAGCCACAAAGGTGTAAAAACAGGGTTTTAAAATTAAACAGCTTGCTCTACCCTAAGAATAGGGGGTGCTACCACCATATATATATATATATATATATATATATATATATTCATTCAAAACAAGACACACACTCGACTCAGTGGTGCTTGAAAAAATCAGGATACACGGTAAATAAATTCCAGCACTCACCACCATATACAGTATATATACAAATGTGCGTGTATATATATATATATATATATATAAACTGTAATTCTGCACAAGAAAGAGTTTATCAAAGCCATCAAAGTAAGAAAATGCAACATTACAGTATTTTGAACAATAACTCTACCTACTCCAAACCACCACCCCAATGAACTCCACCAAATTGAATGCCAAAGCAGAATACAGATATAAAGCATATGTATTCTGGTTGTTACCATGAGAGCCTTCCAGGAAGGAGACCACAGTCCTTTGTGGCAGGTTTAAATGCCACTAGGATGAGCATTTAAACTAACCAGGAGAGTGGCTATAAAACCGAGGGAGACAACACATGCCCACCCTAGAGAGGGAGGGCCCAAAATGAAGTAAACACCTTTAGGGCATGGGCACAAGCAGACAGGGAGGGTGACAAGGCAGAGGAAAAGGGGGTATAAATCAGATAATCAAGAACAATGGCATAATAGAGACACTGATCAGGCAAGGTTAAAGGGAAGAGGTGGAGCTTCAGGGGACAGCACAGGCTTGTAAGAGGGAGGAAAGCAGGGAAGCAGGCAGGAAGGGAGTAAAGTATCTGGAGCTATATGCACCAGTGCAAGGAGTCTTAGTAATAAAATTATGGAGGTGGAGGCCATCATGGCAGGGCTAGCCTGGATTTGGTGGCCAAAATGGAGTTGTGGTCCACTAAGCAACCATATCTAGGACATGGCCATACCTGACTACTCTCTGTTCAGAAGAGAAAAAGGCAGGGAGGAGGGGTTGCACTATATGTGTAGGAGGGAATCAAGGCCAAAGATGTATGGGGTAACCCAGGGTAACAGAAAGGGCTGGAGGTGCTGTTATCCTGGACACAGGCTCTGGGGCTACTGTTCATACCAGCACAGTGTACAGACCTCCAGCACAGGGAGAAGAGTTGGATAAGGCACTTGGGGAAGCCATCATCAGAATGTAAAGTAAGGGAGAGGTGCTGCTTGTTGGTGACTTCAGCCTGCCAGGCTTGGAGTGGATCCTTTCAATGGTGGCTTCAGCAAGGGGCAAGGCCATCCTTAACTCCCAGTAAGGGTTTTTTCTCAGATAGGTAGTTAAAGAACCCACTAGGGATGGCACAATGCTGGACCTGGTGCTTACAAACAGGGACAGCATTGCAGATGTCACAGTGGGCAGTCTCCTAGGTAACAGTGATATCCATATAGTGAGGTTTAGTACAAAGACAGTAGCAGAGAAAAACACACAAGTATGAGGCTTCTGGACTTTAGGAAGTTGGATTTTTAAGAAACCGGAGACTGCCCCAGAAACTGCCTCAAGAGGGGATTGCCAGTGAGGGGTAGAGGAACACTAGGGAACAATAAGTGAGGGCATAATTAAGGCAGCCAGCTCCTTCACAAAGCAAGTGAATAAAAGAAGTAAAAAGAGACCATTATGGTTCTCCAGGGAAGTGGCCAAGGTGGTGAAGGAAAAAATGGTGGCATATAGTAGGTATAAGGAAAAGCAGAGGAAGGAGGACAGAGAGGTATAACAAGTGAAACAGAAGAAAATAGGAAAGGCAGTTAGGAATGCAAAGGCACAGACAGAGAAAAGGATAGACACGGGGTAGTGAAAGAGAATAAGGCTTTCTTCAGATACATAAGTGAGGAGAAGAAAGCAAGGGGGGACAGATACTGAGGACTAGGAGGGTGAAAGAGGGAGACTGCATAGAGGATGACCAAGATAAATCTGTCTTCCTGAACAGGTAAATCTGCTTACTCTTCACAATAGAGGAAGGGGGCAGTGGACCAGCAGGGAGTAGCAGTAACAAAGTGTGTGTGTGGGGGGGGGGCACAGTCGACACAAGTCCTCTGACCTGTAGAATTCCACAGGGGTCAGTCTTGTCAATGTTGTTGTTTATAGTCTACATGCTGCTGCTGGGGGGACATTACCAGGTGGTACGGATTGGGTTTTCACTGCTATGCAGATAACACCCATCTGTACCTGTCCTGCACAGTAGGTAGCCAGATGGTGGACTCCATGCATAACAGCTGTCAGACTGAAATCCAAACTTGGATGTCTCATATAGGGTTGTCAGAACCTGCTGAAGTTCTGGGTTCTGGTTCCAGGCTAGAACTTTGCAAATAGTTCTAGGGTTCTAATCTTCTTTAGAACTCAAACTCTTTTGTGTGTAGGATTGGAGAGAAAGAACTGATAAATATACTGAGAGGAGAAAAAACATACATTAAAAGAGCTGCACTCTCAGCACAGCCATAATATCGGTTCACTGCACATGCAGAAAAGAGAAACACATTGAGCATCTCAAAGTGCAAATGCCAAGTATCACAATTCCATGCCTTTAGCACATCTGCATATGAGCAGCACATTCTCTCATTTTCTCCCTCTGAAACATTTTTAACATGTAATTCCCAATACTTAGTTTGTTTTCCAGGCTGGCATCCGCTGTTTTTGAAATGTATGAAGAAAAAAGGCTTTTTTTTAGCAGTTAGAACCCTTAACACTTAGAACCGATGGGTGTTCTAGTTCTAAATTAGAACTCGAACCCATGGGTTCTAAAAGGGTTCTAATCTTTCTAGAACTAGTTCTGACACCACTAGTCTCATAATTGGTTAAGACTCAACCCTGACAAGACTGAGGTGCTGGTGGTAGATCTGGGTCATTGTGGTGGGGTGGGGAATTATTGGGATCCCCTAGTCTTGTACTGGGAGGTATCACTAGTCCCTTCTGAGCAGGTAAAGCATCTGGGTGTGATCCTTGATGATTGTTTGACATTTAATTCTCAGGTGGCTGCAGCTTGTGCAGAACCTGGCAGCTGGATTACTGGCAGGTGTATAAAGGAATGATAATATTACACCAGTCCTCTGTGAACTGCACTGGCTGCCAGTTAGGTGAAGGATTATCTTCAAGGTCAGTTTACTGACATATAAGGCCCCACATGATAGGTGACCAGCTTATCTGCAAGATCTCCTCATGCCCCACTGCCTGACCTGTGCTCTCCATTCTTCTGATGGTTGCTTTCTTGATGTTCCTAGGGTGATGCTGCGCCACTCGGGTTATCGAGCATTTTCTGTGGCTACGTCCACCCTATGGAACTCCCTTCCTAAATAGCTTAAGGAGGCTTCCTCAGTGGAACCCTTCAAAAAGGGATTAAAAACATTGTTATTTAACCAGGCTTTTAATGGGTTTTAATTATTGATCTAGTGATAGATAATTTTATGCATAAAACTACCATTTCACCTGAATGTGTTTGTTTACTATGATGAAAACTATACAGCTGAGTCCTTTGAAAGTGGGCGCTATATAAATAAAATATCTGTCTGCATGTCTGTCTGCCTGCCTGTCTGTCTATCTATATGTCTATCTGTCTGTCTGTCTGACTGTCTGTCTGCCTGCCTATCTATCGAGCTATCTCTCTATCTATCTATCTTTAGAGGAAAGAGCCCTGAAGGAACATTTTATCCATAAAATGTTATTAAAAGTTTTAGCATCTCAACATACATACAAATGTTTATAACTCTGCTGATAAATAAAACAACATGTCTAAACTAATTTCTCAAACAATAACTGCTGAATTTAAAATATAAACAGATGCTAATTATTTTCTACATTTAAAAAAATGTGCTTATCATTACTAACCAATGTTAAATCAAAATACATTTACTGTTTAACTTGTAATCATATAACTTTATCCTTTTCCATTGTATATGAAGATCAGAGAGCAGATTTAGAGTTAGCTAGAGACAGAAGGGTAGACAATAGAAGAAAGAAGAAAGAAAAGAATTTATATGGGAGATGTTTTGTTTTAATGTCACACTATAAGTAAGGAACACTAATCAAGGAGAGATGTATACCACATTGTTTCAATATAGTCAATGTTTGTTGTGAGGGAATATAAACAAGTGGAGCAGACTTTAGTTATGTGTTTAAACCTGTGGCCCAACATCTTGTCTTTTTTTTTTCAGCACCCGATCCCCCCGCAGGGCCTCAGCTCCTGCTTCCTCCATCTCCCAAAGCCTAGGCTTACCCTCCTGTGTGGGGCTTCTGGGTGGGTGCCTCCTCCCCAAGATCCACGGTAGCTTGCCCTGGCTTAACCCCCAGGGTGGGGCCTCAGGAGCAGGGCCCCACCCGATGGGCACAGAATGCAGTGGAGGTGGCAGAGTAAAGCTTCATGATTCAGGGCCAGCATTTTTGTGTTCTGTATCATAAGCATGGACATGCAATGATGGCCAGCATCCACCATGCCCCCTGCTGATACAGCGCCAGCACTGTGGATCCCCCGGCCTCCGCTAGGGTTCCGTAGCGTACCAGACACACAACCTCCCCCAACCCGCAGAGAAGGAGAGCAGTCCCCGGGATGCTCAGTCCTTCTCTTCTGGCCAGCCCTGCAATGTTCAGAGTCTGTTCACAAACCCTGATCATCAGCATCACAGACGGATGCCCTGCCTCTGCACCAACGGGCCTGTTCCAACATCTTGTCTTGAAAACAGGTTATATATTGTACACCAGGTAGATCTGAACATTTTACGCTATCCTAAATCACAATGTGTGAGGCATTTTACTTTCAGTATTTCAAGGCATTCATGTATCCATTCATTAAATGTGGGTGCTCAGTCTTCAAACTATACTTTTAATACTGAGTTCTTAACTGAAGCCCTGATTAGTGCAATTAAGTATCATTGTTCTTTTGTCCAATTCAACTTATTATGAAAATGTCCTATAAAACAGGTTTCAAATTCTAGTTTATATTTTAACCAAATAATTTTTTCAAAGAAGTGTTCAAGACTCTCCCATAATGTATGTATTGGCATGGAGGGAGGTAGATTCAGGAGAGATTTGAGGAAGTACTGTACTTATTTACAGAAGGAGTAGTGGATTTCTGGAACAGCCTTCCAGCAGAGGTGGTGGTGGTGAAAACAGTGTTGGGGTTCAAGAATTAATAACAGTTTATAGTGTGCTTACCAGGGATTGGGGAGGGATGCACATTCAGAGCTTGGCAGGCTCTCTAACAGTACAGACAAAAAGGAATGCACTCCAAGGGTAGGAAGCTCCACAGAACCAATTGTAAATAATAATCCAAAGCATTGTCGAAGTATATGGCTATTTATTTGTAACAAAATTGCCAGTTCCACACAGTCTTCACAGTAAGACAAGATTACAGCCAGGTATGACCTACCCAGAAGCCTCAGCATGTTGCTCGATTGAGCTTCATCTGGAGCTTCATTTGAACAAAGCACCAAAGCTGCTGGGTAGGTCATACCTGGTTGTAATCTTGTCTTACTGTGAAGACCATGTGGAACTGGCAATTTTGTTACAAATAAATAGCCAAATAGTTCAACAATGCTTTGGATTATTCTTTACAATTGGTTCTGTGGGTCTTTCTACCTTTGGAGTGCATTCCTTTTTGCCTGTATTGTTGGGGTTCAAGAATGCATGGGGTAAGCACTATGAAATCATAGTGGAAAAGAAGAGTGGATTGAGAAAGACCTATACATCAGGCATGATCTGGGGTAGTATTGTAGACAGGAAGAAATGTGACTGTATGGGCCAAGTGGTCTTTATCTGCCATCAAATTCAATGTTTCCATGTGTGGAAAGTTACCCTAGGTTCCCCAAAATTAGAGCAATTTGGTGTTGTCCTCAAAACCATCTTGAATAAGTGATGTGGGGTACAGTACAGATTATGTGTTGATTTAAAATGCACCAATTTTACAGTTACTGTTTTATACACCTTCAGTGAGAATAACAAAAATTTCCCCAATCCCATTCATCTAAATTTTTATGAATAATTTGTGATGACTATCTAATCATCTCTTCTGTTATCCCTCTAATTTGGTGTATTAGTAAATTACAGAAGTTAGATATCTGGGCTCCGGTTCAAGAAAAGTTACACCTGGCATAACTGCACTTGTGCTAAAAAGAATGGCACAAGTAGCAAGTTACACAAGCAGTTGCGATGTGCGGTATTCTACAAAGTGGCCTGTGACGTGCTACAGGCCACTTGTGCCAAAGTGTAGATAAGCCCACAGTTACACCCTAAACCCCCTGCGACATGGTGCTAGGGGGTTTACGGCTGCTGTTGCAGCCTATTCCAGTAGAGCAGCGACAAAGTCCTCAATGTTGGGATTCTATAAGAACCCACAAAGGAGAATTGGCAATGTAAGTTACACCAACATTTAGCTGGTGTAACTGTATGTACAGCCTCCGAGGGTCCTGTAGAACCACCTGTAACACAGCACCTGGTCCATCTGCCCTCCCCCCCATGCCCAGAATACCTCTGTTGGTGCCCCACTGGGCATCTCATACCCCTGCCCCATCCCCCATACTGTATATACCCCCTGTACCCACACAGTAAAAGCCCAACAGGACTGCCCACACCCCCATGCCCCAAAACCCCCACCGCTAGAGGCCCCACGGGTGGCACTGTCAACCTCCAATCCGTGCTCAGGCATTGAGACAGTGCCACAAACAGAAAGATGCAATATCCCTGGTAGTCTAGTGGCCCCACCCCCCATCAGTGCCCTCCACCCAGCACCCCCTACCTGTCCCCAGCTGGCGACTGGCACAACCATCCTCTCACCACCATGTCCAGCCACTGACTGAGGCTCTGTCTGATCACTTACTATAGAATGCACTCAGAAATGAATGTACACATTCATTTCTGGAGTTTACGTCTGTACAGTATCTGAGCTCAGAAGGAGCTCAGTCAGCAACTAACCATGGTGTTGAAGAAGGCCAGCCAATCGCTAACTGAGATGGAGTAGAGGTACTGATGGTGGCACTGCTGGGTGGAGGTCACTAGACCGCCACGTGTAACTGTAAGGGACAATGTGTGCGTATACTGTACATACTGTACAGTATGCTGGCACTGGTGCAGCAGATGGGGTTGGGGACACCGTGGTGGCACAACAGTGGGTAGGGGACCTCTAGCCCTGTGGGGCACTGGCAGTGTGTGGGCAATGGGGAGGGAGCACTTGCGGTTGTGGCTTGTGACATCCTCGGCAGGTATGCCCTCTGTTCGGAGTACCTGGCTGTATGCCGCAAGTCACAGGACTTAGATGCAGGGACCCTGCCCCTTCTAGAATAGGACACAGAGTCCATTTCACACCGGTGATTGGTGCAAGTCATGTTTGGCAGCGACTTGCGCCAGCCTTCTAGAATCGGGGCCCTGGTGTTTTAGCTGGACACAAACTAAGAAGTTCCTACTGTATTTGCTTCAACTGTTTGTCTTATGTTGTCTGCACTAATGTAATATCTGTGTACAATTGCTACTTTCTTATGGAATTCAGTATCTGATTTTGGAATTTTGAATGTTTGTTCCAGTTTAATAAAATCCATAAACCCATTATTATTAGTAATTTTTTTAATTATTATTTTACACATACAGTACCTCTTCTTTTCCAGTTATCTTTTATGAACATGTGACGGTCATCTGTACAATTGGGGTTACACCATATAGATTGTAATATTGAATTCATTCATTCCGAATAGGGCTGAGTGTTGTGTTAATTAGCTTATAGAGTCTGAAATAACTGTATAATTTAGATTTTCTGTGGCTTTGCAAAGATTAGAGAGCAAATGTCCATGGTATGTGTTTTTACTAGATCCATTTGTATCTCTAACCATTCAATGTTACCTATATTTGCGTCTTTTGCATTGCACCATTTTGATAACTGAGATGATCTGCAGGGTATATAATATATACAGGTCCGGCATCTAGAGCCCTATTTTCTTTTGAGCAGACTCATTTATTGTATAGTAACCTACTTCTTTTATTTGCCCATATTAGATTTGCTGTAAATCTATGAATGCTAATGAACCATATTTTTTGTGTGTTAGTGGGCAACATCTTAGAGAAATACAACACTTTTGGTACAACACTCATTTTTATTGTTTCTATTCTCTCACATAGTCCAATAGGAAGACAATTCCACTTTGGTGGATTTCCTTGTAATCTTGCTTTAAATGTGTTCAGGTTTTCATTAGCGGTTTTACTTGATGTTTTAAAGAGTTTAATTCCTAGTCAATATTTCCCTTTTCCCAAGATAGACCCAGTTACAAAATATCATCTTTATTTCACCTATTTGTTAATGGTAAGAAGACTGATGTATCTTTATTCATCTTAAATTCAGAAATTGCACTAAATTCTTTTATTTCAAGAATTTAGGGGATGGATTACTTTTCTTCAACTACTGTAAATGTGATGATATCCGCATATAAAGACATTGACCCAGATATTCAAAAGAGTTGAGCCATGCGCAATAGGGTTGCACCTGCGCAAGTCCAAAATTGCACCATTCTGCGATATTCAGCAGGAGGCAGTTGCGCCCCCGAAATCATGCTGAGCAACAGTGCAATGATAATGAAGGCATGCGCAACCGAAGGGGGAGGAACCATGCATAAATGGAGCAGTGTGATATGCAAAGACTTGCGCAATGTGCAACAGTGGAGCAAGCGAAAGTTGCGCCATAGCGGAAATGAGCCAAAATAAAAAGGAGCAAGGAAGAGGCACAAGAACGCTACAGGGAAGTCACATGAGGCAGAGGCAGACAGACAGGGCAGGTGGCACTAACAGGGCAGGCCAGGGCAAGGTCACAGTGAACAGTCAGGCACAGGGAAGGTGTGGGGAGCCACACAGCACAGCACAGCACAGAAGCCAGCACAGCAGGTGTACCCAGTGCAGGGGAGGTAGCAGCCAAGACAGTGGGGGGAATACAGTAACAGCTGCTGGGGGGGGTGAATGAAAGCCAGGGACATGGCCAGTGCCACCTTCCACATGGAGGCCGTAATGAGGGGTGTGAGAAGGTGGGTGGCAGGGGGGTGTGGCCGTGGAAGGGCCCATCGGCAGTATGCCCCAAACAGGCAGTACTGAGCCCGCACCAGCTTTGAGCTGTACACAGATACTGAGATTGTGGGCCAGTACCGCCTGAACAGGGCAATTCTGAGGTGGCTCTGTGAGCTGTGCAGTGATGTGATGCAGGCACCCACACGACGGAGCCATGCCCTGTCAGTGGAGACCAAGGTAACAGCTTGCATGTGCTTGCTCACCACAGGTACCTTCCAGAGACCAACTGGGGACACCACAGGCATAACCCAGTCAGCCACGTCACGCCACCTCACCCAATTCCTCAGTGTACTGCTGCCACATGCTGAGGAGTACATCCATTTCCTCAGCACAGCGGCGGAGTGCACAGCAAACATACAGGAGCTCCACAGGGTAGCACGTATGCTTGGAATGCTAGGAGCAATAGACTGCACCCATGTGGCCATCCACACACCACCTGGCCCCGAGGTGGCTGCATACATAAATCGCAAGGGCTATGCCAGCATCAACTGCCAGGTTGTGTGCGATGCCAGGGGGTGCATCATCAGTGTCAGTGCCATGCACCCTGGGGGAGCACACAATTCTTTCTTCTGGCACCAGTCGGTACTGTGCCACAGATTTGAGAGTGGGACATCCCCACTGACCACCTAGTGGATGAGCATGCAAACCACATGGACAATAATAGGGCCTGGGGGGGGCATGGCCAGAGGTGGCATGGATAGTGGCCTACATGGAATGGGGCAGGGTGATGCTGATCACCAAACTAACCTCCACCCTCTACACACAGGTGACAGTGGATACCCACTCCGTCCCTGGCTACTCACACCCTACCAGCGGCCTGAGACCCCATCCCAGCAACTCTACAATGAGGCACACGCCACCACACGTAATGTCATCGAGCATGTGTTCGGGATGCTGAAGGCACGTTTCCGTTGCCTGGACACCTCCTGCGGTGCCCTACAGTACAGACCCTCAAAGGCCTGAGGGTTATTCCTGGTCTGTTGCATCCTGCACAACATGGCCAATGAATGTGGGATAGCCGTACAGATCGAAGAGGGGGACAGCGATGGGGATGATGGGGGCACAGGTGACGATGGTGATGGGCAGCCCCCCCAGGCCCACGGGACCACCGACTGCTCCAGCTGGCACAGCTGCACTGGGACACCATAATGGAGGAACACTTCAGCCAACCCAGTAAGTCATGGGGCCATGCGCAACCACCAGTGGACAAGGCACAACCCACAAACACGCAGGGACACACACTTGGGGTGCATGCCATCAAGGGAAGTGGCAGGGCACAGAGGCACACACGCAGCCAGGGATGGGTGAGGATTAACATACCACGTCGAAGGATACACACACGCACACACACAACGCAACAAATGTGCACAGAGGGCAGAAGGCACACCGACCCAGAATGCACACCCTAGCAACACACATGTCCACAGGCCACCACGCCCACTGCCTGTCCATGTGCATGTGTCAGATGCTGAGCACCATTGCACATTGGTGTACAGCGCAATGCAGGCATCATCATGCACACGCAACTGTGGACAGCAGCCATGAGGGTGCACAGGTGGACTGTGTGTCCACGTGCAGGTCCAGGTACCCACCCGTGCACTGCCCACTGACACACACAATGCACACAGGGCAGCACCAGACAGTAGCCACGCTGGGAGACAGGTCAGTCCCACGACACAGTGCCACGGCCACCACGGATGCGTGGGCAGCCCTGCCAAGACCCGCTAGCACAGGCAAGCTGACCAGTGGCCTCATTGGGTGGTACCGATGGTTCCCCAGGGATTCCACTGTGTGAACACGACTGTGCCCGTGCAGGGGTCTGCAGCACACCGAACATGCCTGCACCAGGAGTGCTCGGGTTGCCCACAGCTGAACCCGGCGTCAACAGGGTGGGAGTCGCACAATGCCGGGAACAGGGGGTGGATAGTGCACTGCGTGGTGTCCGTGATGCATGGGCACCTAACTGAGTGCCCATTGTGGCCATGACAGCAATGAATGCCTGTGCATGCCTGTCAATGGCAGCAGTCACATCTTCCGGCAAATGGTCCATCCATGCCAGGATCTGTTAGGTGTTCCTGCTGCGATGCTCCTCTGCCCACACCAGAGCCACACGCAGTGCATCCACGGATGTCACAAGCCGCATCTGCTGCTGGACTGATGCTCGCAGTAGGTGGGTGTGCTTGTCCAAGAGGTCATCAGCCTCCTCGGCATCCTGTCCCTCAGGGTGTGCAAGGCCCTGATGTTCAGCACCCCTTGACGGTGGGTGCTGCACACCAGGACCAGGTCTGGGCATGTCCACAGGTGGTGCACAGACGCCGTTGCTGAACCCTGTACCCCCAAGCCCAGTGGGCGACTGCTAATGCTGCACCTCCGGCTGCTGCACCCCAGGGCTCAGTGGTGCTGCCGCAGTGGCCGCAACAGTCCCACTGTCCTGAACAGACACCAGTGCTGCCCCACTGGTGCTGACAGGCACAGCCTGGGACTGTGCTGACATGCAGGCCGCCACGGCGGCACCACCCACAGCCATGGGCGTGAATTGCCCTGCTGTGTGTCCATCTTGTGGCACACACATGTCACTGCCCATGACAGTCGTGTCATCATCACTGGTGCCGGACTCTACCCCGGCCACAGCCACAGTGTACTGGCATCCGTGGATGCCAGCACACTGGGACACAGGCAGGGCTTCCTCCACACCTGTCACAATGACATCAGTGTGGACAGCCTGACGTAATGATCCACATATACCTGTGGAGGTGGATGGTCCCACCTTCAACTCCATCCAACTGTCTGCAGAGGACAGGCCCACCACCACTGACCCATGAAGATGCTCAGGATCTGTAAGGGAAACCAAAGTCACATTACTGCATGTGACCTACCCTGCCCCCCCCCAGACAGACCATGACTTACCATGCAGTGATGGACCACCACCCATCTGGAAGCCACCACCTGGAACACCCTCTATGGCACTTAGCTGCATGCTTCCAGCAAGCCTGTCCTCTGCTGGGGTGAGCTGTACCACCTCCAGCTGTCCCCCACTTGTTGCAGCTTGTGCTGCCCTGATGGCAGCCACCTTCTCTTTTACCCCCCTCCTGTCCATGCCCATCTTCTTCTTACACTCCTGCATGGAGAGCTAGTGGCTGCCATGCAGGTTCATGGCACGTGCCACCTCCTCCCATGCAGCAGCAAGGGCCTGAGGGGTTTCCCGCTGTCCACTGAGCAGTGGCTCCTGATCCAGGTAGGCCTTGAAAAAGAGCCTCGGTTTCGGCCTTTGTAAAATTCGGCCTCCTCCTCCTCCCACCACTGTTTTCCTCCTCTCCAACAACGTGCTCGGTCATTATGTAGCCTGTAAGAATGGCAGTTGTTACCTGTGACTGTGCAGTCCCATGCATGTCCCTGAATCCACAGTCCACACTCCCAAACAGCATGCTACTCACCAATAAACTGCAGTAACCGACTATGGCCACTGCAGCACATTGTCGCACCTTTATAGCGCAATCCATACAAATGAGGCAAGGAGCAACTTTAATTAGATGCAAATTGCAGTGCTGCGCCATTGAATGGCTGATTAGATGATATGCATATGAGGGCTGAATATCGTGCTGTTGCACTTTGCACAATTGTGTTAAACGTGCTGAGCCACAGTTGCAGTTCTGTGGCATGCATAGTACACCTCACTGCGCATGCCCAGGTTGCTGACACAGGTGTCTGCTGCACTGATGACATGCTGTGTGCGATAGGCAATGCAGGGCACGGCCACCATTGTGCCAGTGGTGCTATAGTGATGGTCACTACATGGCACTGTGGCACTGGGCCTTCATAGGCGCAATGGCCCAACTGCCCGGTAGTCCACTATGGTGCTGACACACAGGCAGCCAATCGCGCTACATGCATTGTCATCCAATGGCGCTGTACATGGCCTTGTGCCAGAGACCCTTGACCCTGTGCCCGACCTTTGTCCCCTTGGCGCCATGCGTCAGGCATAGGTGCACCTTTATCGCACTGTTCGGTAACAGCATGATAGGGAATGGCAGCGCTGTACAGCGCAGCATCTGCACGTGGGGAGCCACGCTGTAGAGAGCCATATTGCCTACTATAGCTGCTGGAATGGTGCGTAGATGAGCTGCTCAATGGACGGCTATTGAGCTGGCCAATTTGGTGGCAATAGTTGAGTCACACCATGGGCCTCTCTTCGGGGAGGCCCCCCTGGACAGGGCCAGGACCCAGGTGTGGCAGGAGGTGGCCACTGCCCTGGAAGAGGCCACAGGATGGGGGCATTCAGCTGAGCAGTGCAGGCACCACTATGGTGACCTGCACAGGAGGGAGCTGGAGCTACTGGCCTGGCCACGGTTACATGCTAGGAGGGGCACGGTGCCACATCCAGGTAGGGGTTCCATCAGCACACTTTTATTGTCCATATGAGTCACAGTGTTGTATGTGTCCAGCACATAGGGGAGGGACCATATGGGGTTGGCCGTGGCGGTGTTCAGAGGGTGTGGTGTGGGTGGGTCTGGCTGGGTGGGAGGGCACACACCATGGGGTAGGGGGACTTTGCTTCGGGAATGTATTGATGTTCTTCTCTCCTTTTTTTCCCCACAGGCCCGGACAAAATCCGCAGGGTGTGGGCAGAGCAGTGGAGGGGTGAGGAAAATGCAGCCAGGTGGGCAGAGGACCATCAACACCCACCTGACTGGCCCGATGAGGGTGAGTGCCATACCTTCATGATTAGTATTGCATGCTGTGTGACAGGGTGGGCAGCGGGGCATGGCCACCATTCATCGACATCACTGCCATGCATGCCACTTGTTACAGTCAACACTGTCCAGTGGCAATGCATGTCTGGGTGTGCATCACTGGTGGTCCATGCGTGCACCAGGTGCATGGCTATGCCACTGCCTTTGCACCACATAGCCATGTCACTAAATGGCCATGGTGGTGCTGTGCATGACATGGCCGGTGGGTGTATGCGGTGTTCTGCATGGCTGTATGCACCTGGGTGGGCAGGTTCTGTGGATGTGATCACTGCGGGTGGTCACACACCATCACAGTGGTATGTTCCATAGCCGTATGCCATGCACAGTGGGCTGGCTGTATAGGGTTGTGCATTCACACCTATTGACTATGCTCTCTTGTCCTAGGTATGAGACATCTTCGTGAAATTAGGGACACCTTAAGGGAGCTCCTTCATCTGGCCCGCAAGTCCGTGGAGATCCTGAGGAGGCTCGATGCAACGGGGGTGCTGCGGCGCCACAGAGGCAGGAGGTCCCAGAGCCAGGAACGGCAGATGTGATGTCAGTCCTTTGGTCCCTGACTTCCCCTACCCCCCCTGGACCCACCCTCACACCCCTCTTATCCCATCCCATTTGTCCACCCCTTCCCCTTGCCCACCCTGTTTGTGTCTCCCACCTCAAGCTTGTACATAGTTTTTATTATTGTACATAGTTTAGTTTTATATTTACAATACATTTGAATTTTATATGAATACTGTGGTGGTCTCTGATTTGCAGTGGTCTATAGGTGCTCAGCTGCAGTGGTGTGCATGGCATCAGAGGTGGTGCACTCATTGGTATGTGTGTGTCTGTGTGGAGGTGACTATGGTGTGGGGGTAGATATCAGTCAGTGTCTGTGTTGTGTGTATTGTTCCCTGTTCACTGGATGACTCTGTGCAATGGTCCATGGCACCTGCTCTTTGTCCATGGTGCACCCATCAGCCCATTCATGGCCTGTGCAGCCGACACACATGCCTGTCTGTGACCTGCACGGTCCGCTGGCATGTTCAGTGGTGGCATTCCCTGCAGGGTGGACACTGTATCCGTCACTTTGCTGGGTTGCCCATGTCACTGGTGTGGTGCATGCCTGGATCAGGTGGCACTGTGGGCAACACGTTCATTGTCCCACCTCCATGCTGTTGCTTGTGTGTGTTGCAAGGGATGTGCCCCACTGTCTGTGGCTTGTACACCGGGTGACTGCTGGTGGTGTACAGGTCCACGGTGCCTACGTAGGGTGGCCAGCACTCCAGTACCATGGTGGACTATGGGTTGTGTGTCCACGGCTTACATGGGCCCACAATGGGGGCTTGGTTGCCCCACCACTGTGTCCCTGTGTTGTTGTGCCCTTGGGTATGGGTGGGTGTCTGTCCATACCCTGTGTGGCATCCAGTGTGGTGCATGCTTCCATGCACCACTGTGGGTGTCTGTGCTGGCTATTGTGGCCAGTGGTGGGTCAGGGTGTGTCACTGGAATACTGTGCAGGGTGCTGTACCACTGGTGGTGGTGTCAAGGACATGACCGTCCCATATGGGGTACCTCTTGTGCCAATGCATGGTCGGTCTCTCAGCAGTACCTCGGGGGGACTGTGCATGGTGGCACTGTGTCTGCCGTTGTTGCATTGCCATGTGCTGCAACCTGTTGATGGGTGCTCGTGGTGGGGCTGGCTTGCATGGTTCTTTGGTGCACAGGGTTGCATTGACACAGTGGGGGTGGTGGCATGCATGGGGTTTCCTGCAGTGGTGGTCGCTGCTCATGGGGGGGTGTCTGGGGGTCATGGTGCAGGGTGTTCTGTGCACTTGGGGATGGTGTGGCACAGGGTGGTCTGCCCTCCTTGTGTGCCAGTCACTGCTTGCTGGTAGGTGTGATGGGGCACCATGACCAGGCTGTGGGTTGGTTGCTTGTCTCCATGGACCAGTGGTTATTCCAGCCCTCCACCAGTTGTGCTGTGCTTGGGGTGTGGGGGGACGATGTCTGTTCTGCTGTGTGTTCCTGTGCCCATCTGTGGCATGGGTGGTGGGCCCCTACCTCCTTGATTGTGCAGTTACATTGCTCTGCAGCTGGGGGGCTCCCTGGTTGCACTATGGCACCTCTGGACTGCTCTGCTGAACATCCCTTGTTGCGCTATGGTGCATCCGATCTGCTCAGCTTCCCCTCCCTAGTTGTGCTATGGCACAGGTGGTGTGATATTCAGTCATTGGCTGTAGGCGCAATTTGGCCTGCTCCTTTTTTGAATATCGTGTCTCTTGCGCATGGATGCAATAGACTTGCGCTCGCTCCTGCTATTGCGCAGTTTTTGGGCGCAGTTTGAATATCTGGGCCATTAAGTATTCTTTATCATTAATGTCAATACCTTTGCCCTTTTTAGTTCTAGTTAGTCACTTTGTCAAAGGGTCTAATGATTGGTTAAATAGTAGTAGACATATAGGGCAACCTTTGTCTCATATCTCTTTCAAGAGAAATATTTGAAGATAGTATACCATTAACGATGACAGACGCTGTTGGATTTTTGCATAGTAATGCTGCTCGATTCATAAAAGCACTTGGAAAATCATATCATCTAAGTGTTTCTGAGATATGAGGCCATTATACATGGTTAAATGCCTTATTGGCATCAAGGGAATGAAGACCCATCAGTGTTTTGGACTTGTTAGCCTTTTTTATTAGAAGGAATGTTCTAGTGTCATCTGCAGCAGTACTGTTCTTAATAAAGCTAGTCCATTTTGGGTCAATTAACTCACACATTACCTTTTCTAATGTGTCAGACATCATTTTTGCTGGGATCATTAAGTCAATATTTTTCAAAGCAATTGGCCTGTAAATTTTTCATTTGTCTGGATCTTTTCCATTTTCATGAGTTAAAGAGATTTAACTTTTTGTCATGTCTCCCAGTATGGTACTTTATTAGATGATCACTTAATATACAGTTAGGAGAATGGGGTATATTGATTCAAATAACTGATTATAGAAATTCACTGGGTAAGCATTCAGAATTGCCGCTTTTTTTTCTTAAGGCTATGGAATACATTTGATAACTTCTTCTGATTTACTATCTTGACTGAACAGTTCCTTGAATTTATCAGGAATCTTGTGTACTGGTATAATCTGTCAAAAGTCTAAATGATTTCTATTAACTTTTTGAAGATTGGTATCATATACAGAAAATTATCATAGAAGTTAAGGACTTCGTAGACTGCATTTTAGTACCCGGTAATTACAGTGCCATTTTCTATACCTTTAATAGATTTGATATCGGTGGCATTTCTCTTTTGTTTTAGCCTAATAGATAGCAATTTATTTGCTTTTGGTCCTGAATCAAAATTTTGGACCTGAATCAATATAATTGTCCTCAGATTTTCTAATTGCAAATTTTGCTTCTCCTATGATTAGCTCATAATATTCTGTTTTAAGTGTTGATCAGGGAGTATTTCTAAAGACTTAAATTTACAAAACCGAGTGTCAGGATCCTGAAACTGACTGACAAAAACTTGGAATCCTGACACCTGGTAAATGCCCATGGTGGAGATTGTTATATTATTGGGGGGGGGGGTGTACACAAAACATGGAAAAAAACTCTACTTCAGTCAATTTCTGAGTGTTGGGATTCTGAGTTTCAGGTAGTCAGTTTTGGGATCCTGACACTCGGTCTTATAAATTTCAATTTTTCATAATAAATCTGTTGACCAGGCTGTCCAAATTTATTGGGAGTTGTCCAATACAATTTAATTTCTAATGCCTTAATTTTTTCTGATGTACTGATTTGCTAAGTTTCAGTTTCTTAATTTAAGAGGATGCACTAAGTAGATGTCCTGTTAGCAGAAATTTTAACATTTCCAATTTGTTGACCAAGATGTGTCTTTTAGATTATTTCCTTCTAGAAATTCTGCTATTTTATGCTATTTATCAATTCAGCATCTTCTAATAAATAATTATGTAATCTCCATCTCCTAGTTTTATTCTGGATTATCCCTTTCTAGGAATTTCAAGGTGATAAGTGAATGATCTGAAATCACTTTCTCTTTTATTTCAGTGTGTACGATTCTACATGCCATGTTTTTTGGTATCTATTTTCTTGGCAAAAAAAACTGATTAATGAACTAGTTAAGAGTTTCAGGAACAAATGTAGGGAAATGTGTTGTTAGGCTTTCCAACCCAAACATCCACGTCCTCTCTAGAGGCAGCAACAGGCATGGGGGTGTGCCTTGGGGTTGTCAATCCTAATGATCACATCATTCTTATATACTGTACCCATCTCAGCTTACTTACACATAGAATGGCAAGAGTGTTAGGGGTGACAACCACAAGGCACACCCGAACACCTGTTTCTGCCTCCAGGGTGCAGGTGAGGGTGGAGTGTTATGGTTGGAAACCTTAACAGCACATTTCCCTACTTTTGTTGCTGGAACCGTAATTAGTACATTAATGAAGTTGTTTGCCAAAAAAATTCTTACATTTTGAGAAAGTATAATTATTGCCTTCTTTGCTTGAAGCCAGGCCCTGTGCTCCCATTCCTCCATAGATGTATACTTGCATGCTGCTATGCAAGCATTTCGGCCAAAACAGCAAACAGATTATTAATATAGCCTTGTTATCACGCCACCTCATGAACATTGGGCTGATAACTTTCAAATGTCTGTCAAAATGTCATACCTTGCTTCTGTAGTGTCATGCCATGCCACTGGTGACAAAACATATGTTGGCAAATACTTTAAAACTGACAGTTGTCATGTTCATTAGGCGATGTAAAGAAATGGCTATGTTGAAAATGTGGGTGAAAATATTGAAAATTATGAAAGTTAGAAGAGAGCTTTGCAAAATGTCAATAGTTGCTCAGAACATTGCCACTTTAACACATTTAGAGAACAAATTTTCAATGTACATTTCTTATGATTCAACCTCATGAACAAGAATGGTGAACATTTTGAAATCCAGCCCAAAGGTGATTTCACCAACTGATCATGAAAGCACCTTTCAGGCAGGATTTGGGAAATGACACCAACATTGTTTATGAGGAGGGGGGGGTCTCACAAATGGTATGTTAAAAATTTGTTGTCAAAATCTTTAAAAAAGACAAAGTTTTGCACCAAAGTTGAAAGCCCCATTGAAATACATCGAATAGCATTTAACTTAGTTTCTTAATTCCATGGTAGTCTAGTGGTCCCGCCTCACGCCCCCATCTCCACCCCCTTCCCTCTTTAAAAATATATATATAGTTCCCTGGAAGCATAGTGATCCATCCCCCCACCCCATTCACTGTTCACAACCTCCATATAAAAATATATAATATTTCCTTGGTAGTCTACTAGTCCCTCCCCCATTCAGCGATCACTGTAACTGCATACAAATGTACAATATTTCCCTGATAGTCTTGTGGTCCCTACCCCTTCCCCAATGTCTGAGCACCCTCCCATTATCTTACTAAAAAAATTCTCTGGTCATCAACTGGTCCCTCTCCCCTTCCCCAATGTACAATTGCTGTCCCATTATTCCCAAAAATATTCACTGGTAGTCTAGTGGTCCCACCCCCCCCGATCACCAATCACCCTCCCCATATAAGAAAAAAAAATATTCCCTGGTAGTCTAGTGGTCCCACCCCCTCCTCAATTGCCCTTCCAGTATTGTTTTTGTACAAACTTCACTGGTAGTTTAGTGATCCTTCCCCATCCCCGATCCCTGTCCAGTGAAAGAGTAAAGACATAACCCTGGTGATCTAGTAGAGCCCCCCCATCTCTCAGGTACTGATCCAGCACTCCATTCTCCCAAACTGATCTCCTGCCAGTGACCCACATAGTCCTCCTCTCACCACTGCAGCTGGCCACCAACTGAGCTGCGAATGAGTGTGTACTGTATACTATTTGGCTGGCCCTGCACTCCCATCCCTCCATAGATGCATATCTGTTGTATAACTTTGAAATGTTTACATATTTTGACCCCACACTTTCAACATACCCTTCTCTTGACCCCACCTCATGAACAGGGATGGTGAAAATGTTTGTATCCCAACGCAAAGGTGATCACACCAACCAAAGGTGAAATCACCTTCCTAGCTAGATTTGAGTAATTCCACTAACATTGTTCACAAGGTGGGCTCTGTTAAAGACCATGTTGGAAATGTGGTATAAAAATATGCACAAATTGCAAAGTTATGCTTTTTTTTGTAGTTTCTTTTTGTACACCTATGTATCGGGGCATCTCTTGGGAATCCTCGCTCAGCACTGTAGCTCCGTACTGCCTGTCTGAACCACTTCACTTGAGGATTACATTGGGTTCAGGACACTGGCTCTCCTGCCTCCATGGAGAGGTCTGGAATCCCCAGGGGTAGTTTAGTGTCATGGCTGAAATAAGGCGTGTGTGCCCAGGCCACCAGAGGTTTCATAACCTCCCTGGAGGTATGTGATTTTCTTGTTTTCTCCCCTAGTCCTGCCCACAAAGAGCTCGGACATGCAATGATGCCTTCCTGACATCTGCCACAGCTCTACCTCTCTACTTTGTGCCCAACATGCATAGCTACCTCTGATTGCCACCAGAGGATGCTGCTACATTGGTTAGTCCCTGGATCCCTTAACAGAGAAGGGAGAGCAGTCTATGTACACTGGATCCTCTCTCTTCCCTGTCAACCCCCAGTGGCCTGGGCTCATTCCCAAACTTGGGTCACCGGAGTGGCACGAGGTGTGACATTCAACATCTCAACCCACAGTGCCTCTGGGCCGTGCTCGTAAAGTTATGCTTTAAAGGTGAAAACCTCATTGAAGTACATTAGTCTGAAATCCTTTTTCATGATGATGGATCCTTTTTCATAAGAATGAAAAAAGCTCATAGACTTTGACTTTGATGGCAGATAAGGACCACTTGGCCCACCCAGTCTGCCCATTTCCCTACCTACTGGATAAGCTGCAGATTCTAGTTAACCAACAGCCTACTTCCTGCAACCCCCAACTATAATTGCCTTGTGTCGGTCCCATTCATGTTTGAATTCCCCCACTGTTTTAGACCTCCTCAGGAAGGCTGTTCCATGTATCCACCACTCTCCGTGAAAAAAAAATTTCCTCACATTACCCCTGAGCTGTCCCTCCTCTATCTTTAAATTGCGCCCCCTTGTTCTTACACATCTCTTTTTCTGAAAGATGCTACCCTCCTGGACTTTGTTGATTCCCTTGAAGTACTTGAACGTTTCTATCATGTCCCCCCGTCCCTCCTTTCATCAAGAGTATACATATTAAGTTCTCTCAGTCTCTCTTCATATGACTTCTGCTGCAGACCCTGCACAATTTTAGTTGCCCTCCTCTGGACTGCTTCCATCCTGTCTATGTCCTTGCGTAGATGAGGTCTCCAAAACTGCACGCAGTACTCCAGATGGGGTCTCACCCACTGTCTGTACAGAGGGATAACCACTTCCCTTTTTCTACTTGTGATGCCCCTTCCTATGCATCCCAGTATCCCCCTGGCTCTCCTTACTGACTTTTCACATTGTTTACCCACCTTTAGGTCATCTGATATGACTACCCCAGGTCCCTTTCCATTTTTGTTGTTGTTAGTACCTCCCTTGCTATTGTGTACTCTTCTCCTGGGTTTTTGTTTCCCAGGTGCATTACTTTGCACTTCTTTGTATTGAATCTAAGTTGTCACATGTCTGACCATTCCTCAAACCTTGCCAAGTCCCTTCTCATCTTTTCTACCCCCCCTTGTGTATCAACTCTGTTACAGATCTTTGTGTTATCTGCAAAGAGGCATACCTTTCCCTCCATACCCTCTGCAATGTCACCTATAAAGATGTTAAAGAGGACTGGACCAGTACTGAGCCCTGAGGTACTCCACTAGTAACCCCCTCTTCGGAATGTGTTCCATTCACTATTACATTCTGTGTCCTGTTGTGCAGCCAGTTTGCTACCCAGGCTACCACCCTGGGAACCACTCCCAGGCTGGCTAACTTGATTATTAATCTTTTGTGCAGGACTGTGTCAAATGCCTTGCTAAAGTCTAGGTAGGCCATATCCACAGCCCCTCCCTGGTCTATTACTTTGGTCACCCAGTCGAAGAAATCAATTAGATTCATCTGACATGACCTTCCTGCTGCAAATCCGTGCTGCTTTGGGTCCTGTGCCCTGCTGGCCTCTAGGTACTCAACAATTCTTTCTTTCAGAAGTGATTCCATCATTTTCTCTACCACTGAGGTCAAACTTACAGGTCTGTAGTTTCCTGCTTCTGCCTTGCTGCCACTTTTGTGAAGAGGAATCACATCTGCCCTCCTCCAGTCCTCAGGTACAGCCCCATCCTGCCATGATCTGTTAAAAAGCGTGGACAGTGGTGTCACAAGGTCCTCCCTTAGTTCTTTTAGGATTCTGGGGTGAATCCCGTCAGGCCCCATTGCTTTGTCCACCTTGAGTTTTAAGAGTCCTTTCAGGACTCTTTCTTCTGTGAATGGACTAGTGTCAACCCCCCTACCCAGAGTGCTTCTACTGTCTGGTTTAGGTAACTCCTCCTCATCTTCTTTTGTGAATACTGAGCAAAAGTATTCATTCAGTATCTCTGCCTTTTCACTGTCTCCCTCTGCCCACCTCCCCACTCCTTTATTAATCTTCACTATCCCTCCCTTAACCTTTCTATGTCTCTAATGTACCTATAAAAGGTTTTATCCCCTTCTTAACTGAGTTGGCTATTTTTTCTTTGGTTTGGGCCTTTGGTAGTCTGACTGCCTTCCCCACTTCTTTCTGCTTTAATTGATACAGTTCCCTGTCATGCTCCTTCTGTGATTCCTTATACTTTTTGAATGCAGCCGTTTTCTCCTTAACCTTCCCTGCCACCTCATTTGAAAACCATAGTGGTTTTTTACTCCACTTTGTTTTCTTTATTTGCTTCACACAAAGGCTTGTTGTCTCTGTGATGGCAGTTTTGATTTTTCTCCATTGTTCTTCCACCCCTCCTTTTTGGTCATTTGCTAGTGCATTTTTCAGGTATTCACCCATTTTGCCAAAGTCAGCTCTTCTAAAGTCCAGTATCCTTGTTTTTGTATGGCTTATCTCCATGGTTGTGCTCATTGTGAAGCACACTGTGCAGTGGTTACTTGTTCCCAGATGTCTACTGACTTCTAAATTTGTGATCCTCTCTCCATTTGAGAGTACCAGGTCTAATATTGCTCCCTCCTGAATGGGTTCCAACACAAGCTGTCTAAAGGCCTGCCCCCTGCAGGGCATTGAGAATGACCTTGCTCTTGGATGTGGCTGCAGTACCTGTTATCCAGTTAACATCTGGCATATTTAGGTCCCCCATCAACAGTATCTCCCCTTTTTCAGCCATTTTGAGAATGTCCTCTATCATTTTGTTGTCCATTTCCTCCCCTTGAGAAGGGGGTCTGTATACAACCCCTGTGCGGATTGTGATGCCACTGCCTGTCTCCAAGGTGACCCAGAGTGCCTCTTGTCCTCCCCCTTTACTTTTTAGTTCTGTAGCTTTGATCCATTCCCTTATGTATAGAGCTACTCCACCTCCTCTTTTACCTTCCCTGTCCCTTCTGTAGATTGTGTACCCTGGTATGTTGACATCCCAGTCATGGTTTTCAGTGTACCATGTTTCTGTGACTCCACAATATCCAACTGTTCATCTTCCATCAGAGCTACTAGCTCAGGAAGCTTGTTTCCCAGACTACTGAGCATTGGTACTCATTGCCCTCCATTTAATGTTGGCTTTATACTTTTTTCCCCCATCCCTGCTCTTACTGTCCTTGTCTATTTTTCCATTTACCACTGTCCTGCCCTGTGTTGAGCTCTGTACCTCAGTGTTTACCTTACTACCTGCCATGTTTTGTGGGGGGAGGCTTGAAATTTCCTGCCTTTTATCAGCGCCTCCCCCCTTGGCTAGTTTAAAAGCTTGCCAAGGAAGCATTTAAACCTATCACCTAGGAGCTTGGTTCCCTTCATGGACAGATGCAGATCATCCTGCCAGAATAGACCTTTATCTCTCCAGGTGGCCTCCCAGTCCCCAATGAAGCCAAAGTCTTGTGCTCTGCACCAGTTTTGCAACCATTCATTAAACTGCATTGTGTGCAGTACCCTAGCCTCACTCCTGCCATGGACTGGTAGCACCTCTGAGAAGGTTACCATGCTTGCTACCCATCTGAGGCCCCTCCTCAACTCCACAAATTCACTCTGCACTGCACTGATCCCATGCCTAGCTAGGTCATTTGTCCCAAGGTGGACTATGATATCTAGTTCCCTCTCCTGTGATGCTGCTTCTGCAATCCTGAGGATTCACTTCCTGTCCCTCCAAGACATGGCACCAGGCAGGCACCTTACTTCCTTCTCCTCTCCCTTTCCCAGGTTTGCCCCCCTAACAATAGAGTCCTCTAGCAGAAGCTGTTTCCTTCCCTTGTGGTGTCCCTTGTCACCCTTTAGTCGGTCTCCCTTGCGGATGTCCTCAGCTTTCTTCTGGGTCTCAACTGAGGGTGCCATCATAGAGGAACCTTACTCTGCCAGAATGGCGTATGATTTGTGTAGAGGTACAACTAGGGGGCTTCGCCTCTTGTCCACCACCTGGACCCTCCCCAAACCCACTGTGGTTCCACTGCTCTTCATACTTGGCAACCTCTGAGGCAGTGGTTGTGGCAGTGGTGCTCTTTGAAAGGGGGGCCTCCTTAGTCCTTGCTAGTTCAGCCTGGAGGTGGGCAACCTCCTCCCTCAGAGCTGACAGTTGCCTGCAAATAGGACAGCAATGCAGTTTCCAGAATGTCTCCTGGAAAACTGCTGCCCCACAGCCAGTGCATTGCACCACTCCCCACATGTCCCTCTCCCTTATAATATACTATATATATATATATATATTTTTATTATTATTATTTGTGGTGTGTACTACCCTTTTTGCACTGTGCTGGGTTATTAAGGCTATGACAGTTCTGCCCCAAGACCTGTTGAGGAAGTGATGTCAGAACTGTGGCTATAAAGGAAATGCCACGCCTGGGGGGTGGATGTGGGATAGGTAGTCCACAGCCACTGGTGACTGTTAGAAACAATCAAATACACAACTGCTCCACCACCCTGGTGAGTATTGCCCTCTATAGTACTTCAACTAACACCACAATTTACTAGACCACATCTCCTGCACAAATCACTCTACTGAGTCCAGGGATAAAAATTAACTCACTCCTCAGCCAGTAGGACACTTTTAATATGTTGCAAAAATAACCTTCCAAATCCTAGGTCTCAACCCCAACAATCAAGCAAATTCAGTTGTATCTCACTCCCTCTGGTTACAAAATTACTACACTTTTAATGGAATCCTGCAATTCTCTGCTTAATGCCAATAAGGAAAAAAAATGAAACTTTTTGTAGAAAGTGTAGCTCCCTTTCTTTACAAGTATTATGCCTCACCAGGTTTGCAGGTCCTAAATGGAGTTATAGTTTTATCTTTGCAGTGTAGCAAGGTTCTCAGCTTCCACAGACAAATCAAAGTCAGACTGACTCATGAAAGAGGAATCAGAAAAAAAATGAAGTTCAAAATCCTTTTTCATGAGAAGAGATTCTCTTTCATGAGAATGAAAAATGACCCATGAACAACCTGGAAAAAATCTAAGTCTGAAATCCTCTTTCGTGAGAAGGGATCCTTTTTTTGTGAGAATGAAAAAGTCTCACAAAAATGCAATAGAGTCATAAAAACAAGATCTAAAATGTTAAAAAACACACAGTCAGGGGTCATTTTTCCACAAGATAACCACAAAATACATCTAAAGGAGTCCTGATGAGCAAAATATGTGTATTGGTACGTGGGCAGAATATCATTTTTTGTGGCTTTTTAATATTTTTTTTAATTGAAAAGAAGAGGGCGGCTTATGAAAAAGGAATTTTTCCTCATGAAAAAGGATTGGTCCTTCATGAAAAAGTATCCTTTTCAATTGACCAAATCATTTTTTTTCTTCCAGGAATCTCTCCTGGAAAGTGAAATTCCATTTGAAAATAATGGGAACTTTAAAATGTTATAACTTTGGAATGGATTAATATTTTTCACCACACAAACAAAGGGCACTTCTGTGACCCAAATCCTTTCTACTCTGAATATTTCAGCAAAAAATACCAAACAGTCTGGGTGCAAGGTGATGAGAAAAAAACAGTGAACATTTGGATTTTTAATGTTTTGTACTATCTGCATCTTGGGATGTGCACATCTGACTGGAACAAAACTTGGCACACCAGGAGCTCTGTCCCGTAAGACCACACATGCAAAATATCTTGCAACTCCAGTAAATGGTTGCAACGTTATTAATGTGCAAAATTTGAGGTTTAATTTAGTAAGCCCTGCTCAACCTTAACAATAGTGGAGCTAAAGCTCCACTATAATATATAGTCAAGGTGAGACCTGACTGATGGCATTGTGACCAGGGGTGCCTATGCACCAAGCAGTGCAGGGTCAGTATGAGTATGAGAGGCATGTATGCTGGGCCTGCAGCTCTGCATCCAAGGACAGGCTTTCAGTGGATGGCATGCACATACAGATACTACTGTGTGGGGCCTGTCTGCAGCTCTGCCTTGGCATGCTGCTGCATGATGGCATATTGGAGGACACAGGTAAGCATCCAGTTGTATGACAAACCTTGTTCCCAATGTGGATCCCATGTACATGCCGGCAGGGGATTCAAGGAAAGCATGGGAGGGTAGGGGAAGAAAACATTTTAAAAGATGGGTGAATGCCCAACTGGCTGCCCCACAGCCTTCCCTTTCTGACCAGAGGACTGTGGCAGCAGTATGGGGGGGGGTTGATAACCTGCAGCATACATGGTTTTTGTGAGAGGGTGCATACAGGATAAGGTAGGGCCCTGCTGCTGTATCCTGCTCCCCATTCACCTGGCACTCTGCACCTTTTGTGAATGGTGTGGAGTGCAGGCACATCTCTTGACATGTCCCCAAACCATCCTCACATGTAGCTATGTGAACCACCAGAGGATCCAGTGTGAAAGGGACATATATAATTTCTGTGCATGCCACAGTGGGTCCGCAGGATTCCTGATACATGGCTCAGAGTTCTAAGGTTGCCTAGACACCACAGATATGTGGCATGTTGTAAATCCACTCCTTTGTGCATAGGAACAAATAGGAATGGTCTTCTTCTCAAGGATGTGTTACCCTCCAACCATCCACTAGACAAGGATTATCTATTATATTTTGCAAATCTTTGTCTGTTTTAGATCTAGTTTTGCATGCTATTGCTCTATTTAAAGAAGGGTATAATACAGCACTGGTATTGCCTGCCAAAACACTTTTGCTATCTAGATAACTACTTATTTTACCACATATTTGAGAGAAATCTGTGTGTGCTGGGTTTGTAGGACCATATATATTTATTAGAATAACACATGTTGTCTAGTTTACTTTTCAGTGTAATGTAATTTAGTATCCCTAATCATCTATTGTTGTAGAACACATTGCTTTCATTGAGCTTTGTCCTGCCCTAGAACTTGTCCTACCCATTCTTTTTGCATTTAGATGTGTTTTCTTGAGAAATACTACCAATGAATTTAGCTTTTTAAGGCATCAGAACACTGAATATAACTTTTGTTTGTGGATTAGACCCCTCTCATTCCACATAACTAAGTTATATTCTTTACTATATGCCATAATACTTGTTTAATATATAATTTTAATATTTGTATCTCCCTTTAATCCATTCCGTCACTCTGCTGTAACAGTACATTTCATTATCCACACTACAACCTTCAGACTAAAATTCCACAGAAACAGTAAATATGGTGCTAGAAACATGTTAAAAAGACTGACAGGATTAACCAAAAAAAGCAAAATAGTAGATCTGGAGAAAAGGCCTCATCTCATCCTACTTGCAAGTAACTTTAGCCCACACCCTCCATTGCAAAGTACAGGAAACAAAGTGAACAGTTCAAAACATATTATCATAAACAAAAAATGTTTTAACTTTTTACCAAACTCCCCTTGCATATTCCTGAATGACCTTATTTATCAAGAACCCACATAATGATGTAAAGATTTAAAAAGTTCAGGGTAAAAGAGCAGTGAGTATTATAATTTAAGTACTTCCTTTTCTAGCAATCCTTTTGTTTATATCTTCAATAAGTAGATCTATTTAGCTAGTAACACGTGTACTGTGAAATCATAGAAAGACAGTGCTAGACCATGCTTCCTAATCACTCTTTTTTATTAAGCAATATTATATAGATTTCCCAATAAAAATGATTTTATTTTAGACTATGTTCCTCACCATCTAATAATAATCATACAAGTATTGTTCACTTCCCAAACTATGCTTCAATCCATTGTTTAAAAAATTCCCTGAGGAGTTAACAAAATTCAGGGTATGGAAATCGGTTTAAGCATTCCTAACAATCATTTTTACCTGTTTCTCAAGATGGTCCATCCTGTAAAGGACAGTTACTGTCCTCTTTTATGATCCATAAAATTTGAGGCATTCTGATATTTTATTATCCTCTGTCTAATTTAAGTTCCAGAAAATGTACATCAGTCTGAATTGATTTTATTATTATGTTGTCATTATAAGGTCATTGAGATGAATTGTTCATTGTTGGTTATATGTGTACATCAGTTTAATAGTTAAAAAGTACCTCCCTTCTGCTTTGACATCCAGAGCTGATTTTGGTGTAGAAAGCAGTGTCATCTGTTCGTCTTGCATGTCCTCAGGATCCTTTACCATGGAGAGAGACAGGTTGACTTAGTCTGTTTATATTAAACCACAGTAAAGATATTTCTTGAGGGAATAGCAAATTGAATATACTGTATATAGGTTGAGTTAACTGTTACCCCAACATCTGTTTTGTTAGGTTGAAAGAGGTTGAAATAAGGGTGCCACCATGTTCCCAGATTCTGTAATGTTCTCTTGTGCACTTTACGATTGACCTTTCACACAGTGATACTCGTACTTCAAGGCCTGAAGGTTCCCATTGTTTGGTTACAGTTTGAACTGTTAATAGAGTTTTGATGACAAAAAAACAGAGCAGAATCTATTTGTTCACATAAAACTGAACCATGTCTTGACAAGTTTATTATACAGCAGATCTCTTTAAATCATTCATTTAGGTGCTTTTTCAGCACAAAAGTCAAAGAATGAAGTCAAGATTAGGATTGTTAAAATATTCTCATGTTAATACGTTTGGTACTCTTTAATACATTACTAGTAAATTTCTTGCAGTCCCACCAGACAGAGGAGAAAGGCAACCAAAGATACCCCCATTGGACCATTCAAGTTAGTAGAGTTCCATTATTTTCTTAGTTATGTCAAAACTTTCAATCTCCCTTTTCAGTCACAATATACTTTCAACATACCGCAGTGCAGTCACTATAACTAATGTAGCAGATAGAACTACAGTAAATATGTTTCTACTCATGTTGAGCTTACTACAAGAACACAATTTATTCACCCAGAGAGCCAGCCCTGGACCATCCCCTCAGCTGGTGAGCCTTTGCCCACTTCTTCAAGGCAGGTCAGGGAAGTTGTCATCAGATCCCTGAATCTCCTTCAGGCAGGGTGGACTTAACAAGATGATTTATGTATTTCATTATGATTGCATTTCTGGATTTGATTTGGCATCAAGGTTGAGAATAGAAAAAAGACTTATGTTTGTTTAATAAAGCAGAGTGGATAAGCAGTAGCAGAGAGAAGCAAGGAGCAAGCCAACTTGGTCTTCCCTTTCCCCATTCAATGAAACCACAACTCTGTCAGTCCTCATATTTAGACTGGTAAGCAAACATTATTTAACTTTATGCTTTGGAGAAGACATTTGTCAAGTATGAATTAAAATCAAAGTTACTGAAAAGCTGTGGAAAGTGTATGTGAAGCCCTGTTTTGCAGCTTCAAATGCATTACAGTCAGTAGCTCAATCTTTAGCCCAAACACTCAGTAAAGTAGGAAACAGCAGGATATACTTGAAACCAGCCTCTTTACGTTTTCTCTTTGGAGACAGAAAAGCATCTCTTTTTTGACAAGTTCAGGTGGGAGGTCATTAAATATTTCCACTCTGCAGCCTTTGAAAACCAATTTGGGTTTCATCTCATAGTATCTTTTGAATGTACACTTTTTGCTGGTATTTTAATGATATGAATACCATTGACCTGGGTCTCTCCCTGTGTACGGGCTTGGGTTTAAATGACTTATGAGCCCTTTCTATGTTGTATTGAGAGTTATCTGGAGGTGGATCCACTATCTGTAGTAGTATTCTGTTAATGAATTTTACAATATAATTTTCTTCAATCCTTTCTTTCAATCCCAAACCCCTGAGATTACTTCTCCTGCTCCTACTTTCAAGATTTTGTTGTTTATTTTCTATCTTAGCAAGACATCTATTTTGAATTATTCCTTCACTGACTTCCTTTTCTAATTTTTCCCTCATTACTGCTAATCCTAGCTTCAGCATCTGTTGTTCTGATATTATGGTCAGTTGTTTACTGCTAGAGATGCAGTGAATTTAAATTCCTCCTGCAAAGTGAACGCAAAGTGGGCACTTCACGTTGCCTCTCCACAACGTGGAGTGGGCAATGCAAAGTGCTTACTCTGCCTTGTCATTACCGCTTTGCGTTAAAGTGGAATGACAATGCAAAGTAAGGCAAAGTCATTGTCCCCAGAACCCAACCAATAAATACACAGACCAGTAATGTGTGGTTGCTCAGTCTTGGCAATAATTTTTGATTTGATATTTATGATAATCCACAAAATGTTCACAGCGGGTACATTTCATCTCCATATTTCACTGTTCACTCCTTTTCTCATCATATATACATACATTATATTTACATTCAGTGCATACATTATATCATTTTGCCTCTTGTTGTTCTCTTAATTAATAGCCCAATCTTTCCATCTCTTCCCCCCCGACGTACATCATGGGGGGTATCCTGGCCTCATGTTATTATGTCCTGCATGGGGGGCATGAGGGTACAAACCGTGCCCCTGCTTCTTATTTTTCAGCCTGTGTCCTTTTCTTTTTTGTTTCCCTCCCCCCCTTTTCCACTAGTCCACCTCCAGCTTGTGATGGATGGTGGACTTTCCACCTCTTTTTCTCGCTCTCCCCCATCCTCTTTGACCTGTTGACCCTTATTTCCATGCCAGCCATGCCTTTATTGCATTCGAGATCTCAACGTTGAACATGGCCAGGCCGAGACCCGACAAATGCACTCCATCCCCCAGTAATACTCATCTAGCCACTCCAGGATCCCGTGTTTAATAACCATTCCCCAAATACCCTGGAACATTCTCCCCACTCTCGCATTCATGCGTTTTCTGGCCCTGTCCATACTTTTGTGGCTCTCCGCCTGCCGCCACACTCTCCAAGGAGTGATTTCTGACCATGCCAAAGTAACCTCTGGCCACCATTTCTTTATTATTTTAACATCATGATCTTTTCTGATAAAAAATGTCCAACCATGGTCTTGCTCCCAAATCGTTGCTCCCAAGATGCACCACAATCAGGTCTGGTCACTTATGATCCCTCCTGATTTCCCTGAGCTCTGGCAGCAGCTGCACCCATTTCATGCCCCATCGGCATTTCCACACCAGCCTTATTGTGTCAATGTCCAGGTACAGTTGCTTTCCCCCTTGTCTCTGGGCTGGCCATTTTTCCACCCAGTGCACAAAAGAATGCCCACAAATCCATGTCTTGAGCCTCTTGGTTGCACCTGATTGATCAAAGCACAAAGAATGAATTCCTGTTCATTGCCCTTACCCATCCCACCCCTTCTTCCTCTTCTTCTTTATGCACCTGCTGTGGGAGAGAAGAACAAAAACAGCTTTATTATTGGAATTTTCATATGTATTTCTTATAACACTCTGATGCCCATCTTCCTCTCTCTTTGATCTCTTCAGATTCCTTGCCCTGAGCAGACATTGTTGACGCTGCCCCAATTCTGAATGAATGCAAGGAATATCCCTCCACTGGTTTCCCCACAAACCGGAGTACCTTGTTCAATAACGCAGTCATCTGGTACCCCAAGACTAGCCTGCCATCCCCATGTATAAATATAATTCCATTCCCCTGGTTTTGTCAGTCTGCTGTGTACACGTGCAGTGCCATCACCAGGCAAATGGTTTCATTTTGGTGTTTCCACAACCAAGGCCTCTTCTCTTGGCCTTGCTGATCGGTTTTGGACTGCCGTAACATGTCTGGTATGGCTTCATTCTTCCATTCCATGTCATCCCATCATAGCCCCCCCTTCTGTCTTTTTGTTGTTGCCCACTATTTCACTCAGCCTAAAGGCTCCACTGTACATGGTGGTGTATAGTGCCTGAAATAACACCGCCTCCCTCATGGAACTGCAGATATGCAGTAAGGCCCCAAGTAACCTTACCATCAGCCTTTCTGATATCGGCTTTCTGTTATTGTGTCTCTTCCCTGTCCCCCTCATCCAGCCCTGCATCATTCTCCTGATAAGGTTAGTTTTTGTAGGGTCCTCCCAGCCCCTTAATATGCAGATTCAACCTATTGCTGCCAAATGCACCCCCATGGTCGAGTGTGCTATGTTCTAGTTCCACCCCCTGACTATAAACTGCAGCACTTGTTCCTTTGTTGCTGGACCACTTATCTGCCTGCAGTACTCGTCCTGAAATTTTTGAAAAGCCCTCCAGGAGATTTCATATGCTCTCAGGGTCTGAGGGGCCCAGGAGTTGTGGAACAATGCCTCAGCTCCCCCAATCCAATCACCCATACGTGATCCATAATGGTGGTCTGTTTTGTCTCTGCTCCAGGTGCAACGGTCCTGAATTTGTCCATCTGCAATTGGAAGAGGCAATCGGCTATCACGTTGTCAACACCATTGACATGTTTTGCCCTGAAAGACATGTTCAGGGACAAACCCAGCCATACCATTCTGCCCAATACTCTCATGACTCTGTCTCACTTTGTCCTTTTCTTGTTCAGTACATCGAAGACTGCCCTATTGTCACTCCAGAATGTGACCTGCTTGTTCCTAAGTTCCTCTCCCCCTACTACCATAGCCACCCATATGGGAAACAGCTCAAAAAAGGTGATGTCTTTTGTCACATGGCAATGATGTCACACGCCATTCCCATGTGGTCGGCCCTCGCATTCTCTCTCTCCCCCTTATTTCCTCCTTCCATGCGACTTAACCTTTCCCTACGATAGCAACTGGAAAAACTAGCTAGCCCCGCTGGTAAAACCTGTGGGTAGCTATTCTTGTCCTAATTCTTCCCCGGTGTCCCCTCTCATGTGGCTACCCCCCTGCTCTCATCGGTAGCCTATCCACCATGGAGAACCCCCCAGGGTAAGACCAAAACCCTCACACCACAGCCTGGCCAACGGCCTTTGTATGGTGATATTTACTCAAGTTAATCCATTCTCCTGCTGTAAAACGAGGGCTAGCAAATTCTTTTCCCATACTGCTTTCGGCTGCCTTCCGAGTCAATTATTAACTCCAGGCTGACTCCTGATGGCCCTTCGATCCCCTCAATGGCAGCAGTCAGTCCACACTTGCACATCCTGCCCTTCAGTGGCTGCAAATTCGAGCACAGCTTTGCTAATCCCACAACTAAACATCTTTCAGGCCCCCCTTTCTCCAGAGTTCTTGCCAAATCCCCAATGAGTCCCCCTCTGGGTACAATGATCAAACCATGCTGCCAGCATGATCCTTAACTAGGAAAACCAGTCATGAAAAAAACAAACCTAGCATTGGGGTCTCTTTTCCCCGCTCAAACACTAGCCAGTCCACCAATTATCTCTTTCTTTTAGCCCAGAGGATGTTATATAGATCCAACTGTCCCCCTATTTATCTCGTTGCTTCCTGCTTCTTTTCCACTCTGCAGGCTCTCTGCCTGGACCTTGCAATCATAAGTTACCTTAACTAAGGATTCCTGTTGTTCACTCACTGTTGTTTCTCAATAGCTTTTATATATTTTATTTATTAACTTTATTTCGCCGAATTAACTCATAAACCAAAATCAATGCCCAATGTCTCTGTAACTGCCGACTGATGTGTGTCCAAAAGGAAACTCCCTCTGGAGCAAAATTGTGAGCTCCCCACTGGTGTGCAGCCCCTTTAGCTGTCTCCTTTTCCACACCCCTTAGCTCACCTGTCCATTCCTCTGCTGCCACCTCATCATTTTCTTGTCCTCTGCCTAGCCTCCTTTGTGATGTCACTGGGCCTCCTCCTTCAGAATCCTGCCCTCATCTCCACCCCTTCCCCTCCCGCTCCCTCCTCTACCTCTGAGCTTCTCACTTTCCTGGCCTGGGCCATGGGACAATGGGGTCTGCCCCTTTAATTTGGGCAACCCTCTTTGTTTTTAATGGACTTTGCGTTCCTCATTATAATTCTAAGTGATCCACTTGGTGGTTTAGATTTGGCAGCCCTCCCACACATCACATGGCTTACAGTACTGTAAGCCACATGCTCTTTAGCTAGGCAGGAAGAAAGTGAATCATACAAGTAGACACTTTTACTTTCTCATGTGCAGACGGAGAGAGAGAGGAGTATGTTTTGTGACTGCTGATACTTTGAGATCAGAATGAGGAGGAGATTTAAACTTTGATTTAGACTCAACAGCTGTTTTAAAAGCTACATTTTTTTGTCTTTTCTGTCTGTACTCTTTTTTACAATTTGCTATTTCTGTAAATTTTATTTTTCTTACATAGAGGGACATCAGTTGCAAATTATGTCCATGCTGGAACTGCTGCTGGATCACCATGGGATCCCACATTAGTTTTTTTTTTTCCTCACACCATGTGCCCCCCCACACCTTCCTTGCTGTGTTATAAAATGAATTCCTAACCACCCCCGACCCTTGTATGTAATTATGCCCTTTTTTTGTTGTCTTCCATATGTATTCTGAGCAGTGGAAGTATACTGTGCTAAACTGCATGGGTTCAATTTTCTTTCCAGTCTGTGTATGTATTGCAGACACTGTCCAACTCCCTGACTTAAAAACACCAATTAAAGAGTACAATGGTGAAATGGTGAAGCCTGGCGAGATACTACATAAACAGGCTTACAATACATCCAAGTAACTAGTAAAAATATTAATGTCATGATTTGTGACATAATTGTAAATCATGATTTGTGACTGCATTTGTGACCGTGATGATAAAGAAACGTAAATGCCTACGGCTGTACTTCCCAGGGCCCCGATGAGGTGTGGCACAAAACTCCCCAACTTAAAAACACTCATTAATGAGTACAATGGTGGGTGGTGAAGCCTGGAGAGTTACTACAAAACAGGCTTACAATACATGCAAGTAACTAGTAAAAAAAAATTACTGTTGTGACTCGTGACGTGATCGTAAATCGTAATTTGTGACTGCATTTGTGTCTGTGATAATGAAGACTGTGATTTGTATCACGAGTGACTCCTGATGATTGTCCTGACTAAACAAATGCATATTAATGAGTACAATGTTCATGCAGAATTATGCACCACACCTGTCCAGTACTCTGAAGGGAAGCCAAAGAATCAACTGCAACTTAAGTTAGAGATGGAGATTGGGCCCTAAAGAGATGCAAATGCACAGACAGATTAAGATTGCACTGTGCACTGAAGAGATGCAAATGCAAAGGCACAACACCTAACCAGTGCTCACTATCAGAAATTCAAACTGGAAAAGAATATCTTTGCCAGTTGGGGCTGGCCACGGGGGGGGGGCAGTGTACTGCACTGCTGCAGTAAGAGGCACTAGTACGAGTACCAGTAAAATACCACAAAGAAGTACAAAAAATTACACAGCTGCAGTGGATAGCAGATTCACATTGCTAAAATTATGTGGCACAATAAAAGGTGTCTGATTTGATGACACGCGTTACACACATACTCACACACACACACACACTAAGCAATGCATAGCAAATTGAAAACTTTGGTAATATAACCACATATTTTAAACAAACTAAAATTATGCACTGCTGCACCACAACAATCAGCAAAAAAAATGGCAAGAAATATTTGAAATATTACTGTGTGTACATTAACACAATTATACAAGAAAAATATCACCAAAACAGAAAGCACTGTCTTTTTCTCCAAATTAATCTACCTACACCACAGATAAGCCCCTCCTCCAAAGCACACTTCCATTGTCTCTCAGTACACAGACTGAATGCTGTACATTAACATTCAAAATACACACATAAACAATAAACGCTCGATGATATGAGCACAGGAGGGTTTCCTGTAACCGATGAACTGAAGTTTCAGCAAAAAAAATGACTCAGAAAGGCTTTTTTAACAGCTTTTAGAAGGTTTGAATCACAGAGAGCTCTCAGAGCAGATTTTCTCCTACAGCTTCCTACACACACTATCCCAAACTGAGGCTGTGCAGAGCAATCTAGAGCCCATGTGACCTGAAATCTCATGAATCACTGCACAATTTGCCTTTGGAGCTTAAAAACAAAGCTAAGTAAGGCAAAGTACATTTTTTTAATGTACTTCACCTTAAGAATTAGTGGAGTAGTGGTTTGGGAAGGGGGAGTAACACAAGGTCATTGTTCTCAATGGACTTTCCGTCACCCATTAATAACGCAAAGTACTTCGCTTCGCGTTGAGGAGCACTCCGCAAATTTGCTTTCACTCTGCATTCCACTTCACGGAGCGAATTGGGGCCACTTCGACCATCTCTATTTACTGCTTCAAATATTTAAACCCTGTTTACATGTCTAGCACAGCTATTTTAATTGTGGTCATTACCAACATTAATATACCAAAATGTGCAACAGTAAGTCGGTTAGAGGAAGGAATCAAGTTTGCATTAGAAAGATCCTCTCTCTCAGATAGTTCTGCACCATTATCTAATGATGGCCTTTTTCACAATTGTTTCATTAATTACTGTTGACTGTTGGAACTCCATCTGTTCACCTTCCATGACTTGGCATTTGTACAGTTTTTTTTAACTGAGATGTTTAACTTTACCACAGATGACTGATGAAAATTAGTAACAGTTGACAGTTAAAATTCTCCCTGTCTGTTGTTACGAGTCACCCTGCACTCTAGATGACCCATAGTCTTTCAAAGATTTGTCACTTTCTCTTTAGTTTAGACATAAAAGTTGAAGTAAAACAAAACATTAATAAAAGCTGCTTCTAGTTTGAGATATGTATTAGTACAATATCATGTTAAGATTACTGAGATATTTAGTTTCCTTGTTTATTCTTGTGTTGGGAGTACACTGGAGATCAGATAAGTGTTGATGTTTAGTTTTCTTGCTTTTTCTGGTGAGGGTGGTACACTGGAGATCAAACAAGTGTGACCATGCTGATCTCCATCACCTGTTCAAATTGTTATGATGGAACAGCTTAATCTGGTTCAAGGTCAGTTGGCATTCATCTGTATCCCCCTCCCCCGGGTCGTGCCTGAAAATAGACAGGATTTGTCTAGTGCACTTACCCAGTCAACAAAAGCTAAATAAATAATAAAAAAACTTGCAGCTCTGATGGTGAACAAAGCTTGGGACTAAATGGGATACACCAAGGGAATGAAACAGAGCTTTGCAAAAGCTGTGATTTCCACTTTAGCTGAACTTCTGCAAAATTTCACAGCTGTTTCAGACATTTCTGAACTTCTGGCTGTGGCATATTGAAATCTTCTTAATGTGTTGGACAAATATTTACCCTGTTTTGCTTGATACAGTACAAAAAAAAAACTTTACCTCGTGTCTAGTGCCCCCCCCACCTGAAGTCCTGCCACAAACAGAAATAAAACTCCCTGTTGGCTAGCAGTCCCTCCCCCAACCTTATCACTCACCCCATATATAAAAAAAGAATTCCCTGGTAGCTAGCAATCCCTCCCCCACCTGATCACTTGCCCTATATATAAAAAATATTTCCCTGGTGGCTTGCGGTCACTGCCCCCAACCAATCATCCATTCCATATATAAAAAAATAATTTCTTGGTGGATAGCAGTCCCTCTGCCCACTCAGCATCCCACCTGATATGGACATCATGCCCTGATGTTCAGTGTAACTCCCCATCCCGATGCCCCGTAGGGTCAATATATCCCCGATTCCCAGTAGGTGAATTCACAGATATTTCCTGGTGGTCTAGTGCACCCCCCCATCCCAGCAGGTAGTGTTCTACCACCTCACTCCCCCATCCCAAACCTGAGCTGGTGACCAGCACAGCCATCTGTTCTCCACCACGACTGGCTGCCGATTGAGCTCTCAATGAGTGCTCACTATATACAGTATGCATTAATTGAATGGCAGATCACTGTGAGTTGTCAGTCACAGTCAGTGAGCGTGAGCTGTATACAGTACATCTTCTTTGAGAGCTCAACCAGTGGCCAGCCATAGTGGAATGAGGAGGTCTGTGATGGCCACTAGGTTGAGTTAGAAATAGGGGAGTGGGGTGGTGGAACACTACCTGCTGGGTTGGGGAGTGTGGGATGCACTAGACCACAAGGGAATATCTGTGAATTCACATACTGGGGACTGGGGATGGAGGGGTTAACTAAAGCAACCAGGAAATATTTATATTGGCTCTATGGGGGAATGGGATAGGGAAGTTACACTGGACACCAGGGAATGATATCCACATTGGGCAGGTGATCAGGTTGGAGGAGGGACCACTAGCCACCAAGGAGATATTTTTGATTTATAGGATGGGTGATTGGTTGGGTGAGGAACTGCTAGACACAACAGAATAATTTTTATATCTGGAGTGGGTGATCAGGTGGGGGGAAGGGACCACTAGCCACCATGGAATTATGTTTTATATATTGGTTGAGTGATCCGGTGGTGGGAGGGACCACTAGCCACCAAGGAAGTAGTTGTTATATATGGGGTGAGTGATCAGGTTGAGGGAGGGACCACTAGCCACCAGAGAATTTAATTTCTATTTTGGGCAGGGCTTCACTTGGGAGAGGGAGAACTGGAAACCAGGGAAATCTTATATGTTGGACATTGGGCAGCAATCAGTGACCAGTGGGGAGGGTAGGTGCTACTAGATACCAGGGAAATATTAAATTGTACTGGTAGGGTAGGGTGCTGGCAAAAAAATTGGAATTTCTAAGAAAATTGCTAGTTTGATTTCTGAATTTTTGCTGAAGTGAAAGTCTAACTTTTGGGGAAATTCTGCCAGCAGAAGTTGTTTTTTTTTGCACAGCCCTAATACTAAAGGAACTCGGGGAAGTGCTAGCTGCTCCTCTGACATCCTTATGCAATAGTTCACTGGAAACTGCCATGGTTCTACAGGACTAGAGAACAGCAGATGTGGTCCCATTAGAAACATAGAAACATAGAAGTTGACGGCAGATAAGGACCGCAAGGCCCATCCAGTCTGCCCATTTCTTTTTCTACCTTATAAATGTGCCATCGGCCTTTGCTCTGTCAGTGACCTATCTATTCATAGTCATTTGTATTGCTCCCTTATGCCTATCTCATGCCTGTTTGAAGCCCTGCACTGTATTCATAGCCACCACTTCTTGTGGTAAGCCATTCCATGCATCTACCACCCTTTCTGTGAAAAAGAATTTCCTCACATTCCCCTTAATCGGCCTCCCTCTAATCTCATGCTGTGTCCTCTTGTCCTGCTATTTTCTTATATTTAAACATGTTAGACTCTTTCACCTTGTTTATGCCCTTAGGTGTTTAAATGTCTCGATCATATCACCTCTCTCCCTCCTTTGCTCAAGGGTACACATATTGAGCTCCATTAATCTGTCCTCATATGTCTTCTGATGCAGTCCCTGCACCATTTTGTTGCCCTTCTCTGGACTGCCTCAATTTGGTTAATGTCCTTGTGAAGGTGGCCTCCATACTGCATGCAGTACTCAGATGGGCCTAACCAATGTCTTGTACAGAGGATTATTACCTCCCTCTTACGACTTGTGATACCCTACTAATACACCTAACACCCCCTAGCCTTACCTACTGCTTTAGAGGTCTGCTTGATGATTTTAGGTCATCAGTGATGATGATGCCCAAGTCTCTTTCTTCCTTTGTGACTGCTAGCAACTCCCTCCCAGCCTATAAGTGGCTTCAGGGTTTCTCTTCCCTATGTGCATGATTTTGCACTTCTTTGCATTAAATCCAGTTGCCACTCTTCTGACCATTCTGCTAGTTTATCAGATCTCTTCTCATTCTGCCCACCCCATCTGGATCATCTACTCTGTTGCAGATCTTGGTGTCATCTGCAAACAGACAAACTTACCCTCTAGTCCATCTGCGAGGTCACTAATGAAGATGTTGAATAGGACTGGCCCCAGGACTGATCCCTGAGGTACCCCACTTGTGACTTGCATCTCTTCTGACTGTATACCATTTACCACCACTCTCTGTTTTCTGCCAGTCAACCAGTTTGCCACCCAGTTGACCAACTTCGACCCACCCGAGCCTACCTAGCTTATTTATCAATCTTCTATGTGGAACAGTGTCAAAAGCTTTGCTGAAGTCAAGGTAGGCGACATCAACTGCTCCCCTTGGTCCACCACTCTGGTTACCCAGTCAAAGAAATCTATGAGATTAGTTTGACAGGACCTTCCTTTGTAAACCCATGCTGTCTTGGATCCTGTGCCCCTATGGATTCCAGGTGTTGCACTATCCTTTCCTTAGGAGTGCCTCCATAATCTTGCCCACTACTGAGGTAAGACTGACCGGTCTGTAGTTCCCCACCTCCTCCTGCTACCACTCTTGTGGAGTGGGATCACATGAGCCCTTCTCCACTCTTCTGGGACCTCTCCTGCTCAGAGACTCACTAAACAATTCTGCTAATGGCTCTGCTAGTTCCTCCTTTAGCTCCTTAAGTACCCTGGGATATGCCATCAGGTCCCATTGCCTTATCCACCCTGAGCTTAGCAAGCTCTTGTAGGACCCTTTCTTTTGTGAAGGGAGTAGTGCTCACCTCCCTCCCCAGTGTCCATGATGCTGAGCTGTGGGCCCTGCCCTACCTTCTCTTCAGTAAATACTGAGCAAAAGTACCTATTTAGGATAGATGCCTTTACAGGGTCCTCCTCCTCACATGCTCCCTTTTCTCCATTAAGCTTAGCAATACCCCTCTGGACTTTCTCCTTTCACTAATGTATCTATAGAAAGTCTTGTCACCTTCTTTTACTGTTCGTGCTAGTGTTTCCTCAGTTTGGGACTTTGCCTGCCTTACTGCCTTACCTGCTTCCCTTAGGGCAGTTTGGTATGCCTCCTATCTTCATCCGCTGTGTTCCCTTATATTTTCTGAAGGCCAGCCTTTGGCTCTGACCTTTTCTGCTACTGTATTTGAGAACCAAAGTGGTTCCTTCTTCTTTGCACTTCCTTTCTGTCTAACACAATAGGATGTTGCTTCAAGTATTGTATCCTTAATGCTTGCCCACTTTGCCTGTACCTCCTCACCTGTGTTTCTTTTGCCAGGGCTAGCTTAACTCTGTTGGCCATCTTATCAAAGTCAGCTCCTCTGAAGTCCCATATTTTTGCCTTGGAATGGGATGATTTAGATGGTAGTAGCCAAATTGAACCATACCATGTGATGGTCACTGGCCCCAGGTGACCTTTCTACCTGGAGATCTGTGATCCTTCTTTGTTAGTCAGTACTAGATCTAGGATAGCCCTGTCTCTTGTGGGTTGCTGTACCAGTTGTTTGAGACCCTCCTGCAGGGAATCCACTATGAGTCTAGTTCTGGCAGATGTTCCTGCTGGTATTGACCAATCTGTATCTGGCATGTTGAAGTCTCCCATTATCAGAACCTCCCTTTAGCTGTCATGTTTTGTATATCTTAACAGTAATGTGTCTATGTCCTCCCTCTGGTCTGGGGCCTGTAGACAACCCCAGTTCTTATGGCTGTCCCATTTCCTGTTTCCAGGGTGACCCACAGTTCTTCTGGCTCCTTATGTGTGTATTCTGAATTTCTGTAGCTTTGATATTTTCATTAACATACAGGGCCCTCCTCCCCTTTGCACCTCGGTCTCTTCTGAACAATACATAGCCAGGTACTGAAGTCTCCCAAGTGTGGTTACTGGTAAACCACGTCTCACTAATTGCTACTATGTCCAGTTTAGCCTCTGACATTATTGCCTGCAGGTCTGGGATCTTATTTCAGGCTGTGAGCATTGTGTACATGATTTTCCATTGGCCAGATTTTGGTGTGTTAGTTGTTGGGTGAAGTTTGGCATCACCCTGTGCATCGTATGGGGAGACAAACTTTTTCTTACCTGGTGATGCAAATGAACAGCAAACACACTGAATTCCTGTTTGACCACTAGCTGAGGGGAGGTGTTCTTCCCATTCGACGATGGGGTGCTGCACCCTCTCCCCATTTGCTAGTTTAAATATTCTGCAAAGATGTCAAACTTCTGCCCCAATGCACTGACTCCTCTTTAGTCAGATGCAGTCCATCAAATTTAAAGAACTTTCGCTCCCAGAACTGTTGCCAGTTCCTACAAATCTGTGTCCTTTTCCTGGCACCAGTCCTTGAGCCACATGTTTAGCTCCCCTATCTCCCTTCTCTGACCTTCCGTCCATCTGCTCCCTTCTCCCAGACTGGCAGGATCTCAGAGAAGGAGATGCCAGATGAAATAGATGATAGTTTGTCACCCAGCCTAGTCAGGTGTTCCTTGGTCTCCACAACTGACCGGCTGGCGAGATCATTAGTCCCTATGTGTACTAGGACATCAATGTTTTCTCCTGCTTTGTGAACAATTTTAGCAATGCGGTCAGTGTCTCTCCATGCTGATGTACCTGGGAGACATCTGACCATCACCCCTGGCTGGAGATGGGTATCAACTCCCCGAATCATGGAGTCTCCTATGATCAGAAGTTTTTTGGATTTCCTTTGTGCTTGTTTAGTTTTGGTTCCTGATTTGGGTGAGTATTGTGCTAGCTCCTGTGCCGCAGTGTCCTGCTCTGCAGTGTCTTCTGCCTCTTTATTTGATTTCAGAGATAGAGGCAGATACCTGTTTGTAGTGTTTATATGGTTTTTGGAGGTAATGTGTTGGAGAGCAGAGAGTGATGGGGCACCTGATTTGCTCCTCCTAACCACCTGCCAACCTCCTGGACCAACTACCCTCTGCGGTCGAGGTTTTTCTGTTGGATGCTGGGGAAATGGCGGTGGTTCTTATAATATATTTCCTCTTCAATATGAAATTTGAGGCGTGCAATCTCTGCCCATGCTGCCCGGAGCTGAGACCTAAGATCTCCAAGGCCCAGCATGTAGGACAGTGTCCTAAATCCTGTAAGACTGTCCTTCTGAAAATTGTTCCACAGTACCTGCAGTTAATGAAATCCATTCCAAATAAGTTGCTGGGTTTGTAACCTAGTCAGAGTAATTAGAAGGAAAAACAACTAATGGTTTAATTGTGCTTTGTTTAACTTGTTATAACAAGTTAAATTACTAGTGCCCTGTAAATGAGATCACCTTGTGGAGGCCCCACTGATCCGCCCCTTCCTGCTCTGCCACAGGAAATGTCACAACTGTGGTACCCTATAAAAGGAGTGTAGCGGGGTGGTTGGGGATGGGGGGGTGGCTGGGCCCTTCCCCTGCCTAAAAAGAAGAACCACGGACGAAAGAACAAGGAGGTAAGAGCAGAAACAATCAGTCAACAACAAATGCAGTAACCCTGAAAGCTTATCCTAATGTTAGATAAAACTGTAAAACCTGTAAAGCACCACCTGTAATAATTTCAGAGAAGATATACCCTGTAAGAAACACTTTGCTCCAGAGAAAAATAAAGCAGAACAGAAGATATACCTTGCAAAAGACAATTTGAATCAGAAAATTACAGCAGTAATCTGTTAGCACACACCTGTAGGCACACCTTGTAATAATGCAGAAGAAGGTATACCAGCAACAACAATTTGAATCAGAGAAAAAATAAAGCAATGAAATGTTAGCAACAAACAGTAGCAATCCCTGTGAGTAAAAATAAAACACCACCACACAGTAAATCTGCTTAGCCAAACTAAGTCTTAATCCTTCTCCCTTGCTCTGGTAAGTTTCTCTACTCTGCCTTTCAAGCAGTCTTAGAAGGAAAGAGCTCAGGTGAAGCTAGGTGCCTTGGCCAGCAAACCAAGTCATTACATAAAAGTGGCAGCAGGGAAGAGGCTAGCAACTATAGTCCATTCAGTGTCTTGTCAGTGGTGGGGAAATTAATTGAAAGGAAACCACAGCGGAGCAGTGTGGCCCACTCGGTACCTATAACATAAAGAAAATACTCCAGGAGGGATCATGCTCCAATAAACCTCAAATGAAACTCGCAGACAAAATTGGAGAAAAACAGATCTACTCACTGGAATTGTTTTTAGAAACAAATTTCTTTTTTCCTTTTATTTCCACATAAGAATCATAAAGCTTAACATTTCACAGTTAACTTATTGCTTCATCAGGATCTAGTTCAACAATAGACATGCATTTTTGAAGTTATACATTAAAGATCCTAATATTTATACCCTTATGTAGGAAAACTTAATTCAATTTCTAAACTACTGTTTTATATGGCCCAGATATTCAGAATGCGCCAAAGCCCAGTGCAAGTCCAGCACAGCACAAATCTGATGCACCATGATGCAACAGGAGCCATATTCAGAATCTGCGAAGGCTGAACTGCACCAGTGCAACCCTGCTGAATATGGCACAGTTGTGCCATGGCACAAACAGAGGTGTGCCATGGTGCAAACAGAGGTGTGCCATGGTCCAAACAGAGATGCTCCAGCGCAACCCTGGAGCAGAGCAGCACAGCAACAGTGGGGGGCAGGGCACAGAGAACAGACCATGGGACACAGCCATGGAAGCACAGTGACAGTCCACAGAAGGCCACCACCAGCAGGGCACACACAGGCACCCAGACACATGACCCCAGAACACAACAGTGGCACAGATAGCAGGTGACAGGAGGTGCCAATGGCCAGTAGAGGGCCACTAATGGAGCTCCCTCCAGCAGGCCATTGGCCATGCCCCCCCTCCCGGACCATGGCAGGCCACACCCTGGACCAAGCAGCCAAGCACATACATGCCACACAGGCACACAGGAAGCCAACACAGTAGGCACTAAATGTGCCAGGTTGCAGGCAACATGGCAGACCACATGGAACAGACCACACAACACAAAGCAGAGGACCTCAACAGAGTGTGTGAAAAGTACCTGACCAAGGACCATGGCCGTGTGCCACCACCACCCACACACCCGCCACACATCCCTGACATCCACCCCATGGGCACACCAAGGCACAGCCACCGACCCAGGGGATTGACACCACCATGGTGGGATACACCACAGCAACACAGAAGTGAACCACAGAAGCACAACATGCACCCCTGCTCATGCTCACCACACGGACAGACACTGGCCCACTGCAGCATGGCTCCTCATGCCACCTGCAAAGCAGACACAGATGCAGGAAGGTATGTCAGAAAATATATATTGACGTAAACTATATACAGTAACAAGGGCTTGGAAAAGTTAGGTACAGCGAGGGATGGGGACAGGGAACAGGGACTGTACAGTGGGAGGGGGGACTGTAAGGGAAGGGTAAACAGGAGAGAAAGGAGAACATTGGGGATCCTCAATGCTGGCCCTGTCTGGCCGCCCTGGCATTATGCTGCTCCCACCTCTCTGCTGCCATTATGAGCCTCATCACCACCACAACCTCCAGGACTGAAAACACCACTAGGAGCATCTCCCGCATTAGGCAGCTCAGCATCCTCCTCGAGGGTCTGCACACTGGCCGCTGGACACCTATAGCAGGGGACAGGACAGGTGATCAGTACAATGGCCAAAGAAGCCATGCCCACTCACAGTGTGCAATGTGCAGTGGGAACACACACCTATGGAGGGCCTGTACCAGCCACCCACAGGTGGGTGGGCCGACACCAGCCAGCAACTCGACGGACCACGACATTGCACAGAGGTGGTCCATGCCACACAATGGCCACATGACTTCACAATGACAGTCACATGGCACAGTGCACTGGCAGCACCACAGCAACAACAGTGGCAGCTGGGCGCATGCCCACCCCACCAACAGCCATGTTCATGTTCAATGGATGCGCCACACAGCTGCCATGGCACATGGCACAGGTGACCATGCCTGCACCAACTCCCCCCTGCCACCCCCCATGTACAGTGCGAAGGACCATGACAGTGCTTACCTGCCCCCTGCAGCCCTGCCGGTGCTGGTCAACCACCGTTAAGTTGCACCAGTCCCATCTGCACTGTTGCAGCCCTGATCCACCTGTGGTCCTCCAGCCCTGGGAATGGAAAGAAGACAGGTGCACATCAGTAACTGACCACAGCAGCTGCCCTCCCGACCCCTGTGCACAGGGTGTGTACCTGCCCGACACATCCAGCATGCCTACACGGCTGCATCACAATGCAAAAGAAGGCAGACAATGCCTGTCTGTGATGCACATGATGACAGTGTACCCCTCTGCAGGGCATGCCATGTAGCCAAGCCAATACCATAATATAGCACCAGGGCAGACTTGCAACATGGGATGACTTACCTGGCTGTGGCACAGCCCCATGCCTGGCGCATGCCTGAAGTCTCCTTAGCCTATCTGGCTCCCACCTGCTGAGGTCACCATAGCAGTGCCTGCATTGCTCATAAGTCCTTGGCACCCCGGTCCTGCACTCCAGGCTGGCAGCAATCCATTGCCACACAGTGCCCCTGGCCTGCTGCAGGGGCATCTGCCCAAACACTTGGGGGGCATGGGGCTCCACGCGGGCCACAAGGTTGGTCAGTTCCACCTGTGACCAGTTAGGGGAATATCTGCCTCTTCCCTGCGCTATCTTACTGTAGCGGGTTTGGCAGCAAAAATGGCAGGAGGACCAGCACATGTCCACAACATGCGCCTGATGCATGGGAGAATGCGGCATGCCCGCCCATCATGCAGTGCCAGAGATGTGTGGAGTGGGTGTGGCTAGGCAAGGTCACAGAGGTCTGACCCAGGGGTCTGAGGTCACCTGCCATTGCGCAGTGCACACGTGCGTGATAGGGCACAAGACCCCATGCGTGACTGTGCGTGTAGCTGGCCATGTGCATCATGTGCAATGTGAGTGCATCATGCTGTACATGCATGGTGCTCAATTGACACCATGATAGCATAACACGCATGTGCACTGTAGGTCTGTGCACTGCGCATGCATCCGCATTGCACCGCCACGACTTGCTCTGGTGCACTCCCATTTCCACTGTGAAATATCACAAAATTCAGAGACCACATGCAAATGAGCTCATCAGCCAATGCTTGGCACAGTGGGTGCATTAGCATGCCATTACTGTTACACTCAACCTCATTTGCATGCCTTGTGTCTTATAGGCACCATAGAACAGCACAGACCATGGACTGGTATTGCAACTTTGATAGGTAAGTGGTGGATGCCACTGCAGCATACTGGTAGCAGATAGCCCTGCAGGGTGGGATGGACCAGAGAGATGATGTCACTGACATACTGTGCTGTCCATGTCCACAGTAAACAACATGTCGGCACATGAGGAGGGTGAGGAGCAGGGACCTGCTTGGAAGCACAGGCCAAACTTTGAGAAGGCCGAGACTGATGCCTTGTTTGAGGCCTACCTGGACAGGGAGGCCTAGTTGAGCGGTGCCACTGGCACAACCAGGGCTGGTACATGGGAGGAGGTGGCAACCTATATAAACCAGCACGGCAGCCATTAGCAGTCAGTGCAGGAGTGCCGCAAACAGGTTGGCATGAACAAATGGCAGATTAAGGAGAAGGTGGCAGCCATCAGGGTGTCCTGTACTGCCACCAGAGGAGGGCCAGCAGATCCACCCACACTGACACCGCAAAAGGAGTTGGTCGCAGCCACCATGCGCCACACCACTGTGGGGGTGTGTGCCTGGTAGAGGCTTCCAGACAAGTGGTAGCCTATCACTGCATGGTATGTATGTCAGCCACACCCAGCTGGTGGCACGGTGGGTTCATACACGGCAATGCTGGAGTGCATGTGGCCATCATGCATGTCATGTGCATGTGTGCGCAGCCACACACATGCTATGCTGCAGGACACAAGCAGCGGCAGTGTACAGGGAGGGCACATGTGGGCATTGCATCACTGACACACCATTTTTCTCTTGCTGCACCAGCTTGCCTCCATGGAGAGGATGGGGCACAGGAAGTAGCAGCACCTGTGGACATCAGTACGGCCCTGGAGGACTAGCCTTCAACATCCACAGGCATCTGGGGGCCTGACATGCTGCAGCTCAGCACCACAGTGCAAGCGAATGTCCTGGACTTAGGGTCAGATGAGGCCCTGGATGTGATCCTGCAGGATGTCAGCCTTGGTGTCCTGTATGTGGAGAAACAAATCAGGGTGGGGTCTGACTCCAATGAGGACTACTCACAGCTCCTGGACAGCATGGGTGACATTGTGGGTACCTTTCAGTGTCACTCTGTATATCTTTTCTAAAGATCTTTTTGGGAAGCAACATGCTTCTTCCATAGAGATCACCTAGTAAATATAAATTGCCCTTGTTAGCAGGACAACAGGACCCAGAGGCTAATAGTAAATGGAGTAGACTCTGAAGAAAGGTGGGTTACTAGTGGAGTACCACATGGTTCAGTACTGGGACCGGTCCTCTTTAATATCTTTCTAGGAGACACTGCAGAGGGTGTGGAAGGAAAAGTATGCCTCTTTGCAGACAACACAAAGATCTGCTACAGGGTTGATATGCAAGGGGAGTGGCAAAGGATAAGAAGGGACTTGGCAAGACTGAAGGAATGGTCAAAAATATGGCAGCTTAGATTCAATGCAAAAAAGTGCAAAGTAATGCACCTGGGAAGCAAAAACCCAGGGGAAGAGTACCCAGTGTGGGGGGGGGGTTACTAACAACAACACAAATTGAAAGGGATCTGGGGGTAGTCATATCAGATGACCTTAAGGTAGGTAAACAATGTGAGAAGGCAGTAAGGAGGGCTTGGGGGATACTGGGATGTATAGGGAGAGGCATCACCAGTAGAAAACAGGAAGTTGTTATCCCTTGGTACAGACATTTGGTGAGACCCCATCTGGAGTACTGTGTGCAGTTCTGGAGACCCCATCTCTTCAAAGACATAGACAGGATGGAGGCAGTACAGAGGAGGGCAACTAAAATGGTGTGGGGTCTGCAACAGAAGCCATATGAAGAGAGACTAGAAGTGCTTAATATGTATACCGTTAAGAAAAGGAGGGACATGATAGAAACTTTCAAAAACCATGGGGGAATTCAAGAATGCATGGGACAGACATAAGGCAATTATAGTGGGGGGTAGGAGGAAGTAGACTTTTGAGTAACTAGAATCTGCAGCTTATACATCTCCTCTGCCCTGACAATTGGTATGTTTAAAACTAGGCTCTTGGACTATCTCACTAACAACAGCTCCTGTGACTGCCCAACTTATCCTTGTTTCTCCACTTCCGTGCCTGCTCTAGTGGCCCCCCCCTCCTCACTGGAGTCTACCCTCACATCTTGGTATACCCAATGCTGCACTTTTCACCCTCTCCCCACCCTTCTACATTCCTTCTCCCCCCCCCCATCTCCCTATGACTTTGGCATTTCTTCTCTCTTGTCTGTTTTCTCTGACAAATGCAGCTGGCTGCCTTGATTACAATGTTATCCTTGAATTGTATTAATCTGTAATCTGTTTGCAATGTCCACATTGTTGTAATGTCTGTCTTGATGTTCCCCATAATTTGTATTTCTCTGGACCTTTGTAAAAGAGCCTTGGCTCAAAGGTATTTGTAATCCTAGACTTGATAAATAAAATAAATAAAAATCAAAAAGTACCTCAATGGAATCAACAAAGTCCAAGACGGGAGCATCTTTCAGAAAAAGAGATGTATAAGAACCAGGGGACACAATTTGAAGATAGAGGGGGGATGGCTCAGGGGCAACATGAGGAAGTGTTTTTCATGGAGAGGGTGGTGGATGCATGGAACCACCTTCCTGAGGAGGTCATGCAGTCAAAAACCATGGGGGAATTCAAGAATGCATGGGACAGACATAAGACAATTATAGTGAGGGGTAGGAGGAAGTAGACTTTTGGGTAACTAGAATCTGCATTTTAGCCAATAGGTAGGGAAATGGGCAGACTAGATGGGCCAAGTGGTCCTTATCTGCAGTCAAATTTTATGTGTCTATGTTTCTACTGTATGTTATAACCTATTGGTATCACTGTATACACTTTCATTTTTCATACATTCTCAGTCTTATGTATTCATTATGTGCACCATGTCTACACTCACTTATTCACGCTTTCTTGATAGTAAGTGCTATCATTTGTGCTGTTACTTAAGTATGCCTTTTTAGTGACAAGGTATGAAACAGTCATTTGTAAAATGGTCACAGTGTTCAACTAGTCATTCATATTTGTTTCTTCTTTAAATTAAATCTTCAGTACAATAAGTGCTATCCTTTGTATTCTTATCAAGGTAAACATTTACAATCAACTTATCATTAGGGCCTTCATCATATTGAGTGCTTAATTTGTTCTCAATAATCAAGTTCGCCACTTGTGTTTACTTTTCTCAATCATTATGCTGCAAACGAAAGCATTTTCAGTTTAAAAGCTTGTATTATTTAGCACAGAGCTTATTGCTTAACAATGTCTTACCTAGATTCTTGGCGTCTTAATTCTTACAATCTTTTTTATCTTATGGATGCCATTTCTTGCTACACAGTGTCGTTTATACAAGTAGCTCCTCCCAATTAATCTACGTATTAGATTGTTATTGGTTACATGATGCTCCCAACTTTTGGACAATTTTCACATTGTATTTTTTTGTGATTTTCTTGGGTCTTGCACAGTGGGACAAATTCCAGTCTTAGTGTAAATACTGCGAGCCATATTAACTTGAATACTTTTTCTTTGTTTTTAGTCTTTCTGCTGGTTGCTAAATTAGTCACGATATGGATATAATAGTGGATTACCATTTCTCACTGTAGTCTAAAAGAAATACATTGTATAACCTTTAACTGAAAGTAAATACTTTTAAACTTAAAAGTCAAAAAAAAAAAAAAAATCAGAAGATTGAATCTGGACATCGGTGCCACTTCAGAAATGTGGCCCCACGTCCCAACCCACCAGTGCCACAACTGGGCACATAATGGTGGCCACTGTCACAATGTCACTCGGAATAGTGACTGTATGCAGTGGTCAGTCTATACAAAAGGTGCTGTTGGACTTACAATAGGCCAATCATAGTACTGGGTGATTTCAACATAAATTGTCTATCTCCGGAGGCTGGATACTATAAAGATGCGGCCATGGCCCAGAACCTCACCCAACTTGTTACCGCTCCCAACAGATGCAACTATAGGACAGGATTGCACACTCTTCTGGACCGGATCCTTACTAATCACCCGGAATGATTCTCAAAAGTCTCAGTGCTCCTGATGGGATCAGTAACCACTCTCCGGTTACCTGCACCTGGACAAACAAATTCATTAAGCCTCCTCCCAAAATAATCCACACAAGAGTGTTAAAGCATGGATACCTTGAGCCACTAAAAACACACCTAAGCCAACTGGACTGGGCACCAATTGACTCCACTACTGATGTCAACCAAGCCTTAGACCTCTTCATCAGCCACTTAACTGCGGCCTGCAATATCTTTGCACCTCTCAAAAAACTGAATGTCGGGGGCAAAGCTAACCCTTGGATAACTCACTGATCTAATTGCTTTACTCAAGCATAGGGACCATCTCCAGCACTGTGCCCATGCAACATCCAAGCCTGGAGATATTCATAAGTATAAAGTTGCCCAAAATGAGTGCACACAGGCAATTAGGAGTGCCAAAAGTAAATAATATCAGGAAGCTCTCTCCAACTCCTGGGGAGATGGAAAACATTTTTGGAGTAACTTGATAGACCTCACAGGCAAGAACCCTAAGTCTCCACTCACCATGTTCAACATTAAAGGAACTTCAACATCTGACCTGCATACAGTACAATCACCAACACCTTTAACAATGCGTTCTCCAACTTGAATAGTGTTCTTCCACCCGACTGCTTCAATCCCCCCTCTGGTAGTAACCCTCCTGCCACTGCTCCACCCCTACACCCTTCTCCACAATTCTACTTCAAGGAGTTACTGGTGCATGAAGCCAGAACCGATATTCAGAAGGCCATTTGCAACACAGGCTTCAGCGGAGACTCCCTTGACATGAAGTCGTTAGTGCTTGTCCTTGAAGAAGTCCTTGAACCCCTGACAAAGATCCTCAACCTATCTCTAAGGATGTCCCAGTTCCCATCCCTCTGGAAACAGGTGACCTTCACACCGGTGCACGAAAGTGGAGACAAATCACTGCACTCTAACTACATACCTATCTCAATCCTCCCTCCATTGTCTAAAGCCCTGGAATGCATCGCCTCTGGCCAGCTAGTCGAGTACCTGGAAAAATACGTCATCACGTGTCCTGAGCAACATTATTTCCGAAAAGGCACAGCACCACGACTGCGCTATTAGAATTCACAAGCTTCATCCATACCACTCTCGATCATGGAAACTGTGTAGGGGCAGTATTCATTGACCTTATGAAAGCTTTTGATACTGTGAGCCACCCACTCCTAATTAAGCAATTATCTAACATTGGGCTCTCCGATGAAGCACTGATTTGGTTTTCAAACTGCCTTGGGGAGTGGGTCCTGTGGGTTAGGATTGCTGGTGTCACCTCAGAAGAAAAGCCAGTCCTTTCAGGGGTCCCACAGGGGTCCATCCTGGGGCCACTACTTTTCAGCCTTTTTCTCAATGACCTTCCCAGTGTCTGCCATCAAAATGTACTGCTCTACGCTAATGACGCAGTCATGTTCACCAACCACCAAAACACAGAGCTCCTCAAGAAACAATTACAGCTTGAATTCATACTCTTCTAAGAATGGTTCAAATCACACAAACTGATCATGAACTACAGCAAAACAAAGGTTATGACCTTCTACAATGCCAGGAGTACGTTCAAATCCCATGACATCACCATCCTAAACCAAGCTGGGACCTCAGTTGAACATGTTACAGACTTTAAATATCTAGGTGTCACATTGTACAGCACACTTTCTTACCATTGGCACACTGACTCTGTCACCAAAGCCACCAACATCCGTATAGGCCTACTCTACAGGCACAAACACTGCATGACTCCTGACACTCTCTGTTTGCCTAACAACAGCTCTGTCACCTCCATCAATGATTACAGGCTTGCAATCTATGGCTCTGCCTCTGCCCTCCACAGAATTACAGTGGCACTCAACAAAGCATGCAGGCTGCTAACTGGGGCTGATCGACTTACATACACTTGTGACCTGTACACTTGGGCAGGATGGCTCCCTCTCAACAGCTGGATTCAGTATCAAACCTGCCTCCTAGCCAAAAAAAATCCTCCTTGGGGGCATACTCTCAGGCACTGAAAAGATACTCATTGACCACCACAGTGCATAGTGAACTAGAAGCTCACAACAATTAACCTTCCTTGTCCCCAGATGTCAGACCACCATGGGCCTGAGGGCCTTTGCCCACAGAGCACCTCAGCGGTACAATACTCTCAACAAAGAAACTCTTACTACTTCTGCCCTTAGCCCTTTTAAGAGACAACTCTGACTTCATCTCATCTCAACTAGTCGTTGTGACTGCCTCACCTAATCAGGGGCCCAACTTCCACTGCCCTCCACTTCAGCCTTGATAGCTACCTCTCACCCCCTTATCCACCTTCTATCTGCTTTACCTTCCCACCCCTTGCCCCCTCTACCTTTCCTCACCCCACGGGCATTCCCTGACTTTTATCCCTCCCTTCCCCTCCATTCTTCTTAGAGCTCTTTTCTCCAACCTCTACCCTCTGAATATGGCCTTCCTGCCTGCACTCACCCCCTCCCTCTCGCCCACAGCACTTTTTCCTAAGTTTTCTCCTGGCTGGTATGTCATAACACATAACATTTGGCACATTTTGAATTACTGTGATTTTCTAACCCTCAGTCTCTTGTTTCCTTTTATTGTGTAACTCTGTATTATTATGTTTGCCTTTGTATGTATACCCCCATTCCTTTGATGAGGAACCTTTGTAAATGAGCAGTCCCTGCTCAAAGACAATTATAATCCTAGATTTCAATAAATGAAAAATAAATAAAATAAAAAAAATTATTGGAATTAGCAGATAGTCTTAATCTACAAATTCAGACCATACAATCTCCTCATTTATGCCATATCATTTATCTAATGTGCCAAAATGGTTGATACAAAAGGCTTCCCTTTTTAAGAGGCAATTTTGGAGGTTGCCATCTCTAGTAGGTGTTTCAACATTTTATTGTCCAGCAAATCTAAACATTGACACATGTGTTCAATGAAATGTCTAGCCACTATAGAATCAAGGTCTCCTCTCTTAATGTCACTATGTTCATTGTGATAATGTTCATTAAGTCTAAATTTCAATGTTCTTGATGTTTGTCCTGTATAGTGCAAATCACAAGGACATTTTACATTATAAATAACCTGCTTTGTTTCGCAGGTTATAAACTATGTCATTTCCACATGTTCATTTCTGTAGGGATTGTATACTGTTTTGGTTTTACGTGTACTGCTTCAGTTTTGGCACCTGCCACATGGAAAATAACTTATGATTTTACTTCTTCCTTTGAAAATGTCATATTTCAGTTCAGGATTTTTATACGTAGCATGACATAGTCTATTACCAAGTAATTTGTGTTTTTTAGCTGTAACCAATGTTTCTTCTTTAAATATTTTTTCTCCAGTTTGATTGGATTTTAAAATGTCCCGATGTTGAAAGATCGAGGATCTGATTGTATTAATGCTATCTGAATAGTCAATTGAGATTGTAATTCTATTCATCGTATTGTCTTGTTTCACTGTCTCTTTTATTAGATTTATTCTTTCCATGCTGCTACTTCTTTGTCTCACATTTGCTAATGTTGATTCTTTATAGCCCCTGTTTTTGAAACAATCCACTAGTTTGTCTGCAGAATCTTTATTGTCAGTGTTACTTGCACGATTTCTTTGAACCCTGATGAGCTGGCTATAAGGGATATTGTTGATAATTGTTTGTGAAAGCTTTTTGCATAAAATAACACATTTATATCTGTGGGTTTTCTGTACACATTTGTTGTTAAGGTCATATGTTCATTAGTTTTTGTCAAATCCAAAAAAGGTTTACTGAACTTTTATCATAGGTCATCACAAATTTTTAAATAGTCACTACAGTTATTGATGTATCTAAGGAAGTCTTCTAACTCTTTTTCTGGTCCTTATCATATGCAGAAATAATCATCAATATATCTTTTCTAACATAAGATATTGTCTTTTAAGTTATTGTTTGTACTGTACTTTGTCTCAAAACTGTCCATAACAATGTTTGCACAGCTGGGGGGCCATTGAAGACCCCATTGATGTGCCTTTACAGTGCCAATAATGTTGGTTGTCAAATTTAAAATAATTTTTAGTGAGGACAAGTTTGACAAGTTGCAGTAGATATTCATTCGGTGGATTGGTATTAGTTTCCCTTTCCATTCATTTTTCTTGTAATGCATTTAGACCCACTATGTGTGGGATGCTAGTATACAGGTCTTTGACATCAAGTGTCATTAAAATGTGTCTCTAGTTTAGAATCTTGTTTTTGTTTATTTTGTCTAATAGCTGTATGATGTCTTTGCTGTGTTTCAAATAGGTTAGTGTGGTAGTTACTAGCGGTTGTTAAATAGTAGTCAATATGTGTAGATAGCTCTACTAATGAAGATCGTATTCCAGCTATAATGGGGCATTTTCTGAATATTTGATAAAATATAAAATATTGGCATAATAGGGTGTTGCCTAAGAAGTACTTTTTGTTCCCATTCTGTGATATAACGTTTTTTTAATCTTCTCTCCAAAATATTTTTTAGCAGGCTTTTTACTAGATCTGTGGGGTTTTGTTCACTTTTTTTGGTAGTATTCTGTTTTTCATTTGTTTTAAGCATTCACTTTTATATTTTTTCCTATCCGTGATCACTATACCTCCTTGTATTGTCATTTTCAAAATTTCTTAAAGCTTGGAATTCATTGGTTGTTAGGGTATAAGTCTGTCATCTGTTTTTTATATTTTTTCCTAGACATTCTTTGTCCTTATCTACAGTACCATTTTCACATAGATAGTGATGTTTGCAAATATAGGTCCTGGTGGTAAAAATCTTGACTTGTAATTTATATTAAGAGATTGGGGGCCCAGTATTCAAAGCTGAGCCTCCTGGCAAAATTAGCATTACCTGGCGTGCTAACATAGCCCAGACCAAATAGCCCACTATATTCAAAAGGGATAGCCCCTGTGCTAAACCTGCTGAATATAGCATGCTAATGAAGCCAGGGAAACTGAGCTGAAGGGGCAATGCAAAATAGCCCAGGAAGCAAAACTGTACTGAATATAGCAAATAATACAGCTCTGAAAATAGCAAGCTGTCAGGCAATGCAAACACTCACAGAAACACAGTACAGCAAGTAGCAAAATGGCCACAAGGGGCACAAGCTGAGCTACTGAGCCCAACACCTGAACAAAATGTTGGAAAGCAGGGGGAAACACTGACAATGGCAATGTAACACACAGAGTCACTGCCATGTAACCACACATGCAGCAGCAACAGGAACCCAAAGACCCCAAAAACCAGCCCAATGTTGAAATACCCAGGCAAGAAACATACAGGACATGGGAAGTCAAAAAAACAAACCATATAATATAGGAAGAACAAACAATAAAGACAGATGAACAAGAACAGGTGAATGAAGAACCAAACAAGAAACAATGTTAAAACAAACAAAAGGGGTTGGGGGAACAGGGACTACAATAGCGGAATACAACTATGTACAATGGGAGGTGAGGGCACAGGGAATCCAAAAAACACAAATACACCATTTACAATGGGGGGTTGGGGAAACAGGGACAACAGCAGCAAAGATAGAAACTACGTATGGGGGGGGTGCAGGGAACACACAATTGAATACATAAGCTATATACATGGGGGGATGGGTGGGAATGGAAGTCCCCAAGGTGGTGGACGCAGTCAGGTGTCTGATAGCTCGGGATCAGCAGGTATGTCAGATGGTTTGGCAGCTAGCTGCTCATTCTTGATCCTGGCCACATGTCTTGTCTCTGATGTCAGAACTGCCTGCTGCTCAATGATCATTCACTGCTGCCTCACCAGGCGGTGCAGCAGGTCATCCCGGCCCACTCCTTCCTCAGGCCTGGTTACTCTCAGTGATCTCTTCCTTGGGCCTATAGGTGGATATATGAGTATGTAAGGATACAAGAATGATAATGCTTAGCAATGGAACACACAGGACTAGTGCCCAGGGTGGACAGCATGCCCCAACCACCAACGTCCTCTGAATTGCCATGCAAATAGCATGCATGGCAGCGAGCCCTGCCTGTGAGCAGCAGTGAAGAACACAATGTTAAAGAGTCCAATACAAGGCAAATAGAACACCCATGGGCCACCAGAAAGCAGCACCAAGGATGTGACAGCGGCAAAATCATTGCCAATGGACAGCCTGCTACAGTAAGGCAACACTGCCCTTCCCCTCTCCTAGGCAAACAACAAACCCAACACAAGACCCAGTGGAACAGTGTGGTACAGGTAATGTTGAGACATGCTGCCCAATGTAGCAGTGTGCATGGCCAATGGCCAGGAAAAATCCCTGTAGATCACACAAAACCAAAGCACAGACTAACAGACCAATGCCCCAGAGGACCACCATGTGCCACACAGCACAAAACAGCACCTTCCAACCATGACAGGGGTGTACCATGATCTGATGCACTGATGTTGTACGCCATGCAACAGCAGCAGCATAGAAACACAGCAGACCTCCCCTCCCATGGTGTTATCCCATCCACACACACCACACAGCTCAGGAACAATGCTGCACCACAGCAGGGCTGCATGCTGACCCGGAGATGACAGGCATGTGCAAGGCAGGTGTTGTGTTGAAGGACTCCCCCCAGTGTGAAACTGATGTTCACACCCACTGTGTACAGGGCATGTGCATAGCATACACCATCTGCAGGTTGTGAAGAGCCATGTATGCCCATGTGGCCACTGCCGACCATGTACCAAACATAGTGCAGAAATGCCCACACCACAGGGATGCCACATGTGCAAGCAGGGCAATGGGACATAGGACATAGGAACTCCAGTACAGGCATCATGCACAGCAGCAAGAACAACAGTAACAGTATGCCCTGCTCACAAAGTGCCAAGGCAAGTGCCAGAAAAGGCTGTCATGCATAGACTGCTGAGTTGTGAGACAAATAGCAGACTGCTGCAACAAGCTGCACAGATGGCCACCAGTGCCACATGGTGCCTCAAAACAGCACAAGACCACACAACCACGGTAGAGAGGTGCTGCACACACATGGCAAGGAGAGTCCTACGTAACGTAAAACCCCAATATCAATAGACCATGTGGTAGGCAGGTGGGATAATCCTAGAAAACTATACAGCTACAGTCACTGAAATGTGCACCGGCCCATCAATGCATGGGCTGGCCAGCAGGGTATGGGCACAACATACACTACACAGCACAGTGTAGAAGGTCAAGATGAGCACCATGTGGGCTGTACAGTAAGTGCATGCTGCGCTGTAGTGTGCTTGCTGGTATACAGTAGCAGGACACACCATCATATGGTCTTGGCTGCACATGTGCAGCAACATAAGTGGACTGCCACCAGTGTTGGGCGCACAGCCATCAGACACCCAAGGCACACTTGTGGGTCCAGACAGATATAGGTGGCAAATGACAACAGCATCTGAACACACTAGTACACTGAAAGAGGCATATGCAGGTGTGACACATGACAGTGTACAGCCTATCCACTCCCACCAACAGTGACAGGACACCTACGATCCCCCTGTAGCATGAACACCACAACAATGACACAACTGCATAATCATGTGCAACATCCTGTTGTCCATCACTGCTGACACCCTCTCACTCTCCCCCACTGTGGCTCCTGCCTCTAAAATAGAAACATAGACTTTGATGGCAGATAAGGACCACTTGGCCCACCCAGTCTGCTCATTTCCCTACCTGCTGGATAAGCTTCAGATTCTAGTTAACCAACAGCCTACTTCTTGCAACCCCCCACTATAATTGCTTTATGTCTGTTCCATGCATGTTTGAATTCCCCCACTGTTTTAGACCCCACAACCTCTCCAGGAAGGCGGTTCCATGCATCCACCACTCTCTCTATGTGAAAAAGAATTTCCTCACATTACCCCTGAGCCATCCCCCCCTCTAACTTTAAACTGTGCCCCCTTGTTCTTACACATCTCTTTTTCTGAAAGATGCTACCCTCCTGGACTTTGTTGATTTCCTTGAGGTACTTAAAAGTTTCTATCATGTCCCCCCATCCCTCCTTTCATCAAGGGTATACATATTAAGATCTCTCAGTCTCTTTTCATATGGTTTCTGATGTAGACCCTGCACTATTTTAGTTGCCCTCCTCTGGACTGCTTCCATCCTGTCTATGTCCTTGCGTAGATGAGGTCTCCAAAACTGCATGCAGTACTCCAGATGGGGTCTCACCAACTGTCTATATAGAGGGATAACCACTTCCCTTTTTCTACTTGTGATGCCCCTCCCTATGCATCCCAGTATCTCCCTGGCTCTCATTACTGACTTCTCACGTTGCTTACCCACCTTTAGGTCATCTGATATGACTACACCCAGATCCCTTTCCATTATTGTTGTCGTTAGTACCTCCCCTTCTATTGTGTACTCTTCTCCTGGATTTTTATTTCCCAGGTGCATTACTTTGCACTTCTTTTCATTGAATCTAAGTTGCCATATGTCTGACCATTCCTCCAACCTTGCCAAGTCCCTTCTCATCCTTTCTACCCCCTTGTGTATCAACTCTGTTACAGATCTTTGTGTCATCTGCAAAGAGGCATACCTTTCCTTTCAGACCCTCTGCAATGTCACCTATAAAGACATTAAAGAGGACTGGATCAGTACTGAGCCCTGAGGTACTCCACTAGTAACCACCCTTTCTTCAGAATGTGTTCCATTCACTATTACCTTCTGTGTCCTGTTGTGCAGCCAGTTTGCTACCCAGGCTACCACCCTGGGACCCACTCCCAGGCTGGATAACTTGATTATTAATCTTTTGTGCGGGACTGTGTCAAATGCCTTGCTAAAGTCTAGGTAGGCCATATCCACAGCCTCTCCCTGGTCAATTACTTTGGTTACCCAGTCAAAGAAATCGATTAGATTTGTCTCACATGATCTTCCTGCTGTGAATCCATGCTGCTTTGGGTCTTGTGCCCCCTGGCCTCTAGGTACTGAATGATTCTTTCTTTCAGAAGTGATTCTATCATTTTCCCCACCATTGAGGTCAAACTAACAGGTCTGTAGTTTCCTGCTTCTGCCTTGCTCCCAATTTTGTGAAGGGGAATCACATCTGTCCTCCTCCAGTCCTCAGGTACCACCCCATCTTCCCATGATTTGTTAAAAAGTGTGGTTAGTGGTGTCACTAGGTCCTCCCTTAGCTATTTTAGGATTCTAGGGTGAATTCCGTCAGGTCCTATTGCTTTGTCCACCTTGAGTTTAGGAGTTCTTTTAGTACTCTTTCTTCTGTAAATGTACTGTCATCAACCCCACTATCCAGAGTGCCTCTAATGTTTGGTTTAGGTAACTCCTCCTCGTCTTCTTTTGTGAATACTGAGCAAAAGTATTCATTCAGTATCTCTGCCTTTTCACTGTCTCCCTCTGCCCACCTCCCCTCTCCTTTATTAATCTTCACTATCCCACCCTTAACCTTTCTATGCTCCCTAATGTACCTATAAAAGGTTTTATCCCCCTTCTTAACTGAGTTGGCTATCTTTTCCTCAGTTTGGGCTTTTGCTTTTCTGACTGCCTTCCCCACTTCTTTCTGCTTTAATTGATACAATTTCCTGTCGTGCTCTGTCTTATATACTTTTTGAATGCAGCCTTTTTCTCCTTAACCTTCCCTGACACCTCTTTTGAGAACCATAGTGTTTTTTTATTCTGCTTTGTTTTCTTTATTTGTTTCACACAAAGGCTTGTTGCCTCCATGATGGCAGTTTTGATTGTTCTCCGTTGTTCTTCCACCCCTCCTTTCTGGCCATTTGCTAATGCATTCCTCAGTTATTCACCCATTATGCCAAAGTCAGCCCTTCTAAAGTCCAGCATCATTGTCTTTGTATGACTTGTCTCCATGGTAGTGTTTATTGTGAAGCACACTGTGCAGTGGTCACTTGTTCCCAGATGTCTACTGACTTCTAAATTTGTGATCCTCTCTCCATTTGAGAGTAGCAGGTCTAATATTGCTCCCTCCCGAGTGGGTTCCACCACTAGCTGTCTAAGGTATGCCACCTGTAGGGTATCGAGAATGACCCTGCTTTTGGATGTAGCTGCAGTCCATGTCACCCAGTTAACATCTGGCATATCCAGGTCTCCCATCAACAGTATCTCCCCTTTTTCAGCCATTTTGAGAATGTCCTCTATCACTTTCTTGTCCATTTCCTCCCCTTGAGATGGGGGTTTGTTGGCATGGCTCCTCCTCCTGCTGCTGTGCCAGTCCCTGCTGTGCTGCAGGTTGTCTGTGTTGATAATGTAGAACAACACTGTCAGTCACACCATGGGTAGGAGCAAGCACACACCCCAGCCATGTCAAGAATGACCAGTACAGGAAAATGGGATGCAAAGAAGCACAATCAATGATGCTCAGTGCGCCACACACAACAGTACAGGTAATTATTATAACAAGATGCAACATTAACCAATGCAGTGTAACTAAACAAGCCGGAATATGGAAGCTACACAGATCAAACAATCGATATGATGACTGTCTGGTAGAGGAGCACTCCCAGAATCAGCCAATGCCAGGTGATATGTACAGTAAATATGCCAGCAATGCCACCTACCAAAGTCCCACCCCAGATGACAGTCACACAGGACAAGTCCTGCCTGTTGACATAGTATATGTGTATGACACACATGCCAATGCCACATACAGCATAGTCCTATCTGAGGACAGCACAGTACACATCATGCACATGCCCAGTCGGGGGTACAGTGCAGCAGTGCATGCACACCAGCACTGCCCCATGCCTTCCATGTGTGCATATGAGGCCTGGACAGTATTACACACAGCTGTCAGGTGAGCATGTCTGTACATCCGCACAGTACACTGTGACCATATGAGACTGATCCCTGGCAGCAACTCACCTGGTGTAAACACTGTGCCAAGCTTCTTCATCCACTGAAATGTCAGCAGGTGCACTCTCTTCCTCTGCTGCAGGTCCACATACCTGTGCCTGCACTTTTCATCGGTACATGTAATTCTGGTCAGTCTGATCAGGAGGTGACAGATGGAGGCCCATACTTCCCTCCTAGTCCTGTCTCCCTCTCGGACCTCCCCAAAGAGCTGGTGGTCCCTCTCCATGACCAACCCCACCATGCTGGCCAACTCTGCCTCAGTCCACTTGCAGTCCCTGTGTGCGACAGTCCTGACACGTCTTCCTGAAGGCATTTTGTACTCTGATTCCCTCCACAAACTACACGCAGACACTCTGTACTGTGGCACACAGCTAGGCCCATTACATAGCACAGGTGTTGTCAGGTTGCTGCGCAGGCAGTCCCCATGATTGCACAAATACAGTTGGTGCCACACTATCAAAGGTCATGTTGTTGTTCATGTGCAACCCTAGTGCAATCCAGCTGTGACCCCATTGCACCATAGCACTGTGCTTCTCTCTGCGCTAAATCACCTTGCTCTGCACTACATCATGTATTGTACACATGCATTTGTGACCTCACCATGACCACGTGCACCTTGATTGCAATGTGCATGCCCACTGGATGTTACACAAAACATAACATGTGTGGGGCTAGACATACATAGCACTGCACTAGGGGTTTGCCTGGAATTCACCGGTTTACGCAGTGCAAAATCCTGCAATATTTAAAGCACCTGTACTAATCAGCCTGATTCCACGTGCAAGGTGCGAACACACTCATTTACATCTCATTACAGAGTGCCCTGCATACATCAACCTGTCAATTCAATTCCCTGTCTGAACTATTTCAGAGCTGATAGTGCTCTACCTCTGCAGCAGAACGGTACTGCAAGAATATATGAAGGCTGTCAGAGGTGCTGCAGGATAAGCCAAGAGTGTGAAATTGCTGATGCAGGTGAGTAACAACCACACAGCTTCTAGCAGCAATGCTTTGTCACAAACTGTGTGATGCACACAGAGACCTCAGTGGGGATTGTTCCATGTACATGACACCCTCATGTACACACTGCAATAGAGGCCCACAGACCAAAGGCCTGCAGTATGGCCAACACTGACACAGTGTAGACAGGCTGGGACATATGTATGTGTCCCTGACATGCAGCAGTGTGCGTGTCACAAGGGCATGTATATCTGGCAATGCAATGCTACAGCAACTCATGTACACTGCACACACAAGTTCAGTAACAACACAGGGCAGCGAAACAGGTTCCGGGGGGGATACAGCACATGGCATACAGAACCTGCACACCCACAACTTACCTCAGGGCCAGGCATGTGGTGACATTGAGGGTACATGGCTTATATGCCACTCCTACCAGGATTTCCAAACATGGTCTGTGATGAGGCAGTGGTGCTCACATCATATTGGATGATGTTTGTCAGGGAGTTACTATGGTCATGTGTTCATACATCCAATATGTGTTACCTACTAATGTACACAATATCTGGCTGCTGAATCCTATGCCATGGTAAGCTATTGCAGAATGAGTCTGTGGGTGGTAGCTGTGTGACATCACAGCAGAGACCTGGGCCACACACAGACAGATGAACCCACACCTTCTGCGGTACACACGTTGTGGTGACAGTATGGGCTGGAACACACTGTACATTGTGACATGCACACCCTGGGGGGGGGAGGAACATGGCCCAGGACATGGTGATATGGCCATGCACACATACATGGGGTCCTCCCAGGCAATCTGCATCACAGGCCTAGGCTGTACAGTATGTGGGACATCATTGTTCAGGGCAGGTATGCAGGCCATGGATGGACTGGTGCAGCACACATCCCTGCAGTTGTGCATAGCACAACATGTGGATATCAACATTACCTGTCACTAAAATGTTGTCCTGATGGCCACCACAATGTCACACAGCAATTACAGTGTGCACGTGAACAGTGATGGTGGGGAAGGGGGGCACATGGGGGGATGTCCAATGGTGCCACCTGCACTGCACACACAGCATGCGAGACCCTGTTGCAGACAGTAGTACACTACTGAACCCATCTCCATGTCCCCAGCGCTGTGCATGTCAACAATGAGCAATGTACATGACACACAGGGATGCACTAATACTTGTTCCTGCACTGTGGCAACATACTCCACTGCATGGTCACAATGTAGTATTTGCACAGGGGATACAGGGATGTCAATGCACACACAGTTACACCATCCATGTGTTCCAATGCTGTGCACAGTCACAGCAATGGTTGGGATGGAAACAGTGATTGTGGCAATGCACAGAGCACATGTCCTTTGTGTGTCACTACAGCCACTTGCCACGGGTTCACAGCCACTGGACTGGCACATCCTGACAGCATTTAACAGTTGTACATGTGTGCACATACATACCAACACACATATGTACACATGCACATTGTTGCTGACCTTACCTCACAACAATCTAACCTTCTGTCCCATACAGGTGATGCAGATGTACAGGCATGTCTACGTACCCATAGGTTCTCAGCAGATGAAAAAAGGGCGCTTGCAGAAGGTGTCAAGAAACAGGAAAGACACATGAGGTGCTACCATAACACAGATGCCACTGTGCACCAGGTGTGGCAGGACATCACAGCAGAGGTGAATGCTTTGGGTGGCCGTGAACAGTTGGTGCAGTCTATGTGGAAGTGCTGGCATGACATGCAGTGCCGTGCCAAGGAGGATGAGGTGCAAAGGCTTCTGGAGCTCAATAAGATGGGTGGAGGGCCCATGCCAGCCAACCTGTGGGTGACCAACCCACTCTTGGAACTTGTTGCATTGACCCTAAGGCCTGTGTCCATGGCAGGGGTTGAGGGCAATGGTTGTGAGACCCCACTCAATCTCCACTAAGCATGTGGGTCCCTTTCTTTTTTTTTTTGAAATTTAACTTTATTGATTTTATAAAGTTACACCAATTCACAGGTATACATCAGAGCTTTCGTAGGGTTAGTTAACAACTCCCCTGTACACCAAAGTAGTAAATGAAACATGTAATAGGAAAAAGGAAAACCTCCCTATAACCCCATGCCACCCCCTTCCCCCAACCCTAACCCTCCCAGAGTGTGCATATTTAGTATATCATATGATTTTATCATAATACCATGAACATATAGAGTTAGTGGCAAAATAGATGAGGGCAGAGAGCATCAGAGACAGAACCAAATGATCCCTAATCTAAATACAATGTGTATAATTTGTCCCATTTTTTGTGAAACAAATCCATGCGGTTATGAGAACTAGCAGTGAGTCTCTCCATATTAAAGCAAGTTGATAGGTCTTTCAACCACTCAGTATATGTTATGGTTATTTGGTCCATCCAATGCTTGAGCACCAGCCTTCTAACCACCATAGAGATTAGTGCAATGTGGAATCTGCACTCATGGTTCTCAACTTTGGAATAGATACCCAGGATGCATATTTCTGCGGTGAAAAATCCGTCCAGACCCAAAAGAGGATCCAAGTTGGACTGAATAGAGAGCCACAAGGGGCCACTTTTTCACATTGCCAAAAGATGTGGAGCAGATTCCCTTCTAATTGCAAACATCTGGAACAAAGAGGAAGGGGTAGCTTCCCTAATCGAGCATATTTGACCGGAGTATCGTACATGTTATTTAGTATATGATATTGAGCAAGTCTGAACCTATCCTGAGTGTGATATCTGTGTAGATCTTTCCAGATTCGAGGCCAATTAAGGGTGATATCAGGCAAGAGAGAAGTCCAGACACTGGAGCCCAAGAGGGAGTCCGGATATTTAAGACCCAGCAAATAGGAATATATAGATGAGATGCCATGGGATTTGGAGGCTAAGTCCTGAACTTGGGAGAGAAAGGGGCTGACTTGTGAGCAGCAGAATTTGGTACCAAAATTAGTGCTAATGAGGTGTCTCGGTTGGTATATCTTAAAAATATTATTATTGGGGACATTAAACCTGGCCATAATATCTGGAGAAGAGAGGAGAGAGTCCGGAGAATATGTTCTCAACCAGGGCTTCTCGGATTTGAGGAAGCCAATCTGGGGTAATCATTGAGCCTCCTAACTGAATGTTGGGATTTAGAATAAGGGGTTGTGCCATGTCTCTTTTTGGGGAAATTTTGAGATAGTGCAGGCACTGAGAGAGGATTTTAAGAGAAGTGATAATGGTTGGATTTGATATTGAAGATGGGAGTGCTGAACTGGGAAGAAAGAATGTGGTCAGAGAGCAGAGATTGGCCTCTACAAGTATTCATCTTTCAATTTGGAGCCAGATTGGGAGGGGTCCTTCGGCCCTATTTGGGAGCCATCTGCCCAATTTGGAGAGGTGAGCAGCCCAGTGATAAAATAATAGGTTAGGGAGACAAGTCCCACCTTGTCTTTAGGAAGGCAGAGTTTGGAGAAAGAGCATCTGGGAGACTTACTTTGCCAGATAAATTGAGAGAAAGTAGAGTGTAAACATTGCAAGTTTGAGAGGGGTAGCCAGAGACCCAGTAGGTTAAGAGGGTAGAACATTTGGGGTAGGACATTCATCTTGATGATGTTGATTCTGCCCCAAAGAGAAATGGGGAGTTTGGACCATCTTTGGAGGTCTAGTTGAATGTTGATCATAAGGTCATCCAGATTAAGCTTCTTAAGTAAAATTGGGTCATTGGTGAGGTGTATGCACAGGTACTTGATTGATTTAGGAGACCATCTCATGCCAAATCTAGTAAAACTAGCTTTATGTGTGAAGGAATTCAAAGGGAACACTTCTGATTTTGCTAGATTCAGCTTATAATGAGAGAGACGGCCATACTGCGTAATAACCTGAAGGGCATGCATTAATGACATTTCGGGGTGGGCAATGTGGAGGAGGATGTCATCCACGTAGACAGAGAGAGCCAACTCTTGGTGTAGCACCGGACAGCCCTGGATATATGGAGATCATTTGATATTGAGAAGGAGAGGCTGTAAGTATAGATTGAACAAAAAAGGAGAAAGGGGACAGCCTTGCCTGGTACCTGTAAAGAGATGGAAAAGTGAAGGGAAGATACCGTTACAATAGATCTTAGCCGAGGGAGATTTATATACAACCTGAATCCACCGAATAAAAGAGGTTGGGAAATCCATCTTGGCAAGCGTTGCCCATAGAAAGTCCCAATTAACTCTGTCAAATGCTTTTTCAGCGTCTAAAGAGATTAGAGTCATTGGAGTATGTGATGATTGGGCTGCATGTGAGATATGAGAGAGGGTTCTAAGATGGTCAGCAGGGGAGTGGGCTTGTACAAACCCTACCTGCTCCGGACTCAGAAAGGTGAATCCAAATCTTTTTAATCCTCTCAGCTAGATCTTGGATAGAATCTTAATATCCCAATTTATGAGAGAGATGGGGCGGTAACTTGCAGGGTCTTTGGGTGGTTTATCTGGCTTAAGGATTAACACAATCGTGGCTTCCAACAATGTAGGATATATGGTATCGGCTTGAAACATGTACTCATAGAGCCTGAGGAGGAGAGGGGCTAGTTCCTTATTAAAGGTTTTGTAAAAATTAGATGGGTAACCATCGGGGCCCAGTGCTTTATCAGAAGCTAAAGAGGTAATCGCCTCCTCAACTTCGAGCAAAGTGATGGGGGAGGTGAGGGTCATTTTATGGTGTGGAAGGAGGTGAGGAAAATCTAGATCCTCTAAATAGGTAGAAATATCCAAAGGGGATGCTGGGGAGGGGTGTCTGCTAAAACGTTTACTGTAAAATTCCTCAAAAATCTGGGTGATCTCTCTGGGTGTAGTTTTGACTAATCCCTCCAGAGTTTGCAGCATCAGGATCAATCTCGAGTTCACTGTCTTACGCAATCTGAGAGCCAATAGTCTACCAGCCTTTTCGCCTTGGTCGATATATTTGGATTGGGTTTTTAAAATAGCGTATTCAGCTTTTTCTTTTAGTAAGTCCGCGTAATCGTTCTTTAGTTTTAGCAGGGATTCTAACGAACCTGAGGGGGAGGAAGGGGAATGTGAGTGCTCCAAGTCTTTAATTTTGGTTGACAACGAAGCAACTTGTGCCAACCTGCTTTTTTTCCCTCGGTGAGGCCATTTTAATTAATTCCCCCCTGTGGTAGCATTTCAGGGAGCACCATAGTGAATCCTCCCTCGGGGTAGAATTTTTATTAAAATCCAAAAAGTTAGAGATGAGTTCTTTAATATGGGAAACAATCTGATTGTCCTTGAGGAGTTGGGTGTTTAGTTTCCAGATAGTGTCCCGCTGAACGTTAGGGTCCGGTGAGATCCTGACCCAGACTGTTGAATGGTCTGACAGTACTATTGGCTCGATACCTGACTGAAAGAGACCGGGAAGAAGTGACTTACTGGTCAGAATGTAGTCTATTCTAGGCCATGAGTTATGTACCTGAGAAAAGAAAGAAAAAGACTGGAGTGAGGGGTTAGTAGGCCGCCAGGGGTCGCATAGTCCCAAAAGTTGCATGAAGTCCAGTAGGGCTTTTTGAGGTGGAGTTACTGGCCTTATTGGCATGTAGGTTCTGTCAAGGGTTTGACTAGGTGGGACGTTCCAGTCCCCCCTAATATTAACTGCGAAGGTAAAAGATTGCCAATCTTATCTGCTAGGGTCATAAAGATCTCTGGACTCCCTTCCCCTGGTCCGTAAACAGAGGCGAGCACAATACTGCAGTTATTGAGACAGCCTTTGACTAGTATAAATCTGCCCTCTGGGTCTGCTAGTTTCTCTTCAGCCAGAAAAGAAACATGGTTTTTAATTAGAATGGCCACCCCTTTGCTTGCTTCAGATCCACTCGCAGAAAATATTTGAGAAAAGCCAGATCTATGCAACCAGATTGTTTCATTGTTAATCAAATGGGTTTCTTGACGCATAAGAACATCAATCCTGGGTAAATCACAATGTTTAAAGACTTGGTGCCTTTTGGCTTTATCTCTGAGCCCCTGCACATTCCAAGTAGCTATCTTAATCGACATCATAGCCATTTCTGAACATTTAAACTGAGAAAATAGGAAGTATTGTACCTCCAAAATGAAGAATAAGTATAGTACACTCTAAAACGGACTTTAAACCAGCCCACTCTATACTAGAAAAGACATCCTGTCACCTGATATATAGAAACCGTCAGAAGAAAGTTGGTGACCTTGAAATGTAATTGGAGAATTGTGTCCTGAAACCAGAAGCAACCTCCCCCCAAGCAAAAAAGAAACCTATCCAACTATATACAAAATAGTTCCAGGTTTGGGCAAGCAAACCTCGAGAGAACCAACAGTACATACGTGAAACCAAAACCCCAATGGCGAATTTCAGGAGTTTTATGTACCAATATATTCCTAGTATGGTATTACAACAAGAAGAATGGGGAAGTGGTCTGTTTAGCTGTGTCATCCAGCAGACTATAAAGCTGGTCCCCATAGGATTCTCCTGTAGATCACCATTCCCCCCCTTATCAGCTCATGAGGCAGCTTCCTATGAGCCTATCCCATCCCCTGGCACCCCCACCATCCTCTCTTTATCATGGTGGTTTGAGAGCAGCGCCCTGTTGTGACCAAAGGAAGTGGTCTAGTAGGCTAACAGAACCGGTGGCTGAAATCGACTCAAACGTGGGAGTTTTATCGCTCATCGACTTTATACTAATAAATGGTCGCTTACCAAGGTATGCATGTTCAAGCCCCAGTAACGAATCCATTTACGGGTGTGGATGAGGAGCAAGGAGTTCTAGGCCCATCGACCATTAAGTGAATAAGGATCCCATCACAACTGGAATGCCCTGGGGGGCATGATTTATTGCAGGACCTAAATCGGTCCGTGGCCAATTCAGCAAGCTGGAAAGAAGAACCTAGCCCAAAGGTTCCAGAACCGTCCCTGGGAAAGTCAAAGGGCTCACGGCCTTCCAGAATCAGGATCCACGAGCCTCCCACCCCTTATCAAGCCACTCAGCCCGACCCCACCCAACCAAAACAAACAGGTAAATAACAAGAATATCTATTCATTAATAAGAGGGGAACAAAACCGCTGTAACAACTGGTTAAAACAGAACTTAGTTCATCCGTCTTTAAATAGGTTGGGAAGCTTGAAGGTTAAATCCTTAATGGCTTGGTCAGGAGAATCATAAGTAAATGATGAGCCTTTAATTGTAACTTTCAGATTGGCTGGATACAGCATCCTGAATCGGATACCTGCTGCGATTAGCTTGTGAACAATTGGGTGGAAGGCAGTTCTTTTCTGTCTGGTCTCGATCAGAAGGTCTTGTGCGATTCTTATCCTGGATGACCCCCAGGTTATGGATTTTAGCTTTCTAGCTTTAGTGAAGACATGCTGTTTTTTGATGAAGCTTAAGAATTTGATAATGGTCGGGTGGGGAGCAGAATCCGGTGGAGGCCTCGGCCTCAGAGATCGATGGGCCCTTTCAATGTGATATTGGGGATTCAGTGGTGAAGGCCCCACGCATTTATGTAGGAATTTCTGGAGGAATAAGATAGCGTCTGAGCCTTCTTCTGTTTCAGGCAACCCGATAATTAGGAGATTGTTCCTCCTACTGCGCCCTTCTAAGTCCTCCGTTTTAAGTTGGAGCTTCCGGACTTGCTGTTTCAACAGGATAATTTCTGGATCGATTTTATCTCTCCATCTTTCTTGGGATGTAATTCTGGCTTCCGAGTTGATCATTCTGCTATTTAAAGTGGTAAGATCTCCTTTGATCGACTTAAGCTCAGAGGTAATGTTTTTCAGCGCCTCCCGAAAAGGTGATATCTCTTGGAGGAATCTTTCCTCGGATAAAGGAACTACCGAGGGATTAGTACTGCCCGCCTTATTCAAGTTTCCAGAGGCCTGGTTCCTCACTTTCTTGGAGAGCTGTTCTGGCGTGTTGGGTGGAGTGTGCTGCATCACGGCCTGCTTCATCTCTGCCTCCATCGCCGCGGTAAAGCTTTGCGATGCCGAGAGATGTAGATGAGATCGATAGGCAGAGATTAAGGAGTCTCCAGTCACTGCTATTGTGTAATTTAGAGGACTAGAGTCGATTTTAAGTCAATTTGTAGTGGATGGATGGTAAGAGCCCAGGGTAGGTGCAGCCTTCAGGCAGCTTGCATCACGTGACCTCCGTGGGTCCCTTTCAGAGCTGCCTAATATATGCATGTCACACACAGGGGCTTGTGGGCACTCATCCACTGTGTTGGTTTCCATGTGGCCTGTCAGCTACCCAACTGGAGGCATGTGGTGTAACTCCATATTGTACGGGTGTGTGTACAGCTGTACTGGGCTGACCTGTGTATGCCACATGTGCCTGCTGTTCTGTGGCACTGGGTCAACAATGAATATCCACCATGTGCATTTGCATGCACTCCGTGGAAAGCCACTTTGTTCCACCATCTGCACAGGCATGAATTGTGGGGGCAGTCTTACACTGGTCTTACTCCTGGCTGTGCAGTGCCAAAACAGGTCTGGTTGCATGCGTCACATTGGGGGGAGCACAGGGTTTATTGGTGTACACCTACAATGTGTGCAGCATGGCCTGGTTGTGGGTGTGACTCCACACTAGCCATGGTGTGTTGTGTGGATTTGGCACAGGGTCATTGCATATTTCATGATCCTCATGGTTGGTGTTTGCATTTTTGGGCCTTGGTTTGTGTGTCTTTTGCACTGTGTAGGTCACTTACACATCTCCTGTCTTCCCCACAGCTAAAGGTGAGAGTTGCATTGCACTGGCATCAAAGGTCCAAGTTGAAGAGGAAGTAGCAGGGCCATCCACTGCAGGGTTGCAGTATGGGAGGGCATAGCCAGCAACCAGCCACATGACCATGGCCATCGGACACCCTGCAGTCCTTGCAGTCAGGGGGGAGGAGGATGCTGATAATGATGATGATGATGACAGTGACATCACCTTTGTTCCCTCCCTGGAATACCTAAGGAGCTTGACATGAGGCCATTGTCTCCGGTCCTCTATTTCAACACACCACTGCCACTTGTGGCTGCCCCCATCAATGCTGGGTACAGCAGGTCGTTTGGCACATGGACCACTGCCAGTGCCACACACTGCTATCACACAGGTCACAGGTTCTGTGTCCCCTACAGTTGGCCCAGCCATGTATGGCAGAGGTGGCACTGTGCAGCAGCCTATCCCAGCATGCCCAAGCCATGTGGCACCACTAAGATTGCAGGCCCTTCCTGATGGACAGGTTGCGCCCCTAGATATGCGAGGAAGTCAGTGCTGGATTATTGTGAGCTGAGCAGCGTGCCGAGGAATGCCACACATGTGCCCTCAATACGGTATGTGAATGCTTCAGTGACTTCACTGCAGCTGTTAGGGAGCAGTCAGCTGCCATGAGGGCCACATCCCCGTGCAGACAGGGGTGCACCAGTCTGTCTTACAGCCAGTGTGCCACAGTGAGGCTTTAGCACTTGCACTGGCAGGTCCCGTTTGTCCTCCACTGGGGCATCCTGCTCTTCAGCTGGATCATCATGGTGCAGGGGTGGCCATTTGACTGTGTCACCTGTCAGGCCACACTGTGGCTGCATGCATGCCATGGCTGTCAGTACACCACAATCCTCCTCAGTGGGCTATCCAGTACAGGATATGCCACCATCACATGGACACCATGTGGGGTCCAGTATGCCCTTTGGTTGGAGGCGTCAGCAATGCCTGCTGACATGCACACATTTATGTGCGCACACACACTTTTGTCACACACATGTACAGCCTGCAGTCACAAACTGCTTTATGCACACTGTCCACTCACACATCCTTTACATCCACACAGTACATTATGCTCACATTCCCACAGCACAGCATTTTCTCCTGTACACCTTGGCACTCCTCTGTGTGTAGCACTATGGTTCTTTTTTTTTAATTCAGCTTTATTCACTGCATTGTCTCCACTGCAATAACATACAGATTCATTAAGAGAACGATACTTTAACCATTAGGTACACTTATGAGCTGTGGATGGATTATTGTCATTAAAACAGCAGATGCCCAAACTCTATCAATCTGTGAGTTACAAAAAAGAGTATTTATTATGGGACAAACAACTGACAAAACAGTGCCCCAACTGTGATATTGTCTGTGCGAAAAAAAAAAGACAATTTCTCTCACCCCCACATTTATACCAGATTATAAATCCAGAGACAGAACAATACTTAAAAGCAAGTAGCTCCGGGTAAGCCAAAGTGTCTATCAATCAGAAAACCCTGAAATCTGGTGCACACAAAAGTCTGTAATGATAATTGGCCTGATGTCATGGACCCAGGTGCAAGGGCAGGACAGGAGGGCCTGGGGAATTATGTAGTATCTGTCTCCCCAAACTCTCAAAGTATCCGGGACTCCCAGGTCTGCCACCTTTGTACGTGTTTATCAAATTGGAGTCTAAGCCTTGCCATCAGGGCCTCCATGGAGACAACCTCCCTCACTCTACCCACCCACTCCTGCACCATAGGTGCCTCTGGTTGGAGCCACCTGGCTGTGATACATTTTAGTCCTACCACTATGAGAATAAGGACCACTTTACGTAAATCTCCCTTTAAATTGGTGGCCGTGGGAAGACCTAAAACCCATTCTGTAAATTTGAATGGGAGGAGGATCCCTGTGATCTCATGTACTGCAGTCTGGAGTTCCTGCCAGAAGGCACCCAGCTGGGGGCAGCCCCAGAACACATGCCAATGATTCCACATTCTTCCACATTTTCTCCAGCACAATGCAGAGTGGGAAGCAGAATAATGTTGTGTTATGGTGGAAACCTGGAAATATCTGGTTAACACTTTCCAAAATAATTTTCTCCAGGCTGGGGCTGCTGCCATGTTCCAGCCAAACTTAAGTTGATGATTCCAGTCATCCTCACCAATGCTCTGGTTTGATTCATGCTCCCAGGCTGTCTTGTGTGGATGTAAAGACATTCCTCCCAGTGTTAACAATAATTTATACTACTAGATATGTATTTATCTCTTGTAGCTATATGAACTGCTTCATATAGAAAGTTCTCCTATTCTGAATGGGGCATGGTCAGATCTCTGAGGTGCTCTGCAGTATTAATAAAGTGCCTGATTTCCATAGAGTTAGGAATTCTAGTTATTCCACCCAAACTTCTCTTTAGCTGTCTGGAAAGAGATGCAGCTGTTATTTTCAATGAAGAGGGCAAATCTTGTCACCTGCTGAGCCTCCCATCCAGCAAACCCCTTGTCCAGCTGGGGGGAAGGGGGATCCCGGTTTATGCCTGATCAGTGACAATGGGCCCAATCCTGTGGGGGTAGCCAACAACTTCTTGACCTTAAAAAGAATATACAATCCATGTCTAATCCATCTACTCAGGATTTTTTTCACGTAGTCGTGAGTCACTGGGCCAGTACTAGGGTAAATAAGGGGTTACCTCCCGCCAGCTCATTCTCTAAGTCATACCAGCCAGACTACACTCTCTGCTTCTCCCATGAGAGAACTGGGCCCATCTGGACTGACAGGTAGTATAGACAGAGATTTGGTAGGGCCAGACCCCCCTCTTCTTTGGGGAAGGATAGTATCTCTCTGGCTATTCTCAGTTTCTTAAACTGCCAAACAAATTGTAGTATGTCTTTATTTAGCCTATTCCAGAAAGCTTATGGGAGTTTTAAAGGAAGAGTCTGAAATAAAAATAAAAGATGGGGGAGAATATTCATTTTGACCACTGCAATCTGTCCCACCAAACTCACTGAAAGGAGCCTCCATCTGGCCAAGTCTTGCTCTATTGCCTCCCATAGCTTATTGTAGTTTATTGAGAACAGTTTGAATATGTCTGTATTCCTAAATATCTGATTTTTTTTTTCAGGGCCCATTTAAAATGAAAATTATCTTAAAATTTCTAATCTACTTTTCCACTGAGGACTAGGGCTTCTGACTTTGAAAAATTAATTTTATATCCTGATATTTCACTGAATATTTCTAGTGTTTTCATCAAGGAAGGGACCAAGCTCTCGTGAGAGGACAAGAAAAAGACAGTGTCATCTGCATACAGTGAATTTTTTACCCCTCATCTCTTGCATCTGTCTGACCTTGGTGGTCAGTGTTTTGAGGCATAATGCAAAGAATAGAGGGGAGAGAGGGCACCCCTGTCTTGTGCCTCTAGTCAAGGGAAAAAAAAGGGGAATGATGCCATTAACCCTCACCAGGGCCTTAGAGTTCTTATACAGTTGAGAGACAGAGTGCAGAAAATGGGGCCACATTGCATTCTTTCCATGGATGCTTTGAGGAAATGCCAATTTACTCTGTCAAATGCTTTTTCTGCATCCATGGAGATGGCTAACTGAAGGTGTTCTTAAGAACTTTGTGAGGAGATGATGTTTAAGAACCATTGAATATTATCTGGGAAAAATCTGCCTGCAATGAATCCTGTTTGGTCTCTATGAATTAGGGAGGTGATCCATGACTGTAGTCTCCTAGCTAAGATCCCTGTAAACAGCATAAGATCAACATTCAACAGGGAAATGGGTCTGCATGACCCACATTCCTAGGGACTCTATCCTTCTTTATGAATAACTGAAATGTGGGTGACCAACCCACTTCTGGAGCATTTGTAACCATAGGGAGGCCCAGCAGGTTGTCACTGGTGTCTTTCAAGCTCTTTGATAAGGGAAGGATTAATTAAGCTGTCAACCATAATGTTCAGTGAGGCCAGGTACTTTTTTGCCTCAGGGACCAAGTCAAACATCTTTACCTCATTGTCTGAGGTCACTCTGAGTTTAGCCGGGAAATCAACCCTCACCTTTAGGCTTTTTCACAAGAGTGCTTTCACCACTGGGAACCAAAGTCTGCTCCTAGCCATGGTAGAGGGTGCATAATCTAGTTCGATAAAAAGTTTTGTGTCTCTGAATACTGTCTCCCCCATTGACCATGATTTCCTCAGGACCATATCTCTGGTCCAAAAGTCCATGAATGCAATAATCAGGGAAAAGAGTTTCGATTTGGGGTCCTTTGGAGTTGTCTCAAGTGCTCAATGAACCCTGATAATGTTTAATTGGGTGTATTTATTAATGTTGAGTAGCTCCTTTAATAAACTTTCAATAAAGTCTGGGACATTACTGCTTTTGGTTTGCTCCTGCGAACTGTGAAGTCAAATATTAATTCTTCATCAGCTGTTCTCTAGATCTGCTATTTTATTGAGAAGAAATTGGGAATGGTCATGTAGTTGTAAAATAGCCCCATTATGAAGGTCTGAGGTCTCCAAATACAGCATGAGGTGACCGTTCAGGGTTTGTATTTGCTTAGTATGTTCGTTGATTTTAGATTTGTTGTCAGCCACCTCTGCTTTTATTGAATCCAGGGTTTGGGTGAGGCATCTGAGCTCACAATATAATTGCCGTGAGGTAATCATAAAGTCCTTCTCACTATCCTCTGAGTCATTGTCCGCCTCCTTCCTGGGTGTTTCTGGAGGCCTGGTCGATGGTGCATCTCTCGTTTTGGCCTTTAGGTGCCAAGTCCAATTTCTGCTGCTTAAGTCCTCCTCTGGCTCCAGATCATGATTTGGATTTGCTCACCATCATTGGGAAATATTCCGGTGTTGTTGTCATGAGGTAACAAGTGGGGATATTTGGTAAAATTAAACTTTTAGGTTGAGGAGTCGACTGAGCTCTGATTTATTGTTGCCACATGGCTCAGTGACATCACCGGAAGTCAGCACTATGTTTCTGTTGTATTAAATAAACATTTGCTCAGATATATGTTGTCAGTGTTGTTTTCACTCACCTGCCCATACACGCCAGTGTGGCAATGATGTTGTTGCGATGTTTGTTGGACCTCCGGGCCATTCAAGGGTCTCTCTTCTCGAGTTACTCCACTATAGCCTGGACCTCTGGCTCTGGCTCACAGTCAGAATGTTCCTCTCCTTCAGGTGCATATATACACCATGATTTAGCACCGTGTTGTGTAACATGCAACATGCAAGGAATATACAACATACCTTGAGAGGGGTATATTGTAGGGCACCGCTGGAGTGGTCCAGGCAGCAAAAATGCATCTTTAGCATGCCAAAGATCCTCTCTATGACATTCCTGGTGGTGGTGTGTACCTCATTCTACATCTCCTCCACCATTGTTGCTGGCCGGAGGAGTGGTGTTAGTAGCCAGGGTCTTAGGGGATAGGCAGTGTCCCCTGCAGACACATGTACAATTGTTAGTTACTGTTTACTGCCTCACTAAGCTTCTTATCATGACCCCGTGTCCTTGAGCATCTCTTTTTGTGTAATATGTCACCCTCCTGTACCTTATTGATACTACCATACTAAAATGCCAGCAGAGTAGGCCTAACGGTCTTTCGTGTCTGCTCATTTGGTCAGCCCCCACCCTGGGTGCTGACCTTGCTGTCCCCCTCGCCTTCTCTGGCTTCTCACTTCCCAGTTCCGGATATTCTTGCTGCATTGGATTTTGCTTCCAGAACCCTTCCCTGTACCTGTCGCACCCCTCTTGAACCCCTCCACTGTCTCTGCCTCCATCAGCCCCTAGGCAGGTGCATTCCATGGCTCCACCACCCTCTCAGTGAAGTAGCACCTCCTCCTTTCTCCCCTGAATCTTCCCCCCTCCAGCTTCCACCCATGCCCTCTAGTGGCCCCCTCCTCCTTCCTTCGAAGCACCCTGACTGTTCCTCCCCTATTTACCCCTCTTCATGTACCTGAAGACCTCTATCATGTCCCCCCGGTCCCTTCTGTCTTCCAATGTGTACATAGTTAGCTCTTCGAGCCTCTCCTCATAGGTCCTGTCCCCCAAGCCCCAAATCATTTTGGTTGCCCTCCTCTGGACCCTCTCCAGGAGGTTAATGTCCCTCTTTAAGTGTGGCCTCCAAAACTGCACGCAGTACTCAAGGTGCGGCCTCACCAAGCAGTTATACAGAGGGAGTATCACTTCCCTCCTTCTGGAGATGATCCCCCTAGCGATGAATCCCAGCATCCTGTTGGCCTTGGCTGCTGCCCTCCTACAAGTCTCAGAGTTGTTCATCTTGACATCCACCACCACCCCCAGGTCCATCTCAGCCATCGAGACTTGTAGCATTCCCCCCCCCGGGTGTACACTTGGCCTGGGTTTCTGGCCCCCAGGTGGAGTACCTTGCATTTCCCTGCATTGAACCTCAGCTTCCACTTTCTAGACCATCTTTCCAGAGCCTCCAGGACCCATGTAGGGCCACCCTCCCCTCCTCCCAATCCACCACCGCCCCAGTTTTGAGTCATCCATAAGAGACTCATCTCCTCCTGATTCCTGTCCTTATGTCAGAGGCGTGGGCGTTGAACAGAAGGGCCCAGAGACTGATCCCTGTGGGACCCCACTAATGACCCTCCTTGGGGATGAGACTATCCCGCCAACTACGACCCTCTGGGTCCGGTCCTGGAGCCAATTGCCTATCCATCTGATCATCTGGTTCCCCACCCCCATTTCTCCCAGCTTATCCAACAGGCCCACGTGAGGAACAGAGTCAAATGCCTTGCTGAAGTCTAGAAAGAGGATGTCCACTGGTCTACCCAGGTCCAAGGCACTAGTCACCCAGTCATAGAACTCCACCAGGTTTGTCTGACACGATTTCCCCGGGATGAATCCATGCTGTCTATCGTCCAGGCACCCTGACTTATCCAGGTCCCCCCCCTAGCCTCTCCTTGACAATGCCCTCCATCACCTTGCCCACCACCAATGTCAGGCTGACAGGCCTGTAGTTTCCTGCCACCTCCCCTGATCCCCCCTTGTGGATAGGCACTATATGTGCTACCTTCCAGTCTTGGGGCACCCACCCTGTCCTCAGAGATGGTGAAAGCTCCCCAGGGTTTTGCCAGGACATCCATAGTTCCTTCAGCACTCTGGGATGTAATTTATCCGGCCCAGTGCTTTCTCCATCTTAAGGGCTGAGGCTTCCTCCTCTCTCTGCTGTGATTTCCCTTCCGGTACCTCTTCTCCTGCTTAGCCCCTCCCCACCTGCCAGTGATGCCTCCCCTCCCCAGACCCGCCCGATCGGTGAGGTCCCCCTCCTCAGTATCTCTGTCTCCTCCCATGTATGATGCAGCACCCCATTTTCCTTGGTGAAAACTGGGGTGAAGTACTCATTTAGTACCTCAGCCTGCTCCCCGGGTCTTGTGCCCATCTCTCCTGATTTAATCCTGCTAATCTGCCCCTTCACCTTTGTTTTCCCAATGTATCTAAACAGCCCTTCTTCCTCTCCTAATTTCCTGGCCAGGTTCTGCTCCTTCCTTGCCTTAGCCGCCCTCACCCTCTAGTGGCCTTCTAGCCATCAGCTCATCTCCCTCGATCCCTATCACTCCTTGAGCACTTGAACTGCTTATAGGCTTCCTTCTTTCCTGCACCACCTCCTGGACCTCCCTGGTCCACCAGCAGGGTTTTGGGCCCTACCACATTGGACCACTCTTGCACAGGTGCTGGTAGCATCCTGCACCTCTCCTGATGATTTCCACCTACTATCAGCGTCCATGTCTGCCTGATCCCATCCAAATGCTCATAAGGATCCTTCCATTTCCTTAAAATCCGCCCCCCTGAAGTCGGTTACTTCCGTCTTTGTGCAGCCTTCTACCCCTCCTAGGTCCAGGCAGAACCAGACCATGGCATGGTCACTCCCCGCCAATGGGTCCCTTACCTCCAGGCCCCCAATCTGGTCACTGTCTGCCAGGACCACATCCAGTACCCAGCCTCCCTGGTCGGTTCCCTCACCTGCTGAGTTAGGAACGCGTCTTGAAAGACATCCAGCAACCTCTGTTCCCTGGTCACAGAGGATGTCATAGTCTCCCAGTCTGTTCCTGGCATGTTTAAGTCCCCCAACACCACCACCGTTCCTCTGCCCAGTCTGCAGTGTCTCCCAACATCTGCCACCAGACTGTCCTCCAGCTCCTCCACATCAGGGGCGGGGGTCTACACCACTCCTACTTTTTACACTCTCTTTGCCCCCCTTTTATCAAGGTGACCCAAATCACTCCACGGTTCCCTCCTGCGCCTCTATTCCTATGCCAATGCAGTTTTGACTATCATTGCTACCCCTCCACCCCTTCCCTCCCCTGTCCTTCCTGAACATAGTGTAACCCTCCAGGTTCAGGTCCCAGTCATGTCCTGCAGTGGCCCAAGTCTCAGTGACCGCTGCCACATCCACTGCCCTCAGTTAGCATCTCCTGGAGCTCAGGCATTTTATTGCCCAAGCTCCTGGCATTTAACAAGACTACCTTCCACCTTTCCTTATAGTTCCATTTCCCCTGCTCGTGTTCCCATGAGGATTCTGTTTCCCCTGGTCTGCACTTTGCCAGTCCATCTTTCCTGCAATCCTCCTGGTCCCCAGGGGGTGGAGACAGAGTCCTTATTTATCGGCACCCCTTGACAGCCTTTTCTCCCATCCGCCCCCCTTCACAAGTCTAAACCCCCACTTTTCACCAATGAACCCTCTATTTTCAACCAGGATTCCCTCCTCAAATTGAGATAGGTCTATCTCTCTTCATACAGCTCCTTATCCTCCCAGGTCTCCCCCCAATCCCCCATCAACCCATACCCTCTGGTCTCACGCCACTCCCTGAGCCACTGGTTTATCTCCCTAATCTTCCTTTTGTGTTCCCCACTAGCCATTGGCACTGGCAGGATTTCTGAGAAGGAAACTGTGCATCCTATGTCATGACAGATCCTGGCGAGCTCCCTGAATCTTGCCAGTATCTCTGGCTCGCTATTTCCCTCAATGTCATTTGTACCCAGGTGGACCAGTATGTCTGGGGAACCCCCACAATCCTTTGCCAGCTGATATACCTCGTGCTTAGCCCTGTGCACCGTTAGTCCAGGGAAACATCTTGTTCTAACTGGCCAGGCTTCTCCCTCCATATCCCATTTGATACCCTGATCACATAGGAACCCAACAGAACCTCTGACCACTCCTTTTCCTCCATTTCCCCCCTTCCATGTCCTCATCCTTTCTACCCGGCCCCTCACCCAGCTGGCTCCTTGTTCCTCCCCTATCTGGGTGCCACATGCCACCCCTCCTTATTTACCTGCACCACCTCCCTCAATCTACTAATTTCCCCTCACTGCTGCAACTGGTCCTTCTCCCCCATCTGCTAAACTAGCCTGGCTTGTCCTCCCTTCCTTCCTGTCTCCATTTAGTTCCTCCTTGCTCGTCGTGCTCCCCTGGCCTAAACTCTCAGCTCCCTTTACTGAATCCTCCTTGTACTTCTGGTCCTTCTCCTTTACCTTACCTCCCAACTGGTCCTTTTCCTTGCGCTTTCCTCCCTCTTCCCCCTGCCCCTCCTGCTCTGATTCACTGCTTTCCCCATTTTCCTGCATTCCAGGTCCCCCCCCCGTTCTTCCTGCTATCTGGCCCCTGCCTCCTGCCTCCCACTCCCTTTCCATCTCTAACCACCCCTGTCGCAGCTACATCACCCCCCTCATCCTCAAGCAGAAGAAGAGAATTGAGGCGGTTATTGAGTGTAAGGTCTGATCCACCTCCCCACCTTGCTTCCTTCTATCCAGCCCTGGCCATCTGCCTACTTCCCTGAGAATGTTGTCCCTCCATCCCTCCTTTGTGAGGGTCCCCAGTTACCTGCCTGCTTCCTTGGTAGTGTCCTTTTGGACCCCCTCTGCCAGGGTCCCTATGTGAACCCTGAGTATTCTCTTGCACTCCTTTCCCTATGTCCCCACCCCCAGTGCTTGGTGCAACCCGTGGAGATTCCCAGCCCTTCCCCAACCATATCACCCCCTTCCCCAGCTTTCTCCTAATCCCCAACCTCCTCCCTAAGCTGTGACAGCTGGTAGCACACTGGGCAACCACCGAACTTCCAAGCCCAGTCCAGTATCATGGCTGCTCCACACCCTGTGCACCCCACCACCCTCCCAAAGATGCTGTGGTTCCACCCCCTTCCAAATAGGTTTCCTTGGGTGAGCCACCAGGTTCCCCTCTAGTCCAAGATACACCCTACTGCCTAATCAGGTCACCCACTAATCTTAGAGACAGTCCCACTGTACACCAGTAACCCTGTTACTAGGTGCAGTACAACACATTAAACTTATAAGGGAAATGAACAACTCCCTAAGCTCCTCTCTCCCAGCCTTTAAATCCACCCCCAGTGGCTAGAACTACATGAGCTGCACCTGCAGCCTTTTCCTCAATTCAGGGCAGGTGTTCCCCTATAAATTAGCAGACTTCTGGGGAGGGAGGGTGGGGAGGCGGGCTGGGCAGACACCTGACTCGGAGAGAGTGTATCAGCCCTGTGTCCCCTCAAGCCCAGCAGCCAAAGAACCAGGCCCAAGCAAATCCCACCAAATAGGTTTTAAATCAGAAGAAATAGGCCTCTACCAGCGCAGCCTGTTACACAGTGAAACATCAACAAAATGAGCCCACTTACAGCCACCAAATCAGTTTTCAAACTTCCAGCAGCCCCCAAAACAATACCCTGATAGCCCCTTAGAAGTAAGAAAGAAAAGAACTAACCTACCAAGTAAAATCCACAAGAACCATGTGAAAACAACAAGCAGCAGCTACTGTCCTGGAACACAACTGATCCTGTCCCTTTCCAGTCCATTGAGCTATCTGAATATTATTATAATATCTCCCCTTTTTCTCATTTCCTCCAGTGAGTACATATTTAATTCTTTCCTCATAGGATTTCTGATGCAGACCAAGCACCATTTTTCAGTTGCCCTTCTCTGAAATGTGTGATAATTGCCATGAATCTGAGGTGGGGCCACCTTCCATTATCTCATCAGAGACTGGGAGCAGAAGGGTCAGCAAAAGGTCTGCAAATCCTTTAAAGAACTCTGAAGGGAACCCATCTGGACCACAGGATTTGCTATTTTTGAGGGCTGCAACTTGGGTTTTGATCTCTAGTAGGGTAACTTTCCTGTTTAGACTCTCCCTTTCATTTGAAGCTAGTTTTTGAATAGCAAGACCTTCAAAAAATGAAGCGGTCTTTGCATCTGCACTGACCACTGGTTCCTGAAGGTATAATGCTTTGTAATGATTTGAGAAAAGTTCAGTTATTTTTTCCAGGTGGCTGACTACTGCCCTTCTCTGAACCACCTTCACCTAATCAATGTCCTTCCTGAGATGGGGCCTTCAGAACTGGACACAGTACTCAAGGTGTGGCTTCACTATTGATCTATACAGTGGTATTATTTAGTTGTTTGTTTAACCAGGTATAGCACACTAAGCTGAAAGCTTTTTTACAGGAGCCACCTGGGAGCACAAGGAGGTTAAGTTACTTGCTGAGGGTCACACAGTATGCAAGTGGAAGCTGTGGGATTCAAACCTAGGTCTGGTCTGCTGGATGTCACCAAATTTGTAGCTCAGAGCCTTAGACCACTGCGCTATACTGCCTCCTGAATGCCTCCTGGTAATACTACCTCATTTTTTCTGTTGGTGATACCCCTTCCTCTGCACCCCAGCATCCTAATAGCCTTTCCCACTGCCTTCTCAGACCGGTTTTTCACCTTCAGGTTATCAGATATGATGACTTCCAGATCCTTTTCCTGTTTTATGGTTGTTAACACCCCCTTCCCATCTGATACAATGCCCTTGGGTTTCTGTGACCCATGTGCATTATTTTAAATTTCTTGGCATTGAAGCCCAGTTGCTAAACCTTTGACCAGTTTTCTAGCTTTTTTAGATATTCCTTCATTTTTTCCAGCATCCCTGGTGCGTCCACTGTGTTGCAGATTTTTGTGCCATCCACAAACAGGCATACCTTTACTTCCAACCCCTTGCAAGGTCACTAATAAATAATGCCTTAGCATCATACACAGTGGCTCAGGCCTGTATTCCTCAGCCTTGTGTCTCACAGCATACGAGTACAGTGTTCATCATCAGATGTAACTTTTTTCATACTGTGCTATTTATTTATAATGTTAAAACATATGTTTGGAACCTGAGGCATGTTTCGGTATTTAATTTGGGGGGAGTGATGGGGGTGGGTGGAGTTACAGTGATAAAAAAACTAACATTGCGCTTAATTACTTTGGTGGCTTTATCAATAACCACTAACTTGTGTATTAACACAGTCTGTGCATTGATTTCTCTCTTTTTCTGAGACAGATAGCCAGACTGCCTTACTTTGCATAAAGCCCTGTGGATTCCTGTTTGTTTCCACATAAATTTCTAAATTTCTGATTCATGCTTATTTTTTCATATGTGTTCTCTGCTCTTCTGTAATTTAAATACAACTATAATTCATAAAATAAGTGGCTCCTTCCTTTGCTGCCAGTGTATCATGCACAGTAATCTTTGATTGTTGCCTTTAAGTGGTCATAGTGAAGCTTGCTAGTTGCATTATATGTATAATGGACTTAACAGGCTGGCAAATTACTTATACAGCATATTAGCTGAAAGAGGCAAAAGTGCTTAGATGCTAAGATTAGTTCACACTTTAGTTCTAAATGTACCAGAAAGTAGAAACTGAAGCTGTGAAATGTGTCTAATTGCTTTTAGAGCACCTTCCTTCTGAAACAGGTCTCTTACAAACATCACAAACTTTATAACACCACTTACTGTAGTGGTCTTCGTGATGAGCGGTTTTTTCTCCATTGATCTCTCAAGTACTGTGGTTTTAATATCAATTCCAAATTACATTAGCTCATTAAAATAAAGGCTTATAGAACTATAGAGGAAACCATACTTACATTTTGACATGATTAAGTTACTCAGTTTGTATTTTCTCACATTCTGTATTGTAGGTGAATACCTTGTAAAATGGGTTGGATATCTCAGAGGGCTGGCAGTAGGAATGGAGTAATGGTGTTTTGCTACCTTGTTCTGAGTTCTTGCTGAGTACTATTAATTGGGCCTCTCTTACTCAGCTATTTTGTCATTTGTTCAGCCAGTTCAGGAAAAAATGAGTAAATTAAACAAAAAACTCTGTCCCTCCACCATTTGCAGAAACAGTTGAGATGTACAGTAATTGTTATACGTAGTATCTTCATTTTGTATATTGAATTGCTGACTGTAAAATACAACAGATCTGGGTCACCATGAAAAGGGACAATTGTTGTTTTTGGAACACTCATACCCACACTCTCACCCCCGCCCCACACACATACATGCACACACACACACATATACACACACACACATGCACTACATGTACACTGTGACAAAGCATACTGGCTCTTTATGAACCCTAGCCTGTCTGGGCAACTGCCAGTATGCACATCCATGTGACTGAACCATTCTAGACTCTTAATTCTGTAGAAAGCCCATTTAGAATCTATAAAGGCCACAAAGAAAAGCACAGAGAAAGTTGTATATTTATTAGAAAAAATTACATGCTTTAAAGTGTTTCTTTTTAACTTTTTACCTGAAGGGTTAACATTATTACAAAAGATAGGCTCTGGATCCTGATGATAAAATTCTAGGGGTTAAACAGTAAAAGCCTAAAAGATGACACAGGAGGAGAAGTGGGTATAGTGGCAGTCCGTAGCATGTTTATCTTTGTTATTTTTATGGCTGCATGGTAATGTCACAATGCTGACATATTGCTATGAATAGGAGAAATCACTGTGAAATCACTTGACAAGATTTTAAGACTGTGGTGTTTCACTGAGTTGTTTGGTTTGGAACATGGCTCACGTTGCTCTGCTATTCACTCCATTTACTACAGTTGTCTGTTTGTGTCTGCCCCTCCCCCACCCTGCCTGAACTATATGTCCTATTTCATGGGTGGACTGTAACTTTCGGTTACATACTTCAACTATCACTTTGTTTTAAGCCATTTTAAGAATCCATTTAATAAGAGTAACCAGTAGCCACACTTGGGATACTTCAGTACCCAGCTATGTACTGTTCAGAAGAGATGGAGGTACAAAAAGGGGGGGGCCGGGAGTGGTGCTTTATGTCAATGAAAATATCAAAGCTACAGGAATTCAGAATACACACAAGGAGCCAGAAGAACTGTGGGTCACCATGCAAACACAAAATTGGATAGCCTGGGGTTGTCTACAGGCCCCCAGAATAGGGGGAAGACATAGACACATTACTGCTAGAAGATATACAAAACATGACAGTTAAAGGGGAGGTTCTAATAATGGGAGACTTCAACATGCCAGATACAGATTGGTCAATACCAGCAGGGACATCCACCAGAATTAGACACATAGTGGATTCCCTACAGGGAGAGGGCCTCAAACAACTGGTACAATAACCCACAAGAGATAGGGCTTTCCTAGATCTAGTACTGATGAACAGGGAAAGGATCACACATCTCCAGGTAGAAGGTCACCTGGTAAGGTTCAATTTGGCTACTAGAACTAAATCATCCCATACCAAGGCAAAAATATGGGACTTCAGAGGAGATGACTTTGATAAGATGGCCAACTGAGTTAAGCTAGCCCTGGCAAGAAGAAATACAGGTGTGGGGGTACAGGCAAAGTAGGCAAGCATTATGGATGCAATACTTGAAGCAACATCCCATTGTGTTAGAGAGAAAAGTAAGGGCAAAATACAGAGGAAACCACTTTGGTTCTCAAAAACAGTAGCAGAAAATGTCAGAGCCAAAAGACTGGCCTTCAGGAAATATAAGGGAACAGCAGGACGAAGACAGGGAGGCATATCAAACTTCCCTAAGGGAAGCAGGGAAGGCAGTGAGGCAGACAAAGGACCAAACCAATGAAACACTAGTATGAACAGTAAAAGAAGGGGCAAGACTTTCTATAAATACATTAATGAAAGTAGAAAGTCCAGAGGGGATATTGCTAAGATCAAAGGGGATAAGGGGGAGTGTGTGGAGGAGGAGCAAGGAAAATCATCTATCCTAAATAGATTCTTCTGCTCAGTATTTACTGAAATGAGAACATAGAGCAGGGCCCATAGCTAAGCACCATGGACACAGGGGGGAGGGAGGTGCGCACAAGTCTCTTCACAAAATAAAGGGTCCTAGAAGAGTTTACTAAACTCAGGGTGGACAAGGCAATGGGATATGATGGCATACATCCCAGGGTACTAAAGGAGCTAAGGGTGGAACTAGCAGAGCTATTATCAGAACTGTTTATTGAGTTTCTGAGCACAGAAGAGGTTCCAGAAGACTGGAGAAGGGCTCGTGTAATCCTGCTCCACAAGAGTGGTAGCAGGTAGGAGGCAGGGATCTACAGACCAGTCAGTCTTACCTCAGTAGGGGGCAAGATTATGGAGGCACTCCTTAAGGAAAGGATAGTGCAACACCTAGAATCCATAGGAGCAGAGGATCCAAGACAGCATGGGTTTTCAACAGGAATGTCATGTCAAACAAATCTCATAGATTTCCTTGACTGGGTACCCAGAGTGGTGAACCAAGGGGTGCAGTTAATGCCACCTACCTTGAGTCAGCAAAGCTTTCGATACTGTTCCAATAAAAGATTGATTAATAAGCTGGGTAGGCTCGGGTGGGTCAGAAGTAGTGGTGGTGGGCTAAGTGGGCTCAATTCGCTGCATGAAGTGATTTGTGGAGTAAAGGCAAATTCTTGGAGTACTCCGCAACACAAGCAGAGTACTTCACATTATAATGGGTAATGCAAAGTCCATTGAAAACAATGACTTCTTGTTACTCCCCTTCCCAAACCAGTACTCCACCAATTCTAAGGTGAAGTACATTGAAAACAATGTACTTTGCGTCTCTACCTTGTTTTTAAGCTTCAAAGGCAAATTTTGCTGTGATTCATGGGATTTCAGGTCACATGGGCTCTATATTGTTCTGCACAGCCTCAGTTCAGGGTAGTGTGTGTAGGAAGCTATAGGAGACAGTCTGTTCTGAGAGCTCTCTTTGATTCAAACCTTCTAAAAGCTGTTAAGAAAAGCCTTTTTGAGAAATGTTTTTCTGCTCAAACTTTAGTTTGTCGATTGTAGGAAACCCTCTTATGCTCATATCATCAAGCGTTTATTGTTTGTGTGTGGATTTTAAATGTTAATGTGCAACATTGAGTTTATGTAGTAAGAGACAGTGAAAGTGTGCTTTGAGAGAGAGGTGTATCTGTGGTGTAGGTAGATTTCAGTTAGAGAAATAGGGAGTTCTTTGTTTTTTGGTTATATTTTTGTTATATCACTGACCGTATTAATGTACACACAGTAATATTTTCAGCAATTGTTGAAATTTTTTTTACTGATTGTGTGTTGTGGATCTGGTGCAGCAGTTCATAATTTCAGGTTGTTTAAAATATGTGGTATATTACTGAAGTTTTCAATTTGCTATGCATTACTTGTAGATAAATTGTGTGTGTGTGTGTGTGTGTGTGTGTGTGTGTGTGTGTGCATGACATCAAATAATACACCTTTTATTGTGCCACAGTGTAATTGTAGGTGCAGCAGTGTGAACTTGCTATCCTATGCAGCTGCATGATTTTGTACTGCTATTGTGGTATCTTTTCTTGGTTTTGCTGCTTGCACTGCCGTAAAAATCTGCAGTCAGTGCCCCCTTCCCACCGGCAATAGGAATTCTTTTCCAGATTGGATTGTTTGTGACTTCAGTGCCACTGATTAGTTAAGATGTTGTTGAACTTGTAACTTTGCATCTGTATCTGTTGCTGAAGCCACAGTTGTTTTTTTGGCTTCACATCCAGCATCCCCCCACCCAGAGTGAACGTTCTGAAATCTAAATTTGTTTAGAATATTCTTGTTGATACCCTAGAATGCCCGCAAAGAGACGTGCAAGCAAAGCTGTTTCTTGCCATGGCACTGCTGCCAGTGGTAAGATTGTCTGTGGGCGTGGTAGTATGCAGATGCAGAAGGGCATTGCTGATGTGAGGAAAGGTATTTCTCCTTCAATGTTTTTTATGGCACAATCAGTAGCTTCACTCATAGTTGGAGGAGATGATGTTGTCCCAGTGGGTGATGTTAGTGCAGTTGCTAGTCGTGGTATGAGTATTGCTGCCTCAAACTCCACTTCTGACCAATTTACTGTGTTCGAAAATATAGCAGAGTGTGAAGCAGTACGAGTGAGTGGTGGTGAAGATTATGTCATACTTCCCACTAACATCCCAGTAATTGAACATGAGGATTCTGATAATCATGTCAATGATGGCATACAATGTGACATTTCTTCCACTGTGGTTCAGGTCGTGCATTTGCCATAAAGTGATTCACAGTGTGGTGAAAAAATATCAGGTGATGGTGGTGTTGATGATGATGAATCTGACGATGATGATGTTGCTGTGGTTGCAACATACAGTCAACATGCCAGCATCCAAGCAGAAGATGTGGATGATATAAGTGACCCCAGTTGGGAACTGGAGAAAAATAAATTCAAGGTGGCTGTGTCTGCATCTGTTTGCATTGATCCCATCCCTGTAAAAAGTTGTGATTTGCCAGTTTCCATTGATGATGATGATGATGATTTTAATTTTCATTTTTTTCATTCATTCTTTGATAACCGGGTAAAGGCTCTGGACCAAAGGTCCCTTTTCAGGCCTGACCCAGACCAAAAAAAAATTAAAAAATACACAAATACAATCAACAACAATACAAAACCAAAAATACAAATTACAAATTGGAGTTACAAACAGATTTATGTAATAAATAACATTTTAAACTTTGTTTAAAAGTTAAAGCAGAGGGAGCAATCCTAACATCAAGTGGGAGTGAATTCCAATACAATGGTACCGCTTTTGGAAAAGCACTAGAGCTTAATCTAAGCCAAGACCTGGGGACAATATATAGGGGTCCATCAGCTGACTTCAGGCTGGGAAGCAACTGTCTCATTACAACAAGATCAGAAAGAGGGAAAAAGGGAGCCAAAGTAAAAACATTTATACATCAGACAGCCAACAAAATATTCTATTCTGCAACTAGAGGAAAACCACCCCAACCAAGAATAAAGATTACAACGATATGTCCTATTGGGGGCTCCTAAAATAAATCTGCAAATATTATTATAGGCCACAGGTAGTACTTGCATTTCTTTTGTACCTATGTTATAAAAACAAGAATTGTAATCAAAATATGGAAGAAGAGAACAAATAGCAACTGCTACAAACTACTGGCTGATCTCCATTCCACTGATACACACTCCAGTTTCAAGTTCCACCTTAAAGTCTGGTTCCTGGAAAACTCATCCTGCTGATGCTCCCAGGGGGTCTCCCACCAACCCACACTAGTCAACTCCCCAGCCCAGGGGTTACCCACCTACCCACACTAATCAACTCTCTTGCCTACAACTGTTATATTGCATTTTTCACAGTAATATTTGACTTCCTTGCCTGTGTGTTTTGAATATACATTTTTTTACTGAGTATTCTGTGTATTACTTGCTCATGGGACAATGCAGTCTCACATTGGTCACTGTGCCTATGATTTGTTTGTTCTATACCAAATCTCCTCATGTCCGATATTGAAACCTTGTATTCACTGTTCTCAAATGGACCTATGCATCAAACCTGTATATTGTGCTTACTATTGTTGCTTGTATCAAATCTGTTTCATGTGTATTATTGTTACCTTGTACTGCACTGTCACCCTGCTCCATGTCTTATGGCCTGGGTCGTGCCTGAAAACGGTCCCTGGGATCAGTGCACTCACCCAGTTATCAAAGTCATTCATAAATAAATAAATAAAGAAAGAAAGAATAACTTGAATTTATATAACACCCCTATTCTTTGATTTACTTTCTTAACCATTGACTGAGTCAGAGGTGAAAAGGTCAAACTGGGATCCAATAGTGTGCCAAAATACTTAAATTGTGACACTTGTTCAAGCTGACCACCAAGAAAATCAGATATCCTCAGTCCTGGGGTGTCCACCAACATCAATTGCGTAGCATTTAGAGTAATCCAAGAACAAAAAGCACCAAAATCCTTTTCTAGGGAACAAGAAAGTTCAGACACAGAATTTGACTGAACACAAATTACAAGATCATCTGCATAAAGCAGTGATGCTAAATTATGAATTGAAATTGTGTTTTTGAGCTCAGATGTTACTACCTAAATTGTATCATGTATTCAATCTTACTACTGTCTGTATCTATCTGCTGATTGCCTGTACGGCGGATGGCCATTCACTATTTGTATTAACTATGTAACTAGTGTTTTCTACTACTGTCTTGGGTCTTGACCCCCAGGTCACATCAGGAATTGAGCAGCACTGCTCAGTATGCCTTCCTGGTTAAACTTGTAAATAAATAAATAAATAAAATTCACTAAACCTACAAACTCCAGGAAGCTGATTAACAAAAATAGAAAATAACATGGGCCCCAAAATGGACCCCTGAGGCACAACACAACTAACTGGCAAGACATCAGAAATCACAGAACCTACTTAAACAAACTGACACCGGTTACTCAGATAATCAGCTCCGCCAGCATGGTGAAACTAGCCGACCCAAGAACCACACGAGGCACAAGGAGGGACAGCCAGGAAACTCTCAGGAAAGCCACAAAATTTTTTACCCACCCTGCCCTTCCCTTGTGTGTTACTTTTATAGGCATCTTCCTGCAAATCTCTTCCCCTGCTAGCATTACCCTAAACCAATAAACTGTTCCACCATCTTGCTGATCCAACTAATCAGCAACTTCACTACTCTCCCGGTAGCCAACTAACAATATCTCTCTCACAATGGGGAGTTTACCTCTGATACTTCTTTCACTGTCAGCCATGGGGTTCCCCAAAGAAGATGTCCCTATCACACAAACTATGGTGATCCATCCGCCCAGTCTCTCTGTCTCATCCCCATTGTTTGACACTCAGACCCTCACATATGCCCTACCATTGCTGCATCGATTACAGTGGGGTGACTCCCAAAAAGAGATGCAAACTACCATACATGTATTTCAATCAAGGCTCCATTACTGGATAAACAGATCCCCCTACGCCTGACCACCATACTGCTACTTGGTGTCTCGACACAATCCTATAACCCCACATGGAGCACCCCAAAAGAGTGGCAACAGAATAAGAGAAGGAGGACCAAAGACAGCCCCCTCTGCCTAGCTCTGGCAGCCCTCATGAAACTCCTGCTCTTTCTGTTGCTCTGTATTGGTAACGTGAAAATCAACCCAGGACCCCCTGAATGTATTACCTCTCCAGCAGACCTAACCTCAATCAAAGGCCTCAGTTTTTTCCATATTAATATATGCAGTCTGTTGAAAAAACTTACATTGATACAAGCCTGGGTTGCCCATACCTTGCCAGACTTTCTTGTGATATCTGAGACACGGCTCAAACCCACCACAGCAGACAGGGATGTTAACCTTCCCAACTATCAGTTATTCAGAGTGGATTGCCAAACAAGGGGCGGTGGAGTAGCTATATGTGCAAAATACGGTATACCTGTATCCTGTATTGCTGCAACCTCTATGCCCAAGCAATTTGAATGCCTATCCCTAAAAGTCTCTCTCCCCAATACAGCAGCTTTTCAGCTAGTTAGATGCTACAGACCCCCCCCTCTGCTGACCTCAAGCTCTTATCCCACCTGGAGAATCTGCTCAAGCCCAGCACTGAAGAAGTCATTATTCTAGGTGACCTGAATTTCAACTGGCTTACCCAGGCAGCTGCACCTCTGGTATCATTCTGTGATACACATGGGTTCACACAACTAATTAATGAGCCAACAAGAATTAATGCAAGGAATAGTAATAAAAGCACACTGCTTGATATCATGCTAGTGAATAAACCCCATCTATTCACACATGCAGGAGTGCTTTTCAGTGATATAAGTGATCACTGCCCCATCGCAGGGGTAAGATCTTCCAGCAAAACAACAACCCCTGCAAAATTCCTAATGAGGAGATCCAAGAAAACATCAATATTGAAGGATATTTGCATGATCTAGCTCACTCTCCAAGCTGGCAAGAGTTTTATCTTGCTCATTCTGTGGAAAAAGCACAGCAGGTGCTAAATAGTATTATAATAAGTGCCCTTAACATCCATGCCCCAATCTCTAGTATCCAAATAAAAAACAAATCCTGTCGTTGGTTTTCAGCTGACCTCAAAGCTGCGCTGCTGGGGAGAGACAAACTCTGGAAAATGGGAAGAAAAACCAAGAATACAAATGACTGGGTGATCTTTAGGAAAGCCAGGAATAGATGCACCAAGAAAGTTAGGGATTCGAAGGCTGCCTTCTACTTGGCTGAGCTTGACTCCTCCTATCATAATCCTGCTAGGTTTTGGGGTACCATCAAGGGTATGGTTGAGCAGGATTCTAGCACCTCCCTACCAACTCAATTACACCACAGTAATGGCCCTATCTCTGGCAAAAAGGAAATTCTGGACGCCTTCAATAACCACTTCACAATGGCTGGCATTGCCTTTGACACCTCTCCAGCTAACCTGCTGCATGCACAATTAAGATCCCAGTACACTGGTACTCAGAGAGCTGACTCTTCCTTCAGCTTCAAATCTGTACTGTTGAAGCAAGTAGAGGACCTACTATGGCAGCTGGATATCAAAAAAAGCGCAGGGGCAGACTCTCTGGACCCCTACTTTCTAAAGATTGCATCCCATGTACTTGCAATCCCCCTAACACATCTCTTTAACCTATCTCTAAACTCTGGTTCTATTCCCACACTATGGAAGACAGCCCAAGTGGTTCCCCTTCTAAAATCAGGGGACCCTATGGACCTTAATAATTACAGGCCCATTTCCATTCTACCAGTGCTATCCAAGATGCTGGAGAAATTAGTGAGTACGCAGTTAAGGGAATATCTTGATGATGCTAACCTTCTGAATCCAGCTCAATCTGGATTCAGGGCCAAGCATAGCACTATCACTGCACTAGCCAAGGTCACAAATGACTGGCAAACCGAATTAGATAAAAAGAATAATGTCTGTGCAGTATTTCTTGACCTGAGCAAAGCATTCGACACTGTGGACTACGAGCTTCTATTATCATCCATGCGCTCCATTGGCCTAGATCCACCCTCCCTTAAGTGGTTCAGGTGTTATCTTACTAGTAGGTCACAGCAGGTAAAAGCTGAAGGTGACCTATCCCCATTAAAACCACTGCTAAGAGGAGTCCCCCAAGGTTCTATTCTGGGTCCTATCCTTTTTGCCATCTATATAAATAATATTGATTCAACCCTCACCAAATCCTCTGTACACCTCTTTGCTGATGACACTGTTTTATGTGTCAGCAACCCTTCTTCTGCAGCTGCCCGTGAAATCCTACAAACAGAATTCTCCTTGTTACAATATCAGCTACTTGAGAAAAAGCTTCTGTTAAATGCAAAGAAAACTAAAGCAGTGATGTTCACAAATCAAAGCTCCACCAGCACTTCCTCTTCAATCATTCTCCCCCAGCTATGCACTATACTTGGAGAAAATCTGGAGTATGTAGAAAAATTCAAATACCTAGGTGTGTGGATTGACAGCAGACTCGACTTCACTCATCATATAGAAGAACTGCTAAAAAAGCTTTGCCAAAGGCTTGGCCTTTTCTATAGATTAAAACCCTTCCTAAACAGATATTCAAAGATGAGGTTAGTCCAGGCCATTTCTCTCTCAGTTGTTGACTATGCAGACTTCCTTTATAGTCACTGCCCCATCTCCTACCTACACAAGTTGGATACCTCATACCATAGAGCAATAAGATTCATAACAGATCTGCCATCTCATACCCATCATTGCTCTCTTTATGCTGCAGTTGGATGGGTTTCCCTACACCACAGAAGGAACAGAAATGCAGCTCTATGGACTTACAGAGCATTACCAAAAAAACTTCCAAACTATATTCTGGACTGCTTCACCCAGACCATTCCTAGTTCCTATGCCCTAAGAAGCAACAACATCATCCTGTTCAAATTGCCCAAATTCAACACCTGGCTAGGGAGGGCAGCAATCAGCTATTCTCTAGCTATAGGTTGGAACACCCTACAAAAATCCCTAAAACTGCCCAATCTTATACCATTTTCATCCTTTAAACAGCGTTGTGCAGTTTTCTTCACAGAGAAATGCAGCTGCTACCACTAGAGCTAGCTTTGTCATCTCACAATCTCCCTCCCAAAAATTCACCATATATGGCATAATCTTTGTTCTTCAGTTCTCCCTCCCAGGCAGACACTCCATCTTATGGCACCCAGTAATACCTTCCGCCATCCTTGTATTACATTATGCTGTGTGTTTGCCATGGCCCCTCCACTGGGATATGTATACTGTATATACTGTAAATATTAGCTTAAATTTCCTATAACCCATTTAATCATGTGAATTTTAGTGTACATCACTGTGTTTATAAATTTTTTTTTTCCCCTGTATATATAACTGTTTATATAAGTGTATTGATTATCTGTTGTGTATCAACTGTTGAACCTTGACCTTATCAGGTCCATCTTGTAAATGAGCCTTGCTCAATGATGCTCACCTGAATAAATAAAGATTTGATTGATTGATTGATTGATAATCACAGAACCAAGATACAGTAACATCAGAAAACCCCAGATCTTTCAGTCTTGTGCAGGCCAAACCGTGATCAATCAAATCAATAATGATGACGCAGTAATAATGATAGGTAGTCATGGTGGTCAGTTGCAGTCAAATGTGTCCTGCCAGAAAAATCACATAGCACTTCATGACTTCATGACTTAAAAAAACAGAGTCCAATAAGCAGCATCAGGGACATGTTAAAACTAGAGCATCACAATCCCTTTTTTGGGATTTATTTGTGCAAGATGCAAATGATGATGAGTCAGTTGCAATCTGCCAGGTTTCATTGCGCGTGTGAGTCAAGGTAAGAAGGAGAGCCATCTTAGCACAGGAGGATAGCATACGGATCTTAAGAACAGGCACACGGCACTGTGGACCCAGAACAAGATGGCAGCTAATACCACAGTGGGGTATTCACCCTCGTCATCAACCATAACAAGCATGTAATCTCCTTCCATGACTGTTAAATCAAGTAGGAAATTAAATGTGTGCAGTAATGATGAAATAATAGCAGAGGATTACTACAGGCATGATGAGGTGGATGAGCATAATGATTCTGAAATGTCGTCCAGTGCTGGTGAGAGTAGCAGTTTTGGTGGTGGTGGTGGTGGTGGTGAATGCAGTGTGTCTAGTGCAAGTGGTACATCAACCCCGGTTGGTAAATCTGGCAAAATAACAGCATTTGTGGGTTTGTCATCATCACCTGTGCAACCATCTTCATCAAACGTCCACACTCCACACCCCCTGTCATTCGCAGAGCAGAAAACCATTTGTCATCACACCCCATGTAAAACGTTTAAGTTAGCCCACGTTACAGAGTGTTTTTGCACATAAGCTGAAGTATCCACCCAATCATACAATGTCACATGAACATAATGCTGCTGTAGCTGAAATGCTGGCAATTGATCTTTTAACCTTCTCCTTTGTAGAGAATTCTGGGTTCCAGCGGTTTGCTGCATGTGCCTGCCCAAAATGGAAAGTCCCATCCCGGATATACTTTTCGACCTGTGCTGTCCCCGAGTTGTACCGTACTGTGTCCGACTCTGTAAGACATGCCCTTCAACATTCCTCCTCTCCATTCATCAATTTAAGTATGGATATGTGGACAAGTGGCACAACTGCAGGGAGTTCATATTTGTGTATAACAGCACACTGGGCGCAGGTGCTGGATGTTGTTTATGCTGTTGGTAGTGTGAATAATCAGTGCAGTAAGGTGGAGTGTTGTGGTAGTAATCTTCCAGGAATTTGACAGCATGCAACGATTGCTATGTGCAATGTGACCTTTTCACACACTGGTGAAAACATGTTGGACTTGGTACTGATGGAAATTGACAAGTGGCTGAACCCCCCCCCCGTCCCTGAGAGCTGGGTTCATAGTAAGTGACAATGGGTCAAATGTGGTGAAATGCATCATGAATGGTGGCTTTGTTCAGGTTCCATGCATAGCCAACTCTTTAATCTTGTGGTTCAGGAGTTTCTGCAGCACCCTGATATAAAGGAAATGCTGACAGTTGCATGCCTTAGCTGTTCTCATTTTTCATGCTCTGCAAAGGCCCGTGACCAGCTTCGGCAGTTGTAGATCCAAAACAGCCTCCCTCAGCACCGCTTGAAGCTGGAAGTTTTCACCCGGTAGAACTCCACTTTATATATTGTAGAGAGCCATCTCAGAATATCTTGTCATGCACACTAGCCATGACAGTTCCGGGGCCTTCATGTCTATGATGACTGAACAGTGGCACCTCATGGACTCTGCAATAATTTTGTGGCTGTTTGAACATGCCACACAGGCAGTGAGTGGCGAGTCTGCCTCCATTAGCCAATCAATTCCATTGCTGCGAGTGCTGAGGCAGACATTGGTGAATGTACAGCATAGCCTTGATGTTGCCAGAGACAGTGTTAGCAGTATGTTGCTGAAACACATGCTGATAGTATTCAACCAGAATCATCACATCTTGAGCATTCAGCGCACACCAACAGTATGTGTGACCTGTGATACAAAACAATACAATGAGTACATGTCTATATATGTCAACCCCCACCTAGAAAATACATGTGTATATATATATATATATATATATATATATATATATATATATATATACATATATATATGCACATATACACATACACATATACATATATATATATAAATATATATGTACACACATATACATATATACACACATGCATATACATATATATACATACATATATATATATACATACATATACACACATACACACATACATATATACACATATACACACATACACACACACCCATACACTCATACATACATATATAGATATATAAATTGCATTTGCGGGAATCACAGCACACTTTGGACCAGCAACAGTTCTCTCACAGTCATCATTTCTGGTGGAACACTGAATGGATTCATGTCAAGGTATCCCTCCTTCACATGATTTGGCAAGGCACTGTGCATCATGAGTACATCATCATCATCACAGAGTACTGTGTGTAAACTTTGTGGACACAAGACAGATCCATTTTTGGGATGCAAAAAATTTGAGGGACTATGTGTGACCACTGCACACATAAGTTACTGTGAAATACATTCTGGGGGACTTTGCATGTGGTGTAACACTCCCATTTCACTTCCTCAGCACTTGGCAATTTTCTGGACACAAGACAGTTACAGTTTTTGTGTTGTGATTGTGACCACATAATGTCATACTTAAATTATAAATTAAAGCAGCATTGCAACAATGTGGTGAAAATGTTGACCTACTGTATACTTTTTTATGCTATTTTACATTGCCAGCCACTAGTTTCCTCCTGACTTGTATGACATCCTTCTTTTCACAATTTGGGTCTGCTTTACTATTTTTTCTCATGTCTGAAAAAAAAGGAGTACACCTTTTAATATGGCCCTAAACAGGTTTTCATCATTATTTGCAGCTGTTTTTGAATAAATACTGTTCTGTGAGGTCATAAAACACTGCCTGCTGCATACTTGTTAATTTTAGAACAGAAGTAATATATAACAACTGATGGAGAAAAACAGTAGAAAATATTGACAAAGACCTGGTCCGCACTTTATTAAAAGGAGTGCTCCTCTTATTATTTCAGACATGAAAAAGGTAGCAAAGCAGACTCAAATACTGGAAAGAATAGTATCATACAAGTCAGGATGTACAGTAAGTAAAGAGGCAATGTAAAATAGCATAAAAATGAATAGGTCAAAATTTTCACCAGATTGTTGCACTGCTGCTTTAAAGAGATTCACCAAGTTACATAGTTATAGTATTGCACCCAATATATGGGTTCCTTACATCCAGGGGGAATCTTTCTTGCTCCACATGTCCTTACATAGTGCAATACTTTTGTGGCAAAAGCACTTGTAATTTCAGTAAACCGAGTCCTGGAGGACTTAACAGTCTGAAGAGCTGCCCAGGTTCCACCCCTGTGCTCAGCGACGTTATGACGTGATGCCAGCGAGAGTGCGGGGCTGCGCTCCACTATAGTGAATAGCCAGCAGCTTTCTGTATGTTTTTTTCATCTTATAATGGTCAGTTTGTGAAGAAACGTTGGCACGTTTCAACTAACAAGAGCCTTATTAGTGGAAACGTGGCCACGTTTCACCACAAACTGATCATTAAAACATATTATAAAATGGGCTTAAAAATTCCAAGCCACTGATTGGCTACAACATCATCTCAGCCGTGTCCTTACCAGATGATATTGTAGCCCGGCACTACCCTCCAGTCCCGAGCCCCACAACACCACGGAATAAGGGAGCTGTGCCAGCCGAAAACAAAAACAAACTGGCACAGCTAACAGCACAACAGACTGAAATGGCACTTCCTGCCTCGCAGCTGTGAACCTCGCACCGGGGCAAACTCGCTTACAGTAAAACTCGGCCAATAAAAAAAAAACTCTTCAAACCATGGAAAGGCTACACAGTCAAGTGAAACAAACCTTTTGGCAAACACTTCCATGCCAGTCGAAGCCAAACACACGTCCTAAGTGCTGCTGCAGTAGTAGTGCAAGTTGAACTTCCTGATCTATAAAATGCCCACTCCCCACAAAACAGTGAAAAAAGTAAACACTCACCGTCTCTAACCTCCCCCTTCCTACAGAAGCCCTAAATAACTTTGTCTCACTGCCCATTTCTTCCTTACAAGTGAGTAACTTTATTTTACCTACTGCCCGACCCGTTTCTTCTTCAGACAAGTGCAGCTGTCACTCCCGCTGCTAAGCCATTCTGACATCTCTGGAATCCCCGTCACCATACTGTCCTTCTAATCCAAGCTGCAGCAACCAACAACTTCACACAAAATTTGGCCCATTATGAAAAAAACAACAGTTTGAAAACTGCCGCATCGGACCGCGAAGCAGGAAACAACATTGTACGGCGGCACCTGTGGGACATACTTGATTGTACGGCAGCACCTGTGGTACATACTTGGTCCCAGTCAGTCACGCCATCTATCCATCTCCTGAAACCACAAGGAAAAAATGATTTAAAAACAGTAATGAAACAATGAAAGAAGGGAAAATAAATGCTCTCTGTTTGGTGGGGGGTGTGGCAACAAACATAGCAGTCACTACATAATTTCACAAGAGACACGGGTGCTCCCGCTGTCCATTAGCTGCATGTAAGTAATATTTTCTGCTCTAATTTTAAAACAAAAAATATATACTTTGGGAGGTTTCTCTGTGTCTGTCAGCTGGGGTGGATGGGGGGCAGAAGAGACACGGACACCACACCAGTATCAGCTAGTAATGTTTAATGAAAAAGTTCCTTTCCAAGACACTAAGAGGCACTTTTTTTTCAAACAATATAATCATAGCTCTTAATGTTTTTTATTTACACTTATGTTATTTTTTTTTCAAACTAAACTTCTTTACCGTAGGGCCCATTTTATAAGTGCAATAACACACTCCGAGGTGTGGGTTACGTGCTGATAAGAGCACACCCAGGGGCATAAGGCACTCGGTGCAAGCACCTCGTGCCTTAGTACACCCCTGGGCATGCTCTTATCAGCACGTAACCCACACCTCATTGTGTGTTATTGCTTACAAAAAACATTCAGAAAGCTGCCGGCCTTTCATTATAATGGAGCCTCCCCTGCGCTCTCCCCGGCATCATGTCACTATGTTGTGGAGCATGAGGGCAGAACTTGGGCAGCTCTTCAAACCAGAAAGTCCTCCAGGACCCAGTTTACTGAAATTATGAACATTTTTGCCAGAAAAGTATTGCACTATGTAAGGACATGTGGTGCAAGAAAATCCCCCTGGAGGTAAGGCAATCATATATCAAGTGCAATACTGTAACTTGGTGAATCTCTTTGATGTCCATTTCAGAAAAGAAATATTTCTGGAGCCTCAGTAATGTTTACTTTGCATCAGGACTCATGATTTGAATTATTTAGCAAAAAGCATGACTGAGCAGTACAAGTATGTTGTGCTGAACTGCATGTGTGTTGTCAATATTCTTTCCTGTGTGTGCAGACATTGACCAGCTTTGTGCAAATATATATATGGTGTGACTTGCTGCAGTATCTCAGGAATAAAGATAAGAAAGAATATATGATGTATATTTCATTTGTACCATCAGCACCAGTGGAGTAAGTGATATGATATTTTTTCAGAGGTCCCTGTGCACCTCAGTCACTCACAGTGCACACATGATGTTGTAGAGCTCATAGCACAAAACACATGCTCTCCTAAAAGTCATGTGTGTAGTATGTGACTAAGGTGCACTCTGGCCAGACACCTCTGAAAAATATCATATCACTTAGGCAGCTGATGATGATGGTGACAATAAAATATATGTTATTCTTATCACTATTCTTTATACATAAACACTGCAACAAGTCAGAAATATCTGTTTGCAAGAAGCTGCACAATGTTTGATGTCACACACACACACACACACACACACACACACACACTGACTGCACACATGCAGTTTAGCACATCATACTTGCACTGCTCACACCAGCTTTTCCACAACCACTCCACAACAGAAAGTAAACATTACTGAGGCACTGGATTATAATAACAGGGCAATATGGGAGCATGTATGACTGTATGTGTATGAATATATTTAAATGGAAGCAGTCAGCAACAGGAACTCCTGCACCATGCAAGGCTTCCCCTCCGGTTAAGCCTTTTAAGTATGTTGCAGCATTTTTTCTCGTACTGCAACATACTTTATTTTAATAAAGAAAAGGCAGTGACCCAGAAGGATGGTGGATGCTATTGGGCTCCATTATGTGTAAAGGAAAGGTGTGGCAGAGATGCACCATGTGCTTCAATACTTTTGTATTGACATGCATGGTGTGTCACCATTGCACCTTTACACATAATGGAGCCCCCATAGCATCTGCCATACTTTTGGGTCACTGACTTTTCTTTATTAAAATAAAGCATGTTGCAGCATGAGAGAAATGCTGCAACATACTTAAAAGGCTTAACCAGAGGGTAAGCCTTGCAGGGGGCTGGACCTCCTGTTGCTGATTTCTTCCCTTTAAACTAATACTGTGTGGCCTTTCCTCTGTCTGTTATTAAACAGTGGGGGGTGCTAAAAAAAAGCTAATGGGGGATCCCCTGATGTTCCAGCAGCAGATGGAGCATTGACACAATCTGTAGCTGGTGTTGCTCAATCTGCTCCACCTGCTGCTGGACAGCACCCACCCTCTCATTATTTTCCTCCACCACAGCCCACAAAGCGCTATGTCTGCCTGCATTGAAGACAATGTAGCATGGTCCACTGGTGCAAGGGGAAAACCAGGTAGTGGTGGTGGTGAGGGTGGTGCTGATGGCAGTGGTGGGGGTAGTGGTGGAGCAGCTGCTGGTCTGGCCCTCCTCCTCCTGCTCCAGTGATACACAACAGCCGCACCCTCTGCTACTGCCACAAAAGGGCCAGCAGGTGGAAGCCTGGCCTGTTCGGTGGCAGTCTGTCACTCCTTCTTATGGTGGTTCAGCATATTTGTGCACTGGCCCCCAGTCCCCAGATGTGTCCCCGGGGGCCACGATGCACCTGCACACCACAAAGCAGACACACCACAAGGCTGCTGTTCCCCCCAACACAGTTGAAAAACTGCCAAACTGGTAAGCTGTGGAGGGGGACTAGGCACAGGAGGGGCAGATGCAGTGCCAGCAGCATGGTCACACACCTGCGAATCCACCTGCTGCTGTGGAGGTGGTGATGCTGGAGCTCCTGCAGCTGCTACTGGTGATGGTGGTGCTGCTGCTTCCAGAGGGGGGGAGGCAGGACCAAACAGTCTGGAGCAATCCAACGCCACCAGGCTATGACCCCCATGCATGCGCACTCCCCTCTGGCCGTGGGCCACAGTCTGTTCCCGGTCCATCGCACAAAACAATCCTTCCATCTCTGACATGTCACGCGATAAGAGACTTCACACACACTCACACACATGCACACACACAGACAGTCTCACACACACATAAAACAAAACATATAAAACAAAGAAATCAGTCACCAAAAAGATCTGACAAAACAATGCAAAAAAAAAAAAACTAAAGAATTAGCTTTTAAAAAAGCTTTTGGTTTTTCTGAAATTTGCTCAAGAAAGAAACTAATAACTAACTCTCCTCTCCTACACAAAATGCTTCCTTCTTCTACCTATGCTAAGGAGAAAGTGAAAGTATCTGCTTGTATGACTCACTTCCTTCCTGTGTGGCTAAAGCATGTAACTTACAGTACTGTAAGCCATGTGATGTATGGGGAAGGCTGCCTAAAGTGCCTATATTGTTGTCATTCTGCCTTACTTCATGTTAAGGTGGAATAACAAAGCAAAGTCATAATAACAAGGTGAAGAGAGTACTTTTCAATGGCCACTTCGCATAGCATTATGATAACGCGAAGTGTCCACTTCACGTTCACTTCACCAGTGAATTTTAGATTCGCTGCATCTCTAGTCAGAAGTTAGTCAACTGGGTGGCAAACTGGTTGGCAGGCAGAAAACAGAGTGCTGGTAAATGGTAAACAATCAGAAGAGATGCAGGTCACAAGTGGGGTACCTCAGGGATTAGTCCTGGGGCCAGTCCTCTTCAATATCTTCATCAGTGACATTGCAGATAGACTGGAGGGTAAGGTTTGTCTGTTTATAGATGACACCAAGATCTGCAAGAGTAGATGATCCAGAGGGGGTGGGCAGAATGAGAAGAGATTTGGATAAACTGGCCAAATGGTCAGAAGAGTGGCAATTGAGGTTTAACACAAAGAAGTGAAAGATCATGCACACAGGGAAGAGAAACCCTGAAGTCACCTATAGGTTGGGAGGGGAATTGCTGGCAATCACAAGGGAAGAAAGAGACTTGGCCGTCATAATCACAGATGACCTGAAATAATCCTAGCAGACCACTAAAGCAGTAGGTAAGGCTAGAGGGATGTTGGGGTGTATTAGTAGGGGTACCACACATCATAAGAGGGAGGTAATAATCCCTCTTTACAAGACACTGGTTAGGCCCCATCTGGAGTATTGCATGCAATATTGGAGGCTGCACCTGCACAAGGACATTAACAAAACTGAAGCAATCCAGGGAAGGGGAACCAAAATGGTGCAGGGACTGCATCAGAAAACATATGAGGACAGATTAACGGAGCTCAATATGTATACCCTAGAGCGAAGGAGGGTGAGAGGTGATATGATTGAAATATTCAAACATCTTAAGCACATAAACAAGGTGAAAGACTCTAACATGTGACAATATTTATTTATTTATTTATTTAATTTATTTAAAAGTTTTATCAGGATGGCATACTGGGCACTGCAACACTCGATTACAGATGTGTCCTGGGGGTGGGGGGATTGGAGAGAACTACACATGTAGTAGTACATTACATTGATGAAATATTTACAGAATACAAGATACACCTGCCTCATGGCAGGGGGTAGCTATTAGTGCAAAAACGCCAGATTTGGAGCTAAACCAGGGCCACTTGCCTCAGCAGTAAAGTGATTACCTATAAGAGCGAACACGTAGACAACAAACATACATTTGAAGCAAATGGCTGCTATTGGGGGCTAGCTGCATGTGTAGGTGGAGACAAAATGCTGTTTGAGGAGAAGGTTAAAGGAGTGTCTGAGCTCAGCTGGGAGGGAGTTCCATACGTGAGGCATGCAGTACTTGAAGGCATGCTGACCTTTGGCGGAGGTCATATGAGGATGTTGGAGTATCCTGGTGTCGGTGTTCCAGATGGAGTAAGTTGAAGGAGTTTGGGTAGCTAGAGTAGCTGCTAGGTCAGGGGGGAGGGACTGGGTCCAGTATTTCAATATTAACCTTGTGCAGTGTGCCGTTCTCCAATCCTATAAAGAAGGCAGGTCTAGGTATCTGTAGAGGTCACAGTGGTGAGTTGTAGGTGGGCAGTCAAGGGTAAAATGGCAGAAAGAATAGAAGAGAGGATTAAGCCTAGCAAGGAAGGACTTGGGGGCCATGCTGTAAACTACGTCCCCATAGTCAATTAGTGGGAGAATCATTTTCTGAACAATTGTTTTGTGGGCTGGCAGTGGGATACAACCTCTGTTCTGATATAGGGTGCCCAGTTTTGGGTAAAGTTTTTAGTGGATCACATCAATATGGACTGAGAAGTTGAGATGCTGATTGCGCCAGACCCTGAGGTATCTAAACGAGGTGCAGGTCTCCAAAAGGGACCCACCTAAGGTGTGGAAGTTTGGGGAGGAGAGAACATGGGAGAGCCTTTGACTAGACCCAAAGGTAAGTGAATATAAGAAAATAGTGAATATAAGAAAATAGCAGTACAAGAGGACACAGCATGAGATTAGAGGGAGGCCAATTAAGGGGCAATGTGAGGTGGTTATTTTTCATAGAAATGGTGGTGGATGCATGGAACAGCCTACTTCAGTAAGTGGTGGATATAAATACAGTGTAGTGCTTCAAACAGGCATGGGATAGACATAAGGAAGCAATACAGATGAGTATGAATAGATAGGCCATTGACAGAGCACAGACCTATGGCACATTCATAAGGTAGAAACAATGGGCAGACTGGATGGGCTTTGTGGTTCTTATCTGCCATCCACTCCAATGTTTCTATGTTCTATGTAAGAGCTTTAGGAAGTAATTGTTCTGGCTCCTATTAAAACATTTTCAGGCAGTAATTGAGTAATTGTTGGGTGCATATAGGATAAATAACTTTATGGGTAGTACTAATGCCACTGATTTTTACCTGACTCCACTGATTTTTCACAATATAGATTCATAGATTCTGTTGGCAGATAAGGACCACCAGGCCCATCCATCCTGCTTATTTATGCTAGCTCAGAAAGCAACCAATGACCCTTATTGGTCATTGGCTTAGCTTTTTCTTCCTATCTCTATAATTCCTTTGTTTCTGTCCCATGCATGTTTGAAACCCGCCACAATATGGGCTGCCACCACCTCCTGGGGCAGGCTATTCCATGTATCCACCACATTTTCTGTGAAGAAGAACTTTCTAATATTTCCCCTTATGCAGCCATCCTTCAGTCTCATATCAGGTCATCTTGTCCTGACACTAATGCTGAGATGAAATATGTGGTCTTCTTCCATCTTGTTATACTAAGGTTCATACTAAAGTGTTTAGAAGCCAATGAGGATGAGAGACCTTTAGGTGCTCCAGTCCATTTTACCCATAATACTGAACAGCATTGACATTTAATATATGTTTATCCAATCATTGTTTGAAGCTTTGTTTATTATTACTTATTATTATTTCCAGGGATAACCCATTCCAGGGGTTCACCACCCCCTGTGTGTAGAAGGCCTTCCTTTTATTTATATTAAAGCTGTTTTTATATATATATATATATATATATATATATATACATATAGATATATATATGTATATATATACACATCTATGTATGTCTATAATTCTATACAAGTGGTTTTTAAAACTGAGGGCTGTTTTCCTGGAGGCTGGAAGGGAGAGGAATCAGTTTCATTTCAGACAAGTGACTGTTGATATTTGCTGATTTTATTGCTGTTTTTATTATTTATTTTGCAACTTATTGTTGATTTCAGTTTCTACCAGGCTGCTTTCTGGCTTCATTTGGAACGATACCTACTTGGGGAATTTTGCTGGTGTAGCTGAGTGTTTTTGTGGGGAGTCTGATGTAGCTGATTGTCTCTGGTGGTCCACTGGTCATATACATAGCAGGGCACTGGATAAGGTTTAGAAGGAAAGAGCAGCAGAGGGCACAGGACAATAAGGGGCAGTTAGGGCAAGCATAAGAGAAGGAAGATGATGGGTGTGGTGCTATGAAATGGATGTGGGGCAGTAGTGTTCAGGAAAACCTTCTGGACACTGTGGTGCTACTTAATCAGCAAGCACCTCTCTGTGTTGAGGGAGGAGGTAGCTGGACTCTGAGCAAAGTTGGCAAGGATACAGGTGATCTTCACCCCAATACAGAGACCACCATGTCCACCAACACTCCCTCAGAGGTTGCTAAGAAGGAGGGAAGGCTGGACTACTGTGTGCTCAGGGAGGGTGAGGGAGGCAGGACAGAGCATATCTCCCAACCAGTGTAACTTTACAACTTGTATGCCATCCTGGCATAGCATGGAGATTGCACAGTATCTCCGGAAGTGAACACCATGGGGCTTAAGAGGGTCATCCAGGATGGAACCCCAAGGGCAGATGCAATGAGAACACACAGGATGAGGAAGCAAATCCTGGTTAGGGACTCCATTGTCCAGGGGATTGAGCTGAGGTCAGGTAGCAACGGTGAGAGGGAGGTAATGTGCCTACATAGAGGTACAGTTCAGAAGGAGGGAAAGCAAATCCTTAAGATTGCAAGGGCAGTAACAAGGAGGGGGAGCTGGATGTCATTATTCACTTGAGGACTAATGACCTGGCTAAAGAGGGAGTAGATGTAGGAAGAGTACAAGCAGAGTTCAGGGAGCTGGGGATGAGTCATGGGCAAGTAGCACACTCTGTGACCTTCTTGGAGGTGCTACCTGTCCACAACAAGGGAGAAGGCAGGGACATCTGCATCACTGAATTCAACAAATGGCTGAAGAAATGTTGTATAGAGGTAGGGAATGGCTTCTTTGGGGACTGGATCCTCACCTGGTGGGATGAAGTACTATATTCTCTAGATAGCTTGCATCTATCTGGGGAGGGGAGGGGCCAAAGTATCCTCTCTGAGAAGTTTTAGTGCATCCTTTGTGAACATTTAAATTTTCCAATGAAGGAGGCATAGACAGTCAAGGGGATTATCATAGCCCCCCTACAGAACATAATTGAAAGCTGTGAGGACCCAATAACTAGCGTAATATTTAACCATAAAACTACCATGATTACAATGCAGGATAGTACAGAAGGTATATTGCAACTGTAGTGTAGGGCAAAGACCAATAAACAGGGAACATTAAGGGGTACACAGAGTGGCAGGTCATGAGCGCAAATGCCCGCAATCTGGGAAACAAAATCCCAGGCCTAACGGTACTGATGGCAAACACAAATCTGGACATTGTGGCTATTATGGAGACCTGGTATGCAGGGAACCATGACTGGGATGCAGCCATAGCAGGGTATATACTTTTTAGAAAGGATAGGGAGGGGAACAGGGGAGGAGGGGTTGCTATATATGTGAAGGAAGGGATTAAAGTGATGGAGACTCAGGGATCCAGGGGAGATGCAGAGGCATTGTGGGCCACTCTGGAATCAGGTAACAAAACAGCCATCCATGCTGGAGTAGCTTACATGCCTCCGATGCAGGGGGAGGATATAGATATAGTATTAGTGGAGGCCATCCATAACATGGTGGCCAAAGGGAAAATACAACTAATGAGTGACTTCAATATACCAGATGCAGATTGGAATACCCAGACTGCAAATGTATCAAGGAGCAGGGGCCTCATGTCTGCCATGTATGGGGCAAATATAAGGCAGCTTGTGGTTGAGCCCGGCAGGGAGGGTCTGAACTGGAATTAGTGCTGACAAACAGGGACAGAATCATTGATCTTGAGGTGGAAAGTCACCTTGGTACCACTGACCACAGAACTGTGTGGTTTAGAGTCAATGCTTTGGCAAAAGAAAGCCATACAAAGATTAAGGTCCTAGATTTCTGGAAGGCCAACTCGTGGAGATGGGGGGGAGCTCAAAATTGCCCTGGCAGCAGAAGGTATAGGGGGAGGAACAAAAGAACAGTGGGTTAGGCTCAAGAGATCCATAGCAGGAGTGACAAATCAATGTGTCAGACTGCTTAGCAAAAGCAAAAGAAAGAAGCAGCCACTGTGGTTCTCTAAGTCAGTAGCCAGGAAAGTGTCAGAAAAAAGTAAGGCATTCAGGAAATATAAAGAGTCAGAGAAAGAAGACAGAGTGAAATATTTGGAGAAACAGAGAGAGGCTGGGAAAGCCATCAGAGGGCCTAAGGCAAGAATGGTGGAAGGAATAGCACAGCTTATTAAGAAGTGAGACAAGACCTTTTTCCATTATATTAGCGAGAGGAAGAAGACCAGAAATGGTATTGTTAGGCTAAAGAAGGGAGAGGGTGGATGGGTGGAGGATGACCTTGAAAAAGCTGAAACACTGAACAAGTATTTTTGCTCTGTATTTACCATTAAAGAGGCAGGGAAGGAGCCAAGACTCATGAGGAAAGGTTTCAGGGGGGAGAAGTGGACACCAGCCAATTTATGATGGATAGAGTCCTGGAGGAACTATGGAAAGTAAAGACAAACAAGGCAATGGGGCCAGACAGGATAAACCCTAACATTTTGAAGGGACTCGGGGAAGTCCTAGCAGAGCTACTGACAACCCTTCTCAACCAATCACTAGAGATGGGGGAGGTATCTTAGAAATGGAGGAGAGCAGAAGTGGTCACCCTGCACAAGAGTGGAAGTAGGGAGGAGGCAGGGAATTACAGACCTGTAAGCCTGACCTCAGTGGTGGGGAAGCTGATAGAGTACCTGCTTAAGGAGAGTGTAGGGAAGTTCCTGGAGTAAAGCACTGCACAAAAACCAAGGCAGCATGGATTCACTGTGGGAAGATCCTGCCATACTAATCTTATCAATTTCTTTGACTGGGTGACCAGGGTGGTGGATCAGGCAGGGGTGGTGGATGTGGCCTACCTGGATATCAGCAAGGCCTTCGATACTGTTCCACATAGAAGGTCGCTTAACAAATTGGGAGATTTATGTGTGGGCTCTAAAGTGGTAAAGTGGGTTGGAAACTGGCTAAAAGGCAGGACCCAAAGAGTGGAAGTAAATGGTATAAATCTGAAGGGGGGAGTTGACCAGCTGGGTGCCACAGGTATCAGTGCTGGGTCCAGTCCTCTTCAATGTCTTCATTAGCAACATTGCAGAGGGACTGGAGGAGAAAGTATGCCTGTTTGCAGATGACACCAAGATCTGCAACACAGTTGACACACAGGAGGGGCTAGATAAAATGAGAAATGACCTAAGACTACTTGAGGAATGGTCAAGGTTTTGGCAGTTGCATTTCAACATGAAGAAGTGCAAGATAATGCACCTGGGACACAAAACCCCAAGACAGGAATACAGAATGGGGAACAGGTTCTAGCCACTACAAGTCAGGAGAGAGACCTGGGGGTTATCATATCCGATGACCTGAAGTCATCCAAACAATGTGAAAAAAGCAGTGGGAAAAGCAAACAGAATGCTGGGGTGCATAGGAAGGGGCATAACCAGTAGGAGGAGTGAAGTGGTGATGCCACTGTATAGATCACTGGTGAGGCCTCATCTGGAATACTGTTACCAATTCTGGAGACCGCATCTCAGGAAGGATATAGACAGAATGGAAGCAGTCCAGAGAAAAGCAACAAAAATGATATATGCACTGCACCACAAGCCTTATGAGGAAAGACTTAAGGAACTTAGCATCAATTCACTGGAAGAGAGAAGGGAGAGAGGGGATAAGATAGAGACTTTCAAATACCTTAGAGGAATAAACAGTGTACAGGATGGGAGCATATTTCAGAAAAGAAAGTGAGCAAGGACAAGGGGACATAATATGGGTCTGGAGGCAGGGAAGCTTAGGGGAATGCTAGGAAGTATTTTTTCACAGAGAGGGTGGTGGATGTAGGGAACAGCCTACTAGCGGAGGTGGTGGAAGTGAAAACAGCATAAAGCCACCCTACTGTGTAACAGAGCGGAGGAACGGCAGTCCAGATAAGGGTAGGGATTGCCAAACTAAGTAGGGAAATGGGCAGACTAGGTGGGCAGGTAGGTCCTTATCTACTGTCATATTCTATGTTTCTATGTTTTGTAAAGAAATTTGCTCATGAAAAAGTGTAGTGTGAAAGAGAACATGCCCACTACAGAGCTATCTGCATTCCTGGCAGCTGTAACTTGAGCTGTCTGTTTTAGTTAGCCTTGCTTGCAGTTAACCCTTTGCAGTTCTGGTTCCAGCTCCTCTGCTGGCTTGTCAGATCATCTTAGAAATGGAGACTATAAGAAGTCCTTTGTCAGCTGCTGCTGCTTTTGTAGACCTCTTTTTAATGCATACAGAGCTATCTTTGAGAAAAAAAAGATACAAGTGCAATAGCCAGAGAAAGTATTGCCTGACTTTGTTAAAAGTGAGATTTCCTATCTGTTACCCTCCAACCTATTCTGCATCTTATGAACTGAGGGTTTTGCTTACTGCTCAGGCAAAAGCAGCAACTCACTGAAAAGGAGATACTGCATCTAAACTGCATGCCTCTTGGCCTTTCATTGCCCAAGTGTGTGACAAATGGAAACAAGCATTTGTCAATGCTGAATGTCATTTTGCTGGCATTGGCATTGGTAGTGCCGGAGTTAGAGATGCATAATAGGAATGACAGTGAAGTATTGAAGTGATGCCAACCCCACCCCACCCTGTAGAGACCGACAGGCATTGGGGTGTACCTTTGGGTCGTCAGCTACAACGTTCATGCCATTTTACCTCACCCTACCCTGTAGACACTGACAAGTGTCATGGTGTGTTTTGGGGTCTTTGAACATTATACTTACCCCATTCCATAAGAAAATACACTGAGGTGGCCAAACAGTGCAAGGCACATCTCAATGCCTTCCACTGGCTACAGGGTGGGGGTGGGGATGGAATGGCGTGAGCATTACAGCCGATGATCCCAAGTCACACCCCTGATGCCTGCCAGTCTCTACAGGGTGGGGTGCTACAGTTGGAACCCTAACACAATAGGCGTGCATTGGTATTTTCACTCCAAATTTCCAACATGGGCTTTTTGTGAGCCCAACTCATGAAAAGCGGCACAATCAGTTTGTTAGCTGAAAGGTGGTTTTGCACAGTGGCTATGCCATTTGGCGACACAGGGACGAAAACACATTTTGGGCAGGATGTGGAAAATGACAACTGTATTGTTCATGAGGAGGCATAAAAAAATGGCAACATTGAAAATCTGGAGTGAAATATGAAAAATTGGTGAAGTCATGAGAAAGCACAGAAACTGCACAACACATGTCCATAACCCAATATTTTGGGGAGTTTGTTAGGTACATTTTTAACACAGGCATTTTGGGACCTCCCTTCATGAACAGTGGTGCTGTGATTTTGTTAATCTGTCCCAAAAGTTGATTTCTCACAGCAACCATGCAATTGTGCACCACAGCTGTGGAAACACATTTTGGGCAGGATGTCAAAAATGACAGCTGTACTGTTCAGAAGGAGGTGTGAAAAAATGCCAGTGTTGAAAATCTGGCATGGAAATATTGCAAATTTGTGAAGTTACAAGGGTGCATGGAAACTGCGGAATGCACACTTGCAACACAGTCATTTTATGGACTTTTGGGACAAAATTTTCAACATAGGCATTTTTGGACCTCTGCTCATGAACGGTGTCACCGTCATTACCTCAAACTGTCCTGAAAACTGATTTCGCACAGCGACTGCGTTATTCTGTGCTGGACGTGAGAAAACACATTTTGGCCAGGATATGTAAAATGACAGCTGTACTGTTTATCAGAAAGTGTGGAAAAATGGCAATTATGAGAATCTGGATTGAAAATATTACAAATGCACGTAGTTACGAGTGTGCAAGGAAACAACGCACCGCACACTCGTAAAACAGCCATTTTTGGGATTTTTTCCACCAAATTGGCAACATAGGATTTTTGAGAGCCCCCCTCACCTTTTGGGACCAAATAATGCCATGACAGTGACTGAATTCATGAGGAGGTGTCCCAATAACCCCATGTTGAAAATTTGGTGCAAAAATTCCAAAAAATGCCCGAGATATGCACCAAAGTTGAAAAAACCCTATTTATACTATTATACAGCTTACTGGCATTTCTTCAGTTTGCGGTTGGCTTTGAAGAGTGTAGATGTGTTTCCAGTCCACCAAAGATTGTCATGCCAGATTTCAGAGGCAAGTAAGGGGGAAGGGGTGTGAGGAGGCAGGGTGCGCAGAGGGTGGTCGTGGGTTGTGGGAGGGGGGCAGGGAGATGGCAATGAGCGGTTTTCTTTTTCACAGGTTAGAAAAGAAAAATACACTGCGGGACTGTTTTTTTTTCAGGGGACTTGGCAAGCTGGGGTGGGCTCTCAGCGTGCCACCTAAGTGTATTTTTTTGGGTGGGATGCTTTAGCTGATGGGGGATTGGGTAGCCCCGTCAGCACACAAGGAAAGCGGGGGAGTCAAGAGCCGAGGGCGAGTGCTTTTTGCCGACGGGGAGTGGGCTGCCCTGTCGGCACATACATTGGGAGCAGAGCATGCCGACAGTGGGATTGGGCACCACCGAAGTTGGCATTATGGCTGGCAATGTGCCACCATGCTTTTTTTTTCTGTCTCAGCAGGATAAGCACATCGGGAGGTCTGCTGCACGTGACGAGCTTTGCTCGCTTTGCAGCGGACCTTTTCTTATATGTGCTTGCCCGCATGGTGTGGTGCCGGCATGCAGGATGATTGGGGAATGAGGGATGCACCTACTGATGCGTGCCCTTCATTCGCCCAACAGTGACAGCGCCTCCAAATGTGCTACTACCCCAATATGTTAACAGTGCATACACGAGCCAACATAAAAATGTGTGACATATGATCAGACATGAGTCTGCAAGCTCAAAACCAAATGGAAACTAGTGCACTAATTTATTTATTCAGTTTTTGTTTACTGGGTATTTGTGCTAGCCATAGAAATTACTATTTTCAGGCATGATCCAGGATGATTAGTGATTACAATGTTTTCTGATTACAGCATATCATAGATTCTTAGGAAATTATGCTTTAAAATCTAATTGAGCAATGTGGAATATTGTCTTATCCATATGAGACATAGGTTTTCTGAGAGGTAAAATGAGTGATGTACCTCGTAATGTGTGACAGCTGAGAGGTATGCAGAACTGTACTATTCAGGGTAAATACCCACCCCCCAAAAAAATAAAAACATTCAAAACTAAGTCCTATGCATGTAATTAAAAGAGGGTCAGTGGTGATGCTGGGACACCATGCAATTTCTAATGCAAAAATGTAGCACCCGGAGTCAATGGCCTTTTTTTTTTTTAGGTTCGAATCCCAACTCTACCCCTGGTTAACTGTGCGACTTTCAGTAAGACTGTACTGTTCAATCACCTTAAAGAATATTGTGGACTCACCAGTACCATCATCATCTGGTGTGAGTCCTATCTCTTTGGCAGGAAGCAAAGGGTGGTGATGGCCCTGAGGAATTTCTCCTCCACCATGAAGTCTTGCCTTTTGAAATGGCTCAGGGTTCGATCTTGTCACCAACATTATTTGCAGTGTATATACTGCCCCGGCAGAGTTCATTAGATGTTACAGTGTGGGTTTTCACTGTTATGCAGATGATACAGAACTGTATATGTCCTTTGCCCCAGAACACAGGACACTGTGGAAGTGCTAAATACCTGCCTGACTGAGATTAATGACTGGATGTCCTCCAATTGGTTGTGACTTAATCCCGACAAGATGGATGTCCTGGTGATTGAGGTGGGTCTTGGATGTGATGCGTGATGCGATTGCCTCCGGAGTGGCTACAGGACCGTTCTTGGGTTCTGTTCCATTGACGGAGTCCCCTAGGGAGCAGAATCTTGTTATTATCCCGGATGACAGATTGACACTTAAAGCTCAGGGGTCATTTGTGGTCCGATCCAAAGTGTTTTTTACCACTTAAGGAATATCACCATTATTAAATCCCTACCTCTGCCAGAAGTCATGCCATCACTGGTAAATGCCTTTGTTACATCCAGGCTTGACTACTGTAATGCTCTTTACTTTGGGGTCACTGAAAGGACCCTCTGCCAGATACAGCTAGTGCAGAACACAGCAGACAGGTTACTGACGGGTCTTTCTTGGTCTAGTCAGGTGAGTCCAGTTCTGCTAGCTCTGTAGTGGCTGCCTGTCAAGTGGAGGATCATCTTCAAGGTGGGCTTACTCACCTTCAAGGCCTTATATGGATTGGGCCCTGGCTATCTGACTTATTTCCTGACACCTGTCTCCTCAGTTCACTCCCTCTGCTTCTTGACCAGGGGCCTCCTCACTGTTTCAAGGACAAGATTAAAACTTCCTATGACTGTGCCTTTGAAGTCACCAGATCGGCCCTTTGGAACTCCTTTTCAGCTTCTGTGGGGGGGGGGGTCAGATGGCTAAGAGGTTCAAAATGCATCTAAAGGCTCATTTATTTGGGTTGGCCTTCCCTGATGAAGCTGCCCTAATCATGTTGATCAACTGAAGTTAGCCGACTGTCTACAAGTTAACCCCTAGCAGTCCTGTTCCCAGCCCTACCAGTCAGCAGTGCCACCTTTTCTTTGCAAAGGAGTAGCTGGCTTGTCAGAGCAACTTCACAAGAAGCATTATTAATTCAGGCATCCTGCCCTTGCCAGACTTTGATTCCTGTGAAACTTCTCAAGTCCTTGGTAAAATGTCTTTTTGCACTTGTGGTGCTAAATGATGCTTCATCTGAGATTCGAACATTTTCACCTACCTTGTTCATGAGGTGCCGCAATAAGAAGACTATACTGAAAAATTGGGGTTAAAATCTCAAAAAAAAAAGAAAGTTATGAAGCAATGTTGAACTTCTTTAATGTTTTTGTATAAATTTACTACCAGTATGTTTCCAGATTCAGACCCCATAATTTCAACATAACCTTTTTTAAACCCAAATCATAAACAAGGCAGGTGCAATTCTTAAAACCATCTCCAAAACATTTTTTCCAACTACACACAGAGCAGCTCAAAAGTAATTTAATAAGTATGAAAGAATTCTGCAGTGCTGCTAAACCCAGGACCTCAGGGGTAGCAGCAAAGCACCATGCTGGGGGTAAATTCAGTACCACATTATTTTTATATGGGCCACTTACATCACATAATATCAGAAAAATAATGAGGAAAAAAGATCTGAAACAGAATCCACAGCTTTTGAGTGCCTATAAAGGAATGTTTATGTTTTTGCTTTTCAGTTAGTGGATATTGAGTAACTGGATGTTGTCATGGAAGCAGACACATCTTCCCCCCTGCCTGTGTTCTCTGCTGGAGCTGTTTTGATCTGGCTGTTTAGGTAGGGTCTTCATCCCTCCTGTTTTCTGTGCTAGGGCTGTTTTGATCTAACCCACCACCGTGTTCTGTGCTGGGTTGTTATGATCTGGTTGTATAGGTAGAGCCCCCATACCCGTGTTCTATTCTAGGCTGTATTGATCTGGCTATATAGGTAGCCCCCCCCCTCGTGTTCTCTGCTAGGGCTGTTTAGATCTGGCTGTATAGGTAGTTTATTGTATTATACTGACACACTTGACAGTTTATGTGTGAACCTTTCAAATACCACTGAGTTTTATAGACATGCTGGACACTGCACAGGGATAGTCTTATTAATGAACATGCAAAATAATCAAAAATTACACTACATTCAAGCTTCTTGTTTTTTAAGTATCTATTCATTATTAGTAACTATTACATGTCAGTGAGGTCCAGTTGCTAGCACTCTCACCTAGAAGTCAGTCTCATAATAATCATGTGTCAAAGTCTCACACACAGAACTTGATTTTTTTTTTAAATACAGCCTTCGTTGTGGATTTGCATTTGAGCATTGTATTAGTTGACCAGTATGGTCACAGTCTAACCAGAATGATCTCCACACTTGGATTTTTGTCACTATTTTGAGTTTTAGCCAGCCTCCAAAGAGCACCACCTCTGCACCACGGAGCAAAAACCTTATTTGCTTTTTATGACTGTGGGCGTAGCCTAACAGGAGTACTGTATTCAGAAAAGGGCTGATGTCATCTATGCTACCAAACAACATGATAGAGTGTTAAAAATAGATTCCTCTGCTGAAGCCTGATTACTACACTGCCTGTATGTGGAAGCTTTAGAGCACCATTTTTCCTCTGGTTTGAGGAATTAATTGAGTCCACAGAAAGTTAAGTCATTGGCCCAGATATTCAAAAGAGTTGCACCATGCGCAATAGGGTTGCACCAGTGCAAGTCCAAAAATGCGCCATTCTGTGATATTCAGCGGGAGGCAGTTCCGCCCCCCAAATCACACTGAGCAACAGTACAATGATAATGAATGTATGCGCAACTGAAGGGGGAGGAGCCATGCATAAATGGTGCAGTGCAATATTCAACAACATGCGCCATGCACAATAGGGGAGTAAGCAGAAGTTGCGCCATAGCGAAATGAAGCAAAATAAAAAGGAGCAAGGGAGAGGTGCAAGAATGCTACAGGGAAGCCACAAGTTGCTGAACTATAGCCAGCCACACAGGCAACACACACACACACACAGGGCAGGACAGTGAAAGGGCACCTGGAACCCACAGGCTCAGGAGAAGGTGTGGGGAGCCACAGAGCAGAAGGGGGAAGTGCCACACAGCAGTGAGGCCAGCACAGTGAGGTGTTCCCAGTGCAGGGGAAGTAGCAGCCAGGACAGCGGGGGGAACACAGAAACAGCTGCCAGGGGGGTGAACACAAGCCAGGGACATGGCCAGTGCCACCATCCAGATGGAGGCAGTAATGAGGGGGATGAGAAGGTGGGCAGCAGGGGGGCACGGCCGTGGAAGGGCCCATCACGGTATGCCCCCAACAGGCAGTACTGAGCCCACACCAGTTTCGAGCTGTATAGTGATAGGGAGATCGTGGGCCGGTACTGCCTGAAACGGACAATTCTGAGGCAGCAATGTCAGTGGCACAGTGAGTTGCACGCTCACCTCTGATGCTGGAAGATCAGAAGGCTATGGGTTCTATCCTCACACCAGACACTTGGGTTAAATTCCAATACTGACACTGAGTCAGGGCTCCCAGATCTACAGGGATTCTTGTATTTGCCACATAGAAGACTATTACACAAACTGGGGAATATGGGTGTGGGCAGGACAGTAGTGTGGTGGGTAGGTAACTGGCTGGGTGGCAGGACACAGAGGGTGGTGGTAAATGGCTGTCACTCCACAGAGGGAAGAGTGACCAGTGGGGTACCACAGGGATCAGTGCTGGGACCGGTCCTATTCAACATCTTCATCAGTGACATTGCGCAGGACTTAGGAGGCAGAATTTCACTGTTCGCTGATGACACAAAGCTCTGTAACAGAGTAGACACACAGAGGTGTAGACAGAATGAGAAGGACCTGCAGAAACTTGAAGAATGGTCAAGGGTTTGCAGTTGAAATTCAATGCAAGAAGTGCAAGATAATGCATATGGGCACAAAAACCCTGGCACAATATATCAGTTGGGGGTGAGGATATAGCATGCACCAAGCAGGAAAGGGATCTTGGGGTTGTCATCTCTGATGACCTCAAGTAGGGAAACAGTGTGACAAGGCATCAGGTAAAGCAAATAGGATGCTGGGATGTATAGCAGGGCATCACCAGCAGGAAAAGGAGGTCATAATTCCGCTATACAAGACACTAGTGAGGCCCCACCTGGAGTACAGTGTACAGTTCTGGAGACCATACCTACGTAAGGACATAGACAGGGTAGAAAGGTTCAGAGGAGGGCAACAAAGATGGGCATGGGTTGCATCACAAATCCTATGAAGACAGGTTGAAGGAACTGAACATGTACTCCTGGAGGAGAGGAGGGAGAGAGGGGATATGATAGAGACATACAAGTATCTCACAGGGAGGAACAGGGTGCAGGAAAACACTATTTTTAAGCGAAAAAGGTGTTTCAGGACTAGAGGGCATGGGATGAAGTTGGAGGGAGGACGATTCAGAGGAAACATGAGAAAGAATTTCTTCACTGAACAGGTGGTGGACAAGTGGAACACCTTGCCAGAGGAAGTGGTGGGGGCTGAAACAATCACGGGATTTAAGAATGCATGGGATAGACATAAAGGAATTCTAGAGGTCAGGGGTGGGGAAATAGACTTCTAGGAAAACAAACTGAACTTACAAGCTCAAATGGGCAGACTAGGTGGGCCATAGGCCCTTATCTGCCGACACTGTCTATGTATCTATGTATCTATGTATCTATGTAGCTCTGTGAGCTGTGCAGTGATGTGATGCAGACACCCACACGACGGAGCCATGCTCTGTCAGTGGACACTAAAGTGACAGCTTGCATGTGCATGCTCGACACGGGTACCTTCCAGAGACCAACAGAGGACACCACAGGCATAACTCAGTCGGCCGCGTCACGCCACCTCACCCAATTCCTCAGTGCACTGCTGCCACATGCTGCAGAGTACATCCATTTCCCCAGCACACTGGCGGAGCGCACAGCAAACATACAGGAGTCCCACAGGGTAGCACATATGCCTGGCATGCTAGGGGCAATAGACTGCACCCATGTGGCCATCCGCACACCACCTGGCCCAGAAGGAGGCCGCATACATGAATCGAAAGGGCTATGCTAGCATCAACTGCCAGTTGGTGTGCGATGCCAGGGGGCGCATAATCAATGTCTGAGCCACGCACCCTGTGGGAGCACACGATGCCTTCATCTGGCACCAGTTAGCACTGTGCCACAGATTCGAGAGTGGGGACATCTCCACTGGCCACCTAGTGGGTGAGTATGCAAACCACATGGGCAAACATAGGGCTTGGGAGGGGCATGGTCAGAGGTAAAATGGGTAGTGGCCTACATGGCCCGGGGCTGGGCGATGCTGATCACCAAACTAACCTCCACCTTCTACACACAGGTGACAGTGGATACCCATTCCATCCCTGGCTGCTCACACCATACCGGTGGCCCATGACCCCATCGCAGCAACGCTGCAATGAGGCGGTGCCCTACAGTACAGCCCCTCAAAGGCCTGCGGGCTATTCCTGGCCTGTTGCATCCTGCACAACATGGCCAATGAATGTGGGATAGTGGTACAGGTCAAAGAGGGGGACAGCGATGGAGACGATGCGGACGCCGGTGATAATGGTGATGGGCAGCTCCCCCTTGGGTGAAGGGACCCCCTACTGCTCCGGCTGTCACAGCTTCACCGGGACACCATCACAGAGGAGCACTTCAGCCAACCCAGGTAAGTCATGGGGCCATGTGCAACCACCAGTGGCTAATGCACAAGCCACAAGCACGCATGGACACACACCGGGGGGCATGCCGTCAAGGGAAGAGGCCAGGCATGGAACCACACACACCATCAAGGATGGGTGAGGTCTAACATGGCACGCAGACTGACACACACACACACACACACACACACACACACACACTCACACACAAAATGCACCAGACATGCACAAAGGGTAGGAGGCACACCAACCCAGAACGCCACCCCTAGCCACACACATGTCCACAGACCACCACACCCACTGCCTGTCATTGTGCATGTGTCAGATGCTGAGCACCACTGCACACTGGGGTACAGTGCAATGCAGGCAGCAACTGTGAACAGCAGCTGGGAGGGTGTGCAGATGGACTGTGTGTCTGCGTGCAGGGCCAGGTACCCACTCGTGCATTGCCTGCTGAATGACACAATGCACAAAGGGCAGCATCAGACAGTAGCCACGTTGGGAGACATATCAGTCACACACCACAGTGCCCCGGCTGCTACGAATGTGTGGGCAGCCCCGCCGAGTCCTGCCAGCACTGACAGGCTGACCACTGGCCTCATGGGGTGGCAGCGATGGTCCCCCAAGGGTTCCACTGCGTGAACGTGACTGTGCTCATGCAGAGGTCTGCAGCACACCAAACATGCCTGCACCAGACGTGCTTGGGATGCCCACAGCTGAACCCGGTGTAGACAAGGAGGGTGTTGCATGATGCAGGGAACGGGGGGTGGACACTGCACTGTGCGGTGTCTGTGCCACATGGGTAAATAACTGTGTGCCCCTTGTGGCCTTGGCAGCTGTGATTGTATGTGTCAGCCTGTCAATGGCAGCGGTCACATCCTCCCGCATTCGGTCCATCCATGCCAAGAGCAGAGTGGTTTCTCTGCTGCGATGCTCCTCTGCCCATTCCAGATCCACACTCAGTGCATCCACCACCATCACAAGCTGCATCTGCTGATTGACTGATGCTTGCAGTATGCGGGTGTGCTCATCCAAGAGGTCATCTGCCTGATCGGCATTCTGTCCCTCAGGTTGAGCACAGCCCTGATGCTCAGCACCCCTTGAGGGTGGGCGCTGCACACCAGGACCAGGCCTGGGCATGTCCACAGGCATTGCACTGACGCTGCCCCCTGACACTGTACCCCCAAGCCCATTGGCTGACTGCTGATGCTGACCCTCTGGCTGCTACTCTCCAGGGCTCACTGGTGCCGCCGCAGTGGCTGCAACAGTCCCACTGTTTTGTACACACATCAGTGCTGCCCCACCGGTGCTGACAGGCACAGGCTGGAACTGTGATGACACGCATGCCTCCATGGCAGCACCACCCATAGCCATGGCTGTGATGTTACCTGCTGTGTGGCCATCCTGTGGCACACATGTATCACTGCCCATGACGTTAGCGACATCATCATCGGTGATGGACCCAGCACCAGCCCGAGTCACAGCATGCAGGCATCCATGGATGCCAGCATGCTGGGACACAGGCAGGGCCTCCTCCGCACCTGTTCCAACAACATCAGTCTGGACATCCAGGTGGGCCCACTGTCGCACTGAGCCACGTATTCCTGTGGAGGTGGATGGGCCCTCCTCCATCTCCATCTGACTGGACTCAGTGGAGAGGCCCACCACCGCTGACCCATGCAGATGCTCAGGAGCTGTAAGGGAAAACAAAGTCGCGTTACTGCATGTGACCTACCCTGTCACCCCCCAATAGACAGACCATGACCTACCATGCAGTAACGGGCTACCACCCGTCTGGAATCCACCACCCGGAACACATTCAATGGCACAAAGCTGCATGCTGCCAGCAACCCTCTCCTCCTGTGGGGTCAGGCATAGCACCTCCAGCTGTCCCCCACCTGTTGCAGATCATGTTGCCCTGATGGCAGTCACCTTCTCCTTAATCCTCCTCCTGTCTGTGCCCATGTTCTTGCACTCCTGCATGGAGTGCTGGTGGCTGCCATGCAGGTTCACAGCATGCGCCACTTCCTCCCATGCAGCAGCATGGGCCTGTGGTGTTCCCTGGCGTCCACTGAGAAGCAGCTCTTGGTCCAGGTAGGCCTCAAACAGGGCATCCATCTCGGCCTTTGTGAAATTTGGCCTCCTCCTCCTCCTCCCACAACTCTGTTCCTCTTCTCCCACAACTCGCTCGTTCATGATTCAGCCTGTGAGAATGACAGGTGTTACCTGACTGTGCAGTCCCATGCATGTCCCAAAATCCACAGTCCACACTCCCAAACAGCAAGCAACTCACAAATAGACTGCAGTAACCGACTATGGCCAGTGCAGCCCAATGTCCCACTTTTATAGCACAACCCATGCAAATGAGATGAGGCGCAACTTTAAGTGGATGCAAATTGCAGTGACTGCGCCATTGAATGGCTGATTAGCTGATTTGCATATGACAGCTGAATATTGCGCTTCTGCGCTTTGCACAATTGTGTTCAATGTGCTTAGCCAAGGGTGCAGTTATGTGACATGTGCAGTACACACCTAACTGCGCATGCCTGGGTTGATGACGCAGGCGCCTGCCATGCTGCTGATGTGCTGTGCACGGGAGGCAATGCAGGGCATGGCCACCATTGTGCCAGTGGCGTTACAGCGCTGTTCACCTATATGGTGCTGTGGCACTGGGGCATCATAGGCGCACTGGGGCAACAGCACAGTAGTCCACTACTGGAGGTGGCACACAGGCACCCAATCGCGCTACATGCATTGGGTTCCAATCACACTGTGGCTATCCGTGCGCCAGAGACCCTTGACCCTGTGCCTGACCTTTGCCCCCTAGGCACCATGTGTCAGGCATGGGTGCACCACTATCGCGCTGTTCGGTGACAGTGCAATAGGGAATGGCAACGCTGTACTGTGCAGCATCTGCATGTGGCGGAACCATGCTGCAGACTGCCATTTTGACCATACCGAGCAATAGAGATGGTGCGGAGGAGAGCTTCCCAGTGGAGTCAGATAGAAATGACAAACTTGGTTACCATTGTGGAGCCACTTGTTGGCCCATTGTTTGGTGTGGCACCCCTGGACAGGTTCAGGAGTCAGGTATGGCAGGAGGTGGCCGACGTCCTGGAGGAGGCCACAGGAATGGTGCAGATGGCGAAGCAGTGCCACCACAGATATGGGGACTTGAGGCGGAGGGACCCAGACCTGCTTGCCCACCTGTGGGCATGTGCCAGGAGAGGCACGGTGCTACGGCCAGGTAGGTGTAACGTCTATACACTTTTATCTTCCATGTGGGTATCATGGTTGCATGTGTCTGGAACATGGGGTGGGGCCATCCAGTGTTGGCTCTGGTGGTGTTATCAGAGTGTAGGGTGGGTGGGTCTGGCTGTGTGGGATTGCACACACATGGGGGCAGGGGAACTTTGCTACAGGATTGTACTGATGTTCCTCTCTCCATGTTTGCACCTTAGGCCCAGACGAGCGACAGCTGGTGAGGGAGAGGAGGTGCCAGCAGGAAGACCATCACTCCAGGAGGGGTGAAGGTCCACAGAGAAAGAGGGACCAGCCTGATGATGGTGAGTTCCTTACATCCATGATTACTATTGCATGCTGTGTAACAGGGTGGGCAGCGGGGCATGGCCACCATCCATTGACACCACTGCCATGCATGCAACTTGTTACAGTCAGCACTGTACAGTGGCACTGCATGTCTGGGAGAGCGTCAATGGTGGTTCATGCATGCACCATGTACATGGCTGTGCCACTGCCATCACACCACATAGCCATGTCACTAAACAGCCACGGTGGTGCTGTGCAGGACTTGGCCGGTGGGTGTGTGCAGTGGTCAGCATGGCTGTGTGCACCTGGGTGGGCAGGTCTTGTGGATGTGATCACTGTGGGTAGTCACACACCTTCACAGAGGCATGTCCTACGGCCATATACCATGCACAGTGGGTGGGTTGTATGGGGCTGTGCATTCACACCTATTGACTCTGCTCCCTTGTCCTAGGTAGACAGCAGCTGCAGGTGATCAGGGAGGCACTGCAGGAGATACTACATGTTGCCAGGGTGTCGCTGGAAATCCTGCAAAGGATCGACAGGCTGGGTGTCAGGTGGCCTCATGGCAGGAGGAGCAGCCAGAGTGGGGAGTGGGGCTCCTGCTGAGCTTAATAATGCCCCCCTGATTTCCCCTACCCCCTGGACCCACCCTCACACCCCTCCTTCCCTCTACCATTTGTTCACCCTTGCCCCTTACCCTCCCCCCCTTGTTTGTGGCCCTCCCCCCAAACCTTTGTAAATATTTGTACATAGTTTTGTTTGATATTTTTAAATACATTTCTTTTGATATGACTACTGTGGTAGTCTCTGAATTACAGCAGGCTATAGGTGCTCAGCTGCAGTGCTGCGCATGGCGTCAGGGGTGGTGCAGTCATGGGCATGTGTGTGTTGCAGTGGGGAAGTGACTATGGTGTGGGAGTAGCTATCAGTCACTGTCAGTGGTGGGTGTGTTGTTCCCTGTGCACTGGATGACTGTGTGCAGTGGTCCATGGTGCATACTCTGTGTCCATGGTGCACCTGTCAGCCCATCCATGGCCTGTGCAGCTGATACCCTTGCATGTCTGTGACCTGCACAGTCTGCTGGCATGTCAGTGGTGGCTGTCTATGCAGGACAGCCACTGTACCCATCACAATGCTGGGTTGCCTCCTGTCACTGGTGTGGTGCATGTCTGCCTTGGGTGACACTGAGGCCTCCGCTGTTGTTGTTCCACCTCCATGCTGTGGCTTGTGTGTGTTGCAGGGGATGTGCACCACTGTCTGTCACTTGTGCTCCAGGCAAACGCTGGTGGTGTACAGCTCCACAGTGCCTGTGCAGGGTGGCTGGCACTCCTGTGCCATGGAGGAGTGCTGGCTGTGTGTACAGTTGCCCATCTACTGCATCCCTGTGTTGGTGTGCCCTTGGGTATGGGTGGGTGTTTGTCCATGTACTGTTTTGCATCTGGTGTGGTGCATGCTTCCATGCACCACTGTGGGTGTCTGCGCTGGCTGTTGTGGCCAGTGCTGGGTCAGGGTGTGTTCTTGGGAGGGTGTGCAGGGTGCTGTACCACTGGTGGTGGTGTCTGGGGCATGCCCTGTCATGTGTGGGGTACCTCGTGTGCTGACACATGGTCGGTCTCTCAGCTGTACCTCGGGGGGGCTGTGCTTGGTGGCACTGTGTATGCAGTCGTTGCATAGCCGTGTGCTGCCACCCACTGATGGGTGCTCGTGGTGGGGCTTCCTTGCATGGTTCTGTGGTGCACAGGGTTGCATTGTCACAGTGGGGATGGTGGCATGCATGGGGTATCCTGCACTGGTGGATGCTGCTCCTGGGCAGGGTGTCTGGGGGTCATGGTGCAGGGTGTGCTCTGCATTGGTGGGATGGTGTGGCCCGGGTGGTTGGCCCTCCTTGTTTGCCGGTCACAGCTTGCCAGGGGGTGTGATGGGGCACCATGACCCAGCTGTGGGTTGGTTGCTGGTCTTCATGGGCCAGTGGTTATTTGAGCCCTCCTCCAGTTGTGCAGTGCATGGGGTGTGGGGGGATGATGTCTGTTCTGCTGTGTGTTCCTCTGCCCATCTGTGGCATGGGTGGTGGGCCCCTGCATCCCTGGTTGTGCTGTTGCATTGCTGCCCTGCTGCTGGGGGGCATCCCTGGTTGCGCTATGGTGCATCTGGACTGCTCAGCTGAATATCCCTTGTTGCACTATGGCGCATCAGATATGCTCAGCTTCACCTCCCTAGTTGCGCTATGGGGCAGGTGGTGCGATATTCAGTCGTCGGCTGTAGGCGCATCTTGGCCAGCGCAGTTTTTGAATATCGCGCCTCTTGTGCATGGGTGCAATGGACTTGCGCTTGCTCCTACTGTTGCGCACTTTTTGGGCACAGTTTGAATATCTGGGCCATTATCTTCTAGCAGTCATTCTGTGTCAGATTACCAACAGGTAAGTAGTAAGTAGTAAGTAAGTAAAATATATTTTTAAGCGCTTTTCAATATCAAAGCGCTGTATAAATAAAACAATTAAAGTACATACATATGACACAAACAGCAACAATAACAATGTAATTACAATAAAATACAGTAAATCACTCCCCATATGCCATTTGAAATAAATAAGTTTTTAATTCTGACTTAAAGCTCTCGACAGTCAGGCAACTTCGTATCCGACGAGGTAGAGAATTCCACAGGGTAGGGGCAGCATAAGAAAATGCCCGTGCTCCCGATGTTTTTAAACGAACCCTGGGAACCTCTAGCAATCCCTCACCGGCAGAGCGGAGCGAGCGAGAGGGACAGTAGGGAACAAGCAGCTAGTACAGACATCATAGAAAGCTATTGGACGTAGAATGGGTTAAACAATTCCTGGAACTTTCTGCATAACAAATGAACTCTGCTGTTTCCCTAGGCTCCTATGAATCCAACACTTCATTAAACCATTTGACACTACCATCCTAAGAGCAGTCAGCATGCTACTTTGCAGGACATTGCATAGCAAAAGTCCCAGTGTTGACTTTTTCCAAATAATACACCAACTTCATTCTCAGGCAGGCAGTTCTGGGATATTTATATTCTGCTGAATGTTTTTAACCTGCAATTTATCACTATAGGTGTTTACAACTGAATGATAGTAACCATATTTGATTCACTTGCAAATAGGTAGGCATGTGTGTGTCTAATTTTTGTTTGACACATATAATCTGATAAGTTCATAACATGCTGTATTGTGATTCAATGAACTGATAAATGGGGGTTTTGGTTTCTCTTACAAATTCATTTTTCCTGAGCATAGATATACTAAAACAAAAAATTCTCAAAAAAGTTTTAAAAATAAGGAGTTAAGTAGTAATTTAGTTGATATGGTGTAAATAGCTACTCCCGGGAAAATTACCTGGTTGGGGGGGGCTGCCACAAGCAGAATAGGACTTCATGGATTGGGGAACACATAGCAGCAGAAGAGGAATGTTGGAATTAAAAGCTTAGTGGTGTGAATGTAGAGGCACTAGTATTTAAGCATGACTTTGGTAGAGGATTAATTGTGATGGGGGAGTGAGGGAGTGAGTCTTGGTATTTTTAGCACAATGGTTTTCTGAAAGTTCAGCCTTCAATGGGTTAGACTCTGCATCCATCTGTTCAGTATATCACTAAGCCACATGCAGTGGGGTATGGGTAAAACCCAGATCGCCAGATCCAGACCAGAGTTGTAAAATCTGGACTGGGCACAGCTTGTGCAAATATTGCTGATCCACTCATTACAGATGATCTGATCTGGCTTTTACCTATCTGGCCTGGTCCTGGCGGTTCAGTTTTTAACCATGCCAAGGAAGGGTTGAAAAATAGACATACAGGAGTGGAACAAATATTTAAAATTCAGACTGAACAGTGCAGCCAGAGTGACTGGACCAGCAATATTTGAACAAGTTGCACCCAATAAGGCCAGTTTGGATGTTCACAGAATTGCTGTGGTTCAGGTCTGTCAGTCCAGTTTTTAATAAATCAATCTCTATTTTATACTTAAAGGCATGTAAGCAAACATGGCCATTTACACAAACATCCAGTTTTGAATAAAAAGAGAACAGAACACCAGGTCAATTACATAGTAAAATACAGCATAAAGAGGTCTAACATAAACAGGTCTTATACAGAGATATTGAGGGATAAACAGAAGAAAGGGGAAACAAATAAATAACAGTGACAAATTTACAGCATGGGATACAGTTGGAGGTATGTTTAGGAACATGAACAGTTGAGTGATGTGTCAAAAAGAAGACGTCCAAGTCCTGCAGCACCCAGATCCTGCATTTTGACTAGCATTTCCGCTGTGTGATCTGCCATGGCCCCAAACACCGGGCCAAGGATTGTGCACCTTGCCAATCCTTCAACCAGGCCTCATGGATTAGGCACCAGAAAAAAACATGAAGTCCACTTGCTGGAGAAATGCCTAGCTTTGTCAGAAAAGGAGCTGCAGAATCTGTGGGAAAAATCTTCTTCTCCAATGCCAGAACCCAAAAATAAAAAAAAAGGACAAGGAAGGGCACCGACACAGGGATAGGTGTTCATCCACTTGGCATAACCATAGGGCACCACTGACACCAGAGGGGCCTCCACTTTAGTAAGTACCCCTATTGTCAGTCCCCTACCACTCTGGCAGATCAGACCAGGGCCTCCCTGTCTGCTTTACTCACGGTGCAGTTGGGCCTCTTCTTGGATGATGGAACCCCTATTGTGCTCCTTAGGCCCATATCTTCTTCAGTGTCTATCTCCAGCAGCCAGGTCAATAAGTCATTCCCCAGCCCTACTGAGGAGTGCATGGTTACAGCCAGTAAACTGGACTCCAACACTGCTGTTGTCTGCATGGCCCAGGCAGATATGTCAGACATTAGCTTTTCTGACATCTGCACTGTCTCTACTGATAAGTCGCTCCCTGGATCCTCTGGGGACTGCACAGCTGGGGCTTTCCCATCAGGGTCACAGTATACCCCTGACATCAAATTGAGCCAGCTGCTGGATAGGCAACAGTCTTTTGAAAGTTTCTCACTCCCACTGACACAACCAGACCCACCAGGCATGCCTGCTTGAGGTGGGCACTAATCTGGAGCTTCTTCCTCCTTTGCTGGGTCAGTCTCTTCCTGATTCACCCACTGGGCCTGTTGTTAATTCCTCTGGAGACCTTCCATTGTGACCTCCTCAGCCCAAGCCCCCTTGGACAACCAGATTCTTGCATCTTGGACTCCTTCTCCCCAGATGACGGCGGGTCTTCCGTCAGGTTCTACTCATACCTCAACACCAAATGACCCTTTACATGTGACTCTTTGCTGGGTCAGGGTTTATCTGGCTCTCCAGCCATTCCTCAAATGCTGAACAGTCTTCCATCATGCCCCCAGGTACAGAATCTTCCAGTGCTAGACATTCCTGTGTCTGATCCAGTGCTAGCCCCTTTGAACGTCCCTATGGGGCTGACACCTGGTCCTTCTGGACCTCCTGCCAGGCCTTTGGACCAACCTCCTGCCAGACCTTCAGCTCTGCCTCCAGCTGGACCTATGGGTAATGTTCCATGCTACCCGCCCCCACAATACCCAATGTACCCTTCGCCGGGGTATCCAACACCTGGTCATCAACCACATTATGTACTGGGGTACTAGACGCCAGGCTATGTCTAATCAAGGGTATGCTACTTCTGGCTTTCCCTACTCCTATTAGGCTCATGGATACCCTCAATATCAGACACCAGCCTATCCATTATACCAGCCTCTTCCTCCACCACCTCCTTCTCAGTCTCAGGCTCTGCCTCCACAGCAGCCTCAGGCTGATATCCAGGCCGTGTTTCAGACCATGATTTAGGAGGAGAGGACTCAATGAACCTTGGAGATTGACCATCGGAAACCAGTGGTGGCCTCTACTTCTGCCTCCTTTCTGACCCCCAAGATAAGCCTGTGCTGTGGATACCACCTTTTTGGAGAAGGCTCCTCTAGACACCATGTCAGGGATAAAACCCAGGACACTTCTCTAAAAAGGGTTCAGACTCCAAGCAGACACTCTTTGGACTCTGACTTGTTCTCCAGCACTCTTATGCATACACGTTTAGAGCCTCAGCCTAAGGATTCCCCAAAGTCCCCTCCAGAGGACCCTTTCTTTGCAGAATTCCTCATAACTATACAAAATGCTTGTGGCTTGGCTATCCAGGAACAGGATCCAAAATGGAAAAGTCTTGAGGAGTATCTAGACATGACTGACACTGTGCCCATTCAAACCTCCAAATGTCTATCACACTTCAAAACTGGACTAAGGCAACATCTTAAATCAATCATGGAGTGTAACTGCCTCTGAAGGCTAGTCCTTTCCCCTCCTTAGCCTCCTGAGTTGCTCACATGGCAGCCCTGCTGCAGTCCACTCCCCCATACAGCTAGAGTCTGCTCTCTGTAGTAGCCACTCCTCCCATCCTTTCATATTCTCTCCCTCCAATAACCTACACCTTGCCCCCTGAACTGACACTAGACATCCACTCTGTTTCCCTCCACCCCCCTTGGTCCCTCCTGCTCCCCCACATCTTCTGACATGCCTAGGGCCAACCCCACCCCATGTAGCTTTCAGCATGCCACCCTTGCTGTTCCCCAGAGTACCTTCCTTTATCATAACTCCATCCCCGCACCCCTTCCCTTCCCATTTCCCCTGTATGACCATTTAGTCAGTCACCTTTCCCTTCTGGTACCACCTTCCCCCCTCCCCCTGGCAACCCCAGCCACTATTGTGCCCTCCTATTTTTTACAAAGCCCCAACATGAGGCTGCTTACTCTTCCTAAGTCTCTAGTCAAGGAGGTCCTCCCTGATTTCCCTACGCAGCTCACCACTGCTTTTCTATATCCTCTACTGATGCTATACTAATTCCGTGGTACTTGTGATAACACTGTAATATTGTAACCTAAGTATGTTCTATGTCTGCTTGATGTGATATGTCTATGGTCTGTTAACCTGACATGGAACCTTTGTAAAATAGCTTGTGCTCTAATGTCTTCTCCGAATGCTTAAATAAATAAAAAATAAAAATAAAATAAAAAAAGAGACAGCTCATATGCCCATATTGCCTTGGACTAGGTCCCATGAAGACCAGACATCCACTATCTGGCAACAGCCTTCCTCCATTCTGGCTATCTGAAAAAACACAGACAGGTTGTATCACCCCCGGGATGGGGTCACACACATTACTGGCCTTCCTAATGCAGACTCAGTTGTTATTGCACCTGTCCATGACCAGTCTTCTAAGCCTAACATTTGAGCATGTCTCCTCTTAATAAGGAGTGTAAGCAGCTGCACAATTTCAGTCGCAAGATCCATTCCTCTACGTGCACCCTCTGGTCCCTTAATTATATGGCATACATGGTTTCCTATCAGAAATCATCCCTGACCTCACTTGAGTCAAAGATGGAAGCTAGGGTCTGAAAGAACTCCTAAAACTGAAGGTGGACAAAGCAATGGGGCCTAATGGAATTCACCCCAGAATTCTTAAAGAATTAAGGGGACAACTAGTGACATCACTGACTACACTTTTTAACAAATCATGGGAGGATGGTATGGTACCTGAGGACTGGAGGAAGGTGGATGTGATTCCCCTTCACAAAAGTGGGAGCAAGACAGAGGCAGAAAACTACAGACCTGTCAGTTTGACCTCTGTGGTAAAGAAAGTGATGGAATCACTTCTGAAGGAAAGAACAGTTGAGTACCTAGAGGCCAGTGGGGCACAGGACCCAAGGCACCATGGGTTCACAACGGGAAGGTCATGTCAGATGAATCTAAGAGATTTCTTTGACTGGGTGACCAAAGTAATAAACCAGGGAGGGGCTGTGGACATGACCTAGCTAGACTTTAGCAAGGCATTTGACACAGTCCCACACAAAAGATTAATAATTGAATTACCAGCCTGGGAGTGAGTCCCAGGGTGTTAGCCTGGGTAAAACAGTGGCTGGACAACAGGACACAGAAGGTAATTGTAAATGGAGTCCACTCTGAAGAAAGAGGGATTACTAGTGGGGGTACAGCAGGTTTCAGTACTGGGCGTAGTCCTTTTTAATGTCTTTATAAGTGACATTGCAGAAATACTGGAAGGAAAAGTGTGCCTCTTTGCAGATGACACAAAAATATGCAACAGGGTTGACACACAAGGAGGCATGGAAAGGATAAGAATGGACTTGGCAAGGTTGGGGTAATGGTCAGAAGTATGGCAGTTTGGATTCAATACAAAAAAGTGCAAAATAATGCATCTGGGAAACACAAACCCAGGGGAAGATTACATAATGGGGAGAGGGAGGTCGTAACAACAACAAAAATGTAAAGGTACTTGGGGGTAATCATATCAGATGACCTTAAGGTTAGCAATCAATGTGAGAAGGCAGTAGGGAGGGCTGGGGGTATACTGGGATGTATAGGGAGAGGCATCACCAGCAGAAAATAGGAAGTTGTTATTTCACTGTACAGACAGTAGGTGAGACCCCATCTGGAGTACTGTGTCCAGTTCTGGAGACCCCATCTCTGCAAGGACATAGACAGGATTGAGGCAGTCCAGAGGAGGGCAACTAAAATGGTGCAGGATCTGCAAGAGAAGCCATATGAGGAGAGGCTAAAGGAGCTTAATATGTATACCCATGAGGAAAGGAGGGAGAGGGGGGACATGATAGAAACCTTTAAGTACCTCAGTGGAATCAACAAAGTACAAGAGGGTAGCATCTTTCAGAAAAAGAGATGTGCAAGAACAAGGAAACACAATCTGAAGATGGGGGAAGGCTTAGGGGCAATTTGAGGAAGTATTTTTCACAGAGAGGGTGGTGGATGCATGGAACAGCCTTCCTAAGGAGGTTGTGGTTTCTAAAATTGTGGGAGAATTCAAGAATGCATGGGACAGACATAAGGCAATTGTTGTGGGGGATAGGAAGAAATAGGCTATTGGTTAACTAGGATCTGCAGCTTATACTGTAGGTAGGGAAATGGGCAGACTTGGTCAGCCAAGCGGTCCTTATCTGCCGGCAAAGCCAATGTTTCTATCCAGGACCAGGAGCTTAAGGCTGAGATTTCCAGGACTGTGAAAATGGCTAAAATCTTTTGTCATCATGCCCTTTGGGCCACTTATGACACAGTAGACTCAGTTGCTCGCACCACAGCCACTGGTGTCTGCATTAGGTGACATTAGTGGCTCAGGATTGCTAGCCCAGCACAAGACATCCAGAACTCCATACTGGATGTGATGCCACTTTCAGGGGATCTGTGTTACTCAAAGGTGACCCTAAAGAAGGATATTATCACTGAAATGTAGGACCGAGGTAAATCCATCCATGATGTCTGCTTCATGTACAGAGAGGGTTACAAAGACAAACAGTCTTTTCTTTAGTAACAGGGATGCCAGACCAAAGAGGCTCATGCCCAGGGTCAGGCCAAGTGTTGGTATCCAGCATCAGGATCCCCTACACCCCCTGCCAAGTGCCAGAAACCCCCCAGAGGAGCTGCTGACTCCCTCACATCAGCCTTCTGACTTGTGGGGGAACCCCCTACCTCCTACAGATCCTCTAGGGGAATCAGTGGGGAGAGAAGATTTTCCCTCCACCTTCTGGGGTTGCAGGACAAAGCCATGGACTTTTGAGTTCTTCAGTTAATGGCAAGGGGTCACACCATACAGTTCCTAGACAGGTCTCCGGAGAACCCCCAGGCCTCTCACATTTTTCTCCAAGGCACCTGTCTCTGATAGAGTACAAGATCCAGACTCTTCTGCAAAAGTCAGCCATAGAGCCCGTGGCTCTGGCACAGATTAGAAGGGTACTGCCTTCATTTCTTCCTAATGCCTAGTGCCTAGTGCCCAAAAAGAAGGGTGACCTAAGACCCATCTTGGACCTCAACATGCTCAACCTGTACATTGAGTACAGGAGGTTCTGCATGTTCACCATCCAGGGACTTCTATCCCTGCTCTACAAGAGCCATTGGCTTTGTGTGCATGACATGCAGGATGCTTACCTGCACATCCCTGTCTTCCAGGCCCACTGCCACTTTCTGCAGTTTGCCTTCCGGGGGAACATTACCACTTTAAGGCTCTCCCTTTTGGCCTAGCCTCAGCACCTCAGGTTTTTAACAAGTGCCTAGCAGTGGTGGCTGTAGCCCTATGCCTCAGAGGGATCCAGTTGTGCCTGTATTTGGATGATTGGCTTCTATCAGCCCCATCACAGAGCAATCTGAGGGAGTCACTCTCCTTCACCCTGAACCTCTTTTCCAGACTTGGAATAACAGTCAACTATCCCAGGTGCCACCTCTCCCCTCCCAGTACTTACAATTCATTTGGGGGCAGTTCTGGATATGGTCCAGGGTAGGGTCTTCCTCCCATTGGACAGAGTGGAGACCCTGTAGAAACAGGCCAGATTAATGGCCAACTCAAGCTTGACCACATTCTGGTCGAACCTCTATCTTTTCAGGCTGATGGCAGCTGTGACCCCTATAGTTCCTCTAGTCAGTCTGCATATGAGGGTGATCCAATAGACTTTTCATGTCCAATGGAATCAGCGGCTAGACAACTTGGACCACAGAGTCCTAGTGTCTGGGTACATGAAGAAGGATCTTCTTTGGTGGCAGTTGTCTAATCTCTCCACAGGGTTCCTATTTCAACACCCTGCTCCTACCATGACCCTTACAATGGATGCTTCATATCAATGCTGGGGAGCCCACCTAGGAGACAATCAGACTCAGGGAACATGGTCTCAGCTGGAAGCCTTTCTATACATCAATGTGTTAGAAATGAGGGCAGTACTGTATGCCATCCAGGCCTTCCACCTTCTTCTATGTCCAGGGACACTCCTGGTTCAGTCTGACAATGTATCTGTTGTCTAGTACCTGGAAAAACAAGAAAACACTCGCTCATACCCTCTATGCTGGGAGGCGATGAGAGTGTGGTACTGGGCAGTCCAGCATGACATCTGCCTGACTGCTGTCCATATGCCAGGCATCAGCAACATCCTTGCAGACAGTCTCAGCCACACCACTGTCAGGGTTCATGAGTTGGAGCTAAATCAAGAGGTGATTGAAAGCTTATTTGACCTGTGTGGTTGGCCAGAGACAGACCTCTTCATCTCTCCATCCAACACAGAATTACCCAGTTGTTGCTGGCTTGTTCCCGGGCATGGTGTTTTCTGGTGAGATGCACTGTCTCTGTACTGGACAAGGAGGTTCTTGCATGCCTTTCCTCCCTTCCCAGTGCTTCATAGGGTTCTCCTGAAGCTACAGGGGGAATGGGCTCACATGATTCTAATAGCCCCTCTTTGACCTCATCAGATTTGGTTCCATCTGCTTCAAGAGCTATCAATGGAACTCCCAGTACTTCTACCTCTCCACCACCATCTTCTGATTCAGGAGCAGGGCAGACTGGTGCATCCAGGCCTCAAATCCCTCCACCTGCATGTGTGGCACCTTTGGACACATGTGGAATAACTCCCATTGTTATTATTGTTTTACAAAAATTGTCAACTGTGCAGACACATTTGTAAAAAATGAATTACAATAGTGAGACTTTTTGAAATGTTATTTGACTTAACCATACTCATGCTTGTCTACCCACTTACTCAGTCTCCTGCTTGTTTCTTTCCTTGTACTAACTAATTCCTGTTGCTTCATATCAAGGGGTTGTTGATTTTCATATTGTGTGTGCCTGTGGTGGAGTATCAATAAAAGATAATCTATGCAGTACCCTCAATAACACATCTACCCCAGTTTACTTTTACCTAACCCCAATTTTTAGTCCTTCTACAGTAATATCTTCCTTCAAGACAACAACTTGTAATGAAATGTGTAAGATTTACAGTGATATTTAAAAATTAGCACTTTTATATTATACGGATTATGTGTGTGAACTGTATAACAAACTCTAAAAAAAAAATCAATCAAACACATCAACATGTCTCAACATTGTGTTTATCTTCCACCTTGTCACAATATATTGTTCTCTTAGCAGTGTTTTCAGTTAAGGTACAGTACCTTCAAACATATGATGGTCTTGGTCTGTTGAGTTGATTGCTATAACAAGGCATAGAATAAAATGTGAAACATAGGTAACTGTAATATACATGGTGGCATTATTTTTAAATCTGCCCTTTTTCAATATACCGTACTTTGTTTCAGTTAGTGTATGCAACAGAAATTCATGTTTATGTTTAAGCCCATGAAACACCCTTATCTAGTTAATGTATTCACAGTGGTACTGGCTCTGCCAGAGTTTGTTTGGTGGGACGTGACACCGATTGTGTAAAAGTACTATGTTTTAGAACACACACTGACAAAAGTCAAAAAGAAAAACACAAGTAGAATCAGTATGTGACAGGGTGATTTATTTTATTTTTCAGAAAAGCCCTACAGTGATAATTGACAACTTTCTGAGGTATGTCCGGATAAGAAACTTTTGTAAAAAAAAAAGCAGTCCCTATTTTATTTTTTTATTGTTTATTTTTGTGTTTGTAAAGCAGAGTATGTTTAAATATACAGCCCACATGGCTATACAAGGAAAAAGGGGCTTCATCTCCTGGAAATCTCAACTAATCTTCTTGGCTGATTTCACTCGTTTATCTGACAGTGATATGCACAACTGCCCTGAACAATCTAACATGTGGATGCCACTTCTTGTTAAGCAGTGAAACCATGAATCAATGAGCTATTTTTTTATTTTAAAAAACTACAAATATTATCACTTAGGCTATTATAAGTGATTCAGCTGTACTACAGAGAAAACACTTTTTGCATTTAAGTGAGAGTGCCACCAACACTGTGCAGAACAGCTGATTGCTTTTGCCTGTGTTTGTGTGCAGCCAAACATAGACGAAATACCCATTCCAGTATCAATTATTTCTTTCTTTGGTTTCACATTGACCCCTACATACTACTGAAGCAGAGATATGTAAGCCCCATAGCTGCACACTAGCCTAGAACTAGGACTTGATTTGACAACAGGTAGAACTGACCTCATGAGAGGTGTCCATGTCTAAGCTCAGCCCTCTGATCAAGCCTCACAGTTATCCTCAGCAGTGCACTCAGCTTAGCTTTTCCAGGAGTAATTTTATCACCAGTCAACATATTTTGCTGTCCTGTCTGCTCATTCGACTCAGCAGATTTCCTCGGGGTAGTTCCTTGCTTTCCCTGGCAATTTTGAACAGCGACCACTTTGATATGGTATTTACAGAAGTGTAGAGAAAATATAAAATATACAAACTTAGGATATTTGTGATCATGCGTGCACCAGGTGTGTGCCATGCGTGCCATTAGAGAACTGGAAGTCTCTATAAAGTTTATCTTTTGCTGTTTTTGATGTATTCTAACAGCCTGTGTTGATGATGCATTTGCATATTTTTCCAATGCACCTGTCTTCTGGTTGAATTTCACACTGCGCTGGGTTGTCACCCTGTCTTTGATCATCTCCTCCTCCTCCTCATCTGGGAAGAAATAGGTTACCCGACCCAGAGATCATCCTTCTTGATGCTGGTGGGGACCACCCATAGGCAGCTTTGTGGGGTCCCCTATGGACAGCTCACTATAACTTAGGTAGGTGATCTGATCCAGTTGCTATCCCATCACTGACACAGTACAAGGGAGGTCAGGAGGTGGCAGCCAATCTAGAATATTAATGTACAAAATGTTTTATGCCTGAAAGTGTTGTTTGGTTTATCAGCTGCAACCAGAGCACTTACTATACAATTTTGAAGAGCCACAGATGATAGAATTATTACTATAAAGACCATGTGGGGAAGGGCAAGGAGGTCACATTGAGAATGCATGCACAAAGCAGGGTAACCGTTGGAATCCTGGACACAGACTTTTGTGACACCCCCTGCTTATAGAACTGTTACAGGCAGGTGATAGGGGTGTCTCAAAGGCAGTGACTGAGAACAGAGGAGCGGGTGGGGGTATCAGGACCATTTCTGGACAGTGTGATGTGATACATTTTAGGGGTTGAACCCCAGAGCTAGTGTTACAGTATGTATAGGTTTAGGTGCAACACTATCTGGTTATCAATGTTTTGCAGGGCTTGACCTCTGATGGCAAATTGTGCATACATTGATGTCTGACTATTGCAATATTGTATATGGGGGGAATTGAAGGAGGCAGATTTTCAAATGTGTCTGAGGGAGTAGGTTTGTGTTGCTGCTACTGTAAAGCTGTGGATATCTCCATATACAATATTTATTTATTTGTTTAAACTTTCAGTAACCGGGAAAGGCACACTGAGCCAGGGCTTGTTTCCAGGTGTGACCTAGGTTACAGGGTATAAAAGAATGATATTCAACATAAACATGAACACAATATAATATAGCCAGAAGTTATATAATTTACTAGTTCAGTACAAAACAAAGTACATTTGGATGGTGCAAAATTATGATTAGCATAAAGCTGATGAGAGAAGGAGTGCAGAAAACAAACCAGGGCAAATTAGGGGTGAAGTTAGGGGCATTGGCACAGAGCAACTGGAGCACACCAGAGAAGAGCTTGAGTTCTGGCAGTCAGGTGGTTTGCTTGAAAGTAGAAGAAAGTTCTCTTCAAAGGAAGAGTAAATGGAAGGAGAAAGTTAGTTGTCCTGCAGGAGAGTGAGGGATGGACAGGAAGGAAGACCAGAATGTCCTAGAGCAGAGAGGGTAGGAAGAGGGCCTGGCTGGGGATAGGAGGTAGGAAAGGTAAGAAAGGAGCCGTCCAAACCAGTATTTGGCAATAAAAGCTAAGGAGTGTATCCTGTGATGGTGGGGGGGGGTAGTCAGTGACGAGTACAGGGAGCAGTGGTGGGTGCAGAAAGGTGCATTTGTGGCAAAGCAGCAAAAGGCATTGAGCAGGGTGTCAAGTCTAATGAGTGCAGAGGCAGGTGCAGTACTATTAACGATGTCTGTGTAGTCAAGCACAGGGAGGATGATTTTAGTAACCAGCTCTCATCTCACAGAAAGGGAGGGACAATCCTTATTTTGGTACATTACACCTAGTTTATGGTGGGACTTGGAGTGCAGGGTATCTATATGGACTGAGTAGTCTAGCTTGTTGTCAATCAGTGCCTCGGGATATTTGAATTCAGAGATAATTTCTAGGGGAGAACCATCAGGGGTGGAGAAGACAGTGATTAATAGCTTTTGTCTTGACCCAAAGATCAGGGAGACTGATTTCTTAGTGGTTACCTGCAGGTTGCTGGCCTGCAATCATTTTAGGACACTGTAGAAATAGCATTGGAGAGGGGCTTCTACAGCAAGGGTAGAGGGACCAGTTGCATAGATGACCGTGTAATCCACATACAGTACATGTGAAGTTGCGCATGAGGGCAGGCCGAAGGGAGGTCATTGATAAACAAGGAGTACAGGACAGGGCCGAGGATGTCTAATATAACAGTAATGTGCCTAATATAACAGTAGTCACACATCAATGCATGCACAATTTACTATCAGAGGTCAAGCCCTGCAAAACATTAACAACCAGGTGCTATTGTTCCTAAACCTATGCATAATGGATAAAACAGTTCTGCAGTTGCACCCCTAAAAAGTAACTTATCACACTTTAACAACAAAAGCAGCCAGAGTAGAATATATCAATTAAAGAATCACATTTTTTGAAGGACCTCTGTAAAAAAAGAAAAATAGTTTTATGTTAATGCACAACAGCGATATTGGCTTTGACCAGAGTATGTTTTGAATGGCATACCACTGAATTCATGTCAAGGAAAATTTGTAAGTGCTGTGCTGTGGCACTGGCAAAATTATTTCAGTATATTATTATTTATTTTTTTTTTACATAGATTTTCTCTTTCTTTCAGTTGGCATTTTGTACTGTGCTTGCTCTGCACGTATCTACCTCTAGTTCAGAATCTTGCCTTGCTTTGCAAATGTGCTTATTCTAATTGTGCTTTTTGTACTTTGTTGAGCATTGTTTGCATTTTCAAGTGCTATTGTATGCATTTGCATATTTTGTACCCATGCATTATTTGAAATAGAACAATTTGATATTTATTTATTTACTTTTTTTTCCTGGTAACAAGGTACAATAGGTGTACTAGAAAACTAAATTCTTGCTGTTCAGACATGACCCAGAACACACTGCATTAAAGTACACAGAAAATGATGGACATGCAGACAATATATGGGGGCATGTACAACCTCACAGGGCAGACTGGATAGACTGCATGGCCTGTTTCTGCCCACAGTTTTCTATGTTTCTATGTCCATAAAACTGATTAGATAATGACATACAATATTTATTTATTTATTGATATAAAATATATATGATATATAACAATATGAAACATTGAAGAAAATTGGATGAGGGAGAGTTGCACTCAGAAATGCTTTACCGTGTATCTTTCGCACAGGGATACTTTTGATGCAGATAAGAAAAGGATGGTGAAGTAATGCACTTGTCCTTAAAAAGAATACAATGTATTTTAAATGGTGTAATATTTCTCATGTTCAGTAACTTAAATATTGTTTCTCCTTACCTACAGCATTACATTTGCTGAAAGAATAGAGCACATCCACTCCAGGTGTAAGGCTGTGTTATGCTGTGTCTGCATTGGGCACATAGGCTTGGGATTAAAGCCTGTCTAATAAAGACAGAAGGTAAAAAAGTTGTACTAACCACACCCAACTAATACCATCTTTGCTGATGGACTATGTAAGCATTAAGCCATGGCACAGCATGGTTCTACTGGAGAATTAAGCTATGCCTGGAAGGGAGGTGTGGGACACAAGGCTGAATTATTCTGTGGAACCATGCTGTGGAGTGATTTATGCTTGTAACATGGCAAGTGCAAGGTAAGTATTCTTTAAAAAGTGTTTCAGTAAAAATGAGTATAAACACTAAATTTTCTTTCAGAAAGTATTCTATGGTAAAGCTCTGCTGTTTGGAAAGGCTCCAGCAACGTTGGTGGTTCAGCAACATGTGAGTAAGCCTATTATTTGTGAAACCCCTGATATGGTTTGGTCATTTGTGAATGGACTTTTGAAAAGTAAAAACAATCAGAATGCAGAAGCCCTTTCAAATCATGCACACCTTGACAGTGAGTCGTGAGCTGTCAACATAGTTTGTGAGTGTGATCCTTCAACTAACTTGGGCCTTGCTTCCAGTAAACAAATAACTACTTCTGGAAGGTCTCATGGTGTCATCAATTCAGACAAAAAAACTCAGCTTATTTCTAAAACACAAATGGTGTCATCTCAACATACTTCTCATCTCAATAGCTATGAAAAATCTTCCATTATTCGGAAAAGTGGGCTGCCTATCAGACCATACTCTTCCTTCAACAAAACTACTTTAAAAGACACTCCCAAAAAATCCAAAAAAGTTTTGCAGGAGTACAACTAGAGAAACTTTTACCTCTGATAATTCAGCCCACTTTTCTCATGATTCTAATGAAGAACAAACAACTTTGCTGAAATGGATTTAAACAAAGTAGTGACTGAGGTGTAATCTCTGACCTTGACCTCTAGAGATATTTTCAGTTCCAAGCTACGTTGTTGTTGACAGTTTAAGTTGAACCTGAAGTGTTCTTCTAATCAAAATGTGCTTCTATTTTAAAACACACAAGACTTACTATCAGATAGGTCACCTTAGCTGAAATGAATGTTCTGATGTCTTCAATGCAGCTTTAAAACACTCCTTCGGTTATAATAATTTGTTTTCTTTTTGCAAAGTACCAAGTTTCAATTACCAGACTTAATTACTAAGGGGTCTTACAGCTTCCTAATGATAAAATCTCCTCCTAGTTCAAGTGTCAAACTTTGCTTTATTTGTAGCTGTACTTAATTCATAGTATGAAAGAAGTTGCTTAGTTGCTATATCCTTCCCTCATTATACATAGATATTTATACAGATCAGCACATTATATGGTAAAACCTCCATGAACTCCCTATAGATTGATTATTTGTCTATTGTTTTTGTTGTCTGTTTGTTTATTCTGCACCATGTATGATTTCTCTTAGAGCTTAACATGTCACTTAATTAATGGACTGCTAATGTAAATGGCTAACATGTAATTTATGTCTAATTAGGCCTTGAAGTCTTGACAATCCCCCAAGATTATTGACAGTACAGTTACCATCCATAGGTACTCTCTCACCTGGCAGGATTATCCAAAGAGGGGTGGTGGGGTTGCCATCTACCTCTCCTCTAAGATCCAGTCAATTACTTTACTCTGTGTCTTCTCCACCTCCACATATGAACTACTCCTCCTCAAACTCCATCTCACTTTCTCAGTCCCTATTTTTGTGGCTAGTGTCTGTTGCTGCTCTGTCGCTGAGCTCCTTACCACTATCTCCACCCATGCCTCATCTGGTGAATTACTCATCCTTAGGGACTTTAATTTAAATTGGCTCACCCTGACCCAAACTAAACTCTGTCAAAACATTAAGTCCCTTAATCTAACTCAACTGATTCCTGACTCAACCCATCACAATCATTAAATCCCTAAATCACTCCTTAATGGACTGAGATCTTATCTCTCACCACCAACATATCATGGATACCAGCACCCTCACTGATGCACTTAATGATCACCATATGGTCTACTGTGTGAGCAAAATACATCACATCAAAGCCCCTCCTATACTCTTCCAGATACAGTCATTCTGATTGCTGGACCTGACCTCCCTCCATGCAGACTCCACTGCAAATGACTAGCCATCCATCTCTTCTGCCAAAGTGCCATCGGTTTTACCCTTGACTAACTAAATACCAAATCCATGTGCATCTTGGATCTGCATGTCCCCCTCAGGAAAACTACGGTCCATGGTTCCCAACCCCTTGGATCTCTGTAGAATTACTGGCCTGCCTACAGACATGTGATCTCACCTGGAAGGCTCATAACTCCTCTGGCTCCCCTGTTGACTTTTACTCATTTATTTAGCTTTTGTTAACCAGGTAAGTACACTAGACAAGACATTTACCTATTTTCAGGTGCAACTTGGGAGAGTACAAGGAAATACGACATAGTACAACATGATACACTTTAGGCAGTTACACAGAGTCATGGAAAACAGAAGCATCACATGGTCAGTAGGTACACACAAATTGTCTGATCATATACATCAAGTCACCAAGGCTGCCAGCAGCACATTATATACAAATGATATACAGTATAGGACCCCAAAAAAGTGGGGGCACAGTCAGAGCAATACCTAATACTTACGGTGTATACCTTGTGTGCAGGACAAAAACCATGAAGGCAGGCTATACATTAGGAAGGATGTTCAGTGCAGGGGACCAGGTGAGATTATGCAGGGTTGGGACAACCACATGCTGGGGAGAGCTTCAAATAATTCCACAGGGAGGTTCAGAGGCATGTATGGGAAGGGGAGGAGTGGACCAGGGCAAGAAGGGAGTTCCATAGTCTGAGGGATCATGAGGCAAAATCTCTGTTCCCATATTTGAGTGTGAGTGGCAGAAATTGTAAGAACAGCAGGGCCCAGGGATCTGAGGGATTATAAGGAGGAGGAATCCAGCACGAGGAGCTCTGCCAATCCAGGGTGTGACAGTATTAAGGACCTTGCCCGTGAAACAGTCCAGGACAAAATTTAAGTAATTGGGTGGGAAAAGCCAATTAAGCTTACTATATAGGTCACAGTGGTGGGTGAGACAAGAGGCAAAATGGCAAATGTTGTTGTAGGCGACGGTCCACCTACAGAGGTGGGCTTTGGAGGTATGAGCAAACAGAAGGAGCCCATAGCAGAGGGAGGGAGGGGAGAAACATGCTTTTAGCCAGGGTAAGGCAAGCAGCGGAAGTGAGATTGCTCTTTGCTCAATAGACCAGACCCAGTTTGCAGTTAATGGTTCTGCATACATTCTGGATATGGAGCCCAAGGTCACCCCAAGGTATTTGATGGAGTCGGTGATGAGGACAGGAGCACCGTCAAAACCAGTGATACACAAAGACACAGGGGATGCCTTTTTCTTGGCCAGAGACCAAAGAGCATTTCCTGGGTTTTTTTTGAGGTTAAGGACCAGCTGTTGGGATGTTATCCATGACTGGATACTCATAAAGTCCTCACTCAGCTGGTGGTTTATGACCCCAACGTCTCAAGAATGGGTGAAGATGACCAGATCATCAGCATATAGAATGGACTTACAGTAGGAAGAGGTAGCAGATAGAGTGTCGACAAAGATGGAAAAGAGCAGGGGGCCCAGGACTGAACCTTGGGGAGCACCTGAGGACACAGAAGTGGTGTCCAAGAGCACCTTACTGTATTTGATCAGCTGCTGTCTGCCCTGTTGGTAGTTGGTGAACCAACTGAGTGCAGGGGGTGACAAGCCAAAGGGACTAAACTGACAGCAGAGTAGAGCATGGTCAACTAGATCAAAGGCTTTGGATAGATCCATGAAGATGACACCAGAGAGTTTACCCTGGTCCATTGCAGCTCTGATCCCAGATGCGACAGTGACAAGGGCAGAGGATGTACTGCGCCCTTTACGAAAGCCATGCTGCTCAGGAGACAACAGCTCATGAGACTGAATATACTCTGTGAGTTGTCCAGCCACAACTTTGCCAAGAGGTTTACTGATAGTAGACAATATGGCTATCGGTGGGTAGTTGTCAAGAATCTTAGGGTTGCCCTGTTTGAGAATGGGGACAACCCTTGCCACCTTCCATATGTCAGGGATGAACCCAGAGGTTAGGGATAAGTTGATGATATCAGCCACCAGGGAGGCAATATGAGAGGCACCAAGACAGAGGAGCTTAGGTTCCATGCCATTGTGGCCAGCACTGGAGAAAGGGAGAGACCAGAGATAAATCTCTGTATCTCTTGTGCCGTCACAGCCTTGAAATAGAATAACAGGAGGTAGATGGGAACCGGTTGTGGAGCAGGGTCATGGACACAACTATTACAACCACTGAAGGAGAATAGGAAGGTGAAGGCAGACAGGTTCGAGAAGTGCGAGTTAAATGCACTGGCAATGGTAAGTGGATTGTTACAATTAATACCATCGATGAGCGTGTCAGTGGCCTCACCATTGGGGGAACCACTTACTATGTTCTTTGTGTTCTTTCAGAAAGTTCTAGGGTCTTTAGCTGAATTCATCAGTGCCGCTTTGCAGAATTCACTTTTGGCAGCCCCGACTGCTTTCTTACACCCATTCCTGAGCCTCCTATACTGCTGAACTATGGCCTGGTCCATCATGACCTTGAATTTGGCTCAGCACTTGTCCCTAGTCCTCATGAGGGTAAGGAAGCTCCCATGCAACCACTTGGTACAGACTCCCCTACCCTCCATCTGATGAGAGGGGCATGTTTATCCTGCAGCACCCCAAAGGTACTAAAAAAATGACTGACTACAGAGGTTGCGCCCTGGGCATTCCAAACCGAAGACCAGTCAGTAAGCCAATAATTGTTATGGAAAGACCCCAGGTCGAACCTGGAGAAGTCCCTAACTTGGATGACATTATGAGGAATTTTCAGGGAGATCTTCCATACACAGAACACATAGGAGTGGTTGGAGATGGATTCAGTAAGAGTGCCAGAAGAGCTAAACCTCTCTGGTCTATTGGACAGGACCCAGTCTAGGAGGGAGCCCATGCCACCAGTGGAGGACCACCTAGCGAGTTCCTTAATGAGTTGGGTCAGTGAGATCACCCAGTATCATTAGCTTGTTATTCCCAGTCAATGACCCAACAGCGTCAAGGAGGAAGAAGAACCCCAATATGCCCCCCAATAGGGGGATTGTAAGTACAGGCAATGCATAGCTTTTTAGTGTTCCCGAGTAACAGAACTGTGTGCAGCAGTTCACTGGGCGAATGCAAAAACTGTTGGCAGGACAGAACTGAAAGATTAAGGTGACTCCTGTAGTAGACCAGGATACCACCCCCCCCCCCACTTTTTCCCCCGGGCAGTTCTGCCTGACAAGATCAAAGCCAGGAATGTCACATGCTGAGTCCAGGGTTGATGGCTTCAGCCAGGTTTCCATTATACCCAGGATTTCAGGCTTATGGTGAGTGACCCACTCAATGAGGTCAGCCAGGTTGGGCAGGAGGTTATGGATATGGAGGTGGGCTATTTTCAACCCATTGTCCCTTGAGCAGCTCACCAGTGAGGATAAGGCTTGTTTGGGAGGACCAGGGTTGAGCTCAATATCCCCTGAGAGGGCTAGAGTCACCAGTAAGAACTTTAGGAGATGCCACAGGGGGGCTGCCCCCTACCATGCAGCTTGAGGACAGAACTTCTGACTATTATGACAGGATACAGGAAGCACCTAAGATCAAGACATTAGATAGGCAATGGGGGCTGTCTGTCACAGGCAATTAGATTGGAGAAGGTGAAGTCAATCTGATCTAGCTGTCCAGGTGTGACCCAGGGGCTCCCCACAGGATGGGCACAGTCAGCACAAAGCAGAGGAAGGCATAGTACAGTGAGCATTCCAAGGGCAATATAACTTAATCAAGTACTAAGCCCTTCACCATCCCAGCACCACAGCCACTAGGCTTGCAAGACTGGGTACTTTGCTTCCACCTTCCTAAACAACATTGATCACCCCTCCAAGTTCTGGAAGTTTGTCTTCATCCTCTTCTTTCCCCAACCCAATCCTCCTTCCTGGTTTTCAAGATGGACACTCTCTTTGTTGCATCAGAGTTCAACGTAATCTTCACCTCCTATGCCTCATCCTTTCTCTCCATCTTCCCCTCCCCCCACTCCACTACTCCGTCTCTTCTCTTCTTTTACTCCTGCTGACACCTTCAAGGCTTTCTTGACTCTTGATCCTCACAAGGGAGAGAACCATGATGGGCTCAACCAAAAACTCTTCCATCTTTCTGCACCACTGCTCTTCCAATCACCTCCCTTTTCCAACTCTCTTTCTCCCTCCCTTGCCTCTGTCCCTTCCTCATGGAAACAGATTAATGTCATACCCCTTCCCAAATGAGGTAACCCCTCTCTTTCAGGCAACTACCACCCTGTCTTCCTGCTCTCTACTTTAGCTAAACTTCAAAAGCACCTTATACTATCTCAGCTCTCCCTCTTCCTTGATTCTTCCTCTTTTTTCACCCCATTCCAGTCTGGTTTCTGCAAATCCCACTCCACTTCCTGCTCCCTCCTCTAACTTACTGACTCCATTCCCTCAGTCATGGACCATGGCCTTTTCACCTCCACCACCTTTGTCAACTTGGCCAAAGCCTTCAACACCAGAGCCCACCCCTTCTCTTTGACAAACTTGCAGCAGTGGGGCTCTCTGACTCTACTACAAAATGGTTCTTGTCCTCCCTTGAGGGTAGAACTCAATCTGTTTGAATTAGAGACTCCTTATCCCTCCCCCCACTTCATATCAGCACTAGTGTCCCCCAAGGATCTGTCCTTGGCTCAGTAGTCTTTGGTGTTCCTGAACAACCTCCCCATTGCCTGCTCCTCTGTGTCCATCCATATGTTCACAGATGATACAGTTCTATTTGCCTCTGTTTTCTCTGATCTGATGGCCAGGCTTCAACTGTACTTCAGCAACATTCAGCTCTGGCTCCAGTCAAATCAGCTATCCCTCACTGCCCTCCCTATCCCTCACTGCCAAAACAAAATGACCTTTGGCACTAGGCAGAAACTCACTAGGCTTGCCACTCTCCCCTCCTCCTGAGCCATAATTGATGATGTTCTCTCATTCAAGTACCTAAGAGTCCATCTCACTTGGACCCTCAACATGGTATGTGGATGCATGTGGATGCAATCTGCAAAAACATTTCCACCCTAAACTTGGTGTGTTATGCAGGAATAGAGGTTCCATGTCCCATCTGACTCACTGAGCCATTTTCCTGAAAATGATCCTTGCCATTTTTGAGTATGGTAACATTGTCTACAGTGCAGCTCCTAAGACCACCCTAGCTAGACTGGACTCCCTCTTTGTATCCTTCTGTCACTTTATCTTGGACTGTCCACCACACACTCACCACTGCTCCATATATTCCTCACTCTCCCTTCCCTCCCTTGAAGCCAGACACCTCACTCATTGTACCTCCTTTCTTTCAAAATACTACCTAGGCAACCTTCCCTATTACCAAACTAAAAAAGGGCATCATAGTAATGCAGGAGTGTTTGAAAATACACTCACTATTTATTCACAGAGTTTAAAATACATTTTCGGACAGCAACACATATTCTCGATAAGAATGCCAATGTTTCATGTGTTACTCCATGTTTTCAAGCAATATGTGAAATGGTGTTGTGCTTATAGGGTATATGTGCTGCTGTCGGAAATTTATTTCAAACTTTGTGAATAAATAGAGAGAGTGTATTTTCAAACACCCCCGCATTACTGTGATGCCCTTCTTCAGTTTGGTATGTTTACATTTATGAGGTGGCTCCAGTGGATAACTCTATGTGACGCCTTTGAGTTTGCAGTATTTCCCCCCTTACCTAACCTCTCTCTCCTCCCCCCTACCCTCTTCTTAAACCCTTCAAAGCCCTGGCTATTGTACTCTTCTACTCCCTTCAAAGAAGTCCTTAGCTGACCAGGCTGCTTTCTCCTATCCCTTCCCCAGACTATGAAATTATTTCCTCCTTATCATCTGCTCTTCCTCTTTCCACTGCTCATTTTCATCTTTTCTCCTGATTTCTCTTCTCACTTCTGCACTTGTACCTGATCCCCATCCCTGCTCCAGTACTTCTACCTTCTTACCCCTCCTGTTTCTCTCTTCCTGATCTACAACAAATATACTCTCCCCTTTATCTCCCCTCTGGCATCTAGCCCCTGCTCCTCCTGTTATTCCACTGTTCCTTTGTTCCTGATTTGTATTTTCTTTAAAAAACCCCTGGATAGTATTCTCTTCCTTCTTCCTTGCACACATTACACCTTGCACTTTATTGTATTTCATCATTACCCATTGGATTGTATTCTCTATCTTATCCTTGCATAAACTGCATATTGCACTAATTACCTTTTGATAGCAATTTATTATCTGCTTCTTGTTTTATGATTTTTACCTGCTTGTATCATTGATATGTATTATTGCTCTGATAGTTCTCATTGCCCTCCTCTACCCCCTCCACCCAGGATGCATCTAGAAATGAGCTGTTATCAGCTGAGTATGTCTCTTCTGGTGAAACATTTGTAATAAATAAATAAATGTGTTATTTCAATTTGTCAGGGCTGAGATTATGGCCAATTTATTGCATTCCTTAATGCTGGATCAAAATTATACAATAGAATATGCCACCATTTGTCAGTCCTAGTACCTGAGGCACTTGTAATAAATTCTAAATTGTCAATTATCTCAACCTTTATAAGAAGCATTACCAATCTGTCCAACATGATAGCAAATTAAATGTTGGATGCCAGGGCATATCGCTAAAAGAAGATTGTAGCAAGTATGGAAGTATCTGAAGCCTAAAAATCTCGTAAAGCCTCATAAGTAAAAGCACTGTAGAAAGATAGATGAGACTGCACACTGCAGCTTGAGCATACTCATAATAAATCATACATCACACAATTTGATTCCATTTAACAGTGGATAGGATGTTGTCAGTTTCCAATTTAATTTTACCCGTATCCTTTTTTTTAAAACTAGCATTGGTCACCTCTGCACCTTTGTCACCTCTACACCCTATATCTAATTGAATTGTGTAGAATCTGATGAGGATTACATACCTCACAGTCATTATCTTTGGTTTATTATTACAATATTCTACATTTCATGAGCAACAACTAGAATGATGTTATACATAGTGTATTAACAACAATCCCATGGATTTTGACAGTGATTGTTGTTTATGCCCACACATTTATCTTTTTGTTGTACTGGACTACATTAACACTGGTTAAACTACAGTTAAGTAGTTACTCCACCCATCCCTTCCATAATTAATCAGTTTTAACCATGCTTCCACCATCTCCTTAATTATTAATTTAGCTAGCATTATTTTGAAATTGTATTTACTGGAGTTACTTATTAGTTCCAGTGAATCTTCTGCATTACTAGATTATCAGTTACTACTTGGTCTGAACTCTGCACTTCTACACTTGCTTTCATAAATGCTGTAAGATGTTTCATCTGTTGCAATTTACTAGAGAATGCATTCATTTATTTTCAATGTTCCTTTCAAAGACTAACAGCACATCTTGGTGCTCCATCTAAAAAGTCTGTATAGAAAACATTTGCCTTTCCCCTGTAAATCTCACAATACCTTTTGTTTAAGGCATCATAGTGCTCACCAAGATAACAGATTGTGATGTCACAATTGTGTGGTTAGTAGGGGAGAGTCAGATACATTTGTAAAGACTCAGTGAAATAATTGCTGCATTATCTAAAATATTTAGTAGACCAACAGCTGAGGAAAGTAATAAAAATAACAAATAACTAGTAAACAATAAAGTTCAAACATAATTGGTGTAAATCAAGAGTTTTCAAGCTTTTTATTGTAATAGGGAGTTGCTCTTTAAAGAAAGGCTCATTCCTTAAAGTTCTTAATTATTAATTAATAAACTTGAAATCGTGGATTGTTTGTTGTTGCATTTGTACTAGTCTTTTCTCTCAACCACATGCTAATAACTTTCTGATTTTTCTATTGATATATTATTAATAATTTTACTTCACTGGATTTCTCATTAGGCTTCTATTAGCTCCTTTTTCTGTTCTGTTTAAAATGTCATCCCTAAAATTGCAACATGGAACATTAATAGACTGAGAACACAATTAAAAGGAAAAAGGTGCTTAATTATTTAAAGGAATATCAGTTAAACACAGTATTTATCCAAGTTATTCATTTATAGTCCAGTGAAGCAGATAAGCTTTGTTACAAACTGGTAGCTACAGTAGAGCAACATCATATCTCAATAAAAAAGGTACGGAAAATGTTTTTCAGAAAATAAATACATTTTGTCAAGCACCAACACATTGTTGATGCAGAAGGGAGATTCCAGATTTTGTTGTGGACAGCATAAGAAGAAAATAGGTCTATGTTTCTCAATACAAAGAGGTGTTGAAATTCTCTTCAGAAGGGAATCAATTTTGCCGAGCACCAACACATTATTGATGCAGAGGGGATATTCCAGATTTTATTGGAAACAGTAGAAACAGAACAATAGGTTCATATAAGGCTGATGGGTCCTGGTAGGACGAAACACGTGTCTATGTCTTCTGTTAGCACCCTTTGCAAACTGTGTGAGAGGCCTTTCGGCACCATGTAATTCTGCTTAAAGCTGGACCAGCATAACATTCTGTGGTGATTTGCATATGCAGCACATGATGCTTTGCATTGTGGGGGCATGTGTGATTTTGTATTTTCTTGAAACTTGGCTTCCCAGCCAAATGCCCTTTGGGGTAACCCTTGCCTCAGTGTTTGCACAGAGGTTCTTTGTCTTTTAAATAGTTTTTTATTTTAATGGGTTCACCACAATATATCCAAGGCACACTGCCTTAAGGGTAGCTGGTCCATTCCACTGGGGTGTCAAACAGATGAGGCATACTGATGAGTCCTGGTAGGACGAAACACGTGTCTATGTCTTCTGTTAGCACCCTTTGCAAACTGTGTGAGAGGCCTTTCGGCACCATGCAATTCTGCTTAAAGTTGGACCAGCATAACATTCTGTGGTGATTTGCATATGCAGCCCATGATGCTTTGCATTGTGGGGGCATGTGTGATTTTGTATTTTCTTGAAACTTGGCTTCCCAGCCAAATGCCCTTTGGGGTAACCCTTGCCTCAGTGTTTGTGCACAGAGGTTCTTTGTCTTTTAAATAGGTTTATATAATATTTATGTACCTAACTCTAAGAAAGACCCCCTTTCAATTATCTCAACATACAGATAAACTCCCTAACAGATTACATATTTATTCTAGGAGGTGACTTAAATGAGATCTTAGATCTGGTGTTAAATAGAAATAATTACAACCCATGTCTAGACTTAACTAAACCCAGAGCTTGTCTTTTGCAATTGTTAGACAATCATAATTTAATTTATTCTTGGAGACTGTCACACTCCAGTGGTAAGCATTTCTCATTCTACTCTAACAGACATCAGTGACATAGCAGAATATACATTATGGCCCAGATATTCACAATGTGCCAAAGCCTGGCGCAAGTTCAGCACAGCGCAAATACGATGCACCATGGCACAACAGAAGTCATATTCTGAGGTTGCACAGGTTGAACTGCACCAGTGCAACCCGGCTGAATATGGCAGAGTTGCACCATGGCACAAAAAGAGTTGCACCATGGTGCAGAAAGAGTTGTGCCATGGCACACACAGAGTTGCACCAAGGCACAAAAAGAGATACTTCAGTGCAACTGTGGGAGCAGAGCAACAGAGGTGGGCACAGAACAGAGAACAGACCTAGGGACAGAGCCAGGGATGCACAGTGACAGGGCACAGGAGGCTGTCACCAGCAGGGAACAGCAGGGCACCCACAGGCACCCCGACATGTGACCCAGAACACAACAGTGGCAGAGAAAATAGGCAACAGGAGGTGGCAACAGCCAACAGAGTGCCACCACGGTAGCCCCCTACAGGCTACTGGCCATGACCCCCCCACCCAGACCATAGCAGGCCACACCCAGGACCATGTAGCCAAGCACACACACACACACACACACACCACACAGGCAGCCCACACAGTAGGCACAGAATGCAGCAGGTGGCAGGTAGCCTGGCAGACCACAGGGACAGGCCATACAATGCCAAGCAGGGGCCACAACACAGTGTGCAGACATCTGACAAAGGATCATGGCTGTTTGCCACCACCACACATGCAACTGCCACACACCCCAACAGCTGGTCCAAGGGCACCCCAAAGAACAGCCTCCGACCCAGGGGATGGACACACCACAGCACACACTAGTGAATCACAGAAGCACAACACACACCCTTGCACATGCACACCACATGGACAGACACTGGGCCACTGCATCATGGCTACTCTTGCCACCTGCAAAGCAGACACAGACACAGGCAGGTAAGTCAGAAAATATATATTTAAAGGAACTATATACAAGAACTAGGTGCTGGGAAAGGTAGGAAAGATGAGGGAAGGGGACAGGGACCAGGGACTGTAGAGTGGGAGGGGGACTGAGGGGGGAGGTACAGCAAGGTAAATGGGGTAAACAGGGGCTGAACTAATGGTGGCCCCATCCAGCCAACCTAGCATGCTGCCACTGCTTTCACTCCATTAACAGCATCTGCCTGACCTGGATGACCACCTCTAGTGTCATGGAAGCCACCAGAAGGGTCTGGCACAACAGTCTCAACAACATCGATCGAGGTGGTCTTCACCACTGGACACCTATAGCAAGGAACATTACAGGTGATCAGTGCAATGTCCTAAAGAACCATGCCCACCAACTGTGTGCAATGGGCAGTGGGAACACACACCTCTGAAGGGCCAATAACAGTGACCCACAGGGGGGTGAGCCAATGCCAGCCAGCAAGTCGGCCCACCACGACATTGCACAGAGGTGGTCCCTACTGCACAGTGACCACACCTCTGTGCAATCACAGTCATATGGCACAGTGCATCGGCAGCACCACAGCAACATCAGTAGCAGCTTGGCTGACTCCCACCCCATCAACAACCAGCACATGTGTCCAATGGATGCGCCACAGTGGCATGCACCATACACAGTGCGACACACACAACTGCCATGGCACATGGCACAAGCATCCATGCCCACATCCACTCCCCCCACCCTCATGCACAGTGTAAAGGACCATGACAGTGCCTACCAGCCCTCTGTAACCCTGCTGGTTGCTGCCACACTCCAGCATGTCCCACTGTGGCCTGCTGTGCTGATGCAGCCTGGGCCCACTGACTGTCCTTTGGGCCTGGGAATGGAAAGAAGACAGGTGCACATCAGGAACCAACAGCAACAGATGCCCCCCACACCCACCCCTGTGCACAGGGTGTGCCCCTTCCCGACACTGAATGCTGCATCACAATGCAAGAAAAAGATGGCAATGACAATCTGGGATGTGCATGATGACAGTGTACCCTCTGCAGGGCATGGCAGGCAGCCAAGCCAACATCACAGTACAGCACCAGGGCAGACATGCAACATGGGATGACATACCTGGCTGTGGCTTGGCCCCTCACCTGGTGAGTGCCTGTAGCCTCCTCAGGCACTTGGGTCCTGCTGCATGAGGCCTCCATAGCAGTAGTAACACCATTCCCCAGTCCTGGGCACTCCTGTCCTGTGCTCCAGGCTTGTGGCGATGTCCTGCCACACGGTGCCCCTGGCCCACTGCAGGGGCATCTGCCCAAAGAGCTGGGATTGTGGGGCTCCACACAGGCCACTAGGTTGGTCAACTCAACAAGTGACCAGTTCTGGGCCCTCCTCCATCTTGCCTGCACCATGTTGAGCTGAATGTGTGTGGCAGCAACAATAGTGGCAGGAGGTGCATGTGTCCACACCATGTGCCCGATGCACTATGTTTGAGAGCATGCACAGTGCATGCACATCTCACAGTGCCAGAGAGGCATGGAATGGGCATGGCTATGTGGGGTCACAGGGTCAGAGGTCTGCGTCAGGGGTCAGGGGTTGACTGGCATTGTGCACATGCGTGATAGGGAATGACACCCCATGCACAGCCATGCGCGTAGCTGACCCATGTACAACATGTTCAATGCCACTGCATTGCAGTGTCCCCTAACAGTGCACAATTGACACTATGATGCCATGGCATGCATGTGCACTGTGGGCCTGCACACCATGCATGTGTGCACATTGTGTCATAGTGACTTGCTCTGGCACAATCCCATTGCACATGGCACAATATTGCAATATTCAGGCATCTCATGCAAATGAGCTCATTAGCCAATGCGTGGTGCAGTGGGTGCATTAACATGTCATTACTGTTGTGCCCAACCTCGTTTGCATGCATTGCACCATATAAGCACCACAGAACAGCACAGGCCATGGACCGATATTGCAACCTTGATAGAAAAGTTGTGCATGCCGCTGCAGCTCACTGGGAGCTAACAGCACTTCATGGTGGGACATACTGGGGAGATGCTGCTACTGTCACACTGTGCTGTCCATATCCACAGGTAGCAACATGTCGGCACATGAGGAGGATGAGGAGCGGGGGTCTGCACGGAAGTGCAGGCCCAACTTCACAAAGGCCAAGACCGATGCCCTGTTTGAGGCCTACCTGGACAGGGAGCCCCTGTTGAGTGGGGTCACCGGCACACCACAGGCCAGGGCTGGTGCGTGGGATGAGGTGGCAGCCTATGTCAACCAGCATGGCAGCCACCAGCGGTTGGCACAAGAGTGCCGCAAGAAGATGGGGACAAGCAGTGGATAAAGGAGAAGTTGGTGGCCATCTGAGCATCCTGTACCACCACCAGAGGAGGGCCTGCAGATGTACCCACACTGATGCTGCAGGAGGAGTTGGTGGCAGCCACCATGGTGGAGGGTGTGCCTGAAGAAGGATTCCAGATCAGTGGCAGCCCATCACTGCATGGTAAGCATGTCTGCCACGCACAGCTGGTGACACGGAGGGTGCTATACGGGCATACTGGTGTGCATCTGGCTGGCATTCATGTCATGCACATGTGTGCACACCCACGCATATGCCATGCCACAGGACACATGCAGCAGCAGTGTACAGGGGGGCACATGTGGGCATTGCATCACTGACATGCCTTTCTTTCTCTTGCAGCACCAGCACACCTCCGTGCAGATGATGAGGCACTGGCAGCGGCAGAAACTGTGGACACTGGTACAGCCTCAGAGGACCAGCAGTCCACCTCCACTGGCATCCGAGGCCTGACAGGCTGCAGCTCACCACTACAGTGTAGGCGGATGTCCTGGACCTGAGGTCGGACGAGGCCCTCAATGTGTTCCTGCAGGATGCCAGCCTCGGTGTCCTATGCAGAGAGACACAGATCAGGGTGGGGTCCTACTCTGATGACAACATCACACTTATCCTGGACAGCATGGGCAATATTGTGGTTGAGACACCCCTGCTGGTCTCTGACACAGGCAGCATGCCCAGCACTCTGACAATGGTGGAACAGCTGCCTGCCACCACTGCAGGTGCAGCAGTGTGCACTGCCCAGTCTGTGCCCTGGGATGGTGGTGGTGCAGCTGCACAGGCGCTGGGTAATGTAAAGTGGCCAGAAGGGTGCCACCAGGCAAACAGACACAGGGTCCACCACTAGTGCACCTGCTGCACCAATTCCCACTGCAGACCCCACTGTGTAGCGTCCACCAGAGAGGAGGGCTGTGCAGCACAGCTGATCACCTGAAGAGGATCGGCGTCCCACCCAGAAGCCCCAGGATGCTGACCAGCTGGCTGAGCACACCCGTCTGCTGTGGGCATGCATTCAGTAACAGGTGCTGCTTGCCACTCGGGTGTGTGTGCACTGGATGCAGAGATGTGCCACTGTCTGCCACTGCTGCCCTGTGCGCACATGGGTGGTGTGAGTGTGCCTCCCACTGATGTTGCACCTGTGTGCTGTGCCACATGCTGCCTGTCTGCATGCTTGCCTAGATGCTGGACCATGTGGCATGGGTGTGATGATGGCACGCTGTTCACCAGTGCAATGCATCTGATCCACACCACATACCAACACGTGGGTGCATGGGTGCATGTGGGTGTGTGGTGCTGTGTGTGGTTGTGTGCCACTGACTCCCCTACCCCTGCCTCCTGCCTATGTGTGTGCATGCCCATTGCCATGCAAGCCCCTGCATGTATGCTGTACCTGTTTGTGTGGACCATGCATGTGCACTGCACCACCTAACGGTGTGCTCCATACTGCTCCTGTGTGATGATGTCCCAGTGGTGTCATGCCTGCTGGAGCAGCCGGTGGTCCCTGTGCTCAGGGGGTGGCTGTCCACCACCTTCCAGCCCATTGCCTCCATCATCCCCTCTACTGTCACCCTCATTAGCCTCGACAGCTATCCCATGGTTAATGGCCATGTTGTGCAGTAAGCAGCAGGCCAGGAATAGGCCACAGGCTTTCAAGGGGCTCTACTATAAGGCACTGCCTGACCTGTCTAGGCAATGGAACCAAGCTTTCAGAATGTCAAAGACACACTCGATAATGCTGCATGTGCTGGCGTGTGCCTCGTTGTACTGTTCCTCTGCTGGGAATGACAGGCTCCTGCAGGGGGTGAGCAGCCAGGACCTCAGTGGATACACGCTGTCACCTGTGTGGAGATTGACATGGTTAGCCCTCTGCTAATCTATGCTGCACCCCTTGACTGTTCCTGGAACCCACGCCACCCTGCATACCCTACCCACCTCAATCCCCAGGTCTGCTCTGCCCATCACCCCTTGCCTGTGCCATACTCACCCACTAGGTGGCTTGTGGGGATGTCCCCATGTTCAAACCTGTGGCACAGTACAGAGCTGTGCCAGATGAATGCAACATGTGGACTCCCAGGGTGTATGGTGCAGACATTGGTGATGTGCCCCCGTGGCATTGCACACCACCTGGCAGTTGACTGTCAAGCTCCCCTTCGATTGATGTATGCCACACCCTCAGGGTCAGGTGGCATGCAAATGGCCCCAATCATGCCAGGCATTCATGCAATCCTGTGGAAGTCCTGCATGATTGCTGCACACTCCACCTGTGTGCTGGGGAAATGGATGAATTCCAAAGCATGTGGCAGCAGGCCATTGAGGAACTATGTGAGGAGGCAGGACTTGGCCTACTGGGTGATGCCTGTGATGTCCCCTTTTGGTCTCTGGAAGGTGCCCGTGGCAAGCAGGCACATGACAGCGGTCACCTTCATCTCCACGGACGTGGCATGGCTCTGTCTGGTGGGTCTACTCACTGCACAGCTCACAGAGCTGCCTCAGAATGGCCCTATTCAGGCAGTACTAGCCCACGATCTCAGTGTCACTGTAGTTCTCAATGGTGATGAGGGAACAGTACCACCTGTGTCAGGCATACTGCTGAAGGCCCTTCCTCGGCCACGTCACTGTTCCTCCTGCCCACTCACACCTCTCATTATGGCCTCCATCATGAAGGGCGCACTGTCCATGGCACTTGCTGTCCAATGTCCCCCTGGGAGGTTGGCTGCTAGCTGTGTGCCACCCTGGTACACTGTGTGTGTGTGTGCGCCTCTATCCCACTCAAAAACTGCCTCTGTCCCTCTCCCTCTGTGTGGGCCTTGTTCTGTCTCTCTGTCAGTTGGTCTGTCTGTCTGTCTGTGTGTCTCTCTCTGTTTGTCTCTCTCACTCGCTCCCTGTCACTCACACCCTGGTGCAAGTGCTGTCTGTGTGTTTACACTCTGTATTTATAGGCGACTTCAATTTGCTCCACACTTGTGCCATGGATTCATGGTTGAATGTGTCACTGCACTGGATATTCATGGGCACGTCCCCTACTCTTGCTCATGCATTCATTATAGTTGAGCATTGGCACAATGGATTTTGTGCTGCACACTGGTCCTGCTGAACATGGCTCCTTGGCACAATACTGCACTTCTGCTGGCGCAGCTCAATTGTGCCATGCACAACTACTCTGAATATCTGGGCCAATATGTATAAGTAAACAGTTAATGGCCTTATTAATGCAAACAATGAAAGCCGAGTAATTTCAGATCATGGACTAGTTAGTGTCATCCTATCTATGAATAACAGATGCAAGAGATTATCTAGATGGAAGTTTAATACTCCACAATTAATGGATAAACAATTCAAACAAATTCTATGAAAAGACATTAAAAAATACTTAGAAAATAATAAAAAAATGAAATCTCAGATATAATTCTATGGGAAGCTTACAAGGCTTTCTTGGGGGGAGAAAAATAGGATTTGCAGCTAAAAAAAGACAGACAGGATCATACAGCAGGTGGAAGTGGAAAATAATCTAAGAAATCTTGAAAAAAATGTAAATCTAACCCCAAATTAAAATCACTTTATACAAAATAACTAATATATATAGATAGAATAATACATGGGTAAGTATGGTTTATGAGGATTTGATGCACATCTAAGGTGTGTGATGCCTCATAAACTCCAAGGGCAAATCCAGAGAGTGGGGCTTATATGGGCATCACACACCGAAGGTGTTTATAAAATCCCCATTAAAACACACTCAGCCACGTTTTATTTTTTATATTTACTGGTTCTGAGGATTTTAAAGCTATATTGCTTGTAACAGTTTGTAAAATATTTATTGAAAAGTACATTTAGAACTTGAACAAGTTACTGTAAACCAGAAACATTTTTTTGAGGTCCTGTGGAACTGTCCAGAAGCTTGTGCCTCGCAAAACTAGTGCTACTGGACATGCAGCATGAGGATAGCTTATCCGGTGGCTTTTTGGAAGGCTAGGCTTATGGTTCAATGGACAAGCAGCCAGCCAACCCACTTTCTGACCAACAGTATATAAACAGTTCCTCTCGGCCTCCTTCTGAAGCACTTTTTATTTGTGGTTGGAGGCTCCGTCAGTCTGTCCTCTGCAGCTGGCTGGGGCCTACCCCCCCCCGCCTTGCTCTTTTGGCTTCTGCTTGTCTCTCCTGGACTCTGTTGTCTGTTCTCCTGCATTTGATTAGTATTTTGCCTCCTGCTGTGTGTTTCTTTGTGTTGTATGTTCTCTGTTCCTCTGTGTTTGTGTGTCTTTCCTCTTTCCTTTTTTGGGGGGCTTCTGTTTCTAAACTCCTTGTATATTGCTGATCCAGACCTTATGCTACTTGCTTTCATTTTTGAGCAATGCAACTGCAGTCATTATCTGTGTGTTTATTTTATTTATTTAGTAGAAATCGGAATTGCAAACCTTTGAGACTGGGACTCATTTACAAAGGCTTAATAGTATACACAAATACAGACCTAGTTACATAGAGTATAGATCGATGTAGGGAACACTATACATGTATGTACATAAATACAAGGGATAAAATTCATACGAGAGGAAAAACTCTATACAGGAAAACACTACACATGTATGTACATAAATATCAGGAATACAATTCATAAGAGAGTGAAACTCTATACAGGTCCTATACAGTGATGTAGCTAAACCATCTAGTACAATAGAGACAGCAATTTGGGTTCTGTTATAAATAAAAATGGGTAGCAAACTAAAACAAACGTGGTGACACTTGGCAGCTACATGTTTTGAAAGGGCATGAGACAGTGGGGGGGGGGGGTCCCCAGTGAGGTGGGGAAGCAAACAGCTATGTGCAGTTACAGCTGCAGGTGGTGATTAGGTGTTGCCTAAGGGCAGATTTGAAGGGCCCTACTCTTAGTTGAGATGTGCTATCAGAGGGGAGGGCATTGCTCCAGGTCGGGGCCCCATATCAGAAGGACCTTTGGGCCAAGGATGTCCTGACACTGGGCACTTGAAGTGTACACTTGAGTGTGCTCTGGGGGGAGATGGCAGGGATGGAGGGGGTGAGGATGGAAATTAGGCCTGGAGGTGCAAGGCCTGCAACAATTTTCTTGGTTAGGAAGCAGATTTGGTAGCGCAACCTTTCCTCAAGGCTGAGAAAATCATCAAGGTCATATAAGGTACATGTGTGGGTGAGTCTTGCTGAAGCCCATAAGTAGGTGGCAGGCTCTGTTCAGGGACATTTTGATTTTATTGAGTGCAGTTTTGTCTGCTGCACTGTACACCAGGATGTCGAAGTCCACTAGGGATAGCACAGAGGAGGTGATGGCCAGCCTTAGGGCTGCAGGTGGTAGACAGCTCTTGTGGTGGTACAGTAGGGTAACGTGTTTATGGCTGTAGCGAAAGTGTGTGTGTGGCCATGAAAACAGAGAGCAGATTCAAAGGTGATGCCCAGGTATTTGTAGGTTTTTACCTGTTCGAGGGGAAGGATGGTGCTTGACAGGACAGTGAGTGGGGCATCCCTGGATTTGCTTTGGGAATGCAAGAATAGAATGTGCTTCATCTTTTTTAGGTTAATTACAAGGCGACCATCCAGAAACCAGGATTCCACCTGATTAAAAGAGTGTTGCAGGGCACTTTGGAGGTGGGAGGGGGTCTGGTGGGATGTGAAAAGGACTGCATCATCCACGTAGAGAAGCATTTTTTCTGAGCAGTAGCTGGGGAGCATATTTAGGTACAGAATGAAAAGCGGAGGTCCAAGGATCGAGCCTTGGGGGACACCCGAGCGGACCTGCCGAGTGCTGGAGAGGGTACTATTGATTTTCACACACTGTGACTGGGAGGTGAGGTAGTTAGAGAACCAGGACAGAGGGCCATGTGAAAAACTTACCTGGGAGTTTCAACTCAAGCCACATAGCTGCTCTCCATGCTTTGCATCTTAATTATTTTCACCTGTCCAAGCTCATTCTGAACCCTAGTTATGCAGCTCAATCATGCTTTCTCAACTCATACCACATGCCTTATTGCTGCAGTTTCACTGCACTGCCATGTGATGGCTGCTTTCAGAGCATTGCCTCTCTCCAATCTTTGTTCATCGAATCCTACAACTCAGTTACTGAATACAGATGCTGCTATCTGTGTTTGTATACTGCTGTTATACTCTTAAGGTCAGCTAATCTACTGCTGATGCTGTAAACTAGTTTTATATCTGAATGTGGATCTCAGCTCCTTCCATCACTTTCTTGTTTTTCCTACAGCAGGGGATTTGGAGGTGTTGGGGGAGTCATGGACCCATGTGGCATATTTACTTTATGTTCTAATCCTGCCGCCACTGCCTAAAATCCTCAAAGTATTTGTCACCTTCATTGGCTTCCTTGAATGCCTGGCTGGCTTGCCTCAGTAGTCATATTTGCTGCTCCTCCAACCTACATGCAGGTCCAACCATTGTTACTCTGTTTTACAGACCTGTGTGCAGGTCCAACGATTGCTACTTTGCTTACTGACCTATGTGCAGGTCCGACTATTGCTACCCTGCCTTACTGACCTGCGTGCAGGTTCACTCATTGCTTACTCAGTCATTACTCAACCTCACTACTACCATCTGACCTTCGAAAAGTCCCAGCAATCTACACTCATTCAGTTGCTCTTCAGTTTTGGGGTGCATCAACCATACCATTCTGGCACAGGGCCTCCCTGCAGCTGATGATCTCATTCTGCATTTCTAAGTCCGCATCTTGAGTGTGCCTGACTTGGGGTGGGGTCCTTCTCACCTGGCTCATAGCTGAGAATTTTCTCACTCCAGGCTTGGCTTTAGCTGTTCAAGACTCAACAGTAGCTCCTGGTGTAAAATTTAAGACTAGCTGTGAAGCGTGGATACAGTGATCTCCTTTTGCTCTAGTATTCTACTAGCAAGGCACCTTCACTGCATTCTACTTATGACTGCCATTGCTTCGCCTAGTTTGTTTTTAGGGCGAGTAGGCCAGGTAAGTGCCTCAACAGGCGTTCCTCTCCTCCTGCCTGCCTTGGTTGTCCCCGATGTTGCAGACCACACTTATAACCTTCCATGCCATTCCCATTAGAAGGATAGAGCAAGAGCTTTCCTCTAAATTGGAATATTTTCCACCCCCCTTTTTTGGGTTTCTAAATTGAAGCAGCAGAGCTATCACAAAATAAATATCCCAAGCCTGGAAAGAAGGTGACCTAGGCCTTGAATCCCCTGAGATTTCCTCCTCAAGGTTTTTTTTTTTTCTCTCCTCCATGCCTTAGGTCATAACCGTTAGTTAGCTGTAGTTAGTGTTCCCTAGTTCCTTTAGATAGATTCCACTGCTGTTGGATGGAGGTGGATGATTTCCCTACTTACCGTTTCCTCACTCCTTAGGAGCCCCCCCCAATCTCCAGTATAACCCATTGTACTCATGCAGTTGCTAACCTGTGCATCTCATTACATTATCAAGCTACCTGATGCCTTATCTACTACTATGTCTCACAGCTACTGATTGCTAACATGCTTACTACTACATTTCTTTTTGGGGATCCTTTCTAAGGTATCTTTAGCCAAGGGAATTGTCCTACGGCACTTCTAGGGGTGGAACCCCCTTTGAGATTTCCTTGCCTTTTGTACCCCTTCAGGGTGGTTATTCCTCTGGAACAGAGAGTAAGAATGGCCAAAACCTAAGTAACACAGTTGCACAAGCATAACATTATGAGGGCTGCATAGTCCATTGAATTGGAAGGCTGGGCCTGTGGTTCAATGGACAAGCAGACAGCCACTCCCACTTCCTGACCTATATAAGCAGTAAGCAGTTCTTCTTAGCCTCCTTCTGATGCACTTTTTCTTTGCACCACCATTCCCCCCCCCCCCACAGTGACAGTGCCTCTCTCCTTGGGATCCTTCCTAAGGTACCTTTAGCCAAGGGAATCGTCCCATGGCACCTCTAGGGGTGGAACCCTGTCTGAGGGTTCCTTGCCTTTGGTACCCCTACAGAGTGATAATTCATCTGGAACAGAGTGTGTGAACAGCCAAAACCTAAGTAACACAGCTGCACAAGCATAACACTATACCAGCTGCATAGGCCACTGAACTAAGGTGCTGGTTTGGATTTTTGTGTGCCTGTGGTTTACAGAGCTCCATAAACCATATATCTGGTTTATGGCACTGTTGAGCACTCACTGGCAGTGGTTTGTAACCACTAACCAGTAAATATAAAACAGATATTGAATAAGTTATAGCCAGCTCAAGTGGAGTACACCTTGTTTAGGACAAAACAGCATTTTTGGGAAGCAGGAGAAAAGGCAGGAAAACTGTTAGCCAGTATGTTTAGAAACAAACAAAGCCAAAATCTATTTCATGCTACTGGAGATCCATGTGGCAATACTGCAGTTGATAGTATGGGACTCAATAATGTACTATGTCAATATTTCAAAAATATTTACAAAAAAAAACAGCAAGAGGCAAGCCCAGTAGAGACAGAGGACTATTTATATAACACCAACTTTCCCAAATGGTCAAAAGAGATTTAATTGCTGCTGGATGGTGACACCGCCATACAATAGATATGTGGTGCCATAGTAAAGCTTCACAGTGGGAAGATATCAGGGCCAGATGGTTTGGCAACTGAGTTTTATAAATGTTTGAGCAATGAAACAGCTGTACTGTATATACACAAAGGGCTGGATTTTCAAAAAGCCCATAGGTTGCCGTAATTTGTGACTATCTAGGGTTGTGGTTTACTCCAACTGCACCAGGGACCATGTGCTGTATTCAGAAAAAAGAGGGGTATCTGCAGCACAAACCCGGGAGTTGCCACACCCACAGGCTAGTGCCAAACAATAAGTATGACTGCGGAAAATGCTGCAGGGATGTGTCCCCACCATCCAGTGCAACACTAGAGGAGACAGGATGGTTGAAGGGGGCTAAAGCATGCTAGGCACAAGCCATTGGGGCGGTGGAAGGAGAATGGGGTGACATAGTGTGAGTTGACCAGTCTGTGGGCATTCATATTGTTTTATCATATCACTCCATTTAGTGTCAGTGGCTCAGTAGGTAGCACACTCACCTCTGAGGCCAGGAGATCAGAAGGCTGTGGGTTCAGTTCCCACATCTGGCACTTGGGTTAAAATCCCAGTACTGACACTGTACTGCAGCATGAGAGGGGTGCTGCACTCCTGAGGTGCTGTCTTTCGGATGAGACATTAAACTGAGGTCCCATCTGCCTGGATTGGTGGTAGTTCAGGTGGATGTTAAATGTCCCATGGCACTTATCGAAAAGAGTAGAGGAAGTTCCCCAGTGTCCTGGCCAAATTTCCCTCATTCACTAAAAATACCACCAACAGCTTAATCTGGTTCAAGGTCAGTTGGCATTCATCTGTATCCCCCTCCCACGGGTCGTGCCTGAAAATAGGCAGGATTTGTCTAGTGTACTTACCTGGTCAACAAAAACTAAATAAATAAATATCAGAGATGTGGTACCTGATGGGGTGCTGATTATAGATCAGTAATGCCAATGACTTGCTCTATATTCTGCACCTCTACTAGGTACCACATCACTGATGTAAATGGCCACAGACTCCCCAACTCCTACTATGGCACCTTGTGCCCCTTCCACCCTCAGACTCAAATTTCAGTGCCCCCCACCAAGGTTGCCACAGTGTGGGGCACTGGAGCAAGTGGCTTAGACCAGCTCATTGCTGTTCTATCTTGAGACCCTTTCTGCACCCTTAGTGAGGCTTACATTACAGCAGAATAGGGGATGGTGCAGCCCCACTATGGTGCAAGCCCCCTTGTGACCTGGAGCATCCTAGTTAATGTGAGAAGGGGAATGTAATGCCCTTTTGGTGCAGCGGCAACCTATTCAGATGCAGACCACATTTCTCAATTGGAAATCCTCATCTTGTGACACAAGGTGCCGATTGCATCAGAAACGTTTAATGCAAGTATCTTGCGTCATTCAAAGAGCTTGGAAAATCTGGCCCAAAGACTTTTTCATCAAACATATAATAGTAGGCAACTTCCCAATTCCTTCTCCAAAGCCTCCATTAGAAACACAGAAACATAGAATTTGACGGCAGATAAGGACCGCTTGGCCCACAAAGTCTGCCCATTTCCCTACCTGCTGGATAAGCTGCAGATCCTAGTTAACCAGTAGCCTACTTCTTCCTACCCCCAACCCCCAGAATTGCCTTATGACTATCCCATGCATGCTTGAATTCCACCACCTATTTTGACTCCACAACCTCCTCCAGAAGGCCGTTCCATGCATCCACAACCCTCTCTGTGAAAAAATACTTCCGTAAATTACCTCTGAGCCGCCCCCCCCATCTTCAAATTGTGCCCTCTTGTTCTTGCACACCTCTCTTTTTGAAAGATGCTGCCCTCTTGGACTTTGTTGATTCCCTTGAGGTAGTTGAAAGTTTCTATCATGTCCCCCCTCTCCCTCCTTTCCTCGAGGCTATACATATTAAGCTCCTTAAGTCTCTCTTCATATGTCTTCTGGTGCAGACCCTGCACCATTTTAGTTGCCCTCCTCTGGACAGCTTCCATCCTGTCTATGTCTTTGTGGAGATTGGGTCTCCAGAACTGCACACAGTACTCCAGATGGGGTCTCACCAGCTGTCTGTACAGAGGGATAATAACTTCCTGTTTTCTACTGGTGATGCCTCTCCCTATGCATCCCAGTATCCCCCCAGCCCTCCTTGCTGCCCTCTCACATTGCTTGCCCACCTTTAGGTCATCTAATATGACTACCCCCAGGTCTCTTTCCATTTTTGTTGTTGTTAGTATCTCACCCCCCATTGTGTACTCTTCCCCTGGGTTTTTGTTTCCCAGGTGCATTACCTTGCACTTCTTAGCATTGAATCTAATTTGACCATTCCTCTAACCTTGCCAAGTCCCTTCTCATCCTTTCCATCCCACCCTGTGCATCAACTCTGTTGCAGATCTTAGTGTCATCTGCAAAGAGACATACTTTTCCTTCCAATCCTTCTGAAATGTTGCTTATAAAGACATTGAAGAGTACCTGTCCTAATACTGAACGCTGCGGTACCCCACTAGTAACCCTCCTTTCTTCTGAGTGGACTCCATTTTCTATTACTCTCTCTGTGTCTTATTCTCCAGCCAATTCTTTACCCAGGCTGTCATCTTGGGACCCACTCCCAGGCTGGCTAACTTGTATATTAATCTTTTGTGTGGGACTGTGTCAAATGCCTTGCTAAAGTCTAGGTAGGCCATGTCCACAGCCCCTCCCTGATCTACTACTTTGGTCACCCAGTCAAAGAAATTTATCAGATTCGTCTGGCATGACCTTCCCACTGTGAATCAATGCTGCTTAGGGTCCTGTGCCCCCTCTGGCCTCTAGATACTCAACAATTCTTTCCTTCAGAAGTGATTCCATCATTTTCCCTATCACTGAGGTTAAACTAACAGGTCTGTAGTTTCCTGCTTCTGCCTTGCTCCCACTTTTGTGAATGGGAATCACATCTGCCCTCCTCCAGTCCTCAGGTACCACCCGATCCTCCCATGATTTGTTAAAAAGGGTAGTCAGTGGTGTCACTAGTTCTACCCTTAGCTCTTTTAGAATTCTGGGATGAATCTCATCAGGCCCCATTGCTTTGTCCACCTTCAGTTTTAAGAGTTCTTTCAGAACCCTTTCTTCTGTAAATGGGCTGGTATCAACTTGTATCCAGAGTGTTACTACTGTTTGTTTTATGTACCTCCCCTCTTCATTTGTAAATACTGAGCAAAATATTTGTTTAGTATCTCTGCCTTTTCACAGTCTCCCTCTGCCCACCCTCCCTCCCTTTATTAAGCCTCACTATCCCTCCCTTGGTCTTCCTTTGCTCCTCGATGTACTTATAAAGGTTTTATCCCCTTCTTAACTGGTTGGCTATCTTTTCCTCGGTTTGGGCCTTTGCTGTTCTGACTGCCTTCCCAGACTCTTTTTGCTTTAACTGATACAGTTCTCTATCCTGCTCCTTCTGCGATTCCTTGTACTTCCTTAATGCTTTCTTTTTCTCTTGAACCTTCACTGCCACTTCCTTTGAGAACCATAGTCGTTTCTTACATCATCTCGTTTTGTTTATTTGCTTCACACAAAGGCTCATTACCTCTGTGATGGCAGTTTTTATTATTCCCCATTGTCCTTCCACTCCTCCTTCCTACCCATTTGCTATTGCATTCCTTAGGCTCTCACCCATTTTGGAAAAGTCAGCCCTCCTAAAGTCCAGTACCTTTGTCTTTGTATGGCTTGACTCTATTGCTGTGTTTATTGTGAACCATACTGTTTGATGGTCGCTAGTTCCCAGATGGCTACCCACTTCTACATCTGTGATCCTCTCTCCATCTCCATTTGAGAGAATCAAGTCTAATATTGCTCCCTCTTGAGTGGGCTCCAGTACTAGTTGTCTAAGGCATGCCCCCTGTAGGGCATCTAGAATAACTGCACTCTTTGAAGTGGCAGCTGCAACTGCGCTCCAGTTAACATCTGGCATATTCAGATCACCCATCAGCAATATCTCCCCTTTTTCTGCCATTCTAAGTATACTTTCTATCATTTCCTTGTCCATTTCCTCCCCCTGAGAAGGGGGTCTGTATACAACCCCTGTGCGGATTGTGGTGCCATTGCCTGTCTCCAAATTTACCCACAGTGCTTCTTCTCCTCCTCTTTACCCTTTTGTTCTGTTGCTTTTATTCCTTCCTTATGTAAAGAACTACTCCTCCTCTTTTACCCTCCCTGTCCCTCCTGTAGATAGTGTATCCTGGTAAGTTTATGTCCCAGTCATGGTTTTGTGTACCACGTTTCTGTGACTGCCACGATATCCAGATGTTCCTCCTCCATCAAGGCCACTAATTCAGGAAGCTTGTTACCTAGACTATGGGCATTGGTACTCATTGCTCTCCATTTTTTGATGGCTTTACCTTCTGTTGCATCCCCACTGACCGCTCTACCTCAGTCTTTTTCTCATTTAGTACCCTGTTTTGTATGAGAGGCTGGATTTTCCTGCTGCTTGTCAGTGCTCTCCCCTTTGGCTAGTTTAAAAGCTTGCCAATGAAGCATTTAAACCGATTGCTCAAAAGACTTTTTCCCTTCCTGGACAGATGCAGACCATCCTGCCAGTATAGGCTGGTGTCCCTCCAGGTGGAACCCCAGTCCCCAATGAAGCTAAACCCTTGTGCTCCACACCATTTTTTCAACCATTCATTAAACTGCATGGTGACAATTATCCTCACCTCCCCCATGCCTTTGACAGGCAGCACCTCTGAGAAGGATACTGTGTGTGCTACTTGTCTTAAGCCCCTCCCCAACTCTGCAATGTCCTCCTGCACTGCTCTAATCTCATGATGAGCCAAGTCATTTGTCCCTAGGTGGACAATTACATCTAGCTCAGAATCCCTTGCAGCTGTTCTCGTGATCCTGAGGATCGCTTCCTGTCCCTCCAAGCCATGGCACCAGGCAGGCACCTACTTCAGTTTTCCCAGCTCCCCCAGTTCTATACCCTAATAACTGAGTCCCCACCCAGGAGCTGCTTCCTTTCCTTGTGGTGTCTCTCCTCCTTCCTGTGGGCCTCCCTTGTGACAGTTGTCATCAGTCTTCTCTGCGGGTGCATCCATAGGGGAGCTATGCTCCCCCAGAATGGTATATGGATTGTGGAGTGGAACAATTGACTGGGTGTGCCTCTGTTCCACCATCCTCACCCTCCCTGAGCCCACTGTGGTCCAACTGCTGTGCTTTCTTCGTAACCTCTGAGGTAGTGGTGGTGGAGCTAGTGTTCTCTGGATGGGGGAGGTTCCCTTCCTACTGTCCAGTGTGGCCTGGGGGAAGGTTTCCTTACTACCGTCCAGTGCGGCCTGAAGACAGGCAACTTCCTCCCTCAGGGTAGATAGTTGTCAGCAAATAGGGCAGCATCTCAGCCTCCAGAAAGACTCCTGGAAGACTGCTGCCCCACAGCCATTACATTGCACTACTCCCCACATGTTTATCTACCTTTTTTTTGTTTGTTTGTATTTGTGTGTGTGTGCGCATGCGTGTGTGATTTGTTATATAGAAATATATATTATACAATGTGTATGCTTATATTGTCAGTGCAGTGTGCTAGACAGGATATGACAGTGAAATGCACCTTGCACTCAAGGAAATGATGTCAGAACCTCAGGTATAAAGGAACTATTTCCAGGGGTGGGTGGGGTGAGGGTGGGAAGGGGTTGGGCCTAAACTGTGCCCTCACAAAACAATCAGCTAAAAGCTCTCACCCATCGCTGCAATGAGTGCCTTCCTGTCAGCAAGATACCCTACACAACAATTTGACAGAGAATTACTTTAATACTTCAAAAAGATAAGAATCCCAAAGATTATTTAAACTATAGGCCTATCGCTTTGCTTAACAATGTCTACAAAATTCTTGCAAAAATACTTGCCTTTAGACTGCAATCTGTGTTATTGAAATTAAAAGGGAAAGGACAGGTAGGGTTTTTACAAGGAAGGAAATGATCTGACAATATTAGAAGATTACTTAATGTTATCTGGATAAGAACAATAGTAAAGAATCTGGTATCATTATAGTCTTTGCTATGAGGAAGGCTTTTGATTCCCTTAGTTGGAAATTCCTATTAACAGCAGTGTCACATTATAACTTTGAAGCTAATTTCATTAGTTGGGTATCTATTCTGTACCATAAACCCAAAGCTGAGATAATAACAAATGGGCTAATATTCAAACCATTTGTATTGTTTAGAGGCACAAGAAAAGGGTGCCCACCTCCACCACTTTTATTTCTGTTAGTTATAGAACCCCTTTTCAAATTCATTCAAACACCCCCCCCCCAAAAAAAAAAATTCATGGTATTAACTGGATTGTTCAAGTTCAAGTTTATTTCAGGAAAGACTCCTTTGAGCAAGCTCATTCACAAGGAAGTCCTGAGGCACATACACATACAGTTCGCAATTACATAGACAGGAGATATAAAATGTAGAACAACAAAGAAAAAATATATAGTACAAGAGGTCACTATAACTATAATTACACATGCAACAAATATTATGCATTTTCAGATTATATTCTTTTAGCCCTAGCTAGACCAATTGGTTCAATTAAAAGGATCAAAGGAATCTTTAAATAATTTGGAAATTTCTTGGTTTACAATTAAACTGGGGAAAAAAAACAGTTAAACCATATAAACTGCTCAAGGGCCACTAAAACTGTTCTAAAATCCTTCCCACAAGCAGGCAATCTGGTCAATACTTAAGCAGTAAGGCATGACCAGGGATTATGGTAATGGTCTGTTAATCACCCACTAGGGGTGTAATGTGACATGAGGCTAAGTCGAGTGCCACATGCCCCAATAGGGTGATTAACTGATGAGTAACATACCCCTGGGAGTGCCTTATTGCTATTATAATAAAAATGCTTTTATAAACAGTGTTAAACCTTGTTCAGCGTATGGTTAAACTCTACATGTATGTTAATAAAAGATTAACATAATGCTGTATGAATGTTTACAGCCAATTTGAAAGCTCCATTTCTCAGACCCCTTTTATAATATAAAATATCTGTGTCTCTCATATTACACCTCCTTGAGAGGAATTCTAAAAAAAAATCTCAAACCAATAATAGAGAACAGAAAACTAGATTTTACCAATGGAAGACACACAATCCCTCTTTACAGAAAAAAAGTCTACACAATCAAAATGAAAACTGGCCTGAAATTTGTTTATGCCCCTCAATCATTGCCATGCATCCCTGAAAAAAAAAAAGACTTTCCAAACCACGAACAAATTAACTAAAGATTTTCTATGGTATGGCAAATCCCATAGCCTCTCTCTCTAAAAACATATTGCACCTAACACACAAGGTGATTTTGCTTTGCCTTGTTGGGAGAAATATAATGTAGCTTTTATACTAAATCTTCTTTGCATTTCACTACCTCCAAAGGAAATTACATTTCACTGGGGGAGGAAGGGGAGGCAAAGAGCAAATGGTCAGCAAAAATAAGTTACAAATTGGTAGAAATCTGAGTGAGGATAGTTCTGGGTGGAAAGGTTTATTAATCAATGCTAGAAGCTTAGTTAAAAAGTTTGATAAGCTGGTGTACATCTTAACCACTGAAGCTATCCAGATATGTGCAATCACAGGGACATGGTGGGATAGTGAGGATACATGGACAAACATATATTGGAGTATACACTGTATAACAAGGATAGGATCCACATGAATGGTGGTGGTGTGGTGGTCTGTGTTGCTAACTGAATTATTTCATAACAAATGTCTTAAAGAAAACAGGCTACAACAGATTTGGATCAAACTTGTACCAGAAAAAAGTGCTATGTTTACCTTAGGTGTTTATACAGACCACTTTCACAGACCAGGGAGGACGACATATGGTTCTGTCAACAATTAGAGAGCTTAGACCCATCTGATAGAATTATCCTTTTTTTTGTCAATTCTGTTCATCTCTTTGCCTTAACTGGACTCTCTCCATGAGGTCGCTCGGCTCTGCCATGATCCTGCCTGCCTGAAGTTCTCTGTTCTTCCTCCATCAGCTGTCTCTCCATCCACTACCTGGCCACCAAAACCCCCGGCTCGGAGTCCCCCGAGGTGGGGCTCTCTACCCCTCCTGTCACTCTATCTATAATCTAGTAGAGTGAACAGGCAGGGAGGAGAGCCAGAGGAGTGACTGGAGGGACGCAGCACTGGGCGTTGTTGGCCAGACCCTTTACCTCCCCTTCACCTACCAGGAGGCATGGCATTTTTCTTTATTCTACCCCTTGGTGCAGATGTGCAGTGGCATCATCACACTGAGTAAGTCATCCCACCTACTCCCACAGACGCTGACTGACACCAGACCCCATCTGCTTGTCCCGTCTGCAGGTGCAGTGCCCCCTACCTCCACCAGAGGCTGCCAGAGAGTGGGGAAATCCCCAGAACACACTCCAGTAGAAGAGAGCAGTCCTCTGGATGCTCAATCTTCTCCTTCCCCTTCCGACCCCCGATGGCCCAGGCTCATTCCTGAACTCTGGTCACTGGCTTGGTGCGAGGTGTGGCCCCAGTGCCTCAATCCTCAGTGCCACAGGGCCAGCCATAATTATATTTTTGAGAGATTTCAGCCTGCCAGGTATCAATTGAGAAGAACATAAAGATGATATAAGTATGGAAGAAAGAATATTAGGAACTTTTGAATTACCAGAATTGGAACAGTATGTGGTAAAACCTACCAGGGAAGCCCATATTTTGGACTTATTACTAAGCCATGGGGGGGAGAAGTACAGGAATGTGAAGTTACAATACCCTTGGGGTCCAGTGATCATGCAATGGTAGAGTTTAAAATAGTCAAACCAAATGTAGTTGTACATGGGGTCACCAAAATCAAAAACTTTGCAAAAGCTGATTTTAATAGCATGAGATTAGAGCTGAGAAACTGGGACTGGAAGAAGTATTATAGGTCTAAATCTTACAGCAGAATGTGGGAATTATTGTTAGGGAAGATAAATAAATTGATAGACAAATATATCCCAGAGATAAGGAACTATATTAAAGCAGGCAAAATTCAGTCATGGATGACTTCCAAAATTAAGAAACATATTAAAGAAGAAAAGGGCATATACCAGGGCCAAGATAAGCAATGATACAAATAATTGAGGTGAATACAAAAAGTTATTGCATGATACAAAACAAGAAATAAGAAATGCTGAGAGGAAATATGAATTACGACTGACCGAAAAACCGAAGATAATCACAAATCCTTTTACAACTACAGTATATCTGCAACAAAAACGGGGGAATGTCCAAAACTGGCACATGGTTAGTTCCAAGTGGGGAATAGATCACTGACATAGCATATAGCAGAGGTACATAATCATTATTTTACATTGGTTCATAACAGTAATTCATATCATATGAAAAAACACAGAGAATAGTCTGGTGATAAAAATCTCATTCAGTATCACAGATATTAAAAATAAACTATCTGGTTTGGATCCTGGTAAGACACAAGGACCTGTCAAAGTACACTCGAGAATGGTAAGGAACTAGCTAGTGAATTAGCAGAACCACTGACTGTGATATTTCAAAAATCCATGGACAAGGGTGAGGTAGTGGACACATGGAAGACTGCCAATGTAGTACCAATAAACAAAAAAGGTAATAGAAAGGAAGCACAAAATTATCAACCTGTGAGCTTAACCTCAGTGCTGTGCAAGATCACGGAAGGAATCATTAAAGAACATCTATTTGAAATTATATGAATTTCTAGGCAGATTGAGCACAACATGGTTTCACAAAGGGTCATTCCTGCAAGGTCAACAACTTGGAGTTCTATGGAAAGGTGAGCAAGGCTTTGGATAGGGGTGCATCTGTGGATGTGTTTTTTTGGGGATTTTACTAATGTTTTGATAACGTGCCATATGAGAACCTACCCTAGTTAAATTGGAGATTGGGCAGTCAATTATAGATTAAAATTTAATTTAAACAAGTGTTCAGTAATACATTTGGGAAGCATAATGCAGAAACTAAATATCAACTAAAGGATAAAAGCCTAAGGTTCGTATCTGAAAAGAGGGAGTTGGGAATTTTTGTTAGACAGCAATTTGAACTTTGAAAGACACTGTAACAAAGTAATTAAAAAAGCAACTGGGATCTTGAGTAGTATTGCCAGAAATATGAGGAGTAGAAGGTGGGAGGTGTTGGTCCCACTGTACACCTCACTGGTGAGGCCGCACCTTGAATATTGCGCACAGTTTTGGGTACCAGGAAGAAAAATAGAAATCAAGTCCTTGGAGAAGGTACAATGGACATCCACTAAAATGATAAGCGATCTAAAGGGATTAGATTATGAGGACAGGATGAATAGCTTTATAAACATAGAATTTGGCAGCAGATAAGAACTGCTTGGCCCACCTAGTCTGCCCATTTTTCTACCTGATGGATAAACTGCAGATTCTAGTTAATCAACAGCTTACTTCCTCCTACCCCCCATTAGAATTGCTTTATGTCTGTCCGATGCATTCTTGAATTCTTCCACTTTTCCTAACTCCACAACCTCCTCAGGAAGGCTGTTCCATGCATCCACAACCCAAAATGACTTTATAACATTACCTCTGAACCATCCCCCCTCTATCTTCAAATTGTGCCCCCTTGTTCTTGCACATCTCTTTTTCTGAAAGTTGCTATCCTCTTGTACTTTGCTAATTTCTCCCAGTCAGTGCTCTGGAGACCCTGATGTACTTTAAAAAAAATAGATATATAATAATACCTAAAAATGCTTGTGTTTATGTGGTTTAGCATGGTCCAACACTGTAGCCTTGTAAAAGAGTAGGGTTTTTGTGCTTAGCCTACTGCAAATGTACAACAGTGATTTTTCTCCATTAGTTGATGACTCCATCATTCCTGTAGCTGCTTAGCCAGCCTGCTTCTATCTCGGCAACCTTTTGTTACAAAAATATATTTATAGAGTGCAGCCTTAGCCTGTTCCAAGAAACTGAAGTGAGCCATTAGCCTTTTCTGCCTGCACCAGGACTGCCTGCCTCAACGCTAATCCCCCACCTGCCTAGTTAACTTCTGCTCTTTCCTCTCCCACAGATCGAGCCCCTCCCCGAGGAGCCGGAGGTCATGAGGCTGCACTGAATTGCCCTCCCCTGCAGCCTGAAATCACTGCCAGGACACCCCTCCCAAGGAGCTGATGGTCGCGAGGGCTACGGACAAAGCCCTCCCTGCCCTGCCGGGCGGGTAACTGAAGGTAAATTACCTGGAACTGCCTGCTGCAATGCGACTGGGGAGCTAGCCTGACTGTGGACAGTTCAAAGCGACTTTTGGCGCCTTTCCAGGCTCGGTGACACCCTTGTTCCTCCCAGTCAGTGCTCTGAGAGTCTCCTGCCAACGCCTGTGCGTCGGCTCCCCACCACCCCACCACCACCCTTGGTCGGCTCTCCCTTATATAGGATTAGTCACATGGGCGCGAACCAATCAGCCAACTTTCCCATTTGCTGATTATATCCTTCCAGCACTAGAGGAGTCTGCTCTCTTTTTGCTCTCACGTAGGGAAATGTCCTCACTAGCATAAACCTTGCTATGCTTGCTCTCCTCCTGCTACAGCACCCTATGTGCACTCTCAACCCCCTTATATCCCCCACTGACCTGCCCCGACTAAACCACAATTCCCTACACTCAATACTCTGCTTTTCCTCAGATTACTCAACACCTATCTCTCAGTCCATCCCCAAATCCATCCCGAACCTGGACTACCACACTACCCCCACCTACCCACCACCTAAGTGCTACTCTCAGTATCGTGATTTCCATCACAAGTGGTCACTCTCCTCGCTAGCGTCCACGGTTCTTTTCTCTCTTCCTATCCCATGCACCTCCCTTGTGAGGTCTCGGCGGCTGCACATGCACCCCACCCTCAGCAACCAACACCCTGTGAGGCGCCTAATTTTTCTGCTGCTCCTGCTCTCTGGCAATGTGCACCCAAACCCTGGGCCCACCATCTCTGCCATGCCTCAGTCCACCGGTGGCAAAGGTCTCCGAATCGCTTTTATAAATATATGTAGTCTCCCCAAGAAAACTGCAGCTCTCCAATGCTGGGTTACTCAACACTCCCCCAACATTATCATGCTTGCAGAAACCTGGCTCTCCTCCCTCATGCCTGACTCAGCCATCTCTCTTCCAGGCTTTTCCCTGTTCAGGGCCGATAGGACGAGCAGGCGTGGAGGGGGGTGTGCTATCTACTTGCGCGACTCGGTCCTCGGCCATGCCCTCCCCAACCCTCAGCTTAACTACGGGGCGCAAGCCATTACTCTAAAAATCGCATCCTACCCTGGACGGTGGCCCTCATACCTAACCACGGCTTACATACCCGGTGCAAAAAAATTTTGCAGGGTCACCTCCTCCTTGACTATCTATCCACCTTACCCAGAAGGCTGAACAACTAATACTGGGTGACTTAAAACCAACTGGCTCAGCCCTCGTCTGATAATATGAAGAATGAACTTGCAGCCCTTGACCTGTCTCAATGGTCACTCAGCCCACTAGACTTACCAAAGTAACAGGAACCAGCTCCCTCCTGGATGTAGTCCTCTCTAACCGACCGCATAAAGTAGCATCTGTACAAGTCCTTGCGGACTCACTCAGTGACCACTCCCCTGTCATCTGCTTTTGGTCCTCCCCCACTCTCAGCCCTGTGTACAGCAGTACCCCTCAATGCCGATTTCTCCCCAGAGGTCTCGACAACCTCAAACGTCACCTCGCTCAAATCAACTGGACCCCAGTGGCCTGCGCACTAGACATAAACACTGCCCTAACCTACCTCACCACGGCCTTCAACCATGCCTGTGATCTGTTTGCCCCCTTCAACACACCAAGAAAAAAAAAACGGACTGCTGCATGGATAACTCCTGCACTGATCCAACAACTAAAAAAGAGAGATAACCTCTGGCACATAGCAAATGACTCCGGTAGAGTGGCTGACAGGCAAGCCTACAGGGCAGCCCGCAACCAATGCACCTGGGCCATCAAGCAGGCTAAAGCTAAATACTACCAGGCTGCCTTGACATCCTCCTGGGGCTCGTCCAGAGCTTTCTGGGACAACATTAAAGAACTGAATGGTAAAACCCGCTCCCCCCCTCCATCTCAGATTGTCATAAATGGGACTGTCTCGACGGACCAAACATGTATTGCCGACTGCCTTAATAAAACCTTCACGGACTTAAGTGCAGTTCTCCCTGCCCACTTTTTTGACCCGGTTGCCACGCCCACCCCTACTCTCACTTCCAGGCCACAATTCCACTTCCGAATGATCTCACCCCATGATGCCAAACCTTTCTTAATAAAGTCCCTTGCCTCTCAGAATCCAAGCAATGACCCTCTTGACTCCAAGATACTCCGCCTTACACTGGATGTCATGCTTATCCCCCTCACGCTTATCATAAACAAATCCTTATGCCTAGGCCAATTCCCAGATGCCTGGAAGCACGCTGAAGTAACCCCCATCCACAAGTCTGGGGACCGTATACTGCCTAATAACTATAGGCCCATCTCCATCCTCCCCCCCCCCATCCAAAGCTTTAGAAAAAATAGTAAACACACAGCTCACCGAATACCTAACTAAATACAACCTTCTATGTCTGGAGCAACATGGGTTTCATCCCGCCATAGCACATCCACTGCCCTTCTGGAATTCTCCCACCACATACACTCTGCACTTGACAAAGGTCAGCTTGCGGCGGGTTTTCATAGACCTATCCAAGGCTTTCAGCACTGTGTGCCACCCCTGCTATTAAACTCCTAAGCCAACTGGGATTCTCATCCAACCCCTGAACTGGTTCTCAAGCTACCTACACAACAGGTCCCAAAGAGTCAAGCTAAATGGGACCCTTTTCTCAACCTACCGGTACTCTGGGGTCCCACAGGCTCCATCCTTGGACCGACCCTTTTCAGCCTATTCCTGAACACCATCCCTAGCTCCTGTTCCAACAAAATACTACTCTATGCTGATGATGCAGTAATCCTAGCATCACACCCTGACCCACTCCCACTCCAAGTCATGCTGCAAAGCGCCTTCCTCCAAGCCGAAAAATGGTTCAATAACCATCGGCTAGTCCTGAATCTGATGAAAACAAAGTCCATGCTATTCTCACATCGGCAAAACAGCACCAAGGACTCTCCCCTTCACATCACCACCAGCATGCCCCTCCCACTTGAACAGGTAACATCCTATAAGTACCTGGGCATCACCTTTGACTCCAGCCTTACTTTCCACGCCCACCTAAAAGCCCTGTCATCAGCCATGAACTCCAGGATCGGGCTTCTCTACCACCACAAAGATTGCCTCCCCGAACCCGCCTTAAAACTAGCCATCACCTCATGATGTATTATCGGCTGGCCGACTATGGACTCCCCAATTTATGCTGCAGCCGACCCTCCACCTTATCTAAAGTCCAGACCTCTATTAACAAAGCCTGTAGGCTCCTTGCAGTGCCCATAGCAGAACTCACACCTGTCTGCTATACTCCATACAAAAAACACTCACTCTTGAGGAAAGACTGAAATATCATACCTGTCTGCTGGCCAAAAATCCATATCAGGTCTCTGCCCTCCAGGGGTCTCTGGACCCCTGCAGCTGGCTCCCAGTGCTTGTAACCGTAACTCCACCGCTGCCACCTTCATAGTTCCCCAGACAGGACCTTTAAGCTGCCAAAGATCCTTCCATCACTTAGCCCGCTTGGTTCAACTCCTTCCTGAGGCTATCACTAAGATCCCAGGGATTGGCGTTCAAAATAAGCCCTCCGCCAACATATTATTGACAGCCCGATGTTGTAAATGCTTGTAGTTGCCCTAAACCTGTCTCGTTTAGCCCTTTAGGTCCCCTAGACTACTGGTTTGGTACTACATAACAGACTGTGACTAGATGTTTACTTAAAAGATGTATCTGTTGCTATATAACAATGCGTGTAACTCAACATATGTTCGTACCTGTACAATTACTGCCTGTAATCTCCACATGTGTATTTATGTATCTCACCCGTACGTCATCCCTGTCCTAACCTCACTTAATTGTTGTCTCCCCCCTCCAAATGATGAGGTACCTTTGTAAACGAGTCCCTGACTCAAAGGTTGTAAAACTGATCTCTTCAATAAATAAATAAATAAATAATTCCCTTGACGTACTTGACAGTTTCTATCATGTCTCCCCTCTCCCTCCTTTCCTCAAGGATATACATATTAAGCAGCTTTAGTCTCTCCTCATATGTCTTCTGGTGCAGAGCCTGCACCATTTTGGTTGCCCTCCTCTGAACAGCTTCCACTCTGTCTATGTCTTTGCGGAGATGGGGTCTCCAGAATTGTGCACAGTACTCCAGATGGGGTCTCACCAACTGTATGTACAGAGGGATAACAACTTCCTGTTTTCTACTGTTGATGCATCTCCCTGTGCATCCCAGTATCCCCCCAGCCCTCCTTACTGCCTTCTCACACTGCTTGCCCACCTTCAGGTCATCTGATATAATTACTCCTAGGTGTCTTTTGATTTTTGTTGTTGTTCTTATCTCACCCCCCATAGTGTACTCTTCCCCTGGGTTTTTGTTTCCCAGATGCATTACCTTGCACTTCTTTGCATTGAATTTGAGCTGCCATATATTTGACCATTCCTCCAACCTTGCCAAGCCTCTTTTCATTCTTTCCTTTCCACCTCACCTTGTGTATCAACCCTGTTGCAGATCTTTGTGTCATCTGCAAAGAGACATACTTTTCCTCCCAGGTGCTCTCCAATGTCACTTATAAAGACATTAAAGAGGACCAGTTCCAATACCAAGCCCTGCGGTACCCCACTAGTAACCCTCCTTTCTTCACTGTGGACTCTGTTTACTATTACCCTTTGTATCCTGTTGCCCAGCCATTTTTTTTATCCAGTCTTCTACCTTGGGACTCACTCCAAGGCTGGCTAACTTGTATATTTATCTTTTGTGTGAGACTGTGTCAAATGCCTTGCTAAAATCTAGGTAGGCCATATCCACAGCCCCTCCCTGGACTACTACTTTGGTCACTCAGTCAAAGACATCTATTAGTTTCATCTGACATGACCTTCCTGCTGTAAAACCATGCTGCCTTGGGTCCTATATGTACTTGTTAGAATACCGTACAAACAGATTAAGGGGTGACATGTGCCTTCTCTTTAGGACACTTACCAACAATGACCTATGGGACTGTTTAGGGCTTTAAATGAAACGTCAAGTATATTGTACACGATCTCATAACTTACAACTGGGAGGAGAAATGTATAATACCAATAAAAGAGCATATTGGTATAATCAGAGAGTAGTGGCACTATGGAATTCCTTCTCTGAAGAGTTGGTCAATAGCAAGCATTTTAATGAATTAAAAAAAATGTTGGATGAATATTGTTTTTCACATAACATAATTGGGTACAAACATGGAAGACAGTCTGTTATGCTCTGTACACATCTATGCTACCTATGTTATGGTTCAAAATAGAATATGAAATAAGGCACAAGAAACATTTAACAGATTTCCTGTTTATTAAACCTTCCCTGTCGTTACAAAAATATGTATATTTAATATGCTCTTTTAAAGCCTTGAAGCTTTTCTTTAAAGAAAAAAGTAGCATAGTTTACCCCTTGGATGAAGCTCCAATGTGAGCTACAGTAATCCTAAACTAGTGAATAATACCTTAGGGTTAAAAAACATAGGATGGTAGAAATTAGGAATCAAGAGATTATCAGACATTGCTGACTGTAATGCAAATACTTTAAAGTCCTTCCAAAACCTACAAAAATAATTTAACATAACTACAGTAAGTACCATTCCATCTGAATTTTTTGAGACATACTCTGCTACTTGACTTTTCACTTCCATCTCATGTACAATGGAACCAACTCAAAAAATAACAGTTATTAAAAAAAGGGATAGCTTAATTTTTAAAATATTAATAAATAATGATGCGCACATTTTTAACCATATCAAACAGCTATGGAAAAAAGAGTTTAACAACCTCAATGACAATAAAAAGTGGGACAAAGCTTGACTAAAAGCTATAAGAAGCAGTAGAGAACTGAAAGGTAGTTTAACCCAATTTAAAATTCTCCATCACTTCTACATCACCACTATGAACTTTGAAAACATGGGGCTTTACACAGAGGGCTAGGTAGGAGGTGTAATCCCCACATGACAACATGTTGCACATGATCTGGGAATGTCCACATATCAGAACCTTTTGGTATAACATTGCATATTTTTGTTTAGCCTTAGTTAAATGTCAGGTCTCTAGAGATACTAATTAATTCATATTGGCCTCTATGCATGAAGGTGTGGAGTGGCTACACACCATGTAACATGGGCATGTAGCCACCCCGCACCCATTGCACCCCCATGCAGGATGTAGTAACATGGGGTGTGCCTACCCAACACACTTGCTTACCCATGGCCATGGACTGCACCATGCCGAGAGTGTTCCAAGAACATACCAGCACTATGCGGCATTCATAAAGCAATGTAGTGCTGGCCGCAGGAGTGCAGAGATGTATGCCAGACAGGACCAGGCATATCCAGGTCTGTGCCTCCACAAATGCCTCCTGCCTGGTGAGGTGCACAGTCTTATGACCTCCTCAAACTGCTACAGTCATGGAGAAGTACCGGAGGGGCAGGTGATGATGTATGGGTGAGTGTCTGGCACCAACCACCAGGTATGGGGGAGGAGGGTAATGCTGTCAATGCTAGGGGGCCAACACTGCCCACCACGGGGGGTGCAGGATAGGAGCAGGGGGCATGGCCAGGTGATGGGTGGGGCATAGCAGCACTGTGGGGGTGCAGTCCATGGGACAGGGTTGGGGCATGAAGCCAGGGTCTGTCTGTGTGCTGTGAGGGTGCCAGGTGTGAAGAGCTGTGCCTGAGTCCATTGGGGGATGGGGCCATGCCACACGGGTCTGGGTGCCTGCTGTAGGTAAGCTATACCCCGGACTCACACCTCACTACTCAAGGGATTCACTGTGAGTCTCGGGTGGGGCATTCCATTGGATCCCTGCCCAGGACTTCAACTCCACCCCCAGCCACCCTGCAGACTCCTGCACACCAGGGGGGTGGAGCTGTGGACATAGAATGCCGGTGTTGGTGCACCCGTCTGCGGGTGCACAGCTACGCAGGAAGGGTATGCTTAACAGGCAGGTATTACCCACCCATTAGTGCATAGGGCCCATTGAGATTACTCTCAGACAAATGGAATGTACTGTACAATACTCTCAAAAACTGTGGAGTTGAAATGCAGTATTAAGAGGAAAACTACTACTCTTAAGGTACAGGAAGTCTACTATAATCCCAACATTTTCAGAGTGGCTAGATTACATGTGTAGTATTACAAATAAAATCATTAACCACATCCTGATGAATAAAGAAGAAATAGTTTTTTAGATACGTAGTCTCCTTTGTTGCAACATTTCGAGTTTCAGAAAAAGCTTAACATTTAGAAAGAAACTAGCTATGTGTTTAATGTTATTGTTTAGGTTGGGTTCATGATAGATAAAAAATATTTTTCATAAACTTGCTAGTTTATTAATTCTTGCATGTAATCTATTGCTTTATGTATTTCAAGTTCAATAATTGTATCAATTTATATGCTATTTCCATGTGCATTAGTTTATATACTGTATGTATCTCATATTCTTTTTTTTGTGTATGTGTTATCTTTTTATCTCCCCCTACATGCACCACTTTCAGCCTCTCCTTTGGGCTTACCAATGCTGGCTCTGGTCCATCTACCCTCCAATCCTCTGGTCCCATATAGCAGCCGCCCCCAGGGTAACCCGGAATAACCCTTCTCTGGATGGGTCCCTCTCCTCTGAGGGGGAATGCACCAGCCCAGGGGCAAGCCAGTGCTACACTTGGCCCTGGGGTGCTGCTGTGACAGAGGACTTGGCAGGGACATGAACAGCACCAGGGAGCTGGACAGCCATCATCTAGCTTAAAGTGGGGTTATTTTTCTGCTTTTCTGGTACATCCCCAATGTGCGTCTGTTGTGCTCCTGATCTCCACCAGGGGCTTCCACAGTGCGATATCAACCCCACTACCGAACCCAGGAGAGGAGAGCAGTCTTACAGATGCTCGGTCCTCTTCCCCTGCCAGTCCCCAGTGGCCTGAGTCCATTCCCGAACCCGGGTCACCAGCGTGGGTCGAGGTAAAGTGTCAGCACCTCAGCCCTCTATGCCACCTGGCTGGCCTCATATTCTTTTTAATAGAAAATAATAAAAATCTTAATTACAAAAAGAATTGTCACAATGGGTATTCTATCCCCAAATAATATAGGCATTGACTTACCTTTGTTGCAAAATATAACCATATTGGTCTTTGCAATAAGCATTACTTAAACTGCTAAGATTATTAATGAGTCTCTGTAGACCTAACAATGGTGATGAAATCAAAACTAAGTCATCAGCATATGCAAGATGACTGACTGTATTACTGAATACTTTTGGAGAATAAAATTCACCATCTGGTAACTAGAGAAGAATGGTGTTTTAGAAAATGTATTTATTTATTTATTTAAAATTGTTGAACCGGAAAGGCACACTGAGCCAAGGCTAGTTTCCAGGTGCGACTCATGTACAAGGTGTACACAGTAGAGGCAGAAAAGTACAAACAATATCTTGTTTCAGATGAATAGTACAGTATAGGAAAAGGTTAAAGGAAAAGGTTAAAATGGGACACGAACACAGTCCTGTCTCATCAAATTCTTTTCAATATCTTATTTGTTAAATGACCCTGTGAATCATATTGGGCTTAAATTCAGGTTGAGTTATGCAAATTAATTAAAATAAATAACAAGCTTAAGACAATCCCCAGGTTATATAATGGATTTGAAAGAAGTTGTTGTCTCATGCTATAAAAAGCTCTTTGAAGGTCAACCAAACTACAAAACAATATAGATTTCTTAACCAATACATACTTGTAAATCAGATGCATTAACACAAAACAATGTTGAATTGTTGACCTGTTGGATTAAAATCCAGTCAGTGTGATTTTATTTATTTATTTATGTATGTATGTATAGGGAAAGAGGAACATATTTAACTAGGAAAGGCATACTAAGCCGGAGTTTGTTTCCAGGTGTGACCTGGGAGCACAAGGAAGTTAAATGACTTGCTCAGGGTTTTACAGTATGAAAATGGAGCTGTGGGATTCAAACGTGTGTCTCCGGGTTTGCAGCTTAGTGCCTTAAACAATATTGCTATACTGTCTGTATGTATGTATGTATGTATTTTATTAATGAGACTTCATTTCAAACTAAAAAGAAGAAAAAAATCAATAAATACATTCAGATAGCATATGATAAAGAAGGAATACACAATCAGATATTCTTCAGTAACTAGGAAAATAAGTATATATGTATATGTATGTATGTATACAGGTCAATAGTACCTTATCATGAACAATAATGAGCTAGTACCCAAGAATTCTGACTTGCTTTCCATCTACGTATATATTAGCAAAAGAGGTCCATGTTTTTCCCATTCCGATATCTTTTTCTATATAATAATGACTTTTTTTCTAGTTTAGTGAAGTCTGACTCAAATTTAGAAAATGCTGTGTATCTGGATGGTCTATACTTTTCCAGTTCAGTTGTATAGCTTTATTGGCCATAAGCTGGCGGTATAATGGCTAAAAAGAATCAATTCTGAGTTCATAGGAGTATGGATGACTGTAACATTTGTAATTGTTTTAAAAATTTCTCACCAAAATCCAAAAATTCTTGTGCACCTGACAAACATACAGGTATGTGAAAGAGATGCTGGTATAACATTGTATCTTGGACAACCAGGAGAAATATTTGGATTAATTTTACTAAGCTTACCAGGAGTATAGTAAGTATGATGCAGGATATTATATTGTTTCTGTTGTAGTTTGGCTGTAGATGGCAAAATAGATTTATTTTTACTATATGTAAAGGCTGCAAACAAGATGAGTAGTAACAAATGGTAAGGGATTTTAAGCCATTCTAACTGGCTACATGCTAATTCTGCATTGTTAAACCAACTTTTAAGTTGACTTACTTGCCCTGCATAATAATACAGTATACAATTTGGCAGGCCAAGACCTCCCTGTGATTTAAGAAGTGTTAATTATTCCATAGCTGGTCTAGGTTGTTTTATCTTTCCACAAAAAAATTAATAATTTCTTTATTCAAAGATGTGAAATAGGTCTCAGGTATTACAATCACGAGTGACTGAAGAAGAAAGAATAATTTAGGCAAGACTACAGTTTAATTAAGTTTACTCTTCCAGTCAGAGCTGATGGCAGAGGGGTCAATGTTATTACATCTAGAGTGATACTATTTAGCAGATGGGTAACATTTGTCTCCTGAATCCTTTCCATATCTTTAGGAAGGGTTATTCCTAAATATCTGATTTCATTAGCAATTTAAATTGTGTTTAAATACTGTAATGGAAGCCTGGGCATAGTACCAAGGAGAAAAATTTTTTTTTTTTTTCCCCCAATAATTTCATATCCTGAAGTGGCACCAAAGTTATTAATTCTTATAAAATTGGCAAAGATTCAGCTGGGCTGGATAGAATTAACAATATGTAATCTGGATACAGAACTATCTGTATGTTAAGCAACTGTCTAATCATGATTGCAAGAGGTTCTGTTATTAAAGTGAAAAGATTTCATGATAATGGACACCCTTGCCTTGTGCCTGAATTCAGTTGCATTGTTGGGGGCATATCAAAGTCAAGTTTAATACATGCTCAAGGGGATTGATATATCATATAAATCCATAAATTAAATGTCTGCACAAGTACTAGTTTTCCTAATAACTTGTGAATGTAGTCACATTCTACTCCATTGAATGCTTTCTCAGTGTCTAGTGTAAGTAAATCTAAGTTTGTATTTCTCATAGCATCTATATACTTAACAGTGTGCGTTATATTTGAGCTAAGCAGCCTACCATTAATAAATCCTGTTTGATGAAGATCAATAAATGTTAGTACAATGACCTTCACCTGATCTGCCAATATTTTTGCTGGAATTTTATTATCAGCATTCAACAGAGATATAGATCTATAAGATGAGAAAAACTTAGGGGCAGGATTTTCAAATGCCCTAGATCACCACAAGCCCCACTGCACTGACAATATGATACATGGGGCTTCCGGTGATCTAATAAGATTTTCTATCTCATTAGGCAATGGCTGCAAGTTAGACCAACTTTTACTGGTCTACCATGTGGCAATTCTGGGGGCAGTTATTATAGTACTTGCACCAGATATGTGGTGCAAGCTGCCATAAATTGTGGAAACAGCCACAACTACACCTGAGATTGGAAAATTGGGTGCAGTTTCAGAGAAGGGTTCAGTGTAGTGTTGTTCAAAATTAACACATTTCTTTATGTGAAATATTTTGTAAAATTCGGGCATTTTGCAAAATATTTAGTGGGTTCAGAATGCAAAATTTTGCCCATGAAACTGAATTTGCCGCTCGCACAACATTTTGCCATTTTTGGTATACACTTTAAGTAGTAACTGTTTGTAGTGTCATGTGTTAGTCATGAAGACTATTTAAAGACAGTGCCCTTCTGCAATACAGCTGATTTTTCATGATATATTTTTATTTTCAACCTCCCCCTTTGGCATGATAGTAAGAGGAGTACAGAATTGGGCTTTCTCAAATGAGCAATATACAGAGCATTTGCTTTCTTGATGTCCTACAGGAGGCATGCCTCAGACAGCTAGTGTTGGAACCCACTTGGAAGGGAGCAGTCTTACACTTGGTTGTTCGAGTTGTTGCTTGTTCGAATTTGAAAGCCTGGAACTGTTATCACTACCTATGAACTCCTGGTTACTGAACCTGTGAAGTCGTGAGAGTTGTTGCTTGTTCGAATTTGAAAGCCTGGAACTGTTATCACTACCTATGAACTCCTGGTTTGTTTGACCATATTTAGAGAGCCCACATTCATGCACGCAGCGGTGTGGTGAGAGCGCTTTTTGTGCATCTTTCTAATATGAGTTTTATGACTGTTCTGAATCAAGTTTGCATTTTTATGAGCTGATATTTCTACAGTGATTTTGGCTGCTGCTGTTTGAAGTTCAGGGGTGCTGGGGGTCATTGAGTGGTGCAGGGTGGGAACCCTTCCTCCTTATACCTCGGGTTGCTTTCTCTTATTACCCCTGAGCGAATGGGAGTTTCCTCATCTTCCTTTGGGGAGTCAGAGGAGGATTTTGAGGTTCTCCTAAGTTGCCCTGGGGGTGTACTTTGTTGTTTACCCTCAGGACTTCTGTAGTTGCAGGTCATAGGCGGCAGGGGTTTGAGTAGCCCGGGTGATGTGGAAGGGAGGTTTGCAGTATCCCTTTTACTATCAGATAAGGTTTTGTACACTCTTGGCCTTTTGCCAGAATAACCCTTTAATGGGAATGGATTTTAAAGGCTGATTAAATGATTAGATTATCTATTGACTCGGCTTTGAGATTTGGAGTCTAAGGTTTTGGGACTACGAACTGTTGAAATTAAAGAAGAACCACTACTGAGACATTTTTTGAGAAAACTTTTCCTGTTGTTTGTTACTTGTGTAAATGTTTGGGCAGTGAGAGTGCCCAAACCATTATTATCTTTTCAGGTAGTGTGAGTACCTGAAAATTTGTAAAATTTGTATTGTTTTATTTTTATGTTTTTTGATCCCCAGGATAGTGAGAGTACCAGGGTTTCAGAATTCATTGTATTTATTATTATTTGTAAGTTTATTTAATTATTTTTATTTTGGGATTTGAACTGTCTTTAGAAATGGACTCTTAAGGGTGGTTTTCTTTTTGGTTTGTTTGATTTATAATTTATTTGTATTGTTTTACTTGATAATTTTAAGGTAATAGTTTTAAACTGTCTATATCTGGGAATGCTGAACAATTGAGATTTATTTTTATTTATATAAGTGGTTGATTATATATTTTTTGTTTATATTTGTTTTGTTTCTTTTTGTAATGTGTTAGGGTGATTTGGCGATGGTTGGGCATTATTCCCCCACCAGACTCAGGGAATTGTGTCCCTTTGAATGTCCACCACTACCATCCGATACCTATTTTAGGTGTCATGCTTTGGGCATTTTGAGGAAACATAAAAGAAGATAGAGAGCAGAGTCTGGTGGGGGACAGGAAGGAAGAGGGCGGATTGGGGTGGTAAGATCCAGGATACGCCCTGGGGCAAAATGGGGTCAAGATAGAGGTTATTCTTGTCTTGTTCCCATACCCAAGGGTTCTGACTCTAGTAGGCAGGAGCCAAGGTCTTCCCAGACAGCTCATCCTGCCTTGGCAGTGTTATGCAATGCCAGAACTATTAAAAACAAGACAGCTATAATAGCTGATCTTGTTGGATCAACTGATCTGGCATGCATCACCGAGACCTGACTGGATGAAAATTCAGGCTCTGTATTAGCCTCAGCAACACCAGCCGGGTTCTTGGTGATACACCGTCCAAGGCTGGATCGTAGGGGTGTGGGTATAGCCATTATGTTTAAGACTGAGCTGGGCCTTGTGGATGTGCCTTTGGGAAGTACCATATCCTTTGAATATATCCTGGGTGAGGGTGTAGGTTGCGGAATTCTCCTCATCTACCATCCACCAGGAGATGGCGGAGAATTCCTGCAGGAGATAGCAGACTTCATCATCGACCTGGTATTGCGGTCCCCCATATTGTTAATTCTGGGGGACTTCAATGCCTGGGTCGATGATGAACTCTCTTATTTTGGTCAAAATCTCCTCCAGTTGATGACTTCACTGGGCCTAACACAGGTTGTTATCTCCTCAACCCATATAAAAGGTTATTCATTGGATCTGATCTTCCTTTTGGATATGGAGATTGCTGACTTGGGGGTGGAACCAGTCAGCTGATCTGACCATCACACCATAAGGTTCAGTTTCATGGCTCCCCCTAATAGGTCTGCCTCTACAGAGATGGTTGAGTACCGCCCTTTAAGGGGTATTAGTCCCAGTGACCTGACGGCAGTACTGGATCTTTTGTGCATGTCTGGTGAATGCATGAGTCCAGATGATCTCGTATTGGCCTATAATAAGGCTGTGGGAGATGCTCTGGACAAGATTGCTCCTGTTTGTGTTCGGCCTCTCACCCTCCATTCAAGGAGTCCTTGGTTTGATGGCTCCTTGAAGGAGTTAAGGAGAGTTGGCCGAAGGTTGGAGAGAGCCTAGCAGAAGTCTGGAAATTATGATGACAGGCTTAGGTTGCTGGCACATTATAATGGCTATCAATCATAAATCAACCATAAGAAGGCAGAGTTCCTGTCCAGGGAGATTTCTACTGCACAGAATCGACCGGCTCAGCTTTTCCAGACTGTTGACAGATTGTGCAATCCAGTCTATCTCTAGCCCAGAGAAGCCTTTTCTCAGCTAAGATGCGAGGAGTTCACTCAGTTCTCTGCAGATAAGGTTGCTAGCATCAGGTCTGGTATTGGCCTGACTCCCCCTTTAAGGGATTGCAGTTGTCGACAGGAAGTGTTATCCACCCGGTCTGTCTGGTCAGATTTTCACCGGCTGGAGTTCACTAACATTGTGAAGATCATCCAAACATAGCAACCAACCAGTTGTAGTTTGGACCCGGGTCCTACAACCCTCTTAGTAGAATGTTAAGAGGTTATCTGCCCGATCCTTGCTGACATTGTCTGGAAATCCTTGGAGAGGGGAGTCTTTCCTGATCCCCTTAAGGAGGCGGTAGTTCGAGCACTCCTAAAAAACCCTCCTTGGATCCAGACTTTCTGGCTAACTACCAGCCTATCTCTAACCTTCCTTTTGTTGGGAAGGTTATTGAGAAGGCGGTTGCGTTACAACTGGATGATCATCTTACAACTCACAATGTCTATGATACTCTCCAATCTGGTTTTAGGAAGAAGCATAACATGGAGACTGCACTTGTCCGGGTGTTAAATGACCTCCTAATGGCTAGAGATCGAAAGGCATGTACCATTCTGGTCCTTCTCGATCTGTCTGTGGCATTTGACACTGTAGACCAAGGTGTGCTGTTGGAGCACCTGCGGATTTACTGTGGACTGTCTGGAACAGTCCTCAAATGGTTTCAATCTTCCCTCACAGACAGATTTCAGAGGGTTACCACTGGAATTTATTCCTCTGGTGCTCACTCCCTGCCCTGTGGGGTACTGTAGGGTTCCATTTTAGCACTCATGTTGTTTGCAGTGTATATGCTGCCTTTAGGAGATATCATCAGGTGATACAGCTTGGGTTTTCACTGCTATGCAGATGATACTCAGCTGTATCTGTCCTTTCCACCCAGGCAAGATGGTGCTCTCTCTGTGCTAGACAACTGCCTTACTGAGATCAGATTATGGATGAGTTCTAGCTGGTTGAGACTGAATCCTGATAAGACTGAGGTGTTGATAGTGGACCCGGGTCGCCCAGTGATGGGTTTGGGGGCTGGCCAACCACTGGGCTTATTGCTCAGTGGTATGTCGCTAACTACCTCCGATCGGGTACGAAACCTGGGCATTATTTTTGATGACAGCTTGACCTTAAAATCTCAAGTGTCAGCCATGGTCAAGTCCTCTTTTTTTCATCTGAGGAATATCGCCCGGATCAAATACCTGGTCCCACCGGGTGATCTGCCAACGTTGGTCCATGCCTTTATCACTACCCGTCTTGACTACTGTAATTACCTTTACCTAGGGCTATCTGGGGCTGATATCCATCACCTGCAGTTGGTGCAGAACTTGCCAGCAAGGCTTTTGACTGGGATCTCTAGATCCAGTGATATTACACCTGTGCTCCACGAACTGCACTAGCTGCCTGTTAGGTGGCGGATTACCTATAAGGTTGGTTTACTAACCTTTAAAGCCCTACATGATCAGGGACCCAGCTACCTGAAAGATCTCCTGGTACCCTATTGCCCACTCTGTCCTCTCCGCTCTGCCAATGAGGGATTGCTGGAGATTCCCAGGGTTCAATTAAAAACATCTGGATCTCGTGCTTTTGCTTTTTCAGCACCAACCCTGTGGAATTCTCTACCTCATTGATTGAGAGAATGTCCAACCATCGAGAAATTTAAAAATGAGTTGAAGGCATATTTATTTAGTTTAGCTTATCCTAGTTATGGCTGTTAACTTTAATCATTTTAATTTATGTATTTATGTGAATTTATTGTACAGCACCTTGATTTTGGAAGGCACTTTATAAATAAAGACAATTTGATTCTATTCGATTTGATACTCTCAAACGTGGTCAGTGAAATGATTTCAGGTTTAGAAATGGGTAGTCATCTGGGAACAAGTGACCTCCAGTGTGGTTCATGATAACCACAGCTGTAGAGTTAAGCCATACAAATGTGAGGGTACTGGATTTTAGGAGGGCTGACTTTGGCAAAATAAGAGAGTGCCTCAGGAAAGCACAAACAAATGGGCAAGAAGGTGAGGTGGAAGAACAATGGGGAAACATCAAAACTGCCATCACAGAGGCAACAAGCCTTTGTGAGAAGCAAACAAACAAATCAAAATGAAGAAAAGTCCACTGTGGTTATCAAAAGAGGTAACTGGGAAGGTTAGGGAGAAAAAGATAACATTCAGGAAGTATAAGAAAACACAGAGAACCAGGACAGAGAACTATATTAGTTAACACAGAAGGAAGTGGGGAAGGCAGTCAGAATAGCAAAGGCCCAAACCAAGGAAAATATAGCAAACTCGGTTAAAAAGGGGAATGAAACCTTTTATAGGTGCATTAGGGTGTGAAGAAAGACCAAGGGAGGCTTAATAAATGACACGGTGGGTGGGCAGAGGATACAGTGAAAAAGCAAGGATACTGAATAAATACTTCTGCTTAGTATTCACAAAAGAAGAGAATGGGGATTTACCTAATCCAATCAATATAAGCACCCTGGATAGAGGGTCGATACTAGTCCATTCACAGAAGAAAGGGTTCTGAAAGAACTCCTAAAACTGAAGGTGGACAAAGCAATGGGACCTGAAGAGATTCACCCCAGAATTCTAAAATAACTAAGGGGAGAACTAGTGACACCAGTGACTGTCTGTTTTAACAAATCATTGGAGGATGATGTGGTACATGAGTACTGGAGGAGGGTGGATGTGATTCCCCTTCACAAAAGTGGGAGCAAAGCAGAGGCAGAATACTACAGACCTATTAGATTGACCTCAGTTGTAGGGAAAATGATGGAATCACTTCTGAAAGAAAGAATTGTTGAGTACATAGAGGCCAGCAGGGGTACATGACCCAAGGCAGCATGGATTCAAAGTGGGTCTTGTCAGTTGAATTTACTAGATTTCTTTGGGTGGCAGAAGTAGTAGACCAGGGACAGGCTGTGGACATGGCCTAACTAGACTTTAAAAAGGCATTTGACACAGTCCCACACAAAAAATATATAAAAAAGTTAGCCAACCTGGGAGTGGGTCCCAGGGTGGAAGCCTAGGTAAAAAATGGCTGGACAACAGGACACAGATGGTAATAGTAAATGGAGTCAATTCCGAAGAAAGGGAGGTTACTAGTGGGGTACCGCAGGGTTTAGTATTGGGACTGGTCCTTTTTAATGCCTTTAAAAGTGACATTGCAGAGGGACAGGAAGGAAAAGTATGCCTCTTTGCAAATGACAAAGATCTGCAACAGGGTTGATGCACAAGGGGATGGGCTGGAATGGATGAGAAGGCACTTGGTAAAGTTGGAGAAATGGTCAAAGTATGGCACCTTAAATTCAATGAAAAGAAGTGTAACATAATGCACCTGGGAAACAATAACCCAGGGGAAGAATACACAATGGTGGGGGGGGTGGTACTAGTACAAAAATGGAAAGAGAACTGAGGTAGTCATATCAGATGACCTAAAGGTAAGTAAGCAATGTGAGAAGTCTGTAAGGAGGGCTGGGGGAATACTGGGATGCACTGGGAGAGGCATCACCAGTAGAAAACAAGAAGTTGTCATCCCTCTGTACAGACAGTTGGTGAGACCCCATCTGGAGTACGGCATGCAGTTCTGGAGACCCCATCTCCACAAGGACATAGACAGGATGGAGGCAGTCCAGAAGACAGCAACTAAAATAGTGCAGTTTCTGCACCATAAGCCATATGAAGAGAGAGAATAAAGGAGCTTAACTGGTAGAGCTAGGTCGCTCCTGTAAAAAAGCTTTCAGCTTAGTGTTCTATTCCTGGTTAAACAACTAAATAAATAAAATAAAAATAAATAAAAAATATATCCTCAAGGAAAGGGTTGGGGGGACATGATAGAAACTTTCAAGTACATCAAGGGAATCAACAAAGTTCAAGAGGGTAGCATCTTTCAGAAAAAGATGTGCAAGAACAAGGGGGCACAATTTGAAGATAGAGAGGGGATGGCTCAGAGGCAATGTGAGGAAGCATTTATTCATGGATAGGGTGGTGGATGCCTGGAATGGCCTTCCTGAGGAGGTTGTGGGGTTACAAATAGTGGGGGAATTCAAGAATGCAAGGGACAGACATAAGGCAATTCTGGTGGGGTTTAGGAAGAAGTAGGTTGTTGGTTAATTAGGATCTGCTGCTTATCCAATAGTTGGAGAAATGAGCAGACTCGGTGGGCCAAGCGGTCCTTATCTGCCTTCAAAGTCATATTTCTATGTTTCTCTATGATAAGAGGACGAGCATGACAAAGTGATAGAGGACAAAATCAATTACTATTCTTCATCTCTGAAAAAGTCCTTGAAACTGGAGTGGCCACTTTATTTACTGGGGCTTGGCAGCTGCAGTGATGGATGCAGATTTACAGGCAGTTATGACTCAATTCTAGCAAGTAATTATCTCCCTTTAAAACGGAGCAAAACACGAGACATTCCCCCTACAACCGATTTGCCTTTTTCCGAATATTGCAAGTTAATGTTGTTTAAATCCAATTTGTTTGTTTAAAAGATTATGAAACATGATTTGGGGCTGCCTAAATATGCTGGCTCAGCATTTGCTCGAACATAGGTTGCAAAACCGGTCTTGCATGAAATTAGTTTATTGGGCTACAAAGTGTAAAACTAAGAAAATATCTGGCTATAGCTAGTTTGAAGATTCCTTAAACAATCGTGCTTGTTCATTTCCCCTCATGAACAGAGTACATGCATGTCAGTCATACAGAACAGCTTGATAGAGCTCAGTGGGTCTGATGCATCCCAAACTAAATGGGTATACTGTTGTGCTACCTAAAATCATGTCTAATAGCTGAATAAAGGTTAAAGCACATAAAAGGGGAGGCAGTATAGCATAGTGGTTAAGGACACCGAGCTGCCCATTTTCAGGTAAAATTTAGCATTTCTAAATATGTTGCAGAAGGGCAGAATTTCGCAAAATATTTCACATGGAGAAATTGACAATCTCATGGCAATTTCACTGGTGAAATTTTATTTCATAACATCTCCAGTTCAGTGCACAGCCTGAACCTAAGTGTGGTGGCAAAGGGCTGGACACAAGCCCTGCACCAAGCTTTGAAAATCATGCCCATGAATTTTACTGTTTTTGGGCATTAAAGAAATACTGGCTTTTAGAAACGAGCCAGGTAGTTTTCCTGTAATAAATGCATGAGTAAAAGTATTCAATAAATGTGTGCTAGTTGGATTTTTCCATCTTTTATAAAAGTCCACAGGCATTTAATCTGGATCCAGGGCCTTCCTAGCAGACAAACTATCAATTGTCAACTGTATTTCATTAACTGAAATATATTTTTCCAGATTAAAATATATCTTTCTAGATCAGAAATTAATTGTAAAGGAATATGGACTATATCAACATATTTAAAAAAAAAATTCAACAGCTTTTGGAAGTCTGTCCTGTTCTAATGTATTCAAATCTGTGTAAACTTGAAAAAGACCCTATTTGTTTCTGCTGGTGTATTTGTCATCTCTCCTGTAGCCTTCCTAAAGCTATTAATACTTCACTCCATTTTTTTTTGTGTTAGCTGCAAGGCCATTAATTTATCCAGTTCATCACTTATTGAGTAGTTTGTAGATAGAGGGCCAGATATTCATAAATGCTCCAAAGGCTGGCGCAGCATAAATCTGATATGCCATGGCACAACAGGATCCATATTCAAAGGTTGCACTGGCCGCAGTGCACCAGTGCAACCCAGCTGAATATGGCATAGTTGCACCATAGCGCAACCATGGTTGCACCATGGCACAACCACAGGTATGCCATGGGCAGACACAGAAGCCCCAGGGCAACTGTGGGAGCAGAGCACCAGAGCAACAGAGGGGGGCATGACACAGATAGGAGACCCAGGGACAGAGCCAGGAAAGCAGAGTGGCAGGCCACAGGAGACCACCACTAGCTGGACACAGCAGGGCGCACATGGGCACAAAGACCCCCACCCCAGAACACAACAGTGGCACAGACAATAGGCAACAGGGGGTGCCAATGGGGGATGGAGGGCCACTAAGGGGGCCCCCCTGCAGGCAGCAGACCATACTCCCCCTGCACATCCAGACCAGGGCAGGCCACACCCAGGACCACGCAGCCAAGCAGACACACCCGCCACACAACCCTGACAGCTGATCCAAGGGAACCCCAAGGCACAGCCATCAACCGAGGGGAGGGACACCACCACCATGGGACACACTGCAGCACATAACAGTGATCCACAGAAGCACAACATGCGTCCCAACACATGCACACCACATGGACAGGCACTGGGCCACTGCAGCATGGCTCCTCATGCCACCTTCAAAGCAAACACAGACACAGACAGGTAAGTCAGAAAAATATATTTACTCAGAAGCTATGTACAATAACTAGGGGCTGGGAAAGGGTAGGCATAGCGAGGGAAGGGGACAGAGAACAGGGACTGTACAGTGGGATGAGGGACTGGAGGGGGATGTATGGCTGGGGAAACTGGGGAACTCAAAGCAGGACTAGTGGTGGCCACAGTCTGCCACCCCCTGTTGATGTTGGCACCTCCTGTCTGCTTGGAGCAGTCTGCAGAAATGCAACACCACCTCCATCATAGTTGAGGTTATTAATATCAGCTGCCTCAGAAGCCGGCAGTAGAGGGGCCTCCTGTGCCGTCAGTGGACACCTAGGACAAGGGACAGGACAGGTGATCAGTACAATGTCCCAAGAAACCAGGCCCAACCACAGCGTGTACTGGGCAGGGGGAACATACACCCCCAGAGGGCCCATACAGGCCTCCCATAGGGGCATGGGCCAATGCCTGTCGGCAAGGCGGCACACCACACACAACATCAGTGTACAGCGGTGGTCCCCGCCACACATTAACTATCCGACTGCGCTATAGCAGTCACATGGCACAGTGCCCTGGGAGCACCTCAGCAACATCAGTGGCGGCCTTGTGCACACCCAACCCATCAGCAGCTGGCACACATGACCAATGGATGTGCCACAGTGGCAGGCACCCCACACAGTGCGACACAGACAGCTGTCACAGCACACGGCACAGGCAGCCATGCCCGCACCCATGCCCCCACCACACCCCAGTGATGGTGTGCAGAACAGTGTCAGTGCCTACCTGTCCTCTGTGGCCCCACTGGCACCAGAGCCACTCCTCCACCCTGGGTCACTAGGACCTGGCATCCCACCAGTGCCACCCATCATCTGTCCTCAGGTCCTGGGGAATGTAACAGAAACAGGTACACATGAGTAACCAACCACAGCAGCTTCCTACCACCCCTACCCCTGTGCACAGGGTGAGGCCCTGCCCGACACATCCCACAGTGCAACGCAAGTGGTGGAGGGCACTGTCACCCCACAATGCGACAATGGTAGTGCTCCACCCAGCAAGACAAGCCAGGCAGCCAAGCCAACACCATAGTACAGCACCAGGGTATACATGCATGATTGACCTACTCACCTGGCTGTGGCACAGCCCCATGCCTGACACATGCCCCCAGCCTCCTGAGGCACTCTGTGCCCCTCCCGAACCAGGTCCCCATATCTGTGGCAACACTGCTCGCTGGTCCTGGCCTCTCCTGTGCGCTGGGCCAGTGAGGCAGCAATAGCCTGCTAAACAGCCACCCAGGGCTGCTGCAGTGGCACCTGCCTGAATGGCTGAGGAGAGCGTGGGGCTGGACTCAGGCCATGAGGCTGGCAAGCTCAACTTGCATTTAGATGGCTGCCCATCCAGTTCTCTGCTGTACCATGTCTCTGGTGTGAGCCATGGAGCAAAATGGCGACAGGAGGCAAACGTGGCCACTGCATGTGCCAGATGCGAAGGCTGAGGGGACATGCGCTGTGTCCAGCCATCATGCAGTCACGGAGATGTGCATCATGGGTGTGGCTAGGCGGGGTCATGGGAACAGGGGTTACTCAGGGGCAGAGGTCGCAGCAGGGGTCAGGGGTTGGATGCTGCACAGTGCACATGTGCGCAACAGCAGGCAAGGCACACCATATGCCACAGTCCCTATTGTGCAGTGGGTGCACAGTGTGCAATAGGTGACAGCACACCATCCGTTACATGTGCATTGCCATCCTGTGCATGCATGCGCATTGCACCGTGACTTGCTCTGGAGCAATCTCACTGTCTACAGAGCAAATATGCAGTATTCAGCCCCCACAGGCAAATGAGCTGATCAACCAATGAATAGTGCATGGGGGGAATTAGCATGTCATTACCATTGTGCCAAAGCTCATTTGCATACATTGCACCTTAAAACCTCCATGGACCAGCACAGGCCATGGACTGGTATTGCAACCTTGTGAGGTAAGTTGCTCATGATGATGGGGTACACTGTGCCAAGCCAGCACAGCAGGGGGGGATGGAAGAGGGTGCTGCTGTCACTGACACACTGTGCTGTCCATGTCCACAGGTAGCGACATGTCAGAACATGAGGAAGGTGAGGAGCATGGGCCTGCTCGCAAGTGCAGGTCCAACTTCACAAAGGCAGAGGCCCTGTTTGAGTCCTACCTCAACAGGGAGCTGCTGTTGAGTGGTGCCACGGGCACACCACAGGCCAGGGCTGGGGCCTGGGATGAAGTGGCGGCATATGTGAACCAGCAGGGCAGCCATCAGCAGTCAGTGTAGGAGTGCCACAAGAAGATGGGCAAGAATAAGCAGCGCATTAGGGAGAAGGTGGCAGCTATCCATGCGGCCTGGAATGCCACTGGAGGGGGGGGAGTCTGCTGATGCACCACAGCTCACGGTGCAGGAGGAGTTGGTGGCAGCCACCATGGGCCACAGCACTGTGGACAGTGTGCTAGATGAAGGATTCCAGATGGGTGGCAGCCCATCACTGCATGGTATGTATGTCGGGCATGCACAGCATGCAGTGGCCATGTTGGGGGGGCAGGCACTCATGGGCAATGCATCACTGACACACCTGTTTTCTCTTTCAGCACCAGCATGCCTGCATGCAGAGGATGGGGTACCAGCAGCAGACACAGACATCTGGGGGCCTGATAGGCTGCAGCACACCACCACTGTCTAGCCAGATGTCCTGGGCATGGGGTTGGATGAGGCCCTGGATGTGTTTCTAAAGGATGCCAGTCTCAGCATTCTCTGCATGGAGACACAGATGGGGTGAGGTCTGAAACTGATGACAACCTAACCCTAATCCTGGACAGCATGGGTGGTGTTATGGGGGAGACACCCATACCAGACACCAACACAGGCAGCACTGCTGCCAGCCACCACTGCAAGTGCTGCTGTGTGCACTGCCATAGCTGTGCCATGTGGTGGTGGTGTGGCTGCACAGGAACTGGGCAGCATTCAGCAACCAGATGGGCAATGGCAGCAGGCTGCAGGAGCCACACAGCAGCCAGACACAAGATCCACTGCTGGAGTGCCTGCTAGGGACATATCCCATGAGGACCCCACTGTGCAGTGTCCACCTAAGTGGGGAGCTGTGCAGCATGGTCGGTCACTGCAGGAGGGTCAGTGTCCCACTCAGGTACCCCAGGATGCCGACCCATTGGCAGAGCACACCTGTTTGCTGTGGGCCTCCATGGAGCAACAGGTGCTGCTTGCCACTGGGGAGTGTGCACTATGTGCGGAGGTGCACCAGGTGGCTGAGCAGCATGAGAGGGGCACTGCACAGCTCCTGGCAGCAATGCAGTGCATGCAGAAGGCCATGACTGCATCCCAAGATTACATTGCCAATGCTATCATGGATGGCCTTGTACTGCTAGCTACCACAGGGTGTGACTGGCCACCACAGATCCCACACAGTGCACTATCTACCCCATGATCCAAGTGTTGGGTGACACCCTCACTGTTGACATCCCAGGCATGCCTGGGGTGGGTCTGTTTGGGCACCTACACACCTCCTCTGCACAGACCTGGTCATGGTCCCACAGTTCAACCCCTGAGGGGCTGTTGCAAACAGCCCCTGCGGCAGATGAGCAGCCTGTGGCTGCTGATTGATCCTGGTGCAGCAACCCCCATGGCTGTGGTGGTCATGGTTCTACATGGTGACCCTGATGTGTGTGCCACTCTGACCGCAGACTGCAGTCACCACCCTGTGCAAGCATGGACATCATGTGTGTGTGCGCATACCACTGGTGTGGCACCTGTGTGCCATGCCTCATGCTGTCTGTGTGCATGCCTGCCCAACCACTGGTCCATGTGTCGTGGATGTGATGAGTGCAGTTCTGCACTGGTTGCACCTGTGCACTGGTGCAATGCATCTAATTCCCACCACTTGCCAGCATCTGGGTGCATGGGTGTGTGTGTGTGTGTGTTGCTGTGTGCAGTTGTGTGTGGATGTGTGCCTCTGACTCCCCTACCCCTGCACCACACCTCTGTGTGTACATGCCCATTGCTATGCACACCCCTGCCTATGTGCTGTATCAGTGTGTGTGGCCTTTGCATGGGTTTGGCACCACCTACCTGCGTGCAACATAGTGCTTCTGTGTGATGGTGTCACAATGCTGCCGCACCATCCTTTGCAACCAGGGATCCCTCCGCCCGGGGGGAATGTCTACTACCCCCCTGCCCATTACCTCCATTGTCCCCACTACTGTCACCCTCATCAGCCTCAACAGCTATCCCATGGTCAATGGCCATGTTGTGCAGTATGCAGCAGGCCAGGAATAGGCCACAGGCTTTTGAGGGGCTGTACTTTTGGGTACCGACAGACCTGTCTAGGCAACGGAACCGTGCCTTCAGCATGCCGAATATGCACTCAGTGATGTTTTGTATGCTGGCATGTGCCTCATTGTAGCTTTTCTCTGCTGGGGACAATGGGCAGCCAGGGCCTCAGTGGATAGACTCTGTCTTCTGTGTGGATAATGACATGGTTAGCCCTGTAACATCCTTTGCTGTGCCCCTTGCTTGTCCCTGGCACCCTCGCCGGCATGCCCACCCTGCCCTCCCTATCCCATGACCTGCTAATCCCACCCTTGCCCATCCCATACTCACCCACTAGATGTCCGAACCTGTAGCACAGTGCAGTGCTGTGTCAGATGAATGCATCATGTGCACTCCCAGGGTGCGTGGCACAGACATTGGTGATGCAACCCTTGGCACTGCACACCACCTAGCAGTTTATGGTTGGAAACCCCTTCCTATTGATATAGGCCACACCTGCAGGGCCAGGTGGTGTGCAGAAGCCCTCGTGGGTGCTGTCAATGGCCCCAAGCATGCCAGGCATACGTGCTACCCTGTGGAAGGCCTGCATGGTTGCTGTACACTCTGACTCTGTGCTGGGGATATGGATGTATTGCGAAGCACGTGGCAGCAGAGTGTTGAGGAACTGTGTGAGGAGGCATGACATGGCCAACTGGGTTATGCCTGTGGTGTCCCCTGTTGGTCTCTGGAAGGGGCCCATGGTGAGCAGGCACATGACAGCTGTCATTTTTGTCTCCACAGACATTGCATGGCTCTGTCTTGTGGGTGCTGGCGTCTGCTCACTGAACAGCTCGTACAGCTGCCTCAGAATGGCCTTTTTCATGTAGTAGCATCTCACAATCTCCATGTTGGTGTAGTTCTTGAAGATGGTGTGGACACAGTACCACATGTTCTGGGCATACCAACGACTGGCCCTTACTCATCCACGTCGATGTTCCTCCTCCCCCCCCCTCACACCCCTCATTATGGCTTCCATCAGGAAGGGCATATTATCCATGGCCCCTGATGTCCTGTCTCCCACTGGGTGGTCAGCTGCTGTGGGCTGTGTGCCATGTGCCATCCTGATGCATTGCCTGGCACTGTGCCTGCCTATCCCTCTCATTCTCGCTGCCCCTTTGTGGCTGCCTGTGTCAGTCTCTATGTCACTCAGTAGCTCTGTCTCTCTTGGTCTGTCTTTCTTTCTGTCTGTCTGTCTGTTCTTCCTTCTTGCTATGTTTTGCCACTCTCTTTCTCTCCCTCTCACCTGGCGCAAGTGCTATCTGTATTTATAGGCTCAAGTCTGCTTGGTGCATTCCGGTTTTACTCCGCACTTGTGCCATGGTTCCACGGTTGAATATCACACTGCGCTGGATATTCATGGGCATGCACCCTGCTCTTGCACCTGAATTCATTATAGTTGTGCATTGGTGCAATGGAATTTGCACTGTGCAATGGTTCCAACTGAATATTGCTCCTTGGCGCATGTCCACACTTGTGCCAGTGCAACTCAGTTGCGCCATGTACAACTGCTTTTAATATCCTGGCCATAGTTTAAGATAATTTGTTCTACCTTTAAAGTTAATATGTTATTATATTTCAGTTTATTTTGATTAAGAAAATGTTTATTTCTATCTGACAGTTGATAAATAATAGCTGTCTTGAGATAGTTAATAGTTTTTTTCAAAGTTATTTAATTTCTTGTCAGTATCTTTGTATTTAAAAGCTGACTAGGCTATGCAAATGCCCCAAAGACATGCTTTAAAAGAATTCCAATGTGTTTAACCTGATACTGTTGATGTGCATTATTGTCAAAGAGAAAGCTAATTTTGTCAGGGAGTTTAATATAAAAATTCTCATCACTTGTTAAGGCTGGAGGCATACGTTAGGATCTAATGTTTTTCCAGCTTGGAAATCTAATTGTTATACTAACAGATGCATGGTCCGAAATTAAAATGCTATGATATGTAATATCTAATACTGTGTGTAATAAAGACTCTGATATTTGAAAAAAAAAGTCAGTCCTGGAGTAATTGTTATATATTTGTGAGTAATATGAGTGCATACTAGTAATGGGACTGCATGGTCACCAGAGATTCATAAAACTGAAATCGTGCACTGAACATTTCAACATCATACATGCACTTCTTTCTGTAATACTGGATGATGGTTTTCAATCCAAGATATTATTAAGAATAAGATTAAAGTCTCCCACTCAATTAAATGGGTCGTGACTGAAAAAAGGCAATACTTGTCTAGTGTACCTACCTGGTAAACACAAACCAAATAAATAAATATGGTGCTGTAAAAGACGTTAATTCTAGAAACAGATGTACCCAAAAGTGTGGGTCATTCTCATTAGGCCTATATGCATTGAGTATTGTGACTATAGCGACTGGTGGTCCCACAGTAATTCAGTTATCAAAAATCCTCCACTTGAATCATCCAGTGGTCTTCCGAATTTAGCTAATAAGTTTCTTTTTAATAAGAGTTGCTACCCCTCAAGAGTTTGCTCTATAAAATGACTTCATTCCCAGCCCCTATTTCTTTCTAACAAAATGTACCCCATTCCCAACCCCCATTTCTTACTAGCAAAACTAAGATCTTTAAGTAAAAAAATGCATCACTCCTAGTAGTAAAATATCAATATAACATCTTTTAACATAAACAAGAACTTTACCAAGGCAAGTTCTATTCACAAGACCCCTGACATTGCATGCTAGGATTTTAACTCAGTCCTTTGTAGTTGAAATTTCAAATTCTAAATTCCTGCCTCTTCTTTCAGAAACCAATCAGCTCTGTCTCATAGTGTGTCTCATTATCTTATTTAACCCTTTCTGAGAGACCCATCCCTTCTTCCCTGTAACCCTCCCCATAATAACAACTTGAAAGACAGTGAATCATAATCAGCAGTACCTGTATTCATCCCCTTAATAACCTATATCCCCCTCCCACCCCCATATTCCATAGCACCCATCCTCCACCCTGTGATAACCCTCCCTGTATTAACAAAGATAATCCAAACAAATAGGAAAAACCCATTTACTCACCCACATGAGAAGAAAAGACACCATAGTGACACTATTGATTAGTTATATATTATTCATGCCTATAACTTTCTTCAAGATTAGAGGTGTAAGTACATTTAATTAATATGTAATAAAAAGGAAACTATTTCATAGATTTTAAGGTTGAGAACAAATGGATAGAAGAGGAGAGAAACAAACACAAAAAAACAAGCTACAAGGAGAGAAGAGAAAAAAATAAAGGGAGAACTATTCCCCTTTTTCTTTTTTCTTCCTTTCTCCTCTCCTTCCTCTATCTCTCCCTCTCTTCCCTCCTTCCCCACTTTTCTCCCTTCCCCATTGCTCCCCATTTAAATCCTCATCCTACTTATTATTTGGAATAATCATAGAAATTTGAAATTCATATCTTAGAAGTTTATGCACAAAACTGCAGAATGTCCACAGACCCATTTTCTTCAGGACAAGGACAAATCAGGGACTCAGACTGCATTAGGCAGATGCAGTACACCTGTATCATCCTTAAAATATACTAAATCCATTTGATTGCAAGCCTTATCAGTAGTTAGGGCTGAACATTTGTTACCACTAAATAAATCATTTTGACTGGACATTGACAAGGATACAGACTTGTGTACTTGTTCAATTTGACTCTGATACAATCCTTTTTGAAATGTTTATGCTCTCAAATCTTGGGGAACAATGTCATCTGTTCCAATGCCTTCACAGCATCTTATAGTGATATAAAAAATCTGACACTTCAGTTTGACATAAAAATAAAGTTTCACTGGAGGAAGCAATGCATGTTTAATACCTTTATTTCTCAAAGTTGCCATAACCTGATCAAAGGATTTACATTGGAGCATAATGATATGACTAAAGTCTCAGTAGACATGGAACGTACGTCCATCATATGATAATCCTCCCACCATCTAGCTGTTCCAAATATTGCTTCTTTATCTTGAAATCTATGTGGTTTAATATAAATAAATCTTGAAGGACTGAACTGAGCAGCTGGTCTTAAAAAACATTTATTTGGTATTGTTTGAAGCACTCCAACAGAATCTGTTTTTAAGCAATGTATAGCCCATGGCTACTATTATTAATTTGTCAAAACATAACATTGGTTCTCTGGTCCCTTCCAAACATTCTGGTATTTTGTCCAGTTTCAGATTACCCATTCTGGACCGTGTTTAAGTTGAGTGTTACATGTGGCCACAGTGTCTGCCAAAGGTGCCAGCATATCCTTCACAAGACTTATTCTCTTTTCGAGTTCTGTAGTTCGAGTTGAGAGAGCTTCCATTTTGTTGTTCAAATTTGTTATTGGCTGGGCTAGATTTAACATCGAATTATTAATAGCTGATAAGTGCTCTTGCATATCAAATCTAAAGAAAAAAAGTGTCATTATGTAATGCTTGTGCACCTGTGGGGATTATATCTCTGTCAGCTAAGCTGTCAAGTAATTTAGTAGTGATGTTTTCCCACATTACTGCTCGATCTGTGCTTAGAGGTAGTCCAATAATGTGCATACTCAATTGAGCTGCATTATTTAACATAGAGGATTTTCCAGGAGCTATTAGTGAGGAGCTACATTCTCGATTATCCACCTTGGAGATGTTAATTATTGGCTGTTTCATTTCAGGTAATTGGGTTGTACAGTTAGCAAGGTATTATTAGTTTCAGGGGTTGGTGGTATGGGGGAACTCAGTTTAAATAAACCAGATAAAGAATGAGACCACTGTGCCATAGAATTTCCTTCACTACTCCCCTTAGTTACACCCATACTGTACTTAGTGTTGAACCAATATTCATAAGTGGATTTGCTGTCCTCAGCTCTATAAGCCCAGTCACCTCATTAGTTTTTGCATGTTTAAACTCTCCCTAAGTGTGCTGTGAACCCAGGGTTCCATAGGGCTCTGGATTAATTGCAGCAGCGCATTCAACTTCTGAGAGTTCCTCAGGAGTAGCATGTTTTGTTTGAGGGATATTGTTTTCTTGAAGAGGAATGGAGGGGTTCTGGTTTACTTAGCTACTGTTTATAACTGGCTGAATCTTGTAACTGTCTGACTCACTCTGTATATTTATTTTTTTCTGAGACCACTGAAAGTCACTGCAGGAGTGCTGCTGCAAGAGGAAGCTCCCTGTTGGCAGCAGAGGATTGGTTTTCTGAAGGAGACATCTATGTTGGTTTTCTGAAGGAGACATCTAATGTAACCGACTTGGCTGTAGAACTGCTGGACCATCTGATGCTTCAAAGGCATTCAGACACAGGGACATGTCAGAACTCAACTAATTGGGAATTTGGTCCTGCCATAGATTACTCTGGGACTGTGTCTCGACTCTCCAAGGATCATGCTGCAAAGTAGGAGTAAGAATAGTATTCACTATTTTGAAGCCTCTAGCCTTACAGAATATGCAATATTTGAATGTTCACCAGCAAACTCGGGATCTAACTGGTTGGTGCCACTTGTGAGTAACTCCAGCTATCTCAGAGCTGAAAACTTTGATGGATTTATGACATGGAGGGAAGTTACAGCTTCATTTTCTGTAGACATCCAGGTAGCTAACACAGGTACAACAGTGTTTTTATTTTTGCCTGCTACTTCTCAGTTATCTGAGGGGTCCAACTGGATTACAGATGATGTAGTTTTTTTTTCATTAGGAGTGTTTAAGAGCTACAGTTCAGGAATATTCAATTTTGTTGAGTATTAAGTCTAGTAGGTCTCCTTACCATATTTTGTCTTTTTTTTTCATCTGTAGCAGTTCTGTGATGTCTTTAGCCCATTTAACCTTTCTAGACATTGCAATATAACAGAATATTGGCAACATTGCACAAATTGTATCTCTTTAGGCACAACAAAAAAATAGTTTTCAAGACAATACCATGACAGCTCCATACTCTGTCACAGCATGGTATCAGCCATCTTGGATCTACGCCCACCCTCAGTGGTTGTTAACAGCCTTAAATCAACAACAGGTACCTACAAAGATAATTTGTCCAGCACTATTTTTGCAAAAATGTTTTGAGATGAGTCTACTAAGCTATTGGATGGTACATTTGGGATCCAGTGAAGAGCCTTTTTTAAACATATGGAGTTCTATAGTACAGAACTATGATGATAGAATTTGTTTTGCTTCACTGATTGAATTAAATAAAAGACAAAACACAGGTAACTACCAATTAATTGCAAGCCTAAAAATCAGAGGATATTTTGTCTTGGTCATGGGCATTATTTAGTTTCAATAAAGAGCTAGTGGAGCCAATATAGGCAAATAAGGAGGCAGTATAGTGCAGTGGTTTAAGGCTCTGAGCTGCAAATCTAGAGACCTGGGTTTGAATCCCACAACCCCCACTTGCATACTGTGTGACCTTGAGCCAGTCACTTAACTTCCCTGTGCTCCCAGGTTGCACCTGTAAACAAGCTTTCAGCTTAGTGTGTTTCACCTGGTTAAACAATTGGAATAAAAAGATAGGAAAATAATACAAATTTTAAGAAGCAGTCAATTGTAACTTTTTATTTCTGAAGTATTTTCTTTTTCATTTTGCTCTTTATAAAGTCTTCAATGTGATAATATTGTGAGAACAACCTGATCATTTATTTCAGGATATGGGGTCACATTAAATTATGGCTAAGAGACCAGTTAAGTTTGTCTCGTGGAACGTCAAAGGCCTAAATTCACCTGTTAAGCACGGGAAAGTACTGGACAACCTCAAGAGGCTGGGCACAAAGGTGGCTTTCCTGCAGGAAACTCACCTAATGAAACCAGAGATGGAAAATCAGGGTGGGTAGGGCCAGCCTTCTGTAGCTCCCACAATAGAATGCGGAGTGGCCATTCTAATGAACAAGGATATACCTTTCGAACTCCTTAGCATCAAAGCAGACAAAGAGGGGCACTTCTTGATAGTTGTGGGGTCGTTAAATGGGATGAATCTCCCCCTATGCTGTATATCTGGCCCCTACTATCCCACGCCCACTTTCTTCACCTCACTTACCCAGCAGCTGCTGGAAGTGGGAAAGGGGAAGTTCTTGGTTGGAGGGGACATGAGGTCCAGGATGATTTCCTGGATAGAGACAAACCTCGTAAAAACACCAAGTGACCCACTGGGGCAGCCCTGAGAGCCATGGCTGAAGAAACAGGTACCTTGGACATATGGAGGATGCTCTACCCAACAGGGCATGACTACACCTTCTACACCACGCCACACAGAGCATACTGGAGGATTGACCTTTGGCTCACCCCATCCATCTGGCTGGGTGATGTAGTGGCAGCTAAGATAGAAGTCACAATGATCTCAGATCATAGCCCTACCACTGTGGAGTGGCTGCTGCTGGAAGTGGCACTGAGCAGCAGAGGCTCCTGGAGGTTTAACACCACCCTCCTAAGGGACCCAGAGTTTTGCAGACAACTCCGTAAAAACATCATGGAGTTTCTTGAGCTCAACAAGCCCACTGACACATCTCAAGTGATGAGCTGGGATGTCCTAAAAGTCTTTTTGAGAGGCAAATGTATGGCATTCTGCTCCAAGGTTAAGAAAGCTAAGAAGAGGGATTTTCAGGAACAAGATAAACAGTTGAAAGAACTGGGGCAAGAATACAGGGAATCTAGATGTGGCAACCAGGAAATACTGGTACAAATTATAGGTGTGGAGTATAAGATCAACCTTCACTTTTACCAAAAGTGGAATTTGACCTATTCAGTCTAAGACAGGCCTTCTGGGAAGCAAGGGATAAACCAGATAGAATCCTGGTGCATCAGTTGAAGAAGCGTGAACATAAAATGAGGATCAATGCCTCAGAGCACCCAAAGGTGAACTAATAAGTGGGGGGACGGGATCAGTGCAGCCTTCTGTGACTTCTGCAAAGCACTATATGCCTCAAAGTGCACACCCACTAGGTTGAAAATGCACACCTTCACTGCCAGTCTCATCTCCCAACCTTGCTGCCAGAGCAGGTGAAGCAACTGGAAAGACCCCTATCTGTACAGGAACTGGCAGATGGCTTGGGTCCATGATGAAAGGAAAGGCCTCTGGGGGGGGGGGATGGCTTCCTGTTCAAGTTCTACCAAACATTTACTGAAGTTCTTCTCCCCACCCCACCCCCCAACAGAGACCCTAGGAGAGGCCAGCGAACAAGGGACCTTACCACCATCTATGAGAATGGCTAAAATATCCCTCCTCCCCAAACCTGGGAGGGATCCCCAACTTCGCAGTAGCTATAGACCAATCTCCCTCATTCTAGTAGACTGCAAAATTTTCACAAAAATGCTTACACCAGGATCAAGGCTGTGATAGCCCAACTAGTGGACATGGATCAGGTGAGGTTTGTGCCCGGTAGGCATGACTCGGACAACACCAGAAGACTCACAAACCTAATCTGGAAAGCAATCCACTCTAACATTCAGACAATTCTGTTCCCATTGGATGCAGAGAAAGTTTTCAACTGGGTGGAGTGGAATTTCCCGTTCCACATACTAGAGACATTTGGCTTTGGGCCAGGCACAAGGAACTGGGTCTCGGTGCTATATGCAGAAGCAAGAGCCTGGATACTTATCAAAGATAACCCCTCAGATGAATTCTCACTGGGAAGAGGCATGAGGCAGGGATGCCCTCTTTTGCCCCTACTCTTCACACTCACCCTGGAATCTCTGCTACAGGCAATCTGGCAACACCAAATGACAAAAGGGGTTTGTATGGGGGTGGCATGAAGCCATCGCCTTTGCAGATGACATCATGCTCATCCTTGCTTAACCAGAAACCTCAATCCCACAGCTGGTAAGACTGTTAGGGGAATATGGCAAGCTCTCAGGCTACAAGGCTAACATATCCTAGTCTTTGATCCTCTCCTCTCAACCTTTGATAGTCCTAGTGCAGGAGTTCCCCTGGGGTTTGGCCATTATTCCTGCTGCAGTCAAGTTCCTAGGCATCACCTTTTCCTGGAACTTGACACAAATAGACCAGCTAAATATTGGTCCACTGAAAGAGGAGCAAGGGAAGGACCTAACGAGATGGAGCCAATTGCATCTCTCATTGTGGGGGCGTGTCCAGCGTGTCCATGTGTACAAGATGGTGGAAGCCCCCAGAGTACAGTATATACTAGACAACATCCATGTCCCCATAGCCACATCATACTTGTCCTGACTTCAGACAGACATGTTAGTTTTCTTCTGGCAGGGGGCAGTATGATGCCGCAGTCATAAAAAACTGAGGCTGGAATCCATAATAGTTTTTTTTTTTTTAACTCCCAGACTTCTGCTTTAAGAGGATGGCACAAGCAGAGCATCAGTTGGCCAAAGCTGTAGCAGAACTCACTAGCACCAGGCCAGGCAAGTGGCTCATCCATGAAGAATGTGTCCTCAGAGGACCCCTGGCAACCACCATCTGCTTTAACAAAATACCTGCCTTGGGAAAAGAACACCCAGTCATCTGGAACACTGTAAACAACTGGCAGCAGACAGCTAGACTGACCAGATGGCACCATCAAAAGACAATGGCGTTCCCACTATGGAACAATATCAATGTTCAAATTGGGTAAGATTGGTGCACTGGATGGATTGGGCCAGTAAAGTCATCCAATACCTACATCATGTGGTGGATGAACGTACAGGTGTAGTGCAATGCTTCGAACAACTGAACAGTAAATACCAACTCCATAAGCAGCACCACTGGAGATTCCTCCAACTGCTGCATGCACTGGCCACAGTGCTTGGCCCCTTCCTGCAAGGTTCAAGACCCCACCCACTGGATGTCCTGTTCTGTCAGCAGACTCCTGCAAAGCTGAGAGCAGCAAATATCTAACCCCTACTGCTCAACCAAGGGCAAAACCCATTGGACTCCACGAGACCCAAATGGGATCAGGAGCTGCAAGTGAAAATACCACATTCAGCATGGGAGAAATGCTGGAAAATTCTGACTGCCAGCATCACAGACACCAAAACCAGACTTATACTGTACAACATAAAATTCTACTCCGCTGGCACGGGATACTAGAGGTCCTTCACAAGAGGAGTCTTAACATCGGAGACATGCTGGATGTGCCAAGAGAAAACAGGGAACATCGCATGCATGATATACTCCTGCCAGAGGTTAGCCTCCTTCTGGAGGGAAGTCCAGCAAGTATGTCTGGAGTTGCTGTACAACAATTTGCACTCAAGCCAGTGTGGGCAATGCTGGATACTTCCCCAAAGTCATAAAAGTGAGCAGCCAAAGGGACAGAATCAGAGGGCACTAGGTGGATAGCCAGTGCCCTAATCTCAGCAGAAAGGGTGATCCTAAGACATTGGAAGGATAAAGGACCCCTGAACACCCAGGAATGGCTAACTGAATTGGGGAAAACAGCCAGTTTTGAATGGGTGTTAGCAGTGGCCAAAGGGAAGGAGCAGAAATTCATGAGTAGCTGGGGCAAATACTTTCACTCCTGGCACTATAGGATTCCTACTGGTTGCTACATCCCACAATACCTCTGCGCAGATGGCTAGGAGGAACACATCTGCACCCATCCCACTGAAAGACTTTTGGTATGCACAGATAAAGACTTTCCTTGAGAAAATGTCCTCCTACCAAATGAGTACTTGGGAAGGTCAACTGCAATCCCTATGAGTTCAGATGTCCCTGACAAACAGTGCAAATGTAGGACTGTATGGGCAGGGCCCTCTAATCCATGAAGTGCTGTAAACAACTGTTAACATTTTTGAGATGGATGTGTTAATAACCTGGTATAACTGCTTAGAGTGTACTTGCAAGGGGGAATTTCCCCCAGCAAAGGATGACCACTTTAATATATGCTGAGAAAGAGCCCACTCAGGGTTCACTTGATGGCATGACTGTTATACCTGCACTATGTGAAAAACCTGTGTAATATGTAAAATATATAAAATCAATAAAAACTGTGATTATAAAAAATATCTCTTTCGTTGATGTCTTACTTCTATACATTTTTACAGATAGTTGGCACCAGGAGGTCAAGTGACATGTCCAAAGTCATGTAGTGTGTTTCTGGTATTACTGGGTTTTGATCTGATCTCCTGGTTTCCAAGGAACACCAACCACTAGAGCCTACTCTTTACATACAGTACTTACGCATATAGTATGCAAGTACATGCTTACACCATACAGTTACAAGCATGGAAACACAACTCACACACATGCTTCAGCACAGATGTGCTCTCACTGACACACATTAGAAACATAGAAATATAGAAATCGTTGGTAGATAAGGACCGCCAGGCCCATCCAGTCTGCCCGTAGACCCTATACATCGTGTGTGGCCACTGATCCTATGTGATCAATGGCTTTTCATCACTCCCTCCCCTCTCAAGGTTCCCTTGTGCCTGTCCCAGGCATGATAAAACCCCTCCACTATGCTTTCCCCCACTACCTCCTGTGGCAGACTATTCCAAGTGTCAACTACCCTTTCTGTGCAGAAACACATCCTCACATTACCTCTTAATCTACCCCCCTCCAATTTCATATTGTGCCCCCTTGTTCTAGTACTTTTTCTACATTGGAAAAGGTCCCCCACCTGCACCTTGTTTACGCCCTTGAGGTACAGTACTTGAAAGTTTCAATCATGTCCTCCCGCTCTGTCCTCTCCTCCAGTAAGTAAGTATTGAGGTCCTTAGTCTCTCCTCATATGTTTTGTGGTCCAAGCCCTGTACCATCTTTGTCGCCATTCTCTGGATAGTCTCCACATTGTTTATGTCCTTGCACAGGTGTGGCATTCAGAACTGCATGGAGTACTCCAGATGAGGCCTTACCAATGTTTTATACAATGGCATCACCACCTCCACCTCCTACTAGTGATACCCCTGCCTATGCACACCAGCATGCCACTGGTCCTTCTTGCTGCCTTTGTGCACTGCTTTGATACTTTAAGGTCATCAAAGATGATAACTCATAAATCTCTTTCCTCCTTGGTGACAGTCAGCCCCCCACCCAATTTGTAGCTCTCCCAAGGGTTCCCTCTACCCAGGTGCATTACTTTGCACTTTTTTGCATTGAACCTCAGTTGCTACATCTCTGACCATATGTCAAGCTTCTTCAAGTCCCTCTTAATTTTCTGCACGCTTCTGGAGTATCCACCCTGTTGCAGATCTTGGTGTCATCTGCAAACAAGCAGACCTTTCCTTCCAGACCCTCAGCAATGACATTAAAGAAGACATTGAATAGGACTGATCCAGTACTGATCCCTACGGTACCCCACTGGTCACCCCTCTCTCCCCAGATTGTACCCCATTTGTCACCACCCTCTGTCTCCTGTCTGTTAACCAGTTCTTAACCTAGTTCACCGCCTTATCTCCCATACCCAGACTACCCATCTTGTTAACCAGCCTTCTATGTGGGACGGTGTCGAAGGCTTTGCTAAAATTTAGGTAGGTGACATCTATTGCCCCTCCCTGATTTACTTACCTAGTCACCCTATCAAAAAAAACTATCAGATTCATTTTAACATAACCTTTCTGATGTGAATCCATTTTGTCTCAGATTCTGGGCACCCCTGGATTCCAGGTGTGCTACTGTCCTTTCTTTCAGCAGTGTCTCCATGATATTTCCCACCAGTAAGGTGAGGCTGACTGGTCTGTAGTTCCCCAACTCCTTCCAACTGCTGCTTTGTGCAGTGGGACCACATGTGCCCTCCTACAGTCCTCTGGAATCACACCCATGTTGAGTGACTCTGCGAACAGGGCTGCCAGAGGTGCAGCCAGTTCCCTTCGCAGCTACCTTAATATCCTCAGGTTGACACCATCTAGCGCCATGGCCTTATCCACCTTCAGTTTTGTGAGTTCTTCCAGAACTTTCTCCACTGTGAATGGTCTGGTGTCCAATTCTCCCCCCTCCCATTGCCTCTGATACCCAGCTGTGGTCCTTGACTCTCCCCCTCCCTAGTGAATACTAAGCAGAAGTATTTGTTCAGTATTTCTGCCTTGCCCAGATCCCCCTCCTTACACTCCCCTCTGCCTTGTAATCCACTTCTCCCTCCCAATTTTTCTTCTTTCGCTGATGTACCTATAAAATGCATTTTCCCCTTTTTGCACTGACCATGCTAAACCCCCCCTCTGTCTGTACCTTAGCTCTCCTAACAGTCTTCCCTGCTTCCTCCTCCCTTTGGGTCTCCTTATATCTCCTGAAACTCAGTCTTTTAGCCCTTTCTTTGTCCCCCACCTCCTTAGAGAACCATAGTGATTTCCTTCTTCTTTTCCCTTTGGCCACTATCCTAATCCTTTGGTTTGTTATCCTCACTATGGCTCCTTTCAGGTTCTCCCATTGTTCCTCCATCCCCTTTACTACCGCTCCCTTCCCCAGGACAGCTTGTATGCATCTACCCATTTCAGTGATATCTGTCCTCCTAAAATCTAATACTTTTTCTCTTGTGTGGCATACTTGAGTCCATGTTGCCATGCTGAACCATATCATGTGGTGGTCACTGGACCACAGCTGCCCTTCAACATGGATTTCTTTGACTCTGTTCCCATTGGTCCATACCAGGTCCAAAATAGACTTGTCCCTGGTTGGTTCATGCACCGGCTGCCTGAGTGCAACCCCCTGCAGGGATTCTAGGATTGTTGTACTTCTGGCTAAAGCAGCCACCTGGGTGATCCAATCCACATCCAGCATATTGAAATCCCCCAGTAGCAGGATTTCACTTTTACTGCCATGTTGTGTATGTCCTCCACTAGTTCCCTATCAACTTCATCCCTCTGTGTTGAAGGTCTATAGATCACCCCTGTGTGTACTGCTGCTCCATTTCCTGGCTCCAGGGTCACCCACATTGCCTCAGCCTCTCCCTGTCTTCCCTGAATGTCTGTAGCCTTTATACCATCTCTGATGTAGAGGGCCACCACTCCACCCTTTTTACCCTCCGTGTCCCTCCTGAACAGTGTATAGCCTGGCACACTGACTTCCCAGCCATGATTAGTAGAGTACCACGTCTCTGTTGTTGCCACAATGTCAAGGTCTGCATCTGCCAACAAGGCTTCCAGGTCTGGAACCTTATTTCCTAAGCTACAGGCATTTGATAACATGACTTTCCATGTTTTACAGTCTGTCCTCACTCTGCTCCTGTCATCCCTCTCCAGCGTCTCCCCCACCCCGTTTCCTTTCCTGTCCCTTACCAAAAAGTGTGTATTGACACTTGCTTACTTTTACCTTTTTCTTAAGATTTAAATTCCGCTTAAATTCACTTGAAATTGCATTTATTCCACAGAAGTTTTAGTGGTAATTTCTTATCTTACGAGTGGCTTACTTTTGGCTGTACATGCAACAAAATATGCTAATTTTCAATGCTATTATTTTGGGCTGCAAAATAAAATGCAAAAAACTGCTTCTTTTGAATGGATTTATTAGTACTTATTTTTGGCTTTATTTGAAGGTAAATATGCACATTTTTAATCTTGTATTACTTTGGATTTTTAATAAATGTAAAATAAATGTTTTTTGTTTTAAGCTAAAAGAACTCCAAATGGATTACCTATGGCTTATACTTGGCTGCATATGCAATGAAATATGTAAATGAGCAGGTTTTACTTATATTTGGATTTCTTTTTAGAAATATACTATGTATACTGTAAATGCATTATCCATGGATTTAATGCATGTTCAGTATAAATAGAATCTTCCTATAAAGAAATTCAACTGTAACCAGAACCTGCTGATTTACATATTTCGATGCATATGCAGTCAAATGTAAGGCATAAATAATCCATTAGGATTTCTTTTGGCAAAAAACAAGCTTAGCTATATCTTTGAATGTCCCTTTTTTGTGTAACAATACTCAATGATTTATTGTTTTTAACGAATACCTAGCCATGTGCTATCTCTGCTACCACATAAAACTGTATAATTGTACTTGTTTATGAACGGACTGTAAATAACTCTGGGTTTCTCCTGAAAATGGGATGCTAGTCTCAGTGAGCCAGCCTAGTCCACAAAGTACTATAAATTGGTCAATGAATAAATAAATAAATAAATAATTATGTGGACAACATCTGGTCAGCACCATAAAACAGAACCAAAATTAGAAAATGTTTGTAAATGTGAGCAACAGTTAACATATAGATAGCAAAATACCAGCAGGTATGAGTGGGCACATCCCGAATAATAATTCCAAATATCACAAAATACCAACTAGCATCCCAAGTATTTCTCTCTATTCATGGTACTCATACAAGGGATTAAATTAAAAAAAAAGACCCTGTCCTTTCCTAGATGACAAAAGCTAGTCCCTAGGCCACACTCTCCATTTACACCACCACACTTTCCCTGTTCTGCCACGCAGATAACAAAAACACTGTATACTCTTGCCATTTTTATAAGCCCCCTCCAGTCACCCCCCCGGCCCCAGATCATCATTATTTATATATGCTAGGTCCCCTACTGAACCACAAGCCATGATTTGGGGGCAACATGTAGCAAAATATCCAGGATAACCAGTGCCCCAAACCCACAGCACATTCAGCCACCAGCTCTTTCAGTCCACAAGCTGAATAACAGAGTGTAACAGCGTGCATGATCAGGAGGGAGGAGGTAGAGTGTGTGTAATTCATGAAGCTATGCATAAATTGATCTTCCTAGCCTTATCAATGACATTCACCACCCTGGACACTCCCTCTCACTCACTGGCACCTTTCTGCTGTATTGAGCAGCTCACTAATAACAGCAGGTGGTCACATGCCGTGGGTTGGGGGTGGCAACATGACCTGAATATCAATATAAAGCCAATTTCTGCAGTGGTTTCTTAAACCAGTAATCCACTTTTTAGGAATGTTCAGTAAAAATAATTCACCATTTAGAACATGAATTACGTCTCTGAACAGCTGCCCTAATCACACATGCTCCAGCAAACCAGACATAGGGTCTGGATTAGAACAGGTAACAGGCAAACCCTCTCAAGAGTGCACATTTCAAAATGGGAACCAGTAAAAATAACTTTCAAGTACTGGGTGCTGTTTTGAAATCAGCACTCATGAAAGTGTTTGCCCATCACCTGTATGTTTTAGAAACAGCCTGCTCATATCATTACAAATAGTGAACCAGTCTCCTTGCAGAATGCATTGGTAACCTCACACCTCGTGAGGTTAGTGACATCCTGAAGGCACTCAAGTCTCATGCTCATGATGTCACTAACCTCAGTCAGTGTAATGTTAACAGGTTGTTCAGCATGGAGTGTGGTTCAGTATTCTCTATCTGTGCCTGCAGCCGTACCACCTTGGAGCCTTCTACTATAAAATGTCATAAGTAAACAAGGTTGGATTGGTTTAGTGGAGACCTCCAACACCAGGTAGGGAAAATGCTGAAAATAGATATTTTCTCCAAGCCAAAAAATACACAAATCAAGTTGCTACACATGGCAAAGGTGTGGATACCTTGTTATATGCCTGTCACCTTACAGAGCAGTTAGGCAACTAAATAGGACTTACCTGCCCCATCAGAGTCAGGGAATCCAGAGTTGGTGTCTTTGGTTTGGGGAATTCTGGTAGGACCTGAAAGGGAAGAACAAAGAAGGTTGAGAAGACACAACAGGTCAGAGGTCCTAGAGGAGAGATTGGAGGGATGGTAGAATTAAATTAAGATACTTATCTGATTGATATACAGTCTGGCCAGACCTGTAGAATTAAAGAGAAAAAGATTAGTACAGAGAACATATAGTAGCAAGGGACTGAATGGGTGCAGAGGAGCAGTGGGGTCTGAGGGCTTGGGTGGTCGCGACCAAAAAGTATACTAAATAAAAAATTAAAAAATAAGGGGGTGCAGTACAGCAATGGAGTAAAAGAAGGGGAGTTTTATATTGGAGCTCAACAAACCCCCCTTTAGCGCCCCTATGTGGCCTGCTGGTGGCCAGCAGATTTAAGCAGTAGCTTTAAAGGGCTAGTAGCGATGCCCCTGGGCTAGTAGTCTCTGCATTATTTGAAAAGGGAACACTTGTGATTGAGGGGTCTTGCGTTGTCCCAGGAGGCTAGTGTTGGTATAGCTCTGGTGGTGTTGTAGTCCAACTGCCTTATGGCCAGTGGCAAATGATGTGGGTTTTTTTTTGGTTATTCTGTTTAACCTTTCCCTGCTATCTAGTGTGTGGTGGTGGGGGGGGGGGTCATGAGCCCTGATGTGTAGAAGGCAGATAGGTTGGTCAGAAAACCGCTAACCAGAAATGCTGTGGATGTTGTCATGCAGCCATCAGTTTAGTGCTACTGCACAACAGTGACAGTGCTGGCAGTCACTTTCAACTCACAGCCCACAGAGTTCAGGCTATAGCCTGCTCCATGTGGGTGGTGAAGAAGATAGAGATTTTGGGGAGGGTGAGAAGGTTGGGGCAAATATGCCTCCCTCTACCGATCAGCCACAGAGTGGCTATGTAAAGAGCCCTCAAGGGGCTGGTTAAGAGGGTCCAGAGGGTGGGCAGTCAGCAGTAGGTGGCAGGACCTGCCAGCTAAGTCTCATGGTGGCAGACTATAGGTGTCCAGAGGGGCCTGGAAGAAATGGACTGAGAAAGCAAACACACAGAGGATAGGGTCCATAAAGGACAAGCTGCACTGCAGCTGAAGGCCAATGCCTGTAGTGGACTTAAAAGAGCTGTGGGAGGGAAGCAGGCAGGTGGGCTTCCTCGGGGGAGCATGGAAACAGCAAGCACTGCATACAATAAAGCTACACAGCAGCTAATGTCAGAGCACAGGAGCCAACTAAAGGATTGGGTGGATGGAGGAAAAGAACAGCATAAGGTCCAGAAGAGACCATAATGAAAAACACACAGCAGAAAACAGAAAGAGCCCCAACATGCTATAAATATAAATAAGTTTATGCAACAGGGGTGGACATAAATGGAGTGTGATAAATCCCTTTATCTGTGTAACTGTGTGTATGAATGTACTATTCTGCATTCATACACAGTTATTACAATGTTATCCTCCAGTAATGTACATAGTAGACTGTCAGACAACCCCACCCCCGCTGTCTGGCACTATACACCAGTATCTTGCCTTTAGTTTTGGTTCTTGCAGTGTTCAGGTTGCCCATCCCTCACCCACACCACCTGCTACTTTGTCATCAGTACTTCTAATTATTCTCCCAACTACCATGCAGTAATAATTTTTTTCTAACAGTTTATTTGGGGGGATATATATATATATATATATATATTTTTTTTTTTTTTTTTTGCCTTTATCATCAAAGCTTTGTTCAACTGGCTGCTCCAAACTGCTCCAGCTGTTGTACTCCTCTGCATTCTGCACTCTGTCTTCTCCGCACCTCTTGATATACAATGTAGATACCCATTTATTTTTTTTTAAATGTCTTCTTTGAAAACTGGACAAGTGAAAATCTCTCCTTGGTTTCCCTACATTTCTACAACTGCCACCAGAGCCCCCCCCCCAACAACATTTAGAAAACTACCACGTTTTTTCCAAAACTGCATGCTCAAACCCTGCTTGTGATGACCCCTCACTCCCTTTCTCACACTTCTGCTTTGGTTTCCCAATCTCACACAACTGCCACCAGGTCTCTGCCAGCACACAGAACTGTCTAGTAACAAAATGGACACAAACATTTATTCAAAAAGCTGCCTACTTACAAACTCCACAAAAGACTCTGTTCCACTTGGGTTTCCCTCGAAGCTTCAACAGCTGCCACTACTCCCCCCCAGCACTCTGCCCTCTCCTCAACCGCCAGTAACTAAACTGTAGGAAACAAAACAGCAGATCAATTATGTTATTTTAAAATAAAACAAAAAGAAAAACAATGACAGCTGTTAAAAAAGCAGTGTTACTAACCCACAGAAACATGGAATCTGTCAGCAGAAAAATAACTACTTGGCCCACCAAGTCTGCCCAGATGTTCCCTGTCAAGTCCTTCCCCGCAAACCCTAAATGGTCTTGCGACCCTCCCACTTCCCTGCTTACTTACATATATCCCCCATGTCTATGCCACACATACTTTAAACCCCGCCCACCAGTTTTTCACCTCTACCACTACTGCTGTCAGTCTGTTCCAAGTGTTTACTACCCTTTCAGTGAAGTAGTAATTCCTCACATCCCTCTTACCCCCCCAAAGCTTCATCACATGCTCCCCCAATCCAGGTGGTCCTTCTCATTTGAAGGAAACCCCCCTCCCTTGCACCTGATTTACCCTTGTTAGGTACTTGTGGGTCTCCTTCATATCCCCTGTTTAGCTCATCTCTTTTAGGGTGTACATGTTGAGAACCCACAGTCTATCCTCACGGGGCTTTTGGTGCAACCCATGCACTACTTTAGTTACTCTTTGAATTGCCTCTACTCTATGTTTTTTCTGGGTCTTACTAATGAGTGATACACCTGCAACAACACCACCACCACCACCACCACCGCCGCCTTCCTCCTCCTGCTGAAGGTATTGCTCCCTATGCTCCCCCACATCCTGCTAGTATTACCCACTGCTTTGTAACACAGCCCTGCAACTTTAAGATCATGTAATAACCGCAAGGTTCCTTTCCTGTTTAGTGACTGTCAGTACCACCCCTCAACCCTATAAAGCAGCTTCTGGAGTCCTATGCCCTAGGTGCACGATTCTGAACTTTCTGGCATTGAACACCAACTGCCATGATCTTGACTACTCCTGTAGTTTCTCCAAGAGCCATGTGCACGCTCTCTCTGCTCCCTTCTTAGAACCCACCTTACATATTTTGGTATGGTTGTCTCCAAAAAGGTATTACCTTCTCTGCCAATTTTTCTGCAGTGTCACTTATGAAGACACTGAAGAAAACCAGTCCTAGTACTAAGCCACGCTGCTCACTGATCCATCATTGCAATGGGAACCATCACCCTCTGCCACCTGTTAACCAGTTTTTCCTTCTCAGCTACTTCTTTGTTTTTTCACTTGCATCTCTGATTGGCTCCCTTTTTCACTGCAGCACCATCACACTGGCATCTACCAGGACTTGCTCCACTGTAGAATGAATCCTGTATGTGGAGGAGCTGCCTGAGTAGCCAGAATAGTCTCAAATGTTCTTCCATCCCCTAGGACATGAGCAACAAGGGTGCAAGCATGTGCACAGATGTGCATGGCGAAGCACCAGCCAACATCTTCCCACCCAGGAGTTGCTTCCGACTGCACTACTAACTTGTGGTTACTCAGTTGGCAGTACAACAGCGGATCTGGCAGTCCTCCCTCCCTGGAGGAGAGCATCTCCTAGATCACTTGATCCTCCTCCTCCCCCAGTGAGCCCCTGACAATGTGAGCTCATTCTTGAACTCAGGTGATCTGTGTCTCGGGCTGTAGCACTACCACTGAGCTGAGGGGCTGTCTCATTAAACCAGTTTCTATTAAATTCACCACTTTGGAACCCTAGGCTGCTCATTCCTTACTCGTTCTCCTGAAGGGCACTATGTTGAAGGCCTTACAGTCCAGATAGCAGCACACTGCTTCAAGGCAGCTCTCTCACAAACAGCCCACTGACAAATAGAAGTGCAGATTGTCAGTTCTTTAGGATTCCCCATTGTGGTGTCCAAATTAATCACCACCTGCATCAAGTACAGAATGACATACCCAGCCGGACTACATGTCCTTATTGCAGGAACCTGGATCCCCTTTGATGATCCAGAAACAGCTGCTCCACAGCTCAAATTTGCCTTCCTCAACCTTTTCAAGAGTCCTTGACTGTGCTATCAGGAAGACTGTAGTTTGAAGAGTGGAGCCATAGAGATCAAAGGAGAGCTGTTTCCTTTGGGAGGGATTTCACATGCCCAGGTATTCTGTCTATTGCTATCTTGTAAACAGAATGAGAAATTATTTTGTTTGATTGCGGTACTCATGTGTGTTCCATATCTGGCCAAATTCAGTCCTTAATGCTAGCGGGGTGAAAACAGACACTCTTCCAAAATAATAATTACATTGGATTTAGCCCAGCCCTGATATGTTTGTTGCAGCGTGTATTCCCGATTTGCCCTTTCAGTGCCTCATTGCGTTTGCCTCCAGAGGGAATACTCTTATCTCTGAAGATGGATGTGCTTATCATCGCGAATGCCAGAAGGAGCGAATCCGGTTTTGCGAGGCTTAAATGAGTTACACCAGAGCAGTGGACTTTCAGTTATGTTACTTTATTGGTTTTTTGGAAAATCGTTTTTTTTTTTTCGTCTTCTTTGTTATCATCCGTTGATTTTAGGACAGGAGCCTCGTGGCTTGTTAAGCAGAACCCCTTTTGAGTATCTTAACACTCTCACCGCGAGAGGGAGCTCCAACATAATTAATGGACGGCTGACCCGATCCATCGCATTAGTGGTGAGTAAGTAAACTCAGATTTGGATCTTTCATTTGATGGACATTGAAGTTGGGACTATTTCAGTGGGATTATATCACTGTCTCTGGACTAAACTGATCGTGTTGCTTTTAAAGATAGGTGTATTCTTGATTTGTTATGAAGAGTGCCTCTTTCAATGGGGTTAATAATAACCTGTTATAGCATGTTGAGAAATGAGTGATAGAAATGGCATTTTATTTTGCTTGCTTAAATGTATTTTCAGTTGCGATGTAAACTACAATTCTTGATTTTCTTTTCTTGATACCTTATACCCAGTATGGAGTTTCCTAAAATATAGATAGGCATTAGTGAAAACCTTTTGATACAGACATATTTAATCCCAATTCACGACATTTGCTGTTGCTAAGCTACATAATGATGTTTGAATTACTACATGCTTAGAGAACAATTTAGCAGTATTATAGATTAATCTGTATACCATTGATTTAATTTTATAGTTTTAAAACTTCATGGCCCAGATATTCAAACTGCACCACAAAGTAGCGCATAGCAGGAGCAGGCGCAAGTGCAGTGCACCTATGTGCAACACACGCGATATTCTAACAGCGCAGACCAAGATGCGCTTGCGCAACATAACTGAATATCGTGCCAAATGCTCCATGGCACAACCTGGGATGGGCAGTGGCACAGATCTGATGCTGAGTAGCACAACCAGGGATGCACAGTGGAGCAGGGTAGCAGTGCATCAGCACAACCATGGATGCGCAGGGGCAGGATGCAGGGGTTCACCACCCATGGAAGACATGGGCATAGAAGCATGCAGCAGACCAGACAGCACCCCTCACACCCCATGAACCACACAACCTGAGCTGAGCTAGAAGAACCACCAGCCCATGGACACTAGCAACAATTCCACAGCTGGGGCATGGTGCCCCAGCACACCCCCTTGCAAGCTGTGACCAGAACACAAGGAGGTCCAGCCACCCTGTGCTACACCATCCCACTAATGCAGAGCACATCCTGCACAGTGATCCGCAGATACCCTGCCCAAGAGCACTGCCCAACAGTGCATGTCATCCTATGCATGCTACCACCACCACTGTGACAATGCAACCCTGTGCACCATGGAGCCATGCAAGGCAGCCCCACCATGAGCACCCTGCAGCGGCCGGCAGCAGCCACCAACTCAACAACTGCAGACACAGTGCCACCCTGCATGGCCCCCCCAAGGCACAGCTGAGAGATCGACCCTGCGTCGGCACACGAGGTACCCCACATGCCACAGGGCCTGCCCCGGACCCCACCACCAGCAGTACAGCACCCCACACACCCACTCAATCACACACCCTGTCCCAGAACTGGCCCCAACAACCAGCACAGATGCCCACAGTGGTGCACAGAGGCATGCGCCACACAGGATGCAACACAGGGCATGGACAAACACCCACCCACACCCAAGGGCACCCCAACACAGGGACATAATAGTGGGGCAACAAACCCACTGGCATGCTGCCACAGCAGCTGTGTACCCATGGCCAGCACCCCTCCATGGCACAGATGTACCAGCCACCCTGCGCTGCACCATGAATCCATCCGCCACCAGCATGCAACTGGAGCACAGGTGACAGACCTTGGAGCACATTCCCTGTAACAGACACAAGCGACAGCATGGAGTGGGGACAACAACAGTGGAGGCCACAATGCCACCCGAGGCAGATGTGCACCATACCGGTGACTGGAGGCAATCTGGCATTGTGCCAGGTACAGGGGGTGGCCAGCATGGACAACCACCACTGACATGCCAGCAGACCGTGCATAGCACAGACATGCAAGGGTGTCAGCTGCACAGGCCATGGACAGTCTGACAGGGGCACCATGGACACATTGCATGCACCGTGGACCACTGCACACAGGCGTCCAGTGCACAGAGAACAGCACACATACCACAGACAGTGACTGAGTCCCCCACCCACACCATAGGCGGGTACCTGCTGGACACACACACACCCATGCCTGCACCACTCCCAATGCCATGCACAGCACTGCAGCCAAGCACCTGTAGCCTGCTGCAAATCAGAGACCATCACAGTTGTCATAACAAAATGTATGTATTAAACATTATAAACAATAAAACATATTTACAAATATATAAAAGGGTAGGGGGAAAGGGCCACAAACCAGGTGGGGGCGGGCATGGGGCAGGGTGACAAATGGGAGAGGGAAGAAGGGGTGTGAGGGTGGGTCCAGGGGGGTAGGTCAATTGGGGGCATGGAGGACCTATTGCCTGCCCAACTCTCCACTCCTGTGCCGCCTCCGACCACTGCAGCGCTGGACCCTATCCAGCTCCATCCTCTGTAGTATCTCCAGGGATTCTTATGCTAGCTGCAGCAGCTCCTGCACTCCTCACTCTATAGCTGTCCAGCAATGTCCACCTAGGACAAGGGAGCAGAGTTAATATGGGTGACTGTCCATCCACCTGCAGCCCACCCATTGTGCATGGCATACAACTGTAGGCCATGCCCCTGTGATGGTGTGCGACCACCCACAGTGACCGCATCCACAAGACCTGCCTACCCAGGCACCCACAGCCATGTGGACCCCTGCACACACACACACTGCCCATGTCCTGCACAGCACCACCGTGGCCATACAGTGACATGGCTATGCGGTGCCAAGGCAGTGGCACAGCTATATACCCAGTGCATGCATGTACCACCAGCGATGCCCACCCACACAAGCAGTGCCACAGGACAGTGCTGATTGTACCTGTGGCGTGCATGGCGGTGGGGCCAAGTGCTGGTGTCCATGCCCCGCCGCCAACCCTGCAACACAGCATGCACAGATGTGATGGGAAAAAAAGCCACTCACCTGCATCCATACCAGCAGGGCGCTGCTGTCTCATGGCCCCTCCACCATGTCCCTGCTGCAGTGCACCAGCCTTCTCCCACTCAGCTCTGCCTCCCTAGCTCGACGTCGCTCCTCTGGGCCTAGGGTGCAAACACAGAGAGGGGAACATCAGTACAATGTGTGCGATCCTGCACAGCCTAGCCATGCTGCAAACCCACCACCATCACCACTGCCTACACTGGACAGCCCCCCACCTTCCTGCAGGGTGGACACATGCACACTGTGATACCTGGATGGACGGACGCTACCAGTGTATGGATGGAGCACCTACCTGGCTGTGGCACGGCACCTCACCTGGTGTGTGCCTGTAGTTGCCCCAGCCTATCTTTGTCCCTCCGCCGGAGGTCCTCATACCGGTGGCGACACTGCTCAGTGCTACGGGAAATCCCTGTGGCCTCCTCCATGGCCTCTGCTACATCCTCCCACTTGGTGCTGCATGGCCTATTTAGCGGGTCCTGCCCAAACAGGGGCCCAGCATGGGGCTCAACAATAGCCACAAGATTGGCCAGCTCAAGCACGCTCCACTGTTGGGCTCTCCTGCGTGCCATTTTCCATGCAATCCAGATAACAAAATGGTGTTCGGTAGTGCACGTCCCCCATGTGCAGATGCTGCATGGTACAGAGCTGCCATTCCCCAATGTGCTGTCACTGAACAGCGTGATAGGGGTGCACCCATGTGGACGCATGGCACCTAGGGGGCAAATATCAACCGCAGGATCAAGGGTCTGTTGCGCATGGACTGCCACAGCACTATTGGGACTCCCTGAATATAGCACGGTAGGGTGCCTATGTGTGATGCCCTGCAGTGGCCTACCATGCTGTGGCACCATGGCTCCTACGGCGCTCCAGGGCATGAGCCCCACAAGCGAGAACAGCACACTAGCACCACTGGCACAGTGGTGGCCATGTCCTGCATTGCCTCCCACACTCAGCACATCATCAGCGTGGCAGGTGTCAGTGCCAGCACCCTCGGCATGCTCCTTGCAGTGCCTACTGCGAACGTCACAGAGCTGCGCCATTGTCTGACCACGCTCAACAACATTGCGCAAGGTGCAACAGTGCGATATTCAGCCAGCATATGCAAATAAGCTCATCAGCAATTCCATGGCACAGCCACTGCATTTGCATCCACTTAAAGTTGCGTCTCACCTCATTTGCATGCCTTTCACTACATAAATGCAACATGGGGCTGCAGAGGACATAGTTTGGTATTGCAGTCTATTGTGGTGGGTTGCATGCTGTTTGGAAGTGTGGACTGTGGTGTGTGAGAGATGCATGGGACTGCACATTCAAAGGTTACACTCCTCATTCCCACAGGCTCTATAATGACCGAACGAGAGGAAGAGGAGGAACAGGGATGTGGGAGAAGGAGGAGGCCCAACTTCACCCGGGCAGAATCAGATGCCCTGTTTGATGCCTATCTTGTCAGGGAACCGCTGCTCAGTGGATAGTGTGGAATGCCACAGGCCTGTGCTGCGGCATGGGGTGAGGTTGCGCGTGCCGTGAACCAGCATGGCAGCCACCAGCAGTCCATGAAGGAATGTAAAAAGAAGGTCAGCATGGACAGGAGGAGGATAAAGGACAAGGTGGCTGCCATCAGGGCAGCATGTGCTACAACTGGTGGTGGACAGCTGGATGTGCCATGCCTGACGCCTCAGGATGAGCGGGTGGCCAGCAGCATGCTGCATTGTGCCATAGAGGGCGTTCCTGGTGGTGGCTTCCAGATGGGTCACTGCATGGTAGGTCCTGTGCTGTCACTGTCTGGGTGGGGGGAGAATGCCACAGGGTAGGGTGGAGACAATAACGCTACTGTGTTCCCTTACAGCTCCTGAGCATCTACATGGGTCAGCGGTGTTGGGTGTGTCCACCGAGGGTGATGCCCTGGACACGGAGGAGAGCCCATCCACCTCCACAGGTGTCCGAGGGACAGGACTACTGCATACCTGCCTGTCTGTCCGGACTGAAGATGGTGGTGCTGGTGCAGACGAGGCCCTGCCTGTGTCCCAGCATGACGGTGCCCATAGACTCCAGCATGCTGGGACACGGACTGGTGCTGGATCTGGCACCAATGATGATGGATCACACGTCCCGGACAGTGATACATGCGGGATGCAGGATGGTCCCACAGCAGGAAACAGCACGGGCGTAGCCTTGGGTGGTGCCACCGTGGAGGCCTGCATGACACCACAGTCCCAGCCTGTCCCTGAATGCCCCAGTGGGGCAGCACTGGTGTGTGTCAAGGCCAGTAGGGCTGTTGTGGCCACTGCAGCAGCACCGGTGAGCCCTAATGATTGGTGGCCGGAGGGGCAGTGCCAGCAGTCGGCCAATGGTGACAGGGGGACAGTGTTGGGGGCGGCGGCAGTGCACCACGTGTGGATGTGCCCCAGCATGGCTCTGGCATGCAGCACCCATCATCAAGGAGTTCTGCCCAGCAGGACCAGGAACACCATAACAGACAGCATACCGAACCAGCGGGTGACCTCTTTGATGAGCACAGCTGCCTACTCCAGGCTTCAGTGGATCAGCAGTTGCAGCTTGTGACTGCAGTGGATGCACTCAGTGTGGTTCTGCACCAGGCAGAGGAGTGGCGCAGCAGAGACCACGGTCTGCTCCTGGCAGAGATGGCCCGGCAGCGGGAGGATCTGACCGCTGCCATTGATAGGCAGACACATGCATTCACAGATGTCATGGCCACATTGGGCACCCAGTTCATTGCCCATGCACCACAGACACTGTGCAGTGTCATGTCCACCCCCCGTTCCCGACGTCATGCGACACCTTCCATGTTGACACCGGGTTTGGCTGTGGGCATTCCGAGCATGCCTGGCGTAGGCATGTCCGGTGAGCTGCAGACCCTTGTGTGAACAATGGTCACATGCCCACAGCATCACCCCTGGGGGACAGTCGGTACCACCCCCATGAGGCCAATGGTCAGCCTGGCACAGCTGGCAGGTCTCGATGGGGCCACCCACGCATCCTTGGTGGCTGTGGCACTGTGCCACGTGACTGATGTGTCTCCCACCATGGCCACTATCTGCTGCTGCCCTGTGTGCAGTGTGTTGTGTATCATGCAATGCACAGGTGAGATGCCCGGCCCTGCACACACACATGGTCCCTGTGCATACTCTCCCAGCTGCTGGCCACTGTGGCGTGTGCATGATGATGCCTGCATTGCGCTGTCCACCAGTGTGCAATGGTGCCTAGCATCTGAGGCATGCACAGTGATGGCCACTGGGCATGGTCGTGTGTGGACCTGTGTGTGGGTAGGGGTTGCATTCGGGGTTGGCATGCCTTCTACCCCATGTGCATGTCTTGTGGGGGGGGTGTGTGTGTGTGCGTGCGCGTGTCATGTTTGGCCATGCCCACCCCTGATGGCGTGTGCGGTTCCACGCTCAGACCCATTCCCTTGCCGCCATCCACCCCTGGGGTTAGTCCATGCCTGTCTGTGGGCTGTACCCTTGCCATTGGTGGTTGCACATGGCCCCATGACCTTCCTGTATTGGCCAAAGTGCTCCTCTGTGATGGTTTCCTGGTGGCCATGTTGTGCAGTATGCAGCAGGCCAGGAATAGCCCACAGGCCTTCGAGGGGCTGTACTGTAGGGCACCGCCAGATGTGTCCAGGCACTGGAAATGTGCCTTCAGCATCCCGAACACCTGCTCGATGACATTCTGTGTTGTGGCTTGTGCCTCATTGTATCGTAGCTGCGATGGGGTTGCAGGGTGCCGGTATGGTGTGAGCAGCCAGGGACAGAGTGGGTAGCCACTGTCACCTGTGTGCAGAGGGTGGACATTAGTATGGTGGTCTGTGTCACTCTACCATGGGCCGGTCAAGGCCAGAACCCATGGCACCCCTGACTATGCACCCCCCACGTCTGCTCATGTCATCCTGCGTGATGTGCATACTCACCCACTAGGTGGCCAGTGGGGATGTCCCCACTCTCAAACCTGTGGCACAGTGTGGACTAGTGCCAGATGAAGGTATCATGTGCTGCCCCAGGGTGCGTGCCACAGACACTGGTTATGCACCCCCTGGCATCACACACCACCTGGCAGTTGATGCTGGCATACCCCTTCTGGTTTATGTAGGACACACCGTCCGGGCCAGGTGGCATGCAGATGGCCACATGGGTGCAGTCAATGGCTCCGAGCATACCAGGCATACGTGCTACCCTGTGGAACTCTTGTATGTGTGCTGTGCGCTCCGCCTGTGTGCTGAGAAAATGGATGTACTCTGCAGCATGTGGCAGCAGTGTGCTGAGGAAGTGTGTGAGTAGGCATGACGCAGCCAACTGGGTTATGCCTGTTGTGTCCCCTGTTGGTCTCTGGAAGGTGCCCGTGGCAAGCAGGCACATGACAGCTGTCACCTTTGTCTCCACTGACAGAGCATGGCTCTGTCGTGTGGGTACCTGCATCTCATCACTACACAACTCACAGAGCCAACTCAGGATCACCCGGTTCAGGTGGTACTGGCCCACAATCTCTGTGTCAGAATAGTGTTCGAAGGTGGTGAGGACTCGAAACCACCTGTTCAGGGCGTACCACCAACGGGTCTTTCCATGACCGCATCCCCCTGCTGCCTGCCTTCTCACACCCCTCTTTACCACCTCCATCTGGAAGCTGGCACTGGCCATGTCTCTGGCTGGTGTTCCCCTCCCGGCAGCTGTTATCCTGCTCCCCCCACTGTCCATTTGTGATGCTCCCCCTACACTGGGTACACCTCCGGCCTTTGGCTGTGGCTGTCCTGCCTACTGCCACTGCACTCAGTCCACTGTGGCACCTCCCTAACACTCCTGCATAGTGGCACAGGCTCCCCACTCCTTTTCTGTTCCGAGTTGCCTCCAGGTATGCACTGTCCTGCTCCTGCCCAGTCCTTCTCACTGCTACCCTCTGCCTTGTTCCTGTCACCTCGCTCCCACCTGTGGCTTTCCTGTAGCATTCTTGCGCCTCTCTCTTGTTCCTTTTTATTTTGGATCATTTCTGCTATCATGCAACTTCCGCGAGCTCCCCTACTGTGCATGGCGCATGCTGCTGAATATCACACTGTGCATGTTATTCATGGTTCCTCCCCCTACGGTTGCACATGCATTCATTACTATTGCACTCTTGTGCATTGCAACTTGCACAGTGCAGCTGCCTCCCACTGAATATCACACAATGGTGCATTTTCGTACTTGTGCTGGTGCATCTCTGTTGCATATGGTGCATCCCTTTTGAATATCCAGGCCCATGTGGGTAAATTGATGTTAAGCAGTTTTGGATATTCTAAATAAGTTAATGCATCTAACTAGGTTGTAATCTTGTAGAGGTATTGTTGTGTTTAACCTTAGAAGAATTTTTGATGTTAGTATTCTTTAATTGTTAGGATTTGTTAGGTTGGCTGGAGTGATGGGGATGGCTTGGGACATGAGGCAAAAGACGAAGCACAGTAGAATGGGTGGGGGGGGTTGGGACCAAAACTTATTGTTCACACATTATACGATATATAACTGGGGATCATTTAGGGTTCAAGAGGGAAGGGGTGTTACTTCACACAGGGGCTGTCAATCTGGGACGCTAATAGATATATGTTTCTCATGTCAATTAGTACATAAACCTCTATGGCAGGAACAGTGAAAATAATCACATGGAATGTCAGGGGGGCTAGACGCAAACTTAAGCAGTACCAAATCCTCAAATATCTAAATCTGCTGGCAGCAGACATTGAATTAGTGCAGGAGTCCCACCTATTGAATTCAGAGGCAGTCAAATTACGTAGGCAGCAAATAGGTCAGTGCTTCTTAGCTGAAGGCAATACCCAAAGTCGAGGGGTTTTGATTCTAATTCATAGGTCCATACCATTCACTCCCAATCTAATAATACCTGACCCAGAAGGGCATTATATCAAAGTGAAAGGGAAACTCTATACCAGAGACATAATCCTAGGCAGTATATATGGCCCTAATATCGATTCACCCAGCTTTTTCATGCATCTACTAGATACTCTTACACCATTTTTAAACATACCTCTCATTATAGGAGGTGATTTCAATTTGGTTGTCGATCCACAGATTGACCATTCAGGCAAATTACTTAAAGGGCTCTCTCCAGCATAGCGGGCACTCTGAGAGTTGTTAGATGATGCAGGCTTGACAGATATCTGGCGTGTCCTTCACCCCGTTGATAGAGAGTTTATATTTACATCACGGGTTCATCATATGTCCTCCCGTATCGATTACCTGTTAATTTCCCAGAACTTGATTTCTGGAGTGTCGGATGCTACCATACTTCCGAGTCCACTCTCGGATCACTCCCGAGTGTCTTGCTCCCTTATGTCTCTTCCCACCAAGGGTGGATGATGGAAGGTCAACAAACAACTGTTTAAAAACCCAGAGAATGTTAAATATATAGCTGAGCACATTACAGTTTTTTTCCGACACTAATACTAATTCGACAGGAAGACCTGATATTGAATGGTGTTCCTTAAAAGCCTGTCTTCGTGGCCTCTTGATTGGGTTGGCTTACAAAAGAAAAAGAATGCAAGAAGAGCAACTCAAATCTCTATTATCCCAAATTCGGTCCTTGGAGCACAGTTTATGGCCCCAGTCTTCTGATCAAATTAGGCAAGACCTAGTGAAATTAAAGGATGCATATTTGAATTTATTGAGACAGAAGGCTGAATTTTCCATCTTGAAAACCAAAGCCCTCTGTTTAGACAAAGGAGAAAAGTATTCTGGCTCTTAAACTTAAACAGCTTGAATCATACAGATTTATTGCTGTGATCCATTCTCAGGAAGAGGACACCTTAAAAATATCTCCGCCAGATATTGTCTCTGAATTTAGGAAATATTATATGAAGTTATACAGTCCTATGGAGGAACCCCCAGTCTTTATTACATCTCAATTCCTTTCTAACACACTCCTCTTTACCCTCTATTTTCAAATTCACATAAGGCCGCCCTTGTTGCTCCCATCACCTCAGAGGAAATAATCAGAGTTATTAAAGATCTGCCGGTAGACAAGACACCTGGTCCTGTCAGTTTTTCTGCTAATTTTTACAAAACGTTCCCCGCACAATAGGTACCATCCCTTATGGCCTTATTTAATTACATTCTTTCTGGACAGGATTCTGATAAGTCTTTATTTGAGGCTTTAATTACCTTAATACCCAAAGATGGTAAACCTCTTGACAGAACGCAAAGTTATAGACAGATTTCCCTTTTGAATCAAGATCTCAAGATTCTCACAAAACTTCATGCAGATCGATTAGGCCCTGTGTTACCGGATATCATTGGTCCGGAACAGGTGGGATTCATGAAAGACAGATTCTCAGTAGACCACCTTAGAACCCTGTCACATGTCTTCTCGGATACCAGAGATGCTGATTTTCCCACTGTTCTTGTCTCCCTGGATGCCGAGAAGGTATTTGACAGGGTTGATTGGAACGTTTTATTTCAATCACTTCAGGCTTTTGGATTCCCCCTTTGTTCATAAAGTGGATAGGAGTGTTGTATAAATCCCCAATTGAGCGCATTGTCTGTAATGGGCTACTGTTCGACCCTTTCACACTACATGCTGGAACCAGACAAGGCTACCCACTATCCCCCCTGTTGTTTAACATCTACTTAGAACCTCTTATCCATAGGATTACAGCAAGTCCGGATGTCCAGGGTATAAATATTCACCATCAGACTGTCAAAGTCTCGGCTTATGCGGATGACTTGCTCCTGCAACTGTCCCACCCCAATATTTCAATACGTACCCTGATTACAATTCTGGAAGAAGTAAGTTCCATGTCCAGTTATAAATTAAATGAAGACAAGATCGTCATTTTCCCCCTAAACTACAAAGCGATGAAGATAGATGCTTTAACAGTAGTTTGTTTCTGGCTGACTAAATTCTTGAGATACTTGGGAATTAACTTATCAAGGGGCCCCAGTAGATTTCCAAAATTGAACCTGGATCCATTCATTTCTGTTATTAGACAAGATCTTAAAAGATGGGCGTTACTCCCCCTTTCTCTTTTGGGAAAAATTAATATAGTTAAAATGAATATTTTCCCCCGTTATTTTATCCAATTAATCTTTCAAATGTCTGGCTGTCTCTGGCATGGTTTAAAAGGATACATAAGATAATCACAGACTTTATTTGGGTGGCTAAGAAGCCCCGGCTAGGTTACAACAAGCTTTCAGCATCGAAAGTGAAAGGAGGAATACGTCTTCTGCATATCGGGTTATATTATTGGGCCAGTCATGCAAGTAAGTACTTGAGGTGGCTCACACCTGAACACTCTCCAACATCACATTCTTTTACTCCCATATGGCTCAAAATAGTAAGTACCCTAATAAAAGCAAACGGGCTATCCCCTGTGGCACTTTTGCATATACATTTAAAATCTTTACCCCTTTTGCTCAAAGGCAGTCCTATTGCAGTATCCATCAGAGTCCACTCTCAACTGTGTTCTTTTCTGAAATACAAGAACATTACAGAGCTTTCTCAACCGTGGTGGGGGAATTGAATCTCACTATTGATGGTAAACCCCTTCAGTTGAAATGGATCTCCCAATTGGGGGATCACCCCCTCAACTTCTTTATTCGGGAAGATGTCTTTTGGTTAACCTCCCTTGAAATTTTACATAAAGCCCTTATTCCGAACTCCGTTATCTTTAAAATATTTCAATTGCACAACCTGATTGTGGAATCTTTTGGTTCTGTTCCACCCATACCTTCAAGCCCGTCCTGCATGACAGAATTGATTCCCCTTGCAGGCCTTTCCCATGCTGTATCTAAAATGTATGGGATAATACACAACTGGAAATGGCCTGATTGTTTTGGTCTGTCTCAATATTGGTCTTCTCTCTTTCCCCATCAGGAAATTAATTGGCCCTCCTTGTGGTTGAGTTGTCATAAATATGTTAGACAAGACAAGCTCCGGTTAATATAGTTCAAAATCTTGCATAACTTCTATTATTCACCTCAGAAATTGGCTAGGTTGGGACTCCTATCATCTTCTATGTGCACTCACTGCCAGTAGGAGAAGGGTAAATTACTGCACATTTTCTGGACATGTGCCAAGATAGTCCCCCTTTGGAATGTGATCCGACAGAGGGCTGACCCTCTATTAAGTTTATCCGACCTCTTCTCTCCTGAAATATGCATATTAGGGGATCTTTCTTCTGTCACTGTCACTAACAGAAAATTTCACATAACCCTTAGAGCTATGTCGGTCAATAATCTGGTCTTGCGACATTGGAAAGATATGACTGACATTACCTATAGTGAGTGGTTACAGGAGTTACTGGCAAATCTGAGAATGGAAAAGACAATTGCTAGTCTACATGATCAATCTCAGAAATTTCATAAGGTTTGGGGCCCGCTTGTGACATTGTATTTGCTCCAATTACCATCAAAGTTTTTCTCTTTCCAGTTGGTAGCTTACCCTGTGTGAAGGAATGGGAAAAGGAGGAGGGATGGGGGGGGAGAGTTGATCTATTTACTAATACATATTACTGTCTCATTTGTATGTATGTAATTGTGGATCTTCTCTCTGTAACTGTATAAAAATAAAGTTTGAATTGCAAAAAAAAAAAAAGATTCCCCATTGTCGTACCTCCCTAAAAACAAAGGTCATTTGCACATAGAGCTCCACTCTGGTTCAACTCCTTCAGTAATGAAGTAACTGCAACCACTACTCTGGGCTCATTTAAGAATAAGTTGCAGCAACATTTAGTTGCCATGCTAGCTGAGACTGCTTATGCCAACCTTCCGTAACCTCTCCTCCCCACTGACTTGCTGCAATTCATCCTCCAATAGCCCCACTACCTTCTCCCACTTCCCTTCTCACCTACCTGGCTCCCATCTCCCTCACACATCTCTCCCCCAGCTCTCTTGCATACCCTCTGTACCTCCTCTGTCCCCACTCCTACTCACCCCTCCTTCTGTCCCTAATATCTCTACCATGTTCCCCTCATCTCCGTATATACCCCACATGTTCTCCCCTGTCTAATTTTTACTCATCTGCTACCTCTGCCTCCTTCTTTTTATCGCACTGACACCCCACCCTCCACTCCACCCTCAGTCACTCCCTCTCTTCTTTCCCTCCCTCCCTCCTACCCTGCTTACCCTTACAACAAAGTCCCCTGGGCTGATTCCCTACTCTCCCCCTTCACTGTCCCACCTGACGACTAGGCCTACTGGGCTGATTTTCTCCCCCCCGGCTCTCCCAGCTGAACAATCCACTACCCACTGAGCCATGTGGGTTTCTCTTCCCTCCTTATGTATGTCTCTCCCTGCTTACCCCACACCCCCCCATGTGTGCCACTATTGTCCGTAAAGGAATCTTCGCTGTATGTTTTCATCTTATGTGTGAAACAGTTGTTTGTAACTGGATGTTGCCTGGCCCTTTGCCTATTAGAATAGATTACTTAATGTACTGCCTTATCACCTCCATTCATTGTAAATGTTGCTAGCAGTCTAGCTAGCAGCATACTCTGTTCCTTTCTATAACTTCCTTGACGTGGAACCTATGTAGAGATTCTAGCTCAATTAGTGTCTTACAAGATTTTTCAATAAAAAATACTATTTATGTCAATTTAAAGCAAACAAATAGTAACTTACCTGTTGCTTGGGTATGCCATGTCCGGATTTATCTGTGTTTTTTTTTTGGTTGTTTAACCAGGTATAGCACACTAAGCTGAAAGCTTTTTTACAGGAGTGACCTGGGCGCACAAGAAGGTTAAGTAAGTTGCTCAGGGTCACACAGTATGCAAGTGGAAGCTGTGGGATTCAAACCCAGGTCTGGTCTGCTGAATGTCACCAGATTTGCACCTCAGAGCCTTAGACTACTGCGCTATACTGCCTCCTTCCAGGTTCAAGAAGATGTGAACCTAAAACAAGCATTTGTCAATGCCAAATGTTGTCACGCTGGCATTGGCTTTGGTAGTACAGTGCGGAAACACCTTTTTGGCAGGATGTGAAAAATGACAGCTGTACTGTTCATAAGGAGGTGTAAAAAAAATAACATTGGTGAAAATGTGGCATTTAAATATCGCTAGTTTGCAAAGTTACAAGGATGCATGGGAAATGCGCAACACACACACTTGTAACAGTCATTTTATGGAGTTTCGGCACCAGATTTTCAGCATTGGCATTTTAGCACCTCTGCTCATGTACAGTGTCACTGTCATTTCCTCAAACTCTCCCAAAAAGTGATTTCGCACAGCAAACTTGTTATTCTGCGCCGGATGTGCGAAAACACATTTCAGGCAGGATATGTTAAATGACAACTGTACTGTTCATCAAGAGGTGTGGAAAAATGCCAATGGTGAAAATCCAGAGTGAAAATATTGCAAATGCACAACGTTACGAGCGTGTGTGCAAACTGAACAATGCATGCTCGTAACACAGTCATTTTATGGAGTATCGTCACCAAATTTTCAAGATAGGCATTTTAGGACCTCTGCTCATGAACAGTGTCACTGTCATTTTCATAATCTGCTCCAAACACTGATTTCCCACAGCGACTTCAGTATTGTGCGCCAGAAGTGCTGAAACACATTTCGGCCTGAATGTGAAAAATGGCAGCTGTACTGTTCACAAGGAGGTGTAGAAAAATGACAATGTTGAAAATCTGGCATGAAAATATTTTGAATTTGCGAAGTTACAGCATGCATAGCAAATGTGCAATGCACGCTAGTAAAACAGCCATTTTGGGGAATTTTTCCACCAAATTTGCAACATAGGCTCATGAACATTGCCACTGTCCTTGCGTTAATCAGTCCCAAAAGGTGATTCCATGCAGTGACTGCAAAATCACCTTTTGGGACCAATTAACGGCATAACTGTGACAGAATTCATGAGGAGGGGTCCCAAAAACCACGTTGAGAATTTGGTGCCAAAATTCCAAACAATGCCCGAGATATGCATCAAAGTTGAAGAAACCCTATTTATTCAATTATACAGGTTACCAGCATTTCCTCAGTTCATGGTCGGCTTTGAAGAGTGAAGACGTCTTCTCAGTCCACCAAAGATCATCGTGCCAAGCTCCGGAGGTATGTATGGGGTAAGGGGGGTGTGGGTGGTGGGTAGGAAGACTATGAGGGACCGTTTTCGGTTTACAGGTACTAAAAAAACAACATCGCAGATGTTTTTCTTTTTTACTGGTGGATTCTTTTTTGGGGGGTACAGTAGCCGACGGGGGATTGGGCACCCTGTCAGCACAGAAGAAGTAGGTGGTATCATGCCGATAGGGAGTGGGCTCCCCTGTCGGCACATTAAAGTGGGAAGGGATGGATGCTGACGGGATTGGGCACCGTCTGCCGCAAACAACAAAATGGTGGGGAACATTCTGCTGACAGGAGTGGGCTACCCATCAGCAAATACTTTGAGGTGCAGGGTAAGCCAACTGGGGGATTAGGCACCCTGAAGTTGGTATTTAGCGGCCAATGTGCCACCATGTTACTAGTTGGCAAGCGGTAGGAAGGGTCCCATATGTGACGCAGCTTGCTCTCGCATTGCAGCAGACCTTTCTTAGATGTACTGCCACATTAGTATGCATGGTGTGGCACCGGCATGCAGGCTGATTGGGGAATGAGGGACGCAGCTACTGGTGCATGACCTGCATTCGCCCAACAGAGATCGCACCTCCAAATCTGCACTACCACAAGATGCTGGCTGCGCAAGCACGCCAACATAAAAAGAGCATTCATCATAAAATATTACTCAAACACAAAGTTTTTTTCAAATTCTTGTAGCTACAGAAAGACTACTTTTGCTGTCCCTACTGCCACACAATATACATGACAAATCTGTTCCTGTATAGTTGTGTCAAATGGCAGAGGGGAATCAGGCTGGTGGCACCATCAGTAAGTATGGTTGGATCTTTTTTTTTTTTTTTTCAATAATTTCATTCCTCGGCAGCAGAGTGCAATGACCTAGCCACGGTGGTGAGAGGCAGAGCTAGTAGCATCAATGGGTTGGAGCCAGTTGCAGTAGGTCAAGCCACAACAGACAGTTTGGAACAGATCCCCCTTCCCCTAACTTCTCAGAAGAATGACCATAGAAACATGCAAATTGATGCCAGATAAGGACCGGTGCTGTCCAGGTTCCCCACCACCCTCTGATCCCTGGCCTTGGTAAAATTAAAGCTATCTCTGGTACCTAGTGGCCCCCCAACCCTCCAGTCTCCAGCTTTGGTAGAAGTAAAGATCAGGTTTTGATAGGAGGCCTGTGCCAGTCCTGGTTCCTAGCTGTCCAGAGTGCCGTACACTAGAGAAACGGGGGGGTGGGACAGAGTTGTCAGATGCGAATTAGAGGGTAGGAAGGGGGCTGTTTGGGGAAGGGCAGTGGACCAACAGGGTTTACTTTAGAAAAGAGCAATGGGTTGGAAGGATGACCCAGTGGATCATCAGAATGTAATATCATGACAAGGACCAGGAGATTATGGTGGAAGACTGCAGCCCCTCAGCCTTTGGAAGGGAGCAGCAGTGCATTGAATTAAGTGGAGTTTTTTTTTTGCAACTGTAAACAACTTTGGTTAGAGAGTTGTTCAGTTCCACCAAAAATACTTCCCACTGCACAAGTATTCAACAGTAGACAGCATCATTTACATAGGAGCAGTGGTATTGCAGCACCTTGGCTTAGATGTGCACACGGGGCTCACAATGTCTGCAACAGGTGTGCTGCCATTGTAGTCTTTTCTTTCTAGCTGTGAAAAGCTTCATCAGTTGATGGCTATAAACAGAAAATATTGACCCTGACGGATTAACAATAACCAACAATAATTATGACTATTGGTATTCAATACTTTGTCCCGAGGAGTCAAGATTTTTTTATTTTATATCCTAAAAATTCAGGTCTGACCACCATAGCCACCATCATTTGGTGCCTGGAGGTCCAGCCCCATGGTGTTGAGGGTTGAAGCACTGGTGCCACACCTTGCACTGTGCCAGTGACCCAGGTGGGGGAGGCCGAGGAGCAAGATCAAGCCGTGGCAAGGCAGTTCTCTCCTATTAGAAGGGACTGGAGGCTCCCTGGCCACTGGCCACCAGCCAGTGGAGGATGGAAGTGGGCACTGACCGGAAGATCAGGCAATGGCCATGGGGAAGGGTGGAAAGGGGCTGAGCTGGCATCACGGGGTGTGCATGTGTGCGCCTCCACGCACATGACACCTGTGTGCTGGGGCCCTAGGGAATGGGAGAAAATAGGCACAAAACCAGAAAAACTATAAGTAAAAAAAATCTGGTGCTTGGATGAACTGCCACAACACATGGCCAGCCACCCTCCCCACCACTGGATCACCTTCCAGGAACCAGATCAAGCTCTCTTCTCAAGCCCACAATCCTCCATGCAGCTTGAAACCCTTTCTGCCCCAGCTTTCCACAAGTTGGGCCTACTCCCTAGAGCTACACCACCCTACAGCCCTGCCGCTTCTCTCTCTAGTGACCAGCCTTCTTGCAACTGGACCAGCATCCAGATTTGTTTAAATTCCATTCAGCTACCAAGGTGACAACTGTGGTACCACGTGTCAGTGGTAGCATAATGGGGCACTTGCAGTGTTAATAAAATGGTTTTATTCCATGCCTTAACTGGTGGTACCATAATGGTCATGCAGCATGGTATCACAATGACCACATTTTAGGGGGAAAACCTGGCAGTGGAGGGATCCAAAAGCATAATTAAGAGACATCCAGCAAGATCAGACTTCCACACATCTTTAATGTAAGTGCCATCCAACATCAGCCTATCACCAGCTATACATTGGAAATCCCACCAAAGTTATCCATGCACCAGTCATGCCCCTAGTCTATCCTACACACTGTCCACCTAGCCTCATAACATGGTGCCGAAAGGTGTAGCCTTAGTGCAGTAACCCTCTTTCTTCATATGGAAAGCACAAAGTGACCCTGTGGGACACTCATTTCTCCCTACAAAAATGAAAACAATAAAGTAAATGGCCCTGGTTCTACCTTTCCCCAGATGTAGGAGAAAGGTCTTCCTGGGAGTGCAGACAGTTTCTGTCAATCCCGGCACTGCCACCATGAGTTACTCCAGTGACATCTCCTTGAAACATAACTAACACAGAAGCTAAGCTGAGAAATGACTTTCCTTTAGCATGGTATCCTCTACTTTGCTGCAGGTGGGGTAAGAATTGTTAGAGATCACAACCCCATGCCCCCCTTACACTGTCATATCCAGCAACCCCATGCAAGTTGTCACACCAATGGTCAATGGACCCTATAATGTCATGTACCCTGTCACACTTCACTATCCCATACCCCCATGAATACTGTCACACCTCAGGATTCCATACCCTCATGCATGTACAGAAGACAGACATTAGAGAACCCCTGGGTGGGAGTGATCAGAGTACAGTGTGGTTCAGTATAGACATGGGTAAGGAGGACATCTCCACTAAGATCAGAGCATTAGATTTCAGGAAAGCAAACCTCAAAAGAGTAGAGAAGAGACTAAGGAGGACCCGGGGAGCATAGATGAGGGCATGGAAGTGGACAGAATATGGGGCACCATTAAGGAAGCCATTCAGAAGGCAACAAGCAGCTGCATAAAGATGAGGGCAAGACTACCATGCTGGTTTTATGGGGAAGTGGGCAGAGTAGTAAGGGATAAAAAAGAAGCCTACCAGAAATTAAACAAACAAAGAAAAATAAAAAACAGCAATGGGGGTGGGGGAGATGAAGAAGAGTACCAGAGGCTAGCCAAGATAGCCAGAAGGGAAGTATAGCATGCTGAAGCACAGAAAGAGCTCTAAATAGCAGAGGGAATAAAGAAAAGTGAGAAGGCATTATTTTTAATAATAATAATAATAATAATAACAATATATTTATATAACACAATTCAATAATCAAAGCACTGTACAAAATTTATGAATAAAAATGCATTAAAACAAATAGAATAAAACAATCCAATTTCAGAATACATACCGATAAAATTAAGACAATTAAATAGTATTCCCGAAAGCAAGGTGGAACGGATTGGTCTTTAAGTTCATCTTGAAGCTCCCCACGGTCAGGCATTCATGAACCTGATGAGGTGCATAGTTCTACAGCGTCGAGGCAGCGTACATAAAAGCTCGAGACCTAGAAGTCTTTAACCATACCCTGGGAAACAAACAACCCCTCACCAGCTGAGCAGAGTGGACGGCTGGGGCAGTAAGCACCTACATAGAGGAAAAGACGGACAAAAAGGATGGCATTGTCTGACTTAAAAAAAAACAAAAAAGAGGATTGAAGGGTTACAAAAGACAGTACAAAAGCAGAGGTATTACATGAACATTTTTGCTCCGTCTTTATAAAGGAAAGGGAGGGAGTAATACCACAAACCGGATAAGAGACGGAACGGAGGTTACCCAATAGGAATCATAGGGACAAGAAGAGTGAAGGTGGGTAGACAAATCCATGGGTCCAGATGCAATACACCCCAGGATGCTAAAAGAGTTGACAGAGGAGCTGGCAGACCCACTGACAATTTCTTCAATAGGTCTCTTGATAAATGGGAATAGTACCAGTAGAATGGAGAACAGCACATGCAGTGCCACTCCACAAGAGTGGACCCTAGGAGGACCTGCACAACTATAAACTAGTCAGCCTGACCTCAACAGTAAGTAAATTCATGGAGAACATACTGAAGGAAGTGCTAGTCAGGTACTTGGAGGAGAATTGTCTGCAGGACAAGAAACAACATGAGTTTGTTGCAGGCAGCTATCAGATAAACTTGATAAGTTCTTCATTGGGGTCACAAGGGCAGTGAACAAATACCAGGCAATATACCATTTACCTGAACTTTGGTAAGCCTTCGATTCTGTGCCATACAGAAGGTTGACAATGAAACTGAAAGACCTAGTGGGGAGAAACTGGTAAGATGGGTTGAAAATGGGTAAGTGGCCAAACACAGAGGGTAGTTGGGGGAAGGGGAGTTCTCAAGCACTAAAAAACGGGCATTAGTGTGGTCACACAAGGGTCAGTGTCGGGGCCAATATTGTTTAACATCTTTATTAGAGATATTGGAGAAGGTATTCAAGGCAAGATGTGCCTGTTTGCAGATGACACCAAACTCTGTGGGAGAGTGTATACCCAGGAGGGGATACAAGAGCTGAGGGAGGACTTATCATGACTGGAGAGATGGTCAGGAATATGGCAGTTTGGGTTCAATGCAAAAAAGTGCAAAGTGATGCATATTGGGGCCAAAAACCCAAGGACAGAGTATAACATAGGGAAGGTTCAGGAAGCAGCTTCTGAAAAGGATCCGGAGGTGATAATTACTAGTGATCCGAAACATTCTGCTGAATGCTGAAAGTCTGTGATGAAGACAAATAGGATGTTTGGATGTAATGCAAGAGGTTTCAGTAGCAGGCAGAGTGAAGTTATTTTGCCATTGTACAGGACATTGGTAAGACCACATCTAGAATATGGGATGAAGTATTGGCATCCATAGCTTAAGAAGGACATTAACATGCTGGAGGGGATCCAGAGGAGAGCAACTCAAATGATCACGGGGCAACAGGACAGGTCATATGAGGAGAGGCTAGAAGCCCTGAACATGTGATCCCTGGAAGAGAGGAGGGAGAGGGGGTGATAAGATAGAGACCTTCAAGTACATAAAGGGAGTGAAGAGAGAGGAAAGAGAGGGCCTCTTCAGTAAGAGAGACAATGTCATCACTATGGGACATGGCCTAAAACTGATGGGGGTAGATTCAGAAAGGATGTAAGGAAGAATTAATTTTTTTTGTTATAGAATGAGAGGTGTCTGCTTGAAATGAGCTGCCAGAACAGGTGGTGCAGACAAAGACTAAGGGGTCTTTCAAGACAGCTTAGTACATACAGAGTGAAGTTAAGGGACCAAGACAGGGGAAAGTGAGGGGGGCTAGGTGAGCAGGAGGGGGGACAGAGTCACTGTTGTAAATACAAGACCAGGACCCTGCATCAATTCAAGTAGACTCAATAGACCAAGAGGTCTTCTTCTACTCGCTATTTTCATATGTTCTTATGCTGTCACATCCATCTTCGGACCATGCGCCTCCATTCACACTGTCACACCCAATGACCACATATACTGTCACACTCATCATTCACCATGCACCCTGTCAAACTCACTGACCTATACCATCATGCATGCTATCACACCTCATAACCCCCATGCCTCCCCATACATGCTGTCACACCAACTGACCACATAACACCATGCCCACTGTAACACCTCATGATTCTATACCCCATGCATGCTGTCTCATCCACCAATCGCACGCATGCTGTCATACCCACTGACCACATGCACATGCTCTGCTGTAAATAAGCAGCATGCATGAGCAGTGAGATCAGACCATACATTTTTAAGGACTAGTAAGACCTACAAGTCAGAAAGTAGCTGGCAGTTATGACTAGGGATCAAGGGTGCGCCAACAAATACAAATTAAGTAAATCCCATGCAAAGAACAAAAGTAGCCAAGAACTCCAATGAATCCAAGTTCAAGACGTATGTTCATTTGCAAAAAGAAGAGAATGTTGCTTTATTTGATATTAAACTTATGGAGCCAAGGGCAGTTGCTAGAGTTTGTTAGAGCAAATGCCCTTTGACTCCATGGTTTCATATCAAATAAAGCAACACTCAGCACTTTTGCAAACCAAACTGTGTCTCTAACTTGAATTCATTGTGGTTTGCGCTGCTTTCATTCTTTTCATGGGATTAGTTTAACCTACCTTGCTACATGGCAGATTACACAGAACTAGAAAGAAGACTAGAATGGCAATGCCCCTCAGTGTTTCCAGGTGCAAGTACATTGAACGTGGTGTCATGTTGTGGATGGCAAAAAGAACCGTAAGCATTACTTACCTGTAGTATGACTGCTGTGAGCCCTTACATGGACTGGTTGAATTACAATTTTTTTTTTAAATGTTCTTTCTAGGTGTGTGGTCCTGCAGATGACAAGCTGATGTGTGGGTTGTGAATTCTAGATAAAGTCCATGAGACACCTGCTTGCTTGTCTCCCTTCTCAGAGCCACAGAGCAAGCTCCCTGCTTGAAAAGCTACAGCATGTGCATATAGACACAAGGAGAATATTAAATATAATGACTATACTAAGTGTGTGCATTATTCCTTACCCAACTGTTGTGATAACGCCACTTGCACTTCCTACTGTATTTTCCTTACAGTCAGGGATACAGCAGTAGCCTACATCTCTCACTGAAAATACCTCCACTGTCTTGCTGCACCTGCCCCTCAGCCTCTTCCAATGTGCCTGGCATTCCTTAGATTGAGACTGTTCTCCCTGATACTACATAATCATCCCCTGCATGCCAGCAACAGCTTTATTCCTCCCAATCCTGCCCTGCCCCTCCCAAAGAGGCCAACCTATTTCCTGCTGAACAAATTCTGTGTTATTGCCTGGAACCAGGTGCCAGCCCAGGCTTGGCCCATAGCCTGCACACCATCTCAGAGGTAGCATTCCAGCATAAACAAGGGGTCACTATCAGCATGTTACCCTACTCAACCCCCTCAGTGCACCTGGAGTAGCAACACCCAGCACCGTGTCTCAGCCACCTGGCATCATGCCATACTGTTCTTCAAACAGGTCACAGACAAAGGTTACCTACTAGCATGCCAATTGGTCAAACAGTATCCAGTGCAAGAGAGGTATCATTAGGGGTACCCCAGGGATCAATACTTGGGCCCCTACTCTTCAGCCTCTTCTTAAATGACCTTCCCACAGCCTGTGACACCAAACTCATACTATATGCAGATGATTCTGTGCTTCTCAGCAGCAGCACATCTCAGGCTGCCCTTCAATCTGAGCTGCCGAACTCCTCCTCCAAACTTGAGGACTGGTTCTGTAGTCATACGTTGCTACTAAACTACAAGAAAACAAAGGCCATGCTTTTATCCAGCCACCACAACAAAAATAAGCACCACCCCTCATCATCTCCAACTCATGCAGTGAGCCACTGGAACAAGTCCACTTGTTCAAGTATCTGAGGGTTATAATAGATGATATCCTCATGGCTGCGCACCATGTTGACTCTCTGGTCAAGACAGACAATACCAAGATTGGTGTCTTGTACAGGCACAGGCAATACCTCTCTCAAGGGGCCCTCCGCCTCTCAGTCCGCAGCTCCATCATATCTACTATTGACTATGGACTAGCGGTCTATGAAGCGGCGATGGATACTGGTCTGATCACCACATCGTGAGGTTCAATTTTTGCACCCCCCTGAGAAGACCAGCCCCTGTGGAGATGGTCAGGTACCACCTATTATGGAATGTTACTCCACAAGGTCTAGCGGCGGTCCTTGACCTCTCATCCTTCGGTTCGGTGAGCAATGGTCCAGAAGCACTAGTGTCGGCCTATAATAAGGCCGTCACGACGGCACTGGATTCCATTGCTCCTGTTCGTGAGTGCCCCAGATCCCTTCACCCTGGAGCCCCATGGTTTGATGGGACCCTAAGGGAGATGCGGAGACAGGGGCGAAGGTTAGAGCGTCGCTGGCGCAGGTCCTCCCTTGATGCAGACCACTCTAGATTGATGGAACATTATGTTATCTATCAATCTGCAATCACCCATAAGAAGGCAGAATTCTGTCCAGGGAGATTGCAGTTGCTCAGAATCGACCGGCTCAGCTGTTCGAACTGTAGACAGACTGTGCAACCCAGCCTGCCTGCATGTTCGGGAAAGCTTTTTTCGCAGCAGAGTGTGCGAACTCGCCGATACTTTGGTAACTAAAGTGGCCGACATCAGGAAGAACCTGGGTCCGCAAGCTGTATGGGTGAAGCCTTGGTCAGCATGAGATGACAGTGCCCCATTTCTCCTGGAGTTCCTTTCGATCACCTGAGTTCGTGGACATTATGAGGATCATCCATTCTATGCACCCCACAAGCTGTGGTTTGGATCCCGTCCAATCCCCTTATTCTGGGTTGTTTGGATATCATTGGTCCGGTCCTGGCGCAAATAGTCTGGTGCTCCTTGAATTGGGTGAGTTTCCTGTTCCTTGAAAGAGGCTGTGTAACTCCTGTCTTGAAAAAGCTTCCTTGGACCCGGACTTTATTCTAGCTATCGACCTATTCTAACCTCCCTTTATTAGGAAGGTTATCGAGAAGGTCATAGCGGTTCAATTGATGACCTTTAACCATCCATAAGTCTACGAATCTTCCAGTCGGCTTCGAGTAAAGACATAGCACCGAGACTCGCGCTGGTTCAGGTGTTAAATGATCTTCTGATGGCGAGGATCAGAAGAGACTCCATTCTTGTTCTTCTTGATCTCTCTGCAGACTTTGACACAGTGGACCACATGGTGCTATTAGTTCGTCTGGGGCATATTTGTGGAATGTCTGGAACCGTTCTGCAATGGTTCACGCTATTTATTATGGGAGATCACAGAGAGTTGTGTCGTGATTTTTCCTCTGACCCAACCCTCTGTTGTGTGGAGTGCCCCAGGATCCGTGCTGTCGCCCATGTTGTTTGCTGTGTATATGCTGCCCTCGGAGGTATCATTAGACGATATGGGCTGAGGTTTCACTGCTATGGCGATGACACCCAGCTCTATCTGTCCTTTGCACCCGACCAGGATGGGAGCTCTCTGTGTTTAACAGCTGTCTGAGGGAGATCCAAGACTGGATGGATTCTAGTTGGCTAAAGTTGAACCTCGGAGAAAACAGAGGTGCTGGTGGTGGATCCTGGTGGTGGGTGGTGAGTGCCAGATATCGGTGCTATCACGAATTATTCTTGGTGGAGTATCTTTGTCATTCCTCAGAACAGGTGTGTAGCCTGATTTATTCTCTGACGATAAGCTGACTCTTAAAGCTCAGGTGTCAGCTGTTGTCAAGACTTCCTTTATCATCTTAGGAACATTGCCAGGTGAAGCATCTTGTTCCGCCTGACTCCCTGCCTACTTTGGTTCATGCCTTTGTATCTTCAGCTTAGACTATTGCAACGCCTGTACTTTGGGCTTTTTGGTTGAAACCGTCGCCTGCAGCTGGTGCAGAATGCTGCAGCCTGGGTTTTGACTGGGACAAGTCGCTTCGTCACATCACCTCGTGCTGCTCGAACTGCACTGGCTGCCTGTGTGGTGGCAGATCACCTTTAAAGTCATTTTGTTGACTTTCAAGCCCTTTCACGACCAGGGTCCAGCCTGCCTGAAAGACCTCCTGTCCCTTACTGCCCTGGCCGATCACTCCTCTCGGCCGACATGGGGTTGTTAGAGATCCCAAGAGTGAGTCTGAGATCTTCTGGCAGCAGAGCATTTTCATTTGTTGCACCCACTCTTTGGAACTCTCTACCATGTCGGCTACGGCAGTGCACCTCTGTGGAACTCTTTAAACAAGAGCTGAAAACTTATTTGTGGAGCATGGCTTTGTTAGATAATTAATTATTTATTAATGCTCTGGATTTTATTATGATATATTTTATCTTGTGGTATGCTGATTTTATGTATATGTTTGTGTATGTAGTGTTTGAATTGTTAAATTGTTCAGCACCTTGACATGTTGAAAGGTGCTATATAAATAAAATTATTATTATTATTTATTATTATTATACAGCACTCAAGAGGGTTCAGACTGTGTTCAACAAAGCCTGCAGATTCATCCTAGATGCGGAGCGTGGCATGCACACCTGTACTCTGTACAAACATGCAGTTTGGCTGTCATCAAGAAACAGAGTCAAATTCCAGACTTGCAACCTGGGAAAGAAGAATCTCTTGGGTAAAACACCACCTTCAGTTGACAATTTGATCAAGGTAGCCAACTCATTACAAATCACCAGGGGGAGGACTAGAGGTGCCTTGGCTATCCCCTTCCATCGCATCTCACTTGGGCAACATGCATTTGCCTACTGGGCCACCCTGTGGATGAATGAACTCCTTGGGCACCTCTTGGCCACCAACTGTCTGGCCCAATTCAAGACCTCCAACAGCACCTAATAACATTCTAAGTGCACCTTCCCATAAGTCCAGCCACACCCGCTCTCTCTGCGCCCCCCAGTAAGCACTAGGCAGGCCTCAGGTGCCCGCTCCCCCTTCTCATGCCTTGCCTCAGCAATCCTTTCACATCATGCTCCTTTGGCACCCACCACCCCACCTTTCCCCTCACCCAACTCCCAGTCCTGTGAATTTCCCTAACAGTCAGTACTAATACAGGCTGCCTGATCATGCCCCCTCACACCCCATCATTTACTCTAGCAAGTCTTCTCCATTCAGCCTCCCCTCACCCCCCCATTTCTGCCCATGGTGGAAAATCAGCGTCGGCTGGCATTCATTGCCCTTCTTCCCCTACCCTTCACCTCCACCACAGTACATACCTCTCTCTTGTACCTCTTTTCTTCACCCCACTGCCAGCTATCCCCATTGCTCTGAACTACTGACAAGGCACTTTGTGGCTGCTCATTCACCCCCGCCCTCATAAAGTGTTTCTCAAGATATTTAACTTGTACCTATGTTTTGAGTTATTCTGTAAGTTCTGAATCCAAGCTGTATCGTTCATTGTGATATACCTTTACTTTCTCCATTTGTGCTTTGTTTCGTAATCTATGATGTGGAACCTTTGAACAAGAGCTTGCGCTCAAAGGTCTTTTCTGAATCACTAAATAAATAAAATAAAAAAAAATGTTTTACTCAAGGGGCTACCTCTGCCCATGGTGGAAAAATCAGCTTTTGCTGGCCTTCATCAATGAGAAATGCCAGACCTTCTAAACCTTGGAAGATGACCTAAACCTGGGAGGAAGGCACAGACTTACCATCCTTAAACATTTACTCAGGGCTGTCCCACAAATTTATGTTGGCACTGTAATGGAAAGCCCCTTAAACTGACAGATCTGTTTTAGTTCAAAACATTTATTCCCGCGGGATTAGAAAATGCCGTGTGGTAACCTGAATGCACCCATATTCATTTTGTTACATTCCTGCTGAATTCGGCATTCTGATTCCTGATGTTCTGCTGCAGATACATTAACCTGATATGTGGGTCATGGGTATAGGTAATGTAAAGGGTGCAGAAGACAGGTAATTGCAGTTATAGCTACATCATTATTGCTTGCCTACCTAGCAGAGAAAATAAATCTCTTACCTTGGTACTGAGGAGCCTGGGATGAGTGTCTCTGCGTGATGTCCAATCATACCTAATCTAAAAAAAAAAAAAAACAAGCATTTGTCAATGCTGAATGTTGTCACGCTGGCATTGGCAGTGGGAGTGGCGTAGCTAGAGATGCACAGTACTGTGATTTTGTGAATGTGTCTCAAAAGGTGATTTTGCACAGCGAGCACGCCATTGTACGCCACAGCTGCGGAAACATGTTTTGGGCAGGCTGTGAAAAATGGCAACTGGACTGTTGATAAGGAGATGTGCACAAATGCCAGTGGTGAAAATGTGGCATGAAAATATTGCAGATTGACGAAGTTACAAGGGTGCGTGGAAACTGCACAATGCACGCTTGCAACACAGTCATTGTATGTAGTTTCGGCACCAAATGTTCAACATTGACATTTTAGGACCTCTGCCCATGAATAGTGTCACCGTCATTTCCGCAAACTGTCCCAAAAATCTGATTTCGCACAGCGGGCATGCAATTTTGTGCTGGACGTGCGAAAACACATTTCAGGCAGCTGGAGTGTTCATAAGGAGGTATGGAAAAATGCCAATGATGAACAGCTGGAGTGAACGTAATACAAATTCAGAAAGTCATGAGCGTGTGTGCAAACTGTGCAACGATGCTCATAAAACACTCATTTTATTGACTTTTGTTCCTAAATTTTCAACATAGGCATTTTCGGGCATCTGCTAATGAACAGTGTCACTGTCATTTTCATCATGTGTCTCGAACATGGACTTTCCACAGTGACCATGCTATTCTGTGCCAGAACTGTGAAAACAGATTTTGGTCAGGATGTGAAAAATGACAGCTGTACTGTTCATTAGGAGGTGCAAAACAATGGCACTGTACAAAATCTGGAGAGAGAATATTAGATGTTTATGAACGTACTAGCGTGCGTGCAAACTGCACAACGCACGATCATAACACAATCATTTTATGGAGCATTGTCACCAAATTTTCAACACAGGCATTTTAGGACCTTTGCTCATGAACAGTGTCACTGTCATTTTCATAATGTGTCCCGAACACTGATTTCTCACAGCGAACATTGTTATTGTGCAATCGAAAAGTGCGAAAACACATTTCGGCAAGGATGTAAAAAAATGACAGTTATACAGTTCACAAGAAGGTGTAGTAAAATGCCAAATTTGAGAATCTGGTGTAAAAATATTGTGAATGCGCTTAGTTAGAGCGTGCATTGTGTAGTTGCTCCACATGTCGGAAATAGTCATTTTTTGGATTTTCCCTTAATTAAATTGAGAATAGGCTTTTTGGAGAGCCTCTTATGAACAGTGGCACTGTCATTTTGTTACTCAATCCTGAAAGGTGATTCCATGCAGTGACTGCAAAATCACCTTTTGGCACTGAATAATGCCATGACGGTGCAAGAATTCATGAGAAGGGGTCCCAAAAACCCCATGTTGAAAATTTGGGGCCAAAATTCTCCAAAATGCCCGAGATATGCATTAAAGTTGAAAAATCCCCATTCATTCCATTTCCTCAGTTCGTGGTCAGCTTTGAAGAGTGCAGACGTGTTCCTGGTCCACAGAAGATCATCATGCTGGACTCCTGAGGTAAGTATGGGGTGGAGTGGTGAGGGGAGGCAGGGTGAGCAGTGGTGGCGGGTGGGGGAGGGGACATCGAGACTATGAGGGACCGCTGTGTTTACAGGTAAAAAACATTGCAGGACAGTTTTCCTTTGCAGGGCATTTGTCACGCTGGCGTGGGCTCCCAGCATGCCACCTAACTGTTTTGGGGTATCTAGAAGCCAACGGGGATTGGGCACCTCTTTGGCACACAATGCATGGGGTGGAGGAGGAGTAATGCCGACGGGATTGGGCACCTGTCGGCAGAAAGAAAGCAGGGGGGCGCGAGCCGAGGGGATTGGGCACCCGCCGGGCATTCAACAATTGGAGGGGGGTTTATGCCAATGGGAAGTGGGCTCCCCGTCGGCACACAAAGACAGTGAGAGGGGTTAACCGACAGGGGGATTGGGCACCACTGAAGTTGGCAGACATTAGGCAGCCACCTGCTCACCAACCATGCACATAATGGCGGCGAGCACGGCAAGAAAAGAACTGCTGCGTCTGACGAGCTTTGATCGGATTGCAGTGGACCTTTTCTTAAATGTGCTCACCCCATTATGTATGCATGGTGGCACCGCATGTAGGTTGATTACAGTGCGCGGGATGCACCCTACCGTGCATGCCCCTGCATTCACGAACAGTGACCGAGCCTCCAATCCCCACTGTCAAGAAACGCTGGCTGCACACGGGCACCAAAATAAAAAAAAAAAAATGGCATGGGATCATAAAGGATCCATAGTTCTTCAAGAACTAAACAAGACCAATAGGGAAAGTTAAATATAAGCAATACTTATCAGGGTCAATATCCTCTTAGACATCTAGAAATAAAAGGAAAAAAAAAGGTTTCGTATAAGGAAAAAATAAAAGCAAGAGTAGTGACAAAGTTCCAGAGAGGTACAAGAGCTACAGGGAGAATATAAATATTACATACATGAGCCTGGTGATCCCCAGTTCAAATGCCACCAAGGTCACTGGCTCAGGATATGACCTTGGGAATGTCACATGACCTCTCAGCTTTAAAACTGGGTTAAAAGGGCTGGCCCGATGGCACAGCAGTAGAGCTACTGCTTGCGACGCCAGCAACTTAGGTTCAGTAGTGAGCCTGGGCTGCTGGTGGAATGGCTAGGGAAGAAGGATCACGTGCCCACAGGGCCACTCTCCTTCTCTGGGGAGGGTGGGCTGCAGCCTTCACTGCTATTCAGCCACCTCGGTGACCATGGGTGGCAGTGCAGTTGAGGAAGCAGTAAAGATGGGAGGGACAAATGTTGACTGAGGGCCTGAGTGAAGGCACATCTCAGCATGCCCTAGTCTCATTGACCCTCCTCGAGTGCGGACATCTGCAGGGGACAGGGACCAGAAACACAGGAAAATACTCCATGGTCATGCCAGCAGACTAGCTTCAGTGCCGGTGACTGGGGGAGCCTGAGAAGCAGCACCAAGTGTCTGCTCCCTGGAGATCTGGAGGGATTGGGGGAGTTCTCTCTAATTCACCTGGGGCAGTTATCCAGTGCTAAGCATGGTTACTGGAGAGGAGCACTTAATGGGGGCAGGTGTTCTCGGGTCCTCCTAACACAGCCTGTGTGGTGCACTGAGGACCCCAATAGAAGAGGGCATAAAGAATAAGTAAAAAAAAAAAAACTGGGTTAAAAAGGGTGTCATTGTGAGCAGGTCAGCGGAGTAGCCAGGATGTAGCCTTAGAGTATAGGCCTTCATTTTGATGTAATAATTTTAACATAATAGGTCTTAATTCTGCTACACATGGATACCAACTGACCCACACAGCACGTAGCAACAGTTGAACCTTCAAGGGTGGTTGGATGAAAATAACTGATGCCACACATGCCCCAGCCTCCAGCCCAGGGAAAATGAGCAAATGGTACAGCAATGAACCAACAGCAGTACAGTTCCAGCGAAGTTGCCAGTGCACATGGCACCCAACACTGATAGCAGTAAAAGTGGCTCAGTGAAGAATTAGTGGTGCATGCGGCACAGCAAGTGGTGGCTTTGTGCATATAAACAGCAAGCTGGAAACTGTGCAAGCGGCACTGTGTGGTGATGACAGTGTACATGGCACAGAGTTGGCAGTGCATGCAGCAATGCAGTGATGACAATACATGAGTCACTGCATGTTATTGGCACAGCACATGACACAGCACAGAGTCAGCATGGCATATGGCACAGTACAGAGATGGTGATGCATGTGACAGTGCTGTGGCAGTAGTGTGTATTGAACAGTTAGGTGGTGACAGTGAGCATGACACAGTATGGAGGCGGTCCAGAGGAGGGCAACTAAAATGGTGCAGGGTCTGCAACAGAAGCCATATAAAGGAGAAACTAAGAGAGTATAAAGAGCCACTGACGCCTTGAGAAGAACTTTCCAAAACATAATAGCTGGGCACAAAGCAGCCAATATATTTCTCATCGGCTTTGTATTTCTTATCCCCATTACTTATTACTGAGGTAATTTACCTCAAAAACAAGATACTTGTTTCTTGAGGGTTTATTTGCTCCTATTGCTTCTTCCCAACCCAACGTCATAATACTCTGCTTGTGACATAACAGTTATTCCCATGGTAACAGACTGTGATGCAACAACAGGGCATTATGATTTCAAACTGGGAATAATCTATAGAGGCAGATGAACTCTGAGGCATAAATATCTTATTTTTTTGTGGTAATTTCTTCAGTAATAAATAATGAAGAGGAGAAATCTATACAAGATATACGAATACAAACTAACTTGTGCATAAATATGTTTTCTAAAGTTTTCCCAAAGGCATCAACTGCTCTTTAATATGTATACCCTTGAGGAAAGGGGGGGATGATAGAAACTTTCAAGTACTTCAAGGGAATCAACAAAGTCCAAGAAGGTAGCATCTTTCAGAAAAAGAGATGTGCAAGAACAAGGGGACACAATTTAAAGATAGTGGGGGGATGGCTCGGGGCAACATATGGAAATATATATATATATTTTTTTTTACAGAAAGAGTGGTGGACACATGGAACTGTCTTCCTGAGGAGGTTGTGGGGTCAAAAACAGTAGGAGAATTCAAGAATGCATGGGACAGCCATAAGACAATGATAGTGGTGGTGGGGGTATCTGAAGAAGGACATAGTACTGCTGGAGACAGAGTCCAGAGGAGAGTGACCAGGATGATTCAGAGCTTGGAGGGGAGGCCCTATGAGGAGAGATTGGAAGAGCTTGGGCTGTACACACTGGAGGAGAGGAGGGACAGGGGAGACATGATAGGGGTCTTCAAGTATGTAAAATGAATAACGTAGAGGGAACCAATGAGCTGCTTAGGGCTTAAGAAGGGTGGGGGAGAAACAACTAGGGGGCATGAGTGGAAGCTGGAGGGGGAAATTATAGGGGGGAGCATAGGAAGCATTAGTTCACTGAGAAGGTGGTGGAGCCGTGGAATGCACTGCCCAGAAGGCTGGCTGGTGGAGGAGGGCAGAGTGGAGGGCCTCAAGAAGGGGTGGGACAGGTACAAGGGGAAACTAAAGCCAAAGAAGACCCTCTCGGGGACTGGGGGGTGGGATAGCGAGCACCCACTAGGTGGCTGGCTACCGAGCAGACATGACAGACCATTAAGCCTATTCTGCTGGCTTTTAGTATGTTAGTATGTAGAAGGAAGTAGGCTGTAGGTAAACTAGAATCTACAGCTTATCCAATAGGTAGGGAAATGGGCAGACTGGGTGGGCCAAGCAGTCCTTATCTGCCATCAAAGTCTATGTTTCTATGTACAATACATACATGCATACATACATACATACATACACACACACACACACACACACACACACTCACACATCTATATAAATAATGGTGAGGGGAGTGCACATGGCACAGTGCAGAGCCAACAGTATTAGCCTTATCAGTTGAGGGCTACAGAGGGGAAATATTTATACTAATGGATGACTGACAGACCATTGTTTTGACTACTGGAAGCCAATAGTTCATCCTGAGAAATTAAGTTTTCCCATCACACTGGATATCCGAAGAATTCCAGTCTGACGCCCCCCCCACCATCCAGTGCCCAGATCAGCCTCCTCCCACCCACAGCCAACCACCCTCCTCTCTGCTAGATCCCCCTTCTAAGCACCAGACCACCTTCCATGCAGCTGGACAGCCCTTCTAGCTCCAGCCTCTTTATGATGAAGAAGAATAATCAGCATTTATATAGTGCTTTTCATACACAATGTATCCCAAAGTGCATTACAAGCAATGCTACACTGGTAGTGAAGTGACAATGTGTGGTGGCCGCCATATCACACGTTAACACCCACACACAGCCTGGACAATTGCCTGAACCAGTGAAAATGAATGTTGGGGAGATCACATGATGTAGAGTGCTGAGTAGAAGCTCCTCCGTTAAGCTCCTGCCTCCCGATTATTAAATCGTCTTTTTTAGACGCTTAATTTTCTCTACTTCCTCTGCTTTCGAATTCTTCTACTGTCTAAACATCTTGTGTGCCTGTTTTGTATAATAGATTGGCGGATGGAGGGTTATATGAAGAAAGCCCAGCAGAAACACCCCCCCCACTACTCCTGAAAAGGCCCCAAAGAAATCCCGCGACTCGAGTGGCCAGATAAGCCTGATCCTATGAGTCAAGGTGGGGAACAAGAACCTTTAATGCTTAATAGGTTCTTAGAGGAGTTTAAACCTTTTCGTGAAGAGATGAAAGAAATGGCGATTGACCTGAAAACACTCTCTAGAAAACTGGATGAAGTCTCATTAATGGTTTCTGATAATACAGCTCAAATAGTCTCAATGGAGAGGAAGCTGGAGAGTCTGAATCCTGAATTGGTGTCTATGCGACAGAAGCTGTCTCGTCTCGAGGCTAAACTCTAAGATTTGGAGGGCCGTAGCCGAAGAAATAGTGTTGTGATACTAGGGCTACCAGAGGGAGAAGAGAGTCAACTGTAGCATTCACACAGAAGCTGGTGGAATGGGTTGCTGGTCCCTCTCCCTTTGGCCCAGTATAGTATACATTATAGAGCGAGCTCATAGGTCTCTGCGACCAAAGCCTTCTCCGGATGCTCCCCCCCCTTCCTATTATTTGCCGCTTTTTGAATTACCTGGAAAAGCAGCATTTCTTGCAGAAAGTGAGAGCTTTACAAGAGGTTCGTTGGGAGACTACAAAGCTGAGAATTGTACAAGATTTCTCTGGATCGGTCCATCTGAAGCGGAAAGCGCTTCATCCCATCGTATTTAAGATCATTGCAGCAGTTTGAAATTTAGGATGGGATACCCGGCCAGGTTACAAGTCTCTCTAAACAGATACTGGTTTAATTATGATGATCCTGAAGTTGCCCTGTCAAGCCTTAAATCCATGCTACCAGACTTGTTCCGAGAGCCCTGAGAGGCCTTGTTTGTGTGTTGAGGATCTGCTGGGAGTCATCAATTAGAACTGTTATTTTTCTCTTTCTCTGAGGAGATAATTTCAGCAAGCTGTATTTGGATGTTTCCGTTCTCTCATCTGGACTAGGCTGTTTAGTGCATGGCCTACCTGCTAACAACCTCTCAAGCCCTAACTTCCTAACGTTACCTTCTGCTCAGGGCAAAGACTTTTTGGGTCTTGGGGTTGGCCTAATTAGGAATATAGCTTTAGATTCCACTGTATCTAGCTTTGTGGGTTGCACACAGAGGGACAGTTTGTGTTGTTGTTTCTAGGAATACTGTTCACATTACAGTTTGTTGGAAGTTAGAATGATTTGGGCTTTCTCTGTTATTCATATTTACCCTGTCAGGATCAGGTGGTGGCCACAAGAGGGCGTATCAAGCATAAGTAATGCACACCCATGTGGTTCTTAATTCGAGAAGGATCTCTCCCAGTCTTTTCACCATTTCAACTTTTTTAAGGGGAACTCTCAGAATTAAGGGCTGGTAGTCTCAGTGAAGACTTGTATTTTCAGTTTTCTTTCTTTAGGGTTCTCGATCTCAATGTTTTTCTCAATTTCTGCTCTCAGTTTGAGGATGGGGCTATTCCCCATCATTAGTTTCTCGATCTGGTTCTGGTTTTTGTAAAGATCTTTCTTGGGGCAAGGTAACCCCTGATTTTTATTCAGGTTTTCGAGCTTGCCTGGCACATAAATGAGTTTGGCAGTTCGCTCTACATCCTCTTCTATTATCAGGTTAATATTCATGCGCCTGCATGCATTGGAAGCCCAGGACTGCTCTCTAGTTGTTTGGGATTAGCTAATACCATTTGCAATTTAAACATTTACCTCGGGATATAAGTTGGACTGCTACTGGCAGAGGTGCATTATCGGAGTAGGAGATGGAGGAAAAGACCCATTACTGTGCTAAACATTGCTTGTGGCAGTATGGGGGTTGAGTGGGGGCGGGGGTTGAGGTTTTGTTGGGGGGAGGGATTGTTGGGAAGGAATGAGTTAATTGTGGGGGTTGGGGCAGAGGGAGGGCCTTACAACGGCAACAGTTGGAGTATGGGTGCATGTATTATGTATCCTGAGTGCAGGGCTGAACTTATTAAGCTAAATAATTACTATTAGCTGGCCAAGGAGGTGACTTTTGCTACTTGGAATGTTAAGAGGATCAGGAAAAAACTCAAACAATATCAGGTTCTCAAACATTTAAGCTTACTTCGTTCTCAGATAACTTTCCTACAGGAATCCCATTTATTAGAAGCGGAAGCTTTACAGTTAAGGAGGAAACAGGTGGGGCTGGTTTATGACGCTCAGGGTTCTACTAATAGTTGTGGGGTCATGCATATTATTAATAGGGGTATTCCCTTTGTCTCGACACAGTTCATTAAAGACCCCGAGAGCAGGTTTATCCTAGTTAAAGGCACTCTCTGGTCAGTTCCACTTTTACTTGGTAGCATACAGTGGCGTGAAAAAGTATTTGCCCCCCTCCTGATTTTCTCTATTATTGCATATTTGTCACACTGGATGTTTTCAGGTCTTTAGACAAAATATAATATTAGATAAAGGGAACCTGAGTGAACAAATAACACTTTTTTTTTTTTACTTATTTCATTTATTTAATGAAAAAGTTAATAACACCAACGGGCACTGTGTGAAAAGTAATTGCCCCAGTTAAATCAACCCAATTAAGGATAATTAGAGTCAGCTGATTGAACACAGCCAGGTTTGATTACAGCCAGCCTGCTCAATATAAATCTCACTTATTTTGACCCTTACCATCAGAGTCAGTGTTGCAGCACAAAGATTCAACAAGCACATTATGCCATGATCAAGAGAAGTTCCTGAAAAGATCAGAAAAAATGTGTGCCCTCCATCAGTCTGGAAAGGGTTACAAAGCTATTTCTAAGGCTCTGGGACTCCATCAAACCACAGTGAGAGCCATAACTCCAAATGGAGAACACTTGGAACAGTAGTGAATCTTCCCAGGAGGGCGGCCTGCCAAAATTACTCCAAGGGCGAGCGTAAAATCATTCAGGAAGTCTCAAAGGATCCTAAAACAACATCCAAAGAACTGCAGGCTTCTTGCTCTCAGCTAAGGTCAGTGTTCACGACCCCACAATCAGAAAGAGACTGGGCAAAATGGGCTTCATGTGAGAGTAGCAAGGCAGAAACCATGCACAACCAAGAAGAACATAAATGCTCGTCTCTCATTTTGCCAAAAGCACCTGGATGATCCACAAGCCTTTTGGGAAAATGTTCTATGGACAGATAGAGTCCAAAGTGGAACTTTTGGATGACATGGATCCCATAATGTCTCCGTGAAGCAAACACAGCATTCCACAGTAAGAACACCATACCAACAGTCAAACATGGTGGTGGTAGTGTGATGGTGGGGATGCTTGCTGCCTAAGGACCTGGATGATTTGCCATAATTAAAGGAACCATGAATTCTGCTCCTGTACCAGAAAATTTTAAGGAGAATGTCCGTCATCCTTCCGTCAGCTGAAGCTGAAGCGTAGTTGGGCCATGCAGCAAGACAATGATCCAAAACACAAAAGCAAGTCCACATCAGAATGGCTAAAAGAAGTAAAATGAAAGTTTTGGAGTGCTTAGTCAAAGTCCGGACTTAAACCTAATAGAGATGCTGTGGCAGGACCTGAAACGAGCAGGTCATGTTTGAAAACCTACCAAATGTTGCTGGAATTAAAGCAGTTCTGCGAGGAAGAGTGGGTTAAAATTCCTCCACAGCGATGTGAAAGACTGATATTGAATTATAGGAAGTGTTTGGTTGCAGTCATTGCAGCTAAATGTGGCATAACCAGTTATTAAGTGTAAGGGGGCAATTACTTTTTCACACAGTGCCAGTTGGTGTTGGTTAACTTTTTTTCATTAAATAAGTGAAATTAAAAAAAAAAAACAAGTGTTATTTGTTCACTCAGGTTCCCTTTATCTAATATTACATTTTCTCTAAAGACCTGAAAACATCCAGTGTGACAAATATGCAATAATAGAGAAAATCAGGAAGGGGGCAAATACTTTTTCACGCCACTGTATATGGCCCTAATATGGATGATCCAGGGTTTTTTATGAGACTCATAAATATTGTCCTGCCAATGCTTCCCATTAGGATTATTTTGAGGGGCAACTTTAATCAAGTAATACACTCCAATCTCGAAAGGTCAGGTAGTGGACTGAGAGTGGTCTCTCTGGGACAGAGGGATTTTAGGGACTTAGTGGATCAGTGCGGGCTCTGTGATGTCTGGCACGTCCTAAATCCTGATACTAGGGAGTTCACTTTCAGGTCAATGGGCACACTGCTCACAGTCCCACATTGATTATATTCTTATTTCTCAGGCTCTCCTACTGGCGTTCAAGACCTCCTCAATTCAACCTGGCCCTGTCTCTGATCATTCACTGGTGTTAAGCAAAGTGGCATTTCTTAATTTACCGAAAAGGGAAACTAGATGGAAGCTTAATGAACAACTTCTTAAAGATTCCAAGTATTGCAAGCTCATAAGGGAGCAAATTGAGTTATTTTTCTTATCCAACCCTTTAGATAGTGTAAAACTGGATATTTTGTGGAGGGCCTTTAAGGCTTACATGAAAGGGATCCTCATTAGCATGGCGGTGAGTAGGAAAAGGGCAAAGGAGAAGGAACTATTATCATTATTGTCCCAAATTCGGCCACTTGAAATTAATATTTGACTAGTGCCCCAGATGAAGACAAAGAGGAAGCTTTTGGTACTGAGAGACAGATATTTAGAGTTATTTCTATGAAAAAGCAGAATTAGCTATTATTAGTACAGAGAGCCAGTTACATGGATCATTGAGAGAAGCTGGGGCACCTATTGGCACTGCGTGTTAAGCAACAAGAATCTGTGAGTCTATCCTCCATTAGGGCGAAAATGTAGATAGTACAAGAATTTGCCCTATACTACAAACACTGTACAGTGATATGGAGTATTCTCCTGTCCTGGAGTAATGGAGAAATATCTGAGGATTCCCATTTACCCTCCCTTTCAGTATCAGTCATTCCAAGGGTTTTTTGGTCACCCCTATATCACGGAGGAAATTGTTGAGATTAGTGGATACCCTTTAGATAAAGTCCCAGGCCCGAGGAGTCTCTCCTATTGTGTTTCAGGACTTTACTTACCAGTACTTAACTTTTCTAATATATTAACGGGCAGAGAACCTCATTCTTTGAGGCTTTGATTGTATTTCTCCTAAACCAGATAAGGACTTGAGCTGTCCAAGTTATAGACCTATATCCCTTCTAAAACCAAGATATAAAAATTATTTAAGATTTAGCCATCAGATTAACTGTAGTTCTCCTGACATAGGAAACCAGGTCGTTTGTGCGGGCCATCATCTGACTTTATGCCTTATCTTGTATTCTTGGCACTAGGAGTTGAGTCCTACAGGTCTGGTTTGTGGAGAAGAGTTTGACGTGTGAATTGAATTTTTTTCGAGTGTTGCTTTTCAATTCTCTCCTGTATTTATATCTTGATTGCTACATTATATAAAACTCCTACAGCAAGGATTTCTGGGAACGGTCTTTCTCCAAACTTTTCCACTTATCAGGAGAGTACAGGGTTGTTTTTATCTCTCTGTTATTTCTATTTATATCTGGAACCTTCATCCAAATATTTTCAATAATGTTTCTATATGCATTTGGTTAAGAAAATCAAAGTCATGATATGTGGATGACTTGTTGATACATTTATCCCATCCAGTATCTTCTGTACTGGTTTATTAATGAAGTAGCAAGATTTAGGACTATCCAATTACAAACTGAATGCCAGTAAATCCTCATTCTTTCCATTAAACCACAGTATTCTAGACTATATTAGTCCTTAGGTTTATGCTGGACCTCTGGGCTTCTAAATGGGTATTAACTATCCCAGAATCTAACGTGGTTTGGTAAAATCTTGAATCCTCTCACAGCTGATAATCCATGACCTTGATAGGTGGTCCAATTTCATACTGGTCCAGATTAATATAATTATATAATATATTCCTTGAATGTTTTACCTTTATCTCTTCTTATTACTTTATCCCATTATCGGATTAAAAGTTACAGGTATATTAATTAGATTTATTTGGATGATACTTGTTTTATTACAAAACTGGCATCCAAAACTTGAGGGGGTTTGTGTTCTTCATCTGGCTATACTATTGGGCCAGTCATTTTGCAAAATGTTGAGATGGATATTCTTAATGAGAAAAGAACAGCCCTTGGCTTACTTATCAAATTGATGAATAGGTCTAAAATCTGACCTCTAGCCTTATTTTTATCTTAAAATCTCCCAGGTGCGTATGGTTGAAGAATTTCACAGAGAAGTTATTTCACTAATGGTATTGCGCAATTATGTTCATTTCGCATTATACCTCTAGATGGACTTATTTCTGTCATTGAATTCTATTTATTATTAACAAGAAGTGATTTTCTGTAAATGGCTGTCCAAATGGGAGATGGAAACCTCTTTAGTGGATGAAGGGGGCAGTGGCTGTCTGTGTAGAGATATTAAGAATTTTTATTCCGTTCCTCTCTTTTTGAAAGTTATGTGTTGGCACTACCAATAGTTTTTGCAATACCACCTCCAGACTGTCCTAGTTCTGACTGAGTTTTTCATTATTGGATCTTCAGGGATCTAAATTATCTTGTTCCTGTTTCAGCAAAGATGAGACTTTCTGACTCAAGATTCTGAATTCTATTCTTCTCAGTATTTGGATTTGTAATCCTGTGGGAATCCGCTACAATATGTTTTCAAGATAATGTATCCATGGTACTTATTATACACAATTCAGTAAATAAAGAAATGTCCTTGAACTCCAATATATGTATTATGTTTTATGGAAGAAGGAAACTCTTCTATGTCTGGTCCTGTCCCATCTTCCTTAATGATTCAATCAAGACTTCCTGGATCCTTTACTGGGTCTTCAGGAGCATTTTACTTCTGTTGTCTGTCTTTTGGGACCCTTCTGTCAGATAGATTAAGAAAATTTCATGTTTATGATTTCCTTATCTGTCAAGGCTATTTGTGTCATTGAAGATGTCCATCCAACCTTCAAGAATGGGTGTAGTTTTTTGTCAACTCCTAACAGAAAAGCGATTGCCAGTCTTTTCAACAGATTGGTAGTATATACTAATATGGATCCCCTTCACCCTTTATTTATTATAACTCGAATCAGCCAACTCAAACTGCCCTACAGGTTCTTGAAAGAGTCAGTACTTAGGGATTGAGGATTATTGTTGCAAGGGAGGAAGGAGGGATGTAGGTTGGGTAGTTATGTCTTCAACGGTATTGCATCTCATCTTAATGTAACTGCCTTTATTATGGAAATGGCTACTAAAGTTGAATTGAAAAAAGAAAAAGAATGTTGGCAGACACCTGAATGTCCCTGTTTTGCAAAGAGTGCCTCTGGTTCTTCTACCCACCTGACATCCACCAGACTGTAGAAGGACCGGTTTACTGTCTCATCCTAAGAATAGCACCTGTCAGCACAATATCTCCTAATACTACACTCAGATGCCAGAGTTTTAGGTGCAAGTATATCTGGTGTGATGAGAACCTACAACTTTGATCCAGAGTGTGCCAACTGAGCCACACTGACAGCCTGATGATGAGCAACCTCACTGGAGTTAGAGAACCACAAAGTCCCAAAACCAGGTTCTTCCTAAGCCAATCAACATCCTGCATCCAGACCAACCCTAACTACATGACAACACCATTGTGTAGCTGAGACCCCAAGCCTCCTCCACAGACAAGTCTCTGCAGTTGCCCCTCCCAAGCCTCCTTGGACAAGCACCTCCAGCCAACTTACCTCTAGCTAGGCCTACTACAAGCCCTTCTAGCCCACCCAGCTGACCACCAGCCTGCAAGAGGACCTCCCATCCTGTACTAGTTCCCCACCCCAGCACCACCACCAACAACCACCTCCTGCAGCTGGTTCACCTTTTATGCCCTTGACGGGTCTTACCAGCAGCAACCTTCCATGTAGTTGACTTCTGGACTTTCATTCCTACCAATGGAATAGTTTCCACTAGCTGAGTCCTCCTGAGCTGGACACCCAGTTGACCATCTTACCTAGGAGCGCTGCACTCTCCCTCAACAGTAGAACTCTGATCACCCTCTCAGCAACTAGACCCCTTTCCAGGTCACCTTCCACAACTAGGACCCCATATCTCTCAACCTAGTGCAAATACATGTGAGACACTAACACAAACACACAGTATTCTACCCTAAACTGATCACAGTTTATAGTCACAGAAAAAAATACAGAGATCCCAGCATTATTATTTAATGTAATGGATTTATATGCTAAAGTTTTAATATCAATGTAAAAGCATAGCTTTTTCACAGTTACAAACAGGATATGCAATCAATATACATTCCTCCTTAAGTCCCAGATATATGGAGTTTTTTATAAACAGCAGTCTGCAGTTTAAAACAGAACCCAAAAGTAGCTATGGTTCCAGTATTATTAATATAATAAACATAGCACATGTTTTTTAATTAAGGTATCAAATGCAAGAAAAAAGCCCTCCTCTCCTGTCCTAATATAATATAAACACTGAAATATTTGCAGTAATGAATTTTTGTTTTCAATCTGCAGCTTATCTAGATTTGCTCAGATAAAAGCTATAAGTTTTTTCTCCAAATATAGTACATACTCTAAACTGTTTAAAATCCATCCAGCTATCCATGTAGAAATTGTTCCAGCTCTGAGATGTTGTTAACTGATCAAATATGAGAGTATATGAAGTCACATGAGGAATTAAGTCATGTATCTCTTAATTTAATGGATTTTGGGAGTTGTAGTTTTTATTGATGACTAGATGTTTAAAGTGAAAGAAACATATTAAAAGTCTGATGCTAATTTGTATAATTATGTGATTTTCTTGTAGATAAGAACCTATGTAATGTATGTGATACTTTTCAATAAAATGAGTTTAATAAATGCCAGTTTATAAAATGCACTAATTATTAAGAAATTAAATTAGGAGGGGTGCTATAGAAAGGCTACTGTAGCCTACATTTTAACCTTTTCTTTACTAAGGATAGCCAACTGAGGTATTTCAGTTTTGTGAGTTTTAGAGCAGTAGAGTTTTTCAGCCCTCCTATGTGTCCATGCTTTTGATTGACTGTGAGGCTGCTGTGTATTTATCTGCATAATGTACATTGAAGAAAAGTATGAGGCCAGAGTGTTCTATACAAAAAATACCTGCTAGTTTAGATATTGGCCTCATATACAAAGGTAGCACTAGCACTTAAAGTGGTTTGTACCAGCACTATCCGGTTTGCACTTGTGCTTGGGGGGCTATCTTCAAAGGCTGTAGGGCCCTAAACCTAGCAGTGCTCAGGCACTGAAATAACCTCTTGTGCAAAAGAAAGGTCATTAATGCATATTAAGTAATGGCATTTTACTGCTATAATTGAAGGAACCATGAATTCTGTTTGTACCAGAAAATTCTATGAGTAGTCCGGTCATCCTTCGTCAGCTGAAGCTGAGCGTGGTTGGGCATGCAGCAAGACAATGATCCAAAACAGCAAGTCCATCAGAATGGTTAAAAGTAAAATGAAAGTTTGGAGGGTTTGTCAAAGTCCAGACTTAAGCCTGAAGAGATGCTGTGATTCTGAAACGAGCAGGTCATATGAAAACCTACCAAATGTTGCAGATTAAAGCAGTTCTGCAGGAAGGTAGGTTAAATTCCTCCTGGCGATGTGAAAGACTGATATTGAATTATAGAAGTGTTTGTTGCAGTCATTGCAGCTAAATGTGGCATAACCAGTTATTATGTAAGGGGCAGCTTTTCACACAGTGCCAGTTGGTGGTTAACTTTTTCATTAAATAGTGAAATTAAAAAACAAGTTATTTGTTCCTCAGGTTCCCTATCTAATATTACATTTTTCTAAAGACCCAAAACATCAGTGTGACAAATATGCAATAATAGAGAAAATCAGGAAGGGCAATCTTTTTCGCCCCTGTGTATATGGCTAATATGGATGATCAGGGTTTTATGAGACTCATAAATATTGTCCTGCCAATGCCTTCCCATTAGGATTATTTTGGGGCAACACTTTAATCAAATAATACGCCAATCGAAAATCAGGTAGTGGACTAAGGAGTGGTCTCTCTAGGACAGAGGATTTAGGGACTTAGTGGATCAGTGCTGCTGGTGTCTGGCGCGTCCTAAATCCTGATCCTAGGAGTTCACTTTCAGGTCAATGTTTTCTTTCAGTCCCAGTGATTATATTTTTATTTCAGGCTCTCTACTGGCGTTCAGGGCCTCCTCAATTCAACCTGGTTCTGTTCTGATCATTCCTGGTGTTAAGCAAGTGGCATTTCTTAATTTACCTAAAAGGAAGCAGATGGAAGCTTAATGAACAACTTCTTAAAGATTCCAAGTATTGTAAGTATGAGGACAAATTGGTTATTTTCTTATCAACCCTTTAGATAGTGTAAAACTGGATCTTTTGTGGAGGGCCTTTAAAGGCTTACATGAAAGGGATCCTCATTAGCATGGGGGTGAGTGAGGAAAGGAGCAAGGAGAAGGAACTATTATCATTATTGTCCCAAATTCGGCCACTTGAAATTAATATTTCGGCTAGTGCCCCAGATGAAGACAAGAGGAAGCTTTTAGTACTGAGAGACAGATATTTAGAGTTATTTCATGAAAAAGCAGAATTAGCTATTATTCGTACAAGAGCCAGTTACATGGATCATGGAGAGAAGGCGGGGCACCTATTGGCACTGCGTATTAAGCAACAAGAATCTGTGAGATTCATCCCTCCAATTAGGGCAGTACCGAGATAGTACAAGAATTTGCCCTATACTACAAAACACTGTACAGTGATATGGAGTATTCTCCCTGTCCTGGGAGTACGGAGAAATATCTGAGGGATTCCCATTTACCCTCCCTTTCAGAACAACACAAGGGTTTTTTGGTCACCCCTATATCACGGGAGAAATTGCTGGGGTTATTAGTGGATTACCGTTAGATAAAGTCCCAGGCCTGATGGAGTCTCCTCCTATTTTACAAAGTGTTTCAGGATTTCTCTACTACCAGTACTTGTCGCCTATTCCAATATATTTTAACCGGAGACAGAGGTAGAATTTTCATTTCTTTGAGGCTTTGATTGTACTTCTCCTAAACCAGATAAGGACCCTGAGCTTGTCCAAAGTTGCTGGACCTATATCCTTCTAAACAAGATATAAAAATTATTTTGAATTTCTAGCCAACAGATTAACTGTAGTTCTCCCTGAGTTAATAGGTATGAACCAGGTAGGATTTATGAAAGAGCGCTCATCATCTGATCATTTAAATACCTTATCTTGTATTCTCATTTCCAGGGGATGCTGGGTTCCCTACAGTCTGGTTTCCCTGGATGCCGAGAAGAGTTTGATGGTGAATTGGAATTTTTTTTCAGAGTGTTGGCTTTCCAATTCCCTCCACCTTATTTATATAGTTGCTACATTATAAAACTCCTACAGCAAGGATTTCTTGGGAACGGGTCTTTCTCCAAATCCTTTCCCACTGCATTCAGGGAGTAGACAGGGTTGCTCTTTATCTCCTCCTGTTATTTCATTTATATCTGGAACCTCTTATCCAAATATTCTCAATAATGCCTCTACTAGAGCATTTGGGTTGAAGCGTCATGAAATCAAAGTCACAGCATGTCACGGATGACTTGTTGTTGTTATCATCAATATCTTCTGTACGGCTTTATTGAATGAAATATGAAAGATTTAGTGACCTGTCCAATTACAAACTGAATGCCAGTAAATCCTCATTCTTTCCATTAAACCATAAAGTATTCAAGACTGACATTAGTCCTTAGGTTTATGCTGGACTCCCAGGTCATTTAAATACTTGGGCATTAAACTATCCCGTAACCCCCTAACGTGGTTTAAGGAAAATCTTGAATCCCTCTCACAGCTGATAATCCATGACCTTGATAGGTGGTCCAAACTTCCCATATCATTATGGGGCCAGATTAACATAATTAAGATGAATATATTCCCTAGAATGTTTTACCCTTTATCTCTTCTTAATACTTTTATCCCATTACTCTGGATTAAAAAGTTACATGGCATATTAACTAGATTTATTTGGGCCGATAAATATCCTTGTTTGGCCTATTACAAACTGGCAGCTCCAAAACTTGAGGGGGGTTTGTGTATTCCCATCTGGCTATATACTATTGGGCCAGTCATTTTGCAAAATGTTTGAGATGGATATCTCCCGGAACAGAAAAAGAACAGCCAGTTTGGCTTACGATCAAATTGGATGTAGTTAGGTCTAGGAATCTGGACCCCCTAATATTTTATCTTAAAATCTCCCGAGTGCGTGTGGTTGAAGAATTCCTAAATGGTTACCTCACTAATGGTATATGCTGGTGCTCATTCATTCTGCATTATACCCTTCAGATGGACTTATTTCTGTCTATTTGGAATTCTCTATCTTTCATTATTAACAAGAAGCAGATTTCCCGTAAATGGCTGTCCCAAATGGGAGATGGGAAACACCTCTCTTTAGTGGATGAAGGGGGGCAATGGCTGTCTGTAGGAGATATTAAGAAATTTCTTATTCCGGTTCCCTCTCATTTCAAAGTTATGCAGTTAAGGCACTTACTCACAATAGTTTTTTGGTAATACCCCCCAGACTCGTCCTAGCCCTGATACCTGAAGTTTCTTCACTTATTGGATCTTCAGGTGTTATATCTAAGATATATCAGGTTCTGTTTCTGCAAAGATATGTAAGGAATATCTTTTCGGGACTCACAAGATTCTGGAATTCTTCTTCCTCAGTATTATCATCTGGATTTGCAATCCCTATTGAAGTCCTGCCATAAATATGTTTCTCAAGATAGATTGCATCTCATGCAGTATCATGTATTACATAACATGTATTGTACTCGAGTAAAATTAAAGAAATGGGTCCTTGAACTCCAATATATGTATTAAGTGTTTGCGGAAGAAGAACACTTCTTGCGCATGTTCTGGTCTTGTCCCCAAATTTTTCCTTTAATGGGATTAATCAAGACTTCCCTGGATCCTTTACTGGGTCTTCAGGAGCATTTCGCCTGGTTGTCTGTCTTTTAGGGACCTGTCTTCTGTCAGGAGTTAGATTAAGAAAATTTCATGTTTCTATGATTGCTCTTATCTGTCAAGAAGCTCATTTTTAGTGTCATGGAAGACAAGTCCACTAACCTTTCAAGAATGGGTGTAGAAAAGTTTTGTCAACCTCCGAACAGAAAAAGCGATTGCCAGTCTTCACAACAGATTGGCAGTATATACCAAAATATGGGATCCCCTTCACTCCTTAATTTTATTGGCTAACTCGTAATCATGTCAAACTCTAAACTGCCCTACAGGTTCTTTGTGAGAGAGCTCAGTACTTGGGGATTGATGGATTAGTTGCTGCAGTAAGGGGAGGAAGGGAGGATGGGAGGGTTGGGCAGTTATGTCTTCATAAATGGCAGTATTGCATCTCATTCTTAATGTAACTGCCTTTTATTATGGAAAATGTATTACTAAAGTTTGAATTGAAAAAAAAAAGAAAAAGAATGTTGGCCAGGACACCTGGAATGTCCCCTGCTCTTTGCAAAGAGTGCCCTGGGTTCTTTCACTTCCACCTGGACATCCACCAGGACGGGTAGAAGGGACCTCGGTTTACTGTCTCATCCTAAGAACAGCACACTCCAGCAGTACAACACCCCCCTAATACTACACTCAGATGCCAGAGTTTTAGGTGCAAGTACAATCCTGGTGTGGGATGAGAACCCACAATCTTCTGATCCAGAGGCAGATGTGCTACTACCAACTGAGCCACACTGACAGCCTGATGATGAGCAACCTCACTGGAGTTAGAGAACCACAAAGTCTCCAAACCAGGTTCTTCCCAAGTCAATCAACATCCCTGCATCCAGACCAACCTCCAACCACATGACAAACAACCATTATGTAGCTGGAGTACCCCAAGCCTCCCCTCCAACAGACAAGTCTCTGCAGCTGCCCCCTCCCCAAGCCCTTGGACAAGCACTCCTCCAGCCAACCACTCTACCTAGAGCTAGACCTACCACAAGCTCCTTCTAGCCCACCCAGCTGACCACCAGCTCTGCAAGAGGACCTCCCTCCCATCCCTGTACTAGCTCCCCACCCCCAGCACCACCACCAACAACCACCCTCCCTGCAGCTGGCTCACCCTTTTATGCCCTGGACCAGTCTTACCCAGCAGCAACCTTCCATGCAGCTGGACCCCCCTGGGACTTTTCATTCCTACCAATGGAATAGCCTCCACCAGCTGAGTCCCTCCCTGGAGCCGGACACCCAGTTGACCATCTTACCCAGGAGCTGTACCTACCCTCCCTCAACAGCAGAACCTCCCCCAGATCACCCTCTCAGCAACTAGACCCCCTTTCCCAGGTCACCCTTCCACAACCAGGGACCCCATACCTCTCAACCTAGTGCAAATACAATGTGAGACACTAACACAAAAAACACACAGTACTCCAAAATTTAAACTGATCACAGCTTTGCAGTAGTCGTCAGAAAAAAAAAACACATACACAGATCCCAGCATTACTATTTAATGTAATGGATTTACATATGCTAAAGTTCTAATTAAATATCAAATGTAAAAGCACAGCTTTTTCACAACAGTTTACAAACAGGATAATACAATCAAATATCATTCCTCCTTAAGTCCTACTTATATAAGGAGATCTTTTTATAAACAGCAGTCTGCAGCTTTAAAACAGAACCAAAAAGCAAGCACAAGGGTTCCAGCATTACTAATATAATAAACACAGGCACATGTTTTTAACTAAGTACAGTATCAAATGCAAGAAAAAAGCGCCCCTCCCTCTCCTGTCCCACACACACACAAACACTGAAATATTTGCAGTAAATAAATCTTTGTTTCTCAATCTGCAGCTTACTCCAGATTTGCTCAGATAAAAAGCTATAAAGTTTTTTCTCCAAATATAGTACATTACCTGCAAACTGCTTAAAATCCATCCAGCTATCCATGTAGAAATTGTTCCAGCTCTGAGATGTCTGTTAACTGATTCAAATATGGAGAGTACATGAAGTCACATGAGGAATTAAGTCACATGCATCTCTTAATGCCCCAATGGATTTTGGGAGTTGTAGTTTTTCTTATTGTATGACTAGATGTTTAAAGTGAAAGAAACATATTAAAAGTCTGATGCCTAACTTGTATAATTATGTGATTCTTCCTGGTAGATAAGAACCCATGTAATGTATGTGATATTCTTTTCCACAATAAAAATGAGTTTAACAATAAATGCCAGTTTTATAAAATGCACTAATTATTACAGAAAATTAAATTAGGGAGGGGGGCGAAATAGAAAGGCTGTACTGGGGAACCCACATTTTTAACCCTTTCTTTACCAAGGATAGCCAAACTGAGGCATTTCAGTTTTGGTGAGCTCTTACAGGAGCAGTAGAAAGCTTTTTTCAGCTCCCCTTCCTATGTGTCCATGCTTTTGATTGACTGTGATAGGCTGGCAGCTGTGCATTTATCTCTGCATAATGTACATTGAAGAAAAAGTATGAGTGCCAGAGTGCTCCATAACAAAAAAATATCACTCTGCTAGTTTAGGATATTGGCCTCATATACAAAAGGTAGCACCAGCACTAAAGTGGTTTGCACCAGCACTATCCGTGTTTGCACTTGTGCTTGGGGAAGGGCCATATTCAAAGGCTGTGTAGGGCCCCCTAAACCCAGCAGTGCCCAGGCACTGAAATAACCTCTTGTGCAAAAGAAAGGGTCATCTAATGCATATTAAGGCAATGGCATTTTCAGAGGTTTGTGGAAGTGCTAAACAGCCCCCAAAGTGGTGCTATATTGCCATCAGAAACCAGCTCTAAACGGAGCACAAATGTTGTGCCCTCATGCCAATGGCATACAGCTGTACTGCAGTTGCCCACCTCTAGTCATCTGTGCTTTTCACTGTCAATGCTCTCTTGTGGTCTAGTGGTTCCCCCCGATCACCCATTCCCATCAGTCTTAGTACTCCCTGTGTCTTCAGTCACCCATTCCCATCACCGTAAATGCTCACTGATGGCTAGTGGTACCCCCATAATCTGTCTCGACACATGCAAGGTATCAGTGGTGGCCCAGCCACCTCCCACCTGATCTGCTTGCTTACAAACCACTTCCCAACACCCCCCACCAGGATGGCTAGAGATCATCGGAGCCCAATACAGTGACCAGCAAAGCCCTCCATTCACCTCCGCAGCCAGACACAATATGAGCTGTCAGTGAGTGTGATACAGTATGTACACCCACTGACAGCTTATATGGCAGCTGGCTAAGTAGGTGAGAGGTGAGTTAGACTCAGGGGGGCATTGATGGTGACAAGGATGGGTGAGCATGGGGGTGGGCACCACTAGCTGGGTTCCAGTTCAGTGTCAATGGTGCTAATGGGCTGCTGCACCCCATGCAAATGAACCCATAATGGGCATTCAAATGTCCCCTTAGCACCTTGCATGCCCAATGGGCTGATTTACATGGGGCTGAGCACTGCCCTCAGGGGTCTTGGAGCCATCCTGTTTTGGGCAGCACTATTCCTCATGGGCTATATACAACACAGATTCAAACTGGCAGGATTACTGCACTTACCCCTGCAACAATACAACCCAATATTCAGACAGATTGCACCATGCACTAACCAACTGAATACTGCAGCTGCCAGGTTGGGCAAAAGTGCAGCAGAAGCATTTGCAAGGTGCTTGCGGGTCTATTTGAATATGAGAACTATTGTGTTTTAAAAGGACACCTTTTTAAAATAAAAACCTTACCCATCCCTAAAGCTCCACTTCTTAACTTGTAATTTTCTCTCTCCATTTTTCACTCTGATAGAGCACATTTGGCATTGTTTTCACTTTTTACATCAGGGATTTTTGGCATATTTTAAATAACACTCCATCCCCATCAGCTGTCTGCCACCCACCCAGCTGCTACACTGAAAACACTGCTAAAATGATGTACACTAACTCCTGATCTTCAGAGCAGGCAGGGAGGACCAGGAAATTCTTTTTTTTTAATCACATAGTCCCTGTCCTCAGGGCAGGAGTGAAGACTGGGAAAACTGCTAGAGAAAGGCTGACAGTCGCAACAAGGGACAAACTCATTAAAGCTAACAATAAAATAAAAAGTCAAATCATGCATACAGTCTCTCCTGGTCTTCATAGCAGGCAGGAAGGACCAGAAATTGTCAACTGAAAACATCCAAAAGCTGCAATGAGGGGAAAAGATATTTAAAAAAATGGGAAAATAAATAAAACTATACAGATAGTGTGTCAGTCCCTCCCAGTCCTGACAGAAGGCAGTGGGGACCGGGTAACAGCAAGATACAATAGCTATAGTATTTACTTTCTAAACTTTTTTTTATTCTTTTCATTTTTTAAAACAAAACAACATATTACCCATTTTCTAAGTATAAGATACTCCTGGGAGGGCATTGTGCTGAGACAGACACACTTCCAAGGGTAGTAAGACCCTCTATCTGTAGCATTGGGCCTCACTACACCCTGGGCAGTTGGTTGTCTCAGCATAATGTCCACCCTGTAATGTCTTACCCTCTTGGTGGTGGGCCCTTTGGGATTCCACTTCCTCTGAATAACTCTTTGGTGCAAACCATTGTGGACAGCAGAATGGGCCTGAGAGTGTCAGTGGCATCATTCTGCTGAATGGCATGTCTTGTTCAGTCTCCCCATAGCACTCTATTTCTCCCTTCTACCTATCACCCAGCAACACACATGACAAGAATCCACCCCCACACCATCTGCATATCAGCTATGCAAAATACATCATAGCCTTCATTAATGCAGCCCACTAAGCAGACCATCTCTACTCGCCCATGTAATCCATGAAGTCTATTGGTACATAGTTGTTGATTAATAGCCATTAATGTATTTGCCACCAATGTGGCATTTGTTAATGGTAGGAAATGCTCATTATGTCAGCGTGGTGGTGCTGAGGGTTAAGGAACTGGACACCACACTGCACGCAATGCTGGGGACCCTGGTTCGGAAATGGACTCAGGTCACTCAGGGGCTGCAGGGGGAGGAAGGACTGAGCATCCATAGACAGCTCTCCTTCATTGATGAGGGGGGGCAGTGTGGCATGCTGTGGACTGACACCTGACAGTGGCTGGGTGTTGGCACTGGCATGTCACCAAGATGTGGGGAGGGCACCCGTTCAGGGTGTCTGCCTGCTTCTGCGGAGGTGGGGGCAGCTGCCTCATCCATTGTACAGCTTGGGTACCAGGGAGAAACAGGTGGAAAACATCCAGGAGCTGATGGGGTCCATGATGACCCAATGTGTTCCATCTCAGAGTACGAGTCCATCTGAGAGAGAAGCAGAACAACCCCTCAGCTCTACGGAGAAGTCATAAAGCATAAATAATAAACTACATTTTTAAAAAGTATTGTTCATTATAATAATTTAATGGGTATAAATGCTGCCATTAAAAATGGATACTGATGAGACTAACTAGAAATAGTAAAACAAATATTTATCTAGCTCTTGTCATCATTTATTTGTGTCAGTAAAGGAAAGGGTGGTCAACACACTTTGCAGACAGTGGACAGTGAGACAAAAGGCAGCATGGCTTCACAAAAGGGAGGTCATGCCAGATGAACTTAATAGAATTTTTTTTTATAATTTAGTATGCTTTTTCTTGCCGCCTGCCACCCAGTTCCTCAGCCCAGTCATGGACCCCCCACTTCTGCTTCCAAATCAGTCGCACCTCACCAATATACCTTGGCTTACCCCCCAGGGCAGGGTCATGACACTGACCCCTAAGGTGCCGCAATGTCGGGATAGGTCGACAGACCAATCTGGGAGTGATGGAAGCTTAGGGCAGGTTTCATTCTGGGTGGCCGGTGGCATTTTTTCCCCCCAGTGTATGGGGCGGGGAATTGCAATGAAGACCAGCGTCCACTCCACCCCACTGAACACTTTGGCATCAGCATACATGGCACATCCAGCCTCCCTTTGCCAAACACACTACCCCCCCCCAAGAAAAGGAGAGCAGTCCTTGGATGCACAATCCTTCTCCCCTAGCTGGCCCTCTGACTTAATAGAATTTTTTTTGATTGGGTGAAGTCAGTGATTGACCAGGGGGTGCTGTGGATGTAGTCTATCTGAACTTCAGAAAGACCTTCAACACTGTCCCTCCTAGAAGGCTGATAAATAAACTAGAAAGCTTAGGGGTGGGACAGAAAATAACTAGGTGGGTGGAAAACTGGTTGATGCCATAAGTTGGTGGTAAATTCCATGCAGAAGGGAGTAATAAGCAGGGTGCCCTGGGACATGCCTTTTCAATATGTGTATATATATTAAGGTGCTATGTGATGGTAAGGGGTTTGATATGTGTAATATCTCAAAGAGTAGCAAATGATCTCAGGAAGGAGCCAGGAGTGATTTTTCTGAGCTCACTTACCTTGAGTTGTTACACATATCAAGCCTCTTACCATCACATATCCATTTTATACAACAGGTGCTGTTAAGTTTTCTTCCGTTAACTTGTAGAGTTTTTGTGATATCTGTGTTTTTTCCTGTTTCCAGTTTTCTTCCATAGCATTTGGCTGTTAGAGTAGCTGATGTTGGGAGAGTAGTGATATTTTTTGCTGATGTATACACAGTATATTTATCTGGTGTGTTTTCTCACTGTGTACAGGTCAGCTTCCTGATATCAGTATGCGGTAAGAATACAACTATTTACTTAGCGGTATATCATTAAACCCCTGTTGTATAAGCCAGCAATAAGACATGATGAGGTGTGGGTTATGGCCTGATATAAGCATACCCAGGTGTGTTATAAGGCATGAGGTGCTTGCTGGTGACACGCTCGGAGGCTCAGAAATGGAACATTTGAAACTCGTGCCACACGGTAGGCGGAATTAATTGCGGTCCACAGTGAGGAGTCTGGAGATTGAATAAATGGTCTGTGTTTGCAGTCTGGAGCAGCAGGAGGGAGAAGAGAAGCCTGGAGCAGCTATGGAAAGAATGGGCAGTGAGTAAAGAGATAAGATGCTTGTGCAGGACTGGGAACACTGGAAGTTATTACTCTGTCATTGCCACCACTTTCCTGCTACAGCTGTTTCATCGATGACAGCTGAGGAGCTGTTTCGGGATGGGGAGCAGGGTGGTGGGCACTACCTGCCATGGTGGGGTGTGGGAGTCCACTAGACCATCAGGGAATTAGGTTTTTAATATTCTAATACAAAGGACACATCAGAGATATGGAGGAGATCTGCTAGACCACCCAGGAATGATTTTGTTAATATTTTTATTTACGGATACATCAGGAGTGGGGAGCTGCTAAACTACCAGGGCTGTGATTAATATCACTAAAAGGGGATTGGGTAGGATGGCAGCACATATTGAGGGAGGGCTCTGAGAGTGGTGCAAGTGGCCAAACTCTCCCAGAGGATGATGTTGTAAGTACCCTTAGACCAGCCTGCCTGATCGAAGGGCACGTTTTTAAACAGTTTTTCAGAAATCCTCTATACTGCAAGGGATCCAGTGTGCCTTGACCAGGCCATGGACCCCTCAATTTCTGGAACCTAAACAGTTTTTCAGAAATTCTCTATACTGCAAGGGATCCAGCGTGCCTTGACCAGGCCATGGACCCCTCAATTTCTGGAACCTAAACAGTTTTTCAGAAATCCTCTATACTGCAAGGTACTAGCTCTGACTTTTGTATTTTGATACCAGTGGAAGCTGATTTTTTTCACCCTGCCCCCCACTCCCTCCTCTAAGACTTGTTAAATACATCTAAACCACTTCCTCTTTTGTGCACCTTTCTCCCATTGGCCATCTTGCCATACACAAATTTAAAGCTACAGAACACCTTCTAGAGTGTGTTCCTGCCCCAGAGAACTACATCTCTAACTGCCCCTTGCCTCATCACTCCCTCCTCTCCCCCTTCATAAGGCAAATCAAGCTAATTCCCTACTACTACTTTCCATTGTCCCCACTCTCCCTCAGAAAGATGAAACTGGCACTACCTATATTATGTGCCATCTCCCTAACTACTACCCTGGTATTGACTGACTTCTGTGCCACAGTGCTGGCCTGTGATCAACAGCGCCTCTCCTTCCTCTCATTCTCCCCCTCTCCCCTGTCTCAACCCTCTTCACTCACAACTAGGGATAAGTCCACCCTGGGGTACATCTCTCTCATCCTACTCACTAAAAGAGAATGCCACCTACTTGGCCACTACCTGGTTAACCTCTCCTGGTCTCCTTCTATTCCCTCCTGCCCATACATTCTCCTACTATCACTACTCTCCCTTGCTGGGGACATTGAATGCAACCCTGGCCCAACAAACTCCCATATCACCCCCACCTCCAGCATCTGGCAAATGCCCCTGGTCTTAAAATTGCACATATCAATGTCTGCAGCCTTCCATCTACATTCACTGACCTTGAGGCTTGGATTGAGCTACACAAGCCCCATATTCTAGGACTCACCGAAACATGCCTAAAGCCACACCATACCGAAAACACCTTCAAAATACATGGCTACTCTTACTTACACCTCGACAGGCCAGGCAGGAAAAAAGGTGGTGGTGTGGCCCTACTCCTAAGGGAACCCCTCTCAGCTAGTATTGTCCTACACTCCGACCCTTCCTCACCTAGTGAATGGCTACTCTCTGAATTGATCTTGGGATCCTGCAAGAAACTCTATATTGGCTGCTGCTGCAACCCCCCCTGCAAACAGAACCATTGGACTCACCAGCCTCCTCCAAGGCCTGAGCTCTCTAACTCCCCATAAGGAATCTATCCTTCTTGGTGACTTTAATCTAAACTGGCTGAGCTGCCACCAGCCTGCCTATGTATTCCTGTTAAAGCAGCACAACCTGTTGCAGGTGATCACTCTACCCACCAAACTTAATTCACACTCAGCCACCTAGACTCTACTAGACTGGATCCTCATAAACAGGAAGGACCGAGCATTACATGCTGGCACCATGGCTGAATCTGTAAGTGATCATTCACTGGCCTATCTCATCTGGTGTTCCAAACTAAAGTGCCCCCCACCCAAATACCTATCTCTAAGAAATTTCAGCTGCCCAGTCTCCACATATCTCCTCGAGGAGGCCCAGTCCTTGGACTGGTCCATGCTTTTTTCCCTTTCCAATTTAGCCACAACTACAGCACTGTTAGAGTTTAAAGATCTGGTTTGTACTTCTTTGAATTTGGGTTTGGAAACTGCTGTTGTATTTGTGGATTTGTCCAAGGCCTTTGACCTGGTGAGCCACTCCCTTTTACTGGATAAATTAAAAGATATAGGCATAGTTGATGGGTCTAGAAATTGGATAAAATCCTATTTAACAGGACGTACCCAGAGGGTGGAGATCTTACAGACTTTATCTACATCTAGAAACGTAAGCAGAGGAGTTCCACAGGGGTCCATTTTAGGCCCCTTGTTATTCCTCTTGTTTATTAATGATCTACCCCAGGTGGTGAGACATTCAGCCATGAGGCTTTATGCTGATGATATTGCGATCATCACCACCGGTAGTTCTGTTATGGATCTCCAACAGAAGCTTCAAACAGATTTTGCTGAGGTAGGGGGGTGGCTCACCAGGTCAAGGCTCTTGATGAACGCTAAAAAAACTAAATTGGTGCACTTTTCAAATAAGAAGCCTAAATCACAGATTCATATCGTATTACACACAAATAGACTCATAGAACAGGTGGATAGCTACTGCTATTTGGGGGAGACTTTTTATTCCATGTTAACTTTTGATGTTCATATTAATAATAATATAAAAAAGGTGACCAAGAAATTAGGAGCTTTGAGATGAACTACCAAATGTTTACAAATTAAGGATAGGAAAAAAGTGGCTGAACAGCTAATTATGCCAATCCTGACATATGGGGATTTAATTTACAGAACAGCGAGTAAACATCAGTTGATTAGATTGGACAGGGTGCAATATAGAATAGCTAGATATGTTTTACAGTGTTCATATAGAATTCACCATTGTAATATGCTTATAAAACTGAATTGGCAGTCTTTAGTAATGATTTTTCAAAAAAATTGGTTAATACTGATACATAAATTTAAAACACTTTACCCAGAACATTATATTACACAAACACTCTTTTCTAAAGTTAGTAAAGGTAGACATGAGTTATTAAGATCTGTGCATAGACATAGAGTTTGTCCCATAAGAATTTACAATAAATACGGTAATGGTTCCATTTTATGTCAGGCAGCTAAAGTATGGAATATCTTACCCCCTTCAATAAGATCTTTATAAGACCACACGATTTTTAAAAATGAAATTCTGAAATCTTATAAAATAGAATGTTGTTGCACATGAATATGTATGGGATGTATGTTTATGTTTTGTATTTTCTTCTTCATTTGAATTTGAGTCTTAATGTATTGTTGGATATTTGAAAAGTTGTGTATTGTTTATGCTTTGTCTTTATGTGAGTATTGTTATATATTATATGTTTAGATGTAACTAAGTGAAATGTAAACAGGACTATCTTGTGAACAGGATTGTATAATCCTAATGATTAGAATTTCCTGTATAAAAATAAAGTTTTCATCATCATCATCATCATCATCCATGGCAGTTTCCACATTTACCCAGACTCTACTAACACTCCAGGACTGCTTTTTCCCTGTCACTACCAGACAGGTCAGAGGCAGGTGCTCGCGCTGGATCTCTAAAGACCTCCTAACCCTTATGAAGGCCAGAGACCACACCTGGTCCACTTTCAAAGAAGCCCCCTCTCCTGCCCTCTGGGACGCTTATTGGCACATGAGGAACAAATGTAAACAACAAGCCACATTTTTGAAACAGACCCACTTCTGCAACCTGCAAAAGGCCAACCTTGGAGACCCTAGAAAATTCTGGGACTCATTCAGCTCCCTCCTAAACCCCCGCTCCAGCTACGCTGCACCACATCTCAACTCCCAGGATGGGCTGCTGACCGACCCTCACAATGTGGCCAGTATCTTCAACTGTAAGTTCACCAACTTATCCATGTACCTAAATAAGTTGCCAACTGCCCAACCTCAAAGCCTGGCCCTAATAACTGACACACTGCCATCCTCCTTCTCCAGCTCTGCCACTCACCTACAAATACTCCCTCTATTTTAAAGCCCTCTCCATACATGATACAGTGAAGCTACTCAAACATCTATCTAACCACGGCTCCTCCAGATGTGATGGCCTATCTCCAGTATTTCTTAAGCTGATCTTTTCGGTGATTGCCAAGTTACTCACCTTCATCTTTAACCTCACCCTTTCCACCTCCTCCATGCCTGACCCATGGAAGATAGCTACGGTTATCCCCATTCTTAAATCCGGTGACCCCAAATCCTCTGACAATTACCGTCTAATATCCATCCTCCCTCATCTAAGTAAACTACTCGAGAGAGCAGTCCACAATCAGTTCACTGAGTACAAAAGCAAATACACCCTCTTATGCAACCAACAGTATGGCTTTCACAAGAATCATTCAGCCGCCACTGCCGTTGCTCTACTGACCGACCACATCCTCTCTAACATGGATAATGGTAAAGCCACCGGGGCTATCTTCATCAGCCTCTCAAAGGCTTTTGACATGGTTAACCATGCTGTCCTTACCTCCAAGCTTAGCCTCCTTGGTTGTTCTCAGAAAGTCATAAGCTGGTTCACTAGCTACCTTACTGATCACTCACAATTCGTGAATATTGGTCAAACCTGCTCCTCCACCCTGCCTGTCTCTGTGGGAGTCCCTCAAGGCTCAATCCTGGGTCCCCTCCTTTTCTCCTTATTCGTTAATGCACTTTCCTTCGACTGCCTCAACTATAACTCTCTCCTGTATGCCGATGATCTTGTCCTGTTCCTCAGTGACAAATCTACGGCCGCAATTTCCTCAGTTCTCTCACACAACTATGCTGCAGCCTACAGCTGGTTCTCAAAAAACCTCTTCTTAGTAAATGCCAAAAAACTAAATCCATGCTGTTTGAATCTAAGCCCTTCCTGGCCAAAACTAAAAGCCACACCCCCTTACGCATTCTTACCCCAGATGGTGCAGCGCTGGAGGATGTCAGCACCTACAAATACTTAGGAGTACTGCTCGACCCCTCCCTCACCTTCACTGAGCATGCAAATTCCCTTGTCAGAAGGCTCCATCAAAAGTTAGGTGCCACCTATAGATTCAGGCAATACCTTACCCCTGAAGCTAGACTAGCCATTGTCCAGGGTAATCTTCTCCCTATTCTTGACTACTGCTCCCCTATTTATGCCAGGATCTCAGCTACTGCTATGGCTAAACTCTCCACTGCCTACAACAGCACCTGCCACTTAACTTTATTGGCCCCATTCTCCACCCACCACTGTACCCTCTATAATACCCTTGGATGGCTACCACTGCAAGGTCGCTTTGACCTAGCCCTCTGCTGCATGGTGGACAATGCCATCTGCACGGTTCCAGAATCCCCCTGAACTGCCCTTCTGAAAACCTGAACACTCCTCCGCAACCTCAGCTCAAATGGTACTCCCCCTCTAGCTGTTCCTAGGGTATCCACCAACATGGGTAGCAAAGCTTGGTCTGCAGCTGCCCCCTTGCAGTGGAACAAACTACCAGCTGAACTTCATTCCACTGACACACACTGCAGTTTCAAGTCCCACCTTAAAGTCTGGTTCCAGGAAAACTCATCCTGCCGATGCTCCCAGGGGTCTCACACCAACCCACACTAGTCAACTCTCTTGCCTACAACTGTTATATTGCAGTTTTCACAGTAATATTTGACTTCCTTGCCTGTATGTATTGTATATACATTATTTTACTGAGTATTCTGTGTATTATTTGCTCACTGAATGATGCGATCTCACATTGTACACTGTGCCTATGATTTGTTTGTTTGTACCAAGTCTTCTCATGTCTGATATTGAAACCTTGTATTCATTGTTCTCAAATGGACCTATGCATCAAACCTGTATATTATGTCTACTATTGTTGTGTGTATCAAATCTGTTTTATGTGTATTACTGTTACCTTGTACTCCACTGTCACACTGCGCCATGTGTTTTGGCCCGGGTAGTGCCTGAAAACCGTCCCTGGGATCAGTACACTAACCCGGTTATCAAAGTCATAAATAAAATAAATAAACATCGAAGTCTGTGCTCTAGGAAGGTTTAGAGAATACCTAAGTAGGGGATATAGTAGCTTGAAGCTTCCACATGTCCCCTAGCATCTTGCCACAGCCCATTTTGTCCGACAAGGACAGCGCAAGCCCCGTTTGATGCTCACAGCCTGCAGCTGATGCAGGCTGCATTTGAGAATCTCTCCCAATGTATCTTTTGGTGCAAGGGGAACTTTGTGCCATTCCCTCTGGTGCAAGCCCCTTACACCATTCCAAGTGCTTTAAGAATCGGGATCACCATTTACTGCAGTTGTAAACCAGGCATCAATGCAATTATTTTTTTATGGTACTCACATTTGCAGAAAATTTTAAAAATTAGATTCTGTCTTCAGTTATTACTACTTCATTTAAAGGAAAATTTATCTCATGATGTATTGAGTTTTCAAGCACATTACCTTACAGAAGTATAAGCCCAATGATCCATGAAAGATAGTTTTCTATTTTTCCTGAAGGAATTGGATCACAAATTGAGGCAAGCTTAACACCAGGTGATCCATTATACTTCCCCATCTGTCAGCAACACCCGCATGCTCAGACATTTTATGGTGTATAACCAGGGAGAGCATGGTGACGTGAACCATTGAAATCTATATGGCTTGGTTTAAAAAAAAAGCTTTTGTTTTTTAAGAGATGAAACTATATCTAGTAGACATGACAGCAAACACTTAACTAATAAAGGGGCCAATTTATTGCAATGCCTTTCAGATGTACCAGAGGTTGCTTTGTCATTTAAGAAAAAGATTTGAAACTGAGACACATAATGTTCAATAGGGCAGGTACCTGCACTCCTGGTTGGATGTCAAAAAATGTCTTCCTGTTGGGGCGAACCAGGAACTAGAAGGGATCAGCTACCCACTGAGCTACCTGATTTACGATCCCTTCCAAGCTCTCATGATTTACAACCCCTTCCCAACATGCATAATAGAAAATTATTTTTCATATATTAGGTCTTGTGCTGTTGTAATGGGTTCTAATGGCCAAAAGCCCATACCTACAGCTTGGAAATTCACTTTAAGAGAGTCATGATCGAGGGAGTTTGGCAGTTTCTTAGCAGCAGCAATGTTTTACTATACACAAAAGTTAGAGTAAAGGCCATCTCCCACTCAGCACAACAAATTTGTCAGCTTGCAATGCTAGGTTACTTTCCTAATACTACTGTTCAGAGCTCGGAACAATAGTCCTATGAGCTCTGAATGACGCTATTACGGGACTTGAATGATACTGTTATGGGATTTCCAGTGTTATGTTACAGGATTTCTTCAACATAGCTTTTTCAGTTGTATTATTTTACTTATTCATATTTGACAATACTGCATTATGATATATGGAACTATCTGTACAGATAACTTCAGTGGGCATTTATGCTCATTGGCTTACAAGTATAAAAAAATAAAAAAGGAAAAATGTTCTTTTCAGTAATAGTAATAAGTAGAATAGCAATAACACACACAACCTTTGGCTCAAATTTAGGTAAGAATACTTACCAGCTGGTTGAGGACATGCTTATCCAATCCTCACAAGTTGTGACATTTTGCAGGAATTAATGCAGGGATGGTGTTAAATATGTAAATCAGTTAGATAGGCCTAAAAATGCATTTGAACTGAAAAAGGAAATCTATTTTCAAGCCGTGTTTAATCTTACTTTTTTGAAACAAGTTTAGAAGCATTTTTAAATCCTAAATATATCTTTAGTGGTTCAGGGAAAAAATCCTTTTCAGAAAAGAAGACAAGATTAATCCGCAAAAAACCTGAAAAACAACATTAAGACAGAAGTAAGCTGAACGCAATCCAAAAAATGGATTTCTTTTTTGTAAGGGGTGTGCTCCCCATGTATCACTTGTTATACACTCTTTGCCTACTTGCCCCTCCCTGCCTGCTTCAGCTGCATCTGCTGGCAACTTATGTTCCTACAACTTCCCTTGGGGGGTATTCTTAAGCCTCCTGCCCCTTCTGACTCTCTCCCCTTGGCCAGTTTAATTGCTCACAGCTGAAGCATTTCAACTTCTCATTAAGGGCCAAGGTACTCTTCTCAGACAGAGCAGGGCATCCTCCTTATATAAGCTCTCATACTCAAACATTCTCACCCATGTACACTTGTACACACATACATACATGCATGCATGCACACATACACACACACATGGACATCATATACATGCTCCAACACAGAAGTGCTCTCACTGACACACATTCATTCACACCCATCTACATTTTACACACAACACCTAGATCTAGTCACCCTTTCACGTTCTCCTCTGACAGATTTAATATCTGCAGCATAGGCGGAAAATACATTAAAAAATTCTATAATGACTTCTTATCTTGAACTGTTTCCATGGAAAACACATTTTTTTCTAAGCTGTTTCTCAATTTCTCTGAGTAATGTAAGGTGAGGAAGTCCATTTCAAGACCTCTTTGTGTTTATAAATGGCTGTAGACATTAATAACTATTTCATTTCATTATTAGCTCAATATGTCTACTTTGGTGTAAGAAGCATTTCTTTGGAAAGCAGTACTGGTAAAATATTCACTTATAATTCTCAGAATCAGTGGCTCAGTAGGTAGCATGTTTCCCTTTGGGGCTGGAAGCTCAGAAGGTCATGGCTTATAGATCCACATCAGGTATTTGGGGTGATACCCATAATCAATGCTGTAGAACAATCGGGTGCTACAATGTTGAGGTGCTGTGCTTTAGATGAGATATTAAATGAAGGTCCCTTCTGCTCATCACTGGTTCTGTCCAGATAAATGTTAAAAATCCATTGAAACTTAATGAAGAAGAGTAGAGGACTTTTTTTATTAAATAAAAAAAATCATACAGTACATAAACTATCATCAACCATAATATAGAGAATAAAAAAAAAATACCAACGAAATAGACAGGTTCCCGCCCCCCAAAAAAACATGTTAGAAATTCCCACCACCATTTTACATCAATACTATAATCAATAGAATATGTTTAATATGTACCCACCAAATACATCATATTCCATTTTCCAGAAGTAACCCCCCCCCGCATCCAATCCATATTCCTCCATAAGACTTTAAGAAGAGTAGGGGAAGACCAGCCCTGTGACACAGAGGGCTGAGGCACTGGACATTGTACCTCTCATCATGCTGGTGACCCATGTTTGGGAATAAGTATGAGTTGCAGGGGGTCAGCGGTGGGGGCTGGGAGCGAATTGAGTTGCTGCCAAGCAGCTCTCCTCTCCTGGATTGGGGACGTAGGCCTCTCCAGATCTTGACTGCCACCAAGTGGAGGCTCAATGGTAGTGTCAGAGCACTAGAGGGGCTAGCATTAGGCTGGTCGGGTGGATTGGGGCTGCACTCGGTGTGGTGCACATACGCACCTCAACACGCATGCACTGCCATGAATGGCTAAGGTCCAGAGGATGTAAAGGCATGAAAATCCATGAGGAAAAAGAACCCCCAGTGACAGGATGAAGACCGACCCACACAGGCTCCACACTGGTGGCTGGACATGCATTGTAATTCATGTGGCAGAGGATGCAAGTATAAAGTAACTCCCAGGGGAGCCAGGTGATGGGTCTGTGGGGGTGGGTCAGATGGGGGCAGCTGGAGGAATGGAGGAGAAAGAAATAATAACAACAAAAAAAAGAAGAGTATGGGAATGTGTTATCGAAAAAACAAATGTGCAAGGAAAATACACTCATTGGGCTGGATTTTCAAAGAGTTCTTAGATTGCTGCAATTTGTGGTGATCTAGAGCTGTGGAAAACTCCATGTGCATCAGGGACCCTGTGCCCAATTTTGAAAAATCAGGGGTCCCTGCACCAGGGACCCCTGATTTTACAACTATCCATTGCTGCAGGCACAGAGCTGTGCCAATTATTGGGTGCACCTTCAGGGTTTGACAGAAGGATCCATCACCCCCCCCCGTGCAAGCCTATATGACCCATAGAGGGGGAGAACCCTGGATGGAAAGTTGGGCAACCAGGGCTGCAGGGGCACTGAGGGTGCCATAGGGCATAAGGGGGACCTGGTTGCAGGAATAGGGAGTGGAAGTGGAACCGGGCATAGGTGCAATAGGGTGTATACGACAGCCGAGGGAACCAGGTGGGGGTGTTAGCATTGCAATCCTATTATGACATGGCCCCAGGTGGAAGCAGCCCTGGCACCTGCCCCACAGGATTGTGGATTATGTGGGTCAGGTGTCAGGGCTGCTTCTACCTGGAGCCCTTTCATAATAGGATCATGATGCCAATCCCCACTATCCAGTACCATTGGTTGTCTTTACACCCTATGGCACCTCTGCCATATGCATCCTCCACTCCCTATACCTGGAGCTGTGCCCACTTCATGCCATATGGCACCCTCACTGCCCCTGCAGTCCCCCATTCTCTACATTCCCAGCCACACAGTTTGCTCACTGCTATTCCAAGCAGTGGTGCAGGGCACCTAGACCACCTCCTGGCTGGTCTAACAAGATCCCCCTGTTGCAGCCATGGTGCAGCTTTCAAAATCGCAGAAAATGGGATGTTGCATCCCCACCATGCTTAGAGTCTCCTTGCAACCTGGTGAACCCCAATTTGGGTAACAGCGCTGGTGCAGTGCTACTTTGGCTTAATGGATCCCTTTTTTTTTTAATGCAGACTGGGTTTGAAAATAGGGATTGCCACATCTTTTGAAGCAAGGTGCCACTTGCATCACTTATGTTTGATGCAGGCACCTTGCATCATCTTCCGGGCTTTGAAAATCAAGCCCATAGAATCGAACAGAGCCACAACCTTTTAAAAAATATGGATCTCTACCTGAGTATAAGAATGAAATACAAAGGAAGAGCTCCCAGTGGCTAATCAAAGAAGACAAAAATTAAAAGGGGGGGTGGGCAGGCAAAAAGGAAGGGAAACCAAAGACAAACCATCTTTCTTGTAATCCACACCAAGTTATGCTATCTTCTACAGTACAGCAAAAAATAATGCTTACATTCATTATAATATACAATATGTGTCTCAGAAGAAATCATGACAAATACTTCAAACTGCTAAAACATTTTCTGTTGTAAGGAATAATGACATCTATTCAACCATAGATGCAATTTAAAACAAGCAAACAAGAGAGGCTATTTCATTTCCCACAAGCCTTGCCATAGTGTCCATACACCAAAGTCTCATAATCTATTTCTGAATTAGGGGTTCAGTCCCAAAATCTCCCAAATAGGAGCATTCAAAAAATACTCTAGATGCTAGATTGATTTAAGCTGATTATTACAACCCAGCCTAGAGCACATTCTTTCATCTAACTCTGCATGCTCCTGGTTGCCTTTGTTTGTTGTGGCTGCATAACCATACCATTTCCCACATTTTTGGTGGTACCCTGTTTTCAGACTTCTTCCCCAGTAAGCAACTACAAATCCTTGGAAACATGATCAAATACTGAGGGCTCAGAATATTTAGTATCAAATTTAAATTTGCATAAAGCCTTCCTGGGCATATCCCGTACTTTACATAAGTGATGCCCTGTACCTGATGCTTAGAAAAAGGCTTCCTTCATGTAAAGGGTAATCAATACAGAAGACCACAAGGCCTTCAATGTCTCCACACAGTGCACACCTCTGTGGTATCTTACTGCCCTTATAAATTATTTTCTTTTTTTCAAGTGCTTTGGAAATAAAAAACACATGTTTACATACAGTATATATATAAATTAAAAATGTTTACAAAGATGTTTGCTAAAGTAGTTTTTCCACCTGGTGGAACTTACTGGACTTTTTTTTTGCCTTAGGACCTTTGTCCTAGTGTGCTTTCCATAGCTGTAGTTTTGTTTTCCCAGTCTGGTCTGATATTCATACCTCTTCCCCCTCAAAAAACATAAATCATTCATTGGAAAATGCACAAACTTACATGTATTCTTTTTAATATTGTTATGTTAGCTATTTATGTATATTTTTTTTAAGCAGGAGAGCGAGTGTAATTCATTTGGTGACATGGCATCAGAAAGGACAGAGGGAGAAAGAGAGAGAGAGAGAGAGATAGGAGCAGCAAGCGTGAGCACTTCTAGCCACAGTGATTGTCTCATTAAACAAATGCATACAGGAATCGAATACCAGATTCAGTTAAGATTTTTAATTCTGAGGGGTAGGAATATAGACTGTGAGCAGCAAAGGTGGAAGAATTTCTTTAAGCAAGTGGAATTCTGGGGAGCAGTGTGTGAATTGCAGTCCTGGAGAATAACTGGTGAGCAGCTCATGCAAATATCAAAATCTTATACTTTATGCACTGGGGATTCTGGATATCAGTAGGACTGGGAATTCTGACTGAATCAGTGGTTTTGATTTTATAAGGAAACCAGAGCAAGAACTGTTGCTTAGCACCAGTCCTGAGTCACCTCCATCCCTGCTCTGCAATCATCACTTTTTTTCCTTTTTGAAATGGTGGGAAGAAATGGGGGGTAACTATGACGAGATTGCAATGATGGAAAACAGAGTGCTCGAAAAGGATTTTTTTTTCTCACACTAAAAGGTATTTGTTTCTGAGAGTAGTGCAGGTGGCTAACAAATGCAGCTTTCAGTGACACGGCCAATACAGGATGAAATGACATTTTTGCCTTAGACTGTGCCAGAGGATTGAAGTGTAGTTGTTGAAGCCTGTTTCCTTGCTAAGTCTTCAGGGCTTTAACATTAGCAAGGGACGTGTGTGTGTTTCTGTGTATATGTGTGTGTGTATGTATGTGTGTGTCTGTCTGTCCATGTGTGCGCATGTGTGTGTGTGTGTGTGTGTGTGTGTGTGTGGAGATCTAGTGAATGAAAAAAAAATAGCTGCCAACCAAGAAGTTTTATTAAAAATCTGTAATGCATAGTGATTTGTGATTAGGCTAAATACCAGGATGATCATGGGTAGTACTGCATGAATGCATGGTCAGGTTCTAGCCATTTAGGATTTGAGAATTTCAGTGTTCAATTTTTTTCTTTTTTTTGTATATAAACATTTTATTGAACAACCCAAAATACATATTGCTGAAAACCATAGCAAAAAATACCACAAATGTGTACAGGTGAACATACCCCATAACAAGAATTAACCAATCGTAAAGTGTGGCATGAAAATGACAAAACATACTTAAACAACATTCGCAGATATATGACAAGCTCAAAAATAAAACTGAGCCTATACCAAAAATCTGTACAGGAAAACCATCTACCGTTCCACCAAAAAGGAAAAAGTATATACAGTAAACAATCACCCAAAAAAGAAGAAAACTCTTCCAAATCTCCATTCTAAAAACCCATTGAGACCAACAAATGGGTTTTGTTTCAGTGTCCATTTTATAAAGAGGCATTATAATACATACTTTGAATTCCAAATACAGTACAAAAAGCAGTTCAGTGCAGAAAAAAAAAACACAAACAAAAATGATGCGCATGTAAAAAATTCCAAATTGGTAGTACAACAAACCTTGCACTCAGGTCAACCATTGTTCAAATGTTTCAGAATATAAACCAGGTACTGCATCACAAGCCAGTCATTTTAGAGGTGTGAAATGCAGAATTTTATTGTCATGCTGCTTTTTTCATCATTACAACTACATAGCTGAGCTACAGTATGCTGATGACTTGCAATTATTTCAGTAGAGAATGGAGCTCTAGAAGCATGTCACCAGATTCTTAATGCAGCAGAAAATTGTTGAGTTCAAGCACTGTTCCACTACTTGCACAATCATGTCGCTTTCTCCATCCAGTACTGTTCACCCCTGCACTATTTTTTTGATGCCTGCTCAATGTGGCTAAGGAAAGCAACAGTGAGTGCAAAAGACTAAGTCAAAAAGAAAACAACAAACTGTGATGAAAATATATTGGCTGTAAACACATATAGTAGTGCAAGCAGTGATTTATAAGCACCCTATATCCAACACTTCTTGCATTGTTATATTTGTCCCCAGAGAACATTTTGTTCAGCATGGTATGTTTTTTTCTGTCTGACATCATGCTTAACAAAATACTCTAAAGTCTGGAATTCCATTTAGAATATCACATACCTGCTTCTTTTAAATCAAGTTAACATAGCTTGTCCTGGGAAGAGAGAGACCCAGCTCAGTGTGGCTAAGTAAAGGTTTGCTTCTTTTAAAACCAGTTAACACAGCTTGTGCTCCACAAGGCTGAAGCATGGGAAGAGGGAGGGGAGACAAGACATCCTGAAGTAGAGCCTGTGGCTTTTCTCTTCCTCTATCTCCCACCTTCTCCCCTCCCCTGCAGTTACAGGGATACAGCACTGAGTTATATCATAAAATCAGGATCCTACTAAAAACTTCTGTTTCATTCTCTCTCAGGACTTTGAAAGCCAATGCCATCTGGCCCCTCTGTGATCTGATGTGTGTGTGTGTGTGTGTGTGTGTGTGTGTGTGTGTGTGTGTGTGTATGTGTGTTTGTCTCCTCCAAGCTTGGTTCCTCAGTCCAAAGATCACTAAATGCCTGCCAAATAAAAAATATATGTTTGCTTACACTCTGTATCCCCCTCCCCACACCAATTACTGCAACAAAGTGCAAATTGAAGGCTAGGCAGGTCATCCATTGAGCTTTTCATTGTATCTCATGGTGAATAATCATATGTAATGCAGCATACAGTATAATAATGAGTATAGAGTGAGAGGTACAAGGAGAGAGTTTGCAAAGGAGCAGTAAGCGCTGCTCCTCTGAACAATATAACTTTTTTTTGTAAAATACGGATGTACTTACATTTCTTTAAATTAAATGTGTCATTTAGAGCAAGGTCAGAGCTATATAAGAATTTCAGGTGTACAATAATGAGTGGCACAGTATATGTTTTCAGTACAGAGTTGCAGTTTAGTAACAGGGGCTACTGGAAACAGCACTGTATTCAGAGAAACGACTTTTAAGTAAGTGAGAGATGCTCTTTAAAGCAGCATAGCAGCTGTGTTGGCTCTGACCTGAGTTTTTTTTTTAATATGCTGCCAAAGGCAGAAATCAAATGACTGGTTTGTAATACCTTGGTTTAAGGTCTGAGTCATTTAAACAATGGTAGCCCTGAGTGCAGTGTTTGTTGTATTGTCTATATACTTTGAATCCAGTTTATAAATCTTGATTCAGTCCCATAACTTTTTAGCACAAACCACAGGAAGTTGTGAGAGACAGGGTCCAATGCCTTGTGCTGATCCAAGGACAACAAAAAAACATGCAACCTGTCAGTATTCCCCCTTTCAACTTCTTCACATAAAAGTATGAGGTGATCCTGGATGGCCCTACTTCAGACTGAGAAAACTTCTTACTGGGTTACCAGATGCACTATAATCAATAATAGCCTGGAAGTCATGGTTTTCTAAATGATTTTCAGGTCAGTATTAAGAGGGCATATGAGCCTCCAATGGTTAAGTTCACTCTTCTCCACAACCTTGTACAGGAAGATTAACAGACCTTCCTTCATGCCAGGGCTGTGGGAAGGGTGTTGTAAAAAGTTGCACACCTGAGCAAATTTCTTCAGGATAACTGGAGCAATAAATTCATAAAATTCACTAATTAGCCCATCCTTCTCTGGGGCAATGGCATTCTTAAGGGAATGGGCAGCTGAAGCAATCTTGATTGCTGAAATATCAGCATTTAATAAAGGTAACATTTCTTCTGGGATCTAGGACAGATTGAGGTCTGAAAAAGAGACTCCCTGCCTGAACTGGATGTAAAACATGTCCCCAAAAAATTCTTAATGTAAGTGGATATGGCCGTCAGCATTTTCCTAGTGTGTGTTTGTAAATTGCCCTGTTCATCTTCCACTCCTGAAAGAGCCCTATTTTCTGTTTGCTTCCTGCAACCCTCAAATGGGCACACAACAAGTATTTACCCTGTGTCCTATACTACTGTTTCATCTGCAGAGCTAAGGATCTACATAAGTGGAACAGAGGCATCTCTTTTTTCAGATTTGCACTTTGAGACCTGTAGTCATCATCAGTTTCAATGGCAAGAGATGAGTTTTTGCAAGTGAGCTAAATTTGTTAAATACTTAAAATAATCAGTTTGCTGCATTTTTGCTCCCAATTCTGAAACAAAGTTCAAAATTCGGCATTGGTAACTTCCTACCAGAAAAGAGGATTATCATAGCATTTGAGGACTGACTTCCTGGCAGAAAGCAGTTCTCCTAGTACTTCTCTTTCCTCCACATAATCTAATAATGATGTGTTCAATTTCATACCCCAAGCCCATGGATTAATTTAGGGGAGGACCATGAAGTGACCTTAACCATTCTATGGCCAGAAAATTCCATGGGGCATGCCGTAGTCATCACAAGCTGGTTAGAAAATGAAATAATCAAACCTCATGGCAAAATGCCCTCTGAGGTATGTAGAATATGTAGAGTCACTAGCTTGTGGTGTTTTTAAAATAGGTATCTGCTAACCCACAGGTTTGTACCATAGATGACAAGGAAGACATACTAGAGAACTGTTTTTTGTTCTAGTTTGTGCGCCATGGTCCAAGTGGGCAAGACCACAATTGGAATCTAACCCCCAAACCACTGGCTGAAATGTAAAGAGGTATGGTTGAATGACTTAATAAATAAATCAATTCTGCTGGTTTTGAACTATGGTACATAAACATTAATCAACCTGTAGAGATGACCATGTATTTTCACAGCCAACAATAACACTTTTCCAGGGATAAAGCCTACCAGCTTTATAACTTTGACCTCAGGAGTGTGACAGACAAAGGCCACACCTGAGTATGGGTTGGTGCCAAGTGAAGAAAAAGGAGGGCAATTTGAACCAAGCCCTTTTGGTGAGGGGAAACCTCAAACAATTCATCTAGCTTGGTGTCTTGTAAGAAGGTCACCTCACAGTTGAAAGATGGAGATGGTTGAATGACTTCTATTAAAGTTCTTTATACTATTCTCATCTTCTGTCAAGAAATGCAGGCAAAGTGGAGACATTAGGCCCACCAAAGGAGAACAAAAAAGATACCCTCCCCACATGAGTAACTAGTTGTTCTTCTCTGAAACCCTTCTTTTATTCCTGAACTTCCTTTTTTTCATGCTGAATACATCAGTTGCAGAATCCTCAAACTCTGAAGAGGAGTCAGGTTGGGAAAAGGATACAGAAGAGGCATCTAAGTCATCCTCCTTTTCTTGCCATTGCCTTGGGGGTTGCAGGGCCTCATATGGATGTGAGATGGTATCCAGATCTGTTGTTAGAACCTTAGGCTTTGGCACATCCCATGCTGTCCTATGTCTTGTGAACATCTTCAACTGGATGGTATCAGGAGTCAAGGGAGGGGGGAATTATATCCATCTGGTCATTCTCCTGGCTTGTCTCTGATGATAGGGAGCCTTCTCCAGCAGGCATTTGCTATTGAGGATCTGTAGCAGTACCAGATCAAGGCTTAGGTACATTGGCTGGGGGGGTTCTCAGGCAAAGAGATAGGAACTGATGTGGGGGGGGTCATGATGATGGAGTACTGGATGGTTACTGGAGTGGAGCTGATTACTCCTGGCTGAGAACCCCCCTATCCAAAGTGTCATGATTCTTCTGTGCTAAGGATGCATAAACATTCTGCTCAAGCTGGTCTTCCTGGCCTTGCTGATTGTGGACTGTCGATGAGCAACTGCGATAAGAGTGTCCCAGTTCATCATATAAATTTCACTTCATTTCATTAACACAGTGGAGGCTGGCATGTCCCACCTCATTGAACAGGTTGCATTTCACCTGGTCACAGATCCACTAAAATCGTCATGGGAGCTGCATCAATATCATGACTTCTCCTGTCCAGTGTAAAACAAAACTCCCAGTCATAACCCATAACAAATATCGGGAAGGTGTTGTTTTCCAAATTCAACTTGTTTTAGATGTACTCAGACATTCCACTGACCACCACCACACAGACCAAATTCCCTCTGACTCTCTGATGGCTTCAAGATCTCCCAAATCTGTGCATTTGTGTTTTAGCCAGCACATAAAGTCATGGGTTAATATCCCTTCATTTTGAAGCAAGATGATCATTGTCTTATTAGCCAGTTTAGTGAGGAGGTATGGCCAGAAATGGAAACCAGAGAGAACTGTTCTTGGGCATATAATACATCTGCCAAAATAGTCCAAGGGCCCCCAAGGTCTTAAAACTGGTATCAAAAAGCAGTTCCATACTCACATGAATGAGGGCATACATGTCATTGGCTGCAAACTTCATAGAGTTTTTTAAGCAAATCCCTGCTCACATAAACCCCGTCAGGAGCTTTCTTCAGACCACTCCAATATCTGTGATATATCACATTAAGTCACTTTACTGGCAGGACTGGGACATAAAAAAGAAGGTATAAGGTATAGGACTCTTGATTCTGTCCTCTTGTGGATGCTGGGAATCTTGCAGCAGGTCAATTATATAAATATGGCTTGTGGAAGGCCTCAGTTCCTTCATGGGGGTAGTATTCTGGGGTTACTGGTCCGACAGAGGTGGGGGAATGGTCCTTAGTTGGATTAATTGGGGGTGCTGCAGTATTGAGGTGTGGTCCTTCAGACCTTGAGATGGTAATCCAAGGTTCCTTCTGCTCACCTCAGGTCCTGTCCAGATGGATGTTAGAAATTCCACTGAACTTAAGGAAGAAGAGTAGAGGATTTTATAAACTGAAAATACATCATGCATCAACTATCATCAATTATAAAATAGAGAACCAACAAATAAAATACAAACAAAAAAATACACAGGTCTCCCCCAACCAAAAAACAACAACCTTATGTCAGAAATCCCTGACACCATTTTATATCAATACTATAACCAATAGGAAAAGTTTAATATATACCTATCAAATACAGTATATCATATTCCATTGTCCTGAAGTAAACCCCCTTTTTGTACCCAATCCATATTCCTTCATGAGACTTTTATTAAAAATACCAAATCAAGCAAAGCATTACAAGCAGAATTAATACATTACTTCTCAAAATACATGATTCCAGACAATCTGAAATGAAATCCATAAAAAAACTCTCTATAAAATGAATTATATAAAAATCCCCATCTCCACTTCATTCCACTGCCTGTTATGTTTCCCCAGTGTCATGATAATATCCCCCCATAAATAAAACAAGTACATGTAACCCAACCACCCCCCCTTCCCTGGACATACCTGAAAATAAGCAATCACATCTTGGTGGGCCTTTCCAGGTTAAAAACTACCAATAAAAAAAAATAATAATAAAATGTGCTCTGGATGGTTGCTACTCATTGGTACTAGGTGGTCCAATCACTTTGCTTTCTTCTGCACCCCCACAACATGCAGTCTATAATATCCCCTGCCAGTAGGGCTCAAGCAGGGTATATGCCCAATTTACTCTGATGAGATACCAGGTCTGCAAGCAGGATAGGGGACTGACAAGATGGGAAAAACAAATGAAAATATTCATGCTGCATAAATCCTCAGTTATTTCTCTTTCTTTTATAAATGCATGTAGAGTGACATGTTGGGGAAGAGGGTATCATACAGAGTACAATATTTGTTGCACAACACTGGATTTTAATTGCATGAAACTTAAAGGAGTTGCACAAAACACACACATACAGTATGACGGACACTTGATATGATAACTTAGAAGACACTTTCATTGAGAACGTGGTTGAAACCAATCAATATCCAGGCATTTTAATACAGCACAGAATTTTACTTGCCCTTATCTACAGACCACTGAAAATGTAGACTACTCTCTTTCATGTAAATTTCCAGCATTGTTGATATAGGATATACTGTTCACATGATTTATGTGTAAAACATCATGTACCAGTGACATGGCAATAACATTTTAAGTTTCAAAAAATCCATATTCAGGAAAAAAAAATGTTCAAGGAGACTATAACATATCCTAACAAGTATGTCTACTTATACAGTTTTCTCACATTCATTACTTTTGTATCATAAATCATTATATGAATGCAATTGTTTTAATTAAATTTATACATGATATGAACATTGACATGCAATTTTATTCCTATAATGTCTATCTGTTCTATGTTTTGAATCTATTTATTATGTTTTGTTTGTGTGGGTTGCACCTGTAAAATGATTTAATGTCCAGCTGTGCTTACCCATTAAACAAATAAAAAAAAGTAGATAAATAAAAAAAACCTCAAAGAGATACCTGCAGAATTCTACTGCTGCTCTGGCTATGCAAAACACTTTAAAATGTATTAAATGACTGAAGAGCGCAAACTACTTTCACCAGATATTTTTATCCCAGAATATGGCACAATACAGAGTACCTACTGCAATAATTTTTCTTTTGTTTTATTCTTACTTCACACTGTAACATGAGAACCCATGACCATAAAATAATGCACCACAATAGTGGCCTCTTTATCTTGGACCAGTTTGCACTATCTGCTCTTGTGAATAAAGAGAAAGATTAGGGGCCTGATTTTCCAAAGCAGACGCAGGGCTTGCATCTAGCCCTGCACCACGGGACTTTAAATATTGCAGTGCACCATCCCCCTTTGCCACAACTGAACCTGAATTTCCATTCTTCGGTACAGTTGTGACAGTTTCTGTGATTTATGGCTGCTTGCACCAATGCTCTGGTGCAAGCACTGTAACTTTGTCCTGGAGGGACAGCGCAAGCAAGACCACAATGTTGTAATCTAAGGACCTATGCCGGGTGCAAGGGATGGAAATTCCTGATGGTCACCTGGCAAATGCTGCAAGTCCCATGTGCCATATGTTCAGCGTGCTGAGGGATTGAGGCATTCATTCACATTGGAAAATTCGGCCCTTGATGTCCATATGCTGTTAGTCACTCACCTTATTCTGGTACCAAAATCATCACACTGTTGGAAAGACTGAACTGTATCCACTCACATTCTACTTGCTCTGGGGATAAATTAAGGAGGTTAGAGTTTACAAACATGTCTTAGATGTAGGCGCATACAATGGTAAAAATGCTTTTGGTGTGTCTTGTCCACTGGAGACTTCTTTGTTGATTTTATATCATCTGCCAGTTTTGAGGTAGTTTGAAGTGCTTCATCAAATCCTGGATGTAAACAAACTGCAAAACAGATGAACTCTAGATCATAATAAAATGGGATCTAGCAGGGAAATATTGAAAAGTTATTTTATGCAAGTGAACTTCCTGTGAAGTGCAAACTTCCCCATATCCTGAGTTTTCATGACATGCTTTGAATTTTACAAAAATAAAACAATCCATAAAAACCCATTTCACAGAAGAACATCTCTTTATGGCGTATGCTTGCTTTTTTCAGGAAATGTTTTTGTCCTGCATAGTAATTACTTTGTGACTGCAAATGTTCTGGAATTGTTCCTGCTATGCGGTGAATTCTATGCAAAGTGCAATAGCCAAATTTACCCCATCTCTAGTCTTGTGGGGTGTGTCATGGATGGATAATTCCAAACTTTTGTAAACAAGTGACATGGCTTCTGAAATTAGACACCACAGGGGCTTGGGTCCAAAAATTGCAATTCCAAAATGTATTTATTTATTTAATGAAAATTATTTAATTCATAAAGTAAGCAGAGATACATAACACAATTTGTTTTCCACTGCAAACTGAGTGGAAGACACTCGAGATACAAACAGGAAGAACAGAGATAAATTCAATCAAGAGCAACTTGGAGACTTCCGGTTCCGCCACGGACAGCTAGGCAGCTCAACTTGAAGACTCCGTACCTCGCCTGATGAAAATTAGGAATTAAAACCCCCCAATCGGACAATATAAAACAAAAAAAACTCAAAATATGTCCAGAGACCCTCATAAGAGAGACAAGCATGGTTCGACGAAGACTGGGACAGCAAAAAAATGGCAGATGAAGACCGAATTAATGAGGGACACAGGCCACATAGCCAGAGCCGCTCGCCAAGCAGCACGAGAGGGTTGAATTATGATACTGAGGGGGAGCAGGATAAACTGACAAATTCAAGCTATGAAATAATACTACGGGAGATTTTTTCATCCAGACTGAAAGCAAAAAAAGATCTACAAGGGCTATCTACTCAACTGTCAAAACTAGATAATAGAATTGAGGAGGCAGAAACAAGAATATCGGAGGTAGAGGATGTAACTACTTACCTGGGCCATGCGGTCAGCGCATTAATACAGCAATCAATGGCGCTGCAGGCCAAGACCATCGACCTGTAGAGCAGGTCCTGAAGAAATAACCTAAGACTTTATGGCCTAACAGAAGGTGCTGAGACAACTCCGGTAGCAGCCTTTATCGAAAACCTATTTCAGGATATTTTAGAGCTTCCGCCAAATTATGACTTAAAGATAGAAAGAGCCCATGGAGTGCTGGGCGCAAGGCCCCAAGATCCAAAGGCATGCCCACACTCCATGATATTTCTTGTGGTGAGCTATCAAGTAAAAGAAGATATTTTAAGTACAGCATGGGCTAAGAAAGAACTTACATACCTTTCATCCAAAATAATGCTTGATCATGACTATCCAATGGAAATTCAACAAGCCAGACAGCAATATACCCCGATACTGCATGCACTGAGAGAGAAGGGGATCCGGTTTCAAACCCCTTTCCCTGCAAAATTAAGAATCTTCTGGCAAGAGGGCACACAAACATATGGATCACCCCACAAGGCTTTGGTAGCAATGAAGCAGAGATGAATTTTGCTGGCGGCTGATGATGCGAACAAATAGGCAAGAGGCAAGTGTTTCTGATGGAGTGGTTTCAACTGGGAATGCAGCAAAGAGGGGCCACAAGAAAGTTACTCCAGGAGACCTTAGAAAAGATAAGGGGTATGGAGAAGAAAGGAATACAGCGAGGCCCCCATGAAGCTCCAGAGAATGAAAGATGAACAAAGACTGCATGGCGGGTGATCAAAGCTGTCTCGATCTGCTCCCCCATTGGGGGTTCTTTTTTCCCCACTGTGAAGGGGAAATTACCTTTGAGTTTATGGACTAAGGTGCTTAGAATTGAAGCTCCAAACAAAAGGACTCACCTTGGACCAATCTTGGACTAGATGTGTATCTTCTGGTTTGTCTCCCCCCTCTTGTTCTCAGTTTTTCCCTCCCTGGTTTGTTCTCCCTTTTTCCCCTCATCCCCCCATCCCCCCTCTTGTTTTGCCCTCCCTCTTCTTTTTCCTGAGTATGGCATTTTTTGCACTCCCTGAATAAGTGCAACATAACAGCTGTGCGGGGTATTACTTTTAGATATAATTGAATGGAGTTGTATGGAACATTTATTAAAAAAAAAAGTACAAAGACAGGGAAGAATGTGAGACAGGGAGGGAGAGGTTGGGTGGGCTGATGTTGTGGGGGGGTGTTGGGGTGGTGGGTCTGGGGGGTCTGGGGGGCAATCTCAAGACAGCAAAGGGCGACTAGTATAAATGAAGTAATACTACCCAGGGAGGAAGATGATTTCAATTTAGCAAAAGCAAAAGAAAGGTATACTACAGAACCCTTTCAGAATTTCTTCCTTTTTTTTTCTTTCTTTGTCTTGAAATGAGTCTAAGGCGACAATGGAAAAACATAGGAAAGGTCCGGGAGGGGGGTTATAGAAATTTAAATAAGCGAGGTGGGAGGTGAAGGAGGGATACAAATTTCATCCTTATTTCTGCTACAATCGAATTTGGGCTGCCTGATTGTACGGTGGCGCTTGCTTATTGACAAAGCCACCATTTTTTGGAGGCTTTCTGGTGAGGGAAATCTCTGGACAAAAGAGATTGGTAACCCTCGTAGCTGCCCAAATCTCAATCTAGCATAGGACAGACCAAGGGCCCCACATTGTTGGGAGCCTCTACCTTGGAAGCAACGAAGCTTGTTAAAAGTTGTTCATATAAGTTTTCTATTGGTTACATTGTTCGATTATTAAGGATTAGAGGGGTTATTGGGTTAAGCGGTACCCCAGCAGAATTTAGAAATGTGTTTAATGTTTGTTTTAAAGTAAGATAAGCCTAATTCAAACAGAAATAATAGTAAAGCAAATGTATCTAGATAAAGCTACCAGAATTACGTATTGTATGAGATGCCATGAAGGAAGAGAGATAAAAGGTCTGATATGGTACTGAAGGATATGAAAGGGTACAAGAATGGATAAAACAACTGTAATATGCTCCTTTAATGTCAATGGGCTGATGAACCTGATTAAGAGGAACAAAGTATTAGCAATGTTGAAAAAGGAGAGACCCAATTTCATTTTATTGCAGGAGACACATTTCCTCTCTCCTCTAGAAAACACTAAATTGGGAAATATGGGTTTTAATTTTATTTATTTATTTGTTTAACCAGGAATAGCACACTAAGCTGGAAGCTTTTTTACAGGAGCGACCTGGGAGCACAGGGAAGTTAAGTGACTTGCTCAGGGTCACACAGTATGCAAGTGAAAGCTGTGGGATTCAAACCCAGGTCTGGTCTGCTGGATGACACCAGATTTGCAGCTCAGAGCCTTAAACCACTGCGCTATACTGCCTATACTTATGAGGTTAGTGCTTCTTTTGGGTGGGGGAGACAGAGGGGGGTTTCAATACTGATACCAAATAAAGCGATATTTGAAGTAATAGATAAACAAGCTGACAAAGAGGGGAGATATGCGTTTCTGAAAGGTAGATATCAGGGGGAAATTTTAACATTAGCATCGATATATGTGCCACCTAGTGCAAACTTCCAAACTTACAGAACCATTTTGTTCAAACTGCAGGAGTGGGCGGAAGGGCAAGTTATTGTGGGGGGGGGATTTAAATATAACATTCGACCTGAACATGGATAGTACAGCTGTGGGTGGTAGAAGAGAAAGAGGGATCTCAAAGAAATTATTTAAATTCTTGGGAGAGATAGGATATGTGGATGCGTGGAGAGCAGGGCATCCCAAACAAAGAAACTACACATTTTTCTCACACCCTCACAAGAGTTACTCGAGGTTAGACTACTTTCTCCTACCAAAAAAAATTGATGACCAGAGTAAGAGATAGTTGGATAGGAAGTGCTGTGATGTCAGACCATGCCCTGATATTTCTCCAAATGAATATGGGGGTTCAGAAAAAAACATTCTGGAGACTGAATGTATCCTTGTTACAGGACAGGGAGGTTAAGCAACAGGTGACTGATGCCATCAAATAAGCTATAGAGGAAAATACATCCCCAGATATAACCTCGGCGCTCTTATGGGATACGATAAAGGCCATAGTGAGGGGGAAATTAATATCCATAGCGGCGTATAAAAAAAAACAGAGGGAAAGAAAGGTAGAATCTCTGAGGAGGGAAATAGACAGTTTAGAAGCAAAACTAAAAGAGAAGTATAACAAAAATAATTTTCAAAACTTAAATAAGCTTAAAAAAGAGTTAAACGGGGAACTGGAATACTATATTGAGCAAAAACTGTTATATATTAAACAAACATATTACGAAGGGGTACCTAGGGTGACCAGAGTTCTTGCAGCCAGACTATGTATTCAGAGAGCCAGGGCCCATATACCTAAAGTGAAACACCCACAAAGCAAGGTTGTTCTACAGACTACCCTGGATATAGTGGAGGCCTTTAGATCCTATTACAAGGATTTATATAAAGCCTCCCCCCACCTCAAGAGGAGATAGATATGGAACAATATTTGAAGGACATTTCCCTAACCATAATCCCAGAGTTTGCAGGAAGTTGGCTTATGAAACTTGTGGCCAGCGAAGAATTAAGTAGGAAATAATCAGGCTTAAAGCAAATAAATGTCCTGGGACAGACGGATACCCAGCCGAGATGTACAAACATTTTCAGAAACAGCTGGTCCCACTACTGTTAAAAGTTTTAAACGAAACCCTCAGGTTGGAGGGTCACCCCCCAGAATCGTGGTCACAGGCAGTTATCTCGTTAATACCTAAGGATGGTAAGGATCCTGAACTATGCCCTTCTTATCAACCCATCTCCCTCCTTAATACAGATTACAAGTTGTTTATGGTGATTATAGCTCATAGAGTACAACAAACTTTACAGATGTTGGTGCAAACAAATCAAACAGGGTTCATCCCTGGTAGACAAGCCCAGGATAACCTAAGGCAAACCACGCATATTTTGGATCACTTAAACCATACTAAGCAGCCTGCTATCCTTCTTAGCTTAGATGCAAAGAAGGCTTTTGATAAAGTCTTGTGGAGTTTTCTCCAGGCAGTGCTGAAGTGGTTTGGTTTCCCGGAGCAGTTTATGGCCCTAATTAAAAAGATATATGACACCCCCAAAGCATACATTAGAATAAATAGGCACCACTCAAATGCATTTGAATTAGAAAGAGGAACTAGAAAAGGATGTCCCCTTTCCCCACTTTTATTTGCCCTATACCTTGAACCCCTGGCCCAAGGACTTAGAGATAATCAAGATATTATGGGTGTGCAAATAGGGGGGATGCAGCAAAAATTAGCCTTATATGCAGATGATATTCTACTTTATCTAACCCACCCAGAAAAATCTATACCAAGTTTATTTAAACACCTAAAGAAGTTTTCAACCCTTTGCAGATATACTCTTAATAATACTAAAACAGAAGTATTGAAGCTTAATTTTCACCCGACCTTTGAGTTTAAAACCCATTACACTATGGAGTAGGAGCTCCCGTATGTGAAATATATGGGCATAAAATTAGCTACAACAACTGCCCACTTAGTTCAATTAAATTACACCCCATTAGTGGAACAGGTGCAAGAGGATATATGAAGGTGGAGGCTTCTCCCTATGGCCATAACCACAAGGATACAAGCAATTAAAATGAATGTTTTACCACCCTTTTTTTTTATTTCAGTGTGTACCTGCTCCGGTATCACTTAAACAATTAGGAGATTGGCAAAAAATCATAGGGAATTTTATTTGGTTAACTAAAAAACCCAGAATTAAAAAACAAACTCTATACCTCCCCAAAAGTGAGGGAGGGTTGGCTGTCCCCCTACTGGCAGGATATTGGATAGCAACTCAGATGAGAATAGTGTTATTGCTACAACATGTGCGTTACTCAGCCAGATGGAAGGAGCTGGATCTAGCTGTAAACCTGTCTCCTTCTCTATTGGCACAGTGTACAACTTTGAATCCTGGGGCTGGTTGGGTGAATGTGCCTTATCTTGGGACAGAAATGGTTTTTCAAGGCTATAGGCAAGGAATTATGAGAGGATTAACCAATGTTTACCTCTGGAAGCATATTTGGTGGTCCATAAATGTAGAGAGAAATCAGGCAGTCACAAACCCTTGGTATAAAAAAACAGGAATGGCAGGGATGTATGGCCCCATGGCAGCTTCTTAGAGGAGACAGGATAATATCTTTTGAAGAAGCACAGACCAAATTTGGATGGAAAAGGGAAGAATTACTCTATTACTATAAGATGAGAGATTACATAGGAACAGAAATTAACATCTCAACCAGGAAAGTGAGTAGTTCCTCAGTACTGAACATATTTGAGTTAATCTGGAACTCGAGTACAGGGGAAAGAGCCATTTCCATTTTATATCAAAATTATATAAAAGATCTTCAACACACAGCAGAATATATAAAAACTAAATGGGAAAGAGAGTTAGAACTTAAGTTAAATGATAAAGAGTCGACAAAAGTGTGGCAAAATACATGGAGTACAATGGCCTCTTCAGGGTGGAGGGAATTTTTATGGAAACTAAGGGCAAGATTTTTTAGGGTACCAATGCAGATAGCTAGTTAGCACAAATCTATCACCAATAGTTGTTGGAAAAACTGTGGATCGTTGGTAGCTAATCAAACACATGTCTTCTGGCAATGTCCTGAGTTAAGGGAATTCTGGAGGGAAATACAAGGGCACATGAGGGAAATGTTCATTATAGAATCCCCATTAGGACCGGAACATATGATACTAGGGCTGCATCCAGAAGACCTTAGGGGGAAAGAGGCATGATATCTGTGGAACATATTGATAGCCGCAGTGGGAAAAGCAGTTTCCAGGAGGTGGCTTTCTCCAAATGCCCCCACGGTGGAGGAGTGGAGAGAGCTGGTAGAGGGGATAAAAATGCTAGAAAGGGTCACTTACTCGCTTCGACAAAACCGACCACAGTTTGAAAACAGGTGGAACAGATGGGAGTTGCCCAGAGAGAGGGGAGAGGAGACCTAAAATCTCATAATTAGGAAACCAAAATAAAGAGAGAAGCTCATAGTCAATCTAGAATTGGGAGAGTGTAGTTGATATACGTGAAATGGGAAGATTGGCAGAAGGGTGTACAGAGGTCTCCCTGATATCCTTCCTTCCCCTCCCCCTCTATGCAATTGTAGGACACCAGGAGCGAATAAATAAGGAACGGGGTTTTGATAACTGGACAAAAATCAGAAATACAGACAACTAAACAAGGTGATTTTATTTTATTGAAGGGTAACAGAATGGAAAGGATAAGAATAAATTAAATGGAATAGGGGTAGAGTTAGAGGAGAAAGGGTCACAGCCGAAATGATGAGATGTTTCTTGACCTTTTCCTTCAAAGGTACCCGTAAGAAAGAAAGGAAATTATAGATTAAAGGTGGCTGGAATGTTAATGAATTCCAACATAATGTAGAAAAGATAGAATGCATTTTGCTTTTAAGATAATCAGTCTTGAATAAGATGGGTGATATTAAGTAAAAATAATTTAGGCTAGAGTTTTTTTAAAGTTAAAAATGCTTATTCATGGTAAAATAATGTTATCTGGCTGCATGTACTGAAAAGCTAAAAGGTATACACTGAACTAGAAATGATGTGTATGTATTGAGATGCTAAGAGAAAATAAAGATGAAGTATAAAAAAAGCAACTTGGAATGTGTTACAAAGGTGTAAGCTATGCTTATCAATTACAGCTTACAAACTGCAAAGTGCAGGTTGCAGTGTCAATAGTGGATCAAGCTTTGTAGTGAGTTAGCACCCACTGCCCTTTCCCCTTGGGGAAGCAAACAGAACCTGATTTACTCTAATCTGAGTTTTAAAAACATATATTTTACAATCATCTGTGCTTCCAGTCCTGCCCGATAAAATTTGTGTCTTTTAAAAAAAAGTCTGTATCTGCCAATATAGTCATACGCAAATACAGTGTAGGTCTCAATAAAATATAAGCATCAGGTAAGATAAGAATAGAAATCTTAAAGTATTAAAAAATATTTCATAACTAAAAACACCATGAACAGAGGTAGAGCTCTGGTAGGAAGCTGGCCCCAGGTTTTAGTCTTTATTACAGATACAGATTGGTCAATACCAGCAAGAACATCCACCAGAACTGGGCACATGGTGCATTCCCTGCAGGGGGAGGGCCTCAAACAACTGGTACAACAACCCACAAGAGACAGGGCTATCCTGGATCTAGTACTGATTAATGGGGAAAGGATCACAGATCTCCAGATAGAAGGTCACCTGGGGACAAGTGACCATCACGTGGTATGGTTCAATTTAACCTCTAGCAATAAATCATCACATCCCAAGGCAAAAATATGGGACTTCAGAGGAGCTGACTTTGATAAGATGGCCAACAGAATTAAGCTAGCCTTGTCAAGAAGAAATACAGGTGAGAGGATACAGGCAAAGTGGGCAAGCATTAAGGATGCAATACTTGAAGCACCACCCCATTGCATTAGGAAGAAAAGCAAGAGCAAAAGAAGTAGAGATGCAGCAAAATTAAATTCCACTGGTGAAGTGAAAGTGAAGCGGCCACTTCGCATTATCACTCTGCAAGGTGGAGTGGCCAATATTAAAGGCTCACTTCACGTTGTAATTATTACATCGTGTTGTCATTCCACCTTAGCATAAAGTAAGGTGGAGTGGCAACAATATTGGCAGCCCCCCAGTGCCCCCCCACATACACAGTTACCAGAATTAATGTGCATCCCCAAAATGCTACTGTCTTGTGTCTAGTGCTGACAAAGTGAAATGACAGCACAGCAAGAAATACAAAGTCTCCCAGAATTAATGGTGCACTCAGTCATGCACACATTGGACACACCAGGCACCAGAATTCATGTGCATCCCCAACATGCTACTATCTTGTGTCCAGAAAATTACCCAGTGCTTGTGAAGTGAAATGAGAGGGTAACAAAGAATGCAAAGTCTCCCAGATTTAATGGTGCACTGTATCATGAGAGCAGTGGCCATACACAGTCACCAGAATTAATTTGCATCCCCAAAATGCTACTGTCTTATGTCCAGAGAATTCCCCAGTGCTGATGAAGTGAAATGAGAGCATAAAAAGAAATGCAAAGTCTTCCAGAATTAATGGCATACCCAGTCATGTGTGCAGTGGTCACACACAGTCACCAGAATTAATTTGCATCCCCAAAATGCTATTGTCATGTGTCCAGAAATTTCCCAAGTGTTGATGAAGTGAAATGATAGGGGAATAAAAAATGCAAAGTCTTCCAGAATTAATGGTGTACTTCAAATGCACAGACAGATTAAGATTGCACTGGGCACTCAAGAGATGCAGAGTCAGACACAAAAGCACAACAACACTCAACCAGTGCTCACAAATCACAAATCCAAATCTGGAAAAGAATACCTTTTGCCAGTTGGAGGGGAAGGGTAGTGCACAGCAGTAACAGTCTACTACCAGTAAAGATACCAAAAAGTTGTATGAAAAATTCATGAGGTGCAGTGGATAGCAGGTTCAAACTGCTGGAATTACTCTGGCATAATAAAAGTTGTCTCATTTAATGGTACGCATCGCTCACACACAAACTACAAGTATTGCATAGCAAATTGAAAACCTTTAGCAATACAACCAAATGTTTTAAACAAACTGAAATCATACACTGCTGCACCACTACAATCAACAAAAAATGTAAAGAATTACTGAAATTATTACCGTGTCTACATTAACACAGTTATACAAGAAAATTATAACCAAAACAGAAAGACTGCCTTTTTCTCCCAGTTAATCTACCTACACCACAGATACACCCCTCCCTCAAACCACACTTCATAGTACACAGAATGACTGTTCTAAATTAACATTCAAAATCCACACACAAATAATAAACACTTGATGATATGAGCACAGGTGGGTTTCCTACAATCAGTGCATTAATTTTTGAGAAACAAAAATGCCTCAAAAAGGCTTTTTTAACAGATTTTAGAGGATTTGAATCACAGAGCTCTGAGAAGAAACTACCTCCACCTTCCACTACACACACACTACACAGAACTGAGGCTGTGCAGAACATTCTAGAGCCCATATGACCTGCAATCCCATGAAGCACTGCAAATTCGCCTTGGAGCTCAATAACAAGGCAAAGTGATGTGAAGTACATTGATTTCAATGTACTTTGCCTTCAAATTGATGGAGAAGTGGTTTGGGGAAGGTGGAATAATGCAAAGTCATTGTTTTCAATGGGCTTCGCTTTCTCCATTATAACGTGAAGTACTCTGCTTCGAATTGCGGAGTGCTTCATGAATTCGGCGTTACTCCATGAATCAATCCATGGAGTGAATATCGGCCACTTCACCCACCTCTAAAAAGAAGGATGAAATCACTTTGGTTCTCAAAAACAGAAGCAGAAAAGATCAGAGCCAAAAGGTTGACCTTCAGGAAAAATAAGGAAATGCAACAGGATAAAGATACGGAGGCATACCAGACTTCCCTAAGGAAGCAGGGAAGGAAGTAAGGCAGGCAAAGGCCCAAACTGAGGAATCACTAGCAGAAACAGCAAAAGAAGGTGACAAGACTTTCTATAGATACATTAATAAAAGGAGAAAGTCCAGAGTAGGTATTGTTAAGATCAAAGGGGATAAGATGGAGTGTGTGGAAGAGGACCAAGGAAAAGCATCTACCTTAAATAGATACTTCTGCTCAGTATTTACTGAGAAGAAGGTAGGGCAGGGCTACACAACTCAGTACCATGATACAGGGAGGAGGGAGGTGTGCATAAGTCCCTTCACAAAAGAAAGGGTCCTACAAGAGCTCACTAACCTCAGGGTGGACAAGGTAATACGACCTGATGGCATACTTCCAGGCTACTAAAGGAGCTAAAGGTGGAACTGCAGAACCATTATCAGAACTGTTTAGTGAGTCTCTGAGCACAGGAGAGGTCCCAGAAGACTGAAAAAGGGCTCATGTGAACCCACTCCACAAGAGTGGAGCAGGTAGGAGGCAGGGAACTACAGACCAGTCAGTCTTACCACAGTAGTGGGCAAGATTATGGAGGTACTCCTTAAGGGAAGGATAGTGCAACATTTGGAATCCATAGGAGCACAGGATCATAGACAGCATGGGTTTACAACAGGAAGGTCTTATCAAACTAATCTCATAGATTTCTTTGACTGGGTAACCAGAGTGGTGGACTAAGTGGGCACAGTTGATGTTGCTTACCTTGACTTCAGCAAAGCTTTCGATACTGTTCCACATAGAAGATTGATTAATAAGCTGGGTAGGCTTGGGGTGGATCAGATGTTAGTCAACTGGGTAGCAAACTGGTTGGCGGACAGAAAACAGAGAGTTATGGTAAACAGTATACAGTCAGAAGAGATGAAAGTCACAAGTGGTGTACCTCAAGGATCTGTTCTGGGGACATTTCTCTCCAATATCTTCTTCATTGACATTGCAGAGGGACTAAAGGGTAATGTTTGTCTGTCTACAGATGACACCAAGGTCAGCAACAGAGTAGATGATCCAGATGGGGTGGGCAGAATGAGAACAGATCTGTAAAAACTGGCAAAATGGTCAGAAGAGTGGCAACTGGAGTTTAATGCAAAGAAGTTCAAGATCATGCACATAGGGAAGAGAAACCCTGAAGCTACCTATAGGTTGGGAGGGGAGCTGCTGGCAATCACAAGGGAAGAAAGAGACTTGGATTTCATCATCACAGATGACCTAAAATCACCCAAGCAGACCACTAAAGCAGTAGGTAAGGCTAGGGGGATGTTGGAGTATATTAGTAGGGATATCACAAGTCACAAGAAGGAGGTAATAATCCCTCTTTACAAGACACTGCTTAGGCCCCAACTGGAGTACTGTGTGCAGTACTGGAGGCCGGACCTGCACAAGGACATTAACAAAATGGAGGCAGTTCTAGGAGGGGCAACCAAAATGGTGCAGGGACAGCATCAGAAAACATATGAGAACAGATTAACAGAGCTCAATATGTGTACCCTAGACCAAAGGAGGGAGAGAGATGATATAATCTAAATATTCAAACATCTTAAGGGAATTATCAAGATGAAAGAGACTAACATGTTTCAATATAAGAAAAATAGTGGGACAAGAGAACACAGCATGAGATTAGAGGGAGGCTGATTAAGGGGTAGTGTGATGAAATTATTTTTCACAGACTGGGTGGTGAATGCATGGAACTGCCTACCTCTAGAAGTAGTGAATATGAATACAGTGCAGGGCTTCAAACAGGCAGGGGATAGGCATAAGGGAGCAATACAGATGAGTATGAATAGATAGACCCTTGACAGAGTAAAGGCCTATGGCACATTCATAAGATAGAAAAATGGGCAAACTGGATGGGCCTTGTGGTCCTTATCTTCAGTCAACTTCTGTGTTTCTTTGTTTCTATTGCTGACAGTTTCACACACCTGCTTTCACAAACACAAACTCTAGCACAGTAAGAGAAGCCTGAAGGGACCCAAGCTTCACTTAAATGTATTCAGGATAGCCCAACTGAGATGTTACATTTTGCTTTCAGTGAAATCATTTTTCTTGGTGGTGGGAGAATTCAAGCACTAGTAGACTAAGTGACTTTCTAAGTGTCTCACAGTTAATAAAGGGTATGGTGGGATTTGAACCAGGGTCTCCTGGTTTTGAAGTCACTGTTAGAACCACAGATCCACTGAGTTTCTGTATTCAGATTCAATTTCAATGTCTTATATTAATAATCCCTCCCCTTAGCCGGCCCAGTGGCACTGAGGGTTGAGGCGCTGGGCACTACACCTCATGCCATGCCAGTGACCCAGGTTCGGGAATGGACTCGGGCCACCAGGGACTGGTAGGGGAGGGGGAGAGAAAGGATAGAGCATCCGATGACTGGTCTCCTTCCTCTTGGGTGGGTAGAGGGAATCGCATTGCCCTGCAGTGGTGACTGGCAGAGGCCAGCCACACTACAGTGGCATGCACAGCCATGGGGGGGGAGCGCGGCAGGTGTCAGCACTGCATGCTCGGACACCATTGCACATCTGGCTCCCCAAGTGGGAGAAAAGAAAAGTGGAAAAATGCGGTGGGCGATCTCTGCCGCTGATGGCCACACCTTGCACCCCTGGGTCCTGAGAGAGGCACCTATCCCGGGGTGTGGAGTGATGAAAGGCCGTCCCTAGTGGCATGGGTTCGGGTGGCCCGCACACATGACCAGGTCCAGGGGTGCAGGTGTCGTCAGCCAGAGATCATGGGGGCTGCTCTGTCAAGGTGGATAAATAGAAATAAAAACAAAAATAAAAAAATAATCTCTCCCCGTTCACTACTGCTACAATAAAGTCATTACAGAACAGAGTGGTTGCCTTCACTACAACTGGTCTATAAGTAAGCACAGAGATTCTATTTTTAATGCAGTCAGCCCTTCACTTTTCACCACTATTAAAGTCATTTCTATGAAATGCCTTTCTACACTATAATTGGTCTGTGAATAAAGACAAGGCATCAGTATCTGGTACTGTCAGTTCCTTTGCTTTCAATATTCATTGAGAAACTTGAAGATCTCCTGACTTCTTATGCTTTACCAGATTTATGTATAAACAGAAGGCATCTATCTCCTCTGCTGCCAGTCCCTTTTACCAGTCAAGTAATAAAGACAAAAGACAAGCAGGAAAAGCATTCACCCCATTTCGGTAGTGTGGTCATTGAACGTAAGGTCCTGAATAAACACATTAGCAGGAATTTGAACTCGGCATACGTTTGCTGTCTCTTCCTTTGGCTCTTCAGTATGCTGCTGCTTTGTTCTTTTCTACACTGTAAGGATGGCCAAGGTATGAATTGTGCTGGGATGTCTTATAGCTTGTGTGGTTGTGAAGCATGAGGCCACAGGCCAAGTGTCTTCACCCACCAGAGAAGTGAAGTTATCCCAGTGACAAGCCCTCTAAATTGCCTTATTGCAGTTATAAAGTGGTTCCATTCATGCCTTTATGGTTGTATGTAGACTGCTTTCTGGGCACCAGTTGCAGCTGTGGGGCTAAGCTGGGATAACATCATTGGTAAAACTGGCTCTCTAACAATATTTAATTCTGTGGAGATACATGAATTGTGTCCACTGGGGCTGACATTTTCATTGCTGCCAGTCCCTCATATCAGAGAATCCAGTGTACAACAGATATCAAATGAAAAATAAATAAATAGAACCTTAACAACCTTTCCCATATCACTTGATCATTTCCCAATCAATCAGACCTTTATGAAAAATTCACAACCTCATCGCTATCTGGTTAGATTATTTATTAAAGTGAAATGAATAATAAATTACTAGACCTGCCATGGGTTTATCCATTCAAATCTCCACATCATCATGCTAGGAAAACAGTGACTTCCTCCTCTTCCCATACTTCAGCCTACAGCTATTTTGATTTGCTTGTTTTAATGTTCTGTTTTTATTGATCTCATTTCATTTCTATTCACAACAAGAAATTAAAAGATTCTCCATTGAAATAATTGAATCGATGTCCAGTAAAAAGGGTGTTAAATAATTGATATCTACTTATCTAGGCTCTTGGTACACTGCCTGAGCTCCCACCCACTATTGAGGTCTACATAACACTCAAGATCAAATATGCAAATCTTTGCTTTCTCACCCTGATCAAATCAACTCCTGGATCTATTCTGCCCATCCCCACCACATAGTCACAGTAAATTAAGTCTCAAAGGGACTCTAGGTCCATCATGTCTGCCCCTGCTTCATAACTGGTATAAGTAAGTATTGTGCAGCATTGCAGCAAGTGGTTGATTCATCCTCCATCACCATCTACACACCAGTGGACTTTCCATTCCCTCTTTAACTTGACTAATCCCATCAACAGGAGGATTGCCTAGGTATAAATGGAAGGGAAATACTTTATTGTGCCTGGAAGTCAGATGCTTTGGCCTAGAGGTTTAACTTTTGCAATAGGGAAAGTAGTACCTGTCACAACTTTGGTTGCTGTTCATATAAAACTTAAGGTGAAACCATGCTCGACAGTTTGTTTTACAACTTTCATTTTTTTTTAAAAAAGGGGTCCAGACAAACAGACCAAGAGACAGATGAACAGACAGAAAGACAGACAGGGAGACAGACAGAGTGAATGATAGACACATATAGATAAACAGACAGTTTGGCATCAATTTGGATAAATGCTTACAGTGAAGGCTGTATAGTAGTACCTATGTAAGTGTATGTATATATTTACTGTATCTACTGTATGTATAAAAAAACAAGAATTGGATACACATTTTTTCTAAGGTATTATTGCTCATTCTACTCACCCACTGCCACTGGCATCCCACACATTTCTGTAGCTTTTGTTTGTTTGTTTTACCAGGTAGGTGCACTAGACAAGACATTGGCCTATTTTCAGGCATGACTCTAGAGAATCACAAAACATGAGGTAAACAGAAAACATTATATTCTGTTAGAGACATTAGCTACAGCCACTGGTAGTGACATGGCTGTATTATTAATTTTATAGTATAAATGTTCTAGTGACTTGAGGAGCACAAGTTGAATGGAAAAGAGTTTCTCCCCTTCCTTCATCATCCATCTGGATTGCCTTTGCTGTTGAACTCTTTCTGGTGCCCCATTGCCTTGAAAGACTTATTAAGTCAATTCTGTTCTCTCTTTCCCCAAGCACTATGTGCAGCTTCACATTTTGTGAGGTCAGAGAGCCACACAGGGGGCCTGATTTTCTGCAAGGAGAGTACAAATGAAAATAAAGTATGACAATTACATTAGGTGCAAAAGTAGATAATCTAGATATGAGACTTATTAATCATTTCAATTAAAACTCCAAAGCCGCTGGGCCTGGACCTGTCTGCAAGGACTACCTCTGTAAATTAGTTTCATAACAAATAGACCTGACATTCCCGTGACCTTGAAACTTGTTTACACAGAAAATCCTTTGCAATGTGTGACAAGTGTCATCATCAGGACACACAGAAGTCAATATAATTGTCATGGTCTGTCAAATGGTAATTAATACGTAGAGCATGAAGGTAAAGTTGATGCTGACCTCCATTAACTTAGGCCAAGTTCCCATTATGAAACAGACTCTGATGTCTTTATTTCTCTTTCATACTTCTTTTTTTTCTGCATTTATTAATACATAGACCAGAATTTTCTTCTTCCTCTTAACAAGAACCAAAACATTTTTGGGGAATGTGAACAGTGAAACCTACAGTAAGATAAATAGACTAGACAGAGAAGGACCTTTGTACATTTCCCCAGTTTATATAGATGTGTGCTATTACACTTTGCTGTGTGTGGCATACTGGAGTGAAGTCATTATCTCATTTCTCCTATATACTGCTATACTGGTATAGTAGTACGGAATTTGTGCTAATGCATTTCTACTGTAGTGCAGTACACTGGGCTATGGGTGATGTGATGTTTTGGTACTAATACATTTCTACTGCACTACCATATATATACTGAGGTAAGCTGGTGTTTTGTTACTAATGCATTTCTACTGAGCTTTGATGTACTTGTGTACATGTACAGTTGTGTTCTGGTATTAATATCTATTGTGACACAAATACCAAAGTAAGGTACAGTGGTGTTTTGTTACAAATACATATCTACTGCTCTGCAGTGTGATGGGGTAATTGTGCAGTGGTGTTTTCTTCCTAACAATTTCTACATCATTGCAGTAGAATTGACTATGGGTACAGTGGTATTCTTACCAATACATTTGCACTATACTGCAATGTACTGGGCAGTGTAATGCAATGCAATGTAGAGTTCTGTTTGGGGACTAAACAATGTCTACTCTACTGCATGATAATGTAGTCTAATTTAAGTTGTGTTTTGGTACAAATACATTTCTACTATAGTGTTGTATACTGAGGTGATAGTACAGTGGACATTTTTACTAATACTTTTTGACTGTACTACAGTGTACAGTCATAAGGATGCATATTTGTTATTTATTTATTTATTTATGTATTCAGGTAATATATTTGTAATTTACTGCTATATAATGAGGACATAGTGCTCCAGTGTTTTTGTTACTATTACCTTTCTACTGTATTGCCCTTAACTGAGGTAATAATGCTGTAGTATTTTCTAAATAATACTATTCTACTATACTGCAGTTTATTTGAACAAGTTTACTGCAGTGTTTTGGTGTCAATACATTTCTAGTATATTGCAGAATGCAAGAGTTGTGAATAGTGTTTTGTAATTAATACCTTTGTAATGTGCAACAGTATATTTGGGTGAGGCAGATTAAAGTTGCTTTACTAATAAATTTCAACTGCACTACAGTGTATTGGTATGGAATATTCTGCTGTACTGCAGCATACTGGGATAAGGGTATAGTGCTGTTTTATTACTGATGCATTTATGCTGCACAGCAGATTACTAGGGTATGGGTACAATGCAGTTTTGTTGCTATTACATTTCTTCTCTGTTTATATCTAGTTTTGTTTATTCTCTGAAATGTTAAATGTTTGTAGCCACATGTCATCACCTGCTCTTGTTATTGCCTGCAAGGATGGATCATGCTATATGTAAGTTATGTTGTTTTTTATTCGTGACCATCCCTGCGTGGATATCAATTGTCTGTACCATATGCTGTATTGTACTACATTATTTGTACTTTATCACTGTACCTAAATGTCAGCTGTATATTGTACACTCTCTGGTCATGCTTGAAAATAGGTAGGGTTTTTGCCTAACACACCTACCCGATCAACAAAAGCTAAATAAATAAATAAATACTATACTGTAGTATTCTGGAGTAATGGTATAGTGGTGTTCAGTTACTAATACATTTCTTCTCTACTACAGTATACTTGGGGTAAAAGTACACCATACAATGGTGTTTTGTTACTAATACATGTCTACTGTACTGTAGTATAACAGTGTAAGGGTACAGTGCTGTTTGTTTCTAATTCATTTTTTACTGTATTGTAGTACGCTGGGTTAAAGGGACAGTGGTCCATTGTCACTAATATCATTCTACTGTACTGAAATATACTGGGGGTAAGGGCACATTGATGTTTTCTTACTAATACATTTTTCTACCACACTGTTATACATTGAGGTAAGGGTGCCTTGGTGTTTTGATAGCACTATATTTCTGCTATACTGTAGTTGAGGTAAGTGTTCAGTTGTGCTTTTTTAGTAATATATTTCTTATGTACTCCAATATAATTGGTTAATGGTACATTGGTGGTTTATCACATTTTTATCTGAAGTATATTGTAATGGTACTGAGGTATTTTGTTACTAATATACTTCTACTGTACCACAGTATAGTCAATAAGTATATGGTGGTGTTGTGTTACTACTACTGTACATTTCTACTGTCATGCAGTATAATGAGGTACAGTAAGTTTCCAGCTTTCTTTGGGCATTAATATATTTTTACTGTATTTCTGTATTCTAGGGTAAGCTTAGTGAGGTGTTTTGATACTAATATATTTCTTCTGTACTGCTGCATTCTGGGTAATGATACAGTGGTGTTCTGTTACTAATACATTTCTACTGCACTGAAGTATACTTGGTTAAGTGTACAGTGGTGTTTCTTTACTAACACAGAACTGCTGTATGGCATTGCCATTGCATTAAGAGACAACCTCAGTGCAAAAGCACTGAGACAAGGGTTACCCCAAAGGGCACTGGTCATGAATCCAATAACACCAACTTAGGGGCTGGTTCATTTCCCCTGGGGTGTTATACAGATGAGGCACACTGATGAGTCCTGGGGAGGTGAAACACTGTCTGTGTCTTCTGTTTGCACCCTTTACAGATTCTGTGAGAGGCCCTTTGGCACCATTCATTCCTGTTTAAAGCTGAGCCACCGGAACATTTCATGGTGATTTGCATATACATCTTATGATGCTTTGCATTACATGGTATGTGTGATACTGTCATTGCATTGTTAACAATGCAAGATATAATAATAGCACGCATTATATATTTCATTGATAAACTGTTTGACAAAAGAAAACTATGGAAACCTCTTTTAAAGATCATTCTTAGTGACATTAAATTGCTAAATCATGTTCATGTTCAGTGTTTTTGTAATGGATTCCATAGTAGTCCATATAATTTATTGAATCACATTATTTTATTTAATATCCGTTTCTCAATTATCTTACATTCTAATAATGAGTTTTTGAATAACTGATGTGAATAGTGGTAAACAATGCCAGCCCATTTATGCTGAGGGCTGAGGCGCTGGCTGCCTACCTTGCATTATGCCAGTGATCCAGGTATGAGAATGAGCCTGGGTCATCAGAGAGCCAGCATGGGGGGAGGGATAGAGCAGGATTTAGCAGCCAAAAGGCAGCTCTCCTCTCCCAGGGAGGACTCTGTCACCCACCATACAACTAAAGACATGGTCAGATATTTTCTGAAATTTCTGTGCTATTTCTAGAGAAATCTCCTGCTTTCTGCATTTCCACCATAGGGGCAGCAGAGAGAAACTCTAGAAATTTTGCAAAATATCTGGAAATATCTGACCATGTCTATGGCTAATATTGTAGTTCCACTGCCCCCAGATGGAGGTCTGTGGGCAGTGCAGGTGAGTGGGTAGCAAGCAGTGGGAGAGTGTCCCAGTATCACAGCATGTGTGTGCCTCCACACGCCCATGCACGATCGATACAGTGTCAGGAGAAAACAGAGGTAAAAATCAGGGACAAACTATAAATAAAAAAAAAAAAATGTCTTAAAAAGATCCGTCCATTTATGAATAGTGCTGTGCGGAATGTGGATTTCCACTGGCAGAATTAGTGAGGAATGACTATTCCGCCAGTGGAATTTCTACTGGAATTTCACTTGTTTGCCTGTAGAATTCCACCTACTGTGATCCGTGGAATAATATTATGCATAACAGTAATTTTTTCTGCAGAAAATTATTCCGCAACAATTTCCACGGAAAATATTGAGATCCTTGGAACAGTGATTTTTCCCCAGAAAATCATTCCATAACTATTTTATGCTGAGGAATTCTGCAATTCTGTTTCCAGCTGAATTCGGCTGAATTTTGGCAGAATTTTGAATAGTCTGAGGAATTTCGTTCTGCTGGAATTTTAAAAATCCACACAACACTATTGATAAGCAGTGAATTGCCTTGCATTAACTAAAGCAATATCCGAACAAGTTCTGTCTACATCTTTAGGTTGTGTTTGCCTAGATCACTGGTTTTGAACTGGGGGACTGCGGCCCAAAAGGGGTCCATGAGCGCATGTCAGGGGCTTGGCAGAACAGTCAGTAAATTCAAAGGCCAAACACGGTATTGCTTACATTTTGCTATTGCAGTTTCAATCGCGAGCAATCTTGGAATTGATTAAGACTAGCACTAGTAAAAGCTCAACATTGAATTACTTGTTGACTGTCTCTCGCTCTCTCTCTCTCTCCCCTATATGTGCTGCCCACTTCCACCTCCCTATTTGCAGCTCATTTCGATTATTGTTTTTAACCTACAACCTTCAGCGACATACTTTAAGCACCTGATTTGCAGCTTGTTTATTAATCACTCACACCACTCTCTACACTGGAAGGGAATGATCACAAGCTGCATAAGATTAGTAGCCTAACAATATAGCAAATTAATTACTCGTTCAGACATTTAAATCTTAATCAATTTCCTGACCGCTGTTCGTGAGAGGAGTGTCATTCATTTCTCGGTTTCTCTCTGCTCGTTAATGAGAGACCATGTCTGACAGGATTTAACTATTTGAATGACTCCTCACTGCATGCTGCTTCCTTTCAGATCCTCTCAACTAATTACTGACCCGGTTTAGGTAACAGGAGTGAATGTCTCCATGCTGCCCGATCACTCGTAGCTTTATGCTCCAAGCGCCTGGTGAATATATATTTACAGAGTGTCGGAATATACAAATATAAACAAATACATAAAGCTGGTGATTTGCTGTTAAAGACAATGCCAGTTATTCCATGTGCTGCGTTACAGTAGTGATTTTTGTGATGCTTAAATAGATATTTACAGAGTACAAGAATATACAAGCATAAAGCAGATAAGTTGCTGCTAAGGACAGTGAAAGAATATACATGAATAAAGCAGACTGTTTGCTGCCCAGGTCAGTGCTAGTTATTCTATACATACCTCTCAACCTCCTGCCTCATAAATCAGGGACAAGACTTAAAAAAAATAGTGACAAAGGACCAAAATCAGGGACACATCTTCAAAATTAGAGATATCCACCAAGAAAGCTGGTAGAATAAGGGGCTTAGTGCAAAATGCATTTTCTAAAGAAGAACAAGTCTGCAACTTTAATGCTTGACATTGTTTTGTGCTTTCAGTCCCCACAGTTTAGCCACAAAAACACAAATTTTAGGAGGGACAGAATAACATTTTGAGGCAAAATTATGGACGTCCCTGAAAATCAGGGACACTTGAGAGGTATGATTCTGTATTACTGTGATTTCTGAGTTGCCAGATAAGTCATTTACCTCCCCCAGCACCTAGCAGCTCAAGACGTGCCATTACTACTAAGTGATTTTTGGTTTTAGTTGAACAATTGTCAACTACTGTTAGTTATTAGTTAGATAAGTAATTTACGCCCACCCCCCAGCACATAGAAACATTTTTTTGACAATTGTCAAATTGAAAAACAATTAACGCGGTACAATCAACACGTGTTTTTTGGTAATGGGTCCCTGACAAAGCCGAAAGGTGGCCAGGGGGTTCCCCGACCAAAAAAAGTTGACATCTACTGGCCTAGATGATGTATCTAATACACAGAGTTAGGAATTCAAATGTGAGCTAATCTTCAATATTTTGTTAATTGTCTCTAATATTGCAGCCAATAAAATTTATAAATGTGTACATGTGGCCATAACACGAGTAATGTTCCCTATACTGTATCTACTTGACATTTATTACATGGGGCTATAAGTTATTACATTTATTAAGGAGATATGGTGACTAGTAAATCCTTTGGAATGTAAAGTATAGTATTGCTTTTGGTGTAAGTTATTATTTTTTGTAATACATTATGATCCTCACAGTTCAGCTGAAATTATGATATTTATTTTTACCAAATAGCTTTAAGTTTATCTATGTGAGGAATCATTTTTTTCCCAAAAATATTCAATTCATTGTTGAAATGAGCTTTTTCCTAGTATCAGAATTATAAAGTGCTGTGAATACTTCTGAGGGTTTAATTAACTCCAGTATGAACATATGAAGAAGCCAGCAGAAGAACACAATTTGGCTATCAAGTCTGTTCATATTGCAGGGACCACAGCTTGAGCTACTGTCCCTGCCCTCCCTCCCTACTCCTCCCATCCTCTCTACCCATGATCCTTACCTTCCCCCTATGCCTATCCCAGCCTATTTTAAAGCTACCCACTGTCTTCAATGAGATGACATCTTCTGGCAGTACATTCCAAGTGACCACCACCCTTTCTGTGAAGAAGGGCTTCCTGACCTCCCTCCCTCCTAAACCTCCCAACCTCCAGCTTAAGACTGTGCCCCCTAATGTTATGGTTGCCACTCAGCTTAAAGAGGCTCTCCTTATCAACCTTATTTATTCCTTTCAAGTACATGAAGGTCCCAAGCATGTCCCCTATCTCTCTCTCTCTCTCTCTCTCTCTCTCTCTCTCTCTCTCTCCTGTCTTCCAGGGAGTACATGTTTAGTGCTCTCAATCTCTCGTCGTATACTTTTTCCTGCTGACTTGCTATCATCTTTGTAGCCCTCCTCTGGACCTTATCCAGCAGGTTAATGTCCTTTCTGAGGTGTGGGCACAAGTACTGAACTCCATACTCTAGATGTGGCTTTACCAGTGACCTATACAAGGGCAGTATAACCTACTCTCCCCTACTACTGATCCCCCTAGATATGCATCACAGCATCTTGTTTGCCTTTGCTGCTGCTTTCTTGCACTGTGTGGAGTGCTTCAGGTCACTAGTGATCATCACTCCCAGGTCCTTCTCCTCCTCTGATGCAGATACTTGGACTCCACCCAGGTAGTACTCTGTCATGGGATTCTTGACTCCTATATGCATAACTTTGCATGTGTAGACATTGAAACTAAGCTGCCAAATCCTTGACCACTTCCCCAGCTGTTCCAGATCTTTCTGAAGGTCCTGTATCCCTTCAGCTGTATTCATTCTTCCACAGAGCATGGTATCATCCAGTATAGTACCCAAGATAACAGTTCAAAATGAGTATAGTTGACAATACTGAATCTGAAAAAAAAAAGTTATCAAGGTTACATTTATTTTGTAATTAAGCAAATTACATACATTTCCCCTTAAGAAATTAATTTATTGTAGTAATACCCTGTTTTACCCATCTTTTAAAATATTTTTTCTTTTTTTTTTGGAAAATAAGGAGTTTAACCTATTGTCATCTAAATGACTGTATGCTGATATTTGATTAGGGTGGCCAATGATCTTGTGTGCTTCAGTCTAGACAGAAAATATCTGTTTCATAAATACATTTTTTCCACAAAGCATTTCACCCTCTTTGCTTTCTACTCCTATTGGTTGAAAACATTTATGAAACTTGGTCTGCCTTTCTGATGTGACACAAAAGGGGCAATCCTTTACAAACCACTCATGCATTTGTTTGATTATAGTTTGATTATAGTTGAAAAGTAGTACAGATAATTCCAATCCAGCTCTTACACATAAAGCATTCAGATTTTTTTTTTTTCAGATATGTTTTCTGATTCTTCCAAAACACATTGACAATAACTTTCTCCTGTTCTTTGAATAAATCATGATAAATATCAACAGGGATTGCTTGAAAAACATATATTAACTTGGGGAGGACAATCATTTTTATTACCGTAGCGCTACTTAATAATTTAACATAGAAACATAACATAGAAACATAGAATTTGATGGCAGATAAGGACCCTTGGCCCACCCAGTCTGCCCATTTCCCAACCTAATGGATAAGCTGCAGATCCTAGTTAACCAACAGCCTACTTCTTCCTACCCCCAACCCCTAGAATTGCTTTAAGACTGTCCCATGCATGCTTGAATTTCACCACTGCTTTTGATTCCACAACCTCCTCCAGGAGGCCGTTCCATGCATCCACAACTCTATCTGTGAAATAATACTTCCTTACATTACCTCTGAGTCGCCCCCCAATCTTCAAATTGTGACCCCTTGTACTTGCACACCTCTTTTTCTGAAAGATGCTACCCTCTTGGACTTTGTTGATTCCCTTGAGGTACTTGAAAGTTTCTATCATGTCCCCCCTCTCCCTCCTTTCCATGAGGCTATACATATTAAGCTCCTTAAGTCTCTCTTCATATGTCTTCCAGTGCAAACAAGTTTCAATCATGTCCCCCCTCTCCCTCCTTTCCTCGAGGCTATACATATTAAGCTCCTTAAGTCTCTCTTCATATGTCTTCCAGTGCAGACTCTGCACCATTTTAGTTGACCTCTTCTGGACTGCCTCCATCCTGTGTATGTCTTTGCGGAGATTGGGTCTCCACAACTGCATACAGTACTCCAGATGGGGTCTTACCAGCTGTCTGCACAGAAGGATAACAACTTCTTGTTTTCTACTGGTGATGCCTCTCCTTATGCATCCCAGTATCCCCCAGCCCTCCTTACTGCCCTCTTACATTGCTTGCCCACCTTTAGGTCATCTGATATGACTACCCCCAGGTCCCTTTCCATTTTTGCTGTTGTTAGTATCTCCCCCTCCATTGTGTACTCTTCCCCTGGGTTTTTGTTTCCCAGGTGCATTACCTTGCACTTCTTAGCATTGAATCTAAGCTGCAATACATTTGACCATTCCTCCATCCTTGCCAAGTCCCTTCTCATCCTTTCCACCCCACCTTGTGTATCAACTGTGTTGCTGTGTTGCAGATCTTTGTGTCATCTGCAAAGAGACATACTTTTCCTTCCAGTCCCTCTGCAATGTCACTTATAAAGACATTGAAGAGGACCGATCCTAGTACTGAACCCTGCAGTACCCCACTAGTAACCCCCCTTTCTTCAGAGTGGACTCCATTTACTATTACCCTCTGTGTCCTGTTCTCCAGCCAATTCTTTACCCAGGCTACCATCTTGGGACCCACTCCCAGGCTGGCTAACTTGTATATTAATCTTTCATGTGGGACTGTGTCAAATGCCTTGCTAAAGTCTAGGTAGGCCATGTCCACAGCCCCTCCCTGATCTACCGCTTTGGTCACCCAGTAAAAGAAATTGATTAGATTCGTCTGACATGACCTTCCCACTGTGAATCCATGCTGCCTTAGGTCCTGTGCCCCTCTGGCCTCTAGGTACTTGAAAATTATTTCCTTCAGAAGTGATTCCATCATTTTCCCTATCACTGAGGATAAACTAACAGGTCTGTAGTTGCCTGCTTCTGCCCTACTCCCACTTTTTTGAAGTGGAATCAAATCTGCACCCCATCCTCCCATGATTTGTTAAAAAGGGTAGTCAGTGGTGTCACTAGTTCTACCATTAGTTTGTTTAGAATTCTGGGGATGAATCCCATCGGGCCCCATTGCTTTGTCCACCTTCAGTTTTAAGAGTTCTTTCAGAATCCTTTCTTCTGTAAATGAGCTGTTATCAACTTCTGTATCCAGAGTGTTTCCATTGTTTGGTTTAGGTACCTCCCCCTCTTCGTTTGTGAATACTGAGCAAAAATATTTGTTTAGTATCTTTGCTTTTTCACAGCCACCCTCTGCCCACCCCCCTCCCTCCCCTTTATTAAGCCTCACTATCCCTCCCTTAGTCTTCCTTCTCTCCCTGATGTACCTATAAAAGGTTTTATCCCCTTCTTAACTGTGTTGACTATCTTTTCCTCAGTTTGGGCCTTTGCTGTTCTGACTGCCTTCCCAGCTTCCTTTTGCTTTAACTGATACAGTTCTCTGTCCTGCTTCTTCTGTGACTCCTTGTACTTCCTGAATGCTTTTTTTCCCCCTAACCTTCCCTGCCACCTCCTTTAAGAACCATAGTGGTTTCTTACATCATTTTGTTTTGTTTATTTGCTTCACACAAAGGCTTTAAGAGCTAAATCCATGAATTTACGACATCTTGTTTCATGTTTTGAAGAACTGGTTCTAAAATTAATTTGGAAAGATGATCTATATTGTAATGTGAGAGATATTCCTTAATATTTGATCTTATCATGTGAAACTTGAAACAAAAACATATCTCTGGGGATGTCCATATCATGAAGGTATAATGACAGAGCTTCAGTTTTTGACCAATTAATTTTTAATCCTGGCAATTTTACACATTAATAATTTCTAGTAGTGCTGGGGTTTTATATAAGGGGTCAGTAATGTAAAATTAAATGTCATCTGCATATAATGACAACTTTAACATTTAGTTTGCCCTTTCAAAACCTTTATTTCTGTTAATTTTGTCTATAGCTTTCTATTCCATCTTCAGGCTCTTCAGCTTCTGTCCTCCTCTCCTCTCGTCTAGCACCTATATCCACTGGACGAACCTTGGAGTTTTTTTACCCACAGCTTGCCCCCTGGCAGGGTGGACAGGGGAGAACTCCCCCTCCCCAGCCCTCAAATACAGTTTTGCTCCAGGCATCCAGATGGTGGCACAGGTCTGGGGAGGACTGTACTGCTTCATCCTTCAGCAGGATCCCTTTTCTGTTTTCTCCCAATTTCTTGTTCCTACTTGGGTAATGTGTGCATGGAGGTGCATATATCCTACAGATCTGCAGCCTCACTCTTGAGCTGCTCAATGCCTGCACTGCCACCAGGCCACCACACAGTGGCAGTCAAAGGCTGATACACCTGCCACCCTTTCCCCGGGAGAGGAGAGCTGTCCTAGGGATGCTCAATCCTTTATGACCCCACCAACCACAGCAACCCATGCTTGTTCTGATACATGGGTCACCAGCGTGGCAGGAGATAACACATTACACACCTCAGCCCTCCATGCCACTGTGCTGGAAACGTTTGTATGTCATTGAGGAAGGGTTCTCTGAATAGTGCAAACAACAGTGGTGATAGCAGGCACCCTATATGAGTACCACTTAAAATGTTAACTGGTTGTGAAATTATATCATTAGTACTGATTTTGGCTTTAGGTGAGTTATAAGTTAAAGAAATCCAATTCAAAACATTCCCTCCCAACACCAGCATTTTTTCATGTGAAATATGGCCATTCAATGACATCAAATGCTTTATCAACATCCAGGGACACGACCATTGCATTAGGATTGGTACAGAAATCAATCATATTGTGACCCCTCCTTTCTGTCATGAAACCTGCTTGATCTGTATTAAGATTTCTGATAAACTTTTTCTAATCAAGAAACAAGTATTTTTATATATACATTAAATTTAAAAGTAATACTCTCCTACAAACTCATTCTGTTTATGTACATCATATTCTGATTTGTAAAGGTCTGTGTATTAGGCTCTCAGTGTATTATTAATAATGCCATGAATGTTATTAAGTTGTCAACTTTAATCTCTGCTATAGTTCTGTCTGTTTTTCTCTCTTTTTGAAGAAAATATGAGAGCGTCTTACTGGTTTTGTCCAAGTAAAAGTAATATTTTGACCTAGTCAGCAGTGTAAATCTTTTCTGTGTGTTCATCTAGTATCTGATTGTATTTTTTTTCAGATTTTCTAATTGTCTTTTGTGAAGCAATAAATCTGTATGTGAGTGATTAATTTGTGCCTTTTTTTTTGTTTCTCTAACGCTTCAATAGATATTTTCTGTTTAGGCTATTTATACTTATTAAATGAGTCAGTGATTTCACGAACATAAGCTTTATATGAATCCCAGAACATATTCATGCTAACCTCTGTATTCATATTACTTTGAAAAAAAAATGTTCTTTTTTTCTATCACTTCAATGTAATTGTCAGTCTTCTGATAGAATAGGATTCAGTTTCCATATTCTTTGCTGTTTGGTGGTGTTCCTGGATGCTAGCATGATAAGTGGAGGAGCATGGTCTGTAAATGTTATTGGCAAATATAAATAGCTTTTAACTGAAGACAGAACAAAATATGATAAGAAACATCACCATACCCATACGTAAGCACCCGCAGATGCAAGTGTTTAAAATACCTAATTTTAGAAAAAGCAGATTGGTGCTAGCCAGAATCACTGTAAACTCACAGCTGGTCTTATTGAGAACTGTCTATGGCCATAAGGTGGATACCGACTCATCCTCCCAGAACTAGCCCAAGACATCTTGTTCCTCTATTAAGAGGGGGAAGACTTCTCCGGGGATGGGGGGGACTTTAATGAAGCTTGGCATCTTATTGTGGATAGTCTAAGACCCAACTCTTTCTCCCCACTAAGTCCAGAAGTGTTCTCATATCTTTGGCTAATGAGTTACAGTAGGTAGACCCATGGATACAACTGCATCCCTAGGCAGTACTTTTCCTTCTACTCTTCCCCACACAATAATAGTGCCTTTGTAGCATACCGGGTCATAATGTTGCATGCTTAATAGCATACGCCATTATGGTGAAACCCGGACCTGTGCGCTCCCCGAGTTAGCCCTCCCCAGAGTTGGGAATCTTTAGTTTGGGGGTTGGGGTGGAGCCCCCCACAGAACAAAGACATGATGCCTCATGGCATTAACCGTGCAGCGCGATAGTGCCATGCAGCATTATGTCTTGTGAAATAATGACCCTGTGCTGTACTGTAACAGGATAGATTTCTTTCTTCTGCAGAATTGCCATATTCCAGAGGCAATGCACTCTTCCTTCATTGGCACCATAGTCATCTCTGACCAGGCACGTGTCAGACTGACTCTAGAACTTGACAATAAATCATCCCCCACCCCAAAGAGGATCCTAGACTTTTTCTTACTATACAATGAGGACTTCAAAGTATGGCTCTCCAAGGAAATAGGCTTATTTTTCTCTCCAAATGATACCCTATGGTGACCTAAGCAAGTCTGTAAGATGTCTTCAAGGCTTACTTCAGGGGAAAACTATACACTAGGCATCCCATGCCAAAGAGCAGCAGTCCTTAAAGTTCATGAACTGGAGCAAGTACTGAAACAGAAGGAGAATGGTTACAATGCCTTGCCTTCACACTTCCCCAAATTGCACTGGAAAATACTACATCTCAGATTTAAAATTAACTCACTTTCAGCTACGGCAGACCAGAAAACCATCCTAAGGGCTGCCCGCAAATACTGAAAATCAAAGGAGAAGGCAGGTAGATTTCTTGCATACCATACAAAACTGCAAGAATCTTCCAGACATACTGGATGCATAGAGCACCCATCTGGACAGACATCAAACTCCATAGAGGACATGAAATGCAAAACATGAAATAGTGCACATACCAAATACTTAAGGCTGTAGTGTTATTGGTGCATTATCAGGATACTTCAACCAACTGACCTACGTATCACCATGCTCTGTGATTTCCCCTTTCCCATGAAGAAGCAACAGAGGATTGCAATAGGTAGGGTGGCTGGTCATGGTATCCTGATATTGCACCAATAAATCAATAGCCTTAAGAATTTGTTGTGCGCACTATTTCACATTTTTTTGTAAGTCAAGTTCAGTCTCATAGATGCGCATTGGGAGTAGGAGTGCTACAGACTTTACCTGTCCTTACTTAGAGGACATAAGGGCCACTCCTGAGTCATTCTGCTTTAACCTATACAAGTTGCAGCATGGCACAGAACCACCCTGACTGGAGTACATCTTGCCGGCACACCCATTCCCAAACTTTCTGAGGTCCAATGCACTGCACTAGAGGCTCCATTCTCCAGACAGTAGCTCCAAAATGGAAAACCCCTGGATTAGATGTCTTCCCAGCTGAGTTCTACCAAACATTCATGTCCAAGATAGAATACCAGCTTATGGCTACACTGTCTGTGGCTTACACCTCCAGGAAGCTCCCTCCCTTATGACAGAGGCCCTGATTATTCTGCTCCCCAAGCAGGGCAAGGGCCATCATATTTTCACATTTATATTCATATTTAAACTACAGAACCACATACAGTACCTCTTGAAAGTGGACACTAAAATCATGCAAAATACTGTCCCCGAGACTTGAAACAGTCATTCACTACATTATCACTAGCCAGTAAACAAGATTTGTGAAGTGCCATATGGCGATGGATGAAATCAGACCAATCGTGACTATCGTAAGGGAAGTCTCAAAGGCAGAAAAGGCCAGTGCTATTAATGAATGTGTACACAAAAAAAGCTTTTAATGCCATGGAATTGATTACCTATACCAGATGATGCGGACCATGGGATTAGGACCTAGCTTTACTAAATTGGGTTATGTCTTATACACAAACCCATTGGCACCTATCATAATTAATGGCCACAGTACAGCTGCTAAGTGGATCTAGGCAGGGTAGCCCCTTCTCCCATGCTGTTCCTTATCAAAATGGAACCCCTGCTCTGTAAGATCCACCACATCCTCACAGTGTATGGCATCCACTGTGGCTACCCAGATTAAAACTCTTGCATATTCTGATAACCTGTTAGCAGCTGCTTCAAAACCTGCCTCCTCATTGCCTGTAGTTCTGTCCCTCCTAAATAATATCAGGAAGATATCAGAGCTCCAGGAAAATGGGGGAGGGGGGATGGAGATACTCCCACTAAATAACTGCACTAAAAAAGATCAGATTAGCCATCTGGGTTTAAATTGGGCCCCCCCAAACATCTCTCCTACCTGGGGATCATGCTTCCGATGTACCTGACCAAAATAGTGGATCTAAATGTTAACCCCCTCTACTCAACTCTAGTGACTGAGTTCTACAGACTGAAAAAAATGTAACCTGATTTTTTGATGGAAAATTTCTACCTACAAGATAACTATCTTCCCCAAAATCTTGTTCTCTGTAAACTTCCTTCTTCTTCCCATCCCACAAGTAAACATTCAGAGGACTGAGAAACTATTTTAATCTTTTCTCTGGGAAGGCTCCAAGCCCAGTTTCAGTATTCAAAAGCTGAACGCTCCAGGTAGATTAGGAAGATGGTCCCTCTCCTGTCTCTGGGCATATCATCATGCTCCAGGAATCAGAAAGAACTTATCCTAGCTATCCCATCCTCCACATCAAATACCAGTCTGGCTCTTATTGAAGTCTGACCTAGCAGACCACCCCCCCCTGGTATTCTGGGACACCGAGATGACACAGACCTAAAAAAGGCTCCAGTCTCCTCAATGCAAACCTTTGCTTTAATCTCATTGGCCACTGTGCTAAAGGGGTATGACTGGAAGTCATCTTTGCTAGAGAGACAAGAACCCCTGTGGTATAATCATTTCATTTCTATCAAAACTGCTCCCCATTTTTGGCCCTCTGGGCTTACCAATGCATAACTGTTGAGAATCTCCTTGACCCAACCTCTAGTCAGCTGAACATGTTCCAAATTTTCACATCCAGGCTCAGCCTCCCCAGGTCTGACTTCTGGAGATATCCCTAGGTGAGACACACCATAACTGGTAGGACCTCTCACACCCTCAACATCATGACTGTCTCCTTTCAAGTGGGTTTTGAATTCCCACTGGTTAAGAGTGAGAATATACAACTACCTCACTTAACCATGATGTCCCTCATTGCAGAAGCAGCAGATAGCCTTGGAAGCTGAATACTGGCATGAGGTACAGTACTTGAGTAAATGTGGACCTCTGTGCTCCACACAGTGCACAAATATTTTAAAGATGCACAGTACAAACTAATCCAAAAGTAGATTGTTCACATATGATACTGCACTCCAGAGGCCCTCTGCAAGATGGAGCTGTTGCCCAGAGACTCATGCTGGAGGTGCCACCATGGGACAGGACGTCTGGTTCATATTCTTTGGACATGCCCAGCCTTAACCCAGTTCTGTTCCCAGGTCCTGGCATTTTGTAGCTCAGTCATAGGGCTAGATATCCTACAGGTCCCTTTTTTGAATTCTGGTCAGCCCTTCACATGGACTTGCATATCCTCATCAAGCAAACTCTGGCTTATCCCAGCTATCATGTAGGCCAAATGTCAATGTTTTCCGGAAATGGATATCTGACACCTCCCTTCCATTCTGAACTGGATTTCTACCATGCCTAAACTTGTAAAATATGAACGCCTATCCCACTTTGCCTCTTGCAATATTGACCACTTTCATTCCATTTGGGATTGCTTTTTGCAAACAACAAAAGTAAAGATAATTTAACTATCCATTCTGGTGTCCTTGGTATCCTTGGTAGAGTTAAGTGGTATTTTCTCCTTTTTATTCTGTGTTGAATAGATGGCATTGTTTTATTACACTTCACCCATGATTGTTTGATTTTGTGCTGTTGCTAGAATATACATTTGATATCTGTTTGTTTTTCTTTCCTCATTAAATGCTGTAGAAAGAAGATTGATGCTCTTCTTGGTACATTGTACCCTAGATGTATGTTGATGTTGTTCCTTCCTCATTAAAAAAGAAAATAAAAAAGAAACATAAATCAATCCTAGGATATTCCTATGAGAGAAACAAATATATTCTGTTTTTCCAGGATTCAAAAACTCTATAATTCTTTAAGCTTCAGTTCTTTCCCTTTCCTTTTTACATTTGATGCACTTGCGCATCAAATGCTTTGGGACAGTAACAACAAAGGAGAGGTGTGGCACTGCCACCCAATGCAATGGACACTTTACTGGGTGCATCCCACAGCCACCAATCAATGGGAAGCTGCCAATGATGAGGAACTTCAAAGAGAGACAAAGAGTAGAAAAGAACCTGCTGCTGCTATCATGAACAGTTTAATGATTGCAATGGTATCTCCCCCTCCTTCACAACCTTGTCAGCTCCAGCACTCTGTTCCCGAGCTTAGCTCAATGATCAACTTATTTGCTCGGTGAACCTTTCCTGCTGAAACATTTAAATAAAAATATGAGTGGGTGGCAGCTCATGGTGCCCTCCACATGCTCCTCAAAAAGTCAATATCGGGGTGCCCAATCCCCATGTCAGCATGTTCCCCCATTATGTGGCACACTGGGAGTCCACTACAGTGTGCCAAAACATGGTGGCTCCTGTCGTCCACCACACAATTCCGAAAAGCTGATATCAGGCTGCCTAATCCCTGTGTTGGCATGTCCCCCCCCAATATCTGGCACACTGGGAGTACACCACAGTGTGCCAAAACATGGTGGCTCCTACCACCCACAACACAGTCCTGAAAAGCCAACATCGGGATGCCTAATCCCCATGTTAGCATGTTCCCCCACATGATGTGGCACACTGGGAACCCACTCCAGAGTGCTGAAATAAAAGTTATTTTTTTCCCAACACCGGGATGCCCACTCCCAGTGTCGGATGCACCATCTTCCCCCAAACTATTTCTTTGATGACATTGGGGTTCCTAATCCCCATGTCAACATACCCCCCATATTGTTGCACACTGGGAGCCCACCCCAGTGTGCCTAAATTTAAATGAAGTTTTACTTGTAAAATAAAGAAAACGGTCCCTGAAGTCTTTGCCTGTAAAAGAAAGAAAACGGTTCCCTGAAGTCTTTCTTTCCCCTGCAAAAAAGAAAATGGTCCATCATCATCTGCCCAGTTCACCCTCCTCCAACCTGAACCTTCCCTCTGCACGTCCCACCTCTCTGCACACCCCATCACCCCATACTCACCTTCAGAGGTCCAGCACTGCAATCTTCTTTGGACCGTGACACATCTGTACTCTTCACAGCTGATCTTCGAACTAAGGAACCAAGGTAAGCTGTATAATGGGAGTGTTTCAAGTAAAGTTGATATCTCAGCCATTTTTAGGAATTTTGGCTCCAAATTTTCAACATGGGTTTCTTGGGACACCACCTCATGAACAGTAACTGCCATCTCATTTCATGGCAGCAAAAAGTGATTTTGCAATTGCTGCATGGAGTCATCTTTTCGGACTGATTAATGAAACAACAGTGGTACTGTCCATGAGGTGGGGTCCCAAAAAGCCAGTGTTGTAAATCTGGAGAAAAAATTCCAAAAAACACCTGCATTATGAGCATGGCTTGCATAGCTTCTTCATACCCCTCTCAACTTTGCCAATTTATTATATTTTCACTCCAGATTGTCAACATTGCCATTTTTTACAGCTCCTTATGAACAGTACTGCTGACATTTTTCACATCTGCCCAAATGCGTTTTCACACCTGTGGCACAGAATGGCATGCTCACTGTGGAAATCAACTTTTTGGACAGATTAACAAAATCACAGTGTCACTGCTCATGAGGAGAGGTCCAATAATGCCCATGTTGAAAATTAGGTGAAAAAATTCCAAAAAATAATTGCGTTACAGGTGTGCATTGTGCAGTTTCTTTGCACACTCATAGCCACCTATTTTTCATATTTTCACTCCAGATTTCCAACATTGCCATGTTTTCACAACACCTCATGAACAGTACAGCTGTCATTTTTCACATCTTGCCCAAAATGTGTTTTTGTATCTGTGGCACCAAATGGCGCTGTTGCTGTGCAAAATCACCTTTGGGGATTAAGCAATGAAATGATAGTGCCACTGTTCATGAGGTGGGGTTCCAAAAAGCCCATGTTTACAATGTGGAGCAAAAATACTAACAAACACCTGGGGTGTTTTGGTTTCAAACCATAATGCCACTTCCCCTTAGAGACTGACAGGCATTGGAGGGGTGACATAGGGTCATCAGCCATACTGCTCATGACATTCCACCCCAACTCCCACCCTGCAGTCAGAAGATGTCATCTCATTGAGGTGTGCCTTGTGGTCTTCATCCCTAACATTTACCCCATTCTTCTATACTGCACCCATCTCTGCTTATTTCCTTATGGAATATGGTGAGCGTAGTGGCCCAAAACCCCAAGGCACACTGCAATGCCTGTCAGTGTCTGCAGGGTGGGGTGAGGTGGAATGGTGTGAACTTTATGGCTGATGACCCAAAGACACAGCGCCAATGCCTGTCAATCTTTGCAGGTTGGAGGTGGGGGTTGGCAATATGATTGGAAACCCTAATACCTCAGCAAGGAAGTAAATCAGGAAGGGCCACTGGCAGTCACCTACCTTGATTTCAAGAAAGTCTTCTGCACCTACCACATTGAAGGCTGATTAACAAGATCAGTAGTCTGGCACATGGCACAAAACTTTCAAGTACCTCAAGGACATAAGGTGCAAGAAAGAACATCATCCAAAGCATCAAACATTCGGCATTGAAAAATGCTTGTTGTTAATTGTACTAGGTTATTTCTAATGTAGCAGTTGTTTTACTGTCCTAATTTCTATCCATCTAGAAACACAGGCAGAAAAAGATTAAGGCTTCATCTAGTCTGCCCATAGTCCCCTGTCTGCCATGGGACCAATTGTCCATAAAGGGTTCTATCTTTCCATGTCCACCCCACTGTTATCGTCCCTACTGTTACTGACCTGAGTATGCACCAAATCATTCACTCTGTCCCAGACAGGCTTGAAACCATTCTTAGTCTTCATGCCAACCACATTCCTTGGCAAGCAGTTCCACTGCTCCACCATCGTTTCCATAGAATAAATAGGCATATAGACATAGGTTGCATGAATTGATCTAAAGTCATAAAAAAGCTCATGAAAAGGTCTAGGTTATCTGAGATAGGTGTATAGATTGAGGCTGTAGGGACTGTTTGTCATTAAGGGTGCCCACTGTCAACACAAATCTACCCTCCCCATCTATAGTGATTTTATTAAAAATATTTTTTTTTCCTTTCAAAATTAATATGGGCACCCTCAAGATTCTGAAATATTAATTGAATGATATCCATGTCCTCTCAGTTTTTTAGTAAGCTCATATGCCTCTGTCTGCTTAATATGAGTTTCCTATAAAACCAGGAAATACATATTTTTGATTTAGTATATCTGAGTATTATTTTTCTATTAGATGTTTTGCACAGACCATTAACATTCTAGGACAGGATGCTTATCTCTTTTTTAACTGACACCATTCTACTAAATTCAAGCCGATAAAAACATCATAGAGTAAAACTTTATTTTTTGTTTGTACTCTTTTTATTATTCCAAGTGTTCTTATTTTTCCACATCTCTTCATTTTTTGACCTTTCATCCCTCCATCCAAGAATAAGTAAAATCCTAGATGTATGCGAAACTTAAATCTATTAATCCCCTGCCCTCTCACCTCAAACCCACCTGCCTCCCTGTACTCAGTTATATTCCAAATGCAGGAACTAACACCCTTAGTAACCTATTTTGAGGTAATCATATATATCCTTTGTTACTGTTTCATTCTTCTTCCAGAATTTTTTAATTTTTTGTTTCGGTTCACCACCCCACCACCATTTTTTCCACCCCATCAAGACTACAATAATTCATTACTCATCCACACACATACGTGATCATATGAGTTGTATGGGTTATATAATCCTATCAGATTCATTGCTAAGATTTATAAGCTGTTGACATGATTTGTCACAATATTTATTTCCATCTGTTTTCTCTGAATGTTTATGAAACTGCAAGCCTATGACCTTTGGGATAAAGTTCTTTGCTTCCAGCACTGTACTGACCAGATTAAGTCTTCCTTCATAATTTGTTTTCAGTGTGTTTGGTAGTAAATGAATAAAGGGGGTTTTATTGTCCCATAGTACTGATTTACGTGGGTTGATCACTTTTCTTTTTCGGTGCCCATCAGGAAGTAAGTCTGGAAAAACACGTTTGCCCTAAATTTCCAAATGTTTTTTTGTTAATGTTCTGAATACAGTTTCCCTGTTCTGGAAATCTAAGCTCTAAAATACAGTATTTGATTCTTGAATATTTATAATGGGGCTTTGATGTGCCATGCTTTGATGAACCCTATCAATTTTAACGTTTTCCTCCATCTATTTTCAGCCCAGCTTTTCTGTGCAACATTTCCCCAACAGGTTGTACAATCAGCTAGATCGGCACCCTCTGGAACACTTAAAATTCACCATTCCAAATCTTAGAACTTATGTTTTAGTTCTTTATGTCCTCAGAGTCTGAAACAGTTTGTTTCTTCTGGTCTGGGGATACAATCTTCAAGAACAGATGGTCTTTGTTCAACTCACCCCATTCTATCTTGAATAGATTCCATATGTCATTTCTGTCCTCCATGACATCTTTTTTTAAGATTTGATACCTTCCTACCCATCTGTGCCTAGCAATTATATACAGTACTTCTTTTAAAATACTGTAGTAGTTAATAATTTAAACAATTCAGAGTTTTTATTACTATTACAATCTCCTCCTAGACAGTGTGCTTCAGCATCAGTGCCACCGTAAGTATTGTAGCTTGTCAATTTATTAAGGACAGGTATCTGAGAATCATTTATTCCTGAAGGACCAGGGTTCGATTTTACAAAGTCACTTGTAGATTTGTTCTTAATAGACAATGCTTCTATTTTTCATGGCCCCATTTCTCGCTGTTCAAATTTATCTTGCTATAATGCTGGCACTGCTGTTTCTATAAACTTTGCTGTTTTTCTGGAGGTGGTGGGGCTCTGAGTTTCTTTAAATTATTTAGCATTAGGTTGTGGTTGATTTTCTCTGTTTTCAGTTTTTCCTCTAATGTCTTCGACATACTGTATGTTACATCACTAGTACCGCTGTCTTTTGTTTTTAGATCGTCTTGATTTTCATGATTATTGCTGTGCAGCAAAGTTGCTTTTTTTTAAACTAGCTGACTCAGAAAGACTCAGTGCTGGTGCTACTGCTGTTATTTCTGAATGTTCCAGTAGTTCAGACAACCCCCCTTTGCTCAGCTCATATTTATTCTATGACTTAAACTGATTTGCCTTTTCATTTAGACTCACATTAGTATTTGGCCCAGGCATCTTTTAATTTATTTTACTGTCTAATTTTAAAGGATCAGTAGGCTGTTGCGTCTGGGTAATGGCATGGCTGTGGAGCTCTTCTGAGAGAGCTTAATATGTATACCCTTGCTGAAAGGAGGGACACGGGGGACATGATAGAAATGTTCAAGTACCTCAAGGGAATCAACAAAGTCCAGAAGCGTAGCATCTTTCAGAAAAAGATGGTGTAAGAACAAGGGGGCACAGTTTAAAGATAGAGGGGGGACGGCTCAGGGGTAATGTGAGGAAATTCTTTTTCATGGAGAAAGTGGTGGACACATGGAACAGCCTTCCTGAGGAGGTCGTTGGGTCTAAAACAGTGGGGGAATTCAAACATGCATGGGACAGACACAAAGCAATTATAGTGGGGGGTTGCAGGAAGCAGGCTGTTGGTTAACTAGAATCTGCAGCTTATCCAGTAGGTAGGAAAATGGGCAGACTGGGTGGGCCAAGTGGTCCTTATCTGCTGTCAAAGTCTATGTTTCTATGTTTCTATGGTCTAGACAGTCTGTTCAAAAAGTAGGTTATAAGATTATAAAGAGGATGCCAGTTTATCTGATTAAGGTGCTTTCTCCAGTGGCATTTTTGAATGTGTAGAGATTTTCTAACCACTTGGTTTACTGCTATCATCCTGCTATGCAAGACCCCATCTCCACAAAGACATAGACAGAGAGGAGGCTGTCCAGAGGAGGGCAACCAAAATGGTGCAGGGTCTGCACCAGAAGACATACGAAGAAAGACTAAAGGAGCTTAATGTGTACACCCTTGAGGAAAGAAGGGAGAGAAGGGACATGCTAGAAACTTTAAAGTACCTCAAGGGAATCAACAAAATCCAAGAGGGTAGCATCTTTCAGAAAAAGAGATGTGCAAGAACAAGGGGGCACAATTTGAAGATAGAGGGTGGACGGCTCATAGATAATGTGAGGAAGTATTTTTTCACAGAGAGGGTTGTGGATGCATAGAACAGCCTCCCTGAGGAGGTTGTGGAGACAAGAACAGTGGGGAAATTGAAGAAAGCATGGGACAGACATAAGGCAGTCCTAGTGGGAGGGTGGGAGGAAGTAAGCTGTTGGTTAACTAGGATCTGTAGCTTATCTGTTAGGTAGGAAAATGGGCAGACTAGGTGGGCCAAGCGGTCCTTATCTGCCGTCAAATTCTATGTTTCTATTCTACTAGTGGTGTAGGCTGTTGGTCATCCACCGCTTCCTCAGTTCTTCTTTTAGTAACTTTTAATCCTGGTTCTGAAACAGTTTTCAGATACTGAGTTGGATGGTTTTATTCAAGTTTTCTGGCTTTTTGTTTAAGCTTGCTGAACCACATGGACTCTAAGCTCTCTTGTGCTGGGACTAGGCCTTTCATATCTATGTCCTCTCTGCTGGCATTCCTCCTTTGTGTAACTGCTTATGAAAAGTAAGCTATGATTTTTATAACAGTTTTGGGATGCATGGACATCTCATAAATAAAAAGCTCCCTTAATGCAGCTGTGGGAGCCTGATTTACCACTGTAGCTATGTTAAAGTTATTCAAAGGTTGTGAGGAGAGAGGTGAGTAGGACACTCACTGACTCTCCATGCTGATTGTCACCACCTTGCTCCACCACAACCGTGGTAGTTTATTTCAAATTTTTATTGTATAGTACTGAAGTATGCCAGTATAAGGGAATGTGGTGTTTTGTTACAAATGGATTCTTACTATAGAAACTTACATATGAACATGCAGAATAACCAACAGAAGGTCTTACAGCCTATTTCGTGTGTTTGGTTTGGAGCACCTGACTCAGAGATTACAAGTGGCTCTGCACCCCCTCCCCTCCAACCCTGGGTCTTCCTTTCACCCTTTCCCACCACCTTTTGAACCCCCTCCATCTAAGTAACAACCCTGGGAGTTTATTTCATCCTGACACCACTCTCTGCCTCTGTAATGATGTGCCTCCTGACACCCTTCCAGACTCTTCCCCTCCCAGCTTATAGCAGTACCCGCTAGTTGTCTTGTTTCACTGAGACAAAAAAGATCCCCAATATACATTCTCTTTTACACCTTTCAGGTACCTGGAGGTTTCAATCATGCCATTACAATGTACGTGATTGGGCTCATTGACATTCAGAAGGCAGCTGGCCAAGGAGGTGAGTTGTGGACTGTGCTGGCCGCCATCTGTTCATGTTGAACCCATGACTGAGGTGATGGGGGTGCAGGAGGGGAATCAGCAATGGATAAGTGGATGCTGGTGTAACCTCTAGTGGCACTATTCCAAGGGCTACTACCCCTGCCTTCTTGGCTAGCAGCAGGTTAAGGGGTCTAGGTTCGGTAACGGGTGCCTCCATTTTGTAACCCCATACTTTGGGTCAGGGAGAAACTCTATTTGCTCAGCATCATGGCTAGGTTTGTACTTCTGGTCAGTGGTGCCCAAGTAACTCTGGACACAGGAAGCAATAACTGTCAATGTCCAAACCAGGAATGGGATTCTAGAGTGTGGCTTTTATTCACATCAACACAGGAATAACAAAGCAAAGATGGACCCCCACAGGGCTACACTCACTGGCAATGCAGATTTACAGAAGTCAGAGCACATCTTCTTTACTACACAAAACCCTCAGGTTCTGAAAACAACTGGGCTCACATTGCCCAAACTGGTACTCTTCTACTTTGATTCCTTGACATGGCACTCTGGCCAGTACTTGGACACTTTTCCATGTGGCATGGAGTTTGATGGTGGCTCCCTAAACCACCCATGAGCACTTTCTAGCTCTAAAGGGAAAATCATCCTTAATCCCACATCTGGATACTTTTTGCAGACACTGGCTAAGTGCCTAGGAGAAAGCTATAGGTGCCCAAACTGAACCTGTAGAGGTAAACCTGGTTACTCCAGATGGGGGTCTAACACCTCTTGCTCCCAAATCTATACCTGGCCATTCCTTTGAAACAACACCTTTCTTTGAAACTACTGGTTCTAGATGCTATCCCAAAATGTTTGTCACATTTAACATTCTACACTGTATTAAGGTGGTGTCCTCACTTAAACAGTTCTGTTAGTGGCTATGTCCATTCCTTAGACCCACACTGTTTCTGATGCTTCCAAGCCATACACAAATTTAAAAGCACTGTACTTGGCTAGTGTTTTCCTGACCCCACAGTAGGCAGATACTTTTACACAACTCTGTCTTAGTGAACATAGGCTGTATTTCAGAACAGACTCATTGTGGTATGCGGGTGCCCCAGGGCTTCTCTCAAAGGACACAAACAAATTCTCTGGTTCTCAACACACTTCCCATTTTTGGGCAGCTTTTACCTTTCCAGGCAGGGCCAGGGGGATTGCCCCTGAAATACTGCAATTCCCACATCCCTCCAGGGATGGGGCACTGGAACAACACATGGAACGGTCTCTACCACTTTCTTCTGGTCTCTTCTGTGTTCCTCTCTAGGGCGAAAACACACCCCACTTTCTGATGTAGCTCTAAAGCAGAGCTGGGCTCTGAGGGGCTGCCAACTGTAGCACACCTCTTCCTCTTTTGAGTCTCCCTCTAAACTGATTTGAATTCCCCAATGTTCTACTACTAACCCCTGCTGCGAGCATTCCAATGTGCTTATGCTGCTGCGAGAGTTCTATGGTGACGTCATCCCTCCAGCTCAGCTGGGACTGAGAACAGAGTGAGACAGTGTGAAACCCACTTAACTGGAGTCTCACAAGCTGCCTTTCCCTGCCTGCCACTGGTTCTAAGTGGAATTCTAGTAACCTAGGGTAATGGGGTTACACTGGCATGTGGTCAAGGGGGTAGAGGGTCCACTATACCACCAAAGAAGGGTTTCTATTATTGATACAGGGATGATCAGGGGAAAAGGGAACACTAAATTGATTGGTAAGGCAGACTATTATTATTGCAGGAACAATCAGGGGGAGACAGGAGCACTGTACCACTAGAGAAGGGTTTCTTCTATTGATAAAGGAGTGATCGGGGGTGGGAAACACTATAACACCTGGGAAGCTTGTCTATTTTTATTAAAGGGATGATTGGGGAAAGGCGGAAACACTGTACCTCAAGGGAAGGATTTCTATTATTGATACAAGAGCGATCCAGGGATGATGGATCACTATACCACCATGGCAAATTAGGTGTTGCTTGACATCAGAGTGCTATGGGGCCACTGAGCACATAAAATGAGCTCATAATGGGACACTTGGCCCCAAAACACCTTGCATACCAAATGTGTTCACTTGCATGCTCAGGCTGAATAAAGCCCACAGGAGCCCTGGTGCAGTCCCATTTTTTTTTCTTTTTTGATATTAAAGGTTTTAATGACTTTATATAGAGTATAATCCTTTGCAGGGAAAATAATCTACATATTTGAGGCCCTTTCATGTTACTGCCCAGACCAAACATCTTTACATACAATGGTTCTGTGCCTCAAAGGAGTCTGAATGCAATTAGATCCCTGAAAATGTATCTCCTAATTCAGTCTCCCCCACCACTGATATGCTGTACATGAAGTGAACTGGGTTTAACAATTTCTCCCAAACTATGCTAATGTGAGATACACTTGAGGGTTTCAGAATACAGTACATATGTCATGAACTACAAACTCACAATCGACAAAGTGAAAACAAATATTTATTGCCTTTTTGCATGCCACCCAGAGATCTGTGATGTATTTAATTCTACAAACCACGTTATGGGTGATACAGATCCCATGATGTGCAGTTACAGATGTATAGTTACAGATACAAGTTAAAAACAATCAAAAAACACATTCTCGTCCTCCTTGACAGACACCAGTCTAGCTCTCCAACAAATAAGGTTGTAGAATGTTATTGTCTATTACTTAGACATGGCATTTTTAAGGTAAGCTATCAAGTCTGGTCTATCTGTCTTCTTCTTAATGCTAGCAAAGATCATCTTGGTTCCTGGAATGTACTTTTTAGGATTTTCCAAGCACTCCATTAGTTGGTCCTCACCCCAGATTATGCCTTTAGTATCTCCTGTGGGCCATATGCAGCCTTTGTCCATGTCAGCTCAGCACATATCCATTTAGCGTGGCGCTGACATGGCCTGATATTCAGTCAGCGCACTGTCAATGTGCACTAAATGGCATAATACTGCTCAGAACTGGCCTTGCACTATCGCAAGGGCAACTCAACAGAGTGCACTACACTTGCAGTTGACTCTAAATATGGGGGCCTAGTAATCCATGTTCACAACACCTCTTGGGTGGTAAGAGGAAGTAGACTGTTGGTTAACTAGGATCTGCAGCTTATCCAATAGCCTAGGTAGGGGATTGGGAAGAATGGATGGGCCAAGCAGTCCTTATCTGCTGTCAAAGTCTATGTTTCTATGTTTCTCTTATGAACCTAACTCCACATGTTTTAGAACATAGAAATGCCAAGCATTATTGGCAGTTAAAGACATGTGTTCCTTCTACAGTAGTCGGTCTACCTCTGTGCAAGAGCCAGCATGGTATTGTCTTGACTGTTAATTTTTTTTAATTATTTTTGTAATAATATCATTAAACTATTATAGAATACAGTATGATAAAAGGATTAACACATGGATTTAGGCTTATGTGTAATGCAGTGTGTGTAACAGACTATTTTAGGTACTGGTTTCAGGCTTCAATTGATCTTAACAATCAATGATAGTGATACACAGATAAGATAAAAATGCGAAACATTTGTTTTACAAGTCATTTAACTGTAACATTGCATTTTCTGTCATAATCAGGGAGTGTGGTCTAGTGGTAAAAACTCCAGCTTCGGAACTGAGAGATCACAGGTTCAAACTTAAGAAGAGATAAGTACTCATATGGGTATGTTACTGAACCTCTTGGAGCCCCAGTTCACCCAGCAGGGGAAATGGGTACCAGCAAGACCCCAATTGGAATGATATGTTGCCTGTCGGCTGGGCTATCCTGGGTAAACAAACAGTAAAACACAGTAATGCTCTTTTCTTTCTTTTTTTTTTTTTTAAGTCCATGAACCACAACATTATTTTAACATACAGTAGTTTTTTTTTAACATAATGTCTATAGTTGGGTGACTAGTTACACTATTCCTTCTGTTTCATTTTTAATTTATTACTGTTAGAGTTATTTAATATTGTATTGATATCTTGTGTCATTCCCACTCTCTTCCTGACCAGATCCAACCCCTACTGCACCTGCTACCACATTGTACCCTCCTTCTTTTCTCCATCCCATATCAACCAGTCCACTCTATCCTGCAAGACCTTCCTACTCTTGATGTGCCAAGCAATTCTTGGTGTCCATTGACACTCTCTGTCCTCACTCCAGCCTGCTGTAAGCATTTCTTGGTACCTGTTGACACATGCAGCCTAAATATGGTGTGTGCAAACTCTAAAGACTCCCTGGTGTCTACTGGACTCCCTCCCTCCTTGACCCTTTCAGTGCCAAGAACTTCCTTTTGGACAGTAGCACCTACCCAGCCCATTCATAGAACTCCATGGTATATAGTGGTACCCCATGCCAATTCTCCCAGGAGCATAGTGGCATCCTATTACAGTATTACCCCCAAACTGCATGTTGAATCAGATTGTGACAGTCTATGAGGTGAGAGAAGGAGTGTGCTGGATACCATCTGGGGACAGGGTAGGTGAAGTCCAGTGGGGCTGCAATAAGACAACAGGGTGTCTTGTCAGGAGAAGGAGGTACAATTTTCTGTAGTCAGATGGGGTTAGCATGAAGGAGTTGGGGGGGCAGTAGGATGGATGGGAAGTTTTTTGTTTTTTTTTACTCTAAAGGGACAATGTCTGTCAGGGTATCAGAGAGTGATGGTGACCAGCAGAATGGGAGGTAGGTTAATTTACTGAAATGTTATTTGGTCAGGTTCTGTAAAGTGTGTATGTGGGGGGGAGCCAGTGCAAAAGAGATTATTTTTTTTGTAATTTAAAGCAATCAGGTCACATGAGGGGATAACAGAGGGGCTGGGGTACAGTGGAACAGAGACAAGGTTATCTTTTGTGTATAAAGGGATCAGGATTGGTGGAGAAAACAGAGAGAGAGGTCAAGATCAATAGGGAAGATAGGGTTTCAGCATTTTCTTTCTTAATGAGCTGCAAAAGAATTCCAATATCAGACCACCGGCAGGTACACTAATACTAAAAGAAGGCCATAAAGCAGCATATCAGAAAGAACTTACTTTACAGTGGTACACCAAAACATGTGGCAAACAGTGAATACAATAACCAGGAAGCTCACCCAGTAGAATTCTAGTGTGTGTGTGTGTGTGTCGGTCTGTCTGTCTATCTCTATGTTTAACTCTCTGTCTACCTAGCTATCATCTACTTCTATTTATCATTTATTCATTTGAAATATTGGTATCCAGGAGGGTGCACTGAATCAAGGCTCATTTTCAGGTGTGATCCAGGGGAGAGGTAATGGGAAACTGAAAAAAAAAAACATAACTTTTCAAACACAGGATAAACACCACATGCAGTAATCAGTATTATAAAGGAATGATTGGAAAGGGAGCATTCTGACTGACTGAAAGCATTGTAACAGATTATTTTAATGGCTTGACAGTCTCATGAACAATAAAGACATTATAATTTTAACAGTTTTAACAGTTAGAATGAAGCATCTTAATGTTATAATAGCAGTAATGCAATTCAAGGGTTGGGTTACCTTTCATTATCTAACCCTAGGGGCATGAGACACTCAGCTACACCTCATGCCGTGAACCACCTAGGGTTAGATTAATGGATGGTAGCTCAGCCTCTGACTGCATCTTAATTCTTAAAAATGAAGAATAAAATCAGGAAAATATAAATGTGACAAGAGCTGACCTTGAACCTTAGTATCACAACACAAGGTATTACAAAACAGGAACAGGTGTTGTGGGGTGGGGGAAAATTGGAAGATAGGTAGTACACCCCCCAAATAAAATGGGGCAGCATGGAAAGAAGAGAAGAGAAGGCTAAGTTCTCAGTAAAATATCAATCAGTGCAAGAGGGGACAAAGTGATCTAAGAGGAGAGGTTTGGGCCAGGGACATATGAATGTGAAGGGGAGATTATTTCAGCAGTAAGAGGGATGGATGGAAAAGCAGACTGACCAGTTGAGGGATGAAGAAAGAGTGGGTGTCTAAGGAACAACTAGAGAAGCAAGAGGGGAACTGAAGGGAAGATGTGTTCACAAATTAGTTATAATGAATCTATAACAGAAAAAAAGATACTGACCAGGGAGTAACAGGGGAGGTACCCAAAGACTGGAGGACAGCAGATGTAGTCCCCTTATACAAAAGTGGGAACAAAGAGGAAGCAGGGAACTACAGACCAGTCAGCCTCACCTCGGTAGTGGGGAAGATCATGGAAGCACTACTGAAGGAGAGATTGGTGGAACATCTGGTTGTCAATGGACTACAGGACCCAAGGTAGCATGGTTTCACCAGGGGGAGGTCATGTCAGACCAATCTCGTTGAATTTTTTGACTGGGTGACTAGGGAGGTGGATCAGGGGAGGGCAGTGGACATGGCCTATCTGGACTTCAGCCAGGCCTTTGACACTGTGCCACATAGAAGACTATTACACAAACTGGGGAATATGGGTGTGGGCAGGACAGTAGTGTGGTGGGTAGGTAACTGGCTGGGTGGCAGGACACAGAGGGTGGTGGTAAATGGCTGTCACTCCACAGAGGGGAAGAGTGACCAGTGGGGTACCACAGGGATCAGTGCTGGGACCAGTCCTATTCAACATCTTCATCAGTGACATTGCGCAGGACCTAGAAGGAAGAATTTCACTGTTTGCTGATGACACAAAGCTCTGTAACAGAGTAGACACACCAGAGGGTGTAGACAGAATGAGAAGCGACCTGCAGAAACTTGAAGAATGGTCAGGGGTTTGGCAGTTGAAATTCAATGCAAAGACGTGCAAGATAATGCATATGGGGCACAAAAACCCTGGCACAATATATCAGTTGGGGGTGAGGATATAGCATGCACCAAGCAGGAAAGGGATCTTGGGGTTGTCATCTCTGATGACCTCAAGGGTAGGGAAACAGTGTGACAAGGCAGCAGGTAAAGCAAATAGGATGCTGGGATGTATAGGGCAGGGGCATCACCAGCAGGAAAAGGAGGTCATAATTCCACTATACAAGACACTAGTGAGGCCCCACCTGGAGTACAGTGTACAGTTCTGGAGACCATACCTACGTAAGGACATAGACAGGGTAGAGAAGGTTCAGAGGAGGGCAACAAAGATGGTGCATGGATTGCATCACAAGTCCTATGAAGACAGGTTGAAGGAACTGAACATGTACTGCCTGGAGGAGAGGAGGAGAGAGGGATATGATAGAGACATACAAGAATCTTACAGGGAGGAACAGGGTGCAGGAAAACACTATTTTAAGTGAAAAGATGTTCCAGGACTAGAGGGCATGGGATGAAGTTGGAGGGAGGATGATTCAGAGGAAACATGAGAAAGAATTTCTTCACAGAACGGGTGGTGGACAAGTGGAACACCCTGCCAGAGGAAGTGGTGGGGGCTGAAACAATCACAGGATTTAAGAATGCATGGGATAGACATAAAGGAATTCTGGAGGTCAGGGGTAAGGGGCAACAGACTTCTAGGAAAACAAACTGAACTTACCAGCTCAAATGGGCAGACTGGGTGGGCCATAGGCCCTTATCTGCCGACACTGTCTATGTATCTATGTATCTATGTATCTATGAGTACAAAACAGGGTGTCTGCTCACTACACCAGAAACCTGGGTTCTGAAGTGGACTTAAGATTTCAGGGAGACAGCCAGCGAGACAGTGATGAGCATCCCACTGGATGGTTCTCCTCCCTTTTGGTGGGGTCATCTTGTTCCCCGCTGTTGGACTTTCACTGAGCAGAAGCTGTGAGGTAACACGTGGAGTTGCTCATGGGTTGGGTGCTGCTGTAGATGCCAGTCCATGCAAGTGCATTGCATGCCATCAGTCCCCTTGGGGAGAAAAGTAGTGTAAAATCCATTGAAGTGGCAGAATGATAATCAATCTCTCACAGGCACTACACCAACAATCAGATACTCAGCTCCTGCAGCCGACCTACAACTCTGAGGTGACAGAAGGCTCAGCAGGACCCTTCCATGGGAGCATGCCATGGAAGTGCAGGGTAAGTTTCTGGGGATAGGTGATGATCAAACTGGAGGGCCAGTCAGAGGGGGCCACCTGTTAGAACTGGAGGTGAAAATGTAAATTGAATAAAAAAAGCCAGCAATCCATCTACCTGTTCATCTGTCTGTTTGTCTATCTACAGTAATTATTTACAATGTCTTACATAGCCAGACAAATCATCCAGTCTGTGTGTAATACAATGTAGTCTGTAAACTGAACTACAAGAGGTTATGTTTAATAATAGATGGTAATGAACAGTGATAAAAACATCTATTATATACTATAATATGTCCTTTCATAAATTAAACATTAAAACGCAAAGAAATGAAAAGCCCTTCTAATCCATAACAACATGCATATTCACTCTCATACAGATAAGTCAATATCACTGCCAAAGCCTGCCCAATGACAATTAATCTGCTCCGAGCACGGAGTTAATGTACAATTATTGCTAACCTCCATTAGTGGATTTGCAGGCATCCATTAGCAGAGCAGATCAGACCCACTGCCACTGCTTTCTCAGGATGACATTGACTGGTATCTCCAATTATTCTAATAAAGGAAGTAAATAAATAAATAAATAAAATAAATGGCATTCATTTATTCTGTAATCAAACAGGGTACACACATGAATGTGTGAGGGGAGATGAACAGCATGGTGCTGGAGTGAACTGAGAAAACCTATCAGTCTGAAAAGGCCAGGTACAATTCACATTTTTGTTTAGCCCAAAGAGAAGATAGGGAGGTGTGTTGCAGTTATTTTCAAAAGGACACTAAGTACTTCAGCAAACACAAAGCTTTGACAGAGTCAATCAGAACTGTGCCTGCTTCAGGCTGTTTTGTATAATTGATAATCTTTTGATGTTATGGGGCCTTTCAGGGGAATGAGAAGATGTGTACAGTTAGAGGGAGGAAAAACACAATATTTGAAAAATCTTCAGTAGAAATGTATTTGCCTGATTGATAAAAAAATATTTTTATACCGATCATGTTACTGGAGAAAATCTCTATTTTCAAGAAACAGCCAGTGGCAAGACAAGTTTACAGTCAAATAACATATGGCATAAAAATAATGAAGAACACAGCATGATAAGAAAATAAAACAGTATAAAAATGATGATGGTCTGGAATTATTAAATGGACAGCATTCATAGTCCCAGTCATGTGTATGTCATTCTTTGTGTATGATCCTATATTCCCCTATTCCCCTTATCTTTTTAATAACTGAATTGCCTTTTTATGAGGTGTTTGGTGTTAGGATTTATAGTAATCACTTGGTAATGTTTCCTAAAAAGAACAAATGCTATTTCAGCTCAGTTAACAAATCCATCTTTAGATTGGAGAGATGGTCCTACAAGGCTGAGGAATGCAGGGAAATGCCCATGAACACATATTTGCCTCTTTTACTACTGCCTACAGCCTACTGTATTAGAAACTTCGAGAGGGATGTCATTCTACTCTATGCAGTGATCTCTAGAGTTTGCTCTGGGCAAACTGCTTTGGAGAAGGGGAAATCTGCTGTTTGCCTTGGGATTGCAATGAGTAGAAGAAAAAGCATGTTTTCATTTTAAGATTAGTAAAAACTTTTCTTCCTCTAGGAATCACTCTAGAGTGTTTCTGCTCCTCTCTGATGCTGCCCCTCTTCCGACCATTGAGAGCTGTTGAAAAATCCACTCCCTCATTCTATTCTGGCCATTCTGCCACCCTTTGTTCCTGGTCCCTGCTCAAAAAACAACCCACTCCCTTCCTGTGCACCATTTCACCCACCACTCTCTGCTCCTGGTCCCGACTCAAAAAAAACTGCCTACTCTCTCCCTCTGCCTCATTCCACTTGTTACTCTTTGCTTCCTGTCCCCCCAAACAAAAATACTTCCACCATCTGCTCAGTCTTGCCCTCCTCTTTCTGTCACTCACAGCAGCTCCACTGTCCCCGCAATGGCCGAAGTTTATCCTTTCATGTATGACACCCATGGCAGCCAAAAAAAACAACCAACACCATCCCTCTACACACACACACACACACACACACACACACACACACATGCACGCATGCATGCAAACAAGCACGCACGCATGCATGCACACAAACACACACGCATGCACGCACGCACACACGCACACACACACACACACACACATGCACACGCACACACACACACACACACACCGCACACTATCTCTTATCATCACCTTCTGGTCCCAGCCAGCCGCATCAGCAACAAACAAAGACAACCCACTATCTCACCTTACACATACTCTAACCCACTATTTTCTGGTTCTGGCCTGGCCCAGGTAAAAAAAAAAAAAAATGCTCCATCCCTTTGCATACATTCCAGCCCTTCTAAGATCCAAACCCTAATCCCATCTCAAACACAAAACATCCAGTTTTTAGCATGCTCAATCAGTCCTTTGATGAGTTGCTGGTCATTACATTTTAATCATGGTCACAATCAGGCCTTACATCAGAAGCCAGTTTTTGCATTATTAACACGGCCATGATAGGGTCTAATGTGTGCCCCCACCAGCATCAATATAACAGAGGAGGGGAAAGTACTATTCTATTGTTCGCCCATTAAACATTTGTCTGGGTGGAGGCACCATCTAAATTTCCATCTCGATCTTTAACGCAGCATCTTTGGGTAACAAATCCCCACAAGCGGAATCAAGACCCTTCAACCTTTTTTGAGCTCATAAAGCAGAGGTAGCATACTGGCATCAATGGTGACCCAGTATATTTTACCTTTTCACCTGCTTTCTGTTGAAATGTAACTTAGAAAAGATTTATTTATTCCTTTTCTTGACAGTATTCTCTCTCTGCTATAAGAATTGTGAGAGATGGGACTCAGCATTTGACTGGAAAGGAGGGATAAACTGATCAATCATTTATTGTGGGTCAGGAGAGGGCTGCATGCAAACAAATGTTTTGGGGACTGGGGGATTAGGCTAGGGAGAGGAGATCTGCAGTCAATCTTTTTTAAGTGTCAGAAAAGTAGACATGGTATAATACAGTTACATTCAGAAAAAGCAGATGCAGCAATCAAGTGTATTACAGTATGTGCCTCTTAACAGACAGGAGATACATGCAATCATGTCAGTTGGTTATATTTCTTTATAAGACAAAGAACCTCTGTGCGCAAACACTGAGGCAAGGGTTACACCAACAAAGGGCATTTGGCTGGGAAGCCAAGTTTCAAGAAAATACAAAATCACACATGCCCACACAATGCAAAGCATCATGGGCTGCATATGCAAATCACCACAGAATGTTATGCTGGTTCAACTTTAAACAGAATATTTCTTTATGTTACATGGTACAGTGAGCATACAACATTCATCAAGTATATTTTCCTGTTGGGCACCCAGTATAATATATATTATGCATTATCACCAGAGGTCCATCATACCTGTGCTCAGTTTTATGGGAGGTGGGAGAGAGCTGTGGAGTATGGAGGATCCACAATGAGTGTTTGACAAAATGTTTGTTGAATGCCTCGACAGCGAAACTGGCAGGTTGACTGCATTTTGCAGTCGGCTGCCAGTTTCCCGTGCCACAAAGTGTTTTCTTCAGGGGGGTTTTGCACCTGAACCACCCACGTGGGAGGATTTGCACCCCACACCCCCCTACTTAGGATTATCAACTCTAAGTTGGAGCTGATTTGGGAGGGTGCAGGACCCCCTGACAGACAGTGGTAGGTTCCAGTGGGTCCCCTACAGTGACATGGCACTGTAGTCGCTGTAGGGGACCTCACTGTTGAACTGTCGCTGTCGAGTGAGTAACCAGAGAGGGGTAGCCTAGTGACTTTAAGGCAATGAAGTAAGGGTAGAGGGGCAGAGAGGAGGCGGCAGGGGAGAAAATAATGAGGAAAATAGACTCAGACCTACCATTGCTAAGCATTTTTTACTTTAATCCCATCTAGTAGGGGGTGCCTAGATTCAGGGTGGTTTCAGTAGTTTTTTTTTCCAAATCAGCCATGGGCTTTGACTTCTGGACACTATATATATTGTTTGTCCAGACCCCACACAGACTGGTACCTTCATGAGCATTGCAACAAGAAATATAATAATCTAGAGTTTATTGCCAGGCCTCACACCGCCTTACACCATTCCCAAGATCTGGAGCTGAGGGAGTTCTCCATCTTACCAGCAATAGTCATTTAGCTTCAACTGAGGTTTACATGAGCAATTGCAGTTGTGGTTCCCAGAGCTTTAAGTTCGAGGAAGGGAGGCCCAGAAGGAGGAGAGCAGGTTTTCAGGGTATGTTAGTCCCAGGATAGTTACACTTTCTTTCACCACTCCGGCCCAGAAGGTGTGCATAACAGGACATTCCCATAATGTGTGGAGCAGGCTTGCACCTTTGGAAGTACATCTCCAACAGTGATCATTGGAAAGTAACCCCATCCTTTTCAGAAGTGTGGGAGTGCGATACCATAGGTGAAGTATCATTTTTTATGAATATGAAGACTTTTTTGGTCTTTGCAGGCCTTTTGAGCAAGCTGCCAGCATCCAACCCACTCCTCTTCTAGTCTGGCCCTGCCCAGCAATACCTACCATCTGGCTTTTGCCTGCTGAGTTGGGTTTGGGCTACTCTGTTTTATCATGCCCTTTAATTTGCCTGTCAAGCCCTTTGGGCTATGGAGCTATTCGTATATTGGTAGGGGGTGTCTGTTGTGTGTTGCACCTTTGCAGTATGGCACTTGTGTTTTTGCCAGGCTAGGTATAGACTCCTTATCTGAAGGTCTCTCCAGTGGTCCAAATTGGGAATATTAAACTGGGTCTTCAGGTCCTGAAAGGAGAGCCTCACCCTTGTGTTCGGGTCTACTAGGTCTTTGATCTTGTTAATGTTTTTACCTTTTCTGGAATCCCACTGCATACTCTTTTTATCTATCTGCAAAAGGGATTAAGCCAGAGAGGGGTGTAAGTTCCAGGATGTGTGCACATACTGGCTAGCTTCACTACTTTTTGGATAGCTGTATGGGCTACTTGAATGGTAAGCCAGGATGAAAACTATCTAGGGAGAGGAGAAGTGAAGTACACCACAATGCGTGCTCACCCTAAGGCTGAATTCTCTATCTGAACCCAAGCCAAACATTCATAAACCGGTCCCTTAAACATTTTAATCAACATAGCCATGGAACTTGAGATAAAGAAGTGGTAAAAATCTGGCAGGTTCCATTCTTCCCTATCCCTTTGAGCTTTCAACTTTACCCAGCTGAACCTGGCCTTGTTCATGCCCCACAGAAACCTTTTTATAATCCTGTTTATCTTATCAAACCAGATACTTGGAATCTCCACCAGGAGGTGAGTCAGTACTTCATAAACTCTAGGAGCTGCCATTATCTTAATGGCCTCTATCTTTCCCACTAGGGTAAAGTTAAGGAGGGCCCCTGTGTCTGTCTCCTGTTGAAGGGATTTGATGGGGGGGGGGGGGTGAGATTCTCTGGGACAAGCTTTGTAAAGTTATTAGGTATTTGAATGCCCAAATATTTGATACTGTTCTTTGCAAGGTCAGGCCAGAGGACAACACACTTGGGGGTCCTGGGTTGCTGTTAGGGGGGCAGGATTTCAGATTTACTGATATTTATATGGAGTCCTGACAGTGGGATAAAGGATTTTAAAATATCCAAATGTTTTGGCAAGCTTTCCTCTATGTCGTCTGTTAGTATTAAGCAATCATCTGCATATAAATTAGTGCTGTATACGGAGTCCTCCGCTTTTTATGCTTTTAACACTATGATGAGTTCTAATGGCCTCAGCTAATGGCACCATTAGCTAATGCAAAAAGCAAGAGTGGGAGTAGGGGCATTCCTGTCTTGTTCCCCTGTAGAGCTGAATAGGGTCTTATAAGTCATTATTTGTCAGGAGTCCAGCCATGGGGGCTTAGTATAGTGTACGTATCCACCCCCTGAAACCACTATCAAAATTTCCATGATCCAGTACTGTGTGCAAGTATTACCACTCGACCGAATAGAATGCTTTTTTGAAATCAACAGCTAGGACAGACACCGGAGTGGAAAGGCTGCCTGCCATCTGGATTAGGGTAATCAGTGCTCTCATGTGGCCTGAGCTTGCTCTGCCTTTTATAAAGCCCACTTGAGCTGGATGTATTAGGTCTGGGAGGAGGTGCTCCAGTCCAGAAGCTAACACTTTTTGCCAAGATCTTGGCATCAGCATTAATTAAGGAAATAGGGCGGTAGCTTGCTGGGCTGGTAGGATCTTTACCCTCTTTAGGGAGCACTGTTATTATTGCCTCTCTTAAAGTGGGTGGTAGGGATTCCTGCTTTTGCGCATCTTCAAGCATAGAAAGAAGGGAGGCAGAGATGGATTCCATCTCAACTTTTTAGTAGTGTACTGAGTAGCAGTAACTCCTGGGGGATTTGTTGAGGGCTATTGCTAGGATGGCCCTGCTTATTTCTTGTACTGTAGAAGGGCATCAAAGGTCTCCCTCTGTTTCTGTGAGAACTTAGGCAGTTGGATGTTACCCATAAAGTCCCCAAAGGCCTGTCTGTCCCACTTAGTGTATGAGCTATAAAGCTCTTTGTAAAATGTTTTCATGATCTCATTGATCTCTTTGGGGGAGGTTAGGATCCTGCCATTTTTGTTCGCAAGTTGGACAATCTGCCTCTCGGCTTCCTGTTTTCGCAGGCGATAGGCCAGAAGTATACTTTTATTCCCACATGCCCAGCACTTACATTTGGTGCATTGTATTAGGAGTTCCATCTTCCTGGTGGCTAGCATGTTCAGTTTTATTCTTAAGGAGGTAAGTTCATATAATAGTTGTGGGTTTTGAAGTTGTTTGGAAGCAAATCTGATGATCTTCCCTCTCATAGTGGCATTATAGCACTCCCATATTCCTGCTGGAGTCACTGAACCAGGTGAGTTATCCTCAAAATAGTTTTGTGATTCTTTCACAAGCCATTTTTGGAACTCCTTATCCTGGAGCAGGAGGGGATCTAGACTCCACTATGTAGATTTAGGTTGTAGGGGTTCAATCAGGTATTTTAGGATTATGGGAGCATGTTTAAATGAATATATTGGGGAAATAGCAGTATCAGGGCCTTACCTGGTTATACCTGGTGAGGTAAGCCAGAAATTGAGCCTACTAGCCATGGCCTTCTCTGTGGAAAAACAGGTACAGTATAGTCCCTACTTGAGGGTAGTGGTGGACGAAGAGGGCAAAATTCGCTCCACGAAGCAATTCACAGAGTAATGAGGAATCCACAAAGTATTCTGCATTGTGAAGCAGAGTACTTTGTGTCAAAATGAAGAACGTGAATTCATTGTTGTCATGGACTACCCATTACTCCATCTTCCCCCAACTTCTGTACCAATTTTAATGCAAAGTGCATAGAAATCAATGTACTTTGCATCACTTTGCCTTGTTGTTGAGCGCCAAGGTGAATTTTGCAGTGATTCATGGGATTGCAGGTCACATGGGCTCTAGATTGTTCTGTGCAGCCTCAGTTCTATGTAGTGTGTGTGTAGTGGTAGCTGGAGACAGTTTGCTTCAGAGCTCTGTGATTCAAACCCTATAAAAGCTGTTAAGAACCTTTCTGAGACATTTATTTTGCTCAAAATTTAGTACATCGATTGTAGGAAACCCTCCTATGATCATATCATTGAGTGTCTATTTTTTGTGTGGATTTTAAATGTTAATTTAGAACATTCAGTCTGTTTACTGACAGACACTTTAAGTGTGCTTTGGTGGAGGGGTGTATCTGTGGTGTAAGTAGATTAACTGGGAGAAAAAGGCAGTGTTTGTGTTTTGGTTATATTTTTGTTGTATAACTGTTGATGTACACACACTAATATTTTCATTAATTCTTGACTTTTTTTGCTGACTGCTATGGTGCAGCAGTGCAAAATTTCAGATTGTTTAAAAGATTTGGTTATATTACTGAAGTTTTCAGTTTGCTACTAATTACTTGTAGTGTGTGTGTGTGTGTGTGTGTGTGTGTGTGTGTGTGTGTGTGTGTGAGAGTGGGTGTGCAATGCGTGCAATCAAGTCGGACACCTTTAATTGTGCCACAGAGTAATTGCAGCAGTGTGAACCCGCTATCCACCACACCTGCATGATTTTGTACTGCTTTGTGGTATCTTGCTTTTGGACTGTTACTGCAGTGCACTGACCCCAGCTGGAAAAAGGTATTCTTCTCCAGATTGGATTGTGACTTGTGAGCACTGGTTAAGGTGTTGTTATGACTTTGCATCTGCATCTCTTCTTGATTGTGCAGTGCAATCTTAATCTGTGCATATTGCATCTGCTTGTTGCCCAGCCTCCATCTGCAAGCCACAGTTGTTGTCTTTTTTGTCTTCACATCCACCAGCCCAGACTGAAAGTTCAGAAATTTAAATTTGTTTGCAATATTCTTGGAGATCCTTCAAAATGCCTGCAAAGAGACATGCAAGCAAAGCTGTTTCTGGCCATGGCATTGCTGCCAGTGACTAGACTGGCCATGGACATGGTAGTAAGCAGAAGTGCATAGTTAATGTCAGTAAAAGGATTTCTCCATCAATGTTTTTTACTCTACAAACTGTTGCTTCACTGATAGTTGGAGGAGATGATGTTGTCCCCGCTGGTGGTGTTAGTGCAGTTGATGATGGCATGAAAATTGTTGCCCTAAGTTCCACTTCTTTCCAGTTAACTGTTTTAGAAAATGTAGTTGAGTCTAAAGCTGTGACTGACAGTATAGATGATGCCATCCCCAGCATCCCCATTGTAGTTGAACATGATTCTGATCCTGAAGATGATAACTCACAATGTCAGATTTCTTTCAGCGTTGTTGAGGTCATGCCTTTGCTATCCAATGATTCAAAGTGTGGCGCAAAAATATCAGGTGATGATAATAATGCTGTAGTTGGAACATATTCTCATGTGACCTACACTGTGTAAGCCATGTGATGTGTGTGGGCTGCCTGTGAATTCTCACTCCACCTTAAAGTGAAGTAAGGCACAGTGAACAATGCAAAGTCATAATTACAATGCAAAGTGGTGAAGTAACAGTTTTAAATGGGCACTTCGTGAAACAGAATGGCAATGTGAAGTGGGCCACTTCGCATCCACTTTGGAAGCAGAATTTAACTTCACTGCATCTCTACATGGCATGGGCAGGACACAGGATGGAAAAGAGTCACATTCCCTCTGAATGAGATAATCTCTGGTGTATTTGTCTGGCAGCGTTTTACTGGTCATGGTCACGTGGGCATTTGATGACATTCCCTCCCACTATCTGCTGGCTTTGGCTAACAGCAGTTTTCTGGTGGCAGTCAAGGGGGCACATGATGACATTCCCTCTCACTATCTGGTGGCACTGGCTAACAACGGTTTTCTGGTGGTGGTCATGGAGGCACATGAAGACATTCCCTTTCACTGTCTGGTGGCTTTGGCTAACTGCAGTTTACTGGTGGTGGTGGCCATGGCAACAGCTGCAGCCTGCAACACATTCCCTATCACTGCCAGACAAAACATGGGGTCATCATGTCACAAGACATTATGCTTCATGCAAAAATTGTGCTGCCAATACAGCATGATTTCTTGCATGTGCATAAATTCTTTTTTATGAGGGGGACTCAGCCCCCACATCCCCTGTTACATGGGACTGCACCCCTGAACCCCCCAATAAAGAGTCTAAACTCTGGGGGGATTCACCTCCAAATTGCGCAAAGTGAGAAAAAAAATCAAAGTTTCTGGGACCAGGAATCAAACCCAGTCTCAGACACACTGCCTCGGTTCTTTGCTGCGGTAGCTCAGTCCAATGAGCCACAGTAGCCGCTCGGTGGAACACCATCCCAGCAGAGGTCTTATCCTCTGCCTGGGATAGTGCGAGTGGTGCAATACTGCGTACAGCAGTATTTGCAATATTGCACCACTCGCTGTCTCATATGGCACTTTTTTGGGTTACCGCTAATGCTGTACTCTATTAAGTGTAAAACATTATGACCCAGTATGGTCAGACACACACAGGTGGGTCGCGGGTGGCACATGGTTGTATTGTGTTACAGTATTTCACTCTCAGTCAGGAGGCAGATATCTTAAATCTGCAGGTTTTAAGCAGCTAACTCCTAGTACTACAAATGGACAGTTGTGTCTAACAGGCTAACTGTGTTTGTTAATGACAGCAGGACACATTCTGTTAAATCTAATCAGAAGTAATACAGAGTCGGGGAAGGTAAATTAGAAGGACTGTGAACTTACTTGTGCCAGATTGCCAATATGACATATGGAATTTGACTCATTTTGAGTGGGATATTGAATTAATGTTATGAAAAACAAAACATGTACCATAGAAAACATGTGACAACCATTTAGCCACTAAACTTAAAACCTACCAACATCAATCTCATCATCATCATACAGGAAGCTGCCCTCACAGTCATCAGTGTCTGAACTGTGCCCACTAGGGAATTTTTTCTCCATGATGTTATCCTCTACCTCAATGGTAGGCCATTTCATGCTGCCAGTGCCTCCAGGATGGTCCGTTTCTCCCCCATCACAACAACAGTGACCATGCCAGGGTATGAATACAGAGGTTGCAGTACGAGCTGGAATGTGCCCCTCATTCATTTTTATGAATGTCAGCAAGCTGACATTTAAAGGACAGAGGTTTGTACTATGATCCTGAACTATTGTACCTGCAGAACTGAATACACTCTCAACACTTACACTGGAGGGTGGGCATAGAAACATAGAAACATAGACTTTGATGACAGATAAGGACTGCTTGGCTCACCCAGTCTGCCATTTCCCTACATATTGGATAAGCTGCAGATTCTAGCTAACCAACAGCCAAGTTCCTCCTACCCTCCCACTATAATTGCCTTATGTCTGTCCCATGCATGTTTGAATTCCCCCACTGTTTTAGACCCCACTACCTCCCCTGGAAGGCAATTCCATATATCCACCATTCTTTCCATTATAAAATATTTCCTTATATTGCCCTTGAGTCATCCCACCTCTATCTTTGAATTGTGCCCCCTTGCACGTCTCGTTTACTGAAAGATGCTACCCTTCTGGACTTTGTTTATTCCCTTGAGGTACTTGAAAGTTTCTATCATGTCCCTCCATCCCTCCTTTCATCAAGGGTATACATATTAAGCTCTCTCAGTCTCTCTTCATACGGTTTCTAATGCAGACCCTACAGCATTTTAGTTGCCCTCCTCTGGACCACCTCCATCCTGTCTATGTCATTGCAGAGATGGGGTCTCCAAAACTGCATGCAGTACTCCAGAAGGGGTCTCATCAACTGTCTGTACAGAGGGATAACCACTTTCCTTTTTCTACTTGTGAAGCCTCTCCCTATGCATCCCAGTATCCCCCAGCTCTCCTTACTGCCTTCTCAAATTGCTTGCTCACCTTAAGATCATCTGATATGACTACTCCCATGTCCCTTTCCATTATTGTTGCTGTTAGTGCCTCCCCTGCCATTGTGTACTCTTCTCCTGGGTTTTTGTTTCCCAAGTGCATTACTTTGCACTTCTTTGCATTGAGTCTAAGTTGCCATACATCTGACTTATTTGTTTCTTAAAAAGAATAATTTTATTACTATTGTTTTGATGTTCATTGTTTTAAATGTTATTCAATTTGTACAGTGCTTTGGTTTTTTGAAAAGCACTTAAAAATAAAATGTACTTACTTCCTTACTTCCTCCAACCTTACCAAGTCCCTTCTCATCCTTTCCACCCCCTTGTGTATCAACTCTGTTACAGATCTTTGTGTCATCTGTAAAGAGGCATACTTTTCCTTCCAGACCCTCTGCTTCACCTGAGCTCTTTTCTTCTTGGTTTGCTTGTAAGGACAAAGCAAAGAACAGCATTATCAGAGGAAGGAAAAAGATTAAGGCTTCTTTTTCCTAGGCAGATTTACAGTGTGTTGTTATTTTCTTTTGTGCACACAAGATTTGATACTGTGTTTTGTTTACATTTTACTGCTGTAATCATCTCTGATTCAAATTGCTGTTGCAGGAGATACCTTCTGCTGCATTATTACAGGGTGTGCCTACAGGGTTGTTACTGTTTTCTGCCTACAGATTACAGCTATAATCTTTTCTGATTCAAATTGTTTTTTTGCAAGGTATATCTTGTGGTACTGCCTTATTTTTCTCTGCAGCACAGTGTTTTTTGCAGGGTATATCTTATATGAAATTGTTACAAGTGGTGCTTACAGGGTTAGCAGTTTTATCTATCATTAGGCTAAGCTTTCAGGGCTACTGCATTTGATGTTGGTCAATTGTTTCTGCTCTTACCACCTTGTTTTTTTATATCTGTGGTTCTTCTTTTTCAGCAGGGGAAGGACCCACCACCCACTCCCATCCCCAACAACCCATGCTACACTCCTTTTATAATGTAACACAGTTGTGACATTTCCTGTAGCAAATCAGGAAGGGGAGGATCAGAGGGGTATCCACACAGTGACCTCACTTACATGGGCACAAACAATTTAATTTGTTATAAAAAGTTATGCAACAAAATATAAACACAAAAAAATCTAACTGTTGCTTTCGTTTTCCTTTTAATTATTCAGACCAGGTTATAAACTTGGCAACTCAAGTGGAATGGATATTATTAACTGCAGGCACTGTGGGACACTTTTCAAAAGAGCAACTGTACAGAATTTAGGACACTGTTCTACATTATAGACCATTGGAGATCTAAGGACTCAGCTTCAGGCAGCATGGGCAGAGATTGCACATCTCAGATCACATATTCAGGAGGAAATATATCATAAGAACTGCCTGCTATTTCCCTAACATCCAATTGAAGCACCTCGACTGCAGAGGGTAGCTGATCTGGGAGGTTGGCAGGTGGGTAGGAGGAGGAGCAAATCGGGTGCCCCATCACTCAATGCTCTCCAACGTATCACCTCCACAAACCATATAAAAAATGCAAACAGGTATCTGCCTCTATCTCCAAAATCAAACAGAAAGGCAGAGGACACAGCAGAACAGGAGCTAGCACAACAAAACTCACCCAAAACAGGGACCAAAAAAATAAAAGCAACACATAAGAACACTTCTGGTCATAGGAGACTCCATGATTCAGGAAGTTGATACCTACCTCCAGTCAGGGGTAATTGTCAGATGTCTCCCAGGTACATCAGCATGGAGAGACACTGACCATATTGCTAAAATTGTACAGCAAGCAGGAGAAAACATTGATGTTCTGGTACACATAGGGACTAATGATTTCTCCAGCTGGTTAGTTGAGGAGACTAAGGAACACCTGAACAGGCTGGGAGACAAGCTGTCATCCATTTCATCTGGCATCTCCTTTTCTTGGATCCTGTGGGTCTGGGAGAGGGGGGCAGATGGATGGAAGGTCAGAGAAGGGGAGATAGGGGAGCTAAACATGTGGCTCAAGGGCTGGAGCCGGGAAAAAGGACACAAATTTGTAGGTAACTGCCAACAGTTTTGGGAGTGAAAGTTCTTTAAATTTGATGGACTGCATCTGACTAAGGAGGGACTCAGTGTATTGGGGCAGAAGTTTGACGTCTTTGCAGAATATTTAAACTAGCCAATGTGGAGAGAAGTGCACCACCAAATACATCGAACAGGAAGAACACCCTTCCCTCCTTAGCTAGTGATTGAACAGGAGTTCAACTTGTTTGCAGTTCATTTCCATCACCAGATAAGGAAAAAGGTCTGTTTCCCCATATGATGCATGGGGAAAATGCCGAACCTCACCCAACAACTAATGCACTGAAATCTGGACACTGGAAAATCATGTACACAAATGCCCGCAGTCTGGGAAACAAGATCCCAGAACTGCAGTCAACAGTGACAGAGGCAAATCTGGACATAGTAGCCATTAACAAGACATGATTCAACAGTAACCACACCTGGGAGACTTCTGTACCTGACTATGTACTGTTCAGAAGAGACAGAGGTGCAAAAAGGAGGGGGGTATAGCCCTTTATGTCAATGAAAATATCAAAGTTATAGAAATTCAGAATACACATAAGGAGCCAGAAGAACTGTGGGTCACCTTGGAAACAGGAAACGGGGTAGCCATATGAACTGGAGTTGTCTACAGGCCTCCAGACCAGGGAGAGGACATAGACACATTACTGTTAGAAGATATACAGAACATGACAGCTAAAGGGGAGCTTCTGATAATGGAAGACTACAGCATGCCAGATACAGATTGGTCAATACCAGCAGGAACATCCACCAGAACTAGACACATAGTGGATTCCATGCTGGGGGAGGACCTCAGACAACTGGTACAACAACCCACAAGAGACAGGGCTATCCTAGATCTAGTAATGACTAACCGGGAAAGGATTACAGAACTCCAGGTAGAAGGTCACATGGGGGCCAGTTACCATCACATGGCTTGGTTCAATTTGGCCACTAGAACTAAATCATACCATTCCAATGCAAAATTATGGGACTTCAGAGTAGCTGACTTTGATAAGATTGCCAACAGAATTAAGCTAGTCCTGGCAAGAAGAAATGCAGGTGAGGAGGTACAGGTAAAGTGGGCAAGCATTAAGCTGGCAGTAGACCCTAGTGGGTAGAGCAATGAGCTGGGAATAAGCTTGATACATCCAACAGAGCAGACCTGGGTTTGATTCTCACAACATCGAGTTGCATACCGTGTGACTCTGAGCAATTCATTTAACTGCCCATTGCTCCCAGCAAGGGCGTAGCTACCGATACACCAGACATGCCATGGCGTGCAGTAGTAAAGCTGGGGGGGTAGCACGCCACATAGCACAGAATCCGCCCAATGCCCCATTCATTCTTTTGTTTCAATTTTTTTTTCCAGCATTTTTTTTGAAAGGGTAGGTGGGGAGGCAGGCTCCCGTGACCTAGCGGACCTGATTGTGGAATATCTTGCCCACCTCAATCAGGTCCGCATACAGAAGAGAAGGTGTGGCACAAGGCAAGAAAGGGGAGGAGCAGAGGTGTGCAGGCTGCTTAAATTCCCGGCCTCAACTCCATGCACAGTCTCTGTCTAGTCAGGCAGGAAAGAAGAAGGTGTTTGTGCCATCGTGGTGTTGCTGCTGCTGGCTGTGCAGTAATAGACGTGACCGTCAGAGTCTGAGAGAAGTCAGACTCGTGAGTCCTGGTTTGGATCGTCGGTCGGTGGAGTCATCTGAGGCTGAGCCAGGTTGTGGTCGTGGAGAGAGGACTGGGAGTTCGGTGACCATGTAACTGGGCAGCGGCAGTACTACTGTGCAGTGGAGTCGGTCGGTCGGAGCCTCTTGACTTGGGGAGGAGAATATTCAGGCGTCGCGGGCTCGGGACGGAGTGCTTAGTTTCTGGAGTGAGCTGGTGGTGCAGGCGTGTAGCAGAGCAGCAGAGACACAAGACCAGACTCAGCTAGGTAGAGGAACGGAGAGTTGGGTCACAGAGTAGGGACATTAAGCAAGCTGCGCCAGTGAGAGGTAAGTGCCTGCCTACTCAGAGTCCTGCCTACACATAATGTGATGTGAAGTCTACTTGCCCTGCTGGTTGAGTACTGGGGGGGAGGAACGAACCACTCTTGTAGGGCTTTGTTGTTTATGTGGGGGCTTACTTTTACTGTGGCTCATGTGGAGGCATAAGACTCATCATTCATAGTAATTAAAGTAGAACAGAGAGTATGGTATATCTGGGGAAATTGTCAGATGTTGTAGTCCTTTCTGGCACGGAGTTAGCAGCCATGTTCTACCGGTGTACTCCTAACTCTATGGGGTTCTAACATTTTACAGGAAACTGAGTCAGTGTATGGAAAATGGTTAGAGTTGTGCATTGCTAATACAGGAAAACAGCCCAGTTCTGGTTTAGTGGGTAACTTATAGAAGTTTTTATTTTTTCAATCATTGCGGTACTTACCTTGCTCCCAGGATTTTTTTTTTATCATTTTGGTACTTATCTTGCATCCCCCTAGCTCATAAAGAAGCTCATAATAAAATAGGGATATAATATAACCAATGTTGATTGCCTGCTGGGTAGCTTTAAAAAAGAGCTCAGTTCATGAGATTGCATACTGAGAAAAAAAATGTTGAAAAAGTTGCTAGAAATGATTAATTTACGTTAAACTGCAGTTTATTTGAAACTAATGCACTAGGACGGACATATCATTTGATTTTTCCTGTTTATTTCACTCAATAAATACTTGCACTGGGGTCAGTAGGGACCCCTGTGTTGAGAAATGGGGCCCTTACAGTTCAATATTTATTTATAAGCTGGAGTCCAGTAACTACTCGCAAGTGAGGTCATTCAGTTTGAAGATGATGTGAAGTTAATGAGGGTTGGAGACTTGAAGGAGATATAAAGAGGCATGAATGTAAAGGGGGGTATAAAGAAACATGAATGTAATGGGAGGGTTATGTGGCAAATTCAGTGCTGATAACTGTAAAGGTCATAACTTGGCCCCAAAGAATTTGGGTCAGGGTACTGCTTAAGTGGTCAAAACTAGCAGCAACAGGTGATGAAAACAACCTAAGGGTCAGCACTTTTGGGAAACTGAAGCTGTCACAGCAGTGTGCAATAGCAGTGGGTAAAGCAAATTGAGTGGAGTTACTTACTGGCAGCACTTGGAGTGTACTGTATGTTATCCTGTTCACTGCAGTACAACAAGGGTATTGTAGCAGTGGAGAAGGTGCTGTTGGAAAGCAGTAAATTAAGGGGGTGGCAAGATTAAGCTATGCTGAATGTTTAGACAGACAGGCTTGAATATGTTTTCCCTGGAGATAAGAAGGCTAGGAGAAGATAGGATTTCAGTTTGTTAAATGTCCGGTAGATTGAACATGGTGGGTCAGTTGGAACATTTTCAGCTTGTTCAGGGCAGTAGAAAGAATTCGAGGTAATGTGTGGAAGCATTTATTCTCACCTAGAGAGTGGCATTCCGATAGACAAACTCCCACTAAAAGCAATGCAAGAAGGAAGTGCTGAAACTTGATTTGGATCAGCTCCTCACGGAATATAACATTGCTGATATGGCATTTATTTAATCGGGGACGGGAAGATTATGAAGTTCCTACCTGGTAGCAGAATTAGTATACCTACTGTTATGCCTTGATGGGTTTGGAATAAGCACTAATCATTTTTTTTACTGCAATTATTTTAGTTTGCACATCCATAATATACTGCACCTTGCTCCTATTGGTGTACCTTCATCTATTAATATATTCTGCTATGCACTATCAATTATTTCTTATTGTTCTCTCCTCCACACCCCTCCTCCAGGACACATCTGGAAAGGTGCTATTATCAGTACAGTATATCTTTCCTGGTTGGGAACATCTCATTGTGGCTTGTGCTTAGCCTTAAGACCTTGTCTTGCATCTTACACTTACGATTGTGCTGAACTAGTTTGTACTCATCAGCCTTAGCATCGAGATTGTTTGTGGTTGCTTTAAAAGACACGAGATCGGAGGCTGAGGTTTAGCAGGCAGCTCTTTTTTGAGATTTACAGTGTGGTTTCGGGCTGTTTGCAGGACCATGTTTTGCTTTCTAATGTAGTTTCGAAACGTCATTTTTTTTTTGTTCTTTCGTAGGGTTAATGTTTTCCACTACAATAGAAGTGGAGTTCTCACCCGCAGATTGAATTTCTTTTTAGTGTTAGGTCTTTTATTTGCTATCACAGCTGTGTTGTGTTGGTACTGTCTTTATGTTATGCAGCTCTTATGATCTGAAGTCATTAATAACAGCAACAGTCAAAATCTGCATATCTGTGCTTAAATTTTTACAAAAAGCTGTAGGATAGCATCTTAATTTTTTTTTGTGATGACTGCCTAGTCAGTCTATGATGCTTGTTGCTCAGGCCAATTGGAGATTCTGATTATGTAAAAGTTCTGGTTTTCCTTCGCACCCCCTTACTTTGGCTCCCTCTTCTCATGTTCTCTCTGCCCCCCCGTAATCCCTTCATAACTGACATTTATAGACATAGTTACTGAGAGAAATGGATTTATCACACTCCATGTATGCCCATCCCTGTTGCAGAAATGTATATATGGAGACTCAATGATGGCAAAGTGTGGTATACAAGGAAATACAGTAATACAATTGGAGGTCAAACACTCCATAAAGCCATGAGCCTGAAGGGTGAGTGGCCTTTATGAGATTTTTCGACCCCGAGAATGTATTTCATGAGAATGACTGACTTTGTCATCTTTTATTTTTTGTATTGTGTTAAGCTGGACACTTTTTTGCTGTGTCCTATGTTTTAATATGGTGTGTGGGGGTGTGTGGTGTGTAGGTTGGCTGTTGCATGTAAGCATTAATCACAGATGAAGGTGGCATCTAATGGGGAGTTAATGCATGCTTGGGACCATTGTGGCATGGGGCCAGAGGCCAAGTGCCTACAGTGGTCCAACCATGCATTAAATCCCCATTAGATGCCACCTTCATCGGTGATTAATGTGCTTGTAACATTGACATCACTATGCTTACTATGGACTACACATCGTGCTACTCATAGAACAGAGAACACTGACAGTGATATGATCTGCTGTGATTTTTAATGTTAGTTTCACATTTCTCAACAGTACTCTTAAATACATATGTGGTTATTTTTTTTTCAATACACTGAACTGTTTGTTTCAACAATTGCTGCACATTTAAATGATTTCTGTGCAGCTGTTTCATTACTAGGTAACTTTGGATGACTGTGATTCTCTCGTTTTCACTCTGTACAAGTGTGCAGAGTGTGTGCTTGTCTGATTTGCATATGGGCAGCGTCATTTCCTCACTCGATTTTCTATGCTGTTCTCACTGTTGTACACTATTCATTTTTGTACCTTTCTGGAGTTATCCCATGTCTGTGGTGTGGTCTCCATTTGTCATTCCTCCAGCATAGTTAAAGTTGACCGTGCCTATGTCCCCACACCAGTAGCAGAATCTCCCTTGCAGTAAACACCTGGCACATCAAAGAGTTCACAGCAGGCTCCTCACACCTTAGGCCAGGGCAAGCATACCCTTACACATGCTTTTGTGAGCCTGTAAGATTTATTTACCCGGGATTGGTCAGCGGAGGAGCAGTATCTCAGTTTCAGTAAGATCTTGCTTTTACCCATTTTTACGGTCAGGTGGACTGAAACATAAAGATTTACTCATGGTCACACAGTGTGTAAGTGGCTCTGGGATTTGAACCTGGGTTTCCTGTGTCTCTTACTTACAGTGGCTGCTTCTGTGCTGTTAACCATTACTTACTGTTGTCATGGAACCTCGGTCATTTTATTGTAAAATACGTTGCACAGACCCCAGGTAGTTGAATACTGAAACACGAGTGCATCAGTGTTTGTTCTGTCATGGGCTAATACTATAAACAAATTCACTTTCATGTGATGGGAACTTTCATAGCATTACAACAGTCACACAAACATCATCCTGTGACGATAACAATTGTAAATGCAATATATTAAGCAGTCTGGTGCTGGTTGGTCATGGGTTGACTGGTAGCTGTTTCACAGGCAACAGCACTGCACAGGCATCCATGGATTTCAGTTGGCACAGGCATGTCCAGCAGATAGCAGCCATTGTAGACACTAAGAGAACTAATTTCAATCATGCAGAACTGTTATTTCGTATACTCATTGGAGGAGTCTCTAGGGACTTGTGAAAAGCGTTCTCAGAAAAACAGGTCAAAATAGTTTGTTTAGGCACTAGCAAACAGGGCTACTGACTGGGGAAAACCCAGTAGCCCCATATACATTTCCATCACCCAAGCTGGTGTATTTACTGAAATGTGTTCTGCAGTACAACGCGCACAAGGCTAACAAACTTACTGGCCTGATTCACAATACACCAGCATTTTGACCTCTGAAAAAAGGAATCCTGATTGTACTGATTTGTTATGCCACTGACATTCATGAAGCATTAAAAACCAAGGTCATCTTATCATAACACTGTAAAACTTTGGAATGCAGTTGGTAATAAGGGCTCCCTGTACCACCTGTACAGTATAAACTCACAATTAGTCATTGTGCTGCCACAATCATTTCAAAAACATGCTGCTTAATTTGGGGCACGGTACCCCCTTTGGATTAATCTGCATTACAGTGGTTAACTAAAATTGGAATTGTCTAGCTACCATTACTCACAGCGGTGCCAGCCAATCGGCTTGATCCCACTACATCTGGTTTGCCTTTTCACATCTCTTGGCAGACTTTCTTGATTTGTACTAGTCAGGCTATTAATTACTTTTTTGTTTTGCCTTAGTAAAGGCAGGGGTCAGCTGTGGTTGCACAGGTGCAGCGTTGAATACACATCGGTCAGAAGCTCCACGTCGGTGAACAATTTCTCGTCCACTATCAAGGTACAGTACAGTCCTTCAAGCTCCCTTTCTAGCATCTGCTGTATTTGCATGTCTTTTCAACAGCCCTATTCTTGCATTTCTAAAGCTAATCTCTTCATTGACAAGATGGAGGCTGGAAATTGCAAGCAGCCATCTGGAGCACAGGTCCGAAAGGCAAAAATGTGCCAGAATGGAGGAAACTGCAAAGATGTGTAGGGTGATGCAGTCCTTCCTCACTCGAGGTTCATCAATCTCTGGGTAAGAAATGCATACTTGACAATGCATTGTATTATAAAGATTACTGGCGGTTGTTTGGCACAGTACATTTAACGTGGAGCATTTGTGTGTTTCAGGATTCACAACACGGAGCCACAGGCCAGGAGTGCCACAGAGAATGCATTGAATAACTGTGCACCACTCATGAGAGATGACACAGAAGTTGAAGATTCAACATTGCATGCCATTATCGAGGAAGCCAATGTCACCTGTCATTTATTGGACACCTCGGAAGAACTTGCCCTTGACAACTGTGCCCTGGATGAACCAACCATGATGGAAGATGTCCAGAATCAGAGCAGTTCCCAGGAAGAACCCACCGTTGATGGTTTCCAGACAACCAGCTGTCCAGTGGAAGTAGTGGTCACTGCAGATGCACCAACTAAGAGCATCACCCAACTGGATCAGAATCCCTGTAGCACTGAAGACCTTGGCTGTTTTAATCGGCCACATCTTACAGATGCTGAAAAGAAGCAAATTCTGGAAACACAGTGGCTACCACCAACAGACTTTCACTTTCCAGGGTGTCTGATGGGTCCTGAAGGCCCAAACCAGCATTTCAGGCATTTTAATGCACAGCTGTTGAATGATTACAGATTTGCAAGGTATTCAAAGACATTGGATGGTGTATTCTGCGCTCCATGCTTTGTATTCAGTTCCAGTTGCATGTTTTTGGTATCTACACCACTGAGAGATTGGTCCAATGGTAAAAAGACTCTGGAAAGGCACAGCAGAGCAAAGGACCATGGGAATGCTGTTGCTAGAGCATATGCATTTCTTTCAGTTTGTGCTGGGAAGTTAAGAACAGCAAGCCAATCTCTTCTGGAGTGCGCCAACAAAACGACAGAGAGGACCATGCATGTCCTACATCGCATAAGTGTGATTATTCTGTTCTGTGGAAGGCAAAACATTGCCCTAAGAGGAAAATCTAGTGTGCTTGGAAACTTTAATGCCATGGTACAGTACACTGCAGCAATGGATCCAGAGCTACAAGAGCACATCACAGCAGCTCCAAGGAATGCCACGTACATGTCACCGCAAATTCAAAATGAATTGATAAGGGTAATGGGACAACAGGTGCAGAGACAAATATTGCGCAATGCAAAGGAAGCAAAGTGGTACAGCTTCATCGCAGATGGTACTACGGACATTTCCACAAAGGAACAGATATCTTTATCAGTGCGCTATGTGCACCGTGACTCTTCTGGGAACGTCGAAATCCGTGAAGATTTTGTGGAATTCACAGAAGGATTTGACAGCACCGGGCCAGGGTCTCGCAGAACTGTTTCTATGGTGGTTAACAGCTTGGGGCATGGATCCAACACTGATGAGAGGACAAGGCTATGACAAAGGCAGCAACATGAGTGGTAGATTCAATGGCGTGCAAGCAAAAATCAAGGCAGTGGCCCCAGAAGCAATGTACACTGCAAGGCTCACAGCCTGAACACTGCAATTGTCCACTCATGTTCCACAAGGCAAATAGCAAATATGTTTGATACTACAAAGAAAATAATCTCGACACTGAAATCGTCATATAAGCACCATAATGCCTTTCTGTCAGAGCTCAGAGAATTCCGCAATCTCCCATCTGACTATGATGATGAGCCAGCAGACCATATATCATCAATTCCTGCAGCTGGAAACACCAGATGGATGAGCCAAACTGATTCTCTGGCAAGATTCAAAGACAAGTTTTTGGTGGTAACCAGCACTCTGGAAAAGATAGCTGAAAATGACAGTGAAGGGGACAGACTGTTGGCTGCAATACTAAGATCTGATTTCCTGTCACACTGTGTAGTGTGGATTTTGTTTTGACTAGAACAAAACCACTCCATCTTTACCTGCAACGGGTCAGCATTGATCTAATTTAGGCCTCTGAAGAAACCTCCACAGTTATTGAAAAACTGAAGGACATGAGGGACAGTTCAGAGAAAACATTTGGGGAGCTTTATCGCAAGATCATGGCTTTGGCAGATGCTGCATGTATCGAAGAGTCGGTGCCTCGGACATGCGGAAGGCAAACGCAATGCAATAATATCGATGCTGCCACTGCGAAGAATACTACAGGTGTAATATATTTATTCCATTTTTAGACCATGTGATTTCTGAACTGCAGGAGCAGCTAATCGACTGCTGCCCTCGTTTCTTTGCCCAGTACCTTGTGCCAAAAAACTTGGGGTTCTGCAGGAGACACAGATTGCAGACTTGCTTGCTGCCTACCAAACAGACCTAAGCAGCTTGGAGGACCTTGAAGTGGAGCTGGAACTATGGAACACAAAGTGGTGTGGTGTTCCTTTGGCAGATAGACCAGATTCACTTCTGACTACCTTGCAACAACTAAATCCAGATATTTATCTGAACATAAATGCTGCCTTATCGGTCTTGGCCACCATGCCAGTCAGTATGGCGAGTGCAGAACGATCATTCAGTGCCTTGTGGAGGATCAAGACCTGGCTCAGAAGCAGCATGAGTGAAGAACGCCTTACAGGACTTGCTCTTCTGCATATACATCAGGATATTGACATTGATGTAGATCGTGTGCTCAAAGACTTTGATCCGTGCAAAGACAGAAGATTTTCAAGCACATAATGGAGGTTACCCTGTCTCTCTCACTGTAATCTACTGCCTGTTATGTTTCAGTTGTTGACTTGGCTGTGGCTATTCCTGGGCTGCTGCAGCAGTACAAGACTACATTTTGATAGAATTGGAAGCTTGACTCTCTGGTGTGTGTGTGTGTGTGTGTGTGTGTGTGTGTGTGGTGTGTGTGTGTGTGTGTCTGCTTGTGTGGTTTTCAGTGGAGTAGTGAACATGGCTATGCTTCTGTGGTACAAGGCTCTTTTGGGCGTAGCGGTTTAAAATTGATCCAGAACCAAACCCAGAGGTATGGGCTCTGTGGTGTGAATGGTTTAGGTGATGGTTAGAGTACCGGAAGCAAAACCTGAGTACCACTGAGGTTACCCTATCCCTCTCACTGTAATCTACTGCCTGTTATGTTTCAGTTGTTGACTTGGCTGTGGCTATTCCTGGGCTGCTGCAGCAGTACAAGACTACATTTTTATTGGATTGGGAGCTTGGCTCTCTGGTGTGTGTGTGTGTGTCTGCTTGTGTGGTTTTCAGTGGAGTAGTGAACATGGCTATGCTTCTGTGGTACAGGGCTCTTTGGGTCATAGTGGTTTAAAATTGATCCATAACCAAACCCAGAGGTATGGGCTCTGTGGTGTGAACGGTTTAGGTTATGGTTACAGTACCAGAAGCAAAACCTGAGCACCACTGCGGTTACCCTATCCCTCTTTTAGTGTGGTGTGTGTGTGTCTGTGTGTGTGTGTACATCTGTGGGAGTGGCTACCTTGATGTGTTACAGAGGCTTGTCGCAATGCAATATTGTAACCAAAAGCCAGTATGTCTGAAACCTGTTGGTGTGGTGTGTCTGGTGTGGTGGGAATGGCCCTCTGTGGGACTGGCTACCTTGATGTGGTACAGAGGCTTGTCACAATGCAATATTGTAACCAAAAGCCAGCATGTCTGAAACCTGGTGGTGTGGTATGTCTGGTGTGATGGGAACGGACTTCTGTGGGACTGGCTACCTTGATGTGGTACAGAGGCTTGTCACAATGCAATATTGTAACCAAAAGCTAGTCTGTGTGTCTGAAACCTGTTATGATATGTCTGGTATGGTGGGAATGAACCTCTGTGGGACTGGCTACCTTGATGTGGTACAGAGGCTTGTCGCAATGCAATATTGTAACCAAAAACCAGTCTACACTTTTTTGGTGGTGTGGCTAGTGGTGTGCTGGCATAATACATAACACGTTGGGGGAAGGGGTATGGATGGGGGAAGGGTAGCTCACCCTAAGGGGGTAGCGCACCCTAAGGGGGGTGGGTAGCAGTGACTCCACACTTGGTGTGCAGCTCACAAATTCCTGGCTACACCCCTGGCCCAGGTCACCCGTGAAAACAGACACTTGTACCTAGTGGGCCTTACCTGGTTACCAAAGACTAAAATAAAATAAAAAAATTAAAGATGCAATACTTGAAGCAATATTCCATTACATTAGGGAGAAAAGCAAGAGCAAAAGAAGGAGGAAACCACTTTGGTTCTCAAACAGTAGCAGAAAAGGTGAGAGTCAAAAGACTGGCCTTCAGGAAATATAAGGGAACAAAGCAGGATGAAGACAGGGTACCATACCAAACTTTCCTAAGGGAAGCAGGGAAGGCACTAAGGCAGACAAAGGCCCAAACTGAGGAAACACTAGCACAAACAGTAAAAGAAGGGGACCAGACATTCTATAGATACATTAGTGAAAGGAGAAAGTCCAGAGGAGGTATTGCTAAGATCAAAGGGGATAAGGTAGAGTGTGTGGAGGAGGACCAAGGAAAAGCATCTATCCTAGAAGCAATATTTTTTCTTTAACATATGCCCATGATCGGGCAGATGGCTGGTCCACTGGACCACCAGGGATATTGGACAGTTTCATTAATTTTTTTTACAAATGCCCACAATCGGACATGTGGGGGGCACCGCCAGGTGCAGCTGGAGCTCGGGTGGCCACACACAGGTGGCAGCTGCCATGTTGCACCCTGCATCAGTTGTTCCTTTTTTTTTTTGGATCAACTTTGTGCTGGTGCAGGTAGAGGTTGCGCATGCATGGCTTTACACATCCCAGGCTGAATATCGAGCTGTGCAGAGTATGCATGGGCACACCCCCCCCCACCTGTGCCTGCATACATTACTGTGCACTCCGGCGCATCGGGATTTGTGCCGTGCACTTTTCCTTTTTGAATATCGCGCCGGGGTGCATCAGTGGGTTGCGCATGGCACAACACTGTTGTACCATGCACAACCCTTTTGAATATCTGGGTCTGTCTGTTTTATGTATAAGGTCATAGTGATTTTTTTCAGTTCCTTCCCTGTAATGACATAATTTATTTATTTATTTTATTTTTTTGCATTTTGGTAACTGGGTAAGTCCACTGAGACAATTGCAGTCCCCTTTTCAGGGGCAACCTGAAATTATAGTATGTACACAGTACGGCGTTTTAACATAGCAATGACAGCTGCAATGGAAAAATTGATATACAGTGTTCAGTGATCCAGAGGATTATGGTACAGACAGATACAGCCACAGGTTTATGAAATAACAAGCAGGTCGGTTACACAGTAGTGTGACAAATACATGACACATTCAAGAGACTGAAATACAATATATAATTGTTAACAAGTGATATCAAATACAAGAGGGCTAACCAAAAGCAGTTATGTTTAAAGGTGAGACACAGAGGGCAAAGTAAGAAGCCAGAGTAAAAGGAAGAGCAAGGACAAGAAATAGAACTGTTGGGGTTGAGATTTAATATCACCGGTAGCAAAAGCAAGATGTAGAGGCAAAAAGAAAAGAAAGCAAGTTGGACTGGAACTCAGGGAGGGTGGAGCATGACAGAATGGAGGGAGGAAGGGAGTTCCAGTCAGACACAGCTGCGCAGGTGAATGATTTACAGGGCACAGCTAACCATGGTTTGGGCATTATGAGAAGGGGGAAGGAGGCAGATCTCATTTTTCATTGAGGTTGTCTTAGATGAATAGACTCACTGAGGCAAGGAGGAGTATGTTTGTGGACCAGCTTGCACAGAAAACACAGAGTGGCTTACCTTAGTTTAGATTCATACGATAACCAACTTAGGGAAGATAGGATATCACTGTGGTGGTGATGGGCCTTGACCGACAGGGTAAACCTACCCACCCTAAGGTAAACCTTTTTGAGGAGTGATAAGGTACTAGTGTTAGTTGTAAGCTGAAGCAGAGCACCATAAAATAGAAGTAGGAGAAGAGAGGAGGATTTATTTATTTAATAGTTTAACCAGGCAGGCATACCGAGTGGAGTACCACTCATTTCCAGATGCAGCCTGGGGAAATAGGGGGAGGGACATAAATGAATAGATACATACGTACTTGTTCTCATGATGCAGATAGTACATGATACAGAATTACACTAAAGAGAGTTAGGACAAGCATACATTACATTTTAACACATACACCGTGTTTACAATAGGTAGCTTATTAGGTATTTACATCACACACAAGGTAAACAACCTTGAGACAGGCACAAGCTCGATTGTGAGCCCTAATTAAGCAGTGCTTAGGTTATGAATTACCAGGTGGAGGTAGCCAGAGGTCAGGATGATGTAAGCGTATGTCAGCTGGGAGCAAGTGCATGCCGTGAGGAAGTGTGCAAAGAGGAGTGGATTGAGGAGGCTATGGTTCGTGGAGTGGCAGATATCAGCAGGCAGGTCATTCCAGAGTTTTGGCAATCGATATTTGAAAGCTGATTGGCCCATTGAGGTACGCATGAATGGGACTTGAAAGAGCCTGGAGTCCGAGTGTCTTAGTGAGTAAGCAGGGGAGTGAGTTGAGCCATTAGAGTGGAGCCTTGGTAAGGCGGAAGGGTTTGGGTCCAGAATTTAGCAGCGACTCTGGTGCAGTGGATTTGTCTATGGGCCATGAGTGAGGGTAGCGCCAAGGAGCTGTATAGGTCACAGTGATGTGTCAATGTTGGGCACTCCAGGATGAAACGGCAGAAGGAGTGGAAGAGTGTGTCCAGGCTGGCCAGGTTTGACAGGAGATGTGGCACCATAGACCACATCCCTGTAATCAATTATCGGGAGTATTATCTTTCGAACAAGTTCCCGCCAGACTGGAGTGGACATACATCCTTTGTTATGATATAGGGCACTGAGTTTGGGGTGTAACGTCTTATGTAGTGATTCAACGTGCGTGGAGAAGTAGAGGTATTGGTCGAGCCAGACACCCAGATATCTGAAGGCAGTGCAGGACACCAAGGGAGATTGGTCCAGGGTTAGGAATGAGGGGTGAGAAGCTAGGCGAGAAAGCCGTGGCTGCAACCAAAGGTTAGTGAGACTGTTTTTTTATCATTTAGGAATGGTTGGTTTGGATCCAGTGTTGTACAGCATTGAAGTCCTGCTGTAGTAGGTATTGCACTGCTTCAGTGGAAGGGCCAGTGGTGTATAGCACGGTATCGTCCGCATACATTTGAATAGGTGAGTGAGAGCAGGCCAGGAGGAGGTTATTTAGGAATACTGAGAATATAATCGGGACCAGGACTGATCCTTGGGGGACTCCCGTTGTGATAGGGAAGGGGGTAGATATGAGAGGACCAATTTTCACCACTTGGTGTCTGCCACTGAGATATGCCTGAAACCAGTTAGTGGCATGGTTAGAGAGGCCGGCAGCACTTAGTTTGTCTAGCAGCATTGTGTGGGAGATGGTGTCAAAAGCCTTGGCAGGTCTATGAATATGGCCGAGGTGATATGGCCTTTGTCCATTCCCGAGAGAATATCATTGGTGATTCTTAGTAGGGAGGTGATGGTAGAATGTGACTTACAGAACCCAGACTGATAAGGGGTGAAAAAGGAGGAAGTGTCTAGGTACTGGGAAAGTTGAGCAAGGGCAAATTGTTCTTGTATTTTAGCCAGAATTGGAAATAGGGAGATGCGGCAGTAATTACCCGGTGAGGAGGGGTCGCCCCCCTTAGGCAGGGGGATGACTGTTGACTGCTTCCATGCGCTTGGGATTGTGGCCACAGAGAAAGAGAGGTTGAACAAGTCAGCTAACGGAGCGGCTATGGCGGGGGCCGATAGATGTAGTAATCTGGCGTCCAAGCCAGAGGGGCATTTGCACTTGTTAGGGTTTAGGGTGCTCAGTGCTTGAAACAGTTCAGCCAGGGAAACAGGTCAGAAAAAGAATCTGTTGGGAGAGGTGGAATTCTGGGGTTTTGGTGAGGTAGATGGCTTGTGTGGGACGTGCAGGAGACTATGTATGAGAGAGGCTGCACTGCTGGTGAAGAAGGTATTGAATGCAGTAGCTACTTCACCAGGGTCAGTGATGGCTGAGCCAAGGATTGATAGTGACGGGGTTGGTGGTTGCACAGGAGTGGAGAGGAGGGAGTGGATGGTTTTCCAAAAGTTGGTCGGGTGGTTAAGATTTGAGCTCAGTGCCGACGTGAAGTAGTTCTGTTTGGCTAGTAGTATTGATTTAGTGCAGGAGTTATGGAGGGATTGATAATTTTGTAGGGATTCATGGGAGTTAGTTAATTTGTGTTCTTTCCAAGCGAGGTCCCTGGTACGGTACTGGCTGATGATATTGGCGGAGACTCAGGGAAGGTGGGAGCCCCTAACTCTAGTGCTTCTTAGCGGGGCATGATAGTCCCATACCTCTAGGAAGCTATTTTTGAAGTTTTTTAGTGCAACATCAATGGATGGGGACTGTGGAATGAAGGACCAGTCAACCAGAGCCAGGTCAAAGAGGAGTGATGGTAAAGATAGTGATTTGAAAGATCTGGCTAGAAGCGTCCGGGGGGGGTTAGGGGGTTTATGCACTTTTCTGACCATATATATCATGTGGTGATCACTTAGGGAGTAGGGGAGCAGGCCTGCGCCAATTGTCCTGTGTGGGTGTGAAGTCAGTGCCCAGTCCAGGAGGGAGTGGTTAAGCATTTTTAGGTTTAGCCTGGTAGGTTGGGAGATTTGTTGTGAGAGGTTCAAGGTGTTTACTTTGGAGTGGAGTTTGGTGCAGTCTTTGGCTAGCCAGTTGAAATTGAAGTCCCTGATGACATAGAACTCCCCTGCTGTGGCAGTGGACTTTAATCTGGCCAGATGGTCTAGGACACTGGGCATAGGTGTGCTAGGGGCACAGTAGGATCCTGCTATAAACACAAGTGTGGAATATGGGAATGCCAGTTTTACAGTTAAGGACTCAGTTTGTGGAGTGGGTGCAGGGATGTGGACCTGTGTGAACTGAAGCTTGGCAGCAATGTACATGTCAATGCCTCCCCTCCCCCTTTTCTTTCCCTCATGGTCTTGCCTGATTAACGAGTATCCCGGTATGGCTACAATAGAGTCTGTATGGTATGGTTTTAGCCAGGTCTCGGATAGTATAAGGGGTCTGGACGAAGTGATGCAATCTTATGATAACAGACTTTGGTAAGGAAGGGTTGGATATGATAGAGAAGGCCTAGACTTTGGTTCAGAGATTTGATTAGGATGGAGACATAAGCACTGAGGGATAGCAAGGTATCCAAGGTGATGCCCAAGTATTTAAAGGTATGGACACATTCAAAAGCATCACCATTGAGGGAAGTAATCCTGAGAGGGGGGAGGTTAGAAGAGGAAGAGGGTGCATGGAAGAACAGCATACTTTTTGTTTTCATGGTGTTAAGAACAAGATGATTTTGTTAACACAGCAATGATAATTACAATGGAAAAATTGATATATAGCATTCAATGATCCACAAGATAATGAATTGCATGCTGTTCACTATATTGTTTACATCTTTGGCTAAAGAACCTGTTAATACCACTAACTACTCCTGTCTGCCTCCGAAATCTCTCTTCTACTTTCCCTCTTTCCTCTCTTCTCTCCCTCTACTGCCTTCTACTTTCCCTACTCTACTCTTCCCTGAATGCCTCTAATTATCTCTCTCTCCTGGAAAAGTAGTTTGTTTTAAATTATTACTGCCTTGGAAACTGCTGAACAAATTTCTTATGTAACATTTTCTTTTTCTGTTAATACATGTAATGTTTTTGTTTGTTTGATGTTCTATGTGATGTGGAACCTTTGTAAAAGAGCCCTGGCTCAAAGGTATTAATTCCTAGACCAATAAACTAAAACAATGCTACAAGCACATGTGATTTACTTATGTTAAGGTTTTAGTTTACTTTGCTCTGTTATAGAGTTTGACCCCCTTCAATGCGGATTCAGTGATGGTTTTTACATTAAAGTGTTTTGCTTTCTGTTAGTCTTTGTCTGTTACAGTCTAAAAGAGACAGTTTAAACCCATATTTTGAACAACTGGTTTTCCTTTACTTCTTGGCAGTAATGTTGCTTTCCGCTGTGTATTATGAGCCTTTATTTTACTTTTAAAGTAAAGTCTTTTCTGCTTACCAGTCTGCTGAAAGCTTTTTAATTAAGGGAAACTTTTCCAATATGTGGAATAGTTTCAAAATGGCCATGCAACCTTATCCTATTGCTCAACACTGATTCCTCATCCTCTTGAGCCCGTTTGAATGCTCCCATGGGATAACATGATGTCATCATACCCAAGCTACCACGCATGACCAGGATTGGCTGCTGGCAGCCATAAATGCTGCTGTACTATGCACAGCCAGGAGCTTTCAAACTGGCTTTTATTACTTATCATAAGAGATCGCTGTATGGGCACATGTTAAACCAGACATACAGATTTCTTAAACTATATCCTACAATGTGCAAGGAATCGTTATTCCACTGGCCTACGCTCACTTGCTAATAAGGAGGTGGAGATTTCATGTCAGAGGTGAATTAGGGTCACCAGAATGAGCATATTTTTACTTTTGTTAAAATTGCTCAAAAAATCATATTATTCTTGATAGGTTCATTAGGCTGGCTTTTCAGGCAAGGGTATATTATGTTTTTGACACTATATAGAAGGTCGAAGTTCATCGTATATTTAGTTTTTTAACCTACTGAGAATTTTTATGTATTTTTGTCCTGTGCCTCGCCCTTCTCTCCAGGTCCTTATTACTGCAGCCTCCATCCCAGCATTCCACTGTCCAAATTATCGCATGCTGAGTGGCAGAACAAAACAGGATGACCACGACCAAATAAGTAAAATTAAACTGCTTTATTGCAAATGTTACTAGCTGAAGTCCACTGTGAGGGCAGAGGAGATGTCCACACAAGCCCCAGAGCTTTGGGTCTGAATAACCCTTTGTCAGGGAGCATGGTAAAATCAAAGAAAACCTTTAACATTTAAAAACACACCTTCTTATTAATAATACATGAGCATTTCATGATAGTAACTCTTTCAGCAACAAGCAATATCTCATTATGTGTGATATTTTGGGCAGTGTACTTTCAAGCTTTGCAAGCCATTAATCTGCACGTGCACCACTCTAGGCATTCACAGTTTTTGACTCTAGATCTGCTCTCAGTATTCCAGTCTCCTCTCAGGGGTCAGCGAGTGTTCCCCATGGAGATCGGCCTTGGTGCTATAGAGCCTGATCCCAGAAGTAAGATGGGGGGGGTGTTGAGAATAGGCTGCTTGTCCAAGTGCAATGGTGTGGTCAGTGTGTACATACTTGACCACAGAGGGGTTGATTTATTTTGCTGAGAAGCTGAGACACCCTTCTGACAAATTACAGTAGCCAGAGTCTGCTGCACATTGCTGTATGGGGGTGGTGGACTCGAGGTCAGAATAGAGAGGGGGGTCTGGGTATCTAGTTGTGCACCTCCCATAGGTAACTCAGCCCTTCTTGAGCCCCCATGACCTCGGGACATCCCCCCAACCTTACAACAGTGCTGAGTTCTGTCTCTTATGGTATTTGTGATTCAGGGGACTTAAAAGTGTTTCCAGGCTGTTGCTCAAACTGGCAACTTTAATTACCTGCCTGGGAGCCAACATAAACAGTATACAACTTTGTGATGGATCATTATAAAAACTAAACAGTAACCCATCACCATCAAGTCCTTTAACTTTAAGGTATTGCAAGCACTACTAAGCTCTTTACACCTGGATTTGGTGAGGTGATGGGTAGCAGCTGTGCTGTCCATTCTTACGGGTGACCCTTACTTGTAGGAGGATGTCAGCCACTTAGTGCAAAGCTGCTCAATTTAGCTTTTAATCAACTGCTCCTTGTAAATATAGTTAGGGGGCTGAATATTACTCCATTATGGTGTTTCTTAAGAGCTGCAACAGTTATTTTTTTTTTTCAGTTCAAATTCTATTGAAGTTTCCAATACAGAGAACGAATCATAACAGTATAGAACATAATCCCCACACATCAGACATAAAGTACAGGATGATTCGCTCCCCCCCCACCTTGCCCAACGCCCACCCCGAACAACCCAGCGCATCCTTTTACATTTAGCACCATACCTATGGATATGGCCTAATGATGCTTAAACCTGTAAGGCATAGAGAGTTTGTAATGGGCCCCAAATCCTATCAAACTTTTTAATTTTGTTGTATAGACTGGCAATAGTCCTTTCTGTTCTAAGATTCGTAAGTAACTCCTGAAGCCATTCAACATATGTTGGTACCTCCATATCTTTCCAGTGTCTTAACACCACTTTTTTGACAGACAACGACATTAAAACTATATAATACTTCCTGTTCACCACTGAAATGGAGGAGAAGTCACCAAGAAGACATATTTCAGGGGCGAACAAGTCTAAGAGCCCTAAAAGCGGGTCAACACACTGTTTAATCATAGTCTAGAGTGGGACAACTTTAGAACAGCTCCAGAAAATATGAAGAAGGTCTTCTTCTTCTTGCGACTGACATCTTGAGCAAAGAGGAGAGGACACCAAACCCAGTCTGGCCAGCCTCTGAGGAGAATAGTAAATATTGTGCAAAATTTTGAATTGCATTAATCTAAGTCTGTCCTACTTGAGGAACTTATGTCAGCTTTGCCACAGGAGAGGCCAGTCCAGGTCTCTGCCCTGGAAGAGAGAGGCCCAAAAGGTGACGGGAGCATAGTTATCAGGATAGGCCCAGGTAAATAGAGCATGGTATATTTTGGATACAGCATGGGGCGAACCCGCCAACTCCGCTAAGGTAGCTTGGAAGCTGATTTGGGTAACTGGGGGGGGGAGTCGAGCCCATTACCTTAACCAGGAGATGACGAAGCTGGAAAATCTTGAAAATACTTATGCGAGGTATCATAAACTTGTGCATAATGTCAACTGAAGAACACCATTGACTGTTGGGTGTTATAAGCTCATCTAGATGGCAATCTCCTATCTGAGGGAACCAACTATCTAGGAGGGGCTTACTGCCTAGTAAAAAGTTAGGGTTACCTCTCAAGGGTTGAAATAAATCCTTGAGATTCTCAAATCTCAGAAATGCGCACAATTGAGTATGAACCCTAATAGAAACTGCTAGAGGGGATCTGCATAGAGAATCAGGTAGGGAGCTAACTTTGGTGTATAACAGCGCAGCAAGGGAAAGGCCATGTTTTTTTTATGGAAGTGGACTTGATGTCTAACCAGATCGGGGTGTATGCAGCCACCGTAGACAATTGATCTGCGGTCAGCCGTCTGAGATACTTGTTGGCCTGGCTGGCCCAATAATATAGCCCAATATGGGGAAGCCTTAATCCCCCTTTAGCTTTCCGAGCAGCTAATTTATGGAATGCCATCCTAGCCTTCTTATCCCCCCATATAAAAGTAGAGATCATACTGTGCACTTTAAGAGCTGCAGCAGTTATATGTATTCACACATGCAATGTTAGTAAATTTCAGTGCATAGTTGTCACTACATGATCTTGCGAGAGGAGAGCACCACACACCTTGCAGATAACATGATCACTTTCGTTCTACATAAATTGCCCCGCAGACCACCAAACACAAACCCCCAAAATCCGCCTTGAACATTTAAATATATTTAAACAGGTATTCACCCTACTGTCTCTCTTGTGCTGTCACTGTGGGAGGGGAGTTGATGCGGGATGGCCGTGAGGACAACAATCCCTCAGCATCTACTGCAGCCACCCAGGCCTGGCAGATCAGGGGACAGTCTTCGTCTGTGACAGCCATCTGGGAATCTGATGTGCTGGATGATTACCCTTCTCTGAACATGTCCAGTACTACTGGGATGAGCTCTATTAGGGGATTGAAGTGGTTGATTCTTTTAATAGGGTCATCCGCTGGAGAGGCGCTGCTGGCACCAGACAGATGAGCATGCTTTGGCGGCTCCTTGATTGCCAGCTTGGCCGAGGCTCCTTGTTGCTTCCAGGGACCCTATTTCTCCTTCTCTGGCACCCTTTTTGAACCTGCTGCCAGGCTTCAGGTGGTGTCAGGTCAGTAGCCATAGGAGGATTGCTCACCTGGAAGTCCATCGGAGTGGGTAAGGGCATATGCCATACTGGTTTCTTAGGAGATGAGTGAGGTCAGGGATGCAGTGGCATTTCATGTCTAATGACAGCCAGGAATTGCTTCACCTGTGAGGGGTTGTCAAATATTAGGTGTTCATCCTTGTACACTACATGAAGCATAGAGGGGTATCTGAGGGAGGCCAGGATGCAAAGATGCAATAGTTCCTGCTTCACCCCCCCCATAGGATCTCTGTTTCTTAGATAGCTCCTATGAATAGTCTTGAAATAGTTGTATGCGGTGGCCTTCTCAGTGCAGTGTAGTCATTTCTGTAGCTGTAGAGAGGTACAGTATAAGTCTTTGGATATTAGAGGAAGCTGCATAGAACTGGGTGAGGTCTGTCTCCCTCCCTTGGCTTGGGATCTAGGGACCTGTGTGCCCTCTCAAGCTCAGGCTGTGGGAGATTATTCTGCTGCAGTCGGTTTGGGAAAAAAGTAGACAGAAAAGAAAGCATATTAGTACCTTCTGTCCCCCCTGGGGCTCCAATGTTTCTCAGATTGTTTCATTGGGATCTGTTCTCCACATTATCTACTTTGGTGAGGAGGTACTGAATTTGGCTATGGTGTTCTCGGAGATGGCACTGATGGGAGTGCAATATTTTCTCATGTGTGTTAACAGTTCTCTCGGTCCCAGTGACTCATGCTGTTAGGGCTTGCATTTCAATTACTGTTTCGGAAGTAGTTTCTTTAAGTTGAGCAGTATCCAAGAGAATCTTGTTTAATCTGTCTGAGATACCTGCCAGTTCAGTTTCTATTTTGCTTTCTGTTTCTAGTCCCATTGTTGCAGTCCAGCGGTGACTTAGCTCAAGTTTGACAGCCACCTGAAACTTACAAGCAGACTCCTGGTTGAGGATATTGGCCCTGTCTGGATGTCAGACCTTGAGGTAGGTGCCCTGGCACCTTGGTGACTCTACTCTTATGATATTCCAAAGTGCTCCCAGTCATGACTGGTATCAATGTAAAACCACCTGGCTTCAGGAATACAGCAGTCCTATTTTCTTATGTTAGAAAACCAATGTGGGCCAATGATGCAGCAGATTAGTGGTAGTAAAAACATTTTTATTTATACAGGCAACAAACAATTTGACAATGCAAAATGTTTACACCATAGGTCTTATACAAGGCCTGTTTTCATGGTGAACTTGTTGATGTATATGTACAAATTACAAAAGCTTCCAAACATTTTCAATATTGCACATATTACATAAAATACAAATATTATATCATACTAAAAAGGAACATTTTATAGCAATAACACTCAGACATATTAACACAACAAACTAATACACATCACATGTGATAACATCATGTTTATGTAAAATTGTAGTTCCTGGGGATTCTCCTATGGATTTAAGCTGCCACCACCTTCCTAGGGGAGCTCATTTCTCAGAGAGAGGAGATCTGAGCTTGGATTTCACGTACAAATTGGCACAGGTATTCAGCTAGTGAATACTATTTAAGCAAGATGTCATAATGAGGGGTGTGGTTAACATATGCAGTCATTTGTGGAGCAGTCTGTTTAATGAGAATTGTATACCCACCTGATGTGTGCAATCCTATGTAAACCCTGAAAGTGAAGCTTGAGGGTTTTATAAAGGCATCAGACTCTGAAGATATGTATAAAATTAGAGTTCACGCATACTGCACCATCCCATGTTTACATTTATATATTTACTGACCCCAAGATTTTATTGTGTGGGTATTGAATAGGAAAAGTACAAATCACTTGAAGACAGGACTGAGGATGTCACTAGGGATGTCAGAACCCAATGAGCTCTAGATGCTGGCTCTAATCTAAAACATTGCACATAGATCTAGGGTTCTAATGTACTTTAGAACGCAAACTCATGCATATGATTGAGAAGAATGAATAGACAAAGATATTAAGAGGAGGAAAAAACATATATAAAAGGCATGCCTTCACAAAATGGCAGTAACATTGTTTCAGTGCACAAGCATAAAAGAGAAATGCATTGTGCCTTTCAAAATGCAGATACCATGTGTCACAATACCATGCATTTGGCACAGTTGCGTATGAGTAGCACTTTGTTTCTTTCTCTAAAACATTTCTGTTTTCCAGGCTGGTATCTCCTGATTTTAAAATGCATGAACACAAAAACAAGGTATTTTATTTAGTATTTAGAACCCCTAACACTTAGAATCTATGGGTGTCCTAGTTCTAAATTAGAACTTGAGCTCCTGGGTTGTGAAAAGGTTCTACATTTCTTATAAAATTTTTCTGACAACCCTAGATGTCACTGACATGGAAATGCTGTTCAATAGCTCAACATATAGAGGATAGTGTATGAGAGATCATACACAACAAGGATGTTTTTCAATCACGAGGTATCAGTGGTAACAGGAGACCTTGGCAACAAAGTTTGAGAGGTCTGATCACCACTGAATCCTCAAGATTTAAAAACATCTGTGTTGTGTATGATTGCTTGTACACACTCTTTTATAGTGTATGAGCAATCATAAATTCATTATTTTGTCCTTACTGTCCATTTTTTTAGCGCCACTTTCTTCTGCGGCCTGCTCTCACCACCGCAGCAGTTTCATGAAGAGTAGAAGTTTTATGTACTGTGTACGCGTGAATGTGTTCGAAGTTGTGCTGCAGACAGTACTGGAACTATATCTAATGCAGCACAACAAACTAGATGACATAGCTACTGCAGCACAGCAACATTGTTCTAGGTATTGTTTTCTACCTAGAACAACATTCTACCATACATTATGGTGAAATTAAGTAACTTTCTTCTTTACAGTTGTGATGTCTTTCTGTCGTGTTTATTCATCATATGTGTAAGGAGAATGTTAGTTTTTTTACACCATGGAGTGATTTAAAAACTTTCATTGATTTAGTGTGTGTTGTGGGGAATGTGCTGTTGTGTAACAGTGAAAACAGATTTATGTGATGTAGGATTACAATTGGAACCAACTGGTAATAATGGAAAATTGCACACATTTTATAATAGCAAAAAAATATGCTGCCCACTTGCTATAGTTTATTATCTACTAGATGTGTAATGTGGCACAAGATATAACCGAGTGCCACATGCCTCTAATGGATGATCAACTGACTGTCAATCTAAACCCCTGGCCATGCTTATTGCTTCCATAAAAATAGGTGTTTGAAATAGTTATACCTTGTTCAGCATGGTATTAGGCACTGACTGCATATAACCATTTTTACAGAATCTCTGCCAGAGGACGTGCTAGTATTGGTATATTAGTATTTATGGGTGACTCTGATCATAATTTGTTTTTTATAACTGTATCACTAGCAAAGAAACTGTCGGTAATGTAGTACAAAAACTCTTTCGGAAATTTCTAACCAAAATATGATATCAAAATTAAACCCAATATACTAATAGCACCTTACGGGAGCCCTGCATGAATCAGAGAACAGAGAATGAGATTCATTGGGGAGATGGGAGGTTGACTATGAGAGGAAAATAATACATATTCAGTGTTTATAAAGTACAGTATTTTGCAACTTTATGATCATTCAATACTGACATCAGCAATGAGCAATAATATTTCAATATTTCAATAACATTTCCATTTTTTTCAATGTTTATATTTTATACACGAAAGTATGTGAGCAAAAACGCCCATTTTCACAAACGTCCATTGGTACATAAATTCAATGATACAGAGAAAAAGATAAAAAGAATATTTGCAATATTTTACGATATTTACAACAGGGAACATTGTATATTACAGGATCATCTAGATAAAATAAAATACAGAGCACAAAACAATAGAGCCTATATACGGATACATGCAAACTCTAAAGTAACTCAAGGGGTTGGCGGACATTCAGGGGGGGTTGCCTACTGGGGCAGGCATAAGTGGTGCCTGACATAAGAACTGAACATTGATAACATCTGTAAATGTTCAGTTCCTACATCACAGCTCAAGTAACTTATCTTTCCCTCAGGTGACAGAATATGCTTCATTAATCAAAAATTCATAACAGGTTACATTACTCTTGACTATACAGAAATAATATAATAAATCTAACTCAAGGTTCAGTAGACAAACATAAACCATGTGGCTGCAAGAATCAATAACATATTTGATACGGTTTGTATTTCATTACAGTTTTTCACTTATAGGCCTAGATATTTCAAGGAGTTGCCCCTGGTGCAACTGAATTGCACTGGTGCAACTCCAGAAATGCACCCCAGGGTTATATTCAGAAGGGGGAATTGCACTGTGCAATTACTGATACACCGTGATGCAAAGATAATGTATGCCCACATCTCCAGGGGGTGTGCCCATGCATATGTGGCATATCTCGATATTCAGACAAGATGTGCAGCTGCTGACATATCATGGAGATGTGCCGCATATGTGGGCACAAACCTGAGCATGTATAAATCATGCTTAAGTGGTAGCCACCCACAGGCCAGCTGCCATATTGCAAGGCACAACACAGCAGCCATCAGCCTTGGGTGGCGACCCTCCAAAAACTCCATACACAGGCACCCACATTAGTCCTTGGTAGTCTAGTGGTAGGGAAGGCAGTATAGCACAGTGGTTTAAGGCTCTGAGCTGCAAATCTGGTGACCTCCAGCAGACCAGACCTGGGTTTGAATCCCACAGTTTCAACTTGCATGCTGTGTGACCCTGAGCAAGTCACTTAATTTCCCTGTGCTCCCAGGTTGCACCTGTAAAAAAGCTTTCAGTTTAGGGTGTCTCACCTGGTTAAACAACTAAAATAAAATAAAAGTATCCCCATCACAACCCTGTAACCCCTATCCCCATAATAAAGAATTATTTAATTCCCTGGTAGTCCAGTGGTACCCCCATCCCCATCCCATAACCCTGATCATTGTCATAAAAAATTATTTACTTCCCTGGGAGTCCTGTGGTACCCCCCTCCTTGCCTGTAACAGCAATCACCCAAAGCAGCCCACATCTTTGATGATCTAATGGTGTCCCCACCCCGACCCACACAGAACACCATCCCACCCTGCTCCCCCCCAAGGTCATTGGTGGGCAGCAGACCGCGTGCACACCTCAATGTCTTCCCACTGAATAACTGCTTACAGTATATTCTGCAAGCTCACTGGTCTACATTGACACCCAATGGGCTTGCAATGTGTACTGTACTAGTCATTCACAACTTTGTGAATGAAAACATTCATTCACAAAGTTGTAAATGACTAGTACAGTACACCCTGCAAGCCCACTGACCATTAGTGTGAACCAATGAGCTAGCAGCAAGTACTGTAAGCTGCTATTTGGTGGGTAGCCGTGGAGGTTTGCGGGTTGGTCTGCTGCCTGCTGTTGACCTGGGGGGGAGTGGGGTTGGATGGTGTTCTGTGTGGATAGGAGACCAGTAGACTACCAAGGATGTGGGGCTGCTGTTTTGGGCTATTGGTGTAATGGACTGGGAGGGGGGTACCACTGGACCACCAGGGAATTAAATAATTATTTATGATGGTGATCAGGGTTATGGGTGGGGAGGGGCATACAACTGGAACACCAGGGAATTAAATAATTCCTTATGACAGTGAGTGCAGTACAGGATGGGGAGGGGGGAACCACTGGACTTGCACTGACAGCACCACATGCTGTGCAGGGCGCCAGGTGCATTTTGCTGGCCAGCCCAACATAACTCATGCAAATGGGGCAACAATGACATGCAAATTGCCCCATTTGCTCCTTGCATGCATTATGGACCCATTTACATATTTAGGTCTGAATATCAGGAATTTATGCATGGTGTATCTCTGATGCACTGGCGCATAACCCATTCCTGGTATTCAGACCTGTCTGGGGAATGTGCCAACACACTGTATTTGTACTGCAGGCATTATTTAATATATTCAGATGAGATGCACCCCGGCACATCTCTTTTGAATATATCCCTTTGTTGCTCCAGCGCAACTCAGTTGTACAGAGCAAACACTTGCACCATTGCCAGGTGCACTTTTAAATGTCTAGCCCATACTGTATAATCCTGGGGATGAAGAGAAGTGACTGTGTGTGCATGCTGATGGCCTGCACCTTTCCCTGACATTGAATTGGTTTCTTTGCCAACAAAAGCAAGGTATGCTGTAGACTCAAGACTCAGGCAAACAGAATGTTGCTGTGTAATGGCACAATATATTTAACAAGTGCATTCAGCAGCAACACACAGCAACTTAGGGACAGCCTGGCCTACATCAGCTCTCCTGACAAATTCTACATAAACTGCTGTCTGTTCACACTGTTTATACTTGTCAAAAAAACTGCACTTTTAAAGAGTAACATTCGGTTTGCCCCTAACTCCTGAGTGTACAGTATCCCTTATTGACTCAGAAGGTGTTTACCCTTTGCTATGTACACCTGTGATCTGGGGTAGAGGAAATCACTTTCCTGTAATAAATGGTGTTGAGATGAGCATATAGGGATGATGTCATTCTAGCACAGGAGTGTCTGTTCTAACATGAGGAGGTTTTAAGCAGCCTTTTAATATTATAAATTGCTGCCAGTGTTCTACATATTGTAAAATGAACACAGTACATTAGCGCCAGATGAATTATTCCATGGGCCACAAAATGTCACCTTGGCTTTGTCTTTTATTTGGCTGGAAAATTTAAAGAGAAACTTAGAAAAATATTTGTGTTCTTGGGGTGAACTCAGCCTTCCTTTCTTCATTTAAAACACTTAAAGGAAACATTTCCTAACATATATTGGAGACAAGACTAGAACTCAACACTTTTCAGTTGGCATAATGTTAATGTCAAATGCCTTTATGACAGTGGCATAGAGAGCTTGGTAATAGTAAAATACCACAACAGAAAGGCCACAGGGCACAGCTGTGGAGCTAGAGTAATAAATATTCATCAATTGCTATAAGACTTATATTTCTTCTAGTATCTGCTTTACTGCTTTGCCAAGTACTATATTCTTCCTAGCACCACAGATTTTTGAACCGATAATAACAGTAGTAGTTTATCTGTTTAGAGCCCAATCCCAGGGCTCAGAGTGCTGTAAATCATTAAGACATAAATCATGAAACAAATAAGGCTACAGTTTTTTTTTAATTCTTTCCTTTTTGCAGAGCTGGCAGGTGGCTTCGGCTCCTCCCATGGAGGGGCTCACTCTCCGGTCCTGGTGTGGGGGCAGCCAAGCCATCATGGAGCCTGCCAGCTCCATTTTGCAGATGTTTTTTCCCCTGGGCCCATGATTCGGCAATTGGTAGAGCAGCTGGGCTCTACCTCTGCAGAGGCAGCCTTATGCCCTGAACGTGAGCCCTCCCCATTCTGGCAGCACGCCTGTACTGACAAAGCAAAAACATACTGCGCTAACCCTCCTCCCATGGGGAAGGATAGCTGTCTGTGGATGCTTGATCCTTCCCCACCTCTGCTGACCCCTGAGCAGCCCAAGTCTGTTTCTGAACTCAGGTCACCAGCGTGGTACGAGGTATGGCATCCAGCACCTCAAGCCTCAGTGCCACTGGGCCAGAATGGCTACTGTTTTAGCTAAATAAATATTACTTCAAATAAATTAGCACAGCATAAACAAATAAAGTAGAGCCACAGTGGGCTAACTGCAATCACAGGCCTGTCTAAACAGGTAGGTCTTAAGAACCCTCTTAAAGGCCTCCACCTATGGGGCTTCCCTCAGAGATCAAGGAGGTGAGTTCCACAGGGCTGGGTCAGCCACTATTAAAGTGCGATCCGCTGATATCTTAAGCCTGGCTCTGTGACTCATAGTATACTCATCTTGAAGAGTAGAGGTGGTGAGCTAGGCAATAAGGGAACACTAGATCACTCACATAATACAGGGCCAGTCCATATAGGGCTTTGCAGGTCAGTAAACTGACCTTGATGGTGATTTGTCATATTACTGGTAGCCAGAGCAGGTCATATAGGATCAAGATCATGTGACATGACCTCAGATGGCCTGTCAGCATTCTGGCCATTGTATTCATTATATAATAATGTAATAATACCCTCAAACAATAAAACAAATGCATAAAATATACAAATTAATGGAACCCAAATTACATTTAGGACATTGTATTGCCCTCCACATTATCAATCATCTATCAATAGCAATTTTTTTTTTTTGGTAATATGTTACTTTTTTGTATTTAAAATTGAACTCAGCAGATAGTATGGAGGAGGAGGATGATGATGAGGAGGTGGAAAAGATACAGAGGTACAGTAGTTATAGTTGACTAGTGGGGAGCTGAGAAGTGTGTGGTCACTCATGCTTACAGTGGGGTCTTACTGAAGATGACTCTGTGTGATGCATATAATGAAGAGCTATTTGGGATGACAATATCATACAATAGTCATAATATCATTATGAGGAGTTATGGTGACATGTGTCAGAGGAGTCCATGTGCTGTTGGTTCTGCTACTGCAGGGGTAAGCATCTGGGCCATGTCATTGGAGCATGTGGGAGTTTGGGGAGATTTGCAACCAGGAGGTATGAGACTGGTAAAAGCTGATTTCATTTGCTGGACACATGAATAATCAAACACATCTGTAAAGTTGATTCATGGTATGCTGAGTTTGCAAAATGTTAAGAATTCAAGATTCTCTGGATTGAATCTGATGTGAGGTAATATGTCAGTTTGTACTGAAAACATCTTTCTGAAGGGACTGATTTGATTTACAAGGGAGGTGGAGGTAGCACTAAAAATAATACGTGGGGCTTCAGAAGCTACAAAGCAAGACATGCTGAGAGAGACAAAGAAGCATATGTAGGAACCTAAGAAAGGCCAGCATGGTTGTGAGAAAGGTCAAGGCTGAAATGGAACTAAGGATAGTGGAATGGGTTTAATGAGGGTGATGAGGCCTTCTTTTGCTACAGTATTTTAGGGAAAAAGGACAAACAAATGAAGTAATAGTCAGGCTGAGGCAGGGTGAAAGATGGGTGGGAGAAGATAAGAGTATTACAGAAATACTGAATGACTACCTCTTTTTAGTATTTACAAAGGAAAGGGAAGAAGGTCCACTACCAGAAGGGAAGTAAATTCTACACCAGAAGGGGTGGAACTGTGTATGGAGCTGATAGCTACTGAAAGTAAGTTCAAGGGTTCTCATCCCTAAATATCAATTAATCTCCAGAGCCAGATGGAATACACCATTGGGTGCTAAGGTAAATGGCACCGGTGCTGCCTATACCATTGGCAGATCTATTTAATTGCTCACTGGACTCTGGAGAGGTGACTGCAGAATGCAGAGTGGTGGATATTGTGCCCCTGCTCAAAATCAGAGGAAAGAACAAACTGGAGAATTATAAACTGGTCACGTCTGACCTGACTAGTAAGCAAAAGGCTGCAGTTGGACTCTGTTATTAAGGAGAGGTTATTGGAGTTCTGGATTTGTTGCAGGCAGATGTTGTCAAAACATGTAATTAATTTTTTTTGTTGGCTGCAAGTCAGCATCTTGCGGTAGTGCAGCTTTGGAGGTGCAGCCGCTGTTGGGCGAATGCAGGGCATGCATCAGTAGGTGCATCCCTCATTCCCCAATCAGCGGCACCACACCATGCATGCTAATGTGGCGAGCACATCTAAGGAAAGGTCCACTGAAATCCCAGCAAAGCATGTCAGACACAGCGGACCCTTCCTGCATGCTCGCCACATTAGCAGCATGGCGGGTGGCCACCCAATGGCCAACCTCGGGGGTGCCCAATCCCCCAGCCGGCTTACTGTGGCTGCAGAAAGTTGCAGACAGGGGAGCCCACTCCCCATCAACATACAGCAGCCCCCCCATTTCCTATATGCCGAGGGGGGTGCCCAATCCCCCTCGGTTCTTGCCTCTGCCCCCCCACTTTCATTGTGTGCCGATCGGGAGCCCACACCCTGCTAGCATAAATCAGCCCCCACATTTCTTATATGCCAAGGAGTGCCCAATCCTCACGGCTCTTTGTCTCCCCGCTGTCATTGTGTGCTGATGGGGTGCCCAATCCCATCGGCATAAATTCACCCCCAAGCCCCTTTGTCTGCCGCGAGGGTGCTCAATCCCGCTGGCTGCAGCAACCCCCCCAAAACAGTTAGATGGCATGCTGGGAGCCCACCCCAGTGTGCCAAGTCCCCTGAAAAAAAAAATCTGTCCCGCAATGTTAGGTTTTTTTCATCCCTGTAACTTAAAAACAGTCCCTCGTAGTCTCCTGCCCCCCACCCGCACCCACTCACTATGCACCTTGCCTCCCCACACCTCCCTCACCCCATACTTACCTCTGGAGTCCAGCATGATGATCTTCGCTTGACCAGGAACACATCTGCACTCTTCAAAGCCGACCGCGAACTGAGGAAATGCCGGTAAGCTGTATAATGCAATGAATAGGGTTTTTTCAACTTTGCTGCATATCTCGGGCATTTGTTGGAATTTTGGCACCACATTTTCAACATGGGGTTTTTGGGGCCCCTCCTCATGAATTCTATCACTGTCATGGCATTAATCAGCCTCGAAAGGTGATTTCGCATTCATTGCATGAAATCACTTTTCGGGACCCATTAATGAAATGACAGTGCCAGTGTTCATGAGGTGGCCTCTCAAAAACCCTGTGTTCTAATTTGGTGGAAAAAATCCAACAAATGCCTGTTTTATGAATGTGCGTTGCGCAGTTGCTACGCAGGCTCATAACTTCATGAATTCACAATATTTTAATGCCAGATTTTCAGCATTGTCATTTTTGTACACCTCCTTGTGAACAGTATAGATGTCATTTTCCACATCCTGCCCAAAATGTGTTTCCGCACTTCCGGTGCACAATAGCGCAGTTGCTGTGGGAAATCAGTGTTTGGGCCAGATTATGAAAATGACAGTGACACAGTTCATGAGCAGAGGTCCTAAAATGCCTATGTTGAAAATTTGATGATGATACTCCATAAAATGACTGTGTTATGAGCGTGCGTTGGCAGATTGCACGCATGCTCATACCGTCGTGCATTTCTGATATTTTCACTCTTGATTTTCACCATTGCCATTTTTCCACACCTTTTGATGAACAGTACAGCTGTCATTTCACATATCCTGCCCAAAATGTGTTTTTGCACTTCCGGCGCAGAATAGTGTGATCGCTGTGCGAAATCACTTCTTGGGACACTTTGAAGAAATAACAGTGACACTGTACATGAGCAGAGGTGCTAAAATGCCTATGTTGAAAATTTGGGGCCCAAATGCCCATAACATGGCAGTGTTTCAAGCGTGCATTGCATGTTTCCCACACACCCTTGTAACTTCACAAATTTGCTATATTTACATACCACATTTTCAACACTGGCATTTTTTTACACCTCCTTATAAACTGTACAGCTGTCATTTTTCACATCCTGCCCACAATGTTTTCCCACACTGCACTACCAAACACCCTGAGGGACACCCCGATGCCTGTCAGTCTCTGCAGGGTGGGGGTGGGTTGGCATCAGTTCAATACTTCACTGCCATGCCTATTATGCATCTCTCTAACTCCTGCACTACCAATGCCAATGCCAGCAAGACAACATTCAGCATTGACAAATACTTGTTTTAATTGGGTGATGAACGCCACTAAGAAAGGCCATGCATTTCATATGCTGTATCTGGACTAATGCAAGGTCTAACTCAATTCAACACAGGTGACTGATCAAGAAAGGTAGGCAAGCAATGTGAAAAGGCAGTAGGGAACACTGGGGGATACTAGGATGCATAGGGAGAGCCATCACCAGTAGAAAACAGGAAGTTGTATCCCTCTGTACAGGCAGTTGGTGAGACCCCATCTGGAGTACTGCATGCAGTACTGGAGACCCCATCTCTACAAGGACATAGATTGGATGGAGGCAGTCCAGAGGAGGGTACCTAAAATGGTGCAGGGTCTGTACCAGAAATCATAAAAAGAGAGACTAAAGGAGCTTAATATGTATACCCTTGAGGAAAGGAAGGAGAGGGGGGACATGATAGAAACTTTTAAGTACCTCTGTGGAATCAACAAAGTCCAAGATGGTAGCATCTTTTGGAAAAAGAGATGTGCAAGAACAAGGGGACACAATTTGAAGATAAAGGAGAGACAGCTCAGGGTGAATGTGAGGAAGTATTGTTTCACAGAGAGGGTAGTGGACACATGGAACAACCTTCCTGAGGAGATTGTGGTGTCTAAAACTGTGGGAGAATTCAAGAATGCATGGGACAGACATAAGGCAATTTTGTGGTGGGTAGAAAGAAATAGGCTGTTGGTTAGCTAGGATCTGCAGTGTATCCAGTAGGTAGGGAAATGAACAGACTAGGTGGGCTAAGCCATCCTTATCTGTCATCAAAGTCTATGTTTCTATGTTTGTAACTGTGCCACTCTGTTCTGGAGATGTAAAAATCTAAGGTTACTAAAGGTCAAACTGTAAGGGTGAGCTAGCATAGAACACAGTATGTACCTCTGAACTTCAAGAAGTGCAAGAGTACAAAGAGTACAATGTCATTGGCATGCCTTCCCACTCATATTGCAACTCTTGCTTCAGCTGGACATCATTCAGACTTAACATAATCTCTTACCTACACCCAGTACCTGTTAAAAATCTTACGCTATAGCCCATTCTGTCACGGCTCCCAGGACTACAGGGATTGCTATATTTTACAGGGAAATTACATTATTTACAGGAAAATGTTTCCTATAGATTTGTATTTGTTATATATGAAAACAGAGCAATTTGCCTTCCATAAAAAACAATGTAATGTACAGGAAAACACAGGAAAAGTGCCGTGGAGTTAGAGGGAAAATGTCAAATCAGTCTGTGAGCATTGTTCATTGTTCCTTATGTTTAATTATGTCACTTATTGAGATGGATAAGGTAGTGTTCTATTGGACACTATGCACACTCAGAACTACTGGTCAGCTAAAGAAAGACCTATCAAGCTCCTGAGGAGAACATCTGTGCAGATAACTTGCACAGCTAGAACTGGAAAGAAGAACTGTGGCCCAACAACAAGCAAAGTCTCCCTAAGCTCTCTCAGTACCAAAAGAACATTTAAATAATTTTTTGTGTGTATAGCTACAATCACTGTAATAAGTAAAGTGGAGGCCACCAGGTTGTAATGCAATGCAGTACTGTAGCATTCTGCTGCAGAGTTACAACAGAAAGCAAGGCAATTTCAATGCAGTGAATCCCTTTTGTTATGTAGTAATCTAAGACACTGCACTGCATCTTGCCCGACTCTGCTGTCTGTAGGGTGACAATCTGTCCCCAGTTCCTGTTCAGCAAGCTGCAAGTATGTCCCTGGGATGGTGGGGAATGTGATTCATTATGTTTTTCAGTTTCAAAGAATTTCCCCAGCTCTGCACATCACTTGAAAAGAATTGCAGCTTGACATGTGCCAGAGCTAGAGGAAGAGTTAAGAGCCATCAGAAATAGAATATTCCCTGGCTACAGCAACAGCCTGAGGGAATGCCCAGTTTTTTTTTTCCAAGGATGGTTCACTAGTGTGTTCTTACTCGTTACAGCTCTAGCCCTTCTGAATCACAGAAAGCTCATGGAGTAAGGTAGATAATAATGTAAACTGTATGAAGATGCAGATGTCCAGCCAGCCAGGAAAGAAGACGATTGGTCCACCTGGGCTTTTGGGATCCTCTACATGTCCCAGCAAGGCAAATGAAATCATTCATGCCTCTTCCCCAGAAATGACAGCAGTTATTGGTCCCTCAGTGTATGGTGGAGTCAGACGAAAGTGGAGCCAGAGACTGGCTCCATTAGCATCAGCACCAACAGTGGGAGTGCAGCAGTGGTCTGGCATTCCATCCTCATCTCAGGCATGGTTCTGGCAATGGTGATAAGTGTGTGCTGTAACCAAACCTTGGTGACAGATGAAGGAATTTTTTTTAAACTATTAAACATATTGCACGTGGTGGCACTCTGGAAAGCAAATCCACACTATGCAGGGGAGGCACACGGGTCTCAAGCATCAATTTTTACCTGATAGGCACAAGTAAGATTCTGACTTCAATTCAGAGTGGTGTCATGGAGCACTGCAGGCCATCCCTTAATAGGGTGGTACAGAATACTGGAAGCAACCCCATCTGAGGTGGGTGTAATGGGGCCATGCACAGGAAAGCAATGGTTCCAAGACAGAGCTACTATCAAACATTAACCTCACAGGAGAAGCCACATGAATAGTTTAGGATAAAAGTTATAAATCATGGCCCACAAGTAAGGCCAGCTGCAGTTAGATAACATTAGGTAAATATGCAAAGAGATACTGCTTGTTACAGAGACTGTTTCTGTATGAAGGAGTAGTCACAGAATTCTTAGTCTAATTAGAGTGCTTATTCAGACACTGTCCTAAATAGACTGTGCTTTATCTAACTGCATGTGGTTAAACAGATTGCCTTAGTGAGACTAGTAGGGCTGTGTGAATAACTTTTTTTTAATATTTGGCCGAATATTTGGTATTCGGTTCCTAGATAGTCAGTGTTTGGTATTCATTATTCAGCTAGCGAAAATGCCTTCTTAGAGAACTGGCATACAAGTCCTTTAAATTGCTCCAGGGAGAGTAGGATGAGCTGTCATGGCACTTTGGCTTGTACACTGGTACCACAGGCTGTCATTTGGCATTCCTGCTTCAATAGGAGGATGCAGAGGTCACTGCACTTTGGATTTTATACTGGTGCTACAGGGTACAGACTGCCTTGTCCTGCTGCTGCTTCAGGAAAAGGATGCAGAGGTCATGGTACTTTGGCTTATACACTGATGCCACTGCCACACAAGCTGTCTTGTGCTGTTTGATGCTTCAAGAGGAGGATGCAGATGTCACAGCACTTTGGCTTGTACACTGATGTCACAGACTGCCTTGCCCCGCCACTGTTTCAGAAGGATGATGCAGATGTCATGGCACTTTATCTTGTACACTGATGCCACAGTCTGCCTTGTCCCATTGCTGCTTCCAGAGGAGTATACAGAAGTCATGTTACTTTGGCTTGTACGCAGGTGCCACCAGGGTCGGACTGGGAAGCAAAGGGCCCACCTGGAAATTGGCCCAGGGGGGCCTTGGTACTGGCAGGGGAGGCCCTGTTAGGGTCATGGGGGGCCCCCCAACCACGGCATGCTGTAGACAAGTACAAGATGTCAGCATGTATTCTATTCAGAAGAAAGCTATTGTATACTATGAAGAAAGCTATTACATTACTGGAAAATGTATATTCATTATTTCGGAGGCTTCAGTCCCATTGATTTAAAGTGAACTCTGCTACCTTGCAAAAATGCTGCTAGCCATGACCTGCTAGTCCCACCCCTGCAGCAGTACTGCAGGAAAGCAGGTTACCAATTTAGCAATACTTGTTTCATTAGTGATCCTGCAACATTACATTTATCCAGCTACATGGCTGCAGGTGAGCAGAGAGTTCTCTTCAAACAAAATCAATGGTTAAGCTTCAACGCCCGGCAAGGCACCTCCGGAGGTTGAGGCCCTACCTTCCCTACCCTTTCCTCTCTGAGCAATTTGTGAGGCAACATGATGAACAGGAGAAAAGAGTGCAGTGCAATGTGTGTTATGCTAAGATTCTGCCAAAGCAGCCTATGTGCCCCAACATGATTGTTACAGTACTATTGTTAGCCCCAATAAAGGAACACGAGGCAGCAACTCACAATGCTCTGCCTTAAGACAGAAATGAGGTTGCGCTCATCTGAAGAGATTGGTGTCCGCTAATTATATACACAGTGAAAAGTTTCCACCAAGGCATTTTCACAAAGTTTTGAAACATTTTAATTTTGCTTTGGGTTCCCTCATATCTACTTGCATACAGTTTCACTCAGCTACTGAGTCATGTGTAAGTGTTCTATGCCTTAATAACCCCACTCTATGCTATACATCTGAATGGTCTCGAATGGTGTTATTGATGTCACAGAATGTTCGGGCAGTGTGAAAAGAGCAGCAGCTGCAGAGTAAAGGGGGATTCAGGGACTGGTTACAAAGGCAATAAAATCAGATGCAACCCAAAAACGTCAGACTCAAAAGGACAATTGAATGCCATCTAGAGGTGTAAACAGTGTAACAGTGTTCTATTGTATATTGATGTTAGTGCTGCTGTATTAAACTGCACTGTATTGTGGGACATGAATTTAATCAAATTGGTACTATGCACACTGAGTCATGGCACATTTCAGCCAGGTGCAACCAGAGTAAAAGGAAGAGGAAAAGCACAGGTGGTGGTGTTAGTGAGGGCTACAATGTATATGTTTAATTGCAGCACATATAAAATGGTTGGTGATAGTTCTTATGAACTAGCAGTGAAATTGATGAATTGGGCAAACTAAAAATGCATAGTGCCAGAGTGAAGGGAGGCCAAGCTGGTGCTCAAGTTAGCTAAAGCAGGGAAATAGCTGCCAGGATGTTGCAACTGAGGGTGGAAGGGGGGGGTAAGGGGTGGTCAAAGGCCCAGCCATGGTAAGAAAGGGTTCAGAAAAAGGGTTTGCATGGAAAGACTTGAAAATGGGCCTTTGACTCAACAGCTTGTTACACAGAAGTAGATCTATCCTAATCTTTCCCTACACTTTCCCTAATTCTAAACATTAGCTGCACAGTAAAATCTGTTGTACGTTTCCCATCGTCATTTGATCAGTTATACTTTAGTCTGTCCACAGTGTCATGTAATTTGTATTTTAATAAAACAGAACTGTGTATCCATTGTGTGTTTCATTGTCATTTGATCACTTATACATTAAAGTCTGCCAACAGTGTCCTGAGTGTAATTTTATTTTCATAAACTAACTGTGCATCTGTTTTACCACATACAAAGTATAAAAGTACAAATTCAATGATAAGGTCTCCATACAAACAAAACCAATAACCAGAACAGTGCATACAATGGTTTTAGTCAGAAGAAATTAAAATGTATACTTCACAATTACGTTTCAGGATCTCTTCTGCATGCACTCAGCTCACATTACAGCGAAGACCAGCATGGTAAATATCCCTTTCTTCAGTTCAGACAAGATCACTACTCCAGGTAGCAAATACAGTAGCCAGTCTTTTTAATTTTTTTATATACTTTATTTTAGATTTTCAGTTGCTTTATATCAAAGCCACAAAAACATTGTATCCATGACAGTCCATACATAAATCAATTTTAGGGACGTAGCCCTTTAAACATAGGATTAGTGCATCAAGGATATGTTGATACCACATATGGGGGAAAACTAAATAGCCAGATTTAAAAATATATTGAAGACTTATGCTGCATAAATTAAACACATGAGCAGTAGGACTTTATTCAAACACAAAAAACTAAAGTCCACAGAAAGGACAGCTTTGCCTGCCTGAACTCAGGCTATTGGCGTCATACTAAAACCTAAAGGTAGTTCCTAAAATAAAGTGAAATCTGGCAGCTAAATCAACGTTTAACTATATTTACTCAAAGCCCAGAATTTTACAAAAATCTCCAACTGGATTTAACAAGGTATCGAAAAATTGACATCACATTTTACACTAGGCTCCTAGAAAGCCAGTCAGCACTAAGCAATTATTTAATAATGGCTCTAAAACCGAATAGTCTGGAGCAAAGCTCAGCAGGAAAGGCTGAAATACATATAAAGGCACTCACAGCGTCTGAAAATATCTGGACAGACCTTCCTGTTATATACCACTGCAACCTGGCAGGGAAGAGCACTGTATGAGGGATATGATTCTTCTAAGCCGCCTTCTAATTCCATCAAACTTTTCCGTCGCATGAGAGTCGCATAGCTTAGATCAGGAAATAAATAAACCGCCTTTCATCTTGCATTAGAGAACCCACTCGACGGGCCAATCTCAGAATGTGGTCTCCAGTCCCAACACTGTCTGTCACCAAAAGTAGAGTGGTGACGTGTCCGAATCTGACCTGTATCCTCAAGGTGCAATTCTGTACACTTTTTGCAAGCCAAAATGTGCCAGGGGTTCTTCCACAGACAGTTTCTCTTGAAGCCACTCTTGGATAAACATCACCAGGTGATCTATCCCCTCGGGCATTCCTAAAATCCGAATATGCATGGATTGAGCCTGGTTTGAGTGTCTGTAACCTAGCCCGGAAGTGCGTGTTTTCCTTGATCAGGTTCATGGTAGTTACCATGGCCTTCTCTGTTTTTTGACTTCCTCCATCTCACTTTTAGTTTGTTCACGGATGTTTCAACTACAGTCAGTCGGGAATTATATGCATCCACTTTTGAATTCAGGTCAGAGACCAGATATCTGCCTCTGCAGTTTCATCCCAATCGACAATAAAGGTCTCTTCGGGTTCCGTGGCGGTTGAGGCCTGTACAGTCAGATTCGTCCTAGCAGAGTGAGAGGATCCTGTGGCTTTTCCTCCCGGACCGCCGCCTTTCTCTTTACGAGGATTACCCATAGCGTACTTCCCAATGGTACTCTTCAGATTCTCAAAATAGCCTCGAATTTCTGTCTACCGATGGTTAATTTTTGATTTTTAGAGTAAAGATTTGGAGCGGATAGATTTTGCTGCCAGTTAGCTCGGGCTCCACAGCGCCCCCCACAGTAGCCAGTCTAATCCATTGAATCCTTCTGGACCTGGGTACCTCAACCCAGCATCCAGCTTTGGCCCTCTAGTGACAGTAGCAGTAGCCTTCCAGGGTCAGGGTGACAGTACTCGCTTGTATGCTTCAGATCGTTGAATTAGTTTCTGGATGACATCTTCTGCGCGCACTCCATCAAGAAGATCTCTCTCAATGGCCATAATCATGAATGCCTCCAGTTTCTCTTGTCCCAGCAATGAGCGCAGTCGAGTCTTTATTATCTTTAGCTTGCTGAAAGCTCTCTCACAGGACACCTGGGTAAACGATAGAGTCAACAAATACTCGTAGACAACGAACAAGGTTGAAAATGCAGACGAGTGCATGTTGTACTGTGCCAAAATTTTATAACAGCACATTAGGCATTCTTTGCAGGACTTGCATTTGTCTGGCAAATCTCTTCTCTCTCGTTGCTCATTCTGGTCACTAGTTTCACTTTCACGAGTGTCGGAGTCTTCGGAGTCATGAAAGTCAACATCCTCTGTCAACACATCCGCAGTGTATTCTTCAGGCAGTGATCTTTGCAGTCGTCTGAATATTTTAGTAGCGTTAACAGCTCCAGTTTAAGTCTCACACGGTCTACTTCGCCAACAATGCCACTTTCTGCAGACTTTCATCTGGTATGCCACCTGAATTATATTCAAGTGACATGGGTCCATGCAGCTGGTATCCAGAATCAGTTGCTTGTTGTTATCAAAGCGATCATTTAAGCTCATCCGAACCTTGATCCATGTCACAGGTGTGCACTTCACATTCAAATCGCTTCATGGGATCTGCCACTCGTTCATCACTGACATTTTCCCCTGGCATTCTCTTCTTCCTGGCTACCCTTTTATTTGGCAGATGATCCTCAAGGTCAATCTCAATACCCAACTCATCAATTTCTTCTTGTCTTCCAGCAACAAAGTTAGAAGTTTTTTGCTGGATGTTTATAAATTCAGACTGTTGCAACTCCATCTTAGCATGATCCACCATGCGCCATGCCGAAAGATAGTCTAGTCCCTTGGTCTGCAGATGCTTTGATACTGGCCCAATTACTGTAAAGATCTTCATGAACACAAAAGCTATCAAAATGACGTCAAACTTCTTCCATTTGTCAACAGTGAATCTGCCTCACTGGCAAGCTTTAGCATCAAACTTTCCAGAGGTACTAATAAAAGCAAAGTCTGGAGGAGTGACACATACAGATTCTTCTCTTGGTTTTCATATGTTCGAAGATGCATGCCAGTGCTCTGGGTTTGCCCACCATCTGGTTTCACCAATCTTTTGAAGCCGTCTGAGTTTGTCCTGTCCTGTACCATCAATGCTAGATTTCCATATAGTCATCCTTTTGTGCGATTCACTAATGAAGACGGATGTCCTTTGTAGCAAACCAAATAATGTCTTTGCTTCCACAACTGCTTCACTACAATCTGAGACACACAAATTGAGAACATGTGCATAACACCAGGTATAGACACTGTTTGGTGAATCCCTTTTTATCAAAGCTCGTAACCCCACAAACTCGCTCCGCATGTTGGCTGCACCATCAAATGACTCCCCCACGATGTTCTTCATATCGAGTCCATGCATTTCAAAGTTCTCCTTTAAAACCTTGTGCATTCCTTGTCCAGAAGTGTCCTGCACCTCAACCACAGCAAAGAGACGCTCATGAACTTTAAGGTCCTTCACATACCGTAGAATGATAGCCGCTTGGTCAGTCACACCAATGTCCTGTGTGGTATCCATCTGAATGCTGATCTTCTGGTCCATAGCATCCTTTACAATGCTGTCTCTGGATTATCTGCATAATAATCTCTATAATTTGATTTACGGTGGTCTTTGACAGCAAGGTAATCACCCTCCACGGCCACGCTTCTGAAGTGTCCTTTTCTATCTGCATTCTCTGCTTCCTTCTCTTGCTCTGCTCTACTGCTTTTGGATGTGTGTATTCAGAGGAACATCAAATTGGGACAACAGAAGAATCAGCTCCAAGAAATTTCCATGGTTAAGTGATGGGTCCTGCACACTGTATAAAAGCTTCGTCTTTTTCCACGATATGGCAGGCACTGGCGTCCAACAAACTTGACAACTTCAATAATTCTCCGCATGACATCTATGTTCTGCTGGACTTGCTTCCTCCGACTTGCAACCATATCTTTGTTCACCAGCGTTTCAACATCAGCATCCACTAATCAGGCTAGATCGCATCCACAGCTGCATTGTGAGCTCTGGAATCCTCATGTTCTATCATGCCTTGGTAGATGTGCTTAAAATCTTGGTATCCTGTAACAAACCTAGTTTCCACATCTGAAAATGCCATGCAGATACTGCAGTGGAGAGAATGCACCAAACAGTCAACCACCTGTACAGTGACCCAGTTCCTTGGTATAATCCTTTGTTGTTCTAGAAGAATCCGTGTGTAGATTTTTTGACTTGTTTGTACGGTAGGACTTTAACATCTGCTAATCCGGTTGAACTGGATGCCTTTGTACAAAGGCAACCTTTTCATGTTTGCGAGGCAGAGCTTTTGGGGCATTGAAAATAGGGATTTTGATTCTTCACAACATCAAGTGGCACAACTGTTCCCCCTTGCAGAATCCACTGGCTGTATTTGCTGAGTATTTAGATTCTGACTAGCAGTGCAGCTGCTCACACAGTGAGCCACAGTTTGTCCACCTTTGTATTTCAGCTGCGCCCTCAAGACTAGTTTTGTTCTGAGGGTAGTAGCTTTGTTTTGTATCGCGTAAACAGCGATAGCTTCCTTTGTTTTGGATCACTTGATGCTGCCACCAGTGCAGACAAGTTAGCCAGTTTCCGTTCTGTGCACCAGATTTGACTTTGCTCAGCTCAGACATCGTGAAGACCAATTTCTACCGCCACAATGGGATCATCCAGACAACTCCACAACTGTTCTATCTGAAAGGCAATAACTGTACCAAAGAACACGACTAAACACGCAACAAACAGAACCAGAAAGGACAAATAACTGAACCTAAAATTCAACCAGATTTACCTTTGCTAGTTCTGCTCCTCTGGTCAAGCTACACTGCCAGTGATGTGCTGCGCTAAGCTCAGTCTGTCAGTCACCACACTGTCCACTCTGCTTCTGCTGCTTTTACCTGCCCATTACAGTATCCGGAGTTGAATTATATGGCAGACAATTATGCAACAACATGAGTGGTTGCCCAGTACCACTAAACAGATTTCCTTTCTCTATACACAAGAGAACCCCAAGAACATCCCCCCCCACATTACTCCATGATAGCGGTGGCATTGGGCGTGATCTTGAACTCATTTTCCATGAAAAATGAAGACATTTTGAAACTGGGTTTTAGATGCTGGTATAGCATAACAAAAGCTCTAAGCAAAAAACAGGAGGTAATGCCAACCATTTCCAAAATGGCACATCAGTACACCGCCAACCATTTTCTCCAGTGGATTCATGGCAAATCTATGCCACAATGGACACAGATGGTACGGGACTTAAAAAGGCATATACAACTGGAGAGAGCACAGTACCTCAATAGAGAGAGAGCACACACACACACACACACACACACACACACACACCCACCCCAATACGAGAAAGCCTTCAAATATCTCAATGGAATAAAGAGGGCACTGGAGGATAGCATCTTTCAGAAAAGGAGAGGCAGAGGAATGAGAGGGCATGACATGAGGTTCGAATGGGTAGACTAAGTGGCAGCATAAAGCATCATTACTTCACCAGAAGGGTGGTGGATGCATGGAAAAGAGTTCCCAGTGGAGCTGATGGGGCTAACCGTGGAGAAGTTGAAAAAGACGCATAGGACAGGCACAGGAGAATCCTAGAGATAGAAGTGAGAAGGTAAAACCACAGACAGAAGTAGAAACTATTTTGCATGTAGCATGCTACATCCCCAGTCAAACTGCACAAGCTTCCAAAAAGCAGCCCATGCTATGACCAGCCTCAAGGTGAAAACAGTTTCCATGACATTCCATCTGGCCCTATGTTTTAAACATGCAATGTTTCGTACTTACAGAACTTTGAGAAATGAAGCACAACCTCTCAGCTGAACTGTCAACCAGTGCTACAGGCCAAACACATGGCTAAAGAGCAAGAGCTGTGGTTCATTACTCTTTCCAAACCCGAACATACATGCAGCTTGACCAACTACAACTCACCGGGACCGCAGGTACTCTGAGAATTCCACCACATGTGGAGGTGGCCTGTATACCTTAACAGGTAACCTGGAGCTTTTGGAGCAAAAGCAAGACATAATCAGCATGCCACAATTGCTAATGCCTCAAATTGAACCGTAAGTGCTACACACAAAAGTATGAGTGATAAAGCTGTTCAGCATAAAAATTACCTTTCCAATGGTGCTATGCAGTCAATTGCACCCACTCCGGTTTGTTAATATTTAAATTAAGCAGTGACATCCTCAGTGGGACAAGACCTCAGCAATATCTTTTCTGCTACCACCTACATGGGTCTTGGGGTCTCAATGAGTTAAGCCCGCTAGTAGAAGCTCCAAATTTCTTAGAAACAAACACACTCTCACAGGCACTTGTTTGCCTACAATGCAAGATGAGCATGGGGTGTGCTCCACTGACTAAGGGACAGTTTTTATCTGCTTGTGTGTAGCTTTTGATTAAAGAATGCCTCTGCTTGACTAATAAGGTCCTTGTTAGTGAAGCAGCAGCATTCCTTGTCAAAATTGGCATTGAATATAAAAACTGAGCTCACAGCCAATAGGGCACACCTCACGCCACCTTGCTAGTGTCACATGCCAGTGTGTGGGGGTCTCCTAAGGAAACTGGAGCATGACGGCCTCATCTGAAGTTCTGTGTCCAGTTTTTGGAGGCCATATCTCAGAAAGGACATGGGGCACAAACCCAAGGAGGAATACAGGATGGGGTGTTGGGGGTCAGGTTCTGTCCACTACAAGTCAGGAGAGAGACTTGGGGTTATAATATCCAATGACCTGAAGTCAGCCAAACAATGCAAAAAAGCAGTGGGGAAGCAAACCAAGTGCTGGGGCATGGGTGCATAAGAAGGGGCATAACCAGTAGGACTAAAGTGATGATGCCACTATTGATCACTGGCGAGGCCTCATCTGAAATACTGTGTCTGGTTCTGGAGACCACATCTCAGGAAGGCATCAAGACAAAATGGAAGCAGTCCAGAGAAGAGAAGAGCAACAAAAATTGTGGACTGCACCCACAAGCCTTAGGAGGAAAGACTGAGGAATAAACAGGGTACAGGAGGGAAGCATATTTTAAATAACGGGCACAAGGACAAGGGTACATGAGGCAGAAGGGAGGCCTAGGGAAAATCCTAGAAGTATCTTTTCACAGAGAGGGTGGTGGATCCATGGAACGGCCTACCTGCAGAGGTAGTGGAAGTGAACAGTACAGGGATTCAGTAAAGTGCATGGGATAAGCATAGAGTCACCCTGCTATACAGCAGAGTGGGGGAAAGGTATTCCAGAGAAGAGTAGGGATTGCCAAATCAGGGAATGAAAAATCCAAGTCAAAGGTCTGATACACATCTAAACAGAAGCAGGACGTGAACTGCACAGCCCTTTAAAGTCCTTATTTTCTGAAACTTTAAAATTACTTAAAAAAAAGTAATGCACAACATCATATTAGCAACTGTCTGTAATTATTTTAAACTTCCTGAGATGCTCCACCACCCCCACAGAAAGATGAAAATAAAATAAAGCTATTACTTTATGAGGAGAAGCTCCGTCAATCAAGCATACCCCCCACACCCACCGCACCACACACCCACCCCCACCCACCCACCCACATCCACACCCCCACCCACCCACACGCAGGACCGGGGGTCCACGCCCATTTTCTTCCACCAGCACCTGCACCAACACAAGTTAACATTACTACCCTACTTGATGGTCCAGAATTCCAGCCCATACAGCAGTTCTCCACTCCATGCTCAGACAGGCCAGGAAAACCAGAACCCAATTTCCCCTCCCTTGTCCCATTACCCCCCGGCTGCTGCTGTGCACTTGCTTTTTCAAATCGGAGATTTACCAAGCAGGGCTGCTTGTCACCAGCCCAGATTCAATCTGCAAGGAACACTGCCTGACCTGACCATTATACCATTAACTGGTGGAGCAGCCTGGCCTGGACCCCCAATCCCTTTCCCACTGTCCAGCCCCCATGCACCAACATTGTTTGCTTACAGAGAGCAGCATACGAGTCTCACCCCCCCGCCCCCCACACACACAGACTCATAAGTGACTACACCCCCCCAGTCCAGGCACTGAAACTGGTTTGTTCCCCGACAGCAGCATTGCCAGCATATGACTCATGCCCCCACAGGCCTGTAACTGACTTGTCGCGACATAGCGACTACAATACAACCCAACCCCACCTCCCGTGACGACCCTCCTGGTCCCATCCACCACCACATTAACACAACCATATGATCCACTGCACAGTCTCCAGCTTAAATGTTAAAAATGCATCTGAAAGTTAAATTCTTACCTTACCCTGGAGAAGCTGATTTTTGGGTCCAGAGATGCTGCCTGGATATGTGGTGGGGCAGCCACAGTCTGCTCAGGTTCAGTGTCTTGCAGGAAAAATCTGGTTCCAATCCTGGATTTCTGTCCTCCACGAAGTCACGAACTGACCACAATAAGCACCGGAACGGAACCTGTATCAAGCCCTCATCGACCGAACCAGCCGAGGGTGAGCGTGCTTGGTAGTACTGTTAGTGCTGTTAAACGGTTCAGCTGAAACATAGGAACATAGAATTTGACGGCAGATATTAAGGCCCACCTAGTCTGCCCATTTTTCTACCTAACAGATAAGATGCAGATCCTGTTAAACAGCTTACTTCCTCCTACCCCCCCTAGGAATGCTTTACGTCTGTCCCATGCATCCTTGAATTCTCCTACTAATCCTCACCTCTGTAAGCCAATGCATTTTGAGTTGTGTATGACACGCTCCAAAATGCAGTGGCATACAGTTGAAAGGGGAGCTAAGCTTCAGTGAGCAGAGATAAGAAGCCCACTGAAGTGTAGTTCCTCATCCAACACGCAGGCGTGGCGCTACCCTCACTGGCGTGAGCTTGGGGTGCCCAATCTCCATCGGCTGAGCTGCGTCTCCCCAGTTGCACTGTAGCCACATCCATATTAGTTTATATGTTGCCATGAAGGCATCAAACGCTTGCCCCGTGCATTGGCCTCCTGAAAATTACCCAGGAATGATGCACAATGTTTGAGTGTGTCTCCTGCCTGCCTGGCCTGCCATACTAAAGATATCCCCATAGTCCCGTTGTTGCACCCCCATGCAAACGGCATATTTGTTGGTACCAGAATGAGGGGGGACACCCGAAATTTCTGGGTATCCGGCAGGCCAGTCCGACGCTGTTGCCCTGAAGCAGGAAATATCCTCTGACATTAACATGATGTGGCCAGTAGGTGGATGGTTAATGAGCAGAATAAAAGGAGGAAAGCTATGAAGCACAGCAAGGACATTCTGAATAGGGGAAAATTACAAGGTGCATTAGTAATACAATCGATGTTTCATGTGCCTTGTGGAGGTGGTCAGGTTGCATTAGGCAACACCAGGTTAATAGTTTTGCAACTGTGATCATTTTTCTGAAATATTACTTATGTAAAAGTGACTCTGTATCTGAGTTACCACAGGGGCCTGAAATTACAATTTTAAACCAAATCAGAATTAAAAAAACTCTTAAAGCTGTTCCTCTCTGGCTGTTTGTCTGTAATGCTAATTTTCAAGCTGAAAGGAGCAAGTAGGCTTTATGCCAGGGAGAGGGCAAGACGCGTCAGAAAAATTCATCATATTCATCATATTATAAATTTTGCCCCGATTCTCAGCTACCCCTGGCCTTGATTTCCTAGATGCTGAAAAGCATTTGATCGGGTCTCACATCCATTCCTCTTGCTACAATGGAGAAAATGGGTTCCCTGGGGCCTTATTAGAGGTACAAAGAATTTATATGTGGCTCCCACAGCCAGAATTCTATGTAATGGTTATATCTCGAGGAATTCCAACTCAATAATGGGACTCGTCAAAGATGTCCCTTCACGATATTGTTTAACATTTATTTAGAACCCTTGTTAAGATCTATCAATGGGGATGTTGGGGTGTATTAGTAGAAGTATCACAAGTCAGAAGAGGAGGTAATAATCTCTCTTTACAAGACACTGGTTGAGCCCCATCTGAGTATTGTGTCCAGTACTGGAGGCCACACTTTCACAAGGACATTAACCACAGGACATTAACCAAATTGAGGCAGACCAGAGAAGGGCAACCAAAGTGGTGCAGGGACTGCATCAGAAAACATATGATGATTAACGGACCTCAATATGTATACCCTTGAGCAAAGGAGGGAGAGAGTAATATGATCGAAACATTCAAACACCTTAAGGGCATTAACAAGGTGAAACATGTTTCAATATAAGGAACATAGCAGGACAAGAGGACACAGCATGAGATTAGAGTGAGGCTGATTAAGGGCAATGTGAGGAAATTCTTTTCACAGAAAGGGTGGTGGATGCATGGAATGGCCTATCTCAAGAAGTGGTGGCTATGAATACAGTGCAGGGCTTCAAACAGGCGTGGAATAGGCATAAGGGAGCAATACAAATCAGTATGAATAGCTAGGCCACTGACAGAGCAAAGGCTGATGGCACATTTATAAGGTAGAAAAAGAAATGGGCAGACTGGATGGGCCTTGCGGTCCTTATCTGCCGTCAACTTCTATGTTTGTATGTTTCTATCTCAGAACTGCTAGCATGCAAACAAAAGACTGTTCATGCACCAGTTTCATTTTGGGAGAATGGTGAGCATCTTAAACTTTTCACAAACAGAGGCACTCATTTAGATAGTTTTCTTAACATGCATCTGCATCTTTGTTAGGTCCCACATTGTGAAGACCAGCAGCCCACATTTTCCAACATTTTAAATTTCAGCATCATATATTTCAGTGATACATCAATTGACAGTTATACTCCTTCCCACCACCACCGTTGACATTTTGTAAAACAAACTATTTTTGCAGTCATGCCCTTCTGTTTTTTAGACTCTTCTAGAGTCACTGTCAGATTTTTTTTTTAAACACATATTAACCATCATTGTTTTTGCCTTGGCTTATGAATGGCAGTGCCTCTGATACAAGTTACCACACTGTAGGCAATACATTTTCTTGTCCCTCTGTTTACTTTTACACACGAGCTCTAATGTAACCAGGCAGCATGGTAGTAGTCAGCATGGAAGCATTTTGTTTTGGAGTGTGTTCGGCCTGCTTTTTCCCCCTGCTCCCCCCCACCCTCACAGCAGCCAGCAGGCATATCTAGAAGGGTTGGATAGTATACCTTGGACTAAGCCTCACAACAGAACAAAACAGTGATATGTGGCTTTTTCACTGAGCTGCTGCTGGTTAGTGCAGTCGCGTGCTTACCAGCCAAAAAGAGAGTTGGCAGCCAGTGACCGCTGTTCTACTAGTGCTACTATGAATTGTCTACACCAACAATTCTTGCAACCACAGCAGAGTGCTACTGCAAACTCACACACAGCAAAGAGCAAAAGGGCCAGTAGGCCTGAAACTAGAGTGAGGGAACAGCTAGGAACTCTAGGCCACACAGCACACACAGGCTACACAGCAGCACCCTCTAGTAGCCAGAGCACAACCTAACAGCCAAAGCAAAGCACAGGGAAGCAGATTAAACGGCACCTTTCCTGGTGCTCATTCCAAAACCTGGAGAGCAGCCTTACCTGCTCCGTCGCCTTAGGCCTTACCTTCCTCGACTCGACCAGACCACTGGCTCTTTAAACGCCAACGAGTCAACGACGACCGCGGGACAAAGAAACGACTCTACAGTCTCCACACGCCCCACCGACTGCTAGCAGTAAGTGGCACTGCAGTTTGAGTAGACTCCCGAGTGGCGTGGCTGGAAAAGGACCGAATGGTGTTAGAGGGGTCCTTTAGTGCCCGGCTGTCGCGTCAGCGCAGTGATGTCATCATTTGAGCGACGGTGACGTCCTGGGTGCGGTGACGATGCGACGCACGGCATGATGCTGCCATTAGGGGCGGTACCATCTAACTGAACGTAACTACCGTCGCCGACCTGTGGCTGTGCCGAGACGTCTGACGACCCCCCTTCCCCGCAACCTACATGGCAGCTGCAGCTGAAGCGGATTCAATTGGTACCGTGGTACGCATAACAAAGGGGCCCATCCCCCGCCCGCCCGGCCGGAAGGTGAATCTACTACTAGCCATTCAGGTCAGGCAGTCACTTGCTGCGTTGTTATGTTAAATTATTTTGAAATGTCAGATTGATTGCAACAACTAAGGATTCCGATTCGTGACCTGACCTGGCAGTGAATTAATCTGTTAGACTTAGTTTTAGCCGCTTAGCGATGAAGCGTTGTTAGCCCCCCATGGCTGCATGCGCCACTTGTTGTGCCCCCATGCGAAACGCGACGGTGGGTACCAGAATAGGGGGCCCACCCGAAATTTCCGGGTATCCGGGCAGGCCAGTCCGACGCTGGGTGCCACTGCCACACAGGCTGTATTGTGCTGCTGAGGCATCAAGAAGAGGATGCAGAATCCATGGAACTTTGGCTTGTACACTGGTGTCACAGGCTGTCTTGTTGAGTATGGTTCTGTTGTGGAGGAGGATGCAGTTGTTCTGGCACTTTGGCTTGTACACTGGTGCCAAAGGCTGTCTTATAAAATGGCATGAGAAAATCTAGAAAGCTCATTGACCAAGAGACATTAGCTGATATATGCACAGTCATCCTGGTCCTAAACCACATCACACAATAAGCAAATCAGTCCTCCTACAACCAGAACTATCTTCCATCAGTCTCCCTAGATCCAGAACTGATTTTCCATCACAAACATGGCTGTTACCTTTACACTGTAAAAACCTTCAACTGGGCCCTAAAAATAAAACTACCTTGAATAAAAAATAAAAGAAATTATTTAAATGTTTTTCCTTAATCATCACACTCTCCTTACACACATAAACAAATTAGAAACAATAAGTATTGTTTATAGTTTTCATTACAATTGTTTCTTTGTTGACAGTGAAAAATCACCCTTCTATTTTTACCTCTTCATTGGGGAAATCTCTTTTGCTTTCCCTGACAGTGAGATAATTGAGTCTGTGGCCTTAGAAAAGGCCTTTGTGTGTATATACAGTATGTTAGAAGATAAACATTCTGCCAGTGGAACTGAATAGAATTTAGAATCCCTGTATTCCATGGTAAATATTCAATGATAAACATTCCATTTCTTGAATGTGAGTAAACACAGAGAAAAAACACAGTATGAAGAAAGTAAGCAATAGTACTATATAAACAAAGGGAAAAGGTGGTAAATGACTCACCCTGCTGTTTAGCTTTTAGGACAGAGCAAGTAGTTCATGATGCCATCAGTGAGTGTGGTGGTTTTGAACCACACTCATGCTTGCAGCATCGGGTAACTGAGAAGCCTCTGTTATGGCTTCATTTTAGTTTTGTCTACAGAGTGAGTAGAATAAAATAAAGTAATGGGACTACAGTATGTGTCATACTTAGAATGAGGAAAACAGCATTTGTGAATTGTTGTGGCTGGCAGGGAAATATGAAACTTAAGTAGGCAGCGAGGCACACACTGTATAACGTTACTTTAATCTAGCACCAATAGGCAGAATGACTGTTGTATGTTAAAAGCACAGATTCACTTACATTTTTACTTATTTAAACATGTGTTTGAAAATAAAAACACTGCTTCTAAAAATAAAGGGCCATTTTATAAGCGCAAAAAGGCACTCCAGGGTTGTGCATTATGGTGTGATAACCGCACTCCTATGGAGACCGGCACTCAGCCTTCGGCCTCATGCTTAACAACGCCAATAGCAGTGCGGTTATCACACCGTAATGCACACCCCATCGTGTCTTATTGCTTACTTGTTGGGTATGGTTCTGTTGTGGAGGAGGATGCAGATGTCATGGCACCTTGGCTTGTACACTGGTGCCACAGGCTGTGTTGTGCTGCTGATGCTTCTGGAGGAAGATGCAGATATCAAGGCACTTTGGCGTGTACTCTGGTGCCACTGCAACAGGCTGTCTTGTGCTGCTGATGCTTCAGGAGGATGATGCAGATGTCATGTCACTTTGGCTTGTAAACTGGAGCAGAAGGGCAGGCTACCATGTCCCACTGCTGTTTCTGGAGGATGATGCACAGGATCTGGAGGAGGATGCACAGGGAAATAGTTAATCATGGGCATTCTGTTCAGTTTCCCATAGGATTCAACTGGAAGTATAAGAAGACATAACTGTCATTTATTGTACTTAGGTGAAAAAAACAATGTGTACTACAAGAATAAAATATGCCGCACTCTTAAATAATTGTGGCCTTTAGGAAAACCAACTAATAAAACATAATGATGCTCGTAGGAAAACAATATAATTTCAATAAGTGTTAACTCAGTCAATACTGGTATTTAATTGACAATCTACATATGGGCACGCTCCTCTTAATGGGATTGGGTATTACAGGAAACACACATGACAGATCATTAACTAATTCTGTCCTTAAAAAAAAAAAGCTAATAAAACATAATTATGCCCATAGAACACTATAACTTTACTTCATCAGCCTAACATACAAATTCAGATCTTACCTCCGTAGCTGAGAGGGACGTCTGTGTGGACAGCACTTTTGTATGACACCCATTCTGCCCATGATGTGTGGCCACAAAGATGCCTTTTAATGAATGCTACCTGTTAGGGACATATAATGAAATGAAGTGCTTCCAAATTGCCTGTACACATCCATGAAGTCTCCCTTCTCATGTGGTCATCAGTTGATTCAAAATTAGTGGTCACTGGTCAGACAGCTCAATTTCTTCCTCTTTTTTCATGTATTGCTTTTTTGTTTTTTTGTTTCCATCCCATGCCCTGCCCACATGCCCCTGATGTGACATGCACATATGGAGACATGCACATGCATGCCTTGTGGGACACCCCCACCCTGCCAGTTACCAGGTTCCACCTATGCTTGTTGCTGGGCCTTCACACAGCTATGGCAGGACTACAGATGGGTGCCTCCCTCCACTCAGGAGAGGAGAGCAGGAGCTCATTCCTATTCCCACCCCATCCCCCACCAGCCCGGCACCCTGTGGCAACCAGAGGTCATTCCTGAACCCATGTCACCTGAGCAGTACAAGGTAAGGTGTCCAGTGCCTTAGCCCTCAGTGACATTGGGCCAGCCTACACTGTTTTATTTCAGTATTTCTCACGCAAATATCACTAAACAGAAAGAAAATAATGAAATGACTGAATACTTACCTTCACAAGTCACACGCACAGTGCTTTTTCAAAGAGTCCATCAGACTCATGATAAAATTCCTGCAGGGTAAAAAAAAATAAAATAAACATGATTAATTTCCATCCAAGATACAGAATTATAGAAATACAGATGCATTGTTCAATTAAAATTCCCAAACCTCTTCACCTAAACAAACATAAAACAATTTAAAGATTTCATACAATTTACTTACTTTTGCCGGAAGCACACAATGTGGTACTTGAAGATGAGCAATATCACTCTGGCTTGGGCGGTCATCACCATCCATACTTCTTCTTCATAATTATTAGTGATTTGATATGGTAAATGAATACTGGAGTGGAGACTGGGGAGGCCACACTGATATCTGGCATATTTCAGGCATGAGGGATAGTGGAGAATAGAGCCTGATGATGACAAACCAAATATCATGCATGGCTGGTGCTGCTCTAAGCAACTACTTAGAATATTTGTGCAAAATTATGCTGAGCACCCACCACCTCACATTTCATGGACACCATAAATGGTTTACAAATTCATGTGATTATTAAAAAGGCACAACACCAGATGCATTTCAGATCCCAAAAGATCCTTCTTCAAAGGCAATTACAGTGAGACTGAACATTATTATATACACATAAGTGTTGTGACATCAAAGAAGAAGCCAGAAGGTGAAGCAAGGAAACATATTCAATTCAGTGCTTCAGAGTAACTGGTAATTGGTATTTTTCTTTTAAACTTAGATTGTAGGCTTGTAGTGACACTATACTTTCTTTCTGTGTTGTCTTTACTTATAATTGTTTTTGGGCTGTTGAAAATTTAAAACATAGTGGTGGTGTAATTCTGTGGTGTCTTTAATTGCTGCACATTTTATCTTGGCTTGTCTGACTGTCCTGTAGCTGGGTGAAGGGTGTTAATTGTCTGGCCTCTGACCTCAGCTATGTGATAACTGGAGGTGGGGCTTAGTCACAGTTAAAGCAGCAAACAGAGGTTCATCTTCTCAGAAGAAGCCAGAAGGTGAAGGAAGGAAACATATTCAATTCAGTGTTTCAGAGTAACTGGTAATTGGTATTTTTCTTTTAAACTTAGATTGTAGGCTTGTAGTGACACTATACTTTCTTTCTGTCTTGTCTTTACTTATAATTGTTTTTGGGCTGTTGAAAATTTAAAACATAGTGGTGGTGTAATTCTCTGCTGTCTTTAATTGCTGCAAATTTTATCTTGGCTTGTCTGACTGTCCTGTAGCTGGGTGAAGGGTGTTAATTGTCTGGCCTCTGACCTCAGCTACGTGATAACTGGAGGTGGGGCTTAGTCACAGTTAAAGCAGCAAACAGAGGTTCATCTTCTCAGAAGAAGCCAGAAGGTGAAGGAAGGAAACATATTCAATTCAGTGCTTCAGAGTAACTGGTAATTGGAATTTTCTTTTAAACTTAGATTGTAGGCTTGTAGTGACACTATACTTTCTTTCTGTCTTGTCTTTACTTATAATTGTTTTTGGGCTGTTGAAAATTTAAAACATAGTGGTGGTGTAATTCTGTGCTGTCTTTAATTGCAGCAAATTTTATCTTGGCTTGTCTGACTGTCCTGTAGCTGGGAGAAGGGTGTTAATTGTCTGGCCTCTGACCTCAGCTACGTGATAACTGGAGGTGGGGCTTAGTCACAGTTAAAGCAGCAAACAGAGGTTCATCTTCTCAGAAGAAGCCAGAAGGTGAAGGAAGGAAACATATTCAATTCAGTGCTTCAGAGTAACTGGTAATTGGTATTTTTCTTTTAAACTTAGATTGTAGGCTTGTAGTGACACTATACTTTCTTACTGTGTTGTCTTTACTTATAATTGTTTTTGGGCTGTTGAAAATTTAAAACATAGTGGTGGTGTAATTCTGTGCTGTCTTTAATTGCTGCAAATTTTATCTTGGCTTGTCTGACTGTCCTGTAGCTGGGTGAAGGGTGTTAATTGTCTGGCCTCTGACCTCAGCTACGTGATAACTGTAGGTGGGGCTTAGTCACAGTTAAAGCTGCTAACAGAGGTTCATCTTCTCAGAAGAAGCCAGAAGGTGAAGGAAGGAAACATATTCAATTCAGTGCTTCAGAGTAACTGGTAATTGGTATTTTTCTTTTAAACTTAGATTGTAGGCTTGTAGTGACATTATACTTTCTTTCTGTGTTGTCTTTACTTATAATTGTTTTTGGGCTGTTGAAAATTTAAAACATAGTGGTGGTGTAATTCTGTGCTGTCTTTAATTGCTGCAAATTTTATCTTGGCTTGTCTGACTGTCCTGTAGCTGGGTGAAGGGTGTTAATTGTCTGGCCTCTGACCTCAGCTACGTGATAACTGGAGGTGGGGCTTAGTCACAGTTAAAGCAGCAAACAGAGGTTCATCTTCTAAGAAGAAGCCAGAAGGTGAAGGAAGGAAACATATTCAATTCAGTGCTTCAGAGAAACTGGTAATTAGTATTTTTCTTTTAAACTTAGATTGTAGGCTTGTAGTGACACTATACTTTCTTTCTGTGTTGTCATTACTTATAATTATTTTTGGGCTTCTTAAAATTTAAAACATAGTGGTGGTGTAATTCTGTGCTGTCTTTAATTGCTGCAAATTTTATCTTGGCTTGTCTGACTGTCCTGTAGCTGGGTGAAGGGTGTTAATTGTCTGGCCTCTGACCTCAGCTACGTGATAACTGGAGGTGGGGCTTAGTCACAGTTAAAGCAGCAAACAGAGGTTCATCTTCTCAGAAGAAGCCAGAAGCTGAAGGAAGGAAACATATTCATTCCAGTGCTTTAGAGTAACTGGTAATTGGTATTTTTCTTTTAAACTTAGATTGTAGGCTTGTAGTGACACTATACTTTCTTTCTGAGTTGTCTTTACTTATAATTGCTTTTGGGCTGTTGAAAATTTAAAACATAGCGGTGGTGTAATTCTGTGCTGTCTTTAATTACTGCAAACTTTATCTTGGCTTGTCTGACTGTCCTGTAGCTGGGTGAAGGGTGTTAATTGTCTGGCCTCTGACCTCAGCTACGTGATAACTGGAGGTGGGGCTTAGTCACAGTTAAAGCAGCAAACAGAGGTTCATCTTCTAAGAAGAAGCCAGAAGGTGAAGGTAGGAAACATATTCAATTCAGTGCTTCAGAGTAACTGGTAATTGGTATTTTTCTTTTAAACTTTGATTGTAGGCTTGTAGTGACACTATACTTTCTTTCTGTGTTGTCTTTACTTGTAATTGTTTTTTGGCGGTTGAAAATTTAAAACATAGTGGTGGAGTAATTCTGTGCAGTCTTTAATTGCTGCAAATTTTATCTTGGCTTGTCTGACTGTCCTGAAGCTGGGTGAAGGGTGTTAATTGTCTGGCCTCTGACCACAGCTACGTGATAACTGGAGGTGGGGCTTAGTCACAGTTAAAGCAGCAAACAGAGGTTCATCTTCTCAGAAGAAGCCAGACGGTGAAGTAAGGAAACATATTCAATTCAGTGTTTCAGAGTAACTGGTAATTGGTATTTTTCTTTTAAACTTAGATTGTAAGATTGTAGTGACACTATACTTTCTTTCTGTGTTGTCTTTACTTATATTTGTTTTTGGGCTGTTGAAAATGTAAAACATAGTGGTGGTATAATTCTGTGCTGTCTTTAATTGCTGCAAATTTTATCTTGGCTTGTCTGTCTGTCCTGTAGCTGGGTGAAGGGTGTTAATTTTCTGGCCTCTGACCTCAGCTACGTGATAACTGGAGATGGGGCTTAGTCTCAGTTAAAGCAGCAAACAGAGGTTCATCTTCTCAGAAGAAGCCAGAAGGTGAAGGAAGGAAACATATTCAATTCAGTGCTTCAGAGTAACTGGTAATTGGTATTTTTCTTTTAAACTTAGATTGTAAGCTTGTAGTGACACTACACTTTCTTTCTGTGATGTCTTTACTTATAATTGTTTTTGGGCTGTTGAAAATTTAAAACATAGTGGTGGTGTAATTCTGTGCTGTCTTTAATTGCTGCAAATTTTATCTTGGCTTGTCTGACTGTCCTGTAGCTGGGTGAAGGGTGTTAATTGTCTGGCCTCTAACCTCAGCTACGTGATAACTGGAGGTGGGGCTTAGTCACAGTTAAAGCAGCAAACAGAGGTTCATCTTCTCAGAAGAAGCCAGAAGGTGAAGGAAGGAAACATATTCAATTCAGTGCTTCAGAGTAACTGGTAATTGGTATTTTTCCTTTAAACTTAGATTGTAGGCTTGTAGTGACACTATACTTTCTTTCTGTGTTGTCTTTACTTATAATTGTTTTTGGGCTGTTGAAAATTTAAAACATAGTGGTGTAATTCTCTGCTGTCTTTAATTGCTGCAAATTTTATCTTGGCTTGTCTGACTGTCCTGTAGCTGGGTGAAGGGTGTTAACTGTCTGGCCTCTGACTTCAGCTACGTGATAACTGGAGGTGGGGCTTAGTCACAGTTAAAGCAGCAAACAGAGGTTCATCTTCTCAGAAGAAGCCAGAAGGTGAAGGAAGGAAACATATTCAATTCAGTGCTTCAGAGTAACTGGTAATTGGTATTTTTCTTTTAAACTTAGATTGTAGGCTTGTAGTGACACTATACTTTCTTTCTGTGTTGTCTTTACTTATAATTGTTTTTGGGCTGTTGAAAATTTAAAACATAGTGGTGGTGTAATTCTGTGCAGTCTTTAATTGCAGTAAATTTTATCTTGGCTTGTCTGACTGTCCTGTAGCTGGGAGAAGGGTGTTAATTGTCTGGCCTCTGACCTCAGCTACGTGATAACTGGAGGTGGGGCTTAGTCACAGTTAAAGCAGCAAACAGAGGTTCATCTTCTCAGAAGAAGCCAGAAGGTGAAGGAAGGAAACATATTCAATTCAGTGCTTCAGAGTAACTGGTATTTGGTATTTTTCTTTTAAACTTAGATTGTAGGCTTGTAGTGACACTATACTTTCTTTCTGTGTTGTCTTTACTTATAATTGTTTTTGGGCTGTTGAAAATTTAAAACATAGTGGTGGTGTAATTCTGTGCTGTCTTTAATTGCTGCAAATTTTATCTTGGCTAGTCTTACTGTCCTGAAGCTGGGTGAAGGGTGTTAATTGTCTGGCCTCTGACCTCAGCTACGTGATAATTGGAGGTGGGGCTTAGTCACAGTTAAAGCAACAAACAGAGGTTCATCTTCTCAGAAGAAGCCAGAAGGTGAAGGAAGGAAACATATTCAATTCAGTGCTTCAGAGTAACAGGTAATTGGTATTTTTCTTTTAAACTTAGATTGTAGGCTTGTAGTGACACTATACTTTCTTTCTGTGTTGTCTTTACTTATAATTGTTTTTGGGCTGTTGAAAATTTAAAACATAGTGGTGGTGTAATTCTGTGCTGTCTTTAATTGCTTCAAATTTTATCATGGCTTGTCTGACTGTCCTGTAGCTGGGTGAAGGGTGTTAATTGTCTGGCCTCTGACCTCAGCTACGTGGTAACTGGAGGTGGGGCTTAGTCACAGTTAAAGCAGCAAACAGAGGTTCATCTTCTCAGCAGAAACCAGAAGGTGAAGGAAGGAAACATATTCAATTCAGTGCTTCAGAGTAACTGGTAATTGGTATTTTTCTTTTAAACTTAGATTGTAGGCTTGTAGTGACACTATACTTTCTTTCTGTGTTGTCTTTACTTATAATTGTTTTTGGGCTGTTGAAAATTTAAAACATAGTGGTGGTGTAATTCTGTGCTGTCTTTAATTGCTGCAAATTTTATCTTGGCTTGTCTGACTGTCCTGTAGCTGGGTGAAGGGTGTTAATTGTCTGGCCTCTGACCTCAGCTACGTGATAACTGAAGGTGGGGCTTAGTCACAGTTAAAGCAGCAAACAGAGGTTCATCTTCTCAGAAGAAGCCAGAAGGTGAAGGTAGGAAATTATTCAATTCAGTGCTTCAGAGTAACTGGTAATTGGTATTTTTCTTTTAAACTTAGATTGTAGGCTTGTAGTGACACTATACTTTCTTTCTGTGTTGTCTTTACTTATAATTGATTTTGGGCTGTTGAAAATTTAAAACATAGTGGAAGTAATTCTGTGCTGTCTTTAATTGCTGCATATTTTTTATTGGCTTGTCTGACTGTAGTGTAGCTGGGTGAAGGGTCTTAATTGTCTGGCCTCTGACTTGAGCTACGAAATAACTGGAGGTGGGGCTTAGTCACAGTTAAAGCAGCAAACAGAGGTTCATCTTCTCAGAAGAAGCCAGAAGGTGAAGGAAGGAAACATATTCAATTCAGTGCTTCAGAGTAACTTGTAATTGGTATTTTTCTTTTAAACTTAGATTGTAGGCTTGTAGTGACACTATACTTTCTTTCTGTGTTGTCTTTACTTATAATTGTTTTTGGGCTGTTGAAAATTTAAAACATAGTGGTGGTGTAATTCTGTGCTGTCTTTAATTGCTGCAAATTTTATCTTGGCTTGTCTGACTGTCCTGTAGCTGGGTGAAGGGTGTTAATTGTCTGGCCTCTGAACTCAGCTACGTGATAACTGGAGGTGGGGCTTAGTCACAGTTAAAGCAGCAAACAGAGGTTCATCTTCTCAAAAGAAGCCAGAATGTGAAGGAAGGAAACATATTCAATTCAGTGCTTCAGAGTAACTGGTAATTGGTATTTTTCTTTTAAACTTAGATTGTAGGCGTGTAGTGACACTATACTTTCTGTCTGTGTTGTCTTTACTTGTAATTGTTTTTGGGCTGTTGAAAATTTAAAACATAGTGGTGGTGTAATTCTGTGCTGTCTTTAATTGCTGCAAATTTTATCTTGGCTTGTCTGACTGTCCTCTAGCTGGGTGAAGGGTGTTAATTGTCTGGCCTCTGACCTCAGTTACGTGATAACTGTAGGTGGGGCTTAGTCACAGTTAAAGCAGCTAACAGAGGTTCATCTTCTCAGAAGAAGCCAGAAGGTGAAGGAAGGAAACATATTCAATTCAGTGCTTCAGAGTAACTGGTAATTGGTATTTTCTTTTAAACTTAGATTGTAGGTCGTAGACATTATACTTTCTTTCTGTGTTGTCTTTACTTGTAATTGTTTTTGGGCTGTTGAAAATTTAAAACATAGTGGTGGTGTAATTCTGTGCTGTCTTTAATTGCTGCAAATTTTATCTTGGCTTGTCTGACTGTCCTGTAGCTGGGTGAAGGGTGTTAATTGTCTGGCCTCTGACCTCAGCTACGTGATAACTGGAGGTGGAGCTTAGTCACAGTTAAAGCAGCAAACAGAGGTTCATCTTCTAAGAAGAAGCCAGAAGGTGAAGGAAGGAAACATATTCAATTCAGTGCTTCAGAGTAACTGGTAATTAGTATTTTTCTTTTAAACTTAGATTGTAGGCTTGTATTGACACTATACTTTCTTTCTGTGTTGTCTTTACTTATAATTATTTTTGGGCTGTTGAATATTTAAAACATAGTGGTGGTGTAATTCTGTGCTGTCTTTAATTGCTGCAAATTTAACTTGGCTTGTCTGACTGTCCTGTAGCTGGGTGAAGGGTGTTAATTGTCTGGCCTCTGACCTCAGCTACGTGATAACTGGAGGTGGGGCTTAGTCACAGTTAAAGCAGCAAACAGAGGTTCATCTTCTCAGAAGAAGCCAGAAGCTGAAGGAAGGAAACATATTCATTCCAGTGCTTCAGAGTAACTGGTAATTGGTATTTTTCCTTTAAACTTAGATTGTAGGCTTGTAGTGACACTATACTTTCTTTCTGTGTTGTCTTTACTTATAATTGTTTTTGGGCTGTTGAAAATTTAAAACATAGTGGTGGTGTAATTCTGTGCTGTCTTTAATTGCTGCAAACTTTATCTTGGCTTGTCTGACTGTCCTGAAGCTGGGTGAAGGGTGTTAATTGTCTGTCCTCTGACCTCAGCTACGTGATAACTGGAGGTGGGGCTTAGTCACAGTTAAAGCAGCAAACAGAGGTTCAACTTCTCAGAAGAAGCCAGAAGCTGAAGGAAGGAAACATATTCATTCCAGTGCTTCAGAGTAACTGGTAATTGGCATTTTTCTTTTAAACTTAGATTGTAGGCTTGTAGTGACACTGTACTTTCTTTCTGTGTTGTCTTTACTTGTAATTGTTTTTGGGCTGTTGAAAATTTAAAACATAGTGGTGGTGTAATTCTGTGCAGTCTTTAATTGCTGCAAATTTTATCTTGGCTTGTATGACTGTCCTGAAGCTGGGTGAAGGGTGTTAATTGTCTGGCCTCTGACCTCAGCTACGTGATAACTGAGGTGGGGCAGAATCAGCAGTTAAAGCAGCAAACAGAGGTTCATCTTCTAAGAAGAAGCCAGAAGGTGAAGGAAGGAAACATATTCAATTCAGTGCTTCAGAGTAACTGGTAATTAGTATTTTCTATTAAACTTAGATTGTAGGCTTGTAGTGACACTATACTTTCTTTCTGTGTTAGTTCTTTACTTATAATTATTTTTGGGCCGTGGAAAATTTAAATCATAGTGGTGGTGTAATTCTGTGCTGTCTTTAATTGCTGCAAATTTTATCTTGGCTTGTCTGACTGTCCTGTAGCTGGGTGAAGGGTGTTAATTGTCTGGCCTCTGAACTCAGCTACGTGATAACTGGGTGTGGGGCTTAGTCACAGTTAAAGCAGCAAACAGAAGTTCATCTTCTCAAAAGAAGCCAGAATGTTGAAGGAAGGAACATATTCAATTCAGTGCTTCAGAGAAACTGGTAATTGGTATTTTTCTTTTAAACTTAGATTGTAGGCTTGTAGTGACACTATATTCTTTCTGTCTGTGTTGTCTTTACTTGTAATTGTTTTTGGGCTGTTGAAAATTTAAAACATAGAGGTGGTGTAATTCTGTGCTGTCTTTAATTGCTGCAAATTTTATCTTGGCTTGTCTGACTGTCCTGTAGCTGGGTGAAGGGTGTTAATTGTCTGGCCTCTGACCTCAGCTACGTGATAACTGGAGGTGGGGCTTAGTCACAGTTAAAGCAGCTAACAGAGGTTCATCTTCTCAGAAGAAGCCAGAAGGTGAAGGAAGGAAACATATTCAATTCAGTGCTTCAGAGTAACTGGTAATTGGTATTTTTCTTTTAAACTTAGATTGTAGGCTTGTAGTGACATTATACTTTCTTTCTGTGTTGTCTTTACTTGTAATTGTTTTTGGGCTGTTGAAAATTTAAAACATAGTGGTGGTGTAATTCTGTGCTGTCTTTAATTGCTGCAAATTTTATCTTGGCTTGTCTGACTGTCCTGTAGCTGGGTGAAGGGTGTTAATTGTCTGGCCTCTGACCTGAGCTACGTGATAACTGGACGTGGGGCTTAGTCACAGTTAAAGCAGCAAACAGAGGTTCATCTTCTAAGAAGAAGCCAGAAGGTGAAGGAAGGAAACATATTCAATTCAGTGCTTCAGAGTAACTGGTAATTAGTATTTTTCTTTTAAACTTAGATTGTAGGCTTGTATTGACACTATACTTTCTTTCTGTGTTGTCTTTACTTATAATTATTTTTGGGCTGTTGAATATTTAAAACATAGTGGTGGTGTAATTCTGTGCTGTCTTTAATTGCTGCAAATTTTAACTTGGCTTGTCTGACTGTCCTGTAGCTGGGTGAAGGGTGTTAATTGTCTGGCCTCTGACCTCAGCTACGTGATAACTGGAGGTGGGGCTTAGTCACAGTTAAAGCAGGAAACAGAGGTTCATCTTCTCAGAAGAAGCCAGAAGGTGAAGGAAGGAAACATATTCAATTCAGTGCTTCAGAGTAACTGGTAATTGGCATTTTTCTTTTAAACTTAGATTGTAGGCTTGTAGTGACACTGTACATTCTTTCTGTGTTGTCTTTACTTGTAATTGTTTTTGGGCTGTTGAAAATTTAAAACATAGTGGTGGTGTAATTCTGTGCAGTCTTTAATTGCTGCAAATTTTATCTTGGCTTGTATGACTGTCCTGAAGCTGGGTGAAGGGTGTTAATTGTCTGGCCTCTGACCTCAGCTACGTGATAACTGGAGGTGGGGCTTAGTCACAGTTAAAGCAGCAAACAGAGGTTCATCTTCTAAGAAGAAGCCAGAAGGTGAAGGAAGGAAACATATTCAATTCAGTGCTTCAGAGTAACTGGTAATTAGTATTTTTCTATTAAACTTAGATTGTAGGCTTGTAGTGACACTATACTTTCTTTCTGTGTTGTCTTTACTTATAATTATTTTTGGGCTGTTGAAAATTTAAATCATAGTGGTGGTGTAATTCTGTGCTGTCTTTAATTGCTGCAAATTTTATCTTGGCTTGTCTGACTGTCCTGTAGCTGGATGAAGGGTGTTAATTGTCTGGCCTCTGACCTCAGCTACGTGATAACTGGAAGTGGGGCTTAGTCACAGTTAAAGCATCAAACAGAGGTTCATCTTCTCAGAAGAAGCCAGAAGCTGAAGAAAGGAAACATATTCATTCCAGTGCTTCAGAGTAACTGGTAATTGGTATTTTTCTTTTAAAGTTAGATTGTAGGCTTGTAGTGACACTATACTTTCTTTCTGTGTTGTCTTTACTTATAATTGTTTTTGGGCTGTTGAAAATTTAAAACATAGTGGTGGTGTAATTCTGTGCTGTCTTTAATTGCTGCAAATTTTATCTTGGCTTGTCTGACTGTCCTGTAGCTGGGTGAAGGGTGTTAATTGTCTGGCCTCTGAACTCAGCTACGTGATAACTGGAGGTGGGGCTTAGTCACAGTTAAAGCAGCAAACAGAAGTTCATCTTCTCAAAAGAAGCCAGAATGTGAAGGAAGGAAACATATTCAATTCAGTGCTTCAGAGTAACTGGTAACTGGTATTTTTCTTTTAAACTTAGATTGTAGGCTTGTGACACTATACTTTCTGTCTGTGTTGTCTTTACTTGTAATTGTTTTTGGGCTGTTGAAAATTTAAAACATAGTGGTGGTGTAATTCTGTGCTGTCTTTAATTGCTGCAAATTTTATCTTGGCTTGTCTGACTGTCCTCTAGCTGGGTGAAGGGTGTTAATTGTCTGGCCTCTGACCTCAGTTACGTGATAACTGTAGGTGGGGCTTAGTCACAGTTAAAGCAGCTAACAGAGGTTCATCTTCTCAGAAGAAGCCAGAAGGTGAAGGAAGGAAACATATTCAATTCAGTGCTTCAGAGTAACTGGTAATTGGTATTTTTCTTTTAAACTTAGATTGTAGGCTTGTAGTGACATTATACTTTCTTTCTGTGTTGTCTTTACTTGTAATTGTTTTTGGGCTGTTGAAAATTTAAAACATAGTGGTGGTGTAATTCTGTGCTGTCTTTAATTGCTGCAAATTTTATCTTGGCTTGTCTGACTGTCCTGTAGCTGGGTGAGGGTGTTAATTGTCTGGCCTCTGACCTGAGCTACGTGATAACTGAGAGGGGCTTAGTCACAGTTAAAGCAGCAAACAGAGGTTCATCTTTCTAAGAAGAAGCCAGAAGGTGAAGGAAGGAAACATATTCAATTCAGTGCTTCAGAGTAACTGGTAATTAGTATTTTTCTTTTAAACTTAGATTGTAGGCTTGTATTGACATTATACTTTCTTTCTGTGTTGTCTTTACTTATAATTATTTTGGGCTGTTGAATATTTAAAACATAGTGGTGGTGTAATTCTGTGCTGTCTTTAATTGCTGCAAATTTTATCTTGGCTTGTCTGACTGTCCTGTAGCTGGGTGAAGGGTGTTAATTGTCTGGCCTCTGACCTCAGCTACGTGATAACTGGAGGTGGGGCTTAGTCACAGTTAAAGCAGCAAACAGAGGTTCATCTTCTAAGAAGAAGCCAGAAGGTGAAGGAAGGAAACATATTCAATTCAGTGCTTCAGAGTAACTGGTAATTAGTATTTTTCTATTAAACTTAGATTGTAGGCTTGTAGTGACACTATACTTTCTTTCTGTGTTGTCTTTACTTATAATTGTTTTTGGGCTGTTGAAAATTTAAAACATAGTGGTGGTGTAATTCTGTGCTGTCTTTAATTGCTGCAAACTTTATCTTGGCTTGTCTGACTGTCCTGTAGCTGGGTGAAGGGTGTTAATTGTCTGGCCTCTGACCTCAGCTACGTGATAACTGGAGGTGGGGCTTAGTCACAGTTAAAGCAGCAAACAGAGGTTCAACTTCTAAGAAGAAGCCAGAAGGTGAAGGTAGGAAACATATTCAATTCAGTGCTACAGAGTAACTGGTAATTGGTATTTTTCTTTTAAACTTAGATTGTAGGCTTGTAGTGACACTATACTTTCTTTCTGTGTTGTCTTTACTTGTAATTGTTTTTGGGCTGTTGAAAATTTAAAACATAGTGGTGGTGTAATTCTGTGCAGTCTTTAATTGCTGCAAATTTTATCTTGGCTTGTCTGACTGTCCTGAAGCTGGGTGATGGGTGTTAATTGTCTGGCCTCTGACCACAGCTACGTGATAACTGGAGGTGGGGCTTAGTCACAGTTAAAGCAGCAAACAGAGGTTCATCTTCTAAGAAGAAGCCAGACGGTGAAGTAAGGAAACATATTCAATTCAGTGCTTCAGAGTAACTGGTAATTGGTATTTTTCCTTTAAACTTAGATTGTAGGCTTGTAGTGACACTATACTTTCTTTCTGTGTTGTCTTTACTTATAATTGTTTTTGGGCTGTTGAAAATTTAAAACATAGTGGTGGTGTAATTCTGTGCTGTCTTTAATTGCTGCAAATTTTATCTTGGCTTGTCTGACTGTCCTGTAGCTGGGTGAAGGGTGTTAATTGTCTGGCCTCTGACCTCAGCTACGTGATAACTGGAGATGGGGCTTAGTCACAGTTAAAGCAGCAAACAGAGGTTCATCTTCTCAGAAGAAGCCAGAAGGTGAAGGAAGGAAACATATTCAATTCAGTGCTTCAGAGTAACTGTTAATTGGTATTTTTCTTTTAAACTTAGATTGTAGGCTTGTAGTGACATTATACTTTCTTTCTGTGTTGTCTTTACTTATAATTGTTTTTGGGCTGTTGAAAATTTAAAACATAGTGGTTGTGTAATTCTGTGCTGTCTTTAATTGCTGCAAACTTTATCTTGGCTTGTCTGACTGTCCTGTAGCTGGGTGAAGGGTGTTAATTGTCTGGCCTCTGACCTCAGCTACGTGATAACTGGAGGTGGGGCTTAGTCACAGTTAAAGCAGCAAACAGAGGTTCAACTTCTAAGAAGAAGCCAGAAGGTGAAGTAGGGAAACATATTCAATTCAGTGCTTCAGAGTAATCTGGTAATTGGTATTTTCTTTTAAACTTAGATTGTAGGCTTGTAGACACTATACTTTCTTTCTGTGTTGTCTTTACTTATAATTGTTTTTGGGCTGTTGAAAATTTAAAACATAGTGGTGGTGTAATTCTGTGCAGTCTTTAATTGCTGCAAATTTTATCTTGGCTTGTCTGACTGTCCTGAAGCTGGGTGATGGGTGTTAATTGTCTGGCCTCTGACCTCAGCTACGTGATAACTGGAGGTGGGGTTAGTCACAGTTAAAGCAGCAAACAGAGGTTCATCTTCTCAGAAGAAGCCAGACGGTGAAGTAAGGAACATATTCAATTCAAGTGCTCAGATTAACTGGTAATTGGTATTTTTCTTTTAAACTTAGATTGTAGGCTTGTAGTGACATTATACTTTCTTTCTGTGTTGTCTTTACTTATAATTGTTTTTGGGCTGTTGAAAATTTAAAACATAGTGGTGGTGTAATTCTGTGCTGTCTTTAATTGCTGAAAATTTTATCTTGGCTTGTCTGACTGTTTTGTAGCTGGGTGAAGGGTGTTAATTGTCTGGCCTCTGACCTCAGCTACGTGATAACTGGAGATGGGGCTTAGTCACAGTTAAAGCAGCAAACAGAGGTTCATCTTCTCAGAAGAAGCCAGAAGGTGAAGGAAGGAAACATATTCAATTCAGTGCTTCAGATTAACTGGTAATTGGTATTTTCTTTAAACTTAGATTGTAGGCATTGTAGGACACTATACTTTCTTTCTGTGTTGTCTTTACTATAATTGTTTTTGGGCTGTTGAAAATTTAAAACATAGTGGTGGTGTAATTCTGTGCTGTCTTTAATTGCTGCAAATTTTATCTTGGCTTGTCTGACTGTTTTGTAGCTGGGTGAAGGGTGTTAATTGTCTGGCCTCTGACCTCAGCTACGTGATAACTGGAGATGGGGCTTAGTCACAGTTAAAGCAGCAAACAGAGGTTCATCTTCTCAGAAGAAGCCAGAAGGTGAAGGAAGGAAACATATTCAATTCAGTGCTTCAGAGTAACTGGTAATTGGTATTTTTCTTTTAAACTTAGATTGTAGGCTTGTAGTGACATTAAACTTTCTTTCTGTGTTGTCTTTACTTATAATTGTTTTTGGGCTGTTGAAAATTTAAAACATAGTGGTCGTGTAATTCTGTGCTGTCTTTATTTGCTGCAAATTTTATCTTGGCTTGTCTGACTGTCCTGTAGCTGGGTGAAGGGTGTTAATTGTCTGGCCTCTGACCTCAGCTACATAATAACTGGAGGTGGGGCTTAGTCACAGTTAAAGCAGCAAACAGAGGTTCATCTTCTCAGAAGAAGCCAGAAGGTGAAGAAAGTAAACATATTCAATTCATTGCTTCAGAGTAACTGGTAATTAGTATTTTTCCTTTAAACTTAGATTGTAGGCTTGTAGTGACACTATACTTTCTTTCTGTGTAGTCTTTACTTGTAATTGTTGTTGGGCTGTTGAAAATTTAAAAACATAGTGGTGGTGTAATTCTGTGCTGTCTTTAATTGCTGCAAATTTTATCTTGTCTTGTCTGACTGTTTTGTAGCTGAAGGGTGTTAATTGTCTGGCCTCTGACCTCAGCTACGTGATAACTGGAGATGTGGGCTACTCACAGTTAAAGCAGCAAACAGAGGTTCATCTTCTCAGAAGAAGCCAGAAGGTGAAGGAAGGAAACATATTCAATTCAGTGCTTCTGAGTAACTGGTAATTGGTATTTTTCTTTTAAACTTATATTGTAGGCTTGTAGTGACGCTATACTTTCTTTCTGTGTTGTCTTTACTTATAATTGTTTTTGGGCTGTTGAAAATTTATAACATCATGGTGGTGGAATTCTGTGCTGTCTTTAATTGCAGCAAATTTTATCTAAGCTTGTCTGACTGTCCTGTAGCTGTGTGAAGGTTGTTAATTGTCTGGCCTCTGACCTCAGCTACGTGATAACTGGAGGTGGGGCATAGTCACAGTTAAAGCAGCAAACAGAGGTTCATCTTCTCAGTAGAAACCAGAAGGTTAAGAAAGGAAGCATATTCAATTCAGTGCTTCAGAGTAACTGGTAATTGGTATTTTTCTTTTAAACTTATATTGTAGGCTTGTAGTGACACTATACTTTCTTGCTGTGTTGTCTTAACTTATAATTGTTTTTGGGCTGTTGAAAATTTAAAACATAGTGGTGGTGTAATTCTGTGCTGTCTTTAATTGCTGCAAATTTTATCTAGGCTTGTCTGACTGTCCAGTAGCTGGGTGAAGGGTGTTAATGTTCGACCTCCACCCAGTTACGTGATAACTGTAGGTGGGGCTTAGTCTCATGTTAAAGCAGCTGACAGGAGGTTCATCTTCTCAGAAGAAGCCAGAAGGTGAAGGAAGGAAACATATTCAATTCCAGTGCTTCAGAGTAACTGGTAATTGGTATTTTCTCTTTAAACTTAGATTGTAGTCTTGTGATGACATTATACTTTCTTTCTGTGTTGTCTTTACTTGTAATTGTTTTTGGCTGTTGAAAATTTAAAACATAGTGGTGGGTAATTCTGTGTGCTGTCTTTAATTGCTGCAAATTTTATCTTGGCTTGTCTGACTGTCCTGTAGCTGGGTGAAGGTGTATTTAATTGTCTGGCCTCTGACCTCAGCTACGTGATAACTGGAGGTGGGGCTTAGTCACAGTTAAAGCAGCAAACAGAGGTTCATCTTCTAAGAAGAAGCCAGAAGGTGAAGGAAGGAAATATATTCAATTCAGTGCTTCAGAGTAACTGGTAATTAGTATTTTCTTTTTAAACTTAGATTGTAGGCTTGTATTGACACTATACTTTCTTTCTGTGTTGTCTTTACTTATAATTATTTTGGGCTGTTGAATATTTAAAACATAGTGGTGGTGTAATTCCTGTGCTGTCTTTAATTGCTGCAAATTTTAACTTGGCTTGTCTGACTGTCCTGTAGCTGGGTGAAGGTGTTAATTGTCGGCCTCTGACCTCAGCTACGTGATAACTGGAGGTGGGCTTAGTCACAGTTAAAGCAGCAAACAGAGGTTCATCTTCTCAGAAGAAGCCAGAAGCTGAAGGAAGGAAACATATTCATTCCAGTGCTTCAGAGTAACTGGTAATTGGTATTTTCTTTAAACTTAGATTGTAGGCTTGTAGTGACACTATACTTTCTTTCTGTGTTGTCTTTACTTATAATTGTTTTTGGCTGTTGAAAATTTAAAACATAGTGGTGGTGTAATTTCTGTGCTGTCTTTTTAATTGCTGCAAACTTTATCTTGGCTTTTTCTGGACTGTCCTGAAGCTGGGTGAAGGGTAAGCATTGTCTTCGTCCTCTGACCTCAGCTACGTGATAATTCGAGTGTGGGGCTTTAGTCACAGTTAAAGCAGTGCAAACAGAGGTTCATCTTCTCAGAAGAAGCCAGAAGCTGAAGGAAGGAAACATATTCATTCCAGTGCTTCAGAGTAACTGGTAATTGGCATTTTTCCTTTAAACTTAGATTGTAGGCTTGTAGTGACACTGTACTTTCTTTCTGTGTTGTCTTTACTTGTAATTGTTTTTGTGCTGTTGAAAATTTAAAACATAGTGGTGGTGTAATTCTGTGCAGTCTTTAATTGCTGCAAATTTTATCTTGGCTTGTATGACTGTCCTGAAGCTGGGTGAAGGGTGTTGATTGTTGCCTCTGACCTCAGCTACGTGATAACTGGAGGTGGCTTAGTCACAGTTAAAGCAGCAAACAGAGGTTCATCTTCTAAGAAGAAGCCAGAAGGTGAAGGAAGGAAACATATTCAATTCAGTGCTTCAGAGTAACTGGTAATTAGTATTTTTCTTTTAAACTTAGATTGTAGGCTTGTAGTGACACTATACTTTCTTTCTGTGTTGTCTTTACTTATAATTATTTTTGGCTGTTGGAAAATTTGAACTCATAGTGGTGGTGTAATTCTGTGCTGTCTTTAATTGCTGCAAATTTCATCTTGGCTTGTCTGACTGTCCTGTAGCTGGGTGAAGGGTGTTGATTGTCTGGCCTCTGACCTCAGCTACGTGATAACTGGAGGTGGGGCTTAGTCACAGTTAAAGCATCAAACAAGGTTCACCTTCTCAGAAGAAGCCAGAAGCTGAAGAAAGGAAACATATTCATTCCAGTGCTTCAGAGTAACTGGTACTTGGTATTTTCTTTAAAGTTAGATTGTAGGCTTGTAGTGACACTCTACTTTCTTCTGTGTTGTCTTTACTTTATAATTGTTTTTTGGCCATGTTGAAAATTTAAAACATAGTGGTGGTGTAATTCTGTGCTGTCTTTAATTGGCTGCAAATTTTATCTTGGCTTGTCTGACTGTCCTGTAGCTGGGTGAAGGGTGTTAATTGTCTGGCCTCTGAACTCAGCTACGTGATAACTGGAGGTGGGGCTTAGTCACAGTTAAAGCAGCAAACAGAAGTTCATCTTCTCAAAAGAAGCCAGAATGTGAAGGAAGGAAACATATTCAATTCAGTGCTTCAGAGAAACTGGTAATTGGTATTTTTCTTTTAAACTTAGATTGTAGGCGTGTAGTGACACTATACTTTCTGTCTGTGTTGTCTTTACTTGTAATTGTTTTTGGGCTGTTGAAAATTTAAAACATAGTGGTGGTGTTTTCTGTGCTGTCTTTAATTGCTGCAAATTTTTCTCTTGGCTTGTCTGACTGTCCTCTAGTATGCGAAGGGTGTTAATTGTCTGGCCTCTGACCTCAGTTACGTGATAACTGTAGGTGGGGCTTAGTCGCAGTTAAAGCAGCTAACAGAGGTTCATCTTCTCAGATGAAGCCAGAAGGTGAAGGAAGGAAACATATTCAATTCAGTGCTTCAGAGTAACTTGGTAGTTGGTATTTTTCTTTAAACTTAGATTGTAGGTCTGTAGTGACATTATACTTCTTTTCTGTGTTGTCTTTACTTGTAATTGTTTTTGGGCTGTTGGAAAATTTAAACATAGTGGTGGTGTAATTCTGTGCAGTCTTTAATTGCTGCAAAATTTTATCTTGGCTTGTGTATGACTGTCCTGGAAGCTGGGTGAAGGGTGTTAATTGTCTGGCCTCTGACCTCTTGCTACGTGATAACTGGAGGTGGGGCTTAGTCATGTTAAAGCAGCAAACAGAGGTTCATCTTCTAAGAAGAAGCCAGAAGGTGAAGGAAGGAAACATATTCAATTCAGTGCTTCAGAGTAACTGGTAATTAGTATTTTTCTATTAAACTTAGATTGTAGGCTTGTAGTGACACTATACTTTCTTTCTGTGTTGTCTTTACTTATAATTATTTTTGGGCTGTTGAAAATTTAAATCATAGTGGTGGTGTAATTCTGTGCTGTCTTTAATTGCTGCAAATTTTATCTTGGCTTGTCTGACTGTCCTGTAGCTGGGTGAAGGGTGTTAATTGTCTGGCCTCTGACCTCAGCTACGTGATAACTGGAAGGTGGGCTTAGTCACAGTTAAAGCATCAAACAGAGGTTCATCTTCTCAGAAGTAGCCATGTAGTTGAAGAAAGGAAACATATTCATTCCAGTGCTTCTTGTGAGTAACTGGTAAAATTGGTATTTTTCTTTTAAAGTTAGATTGTAGGCTTGTAGTGACACTATACTTTTCTTTTCTGTAAGTTGTTCCCATTTACTTATAATTGTTTTGGCTGTTGAAAATTTAAAACATAGTGGTGGTGTAATTCTGTGCTGTCTTTAATTGCTGCAAAATTTTATCTTGGCTTGTCTGACTGTCCTGTAGCTGGGTGAAGGGGTGTTAATTGTCTGGCCTCTGAACTCAGCTACGGATAACTGGAGTGTGGCTTAGTCGTTGATGCAGAAGATAGTTCATCTTCTCAAAAGAAGCCAGAATGTGAAGGAAGGAAACATATTCAATTCAGTGCTTCAGAGAAACTGGTAATTGGTATTTTCTTTAAACTTAGATTGTAGGCTAGTAGTGACACTATACTTTCTGTCTGTGTTGTCTTTACTTGTAATTGTTTTTGGGCTGTTGAAAATTTAAAACATAGTGGTGGTGTAATTCTGTGCTGTCTTTAATTGCTGCAAATTTTATCTTGGCTTGTCTGACTGTCCTTTCAGCTGGGTGAAGGCACTGTCCTCCTGACCTGGCCTCTCGACCCCAGTTAAGCGTGATAACTGTAGGTGGGCTTAGTCACAGTTAAAGCAGTTAACAGAGGTTCATCTTCAGAAGAAGTCAGAAGGTGAAGGAAGGAACATATTCAATTCAGTGCTTCAGAGTAACTGGTAATTGTATTTTCTTTTAAACTTAGATTGTAGGCTTGTAGTGACATTATACTTTCTTTCTGTGTTGTCTTTACTTGTAATTGTTTTTGGGCTGTTGAAAATTTAAAACATAGTGGTGGTGTAATTCTGTGCTGTCTTTAATTGCTGCAAATTTTATCTTGGCTTGTCTGACTGTCCTGTAGCTGGGTGAAGGGTGTTAATTGTCTGGCCTCTGACCTGAGCTACGTGATAACTGGAGGTGGGACTTAGTCACAGTTAAAGCAGCAAACAGAGGTTCATCTTCTAAGAAGAAGCCAGAAGGTGAAGGAAGGAAACATATTCAATTCAGTGCTTCAGAGTAACTGGTAATTAGTATTTTTTCTTTAAACTTAGATTGTAGGCTTGTGTTGACACTACTTTCTTTTCTGTGTTGTCTTTACTTATAATTATTTTGGGCTGTTGAATATTTAAAACATAGTGGTGGTGTAATTCTGTGCTGTCTTTAATTGCTGCAAATTTAACTTGGCTTGTCTGACTGTCCTGTAGCTGGGTGAAGGGTGTTAATTGTCTGCGCTCTTACCTCAGCTACGTGATAACTGGAGGGTGGGGCTTAGTCATTATAAAGCAGCAAACAGAGGTTCATCTTTCAAGAAGAAGCCAGAAGGTGAAGGAAGGAAATATATTCAATTCAGTGCTTCAGAGTAACTGGTAATTAGTATTTTCTATTAAACTTAGATTGTAGGCTTGTATAGACACTATACTTTCTTTTCTGTGTTGTCTTTACTTATAATTGTTTTTGGGCTGTTGAAAATTTAAAACATAGTGGTTGAGTGTAATTCTGTGCTGTCTTTTAATTGCTGCAAACTTTATCTTGGCTTGTCTGACTGTCCTGTAGCTGGGTGAAGGGTGTTAATTGTCTGGCCTCTGACCTCAGCTACGTGATAACTGGAGGTGGGGCTTAGTCACAGTTAAAGCAGCAAACAGAGGTTCAACTTCTAAGAAGAAGCCAGAAGGTGAAGGTAGGAAACATATTCAATTCAGTGCTACAGAGTAACTGGTAATTGGTATTTTTCTTTTAAACTTAGATTGTAGGCTTGTAGTGACACTATACTTTCTTTCTGTGTTGTCTTTACTTGTAATTGTTTTTGGGCTGTTGAAAATTTAAAACATAGTGGTGGTGTAATTCTGTGCAGTCTTTAATTGCTTGCAAATTTTATCTTGGCTCTTGTCTGACTGTCCTGAAGCTGGGTGATGGGTGTTAATTGTCTGGCCTCTGACCACAGCTACGATGATAACTGGAGGTGGGGCTTAGTCACAGTTAAAGCAGCAAACAGAGGTTCATCTTCTAAGAAGAAGCCAGAAGGTGAAGTAAGGAAACATATTCAATTCAGTGCTTCAGAGTAACTGGTACTTGGTATTTTTCTTTTAAACTTAGATTGTAGGCTTGTAGTGACACTATACTTTCTTTCTGTGTTGTCTTTACTTATAATTGTTTTTGGGCTGTTGAAAATTTAAAACATAGTGGTGGTGTAATTCTGTGCTGTCTTTAATTGCTGCAAATTTTATCTTGGCTTGTCTGACTGTTCTGTAGCTGGGTGAAGGGTGTTAATTGTCTGGCCTCTGACCTCAGCTACGTGATAACTGGAGATGGGGCTTAGTCACAGTTAAAGCAGCAAACAGAGGTTCATCTTTCCTTGAAGAAGCTAAGGTGAAGGAAGGAAACATATTCAATTCAGTGCTTCAGAGTACCGTCATTGTTAATTGGTATTTTCTTTTAAACTTAGATTGTAGGCTTGTAGTGACATTATACTTCTTTCTGGTGTTGTCTTTACTTATAATTGTTTTTGGGCTGTTGAAAATTTAAAACATAGTGGTTGTGTAATTCTGTGCTGTCTTTAATTGCTGCAACCTTATCTTGGTTTGCTCTGACTGTCCTGCCAGCTGGGTGAAGGGTGTTAATTGTCTGGCCTCGACCTCAGCTACGTGATAACTGGAGGTGGGGCTTAGTCACAGTTAAAGCAGCAAACAGAGGTTCAACTTCTAAGAAGAAGCCAGAAGGTGAAGGTAGGAAACATATTCAATTCAGTGCTTCAGAGTAACTGGTAATTGGTATTTTTCTTTTAAACTTAGATTGTAGGCTTGTAGTGACACTATACTTTCTTTCTGTGTTGTCTTTACTTGTAATTGTTTTTGGGCTGTTGAAAATTTAAAACATAGTGGTGGTGTAATTCTGTGCAGTCTTTAATTGCTGCAAATTTTATCTTGGCTTGTCTGACTGTCCTGAAGCTGGGTGATGGGTGAAGCACTGTCTCGGCCTCTGACTCAGCCACGTGATAACTGGAGGTGGGGCTTAGTCACAGTTAAAGCAGCAAACAGAGGTTCATCTTCTCAGAAGAAGCCAGACGGTGAAGTAAGGAAACATATTCAATTCAGTGCTTCAGATTAACTGGTAATTGGTATTTTTCTTTTAAACTTAGATTGTAGGCTTGTAGTGACACTATACTTTCTTTCTGTGTTGTCTTTACTTATAATTGTTTTTGGGCTGTTGAAAATTTAAAACATAGTGGTGGTGTAATTCTGTGCTGTCTTTTAATTGCTGTAAATTTTATCTTGGCTTGTCTGACTGTTTCAGTAGCTGGGTGAGAGGGTGTTAATTGTCCTGGCCTCTGACCTCAGCTACGTGATAACTGGAGGTGGGGCTTAGTCACAGTTAAAGCAGCAAACAGAGGTTCATCTTCTCAGAAGAAGCCAGAAGGTGAAGGAAGGAAACATATTCAATTCAGTGCTTCAGATTAACTGGTAATTGGTATTTTTTTTTTAAACTTAGATTGTAGGCTTGTAGTGACACTATACTTTCTTTCTGTGTTGTCTTTACTTATAATTGTTTTTGGGCTGTTGAAAATTTAAAACATAGTGGTGGTGTAATTCTGTGCTGTCTTTAATTGCTGCAAATTTTATCTTGGCTTGTCTGACTGTTTTGTAGCTGGGTGAAGGGTGTTAATTGTCTGGCCTCTGACCTCAGCTACGTGATAACTGGAGGTGGGGCTTAGTCTGTTAAAGCAGCAAACAGAGTTCATTTTCTCAGAAGAAGCTTAGTGAAGGAAAACATATTCAATTCAGTGCTTCAGGTAATTGGTAGTGGTATTTTTCTTTAAACTTAGATTGTAGGCTTTAGTGACATTATACTTTCTTTGTGTGTCTTTACTTATAATGTTTTGGGTTGTTGAAAATTTAAAACATAGTGGTCGTGTAATTTGTGTTGTCTTTATTTGCGTAAATTTTTGCTTGTCTGACTGTCCTGTAGCTGGGTGAGGTGTTAATTGTTGGCCTCTGCCTCGCTACTTGATAACTGGAGGTGGGCTTAGTCACAGTTAAAGCAGGAAACAGATTCATCTTTCTCAGAAAAGCCAGAAGGTGAAGAAGTATATTCAATTCATTGCTTCAGAGTAGCTGGTACTTGGTATTTTCTTTTAAACTAGATTGTAGGCTTGTGACACTATACTTTCTTTCTGTGGTGTTTACTTGTAATTGTTTTTGGGCTTGTTGAAAATTTAAAACATAGTGGTGGTGTAATTCTGTGCTTCTTTAATTGCTGCAAATTTATCTTGCTTTTCTGACTGTCCTGTAGCTGGGTGAAGGGTGTTAATTGTCTGGCCTCTGGCCCATACGTGATAACTGGAGGTGGGGCTTTGTCACAGTTAAAGCAGCAAACAGAGTTCATCTTCAGAAGAAGCCAGAAGGTTAAGGAAACATATTCAATTAGTGCTTCTGAGTAGCTGAATTTGTATTTTTCTTTAAACTTATATTGGCTTTTGTGGCCGCTATACTTTCTTTCTGTGTTGTCTTTACTTATAATTGTTTTTGGGCTGAAAATTTAAACATATGGTGGTTTAATTCTGTGCTGTCTAATTGCAGCAAATTTACTAGGGCTTCTGACTGTCCTGTAGCTGTGGAGTTGTTATTGTCTGGCCTCTGACCTCGCTCACGTGATAACTGAGGTGGGGCTTAGTCACAGTTAAAGCAGCAAACAAGTTCATCTTCTGGTAGCAGCAGAAGGTTAAGGAAGGCATATTCAATTCAGTGCTTCAGAGTAATTGGTAATTGGTATTTTCTTTTAAACTTATATTGTAGGCTTGTAGTGACACTGTCTTTCTTTTTGTGTTGTTTTACTTATAATTGTTTTGGGCTGTTGAAAATTTTAAAATAAGTGGTGGTGTAATTCTGTGGTGTCTAATTGCTGCATATTTTATCTAGGCTTCTGACTGTCAGTAGCTGGGTGAAGGTGTTAATTGTCTGGCCTCTGACCTCAGCTACGTGATAACTGGAGGTGGGGCGTCCCAGTTAAAGCGAAACGAGTTCATCTTCAGAAGAAGTAGAAGGTGACGGAGAAACATATTCAATTCAGTGCTTAGGTAACTGGTAATTGGTATTTTTTTTAAACTTAGATTGTAGGCTTTAGACACTATTCTTTCTTTCTGTGTTGTCTTTACTATAATTGTTTTGGGCTGTTGAAAATTTAAAACATAGTGGTGGTGTACTTCTGTGCTGTCTTTAATTCTGCAAATTTTGTCTTGGTTTGTCTGATGTCCTGTAGCTGGTTGAAGGTGTTAATTGTTGCCTCTGACCCCGCCATGATATAACTGAGGTGGGGCCAGTCACAGTTAAAGCAGCAAACAGGTTCATCTTCTCAGAAGAAGCCAGAAGGTGAAGTAAGGAAACATATTCAATTCAGTGCTTCAGAGTAACTGGTAATTGGTAGTTTTTTAAACTTAGATTGTCGGTTTGTAGTGACATTTACTTTCTTCTGTGTTGTCTTTACTTATAATTGTTTTGGGCTGTTGAAATTTAAAACATAGTGGTGGTGGTGTAATTTTGTGCTGTCTTTAGTGCTGCAAATTTTATCTTGGATTGTCTGTCGTCCTGTAGCTGGTGAAGGTGTTAATTGTTGGCCTCTGACCAGCTCTTGATAACTGGAGGTGGGGCTGCTCGTTAAAGCAGCAAACAGAGGTTCATCTTCTCAGAAGCCAGAAGGTGAAGGAAGGAAACATATTCAATTCAGTGCTTAAGTAACTACTTTGCTTTTCTTTTAAACTTATATTTTATGCTTGTGGTGACACTACTTTCTTTCTGTGTTGTTTACTTGTAATTGTTTTGGCTGTTGAAAATTTAAAGCATAGTGGTGGTTTAATTCTGTGCTGTCTTTAATTGCTGCAAATTTTATCTTGGCTTGTCTGATGTCCCAGCTGGGTGATGGGTGTTAATTGTTCTCGTCTGACCTCAGCTACGTGATAACTGGAGGTGGGCTTAGCTGGTGCAAAGCAGCAAACAGAGTTCATCTTCTCAGAAGAACCTGCGCCGGTGAAATGAAACATATTCAATTCAGTTTTCGTTACTGGTATTGGTATTTTCTTTTAAACTTAGATTGTAGGCTTGTAGTGACGCTATACTTTCTTTCTGTGTTGTCTTTACTTATAATTGTTTTTTGTAAATTTAAAACATAGTGGTGGTGTAATTCTGTGCTGTTTTTGTTGCTGCAAATTTTATCTTGGTTTCTGACTGTTTTGTAGCTGGGTGAGGGGTTAATTGTCTGGCCTCTGACCCTGGCTACGTGATAATTGGAGGTGGGCTAGTCACAGTTAAAGCGGCAACAGAGTTCATTTTCTCAGAAAAGCTTGTAGTGAAGGAGAGCATATTTAATTCAGTGCTTTAGATTAACTGCATTGGTATTTTTCAACTTAGATTGTAGGCTTGTAGTGACACTATACTTTCTTTCTTGTTTTCTTTACTTATAATTGTTTTGGGTTGTTGAAAATTTAAAACATAGGTGGTAATTCTGTGCTGTCTTTGGTGCTTCAAATTTTATCTTGGCTTGTCTGACTGTTTTGTAGCTGGGTGAAGGTGTTCATTGTCTGGCCTCTGACCTCAGCTACGTGATAACTGGAGGTGGGGCTAGTCTTTGTTGTTTGCAAACAGAGGTTCGCTTCTCAGAAGAAGCAGAAGGTGAAGGAGAAACATATTCAATTCAGTGCTCAGAGTAACTGGTAATTGGTATTTTCTTTAAACTTAGATTGTAGGCTTAGTGACATTATACTTTCTTTCTGTTGTCTTTACTTATAATTGTTTTGGGCTGTTGAAATTTAAAACATAGTGGTGGTGTAATTCTGTGCTGCTTCATTGTTGCAATTTTATCTTGGCTTGTCTGACTGTCCTAGTTGGGTGAAGGGTTGTGTCTGCCCTGACCCAGCTACGTGATAATGGAGGTGGGGCTAGTCACCAGCAGCAAACGGTTCATCTTCTCAGAAGAAGCCAGAAGGTGAAGAAGTAAACATATTCAATTCATTGCTCAGAGTAACTGTAATTGGTATTTTTCTTTTAAACTTAGATTGTTGGTCGTAGTGACATATACTTTCTTTCTGTGTTGTCTTTACTTGTAATTGTTTTTGGGCTGTTGAAAATTTAAAACATAGTGGTGGTGTAATTCTGTGCTGTCTTTAATTGCTGCAAATTTTATCTTGTCTTGTCTGACTGTCCTGTAGCTGGGTGGTGTTGATTGTTGGGCTCTGCCTCAGCTACGTGATAACTGAGGTGGGGCTTACAGTGAAGCCGCAAAGAGAGGTTCATCTTCTTAGTTAGCCAGAATGAAGGAAGTTAACATATTCAATTCAGTGCTTCTGAGTAACTGGTAGTTGTATTTTCTTTTAAACTTATATTGTTGGCTTGTAGTGGCCTTCTCTTTCTTTCTGTGTTGTCTTACTTATAATTGTTTTTGGCTGTTGAAATTATAACATATGGTGGTGTAATTCTGTGCTGTGTTCAATTGAGCAAATTTTATCTTGGCTTTTCTGATCCTGTAGCTGTGTGAAGGGTGTTAATTGTCTGGCCTCTGACCCAGCTCGTGATAACTGGAGTGGGGCTTTGTCAGTGTTAAAAGCAGCAACAGAGTTCATCTTTTGAAACCAGAGGTTAGGAAGGCATCTTCAATTAGTGCTTCAGAGTAACTGGTATTTGTATTTTCTTAAACTTATATTGTATGCTTGTGACGCTATACTTTCTTTCTGTGTTGTCTTAACATAATTGTTTTGGGCGTTGAAAATTTTAGCTTAGTGGTGGTTTATTCTGTTGCTTTAATTGCAGCAAATTTTATTGGAGGCTTGTCTGACTGTCCTGGCTGGGTGAAGGGTTGTTAATTGTTGGCTCTGACCTCAGCTACGTGATAACTGAGGTGGGGTTGACAGTTAAAGGACAAACAGAGTTCATCTTCTAAGAAGAAGCCAGAAGGTGAAGGGAGGAAACATATTAATTCAGTGCTTCAGATGATTGGTAGTTGTATTTTTCTTTAAACTTATATTGTAGGCTTGTAGTACACTAAACTTTTTGTGTTGTCTTTACTTATAATTGTTTTTGGGCTGTTGAAAATTTAAAATATAGTGGTGGTAATTCTGGTGTCTTTAATTGCTGCATATTTTATCTGGGCTTGTCTGACTGTCCTGTAGCTGGGTGAAGGCTGTTGTTGTCTGGCCTCTGGCCCAGCTTGAGTACTGGAGGTGGGCTTAGACCCAGTAAAGCAGTAAACAGAGGTTCATCTTCTGAAGAAGCCAGAGGTGAAGGAAGAAACATATTCAATTCAGTGCTTCAGCACTGGTAGTGTATTTTTAAACTTAGATTGTAGGCTTGTAGTGACACTATTCTTCTTTCTGTGTTGTCTTTACTTATAATTGTTTTGGGCTGTTGAAAATTTAAAACATAGTGGTGGTGTATTTGTGCTGTCTTAAAATTCCTGCAAATTATCTTGGTTTGTCTGACTGTCCTGTAGCTGGGTGAAGGTGTTAATTGTCTGGCCTCTTGGTCCAGCTCGTGATAACTGGAGGTGGGGCTTAGTCACAGTAAAGCAGCAAACAGAGGTTCATCTTCTGAAGAAGCCAGAAGGTGAAGTAAAACATATTCAATTCAGTGCTTCAGATGACTGTAATTGGTAGTTTTTTTTAAACTTAGATTGTAGGCTTGTGACATTATATTACTTTCTTTCTGTGTTGTCTTACTTATAATTGTTTTGGGTTGAAATTTTAAACATAGTGGTGGTGGTGTAATTTGTGCTGTCTTTAATTGCTGCAAATTTTGTCTTGGATTGTCTGACTGTCCTGTAGCTGGGTGAAGGTGTTAATTGTCTGGCCTGTTACCTCAGCTACGTGATAACTGGAGGTGGGGCTTTGTCACAGTTAAAGCAGCAAACAGAGTTCATCTTCAGAAGCAGCCAGAAGGTGAAGGAAGGAAACATATTCAATTCAGTGCTTCAGAGTAACTGGTAATTTTGTATTTTCTTTAAACTTATATTGTATGTTTGTAGTGGTACTATACTTTCTTTCTGTGTTGTCTTTAATCATAATTGTTTTTGGGTTGAAAATTTAAAGCATAGTGGTGGTTTAATTTGTGCTGTTTTAATTGCAGAAAATTTTATCTTGGCGTCTGACTGTCCTGTGGCTGGGTGAGGGTGTTAATTGTCTGTCTCTTACCCGCTACCTGATAACCTGGAGGTGGTTTAGTCACATAAAGCAGCAAACAGAGGTTCATCTTTCAGAAGAAACCAGAAGGTGAAGGAAAACATATTCAATTCAGTGTTTCAGAGTTATTGGTAATTGGTATTTTCTATTAAACTTTGATTGTAGGCATGTAGTGACGCTAAACTTTTCTGTGTTGTCTTAACTTATAATTGTTTTGGGCTGTTGTAAATTTAAACATAGTGGTGGTGTAATTCTGTGTTGTTTTAATTGCTGCAAATTTTATTAGGCTTGTCTGCTGTCCTTAGCTGGGTGAAGGGGTGTTAATTGTTGGCCTCTGACCAGCTGCGGATAACTGAGGTGGGCTTAGTCACAGTTAAAGCAACAGAGTTCATTTTCTAAGAAAGCCAGAAGGTGAAGAAGAAGCATATTTAATTCAGTGCTCAGTACTTGGTAATTGGTATTTTTTAAACTTATATTGTAGGTTGGGTGTTGTCTTTACTTATAATTGTTTTGGGCTGTTGAAAATTTAAAACATAGTGGTGGTAGAATTGTTGTCTTTAATTCTGCAAATTTATCTTGCTTGTCTGACTGTCCTGTAGCTGCGAAGGGTACACTGTTCGCCTGACCCAGTCACGCCATAACTGAGGTAATAGTCAAGAAGCAGCAAACAGAGGTTCATCTTCTAAGAAAGCCAGAAGGAAGGAAGGAAACACATTCAATTCAGTCCTCAGAGTAACTGGTAATGGTATTTTTTATTTTAAACAGATTGTTGGCTTGTAGTGACACTATACTTTATTTCTGTGTTGTCTTACTTATAATGTTTTGGGCTGTTGAAATTTAAAACATAGTGGTATGTAATTCTGTGCTGTCTTTAATTGCTGCAATTTTATCTGGCTTGTCTGACTGTCCTGCAGCTGGGTGAAGGATGTTAATTATCTTGCCTCTGACCTCAACTACGTGATAACTGGAGGTTGGCCAGTCAAGTAAAAGCAGCAAACAGAGGTTCATCTTCTCAGAAGAAGCCAGAGGTGAAGGAAGAAACATATTCAATTCAGTGCTCAGAGTAACTGGTAATTAGTATTTTTTTTAAACTTTGATTCAAAACATGGTAGCACTATTCTTTCTTTTCTGTGTTGTCTTTACTTATAATTGTTTTGGGTATTGAAATTTAAACATAGTGGTAATTAAATCTGTGCTGTCTTTAATTACTGCAAATTTTATTTGAAAGTCTGACTGTCCTGTAGCTGGGTGAAGGGTGTTAATTGTCTGGCCTCTGTCCTCAGCCAGGATAACTGAGGTGGGACTTAACACAGTTAAACAGCAACAGAGGTTCATCTTCTCAGAAGAAGCCAGAAGGTGAAGGAGTTAATATTCATTCAGTGCTTCAAGGCAACTGGTAATTAGCATTTTTCCCAAACTAGATTTGGGCTTGTAGACACTAACCTTTCTGTGATCTTTACATAATTGTTTTGGGCCGTTGAAAAGTTTAAAACATAGTGGTGGGTATAATTTGTGCATCTTTAATTGATGCAAATTTTATTCGATTGACTAACTCTCCCAGCTGGGTGAAGGTTGTTAAGTGTCTGGCTCTGACTCAGCTACGGATAACTGAGGAAGGGCTTTGTCAAGTTAAAGCAGCAACAGAGGTTCATCTTCTCAGAAGAAGCCAGAAGGTGAAGGAAGGAAACATTCAATTCAATTAGCCGAGAAACTGTAATTTGTATTTTCTTTAAACTTATATTGTATGCTTGTAGTGACACTATACTGTCTTTCTGTTTTGTCTTTACTCATAATTGTTTTTGAGCCGCTGAAATTCAAAACATAGTGGTGGTGTAATTCTGCTGTCTTTAATTGAAGCAAATTTATCTTGGCTTGTCTGACTGTCCTGTAGCTGGGTGAAGGTGCGATGTCTGGCTCTGACCTCGCTCGGATACTGGAGGTAAATAGTCACAGTTAAAGCAGCAAACAGAGGTTCATCTTCTCAGAAGAAGCAGAAGCTGAAGGAAGGAAACACAATCCAGTACTTCAAAAAACTGTAATTATTTTCTTTTAAACTTAGATTGTAGGCTTTAGAGACAATATTCTTTCTTCTGTGTTGTCTTTACTTATAATTATTTTGGGCTGTTGAAAATAAAACATAGTGGTGGTGTAATTGTGCTGTCTTAATTGCTGCAAACTCATCTTGGCTTGTCTGACTGTCCCGTAGCTGCGAAGGTGTTAATTGTCCGACCTCTGACCTCAGCCACGTAATACTGAGGTATTGAAACAGTTAAAGCAGCAAACAGGTTCATCTTCAGAAGAAGCCAGAAGGTAAGAAGGAAACATATTCAATTCAGTGCTTCAGAGGAACTGGTAACTAGTATTTTATTTAAACTTAGATTGTTGGCTTGTAGTGACTATACTTTATTTCTATGTTATCTTTACTTGTAATTGTTTTTGGCTGTTGAAAACAAAATATGGTAGTGTAATTCTGTGCTGTCTTTAATTGCTGCAAATTTTATCTGGCTTGTCTCACTGTCCTGTAGCTGGGTGAAGGTGTGATGTCTGACCTCTGACCTCAGCTACGTGATAACTGGGTGGGACTTAGTCACAGTTAAAACAGCAAAAGAGTTCATCTTCCAGAAGAAGCCAGAAGGTGAAGGAAAAATATTCAATCCGAACAACAGGTAACTGGAATTGCATTTTCTTTAAACTTGATTGTAGGCTTGTAGTGGCACTATTCTTTCTTTCTGTGTTGTCTTTACTTATAATTGTTTTTGGCTGTTGAAATTTAAAACATAGTGGTAAAAATTGTGCTGTCTTTAATTACGCAAAATTTATCTTGGCTTGTCTGACTGTCTGTAGCTGGGTGAAGGGTGCAAGTGTCTGGCCTCTACCACGCTACGTGATAACTGGAGGTGGGGCTTACAGTTAAAGCAGCAAACAGAGGTTCATCTTCTCAGAAGAAGCAGATGATGAAGTAAGGAAACATATTCAATTCAGTGCTTCAGGTAACAAATTGGTATTTTCTTTTAAACTTAGATTGGGCTTGTGAGCACTATACTTTCTTTCTGTGTTTTACTTATAATTGTTTTGGGCTGTTGAAAATTTAAAACATAGTGGTGGTGTAATTCTGTGCTGTCTTTAATTGCTGCAAAATTTATCTTGGCCATCTGACTGTCCTGTAGCTGGGTGAAGGGTGTTAATTATCTAGCCTTCGACCTCGCTAACGTGATAACTGAGGTGGGCTTATCACAGTTAAAGCAGCAAACAGAGGTTCATCTTCAGAAGAAGCCAGAAGGTGAGTAAGGAACATATTCAACTAGTACTAGGTAACGGTAATTTATTTTCTTTTAAACTTAGATTGTAGGCTTGTAGTGATATTATACTTTCTTCTGTGTTGTCTTTACTTATAATTGTTTTGGGCTGTTGAAAATTTAAAACATAGTGGTGGTGTAATACATGCCGTCTTTAATTGCAAATTTTATCTGCTTGTCTGACTGTCCTGTAGCTGGGTGAAGTATAAGACTGTCTGGCCCTGATCTCAGCTACGGATAACTGGAGTGTCACGAATACAGTTAAAGCAGCAAACAGAGTTCATCTTCAGAAGCCAGAAGGTAAGAAGTAAACATATTCAATTCAGTGCTTCAGAGTAATGGAACTGTATTTCTTTTAAACTTAGATTGTAGGCTTGTAGTGACACTATTCTTTTCTTTCTGTGTTGTCTTTACTTATAATTGTTTTTGGACTGTTGAAATTTAAAACATAGTGGTAGTGTAATTCTGTACTGTCTTTAATTGCCAAAATTATCTGGCTTGTCTGACTGTCCCAGCTGGGTGAAGGGTGTTAATGTTCGCCTGACCTCAGCTCGTGATAACTGGAGGTGGGGCTTAGTCACAGTTAAAGCAGAAAACAGAGTTCATCTTCTCGAAAAGCCAGAAGGTGAAGGAAATTATATTCAATTAGTGCCTAGGCAACTAGTAATTACATTTTTCTTTTAAACTTAGATTGAGGCAAAGTGACACTATACTCTTTCTGTGTAGTCTTTACTTATAATGTTTTGGGCCATGAAAATTAAAACATAGGGTGGTGTAATTCTGTCTGTAATTGATGCAATCTTGGATTGTCTGACTGTCCCATGTGAGAAAGTGTTGGTGTCAGCCTCTGACCTCAGCTACGGATAACTGGAAGTCGAACTTTGTCAAGCTAAAGCAGCAAACAGAGTTCATCTTCAGAAGAAGCCAGAAGGTAGGAAGAAAATATTCAATTCAGTGCTTCAGAGTAACTGGTAATTTGTATTTTCTTTTAAACTTATATTGTATGCTTAGTGACACTATACTTTCTTTCTGTGTTGGCTTTAATCATAATTGTTTTTGGTCATGAAAATTTAAAACATAGTGGTGGTTTAATTCTGTGCGTTAATTGCAGCAATTTTACTCAGGCTGTCTGACTGTCCCAGAGCACAAGGGAAGTAATTGTCTGGCCTCTGACCTCAGCTACGGATAACCGGAGGGGCTTAGCACGGATAGCAGCAAACAGAGTTCATCTTCAGAGCTAGACAGAAGGAAGAAATTCAATTCAATGCATGCATAACTAACAATTACATTTTTTTCTTTTAAACTTAGATTGTAGGCTTGTGGTGACACTATCTTTCTTTCTGTAGTCTTTACTATAATTGTTTTTGGGCTGTAGAAAATTTAAAACATAGTGGTGGTGTAATTGCAGTCTTTAACACCGCAAATTTATCTAGCTTGTCTGACTGTCCTGAAGCTGGTGAAAGTGTTAATTGTCTGGCCTCTGACCACAGCTACGTGATAATCGAGTGGGGCTTAGTCACAGTTAAAGCAGCAAACAGAGGTTCATCTTCTCGAAGAAGCCAGATGAAATGAAACATCAATTCAGTGCTTCAGAGTAACTGTACAGGTATTTTCTTTAAACTTAGTTGTAGGCTTGTAGTGACACTATACTTTCTTTCTGTTGTCTTACTATAATGTTTTGGGCTGTTGAAAATTTAAAACATAGTAGTGGTGTAATTCTGTGCTGTCTTAATTGCTGCAAATTTCATCTTAGTCTCTGACTGTCCTGTAGCTGCGAAGGGGTGCTAATGTCTGGCCTCTGACCTCAGCCACGCGATAACTGGAGGTGGGGCTAGTCACAGTTAAAGCAGCAAACAGGTTCATCTTCCTCAGAAGCCAGAAGGTGAAGGAAGTTAACATATTCAATTCAGTGCTTCAGAGTAACTGGTAATTAGTATTTTTCTTTTAAAATTAGATTGTAGGCTTGCAGTGACACTATACTTCTTTCGTGTAGTCTTTACTTATTGTTTTGAGCTGTTGAAAATTTAAACATAGTGTAATTCTGTGCTGTCTTTAATTGCTGCAAACTTTATAAACATCACTGACTGTACTGTAGCTGGTGAAGGTGTTAATGTCTGGCCTCTGACCTCAGCCCGGATAACTGGAGTGGGGCTTAGTCACATTTAAAGCATCAAAAGAGGTTCACAACTAAGAAAACAGAAAATGGAAGGAAACATATTCAATCTAGTGCTTCAGGTAATTGGTAATGGTATTTTTCTTTTAACCTAGATTGTAGCATGGTGACACCTATTTCTTCTAAGGTTCTTTACTTATAATTGCTTTTGGGCTGTTGAAAATTTAAAACATAGTGGTGGTGTAATTCTGTGCTGTCTTTAATGCCAAATTTTTCTAAGCTTGACCGACTGTCCAGTAGCTGGGTGAAGGGTGTTAATTGTTCGCCTCTGACCTCAGCTACGGATAACTGAAGGAGGCTTAGTAACAGTTAAAGCAGCAAACGAAATTCATCTTCAAGAAGAAGCCAGAAGGTGACGAAGAACATATTCAATCTAACTGAGTAACTGGAAATTGGTATTTTCTTTTAAACTTAGATTATAAGCTTGTAGTACACCATAATTTCTTTCTGTGTTGCCTTTACTTATAATTGTTTTGGGCCGTTGAAATTTAAACATAGTGGTGGTGTAATTTGTACCGTCTTTAATTGCTGCAAATTTTATCTAGGCATCTGACTGTCCTGTAGCTGGGTGAAGGTGTTAATTGTTCAATCCTCAACTCACGTGATAACTGGAGGGGCTTATCACAGTTAAAGCAGCAACAGGGCTCATCTTCTCAAGAAGCCAGAAGGTGAGCAAAGAAACATAAACAATTCAAGCACAAGAGTACTCCTAATTGTATTTTTCTTAAACTTAGATTGTAAACATGAGTGATATTATACTTCTTTCTGTGTTGTTTTCACTTATAATTGCTTTGGCTGTTGAAAATTTAAAACATAGTGGTGGTTAATTTTGTGTCTTTAATTGCTGCAAATTTTATCATGCATCTGACTGTCCAGTAGCTAAGAAGATGTTAATTGTCTGACTCTGATTCAGCTACGTGATAACTGAAGTTGGCTTAGTCACACAAACAGCAAACAGAGGTTCATCTTTCAGAAGCCAGAAGGTGAAGGAAGTAAACATATTCAATTCAGTGCCTAGGTAACTGCAATTGTATTTTCTTTTAAACTTAGATTGTAACAGTGACACTATTCTTCTTCTGTGTTGTCTTTACTTATAATGTTTTGGGCTGAAAATTAAACATAGTGGTGTGTAATTCTGTGCTGTCTTAAGTACGCAAAATTTATCTGGCTTGTCTGACTGTCCTGTAGCTGGGTGAAGAAGTGAATCATCTGGCCTCTGACCCAGCCACGTGATAACTGAAAAGTCACAGTTAAAGCAGCAAACAGAGGTTCATCTTCTCGAAAAGCCAAGGTGAAGGAAACATATTCAATTCAGTGCTCAGAGTAACTATAATTAATTTTTCTAAACTTAGATTGCGACTTGCAGTGACACTATACTTTCTTCTGTGTAGTCTTTACTTATAATTGTTTTTGAGCTGTTGAAAATTTAAACATAGTGGTGGTGTAATCTGTGCTGTTCTAATTGATACAAATTATCTTGGATTGTCTGACTGTCCTGTAGCTGTGAGAAGGTGTTAATTGTTCATCTGACTCAACTCGTGATAACTGGAGTCGGGCTTTGTCACAAGAAAAGCAGCAAACAGAGGTTCATCTTCTCAGAAGAAGCCAGAAGGTGAAGGAAGGAAACATATTCAATTCAGTTTGAGTAACTGGTAATTTGTATTTTCTTTAAACTTATACGTATGCTTGTAGTGACACTATACTTTCTTTCAGTATCTTTAATCAATTACTTGGTCCTTTGAAAATTTAAACATAGTGGTATTTAATTGTGCCACCTTTAACAGCAAATTTTATCTAGGCTTGTCGGATGTCCTGTAGCTGGGTGAAGGTGTTAATTGTCAAGCCCCTGACCTCAGCTACGTAGACAAATTGGGGCTTAGTCACAGTTAAAGCAGCAAACAGGGTTCATCTTCTGAAGGAAGCCAGAAGGTGAAGGAAGTTAACATATTCAATTCAGTGCTTCAGAGTAACTAGTAATTAGCATTTTCTTTAAACTTGAATTGTAAACATGGTGACACTATACTTTCTTTCTGTGTAGTCTTTACTTATAACGCTGGGCTGTTGAAAATTTAAAACATAGTGGTGGTGTAATTCCCAGATCCTTTAATTGATGCAAATTTATATTGGATTATCCCAATGACTGTCCTGTAGCTGGGAGAAGGGTGTTAATTGTCTGGCCTCCTGACCTCAGCCTACGTGATAACTGGAGGTCGGGCTTTGTCACAGTTAAAGCAGCAAACAGAGGTTCATCTTCTCAGAAGAAGCCAGAAGGTGAAGGAAGGAAACATGGTCAATTCAATTCTTCAAGTACTTTGGTAATTTGTTTTCTTTTAAACTTATATTTATGCCTTAATGACAATACTTCTTTCTGAATTGTCTTTAATCATAATTGCTTTTTGGGCCTTGAAAATTTAAAGCATAGTGGTGGTTTAATTCTGTGCTGCCCTTAATTGCAGCAAATTTTATCTAAACTTGTCTGAACTGTCCTGTAGCTGCGAAGAGGTGTTAATTATTCGCCCTGACCTCAGCTCGGATAACTGGAGGGCCATCACAGTTAAAACAGCAAACAAGTTCATCTTCTAAGAAGAAGCCAAATCTAAAGAAAACATATTCTATTCAGTGCTTCAGAGTAACTGGTACTGGTATTTTTCTTTAAACGTATATTGTGGCTTGTAGTGACACTAAACTTTCTTTTGAAGGTTCTACTTATAATTGTTTTTAAATAGAAAAAAATATAGTGGTGTGTAATTCTGTGCTGTCTTTAGTTACTGCAAATTTTATCTAGAAGCTTGTCTGACTGTCCTGTAGCTGGGTGAGGTGTTAATTTCTGGCCTCTGACCTCAGCTGCAGCGTGATAACTGGAGGTGGGGCTAGACACAGTAAGCAGCAAACAGGGTTCATCTTCTAAGAAGAAGCCAGAAGGTACAAGGAAATATTCAATTAAAAGCCCAGAGTAACTGTAATGGTATTTTCTTTTAAACTAGATTGAGCTTGTAGTGACACTACACTTCTTTCTGTGTTGTCTTTACTTATAATTGCTTTTAAATAAATTTAAAACATAGTGGTGTAACTTGTGCTGTCTTTAATCTGCAAATTTACTCTTATTGTCTGATCGTCCTGTACAGTGTGAAGGTGTTAATTGTCTGGCCTCGACCTCAGCTAATAGAAACTGGAAAGCTTGTCACAGTTAAAGCAGCAAACAGAGGTTCATCTTCTAAGAAGCCAGAAGGTGAAGGAGAGCATATTCAATTCAGTGCTTCAGAGTAACTGGTAATTAGTATTTTTATTAAACTTAATGTTAGTTGTAGTGACACTATACTTATTTCAAAGGTTCTTTACTTGTAATTGTTTTGGGCTGTTAAACTTAAAACATAGTGGTAGTATAATTTGTGCTGTCTTTAATTGCTGCAAATTTTATCTGACTTGACTGACTGTACCAGAATAAGAGGATGTTAATTGTCTTGCCTCTGACCTCAGCTACGTGATAACTGGAGAGTTGGGCTTGAAGTCACAGTTAAAAGCAGCAAACAGAGGTTCATCTTCTCCAGAAGAAGCCAGAAGGTGAAGGAAGAAACATATTCAATTCAGTGCTTCAGAGTAACTGTTAATTAGTATTTTTCTTTTAAACTTTGATTGTAGGCTTGTAGTGGCACTATTCTTTCTTTCTGTGTTGTGCTTTACTTATAATTGTTTTGGGCCGTTGAAAAATGAAACATGTGTGATGTAAATCTGTCTTTAAACGCTGCAAATTTTATCTTGGCTATCTGACTGTCCTGGAGCTGGGTGAAGGTGTTAATTAACTGGCCTCTGTCCTCAGCTACGTGATAACTGGAGGTGGACTGACACAGTTAAAGCAGCAAACAGAGGTTCATCTTCCAAGAAGCCAGAAGTGAAGAAGTTAACACATATTCAATTCAATTAACTTCAGGAAGCAACTGGTAATTAGCATTTTTTCGAAACTTAGATTTAGCTTGCAGTGACACTATACTCTTTCTGTGTAGTCTTACTTATAACGTTTTCATTGTTGAAAAATTTGAAAATAGCTGTGGTGCAATTCTGTGCTGTCTTTAATTGATAAAATTTTATCTTGGATTGTCTGACGTCCTGTAGCTGGGTGAAGGTTGTTAATTGTTCACCTCTGACCAAAGCCACATAACTGGAGGTGGGCTGTCACAGTTAAAGAAAAACAGAGTTCATCTTCAAGAAGAAGCCAGAAGGCAAAGAAGGAAACATATTCAATTCAGGCCTTCAGAGTAACTGTAATTATATTTTCTTAAACTATATTGCTTATGCTTGTAGTGACATATACTGTCTTTCTGTTTTGTCTTTACTCATAATTGTTTTTGAGCTTGGAATTTGAAATTTAAAACATAGTGGTGGTGTAATTCTGTGCTGTCTTTAATTGAGCAAATTTTATCTTGGCTTGTCTGACTGTCTTGTGTGTTGGAAGGTGTTAATTGTCTGGCCTGACCTCAGCATGGATAACTGGAGGTGGCTTAGTCACAGTTAAAGCAAAAACAGAGGTTCACCTGCCTGAAGAAGCCAGAAGCTGAAGGAAAAACAACCAATCCAGTGTCATAACAGAATGGGTATTTCTTTTAAACTAGATTGAAACATGGTGACACTATTCTCTTTCAGGCTGTCTTTACTTATAATTGCTGGGGCTAGAAAAAAAACAGTGGTGGTGTAATTCCGTACTGTCTTTAATTGCTGCAAACTTTATCTTGGCTTGTCTGACTGTCCTGTAGCTGGGTGAAGGTGTTAAGTTGTCGGCCTCTGACCTCAGCTACGTGATAACTGGAGGTGGGGGCTAGTAACAGTTAAGCAGCAGACAGAGGTTCATCTTCTAAGAAGAAGCCAGAAGGTGAAGGAAGGAAACATATTCAATTCAGTGCTTCAGAGTAACTGGTAATTGGTATTTTTATTTTAAACTTAGATTGTTGGCTTGTAGTGACACTATACTTTATTTCTGTGTTGTCTTTACTTGTAATTGTTTTTGGGCTGTTGAAAATTTAAAACATAGTGGTAGTGTAATTCTGTGCTGTCTTTAATTGCTGCAAATTTTATCTTGGCTTGTCTGACTGTCCTGTAGCTGGGTGAAGGTGTGTGTTGTGTCTGACCTCTGACTCAGCTGTCGGTGATAACTGGAGGTGGGACTTAGTCACAGTTAAAAGCAGCAAACAGAGGTTCATCTTCTCAGAAGAAGCCAGAAGGTGAAGGAAGGAAACATATTCAATTCAGTGCTTCAAGTAACTGGTAATTAGTATTTTCTTTTAAACTTTGATTGTAGGCTTGTAGTGGCACTGTTCTTTTCTGTGTTGTTTTACTTATAATTGTTTTGGGCTGTTGAAATTTAAAACATAGTGGTATTGTAAATCTGTGCTGTCTTTTAATTGCTGCAAATTTTATCTTTGGCTTTCTGTCAGCTGTCCTGTAGCTGGGTTGAAGGGTTGGTTGTCTGGCCCTGACCACAGCTACGTGATAACTGGGGTGGGGCTTAGTTCAGATTAAAGCAGCAAACAGAGGTTCATCTTCTCAGAAGAAGCCAGATGATGAAGTGAAGGAAACATATTCAATTCAGTGCTTCGAGTATATTGGTAATAGGTATTTTTCTTTTAAACTTGATTGAGGTAGTGACACTATACTTTCTTTCTGTATTGTCTTTACTTATAATTGTTTTTGGGCTGTAAATTTAAGAAACATAGTGGTGGTGTAATTCTGTGCTGTCTTTAATTGCTGCAAATTTTATCTTGGCTTGTCTGACTGTCCTGTAGCTGGGTGAAGGTGTTAATTGTCTGGCCTCTGACCCTCAGCTACTTGATAACTGGAGTGGGGGCTTAGTCACAGTTAACAGCGGCAATCAGAGTTCATCTTCTCAGAAGAAAGCCAGTAGCTGAAGGAAGGAAACATATTCAATCCAGTGCTTCTAGAGTAACTGGTATTGGTATTTTCTTTTAAACTTAGATGTGAAGCTTGAGGTGACACTATTCTTTCTTTCTGTGTTGTTCTTTACTTACTAGTGTTTTGGGGCTGTTGAAAATTTAAAACATAGTGGTGGTGTAATTCTGTGCTGTTTAATTGCTGCAAACTTTATCTTGGCTTGTCTGACTGTCCTGTAGCTGGGTGAAGGTGTTAATTGTCTGGCCTCTGACCTCGGGCTACTGTGATAACTGGAGGTGGGGGCTTGATCACAGTTAAAGCAGCAAAGAGGTTCATCTTCCAGAAAGCTAGAAGGTGAATGGAAGTTAAATGTTCAATTCAGTGCTTTGGAGTAACTGGTAATTAGAATTTTTCTTTTAAACTTAGATTGTAGGTTTGTAGTGACACTATACTTTCTTTCTTAGTCTTTACTTATTATTGTTTTTGGGCTGTTGAAAATTTAAAACATAGTGGTGGTGTAATTCTGTGCTGTCTTTAATTGCTGCAAATTTTATCTTGGTTGTCTGACTGTCCTGTAGCTGGGTGAAGGGTGTTAATTGTCAGCCTCTGACCTCCAGCTGCGTGATAACTGGAGGTGGGGCTTAGTCACAGTTAAGCTGTTGTAAACAGAGGTCACCTTCTAGAAGCAGCCAGAAGGTGATGGAAGGAAACATATTCAATTCAGTGTTTAGTAATTGGTAATTGGTTTCTTTTAACTAGATTGTAGGCTTTTAGTATTTTATACTTTCTTTCTGTGTCTTTTCTTATAATTGTTTTGGGCTGTTGAAAATTTAAAATATAGTTGTGGTGTAATTCTGTGCTGTCTTTAGTGCTGCAAATTTTATCTTGGCTTGTCTGACTGTCCTGTATAGCTGGGTGAAGGGTGTTTATAGTCTAGCCTCTGACCTCAGCTCTACGTGATAACTGGAGGTGGGGAACTTAGACACAGTTAAAGCCTTGCAAGCAGGAGTTCATCATCTTCTAAGAAGAAGCCAGAAGGTGAAGGAAGGAAGCATATTCAATTCAGTGCTTCGAGAGTAACTAGTAATTGGTATTTTTCTTTTAAACTCAGATTGTAGGCTTTGTAGACACTATACTTTCTTCTGTGTTGTCTTACTTATAATTGTTTTGGGCCTGTTGAAAAGTTAAAACATAGTGGTGGTGTAATTCTGTGCTGTCTTTAATTCCTGCAAATTTTATCTTGGCTTGTCTGACTGTCCTGAAGCTGGGTGAAGGGTGTTAATTGTCTGGCCTCTGACCTCAGCTACGTGATAACTGTAGATGGGGCTTAGTCACAGTTAATGCAGCAAACAGAGGTTCATCTTCTCAGAAGAAGCCAGAAGGTGAAGGAAGTAAACATATTCAATTCAGTGCTTCAGAGTAACTGGTAATTGGTATTTTTCTTTAAACTTAGATTGTAGGCTATTTTGATAGTGATACTTTCTTTCTGTGTTGTCTTTACTTATAATTGTTTTTGGGCTGTTGAAAATTTAAAAACATAGTGGTAGTGTAATTCTGTGCTGCCTTTAATTGCGTGTAAATTTTATCTTGGCTTGTCTGACTGTCCTGTAGCTGGGTGAAGGTGTTAATTGTCTGGCCTCTGACCTCAGGTCGTGTATAACTGGAGGTGGGATTGCTAGTCACAGTTAAAGTCAGCAAACAGAGGTTCATCTTCTCAGAAGAAGCCAGAAGGTGAAGGAAGGAAACATATTCAATTCAGTGCTTCAGAGTAACTGGTAATTGGTATTTTTCTTTTAAACTTATATTGTAGGCTTGTAGTGACACTATACTTTCTTTCTGTGTTGTCTTTACTTATAATTGTTTTTGGGCTGTTGAAAATGTATAACATCGTGGTGGTGTAATTCTATGCTGTCTTTAATTACAGCAAATTTTATCTTGGCTTGTCTGACTGTCCTGTAGCTGGGTGAAGGTTGTTAATTGTCTGGCCTCTGACCTCAGCTACGTGATAACTGGAGGTGGGGATTAGTCACAGTTAAAGCAGCAAACAGAGGTTCATCTTCTCAGTAGAAGCCAGAAGGTGAAGAAAGGAAGCATATTCAATTCAGTGCTTCAGAGTAACTGGTAATTGGTATTTTTCTTTTAAACTTAGATTGTAAGGTTTGTAGACACTATACTTTCTTTCTGTGTTGTGTTCAACTTATAATTGTTTTTGGGCTGTTGGAAATTTAAAACATAGTGGTGGTGTAATTCTGTGCTGTCTTTAATTGCTGCAAATTTTATCTAGGCTTGTCTGACTGTCCAGTAGCTGGGTGAAGGTGTTAATTGTCTGGCCTCTGACCTCAGCTACGTGATAACTGGTGGTGGGCTTAGTCACAGTTTAAGCAGCAAACAGAGAGTTCATCTTCTAAGAAGAACTGAAGGTGATGGAAGGAAACATATTCTAATTCAGTGTTTCAGAGTAACTGGTAACTGGTATTTTTCTTTTAAACTTAGATGCCAGGCTTGTAGTGACACTATACTTTTCTTTCTGTGTTGTCTTTACTTATAATTGTTTTGGGCTGTTGAAAATTTAAAAACACAGTGGTGGTGTAATTCTGTGCTGTCTTTAATTGCTGCAAAATTTTATCTTATCGTCTGACTGTCCCAGCTGGTTGAAGGGTGTTAATTGTCTGGCCCTCTGACCTCAGCTACGTGATAACTGGAGGGGGCTAGTCACTGTTAAAGCAGCAAACAGAGGTTCATCTTCTCGAGAAGAAGCTTGGAAGGTGAAGTAAGGAAACATATTCAATTCAGTGCTTCAGAGTAACTGGTAATTGGTATTTTTCTTTTAAACTTAGATTGTAGGCTTGTAGTGACATTATACTTTCTTTCTGTGTTGTCTTTACTTATAATTTTTTTTGGGCTGTTGAAAATTTAAAACATAGTGGTGGTGTAATTCTGTGCTGTCTTTAATTGCTGCAAATTTTATCTTGGCTTGTCTGACTGTCCTGTAGCTGGGTGAAGGATGTTAATTGTCTTGCCTCTGACCTCAGCTACGTGATAACTGGAGGTTGGGCTTAGTCACAGTTAAAGCAGCAAACAGTGGTTCATCTTCTCAGAAGAAGCCAGAAGGTGAAGGAAGTAAACATATTCAATTCAGAGCTTCAGAGTAACTGGTAATTGGTATTTTTTCTTTTAAACTTAGATTGTAGGCTTGTAGTGACACTATACTTTCTTTCTTTGTTGTCTTTACTTATAATTGTTTTTGGGCTGTTGAAAATTTAAAACATAGTGGTAGTGTAATTCTGTGCTGTCTTTAATTGCTGCAAATTTTATCTTGGCTTGTCTGACTGTCCTGTAGCTGGGTGAAGGGTGTTAATTGTCTGGCCTCTGTCCTCAGCTACGTGATAACTGGAGGTGGGGCTTAGACACAGTTAAAGCAGCAAACAGAGGTTCATCTTCTCAGAAGAAGCCAGAAGGTGAAGGAAGTTAACATATTCAATTCAGTGCTTCAGAGTAACTGGTAATTAGCATTTTTCTTTTAAACTTAGATTTTAGGCTTGTAGTGACACTATACTTTCTTTCTGTGTAGTCTTTACTTATAATTGTTTTTGGGCTGTTGAAAATTTAAAACATAGTGGTGGTGTAATTCTGTGCTGTCTTTAATTGATGCAAATTTTATCTTGGATTGTCTGTCCTGTAGTGGTGTGAAGGTTGTCAATGTCCGGTCTCTGACCCTCAGCTACGTGATAACTGGAGGTGGGGCTTTGTCACAGTTAAAGAAAGGCAAACAGAGGTTCATCTTCTCAGAAGAAGCCAGAAGGTGAAGGAAGGAAACATATTCAATTCAGTGCTTCAGAGTAACTGGTAATTTGTATTTTTCTTTTAAACTTATATTGTATGCTTGTAGTGACACTATACTTTCTTTCTGTTTTGTCTTTACTCATAATTGTTTTTGAGCCGTTGAAAATTTAAAACATAGTGGTGGTGTAATTCTGTGCTGTCTTTAATTGAAGCAAATTTTATCTTGGCTTGTCTGACTGTCCTGTAGCTGGGTGAAGGGTGTTAATTGTCTGGCCTCTGACCTCAGCTACGTGATAACTGGAGGTGGGGCTTAGTCACAGTTAAAGCAGCAAACAGAGGTTCATCTTCTAAGAAGAAGCCAGAAGGTATAGGAAGGAAACATATTCAATTCAGTGCTTCAGAGTAATTGGTAATTGTTATTTTTCTTTTAAACTTAGATTGTAGGCTTGTAGTGACACTAAACTTTCTTTTTGTGTTGGTCTTTACTTATATATACTGTTTTTGGCTATTTGAAAATTAAAATATAGTGGTGGTGTAATTCTGTGCTGTCTTTAATTGCTGCAAATTTTATCTAGGCTTGTCTGACTGTCCTGTAGCTGGGTGAAGGGTGTTAATTGTCTGGCCTCTGACCTCAGCTACGTGATAACTGGAGGTGGGGCTTAGACACAGTTAAAGCAGCAAACAGAGGTTCATCTTCTAAGAAGAAGCCAGAAGGTGAAGGAAGGAAACATATTCAATTCAGTGCTTCAGAGTAACTGGTAATTGGTATTTTACTTTTAAACTTAGATTGTAGGCTTGTAGTGACACCATACTTTCTTTCTGTGTTGTCTTTACTTATAATTGTTTTTGGGCTGTTGAAAATTTAAAACATAGTGGTGGTGTAATTCTGTGCTGTCTTTAATTCCTGCAAATTTTATCTTGGCTTTTCTGACTGTCCTGTAGCTGGGTGAAGGGTGTTAATTGTCTGGCCTCTGACCTCAGCTACGTGATAACTGGAGGTGGGGTTTAGTCACAGTTAAAGCAGCAAACAGAGGTTCATCTTCCGAAGAAGCCAGAAGGTGAAGTTAAGGAAACATATTCAATTCAGTGCTTCAGAGTAACTGGGAATTAGTATTTTTCTTTAAACTTAGGATTGTAGGCTTGTAGTGACACTATACTTTCTTCTGTGTAGTCTTTACTATAATTGTTTTGGGCTGTTGAAAATTTAAAACATAGTGGTGGTGTAATTTGTGCTGTCTTTAATTGCTGCAAATTTTATCTTGGCTCTCTGACTGTCCTGTAGCTGGGTGAAGGGTAAGCACTGTCTGCCTCTGAACTCAGCCACGTGATAACTGGAGGTGGGGCTTAGTCACAGTTAAAGCAGCAAACAGAGGTTCATCTTCTCAGAAGAAGCCCGAAGGTGAAGGAAGGAAACATATTCAATTCAGTGCTTCAGAGTAACTGGTAATTGGTATTTTTCTTTTAAACTTATATTGTAGGCTTGTAGTGACACTATACTTTCTTTCTGTGTTGTCTTTACTTATAATTGTTTTGGGCTGTTGAAAATTTAAAACATAGTGGTGGTGTAATTCTGTGCTGTCTTTAATTGCTGCAAATTTTATCTTGCTTGTCTGACTGTCCCTGTAGCTGGGCGTAAGGGTGTTAATTGTCTGGCCTCTGACCTCAGCCACGTGATAACTTGAGGTGGGGTTTGTCACAAGTTAAAGCAGCAAACAGAGGTTCATCTTCTCAGAAGAAGCCAGAAGGTGAAGGAAGGAAACATATTCAATTCAGTGCTTCAGAGTATCTGGTAATTGGTATTTTTCTTTTAAACTTAGATTGTAGGCTTGTAGTGACACTATACTTTCTTTCTGTGTTGTGTTAACTTCTAATTGTTTTTGGGATGTTGAAAATTTAAAACATAGTGATGGTGTAATTCTGTTCTGTCTTTAATTGCTGCAAATTTTATCTAGGCTAGTCTGACTGTCCTGTAGCTGGGTGAAGGGTGTTAATTGTCTGGCCTCTGACCTCAGCTACGTGATAACTGGAGGTGGTGCTCAGTCACAGTTAAAGCAGCAAACAGAGGTTCATCTTCTAAGAAGAAGCCAGAAGGTGAAGGAAGAAACATATTCAATTCAGTGCTTCAGAGTAACTGGTATTGTATTTTTCTTTTAAACTTAGATTGTAGGCTTGTAGTGACACTATACTTTCTTTCTGTGTTGTCTTTACTTGTAATTGTTTTTGGGCTGTTGAAAATTTAAAACATAGTGGTGGTGTAATTCTGTGCAGTCTTTAACTGCTGCAAATTTTATCTTGGCTTGTCTGACTGTCCTGAAGCTGGGTGAAGGGTGTTAATTGTCTGGCCTCTGACCACAGCTACGTGATAACTGGAGGTGGGTCATAGTGACAGTTAAAGGAACTAACAGAGGTTCATCAGAAGAAGCCAGATGGTGAAGTAAAGGAATGATCAATTCAGTGCTTCAGAGTAAATGGTACTGGTATTTTCTTTTAAACTTAGATTGTAGGCTTGTAGTGACACTATACTTTCTTTCTGTGTTGTCTTTACTTATAATTGTTTTGGGCTGTTGAAAATTTAAAACATAGTGGTGGTGTAATTCTGTGCTGTCTTTAATTGCTGCAAATTTTATCTTGGCTTGTCTGACTGTCCTGTAGCTGGGTGAAGGTGTTAATTGTCTGGCCTCTGACCTCAGCTACGGATAACTGGAGGTGGGGCTTGAGTCACAGTTAAAGCAGCAAACAGAGTGTTCATCTTCTCAGAGATAGCCAGAAGCTGAAGGAAGGAAACATATTCAATCCAGTGCTTCAGAGTAACTGTAATTGGTATTTTTTAAACTGAGATTGTAGGCTTGTAAGATGACTCATACTTTCTTTTCTGTGTTGTCTTTACTTATGTCTGCTTTTGGGGCTGTTGGAAAATTTAAAACATAGTGGTGGTGTAATTTGTGCTGTCTTTAATTGCTGCAGACTTTATCTTGGCTTGTCTGACTGTCCGTAGCTGGGTGAAGGGTGTTAATTGTCTGGCCTCTGACCTCAGCTACGTGATAACTGGAGGTGGGGCTTAGTCACAGTTAAAGCAGCAAACAGAGGTTCATCTTCTAAGAAGAAGCCAGAAGGTGAAGGAAGGAAACATATTCAATTCAGTGCTTCAGAGTAACTGGTAATTGGTATTTTTATTTTAAACTTAGATTGTTGGCTTGTAGTGACACTATACTTTCTTTCTGTGTTGTCTTTACTTGTAATTGTTTTTGGGCTGTTGAAAATTTAAAACATAGTGGTAGTGTAATTCTGTGCTGTCTTTAATTGCTGCAAATTTTATCTTGGCTTGTCTGACTGTCCTGTAGCTGGGTGAAGGTGTTAATTGTCTGGCTCTGGAACTCCGCCATACGTGATAACTCGAGGTGGGGTTTAGTCACAGTTAAGCTGCAAATAGAGGTTCATCTTCTCAGAAGAAGCCAGAAGGTGAAGGAAGTAACATATTCAATTCAGTGCTTCAGAGTAACTGGTAATTGGTATTTTCTTTTAAACTTAGATTGTAGGCTTGTAGTGGCACTATACTTTCTTTCTGTGTTGTCTTTACTTATAATTGTTTTTGGGCTGTTGAAAATTTAAAACATAGTGGTGGTGTAAATCTGTGCTGTCTTTAATTGCTGCAAATTTTATCTTGGCTTGTCTGACTGTCCTGTAGCTGGGTGAAGGGTGTTAATTGTCTGGCCTCTGACTTCAGCTACGTGATAACTGGAGGTGGGGCTTAGTCACAGTTAAAGCAGCAAACAGAGGTTCATCTTCTCAGAAGAAGCCAGAAGGTGAAGGAAGTTAACATATTCAATTCAGTGCTTCAGAGTAACTGGTAATTAGAATTTTTCTTTTAAACTTAGATTGTAGGCTTATAGTGACACTATACTTTCTTTCTGTGTAGTCTTTACTTATTATTGTTTTTGGGCTGTTGAACATTTAAAACATAGTGGTGGTGTAATTCTGTGCTGTCTTTAATTGCTGCAAATTTTATCTTGGATTGTCTGACTGTCCTGTAGCTGGGTGAAGCGTGTTAATTGTCTGACCTCTGACCTCAGCTACGTGATAACTGGAGGTGGGGCTTAGTCACAGTTAAAGCAGCAAACAGAGGTTCACCTTCTAAGAAGAAGCCAAAAGGTGAAGGAAGGAAACATATTCAATTCAGTGCTTCAGAGTAATTGGTAATTGGTATTTTTCTTTTAAACTTAGATTGTAGGCTTGTAGTGACACTATACTTTCTTTCTGTGTTGTCTTTACTTATAATTGTTTTTGGGCTGTTTAAAATTTAAAATATAGTTGTGGTGTAATTCTGTGCTGTCTTTAATTGCTGCAAATTTTATCTTGGCTTGTCTGACTGTCCTGTAGCTGGGTGAAGGGTGTTAATTGTCTAGCCTCTGACCTCAGCTACGTGATAACTGGAGGTGGGGCTTAGACACAGTTAAAGCAGCAAACAGAGGTTCATCTTCTAAGAAGAATCCAGAAGGTGAAGGAAGGAAACATATTCAATTCAGTGCTTCAGAGTAACTGGTAATTGGTATTTTTCTTTTAAACTTAGATTGTAGGCTTGTAGTGACACTATACTTTCTTTCTGTGTTGTCTTTACTTATAATTGTTTTTGGGCTTTTGAAAATTTAAAACATAGTGGTGGTGTAATTCTGTGCTGTCTTTAATTCCTGCAAATTTTATCTTGGCTTGTCTGACTGTCCTGTAGCTGGGTGAAGGGTGTTAATTGTCTGGCCTCTGACCTCAGCTACGTGATAACTGGAGGTGGGGCTTAGTCACAGTTAAAGCAGCAAACAGAGGTTCATCTTCTCAGAAGAAGCCAGAAGGTGAAGGAAGGGAACATATTCAATTCAGTGCTTCAGAGTAACTGGTAATTGGTATTTTTCTTTTAAACTTAGTTTGTAGGTTTGTAGTGACACTATACTTTCTTTCTGTGTTGTCTTTACTTATAATTGTTTTTGGGCTGTTGAAAATTTAAAACATAGTGGTGGTGTAATTCTGTGCTGTCTTTAATTGCTGCAAATTTTATTTAGGCTTGTCTGACTGTCCTGTAGCTGGGTGGAGGGTGTTAATTGTCTTGCCTCTGACCTCAGCTACGTGATAACTGGAGGTGGGGCTTAGTCACAGTTAAAGCAGGAAACCGAGGTTCATCTTCTAAGAAGAAGCCAGAAGGTGAAGGAAGGAAACATATTCAATTCAGTGCTTCAGAGTAACTGGTAATTGGTATTTTTCTTTTAAACTTAGATTGCAGGCTTGTAGTGACACTATACTTTCTTTCTGTGTTGTCTTTACTTATAATTGTTTTTGGGCTGTTGAAAATTTAAAACATAGTGGTGGTGTAATTCTTTGCTGTCTTTAATTGCTGCAAATTTTATCTAGGCTTGTCTGACTGTCCTGTAGCTGGGTGAAGGGTGTTAATTGTCTGGCCTCTGACCTCAGCTACGTGATAACTGGAGGTGGGGCTTAGTCACAGTTAAAGCAGCAAACAGAGGTTCATCTTCTAAGAAGAAGCCAGAAGGTGAAGGAAGGAAACATATTCAATTCAGTGCTTCAGAGTAACTGGTAATTGGTATTTTTCTTTTAAACTTAGATTGTAGGCTTGTAGTGACACTATACTTTCTTTCTGTGTTGTCTTTACTTGTAATTGTTTTTGGGCTGTTGAAAATTTAAAACATAGTGGGTGTAATTCTGTGCTGTCTTTAATTGCTGTAAATTTTATCTTGGCTTGTCTGACTGTCCTGTAGCTGGGTGAAGGGTGTTAATTGTCTGGCCTCTGACCTCAGCTACGTGATAACTGGAGGTGGGGCTTAGTCACAGTTAAAGCAGCAAACAGAGGTTCATCTTCTCAGAAGAAGCCAGAAGGTGAAGGAAGAAACATATTAATTCAGTGCTTCAGAGTAACTGGTAATTGGTATTTTTATTTTAAACTTAGATTGTTGGCTTGTAGTGACACTATACTTTCTGTGTTGTCTTTACTTATTAATTGTTTTGGGCTGTTGAAAATTTAAAACATAGTGGTAGTGTAATCTGTGCTGTCTTTAATTGCTGCAAATTTTATCTTGGCTTGTCTGACTGTCCTGTAGCTGGGTGAAGGGTGTTAATTGTCTGGCCTCTGACCTCAGCTACGTGATAACTGGAGGTGGGGCTTAGTCACAGTTAAAGCAGCAAACAGAGGTTCATCTTCTCAGAAGAAGCCAGAAGGTGAAGGAAGGAAACATATTCAATTCAGTGCTTCAGAGTAACTGGTAATTGGTATTTTTCTTTTAAACTTAGATTGTAGGCTTGTAGTGGCACTATACTTTCTTTCTGTGTTGTCTTTACTTATAATTGTTTTTGGGCTGTTGAAAATTTAAAACATAGTGGTAGTGTAATTCTGTGCTGTCTTTAATTGCTGCAAATTTTATCTTGGCTTGTCTGACTGTCCTGTAGCTGGGTGAAGGGTGTTAATTGTCTGGCCTCTGACTTCAGCTACGTGATAACTGGAGGTGGGGCTTAGTCACAGTTAAGGCAGCAAACAGAGGTTCATCTTCTCAGAAGAAGCCAGAAGGTGAAGGAAGTTAACATATTCAATTCAGTGCTTCAGAGTAACTGGTAATGAGAATTTTTCTTTTAAACTTAGATTGTAGGCTTGTAGTGACACTATACTTTCTTTCTGTGTAGTCTTTACTTATTATTGTTTTTGGGCTGTTGAAAATTTAAAACATAGTGGTGGTGTAATTCTGTGCTGTCTTTAATTGCTGCAAATTTTATCTTGGATTGTCTGACTGTCCTGTAGCTGGGTGAAGGGTGTTAATTGTCTGGCCTCTGACCTCAGCTACGTGATAACTGGAGGTGGGGCTTAATCACAGTTAAAGCAGTAAACAGAGGTTCACCTTCTAAGAAGAAGCCAGAAGGTGAAGGAAGGAAACATATTCAATTCAGTGCTTCAGAGTAATTGGTAATTGGTATTTTTCTTTTAAACTTAGATTGTAGGCTTGTAGTGACACTATACTTTCTTTCTGTGTTGTCTTTACTTATAATAGTTTTTGGGCTGTTGAAAATTTAAAAAATAGTTGTGGTGTAATTCTGTGCTGTCTTTAATTGCTGCAAATTTTATCTTGGCTTGTCTGACTGTCCTGTAGCTGGGTGAAGGGTGTTAATTGTGTAGCCTCTGACCTCAGCTACGTGATAACTGGAGGTGGGGCTTAGACACAGTTAAAGCAGCAAACAGAGGTTCATCTTCTAAGAAGAAGCCAGAAGGTGAAGGAAGGAAACATATTCAATTCAGTGCTTCAGAGTAACTGGTAATTGGTATTTTTCTTTTAAACTTAGATTGTAGGCTTGTAGTGACACTATACTTTCTTTCTGTGTTGTCTTTACTTATAATTGTTTTTGGGCTTTTGAAAATTTAAAACATAGTGGTGGTGTAATTCTGTGCTGTCTTTAATTGCTGCAAATTTTATCTTGGCTTGTCTGACTGTCCTGTAGCTGGGTGAAGGGTGTTAATTGTCTGGCCTCTGACCTCAGCTACGTGATAACTGGAGGTGGGGCTTAGTCACAGTTAAAGCAGCAAACAGAGGTTCATCTTCTCAGAAGAAGCCAGAAGGTGAAGGAAGGAAACATATTCAATTCAGTGCTTCAGAGTATCTGGTAATTGGTATTTTTCTTTTAAACTTAGTTTGTAGGTTTGTAGTGACACTATACTTTCTTTCTGTGTTGTCTTTACTTATAATTGTTTTTGGGCTGTTGAAAATTTAAAACATAGTGGTGGTGTAATTCTGTGCTGTCTTTAATTGCTGCAAATTTTATTTAGGCTTGTCTGACTGTCCTGTAGCTGGGTGAAGGGTGTTAATTGTCTTGCCTCTGACCTCAGCTACGTGATAACCGGAGGTGGGGCTTAGTCACAGTTAAAGCAGGAAACAGAGGTTCATATTCTAAGAAGAAGCCAGAAGGTGAAGGAAGGAAACATATTCAATTCAGTGCTTCAGAGTAACTGGTAATTGGTATTTTTCTTTTAAACTTAGATTGTAGGCTTGTAGTGACACTATACTTTCTTTCTGTGTTGTCTTTACTTATAATTGTTTTTGGGCTGTTGAAAATTTAAAACATATTGGTGGTGTAATTCTGTGCTGTCTTTAATTGCTGCAAATTTTATCTAGGCTTGTCTGACTGTCCTGTAGCTGGGTGAAGGGTGTTAATTGTCTGGCCTCTGACCTCAGCTACGTGATAACTGGAGGTGGGGCTTAGTCACAGTTAAAGCAGCAAACAGAGGTTCATCTTCTCAGAAGAAGCCAGAAGGTGAAGGAAGGAAACATATTCAATTCAGTGCTTCAGAGTAATTGGTAATTGGTATTTTTCTTTTAAACTTAGATTGTAGGCTTGTAGTGACACTATTGTTTCTTTCTGTGTTGTCTTTACTTGTAATTGTTTTTGGGCTGTTGAAAATTTAAAACATAGTGGTGGTGTAATTCTGTGCTGTCTTTAATTGCTGCAAATTTTATCTTGGCTTGTCTGACTGTCCTGTAGCTGGGTGAAGGGTGTTAATTGTCTGGCCTCTGACCTCAGCTATGTGATAACTGGAGGTGGGGCTTAGTCACAGTTAAAGCAGCAAACAGAGGTTCATCTTCTCAGAAGAAGCCAGAAGGTGAAGGAAGGAAACATATTCAATTCAGTGCTTCAGAGTAACTTGTAATTGGTATTTTTCTTTTAAACTTAGATTGTAGGCTTGCAGTGACACTATACTTTCTTTCTGTGTTGTCTTTACTTATAATTGTTTTTGGGCTGTTGAAAATTTAAAACATAGTGGTGGTGTAATTCTGTGCTGTCTTTAATTGCTGCAAATTTTATCTTGGCTTGTCTGACTGTCCTGTAGCTGGGTGAATGGTGTTAATTGTCTGGCCTCTGACCTCAGCTATGTGATAACTGGAGGTGGGGCTTGGTCACAGTTAAAGCCGCAAACAGAGGTTCATCTTCTCAGAAGAAGCCAGAAGGTGAAGGAAGGAAACATATTCAATTCAGTGCTTCAGAGTAACTGGTAATTGGTATTTTTCTTTTAAACTTAGATTGTAGGCTTGTAGTGACACTATACTTTCTTTCTGTGTTGTCTTTACTTATAATTGTTTTTGGGCTGTTGAAAATTTAAAACATAGTGGTGGTGGTGTAATTCTGTGCTGTCTTTAATTGCTGAAAATTTTATCTTGGCTTGTCTGACTGTCCTGTAGCTGGGTGAAGGGTGTTAATTGTCTGGCCTCTGACCTCAGCTACGTGACAACTGGAGGTGGGGCTTAGTCACAGTTAAAGCAACAAACAGAGGTGCATCTTCTCAGAAGAAGCCAGAAGGTGAAGGAAGGAAACATATTCAATTCAGTGCTTCAGATTAACTGGTAATTGCTTTTTTTCTTTTAAACTTAGATTGTAGGCTTGTAGTGACACTATACTTTCTTTCTGTGTTTTCTTTACTTATAATTGTTTTTGGGCTGTTGAAAATTTAAAATATCGTGGTGGTGTAATTCTGTGCTGTCTTTAATTGCTTCAAATTTTATCTTGGCTTGTCTGACCCCCTCCCACCCCTTCCCCCAATTCTTAATTATATGCCCTGATAAATCTGATTGACAGGAGCTAAACACAGGGTATAGTAAGAGGTGTGAAGTAGGAGGGGCATAAGGGGGAAGAAGTCCACCCTCAGCACGACAAGTGTTTTGACTCATTTATTTATTTATTGGTTTCTTTTTCCTTAAAAAATTATATATATATATCTGAGGATTAGTTACAGGATTTTTAGTACTGTAAATAAATAAAAAGAGAACTAAGAGAGCTTCAGTAGCAGAGAAGTAGTGGAATTGCAGTATAATGTGGGGAGTGGTGCAATGCAGTGGCTGTGGGGCAGCCATATTCAGGCAGACCTTCTGGACACTGAGGTGCTGCCCTATCTGCATGCATCTCTCAGGACTGCGGGATGAGGTAGACAGACTCAGAGCGAAAGTAAACTATGTCAGGAGTACCATCACCCCTATCCAGGGACCACCCAGTCCAATGCAGCTGCCTCAAAGGATGCCGAGAACGAGGAGCACTTGGATGACAGTGGGCTCAGGGAGGGTTAGAGCAGTCAGGCAGAGGCACATCCCAGATCCTATTCCTCTCAAGAACTCATATGCCACACTGGCAAATGAGGACAACCAAATAGAGGTACCCAGGGAAGTGGAAGGAAAGGATGTGGAGGTTAGGCAAGGAGGTGACCTCAGTGGGGAAAGCAGTGGACCCCAGAGGAGGAGGAAGTGAATCCTGGTTGGGGACTCCATCGTAAGAGGGATCCAGCTAGGAACACAGGAGGGGCGGACAGGGAGGCGAGGTGCCTACCAGGTGCCACGGCATGGAGGGATGGAAGGAAGATACTGGGGATCACTGGGAAGGCAAGACGGGAGGGTGAGCTGGATGTCATTATCCACCTAGGTACTAATGACTTGGCAAATGGGGAGCCAAAGAAAGTTCAGGAAGAGTTTAGGAAACTGGGAGGGTCTCAAGCAAGTAGCTACTTCTGTCACTTTCTCGAAGTACTACCTGTGAGAGGAGGGAGAGCATAGAGTGCATGCACCAGGAACTTTAACTCATGGTTGAAGAACTGGTGCTGTGAGGAAGGGTTTGGATTCATTGGTGACTGGGGACCCACCTGGAGGGATGGAGGTTTGTTCAAGCCTGACGGCCTGCATCCATCCTGGAGGGAATCCAAGCACTCAATGATAAGTTTAAATGCTACATTGACAAGCATTTAAACTAGCAAAGGGGGGTGGCAGGCCAGCAAGGATGGTACCGACTTGCTCACCCCCCACAGCTAGTAGTGGAACCAGTGAACCAGAGGAGTGGCTATCTCTGCAAAGCAGTGTGCAAAAGATGGAGATTAGTGTCCAAAAGGTGGATAAGCAGAAAAGGGGCAAAATTCAGCAGAAGGGCAGACAGCAAGGAGAACCAGGGATAAATGACAACCAAGGAAGGGGCTGGAGTAGAACAGTGAAGCAGTCTAGGAGGTCAAATCATGGGAAGCCATGTGTAAAATGCCAGGAGCCTTAGTAACAAGATGGAAGATCTGAGGCAGTCATGGTACAGTCAGACCTGGACATTGTGGCCATCACTGAAACCTGGTGTAATGATAACCATGACTGGGAGATGGCCATACCTGGCTACAACATATTCAGAAGAGACAGAGCAGGAAGGAAGGGAGGAGGAGTGGCACTGTATGTGAAAAATGACATAAGGGCCACACAGATCCAGAAGGAACAAAATGGGGGAGAGATACTGTGGGTTAAGCTGGAAAGGAAAATGGGGCCAGCCATCCGCACAGGTGTGGTCTATAGACCACCAGCCCAGGAGGAAGAAACAGATAGGGAGATGATGCTAGCCATCCAAAGGATGGCAGCCAAGGGTGAGGTAGTACTGGTTGGAGACTTCAATATACCAGACGTGGACAGGAGCATCCCAGCAGCAGCATCAACTAGGAGCAGATTTATCCTGGACTCTCTTCAGGGTGCCTTCCTCAAGCAACTGGTCATGGAACCAACTCGGCAGAAGGCAATACTGGACCTTGTGCTCACAAACAGGGACAGTGTGATGGGGTAACAGTGGGGGAGCACCTGGGTAACAGTGACCACCAGTCATTGTGGTTTGAAATCACAGAAAGAGCAGAACCAAACCACACAAAAACACGTATCCTGGATTTTAGGGTGGCAGACTTTGGGAAAATGGGGAGATACTTGAAAGAGGCATTAAGGGGAATGGGACAGGAATCAGGGATTGAGGAACAGTGGCAGTATTTAAAATGGGGATTATAAGAACAACAGAATTATGCATTAAGCAGGTTAGCAAGAGGAAAAGGAAGAGGAGACCATTATGGTTTTCCAAAGAGGTAGCAAAGAAAGTGAAAGCCAAAAAGATTGCATTCAGGCAATACAAAAAGACACAGGCAGAAGGGGATAGGGAGAAGTACCAGGAGAAACAAAGGGAGGCAGGGAAGTCAGTAAGGGAAGCCAAAGCTCAGACAGAAGAACACATTGCAAAATCAGTGGGTAAAGGGGACAAAACCTTTTACAGGTACATAAGTGAAAAAAGAAAGACAAAGGGAGGGATAGTGAGACTGAAGGGGGAGGATGGGAGCCGCGTGGAGGATGATAACAGTAAAGCTGACATATTGAACATGTATTTCTGCTCAGTCTTTACTGAGGAAGAGGGGGGTAATGGGTCTGAAGGGAGTACAAGGGGTGAGAATGGTGCAGAAATGGACACAAGTCCCTTTACACGAGAAAGGGTCCTGAAGGAACTGGAAGTAATAAGAGCTGATAAAGCAATGGGGCCAGATGGGGTGCACCCCAGGGTCCTTAAAGAACTAAGAGAGGTGGTGGCTGAACCTCTGGCTATCCTGTTCAGCCAATCACTGGAAACAGGGGAGGTACCCAAAGACTGGAGGACAGCAGATGTAGTCCCCTTATACAAAAGTGGGAACAAAGAGGAAGCAGGGAACTACAGACCAGTCAGCCTCACCTCGGTAGTGGGAAAGATCATGGAAGCACTACTGAAGGAGAGATTGGTGGAACATCTGGTTGTCAATGGACTACAGGACCCAAGGCAGCATGGTTTCACCAGGGGGAGGTCATGTCAGACCAACCTCATTGAATTTTTTGACTGGGTGACTAGGGAGGTGGATCAGGGGAGGGCAGTGGACATGGTCTATCTGGACTTCAGCAAGGCCTTTGACACTGTGCCACATAGAAGACTATTACACAAACTGGGGAATATGGGTGTGGGCAGGACAGTAGTGTGGTGGGTAGGTAACTGGCTGGGTGGCAGGACACAGAGGGTGGTGGTAAATGGCTGTCACTCCACAGAGGGAAGAGTGACCAGTGGGGTACCACAGGGATCAGTGCTTGGACCGGTCCTATTCAACATCATCAGTGACATTGCACAGGATCTAGAAGGCAGAATTTCACTGTTCGCTGATGACACAAAGCTCTGTAACAGAGTAGACACACCCGAGGTGTAGACAGAATGAGAAGGGACCTGCAGAAACTTGAAGAATGGTCAAGGGTTTGGCAGTTGAAATTCAGTGAAAAGTGCAAGATAATGCATATGGGGCACAAAAACCCTGGCACAATATATCAGTTGGGGGGTGAGGATATAGCATGCACCAAGCAGGAAAGGGATCTTGGGGTTGTCATCTCTGATGACCTCAAGGTAGGGAACAGTGTGACAAGGCATCAGGTAAAGCAAATAGGATGCTGGGATGTATAGGCAGGGGCATCACCAGCAGGAAAAGGGAGGTCATAATTCCGCTATACAAGACACTAGTGAGGCCCCACCTGGAGTACAGTGTACAGTTCTGGAGACCATACCTACGTAAGGACATAGACAGGGTAGAGAAGGTTCAGAGGAGGGCAACAAAGATGGTGCATGGGTTACATCACAAGTCCTATGAAGACAGGTTGAAGGAACTGAACATGTACTCCCTGGAGGAGAGGAGAGAGAGAGGGGATATGATAGAGACATACAAGTATCTTACAGGGAGGAACAGTGTGCAGGAAAACACTATTTTTTAAGCGAAAAAGATGTTTCAGGACTAGAGGGCATGGGATGAAGTTGGAGGAGGACGATTCAGAGGAAACATGAGAAAGAATTTCTTCACAGAACGGGTGGTGGACAAGTGGAACACCCTGCCAGAGGAAGTGGTGGGGGCTGAAACAATCACAGGATTTAAGAATGCATGGGATAGACATAAAGGAATTCTAGAGGTCAGGGGTAAGGGGAAACAGACTTCTAGGAAAACAAACTGAACTTACAAGCTCGAATGGGCAGACTAGGTGGGCCATATGCCCTTATCTGCCGACACTGTCTATGTATCTATGTATCACAGTGACATCATAATTCAAACAACCTTCAAATTTATAGGATGCAATACACACATACAAGGGGGAAGGGGAGGGGTATTTAAGATTTTTACTGTCAGAATCCAAAAGTAATGTAGCAGCAGCAAGCAAGTCATCAATGTGAAACACTTAATTTCCATTTTATTTTTCTGCAAATATGGTCTGAGATCAAGGCCATAATTTAAGCAAGGAAACTTATTATCTGCCAAAGTTACAATCCAAAACTTTTCTTTATTCAGCAGCACTAAATCGACATAGAACAGCCACCAAGAATGTCCTGCAGAAGAGTTAAAACAGTACACATCCAGTACATTCCAGTACATACTGATTACACTGAACCCAAGTTTAAAAAAACTTGGTTAAATCAGCAAATGAATTACTGTGTACAGTGCAAAACATGTGTCCGTTGCAAAAATGTTGAAGTTAGTAAAACATTCACCAGCTGTGATGTTCAAAGGGAATATTCAGTAAGACAGTTGCTTACCTCTGAGACCTCGGGTTATTTACCTGGCAACATGTTCAGTCCCAGTCTTCTATGGGGGTAAAACAACCTGGTGCCTAAAAACTAGCATTTCAGGGCATCAAGAAGGTGTTTCACCCTATGAGAGCAGTTCACTAATACATTAATGATATAGTGCAGCTGAATAAAGCAACATTTTGGATTGTAACATTAGGAGATAATAAGTTCCCTAGCTTAAATTATGGGCTGGATCTCGGATCATCGAGGAAAAGAAAATGGAAATGAAGTGTTGCTGGATTGCTGGCTGCTGCTACATTACTTTTGGATTCTGACAGTGAAAATCTTAAATTTTCCCCTCCCCTTCCCCCTTTATTTTCTCCATTTTTATGTTGATTGCGTGTATGCGCAAGAAACATATTGCTTCAGCTTTCTCCACAAGCAGGTTGTGGAGGCATGGTACTGTTGTGCCTAATGCTCCCACAGCCTGCAAAGCCTTGTTCTGCTTCCCCCAATACCATGGCACACTGCTGCTGACACTAGTTCAGCCAGCGTGCCACAACTTTCTAAAAAATCAGCCACTGCAAACAGTGGCCGCCTCGTCATTGCAGCGTCAGCCATCCGCTGCAATGAGGGAGTGACCCGCCATTGCAGGGCGGGATGACACTTCTTGATTGTTGTAGAACATGGCGGCGCTTGCCACCATGTTCACAAACATAACCTCCCCACATGCCGACCGTTGTCATTCTGTAACCCCATTTTGTTCCTGCTGGCAGATGCCCAATCTCCATCGGCGATGAACACCCCCATTTTTTTCTTGCCAACGGGGTGCCCAATCCCCTGTCTGCTGCTGCTGGACCCCAAACCAAGGTCTCTGCTGGCATGCTGGGAGCCCAACCCAGCATGCCAGATGCCCCTGTGAAGGGAAAAACTATCCAGCGACGTCTTTTGGGTTATTGGTCCCTGAAAAAAAGGAAACTGTCCCTCGGCACTCGCCCTGCCCCCCACCCACAACCTGCAGCCACCCACTGCTCACCCTGCCTTCCCACACCCCTCAGCCCATACTTACCTCCGGAGCTCGGTGCGACAATCTTCGGTGGACCGGAAACAATTCTGCGCTCTTCAAGGCCGATCGTGAACTGAGGAAACACCGGTAAGCTGTATAATGTAATAAATAGGGTTTTTTCAACTTTAGTGCATATCTCGGGCATTTTGGGGAATTTTTTCACCAAATTTTCAACATGGGGTTTTTGGGACCCCTCCTCTTGAATTCTTGAACTGTCATGGCATTAATCGTCCCCGAAAGGTGGTTTTGCTGTCACTGTGCGGAATCACCCTTCGGGGACGATTAATGAAATGACAGTGCCAGTGCTCATGAGGTGGGCCCTCAAAAAGCCTATGTTGCAAATTTGGTGGAAAAAATCCAAAAAAAATGACTGTTTCATGAGTGTGCGTTTGCGCAGTTGCTACGTACACTCGTAACTTCACGAATTTACACTATTTTCATGCCAGATTTACAACATTGACATTTTGTCACACCTCCTTGTGAGCAGTACAGCTGTCATTGTTCACATCCAGGCCAAAATGTGTTTTCGCACTTCCAGCGCAGAACAGTGTGGTCGCTGTGGGAAATCAGTGTTCAGGACAGATTAAGAAAATGACAGTGAACTGTTCATGAGTAGAGGTCCTAAAATGCCCATGTTGAAAATTTTGTAATGATACTCCCTAAAATGACTGTGTTACAAGCGTGCATTGCGCAGTTGGCACGCACACTCGTAACTTCACAAATTTATAATATTTTCACTCCAGATTTTCAGCATTGCCATTTTCTCAGACCTACTTATGAACAGTACAGCTATCATTTTTCCCATCCTGGCTGAAATGTGTTTTCACACTTCAGGTGCAGAATAGAGCGGTCACTGTGAGAAATCACTGTTTGGGACAGATTAAGAAAATGACAATGATACTGTTCATGAGCAGAGGTCCTAAAATGCCTGTGTTGAAAATTTGGTTATGATAGCCCATCAATTGACTGTGTTACAAGTGTGTGTTGCGCACTTTCCATGTACCCTTGTAACATCACAGATTTGTAATATTGTCACATCAGATTTTCAACAGTGCCATTTTTTCACACCTCCTTATAAACAGTATAGCTGTCATTTTTCACATCCTGACCAAAATGTGTTTTCACAGTTCAGGCGCAGAATAACGTGGTCACTGTGGGAAATCAGTGCTCAGGTCAGATTAAGAAAATGACAGTGGCACTGTTGATGAGCAGAGGTCCTAACATCCCTATGTTGAAAATTTGGTGATAAAACTCCATAACATGACTGTGTTACAAGTGTTGAACTGTTTCCATGCACCCTTGTAACTTCACAAATTTATAATACTGTCACGCTACATTTTCAACTGTGGCATTTTTTCATAACTCCTTATGAACACTACAGCTGTCATTTTTCACATCCTGGCAAAAATATGTTTTTGCACTCCTGCCAGACAGTAGGAAATCAGTGTTTGGGACAGATTAAGATTGACCAAGTGAGATGGGGGAGTGACCGAGCTCAAATGAGCTCTGTCGGGACTGGTGCAGATTTCTTTGTGTTCAGACAAAGCCCCCAACACAAGAGTCCAGTACAAAAGGGCAGCCTGCAGCACTGGGAGAAACAGAATGAGAAAGCGAGTGAGGGAGGGGGAGTGAGCAAACTCACCAAAGCACTGTCAGGACTGCTGCGGATTTCTTTGTGGACAGAAAAAGGTGTCAATACAGGCAGGGCCCCAGTACAAAAGGCCAGCTTGCAGTGGTGGGACAAACAGTATGAGCGAGTGACACAAGGGGACTTAGTGAGCTCAACAAAGCTCTATCAGGACTGCTGAGATTTCTTTGTGGGCAGAAAAAGGTGCCAATGCAGACAAGAGCCCCGTACAAAAGGGCAGCTTGAAGTGCCAGGGCAAACAGAATGAGTGATGAGAGAGGGAGACTGAACAACCTCAACAGAGCTCTGTCAGGATAGCTGCAGATTTCTTTGTGGACAGACAAAGGTGTCAACGCAGCCAGGAGCCCCATACAAAAGCGTAGTCTGCAGCGCCCAGGGAAACAGAATGAGTGAGTGACAGAGCAGTAGTGAGCGAGCACAACAGAGCTCTAGTGTGACTGCTGCAGAGTTCTTTGTGGGCAGAAAATGTGGCAACGCAGGCAGGAGCCCAGTACAAAAAGCCAGCTTGCAGCGCCGGCACAAACGGAATGCGAGAGTGACAGAGGGGGAGTGAGTGAGCTAAGTGGAGCTCTAGTGTGACTGCTGCAGAGTTCTTTGTGGGCAGAAAATGCAGCAAGGTAGGCAGGAGCCCAGTACAAAAGGCCAGCTTGCAGCGCCGGCACAAAGGGAATGCAAGAGTGACAGTGGGGGAGTGAGTAAGCTCAGTGGAGCTGTGTCGGGACTGCTTCAGATTTCTTTCTGGCCAGTAAAAGCTGCCAATGCAGGCAGGAGCCCAGTACAAAAGGACAGCCTGCAGCACCAGGAGACACAGAATGAGCGAGTGAGGGAGGGGGGAGTCAGTGAGCTCAAAGGGGCTCTGTTGGGACTGCTGCAGATTTGTTTGTGAGCAGAAAAAGGCAGCAATGCATGCAGGGGCCCAATACAAAAGGACAGCCTGCAGTGGCAGGAAAACCAGAATGAGCAAGTGAGTGAGCTCAACAGAGCTGTATTGTAACTGCTGCAAATTTCTTTGTGGGCATAAGAAGGCAGCAACGCAGGCAGGAGCCCAGTAGAAAAGGGCAGCCTGCAGTGCCGGCAGAACAGAATGAGCGAGTGAGAGAAGGAGAGTGAGCGAGCTCAACGGAGCTTTGTCGGGACTGCTGCAGATTTCTTTGAGGGCAGAAAAAGGCACCAACAGAGGCAGGAGCCCAGTATAAAAGGGCAGCCTGCAGTGCCTGGAGAACCAGAATGAGTGAATGAGACAGGGGGGAGTGAGTGACCTCAACGGAGCTCTGTCGGGACAGCTGTGGATTTCTTTGTGGGTAGAAAAAGCCACCAACACAGGCAGGAGCCCAGTACAAAAGGGCAGCCTGCAGCGCCAGGAGAAACAGAATGAGTGAGTGAGAGAGGGGGAGTGAGCAACCTCAATGGAGCTCTGTCAGGACAGCTGCGGATTTCTTCCTCAACGGAACAAGGTGCCAAAGCAGGCAGCAGCCCAGTACAAAAGAGCAGCCTGAAGCACCGGGACAAACAGACTGACCCAGTGACAGAGGGCCCCTGAGCGAGCTCAACAGACCAATGCAATCAACATTCGGCATTGACAAATGCTTGTTAATTTTTGTTTTGGTCTCTTTTGTCCTTCTTACTTCTTTTATCCCCCTCCTTTCCCTTCCATTGCTTTTCTGTACATTGTGATGTAGGTGATTATTTGGCAATGCTGTTGCATATATACAATATTATATGTTTTCAACATCTGCACTTTCAATGGTTGTGAACTGCAGTTTAGTAACAATGTGTTGTATTACCTTTGGAATTGTCTGTTTAATAATATGTAGCACCTAAGGTTGGGTAATGAATATTTCACATGGGCACATCATGTGGTCAGGGTGTATTACAGCCTATGAATTTGAAGGTTGTTTGCATTATGATGTCACTGTAATGCCACAACACTTATGCATATATAATAGTGCTCAGTCTTGCTGTAATTGCCTTTGAAAAAGGATCTTTAAGCTCTGAAATGTGTCAGGTGTTGTGCTTTTTTAATAATCACATGAATTTGTAAACCACTAATGGTGTCCGTGAAATGTGAGGTGGTGGCTGCCCAGCATAATTTTGCAACAAAGGACAGCATCATCAGTCATGGGTTTTTGGATAAAGAGCAATATATTAAGTGTCATTAACATAATACCAGATGGGGTGTTGGTGCACATAGGCCACAAGTTGGCCCAGGCCAGCAGCACAAGTACAGGTGACGTGAGCTACATAAAAATAGCACTGTTATTAAAGTGCTGTGAAATTCTATTATTCAAGACTTGTAATTGAGATTTAATAAACTGAGCTTGATGAACACAAGTTGCTCAACATGTTCAGGGTCTAATGAGGATCTGTGAGGCTCCACCACATCCTCTGCTGTGCTAAACAACCTCTCTGATGGCACATTGGTTGGGGGCAGCTCAGGTATTTCATGATCAGCTGTGTTAAGTGAGGGGATGATTTCAACTTTTTGATCCAGTACTCCAGTGGGTCAACTGAGATAAGTTCAAGAGCTTCTGTCCAGAAGCAATTAAAAACATTGCTGGCTGAGAGTGGGTGCTGCTTGTTTCGCTTTCTTTGCGCCACCTGTAGTGATGAACTGAGTTGTGTCCAGTAGTCTTCTTCCTCCATTTCTGGGGCATCCTCCACCTGCTGTTCTTGTTCTTCCAGGGCTAATTCAGTAGGCCTCACATCCTTGGCACACATTATAAAGGTGAGCTCTGAGCACAGATGCTGACTAAACTCATCGGCACGGTGGGCAGGCATTTCAGGTTGCAGTATCTCTCACCTAAAACCTCGGGTCCAGCATTGTTGAAAAAATATATGGCTTAATGGCTCAAATATCTGTGAACCTGTTCCCTAATTCAATTGTTAGATTGTGTACAAGGGACATCACTGCAGGTGCAAGATCAGCATAGGTGGAAAATCTCTGCAGCAACTTCTTCAGTATCTGGACTGCAAGGATGACCTGACTCAGTAGTGCAGATTCTGCACTCATGTCATGTGTGCTTCTTTCGAAAGGACCAAGCCCCTTTACTGTTCCTTCAATAACAGACCAGTCCTGGTGGCTGAGAATTACTCCAATTTCTGTTTCTATACTCATTTCATGGAACACTCGTTTCTGCTCCAGTAGCCTTTGCAATATGTAGAATGTCAAATTCCACTGTGTTGACACATCCTGTATCAGCCTGTGTTGTGCTATCTGAATGTGCTGTTGCACCTGCCACAGTTGGTTTGTGGCTTTAACCGAGTGATGGAAATGGGTAGACATTTTTCTTGCTGTTTTAAGTGTTTGATCAACCTCTGGTGTCTTGCAGATGGACTTTGTCACCACCTGATTCAAGGTGTGTGCATAACAACAGCTGCCTTTAAAGTGTCCATCAGACAAGGCCTTTATCATATTTGCTGCATTGTCAGTCACAACGAAACCAACATGTAGTGATGTGTCTTCAGTCCACACATGCAGCATGTCTTGCAAGAAGGCCAAAATGTTGGTGGACCAGTGATCCACAAGCATAATGGACACATTCAGAAGTGCAGACCTGCTATGAGACATTGTGAAACCTACACCAGGGGAATGACAGAAAGTATGTAGACCTGAACCTTCACTGCCTGTACCAGTTGGGTCTGCTGCACATCAATGTACACTCAGCGACAGGTATGCATGGTATGCATGGCTGGAGTTTGTGCTACTTCATATGTCTGTTGTGCAATGGAACACATCCCCGACTGCATTTGATAGTCTCTGCAAGACTGCCTTGCACACAGCCTGATAAATGTTGGCTACAACAGTATCGGAGAATGTTTTGCGTGATATTATCTCATTCCTTGGGTGCAAATGTTGCATCAACCGCCTAAAACTAATGTTTTCTACCATTGAAAATGGCTGACGATCAAGTGCAATCATTTCCCTAATTGACTGGGTGATCTGTTGTGCACATGGGTGTGATGGGTGATATTTAGTCCATGCATGAAAGGACAGCATAATAGATGCCAAAGAAGTCTGGGACTGTAATGGGGTCTAATGCCATTCAATGGAAGATGTTGTGGACCATGCAGCAGATGAATCATCAGGAGGCAAAGAGGCAGCCACAGTTTGTCCTGGCACAGTTTTGTGATGATCTGTCACTGGTGTGGATTGGCATGAAGAAACTGTGTCAGACTTACTGACATGATGACAATCACCACCACTTTGTGACTGGGAATCATCAACGTGATCTTGACCCCCGCCAGTACCACATGAGGGTGTTGTCAGTGTACTGTGGGGCAACACACTGGATCCCTGCAGTGCACTGTAATGCTTCAGCTTCAAATGATTATTAATTGCTGTGGTACTTAGGCTAGAGACATTTTTTCCCCATCTAATTATGATGTGACACAGCCCCACACACTGCCTTAGTTGGATCATTTTTAAATAAGCTAAAATGAAGCCACACAACACTTCTTACAGTCTTACTTGTGCCAGAACTTCTTGCACCAATAGGGCAGCCATGGCAACTCCTTTTTTTACTACTTTTACCACCAGTTGAACTGTGTGCTGAAACAACACATTGATCTTCCTCCACAACAGCTGTCTGACTTTCTTAATTAGAACTTTCCTTATCTTGTGTGGCTGGAGTTGACACAACCCTGCTGAAGCTTAATGTGGACAGCTTCGTTTTTTTTTACAGATGGAGGTTTAACACCTTGCTTGCTCTGCTGACCATGCCTATGCTCACTTTGCTCAGTACTCCTAGCACTTTTCCTCAATTTGTCTGCAGATTCTGCAGCTCTTAGGTTTTTACTAGTCAGATATGAGGCATATTCTGACTCATCCCCAAAGTCACTTATGTGGATGTCTGTGTCATTGCCAAATACTGATGAAGATGGTAGCTCACTAGGGTCTGGAATATATTCGGAGTCAGAAGACTTGTCTGCAAACTCTGAATCCTCCTCATGTAATACAACATCAACCACCTGAGCAGCACAACTGCTGCATTTGGACTGCATCCTAGAGGTAGGGGTACTTGTTGTCACAGGCACTATGGAAATATCTGTTGGTGCAGTATCCAAGCTCATGGCAGTAGCCACATTTACAGTGACTGCACTGGTAGTAGTTACAGTACTAGTAGCCATGGGTTTGACATTGTCACTGAAGGCACTTGTTGAAGCAGTGGTGGTGGTGGCCATAGTGGGGGACAGGGTTACAGTGACAGGGACAGAAAAAGTGATACTGATGCCACTGGTGGCACTGGCTGATGTGCTTGTGCTACAGGTGGTCATAGGGACTGGCAGTACACTAGTGGTGGGAAGGGGTGAAACATCAGCAAGACTAGCAGAAGCTACAGGATAACTCCAGACAGTGGCTGTGGCTACTACTTCCTCACTTGGAGCTCTGCTAAGCTGTAATGCCCTCCTACTACTGCCATAGAAGGCAAGGGCAGAAAATGGGTGACTACTACTAGTGGTGGTAACAGTGCTATCAATTAGGTTACTACTACTAGAGCTTCTTTCAGCACCCAACAAACTATGTGAGCTTACCGCCTTGCTAGGAGAAAAAAATATTTTGGGACGCCGAATGCATCCAGATGAACATATGGTACCTTCTGATTCGGCATCACTGCTGCTTGCTGTGCTTGGTATAGGCAGGGCTGTGGACTTGCTGGGGCTAGAACAAGTCCTTTTACAAGTTTGCTTATCACCAGACATAATAAATGATGCTGCTGCTGGTTAATGTTACAATCAGTAGAAGTGCTATGATTAATTAACAACAGAGGCAAATATTTTTATTTATATTATGGTATGCATCTATGTGTAACTGTGTGTGTAATATATGCAACTTGCAAATAAGCCCACAACAGAACCGTACCCAACTGGCCCAACACACGCACAATTCACTGTGCCACACCTGACACACTAAAAGACCCCGGAAGAAACTGATAGACAGATGTGTGACTCACTCTGCGCTTACACTCAGAGGCAGTGGGGAGGGGAGACTAGGTGTCAAAATACTTTCCTTTTCTAAACAAAATCAGATTGTCATTAATTTTCAGTTACATCACAGGCAGCAGCCTGTCACACTCGCACTACTATATTTTATGTGGATTGGAATGTTAACCACTAGGGTTGGGGGGGCCACTAAGTGGCGATGCTTACCAAACAAAACAACCCTCTTTGAATGACTGTTACTGAGCCCAGAAACAGTTTCCCAAATTATATATATATATTTTCTAAATACTATAATTCTGTCACACTAGACAGAAAACTTAAGTCTGACTTTACTGAGCAAAAAAAGGGCTTTTTTTTCTGACACAAACTAAATCTCTTTGAGTGAAAAATATTCACACACTGTAAGAGCAGACAGATGTGTGACTCACTCTGTGCTTGCAGCACACAGATGCAGTGGGGTGGGGGAGACTAGGTTTCAGACTACTTTATTTTTCTAAACAAAATCAGATTGTCATTAATTTTCAGTTGCATCACAGGCAGCAGCCTGTCACACTCACACTACTATATTTTTTCATGTAGGTTCGAACTTTAACATTAGGGGTGTGGACTGAGGGCCACTAAGCACCGAAGTGGCAATGTTGCTTAGCAAACAACCCTCTGTGAACAACTGTTACTAAGCCCAGAAACACTTTCCCAAAATTATATATATTTTATAATGCTATATTAACTTTACTGAGATTTCACCTAGATTTGGTGTGGACTGGAACTTCAAAGTTAAACTCGGGTGGAGGGGAGAGAGTACGCACAATATGCACTGACAGTGGCAGCAATTATTCTAGTAAAACCCTCTCTGAATTACTGTTTACTGAGCCTAGAAACAGTCAGTTACCCTAAATTATTATATTATGCTGCATAATTCTGTCACACTACACAGAAAACTAAAGCCTGACCTTTACTGAGAGCAACAACAAAAGCCTCTGCTGCCACAAAATAAAAAAATATCTAAATCAAACCAGATCACACACTAGAGCAGTGTGGAATGTATGAATGCAGTGGGGGAGGGGAATGCAGACACAAACAACAGACTTCCTTCTCTCCTAGGCTAGGCTGCTACTCCCTGCGTAACTTAGCAAAACACAAAAAAAATCATTCACAAAAAAGTCTCTCTAAAACTTAAGGATCACACTCCAGCAAAAAAAAAAAACTAGTTCAACAACAAGATTCTGCAGTTTGAGAAACTCTGAGACTGAAGCATGATCTCTCCTTTGAGAATGCTGTCTCACAGTGAGGAGATCACATGATCTGCAGAGCTGAGAAGTCTCTGATTGGCCAAGGAAGCTCTCCGAGACTAGGAAATCTCATTCCCCGAATACCTTTCCCGAATACTGAATAGTCAGGTATTGGGAACGGCTGTCTGAATATTAGGAACGGCCACTATTTGTGGCATTTGGGAAATAATATTCGGGGTGTACACAGCCCTAGAGACTGGGCTCAGTTTTCAAACAGCTCTGAATGTCACAAGCCCCGGATGCACTGCACATATGATGCATGGGGGTTGCTGCATTCTCCCAACCAGCAATCAGAATATTTGATCCTGCGACCAGTTCTTGCAAGTTACACCAACTTTTGTAGTCTAGCTTGCGACAATTCCCAGTACCTTTTTTATGGAGCTTGCTTCAAATATTGCCATAAATTGGTGAATGTGTCACAATTATGCTCAACATACCAAAATCAGGTGCAGCTGAGGCAAAGTTGTTTGGTGCAGCTGCACCAAAGACGGTTTGGCGCAGGGCTTGACGCAAGCCATGCTTCAGCATTTAGAGAATAAGTCCATTGTGTCTAATTTGTAAAATGTCTATGAATCATTACTTGTAACTAATTCTGGGTCATTCCCCAAAAAGGGACTGTAATGATGCCAGTGAGCCTTCCCAGTTATCAAAATTAAATAAATCAATTAATTAATTACTCAATGTGTCTAACCTGAAACTGTTTGTAGAGATACTAGGTTTGATCCAGAAGGAGTCCCTCTATCAACCCAAGGTGTGTCAAAGAACCAACTTGCATCAAATTTCAGTGCACCAAATACTGTGCACCCTATTCAGTAAGAAGAGCAGTTACGCCACACTGGCGCAAGAGGTTTACTGCATCAAAGATATGATGCATGTGGAGACAATGCCACAAGTCAAGGCACAACAGCATGGGGTGTGAATGCTTCCTGGTGAGCCACAATGATGAAGTTGGGGGGGCATTAATGCCACACTGAAGCATCATGGTGATGTGGGAGCAAGAATGCCACCAGGTGGATGAAAACTGAGGAGGGAAGCATAGAGCAAGAATTCACCCAAGCTGCGTCAGGAAGAGGCTGCAGTGGACAAGAACTGACACAAGATGTGGCGTAAATCATTGAATTGGGCAAGACCTGTGAAAAGCCATATGGCAGATGAAATGGCCATAGTAATGGCATGTGCAGCCCCCATACTATCCTGCAGAGGTGTTGGGGCTGTCTCTTCCTCCCTGTCTGCAGTTGGCCTGCTCCATTCTGTATGCCACTGTCAGTTAGACTAGCTACACCTTGGTCTATTGGATGCCTGCCATCATCATTACTGTGTTAGGGCTCCTACCTTTGTGAATATCAGAACAGGGGACATTGCATTATTTTTGTGACACAAGCCTCATTGCGACATGACCTACCCAGAGTTTGGATGCAAGCATGGTACAACCAGCTTTGATGCAGACTGTGCTGATTTTGGTCCAAACTGCTTTCTTGAATTGCATTTGAATCAAAGTTTGAAACAAGCTGCAATTTGCATCAAAGTTTTTGCCACAAGCTGCCTGCACCTTTCTCAGAGCTTTCTGAATCGAACCCACTTTGCATTCAATGCCATTACATGTGCCCATTCATTAAATTGTAAAAGGTTTTGCATTTGAGTCAATTGCATATGTGAAAGATTCTTGCATGAATGACAGTGATGGTGCATAACTTTATCACTGCATGCCTGCTATGTAAAAGATGCATTTCAACAAGCTCAGGATCCTGTCATTCTGTCAGCATAGGGCATCAATGAGTTAGAGTAGGGAGTTCACCAGCAGCCAGTACTGAAGCTCCTGCGGTCTTGTCAAAAAACTCCAAAAGTGAGGTAATAAGATCAGGATCTATCCCGGTTAAGTAGTAAGGGCTTTTGGATATAATGTTGGTTTAGGACTTTCTTGCCTTACCGGTCCAGTCTGAGTTCCTTGTTTAGCCTTATTTGACTGAGGATCCACAGTGACCCAGCATCATGTTTAGATTAATGTTCTTGTTCTGTATTCAGAAGAGAGATTTGCCTGAGGTTCCAGAATGACCCAGATGCTCCCTATGCAGTTCAAACCAGTATTTCACTATATGCCCTGAAGTGGAATAATATGAAAGCTTTCTGAAGTGCCTTCTGTCAACGATATCACCTTCAGTTTGGAGACCTTCAGTTTGGATGCCCATCTACAATTCTTGTAACGTTTGCAGTTATTAACAATCTTAGTGCAGACCTTTTTGACATTCAGTAACATGACTTGTTAACTGCCCGTACAGACTCTATTGCCAATCACAGAATGATTGTTATACATGTCTGTAGAGGTTTAAGTTGTAGAGTCATTAGAAAATGCATAGGCATAGAACCACGGAGCAGCTGGATATAGCGTAGTCCTGCAGTACAGTAATTAAGGCATCAGTTGCAGTGCTGCAGTTGTATATATTTTTGTGTGCTTCTACTTCATCTTCTTCTGCTTCTGCCACCACTCCATCAGTCATTAAACATCCAGTTTCTAAAGTTTGTCTCCTGCTTCTCCTTTAGCTGAGCTGTACATCAAAACGTAGTACCATCACAGTAACTGCCTTTCACGCTCCAATTCCCTTACACATAATATCATAAAGTACAGTTGGAAACAGGCCATTAATGGTGGGTGCAGGTCCAAAGATAAGGATGGTCAGACTTTGTCAGACAACTGGCTATTGGTGCCTAATGAAAATGCAGCATCAAAATTTAGGGGCTAAGGTTGCAAAACCAATAAAAGAAGCACCTATTGTCAATGGTCAACAAACTGAAAACCCCGTGGACTGTTAGACTCACTTAAAATGGTGGACTGGGGGGAGGGTGCTGGATGGTTGGGTTGGGGTCTCTGCTGCAGCTTAACATTAACATTACTCATTTTGTGTATTCATTGCTTTATGTTTTGTAGTGCAAGTTGGTGGAGATGGAGGAGTCATACCTGTATGATAAGGTGCCAGGTGAGTCAACAGAGCCCACTACCACTTCAACATTGACTGTACAGCAACTTCTGTAACTATTACCATAAAATCACCTCTCAGCATTAGGGCTCTTCAGGGGCTGAATATTACTTTCTGAATACCAGGAATAGTAGGGATTCTGAATATTTGAAAGCCCTTCCTGAATAGAGGACTATCTGGGAGGTATTTGTATTCAGCATTGTCACCACTGAACGGCACTTAAAAAAAAAAACAAGATCTCTTCCTCAGCCCCCAAGAAAAAAGTAAAGTCTTCCCCCACCCTCTAGCAGTCACCAAATCCCACCCTCCTGCCCACCCAGCACCTGCAATTTGGCAATCTATCAGGAAAAAACTTTAAATGGGGACCGGCACAACCCTCCTGCCTCCACAGCTGGCCCCATTTTATAAACTGGTCAGACAGTGTTCAGAATTAAAAGAATAATCCTCCCTCATCCCATTGTCTGCAGCTCAATGTCAGCACTCTCCATGACACTGCTCCACCACCCCTGATGCAAGCCCCAATTGTCCTCATTTAAGAAAACGATCACCACCACTGGTCCGGTACAACCCTCTCACCTCCACTCTGGTGTGTCTTCTTATGAATGAAAGCGCGCTCAGTGCTTGTTGCTATAGTAAAACTAGCAGATCATGTGATCTGCTAGTTTTACTATAGCAACAAGCACCGCGTGCACTTTCATTAAGAAGAAGACACTCCACAGTGGAGGAGGGAGGGTTTTACTGGACTGGTGGTGGTGATCGCTTTCTTAAATAAGGACAATTGGGTGCTTGCGTCAGGGGGGAATGGAGCACTGTCACGGAGGGTGCTGACATTGAGTTGCAGACAATGGGGGGAGGAGGATTATTCTTTTAATTCTTCACACTGTCTGACCAATTTATAAAATTGGGACAGGCTGTGGAGGTGAACGTGCCGGTCCGATAAGATTTTTCTGATAAATAAATGTCCAAATTTCAGGTGCTGGGTGGCAGGAAGGTGGATTGATGAGCTGCTAGGAGGGTGAGGGACAATAGTACTGTTTTGGGGGGGCTGGTGAGGACATTTGTTTGTTTTATTTAGGGTTGTGCCGAATACGAATATTCGGCTGAATAACGAATATTTGGCAACCGAATACCGAATATTCGTCTGAATATTCGAAATAAGATATTTGCACAGCCCTACTCAGCATGTCCCAAAGCACCAGCAGAACCAGCAAAGACCAGCCATTAGAAAAATGACCCAAGCCTTTATCATCAATTGTGAAGGTATAGAATCAAGTTATGGTTCAAGCACTGAAGATATCAGCGAACACACTCCATGTGAACAAACCCTAGCTTTATCTGGAAGGCCATCTCCAGAATACTCATTCAAAAAGCACAGTGCTCAGATGGAACAGTAAAGTGCCAATGTAGAGCAGCAGGATGTCACGTTGGGCCAGAAGTTTAATGTTGGTCATTTGCTAAAGTTATTCAGCTCTTTTAATGAACCAGAATGAAGGACACCAACAGAAACCAACATCAAAATCAGCAGGACAAAGGCTCATACACCAAGCTTTTGTTTTCAGAAAATGAAGCCTATTCTGTGTTCATAGTGGATTCAGCAAGGTCACAGACAGCAAATGACACTCAAACGGATTGTCGTTTACAGTACAACCTATTGCAATTGTTGATTTCACTGCTACTTCTAGTGCCAACCCTTCTGGATCATTTCAGATTCAGGTTCAAGCATTTTATTGAGGGATCATAGGTCTTTACAATCCATTGCAACAAATGCAATACAGAAATATGTAAATCTGGTTCCATGTCATAATAGCCATGGCAAAACAGCCATCGCTATTATGGCAAGTGTATATTGCCAAAAAGCAAATCGGAGCTGTACATATGCTGATGAACAAACATGATTCTGCAACAAAAAAAAAAAATCTGAGGGGGCAGCCAGTGGCAACATTTTTACCCTGGTGCTCATCGCTGAACTAAGTACCTGCTGCACCAGAGCTAGCCACCCTCATCACCACATCACATGGCTAGCTTGGCTACAGTAGGCGCACTACCCCCTTATAAACCCTCTTCACTAACCCTCCCCTACCCCTCACTATTCCTCCCTTTCCAGTCGCCCTCCCCTACAGTCGCCTTTGCATAGGGTCGCTACCCTTGTAGGACAGTCCATGAGGATAGAATTGTTTATGAGTCGCTGTTTTGATGGTCACTCATATTCAGTGGCTATCCTCACTGGATACCTGTAAAATTACATAAAAATACACAATATAAATAATTTCATGCAAACAAGCAGCTTTTTCCATGAGATGCATACATTCAGCACTGAGAAGCTTTTAATATACTTTGTTCTGCGTCTTAGTTTTGTACATACAAACTTCGCCAAGATTTAACATCATTTATATCAAATAGACTTAACAACATTCCATACAATCAGTTAAGATTTTCTTTAGGCTAAATCATATTTTGTTAAGTACTCTTTTCTTCAAACTTCATACAGTGAACATACAAATGAAATGTGATATATACCTTCAACATGGCCCTCATTATATAAAATTCCTGAGTAATCGAAGGGTCATGGTTTTGGGAATATCTTGCTCCAAAGTTTCAATGACAGAAAATCAAATCATAAATGGGTTATAATACATCTCTCCACTGGAGTTAAAGGAATCAACAGGTAATATTTACAACCATGGAATACTTTATTTTTTACATACTAGGGAGATAACTTTGATGAGCTAATGGAAGCAAGGAGCTCAGTTTGCAAAGCCCCTGATTGTTGCAAGCCCTGGATGCACTGAAGATATGGTGCATAAGGCTTGCGGCAATCACCCCGCCAGTGATCGGGAGTTTCAACCAATGTGTCAGGTTCTGTTAAACAGACTAGCTTTTCTGGTCTAGCTTGCTGTATTTCTGAGAGATGTTTTTATGGAACATGCACTAGATATTTGGTACAAGCTGCCATAAAATGTAGAAACTGTTGCAATTGTCCCCGAGATTAAAAAATCAGGGACCGTTGCAGCAAAGGGGTTCTGTGCACTGCCAGAACCTAAGTGTCAGGGTGCAGGGCTTGGGGCAAGCCCTGTGCCACCCTTTGAAAATCGAGCCCTAGATCTTTCTCTGTATACTTATGGAAGATGTGTTCTTCAAAAATACTTTTTTAAACTTGGCTAATAATTATGTTAATCAGTGACTCTTTCCACAAATTAAACATGCTGTCTCAGTAACAATGAGCATGTCTTATAAGGATGATAACTGTAGAGACCCATTTGTGTACCAAGCCATCTTGCTTTTTCTTTTAAACATAACGTTGCCCAATGTTTGGTCTGATTGTTCAGAATACATAACCATTAAGTGATCAGTCTAAGTCTGAGTCTGACTATTTGCTCTGTTGTAATTCAATGTAATTCTGTCCTCACATAATATTCTGGTAGATATTTACTATCTCTTAAAATGTCCCTGTAGAAATGGGAAAACAGTACTTCTATTAACTGAGGGGTATAATGTCTCCAGACTCCTGCACTGTATGAACTTAAGGTACTTAATTTGGTTTCAGAAGCACATAAAATGGAACATTTGTTGATCCACCATAGTTAGAATTAAACTTAAGAAGCACACACAAGTTTGTCTAACAATTGGCCAATGAACGTGTCAACACGCCCGCATAAACCAGGTGCATTGGCATAGTCACGTAAATGCCATGGAGCTGTGGATACATGGCATTCATGACATGGGCATGTTGGGGTTACACACTTGATCCCCCAGCCTCATGGACAGCAATGTGCCAGGGGCAGGTCGGGGTTGTTCAGGGGGCATGCCAGCACAATGTGGTGTCAATCAATCAATCAAACTTTATTTAACCAGGCTTTTCCCCCTTTAGTGAGCTCATTTGCAATGTGGTCCTGGACAGCAATTACAATGGACAACAATACAATGATATAGATATACCGGTACACAACATATACAGCATTTGAATACAGTTGATGATACATTTTTGCATTTTGCAGTATATACAGATTACAGTCATGAAGGATAACATGGGACTACTGCTACAAAACTATAGTAACCTATAATAATAATACAACATGACAGAAAATATTAAGTATCTGCTAAAGAAGAAACAGGGAGTGGAGAGATGAGAAGTGGGAGGAACGGGGTGGTTGAGGAGAATGGATGGGGGTAAGGGGGAGAGGAGTAGAAGTGTTAGAATGACCTGACAAACAAAAGTGGGATTGGGAAAGCAAAGTGTTGAGCAATTATCTATGACATGAGCAAGTTTCTTTCAAGGCAGCTGTGAGAAGAGACTTGAAGATTGATATCCCCTGTACTGTAACAATCTTAAGTGCCTTCTGCAAGGAGTTCTAAAGGGGGGGAAAGCAAAGCTAATAGCGGCAGCACCAGATCGTGTTTGGATCTTGGGGACATTGAACATAACAAATGCATAGCATCTCAAACAATAGGCCCTGAGTTTTGATTAAATAGATTGGAGATATAAGAAGGAAGTTTATTTGTAATTGCCTTGTGAAACCAAAAGGCTGCATTCCTCTTCCTCCTGATAGTAAGAGAGGACCAGCCAAACATCTCATAGAGCTGACAGTGGTGGGTGTTTAAAGGAGCGGTAGATATGAATCTCAGGGCATGATGGTATAGGGTGTCTAATTTACTTACAACTGTTACAGGTCATTGGCTATAGAGGATGTCCACAAAGTCAAGAAGTGGTAGGAAGTTTGTTTGTATCAGTGTCTTTTTTGCCTCACATGTGAGAAGATGTCTAATACGAGTGAAGATGCCCAGGTGCTGTCTCGGTTTTTTGGCTAGTTCCTACAAATGTACCATAAAATTAAGCTTGCTGTCTAGCCAAAAACTTAAGTATTTAAAGTTGTTAACCATTTCAATTGATTCATCAAGTAAGGTGAGTATTCTATGATGGTGTACGGTTGTCGTTGGAGTGTGGTATTTAGGGGAGATGACCATAGCTTTTGTTTTGCTTGCATTAAGGAGAAGTTTCAGCTGCAAATTTTTTTTTGCAGGATGTCAAATTCATGTTGCAGCTCCTTAAATGCAAGCTCAGGGGAAGAGCACACTGTGTATATCACCATGTCATCCTCAAATAGGTGCACAAGTGCCTTGTGTATTTGGGAGTCAATGTTATTAATATAGATCATGAAGAGTATGGGATCCAGTATGCAGGCTTGCAGTATACCACGCGGTAGAATTTTAGGCAGTGAGAGATCACCTTGGTCTTTGATTTGTTGCATTCTGTTGGTAAGGTAACAGTTGAACCATTTCATGGCCGTATCATCAAGTCCAAGGTGGCTCAAAGTGGCCTATAGCAGGCTATGGTCAATGGTATCAAAAGCCTTGCTTAGGTCTAAAAACAAGGCCTAGATGTGCTTCTTTGCATCTGTTGCATTCAGCCAATCACTAGAGACTTTGGCGAGGGCGGATACAGTGCTGTGCTTTGGTCTGAAACCAGATTGTATGGGGTTTAATAGGTCCTTAGATTCCAGGAAGTCTCTTAGCTGTTGGTTATTTAGCTTCTCCAGTAGTTTTGATAGGATGGAGAGTAATGAAATTGGCCTGTAATTGTTTAGGTCACATGTATTCCCAGACTTGAAAGGGGGATAATGTATGCATGAACCTACGTAGTGCTTGCCCAATAGGTGCAGAGCAGGGCGCAGGTTACAGCAAGGGGGATGCTGCCATTACTCACTGTGCACCTCCATGGACACAGGCCACTGTTGTGGGACCAAGACAGGGCTCACTGTGCTGCCCCTGACCACAGGGCAGCTGGAGACAGTAGTGGCTGCTGGACAGAAGAGTGCCCAGCATTGGACAGGAGTGACGGCACTGGAATGGGATGGTGCCACGTGGGTCTGGGTGCCTGCAATCAGCATGCACAGCCCCAGTTTAGCACCTCTGTATGAGAAGGATCCAGTAGAGGTCCCAAGGGGGCATCCCATTGGATGCCTGCCCAGAATGATGACTCCTCTCCTGGCCGCCCTACAGAGTCCTGCATGCCTGGTGAGGTAAAGTCATGGACAGGTGGCCAGCTTATGCACATGCCAGTATCAGCACACCTGTGCACATCTGTGCAGGTGGAGTATGCCAGTTTTTTGAATACATGCACACGGATAGTGCATAGCACCCATTGTTTGTATTTTAATGTGATTTGTCCTTTTGCCATTTGATGTAATATTCACATGCAGGTAAGTATACATTTTTACTGTTTCTACTTTATTTCCATTTATTAAAAAAAAAGTCACCAACAGTATTTTAGTTTACTGAAGTGTATTTATAATTTATGTGCTTCACACATTTCAAAGAACTGATGTAATTTTTTGCATCCAATAGGTGAAGAGAGAAGACCACTTTGTCTGCATAAGCTAGACCAAAGCATGCGATGCTACCTATATTGGGAGAATGAAAATTGCTATGATCAAGAATAAGAAGAATGTCATCAACATAAAGATTAAAAAGAAGATAAACAGACAAGTTGGGTATCCAGTCTGCTGGTGTATCCCTTGCATCTGTGGGTGTGGATATATGGCTGCTGCTGCGCAGCACATGGAAGCAAAGTAATGGGCTGTTGCCTTGTTGGCTGTCTCCAGACCACCATTCACTTTCCGTGGTCTGAGGCAGCATGGTGTGGGGGACTGCAGTCCCCACCTGTCATTCTCTGACCAGGGAACTGACATCCTTGTGGGCACACAGACAATATGGCAGGAGTTCCCCCTGCATACTGTGTGCCCCCTGTGCCCAGCACTCCACAACTCTGTGGATGTCATGGAATGCTGTCATGCCCACTGACAAGCAGCCCACCCACCCTGACTTCATTGCCTCTGTGCAGTCTGACTGTGGGGCTACATGCCCAGTTGGTGAATCCCAGAGCTGGATTCATGGGGGGGCACAATGAGTGCAAAGTGGCTGAGCCCCAGATATGTGCGTGTTGCCACTCTGCCCCATTAATCCGTAGGGACCAATATGAATATCACCTGATAAAATAGGGACTGTATGTATAAATGTCAGATATTATCACTGTGCCTATGTCAGCATGATTTATCTCACTGGGGTGAAAATAACACATTTTATATCACTGGTTTACCTCTCACCCCAATTTCTGAGCACCTCTTTGCATTAGCTTTGCTAATATACACAGTCGTCGGCTGGCCATGGAGGTGAGAGTTGGGCTGTGCCAGTCACTGGCTGGGGAAGAGTGAGGGGTGCTGGGTGAGCTGGCACAGCTGGGTGGGTGGTGGGGGGCCACTAGATTGCCAGGAAATTGCAGATCGTTATGTATTTTATTATGATGGGCAGCCGCTAGACTACGAGGAATATGAACAATTATAATAATTTTATACAGATTGGGGGGGCCACTAGACTACCAGGGATATAGAAAAGCAATGCTTATGAAATAGACATTGGGGGGGCCACTACACTACCAGGGAATTAGTGATCATAATCTATTTTATCATGATCGGGGGCACTAGATTACCAGGGATATTGAAAACATGATTTTTTTTATTCCAATGGGGCAGAACGAAGCCCCCTGAGAAAAATCCACCCTCATTTAATTTTCTAGTGCACCCCTGGGCTGAGAAAATATATTTTTAAATCTGGTCATCTAGTCCCTCACTCGCAATGCACGATCGCGATCAAAGAATCCCGCGATCAAAGAATTTGCAGGCTCGCAATCAAAGATCGTTAGCGAGCTGTGAATTAAGATTTAAAAACTCAGAACTCTACTTTGTGACTGATTTGGATCAAACCAAAGGCATGGCTCGATAGATTGGAGTCCCCTGAGTAAAACCCATTCAAGTTTTACTTCAGAGGAGACCCCTGAACCAAGATATTTGTGTTTTTCTGATTGGAAATTTAAAAACAAGATGGCGGACCTCGCGATCAAAAATCTTTAAAATTCTTGGGGACAAAGATTCTTGAACCATGAGGCTGCAAATTATTTTATCGCAAGGCATGATGAGATGGCCAGAACCCCATTCTTTGTTCGCAAAACATACATATAAATTTTCTCTTTCTCTTATAATAGGAACTTAAAAGTGGCATAACTTTTGAATGCCTTAATATTTTTTTCACCAAATGAAAAATGGCATATTCAACAACTAAAGCTCTTTCAAATTAGTCATGTCACAGAGCAGCATGCCACACAACGGCTATGCATGGCCACATCCAAAATTCCCAAAGCTGCCTCCAAAAATGGATCATTTTGCATTTTTCAGTGTTTTCGTATGCAAAGACCATAAGTCCAACCAAAACGCAATTTGGCAGATCAAGAGATTTACCATGCTCCACCGTGCATACCAAATTTCAGGTAAATCCGTTGAATGGGTCCAAAGTTATTAATGCACAAATTATTGAGTTTAACTTAGAAATGACAGCTGAACCCTAACTTTAGTGGCGCAACCGCACCACTATAATATATATATATATATATATATATATACACATATATACTGTATATATATTATAGTGGCACAGCAGTGCCACTATATTTAGGGTTGAGTACCCCATTTAAGGTTAAAGTGTGAAATTTGGCAGCTTAATAATTTTGCCATCATATGACAGATTTGCCTGTAATTTGACATGCATGGAGCAGTACCATAGATCTCAGGATCTGCCAAGTTTCATAAAGGCCAGTTATACAGCTGCAGGGCTACATAGCACCGTAAAAACTCGTATTTATGTTTTTT